>JAPDVU010000005.1:159703079-164503079 GCA_026230045.1 Corynorhinus townsendii | reverse complement strand
CCTAGTCATTTGCACAAGCATAACAATTTTTAAATCACCTTGTCAATTTCTACAAAAGAATCGACTGAAAGTACTTGGGGAGAACTGACATCTTAAAAATACTGAATTTTCCAATGTCTGAACATGTTATAGCTTCCACTTATTCAGGTGTTCTTTAATCCCCTTCAGCAATGTTGTGTAGGTTGCAATGTGTGGGTCTTACATAACTCATTCAAGTATTCTTAACATTTCTTTAAATGATACTTTTATACATAAAATAATTAAAAAAATTTTTTTTGCTGCTAGCATGCAAAAAATACAATTGATTTTTGGATTAGTCTTTTATCCTAAAATCTGGCTAAATTCACTTGTGAATTTTCATAGTGATTTTTCAGTTACTTAGGACTTCCCATGTAAATAATCATGTCATTTGCTAGTGCTCATTTGATGCAAAGAAGCACCATCTTCCCTGCCCTCCACAGAAATACACCCCTGGAAAGAGAAGAAAGTAGAGAGGAGTGTGAGAATATGGGAAGAAATGGGATTTAGAACCATTGGATAGGTACTTAATTTTAGTCTTTTTCTCTTTCATTTAATTATGGATTGAGTAACAGTAGAGAAAATCTAGAATCAGATGGATGGAAATTCAATCATTTATTCCCTCTTCATCTAAACAATCAAACAGATTTCTTTTTCATATCTTACATTTTCATCAAGGGAAAAAATAGCACCTTACAAAACTCCCTTTTCTCTCTCCTTTTTGAATTCCTGCAAGCCAGTCATGTTCCTATGCTTCCTTTCATGGAGCAGAACTTCTGGCTACATATCTTGAGTAAATAGCTTTATTTCCCATTGAATGAACTTTCTCCCTGAGATGACAGCAAGAAAAAGTGCACTGTAGACATGGAACATGGAACAGCCACCCGTTAGATGCTTTGGAGTTTAAACATAAAGACCTCAGAGAACTCATTGGGCAAAGGCCGGTTCCCTGGTCATCATATATGTTTGAAGGGTGCTGCTACCTCTGTGGATCGGGATCTGTTCAGCGACTATCCCCTTGCCTATTTCACATACTCATTGCTAAGAGTGTTTCAGAGTTTATCAGGTTCAGGAATGCGGGTTCACCCTAAGGAAACTCAAAGAGGCTGAGGAATAAGGCCAGAATAACAATATACTAATTTACACCTAGAAATATAAATCTAACATAGATTGAGTTTTATGTCAGCCTGGGAAGTCCATTCTCTCCCTATAGACCAGAATAGTGGGAAGTTAAATTAGCACAGGGTATGCCTGATCAGCACAGGATTGAAACAAAGGTTTTATATGACACAAGTGCTTAATTGCTTTAACTTAATAGACCCTGATGTATCCATCTCCACAATAGTCTTTCTCCAGCAACTAGAAACAGACAATGATATTTTTAGCCTAGAGAATGTTCTTTTCTGGGCAGAGCAAGTCTCATGATTGCTCTGTGCCTCCATAGAAAAATACTTCCAAACTATTTTTACACATCCTTTCTGTAGTTAGGTTTCACTTTCCGTTAGATCACTGAACTGATTTGGAACAATTCTGTGTTTTTAAAGTTACTTGACATTTTCTTTGCTCACACCCATCATGGGTTGATTTCATGGCCTCTACATGTAAGCAATTTTATCTATCTATCTTCAAAATTCTTATATTCTTTGGAGTATTCTGATTTGTGTCCAATGGAAAGCAAGGTGCATTTCTTGGGATGTCCTATAAATTCTTATTGAAACATAAGATGATGATGTAGGATAGACATTGTTATTCTCTCTTCTTTTCAGAGACATGAAAACCAAGGCTCAGTATTTAGGGGAGATTTCCATTGCCAGTTGACAAATATATATTGAGCTTCTACCATGTGCCAGGCATGGCCAGAGATGATAGAGTCATAAACAATCCAATTGTCTACCTTACAATAACACCACGAGATAAGCAATCTCACTGTGAAATTTTAACATGTCAGACATTTTGCAAACTCCGTTGTGCGATGTCAATACAATGTTCCAATTGAGGCTGATTTTCTTGAATTACTTAGTTTTTAGTGAATGAGTAAATGAATGGATGAATGCATATGCACTTTCTTAGCATTGCTTCTTCGTATAAGTTAAGGAAAAGCAAAGTTGAATAAGGGTGTTAAAATATTTAGATTTCAAATGACCAGGGTCCCAATTGTTGCAATTTTTAATGAATCCCGGCAGTGTTTCCAGCATTGTGCAGAATACAGAGGAGGCATGACCCAGACTAAAAGATATACCATCAAAGTGGAACAAAGGCCATCAAGATAACAGAAGGAGAAGGTGAATATGTTGTTCCAAGAGGAAACAGTTGGAGCTGGTTTCTGAATGCTAAACAGTTTTGAGTTTCTCTTTGATTTAAGAAAGCCAGATCCTCACCACTTAAACTTTGAGATGTGTTCTGAGCATCCGCAAACCCCCAAACTGAGTTGGAAATCTCCTGTGGAGAGGTTTCCTTGGGTTATTTTCTTCACTCCTCTCTTCTGCATGGATTCTGAAATGTAAGAGAAATGGCTTTTCCTCTGATATTTTCTTCTCTGATCCCAACACAATGCTGGAGGGGCAAAGGTCTTGCAACAGATAAAGTAGAAATAGAAGATAAACCTACTGGTAAGACATTTCAGTTTAAAACAACACCAATAGGCCCCATTAAGTTGGTTCTTAATATATACTAGACTAGAGGCCCAGTGCACGAAATTCATGCATGGGTAGGGTCCCTAGGCCTGGCTGGTGATCAGGGCCAATCGGGGCCTTCCGGCTGCCAGCAGGGGCCTTCCTTCATTCCGCACTACCTGCTGGTGGTCAGCGCATGTCATAATGAGCGATTAAACTCGCAGTCTCCTGGTCAAACTCCTGAGGGGACACTGCATATTAGCCATATGTATATATTTATATATTTGTATATTTATATATAGATACTTTAATAAGCACTTAATAGAGTGTTCTATTTAAACATTAAGTCAACCTTTGGTGGGCTGGGCTATTAAAATCGACATCTTGTAGATCCAGAGAGGAAATGTGACTTAACCAAATCTAGTAACCTCTGAGCAAAAATTTACACAAAGTCATGGGCAGTTCTAAAATTGGAGGCTTAACCCTGCCCCACACTGCCCCTTTCAGTTAAAGACCTGCAGGCTGCATTTGCCACCAAAGCTTTGGTCCTGGCTCTGGCCTAATTTCAATTATCTTTCTTCTATATTCCTTTGAACATTTCTTTTGACTCTATTAGATCATTAAACATTTAGTGTTGTTTTAGGAATCAAAAAATATATTTGTACACTAGATTCCCTTCTCCTTACAGGCAAGAATAGTGTTTAAATGTTCCTCTCCCACCAATATTCATAAGACACTTATTCAAAACAATCTCAAGTGAACTGGAGGGCATTTGAGTGACTGAAGAGGATTGAATGGAATATAAGGTACTGTGGAAATGTCATAGGTTACCTTTTTCATGAATTTTGCTAAGATCATGGATCAAATAGAGACATATCCTAATTCATAAACAAGAAAACCTTGCCAATCTCTATTATGAACACAGAGAATCTACTGTGCTTCCAATGTTTTATTATACACTCTGGGAATATTTTTTTTTTCTAAAATAATTTATAGTCTTAATGGAAAAGTACAGGAAACCAAACCTCTTGTGGAATAGAAATGTTTGTCTTTATAGCTTTAGGGCCTTTGAAATGGTTTGTCCCAGACAAACGTTCTTTTAAAGTTTGTTAAATGAAAATGAAAAACAGACTAGAGGGATGTTAGCAAGATGGCCAGATATGATGTCCCTCCCTTTTATCCCTCCCTCTCTCTGACAACAATCAGTTGGCATCCAGCAACAGACAAAAGTGCCTCTGTGGGAGCTTTGGGGTTTAGGAACGAGACTGTAAAACCTGTGTGTAGTCTAAGACCACAGAAAGCAGATTTGAGAAGGCAGTGTCACACCCAGATGGCTGACTCGCAGACTGTGGTTCCAGGGACAGACCTGGAAAGAGTTCTGTTCCCCTGAAGTCTACAGCTCCCTTTGGCTTTGGTTCTCTCACCAGCATCATACACCAAAGGACCCAGGAGGAGTCATGCCCACATGTAGCATGCTGTCCTCCATCCCATCTGGGCACCCTAAGGTGGCATATAACCTGCTTCTGCTTCTCTCAAACACAGTCCAGGAGCCACTGGAGATAAGCCCACCAAACTCAGTCAGACTGTAGATTCCAAAAGGGCTCTGTAACTGGGATCCAGCCTGTTCCAGCCACAATCTGCCACAGTCCTGGAATCCAGAGTTCAGTAGGAGACACTTATGTCTATACTCCCAGAGATCCTGAAAGGGCCCGTACCCAGCTCCAGCCTATCAAAGCCATCAGCAGACCTGCCAGCCCAGGGACCAAGCAGGAGACACTCCCCTGTCTGTGCCCCAGGAGGTCTGCAAAGCTCAGCCACTGCCCACGACCAGAACTGCTGGACCAAGGACTTAGTGGGAGGTACTTCATCTACACCCCCAGAGATCGTGAAATTGCCTTGTCTTTGGTTCCAACTTCTCCTAGCGGTGGTCCATGAACAGTCCTACCTTTAGGATGCAGTTTAAATGGCATCTCCTTGTAGAAAACTTCACTTATAAACTTCTCACAGTGTTCACAGAACACAAACATAGTAAACATGATCAATGAAACATCATTCACCACGTTTATTGCAACCTGTTTACAGGTGTCTCCTATCAAGCAATTATGCATGAAGAATGATTTATGAAAACAGTCAGACATATTCAAAATATATGTGTAACAATTTTTCTGTTCTTTCTATAAGTGATAGATATTAAATGGTATATCCCAAAACTGGATAATGATTTAATAAAAATGTTTCTTCTCAACCAAAACTTCATTCTTAAGATTATAATCTAATCTCATATCTTTTGACTTCATTTAAATGTTGGTGACTCTTGGTGTATATCTCCAGCTTGGATATTTCCTCTCCATTCACCTGCTCATTTGAGATCTTTTTGGAAGTGCCATACATATTTCAAACTTAACATGGTCAAAAGTGAAATCCTGATATTCCCTCCCAAACCAATTTCTCCAACCCTCTTTCCTATTTCAGCTGATGGTTTGACTCTGTTCTTCCAGTGGCTCAGGCTAAACAGGGTGGCACCCTTGACACCTCTCATTCGCTTTCTCACCAATATCAATCCATCTGCAAATCCTGTCACTAAGACCTTCAAAATGCACGTAACTTGAACCTTTCTCACCACTTCCACAGTTCTCACACCCATCCAAGACATTCCTCACCTAGATAACTGCAATAGCCTCTTAAAACAGGTTTCCAAATTCTGCACCTGCACCCTTCTATCTATTCTCAACACATTGAGACCTTTTAAAATCAAATCCAGATCTTTCTCTTCTCTGTCCCCAACCTTCTGAAAACACCCCATCTCATCCTATATAATAAAAGACTAACATGCAAATCGACAGAACTGCAGAACGACCAGTTGCTATGATGCACACTAACCACCAAGGGGCAGATGCTCAATGCAGGAACTGCCCCCTGCTGGTCAGTGCACTCCCACAGGGGGAGCACCGCTCAGCCAGAAGCTGGACTGGCAAGCGCAGTGGAGGTGGTGGGAGCCTCTCCCACCGCCGCGGCAGCACTAAGGACATCCAACTGCTGACTTAGGCCCACTCTCCATGGGAAGCGGACCTAAGCCATTAGTCAGACATCCCCTGAGGGTTCCCGGGCTATGAGAGGGCGCAGACTGGGCTGAGGGACCCCCTCCCCCCTTGAGTGTACAGATTTCATGCACTGGGCCTCTAGTTTATAATAAAACCCAAAGCCCTTCTGAGGGCCTCTCAAGCCCACATAATCTGACCATGAACCTTGATACAGGTATCTCTGATACATCTTATTCTCCCTGTTTACTTGTCTCTGAACATGCTGGCTCCTCTGTGTGGCTGAAACATTTTAGGTCTGTTCATGCACAGTCTTTGCATTTCTGTCCCTCTTCCTGGACTGTGCTTTCCCTGGGTGTCTGCATGGCTCCCTCCCTCACACTTTATCTCAAGACTTGGCTCAAATATACCTTCCAAGTGATGGCCATCCTGCATCCTTGACCGTTTTATCTAAATTTGCAGTCTCTGCCTGGTGTTTCCTATCCCATTACATGATACAGTTTTCACCTTACTATCTAACATACTGTATCAAGTGTATTTTTAAAATCTTGTTCATTGTATTTCTCTCCACTACAATCTGTTTTATAAATTCAGGGATTTCTTTTTTGGTCTGATTTTTTTCTCTGTATTCCTATCATTTAGAACAGTACTGGGCTGAAACTGGTTTGGCTCAGTGGATAGAGCGTCGGCCTGTGGACTGAAGGGTCCCGGGTTCGATTCCGGTCAAGGGCATGTACCTTGGTTGAGGGCACATACCCAGTAGGGGGTGTGCAGGAGGCAGCTGATCAATGTTTCTCTCTCATTGATGTTTCTAGCTCTCTATCCCTCTTCCTTCCTCTCTGTAAAAAATCAATAAAAAATATATTTTAAAAAAAAAGAAGAAGAACCGTGCTGGAAATAACCAAATAAATGTCAAAAGAAGAAGAAAGGAAGGAGGGGGAACAAGGAAGGAAGAGACATTCTCTAATTATATTTTTTTGTTATGAGGTCCTTCATAAGAATGAGGCTTATCTATATTAGTGATATGAAAAATATTTCCGAAACATCAGAGAATGAGAAACCAGATTTCAGAATGGTATGCATATTAGTATTCCAGTTTTTGTTTATTTGTTGTTATTGTTTTATAAATATATTTTTATTTACTTCAGAGAGGAAGGGAAAAGGACAGAGACATGGCAACATCAATGATGAAAGCAAGTCATTGATCAGCTGCCTCCTGCACACCCTACATTGGGGATTGAGCCTGCAACCTGGGCATGTGCCCTGACAGGCAATTGAACAATTACCTCCTGGTTCATAGATCAATGCTCAACCATGGAGCCACTCTGGCTGGGCAGTAGTCCAGTTTTTTAAAATAAATAATTTTATATGAGGGTGTATATATATTTATAAAATGAGGGCTGAAAAAGATGCATGCCACTTAGTAGTGATTGTCTCTGGCACTTAGTATTTTCTTTCTGCATTTCTGTGTAATTTGCATTTAAAAATATGTATGTATTAAATTTTAAGAGATAAAAGTTGATATTCAATGATGTGTAGATATTTTTTTGCACATTGAAAGCTATTTATAATATACTTGTCATGTCAAAGAGTAGTTTAGAGAATAGTAATAAAGTAAACATTAATGTTCAATTTGGAAATCCAAACAGTCTGCAAATTAAATTTATTTTTTTCACAGTTCCCGTCAGAACACATTTGGCCACAAAACCCAACCTGAGCTGACATGAGTTTATTTATAGACTTCAGTGCCACACAATGGGAATATTCATAATTTTTACTAATTCTACCCCCATACCTGCTCTGAGTGATATGGCATAAAATGAATATGCTCCAAATTAACTTTATAAAATCTAAACCAATTCTGAAATACAAACAACCTCCAGGTTTTTTTACATAAGGCATTTTAGCTATATTTTATCTAACTTCACACCCAAACTGTGCTCTTTGGTTGGTATGATTTTAACTATTTTTTCTCCTTTTGCTCATTTGAATTGATAACGTTTGCTTTCTACAACAGGCTTCTTATGCACTAAGTCTAACAGACTTCTTGTGTAATTAATAAAATAACATATATGTTAAATTAAATTATATCAAAACTTTAGATAGGATCTTCAGGCATGAAAAAAAATGTTTTAACATTGAGAGAGCTATTTCCTTAGCCAGCTGTGGCTTTGTATGTTGTCCCTTGAAACTAAACAACCCTAAGATTTTGTCGACTCAGAGTCTCCAGGTAACAGACAGTAAGCTAGCAGATTAAAATACAGAAATGGGTAAATTGGGATACCTTAGAAATATAGGGGAGGACAAATTCCAGTAAAGTTCTGGTACAGGTCCTGCCCCAAGGGCAATTTTGATACTGCAGCCCTGACAGATGTGCAGTCATGGCTGTTTGCTGCACGTTGGCCCAGGACAGTCGCGTTTCCCCCATCCTGATAACTCGGGCTGGTTTTCACTAAAGATAGCAGGGAATGCTGACGGTATTAATAGAAGAAGCATGCTCTTTCCCTATTCAGCTATTTAAAGAAATGTTCAGCTGCAAGGTGTGTGATTTACGCAGCTTATCTTCTTCAATCCAGATAGGACTCACTGCTGCTCCCTCCCATGCCATCCCCCACTTACTGGATCTGCAACTGACTTTCGTTTTGTGATCTAACATGTACCAAAAAAAAAGGAGGTGTGTGTGTGGCGGGAGGACATGGTTATTGTTTCCAGGTGCTGCTGATCACACTTGCGTGGGGTAGGAACAGCCTTAATTGTGTTCTTGGCTATAAATGCGTTGTAAACGAATTTAGAAGACTATCAGTCAGTGTTAAAGGAGACATGGGAAATTATTGTCACCCACTAAGTGACCTTAAAGTGCAATACAACACATGTTGCATGGGGCTTAGAAACACAACCAGCTCTCCATGAATGGCTTAGAGATGGGGCCGGCTAAAATGAAAGGGAGTTAGTCTCCAAAATAAGTCCAGTATGCAGTTTGCGTGTTTGATTTCTACAGAATGGTCTCACATCTGTTTCTTGACGTCCTTTCCAGCCACCAAGGCCCAGTTTAATAATTGTTTCCTCCCTATTACCTTCCCAGTTCCCACCAGTTGGAATTAATTTCTCCTTTCTCCCAATAACTGCTGTCTGTATTTCCTGCATCTCTTATACTGTTTATTATAGTTTTCCCACTGTTAGACTTTGAAATGACAGTGCTTATTTTTTGGAGCTTCCCAAACTTCAGTTATCTTAGCATTTGTTTGAGATATTTTGCCAAATCTGTGTGCCATCTATATTTTATTTACTTAATATTCTCTTTATATTTACTAATGTGTAAAAACATGTCTTTACCCTCATCCTAACTAGTAACATCTATGAAATTAAAATGATTGTAATTATATACATATGTATATATGTATATATGTTTGCAAGCTTATCAAAGTAAATACATAACTATTAAAATTTTAAATACTTTTTATGTATCACCTCATATCATTAGGAATGTTATCAGTAGTCCATATGCCACATATAAAAATCAAACCAATCTTGGCAAAACTCTGTCCCATTTTATGCTGTTGGGTCCTGGGGTACAGAAACTTTCTTTTTCTCCCACAATGCAATGTACTTCAGAGCTTTGGCTGAGCACTTGCTCTGTGAAAGACAGTATGCTAGGTTACCAAAATCTCAAGGTACATAATATTTTAATACTGTAACATCGTGGTACAGTTTTAAAATATAATATAAAAAATAAAAATGAATGCCAAGATTCCACAGCAAACAAAATATCAACATTTTAAATAAAGATGGCATCTGTTACTTATAAACAGAAATGATGATTCCTGGCTAGGGACTTGTTTAGGGGATTGTAGAAGGTAGCTTATTAAGTGCTTAGTTTATTTTCCTCTGAAGTCCAGGCTTTCAAATTTTACAGTGCAGTCGTGCAAACTTTATTTTTATATCTTCTGTTTTCCTGAGAGAACTTGATGATGAATATTATACTATTTCTGTGGCATTGGTACCAGAA
Source organism: Corynorhinus townsendii (assembly GCA_026230045.1). NCBI lineage: Eukaryota > Metazoa > Chordata > Mammalia > Chiroptera > Vespertilionidae > Corynorhinus > Corynorhinus townsendii. Next base: position 164,493,405 of record JAPDVU010000005.1, on the reverse strand, counting down.
AGTGATGTTTTAGCTCCCTTTAGGTGTGTTTTGGATTCCTCTGGTTTTCTTGAAAGCCTCTCAAACCCATATTATCTAGTACACCTCTGACCATATAACCAAAATTAGCTGAGTAATTGAATAAATTAATTTAAGAGTGAATGAGTGGTTGAATGAATGAATAGAATGGAGTCACATGGAAAAAACAGGAATGTCACTATTAATTTTGACATGAAGTCCAAGATGCCTGGTAGTGTCAGCATCTCTGTTCCTGGTTTATTCCATAGTCAGTTGAGGGTCTGACCACAAGGCCCTATGAATTAGGACAGGGAAGGTAGAACATACCAGCCTCCTGCTGCCTAGCTGGATGTCTCTCCTAGGACTCTGTTCCAGGTCAGATTCCCTAGTATTTTCAGCCTCCTGGTGTTGACATTGCCCATAAGGGGAATTAAAGGTGGTGTATGGTTACCTGACCTTCCAGGACTTCCCTGGCCACTCTGGCTCTAGGCAACCTGAACGATGCAGCCGCCAGGCTTTATTCTCATTCTGTGAAGATTTGCTTCCTCCCATCAAATAGAAACACTTCTAATCCACAGCCGAGCTCTGGCAATCTTTTTGACAGCTTATCCTCTCCTCTGGTTTAATCTGTCCCAGGTAGATCAAAAAGGATTGATATGAACTTTTTGATTGGTTGTCTGCCTTTTCTCTCTCCATTGCTTTACCTTTCAGCAGCTGAAGGGGATCCATCATGATAATTTCCCATTATTAGGTTTGAAGTGTTTTGAATGTGAAATGCCTTTTCACTTAGAAAGAATTGATGCCTATAACTTGTAATGTGTTAGCAGTTTGGTGGAGTGCTTGACAGCCAAAACTGCATTACAGGTAGCTAATCCCCATGGCTGAGCTCCATTAAAGAATAGATCGTATCTGTTAAAACAGCCATAGAGTGTGGGTCATTGTGCTGAAAGGCAGTCTAGCTGCTGGGAGAAAGATTATTATGTGACTTTATTCTATTTTAAACTTGGAGAATGTATAGTACATATACTAGTCATGATTGATTAAAGATACCAGAGGGATTTTATGACTCTCCTGGTGTGTGCCAATGTTATAATTCCCACCAGGAAGAAAAATGTCCCCAATGGTTTAAATGAGACCAATAGCAAATATCAAGCTGTGAACAGGAATGAAAAGCAACCTAGATCCTGTACATTTTTCACTGTGACTTCTCCCATGCTTCATACAGTTCTTTGGAAGAAACAAGACTATGATGTCCTCTAATTTGCAATGCTTATTAAAAGTGCCTCTTGAGAAAAACAGAGTTTATGGTTTCATATTGTGGCTGTGGACCAATTTGGGTTATTTTTTTCTTGTAGGCTAAGAGAGATAAGTACATTTCAATTCATGTGTCATCTCTAGTCAACACGTAGTGAGACTCTTGTTGTGCTTCGCTGAGGTTTAAGAACTGTGGGAAAAATGACCACCTTGGGCACAGGTGGCAGAGTGGAGGCCAGTGTATCACATATTTGTCATCCCTGATGTAGACAAACTCAAGCACATTAGTAACCACAGTCTTTAGAGTAATTAAGAATATAACCAAGTTTATGGCCCTTTCTGATTCATATCATCTATAGGAAGATGCTATAGACTGAATGTTTTCCCCTTCAGATGCATATATTGAGAGCACCCTTCTAGTTGGTAGGTAGGATGCTTCTGGATTCATGACCTGATTAATAAATCCAATTAGATCTTTTAAAAAATCATATGTTGAAACTTAATCCCCCATGAGATGGTATATGGAGGTGGAGCCTGTGGGAGGTGATTAGGTCGTAAGGGTGTTATCCTCATGAGTGGGATCAGTGCCCTTATCACAGAGACCCGAGGAACTTCCTGCTCTTTCCATCATGTGAGGACACTGGGAGAAGATGACTGTGAACCAGAAAGTGGACCTTCACTAGATATCAAATCTGCCAGCGCCTTTACCTTGGACTTCTCAGCTCCAGAGCTGTGAGAAATAAATGTTTAATAGTTTAAGGCACCCAGTCTATGGTATTTTTGTTATAGCATCACACATTAAAACAGGAGTACAATTAGAATATCTAAAGTCTGGATTCTGTGATAGCCCTGTTTTCTTGTGTTAAATGTAGTTTTTAGCACCCAAAGCATTATAAACAGAACCCCATAAAAACAGGCCATTCAACAATCAACATGTAATTGAACAGGCATTTGTGAATTAACTGAAATCCCAGTAATCTAGGCAGTACAGAGAAGTACTGCCTAGATGCCTCGCCTTACAGCATATGCAAATCATGGCAAGCCACTAAATGCAGGTGTATGCAATAGTTCCATAGCCAGTCAAATGGGGTTCAAGTACGAAATGTAAGTAATCTATGGTTTTATAAGTTGCTCTATTATATGGCCCACACAAAATGGCTTCAAAGTCAACTCCGAGCTCCTTCAGGTGGAAAGGATGTTTCTCTAAGTTCCAAAAAGTGTACTTATGAACCAGAGGTTGTACCTTGGTCCACATCCTCATTTATAGGGAAACTGTGTGGTCCGGGAGAATATTACATTTATGGCAAGGGCTCAGCTTAGATAGCAGATCGATGTCTGGATTCCCAGCCTAGTGTAGGTACTGGAAAATTATAAAGTCTTTATTACATATTTTAATCCAAACATACCCAATAGTAAGGTTGTTCAGTTACTTAATAATCTCACTTATCTAGTATTTTCTCATTTTAGATAGCCTTGTGTAGCTAGTAGAAGCAAAGAATTGGGATTACTATAAATGTGGTACTTCTATTTACTAGTCAAATAACTGGACAAATACTTGTGCCTCTTGTTTTCCCACCTGTAAAATAGAGAAAGTAATACCTACTAAATCAAGTAATAGTGAAGATTAAATGGAGTTAATGTATGTGAAGCCAATGTAATGAACATACACTAAATGTCTTACCATCTCCACGTGTGAACTTCTTGTCAATCACAGAAGAGATGTAAGATCTCCTTGTTTCATCTTTCTTCTCCTATATGGAGTTTCAACTCCTGAAATGATTAAAACTGCAATTAAGATACCGATTAGGAAGTGATTGTAATGTATCTTTATGTCCATTAAGTCTAAAGAGCAGGCTGATACGAAAAGTCATTAATTTCCCATTCATTATTAATTAGCAAGTATTGAGTGACTACATTTTGAATAAAACTGAGGTATATTAGCCACAGATTTTCTCAGAAAACCTTGCCTGTTAGCAATAGCTCACGATAATCGTGGTCTTGATCTTAAATACAAACATGACTCAAATGCTTATTTCTAAACCAGCTTTCAACCTTATGATAATAACCAGGTTCTTTTTTAAGTTTATCTATTATGTTCAGTGCTTAGTCTGATGTGCTATTAGAACCCAGTAGATTCCTATCTTCTGGCTAGAATCTCTCTAGTAGGAGTATTTGGGTTTGTGTCAGAGTTCTCCCTACTTTTCAGTGATATTTATTTCATTCTGTCTCCCTAGCTCCCCTACAAAAATACAGACAAACTGGTGATGAAGGTCCTCTATGTCCTCACTTCTTTTCCAAGGGGAAAGACAACACAAGTGAATAGAGCATAAGTAAAACCAACTCACATCATATGCAAACTGTGCAAGGAAGGTGTGCACATGGGCAGAATTCTGAGACCAGCCTTTCACACACTCAGATCACAGTCATTGCTCTGTAATTGCCACAAAGAGGCAAAATGAACCCTCCAAATTGAAAAGAAACAAACACATCAACTTGGATGTAGAAAGTATATATCAAGATAGTGTATTGATCGCATTTATAGTTTTCCTATGTGTTTGTTTTCTACTTTATTACTTTCTGTATTTCACGTGTGCATAAAAATAGAACCATGAGTTTTACTTCATCATGTCAGCACATGACAAAAATATATGTTCACCATTTCTGGAGTAATTCCAACAGTCAGACATTTTCATGACCTTTTTAGAATTTGATGTGATGGTACCTTTGTCCTGTGCTTACCTGCCGGCTCTAGGCTCATCCCTGTTAATTTCAGAGAGAGCTCACATCTTCCTGCAGTAACATCTGTCTCCAGGTTCTAGAAACTTGCTCTGAAGCTTCTCTAAAGACAGACTTCTGCTCAGAGGAAGCCTCTGGATTCCGATAGGTTTTCTTGCCTGTATATCCCCCTGGGATTCCTTGATGTTAACATCTTTTCTCGATGTCCCTCCTGTCTCCTGTCCCTGTCCAAGCTGGAGGTTATTTTCATCTGCCATCTTAGACCTCCATTCATCATTCGTGCCTGAATCACCTCTCCAGGGGCATTCTGACTTTGGAGATCAGGCCCCCAAACAGACTGTTTCAGTCAATCATTATCATTTTATATGAGAAATGAAAGACAATCCCTTTTCCACTTTTCCTACCCTTTTTGCTTTTTTCCCCATTAATCACAACGAGACTTAATTTTCATGTCCTTTGAAAAAGAAAGTAAACACCCTCACTCTTAAAGATTATACTGGAAGTTATTTGATTGCTAACCTTAACAACTAAAATGGATTGAGTGCTTATCTTAAGACAAACAATGTAGTAAGTGCCTATGACCCTTATCTCCTTTGATACACTAACCTTAGGAGGTATAGGTATTTTGTTACCAATATTCTTCAGAGTAAAATAAAATGAAACAAATAAAACCTGGGACTTAGAGATATCAGACGAATTGCTCAGATGTGTACTGTAAAATAACAGCAGACCATAGACCCTGGATGCCTACCTGTCAAACTTGCTACCTCTTGACCAACTCAGGTGGAATCCACATTTAAACATGTGTTCCCATTGAATTATTTGGGTCCTACTGGTTTGCAGAGTAAAAAACGAGCAAAGAAAGAGGGAAGAACAAAGATCTGTCCTCTGCAAGCAACAACTGGGCAACATCACTGATGCAATGTTTTGAATGCATTAGAACTTCCCCCCCCCCATTGTTAGAAGTTGCCAGATTTCAGGATTTCTTTTTCTTGTTTTTTTAATAAATGTAGGGATTTACATGGCATTCTTCCTTTCCTGCATATGTCTTAACTAACAGATGTGCACATTTGTCATTTAATATTCTGTCTCATGTGGCTGCTTAGATCTGGACACAGCAGTGGTTTTGGAGGGGATGTTGCTATAGGGAAACTCAATGATTTCTTGGACCATTCTGCTCCTGCTCTATCCTCAGCTCCTCTCATATCTTTTGTCCTTGCTGGGTTCTTGCATTCAGGAGCTCGGGGACTACACAGGTGACACACTTACAGTTTCTCACCACATTTGTCTTCATCGGTAACAACAACAACAAAAAACTCTACAAAGGCCAAAACTGGTTTGGCTCAGTGGATAGAGTGTCGGCCTGCGAACTGAAGGGTAAACCAGGTTCGATTCAGGTCAAAGGGCATGTAACTGGGTTGCGGGCACATCCCCAGTGGGGGGCGTGCAGGAGGCAACTGATCGATGTTTCTAACTATCTTTCTCCCTTCCTCTCTGTAAAAAAATCAATAAAATATATTTTTTAAAAAAACAAAAACTCTACAAAGTGGGAAAACTTGGTGAGCCAGCCACCAAAGTTGTGTCTTGCTGGTGTGACTCAAACACAGGGCTGCATCGCGGGTAACCTGTGCAGTGGACTGGTATTTTTCCTAGGAGCCTTAGTGCTGACCTCCAGTCCCCACCTCTCAATCCCTCCTTCACTGCCCTATTTTCTTCTTACCCTGGCTTGGTAGTTGCAGGGGACAAAGAAACCTTTTGCTCTCCCCTTTCTCTGCTCATTTTCTTACTCTGCAGAAACGCTTCAAGGTCCGTTTTAGTAGTTCTTCCTCTGGTTCACAAAATGAACCCTAACTGAATTAATCACTGTTTAGGAAGCAGTGTTTACCATAGTGTCCTGTGTTGCTCAAGCCTGGAGATAGTGACACCTACGTCTGATTGCTGTATCTTAAAAGAGATTTACACCTGAAGTTTAGTTAGGCAGGACCTCAGACTGCATGTCAGGATCCAGCTAGCTAAGCATGAAGGTTCAAGTCTGGTGTTGAGCTAAAGTGAAGCATGGCAACTGTGGTTGAAGAGAGAAAACTGATCAGACATACAGATTGTTCAAAACGTCAAGGTTAGGTAGGGAAGCCAGGTGCTCATGGCAGGACATGGCGGCAAACTCAAAACATAGAGAAAACAGAAAATTATAGATGAATAAGTGTGTCTTCCTACATTGTCCAGTTAGCTTCATTATTTCAGGCCAATGTGGGCCAGAGACTAGGAGGGCAGAGGGGAGTGGAGGCTCTTCTCTGCAAGCACCCTTTACCTCCACAAAACTAGATGAGTCACTGCTCCCAAATTCTGCAATAGTTTTCCTTCGTGCTCTGCCTCTAAACTGCCCTTTCTCCACAGAACTGCATATGCAAGTCCTGCCATTCTTCAAAAGCCAGCTAACGGGACATGTACTACATACTCTTTGAACTCACCCTTTTATACCTCTCCCCAAATTACTCAGGATGTCTCCCCCTTCTGAATACCTACAATAATTGGTCTTTATTTCTCTTAATGTTTTACTTGCTTTATTGTTGGTGTTTGAGTTGATACTCTAGTGTGTGTGTGTGTGTGTGTGTGTGTGTGTGTGTGTGTGTGTGTTGGGGGGTATACAAGCTACACCCTAAACTGCCTGAGAGCGGGGGTTATATTCAGTTCACTCTCCTTCCAAGAACTAGCACAATACTAGTTGATTTTATTTGTTTGAGCACAAATGAGTTCTATTTGACTTTATTTGTATGAGCATAAATGAGAACACACGGGTTTCTATGAATGTTTACAATGCAAGCTATCTGGTATAAACTACGGGTTAGCAGGATTTGTGTCAAACTTTCCCTTCTCTGGTGCCTAGTAGGAGGCTTTGGACACAGTAGGTTCTTTACTGATCTTTGCTAAATGCTCCCAAATTTGTGAACTCATTAGATTTCCCAGTGCATCTGAGGAGACCAGACAAGTTTCCTCCAAATGTAGATCAAGACAAAGAATGGTGCAAATATAACTAAAAGGATGCAGGGAAGATGGAACACTGCTAATAGAAATGACTCACTAAAGTCACTTTCTCCCCACTACTACTGTTTCCCATAATTCCTCACACTGCACATGCCCAGTTGAAGCCCCATTGCTCTTTCCAGGAACAAAGACAATGGAGCCTATGCTGCCTCTGGGCTCTCTGAGCCCCTCTCCCTAGCTCCCCTCTGTGACCAGGACTGCAGGGACCTGTGCAGCCCCTAAATGAGACCTCCAGAGCCAAGTGCTGCTGACACGACTTCATTATGAAGATGCATGGGTTGGCTGCCAGCTAATGAATGCTGGTGCTCGGAAGGATAAACTCGGCTTCTCCCTGATACAATTTAACATCATATTTCCTTAATTTGAGCCTGATTTAGTCGCTCGGGTATTTGGATGCCTCTTCTATGGTGCCGATAGTTAATTAAACAGATGTTGCAGAGGGAACCATTAATTTTAGTGCTGCAGATGGGAGTGGAATGACTTTCTAAAGTTAATGTTTCAGCAAAACAATGGGCTTCTGTCATCAGTTGGTATAAACTGAGTAAATTAAGGGAACAAGTAGAATAGGGTAGGTCGCTCCGAAGAAATATCCATTATTCATTTTAGGAATTACACTTCTTTTGTTTTTGTCTTTGCATTCCCCTGAGGGGAGAAAAGTGGATATCTGCAGGGAGGAGTGGTGGGTGAAGGGGGAAAACAGGCTCTAAGAGTCTGAAGGTTTAGCTGTGCAAAGATTTTTGACTTTGTGAGGAGTTTAATTTGTATGTAGAGATGAATGGTTCAGGAATATGGACTGAGCCAGAGGAACCAGAAAAATGTGTGACAAGATACATAGGAGAACACACCACTGGAAGACAGAGAAACATTCCTAGCCATTTCACTAAGAATTATTCATTAGTTCAGCACATATTTATTGTTGAGAGGCACTTTGGGACTAGGAACATGGCAATGAACACCAACGACAAGTCCCTGTATTCACAGGGCTCACCGTCATCCAGGAAAAATGTACAGACGCCAGCTCTTTGTCCCAGAATAGTCCTTCACCCAATTATATGCACGTTTTCCACGCACACATGTGGGGAAGTGAAATACCATTCATTGAGCAGCCCCTATGTGCCAGGAATGTGCTTGTGCTTAATCTGTGTTATGAGAAAATTTGATAAATATACGAGAAAACACCGCAGAAAGTAGAATGTCTTCGCAAAGTCACACGGGTATTGAGAAAATTGGATATAAAAGCTGGTTCAGAAATGAATTTTGTTCTCAACAAGTTTTTGCAAAGAGAAAAACTGTATATGCATGCATATCTATCCATTATAGATGATTTAAAGTGACTGGTTAAAAATAAGTGCAATTTAATGTAAATTTAAAGAAGACTTGGATGCCCACAAAGGCAATCACAGAAGGAATCATGGGGAGGTGACATTTAAGGTAACCCATGAAGAATGAGTTTCACTTCAACATTCGAAGATGAGAAGAGGGCTTCTGGAGGACATGGATTTCATCAAGCCTTCTTATGACCAGGATAATTTATTCTCATGTGACAAGTCTGAGGTTTGTGCTTACCAGTCTCATTGGCTGTGGTAGTCAGATCAATGGCCCTGCAACCCTGTCTTCATCTCCAGAATGTGTGAATATGTTACGTTGCATGGCAAAGGGCAATGACAATTACATTCAAAAGTAAAGTTGCTAATCAGTCCTACCCTAAAGTATCAAGATTATCCTGCCTTATTAAGATGTACCCAGCATAACCACAAGGGTCCTTCAGTGGGGAAGAAGGATTCAGAAGGGTCACAACCAGAGAGATGGCTGCATGAGAAGGACCTGAAGAACCACTGCGGGCTTTGAAGGAGGAGGAGTACCACAGTTAAAGAACGTGGGCGGCCACTAGCAGCTGGGAAGCAAGAAAACGGATGGTCCCCTTGAGCCTCCAGAAAAGGAGTGCAGCCCTGCCAACACTTTGCATTTAATCCACTGAAATTCCTTTCAGACTTCTCATTGCTGGAACTACAGAGGTAATAAATACTTGTTGTTTTAGGCCATTACATTTGTGGTGATTTGTTATAGTAACAATAGGGAACTAATATGTTGCCAGAGGAGGCTATGTTTCCTTTGGATTGAGTAATTTCTACTAGATAAAACCTAGATGTTTGTCTTTTCTGATTCCACTTTTTTTCTTAATGAAATTACATATTGCAAGAAACAACATTTTATAGTCCATTAAATAGTTTTGTATCCTGATTGCTCATTTATTTTTCAAATATTTTCTTATATCCTAAGAAACATAATGAGTAACACAGATGGAACCCTTTTCTCCTGAAGCTTGCAGACTAAAGACTTGAGGATTGAGACAAGGTGCATGGGACTGTCATTTATTGTCCCAGGGATGTACGCGCAAAAAAAAAAGAATTTGCTCAAGAATATTATTATTTTAATTGCATTTATATTGCATGTGAGGTTCCAGAGGGCTGCTGTAGATGCAGGTTTGCAAGTCAAAAGTGAGACATGGGCTAGAAAAACAAATCATCTTAGTTATTCAATATTCATCCCAATTGCATTGTTAGTCAGGTGGGGCCACCAGAATGCTTACATACATGGCACCTAGTGACATGCTCTATAATTTTCTTAATGCGATTGGCACGGGTTCCATCCCTGTGTATCTCACAGATGATTGCTGGTTCTCTGAGCTTTACTGGCCAGGAGGGGCATCCTGGGGAAATGGTGATGGGAAGAGCCAAGTGGTGTAAATGATTACTTTGCTCCATCTTAGCATGGTGCTGAGCACGCCTGCTGTGCAGGGCCCATTCATGGGCCATGTTTCCAAGTGCGCTGTTTAAGCATGTGCTCATTGCTCTCCAGGGACTCTGTTCTCTCTTGGCACTAGCCCAGCTGGGTAAACTGATTTTACTGCTGCTTAGAGTCTTAGGATGTCCCCAACCTATTATTCTTAATCCACTCTCAGTAATAATTGGTTTTAGGAATATATCCCAACCCCAATGGAGATTAAGTTTTCTTTCTGCCTCCCATGGGTACACAACCTTCACTCAATATGCACTTTGCCGACCTAAGAATGTCCAAACCTGCAGAGAATTTTTATAAAAGTTTTTTTGAGCCGGGAAGCAAGATTTCGAACACTCCTGGGAATAACAGTGCTGTAGTTTCTGTAATACCTTTGGAATTAGAGAATTTAAGGAAGATTACATGAAGGTGGGAGAAAGGAAAGCAGGTGTTGGAATACAACATAGTTAACAAGGTCATGTGCTCTCTTCAGGATGGTTAGTTGCACTCTTAGGGGTCTGAAGAACTGAGGCATTTCAAAGCTGTGTTAACCTAGATGCACAAGAGCAAAGGACAGGCCTTGTTTACGGCAAAGATCAACCTTTTACGTGAGAGAGTTTATGCCTGAAGCATGACTGCCCACCATGACCTGCCAAGCTAGGAATTTATGATCAGATCACCCTATTAGGTGACTTGCAGGTAGATTATGACAATACCCTTTCTCATCCACAACTTAAAGGCTGATTTGACCAAAACCACTCAGTATTCCCTAATGGCTCAAGAGTTGGTCCATGCGCCTATCTAAGTATCTCCAACTTTCCTCTTGAACTATTTGGTCAAACCGGGCCAACTTACAAATCAGTAATATGCATTTGCACAGGTAGGGAGCTATACATTTAAGATCCAAAAATACTGGGAATAAAATAATTTAGGAATCTGAATCTTGAAAAATAAAAATTGAGCCCATGCAGGATTATAATAATTTCTAGCCATTTTTATTTGTATATATTTTCCTTTTTATATGGCAATTGTAAGTTTAATTCACAGACAAGCTGCTACACATAAACTCAAATTGAGAAGCGTCAAACCACACACAGTAAAACATGCTAACATCCTCTAATTAATTAGAGGAACATCACAAAAATATTGTGAGAATGAGCTATAGGTTATCCCCTATTCCCTGAGGCAACTTCTAAGTTATCAAAATGTGTTTTCTTACCATAACTACTAAACTACTTTTTCACCATCACATCCTCATTTCACTATTAGTAAAAAACTCAGAAATATGACATTAAATAATACCTATAATTTTCTTCTTTGAGTTATTGAGAGCCTAAAAGGCAAATAATTTGGCCAAGGTTGCATGTTAAGTAGCAACATTGAAACAAGAGCATCTAAATCCTCATATGACCTCTTGTCTTCCTTCCAAAAACAGGATAGGCTAAATACTCTGAGAGACCATCCTGATTCAAAGAAGAAAAAAGCTAGATTACTGGTAAGACAAAATTTGGATGCAGGGTTAGTTGTTTTTATTTTGTGGTTTGTTTGTCTTTAATGTAGCAACTATTTTCACAAACACCTTGCCCTCCAAAACATATATGTTGTATATCTGGTGAAAGCTGGGGAAAATGGGTGGATGGGAGAAGTGACAAGTACCTGAAGATAGGTATCTAGAGAATTCCCGTGTTAGGAGTGGTGAATTGCGGGCTAGTGGAAAGGTAAAAAGAAAATTCTACATCTCAACATCAACCATGGCCCTCTGTGGGAGAACAAATGTCCCAAATTTGGGGCACACAAAAGGTTGAAGTGAGGTAGATTCATACCTCCATCTGAAATCTCTTTTCAACACTCAAGCAGTAAATTAACACTATGGGTTTGGAGATAGGCTGTATAGGATACCCATCACTGTGAGTCTCCTAGAGACATTTTATTACAAGACACCAACCACAAGTGAGGACATTTCCAGGTCAGGATGAACATTGCCCAAGGGGGAAGTAAGACTATGTGAGAGAAGGTCTTTCTTACACTATACCCAAGAGTCACTCTCTTGTGAAGAAGATACAGCTAATGATGAAAATTTCTAATAATTATAGCAATATGTAATAGTGCTTAGTTTCTGGAAGTTTCTGACATGTGCTAATGAGGACAAGGTTGCAGGTTTGATGGACATATTGGTGAGTTCATTCCAATCTTGCTACGAGTCCCGTCAGTGGTCATTACTGATCATAGGGGCCACAAACGTCAGAAGTGTTCTGGCTCTGGGTAACCCATCACTCTTAGAGCAATGCTTCATATTTCTGGAGTTAGCAGGAAAGTGTTCAGCATCGATATCTCAAGAGACTGAGAAAAATGCTTCCTAGAGTGGCAGTTTGCAGCTTCTTTTATGCATTTTGAATTAAGGAAAAAATATAAGGAATATCATATGAGGGTGGGAGAAAGCAAGGTGGGATTGGATTACAGGATGATTAAGAAGATTATGTGCTCAGTTGAGGGAGTTACTCTTATTTCAAACTTGTGTTATCCTAGATGCTCAGAAACAACGGACAGGACTTGCTTAAAACATAGACAAATCTTTACTAAAGAAGTTCTATGGTGCCAAAACCAGTTTGGCTCAGTGGATGGAGCGTCAGCCTGCAGACTGAAGGGTCCCAGGTTCGATTCCGGTCAAGGGCATGTACCAGGGTTGCGAGCACATCCCCAGTAGGGGGCGTGCAGGAGACAGCTGATCGATGTTTCTCTCTCATCAATGTTTCTAACTCTCTATCTCTCTCCCTTCCTATCTGTAAACAATGAATAAAATATATTTTTAAAATAATAAATAAATAAATAAATAAAGAAGTTCTATGGCCCTGGCTGGTTTGGCTCAGTAGACAGAGCATCAGCCTGCAGTCTGAAGTGTCCCAAGCTCGATTCTGGTCAAAGGCACATGCCCAGGTTGCAGGCTCGATCCCCACTGGGGGGTGTGCAGGAGCAGTCGATCAAAGATTCTCTGTCATCATTGATGTTTCTATCTCCTTCTCCCTTCCTCTCTGAAATCAATAAATATATATTTTAAAAACAACAACAATGAAGTTCTGTGCCTTGGTCATGGCTACCCATCATAATCTGCCTATTTAGGTATTTATGATCAAATCACCCTATGAGATTATTTTCCTTAGAACCCCACCACTTTTTTTGTCCACAACAGAGCTTAGTCCACGTGCTCTAACCTTGCCTAGTCATTGTCCTAGTTTCTAATATCTAAATTCCAAGAGGACACAGATTAAGTCTGTCACATTTGCTGTATTCTATCCTTAGGCGACCCTCTACTTCTGTATGAATGAATGATTTTCCTTAATTTACAAAATATTTAATTTAGTACCATTCAGGGAGTACCAGCATTGGAGCAACCAGGGCCAGGTTATGTCAGCAGACTTGTCAATGTTGTGGTTTGTAAAAGGTACTTAACCTTTTAGGATCTCATCCCCTCTTTAATTTATGAAATGGAATTTGGAAACATATTTCACCAGATTGCTTTTAGAGTTTATGAACCGTGAAGTTCTCTGCAGTTATTAAGTACTATTATAAGTTGAGCGCATATGAAGCTCTGAGTCAGAAATATAAATGGGGAAGGAAATAGAGAGAAAATCGACAAGCACTGAGTATCTCCCAATAATATAGTACTGGACACTTTTACTGTGCTTCACTATGTAAGCATTATCATTGTAAAATAAATGTTAATACCCCTAGTTATCGGGAGAAAAACATAAGGCTCAGGTAGAGATATACTCTTCCCAGTTTTAAGTGACTGCAATGATTTCCTTCTCTTCACTACATCCTACAACCCCCTAGCACACACGAAAGGACAGAGAACAATAATATGTCAAAGTGGAATTAATTGTTTAATTGTAAAGTATCAAATATAATATTGGAGTTTGAAGAAATAAAATGAAGGGTGATGCCAGAAAATATTTTATAGGCAAAGTAGGATTTTAACACAATGTTGTGAAGAGGTGGGATTTTTTTCAATAGGTTCGGTTGAAAAGGGAAGGCTGGATTGTTAGCATGCATGAGGCCACCAGCACCACTGAAGGGACAGAGGCAGACATAAGTAATCGGAATCCCATTTTCAGACTTGGGAAAGGTCAGTGTATGAATTTAAGGGAAGTAGAGTTTGATGACTTTCCTTCACCTGGATTGTAGACAAAAAGATTGAGCACTTCCTGTAGCAAGTGTGATCCCTTACTCAGGATTTCAGATCCTGACCCTGAAGAGGCAGGAGCTAAGAGTGAGGGTCAACATTTGTCAAAGAAGAAGCTGGTAGAAGCGTAGCTCACCACAAACTTCCTTACTGCCACTGCTTCTAACACGTTATAGAAATACTGTTGGGAGTGATGAAAGAGAGGCTGCAATTCTGACTTATGAGCCATGTATGTGGATATTAGATGAAAATGTTTGCACAGAATTCCAGACAATTTGGGAAATTCAGAAAATATTAATGTGTAACTCATTACATAATTTCTTGTTGCAGCTGCTATTATATTTAAACTCATGGACATTGCAATTACTGTAGTGGTTGATTGCCTGAGCCTCCTTTTTACTCCTTAATTGACTTTCATTTTAGCAATTTTCAATTCTGGATATACATCAGAATTACTTATAGATACTTAAAAAATACACCTATGTAGACTGGTATCTCATTCCCCGGGATTCTGATTTAATATATTGAACAAGTCACGAATTCTGCAGTTCAAAAATTCTGCCCTGATGATTCTAGTGCAGAGCCAATGTTGACACCCACTGACATAGGTAATCCAAACACCTTCATCTCTGTGGCTTATGGAATGACAGCATTTTTTAGAGTAGGAACGTGCCTCTACATCTCTGGCTGCACATTCTAGTTACATAAATGTTTCTTTCAATGGGCTTATGTCTATTTTGATATAGGAACATGGAGTCTATATTTTTAAATAAATGTATTCATTAAATAATTTTAGATTTATGGGTAAGACATACAAACTGTTGTATAGACAGTTTATGAAGCTCCTATATATTATTTATCTCAGCTTTCCCTAATTTTAACATCTTCCATTACCATGGTAGGTTTGAGAAAACTCAAATTAAGACAGGTATATTGCTGTTAATTAAACTATCGACTTTATTGAGTACACCAGTTTTTCCATTGATGTTCCTTTTATGTTCCAGGATTCGATCTGCATTGAGTGAATTCCAAGTTTTAACTGCAAAAGTGATTTTGATTTAGTCAGTCCTCATACCAATATTTGTAACTGCTAACCTAATCCAAGCTACTCAATTTCCAAATAACAAAGCAAGACTCAGTCTTGCCTGGGTGAGCACAGTCACGTGACAGAAATAGCAAGGCTTATGCCTCCTGCTCATCTCCTTATCCCACACTGGGTAGATGATTTCAAGGAAGCCAATGAAACCTTGTGGAAATCACACTGGTCACAGCACTTTGTAGGAGTAAAGAGACTTAAAGAGCTTGCGGAGTCCCTTCTCTCTTTGCAAGTGAATTTGAGGAAAATTGTTTACCCTAACCCAGTGGTCGGCAAACTCATTAGTCAACAGAGACAAATATCAACAGTACAACGATTGAAATTTCTTTTGAGAGCCAAATTTTTTAAACTTAAACTTCTTCTAGACTCGCCCAGGCCGTGGTATTTTGTGGAAGAGCCACACTCAAGGGGCCACAGAGCCGCATGTGGCTTGCGAGCCGCAGTTTGCCGACCACTGCCCTAGTACTTTTATTAATTTTAGTGTATGAATTAATGTAAGATGACTTCTGTGATAAAAATTTTACCACACAAACACGTCATGCTTTTCACTCAACATTGTCAAACTCAATTTTTCACTGATTTATAGACATCATCAGTGGTATAGTGTTCCATAAAAGCATCTAGTTTCAATGCCTGGGAGGCAATTATAAAGACAGAAATTCTAATTCTGAATTAATTTCTCAGAAGTGAATTTTCTTTCTCTATAAAAAGCATCTTTATTTCGATGACCTAGAAAAACAATGTGTGGAGCTGGAAAATTTAAACACACACACATACACACACACACACACACACACACACACACACACACACACATACACACACACACAAGCATCCAATGCATATCACTGTCAACCCTGCAAAAAAGACCATTTGAGGTAAAGTTCTCATACTCTCTGCTTATGGTACTTTGATTCCCCTCCTGACATTGCTTGGATGGATTTCACACTTAGATTTACATCTTTACAGCTTGGCTGTTCTAACCCACTGAACCTCCATAGAAATTTGTTTAATTTTCATTTGGGGGGCTGGTGAGCTTCTAATATTTAGTTGCTCTGCATTGCAATCCATGTTTCAAACTATTTTAGAATTGTCAAGGAAAGGTGGTAAAGTAAGATAAAGAAGGGAATAAGAATGTTCTCAGAGGAAAACGTACATAATCACATCACATAAGGTTTATTTACCCAGGATTATAAAGTTTGCAAAACATTATCTCCTTATTTGAGTTTTACAGCAACAAACTTGAGAGATTCTATGGATTCTTCTGTTCCACCCATGCCTCTTCTTATGATTCCAGGTTCCATATAGCTCTTGGGAATAAGAAAATTAACAACAACAAAATATTTATGCATGGCATTTATAAAAATTCACTGACTATTTACTGTGTGCCAGTCATTGTACTGTGTCCTGATAACAAACAGACTTTATGTAACATTTTGGAGATCCCTGTGAAACATATATAACACCAGAAATACCTAGAATTTTTTTGATGGTTTTCATCGTAAGAGGAATTCTTTGGAGTGCTGGATTACACATTAAAAGTCACCTCTTTTTTTGACTTCTCCGTCAACTTTCTATTCATGCAAACAAGAGGGTACCTTGTCACAGGACTCAGAGCAGTGATGATGCATGAGACCAAATACTCCCTTTGCACAGAAAGGTTAGTGGATATCAAGCCTGGGCCAGATCTAAGATGAACCAGAGGACATGGTTGTCAATACACTATTATTTGTTGTGCTTGAAACATCCCTACTAACCCATGCCCTGCTAAACTATTTTTCACCTTGACATTTAAGAAGAGTCTAATAACCTGGTATTAATCACTAGGTAATTAAAGTGTTTAGGGGAAAGTGGCAGATTAAAGATGATCTAACGCAGATCATTGATTTTACAAATGGGGAAATTGAGACCCAGAGAAAGGAAATGTCTTTTCCAAGATTATGGACTATTTGGTTGTGAGCTCAATCTAACATAGCTCTCCTAACTCGTAGTCCATTATCAACTCCTACTTACTACTCCCCAATTTTATGCTTACTGCTCCTGCATAACTGTTTCCTGCTCATAATGAAAAATGGCCTTATAAATTTTCTAGGTTTATAGTGGTGGTAATTCACCACAGAATCTACATTTCAATAAATTATCCCTGGTCATTTCAATGTACCTGCCCTGATACAGGTCCACAACCAGTGATGGGAAATCACAACTCCAGTCTCCTTATCAGATATCAAGGGTTATGACCCCCCAAGGAACTTAGTTTTTCTACTATAAATGTTTCACTAGGTACCGTAAATTGAATATGATTACTCTAGTGTGTCATTATTAGGACCCAAGAGCTTAGCGTGTTTGGTTTAGATGCTCAACACTCCTTAAAGAGACCATCACTAGAAACGGCAAGATCATGGAAATTAAATGAGAAGGCATCCTATAAATATGTTAGCTCACTTCTTTCTTTGACATGTGTCTCAAAAGAAGCAAAAGACTTGTTCAGCATCACATAGTGATATTGTCAGATATCACTGCCATGACAAAATACCACAGACTGGGTGGCTTACACAGCAGACATTTCTTTTCTCACCATTATGAAGTCCATGATCAAGATGCTGCTAAATTCTGTTTCTGGCAAGAGCTCTTTTCCTGGCTATGTTCTCACTTGGCATCCTTGGTGCATACACATAGGAGAAAGCTCTCTCTGGTGTCCCTTCTTATAAGGGCACTAATCCTGTTGGACCAGGCTTCCATCTTGATGACATCATTTAAACTTCATTACTTCTTTGGCAGCCCTATCTCCAAATATAGCCACACTATGGATTAGGGCTTCAATATGTGAATTTTAGGGAAACAAAGACTTTCAGTTCATAGCAAATGTAAATACAAGTTTTTATACAGCATCTTTATATATTTCACAGTGATGCCATCATCTCAGTGTGGGCTTGGGCTATTTTCTAAGTTTAACCTACATTAGAAGATCCTTATAGTCTAAGATTATAGGTATACATTAGAAAGGAGAGTACATGTGGTATAAGCAAGTTGCTTATACCAACTTGTACAACCCTATTGTTAGCACCTCTTCCCAACTCCGCTTTCAGATGTTGTCACTAAGTAGCTTGAAATTAGCTGTGGTGGGATTATGTGCAATATGGAAATTGGCAGGTGTGGGAAATCAGGACTCACTCCACCTACCTTCAACCCAGAGAGCCAGTTGTTAAATATTTGCCAGCACACTGTTTAACTGATTTGGTCTGTGATTTGGGTGTGCATGTGGGAATAGCAGTTTATGATGGTAGTTGGATGTATATTGTGGGCATATTGTGGGATAGCATAAAACAATTGCAGTGCTGAGGTCAGTGGTAAAAACACTCATCCTTGTTGGATCTGAATTTTCCCACCTATAAAATGGGATGAGTTGTCTTCTCCTCAGATTAGTTCTGACAGTCTATATGTATAGACTTCTGAGAACCTATTAAATTATGATTAGGAAAAAAGCATCATAATATGACAACATTTAATATGGGAGAAGACCCAGTGACTTAATAGTAAAGTGACCTAGAGCAAGTCATTAGCTCCCATGATACTATTGGTAAAATAGTGTTAGTAAATTGCACTCTGATAGAATTGTTGTGGCGGGTAATTCAATCATGGTATAATGTGCTTAGCACACTTCCTGGCATCTAAGAAGTTATTTAATATTACTACTGCTAGCACCACTACTACTACTGCCACTGCTGCTATTAGCACTACTGCCACTCTGCTATTGCTACCAATGAACTTCCTTACTTTACTGGGTGCAAGGCGAGAGCTGGGAGACCTGAGAGTAGGGAAACTACAGCCATTTCTGGTTCTGAGCAATCAATATTCTTTTTATTACAAAGAAACCAAATTGATGTTTCATGCTGCTAGGTTGGCACCTTTCCTATGCCAACAAGCTTGAAGTTACAGAATCCAAACTTACAAGAGCTTATAACTGAGCAGAGAATTAACAGCAATTAAACAGGTTTCATTGTGAACACTTCAGTGGAAATCAGTCTCTCCAATCGATTTCTTCTGACAGCTGATTATGGTCTAGAGACTAAATGAGAATGAGACAAGGATGATTTTGGAAACCAGAGCAATATTTGAAAATGGCAAAATATGAAACTGGGCATATTTAAAACATGTTTAAGAAGCAAGACCCCTGCATGTAAATATCTATGCATGACACATTTTAAATACGAAATGGATAGATCTTCAGGGATACATTTAGATGTGTGCAATAATATTGTGCTTTATAAGAAATATATATTTTTGTATTCACATGACCTAAATATAAATTTTTTTCATATATATTTGGTCTTCATCCACAATTCCTGCCTCCCAACTCCCAGAACTCCTAAGTGTTGAGAGGGAAAACACTGTATCATGTTATGTTAGGTGACTTTTGGAAAGCACCTAAGGATAGAGGCTGGTTGCCAATGGAGCCAACCACGTGATTAGAGGGTTAGAACTTTCAGTCTCATTCCCCACCCCCACCTCTGAAAGGAAGAGGAGTTGGAGGTTGAATCAATGGACAACGCCCAATAATTTAATCAATCATGACTGTGTAATGAAGCCTCCAAAAAAAGAGAGAGAGAGAGAGAGAGAACAGGGTTTGGAGAGTTTTCAGGTTGGTGAACACATGGAGAGGTGGGGAGAGTGACTCACCTGAAAAGTGCATGGAAGCTTTGAGCCCTTTGCCTCATGCATCTCCCTATGCATCTCTTCCATCTGGCTACTCCTGTGTTATATCCTCTTAAGATAAACCAGTGGTCATGTTACCAGTGATCATGCGACTTACTATGTGAGCCATTCTAGCAACATAATAAAAGTCAATGAAGGGGTTGTGAATACAATGAACTGGAAGGTTCTAACAATCTATTTTAAATACATCATGACTATGTGATAGCCTGAAAATAAAGTTGACAAGTCAAGATTAAGTTTTATTTATTTATAAGTACTTAGATATTATTTAGCATATGCTAGCTATTAATCTTGACAAGGATGGAAAAATACCATAGAACTTACAGTTTAGCAGGAGGAGACAAACAATCAACTAAAAAAAGTTTGGAAAACAGGTTTTTGTAAATGGCAGACAGACACTAAATATTTTATGCTTTTGGACCCTATGATCTCTTGTGTCACTATTCAACTCTGAGCAAAAGCAGTCATAGATAATACTTCAACAAATGGCTGGATTCCAAAAAAACTTTGTATGCAAAAACAGGTGGCTGGCCAGATTTTGTTTTCAGGCTATAGTTCCCAGACTCCTGGATGAACACATAAATGAATATACAAGACAACAATATTAGTCATAAGTAAATAATTAATATAGGTAATATAACCGACAGTAACTTGGTGGTGTAGGTTGTAAGGATTGAGAAGGTCTCTTGGAAATTTCAGCTGAAACTTTAATAACGAGAGAGACAGATGTGCAAATCATAAAGAAGGACACATGGGGAAATGCAGAGTCTAGAGGAGAACATCCAACTAAGGAAGAAGAGCATAGTGACACAGTGAAGGTTGAAGGAATAACAGTGGATACATAATAAAGGACTTTATAAGCTAGGTTAATTCATCGCAGTTTTATTATAAATGAATTAAGAAATCATTGGAGGGGGGTAGATAAGAAAGTGCCACAGTTCATTTGCATTTAAAATATTACTTTGGAAGATCCTAGGAAGATGGCAGTGATGGCATATTCTTTTATTCTCTCTTAATCACCTCCTAAAACACAGAAACGAAATAGCAAGACAAAAACAAACAAAAAATTAACCATTGGATTATATTTACAACAAAGCTAGGGAATAAGATATTCCCTGGAACACCACAGTCTAAGCAAATTACCAGTATCCATAGAATCAGCATAATATCAACATTTGTGTGGCAGATATCAGAGGGAAGCAACAGAGAATCAAAATCTCAACTAATCAACAGATATTCCTTAGAAACATTGCAGATTGATTTG
Organism: Corynorhinus townsendii; assembly: GCA_026230045.1. Lineage (NCBI taxonomy): Eukaryota > Metazoa > Chordata > Mammalia > Chiroptera > Vespertilionidae > Corynorhinus > Corynorhinus townsendii. The sequence continues at coordinate 164,472,345 of JAPDVU010000005.1, read as the reverse complement.
CGAATAGCGGAAACAGTTTTGGCCAGATGAAGACCCCAAGATGAGCAGACTTGAGCAGGTAATCCACATGGCACTGCTCACTAGCATTACCTCCTCACACTTTGGAGACCTTTCTGGGAATGGATTAAAATGGTGCAGCACTGTGACTATCAGTAGATAATTTTCAGATAGAAGTTGAAAAGGAGAACAAAGCCAGGGGATTTCAGAGAGTAGCCTCCACACGTTTTAACATTACATGATCACAATATTTGAAAGAGCTTGTGAAAATTACAAAAGCTACTATAAATCAAACTTCCACTTAAAAGTTTAGGAAACTAATTTCACATTAAAATAAGCAACATAAAAGTATTAAGGTTGAAAGAAAAAAAGCAAAATCTCTTCAGCTATTGTTCTCAAACTGATCTGCAATTTTCTAATGAATATCTGTTGACTAGTTGAAGTTTTGATTCTCTGCTGTGTCCCTCTGATATATGTGAAGTCTTCACCAGAAAAACATAAAAATTAATACACATGACAGACAATGCTTTTGGAGAAATAGATAAAGGAAGAAAAAGAGAGATATGAAGAAAAAAATAAAAAGAATTTGAGAAAATGCGAGAGACATTGAAGATAAGCAAAGATTTATTACACAATAACAAAGTCACTAAAGAGAAAAACCCACAGGAACAGAATAAGTAATGAAAGTTGTAATTCAAGAAAACATTCTTGAAATGAAATCACTTAAAAATATATATTGAAAAACCATATTACATACTTGAGAATATTGACCCAGGAGGACCATGGCAAGACATATTATTGGAAAATTACTGGACTTTAAATAAGAAAAATCCTATGGAAATCCAAACATATATTGTGACAGATAATGGAAAGAAAAGTCACCTTCTCATTTTCAACAGCAATGCTTTATCTGAGAAGAAAATTGAGTAGTGTATTTAATATTCAAAGATAGAAAAAGTGAGCTAAAAACAAAGAGTGCTACTGTTAACATGCAAGAACCAAGGAAATCTTCTGATGAGTGCTTCTTAAGGAATCTGCTGGCGAATGAACTTCCAATAACCACAATAGCTGGAAACATATTAACATAAAGACTAGTGTAGAGCATAACATATATAGTTACTTGTAGACTTAAGTCTACAAGTAACTATATATGTTATGCTCTACACTAGTCTTTATGTTAATAAACATAAAGCCCAGACAGTGAGAGTAGAGTGATAAAAATTGGAGGGGTAAATAAGGGAACAAACACAACATTTTTTTTCACTGCTCTTGGCAGTGGTTATTGCATAGATGATGTGGGATAAAGTAAATGAAAATATAAGCTATTTTATTTATACTATTTCGTGTATCCTCAAGGACTACTATTTTGCTGTGGAAGAGGAGTGATACAGATGTTATATAGAAGAAATTAAGCTTTTAAAAGAAGCAAGCAAACAAACAAAAACACCTATAGTTCTGAATTTTAATTAGAAGTATCAGTAGGATACGTTCCCCCTATAACTATAGTTCTATCTCCAAATATATTTATCTATATCTATATCTATTTTTTTCAAGTTCTGTCTAAAGATGAAAAATTAACATTACTACTACAGACCAGTAGTAATGGGCACATAGTGGTCTTGAAATACCATTTTTTTTTTCACACAAGGAAAATAGGTAACAAGGCTTCTTAAAGAAATGGCTACCTGGTCTAGGGCAGGAAATGTTCAAGATGAGATACAGGGATTCATCTTGTATCAACTTGGTTGTGTAGGTTGTAAGGATTGAGAAGGTCTCTTGGAAATTCAGATTTCCAAGGTCTCACTCAATTCAGATACAGGGAAGCAATCAAATACCACTAAAATCATGTCCAAGAGGCTTAGGAGTCATTATAAGGAGGCTCTCACAGCCAAAGATGAGACAGTTGAGCTTCAGAATGAATAATAATTGTAACTGATTGGAATCTATCAAATATGCTTAAATCCATGAGTTCCTAGTGACATACAAATAACAACAAGGCCTGGCCAGCGTGGTTCAGTGGTTGAGTTTTGACCTATGAACCAGGAGGTCATGGTTCAGTTCCTGGTCAGGGCACATGCCTGTGTTGCAGGCTCAATCCCCAGTAAGGGGGAGAGATCAACCAAAGGACTTGTATGCATGTAGGAGGCAGCTGATTAATGATTCTCATCATTTATGTTTCTCTCTCTCCCTCTCCCTTCCTTTCTGATATCAATAAAAATATATTTTAAAAAATCGTAAGAAAACAACAACAAAAACTATTTGGTCACATTTGGAGGATGATAGGGAACCAATTCGTTATCTTAAGAATAAATAGTAATTAAGAGGAAAAATTCAAATGTTTATCCTCCCTTTCTCTACAGTTTGCATATAAAGTGTGCCACTGGCTAACTACACAGTGCATGATGGGAAGCATTTCTTTATAGACGTACACCAACTATTAAGTAAAGATGAAATAAAATAATTTGAACATCAACATTTGGTAACTCCTAATGAATTAATGGATCCAGGCGCTGAGCTGTAATAACTGAGAACTTCTCAGAAACAGAGACAAGCAGACACGTGTCTCCTGATGAAAGGGCACAGCACCCCCTGTGGTCTTGCCAAAGGGATTGACCATCATTATAATCAGGGCTCAGATCCAGCTGCCAGTGTGAGTGGGAAGTACTGTGTTGACCTGTGCCATGCATGTGTAATTAACAAAAGCCAGTCTCTGGGAAACTCTGCAAGTCAAATTCCTTGGGCTATTCAATAAATATATTGCAAGGAAAAGGAAGGAAAGGAGTAGCTGTCATGGTTATAAATTAAAAGAAATTTAATAAGCATACATTAAGATATAGGCAAGGCTAATCAAGAAAACCTGGTGACAAAATGAAACAAACATAAAACCACATAAGGAAGGGATTTCTATGAAAGTCAGAATAGTGGTTGTTTTGGTTAAGGCGGTGTTTGAATTAGTAAGAGCCAAACACATGGAGGGACCTCTGAGGTGGATGGCAGAGTTCTGTTTTGGTCCTTGGCAATGATTTCAAGTATTTTGCCTTATAATAGTCCATTAACCTCTCTATTTGTTTTGTGGTTCTTATATCAGTTTTGTTTTGCAGTGAAAACCACTTAATTATCACATGTGGTCTTCTGTAAGGAGATTAGCTTAAAGTGGACCAAGGATACAAAATGAGTTAATAAAACCTAATTATAAATAATTAAGAAAAATAATAAAAACCTATTATCCTGGGCTAAGGAGCTGCAAAAGTAGTGCAGGCAGAATGATGAAGGAGTTTAGCAGGATTCCCTGGTGTACTTGAGAGAAAGAGAGAAATCATTTGGGCTACATTCTTTTTCCTTACAAAAATACACTCACTTAAAAGGGATCTGGATACAGGTGTGCCAATCAGAGTGTTCTAACTTAAAGCTAAACCTTTCTACTTGATTGATGCATCAAACTTGGCACCACTGGAGATCCTGCACATGTTAGTGTGGTAACTACTTTTCTTTCTCTCTCAATGAATAAGCACAATCTGATTTTTTAAAATATATTTTTATTGATTTCAGAGAAGAAGGGAGAGGGAGAGAGAGATAGAAACATCAATGATGAGAAAGAATCATTGATCAGCTGCCTCCTGCACGCCTCCTACTGGGGGATTGAGCCTGGAATTAAACCTGGGACCCTTCAGTCTTCAGGCCAACCCTCTATCCACTAAGCCAAACCAGCCAAGGCTGATTTCTTTTTTAAACAATCTTACAATATTTACCCAATTTCACCTATGGATACTGTTTTAGTAGGTTATTTGAGAGTTAGAATGGCTAACTTACATTTAAACTTTTTCTATATTATTTGATTTGTTTTATGCTAATACATAGTAGCTCAAATCGGGGGAAACCATTCAACTTTGGGGAAAAGGATTTTGATAAGCTTCTGCCTACAGGGTTCATTAATATGAATTCATAAATCCATTAATCCATATACCACCATTATTGGTTGTTCGCTTCCAAAAAAGAGCCTTATTTACCATTCTGCTGATAAATTGAATCCAAAATAAGCGCAAAAACTAAATTTAATTATTACAAAAATAATTAAGATCTAGAAATAAATAAGATTGACAACTTACACAGCAAAGTCACACTTGCATTTTTCTCTGTATGGGAAAATGCATCTTTCTGATTACTATAGAAGCCAGAAAGGAGAGAATGTGTTAGGGACTGGGGTGAAGAATAATAATGAGGGTTAAAGGAAAGACCTTTGAGTCTATGGCTCCCTGCTCCTTTAACACATAAAAGCTGTTCAATTAATGTTTGTTCTTTTCTTCCTTAGGGATGATTTTACTCGTGACCCTCTCCTCCCAGTTCTGAACCTAGCTGCCTTATACACATTGCAAAGTGATTTTTGTCCTGCCCAGTGATTTTGATCTTGGGTGGGTCACTGTTGACATCAGGGTTGACATTCTGCAGTACATCTTCTGTAATTGCTGCATTGATGCCAACGTGACCTGAGTGGCTTCCGTAATCATCCCTTCTTTCCGCACAGTCACCTGCTGTCAGGAGCTGCCTGTGCAAAAGTAACTGATTCCCAGCCCCATCAGAGCCCTAATTAAAAGTGCACCAAATTAAACTTGAATGCATGGAAAACAATTAGCTCTCTCCTTTGTCTCCCCATTCAGATCCATAATGCAGAGCAGCCAGGTGTCATGTTCAACAAATCTCCGTCACTTGATGGCTGGAGAAAGGAATGTAGTTGGAAAAGCTCCAGAATCTTCCCTAGGAGGCCTGTTTGGGCTCTCCCATCCCTGCAGTGACTCAGTGGTCAGGGTGCTTCTGTGGGAATCCCTTTTTCTCAATATCTCTGTCTTCTCCCATTTATTCTTTCTTCTTCCAAAAGACAAACAAACAAAAACAACAAACTCCAAATAGGTCCCTTTATCACCACTTTCCCTTCCTGGAAGTGTGCAAAATGTTTTTTAACAAATTGCCTAAGATGCTTGTCTGGCATTTTCTCACTGGGGTCAAACACAGACACCAGTTCACCCTACTGCTATGCTAACCCCACATCCCTGCGCTGGTAAACAGAGTCACTCAGCCCTGTGTTGGCTGTGCTATTGTTTCTCTGAATAAGTGCAGTGAGTTACTCTACCTAGAATTCTTTCTTGCAACTGACTGACCCTCAACTAATTCCAATACCCAGGCCTTATACGTACAGGGAAATGAAATAAACTGCTCAATTCCCAGTCTCTTTTAGATTAGGGCCCTTACTCAGTCACCCCAGCCCCATGGAAAATGGTTATTTCCCCTGAACTCCTGAGGGAAATGCTCCCTTAAAAATAAAATCAAAGGGATAAGAGATTTAAGAGAGAGTAAAAAGAAAAAAAGTATAGGCTTCAGACTACAGAGTTTTAAATTCAAATCTAAGTTTTGCTACGTACTATCCACAGGAACTTTGGCATATTACATAACCTCTCTGTGTCTCAGTTTCTCCACTTACAAAATTGTGATAATAAATCCATCCCATGTGGCTGTTTTGAGAGTTAGAGTTCATGTATGTAATATCTTAGCATGATGCCTTGAGTAGATGGAAAATGCTGTTGTTATCAGTGTGACAAAGGGCAGTCTGGCTAGAAGGGAAATTCATTTGGAAACAAGACGGAGGGGAGGACATACTTCAAAAATGTGGTGGAGTAGCCCTAGCCGGTTTGGTTCAGTGGATGGAGAGTCAGCCCGAGGACAGAAGGGTCACAGGTTCGTTTCCACTCAAGGGCATGTATTGTCAATGCGCGCTCGATCCTCAGCCCTGGTCACGGCTCATGTGAGAGGCAATCAATCCATGTGTCTCTCTCACATCAATGTTTTTCTCTCTGTGTCTCTCCTCTTCCCTTCCACTCTCTCTAAACATCTATAGAAAAATATTCTTGGGTGAGGATTCATAACAAAAAAAAATGTGGTGGAGTAAAATTTGCAGTTTTCTCATGGTGATGCTAGGAATATAATAATCTAGTTTAATTCGCACTTGGTGATAAGAGTTTTGGAGAAAGTCATAGACATAATGGAGTGACTGAAAACTCTTCTTAGCCATATTTAGTCTGGGGCAAGCACACAGCACACATGCCGGCACTCCCCACACTGTCATGACATAGACTCTGCCACCTAGTCCTGTTCAGAGCCCATTATCAAAATTATTTTCAGTTCTTCACTTATGTAAATAGTTTATTACACCCTTTAACCCACAAAGTCTCTAGTCAACAATACATGGTAATGACAAACGTGGCTTTCTGGTCTTCATGTTTTTCTGGTAAAAAAGAAAATGTCATCCACAGGCACTCACCCATGCATGCACCCTCCAGCTTAGATGAATGACAGTCACAGTGAACAGATATCGCTCGTCAAATTTATGCAGCAATGATGAGAAACATTTGTGGATGGCTGCACACATTCAGACATCAGAGTATCTGTTGTCCCACTGGAAGGCACAAAAGGACTCAAAACAATACTAAACAAGTCAGAAACAATTACAACATCATCACTTCCATGATATAACAATGCCTCACAGAGTCTGTAAAAGCATCCACAGTCATTGCACCATTCACTTGGTCACTCTTTGGCAGTGTTTTGCTGTTGGAGGAGAACTGTTTACTGCCCTGTAGAACTTTCTTACAATCTCATGAGACTAAGTACTCAAACGCTTTAGTAAGTGGCCAATCGTAGTTTCTGCTCGGCTGCTGTTTTACTGCGCAGCTTCCCTCTTACTGATAGAAAGAGGTCAGCATTGCACAAGCCTCTCGGCTCTGCGCTCCATCAGACCAGCATCTTCTTCATGACTCTCTCTTTGTGGCTGTAGCCAAAGGGAATGAGAAATCAAGTTTGGCGATTCACCTGGAATGGGCTTGCAATATATCCGTGTGCTGTTGGGTACCATTTTTACAGGAAAACAAAGTTCCCACCTTAAATCATGAAGGAAGGTTGGACTGGTTAAGAGAGACCATTGCTTAAGGAAGAGTCTTTGAGATCTAACAGACAAGAACAAAACTTTAAGGCAATCACCAGAGAAATGTAGTCATATGGGATTGAGGGGAAATTCTCATGCTCTTCAGTATTCTATGAGCAAGAGGTAAAAACACAAAAACAAAAACAAAAAAACCGCTTCCAGAACAGAATTATCTATACTAATAAAAGGGTAATGTGCTAATTAGACAGGGAGACCTTCCGGACATCTTTCCGGACAACGCCATGTTGGTGGGGCCAAGGCAGAGGTGGTTAGGGGTGATCAGGCCATGAAGAGAGGATAGTTGGGGGTAATCAGGCCGGCAGGGGGGGCAGTTAGGGGCCAGGATCAGGCCTAAGCCAGCAGTCTGACATCCCCTGAGGGGTCCCAGATTGGAGAGGGTGCAGGCCGGGCTGAGGGACACCCCCCCATGCACAAATTTCGTGTACCAGGCTATTAGTATAATTATAATGATCAAGAAAAATACTCCCAACAAATGGTTTCCAGTGGGAAAAGGAATCCTATATAATAAAGAGGTAATATGCAAATTAACCCTCATGCCCTCCCAAGATGGCTACCTATAACCAGGCCAGCAGGCCAGCAGGCCAGCAGGAGGGTTAGTGAGAGATGACCAAACAACTAAACAGCAGGCTGCATAGGGTGACCAGGCCAGCAGGGGGGCCATGAGGAGTGACCAGGCCAGCAGAGGGGGACAGTTGGGGACAACCAGGCCAGCAGGGAGGGGGCAGTTGGGGCAACCTGGCGGGCAATGGGGGGCAGTTAGGGGCAACCAGGCCAGCAGAGGGGGCAGTTAGGGATGATCAGGCTGGCATGCAGAGGCAGTGAGGGGCAATCAGGCCAGCAGAGGGGGCCAGTTAGGGGCAACCAGGCAGGCAGGCAGGTAGCAATTAGGAGCCAGAGGTCCAAGATTGTGAGAGGGATGTCTGACAGGCAGTCAGACATCTCCTAAGGGGTCCCGGATTGGACAGGGTGCAGGCTGGGCTGAGGGGATCTCCCCCCCCCCCACCCCAATGCATGAATTTCATGCACCGTGTCTCTAGAAATATAAATAAAAATGAAATATCTCTCTGGAAGAGAACATGGGGTGAGAGTGTTTTCTAGCCTTTGCCTTCTAATTATTTTTATCACCTTTCTCTTATCAATATTGTAAGTTCCAATCACTCTTGATTTTTTTCCCTATGAAAAGTTCTTTATTATTCTGTTAATATGGCACATACTTCCATTTTAGGTTTTTATGTCACAAGCGTTAGCAGTCAAAGAATATAATACCCTTTTTTATTCCATCTATATTCCACCAGCCTCCATTATCATCAGGATGTTCCTCATTGTTATGAACTCTGCATGCACTTGAGAGCTATTGCATAATCAATGTCTAGTTATTGGAGACTGGTTGCCTTATTCTTTACTTGGCATTTTGAGAGACTCTTTCGATATATATGCTTCTCAGTTATGACTATCTGGTAATGTTCATGTGTGCCTGCCATTTCTATTCATTTTACTCCCTTCTTACTCTTTCAGTCTCTTTTATTTGTTTTCCATTTTCATTTTTAATCATTAGCACATAACCTCATCTGTTTAACATTGTCATTGTACTCACAACTTCTCTATGGTGTATCATATACTAGAACATCCAAAGGACCCATCTTTGAAGGCAGGAACCTCATTCTTGACTCTACAGCTTAGTGATCACATGTATTTCTAAAGACGGGGGATCTCATCCATGGTGTGAACTGCCTACCTGGATCTCTGTTCATTACTTCTTAATAGAGCCCTGAATTCGATTATCTACCTGTATCTTCCCAACATGCTCTTCATAGAATACTTTACCTACCTGCCTGGTGAGATTTTGTTGTCCTCCGTTTTTTCCCCCCTTTCCCAGTGTCATATATATTATTGGAACCAAAATCCACCCCCAACCTCTTGTACTTGGGATCCCATAAAGATCATATAGAAAAGAAAAAAAAACTACTCTGGTTGTCAGAATATTATGTCAGTTTATTCATGTCATTAAGACTATGACATTATGAGGCAAGACTCCGCAAGACATATATTTTGACTACCGCTTATATACATAATAAGACTTTTCTGATATACATAATAAAACAGCTCCCTTTCCCTGGCCCTTCTCTTCCCACCATTGCCAAAATAAGCCAGGTCTGAAGAAAGCCAGAAGGAAGATCACCAGGTGATATTAAAGAAGAAAGTTTGACAATGCAATCTTGACTTTCTTTTTACCTTGGAGACTATATTGCCATGCAACATCTACCTTTAAATTCCAATAATTGCCCAGATTGGGAATTGCTCAACCTATGAGCACCTAGGGTATCTTTTAGATTTTTTCCTATATGGAGCATCACTCTATCAGCCAACTATTACAGTTGCCTAAACCCCATATGCCAACTGAAGAAAGACTAAAAGAGATGTGGGATTTTAACTATGTTCACTGGTTGCAAAATAAGAGAATGTAGATCAAAGAGGGTGTAGGGGAACTTCATGCTGGAGATGAGAGTACAAAAAAAGGGGGGACATCTGTAATAGTTTCAACAATAAAGATAAGTTTACATAAACATTAGACAGAATTTTATTCTAATATCATATGCTTAAGCAACATATTCATAGTGACACTTTCAATTATTTAGGGAAGTTGACCTTAATAAAGTCAATTTGCAGCACCCCAAGTTGTCCATGAATTCTGCGCTTAAGACTCTGTTTTGAGTCCCTTACCTCTGTTTAGTTCCTGACTATGGGTGACCTCATTCTAAATTTTACTTCCTTTGCTCTTGGTCTCGTAATCATTCTTTTCCCCCGGTACTTTTATTCTTTTCATCTAAATGCATATTACTATTCATTTGTACAAATCACTCTGACTCCAACTTTTGGAAACTGCAGTCTGTAACGCTTGACTTTTTTCCAGTTTCGTTCTCCCACGGCAGGATCTCTACTGCATATCTCCTGCTCATAGCTGTGCTTGTTTGGACCCACTGAGAAGAAGGAGCCTAGAAGGAATAAGATGTGCAAGACACTTATGGGGGGAAAGACAGAGCCTTCTCACTGTGATACAGATCTGATACCAGTGAAGGGCGAAAGATGGAAGGAATATTGGAGTAGGAGAAGTCCTAGATGGCAGCATAGTTCCAGGTAAGGTTCATCCAGGCCAACAGGAAGAGCTTGGGTCAAAGGCATCCATTGGATTATTTCCTGCTCTCACTAGAGTCATCCTTCTTTAACACCCATATTGTGCTCAGACATTGGCTGGAATCAGCCCATGAAAAGTATGGTGGATACATGAGGACAGTATCTGGGGATATCAGTCAGCTGTACCTCCTGCAGTAGGAGATCTGAACATTGCATTTTCCTGTCGGCCCCACCTGGTCAATAAAGAATAATAGGGTTTAAGGCATCATTACAGGAGGCATTTTTGGCCCAAGGCATTTTCTCATGACTTTTCCCATGTGACATTCAATCTTATGCTGGCTCCTTTATCTTATTTAAATCTTAACTCAAATATCAATTCTTCAGGTGATATTCTCTGGGTGACAGTCTGGGGGTTACAGCTGTATAATATGTGCATTTGAGTGTACATGCAGCTATGGAGGAAACAAAGCAGGAAAGGCCTGAGAATGGGCAGAGAGAAGAACAGCTGTGAGCAAAGTCTGCAAGGGGCCTTTTTTCTTTGCAGGAGGTGCATCTAGTTGGTGATAAAGTAGGAACTACGCAGGCAGGTTGGAGAGGAAACCTGGTGTTTGCCTTTGTACTGGAGAGAGGCCTGGAGGCTATTGCCTGATCCTGGAGCCAGGGGCTGGACTAATTGTTCCAGTGTCCTCTCTTGTGAGAGCAACTGCTTTGTTCAGTGATCAAAGGCACCTTCCATCCGCACCCCACACTGGGTGCCACTTCTGTGGCAGACCCCTGGGGAAAGGGGGTTTCCGCCCCTTCTCTAGGCAGTTAGGCTTTCCTAGCACAGGTGGAGTGGCCGAATGTGGTGGTTGAGCATTCATCGCGTCAGTTTTGTTTTGACATTGTCCTCAGATTTAAACCCCTGGTTGAACAACTGTTGGATTTCAGTTTTTAGGAAAGGAATAGTCTTGGGCTCTGTATTGATAAGGTGAAAGGTAATGTGGTAAGAGCATGGTATTAGGGTTAAAGAAACCTGGGTTAGAATTCTAGCTCCATTATTTCTTAACTGTGCTATCTTAGGCCAGTTACTTAATCTCTCGTATATCATTTTCCACATCCCTTGATTTGAATTGCAATACCTGTCTCATAAGAGTTTCTTGATGTATAATTAAGGTATTATATGCTTTTACAAACAGTCCCTAGTCCATAGCATGCTCAGCACACGGTGATCCCTTGCACTGTCCCTGCAGTAGGTTCCCATCACCTTTATAATCACCCAGTAAAATGAGTGCAGCTCTAGAGGAGGAGGCTCACACTCGTTCTTCCTGACCCCACTCCAGATTGTTTCATCTCTGGAGAAGAAATGCTGAGGATTGTCCATCCTACTTGAGTTATTGCTTACAGAAGCAGGTATGAAGCAAAGAAAGCCTTTCAATCTCGTTATCAAAGGCCTTGCAAGCTTCAGCTTCAAGATTGGTGAATCAGTTCATCAGTATTGAGTGGGGAAAGTTCATCTGCATCCAAAGCATTTTACTGCACAAACAAGTTAAATAAAAAATCAAGTGCAGGCCAGTTTACCTTATTCCACTGTGGCAAGAATTGAAGGAGGATGAACCATTCCCTCTCAACCTCTTCTAACCCTTTTACCTCTGCCTCAAGTGGAAGGAGCAGAGTCCTGTGGTAATGAGAGACAGGGGGTCCTGACAAGTGACCAGCAAGCAAAGCAGTGAGATTGATGCTCACTAGTTGGGAGAATTGGAGACTCTTGTGGGTATCACTGCTCTTTTGGTGACTTGGAAGGACTCTTATCCAGAAGATAGTTTGGGCCAATGGGCTTATGTTACAGGGGAACCAATGCATCCAAATAGATTTTATTCTCTGCATATACTGCCATTAACGAGGGTTGAATTTTAGTGCTGTCCCTGCAAGTTCTCTTTTCACACCCTGCACCTTTTAGTTTCCTTGTGAGCAGAAAACATTCCTGATTCTTTTGTGTTTCCATACAAACATGGACAGTACAGCGCTTAGGCAAGCACTCACATACAATTTCATTATAATTAAGGCAAAATTCCAATTTTACTATTTATCTTGTAGCTAAATATAAAGGGAGGACGGAATTGTTTCCAGATGGGGAAATAGTGTACACAAAGATGTGGAAATAAAGATCAGTGAGTAAAACATAGTGAATATCTACTCTGTGCAAAAATGGCCACATCCATCCCAAGTGATGATGTATGCAGGGAAGCAATGAGATGTACTGTGGAAAGGGTTGCAGGGAAGATTCTGGAGGTCCTGGAATGCCGGGTTATGGGCATGAGCACTGCTGTGCTATGGGAGGTTTTTGAGCAGGGGTGGCAGGTGATAGAATGCACTTGAGCAAGAGAAACAATGTCCACCATTTAGGTCAAGGAAGGACAAGGCACAATGGTTTCAGAGCTCAGAACAAATCACCCAATTCTATTTCCCGAATTGTTCATCTTCTATGAGGCATGATGAATGCTGACTTTAGACTCCTTCCTCTGGTTCTGCCAGCAATTCAGTAGCTTAATCTTTTTCCAATCTCAGCTGTTGCCTAATAATCTGTTCCAGGCACAGAAATTTCATTAACTCCTCAATGATGTCCACAGGCTTTGACCATGGATTTCATCAGTTAAGCTGCTTTTATTTCAGCTGCTATACAAATTACCCTCTGCTTGGGGGAAAAAAAAAAAGCAGGGGGCGGGGGAGCTTGGGGAGACAGAGAAGAAAAAAGAATAGCTGAAGCCCTCCTGTATTTCTCAAACAACTTTCTTCTTAGTGAAAATAGATATCCAGAGGAGAAATCGAATTGCAAAAGCAATGACTCGATTATGCAGTGACCCCCAGTTTTCTTACCAATAGGTTAAGAGGGGGTCCCTATCACAACCAGCATGATATGTGATTGTCTTATCATCTTTAGAAAATGATATAACACTTGTTAGAAATAGAACTGTGACTGGTGCTAGACATTTAGCAGGTGTATACTGGTTTCTGCTAAGTCTAAGTGGTGAGATGGGGAGGTGGAGGGATAAAAGAGTGGGAAAGAGAAGAAATTCCCACTAAAAATTTCCTGCTTTAACACCCCTGCCGAGTTGCTGTGCACAGCTTAGTGAATGATGGTGAGATTTTGGGCATCAGTGGAGAAGAAATCTTTGGACAGGAGTCATTCCTTATAAAGTTTCCTCTGTGAAGCTTCTTTCACTTGTAGAGCGAGTTGTAGCTTCTCCTATGTTCAGGTAACACACTGCATCATCTCCCCCTTTTATATTTCTTATCAAAATGCATCAAGCCATTTAATTTACATATCTACCTTTTCCTTCGCTTTTGAGGGCAAAGGTCAAATTATGTGAGGCTAACACCAATGCTAGGGGACCAGAAACTCTCCCTAGGTATCAGTAGTAGGGTAGCTATAGACAGAAGTCACTAAATGGTAACCAAGGAAACCAGAAAAATAGCAAGAGACAGAGCCAATTATGCATTAAATAAAATTATGTATGTAAAGTGACTACTGCAGAACTTGGGAGCTTGGTAGCTAGTGGCAATGTCAATGGAGCTGTTTGCTCTGTCACTTCCATGGACACATTTGTACATACTGATTTCTGCTATTCAGCAGCATGGAAATTTAGCTAGATACTCAGAAGCTCCTGAGAAAGAGGTAGTGAGTTAGATTGGAATGAGTACCCTTAAGGGTTGTTTGCTTGTTTGTTTTGAGAATATGGGTTACAACTCTACTTCATCTCCCTCCAGGACCTGACTGCATATAATACATAGAAAGAGATATGGGGTAAATGGCACCAAGGAATGGTCATGTGACCTCAACTCCTGTTATGGATGATGCCTCCGCAGATACATTTAGAAGAGGTTGACTAGGGATGAGCTAACTTCAGCATTGCTGACACATATTTTCAAAACATTTCTCATAACCAATTTTTGGATCACAGTTTTATCTTGAAATAAAATAGCACCCTATGAACATTTTGAAATAGGTGGTTTTGTATATGGCTTCTTACACCAAAAATAAATAATAAATGAAGATGCCTGTCCTTTGGTTATATAGCACTCAAAACATTTTTTTCAAGATATGAAAGATTACTTTTACTTATCAATGGCAAACATCCTATATAATAAAACCCCAATATGCAAATCGACCATACAGTGGAATGACAGGCCACTATGATGTGCACTGACCACCAGGGGGCAAATGCTCAACACAGGAGCTGCACCCTAGTGGTCAGTGCACTCCCACAAGGGGGGCGCCGCTCAGCCAGAAGCGGGGCTCACGCTGGGGAGCACAGTGGCAATAGCGGGAGCCTCCCTTTTCCACCTTCGCAGCAGCGCTAAGGACCCCTTGGGGAATGTCCACTGAGCGGTCCTGAACAGCAAGAGGGCGCATGCCAGGCTGAAGGAACCCCTCTCTCCCAGTGCAAGAATGTCATGTACCGGGCCTCTAGTGTGCATATAACATCTTTGGTTAAACTCTTTCTGCTCCCTCCCCCTTTTCTTCTGAGATTCGTCAGTCTGTTCCATGTTTCCATGTCTCTGGTTCTATTCTATTAGTTTATTTTGTTCATTAGATTCCTTTTTTGTTTATTTTGATTTTTAGATTCAATTGCTGATAGATATGTATTCATTGCCATTTTATTGTTCATATTTTTTATCTTCTTCTCTTTCACCTTCTCCTCCTCCTCTTCTTTATCATCATCCTCTTCTTAAAGAATACCCTTCAATATTTCATGTAATACTGGTTTGGTGGTGATGAACTCCTTCAGTGTCTTCTTGTCTGTGAAGCTCTTTATCTGACCCTCAATTTTAAAATGAGAACTTTGCTGGGTGGCATAATCTTGGTTGTAGGTCCTTGCTACTCATCACTTTGAATATTTCTTGCCACTCCCTTCTGGCTTGCAAAGTTTCTGTTGAGAAATCAGCTGACAGTGATATGGGTGCTCCCTTGGAGGTAACTAACTGTTTTTCTCTTGCTGCTTTTAAGATTCTCTCTTTGTTTTTAACCCTTGGCTTTTTAAATATGGTTATATCTTTGTGTGGGCCTCTTTTGGTTCCTCTTGTTTAGGACTCTCTGTGCTTCCTGGACTTGTAAGTTTATTTCTTTCACCAGATAGGGGAAGTTTTCTGTCATTATTTCTTCAAATAAGTTTTCAATTCTTGCTGTCCCTCTTCTCCTCTGGCACCCTAATAATGGGGATGTTGATACACTTGAAGTTGTCCCAGAGGCTCCTTACACTGTCTTTATATTTTTGGATACTTTTTTCTTTTCACTCTTTTAATTGGGTGTTTTTTGCTTTCTCATATTCCAAATCATTGATTTGATTCTCAGAATCCTCTACACTACTGTAAATTATTCTTTATTTCAGTTAGTATATGCTTAATTTCTGACTAGTGTTATATAATTTAAGTGAAATTATCAATTCAGAGAAATGCTCTACTCCAGTAGGATTATAAATTGATGGGGTTCTATCCTGGGCTTTAATTCTGTTTTCTTTGAAAAGTATGTCAGTTTCCCATCTCCTAATTCTCCATATTCCTCTAAGAAGTACACAGACTGTACTATATTCTTATTTCATCAACAGAAAGTTTGAGGACCAGAAATATCAGTAAACATTCTCAACATAATTAAATACTTGTGATGAAATCAAAATTCAAGGTCCTTGATAATATTATTTGCTTGAGAATTACTATAACTGCCCTCCCCTATGCTTCAGAGATGTATTACTCCTCTTTCTTTTTGAAAATGTGTATTGAGGATGAATTATATATATTTAAATGTGTAACAGCATGGAGATATATATATATATATATATATATATATATATATATATATATATATATATATATATATATATAAATGTTTCCCAAGATTAAGATAATTAACGCATCCATCACTTCACAATAGTTATTATTTACTAACTCTTTCTCTCTTTGTGTGTAGAAAACTTAAGATTTACTCTCATCAACTTTCAAGTATATAATACCATATTATTAACTGTGTTCACCAGGCTGTATATTAGATACTCAGAACTTCTTATAATGGAAAATTTATACCCTTTTATCTATATGTCCTCTACTTCCCCCTCACCCAGCCTCCGGTGACCACCATTCTATTCTCTAGTTCTATGAAATCAGCTTTTAAAAAATGTAGATTTCACATATATATGATATCATACAGTATTTGTCTTCCTCTGTCTGACTTATTTCACTCAGCATCATGGCTTCCAGATTCATCCACATTGTCACAAATGGCAGAATTTCCTTATTTTTATGGCTGAGTAAGTACCACTGTGTGTGTGTGTGTGTGTGTGAGAGAGAGAGAGAGAGAGAGAGAGAGAGAGAGAGAGAGAGAGATCACATTTTCTTTATCCATTCTTCTGTTGAAGGACATTTAGGTGGTTTTCATATCTTAGCTACTATGAATAATAGTGTAATGAACATGGGTGTACTGATATCTCTTCAAAATATTAGTTTCAGTTCCTTCAGATATACATTGGTAGGTCGTATAGTGTTCAATTTCTAATTTTTTGAGGAAACTACATACTGTTTTCCATTGCCACCAACAGTATGTAAAGGTTTCATTTTCTTCACATTCTCACCAACACTGATCCTTTAAAAAAAAAAAAAACAATAGCAGTCATAACAAGTTTGAGATGATGTCTCATTGTGATTTTGATTTGCATTTCCTGGATAATTCATGATGCCGAGCACATTTTCATATACCCCTTGGTTGTTTATATGTCTTCTTTGAAAAAAAATTGCTTTGCCCATGATTAAGTTGGATTATTTGCTTTTATGCTGTTGAGTTGTATGCATTCTTTATATATTTTGCATATTAAACCTTTGTCACATATATGATTTGTGAATATTTTCTTCTATTTTGTAGTTTGCCTTTTCAATTTGTTGTTTGCTATGCAGAAACTCTTTAGTTTAATGTAGTCCCACTTGTTTACTTTAGCTTTTATTACCTGTGTTTTTGGTGGCTTATCCAAAAATCTTTCTACTTTTGTAATTTCTTTTCTTTTTTCCTGTAAAGTCACTCCTAACTACTATCACTACTTCCACTTGTCTCTGAGACTAAGACTGATCCTAGTTAGCATTTCTGCAAAAATCTACAGTCAAAAATTTTTCAGACTTGAATTACTATCAATTCTATTACCTTTATACTTTTCTCTCAAGGAGGTGCCATATATTACCGTGGTGAAACTCTCAATTTTCATCCTCAGGCAGAATTCCCACCTCTTCCCCTTGCTGAGATAATGATCAACAAGGTGCACTGCAGTTCCTTCCTAGTCTTGCCGTGAAATTTAAAGGGCATAATGCATAGAACATGTACAGTAATGAATGTGTTTTTTTATACTAGATAGGATTAACATTGGACTATATAATATTAGCCAGGTCAGTGGTCAAGTTCATTCTGTCAGCTGGATTCTCATTCTCTTTTCAATACCTGAAACCATCTATATAATTACCATAGTTTTTTCCTTTAGTACCATGGTTCTTCAAAGTATGGTGATCAGACCACCTCCATCTGAATCTCTTTAAAAGATTGTTTAATATCAGGTCTCTGGGACTCCTCCCAGTCCTGTTGAATTTTTGTGAAGGAGCTCAGGACTCTTCAGTGCAACCAGACAAGCTATTCTATCCCATGAGATTAGTGGGCAAGATTTCAGTTGTCTAGATCTCTGAAAATCTCTCTGCCTTCGTTTTTATTCTGTGGTCTGTCTAATTATCAGGCATCTTCCTTACTCAAAGTTAGAACTTCTTAAGCTGACTGTTCTCCCAAATTCTATTCTTTGTTGTTGTTTATGTGAAATAGCATGTATTGCCTCCTGAACCAGACTTTGTTTCATCCCTGCCCCACCTCGATGTGCACAATTTCTTGCTGGATGTGTCCATCCCTCCCCTTTTTAGTTGTGAGTATATTTCTCCCTTTCCCTCTTAACCTAAACAGTATCACCAACGATTTGGGTGTGGGGTATAATTATTTTTACTCCATTAGCACCTACATCATATGGGTGGGATTGGAACCCACCTTTGGCTTCTGAACTAAATCTGAATAGCTTCAGTGGATTCATATGTGCCATCTACATGGCCACAGCTCAGGGATGATCATGGGTCTAATCTTGTCAGTGAGAAATACAGAGGCTTACTTTAAAAAGTAAACACATTTTTGTGGAACGTATTGGAATATGTATTATTTTTTCCTAACGTGGCTCACAATACTGCCTGATCATTAAAATCACCTGATCATCTTGAACTGTTGTATTCTAAAAATAGTTGTTTTTTTTTTTTCCTTTCAGTTTGGTTAGCTATTCATTTGAAACTCAGCAAAGGAGGATTTGCTTCTGTTTGTATCCTTTTCTTATATTACCTCCCCATCCTTGTTAATATTATGTTTTAAAAAATTATGTGATACATTAATCTGGTACCAAAGGTGAAACTATACACAAAGCTCTCCCTAAAGGGGTGCTGCTACACCCGTGTTCTATTCACCCAACTCTCATGCAAGCACATTAGTCTTAAATTCTCCTTCCTCTGATTCTTTGGGCACGATTGAACAGAAACTTGCATCTTCCTATTTCCTCTTCTTTCTTACACAATAGGTATCTTCTATAGAGACATTTTTTTTTTCTTTTGCATTTTGCTTTCTTTAAATGACAATATATCCTGGAAATCTCTTCATATCAGTCTATTGAGATTTTCCTCTTTCTTTTCAGCTGCACACTTTAGCCTTGTGCTTGGAGATGTACCAAAATTTAGTCAACTACTCTACCACGTGGCCTTTTACTTCCAAAAATATTTTTTAAATTACAAATAGCAAATGAATAAACTTGCATATGTATTTTTTTTTTGTATTTCTGTAGGACAAAAATCAGGATTCATTTCTACATATGGGATTACTGGGTCAAAACATAAATTCATTTTTATTAGATATTGTCCAATTCCTATCCAAAATGATTGTGCCAATCTGTATTGTGATCTGCAATGTATGAGAGTATCAGTTTGACTATAGCCTGGCCAATCGAATGTGTTATCACAGTTTATGTCAATCTGATAGGTAAGAAATGGTTCTAATATGCACACCTCCCATTGTGAGTGAAGGTGAGTATTTTTGCATGGGTTTTTCATATATATTTTTTCTCTATGTCAATAGTTGTACACTGTGAATGTGCATTAAAATTACTCTGTGCGCATGCATGTGTGCAAGCATATCTACTAACTTAGAAGCTTTTATTTTAAAAGATTTTCAGGTGATTCTAATGCACAACCAACAGTGTAAAGTATAGGTTTGGGTCATTTGGGATGAGGGTACAGGTCTGCAATTGCAGCTGTTGCTGTTGTTATCACGGAGGACCACTAGAAGGAAAAGCCAACAGGTAGAAAAGAAAATGCTGATACACTGGAGTACACTGTGTGTCAATCCCATCCCATTTCTGTACTCTTCTTTTATGTATAATTCAGTGGGGTTTCCCCCATGTAAATATATTGGTTTTATGCGTGGTCAATAGTTAACATTTTCTTGCGGCAGCAGTTTTTCCTACCTATGATGTTCTATGCATTATCCACCACTCCCGTAACATTTTTAGTAGAGCTCTTCTGAATAATTCCTTAAGACTTCAATTTAGATGCTGTCTCCTCTAGAAACCCTTCTCTGCTATCCTCAGCATCCTCCTCATCACCTGTTCAGGTTGTGTACATTTCCTCTTGGCTCTCTAGCAACTTATGCATACAGCTATCATTGCACGGGGACCACGTTGCCTTTTTACTGCAAGATGAGTTCTGTGTATGCTTGGATTGTTTCTTATCTATCTACAGAATCTGGGAAGGAGGGACACAAGCTGCCTTACATTTGAACTTAAGAATAAGTTGATTTAAGAATAAGTCATAATCTCTCTTTGCAAAAATTACTATTTTGAGGGGAAAAAACACTACAATGGGTATGTTTAAATGTGTAATTCTTAAGAAAGTGATATGGATTACAGTAGGCGGTAGTGATGGGTATCATTTATCAGAGAAAGTATAGAAGTTGCCATAGAAACATACCAGCAGGTGTGGTCTGGGTGAGAATTATCTAGTGATATCTTTCCTGTGGTAAACTGGGAAAGAAAATTCAGGAAAGCAATATTCTAATTAGATTTTGGTCATATGTTATGCTGTGATGGATTCACCACTATCTGAGTCCTGCTACACAAACCTTGCAGAAAAATCTTGAGTCCTATGGTACTACTGCTTTGGGGTAATACAAGGAATTGGATCACATAAAGCAAAAAACAAATCAGGGCAGAACAATGGTGGAAAGAGTCAGTAAATTTGGTGAAGTTAGATGGTATGCAGATTAATTCAGGATAGAGAAAACCTTCTCCCCAAACCCATCACTGACCTGGAAAAGAGCCCCAGGTACCCAGAGAGAAGACATAGAACCTTATTTTAAAAATCAAATTTCTTGAGGTATAATTTACATTCATTTAAATATGTCCACTTTAAGTTTAGAGTTGACGATTCTTAATAAATGGATACATCCTTATAACCACCACCACTCTCAAAGGATAAAATGTTTTGCTTAATTCAGAAGGTTCCCTTGTGCCTTTTCTTTGCCATTTACCCACCTTCCACCTCTCTGGCTCCAAGCAACCACCAGTCAGCTTTGTGTCGCCATAGATTTAATGTGGCTTTTTTATTTAAATTTCTAAGAATCTGCCAAATTCTTTTCTAAGATTTTATCCTTTTACATTTCCACCAGCACCTATGAGAGTTCTATCTAGTTGCTCCGCTAATCTGTTAACACTTGGTACTGTCAGTCTTTTTAAAATGTAGTCATTTCTGCTCCTATATCTGCAAGCTGTTGCTGTTTTGTTTTGTTTAGTTTTGTCTTATCAAGAGGTACAGTTTATTTCCCACCCTCTTTAATCTTGGCTGGCGTTATGATGGGCTTTGCCCAGTGAAATGTAGCAAAATTGATGTCTAGGACTTCCGAGGCCAAGACAAGAGGATTGGCTACTTCCACTTCCTGAATCTGTGAATTTGTGTGCTGTGCTGTTAGAAGTCCAACCCAAATGGAAATCATATTAGGAAGAAGTAAGACTTGGCTGGTCACCTAGCAGTAGCCATCACCATATGAGTGAGCTATATTACACATTCCAGCTCTGCTACGTCTCCAGGTGGGCAGACCCTAGTGAC
Source organism: Corynorhinus townsendii (assembly GCA_026230045.1). NCBI lineage: Eukaryota > Metazoa > Chordata > Mammalia > Chiroptera > Vespertilionidae > Corynorhinus > Corynorhinus townsendii. The sequence continues at coordinate 164,451,041 of JAPDVU010000005.1, read as the reverse complement.
AGAACTATTGGGCTGAATCCATTCAACGCACAATTATGAGGGATAATAAAATTATGGTGTGTGTGTTTTTAGCCATTGAGTTTTGGTTTTCTATAGAAAACCAAAATATTTATGTACAAAATTCCTAGCTTAAGGCTCAACAAATATTTGCTAAAGTAATACATTCACTTAGTCAACATGTACTCTTGGTACACCTAGCACTGTGCTTCATATTGCAGCACTGCAGTGGATCTTGAGAAAAATAAGATGCTGAAGTTTGAGGCACTGTGACAGAGCAAGTCCAAAGAGAGCGTAGCAACTGCAGCCGTCTTGAAGCCCAGAGCACAAGATGCCCTTTTTACCCCTTTTGAGAATGAGAGAGAGAGAATGAACCACCATAGTGCACTCTGCCCCTGACTATGCTTCTATGCTTCCTGTGTCCACTGACAGGGACAATGGAGGCTCATTGATGGTTTGAGCTGGAGGAGACCTAATGCAGCCCAAACTCATCATTTACCAAATGAGGAAAAGGAGGCCCAGGAAGTTAAGTAATCCTCTGCTCACCATACAGGGAATTAGAAGTGTGGCTAAGACCATATGTCAGGTCACTAGAATCTTAATCATGCATCCTTTCCATTCAATACATTGTCTTTCTGCTTCCCTGGGATTGGGACTTTTTTTCCAATAACTGCTTATGCTCTGGAAGAGATCCATCATTTCCTTCAGAGGACAAATCATAGAGACCATGATATGCACCAGGACTGTCTCTAAAACCATCCTGTTCCAGTCACTAGCAACCACTTACCTAACCAACGTCATGTCTTATTCATTCGGAAAAGTCTCCTGGGAGAATAATATATATAAAATTCTATACAGGATATTTTGGGGGATGTACAAAATTTGTAGAACACTATTTTCTGGGTTCAATAAATACATTTGGGGGTTATATTAATTTTCAAATATCTACAATAAAAAGCAGTATGTGATAACTGTCCTATATGCATGATAATTAATGATTTAATTAAATATCCCAATGAATGAACCCAGATTATTTCTATAAAACAGTGAAAGTAATAAAACACTCATAGAAATCAGACAAAGTGAACTTTGTCCAGGGCTTTGCTACTCAAAGTGTTCCCCAAGAGCAGCAGCAGAAGCAGTATGTGGAAAGTGGCTTGACATGCAGATGCTCAAGCTGCACTCCAGACCTATGGAGTCAGAACCTCTACTCTCATAAAATCCTTGGGAGGTGTGTGCCCACATTAACATTTGAGGAATCTGAAACAGAAAAGAGAAGTGGAAGAAGGAGGAATTGATTGTTGACTGGTGTGATTAAGGAAGAGTCCACAGCAGAGGGCAGTAGATTGATGTTTATCAAGGGACTTGAATCAGACAGAATTGGGTTAAAATGGAGCAACTTGGACAAAGTTTTTAAATGATTGATCCATCAAACGGACACAGTATCAGTGCCTGTCTGCTAGGGTGCAAGAAAATACTTAGTGTGTGGAAGTTAGGTGGGCACTGGGAAGGAAAGGCGAGCATGGGAAACAAGTGTGTTAGAAAAAGATTATCCACAGCATTGTTGCATCTGAAAGATGGAGGGCCTGGGGCTAAGTTTATTGTTAGCCAGGTGGTTTCCAGGAGTGAGAATGCCATTAGGTAAAGTAGGGAAGCTGAGGGAAAAGAGGTTTCATAGAATGGAAGATGATGGTGACGGTGAGGAGGAGGAGGACAGAGAGGACTCTGATGACCATGAGAATAATGATGATGATGGTGGTGGTGATGATGATAGTACTTTTAGTCTTACCCTGTGAATTTTGACCCTTGAGCCCCACATTAATTTCTCAATCTTTTCATTCCAGATAATGTGCAAAATTGAATACATTGGAAGTAGAGGTAGATTCTTCCTCTTATTTCCATTCCTCTGCTGTGCTCTCCCAGGGCCCTTGACTATTTCTCCAAAATAGATACAAGAGCAGCCCTTTAGCACCACTGTAAAAAGGCTCGCTAAATGCAGCTCGATTTTTCACACCACATAGCATTTTGCTTTATTCACATAGTCATGCAATGTAAAGGGTAATTCAGAGTTGATAAATTAGTGGCCAGGAAAGAGGCCTACGAGGAGCTTCAGTGGGCCATTTAGCATTTGGTGAGTCCTGTAAAGCTTTGGTCTCTTCCCACACCCAAAGGTAGTAAATATCCCTCTCTGGATGGTAGTTACAGAGAGTGCCTCTGCATTTTGATACTCTGTGCAGTGCATTCCTGTGAGCAACAGTGCTTTTATGACCTAGATTAGAATGCCGGAGCCATGCTTCTGAGAGACCTTTCAACTCAATGCGGAAATGATAGCCCAGAGAGGCAGCATGACTTCCCAGGGTCCTTATTTAGCTGGTTATCTAAGGTGAGCTCCCTAGGCCAGATGATGAACTGTGCTCCTCCCTTAACTTTGGCTTCACTTTTTGCAGTTTCTCACGGTCAACTGTGGTCTGAAAATACTTAATGGAAAATTCTAGAAATAAACAAGTCAAACATTTTTAAATCATGTGCCAGGCTGAGTAGTGTGATGAAATCTTGCAACAGCTCACGCTGTCCCACCAAGAGTGTTAATTATTCCTTTGTCCAGTACTATCCATGCTGTAGAAGCTACTTGCCTGTTAGTCCCTCAGCAGCCATTCTAGGTTATCCGATCTATTTTTAAAGTATCACAATACTCCTATTCAAATAAGTCCTAATTTACCTAATAATGGCCTCAAAGTGCAAGAGTAGTGATGCTGGCATTTTGGGTTTGCCAGAGCCATGGCTCCATGATGCAGGATTACCCAAAGCAGATGACCCTCCTTCTGACCTTGCAACAAGGTCAATAGTAGCCTAACGCTGCATCACCTCACTTCATCTTATTATCTCACATCATCACAAGAAGGGAAAATATAGCACAATAGTCATTTTGAGAGAATGAGAGAAACCACACTTACATAAATTTCATTATAGTATATTGTGATAATTATCTTGCATTATTAGTTATTGTTACTCTCTTACTGTGCCAACTTAATGAATTAAACTTTAACATAAGTATGTATGTAGAGGAAAAATACAGGGTTCAATACTATCTATGATCTCAAGCATTCACTGAGGGTGTTGGGATATATCCCCTGTGGGTAAGGGGAAACAGCTGTATTTCGTTTCTTCCTTCTTTCTGTCATCCCTCTTTTTCTACTCCCTTCTATGTGTCTGCGTCTATCTCTGTTTTTCTCTCTTTTCATGACTTTACTGCTGGTGAAAGGTTACTGGTGTTTAATAAACAGAACTATAAAATCAAATTAAGTCAGGCTTAAATACGGAGCATGCCTTGAGATGAGTTTGCTCTCTCCATGACTGAGATGCGGGGTTGTAACTGTGACCTTGCATAATGCCACTTCAGGTTTAGGAACTGAGATTCCTACCCAACATTAGCTCAGTATGAAAGTATTACACAGTATGATATATCTGGCCCAAAACATAAAGGAAAGGAAGATAATGCATCTGGTGTAAACATCATCTCAGATGAAGGCTGAGCTGATGGAGGTGAAGGTTACATGCTTTCAAGAGGGGATGGGTGTTATGATTCTAAAGCTTCTTCTGATCCAAGAGTTTACAACTCTGTGCAAGTTGCTTCACTAAATTTAGCAGCTTCAAGCTGGTAAGTGAAGGAGAAACGGAAGGTAAGGTGAGCGTTCTTAAATTGGAAAATTGCATGTGTGAGCTCTGAGTTCAGCATCCTCATTCCTTTGGGAGGAATCGGTTCTTCAGTCAGGGCTGACTATGGGCCAGAGCTATGTGCAAGGAAGTGGTTGCATTTGAGGCCCTGAGGGACAATTTACAAATGAAATCCACTTGCCTTGCATACCCTATCCTAATGGATCCTTTTATTGAGCTTATTATCTTTCTAATAAACACACAAAATCACTTTGCTACCAGTTTCCTCTTATTATGGGGAAACAGTGATCCAGTGAGGATACAAAACTAGGTAGCAGTCAACCTGGCTGTATTTCTATCCATGAGCCACTTACACTGTCTTTGTCTCTACCATGTCACTGTCCAAATAGAATCATTCCAGGCTATGGCATTTATATAGAAATCAAGTTTCAAGTCACTTTCATATCCTTTTTCTTTTTGTATTAGGGTCTTAGCATTACCCCATGAGGAGAGCAAGTGGATGTAGATACATACACTTGTTGGTCCTTGAACAACACAAGGATTAAGGGTGCCAATCCCTGGAAAGTCAAAAATCTGCCCATAGCTTTTGACTTCCCCCAAATTTAACTACTAATGGCTTACTGCTGACCAGAAACCTTGCCAATAACATAATTGATTAACATATATTTTTTGTATTAGATGTATTACATACTGTATTCTTACAAAAATGTAAGCTAGAGAAAAAATGTTACTAAGAAAATCATAAGGAAGAGAAATACATTTATGGTATTTATTGAAACAAATCCTATATAATAAAAGGTTAATATGCAAATCGACCGAACAGCAGAATGACCGGTTGCTATGATGCGCACTGACTACCAGGGGGGCAGACACTCAGTGCAGGAGCTGCCCCCTGGTGGTCGGTGCGCTCCCACAAGGGAAACACCTCTCAGCTAGAAGCCGGGCTCACTGCTGACAAGCTCAGGAGTGGTGGCGGGAGCTTCTCCTGCCTCCTTGGCAGCTCTAGAGATGTCTGACTGACGGCTTAGGCGTCAGTGGGACATCTCCTGAGGGCTCCCAGGGTGTGAGAGGATGCAGGCCAGCTGAGGGACCACCCCTCACCCAGTGCATGAATTTTGTGCACCGGGCCTCTAGCCTGAATATAAGTGGACATGCAGTTCAAGCCTGTATTGTTCAAGAGCCAATGAAAGATATATTTTTAATCATTTTATTGAGAAGAAGCCTTACACAGTGGTAAGTTAAGTGATTACTTAAGGTTATACCACAATAAATAATGAACTCATAGTTTTTGAACTTGTTAAAAAATATGTATATTTTTAAAGGGTAAAATTATGCTGCTTCTTCAAAATGAACACATTTTTTTTTAATCTCATTATAAGGGAACCAGTAAGATGTTACAACTGGTTCAAAGGAAAACTCAAAAGTTTCACACTTTATAGTCAGATAAGGATTGCTGAAATAAATGTACAAATGAATTTATGAATTCCAAATTTGCAGAAGGCTATTCATTATCCAGAGGATGATACTAATCCACTGCACTCCTGGATACAATCTGCATTTCTATAAATACAAGATGTTTGTGTTATTATCAGTTTTCTACATCTTTCAAGGTAACTGCAAGACAGTAAAAGGCAGAGATAGCCCTCATGGATGAGCATTTTACAAAACATTTCACAATATTTTCTTCAACTTAACCTGTAATGCTCACAGGGTACCCTAAAGAAGCTGTATAATCTTTTTTCTCTCCCTTACCTCGCAACTGATCATCTCTGAGAGAAATACATATTAACAGGTTAGAGTTGCTAGCATTCAGGAATAGATACTAAAACACGTAGGTAATAATGACATCAGTAATAATAAAAGTAATAATAACTAGCATTTACTGGGTACCTACCATGTGCCAATTGCCAATAGTCTCTATTAATAAGTGGTTTTTGTATTTATTGTCTCATTTAATCATCAAAGCAATCTTATGACATAGGAGTTACTATTATGTCCATTTTTCATATAAGATAATAGTCATGGTTATAGCAATTAATGTGTTTCAAACCATCTAGCTAATATTCAACAGATTAGGATACTAGGTTTTAATTTTTGTAGTATTCAAATGAATTAATTAATAGATAAATTATTTAACTGTCCTATCCTTAAATTGGCCATTTAAAAATGGAGTAATAACATGAAAATATAATACTGCTAATGCTACAAGGAATTCAAGAACTTTAGGAAGGAAAATATTATATCTACATTAGGATTATCAGTAAGAGTTGTCTGGGAATCTCAACGTGAAGCAAATGGTTTTCATCATTGATGTCCTTCATTAGACTCTTAGGAGAGTGTGGGGTTATAGGCCCATCTATATAGGATCTCTCTTTTAATTAAGTGATGACTTTCAGAACTGGGTAGAGTTAATATTTCTACTCCCATTACTTACAAGTTTTTTTTTAACCTACCTGAGCCTCAGTTTCCTCATCTTAAAATGGATTAGTATCATTGCTGACCTCTGAAGGCATTATGGGTTAAACAAGATTATGTAGGTAAAGCACTTAGCATTGTGCTTGGCACATGTTTGTATTTAATAAATGGAAGCTGCTTATGATGGTGATGATAATGTTGATGATGATGATGATTAGGGCCCCTGCATTCAAACTCAGCACCCCCTTTTAATGTTATATTACCTTTCAAGATCATTGTGTCTGAAAGTGAATTTAAGTAATAGGCATTTTAAAGTGCGTGATGATATGCCTTCCAGCCCCTACACTTTCTTTGGGAATTCTCTTACTGCCCTCAGGGAATTGTGCCTTTTCAGTGGAGAGCATTGGGCTAGCCCTCCCAAGTTCCTTAGCTTCTGTGTGTAAGGCAGGCCACTCATCTGCCCTCTATCATCAGAAAGTAGGAAGGAGTGGGGCACAGTTACACTGAAACTGCACTAAGGGTCATTCTTAGCCTTTTTGTTGGGATGGGCAACCAGAGACAGCTTCCTTGATTTGGAGAAGATTACTTTTAAATTGCTTAAATCAAAGCTCTCACTTCCTAAAGCCTACCATTCACAAGGCATTATTAATTTAACCGAACTCAGCCTTTTTTTCTGCTTGTTTTGAGGTTTGTTCCTGAACTATGGGCGCTGCAGGGAAACCAAAATGGAAGGATGAAGTCCCTTTCCTGCAGGGACTCACTGTGGAGTTGGGAAGCCAGCATTCATTTAGATTTGGAGGGTTAACATTAGAAATCAAATCCAGAGGTTACAAACAATATTCATATCTGTGGGCCAAGCCTCCTTGATTGAACTCTGTTGCAACCTTCCTAAGTTTAAAGAAAAAGATCAGTATTTTCCTAAATTGAAATAAAAACATCTTATAAGATATTCAGGATTGCTGGTGTCTCCCTTGCAAGGCCTTGATACCCTACCTGGCCTCCATCAGCCACATGTGAGCAGTAGTTGCTCCTTCTAAAAGCGTGTAGGCCTCTCTAACTCACCACACCCTGTTTAAATGACTGATTTGTCATAACTGTCTGGTCCCTGTGTGCATTTGATCCTGTGTCCCCTGAAATATTGAGCCCTGATGAGAGAGTAATGTATCCAAGGGAAGACAGGTTTATTTTTAACAGGATAATGAAGCTGGGGAAATAGCAAACTAAAATTTGAGCATCTACCATGTTTCACCTACTTCAACTATATTTCCTTAATTCTTGCAAAAACTGTCTTAAGTATGTGGCACTGTGTCTCTTTTGCATTTGAAGAAAATGAGGCTCGGGGATTATTTAGAAGTTATCTAATTGACAGAATCCTAAGGATGTGATTCCAATACAGCAGAAAGAAAATAACCACAGAGTTTATTTTAAAACTCATATACTTATTTAAACCAGAGGCCCGAGGAGTCCTTAGCACTGCTACAAAGGCTCGGGAGAGTCTTCAGCCACCACCCCTGTGCTTGCCAGCTGTGAGCCCAGCTCCTGGCTGAGCAGCCCTCCCCCTGTGGGAGTGCACTGACCACCAGGGGGCAGCTCCTGTGTTGAGCATCTGCCCCCTGGTGGTCAGTGCATGTAAGAGCTACCGGTCGTTCTGCCATTTGGTCAATTTGCATATTAAGGTTTTATTATATAGGATAGTATGCATAGAATAAGCTATGCTGTGGTAATAAGCAAACCTTATAGATCAGTGGCTCAACAAGTAGTAGTGGGTTCAACATCTCTCCAGGGCAGTTCCCTGATGAGAAGTGACTGGTGATTCCAGCAGATCTTATCTTGTGGTTTCATCAGGACAATGAGAAATTTCCACAATTACTTGTTAAAAGCACAAGAGAGCCCCAGCTGGCATGACTCAGTGGTTGAGGATAGACCAGGAGGTCATGGCTCCTGGTCAGAGCACATGATTGGGTTGCAGGTTCTATCCCCAGTAAGGGGCGTGCAGGAGGCAGATTCTCTGTCATCATTGATGTTTCTCTCACTTTCTCTCTCCTTCCCTTCATCTCTGAAATCAATAAAAATAATGTATTTTTTAAAAAAGTACAAGAGAGAGCTCAAAGGCCCCACATGGGTGTTCACTGCTTCAGTCTAGGCATGTCACTTCTGTCCACTCTTCACTGTTCAAATTTAATGGAGTGGTCCTGCCTAAAAGTAAAGAGGCTGATGAGTCTTCCCTGTGCCCAGGAAGGAAAGGAGGCTGCATTTAAATGTCATATAAATGAGCACTGTCACGATCATCTTTGGCAAATTGTACAAACTCGTCTCACTTTTCTTATTGGCAAAAGAGAACCATACCTTTCTCACAAGATTTTAGTGGTGGTTTGAGATGATGTTCTTAGATGTTTGAGATAGTGACAAATCCATCTGTTTGATTTGCTATCTCTGGGAAAGACAGCATGAGAAATGTTGTATTTTTTTTTTCTGCACTAAATCGGACAGCTGAGTGGCAGCCTTTGTTCAACTGCTGATGATTATGTAACTTCAGATAAGTATCCAAGGTTTCATCTAAAAGCTAAGAGGGTTGAACACCTTAATGTCCAGGTTTCTCTCTGCTCCCAATAGTCGGTATCTACCAATAGTTTCCTTCTGAACAATTATCAATGCTATCAGCGAACACTGCATAGTCTTTTGATCTAGAAGTTACTCCATTAGGGGAAATCGAGAAAAACATTTTCCCATTTGAGGATTCCAACATGCAGGGTGCCCTACACTATGTGAGCTAAAGCGTATGTGTGGGTAAAGTAATGACCACCTGGATTGGACAGCTCAGATAGCTGTAACAAAATGCCACAGATCAAGTGGTTTTTGCACTCGAGACTCTTTTCTCACAGTTCTGGAGGCTATAAGTCCAAGGTCAAGGTTTCTCTGGCTTGCAGATGGCCACCTTTTGCCTGTGTCCTCACCTGACATTTGCTGTGTGCCTGCATGCCTGGTGTCTCTTCCTCTTCTTATAAGGATACTGGTCCTATTGGATTAGGATTTGTGATGTCAGTTAACCATTACTGCCTCTCTCTAGATCCTATCTTCAAATTAGTCACAGTGAGAGTGAGAGCCTAAACATAGGAATTGGAGCATATTCCATCTATAACACTACCATATCTATAATGCCTTAGAATCTGGGCCATTAAACAAAACCTGAAAAGCATCATTATTATTCTTTTTAATTTTTTTTTTATTTTTCAATTACAGGTGACATAGAATATTATGTTAGCTTCAGGTGTACAGCATAGTGATTAGACCTTATTATAACTTACAAAGTGATCACCCTGGAAACTCTGGTACCCACCTGACACCATACATAGTTATTACATTATTATTGACTAAATTCCCGATGCTGTATTGTATGTCCCCATGACAGTTTTTGTAACTGTCAATTTGTACACCTTAATTCCTTCCCTTTCTTCACTCATCCCCCGCAACCAGGATTCTTTTTTTTTTCTAAAAGACACACTGATTTTCAATGAAGAGAGCTCTATCCTACGAGTCCTTTCTTATGAAATTCTTATCTCTGCTCCTGGTCTCTGATTCTTATCTATAAAATTAAGGCAGGGACTAAGCAGTATATAGGTTTCATCTCTGATCTAATCCAAAAGATTAATGATGAAAACAAAAGGACTGAGACCATGTCTGGTACCAGAGAAAGGATAGCATGATTAATTGGAGATGCCTTCCACAGGAACAGAAAACGACAGAGATTATATACATGCAAGTTACATGTTTGAAATTTTCAGACTAGGTAAACTTTAAGGAAACTCCCAACTCTAACATTTTATCATTCTACGAACAAGTGTGATCCCTCTGAATTAAGGGACCCCTTAAACCCAGATAATCAGAGAGTAAATAGCATTTGTCTGGTTGTTGAGACATAAAAGCAAACTGGAAATAAATAATGTGGTCTTGCTATCCATGGAGGGACCTTTGGCAGGCCCTGCAGGAGACCTGGAGGTAAAGTGTTAAGGGTTTAAGGCTTGAGTACAGAATCTAGAGTATGTGTTCACCAAAAGGGGGCAATAGAGGCCAGGTTCAGCACAGGGGGATGGAAGAACTGAGCTGGACCCACAGCTGCTGCTCTCTGCTATAGATGCCAGTTACCAGGAGCTTTCAGGAGGGGGGAGCCTGATGCTTAAATGACAGGGCAGGAGTGGTTTTAGCCAAGGTGCACTTGTACCATGTGGAGAGAAAACCATGGCTTTTCATTTGCTTTTAAATTGTTTCCCTGTCCATCTTGAACTTGCTGACTGGGACCAGCACTTTCACCCTGAGCAAGAACAGTAAATTGTGTGTTTTTTGCTGACCTGAGAGGGCTGGAGCAGAGCACCTGGCTATTTTCATGCAACCTCCTGCCAGTGTTTATTTCTGCCTCTTGGAGGAAGGCTTGCTAGGGAGGACAATTAACTCATCACTACTATTAGCAGAATCTAATGACTGCCAGGTTTTTCTGGGAAATGGCAAATCTCTCACTGCCCTTCCCAGAAAGGACTTCCTCCTGCCAGGAGGCTGTTTAATCAGAACCACAATCTTGAATAAGGGGAAGGTAGTTGTATTAAGCAGTGTCTCTCCTGTAGGGAACCCAGTGATTACAGAGGAAGAACACAAAGCCAAGCCTGCTTGCATCTCCCCAAGATGTAGAGGCTGACTTCTCCCCACAGTGTGGGAACAGGCTGCCCTCTCAGTTGCCCTGACGACCTCTCTGTGATGCCAGTCTCCATCCTGTTTCCCAACCTCAAAGTCATTATATATTCAGCCTGCAATACAGAATTACGCTTATCTGCATTTCCTTAGAATGAATCTGCATTTATTCTAGAACTCTTATTAAATACTGCCCCTCCCCTCATACTACTCTCTGTAAGGCTGCTTCAGTCACCTTCTAGCTGATTTCTCTTTTTCTTTCTTTTTTTTAAAAATATATCTCTATTGATTTCAGAAAGGAAGGGGGAGAGAGAGATAGAAACATAAATGATGAGAGAGAATCATTGATTGGCTGCCTCCTGCACCCTCCACACTAGGGATTAAACCTGCAACCTGGGCAGGTGCCCTGACCCAGAATCAAACCTGGGACCCTTCAGTCTGCAGGCTAGTGCTCAACCACTGAGCTACTCTGGCCAGGCTGATTTCTCTTCTGCAATTCTTACCTTTTTTAATTCATTCACCACGAAAATAACCAGAGAAATTTTTTAAATAATATATCTGTCAGGTCATGATGATCAACTCTTTTAGAAATGTTCAATGGTTTTCCACTGCATTTACAATAAATTCTCAACTTTCACCATGGCCTGCTATGCCCTACTTGATTTGGAACCCGCCCACTCTTCAAATCCACCTCATGACACCATCCCCCATTCTCATTTGCTCTGTGTATCCTTTAAATCCTAGGGAATGGAAAATGTCTTCCCTTTTCGCACCGTCTTTGTTTTATGTAGAATGTTCTTTCCTCAAGTCTACCCATTCTTCAAATCTCAGCTTCAACGTTTCTTCTTCATAAATGTCTTTTCTCATCTTCAAAAAGGTTGTATTAGGCAGCTAGGGCTGCCATAATAAAATACACAGACTGGGTTTTTTCAACAATAGAAATGTATTGTCTTACATTTTCATGGTATAGGAATTCAAGATTAAGTGCTGACAGGGTTGGTTTTTCCGCAGGATTTTTCCTTAGTTTGCAGATGGTTTCCTCCTCAAATGTCCTCAGATGGCCTTTTCTCTGTGTGAGCACATCCCTGATATCTCTTCCTCTTCTTGTAAGGGCACTAGTTATAATGGACTAGAACCCAACCTTGTCACCTCATTTAACTTATACAGTCACATTTGGGGTCAGGGCTTCAACATATAAATTTTGGGGACACAATTTAGTCTATAACAGAGGTTTTCCCTCATCCACATTCCCCATGTTGTTGTCTGTTACAGAACCCAGATCATTCCTTTCATTTCACAACTTTTTTCTATTTTAATATTTTTATTATTTTAAAGCATATATTTAGTTGTCTATTATATATTTCACTAGACAGATATACTTGACTTTTTTTTTAAACATTGAATCTCCAGCACCTTGAACAGTGCCTAGTACCCAACAGACACTCAAATATTAATAGAATAGGAGAGTAATTTAACTATTGACTCACAGGGCAGTGACTATGTCTGCTTGCTCATCAGCTAGTCACCAACACCCAGCACAGTGCTTACAGGTAAGAATTTTTCCTGTGTTACTTGAATGAAAGGGCAATCCACTGTGCATCAAGCAGAGGAACAGGAGGTAGGCACAAGTCATTTCTAAAACAGTGTGTTGATCAGGGTTCAGTCAAGAGACAAAAGTACATATGTCAATTGGAAAGGAAACTTTTAATATAAATATTTGTTTACTATTAAGTAGAGATTAACTACTAAGATAACTAAAGAATACAGATTAGCAGACAGAGGAATGTTTACAGGTCCCAGCTCCAACATCAGAAATCCAGGAGTGAAAAGGGGTAGATTTGGAGCTGAAAGGAAATCCTTTGATAAAGAACACAGACTTGTGTATAGGACTCTCTGGGGACTGTGTGGACATAGAAGGATAGATTATAATTTCTCAATGTGGGTTGAATTTCTAAATTATAACTAGACTTTGATAATTATATCAATCTATAGGATGAATATATATATATGTGTGTGTGTGTATATATATATATATATTTATGTATACCATCAATATGCAAATTAACCATCACTGTCACAAAGATGGCAGCGCCCATAGCCACAAGATGGCAGCGCCCAGTCCTTTCAGCCCTGCCAGAGTCCCCCAGTCCCGAGGGCGGGACAGGGATGGCCGCAGAGAGCAGGCAGTGTTAGCGGCCTGGCAGAATGCTTGCTTCATTGTAGCGACAAGGCAGGCATTACGCGCCACTGATAGGCCTCTGGGCTGTGGAGAGCTTCTGGCCTGCAGATGCAGAGCGGCCAGGCCCCCGCAGAGAGCTACTAGTGCATGGATTTGTGCACAGGGCAATATATATATATATATATATATATATATATATATATATATATATATATGATTATGTCATATGTAGAAGGATATGATATGGAATTTAAATAACTAAATACCTATATCAAAGTAACTTAATTGGGATTTTTTTTCCCACTTAAAAAGCATTAAAGTTAGGGCTTTAGTTAGTTAATTTAATAGCTAAGTGAATTTATCACGGACTCTGGTTTTTAAGCTTTCTAGTTGCCATGTGTAGCACGTAAACTCATCCCCTTAAAAATTTTCCCTGATGTATGCATGCTGTCTGCAGTTCTTCCAATGGCTGTACCCATTAATCACTTACAAAGACAGAGAAGAGCTTGTCCTTTTCATGTGTTTATTTTAAGAGCAATAAAAATCTTTTCCAGAAGCTTCTTCAACAGACCTTTCCTATGGTCTTCTAAGCCAGAACCAATCATAAAACCATATCTAAACCAATAACTGTCAAGGGTAATGGGTTAGACATTGGCTTGGATGCATCATGATTCAATTCCCATGGGAAAAATGAAGATAGCATTTACTGAACCACAACTTGGGTTACTTTAGGCATGTGAAAATAAGGGAATGTCTGTTAAATAGAAAACCAATAATATCTCTGCAATAAAAAAATGATTTAAACATGGAATAGAATTTTATGAGGTTAATCATACTGAAAAGAAGCATTTTGTGAGAAGGTACAGGTTTGGGAATATGTCAGGCTTAATTAGAGTATTTCAAATCATACCATTTAACTGGAGGTTGTGATAGGGAAGAATGAAGCGAAAGACTTGAAATATCAATTGGAAGTTGATTATAGTGTCTTTGATGTCAAGCAATTGTTTTGGATAAATTAGGAAACTTTGGAACATAGTTATCTAACTTAATGTTATAAGTATTGTACATGTTAATAGTCTGATTCCACAATTCATGAGCACCTTCAATAATAGATATAATCTTTTCTACTGGAAATGTAATCTTGAAGAACATATATATATATATAATTTTTTGCAGAAACTCTTTTAGAAATGTTCAGTGGTTTTCCACTGCATGTAAAATAAATTCTCAACTTTCACCATGGCCTGCTATGCCCTACTTGATTTGGAAACACACACACACACACATATATATATACACACACACATATATATATATATATACCATCTAATAAAAGGGCAATATGCAAATTAATCATCACTTGAAGAATATAGAGGTCTGTAGAGAAATAAATAATAAGATAAAATAAAAATATCAAGAAATTAAAGAAGAAAAGTTCTTGATATCAAGAAAAAAACATACTTATAATTGCACAACATTATAAAACTTGTTCCTAAGATAATGGAATAATCTGTTTCCAAACAATTAAAATACTATTTTAATCAATAAATCATTATTTGATAAACACCCATTATCATTTTTCTAAAACTATACCCCTTAGAATTTTATCTCCTCTGCATATTTTCTGACATAGTGATTTGAATTTTGCCTACCCCTCACCTCCAATAAAAGGATGTGAATGTAGCCTTATGTGAAAAAGAGTCTTTGCAGATGTAATTAAGATAAGAATCTTGGGATGAGATTATGCTGGCCTAAAATTCAGGGACAAATAAGTATCCATATAACAGAAAGACAGAAAGTAATTTGAAACATGGAGCTGCAGGCAAAGGAGAAGGCCATATGGGATGGAGGCAGAGGTTAGAGTAATGTGTCCCTTAGCCAAGGAATGCAAGGCTTGTGTGTGGCCATCAGAAGCTGGTGACAAGGCATGGGATGGATTCTCCCTCTCAGCTTCCAGAGAAACCAACCCTGCTGATACCTCCCTTTCAGACACTAGCCTCCAGAACTTGTGAGAGAATAAATTCCATTTGTTTCAAGCTATGGAGTTTTTGTATTTGTTGTGGCACCCTTAGGAAACTAATACAAATGTTTCATAATAAAATGAGGGTGAGAAAAGCTGCAGATTCTCAGACAGTCACCACCAATCCTGATCAACGTGTTAGTAACTGGTAATTCCTGTAGTAATTTCTTAATATTTTGGTGGTAACCAATATTTTTATATATCATTATTGATTTCAGAGAGGAAGGGAGAAGGAGAGATAGAAACATTAATGATGAGAGAGAATCATTAATTGGCTGCCACCTGTGTGCTGCTTACTGGGGATTGAGCCTGCAATGTGGACCATGACCTGGGTATGTGCTCTTGGCCAGAATTGAATCTGGGACCCTTCAGTTCGCAGGCTGACACTCTATTCACTGAGCCAAACCACCTAGGGCATAACCAATATTTTTAAAATCAGAAAATAACTACAGATACTTTACCTGGAAAAGTGCACACATTCAATGCATGTATAGTTTCATATACAACTATGAGGTTAGGAACATAATAAACCCAACCAAAACCTAGATGAAGAGCACCTATCTGGCCCACCTGGTGTGGCTCAGTAGTTGAGCGTTGACCTATGAACCAGGAGGACATGGTTTGATCCTCAGTCAGGGCATAAGCCTGGGCTGTGGGCTCAATCCCCAGTGGGGTATGCAGGAGGCGGTCAATCAATGATTCTCTCTCATCATTGATGTTTCTATTTCTCTCTCCCTCTCCCTTCCTCTCTGAAATCAATAAAAATATCTATACTAATAAAAGGGTAATATGCTAATTAGACCGGGAGACCTTCCAGACAGCCTCTGGACAAAGCCATGGTGGCGGGGCCAAGGCAGAGATGGTTAGGAGTAATCAGGCCAGGAGGGGAGGACAGTTGGATCAGGTCAATAGTGGGGGGCAGTTGGGGGTGAGCAGGATGGCAGGGGTCAGTTGGGGGTGATCAGGCCAGCGGGGAGGGGGCAGTTGGGGACAAGCAGGCCGGCAGACAGAGAGGTTAGGGGCGATCAGGCAGGCAGGCAGAGGGGTTAGGGGCAATCAGGCAAGCAGGCAGAGGCAGTTTGGGGTGATCAGGCAGGCAGGCAGAGAGGTTAGTGGCAATTAGGCAGGCAGGCAGAAGGGTTAGGGGCAATCAGGCAGGCAGGCAGGCAGAGGCAGTTTGGGGCAATCAGGCAGGAGAGCAGTTAGGAGCCAGTGGTCCCAGGTTGTGAGAGGGATGTACCACAGGGATTGGGCCTAAACTGTCAGTCAGACATCCCCCAAGGGGTACTAGATTGGAGAGGGTGCAGGCTGGGCTGAGGGACACCCCACTGTGCATGAATTTCATGTACCAGGCCACTAGTACTTTTTAAAAAAAATCACCTATCTGAAATCTCTCCAGTGCTCACCTCCCGTGATACATATTCTGAAACAAGAGAGGTAGCTGGCAGTGGTGTTTAGATAAACATAAAGGAGAAAGACTTGGCATGTGGCTCTAAGGAAACAGAAATACTGAGGTATATAAGGACCAACATTGGGAAGACTTTGAGCCATGTGCTTAAGACTATGGACTTGTCTTCTCCTTGCTAGAGACCCATCTAATCTTTTATCTAGGGGAACCACAGAAGGCATCTAGTATGTGAGTAAACAATAGCAATTACTTTTTAGGAAGTTTAATTTGGCACCATGAACAAGGTGTATTATCTTTCACAACAGAATCATAATGCAGAACATTTTGTCCTAAGCTGGGACATATATTGCAATAGCATTCCAGCATCGACGATGTCCAGGGAGCAAACTTGGGGACATCTGGAGCATTACGAACGGCAGTCTTTCTGTGCAGCTCCAAATATGCTATTATATATTTCCCAATTGTTTCTTCCAGATCAGAGTTAGTTTCTCCCGTATGTGCTGCTGCATATAACAACCACTTAACGAACAGGCCACTGTGGCAAGTGTTATTAGATGTAAAAGCAGGGGAAAAAATGAAATGGAGTTGTTGGAAAAAAGGGGTGAGCCTCCATGTCTCCCTCTCCCTCTAGTTGTCATTTCTCTGGGTGTAAAGAGAGAATAAAAATAAAAGCGTGCATTTGGCCTAAGAAAGCAGGTACCATGGAAAATTCCAGCAGGCTCTGTAGTGTGATGGAGATAATGAATCAGGAAAAGAAAAGCATGCATTTTAGAGAGACAGAATTTGGGCTCCAAAAGTTATTTATGGTACAATCTTGGCTAAGTGCTTTACTTTATCTGGGCCTCACTTTTTTATCTTTTAAATTGAAAGAACACCCACCTCACAGGAGTGCTTTGAGAATTCAATGATATAATACAGATGATTCTCTTGGCATAGATTGATTGCTCAGAAAATATTGTCTTTTTCATCTATGCAGAGAATGGAGATAGAAAAACAATTGGAAAAGAAAACATATTAAATGCAAGTCTTTCTATGTTTGGCTTGTCCTTATATGGAGCTGCATATCCCTGTGCTCTGGGGTTTCACATCTTGTAAGACTCCCAAGGTCTTCCCTGATTACATTCACATCAAACTGGAAGCAAGTAGAAGAGAACTGGAGTCCCTAAGGTCATCAGTTTTCAATAAAAGATTAAGCCCATCATTTCCTATATCTGAGTTGTGATTTCCTTACCTAAAAGGGGACAGAAGAGCTGCCTTAGAGTATCCTTTGTGGGCTAAAATGTTTTAATAGTATTTAAGCTCGTGACAAGACACTTCTCCTCTTAGCTCTTAGAAGTACGTGGTAGCTCTTATCAACTTTTAAAAAATATTTTCAGTTCTCTCTACACACTTGTGGATTATCTTCCCGGCTCTCAGATTTGTGGTCAATTCCATTTTGAACACTTACTTTGTGTGCAGCTGGGTAAATGATTTAATTCTTAGAGTAACCCAATGGAGGAAAAATTATTGTCCTTAATTTCAAAGGAGGAAACTGAGGATTGAGGACTAGAAGTGATCTTTTGAAGGTTTTATAGATAATAAATTGGAACTGGGATTTGATCCCAGGACTATTGTTGGGCTTAAAGCCCCACTCTCTTTGACTCCTGAGGGCACACAGTGTGCCTCTTCTGAAGAAACTGAGCTTGTGGCTTCTAGAAGCATAAAGGCTGTCATCATCAGAACTAACTCAATAACTTATTTTCAGAGTGGAGGAAGCTCAACCATGTGGGGACGTATGTATTGCTCAGTGGTGTTGATCACAGAAGATTCTATGGTGGGTGAAACAGTCACATGGAGTCAGAAAACTTTGACCTAGATTTTGTTTCTAGTATTATACAGTTGCCCTACTGCTTTGAGCTTTGGTCTTTTCATGAGGGAAACACAGGCCTTCATATGAATTTCAAAGGGCTTTAGTAAGGCAAAATAAAACAACCCCAAGACCAGATGGATTCCTGCAACAGAGAGGAATTGACAGGAGTGCTCCAACCACGAAGACAAGAGGAAAAAACAGTTCAGAAATGGAAGACGCTGACAACGCCTTGCCATGGGAGCAGTCAGCAGCTGTGCACCACTGCAGGTTACCTAGGACCAAACCAGAGAGGGTCGGACCTGCATTGCCACCATGTGCCCACCATCCAGATATCACTGCTGACATGTACACATAAGGAACTGTTGGACATTGAAATTGGGACTCAAACATTTTTTTGTTTTGTCTTGTTTTGTTATTATATGTTTATTTCCAGTCTGCAAAGGCAAAACTTTTTAAAGGAAAGAAATGGTGGGAAAAAGATACAGAGGCAAAGAAGCATTGAACAGACTGTCAAACTACATTGGGAAGACAGGGGAGGTTGGGCGAGGAGGGCTGTAAGAGACCAACCGAAGGACTTGTACGCATGCATATAAGCACAACCAATGGATATAAGACACTGAGGCGGGGGGGGGGAGGGTGGGCAGGTGAAGGCATGTCCTGGGGGGTAGGGGAGGTCGGGGGGAGATCAAAGGGGGGGAAAAAAAGGAGACATATGTACTACTATTTGTAATACTTAAAACAATAAATAAATAAATAAATAAATTGACAAGTGAAAAAAAAAAAGAAGATAGTTAAGGCAGAGCATGGCACACGTTAGTAATTCAAGTTCTTATGAGTATTCAGTTTTCAGTCTTTTACTTATATTTAAGCAACTTGTGACACATTTCTGAAAAGTCAGACAGTAGACTCATAGAAAAATGAAATTTTCTATTTGAGTAGCACTTTCAAAATAATGTGATGCAAGCTTCCTCCATAGTTTTCATTTACCCATGTTTGTTCATTCAATTATTTATTCAACAAACAAAGAATTCTTGTTCTGTTAAAAGTATAAGGGAAGGGGAAGCCAGCGAAGGGAGCATTTTATTCTTTCCCAAGGGAAGGGATCAGAAATCCTTCAGATTGCAAGAGACACATAAACCATTAAAAAATATATGATACTGATTGTTTAGAGAAAGAGGAAGGGAGAGGAATAGAGAGATGGAAACATCAATGAGAGAAAAACATTGATCAGCTACCTCCTGCCTGCCCCCTACTGGGGATCAAGCTCACAACCTGGGCATGTGCCCTGACTGGAAATTAAAGGGAATCAAACCAGGCACTGCTTGGTTCATGGGAAGACTCTAAACCACTGAGCAACACTGTCTGGGCGCATGGACCATTTTTCCAGCTGGACAGAATTACTGTGGATTAAACTATTATGTTCTTTATCATGCTTATATTTTCTGCTGCCCTCCCAAATTGTGCTATTGGTGTAATGTAAAAGGATAGGAAATACCTTGGGGAGGACTAGACAGGAAAATTATGCTCACCTTTAGTAAGACCAGGTAAGTGGGCTGGTCCCAGCATAGGTACATGTACCATGAAGCTAGTCACATCATGATAAGATTTCAAGATCCAGCCATTGACTTAGAGTGAGGAGGAGCCCTGTGAGCTTCAACCTGGCTCTATAGAATCCCGTGGTAAAATAAATATAGCATGGACACTCAATTTTTTTTTCTTATTCTCATTTGATGTTCAGTTTTGCATATATAACTCTCTTGAGATGAAAACTAATTGGCAAAAAAAATCATCAGGTATTTCTGTATATTCTAATATAACGGTTTATATAATTTTGGGGAGGGAAAAACAGACACAATTTTACTCAATAATATAAACCACATGTCACACGATCATATAGACACACACATACAAGGGAGAAAACAGAACCAACTATCACAGACCAAGGAGCCCAAAAGAATAAAAAAGAAGGAAGCATAAACAAGTGGGCAGTGTAAATGACGATGTAGAACAGGCCCTATGGATTAGGTGCCAGAATCGATGTACAGGAGAGAAGCAATATATATATCGTTTTTGTCCTAATTCTACTGCTTCCTTTTTCAAATCCATAGCCCACTACTGTGAGATCACTATTTGGTTCACCCTGGGGCTATTTATTACTCCTATGGCATAGTGATGGCTACCTCCAGGAAAGGGAGCTTTATTTTATGGGAGTTACAATCATAAGAAAGACTGGTTTTACATCAAACTAAAATCTCCTAGCTAGTGCATCTGAGTGTATTCTGTCTGCCATCTGGATCTATATGGAACAAGCTTCTTTTTCTGTGTACCAGCCTTTGATTATTTAAGGCCGCCTTTCAAGTTTTCTTGTTTTTCCTATACCGACAAAATATCCAACATCTTCAACTATTTGTAACTAGAGGCCCGGTGCATGAATTTGTGCACAGGTGGGGTCCCTTGGCCTGGCCAGTGATTGGGACTGATCAGGGCTATGGGGAGGTTGGCTATAGGAGCACACTGACCACCAGGGGGCAGCTCATGTATTGAACATGTGTCCCTTGGTGGTCAGTGTGCATCAGAGTGACCAGTCCTTTGGTCGCTTAGGCTTTTATATATAGAGATATTTAAAAATATTTTACTTTCTTTTTTAAAAAATATATTTTATTGATTTTTTACAGAGAGGAAGGGAGAGGGAGAGAGAGTTAGAAAGATCGATGAGAGAGAAACATCAGTCAGCTGCCTCCTGCACATCCCCTACTGGGGATGTGCCCACAACCAAGGTACATGCCCTTGACTGGAATTGAACCTGGGACCCTTGAGTCCGCAGGCTGAAGCTCTATCCACTGAGCCAAACTAGTTGTGCCTATTTTGCTTTCTTTATCACTTGGGTTGCTTTCCTTTGGATATACTTCCATTCATTTAGATGACTTTAAAACTAGGCTCCCAGAACTGGTCCCAACATACCAGATAGAATCTTGCCAGTATGGGAAACACTGCAATCATAAAGGCCCTGTTATCCTGATACTGTATTTCCATTAATGAGCTCATGATAGATACTTGGATAGTGACCAGAGTCGGATCTTTATTACCCAAAGCAGGGTAGTATTTTGTCAGAGGCAACTGAACATCTTCAGAAATGTTAGAGACCTTTCCTGAGGCTGCATAATTATATATTTTTAAATGCTTTCAATTTCCCATGACAAGTTTGGAGTGTCTAAAGATGGCAAAGTGAAGGAGATAAATAGATTATTGATCAGACAGGCTTGTAATTCCTTAGCGGATTGGATTCAGTTTCTTCATCAAGATCAGGTCAATGCCATAAATTTCTTAGAAAAATCAATGCACCAGAGAATGCTATGAGAGGGGCTCAAAGGCATTTCCCTGGCTGCTTCAGGGGTGGGAGCTTAGCACCTACTCCAAAACTAGATAAGGGAAGGATTGGAAAATGACTGTCTGAGGGATTCAGATACTGCGTATGTGAGTGAAATACCTGAATAGAGTCAAGCCAAACGCTTGGGTTGGCCACTGTCATATATGTGACCTTGGGCAAATCACTTTACTTGGATTATCCTGTATGTTACAGTGACAAAGTTAGACCATACAAACAATTCTCTTATGCATCCCACCCCCCCCCCCCCCCCCCCGCTCCCATCTGTGTGGGGAAGAGCGGACATCTATGAAAACAACTCCAAAATTTGGTGACTTGATCCAATGAAAATTTAGTTCTCACATAAACATTCAAATGCCGGTTCTGCAATAGGTAGCTCAGCTCCAAACAGTCCCTAGAGGACTCAGGTGCACTGGCTCTTCACATCTTGCAACTCTGCTTTTACACAGAGCCTTGCTGTACATTGTTTCCAACCTGCCTTGACTAGCACGGCTATCTACAGAAGCTAAGATAAAAATAAGGCATGAAAGGATGGGTAGGAACCATTGTGAAGCCTGTGGAAATGCATCCTTGCTTCTTCCATGAGCCCATCCTACTGCCATATTCATAAAGAGCCAGAAAGCTTAGGAAGATGATATTAGTATATAAACAATTTCAGTTGTCTTGCCTGAAACTCCAACACAATGAAACCTATTCAAAAACCTTATGAAATTGGGCCACCAGAAGGAAAAGTCAAAATTTAGAGAGAAAAATGGTAGTGAGGGAGTTGGAACAGATGCACTGTGGATAATTGCATTTTAAAATTGTCTTTTTGGTAATTCCTTGTTGAGATGCTCCATTTGTTTTACCATATTTATCCACTTTATTTATTTTGCATGGAAAAAAGATGCATAACTGTTTAAAGACTTTGGCAAAACTTATTGTTCTAAGCCTGACATAGTCACAGAATGCATTGAGAGAGGACTCAAAAGTAAATTGAACTTGAGAGTATAAGAAAGTGAAAAGAAAATAGAGGATTGAGGTAGTGAAGGGTGGACACAGATTGAATAACATCCAACTGGGTGACCCCATAACTTCTTGGGATGCTGTGAAGTGCAATATCTAGAGTCTATA
Source organism: Corynorhinus townsendii (assembly GCA_026230045.1). Lineage (NCBI taxonomy): Eukaryota > Metazoa > Chordata > Mammalia > Chiroptera > Vespertilionidae > Corynorhinus > Corynorhinus townsendii. The sequence continues at coordinate 164,428,320 of JAPDVU010000005.1, read as the reverse complement.
ATATTTACAGTGACATTACCCACTTTCTAAAAAATGCACTAACATTTCTGCAGATTAACAGACATTCATTTCTTACATAATGGTTCAATATGACTGTCCTGGTCAATATGACTGCATTATTTTCCTATTGCTGCTAATTAACCACAAATGTGATTCCTTAGAACAACACACATCTGTTAGCTTCTAGATCTGCAGGTCAAAAGTCTACAATGGGTCCACAGGGCTGCATTCCTTCCGGGGACTCTAGGGAAGAGCCTGTCTCCTTCACGTTGCCAGAAGCTGTCTGCATTCCCTGGGTCACAGACCTGCACTAAGTCTGTGTCTGCTGTCATATCTCTTTTTCATGCCCTGACTCCCTTCCTTCCTGAAAGTACCCTTGTGATTGCATTGGGCTCGCTCAGATAATCCAGGACCATCTCTCCATCTCAAAGTCCTTAAACTAAGCACATCTGTAAAGTCGCTTTGCCATGGAAGATAACACATTCACGGGCTTCAGGGACCAGGACACAGACATCTTTGAGGGGAGAGGAAAGGAGTGCCAGTATTCTGCCTTCACCAGGGATCATGGGTAAGGCAGGCTTTGCCAACTTCAATAGCAGTTCTCTGAGGTAGCTCTGGGTATCAGCATCCAGCTGGCAAGTAGAGGAAAAGAAAAATAATTGCCCCGGGAGGACTTTTATGGCACTGGACTGACAAACACATACAATGTGTGCACTAACTCTTCCTTTACTCTTTGTGGGTATATGGAAAACTTTAAATTGCATGCTGGGAGAGGGAAAAATGTTGCTGTTGCCTCAGAAAAGAGCACAGAGAAGAGAGGGTGAGGATGGGGGATGGAGAAGAAAAAATATAGGGAACGTGAATCCTAATAAGAGGAAAATGTGCTTGGGCTTAAGGTTTTATTTCCCCATATTTTCAAGGGTGGGTGAGATTTCCTTACAGTGACACCAGCAGGCTTTCACTGCCTGTGGCCTCCCCAAAATAGATCCTGAGTACCCTAGGGCCCATCTGCAGTGAGAATCGGTTAGTGACACATGACAGCTATTCCTTGAAATGTGCTCAGTGATTCACACAGCTCACAGCAGCTGTGCAGTGGGGGTTATTGGCCTGGAAATGACACGTTCCCCTCCCTCTGACCCCCGTCATCAGCTTGGAAAATTACCTTGGGACACATTTTTTATACTCTCATCTCTGGAAACATTATTTCGATTATATCCCTGGTGCCCACAGCCTTGAGCCTCCCTAGAGAGGCAGCTGTGCCTCCTGGAACTGACTGCTCATATCACAGAGATCCCCCAACGTCTGCTGAGCATTTAGCCTTCCATGGCTGGCTGGTGTATGTGTGTTCCATCTCACATACTTTCTACCATTGTTTAAACATGTTTGCTGTCCACAATTTGCTTATTTGGAAATGAATGCAGATCATGAATGGATGATCAATATTGGTTTCTTCCCTATTCCCTCTAACAGTGTTTCCAAACTTCTTTGATCTTAAGAATCATCTGGAAGTTCTTATTCTTTGAATAGATCCTCAGGTCTCTTTTAACAAAAATTCTGACTCACGAGGTCCAAGTCAAGCATTTATGTTTCTAATTAACAACACCCAGGTTTATTCTACCCTTTAGGCAACTTTTAAAAACAGTACAAACATATTCTAAAAAGCAGGATGGATTGTTGCTCCAGGCATCTGTATTTACAGCTAAGCTCTGGAATTTACCAACTTGATGGCATGTGTTAATTCCTCAATATGTGTGTATCTTACTAGTAGTTGATAAATATGTAACTCTACCCAAATCCAATTCTTAAGGTATACCTATTCTCCACTGGAGAAGGTGTTTGCACAAAAGATAATGACAATGCGTTGGTTCGAATTTATTCAACTGGGTATGCTTTGAAATTTTACAAAGAAAAACACGATTCACGTTGTATGAATTAGTCAGGGGTTTCTATGACAGAGAAGAATAACTTAAAAAATTGATCTACAATGAGACATAAATTCTGAGTAGGCAGAACATTCTAAATTAGGGCCAATAGGCATTCCTCAAGATAAACTTGGAAGAATTCTTAGATTATCCAGTCATTGCTGATCCTCAGGTTTTGGCCATGCTTTGCTGGTAGTGGCTTCATTGGAGCACAGTAAAAGACTGGTATGGCCAACATTCTTTCCTTATCCCACTGGAAGTATATATTTGGTTAGGGTATGTCATTCATTCATTCATGCATACTTTTATTCATTCATATGCTAATGTATGATTATCATTTTCAACAAATTGAAAAGGCAACCTACACAGTGTGCAAAAATGTTTGCAAGCCATACATCTGATAAGAGGTTAAAATGCAAAATATGTAAGGTGCGCCAAAACCGGTTTGGCTCAGTGGATAGAACGTTGGCCTGTGGACTGAAGGGTCCTGGGTTCGATTCCGGTCAAGGGCATGTACCTTGGTTGCGGGCACATCCCCAGTAGGGGGTGTGCAGGAGGCAGCTGATCAATGTTTCTCTCTCATCGATGTTTCTAGCTCTCTATCCCTCTTCCTTCCTCTCTGTAAAAAATCAATAAAATATATTTTAAAAAATGTAAGGTGCACATACAACTCAATAATAATAAGAATAATAACAATAACAGCAATAGTCATTATTATCATCTGATTCAAGAATGGACAAAGGACCTGACTGGATATATCCAAAGAAAATATTCAAATGGCAAGTTGATCCATATAAAGGTGTTAAAGATCACTAAACATTAAGGAATGCCAATAAAAACCACAATGAAATATCACCCCACACCCATTAGAATGGATATTATAAAAAAGGTAAGAGATAACAGATGTTGACAAGGATATGAAGAAAAAAGAACCCTGTTGGAGGTAATATTTACTGGTACAACCACTATGGAAAATAGGATGGAGGTTCCTTCCAAAAGTAAAAAATGGAACAACCATATGATGCATCAAGTCTTCCTTGGTAATATATCCTAAGCATATGAAACTGCTGTCTTAAAGGATAACTGAACCTCCATGTTAATTGTAGCATTATTTTACAATAACCAATACATGGAAAACCTAAGTGTCCACTGACAGATAAATGGATAAAGAAAATATGATATATAAAATATATGTAAATATAATGAGGTATTATTCAACCATAAATGGAAAGAAATCCTGCCAATATGGGTGGATCTTGAAGATTATGTTAAGTGAAATAAGACAGACAGAGAAAGGCAAGTACTGTGTGATCTTACTTATATGTGGAATAAAACAAACAAACAAACTGAACACACAATATACAGATTTTGTATTATAGAATTGTATAATTGAATCCTCTATAATTTTATTAACCACATAGAGGCCCAATGCATGAAAATTCGTGCAAGAGTAGGCCTTCCTTCCCCCGGCTGCTGGCACCAGCTTCCCTCTGGCACCGGCTTCCCTCCAGCACCTGGGACCTGGGTTTCTTTCCTCTGGCCACTGGTAAGCACCCAGGACCCAGGCTTCCCTCCTCTGGCTGCTGGCAGGCACCCGGGGCCTAGGGTGGCTTCCCTCTGGCTGCCCACAGGCACCTGAAACCTGGGCTGGCTTCCCTCCAGCCCCAGCTTCATCAGGAAGGATGTCTGGAAGATGTCCAGTCTATAGCATATTACCCTTTTATTATTATAGATGGCACCCCAATAAATTCAATAAAATAAAAAAAATCTCTCCCCCAAAAAACCTACTCAAAGAAACAGAGAGGAGATCAGCAGTTGCCTAGGTGGGGATAGTGGGTGGGAGGGTGGAGAATATGGGGAGATGTTAGTCAAAGAGTACTAACTTCCACTTATAAAATATACTAGAGGCCCGGTGCATGAAATTCATGCGCAAGTAGGTCCCTAGGCCTGGCTGGCGATCAGGGCCGATTGGAGCCTTCCAGCTGCTGGCCGGGGCCTCCTTTCCCCAGTTGCCAGCTGCCATTCCTTCATTCTGCACCACCCCCTGGTGGTCAGCACACATCATAGCGAGTGATTGAACTCACAGCCTCCTGGTCAAACTCCCGAGGGGACACTTTGCATATTAGCCTTTTATATATATATATATGATTCTGTCATATTCAACCTGGTGACCATAGTTAACAATACTGTACTGTATATTTGAAAGTTACTACGATCTTAAAAGTTCACACACACAAATAAACTGTAACTATTTGAGGTGATAAATGTGTTTGTTAACTAACCTTACTATGGTAGTCATTTTGATATATATATATATCACACACACTAGAGGCCCGGTGCACAGTTTCGTCCAGGGAGTGTCTGGCCCATCTCACCCAGTACCGATCAGCCGGACCCAGCAGCAAGCTAACCTACCGGTAAAATTGTCTGCCCCTGGTGGTCCATATGCATCATAGCAACTGGTCAAATGGTCAAACAAATGGTTGGGCGCTTAGCATATTAGGCTTTTATTATATAGGATACACACACACACACACACACACACACACGTGTGTGTGTATATATATATATACACACACATATACATTAAATTATTATGTTGTACAGTTTAAACTTATACATTGTTATATATCAATTATATTTCAATCAAAGTGGGGAAAAAACTGGCCAATTTTAGTAGGAAAAAATATCCTTGTAGTTGAGACTGAATCCTCCTTTCTTCTCAGCAAACTTTATTTAATACATTTTGACAATAACATGAGATAGGTAATTACATTTCCATAAATGAATGATAACAGGAAGATGAAAAGCCACATATAGCCAACAATCTAAGAATAAAAAGGGAGATGATCTTATTATCTGGTGAAATCTATTTTTATGAAAACTATAAAGAGAAATATAGGAAACCAGACCCATAAACTTAAACTCACTAATGTTTTTTTGCCCCAGCCTCAATATTCAAGGTTTATGTGTTGAATAGATATTCATATGAAATGAGAAATGCAACCACATGTATGCTGTGTTAACGTGGGCATGCTCTAGAAAAAAATGGAAGTTGTAATTTTCATTCTGAAACAGCTTTATCAAGTTTTAAAAAACTGTAATGGCAAATATTAGCTTATATGTTGTTTTTGTTAGTCACAGGATCCTCAAATGTGGCAAATACTTTCACAACGTTAACTGATTCATTCATTCATTTTGGATTTACTGGTAGTAATTGGTTAAACAAAGAGAAGAGTTCATTCCAAGAGGTCAAATATGTTGAGGGTCAGAGAAAGAATCATTTATGGTCAGTCTTAAATAAGGTACAAAGACTACATTGCCAAGGTCTTGGGGTTACTCTGAAAGTCAAATTACTTCTCTTCCCTATCTTCTCTCTTCCTCTTATTTTTTTGAAAAGGAGAAAGTTTTCTAGAAACTCAAGATGATATTCTAGATGTACATGTATTCCAACCCCAATACTAAAAAAAAAATCCTCTGAGTTTTAAGTCCTACAGTAGGGAAGGCTGTCATGGAAGAAATAGGTGGTTAGAGCTCTGTTTTTCCCCTAAAAATTCTATTGTACAGATATTAGTATGTTAATATCTATGTATGTAAATAAATACCTATATATCTGTGTATCTACACATATACAATACCATATATATGAATGCAAATATATTTACATTTACATATTGATAGGATAGAATGCTATATGGCCTTTAGAAAGCCACATGCTGTGGCTAGGCATTAGTTTCCAAAGTTTTCTTTTTCTTTTCTTTTATTATTTTCATTTTTAAATTAAATTTATTGGGTTGACATTGGTTAATATGATCAAATGCATTTTATAACATGTGGTCTGGGAGTATAGCTTTGGGGCTGCATGTCATGAACCCATGTGTATGTAAATCAATACTACTTTCCTTATTCTGTAGAAGTGGACTAAAAGAAAAGAAAAGGAAAAAAAAACAAAAACACCAAACATTTCTTTTTAACATTCTACACTGCCGTGATGCCTTCCTTTTCACTTCTCTTCCAGAACATGCTTCTGATCTTATTCAGTTCTTCTTCCCCCTCAGGACTGCTCTCAGAATAAGTAAATACACCTATGATTCCAATAGGCAGACCAGCTATTGGGCTCTTGGGCTCTTGGGGAATTATGAGAGAAACATGCACTCAGATGGGAAGCATTTGAATTTTAAAACCTCCTTTGCACCCCACCCTCCCCTTTTCTTTGTGAGCTCTCTACTGCCTGGGTGAGGGCCACAGAGGGATTCAGCTCCAGACTTGAGTTTGTCTCTGTCCTGACAACTTGACAGTTTAATAATTTCGACTGTTTCCATTCTCCCAAAGCACATGAGCCCATATTATTAGGATTTTTTTTGTTTGTTCCTTCTCTCTTCCTTTCAATCGTTACCTACTATAAGCTTTGATGTCATATCAATGTCCAGTAATAACGGGAGTATTTTTCAACTCCTGGGCATTGTCACTCTTTTCTTTTTAATTTTTATTGAATCTATATGGGTGACATTGGTTTCAGGTGTAGAATTCTATAATACATCATCTGTATATTGTATTATGTGTTTACCACCCCCAAGTCAAGTCTCTTTCCATCACCATTTGTCCTCTCATGCCCTCTTCTACCCCACCCCCCACCCCCTTTCTCTCTGGTAATCACCATACTGTTATCATGTCCATGAGTTTGTTTGTTTTGCTTTTTGGGCATTGCCACTCTTAAGAATAATGAGGAGTGAACAACACTGGGTGCTTATCTCATGTAATGTATCAATATTAACTAAAGGGGATTTTGGTCAATTTGGAGGGAAGTGAGGATCCATTCTAATCCTTGGAGTCCACAAACATCTTCTGAGACCTTGGGGAAATGACTCAACTTGTCCACACTTGCCTAGACGTGAGTGATCAAAGACTGTGATAAAATAGTTTGAGAAAACCCTAACAGAAGACATTATATCTTCTAATATATAGAAAACTAAAGATAATGGGGGAGGGAGTCCACTGTTAAGTGGGCTATAAAGGTTTAAATCATGTGAATTAAAATCTTATTTTATTCCAATTAAGTAAAACTTAAGGATCTACTTTCTTAGGCTAATTGTCTTCAAAAACATTTCTGGGATAATTGCCAACCTGTATTTCATGTTGACAGGTACAGACACAACCCAATTGCCAATGGACAACCTCCCTTGTTCACATTATTAAGCAAGTAAAGGAAAGTGAGGTGTTAGAGTAACTCTCTGAGTTCAAATAGTTGTGAGGGAGGCCATGCCAAGAATGTGGCCTGGAGTGGGGCTTATTCATAAAGGTGAAGAATAATGACATGCATCAGTAGCTGTCTGAAGCTAGCACTTTAGTATCAACAGCTTAGTAAGGCAGACTGCAGAGTGAACGAAAGGATCTCTCCCTGTACCACTGAACTTCTCCTGTTGCGAAGTTCTATCTGCCCCAATTTCCAAGTCAAAAAGTCCTTGCAGACTTTTCCCTCTCCCTCATTTTCCCATAGCCAATCAACCCCTCAGTTCAATGCAATCATCTTTGACCTGTATGACCTCTATCTTCCCTTTCCTCCAGTCCCACTATCTTATCTGCACTGAAGATCATTAACTCATGCACTCCCTTTATTATTAAGAAAGTCTCCTTTGTGGTTTTTCACTGTCACTTTCCCATAACCTTCACTGCAAAGTGAGCTCAGGAAAATTATTTAAGAAATCAATCAGTACAGTATAAGATACAGTTCCCCAGTTCCCATAGTGTTCCATGTTTTTCTATGACCCCAGCTATTTTCAGATGCAGATTCATATATCTTTCACTGAAGATGTCCTGATTGCGTGCCTGAAGTAGCCAGTGACAGACCATCCAGACTGTTCCCTAGTGGGTGCAATCCATTGAGAAGGAACAAAGACTTTAGAGGTAGACCTTGCTGAGTTCTGGAAGGAGGCATGGATTTATTTCATGGCATGTGCATTGGCATTTCAGCTCTATCACATGCTTAATGTCTTAGCATTTCACATATCCATGTATAAAGTGAGGATATGCATACTTATATTTCAGAATTACATTTGATAAGTTGCGATAAGGGCTCAGCATATTGTCCTCTCTCGGCTGTTCCATGAATATGGGGCATGAAAAATATATAATTTACAACCAAATAACATATATATTTCTCTTTTATTTCTATCTTTATTGTTAAGATTATTACAGATGCCTCTCTTTCTTCCCCCAATAGCTCCCCTCCACCCAGTTCCCACCCCACCCCAGGCCCTTGCCACCCTATTTTCTGTGTCCATAGGTAATGTATATATGCATATAAGATCTTTGTCTTTTCTCTTACTGCACCCCACACACACCCTCTTCCCCTCTGAGAATTGTCAGTCTATTCCATTTCCATGCCCCTGATTCTATTCCATTCACCAGAATATTCTGTTCTTCAGAATTTTTTGTTCATTTTATTTTTAGATTCACTTGTTGATAGATAAGTATTTGTTGTCATTTTGTTATTCATAATTTTTTATCTTTACATTTTTCTTCTTCCTCTTCTTAAAGAATACCCTTCAACATTTCATGTAATACTGATTTGGTGGTGATGAGCTCCTTTAGCTTTTTCTTGTCTGTGAAGCTCTTTATTTGACCTTCAATTCTAAATGATAGCTTTGTTGGGTAGAGTAATCTTGGTTGTAAGTTCTTGCTATTCATCACTTTGAATATTTCTTGCCACTCCCTTCTGGCCTGTATAGTTTCTGTTGAGAAATCAGCTGATAGTCATATGGGCACTCCCTTGTAGGTAACTATTTTTCTCTTGCTGCTTTTAAGATTCTCTCCTTGTCTTTTGCCCTTGACATTTTAATTATGATGTGTCTTGGTGTCATCTTCTTTGGATTCCTCTTGTTTGGGGGGTTCTTGTAAGTCTATTTCTTTCACCAGGTAGGGAATGTTTTCTGTCATTATTTCTTCAAATAGGTTTTCAATATCTTGCTCGCTCTCTTCTTCTGGCACCCCCGTAATTTGGATGTTGGTACGTTTGAAGCGGTCCCAGAGGCTCCCTTACACTATCCTCATATTTTGGATTCTTTTTTCTTTTTGCTCTTCTAGTTGGGTGTTTTTTGCTTCCTCATATTTCAAATCATTGACTTGATTCTTGGGATCCTCTAGTCTACTGTTGAATCCCTGTATATTATTATTTATTTAAGTCAATGTATGCTTAATTTCTGACTGGGGCATGGTCCTTTTCCTTTTTTTTTTTTTTTTTTTTTTTTTGCATTCTCACTAAGATCCTTGAAGGTATCACTAAGTTCCTTGGAGATTTCTAGAAGATTCTTGAGAAACCTTATAACTGTGGTTTTGAACTCTATATCCAGTAGTCTGCTTTCCTCCATTTCTTTCATTCGTCACATGTTTCTTTATCTCTGAATTTTGGCTGCTTCCCTGTGTTGATGGAATGGCTTTATGTGGTAGGTGACCTATAGGGCCCAATGGCTCAGCCTCCCCAGTCACCTGAGGTGGACACTCTTGGTGCACCCCTTTGTGGGCTGCATGCACAGTCTTGTTGTAGTTGGGCCTTGATTGCTGTTGGTGTCACTGGGAGGAATTGACCTGCAGGCCAATTGGCTGTGGGGACCAGCTATGACTACAGTGGGAGAGCTGCTGTGCAAGAGACACCCTTATGGGGAAGGGCTTGCTTCAGTAGGGCTTTGTTGTTCACTGAGTCTGCCCCTTGAGTGTGTCCCTTATGGATGTGAAGAGTTGTAATCTGATATGGTCTCACACGGACCACTGGGTAAACTGGCTCTTGGGTCTCCAGGGAGATGCAAAGTCAGCCACTGTCTGGGGCCATTCAAATGCAAAGCTGCTGAGCATAGCTTGGGTGGGGCAGGGTCTCAGGGAATCACCAGGGTGGAGCAAACAGAAATGGCTGCCAGTCAGCCCTGCACCAGGGAGGTCCCAGCGTGCATTCCTCCCAAACCCCTCCACCCTCAAGTTCCTGCCCTGGTGCCAGACAGTCCAGTTTCTCCTGGTATGTGTTTGGATCCTCCAGAGTGTTGCCTGGCACTGGAGATCAGAGCAAGCAGAAGCTGGTATGTTCAGTTCATGGTGCCAGCCTTTTAAGAGGAGCAGCTGGGACTCTAGCTACCTGTGTGTCACTCAGCCCCAATCCACACTGGTTTTTACAGTCTGTAGTTCTTATTGCCCATAGGGTCTTCTTTCCCCAGCTTTGGGATCCAGGGCTGGGGGTCTGGTGTGGGCCTGGGACCTCGGTGGGGCTGGGACCCCTTGCTTCTCTGGGTGGCACCGCAGAGGAAGTCTCTCTCCCAATTAAAAAAGCAGCACACCCGGTGCCAAACCAGCCTGTTCTGCATCTCCATGCCTTCTGCACCTCCTACCAGTCTCAGTGTGCTTTCTTCTTTACCTCTCTGGTTGTAGTAGTTCCACTCAGTCAGCTTTCCTGTGGTTTTGGATGATAGTTGTGTATTTTAGTTGTAATTTTGATTTGGTTGTGGGAGGCAGCAAGTACAGGCATTTACCCATGCTGCCATCTTGGTTCTCTCCTGAAATAATATTTTGAGGAATGATCAGAATTGCTAAGGAAAAAGCAGAATGACAGCCATTCTGCTGAAACATTTTCTTCAGACTCCTAGTCATATTCCCCCAATCTGTAAATCAACCAAAATTATTGTATAACTAGCTGAGGTTACTTTTGAAATTTATTGTTTGAAGTAAGTACTTACTCACATAATCCAGGAATTCCAGGTTCTAGCCTGACTATGATCTTGGAACAATATTTTAAAGAAAGAACTCTAAGTTGCTTCTTTCTCTGAAAATCTCTTTCATCCTCATATGCACACTTCTGACTCCCTTATTCCACTTTTTCCTTCCCAGATTCCTGAGAAAATACTTATGTTTTATTTTTTATTCCTTCTTCCAATTTCCCTCTAGCCAGTCATATTTATAGTTCCCAACCCTCCTCTCACTTTCTCCATGGTCTTTATAAAATCATAGATCTGGAAAAGGGTTTCAGATTATGTAGATATTGATATACAGGCATATAGGTATACTGGTAGATATATAGATGTAGGTGTAGGTATAGAAGTATATATAACTATAGATATAGGCATAGTTATATAGATATAATTAGCTCCATTTTGCAGTTGCAGAAACTGAAGCCTGAAAAGATAAAATACTTTTCCAAAAAATATGTAAATATGTTTCCATTTTGGATCAGGAATAGACCTAAATCTCAGGTATTCTAAATTCAATTCAGCAAAATTGCCTTACATGCTGCTGCTGCTGAGTGCTTCAGGTTGTTTGTTACATTATGGCTTCATCTTTTATCTAGTCTTAATCCCTCTGTAAATGGCATTTTCTTTTGTTCACTCACAGCATATGAAATATATTAATCTTTTCATACTGTCTGACCTAGTTACCTTGGACCTCTTATGGTCATTATCTACCTATGGTAAATGACGACAAGACTCCTTAAAAATAGAGGCTGATGTCTGGCTACCGGCCTTGTTATTACAGTGCACTCCGTCAGCGACATTAGGCTGATGTTGACATAAATACAAAAGAAATTGGTGTATCTTTTCTCAACTTCAAAAATATCTTCAATGCAACCTACATTAGTGTGACATTTTCTGCAGGTTTGAAGACCACAAGATTGATGACATGAAATAAAGAAAAGGGGCTCTTTGGACCTTTTGTTTTCTCAGTTGCTAGCATTATTTTGACAAACATTTTGTCATTATTGCTTACCAGAGGAGTTGGTCCTTGTTTTTCTATATCAAAATTATTACCTTCCTTGAATAATAAAAATCAATAAAATCCCTTCTTGTGTGAAGCCTCCAGACAACCTCCTCTCAAGGAATAATTAAGCATGTGAATCAATTCCAGGACTCTCCTGTCGTTCACAGCTTTATGAAACTTAGCCGCCTGACCATCTTTGCCTGGAATGCTAAGTCATAAGTTATTATTTAAAAGAGAAATAGCTTCAAATGTGAGTTCTTTTGAAATTGAAACTATCAACTCTATTTCATCTAAAGAGCAGATCTAGGCAAGACTGATATTTCCCAGGGAAGAGAAACTGGCTCAGGCAAATCAAGACCTGACTTGAAGTATAGCTGAAACCTCAAACTGAACTAAGATTGAACTCTTTTTTTTTTCTAACAGCCTCAAACAATAGGTGAACTTCCTGGAAAACAATGAAAGGGAATTCTATTTAAGCTGGGAGAGTCTTTAAAAGAAGATGTAAGTTATGTGCATACTAGTATATGATGGCAGTGTTAAGAAATACCAAAGTACGTACAGACTTGGAATGGCATCGGGGAAATTTTGAATTAGATAAAAGTTAATGTTCAAAAACAGTTTCTCATTTTAGCCACTAGTACTTCATCCTGCTTATGAGACTTTCTATCTGAAGACCTGCATAACCTGGATACTTGTGTACATTATTGAATTTTGGGAGATCCAATCTTTCCCATCTCAAAACTTCCCCATTACTCTTAAAGATTCTAGTATATGTGTAGCCTTGTCTCCTCTTTGCTCTCTTTACTCCAGCAAAATCTGTCTTCTTTCAATTACTCAACAAGTCAAGCTGCCACCTCCTCCCCACCCAGCCTCAGAAGGTTTGGACAGGTGTTCACCTCCACATATGTTACAGAAAACCAAAGAAATACCAAGCACACTTCCTAGAGAAAGGGAGGTGCCCTGTTTATTAACACTAGTGGACTCCGGGAGTAATTTCCAAATCAGAGTGAAGAAACATGCAGAGGGCTTCACTTCACTTTTTATAGCCTTCTGGGGTCTTTGTCTTGCAGATATGATTCTGCCCCCTTTCTTGGGCTTACAGGAAGGCCCCCAGGTGTTGGGAGTCCCCAGGCCATATCCAATGATCTGTCCTGGGGCCAGTGTCATGACCCTTCTCCCCCACCCTCCCAGGGCAGTGCATTCTTCACAATTTTATGGCCTGACAAGTCTTGCAAGACCAGTTTCCTCCTCACAGGGAAGGATCTCTCTCTCCCAAAAACTTCCTCCATAATGTTCTTTATCTTTTATGTTTTAGAGAAATTGGGTCTTTTTCATGGCCCCACTTCACCCCAGACGACTTATATATACTCATGGCTACTCATAATTTTGACTAATTTACTTACTACAGTTTAAAAGTAGTTGCATGCTTATGCAATTACTTTATTAATGTCTGTCCCTCACTGGGCTGTATACTTCATGAGGACAATGCTCAATGTCATCACACAAAGATCATTAAATATTTTGAAATGTGTTGAATGAAAGAATGAGTGGATTTCTTATTTTTTGGTATTATGAAATGATTGAAAAGAAGCAAATGTGATAATTTGTTAAAAATGGAATTTTAAGGATGAAAATATTTCTGGTAAAAATGAGCTAATCTAAATCTCCTTGAAAGTTGCTGTAATTCCCATCAACAACTTTGTACTCAAACCAACCCTGCTGTAGTCACCAAATCATGTCAACCATGGCCAGTAATATGGCCCAGGTAACTAGGGAGGCATAAGCTTCACATTTCACTCATAAGCTATTTCAGATTCCAAAGAGAGGGTTATTTTTGTTTTTATTTTGGAAATGAGGGGGCAAGTTTTATACAACCACTGGAAAGGGAGTGCGGGAAAGTATAGAAAAGAAAAGAAAGTGGGATCCCATATCATCTAGCAAGATACTTAGAATTCCTGTCCAATAGAAATGCAGAGTAAAAATAAACTTCGGGAACATTCTCTTCTATCCATCTACTTCCCATAGCTCCACCAAATTATAAGTTAAAACTTCCATTATGATGTGGTGAAAAGAACACCGGACCCAGTCATTCAAACAGACTCATTTCGTTCTTGCTCCATGCCAAGCATTGCACTGGCTCTGTAGATGCATCAAGAAAAATAATAGCCTGAACTATAGATTAGGATACCTATGTTCCTATTCCAGATGAGATAGTTGTTTTTTTCAAAGATTCAGCTTCTTCAACTGTAAACAGTGAATGAATTACCTTATATAATTCCTAATATTACTTGTGGCTCTAGCATACTCTATGTCTCCGACTTTAAGATTTAGGATTTATTCATTCATTCAACAAACATTTCATTGAGCTCTTATTATGAATATTATAAGAAGTTTTAAGCACCAGAAATAAAAACAGTACAAAAATATTCTTGCCTTCCTGAAATTTGTATTTTATTGGGGAGGCCCATAATAATAATAATATAAAACTAGATTATGTAATATAATAGAAGATAATAAATACCGTAGTAAAAATAAAGTAGGGGATAAAAATTATTCAGGGAGTAAGAAATACAATTTAAAATATGGTGGCCATGTTAGATACCAAAGAGAAGGTAAGATTTAAGGTAATACTTCAAAGAAATAAATGTGACATATCTAGGGAAGAACATTTAGGCAAAGGGAACAAGTTCAAAGGATCAGGATACACATGTGCTTAAATGTTTAATGAACATCAAAAAGGCCGTTGTGGCTGGCGAGGAAAATGAGTTGAGATCAGAGAGGTTTAAATCTCAGGCCAGGTGGACACTTATAGGCCATTGCATTCTTAGTGATACGGGAACTCAATTGTTGGAAGGATTTGAGCAGAGGAGTAGCATTGTTTGAATTGTGTTTTAAGAGGGTTAAACTAGGTTGTGTTCAGAACTGATGGGGAAATAATGGTAAGGGTAGAAGATAGGGGAGTAGTTCACAGGCTACCATAATAGACCAGGTGAGTGATAATAATGTCTTGTATCATAGCAGTAGCAATGGAGGTGGTGAAAATTTATAATATTCTGGATATACTTCAAATGTTAGAACAACAGGTATAACTACCAAATTGGAAATGGGGTTTGGAAAAAAGGGAAGAGTCAAAAATGACTCTAAAACTTTGGTTTGAGAAAGTAGGGATAAAATTATCATGAACTATTATAGGAAAGCCTCCAAGTAGGATAATCTTGGAGATAGAAAATGGGTAGATCAAGAATTTAATGTGATATTTTTATGTTTGTGGTGACTATTAGAAAGACAAGAGACATGTTCAGTAGGCATGTGTATACACAAATCTGATATTCAGGAATAAATGGGAAACTTTGAGAATCATGAAGTACAGATGATATACAAAACCATGGAGTGAGATTATCAAAGGAGTCAGTAAGGACCAAAAGAGGTTCCATACTAAGCCTGGAAGTACATTGATGTTAAGTAGTTGGTGAAATAATGATTAGCTAACCAAAAAAGAATGAGAAGAAGTAAGTAGTGATGAACATGGAAGAGAAGTGAAGAGAGTGTATCAAGGATGGAGGAATGATGGATTGCCCGTGTCAAATCTTGCTGATAGTTCAAGCTTGGCAGGCTGCACAGTTTTGCTCCAGTCTCAATCATTTGATTGATCAAAGTGGAGGTCAGGGTGACACTGAAAGACCAACACAAGGGAAATGGGAAGGATAAAAGCTGCTTTATTTTTTAAGGGCTCCTGCTCTTAGAATAGATTCTCACAGATTTCAGATTTTGCATGCAAGCATTCCCCAGTGTTGGAGCAAATACTTGAAGTATGTTAAGAAATAACATTCAGTGACTCAGAGGTTGCAGTCTCAGCTTGGTGATTAAGGATTCACTTTAGGGACCATAAGTGATTAGTTTTTCCAAGAGTGAAAAGAGACCAACCTCTATAGCGCGATGACATCCAATCTATATATATATAAAAACCTAAGTGACCATAACGACCAGATGACCAGCCAGTAGCTATGATGCACACTGAATACCAGGGGGCAGATGCTCAATGCAGGAGATGCTCCCTGGTGGTCAGTGCGCTCTCACAGCCAACCTCCTGCAGCTGGCCAACCTCCCACAGTCCCTCCCCTGGACTGGGCGAGACAGCCCTGATCAGTCCCGATTGTCAGCCAGGCCGAGGGACCCCACCTGTGCATGAATTCATGCACTGAGCTTCTAGTCATTCTATAATCTTTCAGGCATTACCCACAAAGCACACTGACAAATGGTTGTAAAATGGTATGTCTCTATCTTTTTTATGTATATTGTAAGAGATTAGGTAATACTTTAAAATATACCTGGTTTCTCTTGATAACCTAGCGTTTTTACTCCTTTAGCATTTATTGAGGCAATTGATATTTTCAACCTACCCACATCTTGGATGGCTTCCCAAACATTAACCTAAAACCTGGTTTCATATACCAGTAATTTGAACAAAGCTCTGGAAACAAAGGGGCCTTTTGTAAATTAGTGAAAATTGGGCTAATGTGTTTTAGTTTTATTATCTGTCCTAGAGTTTCCTTTATACTTAAAATTGTTCCCTTGTCTTGGAGTATCCTCTATCTTATGAAGACTACTGTTGATCCTTCATTGATTTCTTTCAGTGACATCTGTCCTCTCCCAAATATTATCCCATGTACCCAGATATGTTTCTTACACTTTACTACCAATGAACATTTCTCTTATTTCTCTGATTCTTCTACATTTACTTCTATTTCAATTGACTTATTGTCTTTTTTGTTAGACTTATTAGATTATGGCCCTTCAGATTCTGGCTCCTCATCATATTTCTAGCACTTAGCACATATAAATTTTGTCCCTTCATCAGTGTTTTCTGGTTTAAAATCTTGAGCCAGTTTCCTTTCTTGTATCCGCTAATTAATTAACACGTATCTTTTATATTTCACCATTCCTCAAATCCCATTGGTATAAGATTGAAGATACTTTCTGATACCATTCTTTCTCTCTCTCTCCCCCTCTTCCTCTACCACATCATTTAGATTGTATTTGAAACCAACCCTTCTTCATCAAA
The DNA here is from genome assembly GCA_026230045.1 of Corynorhinus townsendii. Lineage (NCBI taxonomy): Eukaryota > Metazoa > Chordata > Mammalia > Chiroptera > Vespertilionidae > Corynorhinus > Corynorhinus townsendii. The sequence continues at coordinate 164,411,604 of JAPDVU010000005.1, read as the reverse complement.
AAGGCAGTGCTTGAGGTTAACTAGTCCTACTCTGCTATGGACTGAATGTTTATATACCCCTCAAAGTCTTGTGTTGAAATCAAATCCCTAATGTGATGGTAATTTGAAGGTGAGGTCCTGGGAAGTGGTTGCATCATAAGGGCAGAGCCATAATGAATGAGATTAGTGTCCTTATTTAAAAAATCCTAGAAAGATCCCTTCCTCCACCAGCCATATAAAGTTATAGCAAAAAGATAGTCAGCTATGAACCAGGAAGCTGGTACTCACCAGACACTGCATGTGTGGGCACCTTGATCTTTAAATTGCCAGCTTCAGTTATTTGTCTATTTATTGTTTATTTCAAAGGCTTATTGAAGTGACTTGTACATTGTCCTTTCTCTGACTCAGTTTTAGCAGAATCTTGTAATTTAATAACTTTATAGAAGATATAAATTACCTGATTTAAATATATAGCTGAAAATGGATCCCAGATAATATTATATTTGTTAATTCTATTTTCTTAGAAACTTGGTGTATGCTTATGAGACAACCAATTTCTATATAATTAGACAATGGCATATGGTTTGTGTGGTATATATCCAACTTCAAGTCTAAAAATAGGAGGCAGGTGCTTGATAGAGATACTGGAATGAAAGGTTTTAAGATGGAAAATTAGACATACTCAGGAGTCAGCAGACACAGACTTGTCCCACAGAGAGGAAGTTTGATGGCAATCTCAATGATTATGGAGAATAAATACTCATTTTCAGAAAGTCTATGGCTTTTTGTCATCCAGGAGGCCCAGGTAGAGGCAGAAAAAATTTGTATCAAAGAATAGGTAGAATATGATAATGAGGAACAAGAGGAATTAAAGAATTTTAAAAATCCAGTTTGAAAGACCTAGGATAGTACTAAAAAGAGTAATTATCATTTACAGAAATATTCAGAACACCAGGTACTTTATATGCAACATCTATTTTGAGTTTTTCCTCTAGGGTAGAAATAATCAACCCCATTTTTCAAAACAGAAAACTTGTCTAAGCTAGGTGGCCCAAGGTCACAAAGCCAGCAAGTATTAGTATGTGATTCAAATCCAGGTGTCATCCCAATGCCAGAACCACTCCACTACTTGGCATGTTATACGAGCTGGTACTAGGGCACATAAGAGCAAAATTGCAAGTACTGAAATTTAAATATAAGGTGAACATACAATCAGAAAAACAAATCAGAAACCCACTTACCAAAAGCAAGACATTTACTGAGCTCGCTGTCAGTAAAACCAACTTTATGTTTAATCTTTCAATGACTGAACTAACATTCTTGAACCCTTGATGCAAGATTGGCCCCAGCCCTTTGCTCATGGCCAAGCATGTATCTTTGGGAACCAAGTCACCCAACAGAGTAAAGAAAAGTTGAAGGTGGCAGCAGCCAGACAGAGCGTCATCTGAAGTAATCGAGCCTGTGCAGATTAGTCTCATTGTTATCTTAAACTTATGTCTCAAAATGTTCCCTGCTAAATAGCCAAATCCCGCAAAATAGCTATAATTTGGCTGCAAATGAAACAGCTAATTGCCTTTTACTGGCTGATCTTGGAGCGTATTTATTTAAAGATTTATGATCAAAACTCACAACACAATTAAGAAGCCGGTATATTGAATTGTTTATACGTGGGGGTGGGCTAATTAGGAGAAGAGGTGGTTTGGATAGTGAGTTTAGCCACGTTTTAGTACTTCCCACTGGCTCATCACTGATTCCATCCAAGAAAAGGTCACTGGTGATTGATAATTGCTACCAACTTGTCTCCCAGAAATTAGAAATCTCCTAATGAATAGAGTAGCTGAAGGACCTTGTAGTCAGGAAGAGTATCACTCTGGGTTCATTCTCTAGACATTGTTCATTTTGTAGAATAGCCATGTCCCAGCCAAGAGAATTAAATGTGTGTTTTTTCCCCATTGGCTCCCTTTAAAAATTCAATCTCAACATGCCAATTCCCGAGGACTTAATGGGTTTGGGGTTCAGGTGGTAGCCAGCTTCATAGATTATCTGGTAATATCTCAACAATGGCAGTCCCTGGGAAGCAGCAGCATGGGAAAGAATAGGACCAAAGTGGGAATTCAGAGAATTGGGTACTAGTTTGCCACTACTCAGCTGTGCGACCTTGGCTGTCTTCATTTCTTGGAGTCTCAGTTCTTTCACTTGTGGCATGGGTCTGTGTAGAACCACTGATCGCTATGCTGTCGCTATTTAAGGTTTCTGTGTTTTTCCACTTGGCTCTAAAATCGCACATGAACTGTGAATCACACAGAGCTCCATCATATGTTCTGATGTTAATAAAAGGCTCTGAGTAAAACAAGTTTTATAAAAGCTGAGTTAAACAAAGCTGAACAGATTTCTTTTTCTGTATGGATGTTCTGAGGCCTTTAATATACAAACAGGTATAATGACGCACCAACAACTCAGCAGAATCACTTTCTTTTCTCCCCAGAAAGCTGATTTTCCCAAGAACTTTCCTCCATGCCCCCCACTCTCAGTTTGTTCAGACATGCACATTTCCTGCTTCATACTGAGAAGATCAGATTCTCTGTCCTGAAGGTTGGCAACTGGGACTCAACCAAATTGGGACTCCTTCTTGAAGGTGATAATACCTGTTAGGAAATGCTGGTTGCCTCCAAGATAGAGCAGCGCAATTCAGCCCACTTTCATCCAGAGGCAGAGAAATATGGCATGAGTAAAGAAAAGTAGATATGAGAGGGTGTGCCCACTCACCCAGAGAGAAAACTGTTCTGTCTGGAGGTCCTCTTTAGTGCCTAGGTACAGACCATTGAGAGACCCAGCAACCCTTTTAGAACTGAATCATCTGCCAAACCTTCTAGCGTACCCATAATAATACCCTTGCCCAGGGCTAATTGGGATGTTTCTCTGTATTTTGGAAGCACACCTGAGATTTAGATAAAGATGATATAACCCATGAGCCTCTTTATGAGCTACCAATAGAATTAATGTTCTGAAGAACATTATATATACAGCCATAAGGCATAACATTATCTTTATCTGAAATACCTGATGCTGACACTACTAATTCTAATAGTAATAGAAGCTAACATATTTGCCTAGAAGTCATTATGCCAATAACATTGATTTTTTCCCCCCACTTTTGGCCAATGTGTTCATGTTATTAACATTTTTAAAAAGTGACTATACTTAAATATTACTGAAATACCAGGCTTGGTACTAGACCTTTCATGAGCATTATTTATTTTAAACAATAAATTGACTTAATGAGGTAGATAGTCCTACTCTAATTGTGTGTGTGTGTCTGTGAGAGAGAGAGAGAGAGAGAGAGAGAGAGAGAGAGAGAGAGAGAGAGAGAGAGACAAACAGAGAGAGACAGAGAGAGAAACAGAGAAAGAGAAATGTTGAGAGAATTTACATATTTGTAAAATGGGAGAGGTGTATTCCTATCCCAGGTGAGTCCGACCTATAGGGTCTTTGCAGTTTTACTAAACTGTGTGTTACAAACTTTCAAAGACACACTCATGCCTTCCTTTCCCTCCTCTCTCTGTTCTCCCTGATGTGTTTCCTCTCTATCCTTATTCCTCCTTTGGTCTGTCATCCTTAGCTCCCTTTCCCTTGATTCCCCCTTCCTATTTTCCTCCTTCTCCTTTTTTTGCTTTGCTAGAATTGAGTATTTTTCAGGCTGTCTCAGATATCCCTAAATGTTATCTCCTCTGCTTTTGCAAAGTATGTCTCTTTTTTGTGGGTCTTCCTCCTTCTCTCATCCCCTCGTCCTTGTTCTGACTCTGTGTTCTTTGCCACCTATGCCCAGCCTTGGGAGTATTTCTGAAAACCTGCATTTGACCTAATACATTCTGGGAAATGTACATTTCCCATAAGGCCTCCATTTAATTTTATCACCAGCGCCACTAAAATAACTGCTCTCAATACATTCATCCAAGATTTTCACAGCCAGCGACTCCCCTTCCTTTGCTTCTTTAAACCTGTCAGGGAAAGGTGTTCAGAAATATTTCATTTTGTTGCTACTCGGAGCAGTGATTTTCCATCCTTGCCATCTCAGGGATGGTGAGTCAGTGCCGAGAACCCACTTGTGATTTCCTCTGCCTTGTTCAGACCTTCGTGCATGCCTCTGTTCTCTAACACAGCACTCCTAGTGTGATGCAGGTACTGAGACCGTGCCATCTGCTCGCCAACCCTGCAGCTCAGTTGTGTTAAACAGTCTCAGGGATCCCCCACCCCTTGAGAAAAAGAACACCATCAAAAGCATATATTGCATCCTGAGGAACATGGCAAGTGATTGAAAGCAGGGCTGTCAAAGACCCAACCTCTGAACTTCTGAGCTGTCTCTGTCTAGCTCTGTGGCATCTCACAGTGTGGAGATGTCTCCTGGAGAGGTCTCTGCCTGCAGGCAGTATCTAAAAGACCCAGAATAGATAGCATTTTCACACTGTGATTCTCATTTTTATATTTGTGTAGTCTTTACATTGGAAGAATTTTAATTCCTCTTATGCAAAGAGAAGAAGAAAGTCAGAGAAGGAGGAGGAAAAGAAAGAGGAGGAAGTCACACCTGGATCGGAAGAGCTCTTGAGTCTGGCCTATCACTGGAGCAACAGTGGAAGGAGGCCTCCTAGAAGCATCCCTTCCCTTTGCTGCTCCTAGTATACTTTCCCTTCCCCATCTCCACTAATTTTTACTCTGACTGATTTAATCTGAAAAGCCTACTTTGTACTCTTACCGTGCATGGACAGCCTGATTTGAGCATTCTCTATAGTCTGAACCCTAGCAAGACACACCTTTGCCACTCTGTCAAATACAGTCAGTGATCAGAGCTCAGCATGCCCATGGCTGGATTCACGAAGGCTCCTGAATCTGGCTGCATGTCCCACAAGGCGAGGATCTAGCATGTTGCTGTATGATGCTCTTGTGGACACCCCAAGTATAAAGTATACTATAGAAAACCAAATTCTCTTCTCTTGTAAACTGCATTTTAAGAACCATTATGTCTCAGAGAGAGGTTGGATTTGAATCAAAACCCCAAATAAGCTCTGGCAACTTTCATGAAAAGAGCAATACACATTTATTATATTTAATCTATTTTAACATAACTCGGGTACATTCACTGCTTGTTCCGATGGATGTGTGTGTGTGTGTGTGTGTGTGTGTGTGTGTGTGTGTTGATTTTATTCTTTAGGATTTATTCTTTATATTTTCTGACAGAAGAATGAGCATAAAAGTGGGAAAATGAAGAGGAGAACTTTGGCTTCAACAGTATCCAAACCTTTCAGATGTTTGTTCTGAATTTTATTATCTAATTTATTCCATACCAAGTGGCCACCTGGGAGTGTAGGCTTATCCTTGAACTCTGTAGACTGGTGAAGGGTATAGTCAGATAATAATAAAGTTCAAAATTTACTTCAGAGATCCAAATTAAATGGGTAGGATTGCATCCATATTGTCTCATTTGGTAAAATACTTTTCACATCTTTTCACATATCTCGGTGAGGCAAAGTATACGTGTGAGGAAATGGAGGTCTGAAATTATAAATATTTTTCCCAACATGGTGCATATGATAATTATAAAAACCAGGATGAGCAATGCATGTTTTTAATTTCTTTAGTTACTTGAGCTCCTTTCACCATGATACATGACTTCCAAACCTCTTACTCATTCACCTGTTCATTTAAAAGCAATTGTGTCCCTATTATCGTGCTGTGGTTTTGAAGAATCTAGATATACTTCCAATGATATTGGAGCTTGAAGTCTGGTTTTACAGATGAGGAAGCTGGGGCTTATATTAACTGAGTTACTTTCTTTCACAAAAGTAATTTGTAGTATAGCTGGGAATAGACCTCAGTTCTACACATAATAAAAAAGAAAGGAAGAAAGTTGCCTATAAATGAAAATTGCATAAATGGAAACTTGTTTCCCACCAACTTCCATGGTAATGCTGGAAATTCTCTGTCTTCACTTCTGATTGATTTCTGATGATCAGTGGCCCTGAACACTTTCAACTGCTTCTCATTCCTGAGCAGACCTTCCTCCCAGCCATATTATTCTCAGATGATCCTTAAACAAACTTATTTGCTAAAAGGAAATCAATACTGAGGGAAAAACACAGAATTGAATGGACATTTTCTAGTATAGGTCACATCCTGCTTTATTTTTATCAATTTGCTTGTGTAGATGAAAAAAGGAGGTTTTTTTTAAATATTTGGATTAATCTATAGTTTGCCTGAATCAAAAAATTTGTGGCAATTATGCTTATAGGTGTAAAGGAAATAATAGTACATATTTCTATTTACACACAGACCCTCTATCTTAGCACAATTCAGAGAAAAGAATAGAAACAGAATAAGGAAATCGGAAGAGATTTTAATCATTCTATCTAGTGATTACATTTTAGAGAGCAAAGCTTGTTTTAAGAATTCAATTAATTACATATTTCAATAAGAACAATTTTTGGGTTTTGTTTTTTATTTAAAAAAACATTCTAGTGAAAACAGCACATCCTCTCTCTAGGAAAAGCAAACATACATACAGGCTTACAAAACCTTGTGTATGTTATCACGGTCCATACTTCTCTGAGAAAGAATATAATTCTTTAGGGCTTCACAGACCTCCTCACACTGCAGGCCTGTGAGGCAGGGCTCTGCCTACTGGGTTCAGTATTGTGTTTGAAATGCCAGAATTGTGTCTGTCATAGTGTTCCTCAAACTTTTACTGAGTGAACCACTGGGCATTCCATTAGAAGTAACAATACATTAGAAGTAACAATACCTGTTATTTAATTCAGTGCTTTCTCATATTTTACCCGCCAAACTCTTTCCTGTAATCAAACCTTACATAGGTAATAATTATACAGACAGCTAAAAGAAGAATTTTTCTGGATGAAACCAGAGTGGATCAAAGCCCAGATTCTTGTTCTTGTCCACTTGCTCCCAATTGTAAACCCTGTGTGGTTTGACAGGGGTGGGGGCAGATTCTTCATTTTACCAATGAAGTAGTAGAGGTATTAGTACTGTAGTTAAGGCCAGACAGCAGAGAAATTGCAGAACTGAGCTTCTGTTGGGCAGCCTTAATCCCAAATAATGAATGAATCTTACTGACTCTGTTGTAGTCAAGCCTTCCAAAAAGTTGATAACCGTAAAGTGAAAGTAGTTGGCAAATCCAATGATCTAAGCCATTGGTTCTCAACCTTTGTAATGCCGAGACCCTTTAATACAGTTCCTCATGTTGTGGTGACCCCCAACCATAAAATTATTTTTGTTGCTACTTCATCACTGTAATTTTGCTACTGTTATGAATAGTAATGTAAATATCTGTGTTTTCCGATGGTCTTAGGCTCTACAGCAGCGGTTCTTAACCTGTGGGTCGCAACCCGCTAGCAGGGTCGCCTAAGACCATCAGAAAACACAGATATTTACATTACTGTTCATAACAGTAGCAAAATTACAGTGATGAAGTAGCAAAGAAAATAATTTTATGGTTGGGGGTCACCACAACATGAGGAACTGTATTAAAGGGTCTCGGCATTACAAAGGTTGAGAACCACTGATTCTAAGCAGACTTCCTCAAAACAGGAATGAAGAAACTGACAAATGTTTTGTGAAGTGAGATAGGCAAGATCTCTTAGTTTGGTGTTGTTATTCTACATAGCACGAGAAGACCATGAGAATTTGACTTAACAAATGTACATTTATCAGCATTCTAATGTGTTGTAGGCATTACTAAGTGCCGTAAGTACAGTGATTAATATTTGTTTTTAAGGGGTATGTGATCTAGAACGGAAGACACACTATGTTATAAAATGATACATCTCTTTATCTCACATCCCTTCTCATTGGCCAGTTGTGTTGGTTAGACCCTCAATATCTGATCATTGCCTCTCTGCCTCCACTGCTGCCACCCTAGTCCAAGTCATCATCACCTCTCGCCTAGATTATGGCAGTAGTCCTTTCATTACTCTTAGAGCTTTTATCCTTACTTCCCTACAGTCTGCATTCAATGTAATACCAAAAGCATTCTTATAAAGCTTAAGAGATATCCTGTTACTTCTCTTCTCAAAACCCTCCAGTAGCTTCTGACTTCTGTCTGAGGAAAAGAGCTTACAATCAGAATAAGACTCCTTAGAATCTGTCTGTGACATCCCCTAGTCCCCTATCTTAACATTTTCTACTTTCTCATTCCACTCAGTCACACTGATGCCTTGACTATCATTTCTCAAATAGACCAACCCCTCCCACCCTTGGCCATTGCCCTTGCTCTACCCTCTGCCTGATACGTCCTTTCCCAGATTCTCATGAAGCTCCCTCATTCACCCCACTCAGGTCTCTGCACAAATCCTGCTTCCCTAATATGGCCTTCATAGACCTCCAGAGCTAACCTTGCTGACTACAGCCCTCATCCTAGTCTATCCGTGTGTGTGTGTGTGTGTGTGTAAGAGTAAGACTATTTTTAGAGAAGTTTTAGGTTCACAGCACAATTAAGAGCAAAGTACTGATTTCCCATATACCTTCTACCTCCGTACAGGCATTGCCTCCCCTGTTATCAGTATCTCCCACTAGTGTGGAGCATGTGTTACAATTAATAAGCATACATTGACACACACCTGAAGTCCAAGTTGGCATAGCAGTTGACGCTTAATGTTGTACTTTCTGTAGGTTTGTACAAATATATAATGACATTCACTCCTCAATATCATATCACTTAGAGTATTTTCACTGCCCTATAATCTTCTGTGCTTTGCCTATTCATTTCTTCTTCTCTGCCTCCACCTAATCCCTGGCAACTGATCTTCTTGCTGATTTCATAATTTTTTCATTTCTGAAATGTCATATACAGTAATTGGAATCATAAAACCATGTTCCATTTTAGATTGGCCTCTTTCATGTACAAATATGCACTTATGATGTCGTTTCATGGCTTGACAGCTCATTTCTATTTAACATTGAATAATATTTTATTGTCTAAGTGTGCCACAGTTTATTTACCCATTCACCTACTCAAGGATATCTTGGTTGCTTCCAAGTTTGGGCAATTATGAATAAAGCTGCTGTAAACATCCATGGGCAAATGTTCGTGTGGACATAAGTTTTGAGCTGCTTTGGGTCAATGTCAAGGAGCATGATTGCTAATATTTGCTGTATCATATGGTAAGAGTATGTTTAGTCTTGTAAGAAACCATTTAACTGTCCTCCATAGTGGCTGTGCCATTTTGCGTTCCCTCCAGCATTGAACAAGAGTCCCTGTTGCTCCACATCTGGAACAGCATTTGGTGGTGTCAGTGTTCCGGATTTTGGCCCTTCTGATAAATGTGTAGAGATAGCTCATTGTCATGTTAATTTGCATTTCCTTGATGACGTATGAAGTGGAACATCTTTTCATATGTTCATTTGCCATCTGTATATCTTCTTTGGTTTGATGTTTACTAAGGTCTTTGAGCCATTTTTTAATAAGATTATTTTCTTATTACTGAGTTTTAATATTTTTTTGTATATTTTGGATAATAGTTCTTTGTCACATATGCCATTTGCAAATACTTTCTCCTGATCTGTGGTTTGTCTTCTCATTCTCCTTATTCTGTTGTATCTATCTTAATTGTACCTATCACTACCTATCATGTCCTTAAATCTGCATTTCTCCATTATCTTTCTCCCCAATAGGAGAAATTATACATGGAGAAATGTATAGGTTTACATTTCATCCCACACCCAATAGAGTGTAAGCTCTTTGAAGGACTTTAATTTGTCCTCTGTATCCTCCGTGCACTATTCAATGCATATATAATACTCAAGTGCACCTAATGAACAAGTAAATGGTTATGAATAAATAAATTAATAAGTCAAAGTAGACATAAAGCTTTATGAGAGCTTACGGTTTCACAATGAGAGAGTGTATGAGACAATACACATCCCTCAGAATAGTTTTTGAAGCTTAATAACTCCTTGGTAAGCATATTTGTTGTCCCAGAATCCAGTTGCCGCCTAAGATTGTCATGTCAGACAAGCATTGTTTTGCACACATCAGACACTGATCTACCCTAGCTCTTCTATGACAGAAAAAGTATTGACAATATATTCAGAATGGCCAGCAGAGAGCTTGCTCAGATCTATCTGTTCATGGAAAACATGTACACTTTGAAGTTTTAAAAGCTGGAATGGACTCCTAGTTTTACACCTTGACATCTGTAAGATCTGTAAAACTTCTCTGGCACTGAGCATCCCTAATTTGTAAGAGAGGTGAATGTTTTTTCACAAAGAATTGTTGTGAGTAAGAAATATAAAAGCATTTGAAGCACTGGAAACAGCTTTGTTGTTATTATCTCTAATCTACTTCAAGAGGTAGAGAGAACTCCTCCAGAAAGTCACATTTCTCTGCTTCTAGATCCAGGAGTATTTAGCATCTTGTGATCCTGTTTCAGTACCGGTTGTCAGTAGCTTGGACACCTGGATTTTTACTTGTCCTCTGGGAAACTCTTTCAGTCTAATTGACCTCATTGTAAGAACATGTTTTCTAATATCTGGACAACATGTTCACTTCTGTGTTTCATACTCTTAATTTCTATTTATATCTCCGTGGGGCAGCATTAACAGTCTTTCTCCTTCTGTGTGCATGCCCTTCAAATATTTATGTTGTTAGTATGTCCCTCCTTAGTTATGCTCCATCTCTGCAAACAGCACTTAGTTCTTTTAATCTTTTCTCATAAATCAATCCCTCCAGCCCTTTAATCATGCTCCTTGATGCTCTTTGAATCGCTTCCAATTTTTTGACAGCTCTCTTGTATTGAGATGCCCAGAACTGTTTACTGTATTCTAGGTGCTGTCTTATCATCCTCATGCTGAGCAGCTTTCTCCCCTTGATGGTTCTTGACAGCCAGCTTCCCTGCAGGCAGCTCAAGGATGCTGTTTGGAGCCTCAAGTCACCATTTAAACGTGTAATATCTTTCTCTACCATACATTGCAGGCAGCTTTTAGTGTGTGTTACCATTCTAGGCAACCATTATATGATGGCTGCTTTTCAGAAACCATAGACAACCTTTGTGAACTTTGTCTTCCTGAGATGAGTGTAAATATTTAAGGCTGTAGACTTTGGAAGAGTCTTTGCTCTGGGTCTAGGACTGCCTGGAATTAACTCTCTGCTATATGACTTTGCTGTCTGACCTTGACTAATTTCCCAGTGTCTCAGCTGCTGCTTCTGTCAAATGTAAAAGTGTCTACACGATTGCTCCGAGGAACAAGTGACATGATTCACAGGAGCACTTAGAATGCTGACTGACACATTGGAAACAATAAGCCCACATTAGCTGTGCCATTTAAAAATTTAACTGAGGTAAATTTAGATAGAATGCACGTATTTTGAGTGTACAATTTGATATATTTTGAAGATGGATAGTCCTGCATAACCAATACCCAAATCAAAATATTTTCTTATTCTCAGAAAGTTCTCTCACACTCCATTCAATAGACATATCCCCTTATCAGATTTTCTTTACCATAGCCTACTTTTGCCAGTTATAGAAAATAACTAAGATGAACACATAAGCTATACATTTTTGTGTATCTTTATTCTTTTATTCAACATAATGGTCTTAAACTTCATTCATATCATTGTGTGTATCGAGATTTTTTAAAAAAAATTTCTGAATATTATTCCATTATATGAATAATACACAATTGTTTTTTCTAATTACCTGTTGATAAATTTGGATTGTTTCCAGTTTTCCATTATTATGAATAATGCTACTGTAAACATTCTTATACAAAAGATCTATTTGTGGGTATAGGTTTACATTTCATCCCACACCCAATCAGGCCATTGTGAGTAAACTTAGGCCAGGACTCCATTTATCACCTATCCACCATATGCCCTGACTCTAACAGGAGATATCTTAGACTCATTGCCATCCATGTCAACTCATTTTCATTTCTGTGTTTCATAGCCTATATCCAATGTCTCTAGAAAAATCTGGATGTTCTCTATTCCCCAAATATGACTATGGTAGTATGTGGTTTTAAGAAACAGCAACACATTAAGTTTTAATAAGCAGATTATTAAGAAAAAAAACAACTTTGATGTATAGCACTTTCCAATACCCATGGTGTATTATGAAGTTCCACTCAAAGCTAATTAAACCTTTCAACATTATGTCACTGAACATAGAGTTAGGAGGAAATATGGATGGTAGTATAAGTTGGCTCTAGCACAGCATTGGCTGTATGTTTCTTTGAAGTAAAAATGGGAAAGATTTATTGCACATATTTGTAGTGTTTTATGTTTCCTTACCAAGGTTATCCTGGCTTCCCTTCTCTCATTCATGTCTGAGTAAGTTGGAAACTGAATAAGAGATCATGATTTTTCCATTACAGCAGCTGACATAGCTTTCTGGTGGTTAGCTCTTGAAGTTTTTGGTTTATATAATCAAGAAATATGCTTGAGAGGTTCCCATTTATATCAGTCCTAGAGACATCATGGCTTACTAACCATTTACACAAACCCAAGGTGGTTAAAGGCCTTTTGAATGTCAACTTGACCTTGCTTCCAATTATGGTGAACACACCTTGTGTTTGAAACGTATTTTTCTCTATTCCCAAATTCTATCACCTATTGAAAACCATGTATCCTAGTCCCACTATAGCATCACCTAATCAAATATGATCAACAGAGTACAGCAACAATAATAACAACAAAAAATCAGTTTCTCACTGATTCTAACACACCACTCCTCTTAGTACATGTTTTATTTCTTACTTGAAGTACTTGTTCTCTGGGCTCACCTTGGAAACACCTGGTAGTTTACTTGGTAGCTTTCTGTTTTCATCTAATATGTCTTTGCTAATAGGTTTACTTGCAGGGGCTTTCTCACTCTTTTCTGAATACTTTGCTAGGGCAACTCTGGTATAGGTCACTGTATGTACCATAACTTGTATCTAAGCTTCAATTATCTATCCTTTCAGTAAATTGTCTTTTACATGATGTTAAAATTTAAGTCATGGGAAAGTGCCTATACGATAAACTCAAGCTCTCCCCTTTCCCAGCTGTACATCCTACATTCAGTATTCACTTCCATATTTCCTCTTCACATCCTTTCCGTACAGATTAGCCAGATTAACAGCTTTTCGTGTTGAATAAGCTTTCTCCTCTTATATGCCTGTTTTGACTATGATAAGATATGACTGTGGTTACTGGTGAAGTGGCAACAAGAGATGGAGAAAAATCTTCAGGAGCAGCTCTATGCTGAGAGATATCTGTTTTAGGTGATAGCTTTTGCGTGGCCCCTAGGCAATGAGAGTCTGCTCTTCTTTTTTTTTTCTTTCTTGTTTTTCTTTTTTTTTCTTGTTTAAGTATTACAAATAGTAGTACATATGTCTCCTTTTTTTTCCCCATTGACCACCCCAGGGCATCCCCTACCCCTCAGTACATGCCTTTACCTGCCTGCGCTCCCCCCCCCAGTGTCTTGTATCCATTGGTTATGCTTATATGCATGCGTACAAGTCCTTCGGTTGATCTCTTACAGCCCCCCCGCCCCTCGCCCAACCTCCCCTGCCTTCCCGCTGTAGTTTGACAGTCTGTTCAATGCTTCTTTGCCTCTGTATCTATTTCCCCCCATGTCTTTCCTTTAAAAAATCTTGCCTCTGCAGTCTAGAAATAAACATATAATAATAATAATAATGTTTGCATTTTAGCAAAGAGAATGAGGCTCTTTTCTCCAACCTGGAGAGTGCAGGGTAAGTTAGGGACTTCATTTTCTTAGAAGTATTTACTCACATGTTTCCTCTCCAAATCCTTGACTTCACTCCTTATACAAACACTGGATGAGCGTAAGAGACCTAATGGAATTGAACATTCTGTCTCCTTTGTAGTTCTTCAGAGTAGCTGTGGGCTTAATATTGTGACTGACTTTCAGGATGGTGTGCCCTCTGGCTGCTGCAGATGTGCAAGTCATGTCAGCTTCTTCCTGATTACTCTTCTCTTAAGAGAGATGTGATTCTTGAGAAAAGCATCAACCCAATGTCTGTGTTGAGAGTGAGTCAGCCTTTTCTAGATTAGAAATACTGCCAAGGAGGTTTTCCAGCTTCCACAGTTCACCTTGAGTTGATAATGAAACCTGCATTATGTTGTAATCCTCTAGACCCCTAAGGCACTTACCAAAATATGTCCAATTCCATCACCTTTGTAATCATCATTCTCCTATCTTTTAAGTGCTGGAACTGACACAGGAGCCAGTCCTTCTTCTTCCATCTGTATCAAATTTTAATTCACCACAGGTAAATGTCCTAGTAATTTTTTTGTGATGCTGCACCATGACACGGGTTATTACTGCCCTAAAAAATCAGCAGTTGGTCCTTCGTTTGTGTCTGACCTGTGGTTGTTCCACTTCCAGAATACCTCCCTGAGGACTATTTTTAAGAAGCACTTCTATCCTCCAAGGCAAATGCTGAGACAGAGACTTGGGAGCAGATCATTTATTTGGGAGACAATATCAGAAGCACTAGCAGGAGGGGCTGGGGAAGTGAGATAGGGAGGAGATGAACAAAGTATCCATTAATGATCAAGTTATTGTTGCGGGTTACTAGAACATTCTGAGTAATTTTGCAGAATGTGCCTTGTGTTGCTCCACCAGGAGATGGGGAAGCTGGGGTACACATCTACCAACCTCCATCCCTCATTAGTTAAGGATTGCCCCTGGGAACATTGACTCCCAGACATTTCCTGGCTGCTCTGGCTGCTGCCTGAGTAGTCTCCTGGCCCTGGTGAAAAGCAGAGAGCTGTAGGCGCTTGAGAGAGAAAGTTCTTAGCATCATGGAAATCATCCACTTTAATTGCTGATGGACTCCGGTGGACCAAAGAGCTATCCTGTGGAGCATCAACAGCTCTCTGCAGTAGGATTAGACGAGAAAGTGCATGTTAAATATCAGAAGAGTATCTGTCACAGAGTGGACACAATTATCAGCATCATCAACGTGATTTTTACTATTATCTGTGTCATTCTACTTCACCTCCTTTACTTAGGCAACACAGACTCTAGAGGAGAATCCACATTGCCTTCATCTCTACGTCCGTGAAAATGTTTAGCCTAATTCTTGGTACAGAGTAACTCATTAGTAAACATCATTTGAAAGAATGAGTGTTTTGAAGGAGGTGGAACAAAGCAAAGGCAACCAATTCCTAGGCAACCAATAATAATTAAACTTGAAGTTGAGAAATGTGTGAACTATGGTTGAGCAAAAATAAATGCAATGGTGGTGGAGTTGAACTCCAATCTCGCTTCAGGTCCTGGCCATGATGCTTCCTTGCCGAGTGATTTGGGGAAGCTCCAAGCTGAAGCTCCCTTAACTGTCCAGAAAGAAGCAGAGTGTTGCCTTCACAAATAGTGAGGACTTTAGTACAAGGCTGCTGGGGGAGTGCAGAGCCCCGTCATGCAAGCTTCCTTCCTTTACTTCTCTCTTTGAAGAGTTTCACCAAAACATCATCCACACTTTGGCACCAACCTCCTCAGCATCAGTGTCTTCAGAACATGAGTTTGAGAATCAGAAAATCCTGAATTGCAATGGCAGTCCTGTCACTTGTTAGCCATGAGACTTTTCTGAACCTCATTTTTCTTATCTGTAAAAAAAAAAAAAGTCCAGATGCTATCTACCTTGGGTGAGGATTCAGTGAGACACAGTGCACAGCATGCCTCTTAGCGCATAGGATGCTGTACACAGCGGCAGGCAGACATTTGCTGTTGTTTGGTGCCAGTTTCCTCTCTGGGTGCAGCATTATTGCACAGACGTCTGCGTAGCAGGTCTTTCCAGGGACTTTGTTCTGCCATTTCCCCCGAAAACTCAGGAGACACTGTGGTCCTGTCACTAGTTTCTACTCAGTTTGCTTCTATTTGTAGAAATGCTCCTGTTAGTCCTCAGGATGGCACTTGACAACAACAACTTTGAGATTCCAAATACTTGTCAACAGGTAAAGGCTGCGAGTTTGGAAAAGGAGAGAAAACTACTAAATAAATATAAATAAAGGAAAGTAAGGGAGCCTTGTGTATAGAAATGTTATGTGAGATTTATAGCTGAGTTATTGTATGTCTCAGACTGTAGCCAATAAAGTTTTAATGTTGCTTACAATAAAAGGCCCATGTGGATTAAGACTTTTAAAATAGAAATAGGATAAAAAGAAAGAAGACTGCATGAATATGCTAAAAATCCTAGACTAATAAAGTTGATATAATAGGCATTTTTGCATTGGCTATATCATGGCCAAGAAAACTAGAAATCGATTTGAAGGAATAGCAAGCTATTAGCAAAAGAACCTCCAAAATCAGGGGTCTTGGTTTGAAACCTAAGATTCTCCTGGTTAGCAGTGAGTTTGGGGATAGAAAACTGTGCCACCAGCCTAGTTTTTCATCACATAATGAGGCTGTTGGAGATAGTCATTTACTGTATTTTCTTGATAACCCATCAATTTTAATTCTTCAATAAAATATAACCCAGACCCCAATTTATCATATAAAAATGGAGCTGGCAAGTTGGAGACGCCATAGGGCTCTTACCTCTCCTTTGGTAATCTCAAAGTCACATCCAAAAACCCTAAGCTTGAAAAACATTGGTCAATATAGCATTCTGTTACTAGTCCTGGAAAACAATATATATTTGCATGCCATTGCAAAATATATTCACAGTATATAATTTACTTATTTATTTGATCAGAAGGGAACATAATATTTTATAACATAACACAATATTACATTAAACCCTAAACAAATATCTTAGGTCCCATGCTAAGTGATAAGGGTACTGTCATGAAAGAAACAGACATGCTCTCCATATTCCTGTAGTTCACAGTAAAGATAAAACATGGGCCAAGTGATTTAGTACGAAGTAAGAGCTATAATAAAAGATCATGGACAGCCTGGCGGTGTGGCTCAGTGGTTGAGTGTCAACCTATGAACCAAGAGTTCACACAGTTTGATTCCTGGTCAGGTCAGACACATGTCCAGGTCGCCTTTTTTGATCCCCCAGTAGGGGGCATGCAGGAGGCAACCAATCAATGATTCTCTCTCATCATTGATGTTTCCATTTTCTTCTACCTTTCCTTTCCTCTCTGAAATCAATAAAAAAAAGGAAGAAAGAAAGAAAGAAAGAAAGAAAGAGAGAGAGAGAGAGAGAGAGAGAGAGAGAGAGAGAGAAAGAAAGAAAGAAAGAAAGAAAGAAAGAAAGAAAGAAAGAAAGAAAGAAAGAAAGAAAGAAAGAAAGAGAGAAAGAGAGGGATAGAGGGAGGGCGGGAGGGAGGGAGGGAGGAAGGAAGGAAGGAAGGAAGGAAGGAAGGAAGGAAGGAAGGAAGGAAGGAAGGAAGGAAGGAAGGGAGGGAGATAGAAAGAAAGAGAGGGAGAAAGAAAGAAAACATCACCAGGCACCATACTGTGTCTAATATAATTAACTACCAAGGAAATTATATACAATTTTAACCAAAAGAATTTGAAATTTGATGCTCAACATTTTTCTCTGTGAGACAAAGTATAGCACTTTGTCAGTAAGGAGCACTTGACCAGCACTGTTCCTGGATGTCCTCAGAAAAAAATCAATTCAGGTTAATGCCCACCTTAATAAGTCAAGGTGTTTACTCCTGGGAAACAGGGGTAAAGTATGAAAGCAAATTCCTGTCATAACAATCTTTGATCTCTCCAAACCCAGGCAATCCTGCTGTCATCAGTGTAGCCCTAATAAACACTCTGTGCCTGGCATGTGGCACTTAGTCAGTTCCTTTTATTTGTTTCCACTTCTGTTTTAACACTAAATCAAGCATGTCAAACTTGTGAGTCTAAATGAATAAGAGAAGTCATTTTCAGAATTTGCAACTTGTGAAAAGCAGCATCAATATAATTTTATAAAATTATGTGAGACAAGGAAAGGAAATAAGCATATTTATACAAATGAGCATTTAAAAAGCAACAAATCCTTTAAGTAAGAAAAGTAAGGAAGTAGCAATATGTGATTTCAAGTAACTAGCTTGTCAAAGATTGGGGTAACCAGAAACGGAGGTACATGCAGGAACTCAAGCGTGACTACAAATACCATGATATAAACACCTAAAACTATTTAATAAATTAACACTACTAGTAAATAATAAAAAAGAAGAAAGAAGGGGCGGGGGAGATGTGCTTCATATATAGGCAGACATGCAAGTGCACTGCAATGCTATGTATGTGTGCCCTCAGGATGAGCACACTGAGGGAGTTTTCCCTCTGTAAGCTGGCCAGTATTCCACAAACATTCATTTAGCACCCACTCCAGGTCATGCGCTGGCGAGCAACCAGTGTTAAAATAGCAAGCAGCACCTTGGCTGCTGCTATGCTGCTGGACGGAACCTTTATCTAGTGTCAGCCAGGGAACCTGGCATTTATCAGGGTGGGTACCGCCCTCTGCCCTGCTGACAGGGTGGATTCAATACATGTCATCCCCACTGTGCTGAGACGTTTTAATGGCCTGCTCTTTTTTCTCTCTCATCACCCAGGAGACTTTGCCTTTCTTCCCTCTTCAATCCCTTCTCACCTCCCTCCGCTCCATTCCCCCACCCCAATGTCCTTTCACACACATCCTGGTCTCTCCTTGGCACTGAACTCCCTGTCTGTGACATTGAAGAAGTTACTGACTTGATTCTACCTGACCTTCCATAAAAAGTTGGGATTGGCTACATTATCTCTGAAGATACCCAGCTCTTCTGAGCCAAAATTGTGGAATTCTTACTACTGCTTTCCGCCTGATGCAGCTTGCATTGTCCAACATCCCCCGCCCCCCCCCCCCAAATAAATAAATAAACAAATAAATAAATAGAAGCTGAGCCTGAGACCAGGGTTTTGTGGAGGGCGTTTATTTGGGGTCATTTGATCTTGTGGTACCTGAGTGGAGGGTTTAGAAAAATGAAGCGGGAAAACCATTGGATTATAGGGCTAGAGAGCAGCAAAAATGAAGGAAAAGAAAGAAGCCAATCCAAAGGGTATTAAGCTGGTTACTACTAGGGAAATGGGGAACTGAATCCTGTTGCTGATATTACCAGAAACTGTATGACATGGGCCTCTGAAATGTCTTAGACTTAGAAAAAGGGAATAGTTACCCACTGGTTCCTGCCCCATTGGTCATAGGTCATCTCAGGAAGTATTAACACTTTTACACTTCCCAGTATGTGCAGGCACCAGAATGGTTGGTCAGACTCCTACAGGAAATCCATGGGGGTGAGGCAGGTAAGCCTCTGGGGAAGGAATATAAAAGAGATACCAGGGTAGCTGAGATCGAATGCTGTTAGGCTACACCTGAATGCAGCTGATTACTGTAGCAAAGACCAGAGAAAAATGATGGAGTAAGAGAATATGAAAAGGGAAATAAATAGGTGTCTGATACACGACCATTGCATTCCTCAATGTGTCCGAGTGTCAATATCAAGAAGTTTTTTTATCCTGTTAAATGAACTTTAGCAGGGCAATGAAAGCATGGGAACTGAGTCTGAAAACTTGGATTTCCACCATTTCCACAAATGCACAGGCTTGTTGTTGGAGTGGGCTCCGTGGCCCAATCCTTCCCAATTCCCACGTAGGTGCATTATAATATTAACAATTATTATTAAAGATCAACTACAGTTGGCCAGGCATTGTATTAGGCACTTTACATACAATATCTCTCCTGAGAGTCAGATTAATATGTTCCTGTCAGGTTAGCATGTCTATCCCCCTTTTACAAATGAGGAAACTGAGGCTCGGGAAAGGAGATTGACTTGATTTCATTCACATAATTGATCAGGTATTAAATTGGGATTCAAATCTAGATATACCTCTATAGCTCAGGCTGTTCCCAGTAGTTGAAACTATCCCAGTTGGCACCCTTGGGATCTGGTAGCTGCCTCAGTTCTAGGCTTGCATTCCTGTGTGTTCTGAAGACTAGCTTTGACCTCCAGTTGGCCTGGCTTGAGCCTTGATATCCTGCCTAGTTACTTCCCAGAGAATCCAGCTGCCTGACCTCACCCACTAGTTAAGATATACACTGAGTGGCCAGATTATTTTGATCTCTGAATGCACAATAATCTGGCCACTCAGTGTGTGTGTGTGTGTGTGTGTGTGTGTGTGTATTGGAAGCCTGGTGCATGAATTCATGCATGGGTGGGATCCGGCCAGCCTGACCAGGGATAGGGGACATGGGTGGTTGGCCAGCCTGCCTGCTGGTCGAATTCCTGGTCAAGGGGACACTTTGCATATTAGCCTTTTATTATATAGGATATACACTGAGTGGCCAGATTATTATGCATTCAGAGATCATAATAATCTGGCCACTCAGTGTATTTGCTATCCATACTAGCCCAGCTGAGAAACTGAAGCCTCCCAATGTTTGATTGCTACTTTTTCTTGTTGGAGACCAGCCCACAATGGAATCAGAACCCCAAACTAAACCTTCCCTGTTCCATTGTCTTTATTTCCCATCTTTTCTTCTGTCATTTCCATTTTCCCTTTACACTCTCTCTTCCCATTATCCATAATCCATTGGCAGGATAAGATAAGGCACATCAGAGGACAACAAGAACAGTTAAACTGAGAGAGATATTCAATGGGATTTAGAATCAGAGAGTCAGGGAATCTGATATTTGAAGGAAAATTATAGTGTTATAGCCTTTCTCTGTACCCATTCCCTTCCTCACATACCTGTGCCTTCTCAACTCCTGGATTGTAAATCATTCTGTGCATGGAAGTCATAGTTTACCTGTGAGGGTTCATTTGTACAATGTCATTCTCTCCTCCCTGGTCATATTTGACTGCACTGAGCATCAGAGCCTGACTATAGCCAGTCTTGCTTGGGAATGAAACAATGAGGGAAAGGGAAGCCGAAGCACAGACGTGAGGTGGGGTGGGGAAGTGTCCTTCTTCATGTGGCAGATATGAGAGTACAGGTGGAGGGAGCAAGCATCTTCTACTCACTGTGTAGAATGAGAAACAAAGAAGCTTATCATGAGACTAGGAAAGAAATATGTTAATAACAAAAAAAAAAGATAATTGGAGAAAGATTTCAATCAGCCTCCTGTACCTATTCCCTGCAATCTTGACCACTTATAGCACTGTCTTTTTACTTATTACCATTGCTCAAGTAATTTTCCGTATCCACTGCTCTCTTGAAATTTTTCAAGTGGGATAATCATAACAAATATATCTGGGCTATGTTTTTTTGGTGACATGAAATTCTCTGCTTCCTAAAATTCTTTCATTTCCCAGTAGATCCCATTGTTATAAAGTGTTGCACTGAAAGCATTTTCCCCAAAATTTACACTCATTGGTTCTCTTTCTGCTCTTTGGGACCAAATAAAGCAAATATAATCTCTTCTTTATGGGCCAAACCATCCAGTGGGAGAGGGAATCATCCATACTCTTCTCTCTACTCCACGAAGTTTCCTAAGCGAAATGTCCCCAGTTCTTCTTCTTATTCATATGCTGTGGTTTGGAATCTTGTTGCTATCCTGGTCATTTCCCTCTGGTTACACCACACATTGTTTATCTCTCTCTCATCTTCAGATTTGGCTGGCCCAATATATAATTATGTGAGTCTGTTACATCCCTGTCTCTGGGATCTTATATTCATTATTAAAGTCTAAATGGCCATGAACCCAAGAGTGTGTGTGTGTGTGTGTGTGTGTGTGTGTGTGTGTGTGTGTTTCAAAATGACAGAAAATAAGGGGCCATGGAATTTGAACAAAAGATGTAGAGATAGAATCACTTCCATGTGACTCCAAAGTCATTTAGGTACTATCCTACATGGAGGTATTATGTTTGACATCAGACATGGCCCTAAAGGGGATAGGAATATGCTTCAACAGTTAGATGATTATGTTAATGCAAACTGGGATTTATTATTGTGTTTGTCTTATTCAGGACTGAATTTGATGTGATTGCTGCTGCTGCTTCAGTGCTAGGTAATGGAGGCTGAAATATATTCCTTCAAAGATCCTTTGGGAACTGCCAATTTGGGATTGACAGAGAGAGTCACTGGGTGTCACTGTTGAGTCATCCGAATGCAGCTCTCTCCTTGCTTATAGGCTTCTGATTCCTTAAAGAAGCTGGGACTGGAGGTATGGGGTGGCTGCCTGTTTCCTTCTTATCAGCAGTGTCTCTTTATCAGGGTCAAAATAGATGATCCCTCTCCCTATCCCCCAACCCCCATAAGTATTAGGTTAGATGTACCCATGTCAGGGTGGGCCTTAGCTGCCTCAGCTACTGCTTAATGAGCTGATCTGCCCTTGCTCTGCCTGGTGGTGCTATATAAGGGTCTGCTTTTATGCATCCGTGAAGCCAGTGATCACCCCCCACCAGCAGCCAAAGGAAGTCTCCCCTCGCCCCAGAGCCTGTGGAGCCCTGCCGCTCTCTTCACAGCAGACACACTCTTCCATTCCACAGTCAGAGTTTTTTCCAGACTCAGCCACAGGCATTTCACTCTCAGTGAAGGATCAGTGGCACATTTCAGCTTTTTATGGGAGTGCTGATTTTGATAGACATAAAGACAGGTGGAGTTGTAGGCACCTGGCATGTTGAAGGGTAAGGAGAAGAAATTGACCAAAGGAGAGAAAAGCCAAAGATGAGAAGTCTGGGAGACCTAACAGCCTTCTGTCCAAGAACTGACCCTGGTACTGGCCTGGCCTGATCCACACGTAGGTTATAGAATTTTTGTTGCCTCAGTGGCTGATTATCCTTGTCACATGGTTTTGAGGGTCCTTTGGCAGGTATCCTCAATCCTTTTAGAAGAACGTAATAGAAGTGCAAGTCCAAAGTCCCATATACCAATAACTTTTCCTGGATGTCTGAGGAGAGCCCCAGGCATCAGTATACTTATAAACTCCAGATGTTATCTATATATATAAAAAGCTAAGCGACCATCGCATCTGAAACAACCAAACAGACAACCGAACAGGCTGTGTGGGGTGACCAGGCTGGCAGGGGGGTTAGTGAGGGGCAACCAAATGACTGAGCAGCAGGCTGCGTGGGGCAACAAGGCAGGCAGGGGAGTTAGTGAGGGGCGACCAGATGACTGAGCAGCAGGCTGCGTGGACCAACCAGGCCAGCGGGGGATGGGGGGGTTGGGGGCAACCAGGCCAGCAGGGGGGCAGTTGGGGGTGACCAGGCCAGCAGGGGGAGGCAGTTAGGGGCGATCAGGCAGGCAGGCAGGTGAGCAGTTAGGAGCCAGTGGTCCTGGATTGTGAGAGGGATGCCCAACTGCCAGTTTAGGCCCGATCATGGGGTCCCGGATTGGAGAGGGTGCAGGTTGGGCTGAGGGGATCCCCTCCATCTGTGTATGAATTTTATGCACTGGGCCTCTCTAGTTAAAGCATAATAACTATAGGCTAATCTACAGATGAAACACTTTCTGAAAACTGTGCATCCCTTTCTGTTTTCATTTTTGCTACCCCTAGAATTCAATACTAAGCTGTGTATACAGAGATCTTTATCCCCTTCTTAAATCCCCTAATGGCAAATCACCATGTATAGGTCAAGTCCAAACTCATTGTCCTATTATTTAGGTCCATTCTATTGGCCTCTGCTTTTTCCAGGTCAGTACACTTTCCATCCTCACACTAATTATGCTGCCATTCTTTATGCCAGGGGTTTCCCACTTGGCTGCACATTGAAATCACCTAAGCAACTTTAGAAACACTGATGCCTGGGTCCAACCCCCAGGAATTCTGTTTTAATTGGTGTGGGAAGGGACCCAGGCATCAGTGGTTTCAAAAGATTCCCAGGTAATGCTAACGAGGCACAAATTCTGAGAGTCAATCTTCTGTGATATTCTTCTTCCTAGAACACATTTATCTTTTCTTACCCTCCTTTGACCTACTCATAGCTATTAATCCTTCCTGGCTCAACCTACTCATTCCCTTGATGCAATCATCCCTGTACATATTCCCAGCTAAATTAAAGAACGTTTTCTCTGAGATTCCATAGCACTTCTGCATACTATAGGAAACTGGGTTGGAAAATCTATGTCTTTTTTTGCTTGTTTTGCTCTCTAGACTGTACACCCTCCTGGGGAAGCAAATGGGATGTATTTGTCACCATGTGTGCAGCACAGAGCCAGCAGCTAGAAGTGGGTGCTGAGGAAGTATTTTTAGGACAGAATTATTGATGATGTGGAGTGTGAATGAGTTAATGAATGGTCAATTACAATGATAGTGCCCAATCTTTATCAAGGGGTTACCACGATTATTGTCACATGCAACGTGTTATATAGTCATCACCTTATTTCACATTTACAAGAGCCCCACTAGAGAGAATGGTCTACATTTTACAGATGAGAAAGCTTAGGTGTGAAGTAGATGCCATGGCCTTGATTTCAAGCCTGGTCTGCCTGACTCCATGTTTAGTTACTTGACTGACTGCCTCCAAAAATCGAAGTGAGAAGCTGTTGAACTAGATCTTCTCATGGTAGCTTTTATTGGACTCCTTTTGCCAGGCAGTATATGAGCTCTTTAAATGTTTCACCCTATTTAATCCATACAACAATTCTCTGAATAAGTATTATTAGCGTCATTTCATTGAGAAGAAAATCAAGTCTGAGAAAGAGGACACACAACACAGGCAAGGCCTATGGGAGAATGGCAAATGCTGGATGACATCCTAAGACACTATGGCTGTCTGGCATCAATGCCCAGAACTACAGTTCACTATGTTACAGTAGCCTCACACTCGATGATGAGGAAAGAACAAGGGAGGGAGGGAGGGAAGGGAGGAAAGAGAGGTCAGACACATGCATGGTTTTTCTGACTTACTTCAACTAGGGCAAAATGACTCAGTGCAGCTTCTGTTATCTCTCTTCCCCAAATCCTTAGCACTTTTCCCCACAGGGTCATTAGGACCAAAATGTAAATTGACTTTATTTTGGAAGAGAGTGGTCCATTTTTCTGAGCCTACCAAGGATACCTGAAGTGTAAACACATTTTTGTATGGATGCTCTTGTAACTACTTTCTCTAAAAAGTGAACTCAGGGTAATCTGTCCATCATTTTTTTTTTGAAAGAAGGGCATTGAGGCCCATAGAGTAGGACTTAGCAAAGGTCATGTTGCTAAATTGTGGCCAGAACCCAATTCTCCTTGCCACCAGTCCAGGGTTCTTATTCACAGCCTGACTCAGTGAATATAGGAGACATTGTTAAACCTGATGAATGTTTTAAAAACTACTTGGAGTTTTTTAATTGTAAAGTACCCTAAGTGCCAAACACAAGGTATTTTATTGCCTATTGTCACCACATAACTAGGCCATTTGCTCTGTGGGATGTTGGTAATAGGGTAAATAGGAGCAAACAGAGGTAAGGTGCAGAATCCTTTCCCTCACTAATGGGAACAGATGGTGTAGAATGGGACATGGATCCTGGTTGTAAAGAAATGTGAAGCACTGACTCCCTGCTGAGGAAAGACAGTATCCTTTGAGGAGGAGTGGAGGAGACATCTGGAAATTCTGTGGATGAGCCCTGAGTGAAGACCGGTCAGGCGTGCTAGGGAGCTGGCCAAAGCTGTGGGAAGAGCATTAGATTCCCAGGCAAGTTACTCCTAGGGCCTGCAACCTTAGGAGAGCGGATACAACCCTCTGGGCCTATGTTTTCCTATGTACGAAAGGAAAGGTTTATTTGCCCATCTGCAAACATATTAGGTATTTGCATAAATTTGCTCATGGCAGTTCCTTCAGTCTGTTCTCTTTCTTATTCCTTGGACCACCAACATTTTCCTTATCCTCAAGCCATAACAGTGTTGTCACTTGATCAATCTTTCACCAGCTCCCAATAGGAGGTGCTTTTTCTCCCCTCCCTTCGTTACGGTGTTTTCTGCATGCACTTGCTATAGCAGTTACTTCAGTGCGCTTACTCACAATTAGCTGTCGGTATATCTACCTTCCCAACTGGATTGGCAGGCCCTCCTGGGCAAGATCTATGTTTAGACTATTTCTGTTTCTTTCAGCAGAACCTGATGTGTCATTTCTAAGGAGTGAGTTTCTACTCCACATTGGTTGAATTGAGCTCATTGGAGCATGGATGCTACTTGTGTTTTCCCCGCCACCAAATCTAAAAAATGTGGGAATCCATTTATGAATTATTTGAGAAAATGGCTAGAGAACCGTTTGGAAATTTTATCCCAGAGGACATGGAACCAGCAGTCTTAGATATGGGACTCAGTTCAGGGATACATGGCATTAGGCAATCAGTTCACTTCTCTGGGCCTCAACTTTCTCATCTGTAAACTGGGATCATAGCTCCTGTCCTGCAAATTTCACAATAGTACTCTGTAGATTGAATGAGATTATATTTAAAAATATTTTTCAAGCTGTGTAGTAATATAGACAGGTCAAGATTGAATATTATTTCATTAGTATTATTATTATTACTACTACATCATAACTATCTCAGATATCCTGTGCTTCAAATAACCATAATTCTTAACTTCATGGAATTTTTGGTAAACGGTAAATGAGAGATACTTGCTTTATAAGAAAACAATCATAGTCTCCTGATCTTCCTAGAAAGTTCCTAATGGAATAAGAACTCACGTCTGAAATCCCTAGGATGTTACCAAAGGGGAAAAAAAAGGATTGAAACTTCAGGTGACCCGTGGCTGCTCAGGAGTAGCAGCAGGGAGAATGGAGCTGGAGTGGGTGGTAGAGCATTTCTCCTAAGGTGATAGGAATCCTTGCTTCCCCATAGCAATCTGATGTTTTTTATGCACCTGCTGATGGTCCAGTCTTCAAAGAAGCCTCTGTCACTTTAGTCATATTTGCACCTTTGGGTGTGGTCACAAAGAAAAGCCAAAGAATCGGTTCTGTAATGAAACATGAACCTTGCTTCTCTTTGAATCTGACAGTAAGTAATTTATTTTTGATATGTGAACCTGCTTTCTCTTCTGTGAAATGGGGATAAAAATAAAGACAGTAGCTGCCATTTACAGAATAGCTGTTAATGTGTCCGAACTATTGGGTGGTTAATGTGTATCTCATTCATAGCTGAGGGCAGAGGTCCAGGGAGCATAAGTAACTTTTTCTTTGCTTTTATGGGTTTTTCCCTTCGTTAAAAAAAAAAAAATGAAGTGACTATTTTAAATACATTGGTAAAAGACAGGTATAATCTAGTCTGTGAGTCTGTGAATCAGCTGGGGGAGGGTGGGACTACGTTTGGACAAAGGTTTATTAGAACCCAAAGCCTGCAGTTTTCAACTACAAAGTGTTACACAAATGTCAGCTGTCGTTGCTATTGGTGATACATTCGACAGCATCGTTATTTAAAAGAGGAAAGTTCATCCACTGTGGCTCCCGAAACCGAAGCAGAAGTGAGGCATTTCTGATCATAGTCTAAGCAGAGTGGTGAATTCCTAAAAATGCCTGCGTGGGAATTAGGGAAGATAGAGGTCCCTCCACTGTGCTCATCACGGAGAACAGCGGAAGTTTCATCAAGGTAAACCCGCAGCTTGAGTTAACTGCTCTGCAGCACCTTCACTCTGCACATGACTGCTTTTGTTGCTCTATTCTGTCCCGGGATATTTCTCAGGGCTCCAGTCTTTGTTTCTGGTGTCCACACCTCATCAAGCACACACTTCCTCTTCTGCCTTGTACTGTGCTAGAGGAGGAGCCAAAACAGATGGTGTGAAGACAGGCCTGCATTCTGCCTCTTGTGGGCCCCAGGCACTTATATCATTATGGACCCCATGTCCTATAAAATTTGTAAAGAAATGTATTTTATGACTATATCGGTCTAAAAGTGGTTAAAATCCAGACTGAATTCATTATTACACATTCATTGTTAGTATTATTATACTAGAGGCCGTGCATGAAATTCCTGCACGGGTGCGGTCCCTAGACCTGGCCGATGATCCAAGCATGATCACCTGGCATGGAAGGGCAGATCTCAGCTGACCTCTGGGCCCTGGGCAACACCTGGGCCCCCAGATCCCCGCTTGTCCCCCTACTCCTGAGTCACAGTGCCTAAGTCCCAACAAGGAGATGCAGTGAGTGTCCCCGGACACCATGGGCCGGGGTGCAGTGTGGGACTCTGGGCCACTCAGTGGTGCCACATGGAAGCCAGGAAGGCAGTGCTTTCTCTCCCAGCCAGCCTCACAGACTGGCTCCTGTGCAAACCCATGGGGAGCCCAACCGGCCCCTGTGGTCTCGGCGGATGTGGCCAGGCTCAACTGGAAGAGGCCGTGTGGATGCAGGGCAGGCTCCTCCAGGGAGCCCGACACCTGAGCACGAGAGCTTCCCTGGCACATGAGCCCTGGCACCTCAGGGGAGGGTAGCAGAGGGAGTGAGAGCGAGCTCCGGCCCCATCACCCCATGCCCCAGGTAGCTGGCAAAAGGTTGCAGCCCCCCTCTGGGGCGCCACAGGAGGTAGGTCCCCGCCACCCACCCCCAGTTCCCTGTCCCAGCCCAGGCCCGCCCCAATCAGGTGATCAGGGCCTGCTGGCCACTGGTAAGCATCTGCTGGGCAATCAGTGGGGTGATTGGGCCCCTGCTCTCACCCACCTTATCCTGGCACCACCCACTCACCTGTTCCACCCTCCTGCCACCGTTCTGCTCTCATTGGGGCCCATGGGGGCCGGGAGCACCTCTACTGCTGCCTGTTGCTAGTGCCACATTGCTGATGCCCACCATGTTCTGTGCCACCCCCTGGTGGTCAGCACACGTCATAGCGAGCAGTCGAACTCCGGGTCGAACAATTTGCATATTAGGCTTTTATTTTATAGTATTTTTTTCTGATTTTAAAATAAATCAGAACTTTTTTTTTTTATGGTTCCCGAAAAGTATCATGGATCAGAGGCACTATGCCTATTGTGCCTAATGGAAACATTGACCATGTAAAGAACTCAGAAAACAGAATGTCACAGAATATGAATCCATTTTCAGGAACTTTAATATGTGACCTTGAGTAAATGTAAAGAACTCTGTAGACCCCTCCCTCCAGGTTCTTTCTCTGCAAATGAGAAGAATGCTTGACTTGGTGGACTAAGAGGACAGCAAGGAATATAGCACAGACTTGGGAACAAGGGACAAGAATTCCAGGTTCTTCCCACTGGCCAGCCTGGATCCTATGCCAACACAAGTAGCTAGCAGAGTGGGAGTAACGTGATTGACTGTCCTCCTAAAATTACATGGCATGTCCCAAAGTGGGGAGGGGCGGGGAGTATTTCATGGTCAGACTAAAATGTCCATTAAAATAATTATGGTTGAAACAAAACAAAAAAAGAAAAAAGAGAAGCCCGCTCCCTCTCCCTTCTGAAGGCTCCCACCTAGAAATTTCACTCTGGATTCATTTGAGCTTATTTGGATAAAATCATTCAACCAACAAGTAGTTCTTCTAATTATACTGGCCTTTTCCACATGGATATGCAGAGAGACATTTGACAAATGTCTTACTGGGGTCCAGATACATCTTATCTACTAACTCTCTCTGGTCTAGTAAACCTAATATAGGAGAAAATGAGGTCAGTTTAGCACAGTGGCAGCTCCAAAATTTCTTTATGGGATGTAGCAATTAATATGGAGAGGCTGGGTGCTAGAGACGTCTCCCAAAGCCGTTTGTCCAGCAAGCATCCTACATTTCATTATGTAATTAGTAATTAGAGGTGATTGATGAAGACTCTGAGAAAGCTATGGCCCTCTCAGGGCACCTCCAAGACGCTGCCCACCCCAGGAGTTTTGCCTAGTGAAGCTGCACTCATCTTGAGGGTTCAATGCTTTCCCTTTAATAATTGCCAAATCCAGCCCCAGATAACTGAGGATAACGGGATGGATAAGGCATCTCAGCTCTCCCAGGGACCTCCCAACCTTTCCATTAACTTGCTGTTCTAGAATTGTGCTTGGGGTGGGGGTTCAAACCATCAGTTTGCATTTTGTGAAACAGATTTTTTTTCCATGTTATGAAAATCAGAAGGACATATGTTTCTCTCTAATCTTCCATTCCCGCTCTGTATTTCCGACTGCATTTTCCCTGACTCAGCAAAGATCATGGTGGGTAGTTCATGGGTAATGCAGGCCCCCGCATAAATAGTATCCCCCTTCAGTATTTTTTTTTTTATGGCGCAGTGGGGGCAAAGAAAAATGTGCGTTTGGATGTACAAAACCTAGACCAAATTCGGGCTCCGGTACTAACTAACTGAATCATTTTGAGCAAGAAAACAGCTCTCAGAGTTTGGTCACTTGCCAGATGATTTAGGGTTTTTGTGAGACCTGAGTGAGACTTTGTTTATGGACGCACTTTAAAGCCAGCAAAGTGTATATTTCATACAAAGTAGGAAGCTATGATTATTGCTTTCATCACTCTATACCTTCTCTCTCCATAGCACCAACTAGCTAGTTACTAACCAGCTGTTCATTCTCTACTCTTTAACAGCTCACAGTCTGAACAAACCAGACACTATTTGTCCTTCCCGTGGAAGCATTTCAATGATTTTGTTCAATTATTTTTATTTACATCTGATTGCCACTATCCTGGACAGAAGTTGACTGCTATTTATCCCTAAGATGCAATTTTCTTTGTTTAAAAAAATCTATGTTCTTTAAATGGATCTTTTAAATCAAAGAATTGTTTTATTTTGCACATGTATCCTTATAGAATAGCTGCCACTGTTAGCTGCAATAATGGGATCCCATCATGAGAAAGAATGGCATTTCTGGGATGGATATCTGGTGGTGAGGAGGAGGTGGGAGGAGAAAGAGAGAAGGAAGCATTTCAGATCAGTGTAGTTCCATTGTCTGCATTTCCCTTTCATTGCTATATCAGAAAGGAAGGCAAGCTAAGGTTCCGTAAAATTAAAGGGATACAAGCATGAAGGAGAAGTACCAAATTGAGCTTTTGTTGGAAATTGTTGAGGAGGAGGGAAAATCGCCTTTCAAAGCTTCAAATGCTTTCATAAATTTCCCTTAAAACATTCTCACCAACTTTCTTTACTTTTCTCCTTTTTAAAATGTAAATCACAATTTAATGTTATTTTTTAATATTGTTCTGAAACGTCATTCACAGGTTTATTCAACGAGAACTCAGGGAAAAACAGACAAATGAAAACACATTCTTAGACTGACAAGATTTGTTAGTCATAAATGAAATCATGCAAATGGAAACACTAAATAAACTATAGCCTTTTCTACATGCAAAAGTTTTGATAACAGTCAAGTATTGATATGTTGAGGCTCTTATATGTGTGATAAATGAAAGAGCAAATGTAAAGTAGTATCCTATCCAATAAAAGAGTAATATGCAAATTGACCATCACTCCAACACACAAGATGGCTGCCCCCATGTGGACATAAGATGGCTGCCCCCATGTGGACATAAGATGGCTGCCACAAGATGGCCAGCAGGGGAGGGCAGTTGGGAGAGACCAGGCCTGCAAGGCAGGGCATTTAGGGGTCACCAGGCCTGTAGGGGAGGGCAGTTAGGGGCAATTGGGCTGGCAGGGGAGCAGTTAGGCATCAATCAGGCTGACAGGGGAGTGGTTAGGGGGTGATCAGGCTGGCAGGCAGAAGCAGTTCGGGGCAATCAGGAAGGCAGGCAGGTGAGCAGTTGGGAACCAACAGTCCTGGATTGTGAGAGGGATGTCCGACTGCCTGTTTAGGCCCGATTTATATCGGACATCCCTTGAGGGGGCCTAAACAGGCAGTTGGACATACCTCGAGGGGTCCCAGATTGGAGAGGGTGCAGGCTCGGCTGAGGGACACCCCCCCTCCGTGCATGAATTTCATGCACCAGGCCTCTAGTTTGATACATAATAAACCCCAAATAAACATTAAAGTCTCTCCCCTTTTATTGACAAGATAGATTGGCTTCAATCACATCTATAGGATACGTTCTAAAAGAAAAAAAAAGTCTATTTGTTGTTGCCAGCTCACTTAGCAAATATATTTTGCATCAAGGTCACAGTGATTGACTGTGTCCTGGAAGTTGCCAATCTTTCAGAATGGACTTGTAAACTTGTTCATCTCATTTTGTTTGGCCATAGATATCAAAGGTCTTAAAAGTTTTTATTGCCCCTTTGACCCAAGAATTTTACTTCTGGAGACATATCCTGAGATAATAAAATTAAACTTAGAGAAAGTTTATGCACTGAAATGTTTACCAGCACCTTAATCACAATGAAAACTTGTAAATATTTTATCTCTAACAATGGAGGAATGAGGCATTCAGCTGCAGCCCAGGAGTGACCATGCTGACTCATGAACCCATGCATCACCAGCCCTTATCATGTTAGTGAACATCTAATACATGCTCGGCAGATTGAATACTTTTATAATTTTGAGGTTGTGCTAAGTGAAATAAGGACAAATACTGGCTGACTCTACTTATATGAAGTGTTTCAAATAGTAAATCTCATACAAGGACAGAGTAGAATGGTGGTTGCCAGGGATGGGGGAGAGGGGGCTAGGAAGATGGTGTTCATATAAAGCTTCCGTTGTGCAAGATGAGTAAGTTCTTCAGATCTGCTGTACAGATAGTGCCTATCGTTAACAATACCATACCGTGCACTTAAAATTTTGTTAGGAGGATAGATGTCCAGTTAAGTGTTCTTGCCGCAAAGAACAGGGCAGTTGCAATCTTTTGGAGATGATGGATGTTTATTATCCTGATGTGGTGATGGTTTCATGGATGTGTATGTATGTTGAATCCCATCAAAATGTATACACTAAATATGTGCAGTTTTGTATATTAATTATACCTCAATAAGCTGTCAAAACAGCCTGAGTTGTTCAACACCTAGACAAAGAATAAAGCTTACAGATATGATTTGTATTAATACAAAATTATTTTACATTCTAAGTCCAAGGTAGAAAAGGTAAATATAAAAATAAATGTATTATAGGATCACATTATGTTCTAATACATAATTGTAGCTATAGTATAATATCAAATCCTAGGAATTGATTGTGGTACATTCCACAGACCCGATTCTGTTTCCACCAGCCTTATATGCATTGCTCTGTGTGTATGTAGTTCACTGCAGTTTTATCACATTCATAAATGCATGTAATTGCTACACCACTACAGAGTCCCCTCTTTATAGTCGCCCTTTTATAGTCACACCCTTCCCCTTTTTCCTCTCCCTTCCTGTTGCAAACCTTTACCAACCATAAACCTGTTACCCACCTCTAAAATGTTGTCATTTTGAGAATGTACAGAAATATAGGGTGGGGCAAAAGGAGGTTTACAGTTCTGGATATGGAAAACAGTTTATTCTTGTATTATTATTTATTGATTATTATATTATTTTATCTATAAACCACTGTAAACCTACTTTTGCCTCACCATGTATGATCATCTGGCCTGCATAGATAATCCAGGATAATCTTCTTATTGGAAGACCCTTAATTTAGTCACATCTGCAAAGTTCCTTATACCATGTAAGATAGCAGAGCCACAGGGTCAGATTAGGAACCTGGACATCATATAGGGTTGTGGGGGTGGATTAGTAAGCCTTTCACAGAGATGTTCATATTTAATTCCCAAAGGATGAATTTATTGGAATAGAAAATCTGGACTGTACAGTGCTATAGATTCTCTTTTCCTCAGCAAATATTTGCTCCCTTTCTCACCACATCGCACCATGGGTTTGAGTGTGTTTTTCCACCTCACTGATTTTGAACTTGCTATGATCAAAGGAATGTGACTTAAGAGGCAAATCTTGCAAGCTTTCTTGAGTTTTCCCTATATTATGAGAAGAGACCTTCAATAATGGTTGTTTCTTGAGCCTGGTTCCCCAAATAAGAAAATTCCAAATGAATTTGGCAGAGCTACAGATGGTCCATAGGCCTAGTAAATACATTTTTGTTCTTCTAGATAACTGTTGTTGGGGCTCCTTGTTATTGAAACTAAAGCTGACTAATACATAGAGTATGAATGTTCAATTTTAATAGGTGTTGCCAAATTGCTTTATAGTAGTTCTATAACAAGGCAAATTTATACAAACAACATATGAAAGCATTTTTAATCCTACTCCTCCACTAGAAAAAGATTATCACACATTAAGTTTTGCCAATATGGTGGATATAAAGTAGATCTCATTATACCTAGAAATTTTACTTTCTTCATTATAGAATATGAAAATCTCTTTATATTTTCATTCACTATTTAAATTTGATATTTATGACTGTTTCCATTTTTATTTTAGGTATTTTTCTTTAAATTTTCAAGAATTAAGACTATGTCAAACATTATTTTCTGTAATTAGATTGATAAATATTTTACATTTCACTAGTTTATTGTTTGGCTACTATACACACACACACACACACACACACACTAGAGGCCTGTGCACCATTGGGGTCCCTCAGCCTGGCCTGTGGGATTGGGCCAAAACTGGCCCTCTGACATCCCTTGAGGGGTCCCGGATTGTGAAAGGGTGCATGATCGGGGCCAGAGAGGGATGTGGGAGATTGGCCAGCCATGGATGGACCTCAGGAGGGCTCCAGGGTGTGTTCAGCCCACTCTCTAATCCCTATCAGCCTGATCCCAGCAGCAAGCTAAACTACTAGTCAGAGCGTCTACCCCCTGGTGGTCAGCGTACATCATAGCAACTGGTTGACCAGCCAACTGTCTGCCCTCTGGTGGTCAGTGCTTGTCATAGCAAGTGGTTGAACAGCCTTAGTATATCCTTAGCATATTACACTTGGATTGGTTGAATGGCCTACTAGTCGACTGGATACTTAGCATATCAGGTTTTTATTATATATTATGATCATTATACTATAATTCATATAGAGTATATATAAAATTATGTAAATTAAAATATATATTCTGAATTTTATACAAGCAAGAATGTTTTTTATTTTTATTTTTTTTAAATATATTTTATTGATTTTTTACAGAGAGGAAGGGAGAGGGAATTAGAAACATCGATGAGAGAGAAAAACATCAATCAGCTGCCTCCTGCACACCCCCTACGGGGCATGTGCCTGCAACCAAGGTACATGCCCTTGACCAGAATCGAACCTGGGACCCTTGAGTCCACAGGCCGACAATCTATCCACTGAGCCAAACTGGTTAGGGCAAGAATGTGTGTGTTTTTTTAATCTCCTCTCTTTTCTTTCTTGGTTATGAAAGTTACTCCTATGCTTAGAATATTTTGTGATACTTTCCTTCTATTTGTTTAATCATTTATTTTTGTATTTAAGGTTCTAAGCCGTCTGGAATTTTTCTATGATGTGAGAAGGCTCCAACTTAATTTTCCTCCAGATGAGTATGGATAGCCAGTTGTGCCAGTTTTATTCAGTTTAGTCATTCATTTACCCTACATTGAAATGCTGCTTTTGTTACATTTTCAATTCTCATATAAACATTGTGATCTCTTTTTGGATTCAGAATATGTACTTTTTTGTTCTGTGATTTTATAACTTCCGGAGTTATGGCACAGAACAAAATAAAGTACTCTCTTTTCTGGAGTTCACATTCTAAAAGAGGAACGCAAAAAATGACCAGCTAATTCAATCAATCAACCAGTCTGTCAACCAATCAATGGTCAATGGTAATAAAATAAAGAAGAGGATAGAGTGTAGAAGAATGCTCTTTTAATAGAGGGCTGAGGACTTCTTCTTTTGTAAAATAGCATTTGGACAGAAATGTGAATGATGCTCCAGAACAATGTATGTGTATATCTAACAGCAGAGCATTTGAAACAGAGGAAATGGCCAATGGAAAGACCCCTAAACAGGAGTGTGCTTGCCACAGCTAGAGTGGCTGGGTAATATACTAGAATATTTCAGCTCTTATCAGGCTCCTCAGAGACTGGTTTATTTTATATTATCATTTAAATACTTCATGGAGTCGAACACAGGGCTGTTGTAGCATGTTTGAATAGCAAAGCAAGTCAACTTTCAATCTTCTGATTTTGACACTTTTCTTAGATATTCTTTAGACTTTCTATGATCTTTAAGAACATTTTATTAAACTATTTTCTTTCCTCAAAGAGTGCATATATATGTATATGTTCAGATATAAGTTTATATAGATAAATCTTACTTGTGTTATTCTAACTGTAATGAACTTAATTTTATATTAATTACAGATAAATTGATGCTTGCAATATTAAATCTCTCCATCTAAAATTATGGCATTCTTTTTGTCAGGTTTTATTGTGTATTTTTTATAATATAGTGTAGGATTTTATGGATCCTGTTTCTTTAATGTTAAATTTATTTCTAAAATTTTAAATTTTGTGGTAATTTTTATTTCTCTATTTCTCTTTTAATAGGTTGTTGCTAGAATAGAGAAAATATATTTTATTTTTTATATTTTTTGTATGTAGCCAACTATAAAATTTTCTTATTATTTCTATAAGTGTCTTCTACCAGAAACAATGCATTCTCTCTATATATAGCCTTTTAAAGAAAAACGTTTTGAATCTTTTCTTCTCATATATTTAACAAAAATTATTTAAATATCCTGCTTTTTGGATATATATACTAGAACATCTAAGACATGTTTTATTTTTTAAAATATATTTTTATTGCTTCCAGAGAGGAAGGGAGAGGGAGAGAAAGATAGAAACATCAATGATGAGAGAGAATCATTAGTTGGCTGCCTCCTACAAGTCCTCTACCAGGGACTGAGCCTGCAACCTGGGTATGTGCCCTGACCAGGAATTGAACCTTGACCTCCTAGTTCATAGGTCAATGTTCAACCACTAAGCCACTCTAGCTGGGCTTCTATGTTTTAATATAATGTGATAGCATCTATTTCTTTTAATTTTCTGGTATTTATTATATTAAATAGCCTTATTCAATTCTTATTTAACTATATTTCCTTAAGCATTTTTATTTATTTATTAAATTGCTTTGTACATCTTTTAATAATGTCAGCTACTTTCTGCTCTGCAACTTTTTGCAATTTTTCTAATATGGTGATATAGAGAGTTGTGTTGATATGTTCACATTACCCTTATAATCAAAGAATAAATCCTACTTATTAATGGTTTCTATTGTCTTTTATTAGTTAACTTTTTCTCTCTATTCATTTATTTTCTCCTTTGAGACTTCTAATATTAGTGTACTAACTCTTCTATATTTTTACCTTCACTTATGACTATATTCTCTCTCTCTCTCTCTCTCTCTCTCTCTCTCTCTCTCTCTCTCTCTCTCTCTCACACACACACACACACACACACACACACTTATCTTCCCCTCCTCTCATTTATATTAATTACTGGAAAAGTGACCCTTTACAGTATTAAATCTTCCTTTACAAAGGCATGTCTTTCTCTCTGGCATATTTTATTTTATATATTTCAATAATCTTTCAAGTGGCTCATAATTTTAAAAGTGTATGAAAATTACAATATATATGGGGGGGAGTACAGAAATATCTGATGCAGAGTTGCTGCTGGTAGTCCATGCCCTGATGATGCAATAGGGCACATCTCTCTTCCTAGGTCTCAACTGCCTGCCTACTTCAAGTCCTCTCTCCATGTATTTCAGGAGACAGAACAGAGTTACTGTAATCCACACGAACGTTCTTCTCTACAGGTCCAGGAGTTGTGATATGTCAGTTTCTCATCAGGATTGCCTACTAATCTTTTGACTTAAAGGGGAAGCTCTTTTTCACATTCCATTATGTCAGAAGCAAAGGCTTGACAACATCCTCACATCCTGCATATTGGCTTGTCTCAGCTCTGCTCACCACAGTGGCAGGTTCAAGACACCATTTTTCCAGAATCCACTCAGGGCTTAGTTTGGAGTTAATAAATCATGATAGAAACCAGACCAGTTCTAAAAACAGAGTACCTGTAATCTCACCAAAGCCTAGTCAGGAGATTTTGGTGAAATTTATTACTGTTAAGTGTTCATATGCTTCTCATCATTATATTGTTATTTAAGCATCTTTTTCTCTTTCCCGAGTTATGCATATTCTTATGGACATTTCTCACCAATTCGTGTGTGTGTGTGTGTGTGTGTGTGTGTGTGTGTGTGTGTAAAAGAGAGGAAGAGGGAGATTTTCTCTTAAGATCAAGAAAAAGGATGAATTACTTCATGTCATTAACAATCATCCCTTTTTGATGTATTCTTTAAAATGTTTATTATTTCTAAGATTCCTAACATAAGTTCTCTTATTACTTGGTAGACATTATAGAAAAATCATCATATTTAATCTTTACATCTTTACACTAACTTTTTTGAGAAGGCACTTTATTATCCATGTATTACGGGTGAAAAAATTAAATACAGGACTATATATTACTAAGCGGGTGTGAGCGGTGCGGGAAGAGATTGGGCAAAAATCTTACTCCTATGGATGAAGACAGTGGCAGGGGGTAAGGGCATGGGGTAGGGTGGGGTGGGGAATCAGGTGGAGGGGAGCTATAGGGGGAAAACAAAATGAGGAACACCTGTAATCTGAACAATAAAGATTAATTTAAAAAAAAGAGAATTTGGATAAAAAAATTTTAATTTTGAATGTGTGTTTCAACCCAGAATATAATATATAATCAATATAATCTGTCCCATTGTAGGAACTGATCAGTATCCAATCATGTAGACCCATTTGAAGATATTATAATACCACTTAATTTATCCATGAGAAAACCTAAGAGATTCATATACATGTTTGTATGTATTTTGCAGTGTTACCTATTTTTTTATTGTTTTTGGTGCTGCTGCTACTGTAATCTAATCATGACCATTGCCTTTTGATCTCATTTTGAAATTTTGTTCTATTTTTATATAGATTTTAACAATTAAGAAAAAGTAAATTCCATGGCAAAGCTTTTGTAAAA
Organism: Corynorhinus townsendii; assembly: GCA_026230045.1. NCBI lineage: Eukaryota > Metazoa > Chordata > Mammalia > Chiroptera > Vespertilionidae > Corynorhinus > Corynorhinus townsendii. The sequence goes on along the minus strand of JAPDVU010000005.1, from coordinate 164,372,876 downwards.
TGCAAGGTGATTTCTGCTATTATAAGGAAAATATTAACAGAAAAACAGCTAAAATAATTTCCAAAAATTAAAACATGTCAAGTTTCAGAAATATGAGTTCATTTGAGTTAATGAATATTCACTGAGTCCTCATGACATGCTGGGCACAATGCTAGGCACAGTGGGAGAGAAAGAGACAATTAGAGCAATCTCTGCCTTTAGGGGGCTTTAATTCAATGGGCAAGACAGGCATGTACAGAACTATGTTAATATTAGGCAGACTGTTATAAATGTTATAACAAAGGGGCTGAGAAAGTGCAATAGGGATATAAAGAAAAGAGATATTAACTCCAACTGGGCAAACTTGAGCAAACAAATAAACTCCACAGCTGGTGCAATAAAATGTGATTTCAAGAAGAAGAAAAAACACAACTTCATTTTTAATTGCCTTCAGTGTTATTAGGCAAGTTGCCAAGAAATGTTTTCTTCAATATTAAGTTTAAGATATCACTTCAAGAAGGAAAGAATTTACCTTTGTAGTTGGGCTACTCATTTGGAGATTTTAGAGTAAACTATTCACCCTGAAATTAACCTGAGTGGTCAGTTCTAATCATCTGTTTGTTTTTCAGTGGTGCAAACTAAGTCTCTAGACAAAGAAAGACACTTTCTGAGGTCACTTAGGATAAACCACTGAGTCCTTAAAAGCGTGACTCAAGTTACATGACTTCCAGTTGAGCTGGTTTCCTGTTTCACTGAGATGCTCCTTTCTATTTTATACATGAAGGTAAACTGGGATGTACCTTTATGTATCTTTCTTTAAAAGACTATCCAGAAACCTTTTCTCTGTGTCATACGGTAGGTTCCTGCACTGATCAACTGGGGCGCTCTTCTGAAATCATGAAGAGCCACATGAAAGTGCCATCACTGGGAGTGATGTCAGCACATGGCATCAACTTGGCATCCATCCCAAGACAAAAGTGCCTTCGTGGATGCTGTGAGATCCAGCCCCATAAGCCCAGGGTCCCAGAAGTAGTCTCGCAGACCCAAGGATTGGATCACAGATATACAGACCTTGGCCTGTCTGTGGACCCTGCAGCGGCCTGAGAATAGGCTCCCATCTCTCTCAGCTGTGGTCCTGGGCCCCTAGAGAACTCACTTAGCCAATCACCCCACAATAAGAGCCTTTACAGAATCCAGGTTTCCAGTGGGGAAGTTCCAGCACACCATTGGAGAAAAAAAGTAAATAAATGAAAAGACAGGTTTGGATGCACTAGAGAGGGTAAGAGGAACAGTTTAACTTTACTTGCTTCACACCACCCCTGAGGCAAAGCAGCTAAGATTGTCTCAGCCATGATTTTTCCAGGTAAGATTTTAATCAGGTACGATTGTCTCAGCCATGATTTTTCCTGCAGGGAAAGGAAGAGTGTGTGAGGGAGCACCTGGCTTCCCCAGCTCTGGGAAACATTGTCAAAGAGGCCCATTTCTCTCTTGCTCCATTCTGAGATATGAGAGGCAGGAAAAGGCTAGGAAAGTGGCAGATAGGACGCTGACATGAAAGGTACATGGATCCTATTAAAGCATCTGCAAACTCCCATCAAGAAGCCAACCCACAAGTCACTGTGGATGCCTCACCCAAGGATCCTCCAACTGACCCAAGGACACCCCCAGTCCTCCATGCATCCATGCACCTCATCCACACATCCCTGACCCCTGTGACTGGCTCTCTGTGTGAGATTCCAATGGCAGCAGGAGCTGAGCATTGGTAAATAGCTAGTGAGCACATGCAAAAGCCAGCCCTAATCACAGACCACTGAGAGACCACAAACTTTGGGATAATGAAAGGGAGGCTAAAATTTGAATGTAACTACAAAAGTTCTTGAGTAGCCAAAGCCATCTTGGGAAAGAAGGACAAAGCTGGAGGCATTGCACTTCCTAAATTCAATTCAAACTATATACCACAAAGCTAAAATAATAGAAACAGTTTGCTACTGGCATAAAAATAAACACAAAAACCAATGGAGCAGAACTGAGAACCCAGAAATAAACCCTCACATTCGCAGGTAACTAATATTGACAAGAAAGGCAAGAATACTCAACAGAGAAAGGATAGTCTTTTTCAATAAAAGATCTTGGGAAAATGGGATAATCATATTCAATGGGTGAAATTGGAATCCTATCTTCTACCATTCACAAAACTTAACTCAAAATAGGTTTAATACTTAAATGTTACTCCTGAAGCTGTGAGACTCCTAAAAGAAAACAGGGCAAAAACTCCTTGACATTGCTTTTGGCAAAAAAAAAAAAAATTTGGAAATGACACCAAAATCACAAGCAAAAATTAATAAGTAGGACTATGTCAAACTAAAAGGCATCTGCACAGAAAAAAAAAAAAAAAAAACAACCAACAAAGTGAAAAGGCAACCTATAGAATGGGAGAAAATATTTACAAATTATATATCTGGTCAGGGGTTAATACCCAAAAAGTATAAGGAACTCATGTAACTCACTAGCAAAAACAAAACAAATCCAATAAAAAATGAGCAGATTAATTAAATAAATATTTTTGAAGAATATATATAATTGGCAACAAGTACATGAAGGGATGCTCCAAATCACTAAACCTCAGGGAAATGTAAATCAAACTGCAATGAAATATCACCTCATACCTGTTAGAATGGCTACTATAAAAAAGACAGGAGAGAAGTGTGGGCCAGGGTGCAGTGACAAGGTAACCCTTGTGCACTGTGTGTGGAAATGTAAAATGATGCAGTCACTACGGAGACAATGTGGAGGTTCCTAAAAAACTTCAAACTTGAACTACCATATGCTCTAGCAATCCCACTTCTGGGTATATATCCAAAAGAAATGAAATAAAGATCTCAAAGAGATATCCATACTTCCATGTTTATTGTAGCATTATTCACAATAGTCAAGATATGGAACCAATTTAAGTGTCTGTCTACAGATGAATAGATAAATGTGTGAGATGATAGATAAATAGGTGATAGATAGATAGATAGATAGATAGATAGATAGATAGATAGATAGATAAGGTATATGTATAGATAGACATAAATATATATGCAAACACAATGGAATATTATTCATCCACGAGAAAGAAGGAAATACTGTCATTTGTGACAACATGCATTAATCTTGAGTGCATTATACTAAGTGAAATAAGCCAGACAAAGATAAATACTGAGTGATATAACTTATATATGAAAAAAAAAAAACAATCTTATAAAAAACAAACAAACAACAACAACAAGAACCAGTGACTAAAATGGCAGTTCCCAGAGGCTGGAGAATGGGAAAAATGAGGAGATGTTGGTCAAAGGGTACAGACTTCTAATGAGAAGAGAAATAAGGCCCTAGCCTGTTTGGCTAAGTGGATAGAGCGTCAACCCATGGATGGAAGGGTCACAGGTTCTATTCCTATCAAGGGCACATACTTCGGTTGCAGGCTCCAGATCCCAGGCCCCAGTTGGGGCACGAGTGGGAGGCAACCAATCCATATGTCTCTCTCACATGGATGTTTCTCTCTCTGTGTCTCTCCCTTTCCTTTCCATTCCATTCTCTCAGAAAATCAGTGGAAAATTATCCTCGATTGAGTATTAACCAAAAAAGAAACACACACACACAAAAAACACACACACACAAAAGTAAAGGAATAAGTTCTGGGGAATCCACTGTACAGCATTATGATTATAGGGTATAACATTGTACTGTATACTTGAAAGTTGCTAAGAGGGTAATCTTAAATGTTCTTAATATAAAAAAGAAATGATAGTTATGTGAGGCAATGAAGATGTTAACTAACACAACTGTGATAATCATTTCACAATATATAAGTGTATGGAATCATCGCAAGGTACACTTTAACCTTATACAGAGTATGTCAGTTATGTCTCAGTAGACCTGGGAAAATGCAATAACTGTGCATTCAGCACAGACCATAGGTACTGATTTATTATATGTATTTCTGTTCCAATGAGATTCATTTTATGATGGTGAAGTAGGGGTGCTGCAGACCCAGACAGTGGGGTTCAAAATACAGATACCATAGATTTTAGGCAAATTACTTGAGCTCTCCATGACTCCATTTCTTATCTGTAAAATGGTGAGAATAATAGTGCCTGCCTTATAGTTGGTGGTAAAGTTTAAATGATCTAATAGATGCAAATCACTCAGAACAGTACTTCCAGCATGTTTAAGCAAAGTGAGGGTACTACTCATTCCATGCTTTGCCTGCCCCAACTTCAGAGACAAATTGGTAGGAGATAGTAGGAGATGGTAGATGACACTGAACGTGTATTGGGGACTTGGATGTCCCATTTGAACTTCAAGACCAAAATTGAATCGTGTTTTGTTTTTGATTTTCAACTATTCACAGGAGACTAGTACCATTGCCTTCTCTGTAAAACAAACGAGGAAGCTGAGCCTCAGAGAAGTCACATAACTTTCACAAGACACACAGATAAATAGTTTCAGGTTTCCCCTCCCCACCCTAGGTGTTCTGCTGCTGGATATACACACATGGCATCTGCCTGATTACATTGTGTTACCAGATAATAAAAATGTTAGTAATTTCTGATTCTTGCATTTGGACTAGTGATCTTTTACCATATGGCCTCTAGAAAGACAGGTTGGATTCCATGAATATTTTGATATGTAAGAGGTGTAAGCATATGGTTATCAGTTGCTTACTTCTTGGCCTCATTTCTTGCTTCAATTCAGTCTCTACATTTTAGCCATACTGAGATTTCTTTTTCTTTTTCAATCTTCGAATGGGTCATATTCTATTTGCCTTTTGCCATACCCATGCTTGTCTTCTGCCCACTCAATCTCCCCACGCTTTCCCACATACACACACATACACAGAAATAAATGCTTTCCCCCTTCATTTGCCCAACTGGTTCCTACAGCTTATTCTCAACTTGCACATAAAATTTTCTAGGACACTTGCCTGTCCCGACCACCTCAGTCTGTCCTCCCACATTGCCTCTTTCTCTTCATCACAGCACTTTATCAGGCTGTATTGTAGTTGTTTAAAATGTCTGTATCTTCTGCTAAAGTATAAGCTCCTTAAGAGTTGAGACTAAGCACATTACATTTACTGTTTCAATTCTATACCTTACTGAGGTGACATTGGGTTCCCAATGAATATCTGAAAACTGAAAGAGTGGGTGAATGAATGAATGAATGCAAGAATAATACTTACTTGTACTTATTAGATTTGCAAAGAAACGGGTACACAAAATCATCATTTTCAACATCAAATAAAGTAGATAAAAAAGAGTTAAGGAATTTAAAGATGATTTAAAAAATAATACCTGGTGTAGAGAAATCACTCTTCAAAAGCCTAGTCTTAAATATAAACCCATTTATAAATTACAACAGTCATTTCGCCCACATTTTGCTTACCTTGAACTAAAAAGGCACCAAGAAACCATGATTAGAACAGAGCTTGCATCCAGAGATTTGTACATAATTCATAATTCATATAATGCAAGTTTGCATAATAAATAGTTTAAATACTGCAGCAACAGAGCTGGAGAGGAAATTAGGATTCTGAATGAAAAAGTTAATTATACCTCCAAGGACTTTTTTTTGCTGTTTAAAAACAAGCTTAGAAGAGTATAATTTAGGCTAAAAAGGGACGGAAATGCAGGAGGTTATGGGAGTGGTGATAACTGACAAGTTATCTTATTAAGTGGGGGTAATTAGACTAAATTAATTTTAAAATTATAGCGGTGGGTTCTATATCAACAATAGCATAAATAATTCACGGGGTTGATGATCTTGCAGCTGCAGCCATCTCTGTTAGATGGACTCTATTCTTAACATTATTGGCCATTTTCTCTGGTTCACTCATTCTATTGAGATAACCCAGGGGGTATAGTTTAAAACTGGGGTCCCCACCCTTTTAGCTAAGCTGCCAAAGCAGATCAGAGAACAAGAAATCCTCATCAAAGGAAAGTGGCTTTTTTTCAGAGATGTCATAGGATATTCCATCATCCCTTTGTATGCATTCATTCATCTACTCATCCAAGAAATGGATACTGTTACTACTAGCAACAATGATAAATTGAATTAATAAATATTTTTAGAAATTAATATGGGTCTGTGCTGAGCTACTCAAGTGCATTATCTTGTTTATTTTAAACAATAGCTCTGTGAAATGTGCACAAATATTAATTCTAAACTGAGGGCTCAGAGTAATGAGGCGACTTGCCTGAGAATACACAATTAATAAGCTCTTTGCTCTGAACCCTGGCAGCATGACACCAGTGCCACACTCAAAACTACTGAACTGTGCTGTGATTTTGCCAGCATCAAGAACAGAAGAACTCACGTGGTGATTTTGGGATTTGGGAAGTAGACACCAGGGGAAAGACATCTACTGTTAAATATAAACATTGGGGTGTAGGAAAAAATAAAGAGGCAGAAGGTTCAGGCCTACAGCCAATTCATCACCAAAAGTTGGAAGCAATTACTTCAAATGTGCCCACTTCTTACCACCCTTTCTGCTACTATCAGATTGTAACCATTGGCATTTCTCATTTAAAGTATTTCATTGTCTTTGTCCTTGTCTCATATAGAGCTATTTTCAACACAGCAGCCAGAACATCACTCCTCTGTTCAATAGCTTCTTACCCCACTCCAAGTAAACCAGAGTTCTTAAAACAGTGTGCAAAGCCTTATACTACCAGGGTTTCTGCCTCACCTCCTTCACATTATTCCCTGCTATTATTGCCTTTCCATTCATCTCACTCCAAGCACTGGGCCTCCTTTTTGTTCCTTAATATTTTCAACATCTACCCCCATGCAATGGCCTTCCCATGAGCTCCTCTCTCTAGAATGTTCTTCTTGCCCATATTTGCAGGACTCACTCTCTCTCCTCCTGAATGCCTTTGATCAAATGTCACCTTCTCAGCAAGACGTGCTCTGACCACTGTGTTAAAAATTGCAAGCACCCATTCCCCACCCAGGTAACTTCTCATCCCCGTCTCTGCTTGATTTTTCTCCATTGTGTGAATCATCTTCTGATTTAACAGGTTATTTGCTGTCCATCTCTCCCAACTGGAGTGCAGAGTTCTCCTGGGCAGAGGTTAGTATCTATCTATGACACCACTCTATCATCAGCATGGCTGGCATTTTAACATGATAAATTTATGTTGCATAATGGTTGAATACCCAAATGAATAAATAAATGAAAGGCGCAACTGGGTGTAGGAAGACCAGCCATGGGTGGCCATTATTGAGTGACAGAGTTGAGTAAATAGAATGGGACAGGCAGAAACCATGGGTGTGGAGAAAAGGTCTAAAGAGTCCAGCAGTAGGAAAGAAACTTGGAGCAATCACATGTGCTGGAGGAAGGAACTACAGATTCCTGCTCTGAAATCCAAAGACCCACCTTACACTTGAATTTCCGTGAAGTTCTTATTCTGGTGTGTCATTAAGACATGAAGCTCACTCACAGTTCCCCTTAAAATCTATCCTTTGTCTCAACCATCTGCTTTAAATCCAGTCATTGTTTCTTATACTCAGAAAACCCAAACCAACCATTGTTTCTCAACTCTAATTATTCCTTTTTATGCCAAATGCTTTATCAGCATCTTTACACTGATTATCTCATTAATGCATCCTAGAATTTTGCATCATAAACATCCTTATGACCATTTTCAACTAGCAGAACCTCCATGGAGATAAGTAATTTATCAGAGTCATTTTGGAGCAGGCTTGGGACTCAGATGCAGATCTGCTGACCCCAATACCAAGGCTCTTTTCCTACACTACACTCCCTCTTCAGGGTTTCCAAGGTGGCCTTTTGTGTTCAGCAGCCCAATCAGAGAAGTGCTTATCTACATCCTGTCTGTGATTCTGACACCTTACAATTCATGGGCCTCATCTAGCATTACTTCCAGAGAACACTTAATTTGCTACCTTAAGTTTTGATGAAACCAGAGAGTTGGGAAGAGATAAGTTTTTTCTTCTTTTTTTATCTTCCAAAGGGGCCATTTTGCTTGTCCCCCTCACCCCTCCTCTTTCTATAAGTTACTAGCAGGGTCATAGCTGCCAATAGACTGAGACACTCGGGAGCTAATTACACAAGGATGAAGCAGACACCTGACAGGCAGGAGCATCTTTCTGGCCCTGATGGACAGCTGATCAGCAATTAAAGGGATGATTTATGGATTAAAGGAAAGAGTAACTACCTATCTCAAGAGCATATACGCACCTGTACATATGAAACACATCTTTTCAAGACCTTTGAATCAAACAAAAATTGTCCTGGATTTTCTCATTCTTCCTACATATATCAGAGAATGTAAATGGCTTGCCAAAGGGTACACAGATAATCAGGATTCTAGGTTTCCTGACCTGCTCAATCTTTCTTTCCCAAGCAGTGTTGCCTCTCTGCTTTAGAGAAGAATATTCAAAGTTGTTGGTCTTGTTTCCAGGGCTCTCAATGGTCTGGACATCTTCAGAGCCATCCACTCTCTGCATCCCAGCTTAAAAGCCACTTCTTCCATGGAGCCTTCTCTCCACTCTTCCTGAATTTTTCCCTTTTATTAGCTCTTATTGCATTGTGATAACTTATTACAGCAATTATCACAGTCTCGATAGTTGTAATTATGGCAGTGCTTTTCTGATATCCTGATTCCCAGTGGAAAGTGCTAAAACTATACAACAGGAGCATTAACCAGGAGGGACCGGAATCTAAGACTTTCTCTCTCTGACCAGTATTCTTTCTATTACCCAGATTTCCCAGGGGTCCCACTTCTTTAAGGGCACACGGAATGTAGGCCCAGGTAACAAGATTACCGCCGACAATAATTTACCCTAACTTGCCTAATAACATTGAACCACAGGTAATCAGTAGAGTTAAATGGAAGCATAATCTCCCCTCATAAACTGTGACATGTTCAATCCACCAAGCCCCAGGAGGTATTTCTACCATATCTGTCACTTGGAAGAGATTAAATAAACAGCACCCGCAACAACAACAAAAGCAGCAATTATAATTTAGGCGTGAGAGCAACCTTTCAGGCTGGCTTTAGTCCAGCCCCCCTGTGTTCTCCTTGGTGAATCTTTTAATTCTGATCTTTATTTGACCTGCCCTCATCAGCCCCACTCAGGAGTCAGGACCTGATTAGCATTCAACCAGTGGTTTTGCCCCATGAGAGCCAGGGAGGGCAGGAAAAGTCCTAAACCAGCAAAGCTACTGTGTGTGGACTTTGCACTCTGTCCTAAGCAAGCGGGCTTAAAAATAATAATATTTCACAAAGTCTGGAATCTTCTCTGAGTGCAAGCATCCATACTTCTTTCTTCTTCATTAATCTACCATATTAGTAAACTCTTACTGTATGTCTGTAACACTGTGAGCCTTGGATCTACATTATTTATTTAACACTTAGGCCAGTGAGGTAGGCATTGACTAGGGAGTGGTGAGTCTAACCTGTAATCTGGGTTGCCTAACCCTGGAATCAAAGCTCTTGGTCACCAGGATTGGATATGAATCATGAACTCCAGCTGGCTTGGCTGATCAATGACTTCTGTGTTTGCTCCTAATGAACCTAGTTTTCATGATACAGAGTCACTGCTAAGTCTATATTCCATAGAGATCAGACTATTCAGAATTTGCATCCTTCCATTCTCTCTTGCCAAGACTGTTCCTAGCTTACCTCTTTGGAGATGCATGCCAGCTCCAACAGAGCCCTATATGTCAGTGTTCACAATGGGAACACAATGATTCAGGCACTGCTCCCCTTGGCCCCCTCCTCCCACAGCCAAATCATGGCACAGCCATATCTTAGTTCCCTCTCTCAGTCTCTTTGCTATTATATAGTGCCTTGGTATGCCCAGTAAAAGGCTTTGAAAATCTAGGAGAGGTACATTCACAACATTGTCTTCATTTTTTGGGTTTTTTTTTGGCTTATACTAGCTGAACCTTCTTCTCCCTTGAGAAGCTAGTCTTGTTTGAGGGCTGGTGGATAGCATGGCTCTCCCTGAATATGACAAAAGCTCACCAAAATCCAAAGGGAGAGGATGTTGCAAAGCTAATCAGACAAGGACATTTATCAAAGTGGTTTCAAACATAGACCCTGGATTCAGATTACCTGGGTTCAAAACCAGGCCCCACCACTTACCACCTGCCTAACCTAGGTAGGTCATTTTATCCTTAAGCCCTAGAACCATCATCTGCAAATTCAAGGTGGCAATATCTCCTGGGGTTTTTACAATAATGCACTGGGTTTTATTTGATCAAATACTTCATTTGCTTGCTGGGCACATCCTTACTGTACATGTTATAGGAGCAGGTGTGAAAAGGTAGCGATCAGTAGTCTGAAGGTTTGAGACTGGGAAGCAATGGACTGAGCATGTAAATAGGGCACAGGAATCCTCTCCTGTTTTCTGTGCAACATTGGAGCCATGTTTGCATCTCCAAATTATACTTACTAATTTAAAAAATAAGGAGAAACATTTATCTTGAATAATCTGGGATAATGAGATAAGAAGAGTCAAGGAAGAGAAGGATATTTCACTCAATCACTCGTTTGCTTATTGCTTAGGGGAAATTGATTTCTTAAAACTAATACTTGCAAAAAACAGTTTTTGTAAATTAAGGTAACACTTGAATCAGATGGGGGCTGAAATAGATATGTAAGTTCAGAAATACAATAAGAAATGATACACTTGTTGACCTACTGCTTTAGACGGCTGGTGCGGTATCACTGGAGAATCTGATGTGTCCCGTTTGATGCTTTCTCCCTGCTTCCCCCCAGAGTCAGCTTCTGTTCTGAATGGTGTGCAGTATTCCCTGCTTATCTAGTTCCACTCTGTGGTCTCAGTCACCCACAGTCAACTTCAGTCTGTAAATCTTAAATGAAAAATTCCAGAAGTAAGCAATTCATAAATTTTCAACTGTGTGCCATTTTGAGTAGGATGATGAAATTTTTCACAGTCCCACTCCATCCATCCCAGAACACAAATCATCCATGTCCATGCTGCATACACTGCCCACCAGTTTGTCACTTAGTAGCCATTCTCAGATGGACTACCAGAGGACTGTGGTGCTTGTGTTCAAGTAACCCATATATTCCTCAGCAACGGTCTCAAACTTATTCACACACCTTTACTACAGTATATGGTTATAATTGTTCTATTTTTAATTATTGTTATTAATCTCTTAACTGTGCCTAGTTTATACATTAAACTTTATCATAGGTTTGTATGTACAGGAAAAAAACATAGTACATATAGGGTAGAGTGCTCTCTGCAGTTTCAGACATCCACTGAGGGTCTTGGGGCAGATTGTATTTATTCTTTTCTTGCATTTAAAATATATAGATTTACCACATACGCACAGCTCCCCAAACTTTTATTTATGTTGTTTCTGATCTTTGAGTAAATGGCATTATAGTGTAGATAGTCTTCCACAACTTGATTTTATATTGGTTCAATCAATATGCTATGTTGAAACTTCATGTATACCATTGAGTATAGCTATAATGCTTTCATTTTCACTGCTATATAATATTCTCCTGTGTGGAACTCTATGGAGCAATATTCATGACAGCATGGTTTTTAACAGCATAGATTCAGTTTCTTCACCTCATCCACATTTCTGCAACAACACCAAATCTGGTCACTTTTTTAAAATTCCCGATTCCTCCACCTCTAAACCAACTTTTGTAATGGGCACCAGAATTCACTTTCTGAGTACCAATCTGAGAACTCTGTTACTGTGTAAAGCCTCAGTGGTTTCCGTTCTGCGCCCCAGATAAAACCCACGTTTCTGATCCTGCCCTCCTGGCCTGTCACAGACCGTCTACAATATCCCCTTTTCGTTGCATTGGCCACTATAAGTTCTCCCGTCCCACCTTTTTCTGTCCCACCCTTTTGTGGCTCACACCCAACGAGAGTGCCACTGCTCCCAAAAGCCCCCTGCACGTTTCCCGTGCCTTTGCTCATACAATTTCTTTTGCCAGGAATGCCTTCTATTATTTTGTTTGAACAACGACATACTAGGAATCATTCAAGACCTCGCTTTAAAGTCACCTCTTCTGTGAAGCCTTCCTTGATCCCGGAAAAAGAAACAAATTATCCTGCACACTGTACACCCATAATAATTAGCAAGATTTTCTGCGCCTGCCAGTGTCTGTCTTTTTCATTGTAATGAATAAGCATATCACCTCCTGTGGCCAGGAAGTTCCATCAAATCACGGACCACGTGCTTTTTAGTGTTGTATCTTTCCACAACCCCACTGCCACCCCAAGCATGGTGGGGCCTTATGCAGAGGAAGGGCCTGGTACTTGTTTGCCAAACTGACTGGAGCAAAGGGCGCTGCAACTGCTTCCCAAGGGCTGTCTTTAGAAATCACTGCCATCTTTTCTGATGACTGCATAGCAAATTGGATTTACCTTCTCAATTTTGCATTATTCTTGTGTTATTGGGATTATGATGAATAATAAGATAATAACAGCAATTAGCCTCTGGATGACTAATGGTCCCTTAAATTGATTTTGAACAATCAATTTGAACATCTTCTCATGGCCAAATTAGAACAGGGCCGGCTACATAGTGTTTTATAAACATCCCTGAGAATGAAAATGGTGAAATTATGCCCTGTGAATACTGAGGTGGTGTGGGGTCTCCCTAAGGGTTGGGAATCAGGATATGAAGCAACTTAACCATTTACGCTCTGTTGCAGAAAAGTTGCAACCTAAAGGCTCAGTGGTGTTTGTTGTAAAAGTCTGTTTGTAAGTTGCTTATTTCAAACGTAGCAGTTGTTTTCAACGTGGAACTTGTGATGTGCATTGTGTCTTAGGGTTCCCCCAACCCACAAAAACCTGTTGAACCTACAAAGGACCTGAAGTATACTTGGTTTGGGCCATCATTTATTAGACATAGTCATTGAAGAGAAATGTCTTCAAGGGTCCCCCTAGGCACCATCTTCCCAATGGCATATAGGACCCCACACTGACTACTTCGACCACCTGGATCTCATCTAAACCCGGGCTCCTGCAGATGGAGTCTTAAGCTTTTGTCAAGTTCCTGAAAGATGGTGGAAATGGAGGAGGGGGAAAGAGGTGGAAAAGAGAAAAGGGAAGAAGCTACCATTTTGGTGCACGGAGCTGTTATGGAGATCCTGGCTTCCAGTAAATAAAATCTCTAGGTTCCTCTTGGGCATTCACCCAACTGACTGTTGGCTTAGTCTTTTACCTTTTTTTTTTTTTTTTGAAGGTTTTGGACATTTCTTCATATACTGCTCATAGATTCTGCCATCCTGGCTGGGTCAATTTATTTTCCCAGCTCTGAACCAATGCAGAGGTATCTAAGAGCCTTTTATTAGGAAGCACAAGAAATTTATTATAGGTCATTTTAATTCATTGCACTAAACATGGGAGCATGTTCCACAGAAATATTAGCAAATAGGCAGAACATTGAGGAGCATATTAGTATGAGAGATAGGCACCAACATAAAAATCCATAATGACAATTTCTGTAGAAGAAAAGTTATGTAAGAGCCTCAAGAAGTAATTAATTTTTCTCAGATGGTGTTTGAAGAAGACTCCATAGAGAAAAAGTCATTTGAACTGGGTTATGGAGAGTGTCAAACCCAAATATTCGCTGAATCTTCCCTATCCTTGAGTTAAATATAAGATTGGTTTGGGCCCCAAATGTTGTGCCCTTTGGAAGTCATAAACTTGCAGGGCACTTCTATAAATGTCTGAACCAGGCTACCTGTCGCAGTGTTTGGATTCACAGCTTTATGTGTCATCTCAGCGTCACATGCATGGTGCCCATACCTGGAGACTGCTCTGAGCTGTGTCAACCTGGACACAGCCCTTTCTTCATTCGCTCTTCCTCACACACACACCCTCTCACACACACATGCACCCACTTGGATGTATAGAATATTTTAATGGAAACTTTCTGGACCTAAGGGGATTTTTACGTCTCAGTAATGCAAACCACCCCAAACTGAGCATTAGGTGTTCTTGGTTCTAAAAGTCCCTTTGCCGCTCAACTGAGGTTATTCATGGTGCTTCATCCTACAGAGTATGCCAGCCTCATGCCAATTATTCCCTTCTCACTTCTTGCCTTTTTAAAATATGTACTCCAGACCCCATTCCTCCCAGAAGCCTTCAGGAATTTCCAAATCACACTTACTATATTTTGCAAGATAATTCTGTTCTTCCTAATCCCTACTTCTAGACTCATATCCGCGCCCCCCTTTGTTTATCCAAATTCATTAAACAATATCTTCCCTGCTTCACATACATTCATAAGTTACAGAATAATTGTCATTGGATATACCAAAGTAAAAGATGTTCTAGTAAAAATGATGAAAAATATTTTAAAGTAAATAATATGTTTTTTACCTACCTTGGAACTCATCCACTGGCTTCCCGTGGACCTTGGACCAGTCCTTTACCCAGCATTCATTCTTAGAAGCCCACTCATGCTTTGGGTAACACTATATTTTCAGTAAACAAAGGCATAACCTGATTCAGACCTAACAACAAAAAGATGCACATAGATAATGGATGAGTACTCACACACACACATCCACAATCATCCAAGACTCAGTAAGATCCTACATGTAAATTGGGTGAAGAGGAAATACGAGGAGCACTCAGGTGTAGCCATCCAAAACAGTTCCATGTTTTGCCTGAGCCTGGAGCACCTGCTACCTGTGCAGGGAGGCACGTGGAGTGAAACCATCCAGACTCTATTCCTGTAGTGAGCAACACACTGCACCTTCAGGGAGGAGCTCTGGAGGAGTATTTGTAATTGCCCTCAATGAATCTAACTATGAGCATCTGACTGCTGCTTATGCCCTGACATTTTGACACCACCACCATAATTATCCTGTATAGACAATTACCTTTCAACAGCAAACCTCAGAAACAGACTAAGACCCTAGACACTAGGGTTGTGCTGGTGATGTGAAAGGGAAAAAAGCCCCCAGCATCATCCTGTGATCTCAAGCTACCCTTCCCCCACTACACACACAATTAAGGCTGGCTGTAGATGAACCGAGCCAAAGTATCCCATTAAGGTAAGATACTAATGGAAATGTGTGTGCGGGGAGAGGGGGCAGAGAGGGGGAGGAAAAGGAAGAGAGGAATCAGATAGATACTGGTAGTTTCTATACTGATACTGGTAGTGCCATTCAGAAATTGATTTGTGAGCCAGATATCTAAAGCTGAAGATGAAGATCGCACCTCTAGACTGGCCTGAGGACAGGAGATGTGGGTGGGCTGCTGAGAATAAGGCCAAGATTGGGACTGTAGGATCCATCAGCAGCTGTGGCAGAATAGGGGGAAGAGCTAAGCTATCCAAGGCGGAATGAACCTTCCTTCCTCCTTCACTTTCCTTTTGGCTCCCAGCATCTATAGCTATTTTGTCAAGGATGCATTCATCTCACCGATGTCACCTGTAAAATATTTATATTAATGGGTGGTTGAATGTCTACAATGAGCCAGGATATGCGATGGGGTTTTGGGTGCCTTCTCATATATCTCATTTGATCATCATTTTGACCATACCAAAATGATATTTTATTCCCATTTTTCAGATTAAAAAAAAACTGGTCAAAGACAAATTGATTCGCTTAAGGTCACAGAAGTAATAAATGTCAGGACCATAATTTAAACCTGGTCTTCTGATCCCAAGTTCATGATTCTTTTCACAGCAGCAATATATTCCTAAAATATTGGATGTTAGAGATTATTTCATCAGCTATGACAGATATATTCTAAATGATATGCCTGTTTTAGGGTACCTGGAGTGTGTGGAGAAGAATGTGGGCCCCACAGTAGGCTCAGTGGGGAAAGGACTGTGATTGGTTCTTGATGTCTACCATGGACACCTACACCAGCTCCTTTCCTACCTCAGCTGAGGTTCTCCCTCATTTTTACAGACCGGAAAGTTGATTGTGGCCATAGCCAGTTTGGCTCAGTGGATAAAACTGAAGGTTTGTGGGTTTGATTTCATTCAAAGGCATGTACCTTGGTTGCAGGCTCCTTCCTGGCCCAGACACTAGTCCAGGCTCCTGCAGGAAGCAAGCAATTGATGTATTCCTCTCACATAGATGTTTCTCTCTGTCTTTCTCTTTCTCTTCCAGTCTTCCTAAATAAATAAATAAATGGGAAAATACCCGTGGGTGAGGATTAAAAACAAACAAACAAAAATTTTGATTTTGAGAGATTTAAAAAGAATTGGCCAAGGGCATGCAATATGGTGTTGGCAGAGCCATAGTAAGCCTCCACCTCTCCTGACTTCATGCCTGGTGCTCTGGGCCTACCCAGCCCATCCCCTAGAGCTCTCACGGGAAACCTGCCAAGTCATCTGTCCTCTCTGAATCTCGTTTGACCTTGTTTTTCGGCCTCATATCAGATATGCACATCATCTGAGTAAAGTGCTTTGAAGAAGAATCCAATGTGAAATATTAGCTTGCTGTTGACAATAAGATTCCTCAGTCAAGGTTTCTGTGGAGGAATTGCTGAGAGGGACATGTTACAAGTGATGGATGGGCACCAAGTTCTAGGGTTGGGACTGAATGAGCAAATGCAGGACCGTGAAGACATCATCAGAGCCAACTCAGCATTTAGGAGCCAGTCGGTGCTAAATTTTCCTGAACCATTTTGATCTGATCGGCTCAGAGCACTAAGGGATGGTTCATTGGTGCGAGGAAAATGACTGAAGTGCTGTGTTTAAATTGAGGAGAAATAACCTGAAGACTATAGTCATTCACTGAAATGGCATCCACTTAATGTTGAGGAGAAAGTGCATATATGTAAAATGAAGTGGGAATTTGAACAATCTATCCCAGATAATTCAAACAGAAAACAGTTGTGTAGTAGCACCTAACTCATGAGTGGTGTGAACTTAAGTGAGACAATGTTCATAAATTATTTTGTTAGTGCCTGGCAAGCAATAATTGCTCAAAGAACAATAAACACTAATATTTTTAATGAGAACAGGTTGTAAGTTTGTGTGTGTGTGTGCTCACATTAATACACATATGGGTGTGTGTTGTCCTCTTTGAATCATCTATTTGACTAACTCAATTATCTTTGTGTTATGGAAACACACTTTCTAATTCTCTCTGTATCTGTAAATGGAGAACAAATCCACTTTGAACTGGGATGTTCCAAATTGCTTTCTTTTACTGAACATGGGCAAGTTATTAAATTTTCTGATGTTCATGAAATGTGACTAATGAGAATTATTATACTAGAGTTGCTGTTCATAAAACTGAAGCACAGAGAGGTTAAGTGATTAGCCCCACGTCACAGAGCAATTGAATGGTTGGGCAGTGATGAGGTACCAAACTTTTCCACTTTCAATTCAGAGTGTTGTGCACTATCTCTTCATGTTAGGATTAAAATTTTTCTACTCCTCCCACCTTTCCCTGCCTCTTCTCTATTCCTTGTGGGTATTTTTTTCTTCTATTTCTTACTCTAATTCAAATCAATAACTACTTATGAAATTTCTTTTCTGTATCCACTGTTGATCACTAAATCATGAATATAAGGCTTTGTTCATATCTATGGCAAATGTTGGCAGTTGCTACTCTCAACTTTCTCTGTTGACAGATTTTCTTCAAATTAGCATTACTCCCTCCCATACCACAGGGAGGGATGACTCTATCTCACTCCAGGACTAAATCCAGAATACCTAGGCTACACATGGCCTTGCCAGGAATGTGCTTAGTGGGGAATCATGTGATCACGCTCTGGTCAATGAAAGGCGGTCTGCTCAGGTCTTATCAGGAAGGCTTCTTTGCCTGAAAGATGCTCACTTTCTTCTATTAGATGCTGGGGTATCTGGATGAGGAGGTACATTTGCAGTCAGTTACCTTGTTCCCTGAGGCATGACAGTCTCTGGCATTCTGGGACTGGAACCTCTGGGCTTGCTGACTTGTGAGGCAATCTTCTATTTGAATTAGGGTTTTCTCTAACTAGCTGCTTGAGGAATCTTCACTGAGAAAGTGTCCTAAAGAAGCTCCCAAGTCCCTGCTTATTATGATATCGTGTAAGTTCCCTGTGTCCTGTGGGCACAGACTCAAACTGGAATATTGTTTCCGCCCCTTGCTGGCTGTGCAGTGCCGGGCAATGACTTAATTTCTCTCTAGCCAGGGTGCCTCTTTCTCCTTCCCAGCTTTGTGATCCTGACAGCAGTGTCACTCTCTGACAGATTGTGCATCTTACTGTCTATTCATATGCATTTATTATGCGCCTTTCCCTGCACTGCTATAAGCTCCAGGAAGGTGGGAATTTTTATCTGTGTTGTTTGCTTCTGAATTCACAGCTTCTGGCATCATGCAGAGGGTTAATACACAGATGCTTAATACATAAATTAATTAATAAAACAGAGTAACAGGAGTGTCATAGGATCGTTGTGATGATAAATTGGATAACACGTAAATATTTCTATATGGCCTGCCATATTACCATTAAAGCAAAGACAACCGCTTCTGTAAGTGTTGGCCTGATATCTGTAACCAGTTCTAATATAAATATCCATTGTAGGTCATCTGTCATGTCAGCTTCCCTCCAGAGATAATAAATGTGTGTTTTTTAAGCTGCTAAATGTGGGGGTAATTTGTTATGTCGTGTTAAATAGCTAATAGACTCCCAATACCCGCTGCCTTCCTCATTCTTCTCTCCACACATTGTGCTCTCTCTAGTCATCCCCAGTTTTCAGCGACCAAAATATTTATTTTCATTCAACAAAATCTAAGGGTGCCACCTGTGCACAGGCGTGGGGTTGGATATTGGCAGAACTGTCAGGACCTGTCAGGTTGAAGTCCACCTGCTTCGGGCTGCTGCTCGGGACTTCTGTGCGGTACACTGGCCCCGTGGATCTCCACGGCACTCTTGGTTTGAATTCTGAGTAGTGGGGCATTAAGTTTTAAGTTTCCCTTTCCTCTTCTTGTTTCAATAAGCAGGAATAGGAGACGAAGCTTCTACTATCATGTATAGCTTCAAATAGTGTGGAATTTCCAAATTTTTATGGATCAGATCTTCACAGGACTCTCTTTGGCTATCTCCAAACTTTACGTTTCTCTGGCATGAGGGGTCAGTAAGGGGAACAAGGGTTCATCTTGAGAGGGCCAATGGGGGAAATGAGGGGACATCTGTAGTACTTTCAACAATAAAGATAAACTTCAAATAAATCCATTAGAATTAAATTAAATTAAAAAAAACAATCTCACATGCCAATAATCACAGATTTTTTAATGTTAACTTTGTGCTGCAATTTCATGCTTGTTATCTCATTTACTACATTATGACCCATAATGAAAGACAGTTTTATAGAGGGGAAAACAAGCTTAAATAACCTAACTAATGTGGGAACAGACAACACCAGAAGCCGAATGATCAGATACCCAAATTTGCATGCTCAGCCTTATTCCAGGGGGTCATGGACACCCCAGTCCCGGTGACAGCAATCATGAGCTAGGCTAGGGAAAGAGGGGCAGCCTAGGAAAGAGGAAACTGGAATTCAATCCTGGCTTCTTCTTCCAGCACCTGAGTGCATCTGGCCAAATCACTTAATTCACTGCCTCTCAGCTCTCTCATTGTTAAAATGGGAAACTGTGCACCGTGCTTACTGCCCAGGCTTGCTTGGAGACTCACTACAGGTGAATGGATGTGAAAGAACTCTGGGAAGCATAATGCAGGACATGCGAATGAAGCATGTATTCATGCAATCAAAAATCTGTTTAGCTCAAACCGGTTTGGCTCAGTGGATGGAGCATCAGCCTGCGGACTGAAAGGTCCCAGGTTCTATTCCAGTCAAGGGCATGTACCTGGGTTGCGGGCACATCCCCAGCGGGGGGCGTGCAGGAGGCAGCTGATCGATGTTTCTCTCTCATTGATGTTTCTAACTCTCTATCTCTCACCATTCCTCTCTGTAAAAAATCAATAAGATATATATTTTTTTAAAAATCTGTTCAGTGCAATTTCTATGGGCTATACACTATTGCAGGATAGTGTCTAGGGCAGTGGTCGGCAAACTCATTAGTCAACAGAGCCAAATATCACCAGTACAACGATTGAAATTTCTTTTGAGAGCCAAATTTTTTAAACTTAAACTTCTTCTAACGCCACTTCTTCAAAATAGACTTGCCCAGGCGGTGGTATTTTGTGGAAGAGCCACACTCAAGGGGCCAAAGAGCCGCCTGTGGCTCGCGAGCTGCGGTTTGTCGACCACTGGTCCAGGGCTGGGGAACTGCCTGCCCTGGTGGTGATTATAATCTGATAGGGTGGAGGTAGGCTTTGAACAAACAAGTCAGGCATAACTAGCACAGGGTTAGAAAGCGACCTGCACTGTAACGACAACAACACCCTCACAATAACCACAGCATCCTGGCATGTGTGGAATCATCTTCCAGATTTAACAAAATTAAAGTAGTACATTCAAAAGTCTGGAGGTGAGAGGGTATTCATTGTGTTCTAGAATAGCAAAGGCATCACTATGGCTTAGAGTGAGCTGGAGACAGAGCATGGGGTGTACAACTAGAGTTGGGGAAAGACAAAGTAAGATCCTAGGAGTCACTGTCAGGTCTTTAATTTTCACTCTGAGTGGGTAATACGATGTCCATTGGAAAGTTAGTCTCTCACTCACCCTTTGAAAGAAGTCATCTGGATCCTATGTTGATTGGTGCTGTTATCTTGGGGGAGGAAGAGAATAGTGCCTACATGAGGAGTAGTCAGGCTCTGGGCATACTTTGAGGATGGCATAAATAGGATTTGCTGACAGGTGAGGTGCAGAGTACGCAAAAGAGGACTCAAGGATAGGCCAGGCACTGGGACCGAGTGGGTGAAAGGATGGAATTGGTATTTACAGATTATGAGTCAAGACTGTGTGGCGGAGGACCGGTGGGGTCAATGTTGGGATATTGATGATGACTGACACACCTCTTTGACATCCTGGCGCTCAGGAGAGACATATTGACCACAGATGCACATTTAGAAGCTGTTATTGTAAAATGGCATTTAAAACCAAGGGCTGGGTGGGGTCACCATGGAGGTGAGTTTAGACCGAGAATAGAAGGAACCCTGGGACATCAGATGATTAGAAGTGAAAAATAAAAAGGCCCAGAAAAGGACACTAAAAGTGTTCAGTGATGTAGGAAGATAGAGAAAGAATAAGTACCTTGAAATGAAGTGAAGAAAACATTCCAACATGAGGACGTGATCACTAAGTAAAATGGTGCTCTTGAGTCAATTAAGATGAAAATTACAAATAGATCATTGGATTTGGCAACAGGGAGGTCAAAGGGACCTTGAAAAGATGGGTAGGGTTCTCATTATTATTAAACTTAATGAGTGGAAAGAATGCTAGATTGGAAGACAGGGCACTTGGGTTCAAGTGAAAAAAAAAATAAAGAAAGGAGACTAAAATCATGAATGCTTTCTTTACGGGGTAGTTACCATGATCAAATGATATAATGAAGCTAAGCATGTTCAGTGTGACATGAAGAGAAATACAAATGTCTGCAAACATCAAGGTCACGGGGCCTGTGAGATCATTAAGTATATTGGTGCTCTCAAAAGTCTGCTCAGACACACACACACACACACACACACACACACACACACACACACACACGGTGTACACAGATTCTCTCAATAATACTTGAGACCGAATCCGTATCCTGAAGCTCTAAAGGTTTAGGACTTAAGCCAGCCTGTTGCAGCGCTGGTGCCGCTGATATTACCAGACGGCATTAATTTAATTCCACTCAGTTATGCTTTTAAATTTGATTTGAGAAATGTGTCATAAAATGCTATGGAGAAGTGCAGCGCCGCATTCCTAAGCAGGCTGGGAGCCTGCGTCTGTGGTGGGACCTGGAGGGAAAAGGACTGGATCAGGGTGAGCCAGTGGACAGTAGGGAGTTTACTTTCTGCTGGGATCAGGACAGAGGTTTGCTGCTCCCCAATTGTCAGAGTGAGAAGAGATCAGAAGCAAAGCATCCATCCCTAGGGAATAAAGAAAAGACCTGCAAAGACTAAAGCACTGAGAACATTCTACTTTAAACAAATAATAGGGGTCATGGAAAAGACTCTGTGTACGTATGAAACCGAGTTTATTCTGAAGCGCCCTAGCTCACGTCTTCTACTGGGTCATCAGTATTACTTTCTCAGGTTCCTGCTCTGGCCTCAGTTTCTCTGCTTAAACTGAAAGTAGTAGACTAGATCAGCTGTCTTCACATAGAGACAACGCTTCCTCACAGCGCATTCACACGATTGAGGAAGGAACATCCTGGAACTTTTACTTTCATTTATTTCTAGTGCATATTTTATTTTTAATATATATTTTAATTGATTTCAGAGAGAAAGAGAGAGGGAGAGATAGAAACATTAATCGTAAGAGAATCATTGACCGGGTGCCTCATGCATGCCCCCCACTAAGGGTTGAGCCCACAACTCGAACTGTGACCTTTTGGTTCATAGGTCTATGTTCAACCACTAAGCCATGCCGACTGGGCTCTAGTGCATATTTTAACATTTGTGTGCTTTGTGTTTTTGTAATGCACATCATATAACTAACAAGTAGATAAATAAATCTGTATTATATGCGTCTCCTCCCTCCACCTCTCTATTTTTTTTTAGTTGACTAATGAACTGATTGATTTATGTATGCTGATAGAGACATGTAATCAAAATAATCTACAGAATTCTTCCCTGATTGATCTCTCAGAGCTTTTATGGCTCCCTTTTCTTTTTAAATAATTTTATGGTCCTGAAATGAGTTATTCTAATCATTGTGATTATCTTAACATAGTGAAATGGCAGTTTGACTATAAAATTGACTGCTCAGCTTTTGGGTTTTGATGATTAAAAATAGTTCCTTTTACCTGCAACTTGGTGAAAGCAGTAAGGGCTACCTCAGTGTTCATATCGCTAGAATATCTAAAGTGAGACCTCACAAGAAATACCTGAGCGGCCTCAGTTTTAATTCAGTTCAGGATGTTTTACCTGCTGTTCTCGGTCTGCACTGATTTGCTGTGGTGGTTTAGACTAGTTACTGCCCCTCTCTGAACCTCAAGGTCCAGCCTTCAGGAGGTTTGGTTTCGCCTGATGCAGATCTCAGCTCAAAGCTGCCTTGCTCAAGGGGGTCTCTCTGACCCCTCCTTCTAAGGGATGCCTCTTCCCATGCCCGCAGTAACTATCACATGTACCATTCTCCTGCCTTCACTGAACAGTAACGATCTGAAATGGTCTATTTATTATTGTGTTCCTGTGTTTATTGTCTGTCTCCTCCAACAAGCAGTAAGCTCCATGGAAACCACAGGAAGCAGAGGCAGATGTATCAGGAGGTAGATCAACTTTAAGCTTCGGGACCCCCAGGGATTGTGTTAGCAATGCGATCACATGCTTATGTTATGGTTTTGTTGTTATCCAAAAAATATCAAAAGGAAAATATTCTGTTACATAATCGGCCAAGATCACTGTCCCTCTTTTTTCTGACTCTCCGCTAAGACACTTTGCTTCATGCCTAGCGGTGTCGGCCTTTTTGCATCCAGGTAAAGGGAATTTTAATTGGGGATATAACTTGTGGGGTTTGGAGGAGTGTGTTTTTGTGTAGTTTACCATCTTTTCTGAGACTTGCTTATTCTTAGAGAAATTTCACAGATTAGTAAGGGGCAGTGCTAAAATTCCAATAGGTATCTGTCTGCTTCTAGGACTGATGATCTTAGCATAGCGCCCTATTGCCCTTTGGTACATTTTGTGACAAGTCCACACGAGTCTGTTTTCACACTTTAGAGGCATGCTAACATGTCTCAGCCCCTTGCCAGTGTGAACACTCATTCCAGACCTATCTTCTTGGCACAACACATGTTTTCCAGTCTCATCACCTATTGCTGTCCAGCTTGCTCACTGCTGTATTTGAACTATATGTCTTCATGCTCTTAGACTGTGCCTTTGTCCATCTCTCCCATTGGTCTCAGTTGCCTGGCCCAATCAAAATTCTGCATGTTCTCCTTGAATTCATGCTGATTGACATGAACTACAGACACCAAAAGAGTTAGCATGAAAGTTTTAATATGTCAATTCAATGTGGACCATGATTACAAGCCAGTCATGAGCATCATCACTGCCAAGACTATTAAAGATACACCACTGCCCAAGAAAATTTGAAATTCTCTGAAATCTTAATGCTCCTCTATTAAAGAAATGTGATACTAGTTTCTCTAAAATGACATCAATGCCAAGTATTTACAGAATAATTGTCAATCATGAGTTGTGATGCCCAATGGAACTTTTTCATTGTGTCAACTAAGAAAAAAATAGTGCTGGAGAAAAAAAAGACACCTGAAAATTGGCTGTAGAAAATAATATAAGAACATCATCATAATAACAAAAATATACAGGTAAAATATAGACAACATAATAGAGGTATGGTATGCAGGTTATAAAGAAAAATAATGTTGTTTTTCTGGCTTATGTGAAATATATGTCAATATTTCAGCATTGTGAACAGATTAGCATTGTAATTTGTTATGATTTCTTTTCTAGTTTTAAATCAAGATTTACGCACTTGTCTAAGTTTTTATTCATTTTTTTTCTGTATCCTTTTCTTAAGGGGACACTGAGATTTTATAGGTTATTGGGTCTGCTCTGGCAGGGAACTTAAGTTTTGTCCTCAAGCCTGTATTCCCAGTTTTTAGAACCAGGAGAAAGTCAACAGATGTTTGGAAGAATCACACAGTTGCTCCAAGAATCCCATTTCAACTGGATTTGCTGTTTTTCTTGAGAACTCCATAGCAGAAGCTTTGACCTTTATTTGTTAAAGGCCCTGGTGGGGATTACAGAATCCAAGCAGCCCAGTGCATTCCTAGGCCACACTCCATGACCCTCTGCAGTCAGCTCTGCAGAGGCCATAGCCCCCTGTGACACACTTCTCGGGCTTATCTGGGCTTACTGGTGGCAACACGGTTAGGGCTTCCCTGTGGGAAGCAGGCCCCGAAGGACCCGGCTCCAGACAGCAAGTCAGGTCACATACAGATTCCCTGTATTCATGGCACTGTCCCCTACCACTGTCCTTGCCCCCCTCCCCTTGAGTCTAGCTTGCTTCCTTTGCCCCATAACACAAAGATCACAATCTTCTTGTCCTGGGTTGGTGATTTTGACAGTCTACACACACACATTCTGATCCAATATTTGGCCAGTTACTCAGGAGATCCATAAGAACAGCTATGTCTGTAGGGGGAAAAAAAAAAGACAAAAAGTAAACAAAACAAAATACTTTAAAAACATTTTCTCTTCATTCTTTGCAGAATAAAATCCATACTCCTAGCATAAAAATCTGGGTGCTTCCTTATCTATCTTCAACTCCCTGGCCTGTGGACTCGAACTTGTGAAGCTGTAATGCTGAGGATAGTATAGCCATGTTGGCACCATCATAATGGCCTTTGGAACTGCTGGGTCGGAGGAATGTCCAGTTTGCATGTCTGATCATTCTCTGAATTCCACGTAATGGAGAGAATGTGTATTTTTCCCTTCTCTCTGCATCCATGGTTATCTAAATATGTGTCATAATTTCCTTTCTGGCAAAAAATGAATCCCCTTGATCTTTGTGTTAACTACAGGGATTAGAAAAGAGACCTGTCCAGTTGATATTCACTGAGAGCCTATGGAATTGAGTCTGTAGGCAATCCAGGCAATCTGTCCAGACTTACTTAAACAATGTCTGTGCCTAACACAGTGCTTGACATGTGGTAGAAGGTAATGGAAAACAGTGAGTGAGTATCAGTGATATATTAAGGAAAGTTATCACAATCTTCATCCTGGCAATTCAAGACTCTCTAATCAATATTAGTAATAATAAATAATAAATCAATAGAGTATTTTCTTTGAGGCAGGGGCTGTGATGAACACTTTTAAGGATTTTTCTCTCATCTTAAAATAATAGCTCACTTATTGTCCCCATTTTGTATATGATGAAACGGATGTTTAAGAGGATAAACAAATCACTCAAAATCACATAAGAAATAAGGGGCAGAGCCAGGCTTTGAACCCAATTGTGGCTGGTCTGACTCATCCCTCCCTTATAACTTGCTTCTCATTTAGTAAGTCAGAGCAGACATTTAGAATCTGATTTGTATCTATACTTTTCTTTTTCCTTTCAAGAAAATCCCCATCTCTGACTGTACCTGCACCACATCTTATCCCTGCTGTACTGAGAACTAGTGGAGGATTCTTTGCAGTTAGCTGTCATTATTCTCTCTTCCTCTCCATCTCCATCCTTCTGACACCAGTGGAGTCACATCTTCCTTGTGGCTTCCAGTCTCAACTAGCATAGCACAAGGTTTGTGGCTCTGCAGGTCGACAAACTAACCTTGGCATAATAAATGACCTGCAGCTTCAGAATGCCTCCCGAATACCGAATGGCCACGGCTCCGTGCCTGGGGAATGTGGCATGGCCCCAGCGTTAGCCAGGTGACCCACAGCTGCACGCCCCTGGAATGAGAAGTAGATTCAAGCTCCTGGAATACTAAGTGCCTGCTCAAGGAATAAGGAATGGCTATGCCTTCCTGCAAAGGAAGAAGAAATGGGAGTGATTGACTTTGCTACTGTGAGATAACTACCTGTTAATACTAATAACACCCGAGTGAAACTGGGCAACCTCTTTAAGTCATCTGCTGAAAAAATGTCTGACCCTCCCCAAATCAGAGAAGCAGATCTCTTCCCACGGATAGAAATGTTCTCCCTCATTTTGTGCTTCCTAGCCTACGCCTAAGAGGGGGAAAAAAGAAATTTTGTTCCCAAATTCATTTTCCCAGTGCATTAATTTGGAATTATAAAGCTTTGTAATCCCTTTAGACAGCATTGGCATCTACAAAGTCCTACACGGAGAAGCAATTCCCCAGAGAGGGTGCCTGAACTCCTACCGGAAGTTGCCTGGGAAGGATAAAAGGTGTAAGGCTGTTTGCATCAATCATACTTAGTAACTGGGATTTTAATGATTCTCACCCTTGTTTCTTTATCATTCTCTCTCTCCCTGTCTCTCTCTTTCATTCTTTCTTGGCAGTAATATTGACTATGTCTCCTCTCCTCTCTCTTTTCCATTGCATTTCAATGCATTGGTTTTAAAAGGAGGATTTGCAAACTAAGTATTAAAACTCCAGGGCACTACATCTCCAAAATCTATAAAAACGATAAGAAGATAAGAGGCCAAACCTGCTGAAAGCTTCTCTCCTGGTGTCTGTGAAACGTGCAGGCTGGTCTATAATACCCCTAAGCCAAAAGCAATCTACCCACCAACCCTTCCCCAGCCGCCTGCCTAATGCAGGCAGATAAACCTAGCATTAATGTTCCCCACACTTTGGCAAATTAGTACCCAGGAGGCTGCTGACTCAATCAGGGCTTGTTTTACTTACAGTGTAGTACTGAGAAAAGGCCATAAACTCCAGCCTGACAGATCCGTAATGCTCATTTCAATATGCTTTCCCTGTGTGCAGTCTCGCTGATGAACTTTCATATTCCGCCAACAGAATATAGCAAACATATTAACGATGTGTGGTAAATTGCCATTGGATATACTGGGTCCTGATGACGGAAATTGTTGTGGGTAAATGAGATGGTCTGGTTGCCTGCTACCACGTTGGGGGTCCAAGATGATGCACTGTCCTGAAGGAATGCGGGCAAAGGGAGAGAGGGAGCAAGTCAGCGATAGAGGGACACAGATGCCTTGTCCCAGGGCAGATGGGGCATGGGAAACCTAAGACAACAGACTGTCAGGGCTGTCAGAGACTAGAGATCGGGTCTAGTTAAATGCATTAATCTGATGTACATTAAAATCAAGAATCAGAGAGGGAATGTGAGAAGCCAGAAAATGCACAGCGAGCATGTGGTTCCAGAGTAACAATCCAGTGCTCTTCTGATGGGTAGATGGGTTAGTTTCTATATCTGAGAGCATGCTTGTTTTATATAAATACGTGCTTGTCTTTAAGCCAATTACACAGAGCCTTTCCAGAAGATAACCAAAAGCAAGATTTCAACAATTCCCTGGAAGCTGCCAATACTTGGTAGGACCCTAGCTGCAATCCACATTTCTGTCTGGCTATATTTTGTGGGCCCCCAACCTGACAATCGCCAAGACAAGTTCTCAGGACATACAGTGAGGGAGAGCAAAGATCCACAAGCATTGGGCACCTGAAAGCAAATTCATAAGTTGCAATTCAAAGATCTAATTCTTATTCATTTATTTCCTGCCGATCTAAATTCAGAAAGGAAGGGACAACATGAAATTGTAGCTTTTTCTCAGTGAGGCACCCAGATAGAGAGTTATGGGAGCTGTCTTTGCTAAGAAGTCTCACCCTTTGTCTTCTGCCAGTTTCTATGGAACTTCGTCTGCAGGCTCTGGTGCCAGTGGGGTGTCCCAGCAGGTCTCATCGTAGTCTCCAGAAACTGTAGTGAAGGAACAATAATTTTTCCTCCACTTGTTACGGTGAGTGTTTGTCTGAGAGCCCCTTTCCTCTCTAGGGCACCAGGTAAATAGATAAGCTTATCTAAGATGGTTATGAGTTCTCCAGTGTGGCCTCTGTAACTCAGGTTTGTCTTTGGTCCAGTTAACCTACTTCTTCAGCCTTAAAACTAAGTTTTATACACAGGAGGCCTCACACTGGACCCCGTTCCGTTTCAGTCAGATCCAGTCCAGTTTCTAAGTTGGAACCAGACTGACACAAACCTGGTCCAGTTTCTAAATTGAACCCAATCAGACATGGACCTAGTCCGGTTTTTAAGTCAAACTTGGGCTGATTTCTGGACCCAGCTCATCCTCAGGCAGATGCCCGGACCCAGTGGAGCCTGGCTGGATTTTGGACACAGTCCAGAAAAAGAAAGGCTCAAATACAGTCTGCAGAGCTGAGGAGCTGGGACCCTGTGGACTCCCCACCACCCCAAGCTGAGGTCCAGAGAGAGCAGCAGCTCCAGGGCTCAGAGGTACCTGCACCTTCTTGTCCTTGGCTGGGGCCTTGGGGTCTTCTCTGGTTCCCTTTCATCACCAGGACTGTTAAAAGATAAACTGAGGCAGATTTTAAGAGTTTATTTGAGCAAAATTCAATTGGTAGTATCCAATCTAGCAGCTAGAAAGGAGCTCTGAGGAGCTGCAGGGAGTGAAAGACGTTTGTAGGCAGAAGTGAGGGAGCAAGTTCCTTATGTGTAGGTCCTCACATACCTTTGGTTCAGTGTTGATGAGAAAAAACATCAATTCCCAGTTGGGCCACTGTTTCTATGGAGTTGGCAGGTCTCCTCATGTCTGTGTGGGTTTTCTCCAGGGATTGGTTTCCCCCCACATCCCACAGTTGTGCACATGAGAGGAACAGGTGTATCTGCATTGTCCCAGTCTGAGTGCTCATGGTTGGGTGTGAAGGCCCATGGGCATGTGCCAGTGCCTGTGGGTGGGTGTGAGTGGCCCTGTGAGGGTGGGGCGCCCTCTCCAGGGTGTGTTTCCACCTAGCACCTTAGCTCCTGGATGGGCCCAGCTACCCCT
This sequence comes from Corynorhinus townsendii, assembly GCA_026230045.1. Lineage (NCBI taxonomy): Eukaryota > Metazoa > Chordata > Mammalia > Chiroptera > Vespertilionidae > Corynorhinus > Corynorhinus townsendii. Next base: position 164,343,364 of record JAPDVU010000005.1, on the reverse strand, counting down.
GACCCTGAGCTGGAATAAGTTGATTGGAAAAGAAGTATCTTACTTGTTCTTGTTAATCTTTCTGAAATGTATTTATTTCAGTGTTTAATATTGGAAACTTTTTGGATCTCTGTTTAGAAGGGTGATATTTCTGTGGTCAGAAACAGGCTGAAGAAAACTCATTCTTGTTTTTATCATTTAGCTTATGGTAAAATTAGTTTTGTCTCATGCCATTTCACTTAAAGTTGTGGTTTCTGTAGAGGGCTGCCTGGGAAGGCACATGGGCATTTCTTTAAATTGTTGTCAGAGTCAGAGGCACTGGCAGAGCTGCCTCTCAGTTACACCCTCCCCAAGAAGGTGGGGGGTGTTATCAGTGCTGACTTTTTGCCTTTGTCCAGGTGTTGGGGAGTGGGCTTTGATATGTAAATCAAGGCAAGCACCAGAAATGCTTGGGCCTACTCAAGAATGCAAATAAGCTCCTTTGATCCTAAATTTTGGTGATACTTCCTAGTATTTGGGGGTATAAAATAAACTTGCTTCATGGGCTCTGGGTCCCTGCCTCTCCATGAGAGGTGGCAGCGGTTCCACCCAGCTCCCAGCCTTTAAATCTATCTCTGTATCTTCTTTCTTTCATTCTTTCTTTTATGTCTCAATCCCTGGCCACCTCCACTTAGAACCGGTTTGTTCATCTCTCTTTCCGTGCTGGACTCGGAAAAGGGAGATCCCCGCCATATCTGGCCCCCACAGGTTTCCATGATGTTAAGTGAGGACTTACTGTGCAGGGCAACAAAGGGGTCAGATACTGCAGTTACCTACCTTCCTTAAGGGGGGGGGACAGGGGTCTAGCCAGCTGATCACCTAACTGGCTGGTTACCATTCCATTTCTGGGAGAGTTGTAAGCATTGGTAACTTAAGTCTCAGTTTGGCGACTTGGAGCTTAGCATAAGTGACTCTATTCTGGGCCTGTTGTGTTTTTAACACACCCTTTCTTCCCCTTTTTCATCCCTCCCTTCCTCCCTCCCTCCCAACCTCTCTCCCTTCTTTCTTTCTTGCCTTCCTCACACCACTCCTTTCTTCAACAAATATCTACTTACTGTCAGCACTCTGCAAGCCCCAAGAGTGTAACAAACACAGATGTGACTCCTAACCTTTTGTGTCATACACTCAATTAATTTTAACACAGTGTGAAATGTCCAATGATGGGAAAGTAAAGGTTATTGTGGAGCCCAGAAGAAGAACACAGAGTACAGCCTTGGGGGACTGGAGTTGAGGGACAGCTTGCCCATCATAGTGACTTCCCAGGTGAAGGGAGCAAACCAGATAGGAGGTAAGAGTGAGGGTGGGGAGGTTTCAAGAAGGAAGGGCTAGAGATGAAATAGAAATTCAGTGTGGGTAGTATCAACTGTGTACTATAAAATTAATTAAGATAAATGAGCTCAGAGAGGTAGAAGGGAGCTATAAGAGGAAGCCATGTAATAGGTTTGGAATTTATTTTATGGGCAAAGACAATTGAGAGTCACTGTAGGAATACTTATATGGCTGAATTTGTCTGTGGGGGAGAAATTATGTGGGTACAGAAAATAGGAGGACCACTGATAAACACGATATTTTATTGATCTCATTATATATTTAAAATAAATCCTATGAAATAAAAGCCTAGTATACTAAGTGTCCAGTTGTCTGGTTGTCTGTTCAACCAATCAAAGCATAATATGCTAATGATATGCTAAGGCCGCTCAACCACTCACTATGACGTGCACTGACTACCAGGGGCAGACGCTCCGACCAGTAGGTTAGTTTGCTGCTGGGGTCCAGCCTATCAGGACTGAGTGATATGGGCCGGACATGCCCTGGAGCCCTCCCACTGTCCCTCCCTGGCTGACCAACCTCCTGCATCCATCTCTGGCCTCAGCCCTGCACCAGTGGGGTCCCTTGGCCTGGCCTGTGCCCTCTCACAATCCGGTCTGAGGGGACCACCCCCCTGAGTACATGAATTTTGTGCTGGGGGCCTCTAATAAATAAATAAAACAATGGAAAAGGAAATAGCTTCAAGGATACTTTCTAAGAGTAAGTCACAAAACCCTGAATTAATCATCTCAGTGGCAATAGAAGAGTTGGATATGTATAGTGTAACAGAAGAAGATAGGCTTTATTAACCAAAGAACTTAAATGCATATATGTGTAACCCATGGACACAGACAATAGTGCGGTGAAGGCCTGGGACAGGATGCAGGATGGAGGGGGTCAATGGGAAACAAAGGGGACGTCTGTAAGACTTTCAACAATTAAGATGATTTTTTTAAAAGAAGAATGTAAGTTTTGATGGAAATTCAAAATTTGGCATATAGCAGTGGCACAGTGTATATTTAGGATCACTGACATCACCTTACACCAGTTCAACATTCTATATGTTTAGAACTTAGTGCTAGCCCCTGTCTCTTTTATAAATTTTTTATCTTATGGGAAAAAGAATACTGTAGAGAAAGAAGGGGAAGGGAGATGGACTTTCTGCACAGCCAAAATGGCTTAGAAACCTACAGAGACAAAGAGTGCCCTGTTCACGTCTACATTTGGAGGAATGTCAAGCCTTACCATAGTCAGAAAGTTTAGGATGGGTATGAAGTCTCAGGATAAAATGAAAGAACTGGATCATTAACTGAGCTAGAGGGTATTCATTACACACTTAAGTACTAAGAATGAATGACCTATAATGCTATTCTCTTAGCAGTAAGCATTTTATAAACGTTACAATTCTTCCAAAGTTTATCATTAGACTAGCCTCATTTGGTTGGTATTCGATGAGGTTTGAATTTAGCTGTAACATGTGAACAGGGCTAATTAAGAGAGTTTTAGAGTTTGTGTTGCCTTGGGAGGTGTAAAAAGGAGCAAACATGGCCGTTAAGGGGTGAAACTACATTGTCATAATAGATGAGAGAAGATTTCTAGAAATAATCATAGAAGATCAGTTAGGAGCATAATTGATGGTCACAGGTTTGGTGATGACCTGTCATTTATTGACTCAGTCATCTAACAAGCCAATATATATTTACTGACCACCTACTATGTGCCTGATAGGTAACTTTGTGCATGAACATAAACAATGCTCCCACTTTTATGGAAATTTCAGCCCAGTGAGGAAGACAAATGATAAGTGAATAAATGATAAAAAAATACAATTACAGAAGATAATATAGAAGAATAGGATGAAAATGGATAATGGAGGGAGGAGGTATATGGCAGCCATGAGAATGCACCACTTAGATTTCCAAATGTGTGACATTGCTAGCTCCTGATGTCCATCACCCCATTTGCACTAAGGCCACATATCCCAGGGGCTAGTCCCAGTCCGTGATTGAGCTTGGCAGGGATTCTAAGGTTTGGGAGATGTTTACATCCTCTAACATTCAACTTTTGGCCCAAGGACAACCCTATAGCCACACCAAACTCTTCTTACAATTTCAATGTAACTTACATTGGTTCTACCTTCTTTCCCTCTCTCCATGCAGAGTCAGAATTGCATTAGTGTAATAGCTCTCCCAGCCTCTCCTGGGAGGATCCTTCCCCATTTTCTCTCACAAGCACTTCCCCAGATAAATTTCTTGCATATTTAATTCTATCTTGGCATCTGCTCCTTAGGGCTCAGTCTCACACAGGGTCCTTTAATTGAGGTGGAGAATAAGGTCTCTAAGAGGAAATAATATTAACATACACATACACACGCTACATGATGATAAGGATGTTGTATAAAGACCTAAGGAAAAAAAAAAATTCCCAGGACAGGGAAGAGCTAGTGTAAATGTTCAAGGGACAGAAAGGAGGCCAGTGTGGCTGGAGAATAATGGGAATTGGGAAAGGTGATATCAGATGAAAGCATCTCTATGGGGTATAGGGTATAGATGAACAGAAAGCTATAGCATCTTCTGCTATCTGGAAGCAACCACCTGTCTGGAGTCAGATGCCTGTTCTTACTATGTTAAGCTTTAGAGTTCTATAATTTTAAGAATGACAAATCTGACCAGAGGAAATGACTGAATTTCAGAAGCTTCAGACAAGCTTGAAGTTGGAGCTCGCAATAGCAGTTGGAGGGAGTCCGGGCTATTTTATAGTCATTGGCTCACCTCTGATTATCATCATCACTCTGTTCATTAATTAAAAAGAGTCTCATCTCTGGGGTTGCAGTTCTGGGCTAAGACCTTAGTTTAGCTGTCCTTCTCCATCTGCCTCAGTCTAGCATTTAAGCTAGTCTAGCATTTAAGCTAGCATTTAATTCCTGATCAATACCAGGAATTAAAGACTAGCCCCATCAGAAGGTAAAACTGTAATTTCAGGACTCCATATACATCAAAGGTAGATAAATAAACACAGGATCAGTTTCCTCCTCTACGTCTTGCAGGCCTTTAATGACTAAGCATCAAATGCGTGTGCAGGAGGATCAGTCCGGGAAATGAGGTGCAATGGGATGTGTGTCTACAAATCTGCATTTGCATATACTCTGGTCTTTATATTGTCACAGTAGGAAAACATCCTTCCACTTATTATGTTCCAGACTTGATTTCCTCTTCTGAAAAACGAAGCAGTAATAATGCCAGGCGTACTTGTCTGGCAACAATTTATTGGGATGTCTGATAAATTTAAATAAGAGATTAAATTGCAAGTGCTTATCATCTCCTTTTCTCTGACTCCAAAACTTCAAGAGAAAAACATCTTACCCACTCATTTTCTTACATATTTCCAGACTCTTTGTTGAAGTTTGTTTTTGTAAGCCCCTTTTCTGGTGTTAATTCTGGTATTACTTTCTGGTATTATGATAAAGTTGGGTTGGAGTGAGCTAAAATTTACCTCAGAGAGAGGTAGAAATAGTGGAAGAAAAATGAGTAAGAAAGATAAGCTCTGCAGGCTGGAAGAAAGAATATCTATCCCTTTTGATTGTCTCTTAGGGCCTACAGGAAATCCTTTAAATTACATAATTACTTATTATTGCTACACTATATTTCTTTGAATGCATGCTATTGTCAAGATTGTATTATGCAAATTCAAGTTTTATGAGTTACAAATAAAATTATAAAACAGATGGGAAATTATTTTAGTATTAGAAGAATGAGAGCCATTGCTATCTTGGGGGAGCTAGTATGTTTGGTGGTAAATTTAGACTGGATCAGATAACTCCTAGCCTGACCACTTAATCTAGAGACTCAGCCACCATGAGGAGTTTCCATGAAGAAACTTAATTACCATTTTCCTCATAAAGGGTAAAATTTGACTACTCCTGCGTTATAAAGAACATAACTTAATATGTCAGTTGCTATGAAATTTAAAGTTATTGTGCTGATGTGAGCTATAAGTATAAACACATACATAAAATCCTTGGACTATTCTAAGTAGACACATTTCTTAAAGAGTTAAATAATGTTTTCTGGTTTTCAATGCTAGTTTTGCTTATTTTCCTATCTTTGTTATATAATCAAAACTACCTATGGTGTTGATAATAAATAATTAGCATTTACACACACACACACACACATACACACACACACCTATAGACCTATAGCAACTATTCACATGTCCAAGGTCTTTCATTTTATAGTTAGGAAAGGAAAAAAATAACAAAATAACAATCCAATTAAGCAAGGATTTGAATAGATTCATGGAACAAAAAACGTACAAAGTAATGGAAATATGGGTGTACTCCAGGCTGGCCTTAAACTAGTCTGAGCATAAAGCATTAATGATTTGGATACCAGGTGCTATAGTTTGAATGTCTGTGTTCCCTCAAAATCCACATGTTGAAATCTTAATGTCCAATGTGATGGTATTAGGAGATAGGGCCTTTGGAAGGTGATTAGCTCATGAGAGTGGAACCCTTATGGATGAGATTATAAACGTGAGTGCTCTCATAGAAGAAACCCAGAGAGCTCCTTAGCTCCTTCCACTATGTGAGGATACAGTGAGAATTCTATGAGCCTGAAGAGGCACCCTGATCTTGGACTGCCAGCCTTCACAACTATAAAATAATGCATTTCTGTTGTTTATAAGCCACGCCAGCCTGTGGCATTTTGTTGTAGTGGCCTGAACAGATCAAGAGATCAGGAGCCAATGTTAGATGCAGAACTTGGAAGGAAGGGCTCTGTCTCTCCATGCCAGTCCTTCAATACCTAGTATCCTCTTCTCATCCAAACAGCAGAACCAGCATCCTTTCAGCAATACCAGGACTGGTAGGGTGGGAGTGTGTTGAGAAACTGCCCTGGGCAGGAACACTAGCACTCCTTTGGTGGACAATGGCAGCAGAAAGCAAGGCTGCTCCTAGTGCAGATAGCGGTAGAGACAACTCAGGAGCCTGAACAGAACACAAAGACCACGGAGCTGACCTATGAGGCAGAGTGCATCTTCTGGACGTCTCTGTGTGCACATGTGAGGCACCCCTCTGAGGACACATTTTGAGGCATGGGGGGGGGATCTTAATCATAATATCACTTGGGTGATATTTATCAATTCCATAGACTTCAGGGCTACACTACAATATAATGTACATGAGAAATGGGGCCATATGAGAGACCAAAAGAGATAGAGGGAAGGAAGGAGAGCAGGAGGGAGGGAGGGGGGACAGAAAGAGAGAATAAATTATGGAAATTCAAAGGAGTAAGAAATTAAAGGGCAATGACAATAGCACACATTTAGCATTTATTAAGTGCCAGGCATTTAGTGGACATGTACATAAACAGACATTCATAAATACACATCTAGACATACATACATAATCATTTATTTTCCACAATACCTTGAGGTAAGTAAATTAGTATCCACATGTTATCTTGCCTCTCTTCTAGAGGTTAAGATTATGCTGCTAGTGAGTAAAGGAACTAGAAGTCTGTCTCTTAGGTTTAAACTAGAAATCATTCCATTCTGTTGCCTGGGTTTAAAGACGAGAGATGTATTATGGTTTTCTCAATCTGGATCTAAAAGATGAGATATGGAGTGATGAAGGGTTCACCAAGCAGAAGAAATAACATGAGGAGAAGTATGGAGTTTGGTAGCTCAGTACATCTCACAGAAGTGTGGAAGATAGTTAGTGATCACTTATAGACCATACATGAGTGGTCTGAAAACTCAGGATCTTGATCCTCAACCTGTCATCTAAGCCTCAAGGGGTTATGTCAGTTAACCATAGGATAGTAAATAATCCAATGATGAAAAATTCACCAGTCCCTACTTGAAGTACAAATGATGAATTTGGGAGCCACAGGGACTCACAGTATTAACAGTCATCCATGATAGCTGTTGCTCCAAAGGTGTATCTTCCCAAATCTGAATCCCCCATGGCAGTGGTTCGAGGCAGTGTTGGAGGGCCAAGGCAGTGAGGGTGCCTCCCAATGTCTGCCACTTCCTGGGAGATCGATGTCCTGTCTAGCATCATCTCTCTTCTGCCTGCTGATATGAGAATTCCCTGAAATCATTTGTCCTTGATTAGTGGTTGGATCATCTTTTCCCTCACTCCCTAAGTACAAGGCACAGGACTCTGAGGCACTATGACAGTATGTGACTTGCCAAGCTTCCAAGTGGCCCCTCTCTGTGGATTCCTTGTTTTCACACATTCTGGGTTGGAAATGCCTCTCCTTTGTGAGAGCAGATGCCAAAGACTCAATTTTCTACCAACTTAGTTAACAAGCACTTATTGATCACTTACTGAGTATGGAGTACCAAATAAATTGTATTGGAAGATGCAAAAGAAAGAGCAAACATGGTACCTATAGAGTATAGACACCAATGGGAGCAGAAATCACTCTTGGAACAGAAGCAAGATGGTTATAATTTAATAAGATGCAAATATAAAATAATTTATTATATTTCATTATAATGCTGTGCCATTTCTAATGATGGGACCAGAGGGAATTGTGGTAACTAATGGTTTCTAAATGCTGCTCTAGGCATAGTAAACATCTAACACAGAGTCACTGAAGCGAAAGGCATAACATCACCCGTAGTAAAGCCAATGTAGGCTTGATCACAGCAAACACACCGTATTTCTCTGAAATGTGGGGGGAGGAAATCATTATCACATTACCCATGGCTCAGACTTTAATTTTAATGACTTCTGATGCACATCTTCTAGGAGGAAAATCATACCTTTATTTTACAAATTCAGGATGAGGGGCACATCTAGAAAAAGTGTAAAATGTTTAGTGAAGTTCTTGTATAGAATGTAGAGATGGATCCATGGAGTATGTAAATGATTGGGACAACGTTGGCCAAAGGCAGCCTATTAGAAAAACTGTGTTTTGAGTTCCTTCTTGTAAGTGGTGAAGGGTGTGCAATAAACCAATGATGGGAGGGAATTCCAGGAAATGTTCCAAAAATCTTGCATTTCCCTATAGGCTGCTTGGCTACAGGGCAGGGTTAGCAGACTTAAATATGGAAACAATAAAAATTATCTATAATCCTATATAACAAAAGCCTAATATGCTAAGTGTTCAGTCGTTCAGTCGTCTGTTCAACCAATCAAAGCATAATATGCTAATGATATACTAAGGCCCCTCAATTGCTTGCTATGACATGCACTGACCACCAGGGGGCAGATGCTCCAACTGGTATGTTAGCTTGCTGCTGGGGTCTGGCCCATCAGGATTGAGCGAGACCCGCCAGAGATGCCTTGGAGCCCTCCCGCAGCCTCTCCCCAGCTAGCCAACCTCCATGTTCCTCACTGGCCCCGACTGTGCACCAGTGGGGTCCCTCCACCTGGCCTGCACCCTCGCACAATCCGGGACCCTTTAGGGTATGTCAGAGAGCCAGTTTCCACCCGATCCCACAGGCCAGGCCGAGGAACCCCACTGGTGCATGAATTCATGCACTGGGCCTCTAGTAGCTGTATATTTGACATATGAAGGAAGACCTTGAATGTTTGATATTTCCTAATTAATCATATTTACAAAACTAAGTTATTTGGAAAGTAACACTGATTCCAAAATAATTTAGGATGACAAAAGAAATATGTTTAATTAATAGATATGAAATTGTTCTGATCTCTTCTGTGAGAACAGAAGAAAGAGAAGCTGTTTCAAACACAAATAATTGCTATCATTTATATTGAAACATGAATTAGACTTCCAAGTGAGAGAAAGAAAAACTAAGAAAGAAACAACAGAGAAGTTTTAAAGAAGACAAAAATGGAATATAAGGGGGAAAAAAGGTGAAATGGGGTGGAGATGATGACATATTTAGAAATAAGCTTTGAGAAAGACCCTTGTTCCAAGGAGCAATGAGAGTCCTCTGGAGAACTCACATGTGGCATTTAGGAGGTGTGGGAGATGTTGGAAAATAACACAAAAGCTATGAAATTGAGAGGCATGTCTAAGCCATTCATAGGCTTTCTCCTTTCAAATTTTTCAATCAAATAATCCATCCCTACCTCTGTGGGGTGAAGCAGTCAGGGGCTGAGTGAGAGGTCACAAGGTGGTACTAGTCTTCCATGCAAAGACCCAACACCAATAAAATAAAGACTCTTGAAAAACTCAAGAAAACTAATGAAAAAGACTATTATCAATAATAATGGAATTCAGTAAAACAGCGGGATATAAAATCAAGTGATAGAAATCAATAATCATGTCATATACAAGTAATTAGATGTTTTAATAAAAGAGAAAGCTCCATTTATAATAACAACATTAAAAAAAATACCTAGACATAAACTTAAAACAAATTTGTAAAACTTCTATCTGGAAAGTTTTTCAACATATTTTAAAAAATGCAAAATTAGTTGTAAACAAATGGAAATTTATACCATCAATGAAGCAGTATGGTAAAATCTTGACAATTGTTGAATATGAGTGAAGAGTATATCAAGATTCATTACATACTATCCCCTCTTCTTTGTTATATGTTGGAAAATTGAATAATAACCTAATTTAAAACAGTTTAAAAAGAAGGCTCCCTGCTAACAACTGTCTTGCTGAGCCATCCAGATCATGAGTTTATCACCTTCCCTCCCTGTTTGCTCTGCTGGTTTTTTGTTTCATTTTGTTTTGTTTTTTATATTTTATTGATTTTTTTACAGAGAGGAAGGGAGAGAGATAGAGAGCTAGCAACATCGATGAGAGAGGAACATCGATCAGCTGTCTCTGCACGCTCCCCACCGGGGATGTGCCCGCAACCCAGGTACATGCCCTTGACCGGAATCGAACCCAAGACCCTTCAGTCCGCAGGCTGACGCTCTATCCACTGAGCCAAACCAGTTTCAGCTGCTCTGCTGGTTTGAGTTGGAAGGGAATGGGAACCAGGACCAACCACTAAGAAGTTCAGGCATTATGGACTTAGGTATAATAAGAAGTTAAAATGAAAGCTGGGACACAAGAAAATTTTTCTAGTCTTAGGTTTATTCTGTTTCTTGTTCTTCTACAAATTAGTTTGATGAAGCATCTGCTGCGGAATGCTCAGGATAGAGACAGGGAACACGTGGAGTCTACATTCTGTGGTATACCACAAGAATGATATTGAGACCTGGACATAATCCTTGATTTTCCCTACCAGATACAATTGTCCAAAAGTCTATCCTACTTTCAAAATATTTAAATGTGTTCAGTCTCCATTTTTAACTTCTATGTTCTTGTCCACACCATCATCATTACTCACCTGGACCACTGCAAATGCCTTCAAAGTGGTATTTTTACCTCTACCATCAGTTTCCATTCCCAGTCTTATCCCCCAAATCTGATTTTTCTGAAGCCAGGAGAATCTTTCAAAGTACAAATGGGATCACACCACACCTCTGCCTTGCTAACCATCCAAAGACTCTCTATTGCCCTCATTTATAAACTTCAAGTACCTCATAATGGGCTTGCATAACCTGGCCCCTGCTCAAGTCTAGTTGAGAATTTTTAACTCTAATAGCTTTTAACACTAATAGCTTCCCCTTGCGATCCGTACTCAAGCCATGTTCACCTTACCTCATTTCCTTGAATACATAAAGCCTTGTTTCCCTTCTTGGCTTTTACACATTCTGTTTTCTCCTCTTGGGACACATGCCTCCTTCTCCCTCTGCCCTTGCCTAGGTCCTGTTTATCACCATCATTTCATCCCAAAAGCTTCCCTTGCCCCAGAGCTGGGTTGTGTCCCTGAAATGTTTTCTAAATTTGCCCTGTCACTTCTTCTCTATTCGTTTTATCTTTACCTTTTCTACACGCTCATGCCCTTCAGTGAGTTTTGGCTCATTCATCCTCATGTGTCAGAATTTAGCACAGTGTCTAGCACAAAGTAAGAAATTAATACCTATGCATGGACTTAATGCAGTTGAACAAGCATTGCAAAAATCCTCTAATGTCTTGCAGTTAAGCAAGGATTTTGCCTCTACATTAATAGATTGTTTATAGATATCCCCTAAGAAAAGAACTCTCTAGAAATATATGTACCCCAAATGCTAAAGATTATTGCAACCGGTGGTGACTTCAAACATATCCCGAATATGGGAAATCATTATCTTATGAGTTAATGAGCTGTGGTTTATGGCACAGTTAAAATAGCATGTTACCTGTGGGGGAGGGATGGAAGACTTGTAAAACAATTCAGAAACAAGTGTCAGTGACACATTTATCTCATTACTACAAGGGTTGATAAGAATGAATATAAACTATTAAGGCTTTGACTTTGGGGTCACTCAGACCCAGGTTCAAACCCTACATTAGATATACAGAGTGAGGCAAAAATAGGTCTATAATTATTTGTATGGAAAATAATGCAATAATTAATAAATAATAACACAAGAATAAGCTGTGTTTTCTGTACTCACAAGTGCCAAAAACCTATATATCCCTTGAGAAACCTCAGCTGAGTTGGTTAAACTTGCTCAGTCTCAGTTTACTCCTATATAAACAGGGATGAAAAGAACGAGAGAAATATGCCTGTATCACCTAAAATAATGTTTGGCACATTGCATGTTTAAAGTAAATATTCTAAATGAAACTCGAGTGAGGTAATGGAGCACAGCTTATTTTTTATTCAATACATTTTTATCAAGTATGTATTTCGTAAAAGGCACTTGACTAGACTGGCATACAGAAATAACTGTGTAATTCCATGCTTAGGAAACACAGGCTGAAGAGAATGACAGAAACGGTGACCTGGTAACCGGATGTTCTGTGTGCCACAGGTGACACAGCGCAGAAAGCATATTGAAAAACTTGAAAAGCTCAACAATGGCAAACATTGCCAGGGATGTGAGGCTAGGAAGCCACCTCCCCCTGCTGGCTGTGGAATAGATGGGGTGAACATTCTGGAGAACACGCTGGCTATCCCTGGTCCAATTAAGTGTTGGAATACTCTTGTCCTGTACGTCTTCTCTGGGTATTTATTCAAAATGAATTTTCAGGAATAGAAGGGATGAGTCAGAGAGTTCTCATGGCAGGGTCAGGTGGGAGGAGTATAAGAGCCTCTCCTTGGAGCACTAGGCAGGTAAAATGTGGCAGCTGCACACTTTAGGTACCAGAAGGTCATGTGACGCAGCAGCCTCACTGTGCAGTAGCCACAGGTGGGCCTGGAAAACAAAATAAGAAACACAACACATTTTCATTTATGTGCATTAAAGTGTATGGACCACAAAATGACAACATATATACAAGAACTCATATAAACAAAAGTGTCCAGTTAAACACATTAGATGAGTTACCTGTGATGCGGGGAGGGAAATGGGGATGCAAGGGAGTAAAATAAATAGAATAGGAGCAGGTCCTTGTAAGAACAAATCATACAAATTTGTCATGCGTGAAGGAGGATGAGTTAGCCAGCCCTATCCACTGAGACTGATAAAGAAACATAATTTTTCTTAGGATGAAGAGGAAAATGCCACGGAACAGCACTCATTCTTTTAACAAATATTTATTTTTGTGCCCAGCATTATTTGCTAAGAAAAAAACACAGAGAACACAATAATCCAAAACCTCGAACCTAATGGGGCTTAGGAAATTTTAGTGGGGAGGCAGACAGTAAAAAAGTGCACAAATTAATACAGTGCGATTTCATGTGGCAGAAACGCTATGAAGAAAGATGCATCAAGGTCAGGAGTTAAGAGGCCAAGGAAGGTCTGTCTGAAAAAGTGACATTTGAGCAGAGATATAAATAAATGTGTCAGGGAGAGACACGGTTGACAATCCAGATGGGGCAATTGAGGGGTTACGGTATCAATTCCAATGAGGAGCGGGGCTTAGGCAATGCTTGGGCACCAGCTGGGTGCCCTGCAGTTCAACTCAATTCTGACACTTTCTATCCTGAGGTAGCATCAGATCCCACAGGTGAAGGGGTAAGTCCTACAAGACCACCCCAACCCATCACACACCAGTCAAAGCCCAGGTTGTTACCTGTATTTCTCCCAGACTGGCTATAAATCAAAGATTCCCATAGTCCCCTCCTCGAGTTTGATTAATTTGCTAGAGTATCTCACAGAAATCGGAGAACCATTTTATACATTAGATGACCAGTTTATTATAAAAGGATTAACTTTTCTTGTAATGTTAAATTAGCTCCTATTCTTAGGATCAGCCAGATGGAAGAGATGTGTAGGGCAAGGTATGGGGAAAGATCTCAAAGTTTCCTTGCCCTCTCCAGGGCTGCCACTCTCTCCCAATACCCACCTGTTCGCCAACCTGGTAGCTCTCCAAACCCAGTCCTTTTGGGTTTTTGCAGAAGCCTCATGACATAGGCATGATTAAATAAATCATTGACCACTGGCAATTCACTTAACCTCCATTCCGTCTCCCCTCCTTGGAGGTCATGGGGTGGGGCTGAAATGTAATCACATGATCTCTCCAGTGGCAACCAACCCCCATCCTTTGGTGTTTTCCAAAAGTGTTCATCTCTTTCAACACATAGGAAATTCCAAGTGTTGTAGGAGCTCCATGCTAGAAACGGGGGCAAAGAACAAATATATATTTCTTATTGTAAATCACAATATACCAGGGAATAAATAGAAGACTGCTAAGTCAATGGCAGGTGGGCAATGAGAAAGCCTGTGCTCTGGAAACAGAAGGCCATCTTGGCTCAAGTGAAGAGACACGAAGCATGTGGAAGGGGAGGTCAAACAGAAGGATGAGTCAGATTGTGTGGATCTCAGCAGAAGAGCGAAGGGGTTTAGATATTATTCTGAGTCTGTCAAAGCCAGTCACAGAGTATGTCAAAGCCAGTCACAGAGTCTGAGCAGTGACATACTTTGACATACTTTTGACTTCCTTTTTGAGAAAGTTCTCTTGGGCTGCTGTTGGGGACCCTTAGGGCAGGGTCAAGAGTAGAAACAGAAAGAAACATCAAGCAAGAGACTGTTTCAATCATCCAGGCAGGAGATGATGGTACCTTGGTTTGGGTGTGATCAGGGCTTCAATGGAATGTTTACTTTTTCTAGAAGACAAGCTCAGAAAAGGATAGTTAGGATGAGGAATAGAATTAAAACTGACTCAGAAATATGGACTTTGCAGGAGATTTAGGGTGTATGGTAACTGAAGGAGAGGAAAAAATACAGATGGAAGAACAATCAAGGCCAGTTTAGCAAGGGCTGGATTAACAAACTAAGGAATTTGGATTCTTTCCTGCCGAAAATGGACCACCAGGGGAACGGGCTAATGTAACCTCACCTTTTATAAGATAGTTATGGGAGCCTTGTAAATGATTATTTAGAAGAGGCAGAAGGCAAGAGGTGAGGAATCCTTAGACCAAAATCATTGTAGTTTACAAGGATAAGAAAGGACATGTTGATGTAATTAAGTATCAGCGGTACTAAAATGTTCTGCTGAATTGAGATGACACACTGGTTTCTTGTAATGTTAAATTAGCCCATGAAAGGTGCTTAGGGTCGGATCTGACACATGGTGATCCTTCAACAAATATTAGCTATTATTTACATAATATAAGTAGTAATGATATTATTCTACAGCCCTTTAAATATTCCAGTACTATTTCTATGTACAGGAGCAACACAAAGAATATGTAAATGTCTGTCATTTCAGAGGAGCAGAAGTTATTGAGGGAGCTAACCTCTCAAATAACTGACCTACAGGCTACATTGGTAGTACAGGTATGGTATGCATAAGGAGTGTTGGGAGGGTCTGGAGAGGAGACATGAATTTAGAATAGGTCACGTGGAATGTTTTGGTGAGGAGGAGGAGGATCTGAGAAGGCTGGGTGAGTATGAATGGGCACCACTTGGAGAGAATAAGATGTGGTATGGCATAAAGTGAAAGCATGGACTTTTGGAATCTATTAGCTGAGACTGAATCCTGGCTGTGCCATGTCCGAGCTTTGTGATTTTAGGGCAACTTCCTCCCTCTAAACCTCAGTCTCCTCATTTTGAAAATTGTATTGAAAATATTATGTATCTCATGAGAAATCTTAGGTATTTCATCCCGGATGAAAAAATTAGATAATGCAGGTGCATTTCTCTCATGGTACACCTTAAGAGAGAAACCCATACTGCTATTATATTTTGCTTATTATTATGATTCAGCCAACTCTTATGCAGAGCATCCCTGGCTTCTACCCACTGATTTTGGTCTTCCTTTGAATGCTAAGTCTTTCATCCTGTGTGAAGCGCAGATTCTGACCTGACATTTGCATTTCCCATTGCCTTCGCCTCAATATCAAGGAAATCTCCCTTTCAAATTAAAGGGAGATATGATGTTCTTGAGCATAGCTACCCCCTCTTGCCTTAAGAGTGACATTTTGATGTGATTTGCAGGATTTCAGAGTGGAAGATGCTCTGCAGTGGTCGGCAAACTCATTAGTCAACAGAGCCAAATATCAGTACAATGATTGAAATTTCTTTTGAGAGCCAAATTCTTCTAATGCCACTTCTTCAAAATAGACTCACCCAGGCCATGGTATTTTGTGGAAGAGCCACACTCAAGGGGCCAAAGAGCCGCATGTGGCTCGCGAGCTGCAGTTTGCCGACCACTGCTCTATAGCATTGGTACAATATACCGCACTTATATGGCAATGAATGGATACCAATATTCCAACCCACTATGAGTCAAAACACTCACTTCCTATGCCAGGGTGTTCAGAAATTCTACTATGCAGGTGTTTAGGAGCGACATGGTGAAATGGAGATTTGCTTTCAAATTAGTTCTCCTGGTCTTCCTTCCCCACCCCCTGTCTTCTTACATTAAGGAGTCAGAGCACATCTCTGCCCAAAGAAACATTCACACACAACCATTACGGGATGGTAAGAACTATAGTCACAGAGGATTAGAAGGAGCTATAAAATATTTAGTTCAACTCCTACACATTGGTGTGCAGTATCAGCTTAAATGAATCCTTAAGTGAACAGCTTACTATCTTCGGAGGCCTCCCATCCCATTTTGGGAGAGCTACAACTGCTAAAATAGTATTTTCTTTTTATACTGATTTAACTTGTGTCTCCCTGTACCCTATACCTATTTGGTGAAACCCGAAGTTTTATCCTTTTATTTGAGCCCCTCAATCATTTTAAAACACTGAGACATTACCCCAAGTCTGTCTGTCTTAGGTTTCTTGCTTGGCTTCACTTATTCGAGCATCCTGTTATTCTCCTCTAGAATTCTCATTCATTGTGTATTTGGGCACTTATTGTGGGCACCAAACTGCGTGATTCTCAGGTGCCACTCATTTATTTTCAATTACCCAAAATAGATAAGGAAGTAAAGGCAGAGATAGGTTAAGTAAACCACGTAAGATTATACAATGAGTAAGAATGTACATGGGATTTCAATCCGGGTCATACCTGAACCCAGCGTGTGCACTGCTGGCAGATGTCTTACACTGCCTTTCCACGCCCTCTTTGATGAAAACTTCTTATGCAAAATTAAAAACAGAATTATGATAAATGTAATAATTACTATGACAAATAATCACTGAAGTTTATTGAGAGATAACTGATCTAGTACCTTGACTCTAAGTCTTTTAATCTGTATAGCAACTTTGAGGTAGGTTCTCAGGGTGCAGATGAGGAAACAAGGCACAGAAAGATGGAATAACTTCCCCAAAGGTATGCAGCTGCTAAGGGGCAGGACTAAGATCCAAAGCCCCAAAGTCTGCTTCTGTAATTGAAAGAATTATGCTGCAATCCCATATTCCCAAATCTTGATGTTGTTTTCTGTCATGCTGTAAAGTCAACTTATATTTGTGTCAGCAGCATCTCACTTGTGCCTATTGAACAATCAGTGATATGTGTGTGAGTGCATGTGTGTGCGTTTTGTTTTATAAGAAAAGGACAGGCTGTGAAGTGCTGTCTTCTCTGTACTATAGTTATTCAGTGGGGATTTTTGCAGGCCAACCATTTATCCCTGTTAAAGGCCAGATTTAGGGATTCAGTCCATTGCTTCAGCCCTATGAGACTGTGTCACTGATCATTCTATACCCACTCTCCAAGCTTTGTAACAATTCCTAAAATAATAAACACATCTCCTGGCCTTCCTCTAAGTCATTAACAAAATCTTTTGCACAAGACTGAGCATATACTTTCAGCGGGGAGGAATCCTTAAACTTCTAGGAGATTTGTTCTTTGAGCACTTGACAGATACTTTTAAGCAACCAGTGTGTGGCAGGCATCAGAGTAGCCATGGTAAATAAAACTTTCAGCAAAAATAAACTACTTCATGGCATTTTCAGCTTTAAGTGGGGGAGATACATTAATCCAATAATAATACAACTTAATGATAAGTATTCTGAAAGGGCTATTCAGGGTCAGAGGGTTGAAAATTCTTCCTCTGAAAAAGTGATGGTTGTACTGAGATTTGAACATTGAGCTGGACCAACTAGGTAAATGAGGGGAGAAACACTGACCAGCCTTCGTAACAAATTCTCTTTGGCAATTGTTGACTCTTTAAATTGGTTGAGCCATTGTCTTAACAGGATGTGAAATTGATAAAGACTGCATTAGAGCAGCCTTCGCCAACCGGTAGTCTGCGGACCACTGGTGGTCCATGAGGTCCAACTGGTTGGCAACTGTTGCATTAGAGTAAATGTTTAAAATATTCTAGTTCACAGCTGTGCAAACGTGGTGCTGTGAGTGGTGCAGGGGTGTGTCATAGTGTACTGTTTTTAAAGAGTTCCTGAAACTAAACATCTTGAAAAATCCTGAGTGAATCTAAGTCAAACTAGTTTCTTACCTGTAGAACTTTGGGATCCTATGTAACATTGAAATATATTGTGAATCTGTTCTTTAACATGGTGTTTCCTCAACTTTTTTTTTTCCTGTGCCTCAGTCCTTAATTTTTTTCTTCCTCAGTTTCCAGAATTTAGTCTGGGAAACAATGTTCTACTTTAACCAAATCCCTCAACCTCCAATGCTTGACATCTCTCTAAGACATTTCCATCAAATTGCTATAGTCTTTTCTTGAATATCCTCAGTGAATGTGAAATAGAACCAATATTTTGATGTTGTGGGCTTTTTTCAAATAAGTGAAAAGCTTAGAACTCTGCCTGATCACCTTAGTTTTGTGAACTATGTCAGTTGCCTTGATTTAGTCTCGTGCTACTCAGAAGCCCAGAAATGGTCATTGCATTTTGTGACTCTCAGGAGAAGAGCTGTGTATTCCTAAAGTGAACAGTAGGTTGGGGCAGAACCATTGAAGCCTGAATTAGTCATATTTTATTTTTATAAAAAAGCTACTTGGTGCTCTACAAGAACGCTTTTCTAAACTTCATTAATAAATAAAAAAAACAAAAAGCCTACACGTGAATAAATGATGAAAGTACCTCCCTTGCAAATGGGTGATAATTTTTTTTTAAGTTTCTGAAAATAGGTCCAGTCTTCATGTGCAAGCATACTGCTGTTAGAGGAGCCCCTGAGAATGTCATTACGTGGCATGTTTGTCAGTAGAGGTGAAGAGACGGAAGGGAGCCTTGTCGTTTGAAATATAGGACATCTTTGACTGTGCAGATCACTTATTCACTGCAGATTATTTACAGCGGTTTTCTTAATTGCTGTAGATTGTGTAACGTCAGAAAGAAGCAAAATTTATAGATGAAAAGTGCAGGAGCTTCAGATGGCCTCGTGGAATGGTGCTGATCACTTTAATATGCTCATAGATCATCACTGTGCCTGGGATAGGCTCCTGTTATTATTATTCATAGATCACATTAAGATGTTTACATGTCTTTTTCACTACGAGCCTGAGAGGTTTTATTTATTTATTTATGTTTCGCTTAGGGCCAAGTCTGGTTTAACTTTGTATTCCTAATGCTTTGCATACCTCCCAATACAAAGTAAAGGAAAGGTTCAAGAATTGTTTGTTCGTTTGTTACTGTAATGAATATCATATTTCAAGAACGGTACCTCTGAGACCCAGTAAAATTCAAAAACTTAACCAAATCACTACCCTTCACCGTGTCACAAGCTCAGTTGGTAGGTTGAAATCAGCCTTTGTGTGGGAGTATTTACACCAAGGAGATTGGAAAACATGACAAAGGACCCCACCCTCCATCCATGCAGTAGGAAGCTGGTTATTAACCATTTACTAGCCCTACACTTCCCGAGGCTCCTGCATTTGTTCCCCAGCTCCCTTTCCTTTCCTTTTTTCCATTTCCTTTTCTTTTCCTCTTCAATGCAAGCAGTTGGAGGATTTTGTGGGTTTAGATTTTACCTCTTTAACCTTAGTTGATTCTGTGCCTAATCTTAAAAAATAAATTATCCCTGCCCTAGCTGGTTTGGCTCAGTGGATAGACCATTGGACTGCGGACTGAAGGGTCCCAGGTTCAATTCTAGTCAGAAGCACATACTTGGGTTGCAGGCTCAATCCCCAGTAGGGGGGCGGGGTTGCAGGAGGCAGCCGGTCAACAATTCTCATCATTGATATTTCTATTTCTCTC
Organism: Corynorhinus townsendii; assembly: GCA_026230045.1. Taxonomy (NCBI): domain Eukaryota; kingdom Metazoa; phylum Chordata; class Mammalia; order Chiroptera; family Vespertilionidae; genus Corynorhinus; species Corynorhinus townsendii. The sequence continues at coordinate 164,323,570 of JAPDVU010000005.1, read as the reverse complement.
TCTCCCTTCCTCCCTGAAATATAAATATATATATATATTCCTGACTCTTTATACACATCTCCCCCCTACCCCAATCCTCTAACCCCACCCCACCTCTTTCTCTTAAACTTAGTAGAAGCAAGGCTCATTCAGACATAGGTGTCAACAGAAGGAAATCATTTTGGTTGGAGTCTTATAATTAAGGACCATAGCATGGGATTTAGGGGAAAGCAGGGATTTTACAATTGGAGTTGGAATCCTCACTCCATCTCTTTGCTCTGTGTCTTTGAAGGAGTTATTTAACCTCACTAATCCTCTGTCCTGTAATCTGTATAGGAGACAATAAAACCAACTGCACAGTTTTCTATGAGGATTATATCAGATCATGTCTCTGAAATAATCTAATAGAATACCTGGTATGGGATAGTTAGACAATAAATGCAGCTATCTTATTATGCCATGTTTTTCTTCTAGGATTAGAACTGGATCACTATGTCAGTTGCACATCTGTGTTTAATGTGAATTGGAGACAAAGGGCCTGGAATAGATGCCAAGCTTTGCCACTTAGGGGTCGTATGATCTAGGCAGAACTCTCTGAATCTCAGTCTTACCACTTGTGAAAGAGGATAATAATGTCTCACTTGCCTTCCTCAGAGCACAATTGACAGAGAATCAAATGACATAATAAATCTGAAAGAGCATTGAAAACAAATAGGAAAAAACATTCCATGAGGCAGCTTAAAAATGCATATCATTAATGAACAATTCAATTTTTTAGGAATTTAACTAGAAAAAAAAATCTTAGAAAAAGAACCCAAAAAGCATATTCATCAAGAAAGTAATTGCAGTGGTGTTATTGTTAAGGAAATTTAAAAGAAGCTAAATACTCAATGACAGGGAATTATTAAGTAGATTAAAATGCATTTATATAGTAGAATGTCTGCAGACATAAAAGTCATTTTATAATAAACCTGAAAGAATATATACCACATTGTTTTTAAAGAAGTCATCATTTTGTGGTAAGATTCTTAGTGACTTTCCTTTTCTGCTTCTACATATATTCAAATTATTTTATAAATAATATATGGCACTTGTACAATAATAATAGCATAATAATAATAATGGTTACAAAACAATATATAAAATATAAAGAACACAGTGGCAGTGCCAGTGTGTGAATAGAGTGGGTCATGAGTAAATGTTCACGATTCAGGAGAAGATACTTTTCTGATTGCCTCCAGAATAGCGGATATTATAGAAAGAGGCTCTAAAAGGATCACCCCTTGATCTTCAGAGTCTCATAGTGGGACAACATGTTAGTGTTTTTCTTTCTTTTCATAGTAATTGGGGAGACAGGAATAACAGTGAAAACTTTGACTTTTTAAGTCAACTCAACTCTTTTAATCTCAGAAAAGAAAAAAGAAATTTCTTCCTTTGGGCACTGCTACTCTTATACATTGAATGTAATGTAAATAAAATGTGACATGATGCTGGGGAGAGGTTTGGGGGCCTAGCTGAGGTATGGGCCTTATATGGCTATTAAAAGGAAGATTCCATACATGCTTCTCAAGTGGGGATGCATAGCAGTAGACTGTCATAGCATACTTCACTCTAGTGAGGTCCTCAATACAGATAGACTAGACCCCAGAATCTTTGTTTTTACTGACTGTCCCTAACTCCCTGGCCAAAGCTTATCGATTAAGGCAGAGGTACATGCCCTGAAATGACTTTTATGCAAGTCAGATTCTCAAGACACATATTCTGTGCATCTCAGAAATGTGGGCATAGTATTGGCAGTGAGGGAAGATCCAGGAGCTACAGTTGCTGAGGTCCTGGGGTCTGCTCTGACTCTTTATTCTGGAGCCTTGATCGTCCAATTCCATCTTCCATTTTATGAACTACCCCATTTCCCTCGTAATAAATCAGCCCCCATTTATTTTAATGAATAGTCAGAGTCAGTTTATGTTGCTTAAAACCAAAAGAATGTTACATAATGAAGCATGGTTCTATCAAAAGAGCCATTGGATGAAGAGCATGAGATTCCTCAACTATGTCTTTGATAATAGACATAAAAGTACTTGTCTCAAATCTGCTTTTAGGAAGCAGTATGGATGACTAGAATGGACTTTTACTGGCTCTTGAATTACTCAAAGTTGCCTGAGAGGAATTGCTGTTATGGTGGCTCTATTATAAAAGAGAAACCAGCATTGTTAAATGTGAATCGCGGATTGAAATGGTCTTGGAAGGCTGTGGGCAAATTTGGTGGTTAGTGCAAGAGACATAGATCATAGCCTGAAGTTTGGTGATTCTAGTTGAGCAAGTAGGGAAAATTGTCACATTCTGTAGGATGGTTCATAGAGATCTTCTTAAAGAAGCCATGCAGAATGCAGGGAGAGGAAGATGGCGACCAGCAGGAAGGTAGGGAGGGAGAGAGTGTGAGAGAGTGAGGGAGCGATAGAGGAGTGTTTAGACATGTGTGGTGTGTGTGTGTATGAGCTAGGGGCAGTTAGATTCTGCAGGTCTTCCAAGGGGCTGCCAAACTGGGCAGTCTTAGACAGTGGAGCCCCGTGCACAATGCAGACACTTCTGGGCGGCCAGTGCGGGCATAGGGACCATGCCATCTTGAGAAACAGAGCTGCTTGAGACTAGGTTCCTGGCCTCAGCACCACCCAGTCATATCTCAGACGCAAACTAGGACCCTGCAGCCACTGGGGACAGAGACCTGCGATCACAGCTGCAGACCAGCAGACCAATAGACAACAGGAATCCAGACATCCCGGCCGCAGGTTTCTGTGAGTCAAGGAGCCTATCCCCTCCCCGCATGTTCCAGGATAGTGCCATAGTAACTGATAGACCTGCCCCTCGCGTGGGCCACAGCGCCACTATGGAAATTTGAGCTTGGGAGCATGTGCACAGGCCATAGGACCGCTACAGGAATTTGAGCCTGCCCACGCACAGAGACTGGGAATCTGCTCCCTGCAATGCAATCGGGCGACCGAATCGGAAGCTCACGCAGGGTGGCAGTGCCACCTGAATTCGATTCTGGGCAAGCGCACACGGAAGTCTGTTTTCTGCAGCACAGGAGCAGACCTTCGCTGGCCCAGTGCTGCTGTGCAACGCAGTCCCCCATGGTGACCGGGACCCAGATTCTCCCAGTGGGAGGCAGCACTGAGCACCACTAACTTGACTCTGTTTCTTATCCTGTGCACCTGGGATCCCTGACTCACAGTGCATTCACACTAAGAGCCAGTGACTCCAATTCTTGGTGCATGCGCACACAGGGACCCTGATTCTCAGTGAGAAGCCGCACGAAGCAACAGAGACTCTGATACTCAATTCTTGGTGCAGACACAGGGGAACTCTGACTCCTGGAACGTGCTAGGGGACTCTGATTTTCGGCACATGCCAACAGCGCGATGCAGTCAGGGTCCCTGATTCTAGGTGCGCACAGGAGATGACACTGAGTGCTGGTAACACTGACCCTGGGTGAGCCTGGTTCCCACCAACCCATGGCAGCCACACATCTTAGTGTCAGAGCACTTCAGTGACACTTGGGTGGTGCGAAGCTCCCACAGCACATGGCTCAGATCCACACAACTCCAAGTTTGAACCTTCTGGTGATAGTCAGAATGGGGAGATGACACAATCCCCAGAGCAAAGAAAATGAGGAGTCGCCAAGAAAGGAAATTAGTGAAATTGAAGCATGCAACATGACCGAAAAAGAATTCAGAGTAATGGACGTGCATTGGATGGATGAGAAAATCAACAACCTATGCAAGAATCAGGAAGAAATGAAAAGTGATATAGCTACAATCAAAAACACCATGGAAAGATTCAACAGTAGACTAGAAGAAGCAGAGGACCAAATTAGTGAGTTAGAAGATAAGGTAGAGAAACAAGCTCAATCTGAACAGCAACTGGAGAAAAAAATTAAAAAGCAGGAGGAGAGCCTAAGGGAGCTTTGGGACAACATGAAATGAAGTAACATACGTATAATAGTGCTATCAGAAGGACAAGAAGAGCAGCAAGGGTTAAAAAATCTATTTGAAGAAACAATGACAGAAAAATTCCCGGATATGGAGAAGAAAAAGTTACAGAAAGTCCAAAGCAAGATCAATCCCAATAGACCCACACTAAGACATGTCATAATTTCAATGGCAAATATTAATGACAAAGAGAGAATCTTAAAGGCGACAAGAGAGAGACAGAGTGTTACCTACAAAGGATCCCTCATCAGGTTATTGAATGATTTCTCAACAGAAACACATCAAGCTAGAAGGGAATGGAAGGACTGAATTCAAGAATACTCTATCCAGCAAGACTATCAATCAAAATTGAAGGGGAAATCAGGAGCTTCACAGACAAAAAAAGCTAAGGGAGTTTATCACCACCAAACCAGTAATGCAAGAGATGCTAAAGGGAATGCTGTAAAAAGAATAAATAAAAAGATAAGAAGGAACACAGGCACAAAAATAGAAATGACTACAAACAAGTACCTTTCAGTAATAACTTTAAACATAAATGGACTAAATGATCCAATCAAAAGACATCAAGTGGCTGAATGGATAAAAAAAAACATGAACCCATATATATGCTATCTATGAGACCCACCTCAGAACAAGGGACTCACACAGACTGAAAGTGAAGGGATGGAAAAGTATCTTTCAAGCAAATGGAAATGAAAAAAAAGCTTGGGTAGCAATACTTATATCTGACAAAATAGACCTCAAAGTGAAGGCCATAACAGGAGATAAGACCACTTCATAATACTAAAGGGGTCAATATAACAACAGGATATAACCCTGATAAACATATATGCACCCAATGCAGGAGCACCCAAATACATAACAAATCTCCTGGAAGATATCCAGGGAGAGATCGACAGCAATACAATAACAGAAGGGGACTTTAATACACCACTGACATCACTGAATAAATCCTCTAGACAAAAAAATCAGCAAAGAAACAGCAATCCTAAATGACTCACTAGATCAGATGGACTTAACTGACATCTTCAAAATATTTCACCCCAAAGCCATGGAATATACGTTCTTCTCAACTGCACATGGGACATTTTAAAAAATAGACCACATTTTGGGTAAGAAGCAAAGTCTCCCCAAATTCAAGAAGATTGAAATCATACCAAGCATCTTCTCAGAACACAATGCCATAAAATTATAAATAAACTACAATAAAAAAATCTCAAACACTTGGAAGGTCAATAGCATGCTATTAAATAATGACTGGGTTACTAATAAGATCAAAGAAGAAATTAAAAACATCCTGGAAACTAATGGCAACAATCCAAAATCTATGGGACAAAATGAAAGCAGTCCTGAGAGGGAAGTTTATAGCTCTACAGGCCTACCTCAAAAAACAAGAAAAGATGGTAGTAAATCATCTAACTCTACAACTCAAAGAATTAGAGAGCAACAAGAAAAGCCCAGAGTGAGCAGAAGGAAGGAGATAATAAAGATCAGAGCAGAAATAAATGACATAGAGACCAAAAAAAAAAATACAAAAGATCAATGAAACCAAGAGCTGGTTCTTTGAAAAGATAAACAAGATTGATGAACCTCTAGCCAGGCTCACCAAGGAGCAAAGAGAGAAGACTCAAATAAACAAAATCAGAAATGAGAGAGGTGAAATAACAACAGACCCCACAGAAATACAAAGGATTATTAAAATATACTATGAACAACTCTACTCCAACAAACTAAACAACCTGGAGGAAATGGACATATTCCCAGAAAAATACAACCTTCCAAAACTCAATCAGGAAGATTCTAAAAATCTCAGCAGGCCGATAACTATGGAAGAAATTGAAGCAGTCATCAGAAAGCTCCCAGGAAACAAAAGCCCAGGGCCAAATGGCTTCACAGGAGAGTTATACCAAACATTCCAGGAAGAACTAAAACCTATCCTCCTCAGACTATTCCAAAAAAGTCAAGAGGAAGGAACACTTCCAAGCTCATTCTATGAAGCCAGCATCACCCTTATACCAAAACCAGATAAAGACAACACAATGAAAGAGAATTATAGGCTAATATCCCTCATGAACATAGATGCCAAAATCTTCAACAAAATTCTAGCAAATCAGATCCAGCACTATATCAGAAATATCATGCACCATGACCAAGTAGGATATATCCCGGGGATACAAGGATGGTACAATAGCCACAAGTCAATAAACATCAGACATCATATAAACAAATTGAGAGATAAAAATCACATGGTCATATCAATTGATTCAGAAAAAGCATTTGACAAAATCCAATACCCCTCTTGATAAAAACTCTCAGCAAGGGGGGAATTGAAGGATCATAACTCAACATAATAAAAGCCATATATGACAAACCCCTAGCCAACATCATACTCAATGGACAAAAACTAAAAGCATTTCCCCTAAGAACAGGAACAAGACAGGGATGCCCACTCTCACCTCTCCTGTTCTACATAGTACTGGATGTACTAGCCATTGCGATCAGACAGGAAGAAGAAATAAAAGGCATCCAAATTGGAAAAGAAGAAGTAAAACTGTCCTTATTCACAGATGACATGATATTGTATATAGAAAACCCTAAAGACTCCATCATAAAATTATTAGACTTAATAAATGAATTCGGCAATGTAGCAGGATACAAAATTAATGCCAAGAAATCTATGGCATTTCTTTACACCAGTAGTGAACTTACAGAAAGAGAGACTAAAAAGCAATCCCATTTACCATTGCACCAAAAAAATTAAGATACCTAGGAATAAACTCAACTAAGTAGGTAAAAGACATATATGCAAAAAACTACAGGACACTGAAAAAAGAGATAGAGGAAGACATAGGCAAATGGAAGATTATACTGTGTTCATGGATTGGTAGAATCAACATCATCAAAATGTCCATACTACCCAAAGCAATCTATAGATTCAATGCAATCCCCATTAAAATACCAATGGCATATTTCACAGACCTACAATGAACTTTCCAAAAATTCATCTGGTATAAAAAGGACCCCGAATAACTGCAGCAATCCTGAGAAAGAAGAACAAAGTAGGTGGGATCTTAATACCAGATTTCAAGCTGTATTACAAAGCAACTGTTCTTAAAGCAGCCTGGTACTGGCACAAGAACAGACATATGAATCAATGGATTAGAATAGAGAACCTAGAAATCAACCCAAACCAGTATGCCCAATTAATATTTGACAAAGGAGGCATAAACATAAAATGGAGTCAAGACAGTCTCTTCAACAAATGGTGTTGGGAAAATTGGACAGATACATGCAAAAAAATGAAACTAGACCACCAACTTACACCATACACAAAAATAAACTCAAAATGGATAAAGGACTTAAACATAAGATGGGAAACCATAAAAATACTAGAGGAATCCACAGGCAGCGAAATCTCAGACATATGCCTAAGCAATTTCTTCACTGATACTGCTCCTAGGGTATCCCAAAATAAACAAATTTTTGATGTAGTCCCAAATAAACAAATGGGACTACATCAAAATAAAAAGCTTTTGCACAGCAAAAGAAACCATCAACAAAACAACAAGAAAGCCCACTGCATGGGAGAACATATTTGCCAATGTCATCACTGATAAGGGTTTAATCTCCAACATTTACAGGGAACTCATACAACTTAACAAAAGGAAGATAAACAATCCAATAAAAAAAAATGGGCAATGGACCTAAATAGATACTTTTTGAAGGAGGACAGAAGGAAGGCTAAGAGACATATGAAAACATGCTCAAAGTTACTAATTATCTGAGAGATGAAAATCAAAACAACAATGATAGTCAGAATGGCTATCATCAACAAATCAACAAACGACAAGTGTTGGTGAGGATGCAGAGAAAAAAGAACCCTCGTGCACTGCTGGTGGGAATGCAGACTGGTGCTGCCAATGTGGAGAACAGTATGGAGTTTCCTCAAAAAACTAAAATTGGAACTCCCATTTGACCCTGTGATCCCACTTCTAGGAATATACCCCAAGAAACTAGAAACACCCATCAGAAAGGATATATGCACCCCTATGCTCATAGCAGCACAATTCACCATAGCTAAGATTTGGAAACTGCCTAAGTGCCCATCAGCAGGTGAGTGGATTAAAAAACTGTGGTACATCTCCACAATGGAATACTATGCTGCGGTAAAAAAGAAGGAATTTTTACTATTTGCAACACCATGGATGGAAATGGAGAGCATTATGTTAAGTGAAATAAGCCAGGCAATGAAAGGAAAATACCACATGATCTCACTCATTTATGGAATATAATGAACAATATAAACTAATGAACAGGGACAGATCCAGAGACAAAGAAGCATTGATCAGGCTGTCAAACCTCAGAGGGAAGGTAGTGGAGGGTGGGGGTAAAGGGGAGAGATCAACCAAAGGACTTGTATGCATGCATATAAGCCTAACCAGTGAACACAGACACCAGAGTGGTGAGGGCATGAGTGTGGGGGGGGGGTTTGGAGGGGTTAATGGAGGGATGAGGACACATTTGTAATACCTTAATCAATAAAGAAATTTAAAAAAAGCCATGCAAAGCTAAGTAATGCTTTTTAAAGTGTAAAATAAATATTATTTAACATGATTATGTTTCCATGTCCTGCATAGATATTATTTCTTTTTTTGTCAATTCTCACCTGAGGATATTTTTCCATTGATATTTAGAGAGAGTAGAATGGAGGAGGAGAGACAGAGAGAAACATCTATGTGAGAGAGACACATTGATTGTTTGCCTCCTGCATGCCCCGACCAGGGCTGGGGATCAAGCCTGCAACTGAGTTACATGTCCTTGACCTGAATGGAACCTGGTATTTTTCAGTCCATGGGCCAAATCCATTCAGCCAAACCAGCTAGGGCTAGATGTTATTTCTGTGCCTATACACATGTGTATACTAGTGATCTCCTATTCCCTGATTTTTTAATAGGCCGTGACATCTTCAATTGCCTCAAGATACATTGAAAATTTGTCCAAGATTCTTGAAATAGAATTAAATGTCATACCTGCTAATTATAAAAATAAATGTAGGCAAGAACGAGTTTATGTCCTGGAATTAAACGAATGGCTTTTAAATGCTGCTTATTCATGGAGGTTTAGAGTTGCTGATTTGGGAACTGCAAGATAAGGCAAATATATCAAAAAAATACAGGGACAAAAAGCTGTGCTTGTGATGAGAAAAGATTGAGAGCTGATGACAAAAGCTGTTGAGTTGAGAACACCTTGCCACTTATTATAGTTAAGATAACTTGCCTTGCCTTGGGCTCTTTGTTTTAATATAGATGTCTGAGAGTGAGTGGGTGATTGAGGGAAATGGGGAGAGGTTATATGTCTTCACAGGGCAAGATGGCAATTGAATGACTACCAAACCCATCCCCTGTGATGTTAATATATGCACTCATTGTGCCACCCTCTTTTCTAGTAACAGGTAAACAACATTTGTCACCTGCAATAGACTACTTTCCACTTCCAAACTGATGGTGAACCGACATTTGTATTTCAAGTACCAAAGCTCAGGCTGCAGAAGCAGGAGGCCCAGAAGAGATGTATGTGGTGCGGAGAAAGAGAGAACAGGACAAGTTTTGCATATACAATTCGGCAGATCTTTCATAAGTCTGGCCTCCATGACAGGAGATGGCCTAATGCCTCATTAATTCCCACAGAGATGACTGTGATGTATCACCCCCTTTCAATCTGAAACTAAGTAATGCACTTTAAAAAAACCTAATTTGCACATGTTTAATGCGTTCATTAAGCTATTAGTCTTTCAACAAGAGATTTAATAGCAAATTAACATTTTTTTAAATAAAAAAAATCATTCCCCAAAAGTCTTCAGTGAATACAATTATTTTGTATTTTGAGCACAATGGACTATCGGAGAAAATACTTGGCACTAGTTAGGGTATGGAAAAGACCTTGTTGGATTCTTCTCATTTATTACACAATTAGTCACCCTGGGGCATTATTTCCCTGACTAACAAATATTTCTGCAGAACAAAAGGCCTCTTGGAAGTAGATATGAGAAGGTCAAAGGCAGAAAAAACTCCAAAAGGGCTAATTTCGTGAACTGAATCATAATAAACTGAAAAAATGACTTACCCTAAACATAAGGTTTGTGAAACAATGGAAATTGACTGGTTAGTCAACATTCAAAGACCAATATTTACCTAACATTCATTTTGCTCCTGTTATGTGTTAGGCACTGGGTTAGATGTTACAAAAAGCTTAATATAAAGAAAAAAATAACATGTATTATTTTTCTCAATGTGTGTTTGTTGAATATTAACTACGCAATGTGTGCCATGTTGAGCAAGATGAATAAATCACAGGTTCTTTTCTTGAGGAACTTACCAATGAATTTGGGAGATAAGCATATAAGAAAAAGAAAATCATGTTCAGATTTTTAAAATTTGTATTGAATTTTTTGGAATAACATTGCTTAATAAGATCATGTAGATTTCAGGTGAACAATTCTATAATACATCATCTGCATATTGTATTGTGTGTTTGTCACCCCAAGTCAAGCCTCCTTCCATCACCATTTATCTCCCTTTACTCTCTTTTACCTCCCCTATCCTCCTTTCCCTCTGGTAACACCATACTGTTTTCTGTGTATATGAGTTTTGTTTTTTTGGGTTGCTATTTTGTTGGTTTTGCTTAATCTCTTTACCTTTTTCACCCAACCCCATACTTCTCCCGTCTGACCTCTGTCAGTCTGTTCCATGTATCCATGCCTCTGGTTCTATTTTGTTTGTCAGTTTATTTTGTTCATTAGATTTCACATATAAGTGAAATCATGAGGTACTTGTCTTTCTATTACTGGCTTATTTCACTTAGTATAATACCCTCTAGGTCCGTCCATGCTGTCACAAAGGGTAATGTTTCCTTCTTTTTTATGGCCAAGTAGTATTCCATTGTGTAAATATACCACAGCTTTTTTATCCATTCATCTACTGATGGGAACAAGAGAAAGACAGTTATCTACAAGGGAGCTCCCATACCACTGTCAGTTGATTTCTCAACAGAAACATTTTAGGCCAAAAGATTGTCATGACATACTCAAAATGTTGAAAAGCAAGGACATACAACCAAGATTACTTTACCCAGCAAGGCTATAATTTAAAACTGAAGGAGAAATAAAGAGCTTCCCAGACAAGAAAAGCTAAAGGACTTTGTTACCATCAAACCAGTATTACAAGAAATGTCTAACAAGAAATGTTAAAGAGTCTTCTTTAAGAAGATGGGGAAAACAAAAACAGAACAGAGGAACATAGTTAAAAGAATAAAATGGTAATAAATACTTACCTGTTAGCAATCACTTTAAATGTAAATGACTTATCTGCTATAATCAAAAGACATACGGTAGCTGGATGGATGAGAAAATAAGACCTATATATATATGCTGTCTACAAGAGGCCCACCTCAGAACAAAAGATACACAAAGATTAAACATAAAGGAATGTGAAAAGATATTTCATGCAAGTGGAAATGAAAAAAGGAAAAGCGGGTAGCAGTACTTACATCTGACAAAATAGACTTTAAAACAAAGGCTATAGTAAGAGACAAAGACGGGCACTACATAATGATAAAGGGAGTAAGCCAACAAGAGGATATAACCCTTATAAATATATATGGACCCAACGTATGAGCATCTAAATATATAAAGCAAGTCTTCATGGACATAAAGGGAGAGATCAACAGTAATATAGTCATAGTAGGGGATTTTAACACCCCATCAACTTTGGTGGATAGAACTTCCAGACAGAAAATCAACACTGAAACAGCGGACTTAAATGACACACTAGATCAGGTGGATTTAATTTAAATTTTAGAGCATTTCACCCTAAAACAGCAGAATGTACATTCTTTTCAAATATAAATGGAACATTTTCTAGGATAGACACAAAACATATCTTAATAAATTTAAGAAGATTGCAATCAAGCATCTTCTCTGAACATAATGTTATGAAAATAGAAATCTATCATTTAAAAAAAATAAGTTTTAAATCTTAAAACCATAGACATAGCAAAGTGCTTTGAGAGCAAAGCTGAAGGAAATTCTAAATTAAAAGGGTGATTTAGAGAAAGCTCTATGAGTAAAGTGAAGTTTAGGCTGGCACTTTAAGATTGGCACACATTAGACATGAAGAAAATATACTCCAAATTGAGTGATGGCACCAGAAAATGTACAAAGGAAAACATGTCATACATAATGGGAAAAAAATTACTTTGTTTTTGCTTCTGTTTTAGTCAGTTTGGGCTGCTAACATAGCACATACCATATAACAGAATACCATAGACTCAGAGGGTTGAACAAAGATATTTGTTTCTCACAGTTCTAGAGTTTGGGAAGTTCACAAGCAAGGCACTGGCAGATTCAATATCTGGTGAGAACCCTCTTCCTGGTTTCCAGAGGGCTGTCTTTTGGCTGTACCTTCACATGGTGGAAAGAGCAAGAGAGTTCTCTTGAATTTGGGGAGGGGGCATAAACATTCAGTCCATAACATCTACCCTATTGCACATTACTCATAGTATTTCCTCCATGAATTTTAAAGCATTTTACTATATAAATTGGAATTTAGCTCTCTATGGAAGCAGAGAAGACATGAAGAGCACATTCATTGATTAGTGCCCACAAAGAAATTTATATGTTATTCTGAAAATGGGCTCTATCCAGCAATATAACTATTATGTTTCTGTTGAGAAGAAAACCTTTTTCACTTTCAGTAGTTAATGATCTCAGGGTAAAACAATTTCCAATGCATTCCATTAAATAAATATGGATTATTATAGCAGTCTAAATAGATATAACTCAAAGACATTGCCTCATATTCTTCTATTCCCACCCTCATCAAATTTCTTATTTGTGCAATCCATGGCACATTATGTACTTTCTTTAATTATAGGCTATCATATTGCATGTATTTTCTCCCTTAAGTGTATGTCTTCAAAATGAACCCAATGAAAATTTCATTTTACTTTAATGAATTATATTTAAAATTGAAATCTAGGGTAAAATTTGCTATATTAGTCAATCTATTAATAGCAGTGTGCATTATTCTTTCGTTGCCACATACATACTGTTTTAGTTCGAAGAAGATCCTTAAATTATTTCTGAGGAAAGACTCTACACTGATTGACAACTGTACAATACTAGTTATCAATATTATTCCCCATTTGATGGATTTCTCCCACCATGATATACTTCAAAAATTCCTGGGGTGAACTTTGATTTGTCTCCTTGGGAACAAAAGAAAGAAGAAATAAATCTTGAGAAAGCTCAACATTCATCTTTTTGGAAAAGAGTAAAGAATCAAATGAGTAAATAACATCAACATCAATATTCGATGTCTACACGCACACCCAAACTTTGAACATCTGTCTTCCTGCCACTAATGACTTTGTTCCAGATGTAATCCAAATATGCTTGCAAACGGAGAGCAGAGGGGTGAGCACAATTTACTTTGCAAGCAGTTGGTGGTTATTATCACTATTTTTTGTTTCTTTTTAAAAATTTATGCATTTCAAAAGTGATACGACAGTCTGCACTTACTTGTTTGAAATGACAGTGAAATAAATCTAACATTGCCTTTGGCTTTGCTCTGCTGTGTGTGGTGAACACACAACCCTCCTAAAAATAGAGACAATATGGCACAATGGCAACTATGTGGATTTTGGAGTCAGTCATGAATTTGAAGCCTAGCTTATCAATAGCCTCTCTTATTTAGTGATATGAACAAATTCCCCATTTATGCCTCTGATTTTCTATATGACCTTGCAAAAGTCATTGTTGTTAATAAAACTAATACTAATAATAGTAAGAAGAAATGAGCATTGTATAGTGTATATTAGGTGTTCTACTAAGTCAGTGGTCAGCAAACTGCGGCTCGTGAGCTGCGGTTTGCCGCTCTGTTGACTAATGAGTTTGCCGACCACTGGATAGGGGCTTAATCACAAGGAACAACAACAGCCTGTAATTATTGGAATCAAGAGTCTAGGTCAGTGGTCAACAGAACCACAGTTTACCGACCACTGTACTAAGTGATTTACATGAAATAACTCTTTCATAGTCTTCATATTTGCCCTATACATGTTACCAGACTAAAGGGGTCCATTTGCCTGTGCACATCAAAGCCCAATAAGATATGAAGAGGAGTTTGCAACAAAGAAAATCAGGGTTTATTTTTAGGAAGTGGCCCAAGCCGGGAGACAGGTTAGCTAATACTCAAAAATCTGGCTCCCCCATGGCTTCCGGGGTGTGGGCTATACAGGGAAAAATCATTAATCATGGTGACTTAGGGAGTTAGGGTCCTGGTCAGGGCCCTGCTCTCTACTGATTGTTGGGTGCCAGGGTAGAGGGTGGTCGATCATTGCATTTGGTCCTGACGTCAGCCATGGTGTGGCTCTGTCTGGTTTCATAATAGTGTGTGTTTGGTGGGGTCATGTCTTGGTTTGGAGCTGAAACACAGCTAAGGCTGGGAAGAGGTTTGTCAGCTTCGCCAAATTTAGTTATTTAGGAAAGTGTGCAGCAGACACCCAAAACTGGCCCTCAGAAGCCAAATGCTCTTTTCTCCACCTTTGCCATGGTGCCTCATCTAAAGTATGAAGAGTGTGGTTGAAAAGTTCTAATTTATTGGATGCTTTGTGATTAAAGACTCATGCTCTTCCCTAGACCACCTATTCCTTAATTTATTAGAACTTGGAAGTAAATATATCCAATTTAGTGTTAGCCAGTAGTAGGAGGTAGAGAGCTCAGTGACTGGGATGTTTAAAAGATTTCTAAATGCCATTTTTAGCTCTGACCAGGTGGCTCAATTGGTTGGAGTGTAGTTCCATGCACCAAAAGGTTGCAGGTTCAATCCCTGGTTGGGGCACATACGGGAAGCAACCAATCCATGTGAGGATAAAAACAAACAAATAAATAAATGCCATATGCAGCCTGCAACATGGAAAGTACAGCTAGAGATACTTGACACATTGAAATTCAAATGTGTCTTTCTGCCAACAGATATCACTGTGTCCCGTGAAGCCTGAGTCTGGGCGAGCTGAGGAGTAATGGAGCCGTGCGTCTCATGCCATTGGCGCTGGCATTTCAAGCACCACATTCATAACACGAGTTGCAAACTGCTGGTCCCTCTCTACTTCACTAAATTGAAATAGTTCCACAGGGGAATATATCCATAGGGATGGAAGACAAATAACATTCCTTTTTCCACCGTACAAAGAGAAGGTGTTGACATTGTTTATTCAGAAGAGTAACATCTGCAAATGGTTCTGGACATGGTGACATTATGCCTGGCCATACTTCAGTAAAGGCATCCACCAACATATTAGAGATGGAGAGATGGTGCTATTATTTAGGCCTTTTTTTTTTTTTTAGCTGTAAGCAATGAGGAAATTCTGGACTCAGGTGGTGTTCCCATCTCATCTCAGTTCCCTCTGTGCAGCAGCGTGGGATTTGGTTGCTATGAACAGAAACCTAGATGCAAATTAGCTTAAGTTAAAAAGAAACCTACATAACTTTATGAACCAATGTCACCCCAATAAATTTAATTTAAAAACTCATAGGTACAGACAACAGTAAGCTGGTTACCAGAGGGAAAGGGGGATAGGAGGAGTTAGAAGAGGGTAAAGGTGAGGGGTTCAAATATATGGTGACAGAAGGAGACTTGACTTTGGGTGATGAACACACAATGCATTATAGAGATGATGTACTATAGAATTGTACCCTTGGAACGTATGCAATCTTATTAATCAATGTCACCTCAATACATTTAATACAATGAAAAAATAAATTCGTAAATAAATAAGTTTTTAAAAATGAAAAGATTTAATGGATCTCATGATAAAGAGAATCCAGGGTTACTAAATTCAGATGCTGGAAAACAGGGCACAAAATATACAATGAGGATCAATTATTCTCCTCCCAATGGTGATGTCTCTTAGATTTTTTTTTGTTGCCCCATGTTTTCAGCAATGTTTCTGGTATCTTCTGAGGCTACTGCTTTCTTAGTTCCTGTCTAGTAGAGAAAAGGGTGGTTCTGCTTTCCAGATAGCTTTAATAAAATACCCCAGAATTTATTTCTTTTATCTCTGATTGGCTGATTTGGGCCATGTGTAACAAGAGCATTAATTTTGTTACATATTGTGTTCAACATTAGGATGTACATAGATAGTAGCCTAATACCTATGCCATAAATATGCCATAATTTTAACCATTTGCCTCTTTTTGCATATTTGCTAAATTTTTCTTGCTCTTTTATTCTGCTTTCTATTCCAGTCTCTCTTCCGATCTAATACACAATGTTTCATAGAACCCTATCCCACCCCCACACCCCACACCCCACACCCCAAGCATTCAGAGAGATAGTGAGTGGACAAGCTTGAGGAAGATTTCATCTGAGGGGTGGGAGATCATGATCTAGTTTCAGAAATTGGTAAATTGAAAAGGAAAATTCAAAGGGAACATTTCAGATTGGCAACAGGTAAGGGTGTATGAAGGAATAGTGTTTTAGTATTAGGAATAGTTCCATGGCTTCAGGAATTAAAACATATTAAGCCAGTTCCTCAGGTTCTCATATGTGCAAGGGTAAAGGAAATTTTGGAGTGCAGGCACGTCCTGATCTAGGCACAGATGATTCATCCAATATGTTTATTCTCACACTTTGTCTTTCTCTTTGTATTGACTCTTCTACATTGTTAAATGGATTCCAAATATAGAGCCCTAGAGAATGCAACTGTCAGCTTCATTCTCCAGGCACCATGACCACTAGGAAAGAGGCAGCATTTCCAGGCAGAAATGTCCCAGGGAAGCAGATTATGTTTAGTTCATGTACCCATTCCCAAAACAATAATGGTGGTCAGAAAAGTACCATAAGTATTCATTAATTTACACACTTGTTTACTTGCCTTGTTTAGACTTGTGTCACATGATCACTGCTCTGATATGAAAGCTTGCAGTCCCTTAGCAGAGAAATGAGAAAGAGAGAAGCGTGCTGGCATCTGAAAATACTGGCTACCATGCAGCTCCAAACTGAAGGGACAAGAATGAGTTAGTGTTTGAGGGGTAGATGAAGGCAGAAGATTCATAACAGATGGACCTTTAACAATATTTATTGAGTCATTAATGTGTTCTGAACTTCATTGCATGAATTGAAATAATATGCAAATGAACTAAATGTCATCTTAGTCCAGAAGGAATTATTTGCTTTTGGAGCCAACAAGAGGCAAAATGCAAGTTGCTACAATTCTAAATTCTAAAGGGAATGTGTCACCCCAAGTGCTATGAGATGCAGTGATGGCCAAGGACCCTCAGAAAAGCTTTATGGGGGATATGAGCCTTTGAAGGATAAGCAAATGAATGTGCCATGACACCTGTGAGCTCAATGTGTGGTGGAGATGGGGAGGAGCTTTAAAGCTGGAACAGTGAGAAAAAGCAGGAAGTTTGGAAAAGTGAGCAGGACCCATTTTCTCAAATGTGAGGCCCCAATGTGAGATCCAGGACACTGAACTTGATATTTTTCACTAGAGACCCAGTGCATGAATTCGTGCACCAGTGGGGTCCCTTGGCCTGGCCTGCAGGATTGGGCTGAAACCGGCTCTCCAACATGCCCTGAGGGGTCCCGGATTGTGAGAGGGTGCAGGCCAGGCCAAGGGACCCCACTGGTGCAGGATTGGGGCCGGAGAGGGACACAGAAGGATGGCTAGCTGGGGGAAGGACTGTGGGAGGGATCCAGGGTCTGTCTCACTCATCCCCGATTGGCCAGACCCCTGCAGCAAGCTAACCTACCGGTCGGAGCATCTGCCCCCTGGTGGTCAGTGCACATCATAGTGAGAGGTTGAGCGGCCTTAGCATATAATTAGCATATTATACTTTGGTTGAATAGCTGACCAGATGACTAGACACTTAGCATATTAGGCTTTTATTATATAGGATTATAAGATGGCTTCAAAAAATTTAGTTCCAATACCTTTGATTCTTTTTTTAACTAGAGGCCTGTTGCATGATATTTATGCAAGAATAGGCCTTCCTTCCCCTGGCTTCACTCCCAGCCGCCCGGGAGCCAGCAAGTCCCTGCTCCCTGGCTGCCCGGGAGCCAGCACCTCCTTGCTTCTGTCAGAAGCACCACTACAGGAGCTCCCTCCACCGCCCCCCTTCCCCTCATAGCAGGTTATACTCTGCTCCACTCCACACCTGCATATGCAAATTAACCCCCATTTTTGTTGGGTTAATTTGCATACTCACTCTGATTGGCTGTGGGTGTAGCGGAGTGATGGTTAATTTGCATGTTTCTCTTTTATTAGGTAAGATTGCACAATGATTGGAAGTTAGAATGCATTAGGATACAGAAACATAAAGGCATTATATACTCATGAAGAGTACACTACACATAACCACAAGAATACACTATACATAACCATAAAAATATGGTTAGCTGTGGTAATAAGAAAGAATGCGAGAGAGAGAGAGAAGACATTTAGCAAAAGATTCATAAAGGTTTAGTTAAGGGTATGGTCATACACTTTCTTTCTGAGTTTAATTTCCTATAGGAAAATAGGGCAGTAAAGATTAACGTTAATTTAGCTACTGTTTTTTAAGTGTACTGTTATTATAATGAATGTGAGTCTTGAGGAAGAGAATTCTCCCAGGCACATAGAGATTATGTGTTCAAAGCAGGATTCCAAGCAAAGCATGGCTTTTTATTCTTTATTTTCTTTTCAGACCCCCAGAACCTTGGTCTGAACTACTTGGCTGTACTTTCCTTATCTTGGTTAGAAGGAACCGTGTGAGGGTGTAAAGGTGGAACAAGGAAGACATCTGTATGGAGAAATAAAAAATGCTTTAAGCTTAGATGATCAAAGGAGAAACATAGGTTGTCATCCACACAAACAGGAATGCTGGAGTTTGGAGCAGGTGCAGGCCAAAGAAGGAGGAAACGGAGTTCTTTTTTGTCAGGGACAGAAAATTGCATCATGCCCCCAGCCCTGAGAGCGTGGCCATCCTCTCCTCATGCTGCCCCATCCTGTCTCAGCCGTTCCATGAACAATGTGCAGCTGCTCTCCCTCCCCCTTGTTTCAGGAAAGCATCTGGAAATACACAGCACTTAGCCCTGCTGCCCAGACAAAGGCATTGTTTCTTTAATAACACGTCTCTTGGAAACCGTCTCCTGAGCCACTTCAGAAGCCAGGCTGTGCTGACCCTGACATGATGGAGTTTGCTCAGTTCTGCTGGGCAGAGGAGTTTGTGGTAGCTATGGTGGGCACCTACAGGGAAGGGACAATGGAATTTGGAGGTGATGTTGGTGAGAGCCCCTTAGACGTCAACAGGCAGGTCCTCATTTAAGATGGTGGGACGCACAGGTTATTGAATCCTGTGTGTGTGTGTGTGTGTGTGTGTGTGTGTGTGTGTGTGTGTGTGTGCGCGCGCGCGCGCGCGCACGCACATGCAAGCATGGTGTCTTAAGACCCAGCAGAAGTGAAACACTACTCCAACCCATGTAATAATGACAACATACTCTAAATTGACACTTGCTGTTTGCATCCCACAGGTGGCAGTGAGGGGGAGGGGCTGTCATTTATTGAGTGCTGAGCATAGGCTTGGCACATTCTTGTAGCCCCTGATATGTGTGCACATCGGTAGCTGCAGTCCTTGGTTCCTGGCTCTCTCCTTCTTTCTTCTAAGACAATGTTGCACCTTTCTGACCATTTTCCAGTCACATCTCTAACAGAGTCATGACATGTTCTTTACTTTTAAGGATACATGTGCTTAGATTAGACCCAAATAAAAATCTCATATTTAATCAATGGGTATGATATAGAAATTTCCATAAATATATAGTTACTGAAAACTATCTTAATCTTCCAAACAGGTACTTTTACAAAATTGGCTGAGATAAGAAAAATAATTTTGAATGTGGATCCACTGTGTTTTCCATGCATGACACATGGTTCTGAATTTTGCTTTTCTCTACATCCTTGCCAGCATTTATCTCTTGCTTTTTATTTTTTAGTTTTTAAAATAAATCTTTATTGTTCAGATTATTACAGGTATTCCTCTTTTTTTTCCCATAGCTCCCCTCCACCTGATTCCCCATCCCACCCCATGCCCTTACCCCCCACCACTGTCTTCATCCATAGGTGTAAGATTTTTGTCCAATCTCTTCCCACACCCCTCACACCCCCTTCCCCCTGAGAATTGTCAGTCCACGCCCTTTCTATGTCCCTGATTCTATTATATTCATCAGTCCATTCTGTTCATCAGATTTTTTATTCACTTGATTTTTAGATTCACTTGTTGGTAGGTATGTATTTGTTGTCATTTTGTTGTTCTGACAACAAATACATACCTCTTGCTTTTTAGATAATAGCTATTCTAATTGGGTTTGAGGTGATATTGCAGTTTTGATTTGCATTTCCCTGATGATAAGGGACTCCAAGCACCTTTTCTTGTGCCTATTAGGTATTTGTTTGTCTTTTTTTGAAAATGGCTGTGCCATTTTTAATGGGATTATTTATTTATTTTATTTTTAGCTATTGTATCAGTTCAGTATATATTATGACTATTACTCCCTTGTCAGATATACAATCTGCATTCTCTTTTGTTCTGTGGCATGCTTTTTTACTCTGTTGACTGTTTCTTTTCCTGTGTGGATGCTTTTTACTTTGAGGTAGTCCTGCTTGTTAATTTTTGTATTGTTTCTTGTGTTTAAATATAATATATAAATCCATGGGAATAAGAGAGGAAGTAAGATTATTTGGAACTTAATTCCTAAGAAAATGGGAATATTTTTCAGTCAGCAAAAACTGGGTTCAAATCTAAGTTTCTACCTATATTATAACTGAGGTTTAAGTCTCAATTACTGATCTTTGTGGGTCTCAGTTTTTTTTTTTTTAACTGTAAAATTGGAATGATACCAATATTTATCAGACTAGAGGCCCGGTGCATGAAATTCATGCACTGGGGTAGGGTGTCCCTCAGCCCAGCCTTTGCCCTCTCACAGTCTGGGACCCCTTAGGAGATGTCCAACTGCTGGCTTAGGCCCAATCCCCGCAATCCAGATCCCTGGCTCTTTACCACTCTGCTTGCTGCTCCTTACCGCTCTGCTCACTGCTCTTTAGTGCTGTTGCAGAGGTGGGAGAGGCTCATAAGCCCGGCTTCTAGCTGAGCAGTGGCTCCCCCTGTGGGGGCACACTGACCATCAGGGGGCAGCTCCTACATTGAGTGTCTGCCCCTGGTGGTCAGTGCATGTCATAGCGACCAGTCGTTCTGCTGTAACAGTCGCTTAGGCTTTTATTATATAGATAGGTTTGTTTATCATGCTAAATAAGGCCATGTCTATTCAGTATTTAGCATCAGATAGTTGGTCAATACGTATTGATTATTCCAGTTATTCCAGTTAAGTGAGGGACAAAGGGCACCAAGTTAGCAGAGGAGGCATCAAATTCATACATTCTATTTTCTCAGGGGTAGCTTGAAGGTATTTGCATTACAAAATAACCCACAGAAGTAAAACGCTGAGAAAGTGGCGTAAGCACATTGATAAATAGTTCTAAGTAAAAGCAATTTCAGCCTGAGACCCTTAGGCTGTCTTCTCTCTCTTTGGCGACTGTCAAATCCCAGAGATATGGCTTCTTACAGCAACAGACACAGAGACAAATTATGCTCTGGATAAGGTACGGTTTTCCTTAACTACACTTGAAGTCCAGGTGGGTCAACTTACTGTCAGAACTAAGCACAAGCAATCTTGATAAATTTAAAGCAAAAGACAGATTAAGGTGTAGGTATGTGTGTGCACAGGTATGCACAAATGCATGCATATATGTGTACACTAGTCTAAGTAAAACATACTTAGTCTTGGAAGATAAATCCTCCCTTTTCTTTCCCTTCTTGTATTTATGAAGTCAGACAGGCACTTTTCCAATTCACTTCATTCTCCATTGCCCATTTATTCAATTTATTAAATCCTTGGGGGATCTCCAGAAAGCACCCACCAATTGTGCCAGCCATGCCTAGAGCTGCACCACTGTCTGTTAAGAACTTGATAGTTTGAGCTCCTTTCAGAACCATTATGAAGTAGTTCTTTCTTCCCAATGGCTTCTGATGGCAACTGGCCTGAGAAACAGCTGGGAGAGGTATTAGACAATTTGTGAGATTCAAATGTGAAAGCATAAAGGGAATGAAAGGGAGCAAAACAAACAACAACAAAAAAGAGAACTATTCCTGAGATGAAATTGTATGCTTTTTGAATATACTTTAATGATCTATCAAATCAATTAACAGTTTTACTTGTAATAGTTCTTTGAATTTTGTGGTGTTTCCCTCGCATACATAAGACAGACTTAAGGACACAATAACCCCAAATCCAGGTAGAATATATTTTATTATACACATTTAATGAATTAAAACAACTATAACCACAACCATCAAAATATGCAGACTGTACTTTCCACTGACTTTCTTTCTGAACTCACTCCCATTCTATGTGTCTCCCTTCCCAGCAAGGCAGCCTAAGAATTAAATATAGGATATTGAGTTTTAACCATAGTCCTGGAAGTTACTTGAGTAGTTAATTTGAATAAGTCACCACAAGAAGTTATCAGTGATTCTCAATTTAGGGTGTAAAATCTCCCCTAAGTACATGGAACTGTGTAGGTGTATATGTTTCTTTAGGAATGCATAATATTTAACAGGAAATTAGTTTCTGGAGACCCTAGATTTGCCAAATTTCCTGCTAGATTTGCCAAAATCTCACTGATTGAGAGTGACTGGGGCAGTTTATGCAAAAGGTGGTTTAGAATCCTGATATGATAGTTCTGTGATGAGAACACTCACTCTCAATAACAGAGAAGGGTCATTTGGATGAAAATGAGCTCAGAAGATAAAGGTCAGGCTGTAAAGTATAAAGAAAATACATACTCAGAGAACATCCCCTTGCAAGAGATGTTAATTTTACAGTTCACAGAGTCAGTCCTCACAAACTAACACTGGTAGATGTTACTAGCACAGTCTGATTTTAGTAGGATTATTACTAGCAGAGTTACTTTGGGTTTTGTTAGTTACTTTGGGTTTTGTTAGTTTGGGAGAGAGAGAGAGAGAGAGATGAAGTTAAAGATTAGAGGAATAGCTGGGGCGGGGAGGGGGGGTGTTGTCAAATGAAGCTGTAGCGAGACATGTCATCCAAGCCTTCTGTGATTATGTGTCATGCAGGAACAAAGTACTATGATCTCCATGGTGGGAGGCCGTGAATTGAAAGAGTGGTGTAGAGCCTGTTAACATAAATGAGAGGAGACAAGATGGACCTGTCTGCAGCAGCTTCCCCACAACATTTAGACAAGGCAGAGATGTTTTTTCACCCTGTCATTCTCTCTGCAGCCAGAAGATGAGTATTTCATGGTGAAATGATTCAAAGTGAAAGAACCCATGGGTAATGCAGCAAGTCATCAAACATCCCTTAAGCCATGTGATCTCGCTGGAGCATCCCCATGCCATATCTGCCTTTTTAAAGACAAATTCCATGCATTCAATTGGATTTAAGCCTTTCTCTCCATTATGCTTTCCTCCTGTCCCTAGATACTGATAGGATTATCTGGCACCAGGCAAAGCACTTGCATAGGTTTTAAAATAGGCCCTTTCATCATCTGTATCAGTGTCTCAAGTCAGAGCCTGGTTATTCCCACACTCAGAATCCATATCCCTTTATTTATCAATGCTAAGTCATTGTATTTTGAGTTTAGGATCTTGTAGTCATATGGCTTCTCCCCAAAAGTATAAGATTTAGAAAATTGTATGACATTTCTTCTAACTTTTAAATATGTGTCCCAAAAATATACATGGCATAAAATATCACAACATATTAGATCCTCAACAAATGCATTGGCCATAAATAACATGTCTTTGAATGTATGCTGTATTTGACCAGGAAGACTCACAAGCTCAGGGACTAATCTTGGATCCTAAGTAATGAAAGGAAGTTTGAATATTTGTTACTTATAAAGAAACGCTTAGCCCAAATGATGGAAATACAGTTTATATATAAATAAGACATGTTCAATTACGGAGGGGGAAAATGCTAAAACTGTCACACACATTTTAATTCTGTAAAATGATATATACTCTACTTTTAATATTTATATATATTTAGTTTTCTATTACACATCCCAGACTGGTTCATGTTGTTTGTAGAAATCAAATTCTGTTAGGATTCTTGTACAAGCAATTAATGCTTTGCCATACCCATAAAAAAATCATATTCAGCACCACGGACAGCACAGAATTGCTCTTTTCTGAACTACAGCTGTTTCTTGAATTATTTTGTTTTTTCCCTATTGAAACGTCCAGACACCCATCTGTCTCTTAATTGCAGAAGGGGTTGTTACAAGACATCTTGAATTTTAACAAAATCTTTTAAAATGAAGAAAAATGGGCTAAAAGCAGGCTAGGAGAGACTTTAAGTACTTTTGCAGGATTCAAAATTTGGCATCCCAGAAAGTGTGTGAAAACCTCCAGAGGCAAACATTGATCTTATAAAGATGAACAAATAGGTGGGGGAGTAGTGATTAGTGATAACAAATGGAAGCTATCAGAAGAGGTACACAGACAATTGTCAGAGGACAAGGGATTTGCTAGTATGAGTATTACATTCATTTTATAGGGATGGGAATGGAGACTTGACAGTGTGGTCACTGAAAAAGCATCAAGACATATGGGAGGAAGTGAAATTTGTATTGGGGGGTTGGGGAAAAAGAGTTTCAAGAATTTGGTCTTTTAAAAATATATTTCTTTATTGATTTCAGAGAGGAAGGGAGAGGGATAGAGAGAGAGAAACATCAATGATAAAGAATCATTGATCGGCTGCCTCCTACATGCCCCCTACTGGGGATCAAGCCCACAACCCGGGCATGTGCCCTTGGCCGGAATCGAACCTGGGACCCTTCGGTCCACAGGCCGACGCCCTATCCACTGAGCCAAACCAGCTAGGGCAAGAATTTGGTCTTGTAGATGAAAAGGGAATTCCCAATATCTTCTAATACAAAATAAAAAATAGTCCTGGAATTGTGATCAGCTCTTCATCATTTTTGAAGAGACACCCGCCACACACAGTGTTGTTTTCACAAGGTCTTAGAATTATAACATTTAAAATGTTACAGATGAGTCTGTGACCAACGTGTGAAAATGATTATAAACATGTATAATTTTCCCCTATGCCACGCATTGCTTATGGAGCAGGCAGTCTATTCTTTCTGCACTCCTGTTCGTTTCTTTATAAACACATTTGGCAAATATTTATTCGATTCCCACTATGTTTTAAGAATTTTGATAGGTGGTAAGTTTATAGGAGTAGCCAAGGCCCAGTGTAGATCCCACAGGAGCTCAGCTGCTGAAAAGGAAGACAATTATATTGGTTAAGAGCAGGGCATGCCATGCGGCAGAAGGTAAATAAATACTGGCTTTCTTCTGCTTTTTGTTTGTATGTATTATGTACAAAATGCATATTTTATTTATTTTCACTGGATTCTGTCATTTCTATCTGCACACCTGAGTAGCCTTCTAATGTCTGCATAGTTAAAATTCCTACTCCCCATTAAAGTGGGATTTCTTTCTCTTAGAGCCTGGCTTTCTGCTAATAATAATATATTTATTATTGTTTATGTTATGTTTAATAGATGTTTATTTGTGTTTTCTTTTTAGTTATGATGTTAATAAATATCAATGAATTATTAGGAAAATATCCATTGAGGCCACAGGTCATTTTATTAAGGAATAAATACTAAAAAATAATAGTTTTTTTTTTAAAGTTTGGTGATTTCTTTCATATAGCTTGTGCTTTTTATGAAGTCTAAAAGCCTTAAATTCAAAGTAATGTATGGTTTTATAGAGTAATGATAACAGTGATAATAACAAATAGTAGAAAATATCATTTACTACTATGTGTAAGACATAGTATTATGTACTTTCCTTGGTTTATCTCATTTAATTTTTATTTAATCATCCCAATTTATGAGGCATCTTTTTTTTCTATGTTACAGATATGAAAGCTAAGACCTGGAGGGCTTATCTAATTTACCCAAAGTCAAACAGCTGTTATGTGTATTCTTGTGTATTTTAAGACACTTCTGTTGTACTTAGTGTTTGCCAAGAATTGTTTTAAATAATGTGTTAAACCAAAGTGAATTCTTTTGTTAGTATTATTATGTTCATTTTATAGGTGTGGAAACAGAAGCATCATAAGGTTATGTTACCTAAGATCACACATTTAAAAAGTGATGAAATCAAGTGTGGGCCCAGACAGTCTGACTTCAGAGTCCGGGCCCTTCAATAACACTCTAAACCTTTTGGAAAGGTTGCTTTAACTAATCCCTTAAACTGTACTTTACGGCTATTTACTGCTTACATTCATCTTGCATATCCCTTTTAATGCCAGGGACTTTGAACCAACAATTCACCATTATGTGTAATCAATTTTTAGTGACATCCACATATTTCTGTAGAGGTTTGAGAAGCCACTGAACTTGCTTTCAAAAGCACCTGGAATCTCAGATCACTGGTCCCGAAATCTAAAGAACCATCAATGCACTTTTGTTCTCATCAGGGGCGTCCTCCTCCAAACTCAAATTTCAAGCCCTGGAACCTTCTCTTCCCCACCACACACATACACGCAGGCAGTTACATATGGTATGCACTTCTGTTTATAACACCTATGCTTCCTGCTTCCTGCAATTTCCCTCAGCTCTTCCTTCTGTGCCAGTTCTAATCTCAACTTTAGTATAAAGGCCTCTTTATATCAGAAACCTTCTCACAGAATGTTCCCTCACCTTTCTTTTGTTCATGAAACCAACTCACCCCTGAAAACACTTCTTCTCTGAAGCCTGTTTATTATTTCTCACCTTTGGGTCTCTGAGGTGATGTCACCATTCTCCAGCTTGTCTTCACTTCTACTACAAATCTTCTGGATGCTCTCTTATAAGCAGGTCTTCTCTGTGTCTCACAATCTCCAATGGTACATTTCTGTTGATTTATGGACCCCTTTTAGTATCTGCTATAAGTACCTGACCCATTTCTCCCCAGGTGCACAAATGATTTTGGAACAATTTTGTGATTGAAAATGGAATTGTTAGTTATAAATACATAAATCACAGTATGGGCATGGACCCTTTGGCCAGAATGCCTGGTTTCAAAGAAGTGCCTTTAGGACTCATTAATGACACATATTGAACGTGATCATCACACACCATTTAAGACCCAGCTTCTGGTCTTCACACTGAATTCCAACCTCACCTGTAATCTGAGCCAGACCATCATTGAGCCGTGCCACACTCAACAGGTAAGTGTCAAAGCCACTCCCTTAAGCAACCCACATTAGGGAGCACCATTACCTAACAAGATCAACATTAAGTATTTATTGATCTCCAATAATATATGGGAGATACAATAATAGTATTTATTGATGTAATAGGATAGATGTTATTCTAAGCAGCTTACATTTGTTAACTCTTAATCCCCATCATGATTTCTATGAATATTCCTGTTTTTTAGCGAAGAAAGTAAGGCAAGATTGTGAAATCACCTCTCCTATAAATTTGTATAGTTTATATACCTATACATTTGATGGGAGCTGGGACTTAAACTCTGGAAATTGTGGCTTTGGGGCCCATGGTGTCACCTTTATCACTTTTGTGTAAGCTTTGTTGTCTAATGAGAAATTGTTGTCTCTACATAAGTAGAGAACTCTATTATGCTATATAAATAGACAACCTAATTGCCATTTGCTGTAGTTGTGGAGTGGTATGCCCAATAGAGAGCCTAAAATATAGAAGACAATCATAAATATTAGTTACCTTTCCACATTCTTAAGCAAAATTTCACATAAGGATTATTCAGGAAAAAAGGAGCTAGCAGCAAGTACAGGGTGGGGCAAAAAGTAGGTTTATAGTTGTGTGCATGGAAAATAATACAATAACTAATAAGTAATATACAAGAATATATTCTGTGTTTTGTGTACCACAACTGTAAGCCTACTTTTGCCTCGCTCCTGTATTTAGACCCTGAAAACTAGATTTTAAATGTGTGAAGATTTTAGATGTGCATGTTTTAGATCTTAAACTCTATGTGCAGAGATTTTTACACACAATATCATATCTATACCAGGCTGAAATTCCTCATCCAAGCTCCATTTGTTGTGAATCTGAAACTCTGAGAGTAATTCCTTTGACAAAATCCCACCAGCTATCCTCGAGTAAAATGAAAGAGAAGGGACGCATTGGAGGCAGGAAGGAGAAATACCATTTTGAGACACAGAATCCCCAGGGAAATCGGGCTGTTCTGCTAAAATGGATTTATTGGCCCCTCTTGAGCCCCCCTTGCTAACACCACGTATTGTTTACTCTGTTCTTTTATTCCTTGTCCCTGAGAGGAAATGTGGGATTGTGCTTATCTTTTAAATGATTTCAAAACTTCTATTCTCTACCCACTCTTCACTCTTCCACATACTACTGCCTGGACCACCATGACTAAGAACCCCTCTATACTGGCTCGTTTTCACAAAGACTCTCAAATATTCCAGAATACTTCCAGAAAACAAAGATACTTAACCTTGTGTTCAGTGCCCCAAAGATCAGAAGACTCCCTATATTTTCTATTTGTTCCCATAGTACAGAATAGACATTTACTGTAAAAATTTGTTTCTACCTTTCCTTACATCACTTAATTAACCAAATTACTGTCACTTAAAGGCCATATCTTTCTGCTTATATTCTCTTTTTACACAGCCATCAAATATCCTGACCCTCTGAGCTCTGATGGCTTACAAATCAGCATCCCAGCTGGGAACTGTATTCTGAATTTCAGATCCATCTATAAACCGCCTATTCCTATCCCCACTTTCAGGAGACTTGCTGTTTGGCCTAAGATCAGTTACTTCAGCTCTCTTTCCTTTGGCTTATTCCTTTGTCAGTGAGGAGACTGGACATGTCTCACACACAGGGCTGTTGTGAAGATTCAAACAGCCAGTGTCTGTGAAACGCATAGAAGAGCGTCTGACACGTAATGAGTCTAGGTAAGTGTTACTGCTACTAGTAGTTTCATGTTTCAATTGTACTCTATCTAACCTACAATGTTTGGTCATTTCCAACAACATACACAACTTCCTTTCTCCTTGAATCTTTCCTACTCACATAGTGCTTCCTACACTCAGTTCTGGCTCAATCTTGGACGTTCTCTTGATTTTCATTTTCCCTCACTTCTCACACTTAATTTATTACAAACTCCTGTCTACTGTAACTCAGTAAAAGAGCTCAAGTGTATTGACTTCCCTTGCTTTCCGCGTCTGCCACCATAGGTAAGTGTCACCCCTCTCTTGTGGACTGCACAGTGGCCCGTTATTAGATTTCTCTGTTTCCATTCTGTCCACTTATGTTGACAAAACAGCTAGACTGATCATTTGAAATACAAATGTAAACTTGGAAAATGCCTCTATGGTTTCTCCTTTTTCCTAGGATAAAATTCCACACATTTTGTTGCAGCCTAGAGAATGTGCATAATTTGCCTGGATGTCCTCCGACTTCATTTGATACCATGTTTCCTGAATCTCATTGGCTCCCTCTCTTCTCTCCGTCCAGCATGCAGAGGTCCCTCCTACATCTGAGACGTTGCATATGATGTTGCGTTTGTTTAGAAAAATGATTTTATACACTTTTTTGTATATCTGTCCAATTTTGATAATGGCTCACAATGACGTGAGCTCACAATTACACTCAATTTTTTTTTAAATGCCACCTCCTCAAAGAGGATTTTATCTGATTGTTCTATTTAAAGTGAACTCTTTTTTTTATCATCTTACTTGTTTCCATAGCGCAGAGCTCGATTGTAATGATCTTGTTGAGTATAGCATACCTGTCGCTGTATGCCTTCCTCTCTAGAGTATTTCAACAGGGCAGGAGTCCTGGCTGTGTCACTTACGCTACATCCCCAGCATCTATCTGGTCCTCAATGAATATTTACTGAGTGAGTGACAGGCCCAGGTTGCCTTGTCCTTTGAACCTCCTCTGTTACTCAACTGGTAAAATAATTTGCTATCCTGTGTGATGCATCAAAATGTAACTTACCTCAATTTTAACCTGTTGCTTACTTTCTTACCCCTCTTCTAGATTCTAAGGCTTCTGCTAGCATGAGCTCTTCATTTGTACCATTGTCTTCCCATCCACAAACACATGGCTGGATATATCACGATGCTCAGTAAATGATTAATCAGCGAGGGAGTGACCTGAGTTTGGAATACAGTACATGGGATGACCCAATCAATCGTTTAGTCAGTATTGATTAACCCCACTATATGTTAAGCGAAGCTTGAGCTCTGAAGAAACAGAAATGTGTGGGACAGGCATGGTTTCCGCCTGTATCGTGGAGCTGAGAGCCCATGCCAGGGTCTCTCAACTACTGACATGATAGCCATTGGAGCTGGGTGATTCTTCTTTTGTGGAGGGCCGCCTTGTTCATTGTAGGGTGCTTGGCAGCATCCCTGGCCTCTGCCCACTAGATGCCTGTGATATGCTTCCCCTGTCCAGTTTTGACAACCAAAAGTACCTTCAGACATTGTCAAATGTCTCCTAGAGGGCAAAGTCACTTTTGGATGATAACCACAGGTTTAGGGACAGAGATGTCGCTGCATCAACAGATCCGCATGCAAACATAAACTGTGATCAATGCTATGGAAAAAAAGTCAAAGCTGAAATGTTAAGAGTAGACCCAGGCAGGTGGATTTAAGCTGGCGGGTGCAGATTGTCATTGGATTAGATGTTACTGAGGATAAAGTAACATTTAGGCTTTGGCCTGTAGGATGAATAGGAGGACAGGTGACGGACTGGAGGAAGAAGTTTTCAGGCAGAAGGAATAGCAGCTGTAGAGTCCCTGAAGCATGACAAAGTTGGGTTTATGCAGAAAACTGATGCCTAGTGACTGAGGTGCAAAGTAGCCTGGGAGGGAGCTGGGGAATTAGGCAGACGCAGGGTCAGGCAGGGCACTGTGAGCCTTCGTGAATTTAGAATGTTATTGTAAGATGAATGGGGAAAAGTTAAGAGTTGTAAGCAGCAGGGGTGGAATGGGGGGGATCCAAAACAGAACGGATTTCTATAAATCACATTCTAGGCTGCATAATAGAGAAGCAGGCAATTTATTATAGGGATTAGGGTAACAGATAATGGTGATTTAGTCTGGAGGGATGGTGAGGGACATACATAAAAGTAGATCCTGATAACAATGCCTTGCTTGTATGGGTGAAGAAATGGGTGGATTCATACATTTCCTGAGGGAAATATCTTCTAACAAGAAGATATTCTGTGCAGGAAATACCAAAAGTATATTTTCTATAAAGCGCTTTGGGGTGTATTCATGGGCTTTCCTGGTTTGTCTCTCACACGCATTCCATCTCCTGAATCCGTCTAAAGGCTTCTCTCTTGCAAACATCACAGATGGTTCCCACTCTTTCTCTCCTCTGGAGGGGCCACTCCTCTTTGCACCCCCAGGTGTGAGCATGTGTGCCTGCTCAGTAGAGAGAGTGTGGAGCAAGTCAAGCAGAATGAGTCCCGGAGTCCAGGGACCTGAAGCATGAAGGATCACAGGGAAAATTGTGGGTTATTTCCATTAGCCATACACCTGCTTTGATGGTGCGGTTAATGAGCAATGTGAGCACGAGGTGACAGCTTGGCAGGGAGCAATAATGCAGTGGAAGATGAGGGAAGGCGGTCTTGCTGGGGAAGTTGTCCCGGATGTATAAAGACAACTGATCATTACGGTGGTGCCCATTTGTGATTTCATAGTTACAGGTCTGCCGGTTGTCCTCATCCACACCCCCTGTTTTCACAGATTTCTAACACAGTGCAAGAAATTCACTCCCACTCCAGATTCAGCATACAAACCAAGTTTTGTTTCCAAACATTAAAAAATAAATAAATCTACTAGATTCACATTCCCAGGGAAATAAAGACAGGTTACTGAATTAGTTCAACAAAAGATTATTCATAATGTGCCATTTGTTTGTTTGTAATCAGAGATGGCACGGTGTCTTACCTGAAATGGACAAGAGCAATCAATTGCTTCGACCCTCTTGTTAAAATCAAGGGTACAGTGAGTCTACTATTGAGATTTTAGAAAATGCTTTCATTCATTTGTATATTTATCCGAAAGTCATTTATTGAATGGTTCTTTAACCCTGGGGACTGGGCTGGGAAAGAAGCAGACAGAAAAAAATGTAAGGCAAAGTTACTGTTTTAGAATAGCTTAAAATTTGGACAGACACTTACATCGTGCTAAAAAACAAAATCCAAACACAGAAATGTGAATAAAGTATTGTAAAAGTGACAGAGAAAAGTGCCTGTTCACAGCTAGGCATCCAAGAAAGAGGAAAAAGTAAAAAAAAAAAAAATACATACACACACACACATGCATAATAATCTGGCCACACACACATAAACACATTAGCGCCCCAATGCATGAATTTGTGCTTGGGTGGGGTCTGGCCAGCCTGGACAGGGGAGGAGACATTAGCGGTTGGCCGGCCTGCCTGCTGGTCGAACTCCTGGTGGAGGGGACAATTTGCATATTAGCCTTTTATTATATAGGATATATACTGAGTGGCCAGATTATTATGCATTCAGAGATAATAATAATCTGGCCACTCAGTGTGTGTGTGTGTGTGTGTGTGTGTGTGTGTGTCTGTTTCTATATTGTTGAACCCAATAAAATAAGAATGAAAAAGGATTTGAATTTTCAGCCTGTTTTGATAAAGAAACTTAACAATTTTCTGATTTCTGTGAAGTAGATTTGTGGCAGATGGGCAGGGAACTTGCCCAGGGTGGAATTCAAGTTGCCCTCCCTCACTCTCCCCAAAAAGCAGGGAACGGACAATCAGGCTTCTTTCTCTTAAATATACCAATGCAAGTTCCTGGGAAAAGGGTAACACCACTTTAGTTGTTAGTAATTTTTTGTACTTGATTTATATCCAGAATCTTTTTGATATGCCAGCAAGGGCAATATTGAGAATGTTTTTAAATTAATAAAAGGGGAAGAGCCAAGAAGCCTGGTGAGGGTCAGAAGGGATATTTAAAAAGTCTATCAGGCAAATGTTGAGAAAATATACCCCAGCTGATGGCTGTCCATGGAGAAATGAGCATAGAGTCTGGGACGAGGATCTCCAAAAAAGTCCATGATTTTAGCTTAGCATCTTTATTGGCTCAATTCTTCATCAGCTAGTGGCTTCTTTTCTATGAGACTAGGAACCAGCCACTCAGAAACCAGCTTCTTTTGCTAGTTTGATATTTAGACTTCCCATGACAATACCTCATTCAATTAACATCAATTATTCTTACTACCCAACAGCCCAGCAGGAAAATGATACCCAGTCCATGAGCCTTACTCTGCCACCCTTGGTCTATCTTGTAAAGATGTCTCCCTTCAATGTCCCAAGGTGACAATAAATAAAAGGAAAGCCCTGGACATCAGGTGGGGAAGAGCCCTGCCACTGGAACTTGAACTATTAACATCAATCAAGCTCTTACAATGTGTGAGGAACTGTGTTCATCATTACATGCATTATTTTATTTAATAATGTTAAATTTTTATACTAATCATATACTTAAGAAAACTTAGATACACATAGAAGATATTTTCTCAATGTCATATACCTACTTAGTAGATCAAATTAATAGGTTGACTTCAACATCAACATTTTTTCCATTTTCTTGGTTGTAACTTATCTTTTCAGTATCATTATATTTTTGTTGTAAAAATATAATGGGGGGAGTATCCTTGTATCTCGTTTCATAGTCTTTGTTATAACAGCTTCTCTTTTTCTAGAGCAGTGTTTTCACAATGCGTGTTCCTTAGAACATTTACTCAAAGGGATATTAATAACCATTCTGTTTGAGGCTGGAGCAGGTGAATAGGTATCTGTGATTAAAAAGCATATAACACGGCGGAGTAGGGAATCATGCTTTTGTAACTGCAGGATTCCTCAGCACATTTAAAATTCTAAAGTGAACGGAACATCCATAGAAGAGGCAGAGTCTGAGAATTTAAAATGTAGCATTAGCTAACATGTTTGAGTCTACAAAATTCTTCTTTTTTAAAATCATTTTGTGCAGTTAGGACATTTCTTTGCTTTGGAATATATCTGAGGACAGACTAGCTATAAGGATCAAGTTTACATTTATTATCACAGCCTATAACCAGTCTTTCTTCAAACTCTAGCTACTGCTAACCTCTCTTGTCCAGTCGTTTACTGCACATGCACGCGTGTGCACACACACACAGACACACACACAAACACGCACACACATTGACACAGCCCTACTTCTTTTATTCTCAGCTCTCCAACACAGATACACAGCTGACCTCTGAGTTTCTTGAATACACTGGTCTGTTTTCCATGCCAAGTGTTTTCACAGAATGTACCCTTTTCCTAGATTGCCTGTTCAACCTCCCATTACCACCTACATAACAAGTGTGCATTCAGCTGTCCATGACTCTCTCCTCAAATGCCATCTCCTCTTCAACCCACTCCTGAGAAAATCTCACAACTCTACCTCAGAGTTCCCTTCCCTTTCCCCAGTGTGCATTTCTTTATATCTTGGTAACACATCCGTGATCAGTGAAGACCTGAACATTGCTGGGAATTAAGGACTTTGATATCTGAGCTCTTTGGTGAGGGGCGGGGAAGGAGAGGACAGTCTTGGTCCAGATGCCACATAAAATTTGGGCAGCAATTTCTACATATAAAGGCAGTTGAGTATTGGAAGTGCTAAGGATGCAAGTGAAGTCTAATTAGATCCTCATTTTCTTATTGTCATCAACCAGGGCACTTTTTATAACCCAGTACCCTACCTAATATGATCATAGCTGACCCGCTCCTCAAATTTAATCCTATCCACACAACCTCATCCCCAACATAATGCTATACTAGACATTATATCATCAAACCAACCACAGCCTCATAACCCATTAATATACTTCTAATCATTCCTTCATAAAACATAACCCACCCAAACAACCCTGTAACCTTTCTAATGGATTCAGAACCAGCCAATTTCCAAACTGCATAGTTCCAATTTCTCATCTGCATAGTTCCCATCACCTCTTAATGAGCTCTAACTGGCCCTGCAAGTTTCAGCATTAACATGAGCTATTCCATTTAATTTGTGGCCTTCATTTGATTTTTTTAAACATCAAATACTGTTTCTTTTTTAAGTCCATTTTTTTCAACTTATCCAATCTTCTTATATCCTGCTTGAGAAAATTGGAATGTTTCTTAACATTATAGTTCATTACCTTTTCCAAAAGAATGTGACAGGAATTGTATAAAATGCATATATTTTTAGATCCTACACTGCATTTACATTCACCGTTGGATTTAATGGGGCTTCCTCAGGTGTGACTGAGGACAGGCCCTGAATTATTTATTTCAGGGGGTGCTTATAAGCAACTCATGTTAGGGTTGCACATAGACCCATGGGCCTTTTCATATGGGATTAGATGCAATGGAGCTCTGAGCCTTCCATGAGAAACGTTACTAAGTTACCACTAAATTACCACAGCAAACCAGATAGAGCTGAGAAAAGGAGAAAAAGGAGGATACACATAAGGCAATTTGAAAGTCAGCATCCTTTTTGAAAATTCTACAACTTATTAAAATTATGGATCTGACCTTATGAGCATGGGGGTTACCAAGAGCTCCTTTGGTTCATTTGTTCATTGAATCATGTGATAAACATTTACTAAATACCTATTTCATGTTGATGGGGCTGTGCAGGATGGGGCCAGAGAATTCATGCTCACCTAGATCTGTAGCACGTCTTTATTGCTGGATCATGTTTTCTATCTTCTCTAGATTTTGCAGGGGTATGTATTCATATATTTAAATATTTGATTAGTTGATAAGACACATATTGGTATGTAGTAAATTAACATATAAAATTCAGCCACTCCGCAAATAATGATCAAGGATTGTGTGCTAACCAGCATACCCAACACTCTGAAAAGAAGGTATTATTATTTTCATTTATTTTCAGTTGAGGGAAGTAATGCTAAGAGAGCTAAATATAATTGCTTAAGATCTCACAAGTGGCCGAGGCAGGATTTGAATCCACGTCTCTCTGCCTTAAAAGTCCGAGTTCTTTCTGCCCTGTCACACACTGTGGATACCTTGGGCTTTCTATTCCAAATTCCTATGTGTGAGGAAACAAAGGCCAGAGAAGCGAAGTGATTGGCTCCTGGCTTCATGTATACACTTGTACCTTATCTGGAGAAAGATGTTTTCTCCAGGAAAGAAGATAGTTGCCTCTATAAACACAGCATTCTGATGACTCAGATTGGCTCTATCCATGAGCACGGGAAGAGAGAATGAATACCCATTGCCCAACCCCAGCAAATGTCCCTCTTGACATTGATTCACTGAGGAACAGGCCTCCTGGGGGAAGCATGCCTTGTTTATCATGCTGGCCCAGACACATTATGTTTACGGGTATGGAGAACCACCTATCAAAATTAGCATTTGTGCAAATGATCGCACAATTCCTTCAGGCCTGCTGTGTCCCCTTAATAGGCCCATCTTTCAATTATGAAGTGACGATTAGTCAGTGTTCTTCCATAATCTCATTATTTTTGTTATGTTGATAGTACAGACAGATTTTTTTCCTCTTCCTTCTGAAGGCAGGCCCATCAACATGAGATGGTTGTTGAAATTACAGAGGGAAAATAAACATTTTCAATTGTTACTTAAACCTAAGAATTGGAACATCTTTGATATGAGTAAGAATAATAACATCCCAATGTGAGACTCCACCTCCTTGAGCACATCTGATTAACCTAATTAATTCTATCTTCCATTGCTCAAGAAATCATAGATCCTAAGGACTTCCATTTGAGGATAATTTAGAAACCTGGCAGCTTACATTTCTCCGGATTTATTTTTCTGTCCTGCCATATCCTTAACAGGTCATCACAAAGACTTGGCTTGGTCAGATCTCTCCATGGGAACATACTACCTCACAAGTCAGTGAATTTTGTCACTAACATGCATCATAAGGTTATCTCCTGGAATAAACAACGGGAACCTCAGTCTACATCAGTTGGTTTCCCTTTTGTGCCCACAGAAGAAATAAGTACAACCATTCTTCTCTCAAAAAGTACTTAAAATCGGTTAAGATGTAACCATAACATCATTTCCAACAAACTTTAGGCAACCTTAATGATTTTTTTCTTTTTATTAAATGAATTATGCCTAGCCCTGGCCAGGCAGCTCCGTTGGTTGGAGCATCATCCCATGCAACAAAAGGCCGCAGGTTTGATTCCTGGTCAAGGCACATACCTAGGTTGTGGTTCTCTCCCCAGTCAAGGCATGTATGGGAAGTAACCAATTGATGTCTCTCTCTCTCTCTCTTTCTCTCTCTATCTCTCTCCCCGATCCCACCTCTCTCTCTAATATCAATAAAAACATATCTTTGAGTGAGGATTAAAAAACAATGAACTATTATGGTATGGCTCAAAAATAAAACAAATTACCAAATTGTCTTGTGCATGTGAATTAGCTTGTGCATATGGGTAGTCTAAAATAGCTAATTAACCCGCCACTGCCACCATTCTGCATCTGAACGCCATCAGGCCATGTTCTGGTGGTCTTGGAACAATATGTCATTGATATTACCAGAGAAAGTATCAGTGTGACTTTTCCTCTATTTAAGAAAAAATGAAGTAATTTCAAATTACAGAAATTCACAACCATAATACAAAGATTTTTCTTCCCTTAAGCACTTGAGAGTGAGTTGTGGACATGATGTCCCATCGACCGTAAACATTTTAATTTATAAATCCCATAAAATAGACATTCTCCAACATAATTACAATGCAATATCCAAAATTTGATAATTAACACTAATGTGTTACTAACACCTAATTTTGTAAGCTACTTCCAAGTATCTTTAATTTCCATAAATGTCCTTTATGGCCAAAGAGTTTAATGCACAACCTTGTGTCACATTTCTTTGTTACATATTTTAGAATCCTTCAGGTCCCATTTCTCAGCCTTCCTTTGTTTTTAATGCTTCTGATAATTTTTAATATCACAGGCCAATATTATAGGATAGGATTGCTTAAATGGGTGGGAGCCTATTTCAGCAGGAGGAGATGCTCTTGGCAGACAAAAATACATAATCCCTATATCTGGACTGATAGCCAGCCATATACACTATACTGCCAAACTGGTTATTAAACAATAGAACTGCTTTCCTACACCTTATACCAAACAGCTGATCAGCCCTTGCCTCTCTCTCTCTTTGGGCTTTGCCAGCAGCTGGGGTGGCTGCTGATCGGCCCCACCTCTCTCGCTCTCTGAGAGGTCAGCAGTTCAGCCCACTCGCCAGTCCCCGCCCACCCAAGCCTGCTGAGCACGTAGCCTGACATTTGGTCATCCCTTTGATCGTTTTGGACATTATGGGCCCTGGCTCTTTATATATATAGATGTTTCAATTTTTAAATCTTGAAGTCTTATTTAAAAAATGCATTATCAAAATCTACATTTACCACTTGTCACTCCCCAATTAATTAATAAAATCCATTTATATTAACAACCATAAAATCAACTGAATATTCATCCTCTACTCAAATTAGACTCATGTTTGCAGTTTTCTGTACTTTACAATTTTTTGTTTTGTTTTTAATCCTCACCTGAGGATATGTATTTTTTAATTGATTTTTGAGAGAGAAGGAGGGAGAGATAGAGAGAAACATTGATGTAAGAGAGAAACATCAATAGGTTGTGTCCTGTTATTGCCTCGATGGGGGGATCAAACCTGCAACCTAGGTATATGCCCTGAGTGGGAATTGAACCTACAACCCTTTGGTGTACAGGATGACACTCCAACCAACTGAGCCACTTGGCCAGGGTTGTATGCTCTAATTTTTTACTTCCACTCCTTCCTTCCTTCCTTCCTTCCTTCCTTCCTTCCTTCCTTCCTTCCTTCCTTCCTTCCTTCCTTCCTTTTTTCCTTTTCTTCTTCCTTCCTTCTTTCTTTCCTACCTTCCTTCCTTCCTTTCCTATGTCATGCAAATGTAAGAATTTAAAAAAAAAAAAGACAGAGAAAGATCTATCACTCCATTTGGAAACTGATGTACTAAGGATTATTCAGTGAGATAACATTTATAAAATACTTATGACTAGTATATGGGAAAATCTTCTAAAAGTTGTCCCTACTTTCACAACACAACTCTTTGTAGGTATTAAATGATGTAATGTAGTAAATGACATAATGTGTGTACCTTCTACACAGTATTTAAAAAATGGAGCCCCCATTATATGCTAGATCCTTCTATCATATCCACCCTTCAATGCAAGTTTAAATCTGTTCTCCAGGAGGCCTTCTCCACTAAGTCCTGTCCACATGAATTGGTCTTCCTCTTGATATCCCCTCTCATTGTCTTCAATTAGCATTTAGTAATTTTTAAAAATAGGCTTTATTTTGTATTGTGTTATTTTAAAGATTCACAAAAACTTATAGAACCCATTGATTCAACTTCTCAATTTAACAATTTAAGACCTCAGGCCAAAGGAATTCAGAAACTTCCCCCAAATCACACTACTATATTCAAGACAAAACAGTTGCCTAATTCATCATTAGTCTTTAATTACTTTATGGGAAAGCTCCACAAGGGCTAAAATTATACTGCATTCTTTTATCTTTATTCCCTGAGGCTAACAACAGTGGTAGGATCACCAAGTGGGCACTCAAGACATCCTCGCTGTGTTAAATTGTACTTCTTTTCCGTATGCAAGGGGTTTCCAAATGCTACTGTGCATGTGACTCACCCTGGACCTTGTTAACATACCCCCAGAGACGGTGACTCTGAAGGTCTGAAATGGGCCCCAGGAATCTGTATTTATAAGTGATGCTCCAAGTACATTTATCTTAATGGTCCAAGCAGTAGTGCTTAGGAACCACTGGCAGACATACATATTTTATTCTGGGATATCACCAGGGAATTTTGCTCAGTATCATGTTTTGGTGTCTAATAGACCTTACAGCTAAAGAAAAGGAAAAAAAAAGTTCTTCATAATGGTGTAACTAAATTCTCACTGCTGCAATTTCCTTCCTACTAGCCCCGGGTAGCAAGGGATTATAGCTGGTCTTTTAATATCCTTTGAAGATTATTATTAAGTTACTCATCCACCTTCTCTTGCCTTGGCTAAATAGTCCCAGTGTCTGTTAGCCATCCTATAGGCCCCATTTCCCAAACCGTCCTCTCTCCCATAGTTGCCTGGCTTTTGAAGTAAGACTAACAGCCCATTATTACGCTGTGATGCATGAGGTGTAATGAATGCCATTTAAGAGCCATACAAGTGGTGGAATTTTGGTCTGAGGGTGATGTTCCTGCACATCTGGTCTGCACACAGTGCCATTGGAGTGTGATGTCTCCGGGCAGATAGACAGGCCGTGCTGTGCCAGGGTAGAAAGTGTATGGCCAGGCAGGACACCCCAGAGTCCCAGGCCAGTGCTTCTCCTAACTGGGTATGTGGCTCAGAGGAAGTCATTTGCTCTTCTGATTGTTTATTTCTAAACTCCAGCAGGTGTTAGGAAGCTCCAATCAGTGTAGCCCCGGGAGCTGTGAAGACTATGAAGTTCCATTGATATCCAGACATCAGGGGTTGGGAACACAGAAGGCTGGTTTGATGGAAAGTAATAGAGAATCAGTAGAGCGTCAATAGCTTGGGGATAAAAAGTGCAATATTACTCAACAAAGTCCAGTCTCTGAGACAGAATTAGGACAAACCAGCAGGAAAATTCATGGCTAGTTGAGCCAAACTTCAAATGGGAGCTCTTCTCCTCCAGCAAACTTACCAGTGATTTTCCTGCAAGGCAGTTGCTTCTCTGAGCTCTAATCTCTAGGTCTGACCACTGGGCCCTGAGTTCTTTGCATACTCTTCCTCATGATGCCCAGCCACTCTGTCATTCCCGCTGTGACATCTCCATGGCTGTCCTACCCAAGCCCTTCTGTTTTATACCATGATACTTTAGACACAGGTTCATAGCATAGCAAAATCTATGTCAAAGATGAAATTGGATATATGGCATCAGTAGTAAAAGAAAGACTGATAAAGCAGCAGCATCACCAGCCACCTAGTTATCAAGTAATAAGCATGGCATTGATTGGGCATTAGTGATTAACTGACTAACTTTGGTACTCGGTAATGGTGAAGCAAGGTGTTCTAAATGATGAAATGTATTATCTCATCTAATCACCATATATTACTGCTATGAGTTAGAGATCATAATTATGCCAGCAGACTAATGAAGAAACTGAAGTAGAAGGAGGTGGAATAACGTGACCAAATTCTGCAGAGAGCTGAGCCTCAGAAGCAGATCACTGGACATTCAAACTCATGCTCTCAAACACCACACTATGCAAATGTAAAGCTAGAGATGGAACTCTGCCCTGATAAAAAGAAATGATGACATTTCCATCCTGTTCAGAAAACCGCCATCAGCAACTTTGTTTCTAGACTTTGAAGTCCTAACTTATTGGTTTAACATCTAAGACCTTTAAAGGTCTAGATTCAAATTGTTCTCAGCATCTTATCTCCAACAACCTCCACCTCCACACCCTATATTTAAGGACAAATGCACCTGCTGCCTGCTCCTTTCTCCTGCTCCAAGCTTTCTCAGCTTCCCACTTTTGTTTCCACTGTTATGCCTGCCTATAACAGTCCGCAAAATTAGCACGGCCAAATCATAACCCTTTCTCCACAAGCAATATTAATGTTTATGCTTCATTTCCTAATTCCTGATCCAAGCAAACACGTTATTTTTGTACTCCAAGTTCATCTCAAAAGCTATCTTTTTACTCCTAGAATTTTCTGTCTTACAATGTTTTAGGATAATATTGCATTGCTCTTAAAAATCAGTGATGTTGAGGGGATGTCCATGTGCTAGAGACAAGGTCACATGCTTTCCTAACCTTCACGTCAGCCCTACCGTGTTTCATTAAAATTTCCATTTTACAAGTAAGGAACTGAGATTTGTATAGGCAGCTCAAGGTCATAGAACTGGACTTTACATTCTAAATGCAAAACCTATGTTCTCAAAAACCACTGTATACTACTTTATTAGTCTGTAAACTTCCTGAAAACAGTGTTTGCATCCTGATCCTATATAATTCCTAATCCATTGCACATGATAGTCATGGTGCATGATTGCAATATTTTTTCTTTTTTTAAATATTTCTTTGCAAGTTGATTTAAACTGTATTTTGTCTTAAAGCATGGACTTTCATAAAGTTGCACACTTTCTCCAAAAAATACACCCGGAAACTTTCTTTGCCCTTTATTCATCATTGATGAGGGTGTGCTTGTTCTTCTAGTTACATTACTCTTATTCAATCTTTGTTTTAAATTGGTATTTGTGTCTTGCTGCTGAACGGACAGTCCTTCATTTCAACTGTTTGACAGACTGGACCCCCTGCCTGCCAGCATCAGTACTTACTAATGGACCCTTCTTACAAAATCTGTTTGCAATAAGGAAAGATAATGAAGAAATTACTTGACCCTAGACACACAGCTAGCAGTAAGGATGACCCATGTCATTGGGTCTCGCTGCCATCTGTGCCCAAGCAAGGGGAGGGCAAGAAAAGGATGAGGGGGTTGAGCCAGTGGAGGGGAACTCCAAGAAGAGAGAAGGTTGTGATTCAGAAGCAGAAAGGGAACAACCTTTGGTCAGCATACTTCTATGGCCCCGGCATGTTACATGCAGGATCCCATTTAATTCTCAGTATACTGTATTAAAAGAACTGTGGCTGATCCTTTTAATTTGGTCTTAAATGAAAACAAAACAAAACTGAGATTCAACGAAGGTATGTCAAGGAAGAGAGCCAGAAAGTAAGGGAAACTATGCATCATACTTGTTTAAGTTCGTGAAACTTTAAGAATAGATTTGAATTGAGTCTTCTGCCACAGATTGTTGTATCATCTTGAATAAGTTGTGTGTGTGTATATATGCACACAATATGCTTGGTGAATTCTCAGCACCATTTTCCATGTATAAAATGAAAATAATAAGAGGAGCAACTTTGATGTATAACTCTGAAGATTAAATGAGATAATGAACATACATTTATTAGCCCAGTCTCAGACACACAACTACAGCAGACATGATAAACATTATATTTATATTCTTCTTATTAGTAACTCAATTAAATGACAAGTCCAGCATTTAAATGTGAACTTGTTTCTTTCTGAATTCCATGCTATTTCCATTTCATCACCAAGTTAATAACTAAAAGGTAAAAGCAGGATAAGAACAAAGCATTGAATAGTTCTCTTTGTCATTATAATATACCTCATTATTTTTTTATTGATTTCAGAGAGGAAGGGAGAGGGAGAGGGAGGTAGAAACATCAATGATGAGAGAGAATCATCATTGATCTCTCTAATCCTTCCCCTGAGAATCCTCAGTCTATTCCATTCCCATGCCTCTGATTCTATTTTACTCACCAGTTTATTCTGTTCATTAGATTTCTTACTCGTTTGTTTTGATTTTTAGATCCAGTTGTTGATAGGTATGTATTTATTGCCATTATGTTGTTCATATTTTTTACCTTTTTCTTATTTTTCTTCCTGTTCTTAAAGAATACCCTTCAACATTTCATATAATACTGGTTTGGTGGTGATGAACTCCTTTAGCTTTTTCTTGTCTGTGAAGCTCTTTATCTGACCTTCAATTCTACATGATAGCTTTGCTGGTAGAGTAATTTTGCTTATAGGTCCTTGCTATTCATCACTTTGAATATTTCTTGCCACTCCCTTCTGGCCTACATATTTTCTGTTGAGAAATCAGCTGGTAGTCATATGGGCATTCCCTTGTAGGTAACTAACTGTATTTCTCTTGCTGCTTTTAAGATTCTCTCTTTGTCTTTAGTCCTTTGCATTTTAATTATGATGTGTCTTGGTGTGGTCCTCTTTAGGTTCCTCTTGTTTGGGACTTTCTGTGATTCCTGGATTTCTAAGTCTATTTCTTTCTCCAGGTAGGGGAAGTTTTCTGTCATTATTCCTTCAAATCCGTTTTCAATATCTTGTTCTCTCTCTTCTTCTGGCGCCCCCATATGTGTATGTTGGTATACTTGAAGTTGCCCCAGAGGCTCCTTACACTATCTTCATATTTTTGGATTCTTTTTTTCTTTTTGCTCTTCTGATTGGGTGTTTTTTTGCTTCCTCATATTTAAAATCATTGATTTGATTCTTGGAATCCTCTACTCCAGTGGTCAGCAAACTGCGGCTCACGAGCCACATGCGGCTCTTTGGTCCCTTGAGTGTGGCTCTTCCACAAAATACCACGTGCGGGCACGCATGTACAGTGCGAGTGAAACTTCGTGGCCCATGCGCAGAAGTCAGTTTTCAGCTCTCAAAAGAAATTTCAATCATTGTACTGTTGATATTTGGCTCTGTTGACTAATGAGTTTGCCAACCACTGCTCTACTTTACTGTTGAAGCCCTGTATATTACTCTTTATTTCAGTCAGTGTATGCTTAATTTCTGACTGGTCCTTTTCCATTTTTTTGGCATTTCACTAAGATCCTTGAAAGTATC
Organism: Corynorhinus townsendii; assembly: GCA_026230045.1. Taxonomy (NCBI): domain Eukaryota; kingdom Metazoa; phylum Chordata; class Mammalia; order Chiroptera; family Vespertilionidae; genus Corynorhinus; species Corynorhinus townsendii. The sequence goes on along the minus strand of JAPDVU010000005.1, from coordinate 164,278,965 downwards.
ATTTAGTCCCTGGGAGGTTTTTAGCAGGTTCTTGAGTAACCCTATAACCATGGTTTTGAACTCTATATCCAGTAGTTTGCTTCTTTCTATTTATTTCATTTGTGACATGGTTCTTTGTATCCGCATTTTGGCTGCTTCCCTGTATTAGTTTCTATGTACTGGGTAGAGCTGCTATGTCTCCTTGAATTGGTAGGTGGCCTTGTGTAGTAGGTTTCCTATAAGGCCCAGTGGTTCCCCAGTCACCTGAGCTGGGCCCTCTAGGCGCACCCCTTTGTGGGCTGTGAGCACAGTCTTGTTGTAGTTGAGACTTGATTGCTGTTGGTGTCACTGGGAGGAATTGACCTCCAGGCCAATTGGCTATGAGGATCACCTGTGATTACAGTGGGAGAGCTGCTGTTCAGGAGACACCCCTCTAAAGCAGGACTTGCTTCAGTGGGGCTTTGGTGCTCACTGAATCTGCCCCTTGAGTGTGTTGCTTATGGATGAGTAGAGTTGTAATCTGGTATGGTCTGACACTGACCACTGGGTACATTGGCTCTTGGGTCTCCAGAGAGATGCAAAGTCAGCCACTGCCTGGGGCCACCCAGCAGACACTACAGAGAGATCTGCAGATTCCTCCTCTTTGTATGAGGTTTGGAAGTGCCCAGATAAGGCCCAGCTGTGAAGCATGGCAGGCTGGTGTTGGTGCCAGGTCTTGGGATTTTTAGGGATAGGTTTGGGGCTCCCTGACGCAGCTGCAGCTTGTTGATTTTAGTCTGAGCAAGGGCAGGCCATTCAGATGCAAAAGCTGCTGCACACAGGTTGGGTGAGGTTGTAAATTAGATGAGGTGGGATCTTAGGGTATCAGCAGGATGGAACAAACAGAAATGGCTGCCAGTCAGCCCTCCGACAGGGGAGATCCCAGCATAGGAACAATGATTCCTGTGAGCACCTTCGTCTGGGAGAAAGCCACCCCCTAGTTCCTGCCCCAATGCCAGACAATCCAGTTCCTCCTCCTATGTGTCTGTGTCTCCCAAAGCCTTGCCCTGGTGCTGGAGCTCAGAGAAAATGGGAGGAGGCAGGACCTTGTAAGTTCAGTTCCTGGTGCCAGCCTTTTAAGAGAAACAGCTGGGTTTCCCAGCAGTCTCTATGTCTCTGAGCCCCAATCTGCATGGTTTTTACAGCCCGTACTTATGGGGACTTCTCTTCCCAGCTCTGGGACCCTGGGCTGGGGGTCTGGTATGGGGCTGGGACCCCTTGCCACTCCGGGTGGTCTCCACAGAGAGGATCTCCTTCCCGGTTAAAAAAGCAGCACACACAGGTGCCGGACAAGCCTATTCAATGCCTCTGCACCTCCTACCAGTATCAGTGTGTTTCTTCTTTAGTTGTCTAGTTGTAGGACTTCCATTCAGCCAGCTTTCCAACAGTTCTGATGATGGTTGTGTTCTGTCTTTTTGTTGTAATTTTGATGTGGTTTGGGAGGCAGCGAGTACAGGTGTTTACCTACCCTGTCATCTTCCCTCCGATCTCTGTTTTTATAGTCTTCATATAAAATGTTTTTTTCTCTGTTTAATCCTTTGAAGATGAAAGAATGTAAGACACCTAAAGTGGTAAAAGTAGTTTTACAGTTGTTCACATGGAAAATGATATAATAATTAATAAATAATAATACAAGTATAAACTGTGTTTCTCCTACTCATAACTGTAAACCTACTTCTGCCTCACCTTGTGTAATTCTAAATCTTAAAGGTCTGGATTTTATTTTTAGTTCTGCTTTGTACTGTGTGACCTTGATCAAATTGCTCAACCTGTCTGTTGGTATTTCCAAAGCTGTAGAAATGGGGAAAATGAGCTCATACATTCTTGCAGTCAGTTATGATAATATGGAAGAAATGTTCCATGCAGCTCTAATTCATATAATTGATGTATTTAAATTCCCTTTTTTTTTGCTGCTTGTTTATGAACATGAACAGATTTATTAGTCAATAAATGGTCTTATTTTGTAAAAGGTGAAAGTTGTATGATCAGTATTGGGCGTATTATCCTCACTGATCTCTGTAAAATTTGACAAACAATACCAATTCCTCCTGCAGAAATGCACACAGGCACATGCTTGTGAATGCAGGCCTGAATTTCTGTGGAGTCATGCAGACCCCGAAGCCCACCTGTGTGTGGGCCCAGATGACTAAGACTCAGTCTCTCCCCACCTTTCTGGTCCAGACACCCAGCAGGAGTCTAGTAGGGTAGTGTTATTCTACAACAAGTACACCAGCCTCTTCTCCTGACGTCAGCTTTATAAAGAGCTAGTACTTTGTGAGTCTTTGAAAGCGAGCAGGTGTGATTTGGCTGAGAAGCTGGAAGAAAGCAAATGAGGTAGGAGAGCCTCGATGGATTGGTCCTGATAGGTCGCAGCACACAGCAGAGAGCTCTGTGCATCACTCTTGCTAATGACAGAGTTCTGTGACCTTGCTAGTCACTCACTGTGTCGCGTTCTGCCTACAAGAACCAAGTGTGCTATTCTCAGTCCTCTTGCTGGCATTTCCCCTGAAACACCCCCTCCCCACCTTCCTTCCATGTCACGTTCTGTCATGGGGCAGAGATACTCAGGATCTATGTCATGACCTCTCCCCCAGAGGAGCTGCTTCCACAGAGGCGGTGGCATCTCTGAACTGCCATAGAGGCTTAGTAAAGAGTCATAGTCATTGGCGAAAAAACTGCTGTTTTTCTTCTGGATTGCTCTCTTACCACCCTCCAGGAATAATTTCCTCCCCGCTTGTGTATTGCTTCATGACTCCCATTACATGACCTTGATTCTTTTGTATGCCTCCTTCTCCTGCTCTATGAGGAGCTCCTTGACCAAATGGTCAGCCTTCTAACTGGATGCAAAGCATGATGCTGAAGGCCTGGAGTATAATTGCTATAAAATAAATGAATGAATAAAGGAAAGTGTGAAAACCCATATGAGTTAATATAGAATGTGTGCAAATATGCTTTATCCCATGCTTAGGTTATAGAAAACTCTTGATAAATGTCCCTTCCACAGAGTGGTCTGTCTTGACCATGTAATGTAGTCTTTACAGCAGGTTATAATTCTAACTAGAATTATAATCATTTATTTAATATTTATCTCTTTTAAACTGCATGAAGAGGCTTCATTTATGGGACAAGAACAGTACCTGGAACAAACATCATCAGTCCTGAATATACATGAATAGAACAAGCAAGTCAGTCATCTCTTCTTCCCTTCCCTCTTTCCCTCTCTCCTTTTTTTTTCTTTCCTCTTCATCTTTCCTTATGTGCTTCTTATGTCTCTAACTTGGGTTTCCATGCTTATTCAACTCCTTTTCTTCACTCATTCTTTCATTTTCTTTGTGTGTGTGTGTGCGCTTCCTTTTTTTCCTACTAAAATTATACTTGATGATTATAGTAATGATTATGGTGATGATAATGATGATGACATTAATACCAATCACTTATTTAGAGTATATTATTTGCCAGACACTAAGCATTTCACCAAATTAATTTATTTAATGATCCCCAAAATCCTAAGGAATAGGTGTTACTCTAGTTCCCAGTTTGCAGAAGTAGAAACTGAGTCTTGGGCGTGAGGGTTAACTTGCTCTCCCAGGTAATGGAGACAGTGTCAGCGATGGCCACAAACTGGGGGTCTGACTCCCAGAAGTCACAGTCTTTAACCACTGAGACAGTGATACCTCCTGAAAGCCTCAATGGTCTCAAGGAAAATATTATAGGAATCCTTGGAGAGTTTTGGATTTAAAGACTGAAATAAGATCGGATGGTTTTCAAATGTTCTTTGTTCCTCTTTCACCAGTTTCTTAGAAAATTCACTTCAAATTATCAATCTGAAAATGGATTTGACTGGATTAAAAGTCTAAACCATTCTGGCCACCCTGGCTGTCACAGACAACCTGACAGCCTCCAAGTTCTTGATGTGGGGAATTATGGGAGAATCTTGAACCTGTCAGGATGCTTGACCAGGTTCTTGTCTTGCCGGTGAATGACAGCAGCACCATTTCTACCGCCACTTGCTTTTCTGTCTGAGAGCAGCTAATTCTGGAAGCTCTACACAGAATATTTGCAACTAAAGCTTCCATTCAAAAACTGATGTTGTGTAGAAAAGTGGGCATAGGTTAAGAAAGAGGGCACTGGATGCGAGTCAGTCCACCTGAATTATAATCCTTCATTAAGATCCTCAACTATGTGATGTGGAGAAAGTCACTCAGCATGTCTAGACCTTTACTTTCCTCGTTCTTAACTGAAGGGATTTGACTTTACATCATTCAAAGTCCCAATCAATTATAAAATTATTTGAAACTCATAATGATACACAAAAAAAGAAAAGCCAAGAAATGGATTCTAAGTTTGGGCAGTTTGACTCCAAAGTGGACAGCTGCAACTCTGAAACTTAAATCACAGCCTATATGACACTCTCTCCTACCCATCTCCAAAGAATGTTCTGACTGAGCATTAGAATATGAAAAAGAGGAATGAGCTGCGGCTTATTCAGGGCAGTGCAACAAATGAAAATCAACTGTGAAGAAGATGAGTCCGGTGCTGTGAGGTGGCAGAGATCTGTAGGGAGTGAGCATTTAAGTAAGAACAATGAAGAAGAAAAAAATGGGCCTGATGTGATCTGAGAGCTGGAGTCAGTCTTTGTGGAGCTGGCAGTGAGTGGAGCAGAGCTTCCTGAAGTCGGAGGTTGGATGTGCTGCTGAATTGGGCTTTTAGTAACAGACACTTCCTCTCCCAGTGACCCAAGTGACTGAAGGGGATTTCTGAGTTCATAAAGTGAAAATCCAAAAGTAGGAAGCTCTTTGGGTGGGTTTGATGCACTGGCGCAGAGATTTCTAAAAGCAAGTAGGTTCCTTCCATCTGCCTGCTCTGCCTCCTTTTGTGGCGGTTTCTGCTTCATTGTAAGGCTGCCTTCACTCCTGGAGTCAAAATGAATAAGCTGTTTCTCATACCTCATTGATGAGGAAGAGCTGGAGGCATGGTTTGGGGTAGCTCTGCCAGACGGTCAAGGGAACTATTTCTCAAAAGCCTTAGAAAACCTTCCATGACCCCATGACCTAACTTCAGTCCCACATCCATTTATTTCTTAATCGGTATCCCTGGCCCTGGGCGTGGAATGCCTCTGTTACTCAAACAAATCCCTGTAGCAAGGAGGTGATGATTTCTTGATTGGGTTAGATCAATTATGAATAGCACAAAGCTGGGGCACTTAATCTCCCCTAGGCTCATGGCTTCTCCATAGTGGAGAAGAGGAAACGTGGATATCTGGAGGCAACAAACATGCCCCCACTGTGAAGTGGAAAACACTGAGAAGAGATGGCAACACATTTTATCTAGGAAATCAACTCCAAATGATTTGTGATTGTTGCCTGGAAAGATGTATTCAGAAGTCTTTCAAGACCTCATGACAATGTGCTCTATGTGATTATAAATATCTGCTCTGGGCACTGAAACAGGCAGTCTGCATCACATGGCTTTACCATTCTTGATTTAGCAGGAAATTGTACTTCAAAGAAGAAACATGTGTTGCCTAATGTCTGAAATCCCCTTCTTTCAGAATCGAGAAGAAATGAAAGTATGGCCAGGTAGCATTCAGTCCTGGATCTTGTACCATGAACTCTGGCACTACTAAAAGTTATGGTTACTGACTGGGCTTTTCAAATCCTAAACACTTTTGCCTGTAGACACACGAGCCTAAATGAAAATGAAATATATTTAACGCAGCAAATGAAGTGAGACAGAACTAAATGGGACGCATAAAATCTTTATTACATCTAGGAAGTAACAATATTACAGAGCAAGCTGCTGTGAAGATGGGCTACAGCCGGTGAGCCACACAGTTCTGCTCCTCATCACTGGCACCTGCAGGTCTACCACACACTCCTGTCTCCTCACTACTGGTACCTGCACGTTTATACAACATCAGAGGGCACGTGGGGACATTGCCCACCCAGCCTTCTTGGCTTAGACCTAATGCTAAAGTGGGATGATGCACTTGATAATAGGGACAGGCAGAAGTTGATAAATAATTGTGTTCAATATAGTGAATTTTTAAAAAAGGTGTCTACTACAAACTGAATTCGTAATATCTTATAAGGGAATCTAAAGTGGTAGACATAATAGCTATTTGCAACAAATGGACAGTCTACCTGGGATGTGGATGGGGTGGCCAGTACCAATCAGGTCTCAGCAGGACATGTGATGCAAGAAATCCATCACGCAGCTGATGGAAGAACTTAGAGGCCAAAGAGGGACAGTGAGGTAACCCAAACTGAGCCACAGGTAAAATCCACGACCGTCCCTAAGCTTCTGAGGGAACAGGGAAGACGTGTCCTATAGGAACCCTGGGCCAGGATCACGTGGAACCACAGCAAATCCTCCTTAAGAGGACAGAGGAAGATATGAGACTCAGACATTGATGTAGACGACACACAAGGTGGAAGTGGAGGAGGTGGCAGAGGTGGGGGTTAGAAGGGAAACTACCTTGCTCTCTCCCTTTTCACACTCCAGTCTCATTTTAATATTCTCCCTGGCTGACTACATCTGCATATTGGTTCATAGGGAATCTGGAGTATGCAGCACACAGGGCTCTGTCCCACAGAGGAGGGACACAAATGGATCTCAGGGCAAACAGGGCAGGACCAGCATAGGGGCTGTCATAGTAGCTAAAATTTATCACTTGCTACGTACCAAGGATGGTGCTAACTATTTTGCATCCTTTGTGTTATTTAATCTTGCCAGCAGACCGATGAGGGAAATTCTATTATCATCTCCACTTATTTTTAAAATGTGGAAACTGGCTCAGAGCAGTTAGGAACTTCCTCAACTCATCCAGCTTGGAAGAGGTTGGGCCAAAACTCAAACTCATATTTGTCTGTCTGGCTGTCAAGTATGGACATGGACCACCATAAAGCAGGATGCTAGATGTACCATGAGTGCCTGTGCTATTCCGGGTAGATGACAAGAGTTCTCACTGGGAATATTTAAAATATAATCATGGAGGCTAGGGCCCTAGAGTTATTTCTTCAAAGATGAGGGCACAGGAATGGCATTGGTCAAAGGAGATGGGGAGGTTATGGGAGGAATAACTAGTTGCTGAGATACCAGTGCAGAATAGGAACCAACAATGAAGAGAAAATGTGGAGGATTTTAAGGAAAGAGTGTAGGGTAAACTAGCTTACCTGTTGTACAGAATAACATCCAAAATCTAATTTAGAACCTGAGGATAGAGGGCCTCTGATTTAGACTAGAGACTCATTTTAGAAGAAATAATTTAAATATACATCTTTTATAATAATCTTTCACATTTGCATAATTCATAAAACTCTCCTAGATCTGTTAATCCCAGCCCGCCTTCAAAGTAGCTCAGGTTTTTTGGTGATTATAAGTGATGAAATTGAGGTTCAGGAAAGGTAAGCAACTTGCCCACAAGGATTTTGTAGGAGTGGAGGACTACAACGGGTGCTGCTTAGCTCCTAATCTGAGATCTCTCCTCACATAATGAATGCGGATTTCCGAAGAAATTATCTTGTTGGTTTCAAACCACAGCAACTACCTCCAGGGAATTTAAAATGAAAAGAACCCTTATTAATAGTATACGGGAGAGATTCACAGATCCTTGAGGCAGAAATGCAATTGAGAATTGGCATAAAGTGGGACTCATTTGGGTAAAACTATCTTAATGGTCTCTTGGTGTGTTTTGCCTTCTCCCGGCCCCAAAGCTACCTCGACTTTTCCAGTCTACTCAGAAACTGAAAGAAAGAGAAAAACACCCACATTATAGAAAGAAGCTGGGCTTACATGTCTAGTCAGAGACCTGTCTCTCTCCCTTTCTATGTCTCCCACACACTCAGCAAGGAATTAGGGTTGGGCCCATGTTGTTCAGGTGCTTCTGTTCAGTCCAATCAGCAGTGAGAAATAAAATGCATGAGGTCATGCTCTTGAAGATGGTTGGCAAGACTCCCACTGCAAGGGAGAGCAGAGGTTACAGGGCAGCATGACTTCAAATGGCATTTCCCATGGTGTGGCTGTGTTAGTGTAAGGATTGCTGTACTGTCCGATGGGAAAAAAGGTCATGCTTCCAGGCATCATAAAGGCTTGAGGCAGGCACAGAAGAGAAGCAGGATGCTCACCGCCCCATTTACTTACAGAGCAAACCCACACTTCCTCCCAAGCAAGGTTCTTCAAGCAGATAAACAGGGAGTGCTTTAGGTCTGTTTTTTCACATCCTATGCTGGAGACGGTTAACCTTCCCAATCTTCTCAGGCAAGAGGAGGGCTACCACATGGAGAGATTTAAGAAGCCTCATTTACAGGCTATGATTTTATTCAGAGATCCCAGGGCCTGGTTCTTTGGGATGGACCTCTCTATAATAATCTTGTTTCAGGAATAACATTTTAAATTAAAAATTAGAGGCCTGGTGCACGAAATTCATGCATGGGGGAAGGTCTCTCAGCCTGGCCTGCACCCTCTCCTATCCGGGACCCCTTGGGGGATGTCAGACATCCCTCTCACAATCCAGGACTGCTGGCTCCTAACTGCTCACCTGCCTGCCTGCCTGATCACCCCTAACCACTCTGCCTGCCTGCCTGATCACTCTCCCCTACCAACCTGTTCACCCCTAACTGCTCTCCCCTGCTGGCCTGGTCACCCCTAACTGCTTTCCCCTGCCAGCCTGATCACCCCTAACTGCCTCTGCCTCAGCCCCCGCCACCATGGCTTTGTCTGGAAGGACATCCGGAAGGATGTCTGGAAGATGTCCGGTCTAATTAGCATATTACCCTTTTATTAGTATAGATGTCCCTGCCCTGGCCGATTTGGCTCAGTGGTTAAAGTGTCAGCCTTCAGACAGAAAGGTCTCAGATTTGATTCCTGGTCAATGGCCCATACCTCGGTTGCAGGTTTAATACCCAGTGGGAGGCAACCAATGGATGTGTCTCTCTCACGTCCATGTTTTTCTCCCCCCCCCTCTCCCCCCCCGCAATCCTCCCTCTATTCCACTCTCTCTAACAATCAATGGGAAAAAAATATCCTCAGGTCAGGATTTAAAAAAATGTCCCTTACATGTGTACAGTTCACTAATTATTTTCATTGCTCTCTTTTTGTTTAATTTTCACAATATCTTTTTGTGATGGGAAAGGTAGGAAAGGCCATTTGCTTCCCTATTTTTACATACGCATCTACTGAGGTTTGCAGAGGCTACTGAGGTTTGCAGAGGCTCGCAAGGTAGTGTGGTAGGATTTCCGTTAGAAGCCAGCTCTCTTTATTCCCAAGGCAACATTCCTCCTTCTTGTACCGCAATTTCCACCTTACGACATCCCTCTTCTATTTCCTTCTTTTCCTGAATGTGATGGACAACTCCCTCCTTCCCCCATGGTTTCCCAATATCGCTTTGAATGTCTTTTTCTTTCTAGGCCTTAAAATTCTGTTATTCTCAAGTCTCTTCGGTTACTGCCATGTCCTTCCTTTCATTGCTCACCGTTTCCCTGCCACAGATACATCTGGGATGTGGGGTCAGCGTCACAACAGGCATTTACTTTCCAAAATCTGAGAAGAGCCCACTGGATGAAACCACGATTCCCAGCTTAAACAAGCAGAACAAATATACACCACAGTGAGACCCCTGCTGCCACTGACATGGGGTGACTTGTGGCTCCTTGTTAGCATATTACAATAACCAGGCTTGTTATAAACTCAGTGCTTTCTCTTTCCTCTTTCTTTTGAATTGTACCTCCATGTAAACACTTTTTCAGACTTTTAAAAATAATTTAGATCTAAAGAAGTGGTATCCAGTGTTTTTCTTTTCGAAATTTGATGGCTTGGCATTGAAGGGAGTCACCCCTACTTCACTGTCACACAAGCCTGTTGCTGTGTCCTACCTTCAGGAAGGGGTTCCTCCCCACAGCCCTCTTTAGACTTGCATGCTTTTGGAATTCGCATGTCACTTACAATCTGATCTGAGGACACAGGACAAGAGTGGTGGTAATTTTCTAAAAAGGGATGCTATTATCCACGTAACAGATAACACGAAGCAGGAGGAAGGGCTATGCAGATCTATGTATGAACCAGAGTAGAGCTGGGAATTCTGAACACTAGAGCCAGAGGCAACTGCAGGCATCTTTGGCATTGTGCCTTCAAGGACACTGAGGCAAAGTGTAACCCAGGGACCTGCAGGAGTCAACCTGCACAGGACTGGCTTCCAATGTGTCCCAGGTCCGGAGGGTGCCCAGCCAACCTCACTGTCTCACTGTGGTTCACGGGCTGGCTACCCCATTGTGTGGAAATGAAGCATTTAGGAAGAATCGGTAAAATCATCTTTGGAATTTTCCTGCTGGGTTGCACCCTCCTAATATCAGGGTTAAAAGCATGGGGTGGGTGTAAAGAGCATTTCTAAAGGGCAGGAGAGGGAGGGGGTTGTGAAATAATTGGGGGCGGAGAGGAGAGAGAAGGAAAGGAAAGGTTTTTGTGATGAGACTCTCCTGAGAGCCACACTCATCCAGTGTGTGTGTGTGTGGGGGGGGGGTATAGTTAATTCACAATTAACTATACTTGTTTGAAGTATAGTTAATTGTGAATATCTATTTCAGCTGGCAGTGGGGAGTTCAGGGGGAGGGCTGCTTCTCCTGGGAGATGGTTCAACCTTTCTCTTCTGTTGTCCCCAGCAGGAACCCAGAGAAAGGAGAGTGTGGGGACCGGTGGGTGGGGATGCAGGCAGCTGTGAAGTCTGCCAGGATTCAGATTGTGTTGCTGAGCAAATTGTCACCTTTCCCAGACACCAGTCTAGGAAAGTTGCCTGAATAAGGAGGGGAGCTGAACAGGGTGAGGGGCACCTGTCTAGAGTGAGAAGGTAATCCGAGAAGGCTGACCTCAGCGTACAGTGAGAGAGTGATGGAACGATCTATTAAAATATTCATGATAAGCCAACAAGCACTGAGAGAGCCTAACTATGCACCAGGCATTGTACCTAGCCCTTGACCTCAATGATCTCATTTAATCTTCACATCAACCATGTCCATGAGAGTGAGCAGTGTTGTGTTACCCCTGAGATAAAGATAAATGGGACCAGAGAAGTTTTGTGTTGTGTTTTTTTGTTTGTTTGTTTGTTTTTTTGCCAAGAACACAAGACTAATAAGAGGAGAAATAAGATTGTGGCCCAAGTGAATCTGTTCCAAGGCCTGCGTGACAGAGGAGGTCATTTTACACCATCCCCCTGCTTTAGCTTGTATGACAGAAACAATCTGGTTTTTAGAGCCATGTTCCAAGTCCTCTCTGACTCCTGAATCTGTGCTTCAAACCACCGTGTCACATGGTTTAATTCTCAACCCGTGGCCAGCCCCAAGGGCCCGAGAACATACATCAGCAAACGGGGATCCGACAGGACTGGGTAAATAGCAAAGGCTGGCGAGGAGAGTCAAACAGTATAGTGAGGAAAGAACAGAACAGTGTTGAGAAGCCAAGCAGGAGAGCCGAGAATAAAAGGCTCGAGGTGGTGATGACAACGAATTCACTGTAACGGGCCTGTTTTTCAATTTTCTCCCCCCAGCTGATCTGACAACAATCTCGTTCCAACCAAATTCTCTTGTGCCGCACGGCTCTGTTTTTCCATCTCATTTTCTCTCACCTATTTTATTTCCATTCCATTAAACACCGCCTCCCCGTCCTCCCTGGCCACTCTATTTTCTGCCCGGCCTCGAGATGCTCCCCAAGCGCCCGACTCTCTCCAACAGCTTGTCTTCTTCTTCTGCAGGGTGACGGATAGCTTTATGCTGAGCTACAAGTCACCTGGGGGCAGGGCGGCTTCTACCCCACACGGGACCCTGGGAGGGGACCCAGCGTAGTTGGCAGGAGCGGGCAGACAGACGCAAGTGGGGGCGGGGGGGCGGGGAATAAAGAAAGACCAGGGATGTACTAGGGAGATGACAAAGAGAAAGCAAAATGAGAGGAAAAGAGGATGGAAGGATTGAAAAGAATAAAGAGAGAAAAAGTTTTAATTCAAGAAATGAAGGGGTGTAAAAACAAAACAAAAATCACAGAGTGAGAGGGGAAAATAAGAAGAGGCAGGTGGTAAAGAGAAACAGAAGGGGAGAAATTAAAATGAAATAACAGTTAAGGCAGAGGAGAGAGAGGGAACATAGTAAAGGAGAGGCGCCCCAGTTGGAGTGTGGGGCGGGGGGGTGGGGGGGGGGGTGAAACTGGAGTGAAGGGGCTGAAAAAGCAAAATGAAGTCATCAGGCACGTCCATCGGGAAAGCAGTGGGAGACATAGATCGCCAGCAGAAAGAAATACCGAGAGCAAAGGAAAACACACCCAGCGGGGAGAAGATAGAAGTAAGCAAAGCAAGACTGACAGCGATTCTTAGATAAAAGGAAAAGATTACTTTTTCAAGCTTATTTTTTCCCTTGCCTCAACAAACACACCATTTTACTTTAACAACACATGAGCACATTAAAATAGCTAAAAAAATTACAAGTAATGCCATGGAGCGGTGTATAGAGGGATAGTATCTGGTCAGCAATGCCTCCCGGAAGCCCCCAGGGCTCCGTTTAAGCTTTAGGAAGTATGTAGTCATCATCATGACCGATAATATCGACTGCAAATATACTATGTGCTTGCCCTGTGCTTAGCACTTTGCCTGTGTTCCCGCATGTAATTCTCATAACAGGTCTATGATGCAGTTACTATTTTATTATTATCTCTGGCGCTGAGATGCGGACACGGAGGCTTAGAGGGGTTGCGCACCTTTGCACGCTAGATCCAACATCCAGCTCAGGGAGCACAACTCCCAAAACGTAGGCTCTTATTCACCAAGTTCCAGAAAAGCAAGCGTGGCATCTGGAAGCAGGGCATGTGATATAGACTGAGCCCCTACCGGGTACCTGGCACCATCCTGGTGGGCAGGAGATAACCAGAGATAAATACCAAGAAGGTAATGGGCTAATGGTGGGGAGAATATATATAAATGCACAGCTTACATTAAGTGAAAGTGGTGCTTTCTTGGATGGAAGAATCAATGTTGTAGGGACAGGGATGTGCAATGGCCCTTCATAGGCAGGGTTTGCAGGGAGGGTAGAAGTTCTTGGCAAATATTTTCTGGAAAAAGACAGGTAATAGGTAATGTTGGCTCTGACATCCACAAGTCACTCACCTCGGCGTTGGTCGCACCAAAGTAGCTATTGGCAACCTGTAGCTGAATAAACAAGCATGAAGGATGTGTTTCCAAAAGACTGGTGCTAATGAAATTTGAATCTTATATGATTTCCATGTGTCACAAAATATTATCTTTAAATTTGTTTTCAATCGTTTGAGAAAGTAAAAAAACATTCTTAATTCATGGTGGGAGGATGGATTTGGCCTAAGGGCTGTAATTGACCAACTTCTGCTCCAGGTAAAAATGAGGGACAGTATTCCCAGGATAGAGGCATGTATAAAATCAGAGGGGCCTGGGAGGACTTGGGGTTTCCTGAGTGTTGCTACTGTCTGCTCCTAGTGCAGTGCAGCCCCAGGCATGATTGAGTTTGGGCTAGAGATATACTTTGGGACTGAATGAAGCATGTAGAATTCCTCATGTAGAGCCCTTGAAATAAGTTTTAAGCAGAATTTTACCACATCAGAATTTTAGATAGAAACAACAAATAGGGGATATTGAAGTCTCAAGCAATATTTGAGGCATGGACAGAAAATGGCCCCAACTGAAGCAAGGGCAACAGGTATGGAAGCAGGGACGATCTGAATGTTGTTTTAGAGGTGGAATTGATGGGTTTTGGTGGGTGAATCATTGAGAAAGAAATAAGTGAGACCCTGAGAAGTATAGCATGTCTCACTTGGTAGTTGTGCTTCCAAAGTGAATCAAAAGAATTAAGTGTAATAAGAATTCTGAGCAATTTTACAGAACCAACAAAAAAGTGTGTGTGTATGTGAAGTTTTCTGATTACAAGGGTACTACAGCTTATTATAGGTAAGGTAAGATATTGTAGAGACAGCAATAAGTCAACCATACATACATTTTCAGTGACTACGAAACACCTCTGTGCACCACTTCAAGCCCTTTGGACCTCACCTCTTATTCCAGTCATGTCAGGTATATCCTAGCTGCACCTTGCCTCAAATACACATGAGGCATCTCTAGCTTTTTGCCCCAGGGCTTCTCTGACTACATATCAAGGAATAGCTATGTGAAATATTTTGTCTGGGAACATGTACAACCTGGAAGCTAGAGTCAATGTCCAAAGGATCAGATCCTGACCAGCAGGAGCATATTTATGAACAGATATATGAATGCCTTCTCCTCCTCTCCTGTAGGTAGATAGTTCTGAGATGAATGCATACAGGTGGTATTGAGCACCAGTTGCCTGCAATGATTCTCAGTTCAGTAAGGCAACCATGTAGTTAGTCCCTTTTCCTCCTCCTCTGTCTCACTTCACTAACCTCTCACTCTTGCTCCCTGGATCAACTCCCTAAAATGTACCTAAATGTTCTATTCGTAGGAGAACTCAGGAAAAGGAAGTTGATTATCACTAGAAGATTATTTTTTGCCTAGATAATCTGCCAATGTAAATATTCCTGTTTAGCAGGCAGCTTCCAAGTGGTAATTTTTGAGACACAGGTCCTTTCCACTGTGTGGCTCTGACATCTTTTAGAACCTCAGAGTTCCCTCTGAAAGAAACAGTGGATAGAAAAGGCACTGTTCCTTTAACTGTCTCAGGACTTAAAGTGATATGCCTTCCATCCTCTTTCATTCCATAGGCAGGCCATGACTCTATCCAAACACATGGGGGTCTGGGAAATGTAATTCCTGTTCAGTACCCTTCTCTTAACAAATACCACACTATAGAAGGAGAGCATGTATTTTGGTGAATAGCTATCCATTTCTATATCAATGTTTGAGTATAAAGTTTGAAAACAAATAAGAGTATAAAATAAGTCACTATGATTCCACCATTCAGAGATAACCAGCTACTATACATACATACTAGAGGCCCAGTGCATGAAATTCATGCATGGGGGTGTGTGTCCCTCAGCCCAGCCTGCACCCTCTCCAATCTGGGACCACTCGGGGGATGTCTGACTGCCCGTTTAGGCCCGATCCTACCGGGCAGTCAGACATCCCTCTCACAATCCAGGACTGCTGGCTCCCAACCGCTCGCCTGCCTGCCTTCCTGTTGCCCCTAACCACTTCTGCCTGCCAGCCTGATCACCCCCTAACCACTCCCCTGCCAGCCTGATTGATGCCTAACTGCTCTCCTGCAGGCCTGCTCACTCCTAACTGCCCTCCCCTGCAGGCCTGGGTCCCCCCCAACTGCCCTTCTCTGCAGGCCCAGTCGCTCCCAACTTCCCTCCTCTGCCAGCCTGGTCACCCCTAACTGCTCTCCCCTGCAGGCTTGATTGCCCTCAACTGCCCTCCCTTGCAGACCTGGTGCCTCCAAACTTCCCTCCCCTGCTGGCCATCTTGTGGTGGCCATCTTGTATCCACATGGGGGAAGCCATCTTTGACCACATGGGGCAGCCATCTTGTGTGTTGCAGTGATGGTCAATTTGCATATTACTCTTTTATTAGATAGGATAGAAGCCTGGTGCATGGGTGGGGGCCGGCTGGTTTGCCCTGCAGAGTGTCACGGATCAGGGTGGGGGTTCCGTGTGGGGCAGCCTTGGTGAGGGGTGGGGCAGCCTTGGTGAGGGGCCTGTGGTGGTTTGCAGGCCAGCCACGCCATCCAGCGACCCAAGCAGAGGCCCTGGTATCTGGGATTTATTTATCCTCTACAATTGAAACTTAGTAGCCTGGAGTGGAACCAAGCCTCCTGCTCCCTCCATGGCGGCAGCCATTTCTGTTGGGATTTATTTATCTTCTATAATTGAAACTTTGTAGCCTTGAGTGGAGGCCTGGGCTGGCCAGGGTGTGCGGAAAGTTTGGCTTCCTCCATCGCCAGGGGCAACCCAAGCCTCCTGTTTGCTCCATGGCTGCAGCCATCTTGGTTGGGTTAATTTGCATACCCTCTCCTTATTGGCTGGTGGGCATGGCTTGTGAGTGTAGTGGAGTGATGGTTTATTTGCATATTACTCTTTTATTAGATAGGATATAAAATCCTATAGTAATTACAGATTTACATTCTGCTCAATTCACTTAATATTTTGTTCTATTATAATATTAATTTTACTATTAATGTGTATATGAACTATACAAATTAATGTTATCATCTTAAATGAATTTTTTTCTCATTTTCTTAATATTCTTGACATGTCAGGAAGGCTGAATTTAAGTTCACTGACTATATACAAAGTGGAGACAAACCTCACGGGCACAGATACAGTCTGGGGGAAGGTAAGACCTGAACATAAATAAACACATGTTATGTTATATTATGTTATGTTATGTTATGTTGTGTGTCAACTCATGAATTGGTGGGCTGCTAAAATGAGGCCACCAATGACTTTATGTGTCCTAACTTGAGCCACTAATTTTTTGTTTTCCCTTTGAGGGCTTAGTGAAAATAATGAAATACATCATTGATATTGGATGTTACAGAAATGAAACACCAATTTTAAATTAATAAAAATGTCAACTATCATTGCTATCAGCAACAAGTCTATAATGTAGCCCCACAGAGAAGAGGAAAGGGGAATGGGAGGCAAAGATAATATCCATTTGGAAACAATGGTGCCATCTGAAATCAGACATTCAGGAAGCCATGAGATGTAGGAGGATCTCGTTCTCAGTGGGTTAGGGGTAGGATGCAGAGAAGCATATCTATGACTAGCAATAATCAACTTCCTAAAGATGAATAAACTATATTGCTTAGGGGCAATCATGTCTTCTTTTCTTCATGCTGTAAACACATAGTCCCAAAGAGTCATGAGAGTTCTAAGAAGGAAGCTATGACTTCCATTAGGGATAAGAGAGTATGGAAGCGTTGCTGACGGGCTTCCTGGAGGAAATGGAACCTACTCTACAGGGTGTCTGAAAAACTATATATGACTAAGAACTTGCTTCAGAGCCAAACAGACTAGGCTGACTCTCATGTGTTGTTTTCTAAGAAAGTGACCTTGGCAAATTCCCTTAACTTTTCTCTATGTCCTATATAAAACAGGGCTAATAACACATGCCATTATCATGAAGTTTCTGTGAGAAATCGATGCAATAAAGCATTCTAAATAGCATCTGGCCAGAAAGTGACCCCTACCTGTTATCCAGTTTTTCCAAGCCCTAAAGATATGCTGAATGGCATTTGTAAAATTGTCTTCAATCCTGAAACACCTATAAAGTTTAATATTTACTTTAAAAACATTGAAGACTTTGACAAATTTTCTAAAATGTACACAGAAAAATAAAACTTTCCCAAAGACCTAAGTAAACTTTGTAAAAGAAAAGCAAAGAGGGAAAATTGTTCCAATCAGACATGGAGACAAAATCATAGTAAAAAAAAAAAAATGTTATGGATTTAAATAGCAAAGGTCAAACAGACAAGTGAAGGAAAAGAATGTGAAGATTCTTGATAAAGACTATAAAGAGCTTAAACCTGACCCATTTATATGTAGCATCTTAGTATCTGATGGAGAGGTACTAAAAACCAATGGGGAAAGAACAAATCAGTTAATAGATGGCCCTGGGAAAACTGGATCACTGCCTCAGGAAAATAAGTCACAATCTCAGAGAATTATGACTTTATGGTAGAGAGATTCTGGTTAAAATGACCCCAAATATATAAACTCTAAAGTTTTGGAAAAGGTATGGAAATTTACATTAAAATTATAGATTTTCAGCCCTAATCGGTTTGGCTCAGTGGACAGAGCGTCGGCCTGCAGACTCAAGAGTCCCAGGTTCAATTCCAGTCATAGAGGCATGTACCTTGGTTGCGGGCACATCCCCAGTAGGGGGTGTGCAGGAGGCAGCTGATTGATGTTTCTCTCTCATCCATGTTTCTAGCTCTCTCTCCCTCTCCTTTCCTCTCTGTAAAAAAATCAATAAAATATATTTTTAAAAATTATAGATTTTCATTCAAAAATCGGTATTATGTACAGGACTACCAGAGTAACCTATTTGGGGATATTGTATTTGCAGTGACAAAGTATGACAACATTCGTGCCCTGTTCTGATCTTAGGGTCAAGTGTCTAGTTTCTGATCATTTGGTATAATTTGAGTTATAACTTCTTTTTCTGCGGGTTGGCTGGTTTGTTTGTTTTTCTGTAGATATTCTTTGCCAAGTTGAAGAATCTGCCCTCTATTCTTAGTTTTCTGGGAGTATCCTAATGGGGTGTTGGAAATTATCAAATGCCTTTTCTGTATCAGGTGATATGATTATGTGATTTGGCTTGCTGATTAGTGGATAATATTGATTAGTTTTGGAGACCAGCCTTGCCTACCTGGGATAAACTCCCTTTAGTGCTACTCATTAATTCTTTGTATACATTAGTAGATTTTGTTTGGTAATATTTTATTGAGGAATTTTTCATAAGGAATATTGGGCTACAGTTTTCCTTTCTTGTCTCTATCATGTCTTTTTTTTTTTTAGGGTAATGCTAAGCTTATTGAATGAGTTAAGAAATGTTCTCTCTGCTTCTATTTTCTGGAAGAGATTGTGGGGAATTGGTATCACTGTGTTGTTTTTTTTTAATGTTTAGTAGAATTCACCTATAAAACCAGCTTGGTGTGGTGATTTTGGGAGAAGCTATTAATTATACAATTTTTAAAATGTGTAGCTATATTCAGATTATATTTTTCTTGTATTGAGTACTTTCATTGCTTTGTAAATTTCATCTAAGTTATCAAATTTTTGGGCATATTGGTTTGTATACTTTTCCTTTATTATCCTTTTAATGTCCAAAGCATTGCTAGTGATGACCCAACTTAAATTTCTGATATTTAAATGTGTGCCTTTTTTCACTCAGGATAATTAGCATGGCTAGATGTTTATCAATTTTATTGATCTTTTTAAATAAATAGTTTGGGGTTGAATTGATTTTTTCTATTGTTTTCAGATTCATCGATTTTTTTGCTCTGATTTATGTTAATTACTTTATTCTGCTTGTTTCAGATTTAATTAGCTTTTACTTCTCTGTTTTCCTGAGAGGGAATGTAATGTTTTTGATTTTAGATATTTCTTCTCTTCTAAAATATATATTTAATGCTATAAATTTTACTCTTAACACTGCTTTCATTGCACTCCACACATTTCAATCAGTCATATTTCAATATTTATTTGAATCAAAATGTCTTAAAATTTCTTTTGTGACATCATCTTTGACCAATATGCTATTTAGAAATATGCTGTTTAATCTCAAAATAGTTGAGGATTTCACATTTATCTTCTAGATATTGATTTCTTGCTTAATTTCATTGTAGTCAGAGAGTGTGCTTTGTATTATTTCTGTTCTTTTAATTTTGTAATGTAAGTGTTATGGCCCAGAATGTGACATTTTGGTGAATGTCCCATGTGAGCTTGAAAGAACATGTATTCTGCTGTTGTTAAAGGAATATTCTAAAAATGTCAGTTAGATAAAGTTGATTGATTGTGCTGTCTAGGTCAACTATATTCTTACTGATTTTCTTTCTACTTGATCTACCAATTACTGAAAAAAAGCAGTATTGACTTTTTCAATTTTAATAGTGGATATATCTCTTACTCCTTTCAGTCCTTCAGTTTTTCCCTCATGAATTTCCACTCTTAATTGTACTTGGCTCTATTGTTACGCGCATACACATACTTAGGATTGTTATTTCTTCTTGGAGGGATTGACCTCTTTATCATTATGCAATATCCCTCTTTATTTGTGATAATTTTCCCTTTTTTGGAAATCTAGAAATCTGTATATTTAAAAACCTGATGATGAGAATGATTTGAAATGACCAAATAAGTCTCTAGTATTCTATGCCTTGAATCTGACCTCTGTTCCTTATATTCTATTGCCCTCCACCCCCCTTTCCCTGCTGAACTCAAAATTCTCTTTCTGAGTTTCCACTGAAGAACTTTGTGTCTCTATTTCTCTGTAGTAACCACAGCCAGCTGCCTGTCATGCTTCATTTCCTATAGACACTCAGCTGCTTGGGTACTTACCAGGAGCAGCTGTTAGACAATCTGGAGAGGAAGCCAATGATGCTTTATTTGGGGGGAAGGACTGCTGACAGAGGGAGAAAGTGGAGTCATTGAAGGCATCCAAGGGCCTTGGAAGGAGGGTATCGAGGGGCATATCAGAGAGGAAAGAGGCATATGAGAAGTCTCACTGCCTTGTACCTCCACCCCTTGGGAAACGGCCTCCATGGGCTATCCAGGCCTACTGGCCTGGAGACAGCGAGGGTCAGGGAGTTTGCAGTAGACATCCGTCATTGGAGTCACCCCAGTGAAAGCTACTTGCCTCCAAGAAGAGAAAAGCCACTTCCTACTCACTTGGGCCACACTCTCACTCCCTGAATCCATCCCTCTTCTCACACTGAGAATGGCCTTTGGGTACCAGAGGTGAGATGAAAGCGGAGAATTAAAACTGTGAAAGCAATCTCTGTGAAACTGCAGTGTGAAGGACAGCAATCTTGGCTGTAAGCAGCACTCGTCTGGGGCATTGGCTGACCTGCTTTCTGTGCCTGAAACCTTGGCCCAACCTTACCATGACCTTGGGAAAGGAACAGAACCTCCCTTGGCCTTCATTTCTTCACCCTGTTGGATTTGACAGAGTGTGTTTAAGTAAGAAAAGTTAAAGAACAAAGACAGAAAGAGTCCTGGATATTTACTTGACCATAAACTCAATATGAATCTGTGAAATGATGCAACTCTGGTAAAAGTAAGGTGATTTTAGACCTTTTTCTCATTCATTCATGCTGTCTATATAAATGGAGTGTTTGTTATGTGGCTTCATACAAGTTGCTAAGGTAAAGCAGTTGGAGGTAAATCTAAGCCGAAGGAGACTCTGGGCTGTAATGCAAGAATCAAGTCCACAGAAGGTCCCTTACCACCAACAGAGAACTTGATAGCAAAAGATGACTCTTCTGCTGAGTTCAGGCTCAGCTCTTGAACTCAACAAAAGAAAACAAGGGAATGAAATGATTTCTGAAGCATATTTTGAAAGGGGAGAAATATTTCTTCCCCTGCGTTTTTGAAGCATGGGAAAATTATTAGCCATACAGGGGAGACAGGGTCAACCAGTTGAACTCCCATGATTTGCTTCAGTCTTCTCACATCTCAAAAGTAAAGAGTTTGTCTCAGGAACTAAAATGCAATGCAAAGTAAGCTTGGAGCTCCAATAAGCTGCCAATACAGGTGAGTTAGCTATGACCTTGTGGTCAGAGACTGGGAAGGGAAAATAGCCATTTTTCCCTATCACAATACTGAGAAAAACCTGAGGTTCAGGACATATGGGTGATTTTTATGGTCTTTGTAGCCTTGGTGTCCTCCAAATGCTCCTACATAATATCTATGGTGACTGAAAAGGGTCTCAAAATGATTGCAGCTGGTACATAAAGCTAACACTAAGAAAGAGTGAATCACATGAGGAGAAAATTATTTTCATTTTAACTTTCTTATAATTCTTCAGGTTACGTTAAAGAGAAACTCCCAGTTTGGGGCTAATAGGTCTTTAACGCCTAGTTTCATCCTCCTTTGTTTATAATCTTCACCTGAGAATATGATTCTTGATTTGAGAGACAGAGAAAGACACACACACACACACACACACACACACACACACACACGGAAGCTTCAATGTGAGAGAGAAACATAGATCTGTTGCCTCCTGTACTCACCCCCACTGGGAATTGAACCACAACCTAGTTATGTGTCATCCTCTTTTTTAACAAAGAAAAAAATAGACCTTATGCTGAGAGTCTTGGATCAGCAAGAATATCTACTTAGGATTCAATAAAATTTAGTTGTTTCCATTGGATTTAATTTTGAAGATATAATCAATACTCATTATTTGAAGATTTCATATTTGTGAATTCACCTACTTGCTAGAATGTATTTGTAACCCCAAAATCAATACTTGCAGCATTTTGCAGTGAACGTATGCGGCATGGTGAATGAAAAAACGGCGTCACCCCACTCATATGTTCCCACCTAAGGCTGCACGCGGTGGCACTCTGCCTTCTTGTTTCAGCTCTAACACTGTAAACAAGTGTCCTTTTCATGGTCTATTTAGTGCCACATTTTCCCCATTTTTGTGGATTTTTTATTGGTAGTGATTTTGTTTGTTTAATATGGCTCCTAAGCACAATGCTAAAAGTGCTATCTTGTGTTCCTAAGCAAAACAATGTGCCTGACAGAGAAACTATGTGTTAGATAAACTCCATTCAGGCATGCGGTGTAGTATGGTTGGCTGTGAACTGAATGTTAGTGAATCAACAACATATATTAAATCAACAGCATGTATTAAATATGCTGTCTTAAAACAGAAACACATTTTTTTAAAAGGCTAAGTATTGATGAAATTGTGTGTCCTGAGGCTTATGGGAACCTCACCCTGTGTTTCCCATAGGTGCATCCGTTCCCTATTTGCCAATTGTGTGTTTGTGGAGACTTTATAGAACATAACTGCAATGAGTAATGAGAATTGAACATACTTCTATTTTAGGCAAGCAGTTTGAACCTTCTGCTTATGATAGTGCTATTGAAAGTTCCCTATAAAATGAATTTAAGTAAAAGGTCAAGTTTATTTAAATAAAACCAAGTGAAGTTGCACATCAATAGCACAGGTTGTTTGATGTTATAGCCAAAATTTGAAACCAATAAGGGAAAGTCAAGTTTGGGGTTCACTGCTCTACTCTTTGAGTAACCTGCCAAAATATTTAACCCATCCTTGAGCCGCTGTGCCCTTGTCTCTACAGTGACTAACCCTTTGCACATAGTGAGGTGCTTCTGAGGAAACGCGTGGAGCAACGCTCTGAAACCTACAAGCCACCCTACCCATATGAATGAGGGATTGTCACAATCATTGCTATTCTCTTGATGACAAATTGTGAGGATTACCAGCTCCTCTGAGCTCCTCTGCAACTGCAGTTCCATCTGTCGGGGGGAAAAGCAAGCATATCTAATAGCCCCCCCACACCTTCATTACCCACTAATAATGAAAATATAATGACCCTTTTCCCCATGTTGGTAAATATTTTTCCTGTCAACTCTGATATGCTCATAATGTGGGCAGACAGATTATTTATGACCAGGGAAATTAAATATTATTTCATTTCTACTAATACAATCTGTGGCGTCTCCCTGCTCCCAATTCCTCCCCATTAAGGTTATTGTCTTTTCTGCTCCAATTGGCTGCGTGCTGTGGGGTTGTCACGGCCCTGGCAGAGTGCTCGGAGCCTAATGGCGATGGGAGAAATGGTGTCATTTGCAAGGCTGCCTTCCCCGTCTCTTCTAAATGAAGACATTTGGTCCCTGTGAGTCAAAACCTATTTTGATGAGTCTAGATGCATTTGGACTAATGGAACAGGACAGCGATGGCTGTAATAGATTTCCTGAACTGGGTTTTCTTTCTCAGAATCGCAGAATTTCAGAATTGGGAGGGTCAGTGAAGGCCATCTGTTTCAAGCCTCTAATTTTGCACATTGGGACACTGAGTTGCAGAGAAGGGGGCACACTTAATGAAATCTCTGGTGAGAACAGTTTTTTTTCATTGCCAAGCCCATTCCAATCATCATTCTGATTTTTTACTTACATCCTTTTCAGGGACCCATGGCCCCACTAAGTACTCAGAGATATGATCACGTTTTGGAAGGCACAGAGACAGGACTCTTTCCAGAACAGAAAATGTCTTTCAGGAGTCTGCACCTTTGATTCATGGGCTCCCTCAGGCAATTTAAGAGGCAGTGCTTTGCAAGGGGTAAGCTGGAATTTTGTTAGGAGTGTGTGGCAGCAACTTCTCCCTCTGCCCAATCCTGCATTCCTCCCCTCTGTTCCATATCCATCGATTGATTCCTAATATGGAATGCCCTCAGGTCAAACCCCATCTTAGTGCTTGCTTCCGGAGAACTCAACCTGTAGCACTGAGGAGGCAAAATGTGGGGTGAGGTTCTCTCTTCCCTATTCTTATGTGTATTTCATGCCTGCCACGTGCCCAAACTGGTACAGGTCCAGTGTGGAAAGTACAGTCGCTGCCAACTTAGAGATCCCAGCCTGCTAGTAGTGATGGACAAGAAAAATCCTTATGTGCAACCAGTACTTAATCCAGGCTGTTACCTCTTGACTAGACTTGTACAACACAGACCTTGCAGGTAGTGTCCCCTTCCTACCTTTCTCCCATTTATTCACCTAAGTACAAACCCAAATCTGATTATGCCACTTCTTGGCTTAAAATCTCTTAGGGAAGGACAGTTACAGTTGAAATAAAGATCCAGCATCTTTTTTTTAGTCCCAGCCTGTTTCCCCAATTTTATTCCTTTCTGATTCATGGTGCCTTAGTAACATTTAGCTGTTTTGAGTTTCTCAAACCCTATGTTCTCCCTATCTCGAAGGCTCCATATCTGCTTATTCTTCCACCCAGAACGTCATTCCTCCATCTTCTCTGCATAGCTGCCACATCTCATCCGTGACAACTTATTTTATTTGTCATCTCCTCAAGGCCAAAGAGTTTTGTAAGTTCTATACTACAAATCCTAGCGGATGCTGTCCCATTGCTAGTCCTCATTGATTTGTGTGTTTATTCTACTTATTTGTTCATCATGGACTTTGGGCAAAGGATGGCCTTTGCTAATTTGCATAAAGCTTCCAACGAGGCATAGGAAGTGGAGAGGGCATTCACCTCCGCAGCCGCCCACTTCCATCACTGGGCACAATTCATTCCCTGCAGAGTACATGTTGCCATTTTATCCGTATGTTCATTTGCTTGTTTTCTTTATTCTTCATCTACTCTATTAGATTATAAGCACCACGTGGTTAGAAATATAATGTTTTCTTCGCCCACAAATATACTGCCTGCCTTACATAGTGCCTGACATATAAAAGGTGCTCAATAAACATTTGCTGGGGGAAAAAAATGATTGTTGCATAAACCAGGTAAAGTGAACGGGTGGTTTTGCGCTGAACTGTGAAGTAAGCATAGGATTTGAAAAAGGCTCTGAGAAAAATGAGGCATTTTTGGTGATGATGGGAAAGAACTCCTTATTGGTAAAATGAACAGAAATCACCTGTGTTAAAGTGGGGTGCTCACAAATCTTAAGTGCTAGCACAATATCTGACAGGACGATCCCCAACAACATTTCTGTTAGTGTTACCTCATTCTCTTACCATGGCTAATGCATAGCAGAATCATTACTGTCATCCACTGAAAAGGACAGTGTAATGTAAAAATATAAAAGCAACATTTATAATTAGCTTGCATGATCTGGAGAATTCTCAGGAGGAATTTGGATTTGGTGACTTTTGAAGTGCCTTCCAGCCTTGCAATTTACATTGAGACGATGGAAAAACAGACTTCACAGGACATGAAGCACTCCTATAGCCCAGATTGCTGGGGCAGCGATGAAACTGCTACCTGTGTTTCTCTTTCCCATGGAGTTGGCTCTCCCCCATTGCTGGGGCTTGCTGAACAGGTGCCCCCGGGAGGCCAAAGGAATTCGGACAAAGTCTATTTCACCAACCTCAGTGGCTGTCTTTAAACTGCACTTAACCAAAGGAAGAATGTCCAGCATCAGTTTTTCAGCTAAAATCCTTTTACAGCTCCAGAGCTAGGAAGTCATTGGTGCCTCAAAACCCTTTTGAAACATTACTTCAAGAAGAAAAACATTACTGACTTCAAAATTCCCAGTTTCATGGTGAGTTCGCAAAGTTGAGGTCACTTGCTCTTTTCTTCCAAGTAGCTGATCACCCTTTCATTCCTCTTTCTCTCTCTCTTTTTATTAGGTCAGTGTATTTTTGTATTAAGTACATTCTGTTAATCTATTGTACTTTCCAAAAAGCAAAAAAACAGCTTCCATCCTTCCACAAGAAAATAAAAGGCTGTTGGCAAAGCTTTAGGTTGATAAATGATTTGGGTATTAGAGAAAATGTGGGTGGCAGGATGCAAAACATACAGAAATTTAAAGGTATGAAAGCACTTCCCCCGGTCATCATATTGTGCTTTTTTAAATTTTTTACAAAAGTTTTTTTTCTTACATGTACAACAGGCTGTAAGACTCAATATCTATTTTAAAAACATCTTTATGGTTTTAGTGTTACTAGGAGTAGACACCTCACTCTGCTGCTCCTGTCCTTCATACTATTTTAGGGTTGTGACAACTCAGTTCTCAAACCTTTCACTTTAATGGGTACTTTCTACTAGATACATACAGGTGTTACTTCAATTAGCTGTACCACTGCTTCCGGCCACGGGCATCCAAATTCCCATCCCTGATTCTAAAAGAATTGCTGCTGCCTTCAGCTCCAACTACGTCAGGTAATCTATCCCAAATTCCTCCTTTTTCTTCTGGCAGACAGTTGCCTGTAACCCACTCCCTGGTACTAATCTCTGTGGTTTTTGGTAGCAAAATAGAAAGAGAATGGACACTCTGGTGATAAAAACATTTATTGAACTAATATTGCATAGTTTACAGACCCAACAGTAGTCAAGTCATGGATCCTAAGATGTGCAGAAATCAAGAGAGGCTGTGCAGCAGGAGATGCACCTGTGGGCTGCACATACTGGAAGCCCAGTGCCGCAGCCAGTGAGGGCCCCTGGATGCTGCCATTTGCCACTGTACCCTTACCACCCCTGCATCTGTGCATCCCTGAATCAGCGCCCCAAGAGTCAAAGTCATGGGCAGGGCCTCTTGGTTGCCAATCCTAAGCCAAGTGCCTACACCCACACTCCAGCTCCCAGCAAAACATATCCAATGAAGGTTGGTGGGAGGATTCTCTCTATTTTTTTCCCCCAAAATGAGAACAAGGGTTGAATATGGAGCACTAAATAACTGACAAGTTTTTCAGTGGCAGAGCGTAAGTAATAATTAGGCTTCAAAACTTGTCCACGTGCCCTAACCTGTTTGGCTCAGTGGCTAGAGCGTCGGCCTGTGGACTGAAAGGTCCCAGGTTTGATTCTGGTCAGGGGCATGTACCTTGGTTGCGGGCACATCCCCAGTGAGAGATGTGCAGGAGGCAGCTGATTGATGTTTCTCTCTCATCGATGTTTCTAACTCTCTATCCTTCTCCCTTCCTCTCTGTAAAACATTAATAAAATATATTTTAAAAAAAAAACAAAAAAAAACGTGTCCACGTTTTAAGTCCTCCATCTGATGGCAACATGAGAATTGAGTAAAGAGGTAGGTTTTATAACAGATGCAGTAAATGAAGGTAATAGAGCAACAATCGCACCAAATTTCACACAATAATCACTCACAATCCGTCATAAACCACAGTCATATCCAAGACAGAATATTTATTCATTTATTACAAAAGTACATGTTAAGGCTCTATTATCTAAGCAATGCTGTGAATTCAGTCCCTATCCTCAGGAAATTTACCATATAGTTCATTGCCTTTTGTGATTTAATAGAATCAAATAATTGACTGCCTTCAGTTTCATGTACATGAAATTGAAACTCACTATGTCTTTTTCTGCTATTATGCTGGCAAAGAAAATTGATTCATCCTGTACACTGAAATACCAATGGGAAATGCTATGAGCAAGAAAGGAATGCAAAAAAAAATTATTAGAAGATTGGGATTGGGTGCAAAGGTGGAGATTTGGGTGCTAGTCCACTTAGAGTTTTTCCATCGGTCAATCTCAGTGCCAGCCTCCTGACCTGTTAAATGGGTAACACTTGAATCTGGTTGTCTTATATTTATTTATTTATTTATTGCCAAAACAAGATGGACAGTCTGCCTGGCCTTGGCTTAATTTTGATTCTTCATAATAAAGCACATGCTTTTAAGGGCATCCAGTGACTGATATTGACTGGCAACATATTTTGCAATCCTTCTCCACTCCAAGCTATTTGATAACATCTGGATATCACACAAACTTCAGCCAATATAAGTGGTTTCCTCTCTCTACCAAAATGTCTTTTTTTTATTAAAAACCCAAGCCTCCCAGTCATTCCCACTATCCTGACACACATTTTTTTAAGTATTAAGTGGTCAGTCACAAGAGGTTCTGTTGTAGTTAGATAATTACTTGAAAGTTGAGAAGTTTTTTGTTTGTCTTTTTTCTTCTGTAGATAATGAATGGTGAGTTCTGATTGGGGCTAATTTGGCTAAGGAAGAAAACAATTTCCCCATTCTTCACATTGCCATATAAGGGGGAAAATTCTTTTCCCGGGGAACAAAATTGAGAAATGTTTCTGATTTCTCATTATCAAGAGAGAAGTAAATTCCCTACTTGGCAGAGTTGAGACAAGGAATTCAGCATGATCATCTCAGGACCTCAGGGGAGCTCTCCTTCAGAGTGTCAAGAAATAGCCTTCTTGGTTCACTTGTGTCCTACATTTACAGGAGATGGGGGTGATGGAGTAGACCACGACCTTCCAAAAGGCTGGTGTACATATTACGAATGAAATTTCAGAACACCCAACTGTGGTTGCAGATGAGATTACCTGTTCTAATATAACTTCATTTCTAATAACATGGACACTTTGATGTCTGTTTGATTCCTTTGTCTGTTTCCTAATGTAGTTATACTTGGGAAAATAATGGGATGTTACTTTATGGGATCCCTGAAAACTCAAACTTGTTCCTTCTAGTGGCAGCAGGTTCATTGAGCAAGTCCCTATCTACTTCTACTAACAACATTATCAGCACATGCTAAGCATGATTTCTAGAGAGAGTTCTCACAGGGTCATGGTAAGCATTTCATATTCTTTTTTAAAAAAATACATGCAATTGATTTTTTAATAATACAACACAAATCTTTCTACTTTCTTCTTAATAAGAACACATTGCTCATCTCTCTCTTTTTTTTTTCCTCTGAAGAGAGGACACCAGCTTTAATTGTATGACAAATATCAGTGAGCTCTTTTAGGAGAGACACGAAGGGGATTTAGCTAAAATTCCCCAGAACCCTATGTTTGAGGTTAAGGAGTAAATTAGTCATAGTAAAATACCTTCTGTGGTCCGGAACCTCCAATCAAATGATACCTTGAAATGAGGCTTTCTCCCTGTGTCCATTAGACCATTCCCTAAAATGTATTTAGCCTGGAGACGGTAGATTACACACAAGATGATGGGGTTTTGCTGGAGCACTATAGTTTGGTTCTCACTGCATATGCTATGCTTGAATAGTAAGAGAGGAATTGGTTTTTAGTGATGTTACTTAAGAAGATGGATGAATTTTTATGTGCATGGACAGACTGGTCCTTTAATCCCAGGTTGCTCTTACTAAGAGCTCAAACCACATCAAATTAACCCCATTCATTTGTTCATTCATTCATTCATTCATTCAATTAAAAAAAAGTATTGTCAGTCAACTGGCATTTTTCTAAGTACTAGAAATACACAGATCAACAAAACAGACAGCAATCTTAAATTCTAGTGGGAGAGACGGGTAACAAAATTAATAGGTAAGTGATAGAGTATTTTAAAAGCAATAAGTTCCAGAGGGGGGAAATAATAAAATAAGATAGAGGTGCCTGGATTATTGCAGGCAGAAAACGAAGTGTGAAATTTTATATTGAGAATAAAGCATCTAAACAAAGCCTTGAGGCGGAGAGGAGGGAGCCATGCATACATCCGGGAAAGAGCATCCCAAAAGCAAGGAACACTAAGCTCAAGGGCGCAGCCAGGAGCATGTCTGAGCTTTAAAGGAACAGTCAGAAGCTGCTGATTAGAGTTGAGTGAACAGAGAGTAGATTAGTAGGAAATGAAGTCAGAGAGAATTAGAGGCCAGATTATGTGTGGCTTTGGGTTGTGTGATTGTCTGTCTCTTTCTTCTTTCTGCTGCTTCCAGCAATGTTCAATAAGGAACTTTGCTAGCCTTGTACAAATGTGAACGGAAATCCTCCACAAATGTGGGATGTTCTTAAGGTGTAAAGGAAGAATAAGCTTTGTTGGTTCGAACCACTGGACTTTTGGGGTCATTGGTTGCTGCAGCCTCATCTGGATTAATCTGACTAATAAAACAGCATGTGCCCCTGCTGTGTCTCTATCAGGCCTGCTGGAATTGTATCTATTCTGACCGACTGACCACAACATGCTCAACATCTATAGGGAACTCACACTCTTCTCTGGAACATGAGTAGTATTTGCTTTCCTCATCAATACTGACAAACTTGAAATGGTAATAATTAGCCCTTATTCTACCCTAGACATGGGACCCTCCTTTTTCTCGCCAGTGAAGTGGTGGGAGATGGCAGTAAAGCATGCTTTAGTTTAACACATCTGTGAGAAGGACGAGGTCCATGCATCCACTGTACGAGTCCACTGCTATAGTAGGAAAGAACCTTCTCTCACTTCACATGTGGAATTAGGAAATTAGTTTTATGCAGAGAAAAATGCACCCATAAATAATAAGTATTCAGTAATTGTTGGCTACTTTTTCATTGCAATTATTATTCTCTTATTGCCATTATTGTTGTTGCTTTGGTTATTATTATATCCAGATGGTCATGATGACATTGAATGTCAAAGCAAAATTTTATTGAGCACAGAAATTTACTTCCCACCATTCCCTCTACACCAGGGCATAAATGAAACTGAAAACCTGAAGTCATTCAACATTTGTTAGATGTCTGCTGCATACTGGGCTGGTACTCAGGAGACTAATATTGGCCAAGCCATGTTCAGGTTAATTCTCCCACTTCAGTTCCTTGGGGCAGGAAGCCATTCGTATAGGGAAGGAAAGCTCTCCATCAGGCCCATTTATCTTGAGGGGGAACAGAACAAAAGAACATATTTTCCCACGTCAAAACACTGATGGTGGTTTGTCCATACATTTATGGACCCATAACCACAAATCTGCGAGTGGGGAAATTGGACTCAACTGGATTGGGTAATTGGTAAAGGCTGAAACATTAAAAGACAAGAAAATATGAGGACAGAGTCAGAGAGAATGAGTTTAGGGGGGAAAAAAGAAGAAAATAAATACCTATGTTTTTAAAAAATGAGTTTATTTCCCATTAAATGTTTCCTCCTTGTCTAAGTGAGTGTATATTGCTTATAGTCCATTATTTAAACAATGGCAATAACACAGGGAAATGATGGTAGAAATCCTGAACAGTATGCCAAATGACTCACCATTCAATCTTGTCTCTCTTTTCTTTCATAAACTGCACCCAGACAGACCATTCAATTCCACAAGTCTTCAAGGACTGTGAGATATTATATCATTATAATGCTATACATATAATTTATTCTTCGTGTCAATGAACTTATGATAAATGCTGGACTTATAAGGATTATATCACATATTTCACCTCAAGCTTGAAGTAATTTTTATTTTTTTAATTTCCATTATAAATTCTATCAGCTGATCAGTCTCATGATCATGAAAAAAATTACTCAGTTCCCCAAATGAATATAGCATAGTAAAGTCTGGGCAAGACTTGGAACCCAGCCTCTGGCCCCTCAGGCTTATTTATCTATTGGGAGAAAAAGGGTAAATGGAACCAACATTTATAGAGCCTTGGTTTATTCATCTCTAAATTGGTAATAACAATCATATCTTACAAGATGTCTAAAGGACAAATTCATTTAAAAATAGAGTATTTGTTTTCAAAGTTAATTCTCACTGGATGCATGAGGCTGCCAAAGGTTTTATTCTTCTTTGTACTTATTTATTGTATTCAACAAGCATATATGGAGAACTAAATGCCATAATTCCTGCTCCCTAAGAGTTTTCAGTCCTCTGCAGGAGATTGCCCAAAGCATCATGCCTGCACAATCTGGTGTAAGAAGCCCTGTAACAGGCATCAGAAAACTTGCTTTGAGAAAAATCAGGAAAAGAGAGCAAACTTGGTTGGAGGCTCTCCTAGAAGGTTCTTCTGAGGCTGTGTTTTATTTACTAGATCCTGAAATATATTCATAGAAGTCATGGATCAGTGAAAGGGTTGGCATATCCATGGTATTAATTTCCTGGAACTCCCATAACATCAGTACCACAAACTGATGGCTCAAAACAACAAAAATGTATTGTGTCATAGTTGTGGAGGCAAGAAGTGGAAAAGTAAGGTGTTATTAGGGACATGCTGCTTCCAAAATGTCTAGGAGAGGGCCCTTCCTCAGCCCTCCCAGCTTCTGGTAGCCACACACGTTCCTTGGTTTGTGGCAACATAACTCCATTCTTTGCCTCTGTCTTCACACAGTGTTCCTCTCCCTGTGTGTCTCTCTCTTCACATGGCTTTCTCCTCTCTGTGTGTTTGTGTATAAATTTTCCTCTTATAAGGGATGCCAGTCTTACTGGATTAGGGCTAATGCTAATGATCTCCTCTGAATGTGATGATTTATATCTTCAATGTCCCTATTTCTAAGGTCACAATCACAGACACAGAGGTTAGGACATCAACATATCCTCTTTTGGAGGAGGACAGGATTGAACCCATCCCGTTTATGGGAAGTGAAGTCTGGCACATAGGAAACAAGTCTGGACAAGGGGCAAGAGGACTGGAGCTGGATGCTGAAGAATACAGACTGCCATGTGGAGGAGCCCTTAGGCATATTTCAGCAAGAGAGTGAACGGAGCAGCTTTCTCTTTATAAAGATAACTTATGGCAATACAAAAAAACAGCAACAAAACAATAACAACCAAAACACGGACCAAATGGGAAGTGACAGTCTGGTGTGAAGGCCATAGGATTTGTCCAGGTAAACAATAGGGAAGCACAAGAGAGGCCAGAGATAAAGGACATTTCTTGTATATGACCATTGATCCTATGTGAGGAAATCAGGAGAGATAGGAATAGAGAATGACCCCAAGGTTTGTAGCTTTGGCACTGGATAGCTGGTGAGCCTTTTAGCCAAGATATGAACCATATGTAATAGAGCTGATTAGGAACCAATAGGAGGAGAAGACAGCTGGGAATTTTGAGTGAGTGTTAAGTTGATCTAGGACAAGAAATGGAATTTAAGCAAAATTTTGAGGAATACAAATGATGAGTGTATTTTGCATTGGGTTAGTTCTTGAACATTTTAAAACCTTACAAGAGGTTGTATTCTGGGCTCTTTTAATAGTGAGGTGACAAGGATGACAATTTAGAAAAAGTGCATGAGTTTTCTATTTCTGCACGATAAATCACCACAAATTTTGCAACGTATGACCACATATAATTATTATCTCAAAGCTTCTGTCAGCCATAAGTCTGGGTGAAGGTGAGCTGGTCATCTGTTCTGAGTCCACCAGGCTCGAGTCAGGGCTGTGATCTCTGAAGTCACAATCCTCTTCCATGTTTGCTGGTTGTTGGCAGAATTCAATTGCTTGTGACTACAGGTCTGAAGCCCTCACCTTCCCATGATTCCCTGCCACGTGGTGCTCTCCAGAACAGGATGCTTGGTGACTTCAAGGCCAGAAGGAGAGCATCTATGTTGCTTTGAATATCTCTAACTTATAGACGATCATTTAGAGCCCTCAACTGACTAGGTCAGGCCCACTGACAATTATCTCCCTCTTGATTAATTTAAAGTCAACTATTTAGGGGCATTTACTGCATCTGAAAATCCCGTCACCTTTGCCATATAATGTAACTTAGCCATAGGAGGGATATCTCATCTTAATCACAAGTCCCGCCATATGTGGGGAGGGAGAGGATTGTACAGGGTATGTACACCATGAGGTGGAAATCCTGAAAGCCGGCTTGGAATTCTGCCTACCACTCATGGTAACACAGAGAGTGCTGGTAGACCAAGGATTATACTTCATCTTTTCTGGCTTCAATTTTAATATTATTTTCCAATTTGCTTTTTCACCCTCGGTGATGCCACACATCTGATTCTCTTTGGGTAATGACATGTTTGCATAAGACCACAATTCAGGGCTTAGGAAGGAACATCTGCACTCTTGTACAAAATTTATGGATATTCTTAACTCTGACCATTAGGTTTGGTCACATGCTTACCACCAGAAATAAAGATACATTTTGCACCAACCAGAACAAACTGACAAAACACTAAAGTTGGCACATATTTTGGCAATGCTTCATGAATTTAAAATTTTTGAGGTAGTGCAGATTCCTCTCAGGTAACAGTTAAAATCAATCCCACAATTGTAGCAGCTAATAATAATGGTGATGATAATGATTACTCATAATTTGCACTCATACATTTTTTCAAGTCAACCTCACGACAACCCATCAATTCTATTCAATAAACACTAATTTATCCTCAACTATTTATATTGTATTTGGCGCTGTGAGGACAAAAATCAGTAATCAGTAAATGACGATCTTTATCCTGACCTAGCTCAAGTCCAATTGGGTGAAACATACAGTTCATATTATTTCATTTAAGAAATAAAAC
The DNA here is from genome assembly GCA_026230045.1 of Corynorhinus townsendii. NCBI lineage: Eukaryota > Metazoa > Chordata > Mammalia > Chiroptera > Vespertilionidae > Corynorhinus > Corynorhinus townsendii. The sequence continues at coordinate 164,244,618 of JAPDVU010000005.1, read as the reverse complement.
AAGGCTCAGAGAGGGGAATTAATGAGTAGAAACCACAAAGTTAGTTAAATAGAAAAGATCGTTTGTTCTAACCTTCTAGCCAGCAATCTTGTTACTGCCTCGCACTGTTGCATGTTTTAGTGACATAATATTCAAATAATTCACACACATTTATTTATAGCTTAGAATAACACTTGCAGGTGAAGATAAGTGGTAGAAGGAGATAACACTGCATATATAAAGGTATTTGATTTCTTCTTGGATGCTACTTTTCTCTAGGTCAGGTGGCCAATGTGTTGTGTAGCTGCCTTTGTTGTTTCAGACCGTCTGGAGCAATTTCTGAAAGTGACACAAGAGTAAGCTCTCTAGGGCCATGGCCTGGGCTGTTCCCAAAGAGCAGGAGAAATTTCCCAGGGAAACGAAGCTAGAACAAAGACAAGGTTACCTAATTGCTTTGCTGATTCAGAAGAGAAAAATAGAAAAGAAACACTCAGAAATCAGTGAATGAGAATCCAGCCAGAGAAAGACAATCATTACATGGTCTCATTTGTATGTGAAATCTAATGAACAAAATAAACTGTTGAACAAAATAGATATAGAGTCATAGAAGCATGGAACAGACTGTCGAATCTCAGAGGTAAGGTGGCGGTGGGTGGGAAGAGATCAGTCAAAGAACTTGCATGCATGTATGCATAACCCATGGACACAGACAATAGGGTGGTGGAGGCCTGGGGTGGGGTGTGGGGATGGGCTAGAAGAGGTCAATGGGGAAAAAGAGGGACTTATATAACCCTTTCAACAATAAAGATTTTAAAAGAATAAAATAAAGTTCATCCATGTAATGTAAAAATAAAAAGTGATTTTTGAGGCCAGGACCATCAAAGTAGGACCCCAGGCTCTTCAGGAAGGCCTCCCAAAGAATGGCAATAGTATACAAGTTGTTGCCACAGAAATAGCTAAATAGTTTGGAAAATTGCTTACCTAGTATATAGAGGAGAAAAAATATTCAGAAATAAATGGGACAGCTTTGTGCCACAAACAACTGCATTGTTCTAGATAAGCTCCCTGGTATTCTTTATTTAGAACTACTTTTTAAAATGCTGTCGAATCCCATTGTATTTCTATATCTGACTTCTGATTGTCTTGGGCTTCCATCACTTGGATCCTCCCTCACAGTAAGCTAGAGAGGTTAAAAAAGGCCAGAGTTCTTTATTCTGTATGCAGCATTAGAGCAAGTTACTTCTTTTTCTTTTTCATCAAGTTATTCACCTTCACTAATGATTAGGCAGAAGGAATACATTGCCGGCTAATTAATTTGCAGAATGTATTCCGTAGTGAAGGTATATGAGGATAAGATAATACTAATGTAACAGGCCTCAAAAGCTTTGCATTCTATGCATGAGAGATGGAAGGGCATGAGTCAGTGTGTGCAATTACAACAGGCAGATAGGAGAAAAGGTAGAGGGAGGCTATTGGAGAAAAGTGTTAGTGGATAGCAGTGAGGGGACATTTATAGGAGAAGCAAGAGACAGATTCCACTAGCTGTGTGATATCAGTGAACAATTACACCTGTCTGGGTTAGCTCCTGGATTAGTTTGTAGGAGACATCCCCAAAACCTAACCCCAAAATGAGTTTGGTATTTGGCAGACCACCAGCTCCACATCATATCTCTAGCCACAACATGGCTTCTGAATTAGCCATTGGGATTTCATTCATTCTCGATGTAGAATAAGCCTATTGGCAATAATAAGTGGCCATATGCCAGATAGTGTGCAAAGCCAGATGATATACATGGCATATATTTCTCAATTAGTAGTTGTGCTCATGGCAATGAAGGTAAACTTATTTTTTTTAAATATATTTTATTGATTTTTTACAGAGAGGAAGGAAGAGGGATAGAGAGCTAGAAACATTGATGAGAGAGAAACATCGATCAGCTGCCTCCTGCACACCCCCCAACTGGGGATGTGCCTGCAACTAAGGTACATGCCCTTAACTAGAATCGAACCCAGGACCCTTCAGTCCACAGGCTGACGCTCTATCCACTGAGCCAAACTGGTTTTGGCGAAGGTAAACTTATTTTTATCATAAAAAAAACAAAGACACAATGTGGTAGCGAATGGAGAATTTGCATGGAATTTGAGCTATAACTCGAGACTTGAAAGGGATTTTTTTCCTTATGGTTATCCAGCTTGACTCTTATCTCCAGGTTTTCTAGGGTCACCTTGCTTAATATTACAGGTATTTAGATGGGAAAAGTTTAACAACTTGATATATTCCAAATATTTGTATAGCATGACATGAGGTACTTATTTTAAAATTTATTAATTTATTAAATATTGATAGAGAGCCTAATCTGCACCCCACAATTTATTGGCATAAAAAGAAGTTCAGTGGTATACAAAAATAAGCCCCTACTTTCGGTAACATGCATTCAAAGTCTATATTGCATTTACGAAGTCCTTCACATGCAATAATTTATTATAATCATATGTAATGGATTATTAATTGGCATTCATTTATTAGTTTACTTTGCACACATTTGTGGGGCATTTTCTATGTGCTCAGCACTGTGGTAGGCAATAGAGCAATGGAAGTGAATACTCAGACCTGTGCTCTGCCCTAAAACAGCATGAATTTTAACAAGGAAGACTGTCAATTAAGCAATCACTTCCAGTGCTATATAATCAGTTTTATGCAAATGAAGTAGAATGTGGTAGAGGGTGATTTGGCAAGGGTGTTTCATCTGCCTTGGGATCCATCCATACAAGTCCTCTCAAAAGAAATATGTTTAAGCCCAAACTGGACAGATGTGTGGGAGCTGGTCAGATGGACAGAGTAGAAAACTGTGCATTTCAGGTAAAGGGACAGCATGAGAGAGGCTGGGAGCTGAATAGGAACATAACTTGCTCTAGTGCATGAAAGAAATTAATAATGGTTAGAACGCACTGTGAGGAGCAGAAGGTGGAAAGTTGGGGCTGTGGAGATAGAGCTGACCATGGAGATCCTCGCAGGCCAATGGACTTCTACTTCAGCCTAAAGATGATGGGAAGATCATAAAGGGCTTTGACTGGGGACGAGGCATGAGCATGTGGTTCCTAAATGATCACTCTGGCTTCAGTGTGGAGAATGGATTTCAAAGGGGCACAGTGGAAGCAGGGAGACCATTGGGGAAGTCAGTGCAAAACCAGGCAAAAGAGGATGCTGGTCAGGCTGGGCTCAGGTGGTGGCAGAGAGGATGGAATGGAGTGATATCTAAGAGGTGAGTGCACAGGCTTGGTTGTTTGGTTAGAGCTGGGTCCATGGTGACCTTGTTGTGAGGTTTGTCTAAAGGAACTTGTCTAAAGTCTTGCAGCCCACTAGGGGAAGGATACAGGCCTGTGCCTAGGTGTACATACTCCCAATCTAGTATGCCGTTCTTTAACCCAAGCCCCTCACCTTCACACCCCTTCCCTCCCCAGTCCATGAAAGCCCACCCTCTCCTCAGTATCTGTGGTGAGTCTCTGAGTCATACTCTACCTTTAACTAATGAGTGCCACATTTTCCCCCAGGTAATGACACAGGCCCCATGAGGGGCTCCTTCTCCCTGAGAAAGGGAGCCAACAGCCTATTTGAACATGATCCCAATTCGTCCCCTACCAGCCATCACTGTCACAAACTGACCACACTGGCGGCATTTCCAGCTACGAGTGGACAGGTTGACTGACAGGAAGCACAAATCTGCCACTCACACAAATCTAGGCAAGCAAGGGATGGGGAATAGGTGTGCGGGGCCTGTCTGGCACCAACAGCTTCTGCTACCCCAGCATTTCAATCAGCTCCATGTTCAGCCAGCCCTTGTGTTACTCAAAAATAGTCCAGCACCCGGGGCCTAGCACCAGTGCAATATTCCAGCGGTGACATCGAGGGAACCAACCAAGGTCCTGGGCTGTGGCAGAGAGCGGAGTGACCAAGTCCATTGGTAGCATCTGCCACACCTCCTTCTCTTGCCAGACAATTAGGATACCGTCCAGTTGGGTGACTTTATCCTGCCCCAGGTAGTGACAGCTAGTACTGGGCTGGCAGAGAGAGCACTCCATGGTCCATAAAGACTGTCCAAACCCATAGGAGCTGTCTGCTGCATCCAAGAAAAATTGACTTTGGTTATTCTTTCTTTGGGGAGAAAGACGAATGGTAAAGCTTGATGTGCTTTGAGATGCCAATCTAACTACTTAGGCACTGACACAGACCTGTGCATATGGGTAAACACACTTGCACAGCCCCTAGACACAGACCTACCTGTCCATATATAAGCTAACTTATGCACAGACCACACACTTACAAACAGGCATCTAGATGTATACAAAACACTCCTATGCTACAATATGCATGATTATAAGTACACATATGGAAATTCCCATTAAGATACAGACATACCAAAACACACACACACAAAGAAAAAGAACACACACTTGCATAAATAAATGTGTTTGCTGCCTATATAGTGCACACCGACATTGAAATACAAAGACAGCTGTACAGTGCATGCAGATCAATGAGCTCACAGAAACACAGGCAAATGCAGATGAATCCATGAAAGGACACTTGTACAAATACATGCACTTGCGTGCACACACTCTTTTCTCAGGGATAATTTTGAAGAGAAAGAGACAAAGGCTGAAGAACATTTATGTATTGGAGTTTCTACTGTCATCACTCAAATCACTTTCAAGTGTGTAAAACAGAAGAGGGAAAAAATCAATTCTTGATAGGAGAGGTTCAAGGAGCTGTGAAATCAATTCTATTTTATTTTCAAATATCATTCAGAGAAGTTTACACTCTTTCAGAGAAGTCTGGTCTCGCCGGGGGACAAAGAACCAGCTGGAAATGGTCAAGTGAAAGACATGGCAGAGTTCAAGGCAAAGGCCTGTGCTGAGGTCAGACATGACACTTTCATCTTCTCTGGCAGGAACAGGGGGGTTGGGAGGGGTTGGAGTGGCCCGATTCAAATAATGGCCAGGAGAGCTATCTATTGTGACACCGGTCACCTCACTGATTGCTAAGTTTGACTTGGTCAATTGGCATTAAAAAATAAATGCATGTGAGATCTGGAGGGAGCCTTAGAAAGCTCCCCTCCTTTTTCTTAAATACAAAGAAACAAAAGACTAGGAAGAAGAGGCGTGGCATGCCTGACGCCATCCAGGAAGAGGGTCTGGGACTGAGCCCAGCCAGCTGGTTTCCCAGCCTTGAACTTCCTGCTTCTCCCATTAGACATCTGCCTTCAGAATACACTCCCTACCAAGCGGAGTTTTGATTTCTCAAAGATCTTTATAAGCATGCAACTGATTAACTCATGTAGTATTGGGGGCGTTTAAATACAGACACCATGCCGAAGGCTGCTGGCTGGCCAGAGGTTTCCCAAGAGCCAGACTCAGGTGATACACACCGCCCAGCCAGTCTTCCATGTGAGCATCCTCCCCACCTGTGGGTTCGTTTTTATTCCCAGTACATGCTCAAGTCATACCCAGGGCTGGGCTCTGTTCTGGAGTCTAGAATACATAGCAAGGTGTGTTGGAGAGCAGAAAGCCAAAGCCCAGTATGCTCCGCAATGCAAAAATCCTAATAAGCATTTAAGCTCAGCAAAAATGAAGCAGTCGGGGTGAAGGGGTCAGAGAAAGTGCATTGAGGAAGTCAGATGCTACTATTACAAGCTTCCGTTTTCTCACTGAAAAAAAATTAAAATGGAGAACAAAAAGATAAATCTGGGTTGCCAGGGGATTTAAATTAGCAAATGTATCTGAAAACACACCGTAAATTTATTGGACAAATACAAGGTACGTAACCGGCTGCACTCTTAGAGAAGAGACACATGATCCCAGCAATTTTTCTCTTTGCTGTTCTCCTTACTGTAAGTGGCTTTGCTGGTCCCTGAAGTGAACTTGAATCATTCATTAAAGGCTGTCAATGTGAGCCGACCTGAGACGTATTTCTGGCATTTTCTACAGTGGCTCTGAGATATGAAGGGAAGTTACTGAGCACCATATAGCAGCAGGTTTTGTAATAAAATAATTTTACAAAATGCTACGAGAAAGGTTTTCTTCTAGGAGAGTCCCAAAATGCATAAGCATCTTCAAGGTTCTGCGAGGTCTTTTGGGAAACACACCTTCTCAATATTGTCGATCCTATTTCTAAATGTTTCCTCTGTGCTTTTGTTTTGTGCCACTTCCTCCCAACCTTTTTGTTGCTGTCGTTGCATAGCTATTGTCCTAAAGAGGGATCTTCCACAGAATGCCATTTCTGGATAAGCTCATCTCATCCAATGCCCTCACTTTCCACAGGAACGGTCCCATGAGAGCAATGAGTTGGCCGAGATTATGTAGTAAATTAATGATAGCTTTTCTGCTTTTCTCTTTATAGTTCTTTTCTCTCTCATGATCGTTTGTCTCTTCTCAGAACCATTTCTGAGAAGAAATACAATTTAGTATTTGATTTTATGCTGTTATTGTGTTATCCTTTATTAATAAGTGTGTGTGTGTTTAAATTAAGTCATTTTTATTTTTCCAATTACAGTTGACATTCAATATTATTTCATATTAGTTTCATGCATACAGCACAGTGGATGGTGTGTTTGTCTTTAAATGAAATAATATGTGTAAAATCACTCAGCTAAGCTTCTGGAACATTCCAATCACTCAATAGACGTTAAATCTAAATGTGTTTGTTTGTGTGGCTTTTCCAAATAGATCTGAGTTCCTGGGAAGGTCCATGTCTTGTACACTTCTGCATGTACACTTCGTGGTCCCCATGGCTCATGCAGTCCTTCTAGACCAGTGGTAGGCAAACTGCGGCTCGCGAGATACATGCAGCTCGCCAGCCACGGTTTGCTGCTCTGTTGACTAATGAGTTTGCCGAACACTGACTAGACTCTCGATTCCAATGATTGCAGGCTGTTGTTGTTCCTTGTGATTCAGCCCCTATCCCAGTGGTGGGCAAACTCATTAGTCAACAGAGCGGCAAACCACAGCTCGCGAGCCCCATGTGGCTCGCAAGCCGCAGTTTGCTGACCAGTTTTAAACACTCCAGGCACTCAACAGCTGCCTTCTCACTTCCTGATTGAAAATCAGAGGCAGCCCAGTTTTATGCCCATAGGAGGACAGGAGAAAGCCTGACATTCAAGCAATACAATGAACTCTTTCCCCTAGGGCAGTGGTCGGCAAACTCATTAGCCAACAGAGCCAAATATCAACAGGACAACGATTGAAATTTCTTTTGAGAGTCACATTTTTTAAACTTAAACTTCTTCTAACGCCACTTCTTCAAAATAGACTCGCCCAGGCCGTGATATTTTGTGGAAGAGCCACACTCAAGGGGCCAAAGAGCCACATGTGACTCCCGAGCTGCAGTTTGCTGACCACGGCCCTAGGGTGTTAGTCTAACATGAATAAAAGCTTCATGTTGCACTATTACCTCTCCCCTTATTATGTTCGTGGGTCTCATGCTACATGTAAATGTCAGAACTCTGTCCCTATCTGCATTTTCATGGGATTTGTTGCCACTAAAGGAACGCATGCTGGCAAGGGAAACCTCGTCCCCAGTAGCCTTCCCTCGCCAACCTTGCCCCAAACCTGTCAGTGACCACAGAGCTATAGCAACCGGGTCAGGAGCGCTGTGACTGTTGTCATCAGCCAGCATTAAAACCCACGCCTCCTGTTTCCCAGTTCTGAGGTTTGGGGCAACTGGCTTTTACGCTCTGCACTTCCCTATCAGGAAGCAGAAACGGTGGTTTTGAAGCATCTATTGTACCTTTGCCACCACGCCTAACTCTCCTTAATGGAAATGTGATTTCGTTTAGATGTCTATCCATCCTCACCGTGATGAGATGATTCATGGGAGGCGATTCTTCCCCAGAACCAGAGATATATTCCAATTAATGGAAACCAGTACTATTTAAACCTCCCAAGCACCTATGCCATCAGGGTAGCTTGTTAAAATGCAGATTTCTGGGCTCCAACCCCAGAGAGCCCGGCCCCACAGGCCTGGGGAGGAACACGGATGTCTGTATTTCTGATGAGTTCCCAGTGGAGGCTGATGCTGCTGGTCTGGGATCCCTGATTTCAACCCTTTCATCTAAAACAATGGGGGTCTTTCCATCCCCCAGTAAGTCTGGGTGTGATATTTTAACTTGTTCCCCCAAAACCAGAACTCAACACAAGGTTATAGGTTCCAGGAAGTTATCAGGACATGAGCCTAATAACTCCTTCCCCCCTCCCTCCCTTCCCATGTAGTGAGAAGGGAACGCAACAAAAGCCACCAAGGGTGAGTGAATGGGTCCGTTTCCTCTGAGGGCCACTGGGAGGTATTGCTGCTGCAGACATAATGTAGGACTCGGAATTTACCCCCTAAGCAATTTTAGTTCCCACCCTCACTTCTTTAAGGTTGTTACTTAGGACCTCAACTCTGCCATTTCCGGCTTGACCCACAGGCTGAGCGAAGTCCAGAGGTGGCCATCAGGCTCAGAGAGGCTGTTTCTTAGGAAGAAATCAGGGCATAAGTGGGTTTGCCCAATAAATTGCAGGTGCCCTGGGCATGGGCTGAAGGAAGATGCTAGAATACCCATAGTGTCCGTGTCCACGGTTGACAAATATTTTATGCAGATCTGGCCAGTAAATGCGAAGGGTATCTGCTGGGGGCCCTTTGTCTAGGCATTATTATTATTATTATCATCATCATTATTATTAAGAAAACTGTAGAAAAGGTATGTTTTCCTTTGGATGGTGCTATATCTGAATAGGACATTGGCATGGCTCTATTTATTTCATGAACAGGAAAAGTAGCCTTAGAATGGGGGCACTGCTGAGGAGAGCAGAGGGGGGAGACTGAAGCATCCTGCATCTCTGATGAATTTATAGAAATACTGACCGATCATAGCTGGCACCGTTCTATCACTGAATGCATTGCGTGCGAGAAAACAAGTGGTGTCCTTGTTTAAGGTGGTCGGAGTTGGGGTTTTCTATGACCAGTTGCTAAAACAAGTAATATGCCGATTCCAATGCAAAATTGAAATGGCGCTTAACACCCTTGCTACTTAAAGTGTGGTCCAAGGTCTAGAAGCATCACCTGGAGGCAACATCTCAGGCCTCACTCAGAGCTACTGAATTAGGACCTGCACTCAACCAAGCCCCCGGGTAATCCCTGTGCATAGTACAGTATCAGAACCCTGCCTTACAGAGCTCATGTACTGGAATCACACGACCCATGTTGAATTTTATTATTATTTTACACCGACACCTCGCTGCCTCCTTCTAGTCCTCTTATTCCTCATCCCTTATTTAAAAATAAGATTACTTCAGCACATGGAAATGTATCCAAATGTGAAATTCATTGCTGCTTAATTAGTCTGGAAGGTAATTTTTTTTACTTAGGAGTTTTCCTACATATTAATGAGCAATTAGAATTCTATTCCGAGAACAGGCAACAGTGTGAGCTGAGGGAGGTGAGGAATGAAAGGATACACAAGTAAACATGGTTACATATTGGGATTACTTCATGGGTTTGTCTTTTTCTAAGCCTGATTCCTGGCAATTTGAATGAAAGTAAAGCAGCTAGCACCAGGGTGACCGTCATAAACAAATGACTCATGTACTGATAAAGAAAATAAAGAAACAAATAAAACTCCGAATCAAGCAAATGACAAGAGCTGTTCTGGTTTTAGAACCTAAGATACCCAAAAGCAGCATCTTTTTTTTTTCATTTCTTTATTGATTAAGGTATTACGTATGTGTCCTTATCCTCCCATTCCTCCCTCCCCCCAGCGCTCGCTCCTCCCCCACCCCCCATCCCCCGCATCTCTTAAGTGTGCTCCTCAGAATTTCATGGAGTGAAATAGATATTACTTAAGTAATGATCTGTGGTCAAATTAACTTGGAAAATATTGGGAAACAACGATGGAGGCTAGAAGTTTCTTTACTAGATCCTTTTCTACAATGGGTCATATTCATTAGGCTATTTTTCCTATTCCAGAACTTTGCCCAAATTTCCCTAACAGGTTCCTGGGATTTCCCTCTTAACCCTACAATACTGTCTCCATAGAGCAGCAAATGGAATCTTTTCAAAATGCTAATGAGGTTAGGTCATTCTGTTGCTCAAAATGCATCAATACGCTTTCTATTCATATTTATATTTTTTCCTCTAACATTGCCAACAAATCCCTTCTTGAGCTCTGTGTGTTCTTCCCAGGATCAAGGCTGACACCCTCCTCTTGTTCTCTCATGTTGTTAAACATGACAATGTATTTCTTATCTGACGGTTCTTACATATTTAAATATAATTTTCTCAGATAAGCCATATCTTATGCTCTTCCATCTCTTAGAACTCTCTAAATTTCTTTCAGAGCAAGTTATAATTCGTAGTAGTATTTCTATTTGAGTAATTTGTTATTTAATATTTGTCTCTCCCTCTAGAAAGAAATCTGAGATCTTATTTGCTACCAGAGCCCTGTGCCTAATACAGGGTCTGATGCATAAGGCACAACTAGTAAATATTAGTAAATGACTGAATAAACTGTGAACCACTCACACAGCAATGCCTGAGGTTTTCAGATGCATTTGATCATGGGAACTTTTTTTTAGCCTAGAAGTAATATTCCATAAACTGTATTTTGAGAAGTGCTTTTACTGAAGTCAATTCCACTCCTCCTCAGTGTGAAAAGGGGAATATAAGTTATAACTACATTTCAAGCTCCGACTAGCTGTGTGACCATGGGCAGTTATTTCAAGCCCGAGACGCACTTGTGGAAGGATGAGGCCGGATGCGCGCATCTCTGCAATCCTTTACAGCCCCCAAGTTCTGAAATCCTAATCCTGCAAAGAGAGGACCGCATCACCTCGGTCATAGCGTGAACTCTCCAAGAGTCAAACCAGACTGACCTCTTTGAACTCCAGAGTATGTACAGCTTCCTGTGGTGGACCAGGAAAGAAGTTGACACAGCATATCTAGCTTTCCACAAGTCATTTCTCAAAGTCTTCCAGGATGTCTTTGTAGAAAAGAGTGAGGAATGGGGGCTGGTGGAGGTAGGATGGACTGGTTTTGTACCTGGTTGAAAGATGGTCCATAGGAGTGGCAATGAATGGATCAACACCAATCTTGAGGACAGGGGCTGGCAACAACAGCCCGCAGGCTCTGTCCTTCATCATGTCCTATTCACCTTTTCTGTCAATGTCTTGGATGAAGAGTGAGGGCTCATGCACATCAAATATGAAGATGACATGACAGTACAGATATGTTGGGTGACAGAATCAGAATTCGAAGTGATCTGAACAGCCTGGAGAAAGGAAACTGTATTACATGGGGGAATGTAGTAATATAAAAGGAAAGTTCTGAAAATAGAAGCTGCCCCCATTGTAAAAATTTATAATTACAAAAATATGTGTACATATGTATGTGTGGCTGTGGGTGTTGTATGCATATGTGCCTGGGTGACCTTTTGGGGTTGTATTGGATGGTAAAATCAAAATAATAACTAGACTACTGTGGAGATGATTTTGCAATAGATACAAATATTGAAATCATTATGTTCAGTACACCTAAAGTTAATGTAATATTATATGTCAATTATACCTTAACCTAAACATCAAAATAATGAAGAAATAAAAGATGGCCACCCAACATAAATGTTTGCTACAAGTTGAAACTTCATAAATAGAAATCTGGCATATTAAAAGCATCAGTTGATAAATATGCCCTATTCCGATGGGGCTCCTGGTACTATTTAAAATATTCAAAAAGAGAAGGTGGATTAGAACAGGGTCACAGAAAAGTAAACAAGATAATGAGAGGGAACTGAAGGAAGGGAGATTTAGTCCAAACAAGAGACAACATAATTTTGAAGACCAGGAATAGGCCACTCCCACTAATCAGGATGCTATGCCTCCCGATGTAATGCCTCAGCACCTGAAGCTCTCTCTCATCACGCATCCATCACAGTGTATTTTTATTACTTGTTATATAAGGGCCAGGCCTGAGTCAGATTGATCACCATCAACACCCAGTAATTAGTTCAGAATTTGGAGTATGGAATCAATGAGTTGAATGAATCAATAAAGGAATCAATTAGATGACAAGAATATATTTATTCTTGTCATCTAATTGATTCACAAAAGTATCAACTGAAGGTAAAAAAATTATTCCACGTGTGCCAAGACTATTGGGACAAATAGTGAGTTTCCTATCACTGGTGGCAAATGCACCAAATTTGGAATAGTTCATTCTAATTCAATAGAACAAGTTATTTCCTGAACGTTGCCTGACATTTTGTGCCTCTGAGCCTTTAGTCTCACTATACTGGCAGTCCATAGCTCACCCAAATTTTGTATTAAAGTCTTATCTGTTGGCTTTCACTTAAAACACTTAATGAACAAACCCACCAAAATTAGTTTCATCCTTTTCTGCGTGTCTGTAGAGTAATCATCCCTCCCTCACATTATCACCATCTTCTATCTAAAGGGTTTGTTGCCTCCCTACCTGGGTGCACAGTGGTTGAGCATCGACCTGTGAACCAGGAGGTCATGGTTCAATTCCTGGTCAGGGCACATGCCTGGGTTGCAGGCTTGATTCCCGGTGTGGAGCATGTAGGAGGCACCGATCAATGATGCTCTCTCACTTCATTGATGTTTCTCTCTCTCTCTCTCTCTGTCTCTCTCTCTCTCCCTTCCTCTCTGAAATCAATAAAACATATTTTAAAAAAAAGACTTAGCTTCCAATCTTACTAACAGTTCACAATAGAGGAGATATTCACACGTGCAGGTGAATACACAGATCTTTCAAATGATGTCCCTTTCCTGCCACATTTATGCTAAAACCTCCTAATAAAAATGGGAAGAGTAGGCGTGTTATTCAGTTCTTTTAAATATGCAATTATCTGCCTTTGAACACCAGAACACCTCCTGGTATTTTTCCTTCCTCTAAAGATACCTGTAGAAGCAAGTGTCAGACCTGTTTATCTTTGCTGCACAATTGGAGAGTGAACGCTACCTTCCGGCAAGGTATTGTTGAAATAGGGGTGGAGCAAGTGAAATGCACAGACCCTGGGAAGGGAAAAGGGAAGACTGGAAAACTGAGTGAAAGTGACTGAATGCACATTAGGACGCTAGGGCGGTGGGAAGAAATCAGGATGATACCATCCCGTCACTTCATTTTGATTGACATGTTTGTTTACCAACATGCTGTTTCTTGTCTGGCAGTAAAAAGCTTCTTAAGAAATCATGTTGTGATTCTTTCGTATTACTTTTGGGGCATCAAATAGTTTCATCCAATAATATTTGGATGATTTTAAGAGGAACGAGTAAATGAGAAGCATATGGATGAAAACCCCCTTGGAATGTGCTTTGGTTTTGGAAGACAGGGGAAAAGTTGCTGGAGGAAGCCTTTGCCAGGCACCTGCTTGCTTCTGGGAACGTTGGACACCATCTAAGAATCTCTCTGACTGCGGGCCCACCGCCCCCTTCTTCGCAACACTGGCTTTTTATTTTATTTCACGGTGCTTGGTAACGTTGCCTGCTCTGCTCACACAGCACTGGGCCTCATGCCACAGAGAACCAGATGGATTTCCTACCCTTAGAAAACTATTATTTATGAAATGTTAATAATAAAAGGAAGTGCCAGTCAGGGTTCTCAGCTCTTTGCAGGTATCACTGTATGTAATATTCACAATGACCTGATGAGAAAGGGACCAACTATGTTCTCATTTGTAACATTATGCTCCCATTTTCCTTGGTGGTATTCCCATTTTTCAGAGGAGAAAACAAAGGCAGAGAGGTTAAGCAATTCATTCAACATTAAAGAGCGAGCGAATGGGCCAACCCGCCTGACTCTAGCATTAATTTTTTGTTGTTCTTCTTATTGTTAATCCTCACCGAGGATATTTTTCCATTGAATTTTTTAGAGAGCGTGGAGGGGAGGGGGCGAGACACAGAGAGAAACTGATGTGAGAGAGACACATTGATAGGTTGCCTCCTGCACATGTCCGGCTAGAGCTGACTCCAGCATTCCTGTACTTCTCTGCCTCTGCCCCACTGCTACAAACCACTTACTCTCAGCCCAGAGTTAATATACTGCCTCATTGTATTCCCAAGGTTACACCAGGAGGTAGATAATCTCCCAATAGTTTTACAGATGATTCAACTCAGTGTCAGAAGCAGTTTGAAAAAAGGTGTTAAATTCAGTGAATGGCAGGACCCAGACTTGAGGTCAGAGTTCATCTATGCTGTGCTCCAAGAGCAGCCCCCGAAAGTAGCTACATCAGAAATGCCTATGGTGGGGTTGTTGGGGCCATGCTGCTTAATAATCACCCGGGTTTCAGACCATCTTGAGTCAGCCAGTCTCTGAGGTGGGACCTCAGGATCTTTGTTTTTAAAACATGATCAGGTAATTTTTTTGTATTCATAAAACCGCATGCCATCAAAACAACAACAACAACAAAAAACTCCTGTGAGGAAGAGGCATCCACCAACCAATTAGTTAATAGGGAATTTCAAAGGAGATAGAAGGTGAAAATGTGTTGAGTGTGGATTCAAGCTGCAAAAATACAAATTGGAAAGTCAGGTGACTCTGTGAAGAGGCTGTGTCTAAACTCATGGGCAGGGCTGTGGCTGACTCATCCTGAAGGCCTCCTGGGACCCAGAGCATGGAAAGCAGAGGAGAGGTCAGCCTGGGGGAGCGGGGGGGGGGGGGGGGGAGGAGGGGGGCATCAAGAACAGGGCCCTGGAGTCCATGCCTGCCTCTCACTCTTATTTGTTGTTTGTGTTCTGGTGAATTGTGTATTCATTCTGCATTTTAAATCCTCTGCCTATAAGATTTTCTTTTTTTATCTAGTAGAACTGACCTACACCTCTAAAGCAGCTGGCACACAGTAGGTATTCAATAGTCATTAATTTTTTAACCTATGCTTCATGACCAGTGACATTTTTGAGATAGATTCAATTGCCACACTCTTCCTACCCAAGCCTGCATTATATGAACCATTACCAATTTCCAATTTGTCAATTATTTCCTTTCCTTCAGACCATAAAACTGCCTCCTTAGGAAAGAATTTGCCCGTTAATGTGAAGTTCATTGCCAGTGGTAGGTGATGACTTATCATACACTTGCACTTTCATCAGAGAAAGATGAAGACATGCAAGATTACACCAAAGGAATGAATGTCTAATGGGAATAAATTCAGAGACTATTACAGATTGGTAATGGAACTTTTTGGGGCAAAAGTCCTTCAAGAATGTCATTTAAACTTCAAGTCCCATTACTTTCTCTATCTATTTGAAATACCAGTTCAGATATCACATCTTTTATTTACTTATCTATTTTGGTGGAAACATAAAATTGCCGAGTTGCAGAGAACTTAGAGGTCATTTGTAATAACTCTCAGGCAATGCTTCTCCTCAGAGGATAGACCACAGTTTGTTCATATATGGGGTATACTATAGTTCACAGGTGTTTCTAAACACGAGGAGACAAAAAGTCTGGCACCATTCTACAGATGAGAGAAGTAAGGTTCAGAGAGATCGGGGTGCTTGCCAAGGTCATTCAAGTCACTCAAGACTACTTTGAACCCAAATGCCAGACACCTTGTTCTTCACTCCCTTCCCAAGACTCTAGTACTTCTTGATTCCAGGCAGGCAAAATATTACGGAGGGATTCCTTTCTCTGTCTCTTTCAATCTCTCTTTTTAGAAACTTTTAATTAGTCCCATACTCGCTGCCATTATTAGTATTTGTTATTAAGTATTAAAAGCCATCCCCGTTTCCTTCTCCTCCCCTGTGCCTCTCCCCAGGCTTCCCACTCTGAGGCTTCTGGTTTTAATTGTTATATTTTTTTCACCAGTGATCAGTGGAGCTTCCCTAATGATCTCAACTCATTTGGAGGGTTTATAGCTCCAGTGCCGAACTCCAATAAAAGGAAAAGAGAAGCTTCGTGGGAATCCCCGGAGGGCTTTGCTTCTGCCTTGAACAAAATCCTTTGCAGCTCATGCCCCGCCTCCTCCCTAAGGCACCGTCTTGTGTGGAAACTCAGATCTCCTACTTGGGAGAGCTGTCCTCTTTCTTCTCCTCACTTTCCCAGAGTATCCTGTGAGATTCCTGCACTCATAGGCAGGCACATGATACCATTTGTAGAAAGATGCAATAAATAGGTGTATTAATAAAGAAAGAGAGGAGGATTTAAAAGGAAGAATTACAGGCCACTTAGCTTTGCCAAAAAAAATGTGCCAGGTTCTTATATGAGTCAAGTGCTCACAACCACATGGAAGTCGTTTTTTGCATGAGCAGAGAGGAGCAGAGCATTATTAAAATGCTCCCAGGAGCCAGGCACATAGTAGGACTCATAACAGCTAACCTTACTGAGCATTTTCTATGTGGCAGGCCTGGGTCCTGTACTTCACTCTTTCAAACCTCACCACAACCCTGCCATGCACTTGCTCTTATTATCCTCCTTTTGCAGGTGGGGAACGTGACTTCTAACTGCGGTCATCTAGCTCCAGGGTGTGTGGTCCCAAATCTCTACATCAGAGTCCTACTGTGATCCCAAGAACTAATCTTGGTTATTATGTATTTAAACCTTTCAATGATTGTGCCCATATGTTTTCTAATTTAATCATAATACAAACAATAATGTGGGATAAAATAATACTCTTGGTCATCTTTGATTTGAGGAGAACTAAGGACAAGAGGGGGTTATGGTCCTTCCCCACACCCAGTACCCTGCAAGGAGAAAAGTAGGACCAGAACTCAAGCCCTTCAACAGGGAGAGGTGACAGACACGACATGACCATGGGGGTGAGTGTGCCATTCTACCCCTGGCAGTGTTTTGTGCTACTCATTTCAGGAGGTTAAGCTGTTTCACTTCTCTGAGCTTTGGTTTTTCTCCTCTGCAAAATTAGGATGAGAATGCTTGTCTCACAGGTTTGGGAAAGAATGTTATTTGGTATTTTATCAGCTAGAATATGACAGACACATAATGCATTTGGTTTTCCTTCCCAGGCTCATGAGAGATATTTTGTGACACGTTGAACCTCTTGAAGAATCTGGGTGGGGAGATCCTGGGCACATATTTATGAGGCTGGACCTTCTTATCTCACTGTTCCATGTTGCTCAACCACCATGTAAATGCATGAATTGAATGACTTCCCTTTGCTAACTCATGGCCGTCCTCACTCTCTTGCTCATGAATAGGAAACAAAATGAGGTTTATGGCAACACAGTGCCACAGTCATTTGAATCTTTCAGGCTCATAAAAGCTCTAAATTGGGAAGGACTAAGATTAACTAGTAAATCCTTCACCTTAAAAGAGGGAAAAACAGATGCATAAAGGAGAAAAGAATAATCCACGATCACATGATTTCAAATGGCAGGGCTAGAACTAAAATTCAAGTCTGACTAAAGCCACTGCTATAGAGATTACCAGGGAATCGCACTTGGCATGGTTTCTAAGTCTTGGAAACCCCAATAGGGACCGTCCAAGGATCTATCTTTTCCGTGAAGTTGTCACACCGGGAGCAAAGGCTCCTAAACTGTCCAGGGAGTCGTGCCAGCTGACAGCTGTGGAGCCCTTAGATTCTGATTAATGAAGAACGCCTAATAAACATGAAGAGAAAAGCCAGGGATTCTAATCCTTAATTATCTCTCCAATGATTGAAAGTTTAATGTCGCTTGCTTATGCTTGTTTGTGAGGTCTCCTGTATTGTCCCACGAGGAAAGAACTTCAGAGTTCAGGGATTTAATGTAGATGACTTCATTAAATTGCTTATTAATCTACACATCCTGGTAGCTTAATACTCAATCAGTTGTCAACTCCTCCCAATTCTGGACATGGTTCCAGGAAACTGAAAAAACAATATTATGAATTTGTCACTTCAATTCAAACTTAGAAATATATTTATTGACCATCGATTACAGTGTCAATAATTAATTGATTTTGTTTTAATTATGTTTTGCTTTATGTTGAAATTGGTCTTATAGTTCTCATCCTATATAATAAAGAGGTAATATGCAAATTGACCCTCATGCCCTCACAAAATGGCTGCCTACTACCAGGCTGGCAGGGGGGTTAGTGAGGGACGACCAAATGACTGAACAAGCAGGCTGTGTGGGGCGACCAGGCTGGCGGGTGGGGACGGGGGGGGCGGCAGTTGGGGACCAGGCCAGCGGGGGGAGGGGGCATTTAGAGGAGACCAGGCTGGCAGAGGGGGGCAGTTGGGGCAACCAGGCTGGCGGGGGAGGGGGACAGTTAAGGGCAACCAGGCCAGCAGGGGAGGCAGTTGGGGGTGACCTGGCTGGCAGTGGGGGCAGTTAGAGGTGACTAGGACGGCAGCGGGGGCAGTTAGGGGCGACCAGGACGGTAGCAGGAGACAGTGAGGCGTGACCAGGCAGGCAGGCCGGTGAGCAATTAGGAGCCAGTGGTCCAGGATTGTGAGAGGGTTGTCCTGGGGATCTGGCCTAAACCAGCAGTCAGACATCCCCCAAGGGGTCCCAGATTGGAGAGGGTGCAGGCTGGGCTGAGGGGAACCCCCCCCCCCGTGCATGAATTTTGTGCACCGGTCCTCTAGTGAAAGTATAAAAGGCCAAAGACATATAGTTTTGGCAGATTAGGTGGCCGCAGAGGCCTCAGTCAGTACACAAAATGTAGTATACTGAGTTAAAATAAATAAATCTTACATTTTTTATGTTTAATGCATCTTAAAAAAAATTGGAGAAATAAATCTGAGGCCAGAGACTATATAAAAGTATGAAAACAAGGGATAAATAAGAGCATTCTAGACAATATTCATCAGAGAGCATCTGTAAGTTCCTGGGGACCTAAACCAAGGGTTTTAAGGAAATGAAAAAGTCTTGGTGCTATAATGTGAGGTCAGATAGATTATATATATTAAGCAAAACCCCAAAGGACAACACTATCACTGGATGATGTAGGAGGAAAAATGCCCAAATGGTTTCAAAAGCACAAGACATAGATTGATGTCTGAACCTACTCATCAAAATTCATAAATAAGAAGGAATGTGACCCAAATTAAAGTTTATTTATATGCTCAGGGATTTTTAAATGGAGAGATTAATAATTGATTAATTTTAAATTTATTAGCTTAGATTGGTACGTTAAAATTTGTTAGGTAACAGTATAAGAACGGTAGCATGTATTACTTACAAATGAGTGAAGAAGAAAATTGACTCATTTCAAAGGAAAGGAGAAAGAAAGAAAGAAGAGTTAAATGTAGAAAATTAAAATCAATAGAAAGCACACGATACAAAGATACAACTCCAACTCTATCAATTATCATGATTAATGCAAATAAATTGCTCTGCATTTAAAAGATTAAAATACATTGAAAAATCCACTTATATACTCTTTACCAGAGAAAATCTAAAACACAAATGTACCCACATATTGGAAAATCATAATGGGAAGATATAATAGGAAGACACAGCCTTTGAGATGGTGTGATATTCAAGTTTCAGATAACCTGGATACTAAGGATAAAAAAATATATTTAGAAGAAGTAAATAGGGTTATTCTGTAGACAAAACAGATTCACTTTGTGAGAAAATACTGCAATTTTAAACTTAAAGCCACTTAATAATACAGTTTTTAATTATGTAAAGTTAAAAAATTATGGACCTATGGGGAAAAATGACAAATCCACATCATATCAAGGAATTGTAATACATTTCTCAGTAATTGATTGCAAATATAGATGATTTAAACAACATAAATAACAAGTTTGGTTAGTGAAATAAATGCCCCAACAATTATTTTCTGGACAATTTTAAATAATTAATCATTTTCTATATTTAGATATTAAAAAGTATCAATAAGTTTCACAAAATTAATATTATATCACTAAACTTTCTGACCCAAACAAAATTGCTATATGTAAATATGTAAGAAGATGAAAGTAGATATAAATAAATATGCATGATGTGTACTCATGCACACATACATCTGAAAAAAAATCACACACACACACACACACACACACACACACATATAAATTCACAAATTTAAATAAAATGACATTCTAAATTACCCATAGGTCAAGTAATAAACTATAACGAACATTAAAAATATTTATATCTGAATAACTATTAAAATCCTATCCAAAGTTTGTATTATAGCTAAAATGAAACCTAAAAGCAGTTTCTAGTTCAAAATCTTTATATTAAAAAGCAAAAGGGGTAAACGTTAATTAATTTTTAAAATTCAGTAAAATAATGGCATGAGAAATCTAAAGAAATTAGGATTGAACAACAAAGACAAAGATATCTGTGTACATGGTGTGTGAGAGAGAGAAAAAAGGAGAGGAGAAAATGAGAAGGAAAAAAGGCTAAGGCATAACTATAGTTTCAACAATGATTAATAGAAGTAAGCGGCAGTATGTATAAAAAACAATAATTTTGAATAAATGAAAAAGCATGTACATGAATAAAATCCTCAACAATATAGTTCACTAAACTAGAACGAATAAAAGGTAGAAAACGGGTAGACAAGCTGAATGATTTTTAATAATGTTAATGATATTGAACAATGTTTAATCTGTTCCCACAAACAAAGCAACTGGTCCAGTTGTTTTTACAGGTGAATTGCATAAATATCTAAGAGGCCAATAATTCCAATCTTACAAAATGCCTTTCAGAAAATAAAATAAAGGGGAGGCGTCACTTCCCAACGTTTTTTAATATAAAATATAATTTTACAACCAACACCACACAGAAAGAATATAGGATAGGAACCTAACAGACCACTACCACTCAGGAACATGCAAAACTTCTAAATTAAGTATTAGCAAAGTGCATTCAACAATGAATTTTAAAAAATGCATCATAATTAATATGAGATTGTTCTAGAATTGATTAATATGAGAAAGTCTTTAAATCTATTCTATCATTTTAACTGATAAAATAATAAATAAATCTAAATGGATGCAATAAAAGCTTTCCAAAAACTTGACAATTGTTCATAATGAAAACTCTTCTCTTACTGAACTCTGACTAAAAGGCAACTTCCTCAACTAGATAAATAAGACTTTTTAAAAATCTACCAGATAAACAGAATAGAAAGAGACCTACACATACAAAGACACCTGCTATATTAAAAAAAAAGAAAAAAAAAAAACAAAAACAAAAAACAACCCACTGGCAAAGCAGATTAATAGGAAAATTATAGTCTGTCTAAAAGCAGTGCTGCTGTGAGAAGCAGTTCTCCACATGGAAAAGAAAATGAAAAGGATGCTCAATTCATCCGGCATCATAAATGAAGTCATTTCCAGGTAATTGAAAGACTTATGATAACTAAGTGACTAAATCAGTAAAACTTTTTTTTTAAATGGTTAATATTTTTGTATCTTCAAGGTAGGGAAATGCTTCCTAATTAAAATCTACAAGAGCTGAGCATAAATAAAATTATAAGTTTGACTTTTTAAATATTTGTGACATTCTTCATTGTAAAATTCCATAAAGAAAGTGAAAAGACAGCCCGACTGGCGTGGCTCAGTGGTTAAGCATTGACCTATAAACCAGGAGGTTACGGTTTGATTTCCAGTCAGGGCAAATGCCTTGGTTGTGGGCTTGATCTCCAGTGGGGGATCAATTTATTTTTATTTATTTATTTATTTATTTATTTATTTATTTATTTATTTATTTATTTATTTATTTTATAGTTTGAAGTATTACAAATAGTAGTACATATGTCTCCTTCCCCCCCCCCATTGACCTCCTCCTGGCCTCCCCTACCCCCCAGTACATGCCTTCACCTGCCCTCCCCCCCCCCCCGTGTCTTGTATCCATTGGTTATGCTTATATGTATGCATACAGGTCCTTCGGTTGATCTCTTACAGCCCCCCGACCCCCCCGGCCAACCTCCCCTGCCTTCCCAATGTAGTTCGACAGTCTGTTCAATGCTTCTTTGCCTCTGTATCTATTTTCCCCCCATTTCTTTCCTTTAAAAAATTTTGCCCCTGCAGACTAGAAATAAACATATAATAACCAAAAAAAAAAAAAAAATGTTTGAGTCCCAATTTCAATGTCCAACAGTTCTGAGTCCCCATTTCAATGTCAAAGAGTTCCTTATGTGTACATGTCAGCAATAATATCTGGATGGTGGGCACATGGTGGCAATGCAGGTCCGACCCTCTCTGGGTTGGTCTTAGGCAACCTGCAGCAGTGCACAGCTGCTGACTGCTAACGTGGGAAGGCGTCGTCAGCGTCTTCCATCTCTGGACTGTTTTTCCTCTTGTCTTTGTGGTTGGAGCAGACCTGTCAATTCCTCTCTGTTGCAGGAATCCACGTGGTCTTGGAGTTGTTTTCTGAAAATATACAAACATATTCTTAACCAAAAGTTAATAATTTCTATATAATTTATTTGGGATCCTTTTCTATTTTTGCCTAAACGATTTTCCTTTGTCTTATTTAGACGCCATGTGTGTTTTTCATGGGTGTCTTGCTGTTAGCATTACAAATGAAAATTAATTTTGTAAAGTAAAAATTTTCTAAATTATAAAATAAAAATAAAATATTAAAGCTAATCCATACTAGTGGTCACCATAACCTTAAAAGAAATTGTTTCACGTGACAAAGATTTTTAAATGAAACTCTCTGTAGCCTGAAAATTATTTTGGAAGGGAACAAAGAGAAGTTTCCTTCAAAAGTCATAAGGATTGTAATTGAAAGTAAATATATTTGGCCTCTTGAACTAAAGTAAATAATTTGTATTTTTGCCTCCCTGACAAAGTTTATATAAAGTTACAAAAAGAAATTGACAGCCAGTTTGAAATGGAATTGCAATGACCTAGAGCAAAGAATATCCTTACATGATATTATTCTACAATGTCATTATAATTTTAGATATTTTACAACAGCATATTGTACAATTATCCCAAACAAACTTACAAACTAATTCTTTGAATGTTTGGCAGCAATTCAAAAAAAAAAAAGGACATGGAAGGATTTAATCCCTTTCAGAAGGAATTAAGGCACTGGGAAGGCACTTGAACATCCTATATTGGCCCCTCTTGCCTTTTGTGCCAAGAGGGACCCTCTTCTCACAATCTAATTGCCCTAAGCTGTTGCCTGGGCTTTCTGTTCATGCTGAGCTTGAAGCCTCGTGGTGGCTGGTACCATGGATCTGTCTCATGCCCAATCGTGTGAGCTGGGCCCTCACTGGAGAAGAAACCCGAGTTCCCTGAGATATGTGATCAGTGCCGGGATCCCGCCAGCAGGCCAGGGGATCCCAAGGCAGGTGCTGGGCATGGAGGCCACGGGGGCATAGGCTACCAAGGAGATAGAACTGAACCTCATACCACCCTGCTTGGCCCTGGAGGATGACTGGTTAGCCAGAGACGGGTAAGATTCCTCAGGGAAGGAACAACCTAAGATAGGCACAGTCGCAGAGGGGCCATCAGGAGAGAACTTGGGGGTCAACAGAGGTAGGGCATAGATCCTCACCCCTCCAACCCTGAAGGTGCCTCAATCCTCACCCCTTCTGAGGGAGGTCTCCTGCCCCCATGGCTGCTTTGCTTCCTATGCCCAGCTCAGATTGAGATACAGGTGACAGACAGAGACTTGTCCCAGCTCAGATCGGGACCCAGGTAACAAACAAGGTACTTGGCCGACAGCAGCTGCCCTATATCTAAATCCAGCCTAGCATCAGGAATGCTCAGGTCCTACTCAAGAATGCAAATAATCCTTTCCACTAATATTTACAGGGTAAACTAAGATTGTTGGTAGAGTATTAAATTTGACAGTAAAATAGTAATCAAGTTTTCAGATTAATTTAGATAGGCTAATTGAAATAAGTGAATATTCAAGTAAATTTAATTGTACTGGACAAAAAGCTGTTCCTAAAGTAATAACTAAAATTTCTATTGGTAGTTCATCTCATGGTAAAATTCCTGAACATGCAATGAACCTAAGGCAGTCATATTTTGGGGCAAAAAATTAAAATTTAAAGTTATCAAGACTGCATTATAAAATTTACAAAAGCCTCCATTAATAAAAAAAAAAAAAGGGATATTAGGGTAATATCATGTAAGGAAAAATATCCTATAAGTAAATTACATCTAGAAAATTTTTACTTTACAGTGGACATAAAATTTAGTGCTGTATAGTAGCTCCTTGTGCTGGGGATAGCATAAACATTTCAGATAAGGAAGAAAACATAGAAAGCTTCAAAACAAATGCTAATAATCTATATCTTAAACTATTGTGAGTATAAGATATTAATTTATTACATTTGTTGAAGTGCACATATATATTTTTACACTGTTTCCTATATAAAATATATTTTGCAATATAAATCAAGTATATGCTTAAAAGAAAAAAAATGGTCTGGGAGAGCCAAAAGTGTATAAAGAAAGAATACACAAGTGACATGATCTTACATATTTCCATAGTATTTTTCCACAGTTATTTTATTAAAAATATATTGAAGAAAAGCAAGCAGGGAACAGAGAGACCATTTATTACCTTAAAGAGAAGTGATGGTAACTTGGGCCATGCTGGCAAGAGTGTAGTTGGTGAGGAGGGGATGTATTCTGGGTCATGTTGAAGACAGCACTAAGCATATTTGCTAACTCCACATTTTTATCTGAGCATATTAAAGGACAACATTAGTAACACGTACTGCCCAGGGTTATAAAGATTCACTGAGAAGATGTCAAGGGCTTGATTGATACTTTGCCCCTTATTCTAAAACCCTTAAGATGTGTGTGTGTGTGTGTGTGTGTGTGTGTGTGTGTGTGTGTGTGTGTGTGTGTGTGGCCTGCTGGCTTTTCAGTATGTAGGGAAATTTGCAAGATTATACCACCAGGTAGAGTTTGATGACAGCTGTAGGTGAGGAAAGAGTTTGAGTTCAAGATCCAGATATATACTTGACTATGAAATTGTGCTAGAAATGTGAACGTGGTATCTCATTTAATCCTCGCAAAGGTCCCATTAGGTAGGTGTTATAAACCACACTTCCTAGGTAAGGAACCTGAGATTTAAGAGGATACATGGCTTATCCAATGTCACAGAAATTTTCATCCAAATCTGTTCATCTCGTGTAGCCCATTTTAAGAAACACAGATTGATTGGTGTGAGAAGATATTTTACTCTACATTTTCCATCCATGTTACTTCTTTGCCATTTTTATATCATAACAATGCTGAGTCAGCTAGGTGGATTTACAGATTTTATGCCCTCTCTAATCTTTTGCATATTCTATTTCTTCTCTATGGAATGTCCTCTCTTTACACCTCAGGAAAATTTATATACCCCTTCTAATTTCAAGTTTAAGTAATTCAGTTTTCTGTTAGTTTCTCCAGTTTCCCTAAGTGGAATTAAGATTATGTATACCTCGTTTTTTGTTTCATCCTACACAGAACCAACAGTAACAATGGCCATATTGTATGCTGAGGGAATACCTGTCACCCAGGTAAAGATCTGAGCTTGCTGAAAGGCAAGACTTTTGTCTTATTTGTCTCCAAATTTCCAGGCCCTGAGTCAGGTCCAAGCAGATAGACTCACAGTGAGGACATATTGATATATAAATTGAATAATTCCTGAAAATTCACACGGTATACATGAAACCACATCAAAAGTGTTCCTGGAACCTAGGCTGGGCAGAAAAACAAGCAAACAAGTCTGAGGCCTCATGTTGCCTGGCTCTATCAAGTAGAGTCTCTGAAATAGTTGAGTCTAAACCTCAAGACCTTCCTTGGAGGGGACATTGCTCTCTTCCAGGGACTAGGACATATTAGAACACATTGAGGGAAATGGCTCTGGTCCTCACACCCTTGCCACACTCAGTCCACTTGGAGATTTTCCTTCTGCACATGAGTGGCATCTTGGGAAGCCTGGTGCAATCTGCTTGGAGAATTCATGCTGTGCTGAGGCAGCCCTACAACCCGCACTGCACTTCGCTATTCCATTCCAGGGTTGCATCTGACAGTAAATACCTTTGATATTTCAAAACCCACTCACTGAAGTGACAGATTTGCTACGGGGAACTTCAGTGTAAAGAGCTACTGCTTTCTTTTCTTTCTTTCTATTTTTTTTTCTTGACAAATGGATAGAGTATATTAGCTTTCCCTGCTCTAATTTATGGTGTAATAAAACCTCCTCTGGGCCAGCCCTGATGGAAAAGTAGAAGTGAAGGGCTCCTCTTGCTGGCTATTGATAAATCCTACCTAAGTCTCACCATGAGCACAAGTGATGATGAAATTGGAAGAAAGGACACCAAGTTCAGGCTGGTGAGAAATGAGAGACGACTCCTGATATTTGATGCAAAAACCTGGCAGGCCCATATTTCTCCAACTGCAAGTTATGCCTTTGGGATGCCACTTCATCATGGCTAATGTTTTGTTTGTCACATGTACATGCAAACCTGCAGTTGACAGAGGCCCTAGTCTGAGGCTGGAAGAAAATACAAGGGACATCATTATGCCTCTGATTCTGCCTCTATAATCCCATTAAAAATTTTAATGTTGAAAATGGAGAGAATAGGATTCTCCAAATTTGGGTTTTAAGAAGAGAAAATTAATATTGGACAAGTTTGTCTGTGGGCTGATGAACCAAGAGCTTATTTTCTTTTTTTCATTTATTTAATAAATCTTTATTGTTCAGATTATTACAATTGTTCCTCTTTTTTCCCCCCATAGCTCCCCTCCACCCGGTTCCCACCCCACCCTCTGTCCTCATCCATAGGGGTATGATTTTTGTCCAGTCTCTTCCCGCACCCCCCACACCCCTTCCCCCTCAAGAATTGTCAGTCCACTCCCTGTCTATACTCCTGATTCTATTATATTCACCAGTTTATTCTGTTCATCAGATTTTTTATTCACTTGATTTTTAGATTCACTTGTTGATAGGTATGTATTTGTTGTTCATAATTTTTATCTTTACCTTTTTCTTCTTCTTCCTCTTCTTAAAGAATACCTTTCAGCATTTCATATAATACTGGTTTGGTGGTGATGAACTCCTTTAGCTTTTTCTTTTCTGTGAAGCTCTTTTTCTGACCTTCAATTCTGAATGATATCTTTGCTGGGTAGAGTAATCTTGGTTGTAGGTTCTTGCTAGTCACCACTTTGAATATTTCTTGCCACTCCTGTCTGGCCTGCATAGTTTCTGTTGAGAAATCAGCTGACAATCGTATGGGTGCTCCCTTGTAGGTAACTAACTGTTTTTCTCTTGCTGCTTTTAATATTCTCTCTTTGTCTTTTGCTTTTGGCATTTTAATTATGATGTGTTTTGGTGTGGTCCTCTTCGGATTCCTTTTATTTGGGGTTCTCTGTGCTTTCTGGACTTCTAAGTCTATTTCTTTTACCAGATGGGGGAAGTTTTCTATCATTATTTCTTAAAATAGGTTTTCAGTATCTTGTTCTCTCTCTTCTTCTGGCACCCCCATAATTCAGATGTTGGTATGCTTGAAGTTGTCCCAGAGGCTCCTTACACTATCTTCATATCTTTTGATTTTTTTTTTTTTTTGCTTTTTGCTTTTCCAGTTGGGTGTTCTTTGCTTCTTTGTATTTCAAATCTTTGACTTAATTCTTATGATCCTCTTGTCTGCTTTTGGATCTCTGTATATTATTTTTTATTTCAGTCAGTGTATGCTTAATTTCTAGCTGGTCCTTTTTCATATCCTTGAGGGTCTTGCTAAATTTATCAGCCTTTCCTAGAAAATTCTTGAAAAATCTTATAACCGTGGTTTTGAACTCTATATCAAGTCATTTGCTTTCCTCCATTTCTTTCATTTGTGACCTGTTTATTTGTCTCCTCATTTTGTCTGCTTCCCTGAGTTAATAGAGTGGCTTTGTGTGCTAGGTGTCCTATAGGGCCCAGTGGCTCAGCCTCCCCAGTTACCTGAGGTGGACACTCTTGGTGCATCCCTTTGTGGGCTGTGTGCACAGTCTTGTTGTAGTTAGCCTTGATTGTTGATGGTATCACTGGGAGGAATTGACCTCCAGGCCAATTGGCTGTGAGGATTAGCTGTGTCTACGCTGGGAGAACTTCTGTGCTGGAGATACCCTTATGAGACAAGACTTGCAAAAGCCTCTGTGCTCAGCTTGGATGGAGTGGAGTCTCAGGGTGGAGCAGACAGCATGGGCTTTCCATGAGCCCTGCCCTAAGAGGCCTCTGGGTCTCAGTGTCTTGAGGTAATCACTGCAAGCACCTCTGAGAGAAAGCCGCCCTCGAGTTTCGCCCACTACCAGACAGTCTAGTTTCTCCCTGAATGAGTCTGGGTCCCCAGTCTCGCCCGGAACTGGAGTTCAGCGCAGTCAGGAGCTTTTGTCTCCCTCCCGCTTGAGAAAGCCAGCTGTGTACTCAGTTGCCAGTCCTCTCCATGGGCACATCTCTATATCTCTGCCTTCTGCAACTCCTCTGCATCTCAGTCTGCTTTTCTCTTTCATTCTAATTGTAGAATTTCCACTCAGCCAGCCTTCCTGTGGTTCTGGATAATGTCTGTTTTGTCTTTTAGTTTTAGTTTTGAAATTGTTGTGTGAGGCAGCAGTTTAGGTGTTTACCTATGCCGCCATCTTGGTTTTCCAGCCCAAGAGCTTATTTTCAAGGATATGTTAAAGAAGGCTCCCAGCACCTGCAAAAAAAAAAAAATCTCCCATAAAACCCAAAACAGGCTTCTTCATATTGTCAACTGCGAATCATTTCAAATGCATAATAAATATTTTTTAATGGATCAGAAAATAATATCATTGTTAATTTAACAAAAATAGCTAATGTTTATGAAGCAGTGAAGCACTTATCAATGGCAAGCATTTTAGATGCACTCAGACTAATTAAGGTCATTTTATATCTGACCTTAATCGATGCTCATTGTGTGATCGTGTTTAACCCTTATTTTACAGAGAAGATAACTAAAATCAGGTAAAATTATTTTCTAAAGGCTACCCAATAGGTAAAAGGATGGTCAATCAGGTCACCCAGATTCCAAATCAATTTCGGTTATTGACAGTTTGTGCTCATTCAGATATATTGTCAAGAAGTTATGCAGTCACCAAATACATTTTTAAAACTCTACCTTTATTGTTTTAAGAATAATAAGGAGTTAGTGTAAGGAGTAAAAACCACTTAAATATAAAGAGAAAGAAATTAACATCATCTGAAATCCACCATCCAGAGACAGCCAGTTCATGTTTGAGTGAGCATTCCATTAAACATTTCTCTTTGGATAGATACAGAAATGTGCACAAAATTTTATATAAATGGAATAATATTGAACATACTGTTCTAAAATCTGTTTTATTTTTCACTCAGCAATATGTCATGGGCATCTTTCCATGTCGATAAATATAGATTTGCATCATCATTTTTAATTGCAGGATAATTAGAAGTCACATCATTTTAGAGAGGGGGAAAAATGTCAGAGGTTTTCTACTCCAAACTCCTGTCCAGTGTAGAAATACTCTATATAACTGCCCTGGCTGAAAATCATGCAGGTTTTGCTACATATTTTCATTCAAAGATGATAGTTCTAATGGAATTAAGCCAAACTTCCCCTCTCTGTATCTTTCACATGCTAAAATATATGTCTATATTATTAAACTCGGCTATTATTGCAGCTTTTTCCCTTCTCAATCAAGCCTTCCCCAAGCTAAATATCCCTAAAGCTACTTTTTTTCCTTATGAGTTAGAATTTCTAAACCTTTACCAATCCAGATACCCTTCCCCAGATAACTTTACTGAGTTAATGAACTGAACACAGTTCTTCATTTGTGGCATGACCATCATTGAATATAGTGAGGTTTTCCAGTCTATTGATTTAGATACTTCCTTCTCCCAGGCCAGTCTAATACTGAATGTTTTTAGAGAGATGAACAAATGAATGAAAGTTACATAAAATTGAAATCAGTTGTATGGATGAGCATGGAATTTTGTTTCATGAGGCCTTCAGAGAATGCATTAAAAACTCCATATTTTTCATAAATTATTAAGACATGTAAAAACAGTAAGGTGTAACAAAGGACATTTGAATGTGCTTACTTATTTAAAAAATCAATGCTGTGAAGTAAAGGAAAAACTACAGATACTATGGAATCTGCCATGGAAGTTGACCAGAAGGCATTCAATGCCACCTTACCCAACATTTTTATTATTTCGCATGGTTAGCATAGGCCCAAATGTTTGTAAAATCTTGCCCAGTGGCATATGGCAAGGAAGAGGGAAGACTGTGTTTCCTGGAACAAGTACAAAATAGTGCTGCCAGCAGGTTAATGTGACGATGAAAGCTTTCATTGAGCACTTGATCAGGTAGCTTTTAGGGAGGAGGATGGGCAAAACTTGAGTGACTGTGCTTCAAAGTCAGGGACCACTTTTCCTTCTCAGAATTAATATGACAACTTGCTGTTGAGTTTTGTTATCTTCAAGACAGCTGAGAGTCTGGCTTGAGTAATTAAAATGCTAATTGGAAATTCAACATTCATCAGAGGAAATCGCCATGAGTCAATTTTCTTTTCTTTCTCTCCCTCTTTTTTCCCCTCCTAAGTGTTTTCTCTGGTAATGTCAGATGTTGAGGTTCTGAATTTATTGTGTATTCTAGATGTAGAGAAATCTCCTACTAGTATTTAAGCTGAATTTGTCTCCTGTATTTTTGTTGATTGTCTACTTAAATTAACCTTCCCTAATGAGACTGAGATTCGTTGGCTATGTCTGTAATTTACTGTCTGTGAAATTAGTTAGTCTGGATAATTCATCCCATGGGATTACAAGGGTGAGATGGCAGAGTAAAGCACCGGGTAAGAATGAAGAACATAAAGGATGGCTCTTGTACCATTGCATCCACAGTCTGCATTGGGGAGGTATAAGGAAAATGCATCTGATAAGTTCGGCCTCTAGGTAACCTGATTTATCAGCAGCCCACCTTCATGCCTAGCATGTCCCCTTGGGAGTTTAGCTGGGTCAGACCTGCCACTTAGATCATAAAACCACCAGATGTCAGTATTGGTGCACAGTACTTATAATAAAACTTACTTCTTGGCCAAATCATATAAACCCTAGCTTTTGAGAAAGACCTAAACAAAGAGTGAGAAAGTAGAATATTTGATTTATTACTTTTTTTTTCTGAGTAGGAACTTACTTACTCTACAAAAACATCATCTTAAGACAATGGGATTGCATTATTACTGAATTACCATGTTTTGTTCTGATGAATTCTAAATAGATATTCCTTAAGGTGTGAGAGGATAGGGATAAAATTTGTTAAGTAAATGCATTTGTTAAATGCTACCTTTAATTATATATCTACTACAGGGAATCTTAGAATTTATAATATATTCACTTCTAGCAAGTCTTGAAGATAGAATAAAGGTATGAATTGCTCTCAACATTAGTTGGCCATGTTATTAAAAAATAATTTCCTAATAATATTCTTCATAAATATTGACTAGTGGAATCTTCTTGTATGGCAAATGATGATCTCAGAGTACAAAATGGTTATGCGATCAACTGACAAGCTCAATATTGCCTTCAATTTAATGGCAGAGTTTTATCCAATTCCCCCAACTATCAGAAGGCAAAGACCACAAATAGAAATGGGAGCTGGGTTAAAATAAATTTCTGGGGGCTACTGAAGGAAAGACTGACACTATGTTGGTCAACTTTGTTTTGTCTAACTTGGAATGTAGGAAGGAAATGTTGTGAGCATTGCCAGAAAATACTGCAAGATGAACTAACAACCCACAGATGCCTAAGGTAAAGATTATGGGAGAGACATAGGATAGGCTTCCTAAGGCTCAGAAAGAAAAGCTGGAGGATCTTTTTTTTGGGAAATTAGGACCATTCAATAACACCCATCTTTATCTAGATGTAGAAAACTACATGCATACCCAGGGCAACATGCATGCGCAAAGTCCTAAGAAGACCCTAAGATTTCACCTTAGATAGAACCTTAGGCTAAGTCGGAGCCCCATGCTAAGAGTTAGAGTGCCTCAGCAGAGTCAGTCAGCAAAGAATGAGAAAGGTATTTGGTTTTACTTTTTGTGTGTGCTTCTTTTTTGTTGTTGATATTTTTAGCTTCTGGCTTTCAAGATAATTTCTGTCAAATTATTAGCTGAGCATGAACTAAAGGTACAGAAATGTCAATGACCATACATGACAAGGAATACAGTCTTTGCAAAAAATAGTTTGGAAAACTCACAAAGTAATGTATCCCTGTAGCCTTTCACAATGAAAATGAAAAAGAAAAACAGAAAACTGAGGGAAAGGGTATTTTATTTCCATAGTAACTACATTAACTGTTCAGTTTTCAAAACAAAAATTACAAGGCATTAAAAACAAACACTGGACTCAGTGAAAGGAACAAAATAAACAGATGGAAATCATTGCTAAGGAAGCCCAGACATGGGACTTACTATACAAAGAAACAACTTCCATAAACATGCTCAAAGGTCTGAAGGGAAACGTAGACAAGCAACTTAAAAAAATTAGGAAAATTATGTATAAAACATAAAAATATCAATAAAGTAATATCAGTCTACAGGATATATCAAAGGCAGTGCTCAGAGCCAAATGTATGCTTATAAATGCTTATGTTAAAAAAGAGGATATGTCTCAAAATCAATCACCAAAATTAATAACTTGAGGAACTAGATAATAAGGAGCCAACTAAACCCAAAGAGGGCAGAAGGAAGAAAATAGTAAATATCAAAGTAAAGCTAAAATAGAGAATAGAAAAAAATCAATAAAACCAAAATTTGTTTTTTTAAAGATCAACAACATTGATGAATTTTTACCTAGACTGACAAAGAAAAGAAAAAAGTAAATAACTACAATCAGAAATAAAGAGTATTATTACCAACTTTACATAAATGGAAAATATTAGAAAATACTATAAGCAATTGCATGCCAACAAATGAGATACTCTGGATGAAATGGACAAATTCCTAGAAATATGTAAATGACTTAAATGTACTCAAGAAGAAATAGAAAATTTCAACAGACTTATGACAACTAAAGAAATTTAATCCATATTCAAAACCTTACAACAAAGAAAAGTTCAAGACCAGATGGTTTTAATGACAAATTCTACCAAACATTTAAATAATTAATACCCACTCTTCACAAACTTCCAAAAGCATAAAAAAGACGAGGGAACAGCTCCTAATTCTATTATTATTATAGAATTACTCTGATACCAAAACTAAATAAAGATATCAAATAAAAGTACAAACCAATGTATCTTATTAATACATTGCAAACTAAATCCAACTGCTTACTAAAGAGATTATCCACTATGACCAAGCTGGATTTATTGTAGGAATGCAGAAGTACTTCAATGTAGGAAAATAAATCAATGTAATATATCACATTAACAGAAAGAAGAGAAAATATTTTTATAGTCTTCCATAGTAAGATTCTAGATTATTTCTCCCTCAAATATGATGTACAAAAGTACATTCAAATGTCCAGGTGTTGTCTGAGGAGTCATAATAGAGCAGGTATATAATTTTCTCATTCTGAATCACACAAATACACACATACACACATTTTAGCTTTATCTCCCCTTTCATTTTTTTACACGATATATATATATATAATGTAATGTGTAATATTTCATTAAAAATACCTAGGAGAGGTATGGTACTCAGGTTAAAAATGTTTGACTAATGGAGAATAGATACAACCTTTGAAGGGTAATAAACCTCCAGCCACTGAAGGGGTTCAGGTATCAATGTGATAACTAATTGGTAAGAATAGTGTAGAGAAGAAATGTACCGTCCTGAACACATTGAAACTGCAATATCCTATAAAGTATTATTAGAGATTCTGGAGATATTTTCAATATTCAAGGATGTGTGTGTGTGCGCGCGCACACACACACATTAGTAATGGAAATTCTTCATTTACTCAGCTCAAACAAATAGTTTTTAAATTTACTGGACCCATAGGCCATGAGAAGTCATTATTAATGGAGAGAATTGTAGGTAATCGTTCTGTTAAGAAATTCAAGTGCCAGATTGAAAATCAGACAAAAACAGTGACCAAGTTTTTTTTCAGATTCTGAGAGTTTATGATTTAAGATACAGAACTTACTGGGATGTTTAAAAATGTTTAAGCAAAGACTTATTGATTTTTAACTTAATTTATTGAGATGACACTGGTTAACAAAATTATACAGGTTTCAGGTGCACAATTCTACAACACATCATCAGTATATTATATTGTGTATTCCCTATCCCAAGTCCAAGAGCTCTGTCACCATTTATCCTCCCTAACTTGACCTCCACTTCCCCCCTCTCAACACAGCAACTCTCCCCAGGCAATCAACACACAGTTGTCCATGTCCATGAGTGCTTTTTCTTTTACCCTTTTTTGCTCAATCCCTCTAACCCACTTACCCCCAACAGCTGTCAGCTTGCTCTTTATCTGTGAGTCTGCCTCTATTTTGCTTGTTAGTTCATTTTAATTAGATTCCACATGTGGTATTTGTCTTTCTCTGACTGGCTTATTTCACTTAGCCTAATACTCTCCAGGTCCATCCTTGCTGTCACAAAGAATAAGATTTCCTTCTTTTTCATGACCAAATAGTATTCCAGTATGTAAATGTATTACGGGGTTGTTGTTTTTTTTAGCCAGAAACAGTAATTCCAAAGAATATATACACCCCTATGTTCATTGCAGCATTACTTATAATAATCAAGTTTTGGAAGCAGCCCAAGTGTCCATCAGTAGATGAGTGGATATAAAAATAAGCAAAATTTTATTGACACATGTGTAAGAGTTGTGCTTTATGTGAGACAAAGTCATAAAATATAGATAATGTATTATTGGGCCAAAACTACTTTCATAATATATGCATGAAAAATGCTTTTGCTGATGGTAATAATGGTGACAAACACAATTAAACATTTATTCTTTTATATATATATATAAAAGAATAAATGTTTATATTACATATAATGTATATATATAAAGAATAAATATGTATATATATATATATATATATATATATATATATATATATGAAAGGCTAAGTGACCGACCATCCATCCATCTGACCATGTGACCAAGCAGTATATATGATGCACACTGGCAATTTAAAAATAAACACTGACTCGTGCATGTGCGAAATTAGTCCCCATCTGACACTGGCCTCCCATTTAAATTAATTCGAAGACAGTTTCCCATGATGCCAGCATTTGCGATGACTATTAATAAATCACAAGGACAAACTCTAGACAGAGTAGGAATATTCCTACCTGAACCCATTTTCAGACATGGTCAGTTATATGTTGCTTTCTCTCGATTTCGAACAGCATGTGACATTAAAGTTGTAAATACTTCATCACAAGGGAAATTAGTCAAGCACTCTGAAAGTGTTTTTACTATTCATGTGGTATATAGGGAGATATTAGAATAAGTTTAATCAATTTATCAGTCATTGTTTTTATCAATGTTGTTTTTATATCATGTCTTTGTTGTTGTTATATTATGTTGTTATTGTTTATTTGTTAATCAATTTATATATTATATCTATATACATTTTACAATTTTCTTTCATCTCTGACACTTCTACCATAAAGAAAGAGTGAATCGTGATATTAAAATATTTCCTCTAATTAATTTCCTTTCAATGTACATGAATCCATGCACTGGGCCACTAGTGTATTATAATTAACATTTTGCTTATCTATTTATATTTTAGTTTTATTTGAACTCTAAATGTAGATTTTACTATTATTCTTTTTCTTAGAAATTAATAAAAATTATAACTTTAGGTATTTTTAAATCATTTGACCTAGATAGAGTGGACAAGTTTCAGAGTAGAGATTTGAACCTGGACACTCTGCCCCAAAATGTACATTCAAAAATATCATGTTGACTACATTTCAAAAATCACTAAAGATTTTTAACGAAGAGATTTAGCAGTGTGAACAGAGGACACTTAAGTAAGAGTGAAGAAGACATTTTAAGCCAGAAATACAATAATATAACAGCAACAAATTCATTTTATATAACAGTCTAAATAAACTGTGCCATTCATTTTCTCTTTCATTGTCTTGATGAATTATTATAATAATTATAAATAAGAAGTTACAATTATTCCCATTTCATGGGTGGGGAAACAGATTAAGACAGATAAAGTAACTATCAATATTGATACTCAGTGGCAGAATCAAGACTTAAATTCGTGGCTTTCTTTTTATTGTGCCACAATTCTTTTCATAAATGATATTGTGAAAATAAATTGATAAGACTGTGATAAAAACTTAATGTTATAATATAATAGTGTCCTCTATCACTTTGTTCATCTCCACTGAACTCTGACCTACATAATGTTCATCTATAAAATGGGTCATCTATAAAATGGGGGTAATAATTAAGTAGCATTCAATTCAAGGGGTTATTTTAATCAATTGCATAATGTATAAATAAGTCATCATATATTGAGCATATAGTAAGCATTTAAAAAAGGTTAATTTTTATTATCATTTTCAAAGATGAAATCATAGCCAAGCATACAGGATTTAGACAGTGACTAAGAAAATCTACGTTAATGTTCCTTAGTCAAGGTTTGCGGAAAACAAAATAAAACACAATGAAAATTGAGTTTGTCTGGGTACACACTCTGATGGATACCAACACTTAGAACCTGCTTACTGAATCAGAAGATCATCAACTTAGGGAATCAAGTTTATCTTAGAATCAAAGACTCCCAGACTCCTAAACTATTAAGTTATTCCTCTACTCAATAGCATTAAGAATAATCTTTTTAAATCACCAAGCTCCTGCTGAATATATCTGGTAAAAATAAAAATAAAAGACCCCACCTTGTTTCTATGTGAATATTTCCTTCATCAGGAATGCACTGTCTTTTGATGATTCCAATTTCTGGATAGCTGTGAAAGTTAGAAAAGTCATGTATACACTTAATCTAAAATATGTCATTTGAACCATCTCACCTTGACTTTAGTTCAATCTCTTGGGACTATATAAGAGAAGATTAATCAATTTTTGAATGATGAAAGAATGCATAAGGGACAAATGCCTGCTCTCCTTTACCACACTTTTAACATATTAATGTGGAATTATGTCTTTCAGAATGATGTGTTTTCTCTTTGTCTCTCCTTCATCACAACCCCAGCTTTTCTTTCTTTTTCTATTTCTCCTTTAAGCCCGTGGGTCTTTAATTAGCACATGCTGTTGTAGATTGTTAGAACACTAGAGGCCTGGTGCACGAATTCATGCGTGGGTGGGGTCCCTTAGCCTGGCCAGCGATTGGGGCCATCAGAGCCATCTTGCCCAGTTCTGATCAGGGCTGATAGGAGCCAGCTAGCCGGGGGAAGAGACCACGGGAGGTTGGCCAGCTAGGGGGAGGGACCTTGGGAGGTTGGCTATGGGAGCACACTGACCACCAGGGGGCAACTCCTGTGTCGAGCATCTGCCCCCTGGTGGTCAGTGTGCATCATAGCTACCGGCCAGTCATCTGGTCATAATGATTGCTTTAGGCTTTGTTATATATAGATAAGGGAAGTTAGAAAATACCAAGTCAGCCCAGCCAGCATGGCTGAGTGGTTGAGCATCACTGATGCTTCTATCTCTCTCTCTCTCCTTTCCTCTCTGAAATCAATAACATATATATTTAAAAAAAAGAAAATATCAAGTCATTCATCCACACTGTATGGTTGAGGCTACTGAAGTGTAGAGAGGTAAAATGACTTGTCCAAAGTCAAATGGCTAGCTCAGCATGAAAACACACAGGTATAGATGCAAATATGGTAAATGTGGAATCCCTTTTGTTTAATTTGATTTTATGTAATGGGATTACGTTAAACATATATGTAGTTTATATATAGGAGGGTCAGGATGGAGAAACCCTGTTTTGTGAACTCATTCCCAGGTAATGCACAGATAATTTTTCATTTTATATACGAAAAGGCATGCATGGCGGAAGTGCCATTTTTTTCTCCCTTGTTATTTTGTCCAGATACTTCTCACTTGCCATTCTATATTCAGGACATAATGCCACCTGTGCCTTTGAAAGGATAAAGAATGCAGTGGAGCGGTGAGGCGGAGAGAGACTCTGGAGGCCCATAGCATGGCGTGTTCACGGAGGACCAGCAGAAAGATGTTGGGCAAGGAAAGAAGTGGTTCCTTTTAAAGGGAGAGACGCTTTTTAAAAATTCTATCAGCTAGATACCTAAGGAGCTTCACTCCAGGGGAAAATGGAGAACTCACTTATGGAAGTCGTTTCAACTTTATTACTATTCCCGGTGGAGGCAGATAGAGACGATTTCTAATGAAAATCTCGGAGGCAATGGTTGAAGTCGTGAGAAACGGGATCATATCCTGCCTGTTGCACTGAAATATCTCAGAGACCTTGGGCAAGTTACCCTCCTTCTCTCTCTCTGTCATTTTTCTCTGCATGTTAAAACAGACGCTTGCAAATGCCACAGTCAATTTCAACATTCCCTGATTCTAGATGCCCTGAGCGTTAATGTATGTGAAAAAAAAAACCCAAACCCTGAAATGGTAGGATTTGATCTCTCGGTGTTCTCCAAACTTTTGGAAAGTGTACCATATGTATTTGGGCCATGCCATTCTCCCAATTACCTGAGTGCACAGATGCATGCTGTTGCCTTTAGTCACCGACTGACATTAATCATGTCAGCTCCCTTTTCTACAAGAATGACTGCTTTAATGGGAAACTCCAGCCACTGTCAACATGCCAGGAGGTGTGAAGAAGGAAGGGCAGATGAATGGGAGGGTGTCATTAAAAAGGAAATGATAGATGAGGAAATCAAGCTCCTGCATGATGAGCGGGGATGGGGTTGGTATGGAAGTTGGAGCATGGCTTGGAGTAGCCCGACCCATTGTCTCTGGAAAGTACTTAAAAATGCTCAGCAGGAAATTGAGCTTCTTTTGTTCCCCTTATCTCCATGCATACCACCCCATGCAGTGGAGGCAGCACAGTGTAATGGTTGAAAGTGCTGGCTATGCACTTGAATCTTGTCTTTGCTATTCTCTAACTGTATAACTCAGTTTTCTTCATTGGACATAATATAGTGCCTATTTGATAAGATCATTGGGATGACTTAACAAGATAATGTTCATAAAGTGATTAACATAGGGCCTGGCAATATTAAGCTTTTATAAAGTAAGTTATCACCAACCTTTAATTTCATATCACTTACAGGTTTCACTTACATCATCTGATTTAACGTTCAAAAAACTCTCCGATGTATGGTAGGAATTATCGCCATGCTGCACATGAGGAAGCCTCAGTTTAGAATCAGATAAATTCTGAATTGGGACAAGAACAAAACATTGTCTGTCTCACAGGTCAGCAAATGAGATTACACCTATGCTGAGCACCAACAATGTGCCATGCAGTCTGTTTTGTGCTTTAGAATAAGCTCTTCACAGTCAAGGATGCTCAATGATACAGTCTTGCTTGTATGAAGGTAATTGAGGTTTAAAGAAAGGAAGTGATTTACCTAACAATGCACAGCTAGTAGGAACAGAACCAGGGATTGAATCAGATCCTGGGACACTGAGTCCAGTTTTCTTTCCATCTTAATCTGAGTGTTCCTGTAATCATGTAATTAGTCTATTGCATAGTGTTTGGTGACAGTATGAGCAACTTTAAAGAATACAATAAATGAGCCCCTTATAGTTTCAATAATGCATCCAAATCACATGGCTAGTATCTCCAGCAGTGATTTTCAAAGGTGGTTTTCTCCAATATTATTTGAAGACCAAGAATTGGTTAAACTAGTTGGTCTGTAGGATATCCAGTCAGACAAGACAGCATAACTGTAGCCTAATGGTATTACAGCATGAGCTTTGAAAACAGATACGCAGAACTGTGCGTGACATTTACCACTTACATGTCTTGGTAAAAATTACCTTTTAAACTTAATTTTCTCATATGTGAAAGAAAAATAATACTGCCTCTCAGGGTCATCTTGAGGATTAATCATGCAATTGGAGGTATCAGTGTTTATCACTAAAGGCAGCTTTAACAAAGGAACATGTTTTTACATTGTGGATTTCAACTTACTCAGAAGTACGTATGTGTATGTCCTTGTATCTTTACTAGAGGCCCGGTGCACGAATTCATACACGGGTAGGGTCCCTCTGGGTGCCCTGTGGGGATCAGGCCAAAACCCATAGTCCAACACTGCCTGCAGCTCCTACCTGCCACCCCCACTTATCCCAGCCCCAATGCACCTGCCACGGACTTGAGCTCAGTCAGTCCCAATCAGGAGACTCACCACAGCAGCGCTCAACAGCCGTGACTCTGAGTCTGGGGCCCTCTGAGGGGAGTGGCTCTCCAACATGCGCCAAGGGGTCCCAGATTGCGAGAGGGCTCAGGCCAGGCCGAGGGACCCCACCTGTGCATGATCAGGACTGGGGAGAGACTGCGGGAGGGCTCCAGGGCATGTCCGGCCCCATCTCACCCAGCCCCGATCAGCTGTACCTAACCTACTAGTTGGAGCGTCTGCCACCTGATGGTCAGTGCACATCATAGCAACTGGTCGACCAGTCAAGTCAGGCTCCTGGTGGTCAATGCATGTCATAGAGAGTGGTTGAGCGGTCTTAGCATATCA
Source organism: Corynorhinus townsendii (assembly GCA_026230045.1). NCBI lineage: Eukaryota > Metazoa > Chordata > Mammalia > Chiroptera > Vespertilionidae > Corynorhinus > Corynorhinus townsendii. The sequence continues at coordinate 164,204,080 of JAPDVU010000005.1, read as the reverse complement.
TTAGCATATTATGCTTTGATTGGTTGAACAGTTGACCGGTCACTGGATGACCAGACACTTAGCATATTAGGCTTTTATTATATAGGATAGAAATGTTTCCTATACTGATGGTTATGATCAGTACTGAAATCAATAAGTACAAATCAATTCAATAAATCATGTTGTTCTTCTACCCCAGGTAACATACTGGTTGGCAATGTCCTTACACTGTGGAGAAATTCCCATGTAAGTTTCATGTCACACTGTACTTTTACGAGTCTAAAGTAGAAAGGCACAAAGCATATGGCATACATAATGTTGGAACGTAGCTTTTACCCCTATGTACTTTCAAAAGGCAAAATGTTAACCTTGGACATAAATTATCCCAGGAGGTATATAATTTTGATGCAGTCTATGCATAAGCTAAATCTAAATAACTTTTAGATTTCTCTTAATATCAATTATCACCTTCATTTAATTTTTGCTGAGTATTCCCTAAGTTGTGGGAATATGTGCACATAAGAAAGCTGGAGAAGCAGTCGTGCTGTCCGACAGAACTTCTGCTGATGATGGGACTGTTCTCTGTGCTGCCCCCTGAATACAAATTATATGCCTGATCAACAAAATTTCATATTTTCATTTCATTGTAATTAAGTTAAATTTAAATAGCCATGTGTGGCAAGTGGACTTTGTGCTGAACAGCATCGATAGCAAGGAGAGGGCATTGTTCTCAAGAGTCAGGTGATTGGATTCTAGACTTGACCACACCCCTGTGTATATTAATTTCTATACAAAGCATTCTTTCTGCAATGTCTGCTCAGTCTGAGGCTAAGTACCCCTATTCATAGAATAAAAGGGTTTCACTAGGTCCACGATTCAGACCGTGGCACTGAAGGCGCATGCTGATACCTGTGCTCATGGCAGACATCACTAAGAAACTATCACACTTCCTTCCACTGAGCCAGATGTGCATCAATATCCTCCACCACATGATGCTCCCGCAAGCACTTAAACAGAGTGCAGCAGTGCGACAAAGAGCTTATGTGCATTTTCTGTACTGAATAGCCTGTACAGTCCCTTCTAATTCCAAATTATTGGTTTGAGTCTAAGTTTTGTTGCACCTTAAGAGGAAAAGAATCTTATATCAAAAGTATATGGTTGTTCTTTGTGAAGTCAAGCTGAAAATGATTATAATTCTATCATCTGTGAATTTACCTGCTTGTGCACCATGTGGTGGAGGAACTATGGTTTTAAAATCAGAATAACTGAGTACTAGTCCTAGACCTTTAATTTATGTGCGTGCAAAATCAGTAGCCATTCAAGGTGTCTGACTCTTAGTTTCTCCATCTGTAAAATATAGACAATTAAATGATCTATTGTAACAATTTCACTCGCAATGAGTCAATGGCGTCAAAGTATTTAAGGAAAATATTATTCATATGCTGATGATGAGATATGGCTGCTTAATATTTTAAAGTAGTATAGATGGTCTTGCACCAAAGTGTACAACAAACATTAATTTTTTAAAATTTGGATTAAAATTATAGCTCTTTTATTCCCGGAAGTCAGCAGCAACAAGGAAGGTTATCTCTCATGACATGCTATTTTAGATTTTGCATTAACTCATATTGGCATGGGATTATGAAATGTGATAGACTTAGGAGAACCAGGAGCTCATCTGTTAGAGGTTGGTTTTTTTCCAGAAAGCAGACTCTGAGATGAAAATTAATGTAATGTTAATTGTAAAGTGCTCTGGGTATCAGCAACTGTGGAAGAGAAGGAAAGGAAATAGGATTAGGATGGAGAAGAGGGAAAAGCAAACTGTGGTTCAGTCTCAGTGGAACACCTTAGCCAACCTTTATGGGACATTCTGAAGATAGTATGATCCTCAGATCTGTTCTGAGCTGCAGCAAGAGAGCCAGACCTTTATACTCCCAGGAGTTAATCAGTCATTGGATATAGGCCATTCCAAGAAGCAAGTACAGCCTTTAGGGAGGAAGCCTTCTTCAGAGGAGGCAATTCCCAAAGGTGGCTGAGAACTGAGAGCTGTCTTCAGTCCTCCAAAAGCTGAGAGACTAAGTCCTCTATTCCTGAATGAGGAGGGATCTGGATAGCTCTTTGCAGCAACCATTAAGTCATCCAATTCACCACTCTTATTTTTTTTTGTTTTATTTTTTTTTTGGTTTTTAAATATATTTTTATTGATTTCAGAGAGGAAGCGAGAGGGAGAGATAGAAACATCAGTGATCAGCACGCCCCTACTGGGGATTGAGCCCACAACCCCAGGCAAATGCCCCGACCAGAAATTGAAACGTGACCTCCTGATTCATGGGTTGATGCTTAACCACTGAGCAACACCCAGCTAGGCACCCACTCTTGTTTTTTAAAGTATAAAAATGAAGGTCCAGCTATAAATGGACCTGTCTATCAATAGATGAATTATTGGCTAGGCGAGGACTAGAATCCAAGTCTTCATGCTCCCAAATAAGTGATTACCCATCTACCCACTCTTCTTAACTTCCCTCTATAGAGTACTTGAAGTCAGCACTAATTCTGATCACGTTTTCTGAGTCTTCAGAGTTGCTTGTACACTTAGCATGATTAATTAATCACAAGTTTACACAGTTAGATGGACCCAGATGACAAGATTGAACTGACTGGACCCTCTGCCCAATGCTTGTCACTTCATCTCCTTACCTCTTATTGGCTCTGTGCTTCTATTTCCACTAGCAGTAATTCCCTAAAGTTTCTCTACCCTGAAACCACCAAACCCTCTTATCCTATCCATTTCAGCAACCCCAGTACAAAATATAAAAAATAAAAATTAGGTTCAAATTAAAAGGCCAAAATCCTCTTCTAGGTGTTATCTCATCTATGATGGTTACTGCAGGAAAAAAAAAAATAGAGCAAATTTTTCAAACCTTGGCACTATTTTGGGCTAGATAATCCTTTTCTGAATGGAGCTGTTCTTTGCATTGTAGGATGTTTATCAGCATCCCTGGTGTCTATGGACCAGGTGATAACAACACCTTCCTCTAGTTGGGACAATGCAAAATGTTCCAGATATTAGTAAATGCACCCTGGTGGGCAGAATCGCCCCTGTTTGAGAACCACTCCTACAAGAACCCTCAGACTTCATGTTTCCTAGTGCAAGAAAGACCTCTCCCTCTTTTCCCAAAGCTCTGACTGCCATTCTCTTCCTTCTACCTGTTTTCCCAATATGTTTTAAAGAAATATTTAAGAATATGTTTTTAAGAAAAAATACTACATTCACTCAAAGTGCCCTTCAAGTTAACCTTTCTCCATCTTGTCTTCTTCAGAGTTCAACCTTATTTTGAATGTGTGTATTTTCTTCTTGTACATGTCTCTATATCATATATATGTAAAACAATACATGTTATGCTTTGTACATTTTTATAAATGCTCTTAAATTACATATATAGACATTTATATCTCACACTGAAAAATGCTTGTTTTTCATTCAACATTAAATACTGAGTTCCCTCTTTACTCATGATGCATGCAAATCTATTTTATTCATTTGAATATACCAAGTCTACTAATTCATTTCCCTCTTGATAAGTACTTAATTTGTTTTCCTTATTTCACCTTTATAAATGATGTTGCAGTGAACATTCTTGCTTATGTGTCTTTCTGATGTAAACAGAATAACTTCTATAAAGGAGTACATGTAAAAATAGAACTGTGAGGTGGGAATGCATCTTCAACTTTACTACCCTACTGCCCACAAGGTGACTGAACAAATTCACAATCCATTCAACAGTAAATTAAAATGACCATTCCCCCAAATGTTTGGCAACGTAAGTTAATGTTCATTTAAATAAAATAATGCCTGATTTATGACTTGTTTTTTAAAAAGTTTTTATTGATTCCAGAGAATAAGGGACAGGGAGAGAGAGAGATAGAAATATCAGTGATGAGAGAGAATCGTCAATTGGCTGCCTCCTGCACGACCCCCATTGGGGAGCAAGCCCACAACCTGGGTATGTGCCCTGACTGGGAATCAAGCCATGACCTACTGGTTCCTAGATCAACGCTCAACCACTGAACCACGCCAACCAGTCTGATTTTTTAAATTAAGGGCTGACATAGAGTACAGGCATAATGATTATTGATCATACTTGTACAACTTGAGGATTCTTTGCATTGATACATATCTATATAACCATTAGAGACCCAAATGACATTTACAACACCCAGTGAGGTTCCTTTGCAACCCTGTATAGTCTATTTGGTGTTTTATTGCTGCATAATAAGTTAAGTCAAACCTAGTGACAAAAAATGCAAATTTATTACTTTATTGTCACAAGTTTAACACTGGTCTCGCTAGACTAAGATCAACATGTTGGCAGAATGTCATTACTTTCTGGAGGCTTAGTGGAGAATCTGTTTCCTGGCTTTTTCCAGATTCTTGATGCTGCCATGTTCCTTGTGCCATGACCTTCTTCTTTCATCCTTAAAGTCAGTCACATCTCATCTGGCTGACTCTGTTTCCATTGTCAACATGTCTTTTTCTGATTCTCTTCTATTCTCTTCCATTTGTGAAAATTCTTGTGGTTACATTGGACCCACCCAGATAATCCATGGTCATTTCCCTATTTTAAGATCAGCTGATTAGCAACCTTAATTCCATCTGCAACTTTAATTCCCCTTTGCCATGTTACCAGTCATATTCATTGGTCCTGGGATTCATAGATGAATATTGTTGTTGGTTCACTATTCTGCCTACCACAGGATGTAGGCACTATTTTGAAGTCTAGTTTCATAAATTAGCTCTGTCTTTAGAACTAATTTGGTTTTCTTTTAAGGCATATGGAATCTACATTATGTGCTATTGCTTTTTCTGCTTTCACTAAACATGTTTTTGAGGCTTATCTCTGTTATCCACAGTTTGTTTTATTGCTCTATAATATTTTTTTATGTAAGTATATCCCACTTCATTTATCCACTCGGCTATTAAAGGGCCTTTGGGTTGTTTAGAGAGTTGGTCTTTTATGACTAAATCTGTAAACATTTTTGCACATTGTGAAGACACCTGCACTCATTAGTTAGGGTACATAATGAAGAGTGGGGGTCCTTAGGTATAAGGTAGACATTTCTGTTTAACTTAAAGGAACTGCCATTTAGTTTTCTAAAGTGGTTTTACCATTTTACTCTCTCAATATAAGAGAGTTCCAGTTATTCCTTATCATCCTAGCCTACACTTCATATTACATATCTTTTTCAAAGTAGTAATTACACTTGATAAGAGGTATCTTTCTGATTGTAAAGAGGCATCTCATTATAGTTCAATTTGCATTTTCCTGAAAGCTCATGATCAGAATTGCCTTTTCATGTTTATTGCCTTTCACAGAACTTCCTTTATGTAGTGCTCGCTTGAGTCATTTGTTTATTTTATAAATTGGATGTATAGTTTTATATTTTACTTGTGGAAGTTTGTTGTGTAATTTAGATATAAATCTTTTGCCAGATATAGGCATTACAAATATTTACTTCCAATCTGTGATTTATCTTTTCACTTTCTTAATGATGTTGTTTGAGAAGCAGAAGTTTTTAATCTTGAAAAAGACCTTATTTTTTCCATTTTTATTTTATGGTCATTGCTTTTGAGTCCTATTTAAGATACTTTTGTCTACCCAATATTGATTTTTTTAAAAATTAGAAGCTTATGTCTTTCACAATTGAGCCTATGATATAGCTCAAATTAATTTTTATGCATTATGTGAGGTAGAGGTCAAGATTCATTTATTTCTCTATAGAGACATCTAATTGTTCCATTTCCTTTCTGCCTTTCAAAAAGGCCACATTTTCCAAATTGAATTGCAGGAGGCCGTATTTTTAAAAAAATCAAATGGCCATATACTTGTGAGCAAAACAGTTGTTTATTGTATACTTCCCAAATAACATAATTGACCAATTTATTACATTAATTGCATTAGTCTTTCCCTTGTGTTTGGGTCCTGTTTCTAATCCTGGAGTGATTAATAATTCTAATAAGGTGTTTTTCCCATTAATGGTATGCATTCAAACCCAATCATTTTATATTTAAGAAGATGGAGACATGACTTTGGGTTCCTTTCTGTCAGCCCTTTCCTGCACATTTTAATGGATTTATTTTGTACTTTCTTGTTCTTATGTCTGAATTTCCTAATAATAAAAAAGTGACAAATACTAACATTTACTGAATATTCATAGTCTGTAAACACATGGCATTCACAGTGAACCAGGGCTCCCTCCAGCCTAAGCTTATAATATAAATACACATGAATACTTAATAGTCATTGTCCCACTTGTTAAAACATTCCTAGAGCCAGTTACCAATATTATCACCATTTTACAGATAAATGATCAATCTCTGAAAATAAAGTTACTTTCCTAAGATCACAGAGTAGTAAATTTATGTTCAGGCATTGCATCTTATGAAGTTTGGAAGGTGCCTTAATCTCTATTTTCTTTAGCTCAGTTTCAGTCATTCACACCATCCCAAGTGGTCAAGAGGTCTTTCAAAACTGTACTCGAAAACCCGAGAGACATGTTGCTCATGTTCCCAAGTGAGAATGTGTAAATTGGAAATGAAGAGCTTGATCTCTGGTCTAAGATAAGTAGGAAACTGTATCTGTTACAATCAACTCTGAGTCATTGAAGAAGATGCATAGCCTCTCTGAATCTCAGTTTCATTATCTGTAAGACCTGTCTTACAGGGTGATAATAAGGATCTAATGAAATAATCCAACCTCTTATCTAGTAGAGATCTTGTCATGTAGTCAATTTTAGCATATACTAGTGTCATTGTTTTTTTCATATTTGGACAGCTCTGACTTAAAAAAAATCGTTATGCATTAAAATCCATAGGCTTCTATGCTTGTGGGACATTCAGAACACAGCATTGTCCTTCCTTAAATTATGTAACACCTGCCACTTGCTTCCTCTGAGACTTCTTGTACCCAGGCTTAATGTCCAAGTCCTCCAACTTTCCTTCAGGTCTTATAGTTTTAAGATAATTAGTTACTTGGAATGTTGTTGTTTTTTCTAGAAGACCCTAAAAGTTAACAGCACAGGATAGGTAACCAAAGAATGTTTGTTGAATGAATGAATGAAATCCCCATATCCTCTCAGTCATTACCATTTATTATCATATTGTCTCTTCTTTTAATTTTAAGGATACCGTATCTTATTTATAGAATTATTGGATCTTTCATAATTATATATAGATTAATAGAGAATATCTACCACTCCACTCTTTGAACGATTATATAATACTAGAGGCTCGGTGCATGAAATTCATGCATGGGGGGAGGTGTCACTCAGCCCAGCCTGCACCTTCTCCAATCTGGGACCCCTCAAGGGCAGTCAGACATCGCTCTCACAATCCAGGACTGCTGGCTCCTAACTGCTCACCTGCCTGCCTGCCTAATTGCCCCTAACTGCTTCTGCCTGCCTTCCTGATCATCCTCTAACCACTCCCCTGCCAGCCTGGTTGCCCCCAATGCCCTCCCCTATAGGCCTGGTCACCCCTAACTGCCCTCCCCTTCAGGCCTGGTCACCCCCAACTGCCCTCCCCTGCAGGCCTGGTTCCCTCCAACTGCCCTCCCCTGCAGGCCTGGTTTCCCCCAACTGCCCTCCCCTGCAGGCCTGGTTCCCTCCAACTGCCCTCCCCTGCAGGCCTGGTTTCCCCCAACTGCCCTCCCCTGCAGGCCTGGTCCCTCCCAAATGCCCTATCCTGCTGGCCTGATTGCCCACAACTGACCTCCCCTGCTGGCCCTCTTGTGGTGGGCATCTTGTGTCCACATGGGGGTGGCCATCTTTGAACACATGGGGGCAGCCATCTTGTGTGTTGGAGTGATGGTCAATTTGCATATTACTCTTTTATCAGATAGGATTTTTACATGTTCTAAATACATATATCAGCTAATTACAACCTCCAAGTTACATTAGATATAGTTATTTTTATCTTAAAAGAAACTAATGCTTCAAAATGCTAACTAGCTTAAGTGGGATCTAAACCTTGCTATATGTTTTATTTTATAGTTCAGCTTCTTAAATACACAATATTAGCTCTGAAATGAATTGCTAGTGAGAAAGTAATTCTAGTCATCTCTCTTCTGATTATAATAGAGAATTGTTCTGTCCCCTTAGCTAATTTCTCAGTTCTTTTCTGGTATTCCTTTTCTCTTCTCATTTCTCTCTCCTGATATGTCCCTCTACACTCTTGACAGGTTGTTATTAGAAACATTTCTGCATATTAACTTGAATTAACTTACCCCTACCCCATAAACCAATGTGTGAGTGACAGGTCCTTCAATACACCTGGACACATGAAATGCATCATACCTCTACCAGTTATGTGGGTCTGTCACATTCCATCTCACTATAACTTCAGATCCTTCTTTTTCTTTCTCTAGAGGCTAAATATCACCTCAGACAGCACTTTCAGGACTATTTGTGCCCCACCTCTGAAAATAAAAATGCTTGGCATAATCTCAAAGGGAACTCAAATGCATTATTACAATTTCTAGTTGTATACTGCTAGAATGAATCTTCAAAGGATGCAGACACCTGATGAGAAACAGTGGAGTATGTTAGAAAGGGCACTGAGTCTGGAGTTAGGAGGCCTTGATATAAATCCATGTTTAGCCTTTCTGTCACTGTGGGATCCTGGGTAAGTTCTATCACCTCTCTGATTCTCAGATTCTTATTTCTGAAATGAAATCAAAGAATGAATAGAGTTAATGATGTGTAAGTATTCTGTTTTTAAAAAAAATCATGCCAACCACCTGTTGTTTTCATGAGAGGTGCCAAAATACATGAGAGGTGTCATGAGAGGTGGTATTTGGTTAGTTCATTATTTGATTTATTAAATAGAGTTCTAGATGATTGTTTTACTTAGTTTAGATTCATTCATTAATTTATTTGAAATATTTCATCAACTAATAAACTATAGAAATTAAAATTAGTAGATAAAATCAATCACTCCCATATGTAAAAGTAATAAAGAGAAAATATAACTGAAGAAAAGATAGTATTTGTAATTATAAGCACTGAAAAATATAAAAATTAATATAACAAGCAGAAACTCTAAAATAATACTACTAGACTATATTAGAGGCATGTTTTCCTGTGTGTGGGGGCGGGGGGGAATATATGCATAGGGATCTCATTGAGTCCTTTACTGTACAGTAAGATATGTGTAAGGATGAAACTCCAAACATCCAATCAAAGCATGATGGGTGCTGTAAGGTGAAGAGTTCCCGGGACCGACAAAAGGATGGGAGACATTCAAGTTCTAATTGGCCAGAATAAAGAATACAGTTAGTGGTCGCACTTAACTAGTCCTAGAGTAGGAAGTTACTCTATCCCTCAATTCAAAAATACTTCTTAGCCCAGCCGGCATGGCTTAGTGGCTGATCACTGACCTATGAATCAGGAGGTCATGGTTTGATTCTGGGTCAGGACACGTGCTGCCCGGGTTGAGGGCTCAGTCCCTGATAAGGGGCATGCAGGCAGCCGATCAATGATTCTCATCATTGATGTTTCTATCTCTCTCTTCCTCTCTGAAATCAATAAAAACTTTTTTTTTTCAAAAAAGGAAAAACAAATTGTTGTTTTAAAAGTGACTCCCTCAAAAAGATCAATCTTTTCCACAAGTAGCTTAACTGCCTGGAAGAACGAAGTCCAATGCTTAAAAAAAAAAAAAAAAAAAACAACGATGAAATCCAGCATCTACTGAAAAACTATTGTTGTGTCAAGAAGTAAGGAATGTGACACAAAAGCTGGAGGAGGAACAGTAAATAGAAACACATCCAGAGGTGAGTGAAATAATGAAATTATAAGACCAGGATTTCTACACAGGCATTATGAATCCATTCAGTGTGCTTGAGGACTTAAAGGACAATAGAGACAATCTTGAAGGAACTGGAAGGTATAAAAAACAGCCAAATAATTCTAGAGATGAAAAATAAAATGTCATAAACATTTAAACAAATAATTACCTAACGGGATTAATAACAGATTAAATATCATGGCAGGGAGTGGAGGGAGACAAAAAGGATTTTTAACTTGAATTCAAGGAAACCATCAAAACTTCAGCACAGAGCAAGAAAAATGTACAGTTCCAAAGTGACCTGTTGGACACTCTGCAGTCTCACATTACAACCTTAAAAGGAGAAGAGAGAAAGGTGCAGAAAAAATATATGGAGAAATAATGACAGGAGGTTTTTAACCACCCAGAGAAAAAGATGCGTTATATACAGAGGAACAAACACAAGCATGCCCACAGACTTCATGACTAAAGATTTGCTTTCCAGACCACAAAATACAATGTCTTTGAGGTGTTGAAGAAAATATATATGTCAAGTGGGAAGTCAATACTCAGAAAAAGACATCCTCGACAAGGAAAGGTGAACTATTTTTTCAAACAAGGGAAGCTGAGAATATTTTTCATCAGCTCACAGGCTCTGAAAGAAATATTAAAGGTGGTTTTGGGCAGAAGGAAATGAATGACAAAGACACGGGTCCACATGCAAGAAGGAAGCTTGGCAAAAACAGCAAATAAATGGGTAAATATTAAAAAGGAATCAATGTGGGTTCTGTGTTATGGTAACTAAATGTCCAGATGATTATAGTGATAAAAGTGGGGGAAAATAACTATTTTAAGACACTAGGAAGCAGTCAAAAGCAGAAAGAAACTAGACAGGTTTTGTGTCTCAATGAAAAGAAAAAATGAGGCATTATATACAGGAAAAGAATAATAACAATTAAGGCTGGTAATTCATCATACTAAAAGGAGGCTAAAAGATAATAGAACGACATTTTTGACACTTTGAGGGGAAAAACACAGTAAAAAGTGTATGTCAAAATGAAGGCAAAATAAAGAAATTTTCAGTTAAACCACACAAAAAAACCTTATAGCAGATACACTACATGAACTACTGAAATTGTCAATTTAAGGGATATGGTGCAATATGGTAGCTTGGATCTAAAATGAAGAGCATTAGAAATAATAAATATGTAAGTCAGGATAAAAGTGTTCCTTAATTTCTTTTAAAGTCAATTGAGTAAAGTGAAAATAATGTATGACAATAATAATGAATAGGAATCATAAATTAAAGTATACCACTATAAGGTTATTATGTGTTAAGTCATGTTTAATTAGTTCAAGTTAAACTTATAAAAGTGAAAGAGCATATTATAATATCAAAATAAATTAATAAAAGTTATTTTATATACAGATCTGTGTAAAAGTGGACCCATGCAGTTCACACCCATGTTGCTCAGAGATCACCTGTGTTTCTGATTTGGAGTTGAGGATCCCATATAGCTAGAGGGTTGACTTAAATTATATGTGCATTTTTGAGTGCACAGTGGGTCTCTACTCCTAAACTCTGTCATTGTTCAAGAGTCAACTCTGGATTTATAGGCAGATAGACAGATAGGTGATAGATAGATAGGAGAGAGAGAGAGAGAGAGAGAGAGAGAGAGAGAGAGAGAGAGAGAGAGAGAGAGAGAGAGAGAGATGATAGATAGAAATGGGTGGTGGTGATGGCTGTACAGCAGTGTGAGTGTACTTGAATCACTGAACTGTACACCTAAAAGTAGGGTCTATAGAAATACAGGGGAAAAAAAAACTGGGTAAAATAGAATTTAAATGGAAAGATAGTAGATTTAAACATTGTAATTTAATTTTATATTAAATTTAATAAAGGAACTAAACACTCTAAACAAAAGGCAGCAGTTGTTGGATGGAAGATGATGGTTCAATGCTGTTAACAACAGACACATTCAATAAATAAAGACAGATAGGTGAAAGAAAATGGATTGAAATGATTAAATAATATGCCCATGGAAGCAAAATAAAATTTAAGGCAAAAAGTTATTTCAGAGATAAAGTAGATCACGCCACAATGTTAGGCGTTAATTAACCCTAAGTTGTAAATCTTGCCTGTGTATGCAGTTAACAACAGAGATTCAAAGCGCATGATAAAATATTTGATAGAAATATGGGGAAAATACACTAAAAGTTCATCACAATTGAAGAAAATGGGAAATACTCTAAAGCTTACTCATAGTTGAAGATTTAAATATTTTTCTTTCCGTAATTAATATGAAAATCAGACATATTTCAGTGAAAATGAGGGGTGATTTGAACAGCATCCTGAGTGAATCTGACGTGACTGACACTGAAACAGAATCGAATCCAGTCACTGCAGGACACGTGTTGATCTCAAGTGCCCTTAGAACAGTCACTGACACACTCAATACCAAACCATCAAGAAGAATCTGTGGATTTCAAAGGATTGCAGCAAGACAAACTATGTTTCCTGACTATAATGGAATTAAATCATAAGTTAAAAAATAAAACAAAACAATAAGATATCAAGAAAATATTTTCAAATTAGGCAACACATCATAAGACAAATAAAAAATTTTTCAGTGAAATAGTGACAAAAATACAATGTATGAAAATTGTGGGATAAAGTTAATATAGCCCTTAAAGGGACAGTTATCCTTTTAAATACTATTTAATGGGTTTAAATAACAAAAGTATTTTTGTTCACTGAGGACATGATATTAAACAGAAAAATTTAAGGAATTTTTGAATAAGCTACCAAAACTAATAGATGAGTTAGGGAATTTTGCAGGATACAAATTTAATGTATACATGAATACATTTATAAATCCTAGCAACAAAACATTTGGGAACTAAATTTTAAAGTGTTACTTATAATTAGCATCAAAATATAAAATAATTGACATAATTGGAGTTAAATGTATTGAAAACTGTGGAAGATTACTACATTGAAAATCAAAACATTGCAGAGCAAAATTATGAGCAGCCTAATAAATAAAGAGATATACCATGACCATGAATTTAAAGGCTTAATGTTTTGAAGGTATGCATTCTCCTTAAGCGGATCTATAGATTTTTTTTGTCATATTAGTCACATTTTCAGTAGCTTTTCATTATAGAAATTGACACGATCACTTTAAAATTTAGAAAGACAACTTAAAACAGCCAACATAATCCTAGAAAATGCATTTGGGGTTAGGGGAAAGTTGTTGTGACTGATTTCATAATTTAGTATAAATCTATAATAATGAATATACTGCTTTATTATAACTAGTAAGTATGGTGATAGAGGAAAGAATACAGACATAAATCTGCACATATTGGCTACATTGATTTTTTTGAAAGTCAGGCTATCAGAGTCACTTAGGGAATTCAGTAGGAAAACATGGTTTCTTTTAAAAAAATGATACTGGAACAATTTGGAAAAATAAAATGAGCCTTTACTTCTATCTCATACCACACTAAAAATTTTTGAGATAAACCATAAATGTAAAAATAAGAACTATAATACTTCTAGAATAAAAGGAAAGTATCTTCCTGCTCTTGGGTAAGCGGATATGCCATGAACACCAAAAGCATTAATCATAAAAAAGATACATCAAATTTTATTAAATTAAAAACCCTTTGGTCTTAAAACATCTTAAAACTGAAAGTGCAAGCCATGAACTGGGAGATAATGTTCACTTTACAGAAGTTAAATATATAAAGAACTCCTTTAGCTCGATATTAAAATATAAATAGCCCAATTAAATGGGCACTGGAATTATAATTTTTAAAAAATGAAAATACTTTCAAGCACACATGCACTGAGATACCATTATATACCTACTTGGTGGATAAAATAAAAAATGACTGAAACAACAAATGTAGATAGTACTGTAGATTAATGGACTTCTCATGCATTGTAGTTAGACTATACCAGGGCTTCAACCACGTGGGGAAATAATTTTTCAGTTCCTTATAAAGTTAAACATACACTTATCTAGTGGTTCCATTTCTTGGCATTTAACAAAGATAGATGAAAATGTACATCTATAAAACTATATACAATATTCATAGAAGTTTTATTCCTAAGAGCAAAAGATGCATAACAACCCAAATGCCTATCAGCAAGAATAATAAATGGTGACATATTCATACAATGAAATCATTTGCAGCAAGAAAACCCATCAAAGTTATGATGTACGACAGATAAGGGGACAACAATCTCATAAACATTTTGTGTTGAATTTAGGAGTCAGATACAAAAGAATGTGTGCTGCATGATGCATATGTGGTGTGAAATGAAAGAGGAGGCAAGCTTTTCTATGGTAACAGAAATCAGCTTTGTGTATTGGAGAATGACTCCAAAGGAATATGAACAACTTCCGAAGTGGTGGTGAGAAGGGAGTATATTTTTATCAAAACTCATTAAATTGTACATTTGTTTATTTATGTAACATCCCCACGAATTATAAAAAGGACAAAGGTTGTATGACTTACATCTTTTTTTAAGAAAAAAAGAGCCAAGGTTATATTTCCTACAAGTTTTTCTACAACCTCCTTTTTTAGAAGAAGTCTAATAAACCCTGCCATAGTTATCAGAGGAGGACATTTCCACCCAGGAGAATCACTGCTATTTCCCAGAACCCTGGTATTTCCGGAAACCAAATATTATGAATTCACCCTTAGTTATTATACTTGATGTGATTCTGGATACATTTGAATTTAACAGCGATTTCATTTTGAGGAACAACGAATCTGAATGCAGGCATGATATTTAATGATAATTAGGATTTTTTAAAAATTTATTAGATTATGATCATGGTATTCAGGTTTTGTAGAAAAATGTTCATTTTTAGAAATGTGTCCTAATTTTTAGGTATAAAATGGCATAATGCTATATTTATTATACTTGAGCGTTTAAGCAAAAATTAGACAAATTCAGTATGACAAAATATTATCAAATCTGGATGATGGTTATATGAATGCTGGTTGTACTTTTTCCTCTCTGTTTTCTATAGATCAGGTAAAAAAACAAACTAAAATTTAAAACACTTTTTTAAAAAAGGTATCTTCTCTCTAGATCCTGTGCTACTAATTATGAATGTCTTTTAAATGCTTAGATAAATGCTTGGGTGGCCAATTTCTTTCAAAATTCATAGAAGCATAAAGTAAATAATTTTAATTCCCATTAATATATATATATATATATATATATATATATATATATATATATAATTTAGTTAGTCAGTTAGTTTAGTTAGTTACTGTTTCCTCTAGGAAGCTCAGAGGCATGATGCTTCATTTCAGTACTTTTACCTTAGCTCACTGTTCTTCATGAAGACAAATACTGGAATCATTCTGAATTTTCTAAATTCTTCTCTCCTCCAATGATACTGTTGTAATTCTCAACAAAGCAGTGTTCTTTTCTAGACAGAGGGGGAGATGCATCTTTAGAAAATAATTTCCCCATTGATTGCAGTATGTCAGCTCCATTTCCTTCCTGGCTCTTGGTTAAGAACTTGGCAAGATGCCCTGGGCAGTGTGGCTCAGTTGGTTGGCACACCATCCCATACAGCAGAAGGTGGCAGCTTCAATTCCCAGTCAGGACACATACAGGAGGCAACTAACCAATGTTTTTCACTCACATCAATCTCTCTCTCTCCCCCTCCAATTTAAACAAATGTGAAAATATGAACTTGGCGAGACTTGTACAGATTTTCTGGGCATACGTGCTGTATTTACTGGCTCGTGTTTTGTTTTCTTTAGAAATCTCATTTTATTATATGTAGGTTTCTATTGCAAGATGCCCCAATTCTCTTTAGACATGATAGATATAATGAAGGAATATGTGAATGAATAGTTCAGTGAGTCAATGAATTAATGATTGAGTGAGAAAGTCTATGGATTCTTCCATCTCTTGTTGGGTTCCATCAAAAAGTCATCACTCTTATCTGTGCAAAATGCAGAATTTTGATCAACATATTTAACAGGTCCTTACAGATGAAACAACAATCACTATTCTAAATTAGGTTTATTTTATACCACATATGCCAACATGAGGCTCAGAAAATCATTTATCTCCAGACAATTTAATACTACTGCCCTGGTTTTCTTTCCCATCACTTTTCCTGGGCTCCCGGTGAAGCATTTCTCTGGTTTCTGAGGCAATGAGAGCTGTTTATCTCACCAGGGTTTCTGAGCCCATCTGAAAGGTACAGCACATTCTCTTTTCTCCCTGAAGGTGTTTAATGTCCATGAGAATGTGTTGCCAGGCTGAGGCTGGGCAGCACTTTTATTCCTAATCAATGCTAGGACCAGGAAGCTTCAGCCCTCACTGCCACGTGCGCCTCTGCACTGACAATCCTTTTCAAAGCCAGTGATCAGAAGCAGTAGCATTTTTATGGAACAACCAAGATATTCATGAGTCATGTTATTCTTAGTGTATTTGAAATGGCACCAGCCACGGGGTATTGGCAGATGGATACGAATTCGGATCTACTGTGAACTTCTCTATAGCAGAAGTGAATACTTTTGCTTTTTGCATCTCTCCCTGAATAATAAATCTTCAGACAGGGCATATGGCAGATGGTGGTGGTCTGAGAATCACCATGTGGACTGCCAAGAGTAAACATGATTTGGGGATGTCACAAGGCAGACACCACTCTGCATAGTGGAATATAGAATGTCTTAATAAGATTCCCTGATGTTTAAATTTGGACCAAGATCATCCCATTAGTTAATGATGGTCCAAGATTCTACCCAGATCCTCCCAGAGGAGTCAGGGAAGAGTGGCGATTGAAAACTCTGATTTTAAAGTCAGACAGACTTGGATCTGAATCCTGTTTTGGTCTCTAGTGACTTTATGAAAGTAGCTGTCCCTCCTTGAGTCCAGGTTCCTCACATATAAAAGAGGGGATAATCATGCCAAATTGAGATAATGCATGAAACATGCTTAGCCTGGTATCCAATATGTTAATGTTATAAGAACCTAATAAACAGTAGTAAGTATTATTAAAAACATACATCATATAATTATACAGAATACATATATTATAGTAATCTATACTAATAAAAGGGTAATATGCTAATTAGACCAGATAGACCAGATCTCTTCCATACGTCCTTCTGGACAAAGCCACGGTGGTGGGGCTGAGGTAGAGGTGGTTAGGGGCAATCAGGCAGACAGGCAGAGTGGTTAGGGGTGATCAGGCTGGCAGGCAGGTGAGCAGTTAGTGGCAATCAGACCAGAAGGGGAGAGCAGTTAGGGGTGATCAGCCAAGCAGGAGAGAGTAGTTAGGGACATCAGGCAGGCAGACAGAGGCGGTTAGGGATGATCAGGCAGTCAGGCAGAGGCGGTTAGGGTTGATCAGGCAGGCAGGCAGAGGTGGTCAGGGGTGATCAGGCAGGCAGGCAGGTGAGCAGTTAGGAGCCAGCAGTCCCAGATTGCGAGAGGGATGTCCGACTGTGGGATCAGGCTTAAACCAGCAGTCAGACATCCCCTGAGGGATCCTGGATTGGAGAAGGTGCAGGCCGGGCTGTGGGACCAATCCCCGCCATGCACGAATTTTGTGCACTGGGCCTCTAGTAATAATACATGTATTGAGTCCCATTGAAGATATAAAAATGAATTATACATCCATCTTATATTCATAGGACTACAGTTTTATTAGAGAAATAAAACTTGTGATATCTGCCTCCCAAAGTGGTGAAGGGTTAAATTAGATGAGGCATGTGAAACTCAGCACAGTAGCTGACAGCTGTTCGTATGACACACTGCTATGACACATATGGGAAATGTTCAAATCAAGAAGACATTCCAATAATGTGGCTTGGGAAATCAGAGGGCAAACAGCAACTTACCACTTAAAGGATGAAGGGAGTGAGCAGAATATGATAGCCCCAGTAGAGGAAGACATGGGGAAAAGACATTATATTTACAGACGCAAGAACAAAGGGAATTAGCATTGCAGTGACCAACGGCAGGAGTATGTGGAGGAGTTTTCATGGCAAACACAGGTAGCTTAAAGGACAAGGACCCTCTAGACTTAAGAACACCTTTTTTACACATATGAGTAAATATTTAAAGTTTGAACGAATTTTTCACTCTTTAATTGCTTATCAAATACAAGGTGAACAAGTTTATGGCCCCCATTTTCAGATGAAGAAACTAAGATTGGTGACTTTGAAGGCTTTGCCCAAGTTCATCAGACTCAAAAGTGACTGAGCCACAGTTGGCTTCTGGGGCAGTGGGGTGCAGTATGCTTCCTCACGTCAGGCTGCCTTCCTCGTGCTTGCTAACTAGCAATGACAGCCAGCATTGCTCTTCATCTCCCTGTGATGGCAGGATACCAGCACACGATGGATGGTAGCTCCAACAGGAAATACTCGCTGAGCCATGGGCTTTCTGTTTGAGGGCTGCCTGGAACCACAGGCAATACAGAGAGTGAAAACAGCAAATGGAAAACTACGCCCATGGTTCTTTTTATGAGTTTGCAAAAGTCATCTACACATGGGGAGCGAATAATATGTTTTCTGCTGTGTGAGGAGCCTGAGCACCAAGTGGCGGACACTGCATTGCATGTTGAAATCAACTTGAATTTGAATTTGGGGTCAACTTTTACACTTTTCATGTTTAAAGGTAACCTGTAGATACACATATATATAATTTTTTTTTGCATTTTATCTTTATGGGGACCTTAGTTTCTTTCTTACTAACATAAGATTGAATTGCGTGTTCTTTATATACTCTTCCTTTTGTGCTGGTTGCATTCTAAGTCTTTATTCTGAGAATATAATTAAATTTTATAACCCGAGATCCTGTTCTTACAATGGCTGAGTGGAGCTCTCTCTGCCTTTTGAAACACTGGTTCAAAATAGCATGTCATATACCATGGAAATTCCAAATCCTTGCCAGGTTTTCTGCAAGTTCCTAAGGCAGGTAGAGTATGCCACAGGGAGGAGTTTTGTTCTCATGAGTATTAGGATTCTGACTAAGTCTATGGCTTGCCCTTCCCATTCCCCCTTACCCCCTACCCCCCGCTCCCCTGCATTTGGGGTTTCTGGGCCATCCTGAATTGCTGCAGATCAAAAGCAATACAGCAGCTTTTTTTCCAAACTCCCCACCAAAGGCCACTGGCCCAAAGTGTTTATTTTCCCAACATTTCAATTTCTCCTGCAGAAGAGTTTAGTTCACCTCTTGCATTACCCTTTCATTTTGAAGGCCCATGTCTTTGGGGCCTCACTTTCACTCCAAGAATTTTCCAGGCATAGCTCTTTAAAAAAATATAGTCCCCTCCCTAAGGGAAATTCTACAGTAAATATTAAAGATTTTCCTTCACCACAAATTCATTTGGTATTTAACAAGAAGCATGGGCCCTGACAGCTGGGCCTAGATAAAACTTTCTGTGAACATTTTCCATGTCATTAAGTGTTCTTCCACAGCATCATTTTTAATGGCCATGGAACATTTGAACATATGCATGCCCCATAATTTATTTAACTGATCCTTGATCGCTGGACAATTAAGTTGGTTTGCAAAACTCATGCAAGTTTAGGATTTCACCATTTTTAAAACCACTTGCCAATAGAACTGGAGAAAAAAAATGCCACTTCAGTGTTGATTTATTTATAATGGTGTGTGGTTTTGTTGTGTTTTTTTAGTTCATCAGTAAATGTAAACACTTTTCTCATTAATTGATCATTTAACTTTTATTCCTCCATCTCATCAGACAATCTTGTTGGCTCTGATTCCAAAATATGTACTAAATCTCTCCACTTCTCTCCTGCTTTACTGCTATCTCCCTAATCTGAACCACGTGCACTGCTGAAATCACCCTTTAGTTGGACCACCCAAATCCACACTTGTCTTCATGCAAAACCAAACTAGATAATGCCCTGTCCTGCTCATACAGTGGGCCTTCTCATTCTTCTCTCATTCCTCTTATAACACAGTCTCACAGCCTTCCAAGTTCTAGGTGACCTGGCCCCTATCTAACTCTCTCACCTGTGACCTTGTCTTTTATTGCTCTTGTATTGCTCTGCCCCTTCATTCACTATCCTGGGGCCACATCAGCTGTCTTTCTGGTTTTTTGTTTGTTATAATTCAGGCTCATTCCTGCTTCAGTGCCTTTAGTACTTGACTTCTTCTCTGTTGATCTGGACTCCACTTCCCATCCCCACTTCCAGACCTGCATGAGGCTGGCTCCCTCTTATCCTTCAGAATCCATCCTCAAGTACTGGCTTCTCACAGAGAAATTTCTCTACCCACTGAAACAGAATTAGCCTTTTCTGCCCCCTGGGAGCTGGAGCAGCATGGACCAAGATGCTAACACATTCATGTTCCTTTATGGTTTCTTTCTTTGTTGAGCAAGGCAGGAGGGAGGAGTGATGAAAGATTGGACTGGACACCTAGTCAGAAGGCCAGATCATATAGGGCATTATCAATCAGCTAAGTATCTTGTATTTTATTTTTTAGGAGTCTAGGTAGGGTTTTTTAGAGCTCCGTATCGTTTTATCCAACCATCATTTATTCATATCAATCATTTATTTAAGGCCTACTATCTATAAGACATTGACAGATATTAGAGAAACAGAATTATCTTTGCCTTTAAGGGGATTGAAGTTATAATTGAGAACCAAAAATGCTCAGTGTCCTCAGAGCACATGTAAAATCCTGAGCCATGAGTTCTCCCAATTCCCAGTAGACTGTGATCCATTAAGGAGACGTCTCTTAAATGAAATAGTTAAGATGCATCAGATTCTTATGCCCTCAAGTCTCTTAACCTAAGGAGTTCTACTTCTTTCACATACTGATAACTTCCCTTGCTATTCTTTAGCGAGAGGCTGTAAATGAACATGCGAAAGTCCTTGGCTTAAAGACCTAGATAAAAATTCCACCCAAACATCCCATGGATACAAACTGCAAGTCTTACTCACCCAAAGGCTTCTTCCACCTCCAGCCAGTGGTGGAAAGAGGTGAGGAATTAATGAGGGGAGTGCTGTCAGATTTCATCTTTTTCCCTTTGATAGGAGAAGACACCTTGCACATCAATGAACATGCCGTCTTATTGACTGTATTTCTACTCTGGGTGTCCTAGAGATGGAAGGTGTCAGTTCTCATCTCTTTGATCCATCACCACAGCATGTTTGAGAGGAGATACAGGGCCTCTTCATGTTTCTTTCCCATCTCTTTTAATTATATTCAACACAGAGAGACAAGACTTACCTCCCCAAAAGCAAGATGCCTTCACCACTCTGAAACTGTTTGCCTGCTCTTCTGGTTTGGGGCAAAGCTCAGTTCTGTAATTTTTGACCCATCAAGGTTAAAGAGAATGTTTTTCTTTCTTCTTTTTTTTAATAGACCGTGGAACAATACAACTTAGAAAATGTACACATAACGGCTCAACTGCTGGTCACTGGCTATCTTGGATACCCTCTAGAGCAGTGATTCCCAACTATTTTTTGGCCATGCCCCACCTAAGCATCTCTAAAATTCTGATGCCCGCTCCCCATGACATATAATTCTTATTATTCAAAAAGTGAATTCTTATTCGCTTGGAGGAATCTGAAAGGCCATTAACTTGGTTTAAACAGGCTTCCAAAGAACATGGCATCCATGAAAGTGAAAAACAAAAGAACGAAAGGACAGTTGAAATACTGAGGAAGAAATCACTAAAACAATGTTAAAAAATAATAATATGAAGTGATATGAAAAAATAGCAAATAAAGTTTCAAAACATATAATAGAGAACTGAAATACATAAATATGTCACAATATATATTTACATACTATATATGAGGCCCATAGAACCACAAGAAATGCAAAAAATTCACTGTTAATAACTCATTCTCGAATTGCCCTCCTTAAAAATCAAACTGCCCCAGATTGGGAACTACTGCTCTAGAGTTAATATATTTAGGAACCCTCATCTTTTATTGAATATACCCTTTACATAAGCACATATTCTACAGCAGGTGTCCTTAATGTTTTTTATGCCATGAACATCTTTGACCTTCTAGTGAACTCAGTGGAATACTTCTGCAGCCAATTACAGAATGGGACCCTAAGCAGAGGAAGAGGAGAAAGGGCGGTTATTTTAAGGAGCTCCCCCTTTGAATTGAGGTATAGGGAAAGGGAAGATTATAATATCAGGATATTCTTGGGCCCCAGAGATCAAACCCAATCTGCACTCAACTGACCTGTTCTACTTTATCTGCACTAGCTTCCTGGACATATCCTAGGCAAATTCTGGCCATCTCTTCAAATTACTGATGCTGATCATCAGAGTCACTTCCCAGCTCCTGGAGATTTTTCTCTTCTGTGAGAATCAGAGGCATCAGCTGTCATAACTGTGTTAGGTGTTTCTGCTCCTCTGGCCACAGATAACCCGTCCAGTAACCTGAGCCACATGGACCAATCAGAGGCATTCCCCAGGAGAATATGAGCTGGAAGGAGAGGAAAAAGAGCCAGTTCTTTTCAGGTAGTGAGAGGAGGAACGTAAGGCTGGGAGCTGCTGCTGGCTATGTTTCTTGCCAAATAGAGGATGAAAATGAATATTCAAAAGATTATATAAAACAGATATACAGAGAGAACTGCAGACATTCTGGTGGGGATCAGCTCCTGATTGCAGTCCTCACAGAGGCCCTCTGCACTCTAAGCTCTCCCTAGTCCTGGGTACCACCTCTTATCATTCCAACTACCCCCTTTCTGTTGCAGTTCCTGCAGGTTGGGCTTGATTTCTGGGGCCCAAGAATATCCTGGTACTAAAATCTTCCCTGTCTCCATACCTCAATTCAAAGGGATAGCCCCTTAAAATAACTGTCCTTCTCCGTCGCCGATGCTTAGTGATTCAGTCTGTCCTAACAGCTTAAACGTACAGCAAAAGCCTTCCTGCTCTTCCCTCGCATTGATAATCTGAACCACACAAATGTACAGACTTAGCATCCAGTTCTGTATCTGGCACTGACTCATTGTTTCTCCAATTCAACTAATGGTATTTTTTAGGCATTACTTAACGGTACCATTTCATGCCTGGGAAAGACATTAGAGACTTCTATTTCAACCCCCTCATTGGCAAAGAAGGAGAAAATGGCACTAAGACAGAAGTGACTTCCCTAAAGTCATGTAACATTTCTCAAGTGAGTTCTACTTGGGCATGGCGGCATCAACAAATAAAAAGGTGCTCCTGGGGAAACCAGTTACAGAGAGGCGTGTCTTGTACATCTTTTAACAAATTGTTTTCTACACAAGCACCATTTCTGGGAAATCCTTCAGAAAAGGAAAAGCAGTTTAAATGGTTTCAACCACAAGTATAGAAATCGTATTTCACCAAACACCTATTGGTTTGCAGTTGAACCTGTGTTCATGCATTTTCAGTAATACTACACAATTACATGGTTAGAAGTCTCTCTCACTCTTTCAAACACACACATACACACACATGCACACCATGCATCACACAAAAACATACATGCATACAGATATACAGTAACATAGAGGCAGTCATCCAAAACTTTGCAATGATAAGGAAATAAAAGAATATGTTTTTTAACCCTGAGTTTTCCTTTTTTTGTGTGTTTTGTTTTTGTTGTTAATACTGATTGAAATTGAAACTGTGGATTTGTAGGAACTTAGTTCTGACACAGATCTGATATAGTTTCCTTGACAAGTCACTTAACATCACAGAGCCTCAGATTCTATTGTTAGATAAATGAATTTTACTTATTGAGATGGAAAATGTAGAGCTTTCTTTATTTTTTTCAGAATGCCGGTATATCTTGGGATAACAGATGATATGGGAACAATTGGAAAACACTATAATTCCCACTATCCTCGATGATCCCCTCTCCTTCCCTCCTTTCCTTCTGTTCTTGCTGTCACTGGCCTTGTGGGCAGATGGGGTCCAAGCCCCCTCAATGTACCTGCGCTTACCTGTGGAGCCAGGAAGTCACTTCATATCCAGCAGATAAATAGTCCAGAAGCACAAAGGGATTCAATTTAAGGTCTGCATTCTACACATTTTCATTCTTTACAATTAGAATAACCTCTGGTCTAGATGGGAAAACCATCACATTCTTTCGAAGGGACAACTTCGCTCTCTCCAGGACCTTCACAGTTTGGCTAGGTTAATAAAGAGTGCTCACAGGCCTTCGCAGTTTGGGTTCAGTACATGAGAAACATGCAATCCTGGATGTTGATGATGTCTACTCTAGAAATATCTAGAGAAGTTTTATCTTGCTCAATGCACAATTATTAAGGTGAGTGCCATTACAATAAGGAAAAACATGCATCTTATATCAGTGCCCATAAAAACATCCCTCTCATATTCCCTTAAAGTATGATCTTTAGATATAATCATGATAGGCAATATATATTGACCACCTCGGCTTGTTCACTGGCCTTAAAAGCACACTGGCATTACCTTATGTATTGCTACATGGTAGCCCATATGACAGATACCAGTATGATTACCATGTTTAGAGTAGAAAATTGAGAATTAGAGAGAATAAGTAAGAGCTAGTGTGTGGTAAAGTAAGAAAGCCAATTAAAGCTGTAAGGCTGTGCATGTAGCTCTGCATAGTCTGCCTCAATTATACTTAATCTTCATGTACTCGCATTTGAGTGTATACATAAAGATATGTATTCAGTTATTTTATAATTTGGTTGATGCATAATTTGGCTCAGTCTAAGTTTTTGTTTGTGCAACATAGAGATGTTTTGCCAGAATGATCTTTATGAGCACTTACTGGAGAGTCAAGAAATTCAATCCCGGCATGATAGATGGTTCACAAAAAGACAGCAGTCATTTATCTTCCCACCCCTTTGCCAGGTGATTTTGCAGCAATTTCTATCAAGAAGTGGACTCTATTAGGTACTCCTCTGGAAATCCAGCTACTTTGTTACTTCCTGTGGGCAATTAAAGTAGCAAAAATGAGATTGCTCCAGTTCTGAGCCTCTGCGCCCAGAACCCTTGCACACATCCACTCTTCTTAGTCCGCCCCGTCCTGTGAGCGACCTTGGCCAGCCTGCGGGGTGCTGCTCATGTGGCCCAGTCACCTTTGTAGCACTAACCAACAGTCAGCCACTGTCAAACGCGTACACAAGCCTCTAGACCTGTCTCTGCCCACGTTGAAAGCTGATCATAGACACATGAGCAAGCCCAGCTGAGATCAATCAAGCTGATCTAGATCCACAACCACCGAATTAATCCATCCACTCAAGAGCAACATTAAATATTGGTTGATTGTTTTAAGCCATTAATTTTCTTAGAGTGGCTCATTATGCAATGATACATTAAGTGAGACACCAAGAAAGCAATAGCAAAAACATATTTTCTTCTGTATTACGTAATTCGGGTGTGTGTTTTTTTGTTTGTTTGTTTGTTTGTTTGTTTGTTTTGCATCATTCATTCATTCAGTAATCATCTGGTAACTGGCTGCTCTGAGTCTGCATTTGAAAGAGGCCAAGAAAAAAATATTGATTGGAGGCTTTAACTATGTTTTATTGTAATGAGTCTAAGTTTAGTTTAGGCTCAGCTAGAGAGAGCAGGGCAAGTGGTGCCTTCTTTAGAATGAAGCGCCTTGGTCATCTGGCATTCAGAAACACTTGGTGACTTTATGAAGACTTGGCTGTTCTGACGAAAACCCTGCTCACCGATTCCATCCCTGGGTTTCTTCATCCTTGGTCCAGCTGTAACTTGGTTCATTTTGCTGCACATCTTGCACATTTCCCTGTGCCTATTTCTGTCCTCACAGAGTTAGATCAATACAGCAACCTTTCTTCTTTTTAACTTATTTTCTATTTGACCTACTTTATTTCTTTCCAAGTTCTTAGTTCTTAATTCTCCCTTTGACCTATCTTATCACGACTCCAATGCCTCAGTTTACCTTAGACAAAGTTCTAAGGATGCATAGCACCCACCTCTCACCACCTGCCAGGAATCTCTTCTTGTCCCATCTTTGTGTCGTAAGACACTAAAAATGATGATGGAGAAGAAATTGGCAGATATAAAAGAGCTATAAATATACAAGCTAACTCATAAATCAATACTAATGATAAACTGTATTCAAGTGCCATTTAATTCTTTGTGATCATCAGTAAAGATATAAAAGTTTCTGTCAACACCCTCCCTGTGGTTATCCTCTCAGCTCCTTCATACTACTGTAGCTGCCCACTCTCTGTTGTCATTCTGTCTATCATCTCGATGAGGGTCTATTTAGTTTGAATCATCTCATTCTGGAAGCATTTTATTGTGGAATATCATTTAGAGAGGAGAGGTTACTTCTCTTCCTGCAACCAGTTAGAAAACTTACACATCAAACACATGTGCTAATGATGTTTAAACCCAGAGTGTCTTCCTGTTTCCTGGTATCAGTTAATCCTCCACCCACCAGGGAATGTGTGGATTGTTCTGGTTGGAGTGGGAAAGGAAGCAGCCCACCCACTGACACCTACTGTGCCCTTCCTTCCCATTCTCACCCAAGTCCCTTTTCTCCCCAACACCGTCTTTTTGGTTCATAATTAGACTCTCAACCCTCCAGGCCCCGTCAGCAAAGTGAGCTACTAAAAATACAGCCCTGCAGGAATACATTCAACTTCTATTTCTGTTATTTTTTAACGCCAGTTCCAGGCGAACAAAGCAGTTAAACAAAGGAGAGAAAGTGCTGTGATTGCGAAGACGAAACGTGGTCACATACTTGGTTCATTTTAATTACAGAAAAGTTATCATTTAGCAGGAGCCCAAGGAAAGCTTTAACAGATCTCCCTTCTTCTAATATTTTCAATTCAAAACCTCTTCCAATAGCCCTGAACATAAATATTGTCATTGTAATCCTGAAGCTCCCCACCCCCATCTCGGTAGAGCCTGTGAGACAGGCACTGCGGCTCTCATGGTGTTGGGGAGGCTGGACATCACTGGACTGTTCTGCTAATGAGACCTACTTCCATTCCTCCACTGACTGTCTCGTAGCATTTAAGATGGACCTTTGAAAAGTGGGTTAGGAAATGAGGGGGGACGGAGGAGGGCTATGTCTTGAACTCCCATGTATACTAAGAGTTCTCAATCTTAAGAAGTAGCTAAAGAAGCCAGAACACATATGTGAGTAGAAAAAAACACACAAAAGTCTTGCTTGTGTGAAAACCTTAATCTGAATTTTCCTACTCCTCACCCACATGCTTGAAAATCTGTCTTGTAACAATTAATAAATGGTTCTTTTCCTTGGATAATATTAGGTATTATTTACTTAATGTATATTATATATCATTATGTATTATATATCTTAATGTATATAATATACATTACATGATGTATATTATATATCACATATACTGATAAAGAATCATATATTGAATAGCTTACTTAATCTGCATGAAATAAAATTACTAGTACCTATATACTATAGTAGGCCCTCCATATCTGTAGGCTCCACATCCATGGTTCAACCAGAGGTTTATAATATTCCCCCAAAAAAGTTATGTTGTCGCTGGCATGTACTATGTAGTTAGACCTATGATGGTTGTATGAGTACTAAACATATACAGACTTTTTTTCTTATCATTCCCTAAACAATACAGTATAACAGCTATTTATGTAGCATTTATGTGAGGTATCATAAGTAATGTACAGATGATTTAAATTATATGGGAGTGTGTGTGCAGTAATTTTGCAAATTCTACCCCATTAGATATAAGAGACGTGAGTGTCTTTGGGGTTTGGTGTCCATGGGGAGTCCTGGAAGCAATGCCCTGTGGATACTGAGGGAAGACTGTGAATATGTTGGTTCCTGGGACATAGCTGGTGTTCAATAAACATTAGTCTAGTGAGTAAAGGGATAAATAAAGAAATTATCATGTGACTGGTTGAATGAAGTAATGTGTGAATATAATTTTCCGTAGTAACCTGAAAGCAGCTTAGACATTTGCCCAGTGGGTTGAAGACAGAGGCTGCTTCCAAAGTCAAGCACCTGAGCAACAGCATTGCTAGTTTAGAAATGGGAAATCTAAATGCCCTGCAGGAAACATTGAACAGTTCACCTCCACAAAACTGAAAGCCATTGGCTACTTTTACCCAGTGAAGGAAAATGATCAAATAGGCATTTTGGAGAGACCACTATGGTGATAGAGAAAGAGCTGAAGGGAGGGTTAAAAAATCATAGCAAGGAAATAACTAATTTATAATATTTGAATTGGATTTCACTGAAATGAATTTACAGGACACAAATTGTAGAAAAATATATTTTGGAGGACGTATATTCTAATATTCCATTAGAGTTATTAAATCAACCTGTGGTATGGATCAGTTGTTTCCATAAATGTATCTCAGTGATGTTGGTCATGCCAATTAGCCTCATTTTGTCTCATCTCTATAATGGGTATGTTGATTTCCATATGGCACAGTGGTGAACATGAAAGTACAGTAATATTTGACCAAACTATTTGATAAGCCAGGAAGTGATGATTCTAGTTTATTATCATTTTGATCACTATAATTAATACAAATGCCAGGGTGGGTAATATAAGTCGAGGAATGACTAACCTTAGCACTGTTGTCCCAGAGCTCTGAGTTGGCAGTCTGCTGGAAATGGAGGTCATCTTAGCATAAACTTCAAGTCTGAAAGAAATGAATTGAGATTGATGGACTATCCTTGATGCTAAACAAGTGCATAGTGAGAGATAAATAAATGGTCTCGACTGAGGTCCTTGATATCTGAAACCACCTTTAACTTCTTGCCCAAGAATTCCTCCACCTTTCATTTTTTGCCCACTTTGTCCCACTCCTGATTTCCATCCTGCCATGTACCCAAACGTATGAATAATGATGTAGGAACTCATAAGCATCTCTTTCACATGGAATAAATGCTGAAAATAGGGGCCTTACTTAAAAGCATGTAAATATATAAAAATTAAAGTTGTGTGTGTGCACAGACACACACATATATGACAAAGTATGTGCCAACAGAAAATTCAGTGCTACAAATTA
This sequence comes from Corynorhinus townsendii, assembly GCA_026230045.1. Taxonomy (NCBI): domain Eukaryota; kingdom Metazoa; phylum Chordata; class Mammalia; order Chiroptera; family Vespertilionidae; genus Corynorhinus; species Corynorhinus townsendii. The sequence goes on along the minus strand of JAPDVU010000005.1, from coordinate 164,175,271 downwards.
TTGGCTGAGTCTCTCATTACATTCCATATCTCTGATAATGTCTCCAGTCTGAAATGAAGGGACTTATTTCTGACCACTCAGCCACACATTGATTAGGTTATGCCAAACCTCCACAGTTAATTTATACAGGCCTCTTTTTATTTATTTTTACCTCTCAGTCCCTGGTGACACAGGAGGATCCCTCAGCCCTTTCATGTTCTCGCTGGCGCTTGCGCTTTCTTTCAGTTGCAAAAATGATGGTATCTATCCATAAACCTATAAAACAGATATTTGATTTGCTTGAGATGGAGACTCACTGAGCTAATTTTGTTATGATGAACCATCTACCATGAGTTTTGCACATTTTGTGGTCCTGAAACACCAATGTAATCTGATTTGTCCGTGAATAGAGTCTGTGGCCATATTAGCAGGTCATTTTTGGTACAAAAGAGGGTAAAATGAAGTTCCCCTAGGCCAGTGGTCGGCAAACTCATTAGTCAACAGAGCAGCAAACTGTGGCTCGCGAGCCCCATGTGGCTCGCAAGCCACAGTTTGCCGACCACTGCCCTAAGCAGGATGGGTTCACTGACACAGTTTTATGCCTATACTACACACTAGTCACTGAGGAGGAAACATGAGAAAGGGATAATGGCCTTTTTTATCAACAAGTCCCATTCCAAAGGAAGGGCAGATGATCACAATGGAAGGTAATAGGTACAATAATAATAGTAGCAACCAGTTTTCACAGAGAATAAATTCATTCATTGACTCACCAAATGTTTTATGAGTGGTAACTGTCAAACAAAAGAATGTTTTTCCCCAGATGTGGGGTCAGGAAAGGTGTTGAAGTCAGAGTCTCACCTGAGCAGTGTATGTAGGGTGATGAGAACTTGACTAGTTGGACCCTGTGGGAGATAACTGGCAAGGATGGCTGTGATGGTTCCTCTCCCTGTACCTGGGTGTCTTTAAAGTTAGACTCTGCATGTCTTCATATGAAGAGGTAACATTGGCTATTTTTTTCCTAGCATCTTGTCTTGTGCACTCATGTTCAAAGCAGCATTATTCACAATAGCCAAAAGATAGAAACAGCTCAAATGTCCGCTAGTGTATGAATAAATAAACAACATGTGGTATAAGACATACAGTTGAATATTATTTGGCCTTAAAAATTATTTAAATTCTGTTCGATGCTACAGCATGGAGGGACCTTGAAAATGTGCTAATTGAAATAAGACAGACACAAGATATTTTGTGTTTTCATTTATATGAAATCAAGAATAGTCAAATTCATGGAGAAAGAATGTAGAATAGTTGTTACCAGAGGGTCAGGGGAGGGCAGAATGAGGAGTTACTGTTGAATGAACGTAGTTTCAGTTCGGGAATATGAAAAGTTCTTGAAGTTGATACTGATGATGGGTATACAATAATGTCAATGCACTTAGTGCTCATGAATTGTACCCTCAAAAGTGGTTAAAATGGTAAACTTTAGGTGTATTTTATCATAAGAAAAAAGCAAGCCAAAATAATAATAACAACAACAACAATATCCTATCTAATAAAAGAGTAATATGCAAATTAACCATCATTCCGTTACACCCACAAGCCATGCCTACCAGCCAATCAGAAGTGAGTATGCAAGTTAACCAAACCAAGATGGCTGCCACCACGGAGCAAGCAGGAGGCTTGGGTTTCCCTGGCAATGGAGGAAGCCAAGCTTTCTGCACACCATGGCTGGCCCAGGCCTCTACTCAAGGCTACAAACTTTCAATCATAGAAGATAAATAAATCCCAGGTACTAGGGCCTCTGATTGGGTCACTGGGGGGTGTGGCCAGCCTGCAAACCACCACTGGTCCCTCACCCCACCCTGATCCAGGACACCCTTCAGGGCAAACCAGCTGGCACCCACCTGTACACCAGGCCTCTAGCCTATCTAATAAAAGAGTAATATGTAAATTGACCATCACTTCAACACACAAGATGGCTGCCCCCATGTGGACACAAGATGGCCACCACAAGATGGCCAGCAGGGGAGGGCAGTTGGAAAGGACCAGGCCTGCAAGGGAGGGCAGTTGGGGGTGATCAAGCCTGCAGGGGAGGGTAGTTAGGGGTAACCAGGCCAGCAGAGGAGGGAAGTTGGGGGCGACTGGGCCTGCAGGGAAGGGCAGTTGGAGGGGACCAGGCCTGCAGGGGAGGGCAGTTAGGGGCAAACAGGCTGGCAGGGGAGCAGTTAGGCATCAATCAGGCTGGCAGGGGAGTGGTTAGGGGGTGATCAGGCTGGCAGGCAGAAACAGTTAGGGGCAATCAGGAAGGCAGGCAGGTGAGCGGTTGGGAGCCAGCAGTCCTGGATTGTGAGAGGGATGTCCAACTGCCTGGTAGGATTGGGCCTAAAGGGGCAGTCAGACATCCCTCGAGAGGTCCCAGATTGGAGAGGGTGCAGGCTGGGCTGAAGGACACACACCCCTGTGCATGAATTTTGTGCACTGGGCCTCTAGTGTGTATGTGTATATATATATATATATATATATATATATATATATATATATATATATATGCCTAAGTGACTGAATGATCGGTCAACTGGTCACTATGATGCACACTTACCACCAGGGGCAGACACTCAATGCAGGAGCTGCCCCCTGGTGGTCATTGCGCTCCCACAGCCAATCTCTCATGGTCCCTCCTCCTGGGTGGCCAAACTCCCACAGTCCCGGATGGCTGGCCCCGATCACCCCAATCGGGACTAGGCAAGATGGCCCAATTGCCCCAACCGCTGTCCAGGCCGAGGGACCCCACCCACGCACAAATTCGTGCACAAGCCTCTAGTAATAATAATAGACCTAGTTCATGAGTCACTCCTACAAGATGAACAATGCATTTAATGCCCTATGAGTATGATATCTGATGGGTACGACAATCCTACAAGGTGGGTATATCTCAAGGTTCAACCAGAAGAGCAATTAGAAACCGGTCACTTAAACAGACAGAATTTAATATGAAAAATTGTTCGTCATACTGTGGAGAACTGAAAAGGGAAAGGGGGGTGGAAAAATGAAATAAGATTGAGGTGTCCGTCTCTCCTAGGGTAGGGACAAAAGGAAATGGGTTAGAATTATTAAAACCAAGAAGCTTATGGGCTCCACAGTGCTGAGGTTGGATCTCTGAGAAGGAACCAACAGTAATGCCTGGTGTCCCTGAAAGTGTGCCTGAGGCTGTTTCTGAACGTGGTAGGAACACGTTCAGAAACGTGCAGCCTGGAATCACGTGCTGGGGCCTGAGTAAGTGTCTCCGAGTTACACTCACAGTAGGAAGAAAACAGAACACAAGGACTGTGTCTTTTCTTTCCTTGCTTGTGTTGATGGCTCCCTCCAGCAGACCTAACCCAAGACAGCAAAGAACATAAATGTTCTGCACAGTATAGAATGGTAGGTCTGGAGCTGAGAGACAATAACTTAGTAACTAGTGCAATTTGTATGTTTATCCTCATTCTATAAATGATGAAGCTAGGATTTTGAGAGACTTGCTGACTTTCACGGGTCACACTGATGGAAGAGCCAGTGTGTGAATCCAGCTCTTCTTCAAAGGAATGAATGTGTTTCCCCAGGTCGCATTGGTTAATCAGTTCATTTCTTCAGTTATTTAAAAAAAATTCATTCTTGAAAGTCTCCCCAGTGTCAAGCACTATGCTTGGTGGCAGTAAAGCAAAGACTAATAAAATATGGAATGATCCCAAATTATTGTCAAAGCAGGTATGCAAGAAGTGGCCAGATGTTCATTGCCCAACAGTGAGTGCTGGAACAGAAGTATATGATGAGCTCTGGGACCCTGGAGCATTTACCTAGGATGATAGATGCCAAAGAGAGCATCCTAGTTGGTGATGCTGGTGCTATAGTCTTGCTATGTACTGTGGCAATTGAGAAGAAATGAGCATTTTTTTTAGCAAGGGTGATAGCATGATATACATTCTTTAAGCGCTCCCAGTTCCTAAACCTCTCTAAGATGAAGCCTATTAAACCAGCAGAATGCAGGCACCAAGCTATGAAGCTTCCCGAGAGGCTGGATGCTTCTCTGCTGCCAAGAGCCACAAGCCAGAAAGAGGCTGACCTTTCTGCAGAAATGGACACGAAATAGAGGTCAGAGGTGTTGTTTAAGTGGGCCACCTTTGAAGTCCTTAAGTTTCAACAGATAAAAAGAGGTGCTTATAGGCCTATCTTCTGGGCCCTGCCTTTGATTCTCAGACAAGAATATAAGAAATAAGATCACTGTGTCAGGACACAAATTCTCATTTCCAGTAACTTCCAAAGAGATGGATTTCTCCCTATATTTTAAGGCAAAGCAAAGAGACTTAACCCTTTCCTGTCCTCCGCTTATTTATAGTGCTCATCGACAGCAACTCACTGCATTCTCTCTACCTTGCTCCCCTCCCCTCTTTCTTAGTTTAGTGTATTAGAAGGAAGTGCTGTTTATTCAGTAGCAACTGTGCCAGACTTGGTGCCAAGAGTTTTATACATATTAGTACATTCCTTTCTCGCAACAACTCGATAAGACAATAAGGCTCCGAAAAGACAAGCAACTTGGCCAAAGTCACACAGCTGAGAAAATCCAGATCTCATACCAGTGTGTAGGCCTAACTGGTGGGACAGACTCCCTCTCACAGATGTGAGTTCCTTCCCTTACCCCAAAATAATTGTACGTAGAATAATGGGCCAGAGATAAATTGGAATAGTTTGACACCAGCTTCGTATTGTTTGAGAAATAAAAACATTCAGATACAAATATGTTTTCCATCAGTCTTCCCTTGTGCTTGAAATTCTGACTGGTTTAAATAATCAATCACACCTACTTTGCGTCTGTTGTGTATGTGGCATTGTTCTTAGCATCTGAGATATGGGGGGAAAAATCCCTTAAGCCCAGCCCCTGTTATCCTGAAGCTCACTGTCCTCAGGGCAAGCCAGAGGGATGGATCCAGCACCTGAATCCCAGGCCAACCATAGGTAAATGACCCTTTTCTTAGACTAAAAGGTGGGAGCTTGATGGGACAGATAAAGGATCTTTAAAAATTCCTTCTCCCCCTCATGGGCTTATGTCTTTTCCATCTCATCCTGATCTGACAGGAGCTTGGGTCCAGGGGTGGCTTCCGTGAGGGAGATGTTTTAGCACTGGACAGGTGAGGACATTAGGTCAGGACCCATGGGGAGGATATGCAGTAGCTGATTTATATGGTTTATCTGGGAGAAGAAAAGGGAAAAGAAAGAGGACTCCTTGATGTCTTTATGGCATGCCAACTATCTCACCTTCCAAAAATAAATTATTTGAGGCAGGAACTACTTAACCAGGATTAAAGAATACAGATTTGCTAGTGTTCTCTATGCCCGATCTCTAAGACCCCCACTGTGGGTGAGAAGCATGCTGATGGGGCCTAGTTGTAGACAATGCATGGAAACCCTGAGGTTCTATTCAATCTGTGTTTTCCACATCAGAAGTCTTAGACCCAGAGAAACCGAGACCATTCAGAGATCACCCTGCTTTACAACACTCCCACGCAGAGGTCCATCCCTTAGAACCCCCCTTGACACAGAAAGTGCATTTATATAAACATTAAAAGGGATATCTGCAGAGTCCACACCAATCCATCTTCAAATCTTGCTTTTCATGGCGTTATTATGGGAGCATGCTTTGTGAAGAACTCTCTGTAGATGCTATTACCCCGCACGGCAGCTTTGGAAAGTGGGCTGAAGAAGCTGTGAGTTTGTGCAACGGCACATGTTAACATGAGTTATAATATGTCAGGGGCCCTGTGTTAACGATCAGAAAGCCTATTCAGCTCCTTTAAGGTTAATCAACTCAGCATTTGTGCCAGGTGTAATGTCTAATTAAAATGATGGACGGGCGGAGAATGCCTCCAGGCAGAGGGAGGAGATGGCACAAAGAGGGAGCCCCCGTGCCATATTGGTTTGGAAAATCAATAAGAGGAGCTCATTTTATCCCACTGTTATCTGTGCATTTGCCATTCAGTGGCTCATTTGAAAAAGTGCCAACTGGCTGATCAGTAGGCTCAGCAGAGCCGCATTTTTCAGCACTTAAGGATGCTCTGGTTGGAGGAAGCTCAGCAGTGGCCCAGGATGTCACAGGAGGGGACCAGAGAGAGGGAAGCGTGGCCAAGGAGATCCAGGCAGCCATCTTGGGCTCCACATTGAATCACCAAATCTGAGAGGCGGGAGGAAGCTAGTGAAAAAAGCTACCAGAAGAAGACTGGGGAGATCTGAGAGTCTGTCATGAAATAGATTCTGAACCTTGGGGAAGTATTTTCAGCCCTGGTTCCATCATCTGAAAATGCACACAAGCATAACATTAGCTGTGTTGCTAATGACAGGTTTGTTTTGAACATTGGAAGAATTTTTGACTGTGAACATTTTGTAATACACAGATTTAAAATATGTATTTAAATATGCACCTGTATATCTTTTCACAAACCTATATTTATATGTATTGATTTTCTTAATACATATTTATTAAAATTCTACTATGTGCTAAGAACTATTCTGAATACTGAGGAAGCAGCAAGAAACAGACATTGTCTGTTCTGAGGAAGCTGGATGTCTAAGGCTGGAGAAAGTATCTCAAAGATACTTGATTATGGTCTACTAATGTTGCATCAAAACTCTTTTCTTTTTCTTAGGAAAACCAACTCCAAGAACACCAACTGGAAGGTCACGTATAAAAAATAAGTAGAGGATTAGTACATTTTAGCTAAGTGCTAATTTTTAATTTATTGAGGTCAAACGTTGGTGACCATCTCTATTTTTCTAAGAATGTAATTCATAAATAAACCTTGGGAATATATGGAATTGTTCATCATTCACCTTGATGTACTGAATGGACATGATTTGTTAGATCAGCTCACAGCCAAAGTACTCTTGTAACCCAGGATGAGTTGTGCACCATAATTTGAGAATGGCTGATTTAATGGCGATGTGGGCTTTCTGGGAAATGGTTCCCTAATCTCAATTTGAAACTTCCTGATGGGAGGTCATTAAGCCATGGGATTATCCATACCACTGCAGGAGAACCATGGGGGCACGATTTAATTTCATTTCCTTGTCTACAATTTATGAATACTCTCATTTTGAGACTGTTCTCAGACACTTACTACTTATTTATTGTTTTGCTATAGATTATGAGAGCTAAAAGTAATTGGGAAGATGTCCTCATTTTCCTTATGGGGTCCATGGAACAAAACTGTTTAACTATCACATAGCAGACTGTTATCTGTTTATCTTGTAGTTGGGATAATGACCCCTGACATTATGGCATCGGGGAAGTGACTTAGAAGTAGACATTTACAAATAGATCAAAAGAAATCCCTTACAGAGTCCCTGGAAATTCATGGGTTTCTTACTTCAAGAAAATGGAAGTGTTGCAGATGTACAAATATGAACTGTGCCCTATTCCACTACAAGACCTCTCAAGCGTTCTGAGTAGTGCAACTGGTAGTCATGATAAAGGGTACCCTGAGGCCCAAACCTCCGGAGTCATTGATATTCATGCTTCCAACTTTGCAGAGCGTACTAGCACCTTGGCATCAAATCCACATAATTATTATTTTACCATATCACCCATAAACTATGTGGTTTGGGGCCTTCGTAACACTATTGTAAGACACGTTGTGTGTTAGTTATTAGAGTGGAATAAATTATAACTGGCCTGGTGTGTCGCAGTTTCTGAAAGAATCAAAGGAATCAAAAAGTCTACCAAAGTCATCTGTTAGCGGGAAACTCCCTGAGACTTTGGAGCCTGGCTCTGTTCCAATGCCCTGGAAGAGTCTAAGGAAAAGATAAACAATAAAAAGGTATTGTCAGTGCCTCATTTTTTAGCAGCCATGATGAATCATAAAAATAATAAGTTAAGAAGGAATCTGTAATAACTTGTGGGTTTTGAGAGTGTAGAGAAAGCAATGATTAATGCATAGAGGTATATCAGAGGTGGCTTCAGATTGAAGTACATCATTTCCTTGTGGCCAAGGTTGGGGACTAAGGAGGAGCACATTTGTAGACGTGTTAGCCCCTCATGGCTAGAGGAAGAATAAAAACAAGAGCATGTACTCAGGCAGTTAACAAAGCTTCTCCCTTACCTGTGTAGATTTGATTATGATACGTGGCATGATTGTGATATAATTAGTAAAGTGCTGGCATTTTACAAATTTGAGATTAAATTGAAGTGAATGAGACACTGCCTTTTAAATCTGAGGCCATGGTGGCCCTGATACCTACTAATAAGCACCTGGTGTTTAGCAGTTGCCATGACAGGGTTCTCTAGACTCCATCCACTGTTTTCAAAATTGGAGACAGTAGCATCGTATCTGACTGTGCTGTGTCTGAGGCAGAAATCAGGGACAGTGAATGGAGGAACGGCATGCTTCCATCTCATTGTATTTTTTTGTTGTTAATGCTTCAAAGCAAATGACATGAAAAACCTCTTTAATGGTGATGAGCATATTTTTTCCATTTGTAGATGATGACCACATGCATCAATAGCAAGACCATTTTTTATTTATGCTCAGCCGAGTTCTGCAAATAGAGAAATTGGCTAATTATCTACAAATTTTTGTTCTTTTATCTCCATAGAATTTTAATGAGCGGGAATTGCCACTTACTCATTCATATTTGTGAAGAGGGAGTAACCTCTCCCTTTGGTGATTTCTCTCCCTCTGTATGTCTCAGATCTGATAGTAATAGGAGAAATAAAATCCTGGCAGGTCATCTTCTCATTTACCATTCCTCTCCACTCCCTTCTAAGCCACAATCTTGTAAATCAGGTCTCTTGCCATGAATCGTGACGATGGAGTAGAGATATGTTGGACATTTTCCTTGCTGTGTTTTCTACATAGTTCGATGCCTTTCTGTGATGACATGGGTTGGATTTAACTGGGTTGAACTCCACATAAAATAATCAAATCACATCAACAAGTACCCATTGAGGACAACCATTACAAGGCGGCGAGATTGATAAAATACTCCTTTACTAATTTCTGGCCTGAATTCTACAGACCCTAGAAACATTTGGCACAGGGGTACGACTTTTCTGCTGCTAAATGATCATCATCATTACCAGTAACAAGAGATTATTATTGCAGAAAAATGTCTCCATAATCTGTCTTTTTGTCCATTCTAATGACTACTATTTTGATTTAGAGCTTGTATTATCTGACCCAGATAAAATATAAGATGATAAAATATAGGAATGGAAATAGGATGGTTGTGTTTGGTTATTAGATGATTACATAAATGATCTAAAATCACTGAATTGCACTCAAATATTTTTAAAGTGAATTCTCATAGATACTCACATACCTTCATGAGTCAATAAAATCTAATTTCCTAGTAAAGTCCAAAATCTATAATTAACATACATTCTTGTCTCAAAATGCCTACGTATATATCTCTGCTCACACTGGTTTCCCTGTCTAGAATGTTCTGTCTCACATCCCACATCCCTCTTCAGTCTCTCAAAGAGTTGGGTGAATACGCCAACCTCTCTGCAAACACTCTAGACAGATTAACACTCCTCCCACCATATTTTTCTGACTTTTTAAAATATCCACTGTAAAGATTTTTTTTGTTTGTGTCTTGCATATAGACCTCTCTTTTTGCTCTCTTCCTGCCTCTATACCAACTCTCCACTTTTACTTGGAAACATAAGTTCCATAAAGTTAAGGTGCAGCAACCAGCACAGTGCCCACCCATAAATCAGTAGTCATTAATTAGAAAGAAATGCAGTTAAATGAGATGGGATGAGATGGGATGTGATAAGATAGATGAAAGAGCTAGTAAGCCAATTCAATGTCAGAAGTTTTGAAAGCCATCATATGTTGAGACACCATTCTTGAGTTTGAGAGGTGGGGCATCTACAAAAAAGAAAAATGTCATAATGACCAGAAATGCAAGCACGTGTATAAAATATGTAAATGAGTAGTATGGACTGTAAATAAAATAGGAATTCTGAGAAATTACATGAGTAGATGTAGTAATAGATTTTCCCCCAAGAATAGATTACTTTTTAAAAATGATTCAGGATCCCTCATTAAATGTGGAGTTACTTTCTTAATCTAGTGGCTTTTAAATTACTTAAGACTTGAAACTTCAACAAGTTTCATTGAAGACCCAAGACCCTATCTTAGATAGGCCAGCTCCTACTACAACTCCTATTGTCTTTTTATTTTTTTTGTCATAGCATTTATTAGAAATATAATTGAATAATGGCTAGGACATTTATACATCTCCCCACTACAAAGAAACTCGAAGAAGAAAGAGCCCACAACTCTGTCTTGCTCAAAACTCTCTTCTCAGCATTTTCCATAGGGCCTGCCACATAGGAGATACTCAATACATATTGCTTGATGCTCTAAGCAGGGTTACTCTGGTTGAGACTGGAGTGGGAGACTTTCAGGCAGTCACCCCTATTTTCTTTCCTCAGTGGCCCGTGAAGTATCTTACCATGATGTCTAATGTTCAATGACATTACATATTTATATGGTCTCAATTTCTTCATTTCTCACTGGCAAATTGGAGATGATAATAAGCAACTAGCAAAGTTGTTGTGAGAATGATCTAAGGGTAAGGTAATGCATGTGAACACAGGTTTTAAACTCTAAAAACTGTTATCAGTCCTTGCCATATATAGAAATGTAGAACACAGGCATCACCCAAAAGCACCTTAAAAAGCTGGACTAGAATTCTGGATATACGGATCCAAGCCAAAAGTAATTGCTATAATGTGCATTAAAACATTAATGGCCTCTCCTGTGGACTCTGCTTCAATATAATCAGCCAAGTCCAGATAGATTCAAAACAAGTAACCCCCAGATCACCAATTACTGGTTACATTTCTCTTGTTGAAGCCCTCATCTCCACTTACCAGAGATCTCCCCCGCCCAGCAGCTCCCGAGTGATATATTCCACCCTTCACATCCTTATTAACAGGTCCTGAAGAGAAGTTATGCAGGTACCTGATACTTTTGAGTTGAGAGAACAATTAGCAATAGTTTAAAAAACTGCTTATTTTGAAATCTCCAAATTGTTAATGTACGCTGTCGTTGGAATGGTGCTAAGCTGAAAGAGAGAAAGACAAAATGTTAGAAAGACAAAATTAGTTTTAAAGGCTTAACAATGACTATTCTAAAAGTAGCCTCCCCCTCTGCTACTTTTGTTTGAGTAAATGCTGCAATTAAACGAGAGGCTGTATAGCTGAGCTTTAATATCCTCAGGTCTGTGATATACCAGATTCCCAAATCCAGCTTCAGCACTTCCTGTGTATGTCCTGATACAAGTGACTTACCCCCTAAGTGGCAGATTTCCTTACAGGCGAAATGCAGATCTGAGCAATACCTGCTTCCCATTTCTGCCACTTCCTAATTTTGTGGGATCCTGGCATGTTAGTTCACTCAACTAGGGTCTTCATGAGGATTAAATCAAACGTTCTCACTGGCAGTTTTTGTTTTAATTTCATTTTTATTTTATTCTATCACCTCTATGCCTGGCTTACAGAGCATTTTGAGGGCGTTGCCTTGCTATATGGCCACAAGGTCCCAATCTGTGGTTTATTTTTTTATTATTATTATAATCTTACTAGAGGACCGGTGCACGGATTCGTGCACCAGTGGGGTCCCTCGGCCTGGCCTGCGCCCTCTTGCAATCTGGGACCCTTCAGGGGATGTCGGAGAGTGGTTTTTGGCCTAAACCCTGCAGGCCAGACCAAGTGACCCCACCAGTGCATGAATCCATTCACCAGGCCTCTAGTAAGATTATATGCATATGAGATATTTGGTTAATTGCTTCCCGCCCTCCCCCTTCCGTCTGAGATTCATCAGTCTGTTCCATGTTTCTATGCCTGTGATTTCTCCTCCTGCATTGGGCTTCTGCCCCCTGGTGCTCAGTAAGCATCATAGCTACTGGCTGGTCAGCTGGTGGGTTGGTCACTTAGGCATATGTCTGTGTATATATTCTTGCACTTTCTGGCCATAAACTGGATACCAGCGTGTGTGTGTGTGTGTGTGTGTGTGTGTATTGGAATTATATACCACTTACCTACCATCTCCTTCTTCAAAACAGGGTAGTAAAATGATCAAGAGTCAAGAGTCCAGACTGTGGATCTAGATGACATGGGTTTTCAATTCTGGTCCTGCTACTTATTGTATGTATCACGTTGAGCAAGTTAAAGACTCTCTCTGACTTCCTCTGTTTACTCCTCTGTACAATGAGAACAATATTGATACCTTCATTATAGGGTTTTTAGTAAGGGTTAAATGAGTTAGTATACAGGTTTAGGCAGAAGTGTGTTTACAATTGTGGAACACACAGTTTATTCTTGTATTCTTATTTATTAATTATTGTATTATTTTTCATACAAACAGCTGTAAACCTACTTTTGCCCAACCCTGTATATAAGTACCAGAGAAGTCCCAAAGGACATAAAACATGTTATCTGTATTAGATATTACTATTAATTATTTTATAGTTTAGTAATATGTAGATTATAAAATATGTCTGCTATCAGTATTCCTAAATATAACTTAAGATCATTGATTACATATATCATGTCATTTAATCTTTATCAACAATTACATGTATTTTTTTTTATTATAAAGTTGAGGGAGCCAACTTTCCAAGATCCCACAAAATTAGGAAGTGGCAGAAATGGGGATTAAGCCTGATCTCAGTAACTCTAAATGTCACTCCAGTACCCCACTAACGGGAAGACTGTCTATATTTACAGGTCATTCAAGAAAGACTTTTCACACTACTTTCCTCACACTCCTCTACCCATGATGGGGGAAAACAGTATTCCTTAATGGCCTTCTATGTTTCCATACTTCTTTGCGTTTATCACAGTTCCTTGCTCATAGTAAACTCTCAAGTGACAGACCTATGAAGGAAATATCACTAATTGCCTACACTTTGTGGGATATCTATGACATTCCAGGCTTAGTACTTAGATGTTTATAGTCTTTCTGTCATCCATTCTAGAGGATGATTCTGCAAGATGATAAAATTATTGCATTTTTAAAAAGTAAAAATTCAGACTGTTTCCTCTGGCATCCCAGCTGATATGAAGCTGATTTGGGATTTAAACAGGCCTGGGGACCTAACACTTAACTCTGTATCTTACCCTGAAGATATGGGCAAATGATATCCAATCTGATATTGAAACTTTAATCCACTTACTCAGAGATTCAGAAAAATATGTAACACTCAACATACTAGCAGGTGGGTGATCAAGTTGAGTAGCCTCTCTCTCTTTCTCTCTCTCTCTCTCTCCCCCCCCCTCTCTCTCTCTCTCTCTCTCTCTCTCTCTGGCTCTAGCTTGCCATGGACAAAATGGAAATAATTGCGTGTCAATGACTGAAGTTTATTCCTGGCAAACAGCTGATGAGTATATTTCAGAGGCTCCTGTTTTTTGACCTTTACTGCCCTAGACAATGACAAAATCTTGTTGTGAGCTCTTTAAGCTGAAATTAATTTATGCTCGACAGTGATTAAAAGAGAAAGTGAGAAGGGGATGGAAATTAACAAATCCATCTTTATTGCTGAGATCCCATTATGATTATAAGGAGAGGGAAAAATCAACGTGGCGGGTGCCAGCTGCAATCTGGTAAGGAGTTTAAACAGCCCGTCCCGCTTGGGAAATGTCCTTGGGTGGACAGATTATCTGTCACTGAGACTTCCAGAGAGAGGGGCGTATTTATCAAGGCCTGGGATGCTGAGATCCTTGAACTTACTGTTGGAATAAGGTTCCGGAGAGACAGCGGCCAGAGGGACAGGCCAGGGAGCTTGACAGATGAGACTTCTTGAAAAGTAGATTCCACAGGTGCTGAATTGTCCTGCTCTGGGTTCCTTCTGGGCCAGTCCCCTTGGTATATGCCTTTATGTGCTGACACACTTGTACCTCCAATTCATCATGTGCTCCCTGGGAGGGCTCTGAGGCCAAGGACCTTGTTGTATCCAAAAAGCTCTCCAGACAGTGGGACGACTGAGCAAACATTGAAGAAGACATTACCAGTCTTTACTCATTCGGTCTTCAAAAATAATATGTTCAAAGCACCTTCTGTTCACCATGCTCAGTACCAGGCGGTGGAGACAAAGATTTTAAGAAACACAGGATTTTAAACTCTGTCCTCTTAGAGCCAACTAGTGAATGAGGCTCATTTCCCCTTAAGATTAAAATCTGAATTCTCCCAGAGACCATCCTAGGTGAATACTTTTTCTTTTCTTTTTTTTTTAGATTCTTTTAAAATTTCTTTATTGATTAAGTTATCACATATTTGTCCTCATTCCCCCATTCCCATCCCAAACCCCTCCCCAAACATGCCCCCACCCCCCTGTTGTCTGTGACCACTGGTTAGGCTTATATGCATGCATACAAGTCCTTTGGTTGATCTCTCCCCCTTTACCCCCACCCTCCCCTACCTTCCCTCTGAGGTTTGACAGTCTGATTGAAGCTTCCCTGTCTCCGGGTCTGTTTTTGTTCATCAGTTTATGTTGTTCATTATTTCCCCTAGATGAGTGAGATCATGTGATACTAGAAATATACTTATAAGAACCGAAAATGAGGCAAGCAATAATGGTTATGCTGCGAGGCAAATGAATCAGTCTGTAGTGAGTTTCCTTCTGGGCCAACAGTTCTTTTGAGTCCCAATTTCAGTGTCAAACAGTTCCTTATATGTACATGTCAGCAATGTATTTCAGTTTTGGATGGTGGACAAATGGTGGTAATGCAGGTCCAACCCTCTCTGGTTTGGTCCTGGGCAACCTGCAGCGACGCACAGCTGTTGACTGCTAGTATGGCATGGTGTCATCAGCGTCTTCCATCTCTGGACTGTTTCTCTTCTGTCTTCATGGCTGGAGCAGTCCTGTCAATTCCTCTCTGTTGCAGGAATCCACATGGTCTTGGAGTTGTTTTCTGAAAATATACAAACATATTCTCGACCAAAAGTTAATAAAGGAATCCTTTCTATAAATTTCAAGAGAACTAGCACATGCTGAGAACTTTCTATAGGCCAGACATTTGACACCTGATATCTCATTTAATACTGGCTTCCAATTGATTTTCTCATCAGCAGCTAAAGGGATGATTTTCTGCCCTGTTTCACAGGTTAATCTGAGTCTCAGAAGAGACACATGCAAAAATCATGCACAAATGTAAGCTATTATTAATAAATAGTCCAGCCTCTACTAATACATGAGCCTTCTCCATAATTGGGCCTAATTTATCTCACAATCATTTATATTTAAAAGGAATGAAACTGACAATATTATATTGCTCATGTAAAAGTATAACTAGAAAGACAGATGTGTAAGTGATGGCTCCTCTAATTGGCTTTAATTATCATTGGCCATACACCCAGGAGGCAAAAATGATTTATTTCAAAGCAGGCAAAAACATAGTTAAGTATCTGAAAGTATTAATGATAAAGATGATAATAGAAAAATTCTTTTCTTTGATTCTTACTATAATCTCATGGAATTCAGTATTGATAAAAGGAGGACACTGACAACTTACTCAGTCCTTGGGGGAGAAGTTGGTCACTGTGATCTTGCACAGTTATGGTGGTCAACTAGGAGGACTTCAGGGGACGAGGGTTGGGATGGTGGAGTTCTAGAGTTTACCCAATGCATTTAGGGAAGTCACTTTACCTCTTTAGACTTCAGCTGGGAAGTAATTCTTACTCCTATCCATCCCCCTTCCTTCAAAATACAAATCTTTTCTTTTAAATCCTCACCCAAGGATAGACATGCAAGAGAGAGAGAGAGAGAGAGAGAGAGAGAGAGAGAGAGAAACATTGATGTGAGAAAGAACACTGATTGGCTGCCTTTCATATATGCCCTGAATGGGGATCAAACTGGCAACCTAGGTATGTGCCCTGACTGGGAATCAAACCCAAAACCTTTCAGTATATGGGACTACACTCCAACCAACTGAGCCACACCAGCACCAGAGCCAAAATACAAATCTTGAAATTGTAGTTCTCAGATATTCTTGGAATTCTTACTCAGAATGAGAGAGAAGGAGGGTAGATGGGAGAGAGGGAGAGGGAGAGGGAGAAGGAGAGAGAAAGAGAGAGAGAGAGAGAGAGAGAGAGAGAAATTTGGTCACGTGACCCAAAAGTCAGGCTCCTCTAGAGCTTCCCGTCATGCTAGTATAGGAAACAAAAGTTATACTGAAAGAGACCATTCATGTGGACTTGAATGCACAGTGGCCCTTCCGGTTAAATGCATGCTTCAATCAAGGTTTTCAACTTTGAATCAGATTAGCAGCTCGCTTTCTTTACAGGGAAGTTGAGCAGTTGAGATAAAGTGATCACAGGCTGAGGTAGGAGGACTTGGGGAGAAGGAGTAACTCTGCCCACTCATGGTTGTTTTCCATACCTGGCTAAACAGTGTCAGCAGGTCCGTATTGACCAGAACGACATTCCTTATGCTTTTCGAGAGAGCACAAAGTTTAAAAGATACCATAGTTGTGATTAAAAATATTTTTGCAAAGCACTGAGTTAAACAGTTTACCAGATTTCTTTATTGCAGGACTTCACAGAGCCCTTGATACACTGGTATGCATTATGAGTCTCTAAAAGAGGATGCAAAATGCAGACTATTTAGATGCATTTAACAGCAAGAAAAAGTCATTTAGGGTGAAGTATTTCTACAATTAATGTTATGGCATACGCACTTTGCAAATGCTCATCATAAAGATGAAGTCCCAAACTAGGAATACGCCCTTCACTACCAACTCCAATATCTCAAGGACTGGTTTTTTGTTGTTGTTGTTGTTCATAAAAGTATGTTGGTGGACTCTCCCAAGGGAGCTTACTGATAATCTGTGATCTCAGGGAATCAAGCTTCTCTTATCCAGTGGCTCTACTATCTCAAAGACATCCACTTCTCACCAGGTGGCTGGAAGAGAAAGACCACGGCTGGAAAGCATATAAGCCATCTCATGCAGAGATGTAGAAGGGCCTCACTTCACATCTTTCCATAATCTACTAGCCAGAACTCAGTCATATCATCCTACTCAGACACAAATATGGCTGGGAAGTGTGGCCTTTTTGCATTCCCAGGAAGAAAGTGAAACCCGTATACCACTGCCTCATCCACTCTAGTCATGTTGAAGCTCTCTGCTCTCCATCCCCAGCATCAACTCACATACTCCAACTCAACACACTGCATGTTCTATCAACCTCTTCATTTCATGCATTTCACAGTTTTGCACAATTTACACCTCTTCCTTAATCCTTCTCCTTTCCTCCCTTCTCTGTATTTGAGAGGAAACCCCACCCATCCGAAAACGCTCCATTATTATGTTACTTCTTTCCTTATGCTTTCTCTGGTCACCCTATCATGTCTGTTCCAAAAAGCAGTCTTTTCTTCTTCCTTCATCACATTGCTTAACTTTCTATTATATATTAAATACTGATTAGTATTTTGGGAAACAACTCTATTCATATGTAAGCTTGGGGGTTGGGAGTTGACATGTTACAGAAGGAAGGACAGGGTCTTGAGAATAAGACAGAACTGAGTTTGAACCCAGGCTTTTCACCTACTAGATGTATTTCCTTGGGCAGATAACATTACCATTTGGCCGTGCTTCCTCACTTGAAAACTACGAATTTAAAATCTTTCTAAATAAGGTTGTCAGGAAGTTAAAATGACATCATACATGAAGGCCCTGAACGTAATCTACCTGCCACATAAGAAGTCACCTGTGACTGTTGATTGTTCTCGTTGCTGCTGTTGTTACTTGGAACCAGACAGACCTGGTTCTCAGTCCTAACCCTGTCACTTACTAGCAGTCTGACTTAGGGAAAATTGCTTTCTACTTCTGTGTCTCAGCTTTTTAATTTGTACAAACATAGATAACTCTTCCTTTCTCAGTGAATAAAAAGAAAAAAAAAATGCCTATCACAATACGTGGCAATGACTGGTACATCATAGAGGTGCAAGTACTTAATGAATTTATTATAAAACAGCACTAACCCTGATACCATGTATGAGAACATCCCTTCACTCAATGATTCTATCGGGAGTGGGGGAAGGGCAGCCTCCTCTGTGCAGATTGATTTTGCGCCCAAGGACATGGAGCCAGGCAATTCTTCATTAATCCCCCTCTAAGTCTCAGAAGCTATCATCTCAGCCCAGCTTTTCTCTTTCCATGTGAATTTGGTCACCTTCCTTCTTATTAGTATATGATCCTCTGAGGCTATTGAAGCCTGTTAAGCCAACCCCTCATCTTTCTCTTGGTCAAGCAGAAGTCCATTAATTTCTCCTCCCAAGTTCTCTTTTCCAACTCTTTAATCATTTTTCTATTGCACTGCCCTTCCATTTCTGAACAGAGCAGAGGCTCAAAGACAAAAAGTTAGTGGAAATTACAAGCTTCCTACACTCCAAACCAACCAGGGTTCACCTATAGAGACAGTTAGAACCAGTCAACTCTAGGAAATTTCACTCCACTGCCTACAAAGTAACTCCCACCATCGTCTTCAGAAATAATTTCCCTTGTTTCCATCATGTCTCTCGTTTCCATTCTTGACCCCTGAATCAGGACTTTTTCCATAACCAACAGCAGGTGCTAGTTTGCAGCTATCCCTTCCTCTATGCATAAAACATATTTAGCCATTTATGCCCAGATGTTGTACTCACTTGATTCAATATTAAATACTGAATGAATTTGCCAGGAATTGATCTATAGGCAAAGATAATTCTGAATGATGTTATCTTTATGCCAATACAAAATAAATAAGTGAACCAGTAACATAATCATGTAATAGTTGTAGATATTAGAGAACATTGTCTTGTATGGGGAAAAAAATACAACCGTTAGTCTCAGATAGAACATGGTCTCCCAGTTACTAGCTGTGGGTACTGCGGGAGGGAGTCCTTTCGTTAACATTCAGTTTTATCGTTGGTGGAAATGGATGCTACCAACAACCCTTCAGGGTTTCCTTGAAAATTAAATAAACGAAGACACAAAAAGCATCTAGCTCTGTGTCTGACACGTAGCACTCATAAAATCACTTTAGCTTCTTATCTTTGTTTTGCAAGTGCAAAGAAGAAATATCAAGTAAAGGAATCATGGTGGCAGGAAGCCTTTGACAAACAGTGTACTCAACTTGGAGTTTATTATTAAGGAAACATTTGTACTATTTTCTTCCTTTGTTTTTAAGAAGTGAATGTTTATTAGTCTAAAAGAAAATTGCACAAGTCCCAAACTTTAATAAAACATCTCATTTTTAAAGTATCCTCTTCTGTTCTTCCTTTGTTCCATGCAAACATCCTCTTTCCTTTGTTCACAATGATCTGTCTCCCTCTTTCTCCCTAATTCCCTCATTTCCCTTATTTCCACCATGTCCCTCATTTCCTTTCTTGTCCCCTGAATTATGTCTTTTTCCTTAACCAAGAGTGATCTTGGGAGAAGTAGGCAAATGTGGTTAGACTTGATGACATAGCAGTAGTGGTCAGGGTCATGGGCTGTGGAGTCGGAGAGCTCTGGGTTTCAGTTCAGGTTCTCTCATTTCTTAGCTAAATAACATTGGTAAGTTACTTAACCTTGCCAAGGGCCAGGTTGTTTTGTGTGTTTTTCTGTTGTTTTTTTTATAAAATCACCATAATAATATTTCTTTTCTCATAAGGTTTTTATTAATATTTAATAAAATATTTAATGTGTGCATGTAAAGTATCCAAACATAATACATTCTCAATAAACAGTAGTTATTAGTTTCTGTGCTATATATTTAATTCAGAAACGATTATTCTATTAAATGCCAAGCATTGTTACCACATAGGAGAGGCATGTAATAAAGGCAGGATCCCTGTCCCCAAAGAGTTACCAGCTTTTTGGAGAAGCAGCATGCTGACATAAACACAGAACAGTAATGAACACCAAAGAGCAAGATTTTCTGCCAAGTGAGTGCGTTAAATGAAAGATCACAGATAGGCTTTAGTCCTAAAAAACAAACTCTACTATATTAGTTTTGGCTGCCTGGAAAGGAAGAATTCTTCCTCTACTAGGAAGAATTTTGAGTCCAATAACAATGAGTAGAAAATAAAGTGTCATAACTGAGCGAAAACGTCTGCCGTAGGTTCAAAGAAGGAGAGGTCTCCCGTCTTTGGTGCACAGGGTGTTTTAGGAGGCTTGTTGAAAGAAAGAGTGAAACAAACTTTTGAGTATTTTTGAGTACTTTTATGAGGCCTTTATTTTACTTGTATTACTCAATTTACAACATGGATATTGTTATCCTCATTACAACTGAAACTGAAAGTCAGAGAAGTTAAGGACTCTGCCAAGAAAAGTGGCTTGGCACAATTCTCAAGTCAAGATGGATCTACATGCCCCTCCTCTCTGATCCAGCACCATCTGCACGAGGAAGGCTGTGTTAACTCTGACTGAGGTGGTGACGCAGACTGAACAGAAGCTTACCCGTCCCTCTCATTCCTCTGGGCCGGCAGGAAGCCTCCTATGTTCTGGCTGCCACTGCAGTTATACTCAGTCTAGTGACTAATTCTAGACAATGGCATATGGGGGAAACACGTAAGTCACAGCCAGCTATGACCTCTGAACTCTCCCATGAGGCCCTGAGCTCATGCATTGTCTTTCATCTGGCTTCCTGTGGGGGCCCTCATGGGGAGTATCAAAAAGCCCTAAGGCAGTGGTTCTCAACCTTTCTAATGGCCCTACCCTTTAATACAGTTCCTCATGTTATGGTGACCCCAACCATAAAATTATTTTAGTTGCTACTTCATAACTGTAATTTTGCTACTGTTAATGAATCGTAATGTAAATACCTGTGTTTTCCGATGGTCTTCGGCTCTACAGCAGCGGTTCTCAACCTGTGGGTCGTGATGTTGAAATTGGCACAGTGTTCCTTCCCCCTTTCTCTTTGGGTCAAGCAAGTCCTTGATGCTATCAGACTCCACCTGGCAATTGGATGAAAAGCAGAGACTTCACACCTATTCTTTCATAGACTCCATGTGGGAAGTGTGGAGTTAGGTCTTCAAGGGCAGGCCCATGTGTGCCTCTGCTTCCCCAGCACGTACCACCATCACACTGCCTGGGGTCCCATCTTCAAGCTGGTAGAGACACAGTCACACCCTAAGCTCACATCAGAAGCAATGGAAAGGCAACTACATTTTACAGGATACCAACTCCTGTTTCACATGTTTAACCTTAGCATATTCTCAAAATGACTCCATGCAGTAGGTTTTATTTCTTCTTTTTATTACTGAAGACAACAGCCAAGATTCAGTGAGAAAGAAAAAAAATGAAGCCCCCAAAGTCATTCAAACCATTGGATTCCAAAAGCAGTATTCTTTCCATCATGCAGGGCTTCCTTCCCTGTGTCTGGCTTCACTGCCCCGCTGCTCCAAATGCAGACTCCACGGTCAAGAGCTTACACACTCACCTTAGTGACCGAAACTGGATCAAAGCCTTTGATTTGTCTGAGCCTATTTCTTCTGATCAGAACCAGAGGGGGTCCCTGTCTCTGCCTTCCCCACCACACGTTATGAAGGATTGCTAATAAAAAATGAACCCTAGCCTCCTTGCAAATATGAATGCTAAATAACAATTAGATGAAAAATGAGAGCAATAAGATTGCTTCGCATGGCGTGTAAGAGCCAGGGATGAGAGGCAACTGTGAGAACTGCTGTTATCTCTGCATATCCAAGGCTCATCTCTCCTCTTCTGTGTGGTTCTCTGTCTCTGAAATGCTTGATGAAAGCCCTCTTACTGTTGATTTTACTTCGTCTTATTGTCTTTCTACTTTGAGGAATATATCACTGTCTTGCTGGGGACAGTTTACCCTTCTGTTCCATCAGAAGAAAGAAAGCAATGCAGGGTTACTTCAAAGATGAACCAACCAAAATCCAGTGGGGACCCAATAATCAAGAAGCCCCACTTTGTTTTCAAGCAGGAATACAAAATTACGCTGTAAATTACAGGAGGCATGGCGGGGGGAGGGGGGGGAGTGGGAGATGAATGCTAAGTCAAAACTATGGGTCCCACGGCTAGTGTTTCAGGCTACAACTCAGAGATTCGTGGAAAGGGGTGATTTTGGAGTGGAAGGGGCTTTGCAGAAGCTTCCACCTAAGCTCCTGCTTCACGCTGCTATTATTTCTGCCACGGCTCTTAAAGAACTGCCGGTCTCAGAGTCCCCCACCTCGGCATCCTGGCGGGTCAGCTCTGGGGTGGTTAGATCGCCATGGGGTGTCAGTTCTTACTGTGACCTGAAAGCTTATTCTTTCCCCCTTTTTATCTATGGTCCCTGGTTCTTTCTTCCAGGGCTTCAGAGAGCATGCTTGCTTCCTCCTGGGGGGTATTTACCAGTAAGAATTGAGAGCAAGGTAACCTGGACTAACAACCAGAACTCCTGCAACAGTTCCTCAAATGATTTCTTTTCTAATCCTTGGTTTCTATTGATCTTAGAGACAAAGGAAGGAAGAGGGAGAGAGGGAGGGAGAGAAACATTGATCAGTTGCTTCCCTGACGTGCCCGTCCTGGGGTTGGAACCACACCTAGGTATGTGCCCTGACCAGAATCAAACCCACAACTTTTTGGCATAGGGGACAGTGGGAAGTCACTCCAACCAACTCAGCTTCTCCTCACGTGATTTTGTAATGAGATTAATTCAGTCTCCGGGGAGCCCGTGAGAGGACTGGAGGAAGTAATTAGAGAAAAATATAGGTGGGAAGACATTTGATTTTCTGACCAAAGGTGATAAACACCTGAGTGGGTGGAGAACAACTATGAAGTTGGAGAATGGTTTCTAAGCAGCTGAAGTGGCCTGCACAAGACCCGGGAGGGAAGAGTGGTGGGCAGACTGAGGGGCAGACCCAGGAGGGCAGAGAGAGGTGGGCAGGCAGAGAGAGGTGGTAAGGGCCTCTAAGATTGCTACCCAGCTCCTGTAGGCTGAAGGTCGCTATGCCAGAGTACTGAGGGGCCATTAGATCTGCTCTGTGGGAGGCAGAAGGCAGTGATTGCCTTAATTATGTGGGCGGAAGCAGATTAGTGGAATAACAGAGAGGGAGGTAACAGGATGGAATTACAGCTCTTTGAGAAGTTCAGGTAGAGGGGTGAGGGAAAGGCTGACAGGGAAGGTTAGAGGGGAGTCCAGGCAGGAAAGAGCTTTCTGCGAAGCTTGGAAATTAAATTCATTCTTCAAAAGCATGTGCGTGTGCTCTATGACAGTTTCCAGGGAAATCTCCCCCTTCCACTCTGTACTTTCTTTATTGGATGTAATTTAACTAGGTTTAGGTGGATTTTTTTTATATATATCCTTGCACCAGTGCTGTTTTCTTTCAAAACTACCTTATTTAGCGACGAGCCCTCATGGCTCCAAGAAGAACATGCAACACGCAGGAGAAAAGACCCTTTCAGGGGTGGGATGGCAAATATTTACCATCTGACCCTCCAGGACAAATAAAAAGCACTGACCTAAGCAATGGCCAGTTTCTGTGGTATAAATACTCTCATTTTGAGCCTGCCAACAAGACATCACTGGGCACAGATGGACAAGAACATGCTGATGTGTAGTATTTTTGCACCACACCCTACACAGAAAGTAGACATAAATAACACCAGGAGCATAGATGCCAATGAAATGTAGAAAGAAAGAAGAGTTGAGTTTGGAGGATGTATTAGCTTTTAATACAACTTATTATTTTAAGATTAAACTTTATATAATTTAATTTTTACTAATGGTTCGGTTTCACACCTGGCTTGCAAAACTGAAAAGGTATGATTCTGCCATGAGCCGGTCCAAATTGACTGCAGTACGTAATCTGTGGTGAGGGTGGGGGTTCACTCACAAAGTCGGGGGTAAAAATAGCGACACAGTTGCAGGTAGAGGAGTCTAAAAAGATTTTTAACTCAGCATGTGTGTATAGTGAGTCATTATAAAAAACCTTCCTATACAATTATAAAATAGGTACACTAACACTTAGCCAAGATAAAGCATCTCTTTGTATATTTCATCTGTGTATCTGTTTTCAGAATCTGATGTGCATGTATATCTATGTATATGTCTTGTATATAAACATAAATGTGTGTGTGTGTGTGTGTGTATATATATATATATATATATTATATATATATATATATCAGCCCCACACATTTTCTACGTAGTCTACATAAAATATACAATGTTTGTTATGTTGGAAAAGTGCATTACCTACAGGAACATATTCAGACTAGAAACTTTAGCAGAATCAAGATATATTTGTCAATCATGTGCTTCAATCCAGGAAATCCAGGAACTAGGAGAATAAGAGAAACCCCAGGTCATAAAAAACAACAAACAAACTTGTTCTTCCCTCAAAACACCTGCAATGTATCAGCAGAAACAAAGTTTAAAGTATAAAATCAACAATTGTATGATAAGAACTAATAATGATTATCATATATTGCTCCTATCATCTATTCCGGGAAAGACCTCAGGTGACCCTCACAGGAAGCCTCCAGCTAGGAACTCTAAGTGTTAGTATTTTAAGATGGGGAGGGGGGGGGCAGGGGGGGTTGGTCTCTGGTTCTGAGATAATTCAATGACCTTGCTTAGGCTTGAGCATGTAGTGTATGACCAAAAGGCATTTCACCAAAGGTCTGACTGCAGGACTAGGGTAGATTCCATTATTTCCTCCTGTAACTGAACTAGGACTCAGACCCTGAGCGCTTCTGAAGCTCCGAAGGGGAGAAACTTCCTGGGCATCACAGAGGGGGAGCCTTAACGCAGATTGGCAGAGATACAGAGTCCACAAGAAGGATTGGATAACAATAAATAATGTGTGTTGCCTCTACTAATTTGATGTACTTAGAGGAATCTTTTAAAAAAAAAGTGTATATTGATTTTTAGAGAGAGAGGAAGAGAGAGGAATTGACAGATAGAAACATCAATGATGAGAGAGAGTCATTGATCTGCTGCCTTCTGCTACCTACTGGGGATGGAGCCAGAAACCTGGGCATGGACCCTGATCCAGAATCCAACTGGTGACCTCTCGGTTTCTGGTTTGACGCTCAACTGCTGAGCCACACTGGCCAGGCCTTAGTGAAATCTTGAGGCTTAGAAAAGTTTAAGCCTGTCTATAATTTTGTCCTCTTTTAGGAATACTTTGTGATCATTTGAATAGAAAAGTTTTGATATTTAAAAAAAAACTTGGGGACTTAAAATTTCTAATCAAATTAATTAGCCATGTCAATCGGATTATATGAGTGTTTAGAGTACTTAAGAGAACAGTAGTTTCAAGAGCACTCAAGAAATTTAGATGGGCCGGTTTTCATGCTAACAATTTCTATGCTAATTGCAAATTATTCTTATCTAATCAGTGGAGCCTTAATGACCTCTCCTAGACTACAGTTGGTTAGTCTATGTAGAGATTATCTGTAAATTCAATAATAATTAAGAGCTTTGAGAAAATCATTTAAAATGTTCACTAATTTGGTGATTTTACTACAATTATAAAGTGGTATGTGTATGCATGCGTGTGTGTGTCTGAGTGAGATCAAACACATCTTTATACATATCTATAGATCTAGTTACAAAATGAAAATCAGATTTTATATTCATAATTGAAATAAACTCAATCTCTCCTTTCCTTTTTTAACACTCTCATATGGAAGCCTTGGCTTTGTCCAAGTAGTGGGCCAACCCTCCTTAACATGTTTATTTCTCATAGTTTCTCTGAGAAAGGCATAATTATTATCCTCTCTTTACGTATGTGGAGACTGAGCCACAGAGGTCAAGTGATTTGCCAAATCACGGTTAGCTGGCAAAACCATGGAATGTTTCTCTTAAGTTCATGTTTTTCACCACCTTCTTAGCTATGAGATTATCATAACCACAGCTAATAGTTGGTAATAAAAAAATATTCTGTTCACTTGAATGTAAATCCCCACTCACAGTTGGAAAGTGGGCCCCATCATTTCAATGTGTCTTTCTGGTAAATCCTCAAGTCAATTCAGCACTACCTTTTCTAAGAAAATCACACTGGATACCCATCTTGACCCCTTATGATTATCCGCATACTTGTTAAGTCTTGCCATCAAAGTTTCCCTCTTCATTTCCTTCGATTCGCTTAGCATGCGGCCTCAGGCTTCTCTAGTCTCAACTATGACTATCCCTATGTATGGTCTCATTGGCTTTTATTTGCCCCTTTCAGATTTTAACACTACTACTGGGCTATTGCTAGTCTATCCCAGGCATTTAAGCATTTTCTAGATCTTGCTGAAAATTCACCTTCCTTAACTTAGCTTTACTTGTTTCACTTGGGAATTATATATCACATTATATCCTAAACTTTTCATTCATTGTTAAGTACATTATTAACAACATAAATTGAATTTCAGCTATGTGCCAGACAGAATGTAGGATACATAAAATACAGGGATAAAAATAAAATAGAGCATCCCAAGCCTCAAGGGGTCTCCAAATTGACTGAACATCAGACTTGCTGGGAGATGTGTGAAAATTCCTGATTCTCAGGTGACGCTCATACCAATTCAATCAGAAGCTCTAGGTAAGGGACCCAAGCATTGGTTTTGGGTTTTTGTTTTTAAACTTCTGAGATGAATCCAAATTAGAGAACCGCTATATTAGAAGACACAAGTATATTAAAAATAACTAATAACAGAAATGTACACAAGATACAGATGTTGTAGAGAAAAATTAATAATGAACTCTCCTTTTGAAGAGGGCTCAAAATATTTCTTGGGAGAGGAGCTAAATTTGATTCAATGAGGAAAAACGGGAGAACATAGCTAGCACCTTAGGCTTACCCATGTTGCCTAAACATAAACTAGGGAATGAAAAGTGTCAGAAGAAACTGAAGAGTTAGTCTGGGGGCAGGCTATGAATACCCATCAATGTCATTTTAAGGAGCTTGGACTTGTGTTCTGGCTAATGGGTGTCCTTCAAGTGACATCAAGCAATAGAAAGATCCAGTCATGCTTAGAGAGATATGAGTTAGCATAGACAGTGGAGGAAAGAGACTAATGAATAAGAGGATAATGGTTAAGAAGTGTTATATTCTAATGAGAGTTGAAGATGGCCCAGGTAAGGATAGTGGCAGTAAAGATAAACATAAGAATAATAGACTCAGGATTCATTTTTAGAAGAAATTCTACTTACTGATGGATTGATAGTGGGCTGGATGTAAGTGATAAGAGAGAAGTAGAAAAATGGAAAGAGGAGGAGAGAGGGAGAGGAAATAAGTATCACAGAGATTCTATTTCTGGCTTGAGCACCCAGGTCTATGTTGGACTCATTTCCCAACAGTAGATACTCGAGGGGGGAAAAGTTTTGGAAGAAAACTTATTTAGTTCTGTTCAGTTTGGGAGACCTGTGGAAAAGGAGAGGGGATAGTGTGCATAAAGGAGAGTCACTGACTGTTAAAAGGTACTAAGGAGAATACTGACAAACATATCTGTTGGTTTTGAACGGAGGTTATTTGTGACTTTGACCACATATAGTATTCTAGCATGATTGTGACAGAAACTTAAATGGAGTGGTTTGAAGAATGAATGGAAGATGAGGAAGTTGAGCTGGTCAGAGGGTAGGATGAGACAGTAGGTGGAGGGGGATGTGAGGTCAAGAGAGGGTTACTTTTATCTAATGGGCAAAGCTGCATCATGTACACTGATGGGAATGACTCAGTACAAAGGGAGAGATTTGATGGTGCAGAGAGAGGCAAAAGGAAATACATATAGAGGGAAAACTCTTGAAAAAATGAGAGTTGCTAATATCTGGAGCTTATATAGCGGGACTGACTTTTGATAGGAGAAGGTGGGTACAGAAGTACATGGGCTGTGGATTTGTTAGTGAGCAATGTGGAGGTTTCTTTCTGATGGCCTCTGTTTTCTCAAGGAAGGACTTTCCTATATGTCAACTCCCTTGCCGGTCTCTTCTGTGACGTTATTGAGCAGTAGGTTCCTTGTCCCCTTGCTACTTCCAGAAAAGAGGACTTAAAATTAGCAGTGGACATGGGGGAAAATAATAATGATAATCTCTGTTCCCACTAGAACAACTACTTTTGTTGCTGTTGCTATTGCCATCACCATTGGTATTACAACTGTCATTTATTAAATACTGCTGAGTGCTAGCCACTCTAACAACTTTTCCAATTTTTCTTTATTTAGTCTTCTCATCATACATATGAGGTACATACGATTTCCCCACATTTTACAAATGAGAAAAATGAAGCATATAAAGAGAAAGAGAAGCAGAAAGAGAAGGTTATTTCAGAAGCTAAGAAAAAGGTCAAATATTACTGTAAGAGCAAAAAATTGGGTTTTGAGTTCTCTTTCACCACAAGCTCCAATGCAGTCTATCACTGAGTGGGTTCTATGGATGAATAAAAGAATGACCACATAAATGTTGCTCAGTGCATATGTCGCAGTGCTGATGGATCTGTCTCTCTATCCTTGTTCTCTGGTTATCTGCTGTGAGTGATACCTGCCTGGCTGATGACCCAAGGGGCTTGGATGTCTGGTGATGACTTAAGGCAGTGGTCGGCAAACTCGTTAGTCAACAGAGCCAAACATCAACAGTACAACGATTGACATTTCTTTTGAGGACCAAATTTTTTAAACTTAAACTTCTTCTAATGCCACTTCTTCAAAATAGACTCGCCCAGGCCGTGGTATTTTGTGGAAGAGCCACACTCAAGGGGCCAAAGAGCCGCATGTGGCTCGCGAGCCACAGTTTGCTGACCACAGACCTAAGGGAACAGCGATGGGAAACAAGCTGGACTTGCTCTTTCTATCATTTGGGAGGATAGTGGTAACTTGAAGTTGTCTACGGCTCCTGAAAGCTTCACATCAAAGCGTAAGGTCAAAAAACATTTTAGCAATTGACTAAATTTCAAATAGAACTGTAAATGCATTTCTTTCTTTCTCTTTTTCTACCCATGCACTTGACTGATACAGTAAGAAAGTGAGGCATGTAGGAAAAACCAGACCAAACACATATAATATCTATTGAATAAGTGTCCATTATGTGTAAGTCCTATATGATAAAATGTTTGTGTTTGTTTTGTTTTGCATTTGAATGTGCCAAGGTGGATATTACTTTTTCCTTTTTCGGGGGTGGAGGGAGTGATGTCAATTCTGGAAACTATCTAGTAGAAGATAGGATTGACAACTGGGACCTAAAGATTCTACCCTGTCCTCTATCTCATCACAGGTCTGGAAATATAGTGCATACTTGCTTCCTCCTCTTTGTCTTTTACATAATGGTAACATGCCGGTATCCAGATCTTAACTCCAGGCTCTTTTTAAAAATATATATTTTTATTGATTTCAGAGAGGGAGAGAGAGATAGAAACATCAATGATGAGAGATAATCATTGATTGGTTGTCTCCTGCAGGAGTCCCACTGGGGATCCAGCCAGCAACCTGGGCATGAGTCTTGACTGGGAATCAAATCATGACCTCCTGATTCATAGGTCAGTGCTCAACCACTGAGCCAGGCTTATCTCCAGAGTCTTTTTGACCAAACTCTTGGAACTGAACAGTAAAAATGGCTTTCTGGGAATATTTGAAGTTCCTCCTTTCCCTGAGGAGTGCTTTTCTGCCTTCCCTTCCATCTGTGCTGAGTTCTTCCCATATCCTATTCAAAAGATTCCCATTCCATACCCCCTCTCCACCCCTTCCTCGAGTGGCAAAGCTGTCAGTCTGCCAGGCCTTTTGGAGAACTCTGCTGATAAATCAGTTATTATGAGGATGGGCAATGTTTTTCCCTGGAAACAGTCTTGAGTTTAAAGTTACCTTTTGTTGTATTTTATTTTAAAACAAAACAGAACAATTACTTTATTCGGTTTCCATGCTGGGCCAGGATCTTGGGCAGACATGCCAAAAGAACATAAAAAGGAGCCAGCCTCTATTGAGTGGCTGCAATATCTTCAGAATGATAGCTCTGTAACCTTGTTCCTTCACAGCACTGAAACTTAGACACTGCTATGCCCATTATAAAGAGGTAGATATTGGTTTTCCCAGATCCAGTAACTTGTTCAAAGTTGTACACAACGAGTAAATGAACTGGGATCCCCAGGAGGTCCCATAACTGTCAAGTAGGTGCTCTCTACCTTACACTACCCTGCGTTCTTCAGAAGACGAAGCAAGCATTTCTACCTTCAAATCTATCAAGTAGATGTAGTGAAATGAGTCTCATATGTGAGTAATGGTTATGCGTGAATGTGAAACAATGATCCAGGCTAACTGATCATTGCTCACGTACTCAAGTCAGAAGGGTCAGAGCATTAATCCTGGCTCTTCTACCTTTTGGCATGTTCTAAAACACTTCCTAAATGTCTTTGAGTTCACATTGTTAGGTGGGGATAGATCATGTCTAATGCATTTATTAGACGAATTAAAGTGGAAAATTCATGTAAGATATTTAGCCCAGTTCTTTACATGTTAAGCATTTAATAAATGGCCACTATTTGTTATTAAGAATATTAAGGGTGTGGAAAGGGTGAGTGTAAGGTACTAGGGAAACCCAGAGCCTCTGCCTTTCTATGGGGAATTGCAAGGAAAAAGATTTCACAAAGATCATGTTTGGATTGTATATGAAGAATGAATGAAGGAGGTTTTCAGTGGGAACGGGCATGTCAGGTAAAAGGGCTTGAAAAGTCACCATGGCCAGGTGGCACTGGAGAGCGGCCATCACACTAGGTGCTTAAACATCCTGCAGATGTGTCTGGACTTCATTGTATGGTGTGCTAAAGGAAACCCTCAAATCTTTAATGAGGGAGTGACACAAGGCTATTGGTTTTAACATCACTATGGCTACCGTGAGATGCATGGTCAGGAAGCCCCAGGAGTCTTCTCTCCTCATTCTTCATTCTCTGTGCATAGTCACACCCCTGGGCCCTGGGAATCTTCAGGCTATGAAATCACATGCAAAGGGCATAGGGGTGGGGTGGGGTGGGGAGGAGATAGAGAAAGAAAGCAAAACAACCAGAAGGGGAAATAGCAGGTCCCAGGAGACACAACAGAGATGCCCTCACTGTTCTAACATGGAGAAAATGAGAAAAACAAGGAGCACATTACAAACAAGAACATGTGTATGCATTTATTAACATTTCCAGCATGGATTTAATTTTCCGTGTGCATCCCGCCTACACAGAGCCTGATGCGTTTCATCTAACCTCTCATTAAGTTGCGTGCAAGTCATCTTTATAATGTGTCCTCGGGGGGAATCTTCAAACAGATTCTATAATCTTGCTTATAAATGGCTGTCTTTCAAAATGCTGTTTATATTCATTCTTTTATCAGCTCTTCCCCCTTTCCCTATCCTCCCCCACACACTACTTTTTGAACCCTTTGCCTTTTCTTAGGTCAAGAAATGGATTTCTAGCAACTTGGTTGAGTTGAAACAAAGTAGTGGGCTTTGAGATCAGGTACACCTATCTGCCTTAGCTCCTAGCTCCACCACTAACTTGACAGGTTATATTTGCTCTCTGAGACCAGAAGTCACCATTAATAAAATGTGGACAGTGACAGAAAGCACTTCATTTTGCTGTTGCAAGTAAATGAGATAGTCTCCCAGAGCTTTCAGCACACCAATGGGTGTTTGTGGTTATTCTCCATTTTTCCTCCATCATACCTGTCATTTTTATTAGCAACCTCTAGAACTGAGTTTAAATACTGGCTGTATCACTTGTTAACTGCTTCCTTGATGAGCCTGAGTTTGGTTCTATCCTTTGAAAATGGTATCGAGCTAGAAACATTTTACTCATGATATTCCATTCAGACAAAATAACACTAATATATATATATATATATATATATATATTTTTTTAATTAGATGTATTGGGGTGACATTGGTTTATTTTCTTTAATACTTCTAACTAGTGATGAAACAGGCATTATTGTGCCCTCATATCACAGATGGGAAGTGAGAGGTGCAGACAGGTTAAATTATTTGACAAGGATACACAGCAAATACGTGGTTGGGTTAACTTTCAAGTCTAGGCATTGAGGTTCCAGACTCCATGTTAACCATCCCATTCCCTTGTTCCATAAAAAGCATGACCACAGCATTTTACATGGTTCACTAGGCTTAGCTGATTTGTCATGTTAATTTATTTCACCCCTCCCTTCTGGATCCAGAAAGCAAATATGGCCTGTACATTTTGAGAAGAGCAAAAGAGAGGATAAAAGCCAAATTAATAAGACAATGCAGGGTGTGAATAAGCGAGTATAATTATCATCACCAGGGAACCAACACTGAGCCCTGTGGCACATGGCTTGGGATAGGGAAATAAGTAGTTCAACAACCAGTTCTCTGTCCCCAAATGAATGTTAAATCTAGCAAAGAAATGACAGGCATGCCATTCTCTGTGATACAACCCACATTTATAAATAAACCTTAAGAGGTGCTGTAAACTTAGGAAAAATGGTGTTTATGTCCATACAGTCTCAAGTGTATGATAACCACAGGACACTGTTAGAAGGGACAATTTAAGCTCTACCAGAAAGTAAGTAAAATATATTCACTAATAGTCCCCATCACTGGCCCTCTTGAAAATAAGGTTAACATATTGGGAAGAGATAGTCTTAGGACAAATGTGCATTTATACTTTACACAGACAGAAGAAAATACCTACTGTTTTAGGAATTAGGCAAATAATAATGCATAGCTTATTTACATAGATGATGAAGAACAAAATGGAATCAGAACAATAGCTCAGCCCTTAAATCAATTCTTGAATAAAAATACCTGTACAAAGGGATGAGTGGCCACATGCTGAATGACAAATCTGATCGGTAGTATCAATCCATATTTTTTATCAAATAAGAAAACTGATGCTGTGGCCATTTGGACCACAGAAATCCAATAATGGCACATTTTAACTGGATTGTTATTGGCTGTGGTACTGTCTACCTTGCTCATTCCAAACTCCAGTACCCAAAACAGTCAAGAACCAAGACAGAAGCTCCGACAGACCTGAAGACACTGTTGCCATCAGAGGCAGGTTGTTTTCCTATAGGGTCCTAGTGGTCCAGCTTGGAAACAGAATTCCCTGAGGGCAAAGGAGAAGAGGAGAGGCTTATAATCAAGTCAATCAGATCTGGGACAAAGATAATGATGCTGCCCTTAGAACAAAGTCTCTATCTTCCTGCAATCTGTGTCCTCTTTTGGGTAAAAATAAAAATTGTATCATCTTCATTAAAATCATTTCAAAGTAAGTATTTCCAAAGTGAGAGAAGAATTAAAGAAACTCAAATTTAACAAAGATTAGAAGTAAGCCATAAAAATGGCAATTTTATCCAGTCTTTCAAATTACACACAGAAGCAGGGATTGGATGGCTGCTCACTTCAAACCTGTCTCCTGCATTGGACCTGTTTTTGCATTTTTTTTAGAAAGCAGGCTGTGGGTGGTGGTTATTCTAATGTCTTCTTTGCTAAAGGAAACTTTTTCTATGGAAGTGGAGTATGCTTTTACAGGAGAAATGGGGACAAATGAGCATACCACCCTGATTATACTATTATGAGAGCTAACTTTTGCAGAGCCCTTCCCATGAATGTTCACTGTGCTATGTTCTTGACTTTCATTACATCACTAAATCCTCAGAAAACCCTTCAGGTTATATTTTCAAGGTTTAAATCAAAACTAGTCTAAAATGCAGAGGTAGCAAATGGTGGAACCCTGATTCAAACCCAAGAGTCAGTCAGACTCAAGAGTCTACCCTCTCAAACACAGTGTTTACTGGATCCAAGCTTATATTTTAAACTAGAGGCCCAGTGCATGAATTTGTGCACATGTGGGGTCCCCCAGCCCTCCCCAATCAGGGTGTTGGGGGCTGATTGGGGACAGGGCCAGCCGGGGGGGAGGGGCCACAGGCAGTTGGCCGTCCAGCCCCACCCCCTGGTCAAAACAATTTGCATATTAGCCTTTTATTATATAGGATGACTTTTTTAAAGAAATAAATTATTAAAGATTTATGTATTTACTTTAGAAAATTGGGAAAAATTCAGATAACTATGAATCACTCAGATATAATCATAACAGAACATGGTCCCATTCATGAAAGTAACAGTATATTATTAGCATAGATTTTTCACAACTTTTTCATTGTTATTTCAGACACCAAGCATTTGAACCATGTATAAATCATGACTTTCTTGCTTTGCATTTGACCTGCCTCAGGAACTTCATAGGGGTCCATCTCTTAGCGTCAAATGCTTCTCTTCTGGGTTTTGACACGACACCACCTCCCCACCTCCCCACCCCCGCCCGTCACTTTCTTCATCTCTCTGATCAAATATCCACCTTGAGAGAGGGCCTCCCAGGTAGTAAATGCTGTGAGAGCAGATGCTTTGGTTTCCACCTTATTGCTAGAACCTAGTAAGGTTTCTGGCACATAATACGTACTCAATAATGTTTGCTGAGTAAAAGCAACATTGGATAAGTCATTATGTTTCCCATTTAGAAGTCAAGGAAAGTAAAATAACTGAGGGGAGAAGGCCTGCCTATGGCTAGTAGACAGAAGAATAGGGCATTAGTTCCATTCTCCTAATTCTTAACCACATGCTTTCTCCCACCCAGCTTGGTCCTGCCTCTAATGTAATTGGCTCTGTGCACAGGGCCAGCATAAAGCCCTATCAGTGTAACACACCCACTAAATGGATCTGATTCCTGGTACTTAAGGAAGAAAAATGCAGCATTGAAAGAATGGCCTCCTATTTATCTTTACAAGGGCTACATTTTTGGAAATGCTAACAGGAAGGAAATAAATTACACCAGCACAACCACAGGAAGTATGCACCTTCCCTTTGTTCCCAAGAGTGAACTTGGTTCCACTTAACCTATTGAATCCCAGGTTGAGAGCTTAGCCCCAGCCCAGTTCTGTGACCTTGAGGGACTTACAGCCTCTCCAGAACTCAGGTGTGCATGTTGTAACATGCATGATTTGGATCAAATGGACTCTAAGCCCCTTTATGCTTTAACATGTTAGGTGTTGAGCACACTGGGTTCCCTCCTCCCCTCTAAGAAGACAGACATGTCTCCGGGGATGGAGAGGAAACACATCAGGTACAATTAATGTCAGATGAGCAGCAAGTCCAGGATCCTAAGTTGCTTCTCAGATAGTTGGATAAGAAAGCATGCAAAAATAAAGCCCTGTTGTCAAGTTAAAAAATAAACCATTGTAAAGAACAAAATCTGTTACCTTTTCCCTCACAAAAGCAGCACCAGGCCTGAAAATAGCGTGCACAAAAACAAATATGTGGGAAAGTTCTTTTGCTGCTGCTTCCAGCACTTTTCCGATCTCTTTTTCTCACTTCACGCTGACTGTCAAATGGTCTATCAAGAGGTTAGTTTGTAATTAAACTCAGATCTAATTGCTGGAACAAGTTACTAATTGTGTTCTTAAATCCTTTTATTCTATACCCTAGAAACCAGTGCATTCTAGCCTTTAAATGCTAGCGGTTGGAGAGAATCACATAAGTACAGCTTTTAGCAGAAATTTCGTTCATTTGAAGTTTTACCCAGAGCATCAATCAAGAAAACTAAAAAACATGAAACCAATTGGTAAAGGGAATAACTCTCCCTTCACAGCAATAACAAAAAATAAATTTGAAGAAATGCTCTGCCTTCTCTCTTTCTGGATTATAGATAGTGCCATGCTTACTGATCAGTTTACATAGTAAGACCTGTTTTCAGGAATCTGTCCATTTTTAAATGGGGCTTCCTATCTTTAAAGGGTCAGTTGGGTGCTCTTGAGGTATGGAAAATCTTTGGAAGCCATTCAAATCCATTCAATGAGTCATCCCATCTTGAAAAAAAGAAAAAGAATGTAAATGATGCAAGTGACTGTTTAATTTGAATTTGAGTTATTCAGAGTAAACAAGGTAATGAATCTGAAAGAGAAGAACAACAAAAAGACATCCATTCAGATGATTGTTTGGCCTATCTAATGCTGATGGAGGCCAGTTTAAAATGCTTTTTCTGTATTTGGAGAGTGTGTTGGGTATGCTTGGTTGTGTCTTGGATCTCTATCCATTTCTCCTCCCTAAGAAGTACTTGAGTTTTGGGTAACAGTGACCCTCCACCCTCCATTTCCATGGCTTCCATTCATTGGTGTAACCTTACCCACCCTTAGTTTTGGTCACAGTAATGAGGTCATTGGGCCTGGGACAAGCTCATGACCCACCAATTCGAGTCAATGAAGGCAAATGAGACTCATTTCCACATCTTCCTCTGTGTCAGCAAAGTCTATGCTCTCTCTCCTGCTGTATTTAAATGGGGGCAACATGAGGCCCCAAGGAGCAAATGTCTATCTTTCCACCCAGAATCATTTGAAATCCTTTCTTATTTTAGGTGATTTCTTTCAGAGTTAATCATGCTTTCAACTAAAATCCTGACTGATGAAGTAAGGGATGACTAAGATAATTCCATTTCTTCTAGAGAATTTGGACATAGAATGAAGTTAACCCACAATCAGAAAGGGAGAGAAGAGATATAGATGTTAGTGACTTTATCAAGTTGCTTGATCAAATGTCACTTGAAGTTATACTTTTAGCTTTTTCTTAAGCTATGTGAGTCAGTAATCTTCCCTTTATTGTTTCCAAAAACATGTGCTGAGTATTTATTATTTGGCAGCCAATGATCTAGAACCAGGGACAACTTTGAACAAGAGGCCGCAGGATTCCAGTGTGAGGACAAATAGAGTAAAACTAATGAATACACAAACAAGAAGATAGAATGATAAACTGAAATCATGGATTAATTTCCTAAGGTTGGCATAATTAAGAAACCACCAACTGGGGGGTCATAAATCCCAGACATTTATTGTCTCACAGTTCTGAATAGTAGAAGTCCCAGATCAAGGGGTCAGCAGGAAGGGTGCCTTCTGAGGACTGTTCCGTGTCTCTTGCCTAGATTCTGGTGGTTTGCTGGCAATCAATCACCAGCATTAGGGATAGTACCATTGTAGACACACAACCACAATTTCTGCCTTCATCTGCTTGTGGCGTCCACGCCTGTATCTTCACATTGTCTTCTCTGTGTATGTATCTTCTCTATGTCCACACTTCCTTCCATCAGGATAACAGTTATATTGAATTAGAGCCCACTCTAATGAACTTATATTAACTGAACTAGTTATATCTGCAAATCCCTATATCCAAATAAGTTCACAATCTGAGGCACTGGGGATTCTGACTTGGCCAACATTTTTGGGGAGGGGAGTCACATGGGATTAGGGATCACTTTAGGGGTATCTTGATCATGAAATGTATTTCTGAGGAGGTACCATTTACTCAGAATTAACAGATAAAATGGAATGAAAAGACTAGATATGACCATAAGGGAAGAAAATAATCATTTCAGACAAAGGGAATAAGGGAGTGCATTACTGCATGTCATGGTAACAAACAAACAAAGACCAAAAAGCAACTATAGAAAAAGCTTTTATTGCTTATGTCCATTTGAGTTGTATTTCCTATAACTTTAAAGTTAGAGAATTAAATAAGGAGGATCCCATTGAATAATTATTAGAATATTACCTCCTAACTGTAACTTACTTATAAAATCCCCAGTCTTTTCTTTCTTGTACAGTGGGGTGATTTTTCCCTTGTTGCTTTGATATTTGTTGGATATTGTGATCTTGGGTGTCATTCCATGTCAAATTTTACTAATCATTTGATTTCTGAGGTTGAGGATTGCCAAAAAATAGTGTGGCCTCGATAAAAACCAGAAGCATGAGAGGAACTCCAATCTAGTTTAGGAGTGGGGATATGCCAATAAACATTTAACTAGTGACTTTCCTTGGACAATAAAAAGCCCTGATTTTTAGCAGGTGTCAATTTCCAGTGTGTTACTACTCCCACCGTAGCTGACTTCAAGCTAGGAACATGATAGTCCTGAACTGAGGAGTGCACACAATCATTTCTCCCAAGCCAGTGACAGCCACCTCTGGCACACCATGGACAGGGGATCTGTTTCAGAAATCTATCTACGGAAATGATCATGCTTTGCTATCAGACTAACTCAGGTTGTCCATATGTTGCTAGCACTTAAAGCTGCAATCTTGCCCTACCCGGTTTGGCTCAGTGGATAGAGCATGAGCCTGTGGACTGAAGGGTCCCAGGTTCTATTCTGGTCAAGGGCACATGCTAGGGTTTGGAGCTCAATTCCCGCCCCCACCCCCCCCCACCCCCCCCCCCCCCCGTGCCCATTGGAGGTGTGCAGGAGGCAGCCGATCAATGATTCTCTCTCATCATTGATGTTTCTATCTCTCTTTCCCTTTCTCTCTGAAACCAATGGAAATATATTTTAAAAATAATAAAGTTGCAATCTTCAGAAATTTATTTATCTCAATGACTGTCAGTGTCCTTTTCTATAAGACACTGCAAAGGATTCTTATGGCAACCAACAGAGCTGGGAATATAGAGAACAACTAATGTGTTAGCTTTGTTTTTAATTTTGTTGTTGA
Source organism: Corynorhinus townsendii (assembly GCA_026230045.1). Lineage (NCBI taxonomy): Eukaryota > Metazoa > Chordata > Mammalia > Chiroptera > Vespertilionidae > Corynorhinus > Corynorhinus townsendii. The sequence continues at coordinate 164,136,822 of JAPDVU010000005.1, read as the reverse complement.
TAGAAAAGTTTTCTTGTCTTTTGAATATGCTCACAAAAAAGGAAAATGAGTGTAAATAGTGTAATTGGACATGGAATTTTATCTGATGGGATACCAACTCTTCCTTCTTATGCTGAATCTAGTAGGAACATTGCAAAAAAGGGAGATTTCTGAATGGATGTCTATGACTGGAATTGTGCTCATGATGCTTAATCTAAAACTAGTTCCTGGCCATGGAGAACATATTATATCAGCCTTTGGGGAAAAGGGGGATTCTAAGCCAGTAGGTGATTCAGATGATTGAGGAATGTGACAAAAAGTAGGGAAATCTTTGAGGACTTGGATTCTTAATCACTCACTGTCATCAAAACTGCTATATATATATATATATATATATATATGGATTCACTCCATTCTCCAAGAGGAGACTAAACAATAATACTCTGCCTGTGCAGAGGGGAGGCAAACCCAAGTGCCAAGCATTAGGCAAATTAAAAGGGATAAGTGAAATAGGCCGTGTGTGTGTGTGTGTGTGTGTGTGTGTGTGAGAGAGAGAGAGAGAGAGAGAGAGAGAGGATGTAGCAATTTAAATTGAATATGTCTAAAGGCAGTCACATTTTAAGAGGTTTAATGTTCATACAGACCCAAATAAAACATATTCACCATGGGATGTGGGTCTCAGTTTGAGACCTTGATCTATGTTGAGAAGCGTGTCAAGCCCGCTCCTAGAATGCATGTCAGCTCAGGTTTTAATGGAGATAAAAACAATCAAGTTAACATGCCCTTTTCCACGCTAGATTGGTTCATTTTTATTTTTAGTATTTTTCTTTTATCCATAATGAAAATAAGTTAATTGAAAACAATCCAAACAAATCACAAAGGCATATGGAGTAAAGTAGAGGGCCCTCAAGCTCTTTCACTCGAAGAGGACATCTGAGCATGTGCTGAATATCCTCTGTCTCTGCACACACATGTACACACATGCACATACATGTGTGCACACACAGTACTGTGTGATTTTGCAAACTGAACTCATGATATGATGCTACTTGTAAATTATGAATATGTTTATTTAATCACTTTTGTCTTAGAATCCTGTTTCTACAATTTAGTACATTTTGGCTCCACATATGGCATAAAGTAATTGTATTCAGGTATCAAAGCATCACATCTAATCAGTGTCGATCTTAAAATAAAACATTTCTTTTTTTGTCTTCACTTCTAACAGTTAGGGGAGAAAGGGGCGACCTTGTTTTAGAAACCAGGCAAGCACTGTTATTAGGAATTTATCAACCTTTACTTATCTCTGGAATTCCACCCCCTCCCCCCACTCCCTCTCCTCATTGTGTTTTATCTTCTCTTTGCTGATCTTTTTCTGTAGATGACCTTTCGTGGTATTTCTCATCTGCTGGTCCCATCAACCCTAACTTTGTATCTGCTAAAACTGAGGTAATTGCTTTTAGATGGGTATAATTAAGAAGCCATTAGTGTAAAGTTTCATTTCAGTTTACGCCTTGGTCTGCATTTGAGCAGAGGAATATGAAATTAAGGTATTAGCTCCTTTCAGAGGTATGAGTCACGAGCTACTAAGCTTCAAGAGCAGTTTCTCAACTCTAGTGATTGTGCTTTTCTGTTTGAAAATCTTCTCTTTGGAATTCTCATAGAGGGAGTATTTTTAAAGAGAGGGGAATAAGTCTATAGAGACAGACCTGGATTGGGTACATGACTTCCAAAGTGTGAGTGTCCATATTGTCCTATGAGGGTCAGATGAGATCTTTAAAAAGTTACTAATGTAGAAAAACCCAACCTAGAAACCTCTGTTTCCTTTCATTGTAGTGTAAGAATTCTACCTTTTTGAGGGCAACTGTGAGAGAGATTAGAAAGACTATCCATGACCTGAATGAAGAGTCCAAGACAAGACGACTTAATGTGATTTGGGGTTAAACTTCCTAGAAGAGTAGTTCTCAAATGTGGCTGCATATTAGAATTCACCTGTTATATTAGTTTGCATAACCACTTTCCACAAACTGGGTATCTTAAAACAAAGAAAAATATATTTTCTAACAATTCTGGGGGCTAAAAGTTTCAGTTCAAAGTCATGCCATGCCATGTCAAGGCCATGCTCCCTCTGAAGACTAGGACAAATTTCTTACTTGTCTCTGCTTAGCTTTTAGGGATGTTGGCAATCCTGGGCTCCGTTGTCTGTGTGTCCTCTCTTCTTACAAAGATACCAGTCATTGGATTTAGAGCACGCTTAATCCAATACGGTCTCATCTTAACATTGGCAGGTCAAAACACCTGCATCTTAACTTTTCATCTGTGAAGACCTTATTTCCAAGAAAGGTCACATTCTGGGATTCCAGGGGGGTCATAAATTGTGGAAGGATGCTCTTCAGCCTATTACACCTCTAAATATTTTAAAAATTTCACCCCAGATCAATTAAATTAGAATTAGAGCCGAGCACATATTGGAATCACTGAGGGAGTTTTAAAAGAAACTGATACTTTGGGTCTTAAATCTAGAGATTTTGGTCTACAAAGCAGATATTCTAGCAAGTACAATATTGTTTCTTTAAAAAAAAATAAATGAGATCATGTAAAGTGAGCAGAAGAAACTTCACACATGATATACATTAAATTAAAATTTTCATTGGTTTGATGGGTTTATAGAAATGAGGACATACTTTAACATATATAAGGATGCGATGTTTAGTAAGTATTGGCACCCATCTTCCCCTGCCTTTTCCAGGATAAATCTGATGATCTACTTTATGTTTCTAGGATCAAGATTTTGCCTAGTATATGGTCTGCTATTATCATAACCCTTACACATCCTGCTTTCCTAATAGATAAAGCTTATCATCTTCTCCACATTGAAGTCTAATTGCCACTGTCCTCCCATGTCCCATCCTTTAACAGGTCAGTTTGTAAGCTCTAATCGTCTCTAGTCTCCCAGGGTGACTGACTAATTTAGTTTGCTCAAGATTGAGGTATTTTGCACCATACAGGTTTTATAGTTCTAATTCTAGGACAGTCCCAGGGACTCTAGCATGGCTAGTCACCCTAAGCCTGACTCAGCCAGTCATGGATAACAGAGCATGCCTAGTGTTACCTCAAGAATGTTACACATGTTAGAAATGTATAACAATGCTAGTAGCCAGAATTTTTGAGGCAAGTACTTTGTCCCTGGCACTGAGCAGGGGACTTTAAGAGGAATTACAAATGTATATAAAATAGGCCACTTGTCTTCAAGTCTATGTATCAGAGAGCGAAATAACATGATGATGGTGATGGTGATGGTGATGATGATGATGATGATGATGCTTACTGCTCACTTACATTAATCCAGTTTCTGTGCTAAGGGGTTATGTATATTATCCATTTAATATTCATAGCAACCTGTAGGGTGAGTGGCTCCATTGTCCTCATTTTCTAAGTGAAGAAACTAGAGTTCAAGCAGCTTTTGTGACTTCTGCAAGGTCTCACCGCTAGCATGTATTTTGGCCCAAATGTAAACACAGGCAAATGGACTCCAATAGCACTGGTACCGTTCCTATGCCATACTGAATGAATGCACGAGGGATGCATAAATGCAAGTTAGAGGAGGACAGAGGAACCATGGTCTCGCTTGATGTGATCCACAAGACTGCTAGGGACAAAGGGGGAGAATTGAACTGGCGCTTATAGCTTTTAATGCATCATGACTGCCCTTAAGTGGTTTATTGAAGGGAAACATTCATTGAGCACCTAATATGTATAAACCACATAAAGAAATATTGAAGCAATGCTAGTAGCCAGAATTGTTGAGGCAGTTACTTTATCAGTGGCACTGTGCTAATAAGCACTTGATATAATATCACCTCCTGGCATGGTTTCACGATACCCACCTAACAGAATACCGTAATTATCCCTGTCACAGAAAATAAATTTAGGGTCAAAGGCATCAATTAACTTGATCCAGGATCTCACACCTAGTTTCTGGATTCAGATCTAGGTCTGTTGGTTGGTTTGTTGGTTTATTCATTTGATGATGGAGCGTATTTCTTCACCATCATGTAGTCTTGCTTCTCATGCTGAGGGTGGCATCAGAAGATTTCAGTGAAACTTAAGTGAAAAGTACAGAAATTTCATGTGGAAGATGCTTCTTACTAAAGTTGGTTAATGGTTAATTCACCTGCTCAAGATTGGCGTGCTGGTGTGAGAGCTGCGGCAGAACAGAGGTCACGAAAGGCCGGAAACTTGCCAGCCAGGAGAACTGGGGGCATGGAGCCTTCCTCATCTTTGGGACACAGCTAGCTCTCAGGCATGGAAAGCACTCCTGTGACAAAATTGCCAGTACAGTTAATCAGGACCTAATTGAACAGTTCCATCTCTGACTGAGGGGTGGGGGTAGGGGAGTGATGGAGGATGGGGAGGGGAAGGAAGAAAGCACATAACGCCCCTCCATTTAAAAGAGTGGAATGCGTCTTCTCATCCATAATGCAGCACCATAATGTTCTTGTATGAATTGAAAATACCAGGCAATCAAAGGCCATATGTCTTCAGCTTAGATCCACAGAGTGTCCATGTATTTTTAATCAAGGCTGCATCTCCGAAGTATGTTTATGCTTTCTTGGCATAAAAGATGCTCCCTCAGATTAGCTCTGCACCCGGCTCCAGGCTGTTGTTACCTCTGGCCACGCCAGAAGAAGGGAAGTTGGCAGGTTCCCCATAACGCATTACTGTAAAGTGAATGCAAACTGTACTTGAAGGATAGTGAACCCTGAGCAATCCATTAAGGCTGAGGAAATGGGCTTATGAGTCACTGAAGTCTGTGCTCCCTAGCAGATCTCTCTGCTTCTACTTTCTCCTCGCTCCCGAAAATTCATTTTTCACACAGCACCCAAAGTGATCTGTTAAAAATGCAAATCCAATCTCCTCATTTCTCTACTTGAAACCCTCTGGTAGAGTGTTTTGAAAATAAGAACGAGACTCTTTGCTCTGGTCCACACAGCTCTACGTGATTTATTTCCCCATACCTATTTCCCATCATGCCTTGCTTCCCTACATTCATGATGCTTCAGTCACACTGTTCTTATTTCTGCTCCTGTCCACTAAGTAGCCACTCTTTCATACATTTGCTCAAAAATGTTTGAGCGCATGTATGGGAGTGGTGTGGGGGTGGGGGCAATGGAGGGATATGGACACATATGTAATACCTTAATCAATAAAAAAATTGAAAAGAAAAAAAAAAAGAATCAGAAATGAAAAAAATAAATAATCTACCTTTAAAAATAAAAATTAGCCCTAACCGGTTTGGCTCAGTGGATAGAGTGTCGGCCTGCGGATTGAAAGGTCCCAGGTTCGATTCCGGTCAAGGGCATGTACTTTGGTTGCGGGCACATCCCCAGTAGGGGGTGTGCAGGAGGCAGCTGATCGATGTTTCTCTCTCATCGATGTTTCTAACTCTCTATCCCTCTCCCTTCCTCTCTGTAAAAAATCAATAAAATATATTTTAAAATAAATAAATAAAAATAAAAATTATATATATATATATATATATATATATATATATATATACACACTAGGTATATGCCGGGAGCTCTTCTAAGTATTTTGGGATATACCAGTGAACAAAATACAAATCTCCCTGACCTCTTGAAACTTACATTCCAATCAGGAAAGATAGATAACCAATGATAAAGAAAATGAAAATGTAAGATGTATAGCATTTAGGTAGTGACAAGTTCTTGAGAGAGAGAGAGAGAGAGAGAGAGAGAGACAGAGAGAGAGACAGAGAGAGAGAGAGAGAGAAGTATAAACGGGGTCAGGATTAAGTGGCAGGAAATGATAGGTTGTGACATTACATGAGGTGGTCAGGAGAGATGTCTCCGGGCAAGGCATTTCCTCTTCCTGCTTTCTTTCTCAGTACACCCTTCACCCAGATATTTATATATGTTTCTCAGAACTCAAGTCTCAGCTGAAGTGTCACCTTTCAGGAATGACATTTCCTAATCCTCCAATGTGAAGTAGCCACTTCTAGTTAATCTATCTCACCACAGAAGGTGAGATAGCAGTATCTGAGGCTACATTTTTTCTTTTATGTATATACTTTATCTGCAATACTCATGGACTGTAAGTTCCATGAGACTAAGGTCTTTATCACTTCAGTATTGAGTCTCCTATGTCTGGATCCATGCCTAGGATATAGTAGGTACTTAACAAAGATACCTTTGAATAAAGAAATGAAAGAATGGATGAAAATATCAACACATCAATTAAACTATTGGGATAAGAGAGGTAAGTAATATTTGGCATTGAGAAGTCATTGGCAAATGTTATTATTTGGTTAGTAACATGTCGTTTATTTAAAAAGTGCAATCCAGAAAATAGAGAATAGATCAGAAAAATAGTATCGAAAGAATAATTAAAAAGATTAAATCTCATTCAAAATAGACGTCCTTTTAAAACCTCAAGTGTTCATTTCTCTCCATTCTCACAACCACCATGCTGGCCTATGTGCCATCATCTCTCCTTGCACTGTTTTTTTACTCTTGCTGCCATTCAAAACATTTTTTTTTCAAAGTCCAGGAAGGGTGAGTCTTTAAAAATGTCAATTTGATTATCTCTTCCATTGCTTAAACCCCTCAATTACTCCCTATGGAGCATAGGAATTGGTCCAAAATCTTAAAGTGGCTCCCAGAGATGAAGAGTTGGCCACTGGCCACTGCTCTAGTTTCGTTTCATCTCTCAGGACTTCTCACAGCTCTGTATTCTATCTGACTGATCTTTACATTGCCTAGTGCTGCCACCTTTCCTTTAGAGCACTGGAAGATAATTTCTCTGTGTGGAAGTGTTTTCTCTGCTCTCTATGTCTGGCTAAGTCCTAGTTATCTTTTAGGTCTCTACTTAGACTTCATATCCTCTAGCAAGGACTCTCTGATCCCTAAGTTTGGTCTTGGTTCTCTTCTCTGTGGTCTCATACCAAGTTGCACTTGCCCATAATATGACTTTCCATAGTGTGAATTGCAATTGTTTGATTCTTTTAAAAATATATATATATTTTAGATTTCAGAGAGGAAGCGAGAAGGAAGGAGAGATAGAAACATCAATGATGAGAAGATCATTCATCAGGGGTCCTCCTGCACACCACCTACTGGGGAACAAGCCTGCAACCCAGGCATGTGCCCTTGACCAGAATCCAACCTGGGATCCTTCAGTCCTCAGGCCAATGCTCTATCCACTGAGCCAAACCAGCTAGGGCAATTGTTTGATTTCTTGCCTATCTCTACCACTAGGCTTATGCAATAAAAGGGCAAAAATAATGGATGCTCCCTTCATTCTTGTAGTTCAGGCATTTCACATAAAACCTGACTTACAGTATTTTCTCCAAATATATTTGCTGAATGATTAGATAGAATGTGGTCAGTTAAAATAGCAAGACTTTTTTTGCAGACAGAACTTTGGGTATTATTTCTCATGCTAAAACTCTACTCATGGGTCTCATTATTCTGTGCCAACACTGCTAAAAGCCAAGAAAAGATATGGAAGAAGTTGTGGGTATAAAGCTTATATTTAAAAAATAAAATATATGTATATTATTGACTTTTTACAGGGGGGAAGGGAGAGGAACAGAGAGTTAGAAACATCGATGAGAGAGAAACATCAATCAGCTGCCTCCTGAACACCCCCCACTGGGGATGTGCCCGCAACCAAGATACATGCCTTTGACAGGAATCGAACCTGGGACCCTTCAGTCCACAGGCCGATGCTCTAGCCACTGAGCCAAACCGGTCAGGGCTACAGCTTATTTTTTTGATACTAATGTCATAGAGTATAATTGGATCCTTCTGTTCAAAAGTCTCAGGAACCAAGAAATTGATCTCCCAAGACACGGATTCTGACTCATATTAAAAATATTGAGCACAAGGGCTTCTACAGATTAGGGGATTCTAGCGTTTTATCACAATGGAAAGGACCTTAAGATTAGTGGCATTGCCCATGGCTGAAACAGATTGAAGTGGCCATAGAAATAAGGGACGCACAAACTGAATGAAGTCTTTTAAAGTATATTATCCAAAAATCTCATTTTGCTGATGAAGAAAGCAAAAACTCTGATGGTGTTTAAATGTCCTCTCTGTTCATGGATTGAATTCTTGACTTTTCTTTGCAACCTACAGTTTCTTTCATCCTTTTCATTCCATTCAACTCAATATATTTTGATTGGTTTTATTTTATTTTTTTCTTAATCATATGCCAGACATTAAGAATAGGTCCCCCGTGTGAAAGCGACATGTCAGTTCTGAGACATAAATGTGAGTTTTCTCTCATGGTTCATTGTGCATTCCGTGAGTGCAATTGCTTTTCTGTGGCTCATCCTGCATCCAGCTAAGTTCAGAAATCTATTTCTCTTTAAAATCCTTTGACTAATTCACTTGCACCAGAGGTTTGGTAAGCAACACATATTTTATTTAAATCATCATAGGGAAAAAAGACAGGGGAATATATCACACATCCCTAAGCAAGCAATTTAGCAGCCCTCCCATATAAAGATATAACTTCTCTAAAATCCCTTGGCCCTCTGTCACTGGGGATTCCATTTTCTTCCTTTTAATGCATGAAAAAAAAACCTTTTTAATTGACTTAGAGCTCTTCTCTCCAGTATTTTTCTCTAAGCATTTTGAATTTGAGACACCATAATTCAGCTCTGAACTAGCTCCTCCTTCCAACAATACTTACCCAATCACAGTTATCATAGTTGTTGAGCTAAGCAAAGGGTCTCCCAATGAGCAGAAATGCCATCTTTAGAAAACGCATCTTGTGCACATTGCCTCTTTACGCTCGGCTACCAAATCCCAAGGAGCCAAATCATTATTAACCCGTGTTTTGAGCATATGAAAATTAATTTATAAGATGCCCCCAAAGATTCTGACCTCATGGCGTTGTGAAGATCATATAAAATATAAAATTGTTATGTGAGGATCATATAAAATAAGTTGTGAGGATCTTGTAAGTATGGAAAACAAAAACCTGACATATAACCTAAAACAGAATAGAAGCTCAGTGGGTACTGGTTTCTTTCTCCTGAACTTGGTGATTCATCTGTCTCCAAACTTACTACTGTGTTAGTATTTAGGAGGCTTCTCAGCCTCGTAAACCTCAACAGTATCCCTGAAATTTTCAGAAAAGCACAGGAAGTAAAAAAGCATCTCTTGTTATTTGTTCATGATGGAGACATGACATTACTAACATAATCCAGAAAGTGTGTGCGTGCGTGTGTGCGTGTGTGGGTGCGTGTGTGTATTTTCTAGAGAATTTACAGGTACTGAAACCCCCGTGTGAAAGACTGTGTTATGCTCTAACAGGCTGTTGTAACATTCTTTTGTCCCCAGCCCAGTCTTTTGACACTGTAGAGGCTACTGTTCCAGCTGTTAGTGGCGAACAGAGGCACTTCGTGTTTTTATTTGATGCACAACTTTGTTCCTTTCTAGAAATGTTATGGATTAAGAGTCTCAAAGTAGAGAAGCTCCTCTCTATAACCTAATTCACGTTCTCAGCAGCAGATCTTGTGGGTACTCATGTTCATCGCAATAGCTCTCTGTGTTGTGCACTGACTGGAACTATTGGATGCCATTTAACTGCCAGGGATTAGAAACCTCTTAAACCTCCTGGTTCCAGCAATTCAGGAGAGCAGGGTCCCCTGTCTGTCCTTGGGACTGGTGACGAAGCACCCCTGTGAGTGATAAGCGCCTTCAACAACAACACAGATGAAACAGCGTATATTAAAAAAAGCTACCAGACTCTAGACCTGTTGCCTGGATTTATGATTATTGATTTTTTTTTCAATCCCTAAGATTCTCAAATTGTACAAGTAACATGTACTCTGTAAAAAGCTGTGGAAATTACAGGGATGAGTAACAACGGACAAAACATTTATATCATGAATATTATTTCACAGTTAATCTTCACAATCACTTCACAAGATAGACACTTACTTTTATTGTATAAAAGGACAAAATTGAGGTCCAGAGAGATTAAAAAACTTGCCTAAGATGAACATGTGCTAAAGTTACATTTCAAAAGCAGCTACGTCTGGGGAGAGGATGGTCATAAAGCATGGGTAAGTGCGTTATACACATTTCCCCCCTTTAATCTTCACAGAAACCCTAGCAGTTTTGTTTTCGTCTCACAGAAGAGTAAGATGAGGCTCAGGGAAATTCAGTACTCATTCAGAGAGAGCGGACCAATGTTCTATGGGAAGGACTCTGAAGCACTCTTGGGTAATGGGGACCGCCAAGGGGATACGGTTGAGTTTAGTAAGATGCCCTAAATATTCCATAAGGTCTGGAAAGGGGGGAGACTTTGAAGAAGAGAAAAGGGTATCAAAAGGACAGTTATATTAGCATGGAGACTCATTCTGCTTCTACTTTCAATGGCAAACCTACATTTTCTGTGGAGTTGCGTAAGACAAAGCATTGTGCTTGTGTTCAGAGGGCAAGCCTGAGGAAAGGCTCAGGACACCGCCTGCATTCTAAGTGGCCCGAGTGATGGAAAGAATGGGCCCCGTTCCAAATTGATTAGTTCTGCTACCTTCTCATTATTGTTCCGCCTTGAAGTTTGGCATGCAAGCAAGGTCATTCCACGCATGGGTCTGCGTGACTTAACTAATTCTGCTACAACTTCCCTCCCCTCCACACCCCGCACCCCCCTGCTGCAGCATGCCACCTGCACTAAAGAAAATTAAAAATCATCACATGCATTTTACATGAGTTCCCAAGACCAGTGAGAAATTAATGTGATGTTGTTCTTTTGATAAAGATACAGCTGCTTGTGTTTTTTTAAAGATGTTCATGTCATTCAGTAATAGGAAATCTTCCTCAAAATTCCCCCATGGAGCCTGTGCCTCAGGATGAGAAGAAATATGCATGGAGACTCAGAAGAATAGGTTTGAACAAGGCTTCTTCTTGCAGTCCAATTGACAAAGAAATGCCAGGGCTGTGTGTCTGGTCGCTCCCCTCTCTAAACTCTCAGGAGCCTTCATGCTTTTCTATTCCCATAGCTCCTCTTAGGTTGTTCCCTTAGCCTAAAGCGATGTCTTCTCATACTGTCATGTTCAATAGCTGCCAGTTCTTCAAGGTTGACCACAGATGTCTCAGTTTCCATGAAGTCACATCCTCATATCATCACATCAAGATATGATTGTTCACTCCAGCTGGTGTGGCTCAGTGGGTTGGAGGGCCATCCCATGTCCCATACACCAAAAGGTTGCAGGTTTGATTTCTGATCAGGACGCATACCTGGACTACGGATTCAATCTCTGGTTAGGGCATATATGGAAGGCAAACAATTGATGTTTTTCTCTCTCTCTCTCTCTCTCTCTCCCTTTCCCTCTCTAAAATCAATAACCATATCCTCTGGTGAGGATTACAAAAAAAATATATGAATGCTCTCATATCAGATCTTCAGTAATTCTTAAAAAGTTCTGATCTCCTCTGAACCTCAATTTTCCTACTAATAATGTGAGAATGATTATGCCTATATTTAAAGGGAGATTTTAAAATTAGATAATGTATGAGAAACCAAACAGAGTGTTTGGCAAATAATACTAGAAAGCAGTTAATTGTGTTAATATTACTACTAGCCAGGAAATACGATGTCCAATGTTCCTTAAATGAATTTCAGAGCCCTTCACAGTCATGTGTTCTAATTTTATATCCTGACACTTTCTCCAGGGAACCTCTGTTCTGCCCCCTCCACAATTCTTTATTCTGTTAAACTAACCTCACTGTTGAGTGAGCACTGTGCACCGTCATTGCCGAGGGTGTCCATGGTTATTATTCTTTTCACTTTGTTTCCTTCTGCATGAAAACTTACTCAAGATCTCATGGACAGCAAATCACATAGAAAATAAACAGCAGCCAGAATTAAATTGGGTTTCCTTACCCACAGACAGTTCGGCCAGGCTTGTAAAAGGTGCCAAGTCATCGTTAGGAAGTGATTTGCTTGGTTATGAGCATGAGCTTTGACTTTAGACAAACTTAGGTTTGAATGTGATATGAGTTGACTAGCTACACAGTCACAAACAAGTTCCTTCAGGTCTCTTAGCTTAGGCAGTGATCTTTGTAAAAAGATAATAATATATATTTTCTTAAAGTTATTATTATGCCTTATTATGTCCAAAATTTATATTCATCAAGTATATTTATATTTAAAGCTATATTCATGGTATAAATATATGTAATATACACTGAGTGGCCAGATTATTATGATCTCCGAACGCATAATAATCTGGCCACTCAATGTGTGTGTGTGTGTATGTGTGTGCGTGTATATATATATATATATATATATATATATATATATATATATGTGTGTGTGTGTGTGTATATATATATATGCTTTTCTATTCCCATAGGTCTGGTGGGGTCCAGCCAGCCTGGCAAGGGGGAGGGGACATGGGTGGTTGGCTGGCCTGCTGGTCGAACTCCTGGTGAAGGGGACAATTTGCATATTAGCCTTTTATTATATAAGATATACACTGAGTGGCCAGATTATTATGTGTTCAGAGATCATAGTAATCTGGCCACTCAGTGTATAACATGTGTACACACGTATGTAATTTGATTTACGTTATAACTTTAAGATGTTTGTGTATACATCTATTGTGTCTATATTATGATTCTATATGTGATATTAATATATATATATATATATATATATATATTAGTTTTAAGAATATCAACCTTAATTCTGACTCAAGGAAACAGTAGATCCAGAAATCAGCCAATTTAAAATAAAACATTACAATTAAAAGTTTTAAACAGTGTTTTAGTCTAAGGAGAGGCTAAATATTCTTGCCATACCCACTGCCCCCACCCTCTTCAGGCCCTAGAAGAGCCTCCTGGGGCAAGTGAGGGCCTCAGGCAAAGTAGAAAGTAATCTATAGGCAGTGCTCCATGGAATCACTGGGTGTAGAGGGAGGAAAGGAGTGAGTTCCTGCTGTTTACTAACTTGTAATAAATCCCTTCTAAATAATTGAGAAATATAGACCAATGTCTGCTATCCAATGGCCAATGACTCACTTTTCTATGAGAGTCTTGGGGGAAGGGAGGCATTGTATGAGTTTTTTTTTTTGAGCTAAACTGATAACAATTGCCAGGAAGCAAAACCTCAAAGGATTGAGAAAATGCTCCTGAGAATGGCAGTTTTGCACCTTATTTTATACATTAGAATCAAAGGATAAGACTTAAGGGGGTTACATGAACTCCACTGATGATAGAGAGGTAGGAGAAAGCAAAGCTAGGGAGATTGCTAGGACTGGATTAAGCTAAAACAAACAGACACATACTTCTTTTACATAGGTGGGTACAGGATAGTTAACAGGGAACAATTAACATGATAATAACAATGAGGAGTTCTGTGGTCTCCTGCTCTGGTGGGAGATTGTGCCCTGAGGGGTCTGGTGGAAGGTTCTTGCCAGAAGCCAGGAGTGTTGCTGCAGTACAGACTCTGCATGGGAAGAAGGGGGATTTCAGGTATGCAGGCTCCCTCTTAAAATCTAGCAAGGGTGCATGCTCAGTAAGCTACTGATGAAGTAGTCTCTGTTAGTTATAGTTAATAGTTGCTATTGGTAAGTTTTGACTGATCAACATTGAAATATTATTAATGATACTAAATATATCTATACAATGTGTACATACATTTTTGCACATATGGGCAGAAATAAATCTTTCAGTGAAAACCAGCCCCATGAGGGCTTCTCTTTAGCAGTGCACTTTCCCCATTCCTGTGGACAGCCCAACATTTTTGCTGACCTGGCTTCAGTAGATTTTAATTTAGCAAAAAGCCTGGTTGAATAGATGCGTCACAAGTCCCAGGCCATGCAAGACTCAATCTGTTGAGCAGAAATGTTGTTCTAGCTCCATATTTGCGCTTCCTGCTGGCACTGGATCTGTGTATTTCTGTCTCAGTGGAGCATAAATGGAAGGGGTGTCAGGAAGGGAGCCAGGTCTGGAAGGGACAAGAGGTGAAATGGCGGCTGGAAGGTCATAGAGGCTGGCGTGTTGGAAAGATGTAGAGAAAGATGACAGATTATTTCATCAAATAAAAAGGAGCACAGGACATCACCACAGGTTTCCACTTAAAAGCAGTATGAACTTAGACCCCTTTGATGGCCCACAGAGATGGCTAAATAGATTATTGTCTATATGGGAATGTATCTTCCATGTGCATGTATACATTTGACCAGGAGATAAATATTAGGGAGAAAAGAACTGAATTAAAAAAACATAATTGGACCCAGCCAGCGTGTCTCAGTGGTTGATTGAGAACCAGGAAGTCACAGTTCGATTCCCAGTCAGGACACATACTGGGATTGCGGGCTTGATCTCCAGTGTGGGGCTTGCAGGAGGCAGCAGATCAATGAATGATTTTCTCTCATCATTTATATTTCTGTCTCTCTTTCCTTCTCCCTTCCTCTCTGAAATCAATATTTTTTTTTTTAAAAAAAGAATATAATTGGGTGACTTCAATAAGATAGGCTTTGGATTCACTCTCACTCCCGCTGTCTCTCATCCCTCTCCTAAGCCTTCACACACGTGGTCCTCTCTGAATAAAATTCTGTTCCCTGCTTTCTCCACCTGATGAATTTCTATTCATTACCAGATTCTTCTTTGTCCTACTTCATCAGGGAAGTTTTCCTGGCTTCTAATGGATCCACCTAGCTCAGTATCACTTCATGTCCAGTTTGTGGGGCTCTGAGGCCAGATTCCCATAGATTAAATTTTTTCTCCACCACCTACTATCATTGTGGCCTTGTTCAAGTTAATCCATCTGCCCTGGAAATAAGAATACAAGCCAGAAATAATACTAATACCTACTTCCTGGAGTAGGTATTTGAGGATTAAAGGAGGCAATTTATTTAACAAGCTGGAACCAGGGGCTGACATTGAATGCATGTTAACCATTTCTATTCTCTTCAACCAGCTTTTAGGTTGAAATAGGGATAGACTAGGAAAAGCTAACACTCCACATTAAGAGTCTGAATTTTATGTGGTAAGAAACCAAGAGCTATTGAAGGTTTTAAAGAAAGGAGAGACAGCATCAAATTTGAATTTTAGATAGAAAAAAATATATGTATAGGATGAGATGCAAAGAGAGGAAGAATGCTTTCAAATCTGTTCAGTATAGCCTAGTGATTCATTTTTAAGCAATCATATTTAATCACCATTCCCCAAAACTAAGAGTCCTGTTAATTCCTCAAGCATTTATGGAATGCTCACTAAGTGTGAATGCTGTTTGAGGGGCTGAGAATTCAGAGAAGCAGTTACATACTGTGGGATAATCGAGCCTAGTGGGTAAGAGCATTGGATTTATAGCCATACAGACCTAAACTCACCATCAAGCACTATGTCTTTTTCTCTGAATGAGGTTCTTAAATTGTCTAAGCCTCAGTGTCTTCAAAATTATCAAGATTAGCAAGATTAAATGAGATACTGTATATCAATCACCTAAAAATGCTTAGGAGTTGATGTGTATTCTGTTAATGCTACTTATCATTATTACTATTATTATCATTGATATTATTTTATAAGAATGCTAAATGACACTTTTCTCCAATGCCAAGGTGCTCACAGTCTGAATATAGAAAGCAGATAAGTAGACATATAATCTTATATAATAAAAGGCTAATATGTCAATTGTCCCCTTGACCAGGTGTTCAACTGGGAGTTCAACCAGGGAGCGGGGCCGGCCGGCCAACTGCCTGTTGCCCCTCTCCCCAGCCAGCCTGCCCGATGGGCCCCCGATCGGGGTGGACCAGCTGGACCCCACCTGTGTATGAATTCATGCACCAGGTGTCTAGTTTATATATTTGAGGTGCCATGCTATAAAAATAGCAAGTAGTTGTTGAGTATATACTATATATCAGATAGTATTCTAAGTATTACACATGTAAAATAGTACTTAATTCTTACAAAAACCCTATGAGGCAGATAATATAGTGCTAACTGTTATGGAAAGGGGGAGACACAGGAGTGTAGGTTAACTAATGTGCCCAAGGCCACACAGAGAATTACTAGAAGAGTTGTGTGTGAGTTTGAGATAGTCTAGTGCAACTGCCAAGCTCTAAACCACTAGCTTCCTGCTCTTCCTTGATAATTAAGGATGTCATAACTTTGAAATTATGGGAGATTTTCTGTGCTGGGCCCTGACAGATGAGCTACTCATTTTGTTTCCAGGAAAGGTTCAACTTAAACCATTTCAGAGAGAAAGCTATCCCCAACCTTATCCACAGCTAAAATGCTTCTGTCAAGAATCTGTCGTATATTGTAATGACCAGACATCACTGTTATAAAATCCTTCTACATACTAAATATTTTTGTTGGAATTGGGGTCAGAAAAAGCGGGTACCACTCCTGCCAGCAGTGTAAGTGTAAATTCTAGCTCTCTGTGCAAGCAGAGGGATTTCCCCCAAGATTGTTGATCCTAGAAAGTTTTCTGCTGATTCATAAATGGAGGGATGGGAATGATCTAAGGGTGATATTAATCTCTCCATCCATTTACCCGTAAGAATTTTCCTCGTTGCTCTGCAAGGTCAACAACAATGGCAAAAATGTTAGAATTATTATTGAAAGCAATGATGATTGTTAATATAGGTATAGCTATTGACACAGTTAGTATCTCATAAATATCTTAAAGGCACTTAAAGGGATAAAACTTCAATGGGTATATGGAATTGATCATCTTAAAGATAAAGACATTGGATGATTTACGAATGTAAATCACATAACTACAAGTGTCACAATCATGGCTATGGCCAGAAGTACCATTACTCAGGTGACAGCCGTGTCTATAGATCTACCTCACCATCCTTATTTTGGATTGTGCCTTGTGACAGTACAATTTTGACATTTAATTTACCAAAAAGTTTTCTACCTAGTGGCTAGATACTACAATCTCACCTGAACAGAAAGAAACTGGTGCATTCCAACAAAGTGGACAATAGGTACATACATTTCTCAGTTGGGCGACTCTCTAAATCAAGTGTTCTTGACTGATAAATTGAGGGGGAGAAAATTAGGGAGGAAGAATCTTTCTTAATAATCTTCAGCAATGTAAGGTGTTGTGGTTTTATCCCTTTAAGTGCCTTTAAGATATTTAGAGTTAGTCATTAGATATTTTTTCTCATCATTCTTTTTTTTTTTTTATTGATTTCTTTTACAGAGATGAAGGGAGAGAGGAATAGAGAGTTAGAAACATCGATGAGAGAGAAACATCTATCAGCTGCCTCCTGCACACTCCCTACTGGGTATGTGCCCGCAACCAAGGTACATGCCCTTGACCAGAATCGAACCCGGGACCCTTGAGTCCGCAGGCCGACGCTCTATCCACTGAGCCAAACCAGTTAGGGCTCTTCTCATCATTCTTAAGCCACATCTTAGTATTGTGCTTCTTTGCTTCCACAAAGTTGAACTAGGTCATGGAATATGTTAAGGGTATGTGAACAGAAGCATTCTGCATTTTCCCTGATGGAAGATTTTTACAATACAGACCATCCTTTAGTATGGTCTCTGACCATTTCTACAGTAACACTAAAAGCATGTGCCCAGGTTGCACTGTATCCACCTGGACCCTGGGAGGTGACAATGAGTAGAGAGGCCTTGTTGATTGGACTTACGTTAAGGCTTTGAGATTTATTGGTTATCCTCCACCTCATCCTCATCATCCTAATGTGATTTAGTACATGATGTGGTGTTTTTGAAAACATTTGGCAAGAGACTACTAGAAAGAAATTAGTTTATGAAAGCACTGACTCTAAATTGAAGGGAATAGAGAAAGTCAAGAAGTTCAGAAACTTGAAAGATTAAGAGAGGAAACTATTTTTCACCCCAACCTGTTACAAGATATTGAGATAGTCATTGACTGTAACAAAAGCCAAAGAAAACTTAGACTTGCAGCCTGAATCAAATGAAAGGAATGGCCATCACAACTACTGTTAAAATCGCTGAGTGGATTAAGGTGTTTCAGAGGAAAGGTATAATTAAGAGCTTGGTATCCAGTACATGCATTCAATTGCACAAAATATCTCCAGATGGGGGAGGAGGGGGGGAGCGGGGGAGAGACTACAATCTCCGCTTGCCTTTGGAAGCATTGTGAGTTAAAGTTGTTGTAATTAAGGTGGCAGGGGGTGAAGGGAGAAGAGAGGCAAGCAAACAAAGACATAGCAAATCTAAGAAATATATCTAGAAAAGAGCAGTGAGAAGTGACTGAATTCAAAGAGATATAAAGGCTGTTAACATTTTAAGTGAGTGGCACTGCAAATAAATCACAGCCTATTACTGAGATTTAAAATAGCACTAGGGCTCTCAAACTCTTAAGCAAGAAAGAGACTAAGAAAGATGCTCAGCTACCTAATAGAGCATATTTTCAATGCCCACTTTTTGATGTGGCCAAGGAAGTTGATGGAAATAGGAGAATCCCATGTCCATTAAGGGGACCATGGGCCACAGAAAACAAAAGAATGGAGCCCTACCCAGGGAGCAGAATAGGCCACTAATCTGGGAATGTGTTCCACTCCCAGAGGGGACCTTGTCACATCTCTCCAGTAGCATTTCAGAATTGCGACAGAGCAGCTATTGTGCCTCCTTCATTTATGATTGGGAGTGTTCATTATGGAAATCTTGTGAGTGGTCTGTTGTATGGTGACTTGTGTAACAAGTCTTTTGAATTCAGATCTCTGAACTAAAGGGAACTACCTCTGGACTTGAAGAGACAACAGGGAGCCACTCTGGACTCCAAGTTGATCACAGTGACTGGATGAGTTGTCATGAATTCTTGAGTTGAGCTCTTGAGTTATATCTCTGGGTAATATGAAAGTGAAAAGGTTTTACAAGCAGAAAGAAGAAGAAAAAAAGAAATATTTTCCATTAGAGAAGCAGACTGTAGTAGTTATTAAGTCTGTTAAAATATTCCAGATTTTCTCCCTTCTTGTCATATGGAAAATCGTACTTCCCTACTCTTTCAAGTTACGCATTGTCATGTAATTCGATTTGACCCTCCCAAAAAATGTGAACAGATACGTTGTGTGTCATTTTGAGGTGGAAGCATTTATTTATCAGGGAAGTGTCAGATACTGCAGTGTGGTAGTAATCCTGAAAGCATGTATAGGCATGTAGCCTCCATCAATCGGGGACCCTAAATCACTACAATGAGCAGAGCATTCTTCTGACTTGAAATGGACATGCAGTGTAAGAACGGAATGAACCTCTGTTGTTTTCCGACTCTGAAACTTGGCAGTTGTTCCTTGTTTAGTGTAACATACCTATCCTGGCTTGATTATGGTCATGAGCTTGTGTTGTCACTCTACAAATACTTCTCTCACAACTATAGAATGACCTTTACTCTAAGGTATAAGGTAGGGCTCTTCTGGTTGAGCAATATGATCTATCATCTGCACTTACATCCCTGGCTTGCTAGCCATTCTTTGAGATTATGGCCATCCCCATCATGAAGACTTACCTCCTCTTTATGCTCGCTGCTCTTCCTCTTGAGTGATTTATTAGTAATATAGAAAAGCCCAGAGACAAAAATTCAACAGAATTGCATCCTATCTGTCTCCTCCATGTCCCATCTCTTTGATGAAGTGCACACAAATTCACATAATTACTTCTTCCTTATCCACTAAGTAAGATGATGAGAATAGACCTGCTCCTCCCACCATGGCACGATTCCAAGAACCAGCAGCAATTAGTTTTGAACTTCGTCATAAACTCAATGTACTCCAGGCCTCTTGGATGAGGGGACATATATTCTCATGCTCATTGACATATATCCAGACAGAGAATGTTAAATAAATCCCTTAAAATTCTGCAACTGCAGCAAGCTTTTGGTTCTCATATTTCACTCTACTTTATCTGTTATCCTATAATTTCATTAAAGGAGAAGTTAACTGCTCCTTACAAAAAGAAGATGTTATGTGAATACACCCAGTAATTAGAATTTTTTCATCAAAACACACTAAAACCTTTTTGGTTTTAAGCTTAATGTAAAGCTTCTTCAACAGCATGTCTTATTTTTTTGCCTCTCACTTAGTCCAGCAGAGATAATGCACATTGCGGGTGGTCATTGTTTAATAATTCAGCTTATTGTTACTGAGGACCTGCTGGGTGTTGTGCTGGGGATACACAGGACAGGCATCTGGAGGAGAATGACATTTAAGTGAGAGTTTATGAGTGAGGAAGTTAACCAAGTGTGGGGGGAAAAAGCAATCCAAGCAGAGATAGTAGCCTGTGCAATGCTTCTGATGCGCAAAGGTCAACTCATTTGGAAATTTGAAATAAGGCCAATGAGGATGATGTGGCAGGAACAAGTATGATATAGGTTGGGATAAAGACACAGGCAGAGGCCAGTTTATCCTAGACCTTGTAAATGATGCCAAAAATTTTCAAATTGTAATAGAGGGACGATGGAGAGCCATTCAGTAATTATTGATGATCTCACAGTGCCAAACTTCCATTCTTTTTACAATTATTGAATCTTAGAAATTCAAAGGCATCCTGCCCATCATTTAATCTGCTGTCTTTTCTATAGCAGATTGGAATTTCTATAAATCTTTTAATTACCAGATTTACTGAGGGTTGTGTACATTACATACTCTCTACAGAAGAGCAGAAGGCATAGATATGTTCCTTAAGTTACAATGGTCATGGGATAGACAATGAGAGTAAGAAGTTTAAAAGAGAAAAGAAAAGAAAAGAAAACTCCTGTATTTGTGTACACCCCTTAAACAATAATTTTTCTTTCTCTAACTGGAAACATAAACATTTACAACTTTAAAAATGTGTTTAACAATTTACCCCTGGGCATCAAAGGGTTAAGTGCACTGCGCTCCTTAAAGAATAAGAGAAACAGGAGGATGACAAACTATGAGGAGTAGCCCTTACGATTCAACTGACAACATTTCTTTAAAAAGGCAAGAGCAAAAAGTAGAGTGAAATAAGAGAACCAAAAGCTTGCTGCAGTTGCAGAATTTTAAGGGATTTATTTAACATTCTCTGGGCATAGTTCTAAAATATTCATGCATGTTGGACATAATTATGTCATTTTATTGTCCACTGCGTGTCAGTGAAATGTCATTTTTTCCACCGCTGCTTATATCACTTCTCCAGCAACTGGGGAATGCAAATGATTATAAACAGAGAGGTCTTAAGTGGTAGAGAACTTGTTTCATGAATTTTATAGTAAAACTTTAAAATCCAAATGCTGTACTCGGAGAATGATGAAGGTCTAAATAGCACATTTCTCTATACAAAACACAGAGTGGTGCCTTTACAACTGCCACGTTTAAAGGAACATTGAACTAGTGATTGAAGGGCTTGGGAAATATCCTGGTGAAGAGTGAATAGGATATTTCTAAATTGCTATTTCTAATCTAGAAATGACTCTTGTGTTGTTTTGGAAGACTCCATTAGTAGCAATGAGTGGAAGATGCAAGAAGTTGCTTCTGTTCCAATTCCAGGAAGAACATTCCCTGGAATCCAGCTTTTCATGAGAAATCCTTAGCCCTGGTGTTAGTGGTATGTTAGCAGAGGGGTGCTGTGGAGGAATGCTGTGCACTGGGCATGAGAGGAGACCAGATACCCTCTAGGAGAACACGTGGCATTGTGGAAATTGCCTGAGATAGATGCCAACCAAACTAGGACTCAAATCTTAACATTCCTAACTTGCCGGCTGGTTGACTAGCTGACTGTTATGGCTCCCTTAACTTTTTTGAGCTTCATCCTTTCTCACCTAAAAATAGAGATAACCTACTCAGACTTGTCGTTAAAATGAAATGACATGATATGTGTAAAATTCCAAGAAGTTACCCACCAAAAAACAAGTGTTTTATAAAATTTTCTAGGAAAATGAGGCTCATAGGCATGTAATGCAATTTCCATCGCATAGTAGGTGTTCAACAAGCGTTAGACCCCTGTATCTTTCCATATCATCGCTGAAAGACTGGCTCCAATTTCTGAAAGCTCCTACTGGGTTGTTTACTCTTCATATCAAGAAAATGCATTGCCTTTCTGGTTTTAACACTCAAACCCTGTCTTTGTTTTCGCAGCCCTGTCTGTGCTTATTTCAGTAGGTAATGAATCTCTCTTCATATAGTAGGGGTCTCTCTGTGTGTGTGCTTTAACCTCCTTTAAAATTGAGCATTTTTCTCAGGAGAACTTCAAAAGAAGATGAAAATGCAACATTCTTCTTGACCTTTGTCCCAATTTAACTTAAAAACCAAACCAGGATGTTAAATCCAGAAAGAACTTGGAATTAGTCTGTCTGGTTTCTTTTCATTTGGTGGCAAGAGAGGCAGCTGCATTTTTACAGCATTGGTTTTATTTCCCTTTGTTACAAAGAAAGCCAACGCCAGTTACAGTGCTACCTGTGGCTGCCAAATATGACACAGAAAACTGAAAACCACCTCATGTAGTGATCAGCCTTAAAATTCCCCACCTTTACTTACTTTCTGCATCCTCTTTATTCCTTCTCTTTCTGCATGCCATTTTCTTTACTAAGAGGTCTAATTTGGATTTTGTACTACAAATGGCAATACTCTAATTTAGAAAACTTTGAGTTATGTCAGTCATCTCTACTAAACCAAGTTTTGGGAATTCAGGGCGTCAATAAGCAATGCAGCTTATTCTCAATGCATCATGGAGGTTGAGAACAGAGTGCTTTCTTCCAGTCTTGCCAAACCAAATGCTTCTGCAGGGGAGTCTGTGAATTGTCTCGCTTGACCTATAATTTGCTAGATGTATTAGTCAGAATGGGCTACATTAAGCTGTGTAAAAAACAACGCTTATAATACAAAGAACACCAATAACAGTATTCTGTAAGAAAAGTTCTGTGAATGGCTTTGGGGCCATTATTAAGTAAAACAAGTGCTACTTGAACACAGACACTGTGACACCACAACAGTGGATTTGATAACCAAGACAGCTACTGAGTGACTAATGGGCGGGGAACCCATACAACATGGAGATGCTAGGCAAAGAGATTATTCACACCTTGGACAGAACGGAGCGGCAGTGCGAGAGTTCATCATGTTACTTGGAGCAACACACAATATAAAACATATGAATTGTTTATTTCTGGAATATTTCATTTAATATGTTGGACCCTAGTTGCTGCATGGATAATAGGGGACTACTGTATTTATAAAACACCTTAGATTTTATAAACAATAAAATACTCATTAAGAGGAGACATTTGGTTCCTTTGAGTTAGAGAAGTTATTTCCAGGTCGGCAGCGGAGAGCTGGGCATGGGTGTGAGTGTTCTCCTTTGTGTCTCGTTTTCCACAGATTCAAAGTCATCTGATGTTATGTCACTTGGCTCTTCCAAGTTATGATCTGCCTTCATTTTTCTCCTAAAACAGTACTTTGTACCAATACTTTGCTTCTCATCTTCCATTACAAGTTTTTTATTCTCTTTAGCATATTAAAATATTAAATAATTAGCATGACAGCTTAAATGCATTTACACAATACCTAATGGTATAATTAACATTAACACCACCCCCCTATATCTGTGCAATTACCTGTATTTACACAAAGTGCCATCACAAAACTTGGCTCATTTTAACTTCACAGTAAGTCTGTGCAATACCTATAATTATCTGAACTTTACAAATGAGAAAATGACGATTCATTCAGTGATAGGACCTAAACCCAGGTTTACTAATTCCATGCCCATGCATCTTCCTTCCAGTGTCCTAGTGCCGTGGTTGGCAAACTGCAGCTCACGAGCCACATGCAGCTCTTTGGCCCCTTGAGTGTGGCTCTTCCACAAAATACCACGTGCGGGCGCGCATGTACAGTGCGATTGAAACTTCATGGCCCATGCGCAGAAGTCGGTTTTCAGCTCTCAAAAGAAATTTCAATCATTGTACTGTTGATATGTGGCTCTGTTGACTAATGAGTTTGCCGACCGCTGTCCTAGTGTAATTGCTAATAAAATTGGCAGGACTGATCATCAGCAATATCCATCTGTATCCCAATGACAAACTGACTGAAGTCATTTAATGTGTGTTTATCGTTGTTCCAAAATGATTTACTAATGGGGGGCGGGGTCATGGGTTCTTTTGTTCAAGAATACTGATAAAATTTCTGAGAGAAGACATAATGCGGTCAGAACAGAGCCAGGGATTATGGGATGAAGTATACATCAAGGCACCGATGATATCGGTGAGAACATAGGTAGGTGGGTCAGGAAGTAGGAAGGCATGGGTCCAGAGGGAAAATGGAGGTGAGGATGGTCACATATCAGAAAAATGGTTGGGGAAATAATAGAAATTTTCTTGAAGCCAGAGAATGGGACAATGCAGGAAAAATGAGAGGTAAGATGCTAGAGGCTCAACAATTCTGAGACAAACTCTAGAAGCACAGTGTTGGTTGGGCAGTGCTAGGTTACCTATATAGTCTATCTATAATAATAATAATATCTATAATAAAAATGTGCTAATTAGACCTGATGTCCCTTCTGGATGTCATTCCAGATGTCCTTCCTGACGAAGCCAGGGCTGGAGGGAAGCCAGCCCGGGTCCCTGGTGCCTGCCAATGGCCAGAGGAGGGAAGCCTGGATCCCAGGCGCCAGAGAGAAGCCAGTGCCGGCAGCTGGGGGAAGGAAGGCCTACTCTTGCACTTATTTTTGTGCATTAGGCATCTAGTGTGTGTGTGTGTGTATGTGTGTGTGTGTGTGTGTGTGTGTGTGTGTGTGTGTGTGTGTGTAACAAAGCTTTGGTGCTAATTTGGTATTTATCTTTGGGCAAGTTTCCCAATTCCTCTGAGTCTCAGTTTCTTTATTATCATGTAGAGATAATAAAATTTATCTCAAAGTTATGTTTTCCATGACCCCATCAATTAAATATCTACACTATGTGAGTCCTTAGTATTTTACCCACCTCAATAATATATGTGGGCAGTGAATGAGTCTTACCAATTATTGCTGCATCTGAAATACTTCCTAGCAAATAAAAGTCATTGAAGAAATTTTTATAAAATGGTTTTGATTAAAATAATGTGAATGAAGTACATGGCATACTGTAGTCTATATATTAGACTTATTTTCCTCCAGAGCAGATTTCAGCAAACTTTTTTTGTAAAGGGCCAGGTAGTAAATATTTTAGACTTTACAATCCATATAGTTTCTATCAAAACTCCTCATCTTTGCTGTGCAGTGTTAAAGCAGCCATAGGTAATATGTAAATGAATGAGCCTGGAAATGTTCCAATAAAACTTTATTTACAAAAACAGGCAGAGGGCAAGATTTGACCCTAAAATCATAGTCTACCAATCCTTCCTTCCATATTTACATAATATGTGCTGTAGCAAGGGCTACTTATAAAACTTCTGATTAAAAGGTACTGCCAGGAAAGAGGCTTAATATGGCTTAAAAAACAAACAAACCATGACCTGTAAATGCTGCTTTAATGTAATAGAGGTAAGCATTCCCCTATCTGCACCCTACCCACATTCCTCTTCCTCCATATAGTGTGATTCACACTCCTAATTTCCGTAGCAAAACTTTTTCTCCTTAGGTAGCACCAAAGGAGATTTCAACTCAATTTAGGCTGAACCATTCTGAATAAATAAAATGCTTATGGATTTATAAACACCATAATTCTAATAGGCATGAAAACATTTTCTTTTTATTATTTTTTTAAACAAATGGAAATTGGGGTATATCTTCTCAAATCGTTTTCCATTATCACTTTAGACACAAACATCTTTTG
Organism: Corynorhinus townsendii; assembly: GCA_026230045.1. Taxonomy (NCBI): domain Eukaryota; kingdom Metazoa; phylum Chordata; class Mammalia; order Chiroptera; family Vespertilionidae; genus Corynorhinus; species Corynorhinus townsendii. Next base: position 164,111,091 of record JAPDVU010000005.1, on the reverse strand, counting down.
CTGCAATTACAAGTAAAATGTTTCCATTTATCATAGCAACAGACTCTTTCACTACTTCCCCCCCACCCCACTTTTTTTTTTTTTTTTTTTAGTCTCTGGATCCAATTAGAAACCATCATGAAACACACAAGCTGTGTTTCTATAGCTGTGCCTTTTGTAACAATATAATAAAACAACTGCCTTGCATCGGTTGCCTACTGTGTGCCAAAACCAATAATAGGGCATTTACATACATGTTCTGACTTAATTATTGGGAGATGGGCAGTCATATGGCAGAAAATGGTAACTTAAGAGGTAGTTTACCCAAAGTTATAGGACTTGAGTCCAGGTTTTCAAACCCCCAAACCTTTTATTCCATCACGTCTTTTCAACTTTTCTCTGGATGTTATGTTTTAATAGCCGTCATCAAAAATCCTCAGCTTTTACATATATAATCTTCTAAACTGAGTACTATGATAAAAATGCACAGTCTTGGGCCACGTCCCAGACAAACTGAATTAGAATCTACATTTTAACAAAATCCTTAGGTGATCCGTATTCACCTTAAAATTCAAGAAGTGCTCAGTTAGATATCCCTCCTCTTTTACAGATTATAATCCTGAAAAACACTTTTTCTGGACTTAGATTGGAACTGTCTTTTCCAATGTTGTCAAGGAATTACAACAACATACACAGAAAATGTAGGGAGGGTGTAATTACCCCCAACTCCCGGCTTCATGAAGCTCATTCCAGCAGCACAGGGAGAATCTACTGGAGGAAATAATACCTGAAGTTCCTTAATAGAAGCCTAGCCATGAAGAAGGGGCAAACTAAGAACATAAGTCCACTTTTTATCCTTTTTACCCAACCCTTTCCCCCAGGGGGAAAATCAACCTATTCTAAAGAGGGGCTCTTGCTACCAAGACAATTCTTTTACACGTGAATGCCAGCATCCATTTGTCAAGATAACCATTATTTCATATGCCAACTATTAGTGTGACTAAAAAAAGGTTAAAATAGAGCCCAGCAGGTGTGGCTCAGTGGTTGAGCACCAACCTATGAACCAGGAGGTCACGGTTTGATTCCCAGTCAAGGCACATGCCCGGGTTGCAGGCTTGATTCCCCAGTGTGGGGTGCGCAGGAGGCAGCTGATCAATGATTCTCTCTCATCATTGGTATTTCTAAATCTCTCTCTCTCTTCCTTCCTTTATGAAGTCAATAAAAATAAGGTTTTTTTAAGGTTAAAATAGAGAAAACTTCACTAGAGGAGATGCACTTACAAGGAAGAGTCCTCCTCTACAGAATGTTTTTCTACCATGTGATCATAATCCAGGTGGGATAACTCCTCTACAAGAGAGGGTTCAGTCCAGAACTCTTTCTCTTGCCCTCCCTATACTCTGATATGCTATTTTTTTTCATCATTTCTTGTTGTCATCTTCTCCATCTCTACACCCCCATCACTCTTCCTACCTCTATCTGTGCACAGAATGTTACATCATCCCTTCCTTGTCTGGTGGCCACCCAAATAATAATGTCATTTCTCTATAATGATACAGCCTGGTCCATTTAAAGGAGAGGAATAATAAGAGATTTCTGAAGAGTTAATATTGGCATCTCAATACCTGTGCAGGGATGCCCACACATTTTCTTCATAGGAAAGAAGTTCTTCTGATCCTACTTACTCTCACTTCGCTTTTAAGCAAATGGAATATACTCGTGTCTCTGCCTTTTATTGTGGTAGGAGGTGAGTAGGGTCAGCACATTCTGAGGACAGTTTTAGGCAAAGGCACATTGAAAGCAGTAAGAAGGACAGCCCAGGGTGTGTAACTGAGGGAAGGAAGTAAGACACCACACAAAGCAAATAGAACCAGGGATCGATAGCAGAACTTAAAACGTTCTGAATAATCTAAATCGAGTTGAAATGATTCAGTGTGCACATGTGTTCACAATGATGAACTGTCTCAGGAAGTAATAGTTCAATTATGTACAAATATGATGCAATTAGTTTTCAAAAAGAAAATTAGTAAAATAACTTACAGATGCTACTAAAATGTCACATTAAAATTTAAAAACCATTTTTGCTCTTTCGAAACTTATATTAGTTATTTGGAGGAAATTTAATTTATAAGGGATAGCATATTCTAGTCCTCAGACATGTTAAATAAAAGATTATAACCTCTTTTCTTGAGTACTTTAGAATTTTCAGACTTTCTAAAATACATATTTTAATTTATCATCAGAAGGACCATTTGTGACTGACAGAATCAATAGCAATGCATCCATTTTATAGATGAAGAAACCGAGAGGAAGAAAGGAGTCCTAATACAAGGTGACAGGAGAAGATTTGACTTTGGGTGGTGGGCACATGGTCCTATATGCAGTTTTGTACATTAGTATTCCACGCATGTAACCTATATGTTCATGTTGACTGATGTCACCCCAATAAAATTTAAAATAATTTTTAAAAAATTACAAAAAAAGGAAGTTGGCAAATATAAAAACACTAAACACAGAGGAACTATCATTATCTAATATTTTGCCCAAACTACTACTTACCAAGTAAACAATCTAGTTTTACTTTTTCTATTTCTTTGTTTTCTTCAAAAAAGATCTCAAAAATGGGTAGGTTTTTGGAAATATGGTTGAAAAACAATAATGAAATAATTACATTACTATAATAATATATTCAAATGATTATTTTCAAAGAAATGAATTCATTTTTATTTACTGTCTGTGTTTCTGTCATTTATCAAAGATTCGAGGGAAAAATAATTGTTTACTAAATATTGATAAACAATCAGCCTTTAGTGTTAGGTGTGCAGATGCACTCAGGAGCAAGAGAAAACTCTTGTGTAGTATCTCACAGCTTAGATTAGTGATTCTCAACAGGGGGTGAGTTTATGCCTAAAGAACATTTGATTATATCTTTAGACATTTTTGATTGTCACAACTGGGTGTATTAAGGTGTGTTGGTACCCCAGATATCTAGTAGTAAAGGCCAGGGATGATTTTAAATATCCTTCAATGAACTGGACAGCCCTCCACAGCAAAAAATTATTGGAATTATTGGATCCAAAATATCAATAGTGCCCAAGGTGAGAAATACTGGCTAAGAGCAAGAGGGCAAATAATCCTATATAATAAAAGCCTAATATGCTAAGTGCCTGGTCGTCCAGTTGTCCATTCAACCAATCAAAGCGTAATATGCTAATGATATGCTAAGGCTGCTCAACCATTCCTTATGACGTACACTGACCATGAAGGGGTAGACAGTTGACCAGTCACTATGACGTGCACTGATCACTAGGGGGCAGACGCTCCAACTGGTAGGTTAGCTTGCTGCTGGGGTCTGGCCAAACAGGACTGAGCGAGACAGGCCACACATGCCCTGGAGCCCTCCCACTGTCCATCCCTGGCTGGCCAAACTTCTGCGTCCCTCCCCAGCCCTGATCGTGCACCAGTCACCAGTGGGGTCCCTTGGCCTGGCCTGCAACCTCTCACAATCCAGGCTGAGGGATGCCCCCTCCCCGAGTGTACGGATTTTGTGCACCAGGCCTCTAGTTATTAAATAATGTGCATATCTCCAGAACAGACCACTATAATAACCTAAAGGAATAACTAAATAACTGAAAAAATAGGATCTACATTGGGAACTAGTATTTCTCAAAATGCTTTCCAGGGAATACTAGGGTACATGGCCCCATAAATTATAAAGAGAAATACTACTCTCTTTGTCTCTCTCTCGCTCTCTCTCTCTCTCTCTCTCTCTCTCACACACACACACACAAATTTCTGTGGTCAAAACTTGAGCAAAACTAACTTAATTAAAATTAAACAAGAACCTTTGTGATAAGACTTCTTAGAGCCTGAAAATATGACTTTCTACGAGGGGATAATGTCTTCACTATCTAAACATATGAACTGGGTTTATTAATATTTAGCATTTCTAAAATATATTTATCCAAGTAAAATGTTTTTAGAAATGTATTCTTGTGATTAGTGTTGCATGGTTCACAGCTTTGTACAAAGAGTTGAAGGAGGGGAAGTGGTGGGAGCACATTTTTTGTTTCTCAGGGAATAAGTACTCACTATGGGACCAGGTGGGATGGGAAAGAGGCATAGGTGACAGGGGTATCAGTTAGAAGATGATTGCAATAGTTAATGAAAAGTTAAACGTGTCCTGTATTTCGTTTGTGGCTCAGAAGATGATTTGGAAGGACTAAAATTTGTACCTAGCCTATCTATACTTGAGCGCTGTCATCCAGATGAGAGTAATATTCTTTATGCCTCAGCACTTGCCCTTACTTTCTCCTTTAATTTAGTTTGTTCATGGCAGAATGTCCATCCATTAACAGAAGCATAGCGTAAAAGACATACTTCTCAAGTATGTTTGGGATTTCAACCTGAGACTCTACCAGGCACAATTCTCATCCACTACGCATTGGAGTGAAACATTACCCACAAAGTAGGGCAGGTTGCCTTTGCAAACTGCAGACTTGCATGTTTGTGCAACGCACGGTCTCCAGCTTCCAGGCCCCCCTGAATGGCGGAAAGTTTGGCAGCTCATGCATCACTGAGCTCCTAGCTAGACGAAAAGAGCTCCAAAGTTACTGAATAGTCCACACTGAACCATAAATTACAGGGTAGTTATTTCTTAGTTATTTAGCAGTTACAGTGCAATTAGTTCCACTTAATGTCAACTTTTGCCAATACGTCTTCCATTAGCCTGAAAATTATAGCTTGGTTCTGTAACAGCCATAATGTTCAAGCCGCTCCCAGACTCCAGCTTGCATCTGGGAGGGTAGACCGGGAGGAAATTGCTAGGAAACCGAGTCAGTTTGCATAGGGATGTAGGTTCCTCATCCTCAATCCAGAAATCATCTGCTGACAAACTCACAGCCCCCTTTTGTATCAGTGTTTGAGCACATGGGTCAAATAAAGACAATGCTGCAGCTGGGAAGTGGGGTATGGCTTAAGGGAAGAGAGGGATGCACTTGTCTGTGCTGAAATTCGAGGGTGTGAGGAGGTGAAAAGGCTTGCCACCCGCTGGGCGTGGAGAAAGCTTGCATTAGTACAGGTTTGTTACTTGGTTCGGAGTTTACCAAAATACCATTTCCTTTGCTAGACCACTCTCTCACGGAAGGTATAACGGAATTCCACAAAAACAGACCTTCCTTCTATGCTTTTATCCCAAAAATAGATAGCCTATATATTTTTCACTGTGTAGCACAGAATGTTAAAGAAACCCAGTTCATATGTTAAAAACATTCATATTTAATATGTGAACTGGGTTCATCCACACGATGGAGTGATGTTTTACAAAGTCATCTTTTCTGTGGGAGTCTATTGGCTTAGTCCTTCAGAGTGTTTTTGGGTCATTTATTAAGAACCCACTCATAGCACCTATTATTAAACCCTTATCATTGCCAGGCATGATGCAAAACATGTTCCTTCTAGTTTTCAGTTTCTTGTTTCATCATCAAAATAACCTCACAGGCTTGGTATGTCACTATAAGTTCCCTGTTTACAGACAAGGATTCTAAGCACTAGAGAAGTTAAGTGTGTTATTCATGGAGTAGTATTTGAACCCAGGTCTTATGGAATTCAAGACCCATACTATGTATGATAAGCATTTTATTAATACTTATCCGTTACTTACTCACTGTGAGCCAAGGACTAGGGCAATAAAGTGATGCTGGGTTAGAAATGGAAGGGTGAGGAGAGTGTATGTGTCAGCACGCAGGCAGTACAGCTTATAAACGGACTGTAAAAGTGTTTGCCAAGAGGGCTTCTGTTCTGAACGGTGCAGCTTGGTTGCAAGCACGTGTGGCTTCTGACATACAAGGTCAGCAAGAGCCTGAACCTCTCTGCTCTGCTCGCCTTGGCTTGCATGTCTCCTGGGACCCTCATGTCTTCTTGCTTGAATTACAACTCATTGTTTACGTTCGCTGCCTTCCACTTGTCTCCAAGGGCAGGGCTGGGATTTCTTCATCTCAGCACCCCTTTATCCAATGCCACGCATGCAATTAGTAGGGCAGCACACGCAGTAACAATGAACCTAGGCTCTATAAGAACATACACACATTTAATAACTTCTGTAAACCTTAGTTCCTTGATTGGAAAAAAATGGGGATAATGTCATTAGCCTACTTCACAGGGGTTTTGTTACGGTTAAACTGATCCAAACGCCTAAAAGACTAGAGCACCAATGTGTTCTTAGCTTTCTACCAAATATTAGACCTTTCTTATACCCAAGGTGGCCCTGCTTCCTTCTTTGCCTGGTCTCAGCCAGCTCAGCACTGCCACTCTGCCCCAGGAAGAGGTGATGTTTTCAAACTGTAGGTCTTTCCATGATTCTTCATTTTTAAATTCTCGAATTTAACCCCTTTTAGACAAGTGGTTAGAGCAAATATTGAGCACACACACTATCATATTGTAAAATGTGGCATGCTAATCTAATCTATGGCCAACCACTGGAGAGTCACAGAAACATGGGGTGCAAAGACACCGAGCCGACGAGATCGTCCACAAGACATAGCCTACCCCATAGTCTGTGAATTGTCCATACATACTTATGTATCCGTTTTTAGAATCTGTAAAGCCACCTGTGTCCTGTTTGATCAATTCTTTATGTTCAAAATTCTCTAAGACAATTTTATTTTGGAGGACATCCTAATTAGAGAAGAATTACTCAGCTGGTAGTGACTGTAGCTCAAATGGTAGATGTAAATGTTCAAAAAGGATTTTGACCTTAGAAAGTAAAGTGCGCTGAACATGTGGCAGGAAGAAGGAAGTAGTTTGGTTGTTAGCTTGTACCTTTCACTTTTATTTAAGGACCTGTACCTAGATCTACTCTTAACTTAATGGTTTTGCCTTTTCAGGATGAATTCAGGACCCTGCTAATGCTGTGACCTCCATTCTGTGAGGTACAGGACAGGTTGTTAAAGAGTTTGTGTGTTTTTTAAATGCCGGTGCACTTTCGGGAGAGGGAGGATGAACTAGCTCAGATGTTTTGAGTTCAGAGATCTGCAGCTGTTTGAAAACCCAGGGAATTGAATGGAAATAAAATTGTCCACATCAAACAAAAGCTGGCCATGGCTTTGTGCCCAGTCTGATTCTTGTAGTATCAAAGAAATCCTTTCCCTCCATGGACAAAATAACCCCATAGAAATCAATAAAGCAAGAGGCAGAGAGAAAAGGTTTGCTAGATTCAAGCAAGTAGATAGAGCCAGGGCTTGGGAGTATCTGAAGGAAGGAGCATAGGGGGAGAGTGAAGGAGGAATAGAACTGGGAAGGGAGGAGACCTATGCTTTCAAACGGACAGAATTGGGCAGTGAAAATCATGACAGGAGTTAATGGGAGAGATGGAGAGAGAAGAAAGACAGAACAAAGAAAAGAAAGGCTGATGGGATTGATAAAATGTAGGGGAAGGAAAGGCAAAAAGAATGATTCCATTAAGCCATTCAATACATTTTTACTAAGTATCTGTTACAAAGGCATAACTCTGAGGTCTCCTTAAATTTTATGATCTGGGCTCCTCACTTCCCTCACATTAGTCTTGGCCCTGGTACTTAATATGCATGGCACTGTCAGAGGTCCCTCCAGAGAGCCAAAGTTTCCTTTGTCCCTGAAGGTCCCCACAACCAGGGAAAAAATACATAGGCTGGATAGAAGCCAGGCATCGCTGTTACTGTCTCTCTGGACAACATTAGTGCTCTGAACACACCCTGCCTTTCCTGCAATTATCTGAAAAGGAGAACAGTGAGAAGGGATTATGTATATAACTAGAGGCCCAGTGTACAAATTCGTGCACCAGTGGGGTCCCTTGGCCTAGCCTGCGGGATTGGGCTGAAACTGGCTATCCAACATCCCCCGAGGAGTCCTGGATTGTGAGAGGGTGCAGGCAAGGCTGAGGGACCCCACCAGTGCACAATCAGGGCCAGGGAGGGATGCAAGAGGTTGGCCAGCTTGGGAGGGACTGCAGGAGGGCTCCAGGGCATGTCTGGCCCATCTTGCTCAGTCCTGATTGGCTGGACCCAAGCAGCAAGCTAACCTACTGGTCAGAGCATCTGCCCCCTGGTGGTCAGTGCACGTCATAGCGAGTTTTTGAGTGGCCTTAGCATATCATTAGCATAGTACACTTTGATTGGTTGAACAGCTGACAGCACAACTGGACACTTAGCATATTAGGCTTTTATTATATAGGATACTGGGGAGGGAGGAAAGAAAGAAAGAATGTGGGCATGGTGTGGGGTGTGGAGAGGCATCAAGACATGCAGTAAGAACCATTCCATTCAGCCTGTTAAAACTTAAGAAAAATTTCAAGACCAACTCCTTAATTTTATAGATGGGAAACTGAGGCCCACAAAAGATCAAAGTCCTGCCTAGATCACACAGCAAGTCGAGGCCAAAGCCCAACTTAGCCCCCGGCTTCTGCCTGATGTAAAACTCTGACACCTCATCTGTGATGGGGAGGAAAGAAGAGACAGGGGATGGAGGCCCCTGGGTAATTAAAACAATGTTAAGGGCCTGTCTTGTGCTTTTGCAATTCCCAATGGTAAGCGCATTCGCCTGTAGGCACATCTCTGAGTTCTGGGAGCTCAGGTTGTGATACTGCAGATCTAAGCAGGTGGTGCTATTTTGGTCCTACTCTCTATTTTCAACCACAGGATGCAGCCTTTCTCGGCTGCGGGAAGGACTTGTGAAAAGATAGATCTGCTACTTCATTCCTTCCGTTTCACCCAGTCTCCTCTTCTACAATCCGTACCTCCAACCCTGGCTTATTCCTGCAGATAAGGGGTGCTTCTATTCCCTGTGGGCCCTGGCTAAGACAATCTGCTTTCTGTCTAGAATGAGTCACTCCGGCATCTGTAGGAATAGTTATGGAGGTTACCTTATATGGCCTCTCTGAAAGATGTCATCGGGGAAATTTGGGTGCCCCTTTCCCCACTGATGCTGGGGGTGGAGTCTTTACACTAGCTAGAGAAAACAATATCTAGAGAAAAAGAATTTTCTGAGACTCACATGGGAGAATGAGTGAGTTTTGTTTGCATAAAATTAAATTTCTTAAATCCCTGTGTTTCTAAAGTCCCATTTTCCTTCATCCAGCCATAGAAGAAGTATAGTTGGGCTTAAAAAGTTTGTACCCTGGTAGTGGCCATGCCCTTTCTAACCAATGACCTGTTCCCAGGTGTGACTGACAGACAAGTACCTTCCCTATGTCACCCTAACTTTATTGTGCATGTGTTTATTCTCCTCCCTGTCTAGTTCCTTCCCCCAGTGACCTGCAGGGGATAGACCCATGGCTTCCTGGGAAGTGTAAAGTTGAAGCTTCCTGGTGCAGCTGCCCCAATGACATGTCTGTAACATTTGGCCCTCCCTTTGCTCCTTTGCCGTTATTAATAACTACATTAAAGGCATGGTAGCAAAGGCACCCTAGAGATCCCTTAAACTGACATCAGTAAGTTTCCTAGCAAAGAATAAGTGTTCAATATATGTGTGTGGGTTCAATGAGTAGATGAATGAATTAATGCATATTTAATCCCCTGAACAAAGAAGTTTGCTCCATCTTTCATAGCAAGTGAGTAGCAGTGCCTGAACTAGAAGGGGTCCTGGCTCAGTGGGCAGGGATAAGGGTTAGGGACCATATAATACAGATATTTCATAACAAATCCGAAGGCAGTGCTTCAACTAAATTCTTCGGGCTCCATCCATGCTAGTGAGTCCAGAAGTAAATCAAGAGAAGACTCCAGAGACAGGAAAGAACATGAGAGCGTGAGTCCTTGGATCTACCCAAAGAGGTCAGTGTTTATGGGGTGAGTAGGGCAGAGAGGGAAGTAGGAATTGCAGTAGGAAGCCTCACAGAAGTTGTAAGTCAACCCTGTGGAATCATCTAGCTGAATTTCTGAGATCCTGGAAGGATACCAAGAACAAGAGGAATGGAGCCTGAGGATGAAAGAGAAGCAGCAAAGAAATAAATTGTGGTGGCCCAGCTGGTGTGGCTCAGTGGTTGAGCTTCAACCCATGAACCAAGAGGTCACTGATTCAGTTCCTGGTCAGGGCACCTGCTGGCTTGATCCCCAATTGGGGAGGCGGCGGGGAGGTGGGTGTAGGGGAGAGATGGAATGCAGGATGCAGCCAATCAATGTTTCTCTCTCATTGATGTTTCTATCTCTTTATCCCTCTCCCCTCCTCTCTCTTTCTCAAATCAATAAAAACATTTTTTTTTTTTAATTGTGGTGAAGGGACGAGAATTCTGCCATCCTGAAGCTGCCCTTTGGGGGTATTGATTTTAAGCTGTTTATTAAGAACAAAAGACTCCTAAAGAACCTTTCACCCTCCCCGTTTTCCTGCCTGAGAGATTCAGACAGAGAAACCTGCTTCATTCAGGTAGAAGAGCTTCAAATGCTGCCTTACCTAATTCAAATTATGTATGACAGCTTCCAGACAGGTGCCTGTCAGCCAGAGACCCCAGGTGCCTCCCTGTTTCTGACTTATCTCCCAAGAATTTCCCTGCCAGGTTGGTATGCTCTCCCTCAACTACCTGTGACTCTCCCATTCTCCCTTCTTATATCTAATACCTTGTCTGGCCCCACTTTCTCCTTTGTCCAAAAATGTCTTATATGCCCAATAGTTACCTTAGATTGAAATTTTCATGCCCATGTGAATTCCCCATGTGCATGTAATTAAACTTTGATTTGTCTGTTAATTTGGCGATAAGCCCAACATGAAGAAAGTTGATGGTGGGAGGAAAAGTACTAATATTTTTTAGCCCCCACAGGGGGTCCCTCCAGAATCAACAAATCACACGCCAAGGGAATGGCCAATGGATCCCCTGTGTTGTGTGCACTGGGCAACAGTGAGAAATTGTGTGGAAGGAAGATACTTGGAAGAATAGTACTTGAAAAAGGGTTTCACTCTCAGAGGGGGAGAAGGAAAGGGCCGTCAGTAGGCAGGGGGCTGGCCTTCTCTACTGAACCAATGGGAAGCCAGAACTCATAGGCGCTGCCTTTCCCAAGGTACTCTGGGAAAGCATTCTCAGGTGAACACGGAGGATGGGACCCGGCTCTCTGGCAAAAGGAATCTACTTGCAAATGCAAACGGGCCTAAAGGTACTCCTAGAGGAATTGTTTTTTTGTTTGTTTGTTTGTTTGTTTGTTTGTTTGTTTTGTTGGTGTGTTTCCTTAAAGTAACCGTAGAAGAACTAAATCAATGCTGGAAATGGCAGGAGACCCCTGTTTCATAGGAGGTCAGAGCGAGGGCGGCGCAGTGAGCAGTGGGTAACTGCTCTGCTTTTGCTGCGTCTGTGAATTGGAGAGAAGTCCCTTCCCGCCGGGAAGCCTTGGTTTCCGGGTGGGGAATCAGGTGGAGGGGAGCTATGGGGGGGAAAAAAGTGGAACACCTGTAATAATCTGAACAATAAAGATTTAATTAAGAAAAAAAAAAATGACAATGCTTTCTGTTTTCTGAGGCCCTTCCTTATATTGTGTGGGTTTTTTGGTGTGTTTTTTTTGTTGTTGTTGTTGTTGTTTTTTGTAAATATTTACAACATTCATTACACTTTCTTTCTTGATCAGGTAATCTCTGGGGATAGAAAAATCACTTCTCATTTAATTGCTCTTACTTGGATGAAACTAGAGAGGCTCTCAAACCAGGAGGCTCCGGGAGGAACTTCAATTTAGAAACGTGTTGGTAATTGCTTAGAAATCAGTCTGAGGTCCTTGAGAACTAACCTAAACGCTGAGAAGATTCTGGGTGCCTTCATATTTCAGTTTCCTGAAAGACGCCCCGCTCCGCATAGGCATAAGCAACATCGCTTCTTTAACTGAGGTCAGGTGAAATTGACTGGGCCTGGGCACGCTCCCCATTTGGCTGCGAGCCAGCGGGACATTCCGGTCTGTGAACTTCGCCGCTTGGGTGGGCTTCACCTCGCTTTACACGCTCTCTTGCTGCGAAAACCTCTCCTGGCAAAGAGCATTTCTACGGGTTGACTCTAGTGATTAAGTGACACACGTTTCATCTTCTGCCGTCTCCCCCCCCAGTCTGAGGGTCCCGCCACACTCCCAGTCCTTGGAGTTTTATGCCTGTATCAAGGAAATGTTTTCATCCGTCTCTCTGCTAGTTTCTTTCCTGTCGTATAAATCCTTTAAAGAAATGTAGTGCCAGCGACAAGTTCTCTTCATCTGAAGCAGTCTCTACACACAGAGGAGCAAATGGCATCTTTCAGTCCTGCCAACGTGATTATGAAGCATTTATGGAGCCTTCCCCTCTTTCGCTGTAACAGCTACAAGCAGTTTAATTAGTTGGTTTTCACCCCAGAGTTCTAAAGATAGACGATTCAATTTACCCAACCTGAGATTAATTGCGCCTTTGAACCGGTGCTCTCTGATGGAGTGCGCGCCTGTCGCGGGCGCCCTCGGTTAACCCCTTGGGCCAGCATTTTTTAAGCCGCGTGACTTAATGCAAATCATTTTCTGATTGCAGGGTCAACGTGAAAAAGAAATGCATTTCAAGATTCCAATAAAGCACGCATTCTCAAGGGGAATGAAATGGGGGGCTCTCCCAAAGGGCTTAAAATTGGTTCTTAGGGGGTGAAAAGTCTTGCCCTATAGGCATAAAACACAGAGTTATATACTGTAAAGAAAGAGTTCTATAGTATATTTGTACCATTAAAGTTTTATGGGGAGGACAGTTAGAAAAAAAGTCTTAAAAATTATCTGGATGGGTGGTGGTGGCAAACACACACACATGCACACGCACACAAACAACAACCACCACCTTGAGAAACCATGTAGTAGATAATAAAGAACTGTGACTATGTTCCAGCCCTCATGCCTCCATTATCTTCACAGCCTTGTAAGGAAACCATAGGTATGTTTCATTCTTGGTGTGGTTGTTGTTGATTTTGATGCATCGCTTTTTATTAAATGTATAGTGATGACACTGGTTACTATCATTGTATGTTTCAAGTGTATATTTCTCTAAGGCATCATCTGTATGTTGTTGCATTGTGTGTTTGCCACCGTCACCCTGTATTTGGCCGCTTTTACCCTCTTCAGCCTCCCACACCGGTTTCTTTCTTTAATAAGGAGATGTGAGATAGGAGACAACTGACTTGGAATAGGAGAATATGTGCAAAATGCCTTTTAAGTGATAAAGTTCTATGCAAATATAAGGTGTTAGAATTGGTAACTTTTAATATACATCACACCTAGCAATGCCTGGGAAACAAGCTACTCAAAAGCTATTAGCTTAAAACAACCATTTATTTAATTCCCAATTCTGTAGGTCAGCAAATTAGGCTGAGCAGGCCTACTATGGGCTGGGCTCCCTCAGGCATCTATAGCAAGGTGCCAGTCCCAGAGGCAGCCCTGCCTCTGCACATCGTCTGGCTATTGGCTAGTTGTCTCCCGAGATGCCTCACACGGTGTATGTCATCCTCCAGTCTGTTGGACCCTGTTTGTTGTCACAGGTCATCAGCAGGGTTCCAAGAGACCCAGTTGACATGGGGAAGACCCCTTGAGGTCTTCACTCAGAACCAACACGCTTTCTCTTCATCAATCATAGCCCATATGTCAGGGAAAATCTCAAAGCCAGCCCAATTTCAAACAGTAGGGAAACCAACTCCACCTGCTGATGGGATGGGCTACAAAGTCACATTGCAGAGGGTGCGGTCAATAGCAGTAAATTGAAACCCTTTTAATAAGCCATCTTTCTCAACTTCCACATGGCAAAATAACAGTCAGTGGCTTATCTACCTAATAAGCAAAAGCACATCTTTAAAACTTTAAATTATGGTATGGGTATTAATCACCACACCCTAGTGACTTTTCAAAAAACCTTTTCAAATTACTTTTCAAATAACCTTTTCAAATAACCACACCCTAGCTTTGGATCCTTAAAACCATGCTTGAAAAATGTGAGTAAAAAAAAAAAAAGTTAATTCAGCCCTACCTGGTTTGGCTCATTGGATAGAGCATCAGCCTGCAGGCTGAAGGGTCCCAGGTTTGATTCCAGTCAAGGGCACATGCCCATGTTGCGGGCTCCATCCCCAATGGGGCATGTGCAGGAGGCAGGCGATTGGTGATTCTCTCTCATCATTGATGTTTCTATCTCTCCCCTCTCCCTTCCTTTCTGAAATCAATAAAAATATATATATATTTTTAAAAAATTAATACATATCCTCTTTCTTAAGAATAGTGGCAAAACAAGCACTTGCTAAGTGAAATAAGTCAGTCACAGAGGACACATAGCACCTGGTGCCACTTATATGAGGTACCTAATATCATCACACTCACAGAAGCAGAGAATAGAAGGTGGTTGCCAAGGGATGAAGGTGGGGGCAATGGGGAGTTGTCCAATGAATATAGCCTTGCAGTTATACAAGATAACTAAGCTATCGAGGTTCTGTACACACAGTGTCTATAGTTAACAATATGGTGTGCTTAACAACTTAAGAGGATAGATCTCAGGTTAAGTGTTTTTATTACACACAAAAAGCAAGGTGACTAAAGGAAACTTTGGGAGGTGATAGACACATTTATTACTTTGGTGGTGTAAGGTTTATTATCATGGTGGTATAAGGGATGTGTGCGTATGTCCAAACCTGTCAAAATGGATATATTAAGTTTGTGCAACTCTTTGTATATTAAATATGTGGCCATCAAGCTGACAAGTTTAAAGGAAGAATTGAAAGAGAGATAGTCCTTTTCCAAAGCTCACTTGAAACAGTTTCCATTTGAGAAAGGAATCTTAAAAGACACACTTACTGACCATTCAACCCAAGTCTTCGCGTTCTATTCAAGCATTAAGTGAGCGCCTCAGATAGCCGAGTAAATGCTTGGACACCATTATATCAGCCTCACACAAGATTGCCTGCCCTGAGTGATGATTTAATGTCACACCCTCTGCCTTTATGGAGAGCCAGACTTGAATCACTCAGGAGAACAGCATTTCTGTATCTTTTGTAGAACTCCCCTTGTGGATAAAGTGCTCTAAATACTGTTGTACATGCCAAATTTCTTCTTGAGTTAAGGTCCAGAAAGAATTTTCTCTATAGATGAATTTGTATGATTTCTACTATTATATAATTCAGCATGTTTTTCTTTATAGCTCAGCTGCCAGAAAATAAACAAATTGTCCCTGTACTATAATCTTTTCAACTCTAGTGCCTGAAAGTGCCAATACTTTTTCTTTTCAAATGACTTTTCAAATAACCTTAAATGTTACTTCTCCTGATTGTTTTAACTGCTGATTTACCTTAAGCCATTTCAGAAGTCAAAGGACATATTTAAAATATCTTTTTTAAGTGAAATAATGCCCTAAGGAGATGTTTGCATAATTATAAGCCTGGGTTTGAAAGATCAGACCTTCAGATGCTATTTTTATCACCCTACATCCAAAGACCCATAAGCCACACCTCCATATGGAGGGGTGCCTGTGTTTGGCTCTTTGGTACCAATAATTTCACTCTCTTAGACTGTGGTTATCTGCAGTAAAGACAGTGGCAATGAAATGCTACTGTAAATTGTGAGACGATGTGTGTGAGAAGGAATCTTCTTCCTCTGTGGCCTCTTTCTCATCCCCAACTTGATCCTTGCCCTTAACTCATGGTCCCACCCTGGAAACAGAGTCTAGGCACTGTCCTTGAGAGTTGTTTTTGGACTAGCACTCATGAATGTTCTGGAAGTGCCCTGGCCAGCACACCTGCCCAGGGAGGTCTTCTACACCCAGGTCATCTCCACCTTGGCCAGTTCAGTGAAAGGCCCCAAATGCTCACAATGATAGGGTGTCTCCCAAAATGTATACACACGTAATAGCTGATAGTTCAATTGATGTTTCTTTCTTTTCAGGTTTAACCCATTGGAATTAATAATTATTCAAAGTGTGTACACATTTTTTAATTCTTGTTATTCAATTCCATACATGGCCTTCAGCTCTACAGACAAACATTTAGTTTGTTAATGCTCTTCGCTGAAAGAAGCGTGAGGCATCCCTCCTTCTTTGTCACATGCCATCAACGTCCCCCCATTCTAGGGAGTATAGAAGCAGGGGAGATGGCAATAATGGGAGAAACAGAGATGCACACAGAAAGACAGACAAAAGCACCCGCTTCTTTAAAAACTTGCATAGGATAATTATATTTAACACATGTTATTTCACAATGACAAGCTAATGGGAACCAAACTGTGATATAGAAAGAAAGAGAATTCCTAAAAAAATAAAGACAGTTATTTTACAGGAAATAAAACTAGAGTAGGATACCGAGGAGAAAGTCACAACAGGGCAATTATGGAGGTTGTCAGTGAATATACCTGAGACCAGGGGAAGAGCACTTGTAGCCAAAAGCCTGGGTCCTAATCTTGGATGAGACTCTGCAGCTCTTTGAACCTCAGTTTCCTTCATCTGTAAACTCGAAGTTCAGTGGAACGTGGTCCCCATGATCTTATACAAGTAAAAAACCCCACGACTCTGTCCATAAATGAGTGGAAGCAGAGGGCACCCATTGGATTCTAATAACAGTTGTACCAGTTGCTCTGGAGTTTACCCTTTCTTCGCCATTTTTACTGTGACATTTTGTACATTTTTCTGACGTCCAGAAGGGCCTCTGTAGCCCCCTGTGCTTTCTCACTCACAGTGACTGTTAAAGGGCATGGTGAGGGGGGAGGGGATCCCCTCACAGATACTCCCCAGAGACCCTGGCAGGGCTAGTTTAAAAGTGCATTTTAATCAAATCACCATTAGTTTTGTGTATAGTTACCACATTCAGTGTATCTGTCCAAATGACAAATAACGGCAAAGGATAGTGAAAGATGTTTAGTTATCAAATAGAAGCATGCACTTAAAAGTAGAAACTGAGCACATATCATAGCGCACTGAAACCTGTATGTTTCTTTGGTTCCCACCCGTGGGCTGTTCTTCCATGGTAAGAAATATGATTATTTTTTAACATTTTATCCTCAACCTAACCAATGGAGAAGTCTTGATATGTGTGGAACTAAATTGAATCTCTCTTATCTGTTTCCTAAATGAAAGCCTATTTGAAAAATATGGCCACTGTGTTTATGTGAAACGGGAGACGGAGACAGCAAGCAGAACAGATCCTTAATCCTGTGAAGTTCTTTATCTGGGATTTATTCTCTCAAATGCCTTTACAGAAGAATGGACTTTTTTTTTTTTTGGTAGCTATAAAGTTTTAAAAAGTACTGTGAAGTCTTGAACAAGTAATAATTTTACACTGTGCAGTTCACAAAAACATCAGTTATGGAGAACTATGTAATAAATTAAATATGAAATGTAGTCGGAAGTAACAACCCTTCAAGGTATCAACTACATGTTACCTTAGAGTTCAGGCAGACAGATAGGATATTTATTGAATCAACTGCCACTATTGACAAAGGGGACAGGTATTCAAAAATGTTATTAAAATAGTCAAAGAAATATATTTTGTCTTGTATGAGTAATAGTTTAGAATTGAGGTTTTTTAGAAAAAGCACCTATTGAGACAATATCCGGTTGAGCCTATTGCTTACATAGGTAGAAAGTAGTTGGATATTGGCATGTTTATCTGGTGACAAAGGTTCTCTCCTTGACCTAACTCTAATCAGGCTCATTTGGACTCTTCATCAGTTAGGTTCCCTCCTTGGGCATGTCCTCCAAGAGCCCAGGTTTAGCAAGAGTCCTAACAAATCAGGTTGGTTTCGCCCAATCCCCCACCCTCGATATTTGATCGCCCTCCTCATTTGTCAGTAACCCCAGATGGTGTCTGCTCACCCTGGCCTGCCCTTATCAAGAATCCTATTAGGTCAGTTTAGCAAGTACTATCTTTTCAGTATTTTCCATCCACAAACTCCCTACCCCCCAAACTACATCTTAGCTGTAAATTCCCACTTTTCCTTACATTCCAAACTACACTGAGGTCTCTTTTCCAACACTACAAAAATCCCTTATTAATATATGTTTTTATTGCTTTAACTGCTGTACACCTCTGGTTTTAACAATGGTTCCATCTAAAACTCTAAATAGTACTAGAAGTAATGGGACTTCAAAGATGAATATAGTTTCTTACTATATTAACTCATTGAAATTCTATTTTATTTGATAGAGAATGTGAAGAGACTAATCAAAAGATTAATAATGAAATGGGGGGTGGAGGGGGCATAAAATGATTAAGAATAAAATCAGGAAATCTAAACATTATATGGAAATTCAAGATCAGGGAGATTTTAAGTTATTCAGATCCAGTTATCTTATCAATTAGTAAAACTGATTCAAAACATGAGTTTCCTAGCAGCCAAGACAAGGGAGAAAAAAGTCAAAAAAATATTGACTTTCACATCAGTGAAAAGCTTACAAAAATGAAATCTATATCACTTTGGCCTGAGTCCACATGGAAATGAATGGTGTGTTTAATTAATATATGTTTTTAATATTGGAAGCTAAATGAGGTAAAGGTATTTCTTATTGTTATCATTGTTATGTGGTAGTGATGGTGTTTTTTATTTTATTTTAATTTGTGATAGTAGAGAATAAGAATCCAAAGGGAGAATTTTGGGGGGAAATTTGTAGGGAAATGTCATTAGAATTGCATTCACAAAAGTGTATAGGATAATGATATTTGACACATGCAGTATTTAATATGTACAAGACATCATCATCCTATATATTTCACATTTATTAACATATTAATTCTTACAACAAGCATATGAAGTAGGGGACATTATTATTTCCCATGTCACAGATGAGAAAACTGAGGCATCAAGGATTTAAGTAACTTGCCTGAGGCCACACAGCTGGTAAGTGCCAGAACCAGGCTTCAAAGCTGGTAGTTCAAAGCTTTTTTTGCATATATTTATCCAATTTCCCAACAGCATTTATTAAAAAGATTGTCTTCACCCCATTGTATCTTCTAGCCTCCTTTGTAAAATATTAATTGATCCATTGAAACCTGTAAGTGTGGGTTTATTTCTGGGCTCTCTGTTATGTTCCATTGATCTGTATGTCTCCTTTTATGCAAGTACCATGCTGTTCTGATTACTGTGGCCTTGTAGTGTAGTTTGATGCAGGTAGCATGATATATCCAACTTTGCTCTTCTTTCTCAAGACATCCCTGCCTTGTTCCTGATCTTAAAAGATTTTGGTTTTTCCCCATTGAGTATGATGCTACCTGTGGGTTTGTCATATGTGGCTTTTATTATGTTGAAGTATGTTCCCTTTATTCCCACTTTGCTGAAAATTTTTATCATAAATGGATGCTGGATTTTGTCAAAAGGTTTTCCTGCATTTGTTGATATGATCATATGATTTTTACCCTTTATTTTGTTTATGTGGTATATCACATTATTTGTAGATTTTGTACTAACCTTGAATCCCAGGAATAAATTCCACTTGATTATAGAGTATGGTCTTTTTAATGTATTGCTGAATTTGGTTTGCTAATATTTTGTTGAGGATTTTTGCATCTATGTTCATCAGGGATATGGCCTATACTGATACTTTTCTTTCTTTATAGTGTTTTTATCTGGTTTTGGAATTAGGACAGTGCCTGCCTCCTAAAAGGAGTCAGAGCTCATACTTTCAATGGCTACACCATTCTGCCTCTCTTAGATCTGCTGTCTTACATATTTATAGACCCTTAGAAGACTTTGAAAGTAGCTCAACGTGCACCCAGCTCCACCACAACACACACAAATGCAGGGAGTGACCGGTTTGTGACCAGGAAGAAGAGGTGCTCACACCACATGGTGTTGCCAGACAATGTGCACAATGAAATAAGTGTAGATACAACTTGGGAGGTTGTGGAATGCGGTAATGAACACCCTGGTTTTCTGAAGCCTGAAAGAACAGGGTTTGAGTGTCTGCAATTTATTGTCAGAGATAGTTGTAGGGCATTTTCTCATTCCTCCTAGCCTCTGTGGTCTCAATCTTAAAACAGAAACACTAATTCCTCTCCCACCGAGTTTGTGCAAGGATGACATGACAAGGTCTGGCAAATGTTTTTGAGTGTATCGTCTGGCATGTGGTAGCTCCCCACAAAGGGTACCAGAGATGGTGATGGTGAAGAGTGGAAGGTACAGCCAGAGGAACAAGCCTTCAAACCAGGACTCATGATCCCAGAAACCTTAGTTGAGGCTCTACCGGTGGAGAAAAGAGAATCGGGTTGATCTAAATTGAGAGACTGCCAGCCCCAAATGTTCATCAATGGGCAACAATGGAGCATCAGAAGGAGTCCCTGTCGAGACTTTAGGACAACTTCATTTTATAACTTGAGAAAGAAAAGTTAGCATAGCCCCCTCTGGGTTTGGCACTTCAACTTTATGGGGATCATCACATTGCAGGGCATTATAGCTGAAAGAGCCCGAGGAGTTTAACAAATGCAAAGGCTCCACTCCAGAATTCATGAAAAAAGGAGGCTCAGAGGTAAACAGGCTGTTCAAAGTCCTAGGGACAGTCCATGGCCAACCTGGCTGGTGCCCCTCACGCCAAAGTACTTTTCTGCTGCCAAGCCTGCCTCTCTGAGGCTGCCACTCATTCATTGTTAATGATTAGGGGTGGTCTGTGCCAGGTACTAGAGATACAGAGATGAGTGTGGTTTTTCTCCGCATAGCTTAGCAAGACATGTATCTCTGAAGCGGACTGGGAAGAAAAAGAAAGGATTGGACCAGAGAATCTACAGAGATATTTGCTAATTTCATAGGGATCTCAGTAAAGGGCTGCTTGACTTGGGTGTGCATGAGAAAAGCTCCGGGGCAGCATCTAGAAATAGCTAATGGCTGAGCAGAGAGAGAAGGAGATAACTTGGAAAAGAGGAGAAGGTCACTTTTTCCAGAAGGGGAGAGAAGAAATGAAAGTGGCTATCCCTGTTTAGAAAGCATAGAGCCCACACCCAGGGGAGAAGGTGGACACAATCATTCACAAAGGATGGGGCAGCTGCCTCTCAATACAGTGCCCACTGCCTTGCTCCCAGTCCTCTGCTCAAACAGGACTCCGGATCATTCTGTTTTCTAGATGAAGAACCGAACCGTTAGCACAGGGAAGTCAAATGACCTCCCCATGTTATGCAAGGAATGCCAGAAATTGGATTCAAAACCCAGGCATCCTGGCTCCCGATTCAGCACACAATCTTAACACATTGCGGACCAATAGTTTTATTGCTAGCTTTACCCAGTAGCCAGATAAATTTCTATTGAACGAGTACAAAAATTGTTTTACATAAATGTTAAAGGCACGCTTTAAAATTAAATACCTATTGCATTTTGAAGTTATTTATTACATGCCCTTACAAGCTAATATCTTTTTAAAGTATGATATTTTGTAAAACACTGTGTAATATGAAGCGAGAATTCTCATGATCCGCCCGCAATGTGTTAACTACCTTAAGTACCATACAATAGCCTTCTTGGAAATCAGATCTGCTCAAAAGTGAATCTAACCTCAAATAGAAACACAGCTCCAGAGGAAAGCATGCAAGAAGTTTGGCAGATGAAACCAAAATGCATGAACATAAGATTATTTTAGCTTAGTCAGAATTTATTTGATAATTTTAACTGCATGCTAATTCGTAAAATGATCAGAAAATGAGCCAGGTCTTAATTTTTTAACAGACTTTTTTTTTCCCCCCTGACAAAATTGTATGATCAAATGAAATGAAATCCTTCACTTTGCGTTTAACTTTCCTATCATGATTGGGAGGAAAGTAATTTTTGTAAAAATATTTGATAGATTCATCATTTTTTTTCTCCCCTCCAAGGCTTCTCCTAGTCCTTTGATATTCAAATATTTCCCTTTTGAAGTTTCTAATGACCGTCCTTGTTGATTTTCTCTTTTTTTTGCTGTTAATTGGTCTAACTCAGCCTCATGCTCATTTGCCAATGGCTCTGAACTTGATTCCAGAGAACCTTGGCATCACTTACCTCCGCTTCATGACGCCGTGCAGCTTTCACAGGACTGCGGTTTCATTCGCAGGTGACTGCGGTTTCATTCGTGTTCTCTTTATGACACGGGTGCTCAAGATAGTTTCTAAAATCAATGATAGCCTAAACAGCGACACAAACCATTTTGGCGAGATGGGAAGGAATAGGGTGAATGCCTTGATGGAGACTGATTGTATTGCTGCTGGTCCTTTAACAAATGTTTTCTGTGCAGGGAAGACTATTTTGGACAGCCATGACTCTAAATTCAAGTTTAATGAACACTCATATAACTAGGATCCCACATATCCCACAGATTCCCCGGGATTCCAAAGCTGCCAGGGGGAAACAAGAGACCCATCTGCTCCATTGGAGAAGTAGAACATCTTGGGCAAAGAAGCAGGAAAAAGATCTATAAATAGAGTTGTAACTTACATGTCCCTTCGGCATAGGGACTACGCTGCTGCTAATCTATTTCCCCAAGTTTATGGGCAGTACAGATTTTCTCCAGGGCTTCGATGACTTAGGACATGCTATGACTGTGGCTTTCTGGGGAGTCTTGATGTTCCCACTGCCTGGAGTGGATGAAAGACTCCCGAAATTCAGCCCTTCCCAGGCACCATCCCTCTCCCTGGGGAAACATAAATAATTAGCTTTGTCTCTTTAATCTGCAGCTTTCTTGTGGTGTTGGGGAGTAGACCCTTTCAAGAAGAAACTTGGAACCACATCAGCTACCGACTGGTAAGTCTGGGTGTCGAGGGCATCGCATCCAGTTGATTTCTTGTTGTCAATACCATGAAGGAGGAGGATCCCCTGGCTTCAGTTCAGGGGGAGTCACTGTGGGGTGTTCTCTCTGCCCGCTCTGCCCCCTGCTGGTCTACAGAGCTGGTTTGGGCGCAGAGAGCTGGCCATCTGCTGTGTGGGGTGAGGAAAAAGGCATATGCCTGAGTATTGGAGGAGAAACAGAGACTCAGCTTTTCGGAACTGAGTTCCAGAATCTTGTGTCTCAGGAGCTTCCTGGAGCCAAGAAGTAAAGGAACAAATGTTGTCAGGGGACTGTTCTTTTGGTTTGAAGCTCAGCCTTGGAATCTGTAAACCCCTCAATTCCCAGCTTGTGACTCAACTCTGCTCGGGTCCCACTTTTTCATTAAGCTTCTTGTTTAACGAGAGTTACTATGAAAGTCATACTTGTATGTGCACATGTGTACGCACATGCACCAGCTACCATGTTCTATACATGTTGTATCATCCAGTTACCGCCATAAGAGATTTCTGTCCCTTAACTTGTACCAATTCTGGCAGGAAGGTCCTTTAATTTCCGTTCTATAATAAGAAAATTGAGGGCAAGAGGCTTAGGAAACATATCTAAGGGCACAGAGCTAACCAGCTGTGAAGAGCTAGAATTTGAAACTAGGTCTCCTTGACTCCAAAGCCTATAATCTAAAGCTTTATCTCTTATGAAACGTGTGTGTGTGTGTGTGTGTGTGTAATAATCTAAAATATTTGAATTACTCCATAATTACTGGAACAGAGATGAAAGTAACAGCTCACTGGGAAGGTATTGGTGTCTAGTTTCACTGAAGCCTCAGATCATAGACTCTCAGAATTAGAAGGGATATCAGATGGCCTTTACATGACCCTGTACTCAAATCTCTGCACCGATAGGAATCAGAAAGGGTTATTCCAAGAAACTGTTTCAACTCTGAGATGTTATGACATCATCCTCCTATATAATAAAGAGGTAATATGCAAATTGACTGTCATGCCCTTGCACAAGATGGCCGTTCCCATGTGGTCACATGATGGCCAGCAGAGGAGGGCAGTTGGTGGCTACTGGGCCTGCAGGAGAGGGCAGTTAGGGGCGACCAGGCTGGCAGGAGAGGACAGTTGGGGGCGACCAGGCCTGTAGGGGAGGGCAGTTATGGGCTATTAGGCAAGCAGGGGAGGGCCTTTGGGGGGTACTGGGCCTGCAGGGGAGGGCATTTGGGGGCAATTGGGCCTGCAAGGGAAGGCAGTTGGGGGCAATCGGGCCGGCAGGGGAGCAGTTAGGCATCAATCAGACTGGTAGGGGAGCAGTTAGGTGTGATCAGGCTGGCAGGCAGAAGTGGTTAGGGGCAATCAGGCAGGCAGTCAGGTGAGTGGTTAGGAACCAGCAGTCCTGGATTGTGAGAGGGATGTCTGACTGCCGGTTTAGGCCCGATCCCCAATTGGGCCTAAACCGGCAGTTGGACATCCCCGAGGGGTCCCAGTTTGGAAAGGGTGCATGCTGGGCTGAGGGACACCCCCTCCCTCCCAGTGCATGAATTTCATGCACCAGGACTCTAGTTGTTACATAATATCTGTTGCTGTTTCTCAGGCTAGAATGTCTATACGTCCAGGGATATGCCAAGGATCAAGTTTACAGAATAGTAAGCATTGCAAAGCCTATCTTATAAAAGGGGGGACTTATTGTTGAATTTAATGCAAAGTGTGTGTGAAATTTTGCCATAAAACAGGAAACTTCAAAAAAAAAAATTGAGCAGGCACTCAGCAACCATATGTCTCAGACCATTCCACTGTCATTCCTAATTCACAGAAGGTATTTGCACATTTTATATTCCCTTCCCTTGCAGCTCTAAGTGTTGAACTTCCTCTGTGGAAGTGGCCAGTCTTTTTACTAAGCAGGAATTTCAAAAGAGACACATCCTCTCTCCCAGAATCTCAGCGCCATTTTTATCTACACTGTCAAATGGTTCATCAACTCTAGCCAGATCATGTGACAAGTCAGATCCATTTGGAACCCACATCACACAGCTTTCCTGCCACAGAACCTGGATTCAACCAGTTCTGGGACCCAAGGAAGACAATTCTCTTCTTGGGTGTCCATCTTCTCTCTTGGACAGCATGATAGATGGACACAGGCCATGTCTCAGGTTGGCTACTGTGGCTCATGAGCAGAGGAAACTCAGAACTGAGACATTGAGAAATATTCAGCATTGCCCTTGAAGTGAGCATCCTACTGCGTTCCTTGCTTTAAAATATCATCTCCTAGCACCTCTAAAATGAGCCAGACCTGCAATTCCATAATAACCCCTAAAGGCTCGTATTTTGGCTGTTTAATTTCTCTGAATAAATATCAGAGGTGAGCAACTGCATAAGAGCAGCATCCTAAGTAGGATGGGGTGCTCTTCCCTCCAATCAAGAATCAGAACAATAAGCTAGGGCTGCTTGTGCCATAACGAGGCATTGCTGATATTTTGGAGGACACCAAAATGCCACCGAGAAGTTGAATAAATGAGAGGAACCTACGTCCCAGAGGTTTAATACTCTCTAGCATAGCTAAGTAGTTTATCCATGCTGACCAGCCCTGGCTAACAACTCGGCAAGCACAGCCGCTCCACTGGTTTTCAAGCCTCTTCATAAGCCCACCCTGTTGCCCTCCTGGTCCAGCTTCCCCCTGCTTCTCCCTGTTCCTTGCACATGTTTCCTGCATCTCTGCTTTTGCAGAAGCTGTTTTCTCTGCTCCTCCCCCAACTAAGCAAATTCCCTATTCATCCTTGACAATCCAGGTTAATTAAGGGTGAGTTTTGGAGATGCATAGGGCTGGGTTTGAAGTCTTATATTCTAATAGGTACATGGCTTAGGTAAACTACCTCTGAGTTTGTAAATGGAGTACAACAGTAGTTGTGTTACATGATTGCTGTGATTAGTCCATTAACTACAATTTTTAAAAATTATTAGTAGCATGTTTATCACACTGTTGATATTTGGTTATTTTTTGTTATTAATAGCATTTTTACTGGGTTTGAAACTGTATGTGCCTCATTCCTATTTCCTTGTTCTTAATTATTATTCAATAAAAAGCCCTTTATTATTATAAAACAGGGATCTGCACCCTTTTTAAAAGGGAGAGAATAGTAAGTGCTCTAGGCTTTGTGGGCCATAAGGTCATGGTGAGCTCTGCCGTTGTAGCAGGCCATAACAGTATATAATACAGAAAAAATGCATGGGCTGGAGCGTTTGGAACTCTATATTGAATACCAGACTTTATTCATTCTGTAATGCCCAGCTTCTAGTTCAGGTATCTTCACACTAAAGCTCATGGACCAAATCTGGTCATCTAGCTGTTTCTGAAAATAAGATTTTATTTCAACACAGCCAGTGTCGTCGGCTTATGTATTGTTATCTGTGGTTGCTTTTGCACTATAGTAGTAGAGCTGAGTAGTAGCTGAGTAGTTGATAACAGATACCCTATGACCCTCAAAGTCTGCTCTCTGGCTTTCTCCAAAAAATGTTGCCAATCTAACTCAATGCTTGGGACCTCGCTGTTGAATGGATGAAAACTGACTAGAAATATTCTGACTCAACAATCTGGTCTTAGCGCCTTGCAGGCTTTAGCAAAGGCAGATGGACAGAAGCAGGGGTCGGAAATCTTGACAGATTCAAAGAGATCAGAGAACCAGCCAGAGTGGTCATTGACTAGAGAATTGAGAATCTTACCTAGAGGTAAGACTAGTATCTTGTAACCCTGTTCTGGGCTCCCTGCTAGATGTCGATGGCCATGTCCATAAGGGGAAACTGAGGCCCAGAGCAGGTAAGAGTTGACCCAAGTTCATGTACCTGGTGCACTGGGTTGCTATCAGGCTGACTGAAGTTCGGATTATAAAAGATGTGCACACCTAATAGAGGCATGGGCCAAATGCTTGCATCACCCCGCTCCCAAACTAGATGATCACAATAGAGCTTCTAATACCTGCAGTGTTTATCCTTTATTTGTCCATTGGCATTTCTTGTCTTATGATTCTGATCAGCTTAATGGTTTGCTTTTTTTTTTTTTTTTGTAATGACTACCCATTAAATTTTAAAAATACATTAGAGTACCTCATAGATGAGCAAGTCTATGACTGATGAGGCATGAAATTCCCATTCAACCATATTTGGCCAATATTATTCTCTACCCTGATCCCTGTTTTAAGTCCCATCACATTAGAGTCAGATACTTGTGATAATTATTTTTAGAATAATTTCATTTTGTTGATAGGTCTACACTGTGGCCCCCAATATTACCATGGGACTTTGGAGTATCAATCAGGTTTTATTCGATCATGGCTAGTTAATGAATTCATGTGGAACTACTTTTAATCAAAGATAAACTATTTTTCATTTTTGCAATATCCAGCTGCTACGCTGACACTCTCCTACATTATTTATAAATGTCTCTCATAGTCATAGCCAGGTATCACATTTCTTGAGATGCCCAAAGATTGTAAAAACCTTAGCAGCTGGATTGAACTTGGAGGGGGAAAAGAAAATTTTGCATTTACACAGAAATGTTCACTGCAGGCAGTAGGTATGCATATCAATTTTAAACTTTGTTATCTGGAACAAGTAAAACTGTCTGTCTATAGCAGAATATTCCCCTATGATCAGTGAACTGACTACTGATCTTGGAAACGTCTAGCCCACTGTTTCCAAATCCCTTTTCCTGCTAGTGTACACCTTCACCTAATGCAGTGGTCGGTAAACTGCGGCTCGCGAGCCACATGTGGCTCTTTGGCCCCTTGAATGTGGCTCTTCCACAAAATACCACGGCCTGGGCGAGTCTATTTTGAAGAAGTGGCATTAGAAGAAGTTTAAGTTTAAAAAATTTGGCTCTCAAAAGAAATTTCAATTATTGTACTGTTGATATTTGGCTCTGTTGAATAATGAGTATGCCGACGACTGACCTAATGCATTAGACTCCTCTGTGCACCCAGACTCCACAATATGTGCTTTATCCTTGGGAAGGACATTTCCAGGAATGGAGAAGTCAGCCTCTTGAAGGTCTCACACGCGCCTGCTGTGAAGTCTGATCATATGAAAATGTTACCTAACATCCATACACTTTAACTTTCACCCAGTGTCCCTTTTCCTGACATTAGGGCCAAGTCAAGCAAGTCTCTTCCCTTCACAGAATTGAAAATGACTATCATGCCTCTCCCTGTAGCTTCTCTGCCTTCAAGTCCAATATCTCCAATCCAATCAGTCATGCCAGTTAGTTTGAAATCCCAGGCCACCTTCCATAGGTATAATCCCACTCACCAGTGCTCACCAAGAAAACTTAAGTATCTTCATGTATCAGTTGTCATTTTTTGCAATCATTGAACTTGATTGCATGGTTAAAGGAGCAATACATTCATGCAGATCTATTGTTTTCGTGAAATCATTTGTGCTAAGGTCCAGATTCTGGAGTCCAGAATTAGAAAGACTTTAATAAGATCATATCTATCTTTTTTTCATCTGCTCCCATATATCATCTATCTTCATTTTTATCGATGATAATAATATTGTTATGCCTAAAAGAAATGGAATGGCTTGCATGAGTTCGTGCTGTGAAATGACATATCCAGGCAAGCATTTAAAGCTAAGAAAATAGTATTTAAGTAGAACCACTATGTGCCAAGTGCTTTGAACATGTTTTCTCCTTCAGTCTTTACAGAAAGCCCCAAGCTTTCATTCCTATTTACCAGATGGTGCGACTGAGGCTAGGAAGAAAGGAAGGCCTTATGGATGCTCAATGGAAGTGAGCCGAGAGATCTTAATGGTTTTCCGAGAAGACCACCCTGCCTTTCAACTGAGTGCCCCATTTAAATCATAACCCTTGCGATCTTAGGCCAACAATGCTCCTGCTTTCTCAGAAGAGTAATTATTCATCTTTTCCCATAATTATAAAATCTTAGAGCAGGAAAAGACCATATGGAGGTTGTCGAGTCCAATGTGATTACTAAGAAGAAAAATATGCGCTAATATTGGGTCCCTGTGTACTTTAACATCTAGCACCCTATATTTTTGTAAAGTTAATATCTTAAATTAAAAAGAATTCATCATCACACTCACGTAGTGTCACCTTATGACATCACGGTCACCATAGCAACAGCTGCGCTTTAGCAGCATCTTGCCTTCAGTTAGGGATCACAGCAATGCATTAACAAAGTATGACAGCCTCAGATGCCGATATGAACAGGAAGGGAGGACGGGGAAAAGGTGGAACAGGTGTGCTGCTTTTCCTGCCAACATTCCTTAGACCTGAGATGAGGTGGGAGTGAACATGTGAAAAATCCTTGAGGAACAAAAATAAATCTCCTAACCACCTAGCCAATAACAAGAAGACAGGGAGGAGGACAAGAGAGAGAGAAGAAGTATTCTGGTGTCCTATTTCTGAATGTCAGAGTGTTGAAAATTCTTGATCCTTTCTCTGCCTTTTGTTCTTGAGCTATGCAGCATTACCAGAAAGCGCACAGAATTAGATCATCCTGGGTTGAAACCTTTTATTATACCACTTAAAAGCTTTTCACACTTGCGAAAAGTGTCCTCCTGTTTTGAATCTCAGTGATCTCATTTGTAAAAGGGATGTGAAATTTGCATCCGGAGCCTGTCAGGAAGATCAAAGGGGAATGCCAGTAGGGTACCTGCTGGGGAAATCCCTCAGTTTCCCCTTTTCTTTTTTTTTTTTTGGGGGGGGGGTGGAAGTTTAGACTTACCAAAGATGGCGGGCCATCAGGGGTGGGCACCTGGTCGGCCACTGTATCCCTTTCTGTACTTTTCTACATGTTTGAACAATCCCACTTTTGTTTAGTTTCTAAACAAAAATGGGTCATTTGTTGAAATCCCTAATGGGTATCAGTTCTAGCATACATTTTCCTCTGGGAGTGTGGGCACACCTCTCCACTGCTCTGAACGTGAAAACTGTACAAAGAGGAAAATAGACTTGTGTGCTTCTGTTATTCCTTGCTACTTGTACCACACTTGAAAACATGCCTTTCAACAACCAGAGATTTACCCATCGCTGTACCTGCAACATCGAAATTGGATATTTATTTTCGTCCTTCCTGTAGAATGAATGGCTTTCTAATTAGATTTCCACAGGTTTTGCGTTTTGGGTTCCCAGGTTCCGGCACAGTCCCTTACACAGAGAAGGTGCTCAATACATACATGTGTTGAATAAACAGATATGTAGCAGATATCTTTATTGGTGATAAGTACTGAAAATGTCTGAAGGATAGTATGGAATACCTATATGAGTATACTCACTAAAATAATCAAGCAGGCCCTTATGTATGTCTGAGTTTGTCTATATCCCTGCCCTTTCGACTTTTGTCCAAGAGTCTCTGTCTGTTTCTCTGTATATCTCTCTTTATCTTTCTACATAGACACATGTGATTATCTTCTTTCTCTGCCCTTTTAAGCGCCCCCCGCCCCTCTCTCCTATACTAGTCTCCCTGTCTTTGCTCCCTCATCTTTAGAAGCTTTTCCGTGGGATTCTCCTGCCAACATAATTCCATGTGAGTTACATTCATTTGCAAAACCTTTCACCACATGAAGATGTTCTATTTAATTAGTCAAAGTTCATTTTTTTGGGTCCCTGACAGAGCATCATACATCACAAGTCCAGAGAGTCATTAGCTCTGAAATAAATCAGGATGGAAGGAAGCAGATTAAACTCACCAAGTCTCAGGCTCAACGGTGCCTACCCTGCAGGTCCCAGCCACTCAGGATCTCTGGGGCCATCCCTGCCTGTGAAGGGGCCCAGGAGGAGGGCTGTTATTCACCCCAGCAGATGCCATGTTCCTGTGGCTTAGGACTGGGCAGGGGACCAGAGAAACGGAGGGTGGACTATCTCCAGCTCAAAGTATCCCACCCGGGAGCTCCCATGACTGTTGTGAGAGACAGTATTCACCTGCCAGGGCGTCTTTCACTTTGGGTGGAAGGTGACTGCTCCCACTCTTGGGCGATGAAGGAGAGCCCTTGTTTTCACATGTATGTCCTGCCCCGTATAGGACCTTTTAGGAATGCTGCCCTAAGATTATAATATGACTAGAGGCCTGGTGCATGAAATTTGTGCACGGGTGCAGTCCCTAGGCATGGCCTGCAATCAGAGCGCCAGCATCTGGTGTGGAAGGGCAGGTCCCAGCTGACCTCTGGGCCCTGGGCAGCACCTGGGCCCACAGGCCCCCACACGCCCCCCTCTGCCTGAGTCATCGGGCGCTGCCCAGCTCCCTCAGTGCCTGGGAACCAGGTGCCGCCCACTCACTTGCTCCACCATCCTGCCAGCGTCCCACTGTCATCAAGGCCCATCAGAGCCAACAGCACCTCCGCTGCCAGTGCTGCGTCGCTGACACTGCCATGTTCCATGCTGCCCCCTGGTGGTCAGCACATGTCATAGCAAATGATTGAACTCCCTGTTGAAGGGACAATTTGCATATTAGGCTTTTATTATATAGGATTGGGAAAAGCACAGGGAAGCAGAATGTCTGTAAAGCCCAAGAAGCAACTGACCTCAATATAAATAATGTTAATTGGTTAATTTCTTGGTGTTAATGCTCTTTGACCTCAGTCATCATGTCAGTAAATTGGGAATTATGATGGCCACTCTTTTTTTTTTTCCTTTGGTATTGTTGTTGTGAGAGTAAAAGAATAACATGAACACTAACACTTTGTTTACTTTCTTAACATTCTCAAAACGAACTGGTTATCATATCGTGGGATTAACAAAACAACACATGTGACCACAAATCCCACACATTCTGCCCACCATGTGGACGTGACAGGCAGCTGTCACGTGGCAAAGAGAGCACTGTTCTTAGCACATCTTCACCCTTGATGACCATGTGACCGCAAGTGTGTGTGAGCTTCAGCCCATCTGTGAAATGAGGACAGTGGAAGTCACCTATCAAGGTGTTGCTATAAACAGAATAAGCTCATTAACATGCCTGCATTTATTTTGTCTCAAATATCATTAGCTGAACGTGATTTTCTTGATAGCTTCAATATCACATAATGGATACAGCCTACAATGTTATTCTCTCTCCTGGATTTTCACATCAGTTTCTTTCTTTGGAATCCACCACTTAGGCAGCTTTTACTAAGCATCACATGCTATATAAAGGAGTTTGCATATGCTACCTCATTTACTCCTCTGAACTCTGTCAGAGAGAGGCATTCTCTCTATTATTCCCAGAGGAGGTGACAGTGTTCTGTGGTTAGTAAGCAGGAGGCCCAGCATCCCAGGCCACCATCTTCACCTCTGAAGCTGGAGCTCATTCCTCTTTATGCCGCTGCACCCTGAGGAGCTTTCTCTGAGAGTTGTGGGAATCTCACAATCCCCGCTGGGATG
Source organism: Corynorhinus townsendii (assembly GCA_026230045.1). Classification (NCBI taxonomy): domain Eukaryota; kingdom Metazoa; phylum Chordata; class Mammalia; order Chiroptera; family Vespertilionidae; genus Corynorhinus; species Corynorhinus townsendii. The sequence goes on along the minus strand of JAPDVU010000005.1, from coordinate 164,079,072 downwards.
TGAGATGGGTTTGATGCTCAGGTATCAGGAATGGGCCAGCCTAAGGTCAGGTTGGACTTCCAAGCAGCAGCTGATGGGCTTGCTTTCTGGCCTTTTCCTTTCAAATGCAAAGATTATGCACAGCCCAGCAGGTGACCACAGCCAGGCCACTGGTGAATTATAATAACAGTAATACTTTGTATCACTCCAGTGCCATTTATCCAGAGGCATCGGAGGACTCAGTGGACATTAATTAAACTTCACAGCATCCTAATTCTTTAAGGTCAGGACTGCACCAATTTTAGAGAGAGATAAACTGAGATAATAATGACTCCCACAGAATCTAGATGGATCATTTGTCAGTGTAGTTCCTGAAGCAGATAATAGAAGCCCAGTCTCTAAGTCAAGGAAACAGTCATTCAATAAATATGTCAGGAAAGCCCCAGCTGTGAAGTCTGCGGGCGTGCATGTGACCTGACCTTTCCATTCTTTATCAGGGTGGATAGAGATAAGCCATGTCTCCTTGTCCTTCTCAGTGTACCCACCAGTAACACAAGGGGGATGCTGATGACTGTCTTACTTAGAATTGCTTACTTTCACAGCAGGATGGTTCTTAGGGATAACTTGCCCTGGGTTTCATCAACAGTGCTTCAGGGCTGGCACTACCAGGATGTTTCAGAATCCTCTTGGTGGGTGGGTGGGGTGGGAGGAGTAGGTTAGGGAGCTTTCAAAGAAGTAGTTCCCAGGGGGCCCACTGCAGTGATTCTAACTTAGCCTTTGCACCAGAGTGGGTACAATGGTCAGGAGGTGGCAAAGAGGAGTCTCTGGACTCTTGGATGTGGGAGCCCGATGAAGTGTGGTACCAAAATTCCATTGGTGAAGTTCTGGTGTGGGCTACCATTAGACTGAGAGAGCACACAGGTTATTCTCCCAAATGGAAGGGGTGATGGGTTTATGAAGGTTGGAATATTTAAACAGATTTATGCAAATATCTTATTCCGTAGGTGAGGAAACTAAGACACAGAGAGGTTAAGTAATTTGTCTCGGGTCAGACAGCAGAGCTAGGATTTGAAACAGGACAGCGTCTTTCCTCTTAAGCCCCATTTTTAATATCTCCAATGAGCTAGAGAAGCAAGAGGATGCTAATGATGACACTGTGTGAGGAACTTAACATAGGAGACCTCTGAGCATCTGATGAAAGGAAACTTTTGGCTGTCATTTAAAAAGGCAATAGACCTGTCTCTGTGGGTTTTGGGTGACATTACAAAGGTGGTGTGTGACGGTGAAACGCAAGAAAGATGTTTTTAATAGTCACAGCGGTCAGTTTTTAATAGGTAGAGTGAGCTAACCATTGCAAAAGGTGCTCAAGCACATGCTGGTTGGCAAATTCACAGGGACGATGCAGATAGAATTTTTCTAAGACAAATCAAATTTCTGGGGAATAAAAAATATAACTTAATACTCTCTAAAGGAGGACACCAAAACCCAGAGTCTCAACAGTGTAGCATACATAATGTCCAGTATATAATCATAATAAAATATTATTAGTTATGTAAAGAAGCTGGAAAATGTGGCTTCAAACCAGCAAACTAGCCTGAGATAACCCAGCTATTGAAAGTAGCAAAAGAAAGGAAAAAAAAAGAAAGATGTGAAAGCAGCTAGTATAAATAGTCAAGGATTTAAGGGAATAAATGGTCATAAGCTGAATCTCCAGCAGACAAATGGAAACTAAAGAAGAACAAGTAGAAATTTTAAAAACAAAAAATATACAGTAGGTCCTCGGGTTACGTCGGAGATCTGTTCCTACGGCGTGACGTAACAATTTTTGCTCACCTACATGAGGATCTACGTCACTCACATGGAGCACATACACAGCAGTAATGGAGTGAATCAGTAAAAGAAATTTAAAAGAAAGATAACAATCCCTGACCTTTACTTATGGTAAATAAATAATAAAAAACATAAAGCACATATGTACATACGTGGAAATGACGGAACTTTTTTTTAATAAATAAATGGGAGATGGCAACGTAATCACGAAATGACGTACGTCGAGTCCGACGTAACTCAAGGACTGTCTGTGTATAAAATTTCACTGATTTGGCTTAATAGCAAATTGGAGACAGCAAGAAAGGAGATCAGTGAATGTCAAGACATAATGAGATAAGATATGTGACACCGTTTTAAAAAGGGATGGTAAATATAACTCAGTGTTGCAAGGTTCTTTCACTTTGGGTAACAGTGACATTAACTCTAAATAGACTATAATGACTTAAGGACGCATATTGGAATCCCTAAGGCAACTGTTAAAAACAAATATTGAAGAGGCATAGCTGAAAAGCGAGTAGAGGAATTAAAATTAAATGCTAGAAAATATTTGATTAACTCAAATGAAGGCAGGAAAGGACAAATAGCAAAGTAATAAAAAAAAAATGTAGCCCTAAATTCAACTACATGAATAATAATATTAAATCTAAATGAACTCAAAATTATAATTAAAAGGTTGAAATTGACATACTAAATAAAAAAAAGCAAAGCACAACGCAATATATGGTATTTAAAACAGGAAGCCACAGATAGTTGGAAAGTCAAATGATGGGGGAAAGGCCATGCAAATATTAAAATTAAGAACGCTTAAGTAACTATATTAATATCAGGCAAAAATAGACTTCGAGAGATAGAGTATTATTTTTAATTTTAAAATTATTTCAGATATACCGAAAATTATAAAATAAAGACTCTCTATATGCTCTATCCCCAGATTCTGCAAATATTAATATTCTATTACATATCTCAATATCATTCTCTCTCTCTTTCTCTCCCTTCCCTCTCCCTTTCTCTCTTTACCTATGTTAAGCTCTTACACACAGGAAGCCTGTAGATCTTTCTTTCTTGTATCCATAATTCTCTTCTACATGTAAATATTTTATGTGTTTTCCCCAAAACCAGGACAATCTCTCACATAAATACAAATACGATTCTCAAAAGCAGGAAGTTAACATCGTTATCATATTATTATCTAATCTAGAGGCCCTATTTAATTTTCCCAATTGTTCCACTGGGATGTTTTTATAGCAAAGTCACTTTTTTCTTTGAATTCAGAATTTATTTCAACATTTAATTAAATGTTGTACTTAGTTATGTCCCTTTGCTTACCTTTAATGTGGAATGGTTAGTCTCTGTCCTTCATGACCTTAACGTTTTGGAAAAATTAGAGGTCTTTTTTGTAGAATGTTCCTCAAATTGGGCCTCAGGTTATGCACTTTGGACATGAGTATCTTGGGAGTGATATTGTGTCCTTTTCTCTGCAAAATATTAGGATCATCATGGTGTCTATTTGTCCGACTTCTGGTAATTAACTTTGATCATCGATGATGGTGGTGTCTAACAGGTTTCTTCTTAGAAAGTTACTATTTTTGTATTTGTCATTAAAAAGTACCTTTGAAACCAGGTAAATATTGTATTTCTCATCAAACTTCCACTTACTGGTTTAGCATTCATTGCTGATCTTTACCTGTAGCAATTAGTAAGGTGATTTCCAAATGAAAGCAGGGAGAATAGCCAGAGACAAAGAGCAACAGTTAACACTGAAAACGGCCAACTCCTTAGGAAGACATGATCATCATAAAGGTATAGATGCCCAATGAGAGGGCTTCACAATACATGAAGCAACACTGGATGAATTAAAGGGGAAAAGAGAGAAATGCAAAACCATCTGGAAAATGTTAAATATATGAAGCAAAGCTGACAGAAATTTTAAAAAAGAGAGACCCAATCGTAATTGAAGATATTAATACCCCTCTTCAATAATTGGTGGATAACCACACTTTGTACGTTATATGATTGTCTAACCACTTTGTTGTACACCTGAAATGAATACAAAATAATATTAAAAGTAATCTGTAATTGAAAAATAAAATTAGCCCTAGCTGGTTGCTCAGTGGTTAGAGCACAGACCAAAGGGTCTTGGGTTCAATTACGGTCAAGGGCATGTACCTGGATTGACCTTGATTTTAAGCCCTGGTTGGGGTGTGTACAGGTGGCAACCGGTCAATGTTTCTCCCTCTCATCCCCTCCTCTCCCCTTCTCTTCCCTCCCCTCCCCTCCCCTCTCCTCCCTTCCCCTTCTCTCCCCTTCTTCCCCCTCCCCTCCTCTCCTCCCTCTCCTCCCTCTCTTTTACTCTCTCTAAAAGTCAATGGAAAAAATATCCTCAGGTAAGGATTAAATTAAAAAAAAGAAATAATGAAAATTAAACATTAAAAATATTTGCTAGATAACAAAAAAATCCAGTAGGGAGATAGCTCTGGAAACACTGTCAACCACATTGACATAAATGACAAGTTTACCACACTACACCCAGAAATTACAGAGCAGGCAAACTTTTCTAATGTATGTAAAATGTTCATCAAGATAGACCATATGCTGCACCATTAAACAGGTCTTATCTTTCAGAGTATAGTCTCTAATCAAGGGGGATTATATCAGAAATCAATAACTTTAAGCTAGCTGGGGAATATGTATAAAGTAAAATGCTACTGGAGTGCATCAGCCAAGAAGGTGGCCTTGGAGATAAGTTCTAAATATAGATTCCACTGTGAGATGCTCTTAGGGGGTCTTGGGAGATAAATGCTATTTCAATGACATCTTTCATTATTATTTAATATTTGCATATTTCAACAGAGAAACTTACAGGTAAAGAGAGGATGACAATTATAATTAAATATGGAGGCAGCTGTTCAATCCCATGACTTGGCAAAGACTTGTATCGGTGAGGGAAGTAAAGCCTGAACCAGACCACATGCAGCGTGATCCCTCAAACACATATGGGGAGGGCCCCGGTGCGTTTCTGAGGACCTGCTCCTGCTCTTCCCAGATGCCAGCGTTTAGAGAGGCTGACATTATTCTCGCTTTGGGGAACTACAGAAATGAAACGGCGGCAGCAGCGTGACCTGGCGGCACGTCCTGCACAAATGCCACCAGATCTTTATTAGGATGGGAACCGGATGCTTCTGAGCAGCTGACCTCAGAGGCTGCGCCTGCCAGCAGACTGTGAAATCAAATGGCATCTGTATCTAGACATACCTTTGTACAGTTTACTTCCTTTTGTTCTATCTTCAGCAGCTAAATGTTTCACTATGGACACTATTCTTTATACAAGATATGTATATATAGTTGAGTGTGTGTGTGTGTGTACATGTGTGTACAGGGTGGGGCAAAAGTAGGTTTATAGTTGTTCTTGTGGGAAATAGTACAATAATTAATGAATACTAATACAAAAATAAACCTTGTTTCATGTACTCACAACTGTATGCCTACTTTGCCCCACCCTGTATGTCTACAGAGATTCTTTACATTTTAAAAGTGAAAGTGAATTCAATGCTCAAAGCATAGACAGCTCACTTTTTTCATTGCCCTTTTAGAATATTGCACTGTCCCCATTATTTTAGGAAATGAATTAGGAAACTAAATGGAGGAGAGCCACACCTGACTTGTTTTTGAGGCGATGCACTTCACACTTGAGCGGGACAAGGGCCAGCTGAGAGGTAGCTATGCAAGTAAGGCATCAGCGCGCTAGCCAGACGGCTATGGAGGAGAGAGAGCTGGGGGCTGGGAGCATTCCAAATTAAGAAAAGGGATTCAGTGCATAAGTGACTCAAAAGATCAGGCTGCTAAGAGTCCCTGCAGGGCGAGAACCAGAAATCACATGTGGCAGCCCCCGCAGGCCCACGTGAAGAACCAGAATAATTGATGATATAGGAGCCAGGATCTGCGTAATTCACAGGATCTTAAACGCCCACAGACATGCAGCCCAACTGTCTCTGTGCGAACATCACGGAGCTCCGGTGATGGTGGGAGGGTTTGGGGCTGCGAGGTAATAGGGAAGCTAAAGAGAGGGTTTACATAGACAGAGATCTGAAATATGTCCCTCTCCCACCCACTGTGTTTTGCAGATAAACAAGGAGCTGTGAGCATACGCGAATCAAATTCCCCACTTTATGCGAATTTGTGCCAGTTTCTAATAACATAGCAAAAGGCTGATTTGGAGCTGATGGGTAGCTTCAAAGCCTAAGTCGACATCCTCCTGCTCCTTACATCTGACTTGTGCTGGCTCACTCAAGCCTACCAGGAGGAGATTCGTAGCCGGTTCCCAGGGGAAACCTGGCATAGCTTGTGCTTGCTGCCTCTTGAAGAGGTAAAGGTCATGCAAGAAAGATGCTAATATCTGGTCCCTCCTTTCTTAAAGCTCAGTTATCCTGTCTACTATTGTTGGCAGTTCAGTTAGTGACTCAGACTTGACCAATCCGATAAACAACTCTTCCTGCCTTTGGAGAAAGCTAGGGAGTGGGTGGAGAGTGACAGGTCTGGTGTGGAGAGAGGGGCAGACGGTCCCCATCTGCCATATCCGGGACCTGGCAATTTCCTTCAAGCATATGCACTTCAGCATGAGTGAGCCTGGGTGTCGCCCCCTTGAATGGATTCAAGCTTCTCCTGGTAGCAGTTCTCAGTGGGTCCTAAACCATCAGTGCTGCTACCTTGACTCTTATACTCATGACCATCTCTGAGATTTCTCCAAAACAGCGCAGGGGATGGTCAGCTTCTTATGCCGGTATGTAGTGAACTGGGAAAATCACTTAAGCTCCCTGGATTTGCCACGTTTATGAATGTTTGGATTTATTCACTGGTGCTGAGCCAGTTCTGGGAACCTAAGGCACAAAGCTTAACAGCTGCTGGCCTTGAGGTGCTCACAATGGAGTAGGGGAGGCCGAGAATCATATATACTATGGCAGGCTGGGTTAGTTGCTAGGGCTGCCATAACAAAATTACCGCAGATGGGTTGGCTTAAATGATAGAAATCTATTTTCTCACAGTTCCAGAGGCTGGATATTGGAGACCCAGGTGTCAGCAGGGTTGGTTTCTTCGGATGCCTCTCTCCTTGGGTTGCAGATGGCCACCTTTGCCTTTTGTCACCATATGGTCTTCCCCTTGGGCACACTCAAGTCTGTACCCTAATCTCTTCCTATAAAGACATCAGTTATATTGGATTATGACCTCCCTTCACCTTAAGGACAACTTTAAACATCCTATCTCTAAATACAATGTCATTGAGGTACCCAGAGCTAGGACTTCTCCATATGGATTTGTGGGGTTGGACAAAATCCAGTCTAGAACACAAGCATTACGTTGAATATAATAAATGAGAAAACAAAGGCCTTACTTTCGAGATGTTTTGAGGCTAGTGGCCACATCCTATTTGACAAATGCTAACTCGTTTGCTCAGAGATTATCAAAGATTGTTGTTAATTATTGCCATTTAGCTAAAACTATCCTAATTCTACCAAATATGCTTATGTGAGAACTAGAAGGAGACTTAAAATTCTATGAAATTGAGGAAGAATGTGAATGGGACTTAGGGACACCTGGGAGCCTCTAAAGCAATATTCGACTTTATAAGTATGCATAAATTATTATGGATAGGGTCCATATTTCTCATTACATAGAGGTCATTCTTTGATGTATTAATCTGAAAGATCAAAAGAAGACTGAAATTTGGGAGGATAGCAATGGAAGAAGTGGAAAGATCACCAAGAACAAAGATGTGTCCTTAGAAACCAAGGCTAAGATCATCCACACCTTCCTACTCCCAATTCCTATGTCTGGATGTGAAAATTGGACAGTGAAGAAACTGATAGGAAAAAAAAAAACAACAGCCCTCAATTCACCTGAAATAAGGTGTTGGAGGAGAGCTCTATGGATACCCTGATCTCCCAGAAAGTTGAACAAATGGGTCTTAGAGCAAATTAAACTGGAGACATCACTGGAGGCAAAAATGACAAAACTGAAGCTGTCACATGTCGGGCACCTCATGAGAAGGGAGGGTTCTTTGGAAAAGACAGTAATGCTGAGAAACATAGAAGGCAGCAGGAAAAGAGGAAGATCAAATACGAGATGGATTGGCTCCATGAAAGAAGCCATAGGCATGAGTCTACAGGAGCTGAGCAGGGCTGCTGAGGACAGGACACTATGGATGTCATTCATTCACAGGGTCACCAGGAGTCAACGCTGATTCAATGGCAGGTAACACACACAACAGTCATGTCACTGTTTTATAGGAAACCCTCCAAAGGCTTCTTCCCATGGCTCTTGGAATAAAATCCATGCTCATTACCAGGCCCTACATGTTCTGACCTCATCTTCTATCACTTTTCCCCTAACTCCCTGAACCATAGCCACCCCAGCCTTCTTTCTATTCTAAAAACACCCCAGTCATTCTTGCTTCAGAAAATGCGCACCAGCTATTGCCTCTACCTGGAACGCCCTGCCGTAAATCTGTTGCTGCGCTGGTTCTTTCTGGTCATCCAGATCTTAAATATCTCCTTCTTGTCACCAAATGGTTAACTTAATCCATCATTGTTTATCACCTTACCCTCACTGTCCTGTTTTGTTTTCTCGGTATCCCCTATCACAATCTGAAATTGAGTTCTCCATCTCCTGGTTTACTTGCTTATTTTATACCACACAGCTAGGTTGTGAGCTCCGTGAAACAAGACCTATGTTCATGGAGGTCATCCAAGCATCTGTAATTGAATCAGGCTTGTAGCAAGTGATTGATACATATCTGAAGCATAAATCCTCAAAGTGATCTGTGATTGATTACTCCACATCATGCCCTTTAAATGAACAAATAACCAACAACTAACAAGTAAAGAAGTACAGCTGAGAAATACCAATTGCATCGAATCTGTTCATTTTTAAAATGAGGCCCAGAAGAGTTCATTCATTTTAACAAGCCCTGTAAGGAATCATTCCAGCCCTTTTGTTATCTAGGAACTCTCGTTTGGACCCCATCCAATTGTCAACATTCTTCCCAAAATGTGGCACCAGGGATACCTCCTAATAGGGTGACTGGAAGAGAATAGGACCATCCCCTCCCTATCCTGAACCCAATACGCCTCCTACAGTGCTGTGGATTCTCTTTGAATATCTCCCTTTGCCACCGAGCAGCTCATTTCTTGCAGTTATTTTGGAAGCAGTTGCCATATTTTCTGTTATTAGTTATTACAATCCAAATAAACATTTTAGTTTCCTCAAACTCTGGAAGGAGGTATTTTTTAGAAGGCCATCTTAATTATACATAAGCAAAGGAGAATCACAGAAGATTCATTAACATAATCAACAGAAGTCTGTTTCCAGCATCCACAAGCAAGGTGATAGAAAAATAACCAATATTTGCAGCTCAGCAGCTGTGGGTTTCTTTGTCAATGTCTCCTCCTGGCTTTCTTCATTCTGACACTCTATTATCCATCCATCATTTCACTGAAGGGGAAAAGGAGACCTTTAAAGAGCAGGTGGTTCTTGATCTTTGCCTTGAGAGAGAAATAGAAATGAGACCAGGAATACTCCCAATAGAGAGTCTCAAAACAATCAATTTACATAAATAGGTAATATGCAAATTAGCTGAGACACCTTAAGGTGTCATGACCAGCTCAGGAGGAGGCTGCGTGTGCAGATGGGTGGAAGGGGACTGTGTGCCGCCCCCAGCCCCAGCAGACACACACCAGGGGTGGGGTCATGCTCCTAACAGCCACGGTGCAGCTCCAAGCATGCCCCCAGTGGGGGGCGGTGGTGGCTGGAGCGAAGCAGCCTGGGTCCCGGGTGCCTAGCAGCAGCCAGAGCAAAGCAGCCCGGGTCCTGGGTGCTGGAGGGAAGCCAGTGCCAGCAGCCAGGGGAAGGAAGGCCTATTTTTGCACAAATCTTTGTGCATCGGGCCTCTGGTAGAGCTGATAAAGTATGAAGAAGAGTGGAAATGTGAGAAGAGCATGGCCTTAGCACCAGAGAGATAGGAGGTTTAATCCTAGCTCTGCCACTCTGTAGCTGTGTGACCTTGGACCAGCAGCATAACCTCTCTGATTCTATTTCTTCTCTGCCAAATGGCGTTATCCTCTCCTTCATTGGGCTATGAAATAAATGTGCATGCGTGCATATCCCAGTAGATCCTTAGAAACCATAATTTCTTTACTCAAAGAATGTCTTTAGCGCTGTTCTACACCTTTCCCCTTCTTCACCTCTTCGCCTTATCCTAACTTGGGAACTTGACCTAACTTGATTCTTCCTGAAGCCTCAGGGCTGGCTCTAGCAGCCAGCAGGCTCTGGGTGATCAGTGCTTTCCCGTTGGCAGGGAAGAGTGGTGTGCTAGAAGTGGGGATGAACTGTTGCCATTGGAGATGGTAGCAGAGACTTCCTGGTTGAGGCTGAGTTGGCTCAATCAGGGATCTGTGGCTTGAGAGAGAATCCCACAGATTTCCAGTGAGGAGATTGCAGTGATAGCTGCTCTTAACCCAGCCCTCCTCAGGGCTGAAGACCAGGTCTCATTCAGATGAGATTGTTAACCTAACTCGAGATTGGGGAGAGCATCCTCAACCCCCATCATATTTGAATTAGTTGAATCTCTCTGATCCTGAGGTCCCATTCCTCTTAGCTTAACAGTGGTCCTGGGAGGAGGCAGAGGGCCTGAGAAGGAGAAATGGGTTCAGATTCCAACTCTAGCCTTGCTGGCGGTTTGACTTTGGGCACCTGGGATCCCTGTTTTCTCATCTGAAATGAGGTTGATAACTTGGGTCTTGTTGTGATGATGAAAGTGAGTGCCTAGTGTGAAAGGCTTTGTGAATGGGGACGGACCATACAAGGTCCTTCTTATCCTAGGTGGCGCCTTCGTGGTGAAGTCAAGCCTGATAGAACCAGTGAAAAGAGAACTAAGGTCAGATATAATTGATGCAAATATATTGTAAGGCTTACGCCCATCATTTAACCTCTCAGAACATTTGTGTGTGTGTGTGTCTTTCAAATTGAAATAAAATTAATAGTAGGAGCCTTGCCTCACAGGGTTTACAGTTTTATGAGTGTAAGGTAGAGCCCTTTGTAAACTGTAAAGTGCTCTGTACACATGAGCAATTCTTATGTTCTTAGGGCTTTTTTTTTTTTTTTTGGTTTGGCATCAGTTGAGTCAGCTGAATGCTCTGAGCAAGAACAATCTGTTTTCTTTCCTCTTGGCAAAGAACACAAAAGACAGAGCAACTCGTAGAAACTGGGGCAGGAGAAAAAAGTTAACTCACTCTCTTTCTCCTCTCTCTCCTCTCTATTTCCCTCTCCCTCCCTCTCTCTCTTACACACACACACACACACACACACACACACACACACACACACACACACACACACACACACACACACACACCTCCCCCACAGGTTCCCACAAGTCCAGCATCCACTGTAGAACTTGGGAAGTGGCCTCATTTCCTAACCAGTTTGAGTATCTTTAGTCCCGATGCTCACCGCACTCATTGCCCAGATATCCTGAAGATCTAAATTAAGAACGAGTCCCTGGCTCCAGTGGTCCTTGTCAGGCTGCCTGCAGTCCTAGACTTGGATCCCAGGTGACTGGCTCTGCATTTCTTTAGTCTCTCCTCAATCCCCAAGTCAATCAGTCTGAGTTATGTTAATTTCGTGTCTGAAATCCACCAACTTCTCATCAATTCCTCTGACGCTTCCCAGTTCAGGCCACCACACCCTCCCCCCACTCACCCCCTCCCTCCTGGAAGAGCCTCCCTCCCAGCCTCCCTGTCCTCAGGCCAAATCTCATTTAATAGATTCTCACTCTGCAGCCAGAGGGACCTTTTTAAAATGCATAAGTCACTCCTATGCTTACAACTCCTCAAGATCTTGCTACTTCTCTACAGTAGCAAACAAATGTCTGCACACAGCTCCTAGGACACCCTATGACCAGGCTCTGCTATCTATCTGGTCAGCCTCTGGTATACTCCCCTTTGCCCCATGTGTACCCAAATTACTAACCCTCTATTTGAGGAACTTATTCCCCCTGCTTCAGTCTATTTGTGGAATATCCTGACAAGCCCCTCCTTCCCTGTTTACTTTGTCCCACTTCCAACCAGTTAACTCTGTCCTCTCCCTGCGAGTACCAGTGCACAGATCCTCCCACCTGTCCTTCTCAGAACAGGTACTAGACACGCTCATGGCACTTCAACTTTTCCATGCGGTAGTTTTTCCAGCTTGCCATTACATATGTGTTTCTGTGATGACATCATTAATGACTGACAAGGTTCAGACCTCCAAGAGTGTAGGAATCATACATTTGCTGACAACATAGTCCTAGGTTTCCACGCAATACATGGCACAAAATATTTCCGGATGAATGAACATGGATCTGGGCAATTCCTGTATCCTTTCACATTGTTCTCCTTCCTTCTCTACAAAAGCTAATATTACTTTTTCTATCTACTTTAAAAGATATATGGAAAAGACAAATGAGATAATGCTTCTAATTAGGGGTATGCAAATAAAAAATCGCATTTTTTAAACCTTTTTTTTTCTTTAATTTTTTCCAATTACAATTTACATTCAATATTATTTTGTATTAGTTGCAGGTGTACAACTTAGTGGTTAGACAACCAAATACTTTACAAAGCGATCCCCCTGATGTTTCCACTGGCACCATACATAGTTATTAAAATATTACTATTTCCTATGCTGTACTTTACATCCCCCATAACCATCAGTCTGTTCTGTGCATCTGTGAGTCTTTCTGTCTTGTTTATTCATTTATATTGTTCTTTAGAGTGCAGTAACAAAGCTGTAGAAGCAAGTCAAGTGTCCAACAATAGATGAGTGGATAAAAAGACTGTGGTTTATATGTACAATGGAATATTACGTGGCCATTAAAAACAAAACAAAATCTTACCATCTATGACAGTATGAATAGACCTGGAGGGTATTATACTAAGTGAAATAAGTCAGTCAGAGAAAGACAAAAACCGTATGATTTCACTGATGTGTGGAATCTGAAGAACAATAGAAACAAATGCAGTATTGTCTTTTGAACTAGCACAGGCTGGCCAAACAACAGGGGCAATAGAAGGCAGAGGTGGGAGGCATTTGGGTTTGCATCCCAGCCATGGCACTTGAGTAAGTTCCTTAAACATATTGGAACTTGGTTTACTCATCTGCAAAATGGGATTATAACATTAAAATTTCAGAAGCATTGTGACTATCAGGGATTGTATAAAGCAGCTAGGTGCTCAGTAAAAATGATCATCACTATTAATATTAGCATTGTAGATATTCATAAAAAGTTGTTTTCTACTTTGCTCCATTTCTTGCCTCTTCTAAAGAGAATTTCCTGAAATGTTTTGTTGATGATGCCTTTTTTCCCCCTGAGTATTGGGTCCTCTAGCCATCTCTGAACTAACCAATGATGATTATAGTCAGATGTATGTGATTCTCTGATTAAATGTTCGCTATCTCTGGGGTTTCAGGGGAAGTCATTTCCATATTATCCACATGGATTAAGAGTAGGAAAGGAGTGATTTTGACCCAGTATCAGAGCGGATACAAATAAATTATAGATAACGTGATGTGGGCTACAGAATCATGCCCCCCTCCTTTTGAGTTAAAAAAAAAATCAAATGAGATGAAGTCACCACATTCTTTAGGAAATATGAATTAGATGGATATATGAAAGGCCCAACCACAATAAGCCCTCAAGAAATGTCAGTCGCCTTTCCTTCTTCACTCCCCCATGCTATTTTAGTGTCTGAATGAGCCAATCAAACCATGTTGAGAATGCTGTTAATACCTAAAGATCAGTCCAAGTATCAAGTCGTATAACCTAACTCAAACTTCCAAGCACTTGAGAAACTCTTTAACCTTGGTCATGAGATCAGTCCTATAGGAAGCCTGACTGTCCTACTGAGCATTCTTTAATTGAATACACCAAAAATAGCTGTTTCCATACACCACACACCACACAGCCCATAGAGTTATACATATTTATTAGTTTGAATGCCACAGGAAAGACTTTCACAACTTTTCTCTCAATCCATTATGAAGAATTCTTTCCTCCACTCTCTCTGAAGACATTAATAGTTCAAGGTAGCCTTGACCTTTTTCTTCCATCTTCTCTTTCTAGCTGCTTTGGGCTCCCACTTTACCTTACCTCCTCTCATCCCTCTTGATTTATCTCCTGCGCTCCCTTTGGCCAGCCTCTCCGTGGCATCAGGGCAGCCTCTGTTTCCTGGCTTCTTCCTGATCTTCATCTATTTTTGCCTCCTCTTGGACCCTTTGAACTTCTTCGTTTCTCACCTTAGGTCCTGCCATGACATTGCATTCTTAAATATGGTCTTCCCCAATTGGGAGCCAAGCAACCTTTTGTTTTCAGAAATCACATCCATATTCATAAGTTGCTAAGCATATTTTATAAATCAGAATTCACTGTGAAATGCATTAACCCCACCTGCTGTTTCAGTGCCCGGTGGAGGAAGCTGCAGTCTCTTGCAATTTTGTTCCAAGGAATAAAGGCAATGTTCGGTGGTTGAGGGCACACTCAGCTCATACCCAAGGGAAGATACCAATAAATCACAATCCTGTTAACCTACTAGTGCTTTTGGCTCCCTAGCAGTTGCTCTGAGTGCAGGAAAATAATAATAATAATGAAACTGCACAGACAAATATATTTTTCATCAGAGGGTTTCCCTCCTTATCGCAAAACACCTTAGCTTCTGGAATGGATTGTCAAGCACCCAACGCTATTGTCCAAGAACCAAGAAGGTCATTCAGCCAACAAGGAACTGAAGCTCAAATATTGCCTTCTCTACTAAAAGGAAAGGGGAGATTAGAACTAGTGTTTATGGAACATCTTCATGTCTGTACAGGGTTAGATGTTTGAACTTTTTGAGTCTCAAAATGATATTATTACAAATCTATATCAATATCTAGATATCTATATGTAGATATGTTGATAGAGATATATGTATTTCTTAGCTCAGGCTACTATAATAAAACACGATATACTCGGAGGCTTGAACTACAGAATCTTAATTTGTACAGTTTTGGAGGCTGGAAGTCTGAGACCAGGGTGCCAGCATGGTCAGGTTCTGGGGAGAGCCCTCTTCTTGGCTTACAGATGGCTGCTTTCTTCCTGTGTCCCTCACATGGGGGAGAGCAAGTTCTAATCTCTTCCTGTTCTTATAAAGACACCAAGTCTTTCCTGGCCCCATCTAATTCTAATCACCTCCCAAAGACCAACCTCCTAATATCACCACATTGGGTAAGGGCTTAAACATATGAATTTTGGGGGAACACAAACATTCCATTCATAACAATATATGATCCCAATTCTTACAGAAGGCAAACTAAGGCTCTGACATAGCCCAAGATCACACAGTGAGTGATTAGGGTGAATTTTCCATCCCAATCTTTTATTCAACCCCAGGAATACTTGAAGGCTTATTCTCAAAAAAACAGCAATAGCCCAGCTTGTGTGGATCAGTGGTTGAGCATTGACCCATGCACCACGTGGTCTCTGGTTCAATTCCGGGTCAGGGCACATGCCCGGGTGAGCTCAATTCTCAGTAGAGGGCATGCAGGAGGCAGTTGATCAGTGTTTCTGTCTCATTGACCTTTCTATCTCACCCTCTCCCTTCCTCTCTCTAAAATCAATAAAAACATATTTTAAAATAATACTATAATAAGATAAAATAATTCAAGCTCTTTGAATCAGAGGGGGCTCCATTTCCCTGAAGGTATCTTGGTGTTTATCCAGTGTGGGAACTAAAGCTGGGATTGAGAGTTATGTTCACTTAGTTTATAGACTAGCCTCTGCCTCCTCCATTAAACAAGCTTCCTTCTCTGAGGCTCCTCATTTCCTAAATAAAGAACTTAGGAGGTGCTATGTGAGGTCTGTGTCCTGCATGATTAAAGCTCCATTTTGTGGAGTGGTCACAGTGTGCCAGATACCCTGCTCCGCACTCATCTAAATCTCCCATTGGCAGCAAACCATTTTTTAGATGATGAAAATGGGCTCCAGATGTCAAGTTGATCCAACTATCAAGTAGCAAGAACTGCAACCCAGATCTGACCTGCCAACGTAAGATTATTCAAACCTGTAGAGAATTTTTACAAGAGTTTATTTGAGCCAAACTGACAGAATGGTGGGAAGCAAGATCTCAAATGCTCCCAAGAATTACAGTTTTGCAGTTGATTTTAGACACTTGGCATTAAGGTGGGAATGTAAGGAAAACTGCATGAGGGTGGGAGAAAGTAAGGTGCAAGATAGTTAACAAGATTATGTGCTTCCTGGAGAATGGCTATGCGTTTGAGGGGTCTGGAAAGAGGATTGCTGCAGTCATTTCCAAGGTGTGTTAACCTAGATGCATAAGAACAATGGACAGGGCTGACATACCTTTTACTAGAGAAGTTATAGGCCTGGGGTGTGACTACCCTCTATGGCCTGCCAAATTAGGCATTTACGGACAGACCGCCCTGTGAGGTTACTTTCAGTCACTGAACTTATACATTTCCCATTATTTGATCCATAGACCTCATCCTTTGTGTTAATTACAATACCAAATAACAGTTTAAATATTATTTCCAGGGAGTGCAACTTTCTATTAAAATGTAAACAGCTCCATGGATGATGGCCTTACAAGGGAAAGTGACCAGGGAACTATCACTCCATTGATCTGTCTGCTGTAAACACAATCCTTCAAAAGAAAAGATAAACGTGGTCTACCTCCCAGGTCAACTTCAAGCTCCTCCGAAGGTGGTCTATGTTTGTGGTTCACTCATCTAACTACAGCTGATGGATGAAGAAACAGGTTGATCTGCTTGGATTTGAACCTCAGGGGTTTGCAGGTGTGCCACTAATTGAGCCCTCCCACTGACTCTCTGCCTCACTGTTTGTCATTTCTGCTAGTTCTGTACACACCCTGCTTAAACTGTCATCGATACTGTACACTCTGGTAAAACCTTTCATCTTTCTATTTCAGGCTGCTTTGCAAACAGTAATTAATTAGGCCTCATAACCCCCTGATGAGATTATTATGTATAAACACAGTGTCTTGCACGGCCCGGGGACTTTTGTCATCAGGAGTTGTAAGTTTAATTCACACCTCCACCATGAACCTCGGGCTACCACCACAAAGGCAAAAAGAAAGAAGAGATGAAAAAGGGTGACATTATAATTCAGATCACAAAGCTCTTACTATTGAGCGAAAATAGAAATATTTTTTAACGTACAAAATTCCCTGGTAGCGTGAAGGTTACTCATGGAGCACCAGAGTTGGAGGGTAGAAGGTCTTCAGTGGACACCAGGTTCATGGCAGTGATGTCACCAGTGTGACCTTGGGAAAGCCAATTACACCCCCTCAGCCTCAATTCCTCACGGGGAAATAGTTCCTGTTTTACAGGCTTCATAGAAGAGCCTTTCAATCCAGCAGGCCACAAATAAGAACGACTTTTGAAGCCTAGGAAGTGTTATACAAAGATTAATAATTGCATGTCAGTATGATCCGAGCTCAGGGTGACCTGCAGGGCATAAAGACAAGTTCTGCCCCCTTTACCATACACCTGTTGAGTACCCAGGGATCCCTGCAGACTGTTTGGATATGAAAGGTGCAAAAAGGAATACAGTTGATTTTTTCTGGCGGGTTTCTGCCTCCTTGGGTCTATGCCAGGATGCTATGGAGACAGATCTTGAAATTTTGGTCAGCACTGGTTGTAATCCCGTAATCATTCTCTATTTTTTTTGCTTTTCATGGACAGTGTGAACGCAACTACAATGTGAGATTGCTATGATCTGAATGTTTCTGTGCCCCCCCCACCCCCGCCTCCCTGATTCATATGTTGATATCCTAACCCATAAAGTGATGGTGCTAGGAGGTGGGGCCTTTGGGAGGTGATTAGGTCATGAGGGTGGAGTCCTCAGGGATGGGATTAGTGCTCTTATGAAGGAGACCCCTCAGAGCTCCCCTGCCCGGTTTGCCATGGGAGGATTCAATGAGAAGTCTATGACCTGGGAGAGGGCCCTCACCCAACCAATTTCTGTTATTTATATGCTACCCAGTGTGCGATATTGTGTTATAGCAGCCAAAATGGACTAAGGTAGTGACAAAAGTAGCTCCTACAGCAAGGCTATTTACTTCCCTGTAACATAGGATAGGATCCTACTAGCGTATTACAGGAAAGGGAAGCAATATATACCCCACGACTACTATTTGAGTTGGAATATAAGCAGCTTTTCTTGTTTGATAACGTACTCCCTCTATTGCTCACTTTGAATCTTTTTTTGTCAAGTTTATGATATTTTAAACTCTATGTATATAGCATTGTGCTGAAATTTATTCTTACAACAGTCATAAATCTGAGGACTTCAATTTCTGAAAGCAGTTTTGTGATCACTTTAATATGTACCATGGCCCTTCTTGTTGCCCTTTATGAAGAAGGAAACCATTTTCACGTTTTTTGATGAGAAATTCGATGGGGGGTTACTTTGTGGAAATTTAAAGTCCTCTGTATTCATTGCCAATAAAATAGTTAATGAAGACATATTTTATTACTTTACAAATATTTCTGGCATGTGACTGGTGGAAGCAAAATGTGGCACAAGCATTTGGAGAGAGAAAAACACAAAAACGTTTGGCAGTATCTTACAAGGATAAAAATACATGCCTAGCACATGGTCTCAAATTCCCAAGTAGGAAAGCAAACGTCTCTTTACCTGAAAGATACAAAAATACACTTTCACTAAAAAGTCTTATATAGGAATGTTCATGCAGCTTTATTTAAAATAGCCAGAAACTGGGATAATTTGCAAAACCAGGTGAATGGATGAACAAAATGTGGTACTTCCATAGTATGTAATATTAATTAGCAATACAAAGAAACTACCAATATTTTCAGTTCATCCTGTGATGGTTGATTTTATGTGTCAACTAGACTGGGCCAGCAAGTGCTCAGATATTTAGTTAAACATTATGTCTAGGATAGTGCTTCCAGATGAGTTTAGCATTTGAATGGGTGGACTGGATAAAGCAGGGGCCCTCCCCAGTGTGGATGGACCTCATCCAGTCCACTGAAGGGCTGGATAGAACAGAACAGAGGAAGAAGATTGAATTCACCCTTTGTCTCACTACTTGAGCTATGACATCAACCTTCCCTTTGCTCTCAGCATACCTGGTTCTCAGGCCTTCAGACACAGACTAGAGTCTATACCATTGGCTCTCTGGCCAGCAGGCCTTTGAACTATTCCACCAGCTTTTCTGGTCCCCAGCTTATAGACATTAGGTCATGGAATCCTAGCCTCCGTAATTGTGTGACCCAAGACCTTATAAGTACCTTATAATTAAATCAATCTCTCTCTCTCCTTCTCCTTCTCCTTTCCTCTCTGAAGAATCCTGAGCAAAGGGAGCCAGCACCTGAATCTATTGTGTTAGATTCCACATTCATGAAGGTTTGGACTAGATAAATCAATCTATTGTAATAGCAATCAGGTCAGTGGTTGCTTAGAATAGAGGGTGGGGGATTAACTGGGAAGGGACACAGTGGAACTTTTGGGAATATGGACATTCTAGTATTCTATAGTTTGATGGAAGCAGTGGTCACAGGAATGTATACATTTATTAGAAGTCATGGATTTGTATACTTGAAATAGGCACATTTGTCTTATTGTTTTAAATTATGTCAAGTTGGTTTAAGAAGTGTATACAAAGATTTTCTTTTATCACATTCAAAGTTGTCAACAACATAGGTTTCTTTCCTCACTGTCTAGCTAACTTATCACTAACTTATTCATTAGAGGGATACATAAACGAAAGGCTCCCTCAAATGGGGAGTTTCTATGCATAGAATAATCCACTTGAAATTTCAAACTATCAGACTCCACTTGGAAATGCTCAGGTTATTTTTATGGATAAAGAATGAACTGAGAGCACCTGTTCTGATTTTTCAAACCAAAATTTCCTCTTACCATGTGGCATTTCACATAATTTTGTGAACTCAACCAAGCCTTTTGCAGGAGTATATGAGCACATTGGAGATATGTTTCTGAGAAAATCTATAGATTGGTTCTAGCTGTTAGTACCTGCTGTGAAGGTGTGCTTCACTCATAAGAGAATTAAAATATCTGGTTGTTAACCTCTCCCAACAGAATGTCATCCTTCATCATCCCTTTCCCATATGGTATCTGAGGCACGAAGTTCTCACTTCAGTGTGTAGGATGCTGAATAAGCCTGACATACAAATAAACTTTTTGGAGTCCTTACTCTGTACTAGGCACTACACTAATAACTACTGTATGACATTGCCTAATTTACTTCTCAAAACAACCTGAGATAAGATGATCTTACAGCTTTTATGAATGAATGAAGTGACTAATGAAAGGCCACATAGGTGACAGGGCTATGGCACACCTGGATTCCTATCCCAGAGGTGACCAGCATGTGTGTTAACCATGGAGTATCATCAGTTCCAGCATGTGTGTTAACTATGGAGTACCATCAGCTCCTGCATGACACAGTGTCTGCCAGAAGCTGGCTTATGACTTGCGGTTTTGGAGACAGCTAAGATCATACAACTTCTACCCATGGGCTAAATCATCTTTTATGATTAAAATTGTACAGAACATATGATCTCGGGTCACTGGCAGAAATATCATTTCTGTGATTTTCCTTCTACTGTGTCCTCTGATTGGTGGTAGGCCAAGGCAGTAGTCTTCATTTTAATAGCATTTATGCTTTTATGTGAATATATAAAACCATATCAGAATGTAGGGTGACCTTTGTAATAAACGGGGTTCAGTTAAAAATAGATAGTTGGGCCCTGATCAGGTTTGAGAAAGCCAGTCTCTACTTCCCACATGTCCTTGCCCCAACCCAAAGCAGAGAGGCCACACCCTGGGGATTCCAGTGGCTCATTACAACAGCAGGGTGTTTAGTACCTGGATCAAGGGAATGCATTATCGTGATACCAACCAGAGAAAGACATTCACAGCCTTGTGCCACCCAAAGATGACACCAGGCACAGGCCCAACCCTGTGCAGGCCCCCACTAGGGATAGAGGAGGAGGATGAAACATGTTCTTTGCTCTGCCAGTGTGATCCGGTCACCACCCTGATGAAGGGTGGCAGTGGCTGTGAGGTGGGGGTGGAGAGGTGGAGTGTGGGCAGGGCCCGGGGCACCAGGGGTAGAGAGTGGAGTCTATGAACACATCTCAGGGGGCAAAACCACATGAGAGCAGTGGTTCCAAGACTTCAGCACCTATTCCATTGTCCCATCAGAGTTTACTTCATTCAAAGATGAAATCATTTTTAGAATTTCAGGATAGCAACAACAGAGCATTAAACCCCATACATGGGGTCCTCCCAGCAGGGGGCTCCTTATGGGGTGACTGTACTGGCCACTCACCCACGAAGCCATTCCTGGCTGAAGGCTAGGAGCATGGATTTTCGGATAAGACTGACTAGATTTGAATCCCATTCCACTATTTATGGACAGTTCCGAACACGCGGTGCCTTAGTGTTCTTATCTCTAAAACAGTGTTGTTATAAAAATTTCTAAGTATAAAATGAATTCAGTGCCCAGGCGATAGTACCTGGCACATAGTAAAAGTCCTATCAGTGTTAGCTGTTTGCTTATTATTTATAAATATTGCCACATAAATGTCCCAAAGCCCTTTTATGCATGTCTCTAGGCAAATCTGTTTTAACACTAATTCACTGATATGATTTATAACAAGTATGCCTACTTAGTAATCTCCTGCTGCCTGGTTTTCTTTATTGAATAGATGGTTTCAAAACAATATTATAAAACAATTTGTAAAAAGGAAAAAAATATTTTAAGTGCACATCCATACATAATTATTTCAAGTTCTGCATATAAGATTCCAGGACTTGCCAATATGCATGCATATTTTTACAATGCTGCATTTGTACTGTATATATCATTCTATTTTTTTCACTTAACATTAAATGGTAAGCATTTGTTCATGATGTTACATTGCCATAATTATTGTAATGGTTGCATAATACCCTATTATGTTGATACATCATAATTTACTGTAAATGATTCCCCTATTGATGGACATTTAAGTTGCTCCATTTTTTTGACAATTATGGCTAATGCTTTAGTGATGAGCACTTTAGCTTTATCCTTTTGTTAAATTATTTTCTGGAGATTCATTTCCAGGAGGGGGATTGATGGGCAATAAGAATAAATACATGTAGGGTTCTTTCTAAATATTGAGTTATTATTTTCCTAAAGAGGAACAGTAGTAGTAATTAAGAAGAAGAAGGCCCTGACTGGTTTGGCTCAGTGGATAGAGCCTTGGCCTGTGGACTGAAAGGTCCCATGTTCCATTCTGGTCAAGGGCATGTACCTTGGTTGCGGGCACATCCCCAGTAGGAGGTGTGCAGGAGGCAGCTGATCGATGTTTCTCTCTCATCCGTGTTTCTAACTCTCTATCCCTCTCCCTTCCTCTCTGTAAAAAATCAATTATATATATATTTAAAAAAAAAGAAGAAGAAGAATAGCAGCAACAAAGGGCATGATCTGCACAGACTCCGCTAAACTCTCAGCAGGTATTATGTCACCTCATTCTCTCTATGGCCCTACGAGTTATTCCCATTTTGCATAGGAAGGAAATGAGGCCCAGGGAAGTTAAGTAACTGGTCCAAGGCCATGTATTTAGTGAGTAGAAAAGCTGAGAAAGGAACTAGTCTAGTCTGATACTGAAGCCAGTTAATTAAACTAGGAGCTTAAACATTTCCCTTTACTTCCTGCGGTTGATGCGGCCAAGAACTTAATACATTTTCAAATTATTTCCCTTTGGATTCTCCTTCGAGAGTCCCCCTGGCACCCACTCACAGTGAATGTTTGCTCCTTTGAAAGGCTTGCTCATTCTAAGTAATATCAGAGAGTAATGCAATTAATTCCCTTCATACGGATGTTCTGCCTTCTTTCTTTCCTTTCATTCTCTCGCTGTCTTTCTCCTCTCTTCTTTCCTCCTTCTGCTTTTCTCCTCTTCCCCCTTTCCATATATTTAGATTATCTTTTGTGTGCTAAGTTTTACTAGAACTTGATATGGAGTTTTTATTCTTAAGCAATTGTGCCAAATGTTAATAAAATTTTTCATCTACTTTGCATTTAAATTTTGCAACTTATTTTGAGTACTGTTAAAATTTAATTGGTGAAATCATATTTTTCTTTAAATACTAGAAGCTAATTAAGTTGCAGAAGTTTTAACTGTAATTTGCATTCATCTAGAAAAATTATTTTCAAAAGAACTTGTTCATAATGCATGTAATATATATTTTCATAATATATGAAAGACTTGTAGGTACGTGCAGACTTTCTTCACACACTTTTTAAGGACAATCATTTAGGATAAAGTGAACCATATTTTGCTTCACAGAGTTCATATATTGTCCTAAGCATTTTTAGTGTGGATTTGGTCTAGTCTTGTGGTTTTAAATATAATTTCTATTATGGGAAAGGAAAGTTTACATGGTTATATGCAAACATTTACTGAGCCTTTACTCTGTATCTTAAAAATAACTGTGAGAAAAAAAAAAGAGACAGAGACGTGGGATTAAGTAAATAAGATAGCTCTGCCAGTGATTGAGCATTGATCTATGAACCAAGAGGTCACGGTTTGATTCCCGATCAGGGCATATGCCTGGGTTGAGGCCTCCATCCCCCATGTGGGGTGTGCAGGAGGTAGCGATCAATGATTCTCTCTCATCATTGATGTTTCTTTATCTTTCTCCCTCTCTCTTCCTCTCTGAAATCAATAAACATATATTTTAAAATATAAAGAAGAAGAAAGAAGACCCGAGATGGAAATTGAACAGGTTGCAGTAGGTCCTGAAATGGAAGAATGATCTCACATCCAGCCCAGTCGGTTACAGGTGTGACAGGTGCACCGGGGACAGTCTCCAAACATCCAACACATAATTCAGTGGTGAACTTTAGAGGTAGGCCCAGCTGAGAAATAACTTTTTAGATTGCAATGCCCATCACTTGGGGCTTACATGTACCTCTGTCTTTCTCATTTCTTTCCCTTCTCACCTCTTTCCCCCTTACGCCTCTCTCCATCTATAGCAAAATGAAACATTCAAATGCATTATTCAGTCCAGAAGAAAATGTCAGCTCTTTTTCCCTCTCCCTGTGTATTGTTTTCTCTGATTTTCCTTCTGGTCGCTGCTGCAGACCCAAGTCTCAGTGTTTTTTTGCCTGTGATATTTTGAAATAGAAAAGTTTCAGGGATATGTTTTCCTAAGCACTGGAAAGTTGAGCAGCTGAGAACTCAAAAACCAGAAGTTTCTAACAGTGCCCTTTGGCTGTGGTTGTAATGAGGTGCCTAAGGGACAGGACACAGGAAAGAATAGATCAACCCAATTAGGCTCTTCTAAGACCCACGTCATTCTCAGGCCTCAGGGGTCCTGACACCAAATTACCTTTAAAAAATGTTAAGAGTAGCCCAAACCCAAGAGACCTTTAGAGAGCAGCAATAATATAAATAACGGTGATTTTCTACCAAAAGTGGAAGACAAGGTCACATTGGTTTCTGTTGTACTGAATGCCTCAATGTCTCCATCGCATCTATGGCTCGTTTCTCTATCATACCCTCAGGTTTCCACACCCACAGCTGTGCTGGCTGGTCTTTGAACACAGGGCTCCAGGTAACCCTTTGCTGAATGAACTGCCTTGGGATCAGTCAGGGAAAGAAATTCCAAGCAAAATGCCTATTGGAACTCTTCCTGTCATCTTTTCATAGGGGATCAGAACAGCCCAGTAGGACTTCATGTAACAAATGGGCCATTTGAGTGATACAGTTGTGGAGCCTTTTATTTTTATTTTTTATTTTTTTTAAAAATATTTTTTATTGATATTTTTATAGAGAGGAAGGGAGAGAGAGAGAGAGTTAGAAACATCGATGAGAGAGAAACATTGATCAGCTGCCTCCTGCACGCCCCCCACTGGGGATGTGCCTGCAACCCAGATACATGCCCTTGACCAGAATCGAACCTGGGACCTTTCAGTCCGCAGGCTGACGCTCTATCCACTGAGCCAAACCGGTTTCGGCTGTGGAGCCTTTTAAATGTCTGTTATGATGCTTAGTTCAGCACTGCCTACAAAGGAAAACAAGACTACAGAAGATACCTTCTCAATCCCATCAGTGAAGAACTGAGTAGGTACATCCAGAAAAAAAAAAATAAGGAATATATATTTGAGAAGATGAGTTCATGTCAGCAGACATTGGACCCACATAATAGTTTAAGGGGAATAAAGCATCCTCTACATGTAATATCTAGACTTAGCCAAGTGTGCTGTGCTGGAGTAGCTAGCATGTGGGAGTTCTCACTGTGGGTCAGGCATTGGATTGATGTACATTAATTCATTTAATCCTCACAAGCAATCCTGAGAGACAGGTCATGACAATGAGTTTTTCACTTGAGGAAACTGAGACCCAGAGAACATGAGTCACTTTCCCAAAGTCACAGAGGTTGAAGGTGGTAGAGCTGGATCACAAACCCGGGTAAAAAGAAGCCAGAGCAGTGCTGCTCAGCCCCGGTGCCACTTCCCAGCCAGTGTCGGCACCAAGGAAGACCTGGGGATGGGACCAGTAAAGAGCTTTCTCTTTCTATTTTATAGTCTTCCATGTGTTGTAATTTAGTTTTACTTGAAGCAAGTATTGTCTTACAACAGTATGTATTGTTAAAAATTAAAAAGCAGGTGCAAAATGAATTAGGGGTTACTATAAGTCATTATGAGTTAAGTCTTAGTCTGGAAATAAAAAGAAAACATTTATAATTTCAATGACCAGATGTGTGAGAAAAGAAGGGGAAGGTTAAGGTGAAGGAAGAGGAGGAGGAGGAGAAAAAGGAGGAGGAAGAGAGGGAGGGAGGAACCTTCTTTTCTTTCTTTATGGCTATAGGGCTCCAGGGAAGCTTAAGAGGGCCCTAAAAATAGTAACAGCAACATCAAAGCACTGGTTCGCACTACATAACTACAACCTCCTTTTTCATAGTATTTATTTTTAAATTCTACAAATCTCTTCTCTTTCCTTCCCTCCCCTCGTGCCCTTTGCCACCTCACGTGGCATGGTTCCGCGGCCTGTTCTGAAACATCTGCTATGATGAGTTAAATTCAAGGCAAAAATTAGACCTTTAGTTATTTGTACAGTTCATCAATACAGGACTTAATTGTACAATTACTGGTTTCTCTTATTTTTCTAATTGAAGTAGGCAACCTTGTGTGTAATGTAGGGCAGCAATGATCTCTGCAATTTTGCCCAAAGTTAGAAGGAAAGGAGCCAGTGTGAAGGTTTAGGCCAGGCAAAGAGAAGGGGCTCATCCCTGGGTCCCTGCATCTCAAGGGAGCTCTGGGCGGTGAGCAGTGGGCCCAGTGATTAAACTGTCACTCATGGCACTGAGAGGCCGAGGTGAAGGTGTAAGTTGAAGTGTGGAGTGGGAACTTCATCCTTAGACTGTTAATGGGCTTGGCACCTCAGGGGACAAGGATCAGTAAAGCCAGTTGAGTTGTTTATTCATAAACGAGTGACTAAACTTCCTGAGCTTCATGAAGTGGGTCTAACTGCCCACCTTTCCAGGGCCGTCCTGAGTATCATGTTGGATAAAACACGCATCTATAACATTCCCATCACATGGTAGGCTTCAAACATTGCTCATGCTCTCTCTTCTTTCGTTCTTTCTAACTCCTGTGCCCAAGTCTTCCCAGCGCTGTTTCCCTCACCAACAGAGCTTTCCATTTTTTTTAAAGAAAAAATGCCAGATGTGTCCTTTAATAGCTGATGTGGAGCTCTGATTTCCGAAGCTTTTCCTGTCTAACACCAAGCAACACTGACCAACACTGAGTTGTACAGCCTCCCTGAGACTGTTTTCTCCACATGCAACGCGAGATGGTTGTAAGGCATAATATTAAAATCCCTGAATTCCACGTACTTTCACTTCTCCTTCCCTCCTTTGCATCACACTCTACTGGTGCCTAGAATTCAACATGAATCAGATTCAGGTGTTTGCTCTCTTTGCTCAAAAATAAAACTTAATTGTGTAAGAATAGGTTCCTCATTTTCTGATTGAATTAGTCAGTTCTGTGTCTTCCTTCTCCCTCCCTCTGGCTTTCCATCTATTTTTAGATAGACAGTCAGAAAAGTCTTAATATATCAATGACATAACACATGTTAATATCTAAAGCGTCAATGCTCTATTTGTAGAAGTGACTGCTGATGAGATTCTTTTGCGATATCAGTGAATTTATATTATAAACAGGATGAAACTGTGCATTCTTTTTGGAAAACTAAATAATAATGAAGTATTCTCTGCCCCAGTTTGTCCAACCATCAGCTGCCAGTTCTAGGTTTTACTTCTTTGGTGCACTTTTTATAAATTGCTCTTCACAACTTCAGGGTGAATATCAGTCTCCTGCAATAGATGACAGCAGGTTTGTTTGGGAAATGCATTAGGGAGGGAAATGCAGATCCCTGGGGATCCATTTCATAATCTTTGTAGCTGCTCAGCCTCCCTAATGGGGCCCAGTTCCTTAGATCTCTGGGGATGGACAGTGCTGTGGACTTCATATAAGAGATATAGCCTCATCTCTGCATTTCCATATGTTGCCTACCTTTCAAGTGCATTTCACAATTATGTGAGTTAGACGTTAAGAGCATCTCTTTGGGGAGCAGGTAGACATGAGATAGAGTTGCTGCTCTGTCCCTTATCAACTGTGTGATTTGGCAAGACACTCGACTTCTCTGAGCTTCATTTTCTTCATCTATAAAAGATGGACAATCAGAGAGTGTGAGTATACAAGATGGTGTGTGTCAAACATTTATGACATATTAAAGGTTCCAGAGTAATAGCTTTTGTTCATTTGTTATAATTATTTTATAATTACCTCATTCTTGAAGAATTTCTTTTCTACTCTGAAACTCCATGTCGACCTTCTATTCGTCTGACCTTCCACTGAGCTGTAGTTAAGTATCATTTGCCACTTTCTGGCTTCCCAACTTCATCATGTCCCCTCCCAGACTAACCTCCCACCCAGCACATGTACAACCTACACTCTAGCCATGCAGAATTTTACTTTCATTCTCAAATGTGCCAGAATTCTTCAAGCCTTGATGATTTATCTTGCTATGTTTGCCTACCTGTCTTCCTTTCTCACCTTAACTCATTCTCCAAACTCTTAGATTTCTCTCCTCTAGAAAGCCCTCCTTGTCTGATTGCAGGTTAATCTCTCTCTGTGTGGTCCCATATTAGCTCTGTCATAGCTCTTGCCAGAGGTATTAGTATAATTGACTATGTCATCCCCCAGAACATGAGTTCATGGAGGACAGATCGTCTGTCTCATTTGCCTTTGTATCTCGAAGTCCTAGCACATAGCACAGTAAATAGGTATTGATCAACTAATTTCTGTGCATTTCTGGTCCCACCCGATAGATTTTTAATTCTTCTAGTGTGTGGGTAATTGTGTGGTTTTGCTGGCCTCCACTGTCTCTAGCACAAGTCTTTATTTAATCAACAAACAGGCTTGAGTGTTTATACTCTGCTTGGACCTAATGTGGTGATGAAGTATGGTGATACATTATGTAGACGAAGCAATACTTTCCATGCCCGTCATGACTGGGGCACTCGACAAGGAATGAGAAAAGGCCACATTTCCCTAGGAGGCAAGATTGCCATACCCTATGCAGGGTCCCATACTTCTCATATCTTTACTCAGACAAAGAGTAAGTGGGCCACTTGGGGCAGGCAAGTCCTCTCTCCGTGCTGTTCCTTCTATTTCCTGCGCGGAATTGGTGCACGGAGCCACGTGCTGCTTCTCAGACCTGGCCATGCTGTTGCCCGTTGCCCATTTCATTTCCTTTTAGTAGGTAGAGAAAATCATAAGATTTCAAGATGTGTATTGGGGGAGGGGCAGTTGTGCAGTAGGAGAAGTAGAAGGCCCTATTTGGACCTTAAACCAAAGTCATGTGCACCAATCCAATCTTTCCCTATAGCAAGCATGTCAAACTCAAAAGCTAACATGGGCCAAAGTGAGGCATGAGGCCCGCAGGCCTCGAGTTTAACATGCTTGCTCTAGAGTGTTGCACTATAGCATCAGGTCTGTGGGCAATTAGTAATGATTTTCAGCCCTTTTGTGTTACTACGACTTGTTTATCTAGGAACTCCTTGAAATCCATAAAATTTACCACAACGGCAATCAGGTATTCCTAGATTTCTGATCCTAACACCACAATGTTAGCCTTAAATTAGAAGGAATACATCCAAGCCCTCACCTCCTTCACTTGCCAGGGGCAGACATCCTGAAACACAAATAATTATATTATAGTGAGAGAATTATGTAGAGTGCTACGAAGTTCAGTGTGTATTCAACCAGCATTGTGACATGAATGGCTTTAAGGAATAAGTCTCACTGTTCCATGCTGTTACTTCTATAGACTGAACTGTTGTCTTCCATGTTTGGAAATCCTACAGGACATTGGCTGTTTTCCCATGGCCTTTAGGAGAGTTTATATACTTTCCAAAGGAGGCATTGTTTCAAACAGGCTCTCTGCTTTTGACACCCCTCCAAATTGCTACAGGTTCATAAAAGCTTATTAGACGTTACTCATTTTTCTTCCAACGTCCCAATTTTGGAAGATGTAGCACAAGTATGTCAAACTCGTGGCCTGTGGACCGCATGCCTCATTTATTTGGCCCATGTTAGCCTTTGAGTTTGACATGCTTCCTGTAGCAAGTAAATGGATATAAAGTGGATGTGAAGTGGTTATGAAATAGACTGGTAGAAGGCACCTTTGGCAAAGATGAATCAGACTATATTCCTTAGCTGTTGCCATAACAATGATCTAATAACAAACCACCTCAGGTCTTGGTGTCTTACACCAACAAGCATTTCTCTTCTCACTCATGACTCTGCGGGCTGGTTGTGGCAGTTCAGCTTCCGTCTGTAAATCCAGTGAGTGTGTTTCTAGGAGTCACATTTGACCTTGGTGTCTCCATCCCCTCCTTCAATTAGCAGAAGTCATGATGGTTTCAGTTTAGCTGTTTGCAGGCGATTTGCCAGAGGCCCAGGATCCACACGAAGCCCCAGGGCACCTGGCAGTGCCTCACATCTGGGTACCGCTGCTTCCCAACCTGGCTGCCTTGAAAGATTTGAGAAGGGAAAGAAGCAGGAAGGGAGGGAAAAAGGGAGCTGAACTTTTCTACCTTCCAACTGCCCTCAGCCATTTGCAAAGTGAACTAATAGAGGGTTAGGGACTAGAGGAGACAGACCCTTGCATGCATCCTGCCAAGCGAGGAAGGAGAGGTACATTGCAGAGGCGTTATTATGCTGTCTCGCTGGCGTCTTTAGAATAACCCCCCCCCCCCCGAGGAGTTTAGATTGAAGTGGCACTGTCACTGAGGAGGCAAACTCACCCTCCCCTTAGAGTGAGCCAGGGCGGCACTGCACCAAGGACAGCCTGGTGAGCAGCTCTTCCAGCCGCTGAGATTCCTGCATGTTTACATCCTCTGCTGGGTTTTGGAGACACTGTGTGCACCCCCAAAAATCCCCCAAAGAACATACTCATCCCTGTCTTTGACTATCTTTTTTGCTACTGCTTAAAGAAGAGAAAATTTGCTTGGTGATTGTGTGTGTGTGTGTGTGTGTGTGTGTGTGTGTGTGTGTGTAAGAGAAAAGGCAGGAGGGACACGTGTTGTTGGGCAGGCATCTGCTGTAGACCAAGTGTTTTACACACTTCACCTCATTCAGTCCTCTGGACACCTCTGGGAGCCGCGGCTTAATCATGAATCCTGTTTTGCAGTTAAGGAAACTCAATCAGGCGGCTGGCTGATGTTCAGGGCAGTATTAGAAATGACACAAGTTTACCAGGTCATGCCTCCTTCAACTACATGAAAGGAGTGGGCACAAGCGGCTTAGGGAACTCCAGCTGCCTACCTACCACTCCCTGGAGTTTAAACACAAAACCCGCCTCTTGGTCAGTTTCCCCTTCTCATTATCTACCCCATTCGAGTAGCTTCACCCCCCACCCCTACTTCTGTTTTCACGTCTGTCAAATGAGGGCAGTAAGGAATGAAATTAGCTACTATGCAATGCTCTCCAAATAAAGCCTGATGTGTATTTACACACATCAATAAAGGTTATCCATCTATCCATCATGATCATCACCATTGGTAGCATTAATGACTTTGATTTTTGTGCCAGTCTTGCATAGGCAAAGCCACACACAGTCATTGTAAGCTCTTCCATTTCTTCAGTGTCTTCCTTACTCTCCACACAGGCCCCAAGTCCTGTGGATTCTGGCCTTCATCCTATCTCCCATCTTGATACCCTCCTCTTTGATAACTCAGGGGAAATAACAGTAGGGATTCTATCGATATGGCAGCTCGCTCCCAGGGCTTAAGCTGAAGGATCAATGCCTATGAGGCTCAGGAGGACGAGATGGACCTGGGAGAGACAAGATACAGAAATGGAAGGCTGATTAACAGGCAAGATAAGGAATCATTCCGCCACCTAAGAATGTTCCACTTCCTCTGGTGTAACAGGCTCAGGGAGAAAAGAGGATTCTCTATCTACAGAGGTCTTTTCCGAATCTAAGCCAACGCCTGTTCTGCTAGCTTATCCGGCTTAATGGAGAGCAATCGAGCTACTTATGGTGGGCCTGTGGATGCAGGAGCCACATAGAGCGTATTTGAAAAGAGGTAGTAAAACAATTATAGCATTAAAGGCAAAAAGATCATTATTTTAAATACTTGGCTGTGTGATTTTGGGGTTTGTAACCTCAGCTCTCTGAGCCTCATTTCCCTCTCTTGTGGGGCTTTTATGAAGATGAAATATATGTCATCAATCTGGCAGATAAGAAGGAATCAATAAATGGTAGCTATTATGATTACTATTGTGGGTGATAAAATGAGTAGGCATGGCTGTTTTGTTCTGGTAAGAAAGTGAGAAGCAAATGGACATTTGTTGAATTATCTTTAATGAATGGCAACTCTATATCCCGTAGTATGAATGGATACATATGTGAATGCACACATGTAATTCATGCATATTATTAATAATTTATAATTGTTCAAAGTTAATGGTTGTTCATTGCTAAGAGTTGTTAATAGTATCCTAGCTTTGGATCCTTGTGGGGGTATTGCTAACTCTTGGAGGTTTAGTGCCAGAATTACAATATAGTACACCAGATAGTGCTAGAACAGTTAGGGTTGAAACAGAAAAGTTAATCTCAGGATAGTTATCCATCATTTAATACGCCAAAGAAAAAATTATGCAATCATATCAATCTTTCTGCATTCATAAAAAAAACTTCCTAAGATTTAACTTTCATGATAATATTCTCAGAAGATGGGAACAGAGAACTTTCTCAGCTTGATAAGATGTATTTGTTCAAAAAACAGAAAAATAAAAGCTTTCACCAACATCATACTTAACAGTGAAAGACAATGTTCTTACCCGAAAATTCTTAGCAAGGCAAGGATATCCACTCTCACCGCTCTTATATAACAGACTACTGGCAGGTCCAGCCAGGGCAGTGAGGCAAGAAACTGGAAGAAAAAGCATGCAAATTAGAGAAGAGTCAAGAAAGATTTTGTATTTGAAGATGACATAGTTATCCACATAGACGATCCCAAGAAACATTAAAAATAACACTAAACATAGAACTGGCAAGCGAGTTTAACAAGATGTTACAGAATGTAAGTGTAAAAAAATAAATGGTGTTTCTTTATACTAACAATGAATATGTAGACACTAAAATTAATAATATAATACCATTTACAATGACTGAAAAGTAGGAAATCACTGAAAAAGGTGTAAACCTAACAAAACATGCATAGAACACTACAGAATGCAGAAGAAAGAAATCAAAGAGATCTCAATAAATGGAGAGACTTCTCATTCTCATGAACTGGAGGACTCAACATAGTGAAGGTAACAAATCGCTCAAATTGATAAACAGTATTAATTGCTATCACGATCCCACCAAGATTATGGTGTAAATATATACAGTATTCCAAACTTCTTTAAAAGAATAATTAAGTGGTAGGAATGTGGCTGCCTGATCTCCAGACTGACGATAATAAGCTACATCAATTAAGACGATGCGGTATTGGCATGGGAACCCATGGACGAGAATAGAGAACCTAGAAATAGAACCACACAACATGCTCAACTGACTTTTGGCAAAGTTGTTGCGTTAAGCCACTAAGTTGGTAGCAATTGGTTGTGGTAGAAATTGAAAACGAACACAAGGTTCTGACTGATTCTTAAGTGCATAAGTGAGTCCTGAGACCACATATTTAAGGAATGCTCTCCTGTGATCTTGAGCATATATTTGAAATTTTACTAACCCCAGTTTTTACACCTGTAAAATAAGGATAACAATTTCCCCCAAATAATAGGGCTGTTTTGAGTATCAAATGAGATCATTTGAAGTAGATGGCAACATCCCTGGTATATGGTTAGTGCTAGTATATGTTAGCTAATATTATTGGCAGAACTATAGTTGGTTAGATCAAAGCCACAGAGGAAAGAGGAAGGTAAAGAAAAGGACTAAAAATAAAATAAACACCATAAATAAAAGTCCTAAAAGTACCCTTTTCTCTAATGAACCAGATTTGACAGCAGTAAAAATACACTCTGTTGGATGACCCTTCTGGATCACTTTTTTATTGTCTCTTAAACATTGATCTCTTGAGTCAGGTTTTTTCCGCAATGTTTTATAAAATACTAGATAATTCTTTAAAGAAAAACTCATATTCACTCTTACTTATTTGAAATTCAGTGGCTTTACTTACATTTACAATTCTTTTTTAATTTCATTTCTGCACATCTTGGCAACTTGAGTGAGAAAGGCCTGGCATTTTCACAAATTCCCTTGGCACTTCAGAGGACATTTTTTCTGAGTCTGGTCTTCCATGCATTTGTCTTAGGAAGGATGAACATAAAACGATCTCCCTTTTCTGAACCGCTGGTTAGATCTCCTGCCATCAGCTGCAGGGGTGGGCTACCTACCTACTGAGAGCACATTCTTGTTTAAGAGACCAGGTGAAAGTTAAACGCCCATAACCAACCAACCAACACAGGATTGATGTGGTTAGCCTTCCACTACATCTCTTCATCTCAAAGCCAAGGTTCATGAGGCGTTGCTGTTTCTTTATTCACGTGTCTGACTATTACATGTGTCCTGCCTGGGTTAATATGAGCTAGACACCTATCTGGTCCCTGGGAATATGTTTCTTGCTTGTGTAGGGATTATAGTCATGTACTGCAGGCTAGTACTTATTCACACACCACAAGTTCCACTAAATAGTCCATATAGCACTTTATACTACCTAGGTCCTAAGAAGTCCATGTGTTGTTAGCAAAATGAAAAGGTAAATGAATGCATTCTTGTCATTCAGGCTTTTGTTCTGAGATTCTTCCTTTGTAATTCGATCTAACCCACTCCACGCTTCTCTGAGTTACTGTCTGTCACATCAGCCTTTTTGTTCTTTAGCTTCTTCAATACTCTTGATTGAAGTCTGAAATTATTTTGTCCATTTATTCCTCTCCTTGCTTATCATCTGTCACCCCTAATTGATTAAATTCCAAGAGGGCAGAAATGTCTGAGGACTTTTATCTCTTCCGGCTGGTGCCCAGATCATAGTCAGTGCTCAAAACATGTTTAAATTGAGTGGACAGGGGGACCGTTAGCTAAATAGTCTCTCTCCTCTTGGTCTGGAACTGCCCTGCCCACTGTGGTGGCCACACATGGTTATGAAGCACTTGACATGTAGCTAATTCAGAGCGAGATGTGCTTATAAGCATAAAACACACATTGGATTTCAATCACATCATCCAAAAAAGAGGTACAACATCCCATTAATAATTTTTCCATGAACTCTATGTTGAAGTGATCATATCTTGAATATATTGGGTTAAATGAAGCATATTAGTAAATATTGTAAAAGTTCACTTCAGTCTTTAAAATCTTAGTAAATGTGGCTCCTAGAGAGTTTTCTGTGTAGTTCATCTCTGTGGCTTGCGTTCTGCTCCCATTAGACAGCACTGGTCCACAATGGGAGCCCAAAAGGCAAACTGAAGTGCTCAGGTGTGGCTGTGGGGCCCAGGCCGAAGCAGGAAACACTGGGAGTAAATCCAGAGTCTGGCTCTGGGCAGCCTAGGGCGTGAACAGTCCGAATTCAAAGAGGCAGAGCCAGTATTTCCTGTGAGGTTTCTAATAGAAGCCCTATGCCACACCCACATTGAGAATTTGGGAAGACGTGGTCTAGGGTTAAGGCTGCCAGAACCACATACCAGACCCCCTCAAACCACATCCCTCCCGTTGATGTGTGACCTGAATGCTGTCAGGATGGGGGCAGCTACTAATGAGTGGTGACAGCTTTATGGACGCGGCAGTTCAGAGGGAGACAGACAGGAGGAACTTTTAAAGGCCATTAAATCAATACTGTGATACTTGATGCTTCGCTCGAACATTCCTGGCTTCAGATTGGCCGATTCAGGGAGGCCTTGGTGTATGGGTGCAGGAAGCTTGGGAAGAAGCAGGCTTCCAGTGAGAAGCAGGCTGGCTCCGCCTTGCTTTGGATGCATGGCTTGCAGAATTGCCCAGGTGTTGAGTCTTGTCTTAGGAGGTGGTTTTCCCAGTGGAGGGAGGCTGCTTTGTGTTCTGCGCTCCAGACCTCTATTTTTTTTTTCTTCTTTGCTCCCAGTGTCTGAATGTAAAGAAAGCCAAGCATGTTAGCATTGGTGTAGCTCTGAGATTTTTCTGGAACCCTGCTTCTTAAACTGTGGCGTGAATAAAATTCACCACAGGGAAAATCCCTTGACACTGCAGGTGTTCTGCTGCTGCCTGAGGTCTGGGGCTCAGGAACCTGTGGTTTAAAACCCCAGTGGTTCTGATGCTGATGGTGTGTGGTTCACACTGATCTGGGCTATGTGCCCCCTGAGACAGATGAGGAAACTCAAGTCCTCATAAGAAAAGAATTCATTCAATTCTCCATTATATGCTGACTTCTGGGGATGTAGCCATGATGCTTTTAATGAGTCGTCAAGCTAAACCATGACCAACCAGACTTGGGCAAAATTGTCAGTCAAAATATTTGGAGGGCGCGTTACGATCTTCAGTGCATTCCCTGACTTGGATGTCAGTCCCACCCCTATTCTATGCTCAGTTGTCTGGCAAAATAGAAATGTTGTGTATGACTTTGCCTCCTTCAAAACTCGCAAAACGGGATGTTAAATGGTGCTTCCAGGAGACTGAGTTCAAGGGTGAAATTAGATTCTGAAACTGCCGGGCAGTTTGTTTAGTTACAGTGGGGCTCATCGGGCCTTTAGTATGAATGGCATGAAGTTTATTTGATGACAGAAATCTCCCACATCTCTAGATGGGGAAACAACGGGGACTCGGGCATACAAAATGCTATAGAATTTTCATATCCATTAGTTCCTGCAATGACAACCCCTATCTTGTGAGGAAAGGGCTGTTATCACCCTTCCCAGTGAATGGATAAGGAAACTAACGTGTGGGTAGTCAAGTGAGTTACCCAGAGCACAGACTGAGTAAGTGACAAGGTCCTTTCCCAAACCCAGGTCTTCGGCCACCAAGGCTGGGGCTCATTCCCACTAGTCTGTGTGTTAGGTTCACGGGAAATGAACTAAGGAGTCTTATTCAGGAAAGGGACGCTTTCCATTATGTATCTTTCTCCAAAGTACTTGGGCTTTGTTTTTTTTCTCAAGACCCAACTTGAAGCCTGCATACAAACGCCAGACTGTTTCAACACCTCAGATGGAGAATCTGTGACTACGTTGGTTTGGCACCTGCTGGCTCTCAACCCTTCACACAGACTGGATCCTGCGCTCTCTCTGTTGCTAATTAATATTCAACTGGAAACAATGACAAAGAATGGAGAATGCGTGGTTGACCTTAACACTGACATGTTGGTGGCCATTGTGGAGTCAAGAGTAAAGTCAGGAAAGAAAGGGTCCTGCCCAGTGGCCACCACGAGCCCCAGGCCTTTCCTTCCCTGTGAGGCTGGCAGGTTCCCTGTCTCCAAATCTAGTCCCATGAGAGCCAGCTGTGAGCAGGAGAGGAAGTCCTTTTGGAACTCAGCAATTAGCAGCCCCCAGCATCAACCATGGGCCTCCAAAAGCAGGCTGACCGATACCAGCTCCTTTGTGATAATGTGATAAAGGACGCTCTCCTTCCTAGTCTCTAACCATGGGTGCCTCCATGTGTTGGGCAGCCACACCACACAGCGCAGTTCCCAAACTTCTACCTCCTCTGCATGCCCCTGGCTGGTGGGCTTCAGTGTTGTGAGTATCATAACTTGGCAGTCTCTCTGGACCTAAATTCTGCTTTTATTTTTAATAGCTTTCCATATTTTAGCCTTGTATTTGCTCCAAGAGGGCTATGAGTATCAGGCACAATTTCATAAATAAGACAGATGGCTTCCTTGAACATTTGTGTGAGCATGCATATGTGCCCATGCATGCATGTGTGTGCATGAGTTTGTACACATGTGTGTTGCGCATCATGCATGTGTGCATGTGTATGTTGTGTGAATGCATGTGTGCTGTATGTTTGTGCATGTGTACTTGTATATGTGTGAGTGTGCCTGTGCGTGTTGTGTATGTTTGAGTGTGTACTTATGTGTGCCTTGCATGCATGAGTGCATCATGTGTGTGTGTGCATCATGTATGGGTGAGTGTGCACACAAATGCCTGTGTGTACGTGTGCCCTCACCGAGAGTATTGACAGGAGGGAAAGACATTCACTGGGTCCTGAGTGCCACATTGTAAACTCGTGTTCTTTCTCTATAAACACATTTCTGAAAATGACAAATGCAATCATTACTTATTCAGGAACACAGCTATCCTGGCATCCACCACTGCAAAAGCCCTTGCAGAAAACAGCGACAGGACTTGGCACAGGTGAAGCAGGACCCAGGGACGTTCCAACACCTTCCGCAGTTGTGTCTTCCGTTTTCATGTCAAAGCAGACCGCCCAGGTCCAGTGGTACAGAGCGGTGGTTAATGGCACCGGGCTTGGAACCCCTTGTGATGCAGAGCTCACTGCCTCAGCGGAGCGCTCCTCTACCATTTTAGGGTTGAAGTGTTTCCTAGTAACAGCTTCTGTTGGTCCTCAGTGGCCCTATAGAGCTTCAAGGGGCTAATCCATCCCTTTGTCTACCTAGTGGCTTTCGGTATCCTTTTTCAGGCCTCTGCAGGGGAAACAATTAATTTTGCAAGGTTAACAAACAAGACCCCTTTTCCTTTACAGTATTCAGAACTTATTGAGAAATAATATTAAAAAAACATGGCAATGAAAATCAAACATCCCAGATTGGTTCCTGATGAAAGCTTATTTGGAAGGCAGATCAGTCAGCGGTCCTTTTAAGTCACCCTTGAATCAGTTTACCCACCCCACATAGGCAGCAGGCAGCCCTCGCACCGCCCCCCACCTTCCCGGGGCTAGGGACTGACTCTCTCAGCTGGGCGTCGGGCTGTGGAGACATGTGGGTCGTGTAGACAGGCTGGCTGGAGCAGTGATAGCTTAGAAGGGCCTGTGATACCCAAGCTCAGCTGCTTCCCCCAAACTCAGCAACCACGTAAGTGAATGCCCATCCTCTGGGGAAGAGGCAGCGTGAAACCAGAGAGCAGCAGCAAGCCTCTTCCCCTCTGAGGCAGGGAAGTAGGAATTCCCCTCCCTTCGTGGCCACTGGAGTTGCTAGGAAGATCATCAGCCCGGCTGCCTCTCTAGCAATTGATAGCCTTTGTTCGGCTGTCCTCATTAACTCAGAGACCTGGCTCACCTCCCCTGAAGGTCATTTGTGGCTCAAATTTCCCTCTTACTTCTGTGCCCGAGAATAGATGAAACCATGATGTCTAGCCAGGGAAGAGTTCAGGTGAGGAAACTGAGTGACTAAGTGACTCCCGCCAGGTCACACACCTGGACATCAAACCCAGGCCCCTCCCATCTGGGGTTGGTGCAACCATGCTAGATTCCCAGGTTTGGACCCTTAGCAAGGTTCCCAGGTTCCGGCCATTAGCAGGCTATTGCTCCAGTATATTTTCCTTCCTTCCTTCCTTCCTTCCTTCCTTCCTTCCTTCCTTCCTTCCTTCCTTCCTTCCTTCCTTCCTTCCTTCCTCTTTAAAATATTTCTTTATTGATTTCAGAGAGGAAGGAAGAGGGAGAGAGAGATAGAAGCATCAAGATGAGAATCATCGATTGGCTGCATCCTGCACACCGCCTACTGGGGATCGAGCCTGCAACCCGGGCAAGTGCCCTTGGCCAGAATTGAATCTGGAACCCTTCAGTCCACAGGCTGACTCTCTAGTCACCCAGCCAAACTGGCCAGGGCTATTGTTCCAGTATTACCTGTCCATTGAAATAATGGTTCTGACATCCTGGCAACCCCAGGAGGAGAGAGCGTTTGACTCATCACAGTCCCTTAATCCATCTTGCTTTCTGCCTCCTCTCACAGGGCAGGGCCATTAACGTGTCTCTATGACGTTAGCAGGTAAGGGGATGTGGAATGCAAGCTGAGAGCAGCCCAACAACAACAACAAAATGGGCAGTTCTGTTGTCTGAAGCAAGTTTTTCTAAAAGGGAGAAAACAAGAACAAAGAAACATGAGACAAAATGGTGAAGGGGGAATGAAGGATTCCTGGTGCTACTAGTCGCTGAGATGGAGGAGAAAAGGAGAGGGGCCAGCCCTCATTAATGGAACCCCACGCCTTGCACACCCGCGGTGGCTGACATCCACCAGAGTCTTGCGCAATTGGCCTGGCTTTGCAGCCAATCAGAAGTGTGGCACTAAATGTGATCTCTCTTCAACGCATTGCAGTTGAATTATTTAACTCGAAATTTAGCTGGTGCCACAGGCACTGGAGCGGGAGCAAGAAGAATGAACCAAATTATTTCATTGGAAAACGGTTTAATTTTTAATTATGAGATGGGGCACTTTGGGGGAAGGAGGTGATTGGTCCATGAAAGCTCTGTCTCCTGGATTCATGTGGAGTCGGGACGGGCACTGGCGCGTGTGTTTAATTATCCGGGCCTGGTGTCTGTCCACCGACTCTGGAAATAACAGGGAGCAGAGGCACAAACAGCATAATTAGAATAATACTAAAACAGTGGTCATTGCAGCTCGGGTTTGTATAGAGGACGTTTCCACTGATCTTTGTTTTACCATAGGTGACCTTGAAGGCTTTTTGTCTTTTTGTAAGAAAGGGTTACAAAGCCACTGGGGATAGAAGAGAGACTTGTACTGGGAATGCGATACATGGGGTTCCTTTTTATTGCTGCTACCACAACTTATCACCTTGTGCAAGTCCCTTTGCCTCTCTAGGCCTCAACTTCCTTAATATATAATGAGGACATTTGGGTCTGGAAACCTTTGCAGTCCCTCCCAACTTTAAAAGGTGCCCCTCCAGTGTGATCCCAAACCAGATGCTATTCCCTGTAGGCAAGGTTTTTGGGGATTCCAGGTAAACTCTGCATCCCACTGAATATCATCAGAACATTATATAACTCTTTATTGAGCACAATTGCACCGTTATCTGTCATAATCAGGTGCAGTCAGACAGACTTGGATTTGAACTTATTATGCTGATTCCTAGCTTAGTAGCACTTGACAGGCCAATTGATTCTCTGAACCGTGTCTTCCGAAAATGGGGAGAACAGTAGTGATTACTTCACATTTATGGTGGACATGAAATGATGCGACCCATGTGAAGTGCCTAAAAGTGCTGTGACCCAATAAATGTTAGCTCCCATGTCACCATCATTACCATCATTGTCACCTCCATCGTCACCATCACCATCCTCATGTGCTAGAGTCTCTCATCGACATTGGTAACATGGAACTGAATAAGGTGTAGTTCCTGTTGTCCAGGGACAGTCGTATTCCAAGGAAAACAGACACACTCTAAAGGTCCCTTAGGTTGGAACAAAAAGCTCTGAGACTACAGAAAAAGAAGGGAAAATGGAGGCCCTCAGCGGCCACGTGACTTGCCTGAGACCATCTAGTGTGTTACCCATATTACTGGGACCAGAAGCCCCATGCGTCCTCCTCTGCATCATTTACTTCAGAGCCCCCTTTATAAGGAGATATTTGAGGAAACTGAGTGGAATGAATCTCTTGAGTCTGACCTTGGCAAGCTACCCAGCTTCTTCTCCTTCCCCACACCTCAGGGATCACGACGTGAGGAGGATTATGGTCTTCTATTTGTAACTCAATTTGGAATCAGTAACAAATGGTGTAAAAAAAAGGCTACAAGTACATACGTATGTGTATGTTTACTAGTATGTGAATTTGTATGCATAGATGTGCAGAAATTATGTGTGTGTCTGTAAGCACATGTACCACGTATAGAGGTACACATTCGGTCCCATGCACACACATTAGTATATGCTGCAGCACATGCCGGTGCCCACATACACATCCATATGTGGCCATGTATATATGTACACAACAGGCGTGCATGTGTCCAAACACACATCTGCAACAGATACATATGGACAGAGGGTATTTTGGCAACACTGTGAACAGCTCTAGTAGCAAGCACAGTGGAGGTGCCTATAATTTAATTTGGTGACTGTCACTGAACTCCAGTTCTGGTTCAGAAGGAGACTTAGCTCTTAATCATCTTAAGTCAACTTAAGCAATGCTTTAAGCCACCTGGTTTCTGCATTCTCTGTACAATCTGAACCATCGAGTTTGAGCCTCAGTCCAAGTGAATCAGAGAATGCTAAATTGAGAACAGGACGGGACAGTGATTCTCAAACTCTGGTGCCATAACAGCTCTAAGAGCACCCTTAGGATGTCAGTCATTCTTTCTCAGTCCCAGAGACCTACCTAGTGTGGGGAGAGGCCCAGGAATGTGCATGCATTCAACATGCCTCATTAGGGGTGTAGATGCTGGTGGTTCCTAGAAGATCTTCCAGAAGTTCTAAGTGAGAGCATATCTAAATCCTCTCATTTTTCAAAAGAGTAAATTCAAGTCGCAAAGGTGAAGTGACTTCCCAAGTGTCCACTGTTGCTAATGGCAGGATTGGGTTTGGAACACAGACCTTTTCCCTGCTTCTCAACAAGGAGGTGGATGGAGTTGTCTTAGTGAATCTCTCAACTTCTAATAGGATTCAAGTTTCCTAAGGTGATATTATTTCCCTTCTCTGTCCTTCTCTCTCTCTCTCTCTCTCTCTCTCTCTCTCTCTCTTATTTGAATATGCATAATCAACCACATGATGAAAGTCAACAGTTGAAAAAGGTATAAAATATCTTGGTAGAAAGGAAAATGACTGAATTGGGAAAAGCAAATATGTCCTGAGTTCCTGTCTCTGTGACCGGCACTGTTAGAGCTTTATACCAGTGAGAATTGTGAGTGGCTGCAAATAACGGCAAACCTGACCAGCAGGGCTAGAACTGGTAGAAGTTTGTTCAGTTATGTCTGTCAGTCAAGCCTCTAGAACGAGGGGTTGTTTTGACACTTAACAATATGGAGATTGATCTCTGTATGTGAATAGTTCTCTTTGCTGTTTTGTAACATTTGTCAGCTCATGGCCACAAGGTGGCTGCTACAGCTCCAGACATTGCATTTGAATTCAAAGCAAGAGGAAAGCTGAGGAGACTTAACCAGCTTCATGCGTCCCATCTGTTGAGGAACAAAAGCTTTCCCAGAAAGTTTCAGCAGGCTTTGGCTTATGTACCTCTGGGGGAGGAAGGGGGAGTATTTCCTTGGGAATTTGCTCTCAGAAATAAAATGAACTGTGCCAGCAAAGATGAAGAAGGAATGGCTGTGGGATATTCTGCATCTTTATACTTGTTTCAGAATAGAGAAGGGAAGGAATAGTCCACTTTGTATAAAAGCAAATCAGTAGGCTCTGCTTTGCCCATATGTTTAGAGATGGTGGGAAAGTCGTCTCATTCAGCAGGCAGTATTCAGGTTTCCCTTACATGCCGAGCACTGGACTAGATGCTGCAGACATAAGGGAGAAATGTCATGTTCCAAGTCCTCATTTACAGTCAAGAATATAGCCAGGAGTGCAACATTGCATTCAATATAATAAGTGCCATAATGGAGACATAGTGTTCCATTTATGTGTGTCATCTTCATCTTCCATAAAGTGTTTATTTGCTCTCCATATGTCTTCCGAACTAAAACCCATGAAGTTTAATATGATTAAAACCGGGGCCATCTTACTAAATTCATCTTGTGTTACTTTCTCCATTATTCTGTGCACACATCCATGACTACCATTCTTTCATTCCTAGAGTGGGCTAAGGTTTTTCCTCTCCAGGGCCTTTGCATGTGCTGCTCTTCCTTTAGCCACCTCCTCGACACACTTCACCTATTAACCCCTCGTCATCATTCAGGTCTCAGCTCGCATCTGCTATCTAGTCCTTCAGGTGAGGTCATGTTTCTTTTTGCCACTCTCCTACCACTCACCATCCTATCACATCTTGCTCTTACATAACTGTGTGACAATTTGATAACATATATCTTTCACTTTAGACTCCATGAAGGTAGGAGCTATGTGCTTGGATAACCATTTTGTCTTCTGCATCCAGCATATAATAGTTACGAAATAAAAATCACCTTAATGAATGGATACAGGAATGGTCAGAATGAAGCCACAAGTTTTGTTTAGGAGTGGCAGGCTACATGAAGGGTACAGCATTTGAACTGTCCCCCTTTGATTCTCAGTTACCCCATCTTTTACATGGGTAGGAAGCAGTGATTGCTAGGACTTTCCTAGACTTATTTTTCACTGAGATCCACTCTTGAGCCCTGATTCTACTTCTCATTTTCTGTTTGACCCTTGGGCAATGCACTTAACCACCTCAGTCTCAGTCACCTTCCCTATAAAGCAAGTGCAGACAATCTCTAAGGCCCCTTCCAAGCCTGAAGCACCAGTGAGCTTTGGAAACTCCAGAAGGAACATGAAAACCATAGGATGTGAGCCAGGGTGTGTGGGGGGTGTTCCTGCTGAATTATGGGTTTTGCAGGTGTATCTCAGCAGGTCCCAGGGGCCATCCTTGAAGGGACTCAGTGTGTTACCTGGAGTAATGTATAAAGGAAATGAGAAGGAAATGGACTTGTTATAATGAACCCCATTAAATCATCACTTCAGACTTCACTGTTTGAACAGCAAGTATCAAGCAATTCAGTTGTCATTGGTGGATTGAATTCTGCTATTTTGCCTGTTGCAAATGACCAGCCAACACAACAGTGTGCAGACAATGACATGACTACTAATTAGCATATATATTGTTTGTCCTGGTACAAATTTATGGCAAACAGCAATATTTCACACTCCAGTAAAGTTAATAAATGAAGCTTTGAGCTATAAAATTTTCATGTTCCTTTGTGCAAAGGTCAATTATAAATAGTTAAGCACACATTCATTCAAAAGCTTGAGGCCTTGCAGCCAGGAGACTGAAATATATTCTGGTCGATTTACATACTCTGGCTGGACTTACCTTTTATTTTATAGCCTGGGTGACATCCCTCTTTGCTGGTCGGCACTGTCTGGGTTCCCAAAGAACTCCCCAGGCTGGAGGGACTGAATGAAATGAGTATGTAAATGTTCCCAGGTCTGTGGTTTGACACCCAGAATACATTCGAGAAATGTCAGTTTAAACTGAAAGAGACAGCGCATGTGAGAGACGGGTAAGAGGGATGCAGAGCAACTCCTAAAGCTCTTTGTCATGAAGAGAACACTAAACTGGAATCAGAATGTACAGGTTCTAGTCCCTGTTCTGTTGTGAACTAGTAAGGAGAATTTGGGACTTAAGTTTTCTGATCTGAAAACAAAAACAAA
This sequence comes from Corynorhinus townsendii, assembly GCA_026230045.1. Taxonomy (NCBI): domain Eukaryota; kingdom Metazoa; phylum Chordata; class Mammalia; order Chiroptera; family Vespertilionidae; genus Corynorhinus; species Corynorhinus townsendii. Next base: position 164,034,393 of record JAPDVU010000005.1, on the reverse strand, counting down.
AACATGCAGAGAACAGATTATATCACTATTTCAGTTTCAGTTGTGTGTGTGTGTGTGTGTGTGTGTGTGTTTTGAAATGAATCATTTTATTGTATCTCATGATTTTGTGGGGGAGGAGACTGGGCAGGTCTCAGTGGCAGATTCTTATTCTTCCATGAAATGTCAAAGGACGCCACTCAGTGGTATCTAGTTGATAAGTAGGCTGGTCTGGAGAGTGCAAGGCACCTTCTTTCCCGTGTCTGTGAGATGTGACATGGCGGGAAGGCATTTCAGGGGCATGACAGCAAAGCTGGGTTCTGCTGGGACTGGTGACGAGAGTGTCTGTCTCCATGTGGCTGCTCCAGGCATTGTGGGAAAGAGCAGACTTCATGTATGGCAGCTCAGGACTGCAAGAGGGAGTTTTTCAAGGGACAGGATGTAGAAGCTGCTAGTTTCTTAAGGCCTGAGCTCAGAAATGGGAACAGCTCCAATTCCAACACATTTTATTGTGCAAAGCAGTCACAAGGCTACCTTCAAGTAGCAGCAGCATAGAGCTTGCTACTTGAGAGCAAGATCAAAGATTTCTCAACCATCTTATCAACCGTCGTCTGTGCTTCCTGGCTTTGTTCTGCAGTAAAAAGTGTTACATGGAAACAGATTTGGTGGATAAAAAGTTTAGGAAATAGTGGTTCAGAGAGTTGAGCAATTTTTTTTAAACTGGAAAACTCCTCAGTCTTCACTCTTCTCTCAGTACTTGTTGAGTGTTTACTTTGATTTTTTTAAATTGATTTTAGAGTGAGAGAGAAACATTGATTTGTTGTTCCACTTATTTATGCATTAATTGGTTGATTCTTATATATGCCCTGACTGGGGATCGAACCTTCAACCTTGGTATATCGGGGCGATGCTCTAACCAGCTAATGATCAGATTTATCTTTAAAGTGAAAAAGTAGAGTCTTTTAAAAAAATAAAGGTTCTATGAGACTCTAATATTACAAATGGTCCCCAATTTGGGACATATATACCGAGTTCAAACTGCTCTGGCACCTATAATGGGCATGTCTGGATGCACATGAAGGGAGCATCAAGGGCAGAAGAAGTTGGAGCCCATGTTTTGGAAAACTCGCAGGGATTTGGCAAGGGGAGGGAAGGAATAGCAGCCTGGACAGAAGAAACTGGAGGAAGGCAAGCCACAATGGCGGTGGGGGGAGAAGCATGCCCACAGAACACTTTGGGGACCCTCATGCTGCAGGGAGGACTGGGTAAGCGATGCCACAGGTGTTATCAGTACCTGCCCAGTAACTAGGCAACTAAAGGATTTGTGAAGAAGTCACAGCATAGTGTGAAACGCAGGGAGGTGTTCTAAGGAGACGGTGGTGGGGATTAACAGCCCCATGATTCACGGAAACAGCAATTTGTCATGGGTGCTGTCTGCCACTGGTAGGGGACAAACATATAGGGACAGCACTGAGGTTTGACAGTGAACTGAGTGATCAGCATAGATAGGCAAAGCACCAGCATGCACAATTTAGAGCTCTGGCCAAGTCCAAGGGCATATGTTCTCCTATTTTGGTTGTTTTACTCTGGTTTGTTTTTCAAATGCTAAAATCAACTTCTCAAGATATCTTCCTGGACCAAAGGGAAAGCTTGGTTTATTGCATACCTACTAGGTGTCAGCCCTTATCAACTGAGGTATCTTTGAAGCCCCTCTATGACCTACAGCATAGGCATTGCTATCCTCATTTCAGAGTTAAGTGAATTAAGACCTAAGAGTGGTGGTGCAATTTTGTTACAAGATCACATGTTAGTAACTGTAGGATTGTTGTATCGTGTGCGTGCCTGTCCAGCCATCCCCGCCATCCCCTTCTGCATTGCCAATCCCATTATACATGCATCGGGTGTTTCCACTTGAGTTGGGTGCAGAGTCCCCAAGACCTGTTGCTCAGAGTTTGGGGTATTACAGATGATTGCAAAAGGAGCCACAGCCTTTAGAGGAGAATCTGTTGATTTTCCAGGCTGTTCACGGAAGTGACAAGTTCACATGCTTTTCAGCATTCAATTTCCCAGCAAAATGGAAAATGCAATTACAGCATTCAGCAAAATATTGTTGGTTCCAAAATAATTAAGCATCTTATTAAATTGCTATTTTCCCAAGTGGGATGCAGCCACTCTCCAGGGCTTCAGCAGGGAAAAGCCAGGGTTGTTCAGAGGGGTGTGTGTGTGTGTATGGGGGAGTGCATCTCCAGGGGGTCAGAGCTAAAAACCTGAGCCTTAGAACAAAGGGCTGCAAGGTGACTCCTTTGTAGGACAGAAGCTCTTATTAAGAATGTAATGTTAATGTTGACTGAAGCTATCTCTTCCCGTTACTACAGCTTTGGAATTTATTTCCCCGGGATCCATTTTCATTGCTTGACATTAAGGGGGTTGGCTTGGCGGCAGGGAGAAAAATCCAGGAAGTGAAACACCAGTTTGGAAGGTACTTAGCCTGTCAGGAAGAATAAAAGATGCCTCCATCAGAAAGGATAAAGAGGACTGAGCATGTATTGTGCACCTACTGTGCCCCAGGCATTGGGTCGGGATAGTCTCTGCTTTGTCCTGAGAGAAAGAGGCTGGGCTATTAATATCAACGACAGGCTGGCCATGTACGGAGCACCTGTCTGTGCCAAGCACTGTGCAAAAGCACTTAACACACAGTTCCGCATTGATTGCCATACCAGCCGGCGTGCGCCTTCAGCAGATAAGGAAATAGAAGCAGAAAGTGATTAATACTTGGCCTGAGCCACTTAGCTCCTAAGTAGGAGAGGTGCGTTTCATTTCTAGGATCATCTTCTTTGATCATTGGTTTTAGTTGGTAGCTAAAAAAGAAATGCAAAAACTCAGATACTAAAGAACTTATTCTGCATGAGGAAAAAAAAAATACCTTGTGACATGCCTCTTTTCAAAACAGAGTTCTGTTCTGTTCTGGGGCTGGGGGCAATTTCCTTAGCCTTTCTGAGGCTCCGTTCCTTCCCCAGTGTTCCTGAATGGCAGTAGCCCATTGGAGTCACCCAGAGGGCTTGCTAAAGTCCAGACTGCTGGGCCCTACCCCAGGGCGATTGAGTCCTTGTATTTCTGACAAGCCCCCATGTGGTGCTGGTGCCACAGATCCAGGCCTCCACCTGGACACACTGCCATGTGTATGCTGCATCCAGACACTGGTTCTCCCGGGGCTGAGAGAGCTTGCTGTAGGGTCCCGAGCATGCTCTTGGAGACCTGCTCTGACCCTTCCTGCTTTATTTCCTGGCTCTGTGGTCTTAGGAAAGCAGACTCATCCCTTTGGGCCTCCATCTCTTCCTCTGTAAAATAGGGCTATTGCTTTCTTTGTCACCACCCAGTTGGTGAGGATTATGAGAAGTATTTGATGGGCCGTATCTAGTCTGGATACAATGCTCAATATATGTTCATTCTTAACTTTGGAAAATGATCAAGATTATTTTTATGATGTGCTGGCTTCATCTTCATTTATTTTTTATTCACTAAATATACCAGGCACTGGAACAGTCTCTTTGCAGTGTTCTATTTTTTTAAAAAAAAAAAATCTCTGCAGTTCTTATTATAAAAATATGCAGTATGTGAGCCATAGAACATACAGAGAAGAGCACAGTGCTACCCGCACACTGCCCAGCATTGCTGCTGGAGAAATGTTACATGTATAGTATTAGTTCAGAATTCATGATCCACCAAGTTCCCCAGAAGGCAGAATTTTCAATATTTTTTTAATCTTAGGCCTCTATGACCTTCAAGGACAAGGAATCAGGGAAGAACCCCAGAGAGATAAAGGTCAAGTTTAAGGATGGTGAACCCCTTGATGCCAGAGGGACTGTCTCTCAAATTGAGAAATTTTCTACCATCTCTTACCAAGAAGGCATTGCTGGTAAACCTACATTAATAACAATAATAAGTTGATCAAACCAGTTAGAAACTCTAATGGATTGAAAAATGTTTTATAATTTTAAATAAAACCTTAATCCTCCCACCCACTCCACTCCAAGCAGAAGTCCCTGGATACTGTGTTCCCTCTCAGCTTTGCCCAGGTGGAAAATCAATGCATTTGGTTCACCTTGAATCTGGAGCTGTATATTTTTAGCAGCAGAAAAGCCGATGTTGCCAGGATTGCTGGGAAAAGGCAGATGACCCCACAGTGTCCTCTAACCAAGGAGGAGGGCAGGGAGCGCAGAGGAGCAGAGTGCCTGCAGCTCGGAAGAGCCACCAGCCTCTGTTCTTAACCCTGGACCTGGGTGTGCTGGCTGGTGTGCGTGGCTGAAGGACCATGGCCAAGAGTTAGACTTTTCAGAGAAGACTCTGATCTCAGGTCACCAGTTCCTTTAGCAAGTGAGAGCCATGTGGGAAAGAGGTTCAGAGTAAGAAAAAGGCTCTTATGCATTATTTTTATGGTTATTATCAAGCAGTCCCTATTAAGGAATAGGTGTGAAATGTAGTAGGAATTGTAACAGTTAACACAGAGACGCTTGCTGTGTGCCACCCACTGCTCTTAGTGTTTTACCTCTGTTGACCCATCTTATTATCATAGCATTTCATAGGTGAGACAAAGCAAGGAGCTGAGAGACCGATGAGCTACCAGGGACTCTGTCATGAATTATAGTATAATTTGAAGGGAAGGGTGTTCTGAGAACCCTAATTTAGCAGATTAAAAAATTGAAGGTGATTTCCCCGAGATCAGGCAGCTTTTCTGAGGCATATTTGATAGCGCTGAGCCCACAAGGTAGAAATCTTTGCTAGATTAAGCTGAAGGCTTCCCACAGGGGATGAGACTTGGTCCAGTTGGAAGGACGGAGCAAATGTGATCAGAGAGTTCATCTTGTTAAGATTCAGGAAGACCCAGTTCTCCTGGTGCTTCCCCTGATGGCCCACATTCTCTGTCCTGTTGATACGCCCACGGTTGTCAGATACAATCTCTACCTGGACTGTTCTTCCTTGGATGGATTCACATGGCAAACTCCTGTTCTCCCATCCACTCCTCAGATCAGGAGTCACCACTCCAAGAGGCCATCTCTTCCTCGGCCCCTCTTCTCTGGGGAGAGCCTTGCCTCATTGGTGTCCTCAGCCCTGTCGCCTAGCAGAGAGACAGTCACACAGACAACACAGAGAAGGGTTCTATGGGCAGGGCACTATGGTAAATGCAGGAGATGTGAGGGAGAAAGAGAGTGAGAGAGCGAGAGAGAGAGAGAGAGAGAGAGAGAGAACAACTTATACAGCTCCAATTCATATGCGTGCCAATTCATATGTTGAAACCCTAGCCCCCAATGGGAAGTAGGAATTTGGGAGGTGATCAGGGGCTTGAGTAGGGTTAGTGCACTTATGCAATAGGCCCAACAGAGCTCCCCTACCCCTTCCCTTCCACCATGTGAAGTTGCAGACATAGAACCTGCTGGATTTTTCTGTCTCTAGAACTGTGAGAAATTAATGGTTTTGGTTTATAAGCCACCCAATGTGTGGTATTTTTGTTATAGTAGCTTACATGGATTAAGACAGCCATATATACATTGGCTTGTTCATAAGAAATCATAAGCTGTTTACTACATGCCATGGACTGGGCTACATACCAAAATGTAATCTTAAACAAGACCTAACCACAGCCCTTATAATACTTATGCTCTAGCCAAATCCCCAGTCATCATCAGTGAGCGTAGCCCCAGGATTTTAGCTACAAATATAGAATTAGGAAGTGAAGAAGCAATCCTGCCTGTGATGGACACAGCCTGTCTTATAAGACTCCCTCTCTGCTCCCTGCTTCCCCCATGGTCCCTGGGGCAGCATGCAGCAGGGATATGACCTCTGGCTATTCCTCAGTCAGCAGCGCTAAAGGAGCAGGGGCCCACAGGATGCCTCGATGCTGTTTACTGTCTCTCCAGAGAAAGTCTCTGACCTCAATTGCATTTCTTGTTTTTTATTGACCCATTTCACGCTGGTGGAGTGAATTTTCAAGGCCCGTTAGGGACATAGCGGCCACTCTTGTCCTTGTTAAATGAACATACTCGGTGCAGTCAGGGATGGACACAGCCTCATCACTGGGAAGATGAGGTCTGATGCGCACGGAGTGAGTGGCCTGAGTGACCTAGCCTGCGCTTGAGTCTTCACTGTGCTCGCAGAAGCAGCTGCATGTCATGAGCAGGACCTAGGATCGGTTCCACCTCATTTGAACAGAAGGAGGGCAGACGGAGTGATTCTGCCCCTAAATTCAATTACACTTATGTTTCCTCTGGGAGACACCTCCAGCTAAGGAGGACTGCAGAAAGGAGTTGAGTAGGACAGAAAGATGGAATTGGAGGTAGAAAGACAAAGTCACAGAGAAATAAGGCCTCGGGGATTTAGAATATCATCAAACAGGGAAGAGTCCCAAGAGGAAAGAACAGACGATTAAAATTAACTCAGAAGGTGGATGGATCAGTCAGGGTGGGCTAAGTTATGTTGTTGTAACAAACAGCTCTAAAATGTCATGACTTCATTCATCAAGAGATTCTTTCTCACTTAAGCTGTGAGTCTACTGTGAATGAGAGGGTCATTCTTCAATGCAGGCGAAGGGGGAGACACCTCAGGATCATTGCTGCTCCCCACATCAAAGGGAAACTGAGTTCAGAAGGCAGTCACACTAGCAACTAAGTGCTCTGAACCCACCAGTGGCACACGTAGTTTGTGTCGTCATGGGATGACCTGGTCCCATGGTCCCACTTCCCCACAAGGGGCCACAATCCTGTGCTCAGGAGTCGGGGAGTGATGTCTACCTTGGGGACCTGGGAATAGGAGATTCCTCATAGGGGCTTATGCCACTGAACTGTTTTCTCAAAGGTCTCTAAACACTTGCTGATTAACATCCTAGTCCAGTGGTCAGCAAACTCATTAGTCAACAGAGTGGCAAACCGCAGCTCGCGAGCCGCATGTGGCTTGTGAGCTGCAGTTTGCCGACCACTGTCCTAGTCCTTCTTAAATTTTTATTAAATTTATTGGGGTGGCATTCATTAATAAATCCCTCTTCCACCTACCAAAAAAAAAGAATCTAGTTCTGGTAGGAATGAGACCATTGCTCCCCAGGATTGTAGAGGAAACTAACAAAGCATGGGGAAGGACAATAAAGTAGACAAGCGATTTGTAACGAGTTAACAGCCTACATTTTCATTTCTGTTTTCTGTCCAAGTTTGAATCCTGGCCCCACCTTTTATTAACTCTGTGACAGAGAGCAAGTTATTTCTCACTCCGTGCAATAGACGCATTACCTTATGAAAATGGGGAAAACAGTATCAGCAAATCCCCAGACTCTCTGCATTTCAATGAGTTAATGCATGAGGTCAAGGGCTTAGGACAGTGCCTGACACATGTTATTAAGTATTCCATGATGTTCACCATGTCTGTTCTTCCGACAACTCACGGAGGCAGGCTGTGAGTTATGTTTAATGGGCTGGAGAGCGAGGCCTGGGAGGTTGAGAATGATCAAGGTCACACACAGAATCCATGGTGGAGCCAGGGTTCACCATCAGGCATCTTGATTCCCCTGAAGTTTATATTTCACATCCAAACTATCATCTCATGGATCCCCTTAGGAGCCCTGTGGGCTGGAAGCAATGATATCTTTCCTGTCCCTAACCCTCCTGCTACTATTGCTGCCATTGCGACAGCTTCCGGGAATCACTGACAAATCACCTGCCCTGCTTTACACAAATCGTGCCTAAGCCTCACAGGCTTCCCTGAGGTTACGTATGACCGTCCCTTTTATACAACAACAGAAGGAGGCTCTAAGCAGCAGAGGTAGGTTTTCTCATTTCTAGAGGCTGGCAGTCCCAGGTGTGGGCATGGATGCTTTCTCCTGGGGCTCCGCCTTTGGCTTGCAAATGGTGGTCTTCTCCCTCTGTCTTCATGTCTTCTTCCCTCTGCGTGTGTCCGTGTGTCTAATCTCCTCGTTATATAAGGATACCGGGAATATTGGAATAAGCCCTGTGCATATAAACGCATTTTACCTTAATGGCCTCTTTAAAGGTCCTATCACCAAATACAGCCTCGTTGTGAGGTCCTGGGGGTTAGGAGCTCAGCATTTGAATGTTGTGGGGACACAGTTCCACCTGGAACAAGGAGCCTAACCTCACATGGAGTCCAGATTTCAACATAGGGTATTCTGAGTCCCAGCCTGCACCAGGCTTCTGCCTTCTAGCCATTACTAAGGCTCAGCTGTGTGGCCAGCACCAGGCCTCTTTCCCCTCCCTTTTTTATATGCATACTTTTTACTGTTGGTGGTATTATAGAGTTCTCAGAGGAAGTGCTGGCTCCTTGGGACAGAGGAAGAAATTGGGGCTCCTGGTAGGGAGAAATTTCTCCCAATTTGGTCGCCTTTGGTCACCTTGGGATAGGTTCAGGTCTCCGGACTCTTGACCAAGAAGCAATTTTCTCTCTCTCCTAGCTTGCCCCTTGGGAGATGAGGCAGCCCTTTTAAAAGGACGCCATGTCCATCACACCCCCACCGGCAGCATTTTAAGCATTCCAGCTACATGCAAGCATGAGGATAGGCACTTAACACATGGAAACCTAGACACAATGCCAGTTTTCTAGGAATTGGCAGCCTAGATGAAGAGGCAAGGAACGGGCAGTAAAATACAAATACCACTTGATGTTTGCTGAGAAGTGCCGTCAGTAAATCCCAGAAAAATTCAAGGGAAGATGTAAGTACCTTAGGCTGCGTATTCAGAGAGCACCTTTTTGCGAGGGTTGAAGGAATGCATTGGACAGTTGGGGGCGGGGGGGGGGGGAGGGGCGTTAGAGTGCCAGCAACAACAGAGACCAGGTTTCTCTACACATGTTTGTGGGACAATTTCTACTCATACTCTTCTTTATATCTTTAAAAAGCGTTTTGTTAATCCTCATCAGAGGACATTTTTCCCCATTACTTTTCAGAGAGAGTGGAAGGGAGGCAGGGGAAGGGCATGGGGGTGAGGGAGAGAGGGAGAGGGAGAGAGGTGAGAGACACACATCAACTGGTTGCCTCCCACACACCCCCAACTGGGGGCCTGGAGTGAACATGCAACCTAGGTACCTGCCCTTGAACAGGAATCAAACCTGAGACCCTGTGGTGCATGGGCTGATGCTCTAACCACTGAGCACACTGGGCAGGTCTCATTATATCGGATTGGCTTACCATTGTCTGCAAGGTAAAGCCCAAGATTCCTAGTTTGCATTTTGCATCTGGTCTAGTTTGTGCTTCAGCTTTATTATGCACCAGTTCCCCCTTGAGTTATCATGAGCTAAGGTTCAGTCCCAACGCGCCTTTCATGTCCTGCTAGGATGGAACTGGGGCAGAGAGGAAGTATCCGGGCCTCAGGCAGGCAGGGCTGAATTCTGGCTCTGCCACTTCTTAACTAGTGGGACATTAATAAGTTATTTAATCTCTCACTTACTTGGCCCATAAAATAAGAAAAGTAATAACTACCTGGCAAAGGATACGTGAAGATTTAATGAAATGAAATATATAAAGCACCCAACTTACTGCCTACTCTATTATATACACTCAGGAAATGGTAGTTATCATTATAATAATGATGCTTTTCTTGTGCCAGCAACTCACTTCTACTGCCTCTTAACCTAAATAATTCCCATAGCACTTTTTCATGTTTATACTGCAGCCTTCTATGGCTGCCCGGCATCATTGTGGCTTTAGGCAAATTACTTGGCCACTCTGTCTCTCAATTTCCTTACGTATAAACTGGAGATTAGGACATTATCTCTTTCACAGAGACAGTGTGAAGACTGATTAAGTTTACATCATGGTGCCTGGAATATAGTACACACTCAACAAACGGTAGTTGTTGTCTCTGCTTTTTAGAGGAAGAAATAAGTCTTATAATTTGACTGAAGATGAATAACTAGTGCGACAAGAACTTTTTTTTCTTTTCTTTCCTTGCCCCATCACCACTTATGCCCCCATACCCTTTCTGATTGACCAAAAAAGAAAGAGAAATAAAAGAGAAAAACTCATGGGACAAGAGCTTTCAGCACCAGAATTTTGAGATGATTCCATGGTCCCTGTTCTTAATCACCAGGCATTCCCCCCGCCCACCTCCCACCCCCAAAATAAGAAATACTTCCACCTCCAGGTCCTTCCCTCTGTCATTATCTGACGCACATACTTGACAAAGTGGCAGGCTGGGCAACAATCAGACTGGAGAGAGCACACGCTGCCTCCCACTTTCATTCACTTCATGAAGAAATCTGCATTGATGCCACCCCCACTTCCTTCATCTGCCTTCAACACACACAAGTTTTGCCTATGAAAACGGAGGGCTTGGTGGTGAAGCAACATGTATGGATCACAGAGTTAGGAGGCAAATGATCAAGACCGAAATCTGGGTCACATGCAGATGACTGCTGACTTGTGAGCTTCGGCCGATCGCCAAAGCCTGTCAGGCACTGGTGCGGGAGACTGGAAAGTGCGCACATTCCATTATGTTAGGACGTGGCCCATATTTGCCTCTGGGCCAAGTTGTCGAATGAATGAATTCACACCCCTCAACTCAATTTCCTCTCTAGCTCTAGCATATCCTCTCTGTCTGTCTGCTCTCGCACCATCTATCCAACAAAACCCCTGCCTCATTTTACATAGCAAGCCCTCACGGGGAGGGGAAAGGGATGAAAGCAGCTACATGCTGTATGTTTCATCAAAGGCTGTGATAAGAGTGGGTGCTATGGGCGCCAAACAAAGCTCACATGACTAGCAAAATTGTACATTCCACTCCACCCCAAGTGCCTCCTGCCCACACTTATTTCTTCCACACCAGCACACAAAAAGTCACGATCACAACAAAGGCTTACTTATGTAAGGCTATAGTCATGCTCTTTGCAAGCAGCAACAATCACGAAAAGAACTTTAAATACAAATGGAACAAAGGATGGAAAAATAAAGTTGCATTCTCTAACATGAAAAGGTACTACTTTTATTTTTTGAGAAAGGAAAAATAGTGATTCTCCATGAAGACCAGAAAAGTAAATACTACCCTTTCTTAATGGTCTGAAACATAGATTCACTAATATTTTCTCTTGGCCAAAAGGTATTACTTGGTACCAAACAAAGCTTGGCCTCATTTCTCTTTTCTTTGTGAATTTTGTGTTTTTTAGTTCTTCTCATTCCTCACTCTCTTACTTACCTTAAGTCTTTTGTTATTTATTTTGGCTTGGCTTAGTTAAGTTTAAAGACACATCAGTGTTTTAAATAGCCTATCTAATAAAAGAGTAATATGCAAATTGACCATCACTCTAACACACAAGATGACTGCCCCCATGTGGATACAAGATGGCTGCCACAAGATGGACAGCAGGGGAGGGCAGTTGGGAGGGACCAGGCCTGCAAGGGAGGGCAGTTGTGGGTGATCAAGCCTGCAGGGGAGGGCAGTTAGGGGTTACCAGGCTGGCAGAGGAGGGAAGTTGGGGGTGACCAGGCCTGCAGGGAAGGGCAGTTGAGGGGGACCAGGCCTGCAGGGGAGGGCAGTTAGGGGTGACCAGGCCTGCAGAGGGGGCAGTTAGGGGCAATCAGGCTGACAGCGGCACAGTTAGGCATCAATCAGGCTGTCAGGGGAGTGGTTAGGGGGTAATCAGGCTGGCAGGCAGAAGCAGTTAGGGGCAATCAGGAAGGCAGGCAGGCAAGCAGTTGGGAGTCAGCAGTCCTGGATTGTGAGAGGGATGTCCAACTGTCTGTTTAGGCCCAGTCCTACTGGGATCAGGCCTAAATGGGCAGTTGGACATCTCTCGAGGGGTCCCAGATTGGAGTGTGCAGGCTGGGCTGAGGGACACCCCCCTCCCCCCATGCACGAATTTTGTGCTCCAGGCCTCTAGTATATAACATATTAGGGGTTCTTTGATGTTTTTCTCATCCTTCCCTTTCCATATGTTGAGAGTCACCAAGTCTTATTAATTCTATACCCTAAATCAGTGGTCGGCAAACTCATTAGTCAGCAGAGCCAAATATCAACAGTACAACAATTGAAATTTCTTTTGAGAGCCACATTTTTTAAACTTAAACTTCTTCTAACTCCACTTCTTCAAAATAGTCTTGCCCAGGCAGTGGTATTTTGTGGAAGAGCCACACTCAAGGGGCCAAAGAGCCGCATGTGGCTCACGAGCCGCAGTTTGCCGACCACGGCCCTAAATTTCTCTCAGACTCATCTCTTTCTCAGACCAACATTAGTCACTGCAGTACTTCAAGCCCTCTTGATATGCATGGACCATTGCAATGGCACGTTGAGTATTTGATCTGCATTGGCTCTCCAGAAATGCCACTGATCCCCTCCAGTGCTGCCAGAGGGACTTTTCTGAAACCTGAGTCTGATCATGCTCTGCTAACTCTGTGGTTTCCATCTGTTAGAGGGTTAAGTCTGAGCATGGTCTGATGGACTGACCTACTATGACCTGACTTCTAATTTTGCCTCTAATTTTGCTTTTCACCCAGACCAACTAAAAGGTAGAGAGGTAGCAACCCTGGGCATTTCATTGTGTTCATTGCCTGCAAAATGACCTAAACCACCTGTTCTTCGTACATACTGTTTCCTTGCCTGCTAGAAGAGTCTCCATATGTTTTGTATGCCTGTCGTCTCTTTTTTTCTAACTGTCCACACTCAAAGACAATCTATAACCTTGCAGAGAACATTTATTAATTTCCACCCCCCTTTTTTTTTAACTACTTAAGCATCTTATGGATACTGCCCCCTTTACATGGATTGCATTCAAATATTATAACTTTCTTTTTATTGTAAAGTAACATATGCACCTTGTAAGGCCTTTTCAAAAAGTAGATAAGCAGACTAAAAAATTAAAATTACTCATAAGTTTGTGCACTCAGTTGCAAAAATTGTTAACATTGTGGTAGACTCTCTCTCTTGTCTTTTCTCCAAATGTATATAAGTATTTAGTTTGCAAAAATATAATCATGCTGTCCATATTGTTTTGTAATCGGCTTTTTGAAATGGAAGAGTATCTTGTAAGAATTATCTCCTGCCTCTAAAATTATTTTGTAATATTAATGCCAGTGTTGAAAAGGATATCCTTAGATGAATGAAACAATGTCCTATTGTTTGAACTACAGTTATGTCCAAATGTTTCACATGACAAACAGGAAAGAAATTGCTCTCTTTATAGCTAAATCTTTGAATGTGATTGCGATTACTTCTGTTTGACAAATTTTGACTGGAGGAATTTCTGGATCAGTGAGGATGTACAAGTGTAAGCCTTTTGATATAAATTTCTAAATTTCCTCCCCAAAAGATTCTATTAATTTGTGCCCCCAAAAGCAAAGTATATGCTCATTCCCTCACCAAGGTAATATAAACATATGCTACTTAATAACAGTTGGATAAGCAAAAATGTATACCTTGCTGATTTAACATAATCCCTCTGTGAGTTATATTTTCCTCTGTATATTGAACTCATATATATACTGTTTTTCCTTTTGTGATTTTCTTAATTGGGTCTTCTGATTCACTTTCCACCGTGGTGCTTTTCTTCCCATTGGTTATATATCACCCTTTGTCTGTCATGCATGCCTCACAAAAATTTTATCTGCTTTTAGCTGTCTGCCTTTGAATCTGAAAGTGATTTATGATCCAATTCATTCAATCCCCATTGATTTGAAATGCTACCAGCATTATATATTGATTCATATATAGGGTGGAGAGAAAGTCGGTTTACAGTTGTGAGTACGTGAAATAGTTTATTCTTGTGTTATTATTTATTAATTATGATATTTTCCATCAGAACAACCATAAACCTGTTTTTGCCTTACCCTGTATATACTTAGGTCAGTTTATGAACGTTTAAAAATAATCCATCAGCCAGTTCTTCCAACACTACTCTCTTTTTAAATTATTCTGATTCATAGTAATATTACTCATGTTATTATTATTATTAATAATACTGTATTGTTTTAATAGCTACCACTTCCTGATCATGGCCAATGTATAATATTTAAGCATACTGTGCTTTAATATGTTCACAAAATATATCTGATTTGCTTTTCCAAACAACTCTGTGAAATAGGTACCTCTATTATGTGCATGTTTCTGCTAAGGAAACAGAGACCTATATTACGTACTATCTAATCAAACTGAGATGAAAAATCTGGGTGACTTGACACCAAACCTTCAGACTCAAAACTATATAAATATTTCTCTTTGTTCATGTTCAATACTTTGTGCCTATTCTCAGATGATTTATTCTTGGAGATAAACTTTAACTTACTAACTTTATAAAACCTGCCTTTGAATTGTTTTAGTAAACTTTTAATATGATATGTGTGTGTGTGTGTGTGTGTGTGTGTGTGTATTTGTGTATGAATGTATATGTGCATGTGTGTATATATATATATATGTTTGCTATTTTCCAACCCTTTTTTCCTGAAAAGAAAACGGTTTTAATTCTGGTGATGTCTGACTAATCCATTTTTCTCATTATGGCAAATGCTTACCCTGTCATCCTAAATAATATTTTTATGTTTCTTCTAAAACATTTACATTTTTAGTTTTTATGTTTACATAGATATGATACATTTTGATAGCATAGCATGATTTTGTGACTGTTATGAGTTATTGGTCCAGGTTTATGTTTTTTTCTATAGAGATATACAGTTGTTCAAGCATCACTTATTGAAAATACTCTGTCTCCATTGAATTGCTTTAAAACCTTCCCATAAAATCAATCACACACATCTAAGTCTGGGTCTGTTTCTTAACCCTTTCTTCTGTTCCTTAACCTGTAAACATGTGCTTTTGCTAAAAGCACTGGATTATTTGAAGCTGTATATTTTGCAGGTCATGCAGAAGTTTGTAACTTCGTTCTTGGCTTTCAAAAATGGTTTTCACTGTTCCCCTTTGCATTTCCACATACATTTTAGAATCAGCTTGTCAATTTTTATTTTAAAAACAACTCCTGGGAATTTAATTGGGATTATAATGAATCTATTGATCAATATTGAGTCCTATTATTTTTGTAATGTTTAATAAGGCCCCTCACCTTTTCTGGTTCCTGATCTCCAATTTTTATCTGGTCAGCTCTGACAGACTTGGAAAACTCTGTATAACACATAAAAGTCTTCTGCATTGCTTGCTATTCTCCTGATCTCTGCAGTTCCAGAATTCATCAGGTGTCACCAGGAAAAACCAACATTTGTTCTCAGTTCTGTCAAGGTAGTCATAAAAACATTTTTTTAAATCCTCATATTCATTAATTCACCAAAAGTTGTGCTAGATTCTTTACCACCTAGCCATGGTCATTGCCTCCGTATTCCAATGATTGGCACATGCCCTGAGGACTAATGTGTGAGTGTGAGCTAACCTCTCTGATTCTCTTCACTGTGGACTCTGGGAACCTTGTCTCATTCCCCCCAGCAGTTCTCTTATGTCTTTTGGAAAAAAAAAATTTTTTTCTATTTATTCTCAGTGGCAGATTGGGCTCACACAAGACACCACATTATAGCCTGAAAGGAATTCTCCTTTTTGTATGTGATTTGCCTTTCAAGACATTTGTCCATTTCATTTCAGTCATCAAGTTTATTGTCTTGAAGTTGTTTGTGTTATTCACTTGTTATTTTTCAATGTTTGTAGAATCTAAGTGGTGTCCTGCTTTCATTCCTGATACTGATAAATAGGCCATTCTCCCCCTTTATTAGTCAAGCTAAATTCCTGTCGATTTTAGACTTTCAAAATGAAAGGGCTTTTGTTTTCTGTGTTGCACATTTGATAATTTTTGGTAAAACTGAACATTGCAGATAACATGTTATGGAGACTCTGGAATCTATTGTTTTTGTGGGTATTGTCAATCCTAAAAGGCAGTTAGCTCAGTTGTACTCACTCCGATTTGTGTCTCCCTGTGGTATGCAGCAGCTGATGCATTTGCTCAGATTTCTGGCTTCGAGCTGTTTTGTTTTGTTTTTAGACATATCTTCTGGGTATCCCTCATATCTGCTTATTTTAGTGGTCAGCCGAAGTTTGGGGTAGACTTTATACTGAGTCTTTTGGGAGGCTCCCCTTCTCGGTGATTCCCATGAATTCAAGTTCCTCCCTTACTTTTCTGGTTCTTTCACCTCTCCTTCCTGTCCACTAACACCTTAAACCAAGAGGGCTTCCCCTTTCCTGGGGCCAGAATTCCACGAGGGTTGGACAGCACCAATATCTTAGCTCTTTTTCAGTGCAGTAGCCATCTTGGAACTATATGCTCTTCCGCAGTTTTGCCCGGCTCTGTTTTATTTTGCAATGTCTTCCAATGTTTTTTTGTTGTTTTTTTTTAAATTTTGTCTAGTTTTTGTCATAATTATCTGTGTAGGAAATGACCTCTTCTCATCATGTGGCCATTACTGGAAGTCATGGTCCTGATTTAATATATTATCCTCATACTAGTTTCCATTTATAGGTGTAGGTAAAAATTATATCCTATATTTCTCACATTTTGGGAAAAGTATAATGTTTATTATAAATTCATAAAACACATTTTAAAACACCCCTTCCTTTTATGTACTTAAGAACTGTCAAAATGGCGTAGAAACCGTGTTTCCTACAGATGAGTAAGCCTTTCCATTGGGCACTCTGGGCTTGCAGTGCCTCTGGAGCAGCTGGGTGATTTCCACATCCCATCCATGATGACTCTACATCTCAGACTTTCAGCTTATACTCACCTCCATCTTGATCATGCACATTTACTAAGGAAATAATGTTCTAGATCTGTAAAGCTGATCAACAAAGAGTTGCATACTGGCTCAGTGGTTGAGTGTTGACCTCTGAACCAGGAGGTCACCGTTTGATTCCCGGTCAGGGCACATGCCTGGGTTGTGGGCTTGATCCCCAGAAGGGGGCATGCAGGAGGCAATGATGCTTGCTCATCATTGCTGTTTCTATCTCTTTCTCCCTCTCCCTTCCTCTCTGAAATCAGTAAACATATTTTATTAAAGGTTGCATATTGTATTCTTTGATCCATTTAAATAATTCTATCCATTGTTATATGTTATTTCACTCTTCTAGCACAACCTACTTGAGTTTTCTCTTGCACTTCAGTTGTCTGTGTATATAACAGCCCTGTCCTTTACGCTCTGAATACCTGGAAGTGAGGAATTCTGCTCTGTGTCTAAAACATCTAGTCGGGTGCCTTTCACATAGTCAATTTTTATGAACTGTGTACTCAAATGAACTACAAAAACTGGGGGTTGTTTATGGAGAAATGACCTATTAAGCTGATCCAAGAGTTTCATTTTACACTTGGTGAAACAGAGAGGAGAGGTGACTTGACTAAGATAACACAGGAAGTCTGTGGTAGAGCAGAGACTTCTCTGGAACAAACTATGCTGTGTCGCTAAAATAGATGGAATCTCAGGCAGCCTCGATTACCACCGCTTCCACACAGATATATTCAAGTAAAATATGTACTGATTCCAAAGCAATTTCAAGCTCTAAAATGTTGAAAAGCTTTCAATTAATATACTGCTTTGTAAAATCATTTTTGGTTATTAATGACACCTACACTCAGGGCCTCTTGTTCTTAATGTTGTGTCATCCCAGGAACATGTCAATCTGTGATGGATGTGGCTAATTTAGTGATTCTTCACAACTTTGTCGAGAATCACCCTGCCAGTTTTTGGCAAGAAGGTTTGCTTTATTAAACTTGGAATCCTCCATTGAGGATAAATAATGTCTCTGTCGGTCCCATCTCAGGGATGTGTTCCAATGGAGGGAAATATATAAGCTGTCTCTTTTTTCTCAGCCATATCTATTTGTTTTGCTACGACAACAAAACATAGCATATTGGAGGAGGGATTAGACGGAACGTCAGGAGCCCTGGGTTCTGGACAAAAGTCTGCCATTAAGTTGCTGATGACTTATTTCCCTTATAGAGACGGCACATTCCTTACCTTTAAATGGAAGCATTTAAATAAGCACAGAGTCTGAGCATACCTCGGCCATGCTTTAGAGGGCTCTAATGAATGGATGAGGCCAGACAAGCTTTCAGCAGCTGTATCTCTATCTAACCCCGGAATATAAAAGGGAAGCCCCGTTTTTTTAGAGGAGGTTTTCCTTTAGATTCTTCCATTAAGCAGGAGGTCAAAAAATAGCACCCTTGTTGCAATAGAAGTCATTCTCCAAATATTTCACAAGGGAAATATAGGAAATACGTTTTACATATTCAAATGGCTGAGAGATTGGGGTGAGAGGAAGTGTAAGACAAGGCTTTATATAAGAGGTGGCATTAGAGATAGTCCTTGAGGAGTGAATACCATTTTCCCATTCATTGATGCATCCATCCATTCCTTTAGTGCAGAGGTGGGCAACGTTGGGCCCACAGGCCATATAAGGACCAAGAAATCATTTGGTCTGGCCCTGTCAAGGCATTAGGGCTGAGTTAATTAAATGTTGGACCAAATATAGCAGGCTAATTTTTAAGTTGATAATTTTGTAAATCCCAAGAATGGATAAATATCCAAATGGCCCTTGGCAAAAAAAGCGTTCCCCATCCCTGACCTACTGCTTCATTTACTCAGTATGTGATTATTGAGATCCTACGATGTACAGGGCACTATGCTAGTCGTGGAGAAAACAGTGGTGAGCATTATGGAGCTTATGGTCTAGAGAGGACATAGACATTAACTTAGTAATCACATGTAAGTATTATGGCAGATGACTATGACTATTACACAATAAGAAAACTACAGTGTGACTTGATTTCATCCAGCGAGGGTAGGAAGGGTCTTCAGGGAGGGCCGACCTCCTTCAAGAAGTGAGTGGGGTGCTGATAGCTGACATGCCCTGGGTTAAGGGAGGTGGGGAGTGAGGTAGAGGAAGGCCTTGAAGAGGGAGGGAGCATGGCACCCTAGTGGGATGGAAAGGAGGTCATTGAGGCTGGTGCCCAGTGTCAGGAGGGGGCATGGGAAAAGGATATTTGGGGCTAAGAGAACAGGAGTGGGGAGGCATGTAGCTTGCCCTGAGAAGTACAGGTAATTGCATTTGGTGCAGACTTTCAAACCCCATTAAGGGAAGAAGTTTTCCAGGGGAAAGTAGGTTGAAGTGGTGTTACAGAGAGGGTTCCTTGACAGTTTAAGTAACATGGGCTTAGGTGCCATGTGTTACAGAGAGTGGAAACTCACAGGCCTCAGGGCATGCTTTTATATAATCTTACATTTCTTGCCAGGTGAGAGATTTAAGAAAAAAACATTTCAAAAAAGGAAAAGAAGAAACACACCCTTCAGCAGAAGAAATGGGCTCCGTGAGGGACACAGTGTGCAGTAGCCGGATGAGTGTGGCACTGATATCACCACATATCTTGCGGGGCCTTTTATGCGGCTCGTTGAGAAAACGTGTGAGGAATGGGAGCTTAGCCTCTCCCTTTTCATCACCGATGCCGTTTGTTGTTGCTTTCTGCCTTCTTTCTTCCTTGAGGTGTCACCCAAGCAGTACAAAGTGGCACGGGAGAAAATGAAAGCATCCCTTTTCCAGAGTTGGGTTACAGTAACAGATGGCCATGTTCACTCAGCAAAGACAAATAGTTCAGGTGGTAAACACAACAGGGTTGAGAGGTGCAGGAGGAAGGATTTGCCAGGATCCCCATTCATAGCTGGCTCTGGAAAGAGACCAACCTGCCGAAACCAGTTTGGCTCAGTGGATAGAGCCTCAGCCTGCGGACTGAGGGGTCCCAGGTTCCATTCTGGTCAAGGGCATGTACCTGGGTTGCGGGCACATCCCCAGTAGGGGGCGTGCAGGAGGCAGCTGATCGATGTTTCTAACTCTCTTATCTCTCTCCCTTCCTCTCTGTAAAAAAATCAATAAAATATATACTAAAAAAAAGAAAGAGACCAACCTGCTTTCACAGGTGTGGGGAGGGGCACTTGAGTACCTGTGGTGGAAGGAATGTGAGAGCTGAGCCTGCAAGGATGGGTTCATCCCACCCTGGGTGGTAGGCCCCATTCATGCCGCATCAGCGTCCACATCCAACCTCTCACCAAGTTCCATCAAGTTTGATTCTTAAACCTCTGTCTGTCTCTCTCCTCTTCTACCAGTTTATACATCTGTGTTATTTCTTTTTTCTAAATTTTTATTGTCCCCATTGATCTTTCAATTTCAGTAATTAAATGTTCAAGACAGTATCCCCCAACTCAAATGAGCACAAAATAAACTGTGAAACGTAAATTCTATCTGTGCCTAAGTCTGTTCTAAAGACAATCCTTTCTTTCAGCCTTATTGGATTATAATTGACGAATAAAATTGTACATTGTAATAATTTGATATACGTATACATTGCAAAAGGATTTCCCTCCGTCTAATTGGTTAATTAACACATCCATCACCTCACATATTTACCAGGGTTTTAGTGAGAACATTTTAGTTCTGCTCTCTTAGCAAATTTAAATTACACAATACAGTGCTATCAACTGTAGTCACAGTGTTATACATTAGACTCTCAGACCTTATCCATCTTATAATTAATTTTTTTTACTCTTTACTAACCTCTCCCTATACCCTTCTACCCCTCCACCCCCACCCTAGCTCCTGGCAACCACTTTATACTATTTTCTACTATTTCCATGAATTTTATTTTTTAAAAAAGAGTCCATATATAAGTGATATCATGAAGTTTTTGTCTTTCTCTGTCTGGCTTATTTCACTTAGCACAATACCGTTTAGGTCTGTTCATGTTGTTGCAAATAGCAGGATTTCTTTCTTTCTCGTGGCTGAATAATATTCCACATATTCTTCACATGTGAGTAATAATGTGCGAATAATGTTCCACGTTTTCTTTCTCTAGTCATCTGTTGACAAGACACTTTGGTTGTTTTTAGATCTTGGATATTGCAAATAATGATGCTGCTGCAATGACCCTGGGAGGAAAGTTATGTGATATCCTGTTTCCATCTCCTTTTGATCTGGACACAGAAGGGGGATTGCTGGATCATGTCTCTTTTATTTCGGTAGCCTCCTAATACTCTCCTTTCCTTTGCAACTTTTCTCTTCCTAGTACCTGAGCTGCTGGCAAAGTCATCTTCCTGAAATGCAGATCTGACCATGCTGCTCTCCCATTTTACCTGTCCAAAGACTGATGGCCTACTTACAGTTCGTGAATGTCCTGAATAATCCCATGCTTTCCCTTTCCAGTTTGCTCTGACTGGAGCAGCTTTCCTTGCTCTTACTCACCCATCAAAACCCTATTCAGCATTTCCTCTCTCTGAGGCCTGCGTTGAGCTTATCCTCAATAGCACTGAATAATTAACTACTCCTCTTTAGCATCCACAAATCTCTATGAGTTTTGCCATGAATAATTGTTATAGTTATTTGTTAATGTGATAATCTCCCTACTATTTGAGGGCTTCTTGAAGAAGATGGGGGTTCTGCACTAGTCATCATTTGTCCCCAGAGGCCATGATGAGCTCTCTTGGCAGCAGCACTAATAGCTAATGTTTATGGAAGGTTGCTATGAGCCAGGAATTGTGCGTCCTTTCAATGGCAGGGTAGTAGGAGCCTAATATAGTTTTTGTGATTCCAAGTTGCTCCTCAAATAGAGTATGATCCATTTGCTGATTCACAAATAATGGAAACAATAAATTCTATCCTTAAAAGCACAGACTCAGTTAAGGACTTGAGATGGAAGGAACAATTAGGAGATGAATGAAAAAGTCATGTCTGCCGTCAGGAGGTTCCAGCTAAAGTAAGAAATATTGATCAGATACCTGCTGTGTACCCAACCTTGGACTAAGCCTGTGGTCAGCAAACTGCGGCTTGCGAGCCACATGCGACTCTTTGGCCCCTAGAGTGCGGCTCTTCCACAAAATACCACGGCCTGGGTGAGTCTATTTTGAAGAAGTAGTGTTAGAAGAAGTTTAAGTTTAAAAAATTTGGCTCTCAAAAGAAATTTCTATCGTTGTACTGTTGATATTTGGCTCTGTTGACTAATGAGTTTGCTGACCAATGGCTAAGCAATTAAGCAGGCCTTTGCTTCAATAGAGGTGCTCCACCTTATGCAAAGTCAGTTTTTCCAATCTGTAAGTAAACACGTGTTAGTATTTTGATCGAGTTTCAGTTCTATGCACATGAGAAGTCAGAGCAGGGTCTGCATGCTATACCAAGGTCAGATTTCAATGCTGAGCAGTTAGAGCAAGACAGGGAACACTGGCCTAGTAGCCATCAGGGTCCATTCCCTATTCGCCACTTTCTTACTGTGTGAACTTGGGCATCAGAAACTGAGAGACCATCTGGATGGGCTCTCTGATCTCTCCCATCTTTGATATGATCTGTAGTTCTATGGCCCCCTCCTCAGAATTTTTTGTTTTTTTCTGTTTTGTTTACATGCTTTTTTCTTTACCTTGAATTGAAACAACCCCTTCTAGCCTGACACCAGGGCTCCTCTCCTTAAGCTATGACTTCTATAAAACTTTTTTAGAGGGTAGGATGTATCCCTGGGACCAAGAAGTAGACCTGCAAATAACCTGTTTCAGGGCACCATGTGATTCTGATGTCCTGGGTTTTTAGCCAAGTACTATAGAGAAGTTAGAGGTGGCCCTGAAGCTACAAGTCTGAAATCATATCTCATCTAGAGGCTCAGTGCACAGAATTCATGCATGGATGGGATCCCGAGGTCTGGTCAGCGATCAGTGCCGATAGGGGCCTTCCAGCTGCCAGCCAGGGCCTTCCCTCCCCTAGCTGCCAGCTGCCAGGGCCTTCCTTCGTTCCGCACCACCCCTTGGTGGTCAGCACATGTCAAACTCCTGGTCAGTCAAACTCCCAAAGGTCCAATTTGCATATTAGCCTTTTATTATATAGGATTCCATCTACAGTGTGACTGGAGATGAGAAGCTCAGCCTCTCCATGTTTCATTCTTCTCAAAATCAAAATAGAGTCAATAATGGTACCTACAACTAAGCTAATTTTTGAGTAAATGCAGGTATAGTGTTTAGAACAGTTTGCGTGCTCCTTAAATATTATTATTGTACATATCTTTATCAAAGTCCAGAATCACTGTCACAGCAACTGATCCTATATAATAAAAGGCTAATATGCAAATAGACCGAATAGCAGAACAACCTGAACAACCAAACAACTGATCAACTGGTCGCTATGACATGCACTGACTACCAGGGGGCATGTGTGGAACATGGCAGGCATTGGCTGCTGTGGGATGGTGGAGCAGGTGAGTGGGGGTGCCAGTACAAGGTGGGGCGCCAGTTGCTGTCATTGGGGCAAGCCTCTGGTGGTCACTGAAAATTATTTGTTCCCGCATGCCACAGTCCTCCCCCGTGCTTGCACCTGCTGCTGGTGCCAGCTCTGCTCGCACCCACTGCCAGCGCTGGGGCTGCAGCTCGCACCCACTGCCGGTCCTGGCCCCACTTGCACCCACGGCCGGCACCAGAGCTGCCTCTCGCACCTGCTGCTGGTGCCCGGTGCTGGGCCTGATCACTAGGCACCATCAACAGGTGCGAGCAGTGGCTGCCAGCCCTGATCGCCCCTGAGGGCTTCTCCACCCACCCCCCCCCTGCTCTTGAGGGGCAATCAGGGCAGCAGCCACCACATGCTGAAGGCACCTTGCGAGTGGGGCCGACGCCATCAGCACGTGGGAGTGGCAGCAGAGGTGGGAGCAAGGCTGCCTGCAGACAGGGGACTGGGGGCCATGGCAGAAGAGGCTAGGCGGGGGTGCAGAGGATGGGCCGAGACCCGCCCTTGTGCCTACCGCAGCCTCACAGCCCACAGTTCCTTTCAAGGTGCACGGATTTGTGCGTTGGGCCCCTCGTATTCTATAACATTTCAGCTTTGCAAGTGTCACTAGCTCGGGACACCTACTCTCACTTTGCAACAGAAGAACCAGATTTGGAGAGGTTAACTGATTTGCCCAAGGTTGCACAAGTAATTCCGAGTAAAGCTCAAGTTCACCAGGATAATTGAATGCCAAAGCCTCTTCCTAGTCCATTAAATTCACAGGGTTGAGAGTAAATATAAGCCATCATCCAACCCCAAGCCCCCAGTGCCTCCTTGAATTCTTGGCACCCGAGTCAGTTCTGTAAAAAAGGTTTGGAAAATTTGGACATGAGAATGTTGCAAGGTCCATGTATCTGTCAGGGTGTCTGTTCATCAACCTACCAATCATTTGCCTTCCAGTTACCCCCAGTGGATGAGGCTGGAGGGTATGGTAGGAGGGATATTAAGCCCTGATTGTTTAGACTTTGCAAAATATGCCTCCTCCCTCTCTCCTGCTATAGTCTACCTCCTCAAGTGTTCCTCTGGGTCCATCGGGAACCTTAAGTTCCCTTTGAAATTTATACCCCACACCCCCAAGCAGACGTGCAAGGACGTTTGCTCACTCAAAACCCTGCTCAAGAGGTTTAAGGGGTCCACACTATCTCTCCATCAGCCTCTCTGAAACATGCATTATCCATCCGTCCTTGAAGCGGGTCCCCTGGCGCCGTGATTAAAACGGTTATATGTTGGATAAAACCGATGCAATTTTCCAAAAGTCATCATCTCGGCACTTCCCCCGCCAGTGGAGCACCCCGCCTCTAATCTCTGGGCTTGCTCATTCGTTTTCCTTCAGACAGTCTTGAAGACACTCTTCTCAGTGACCTCTCTGCTAGGGGAAGGGAACGGTACACTCTTATCCTGATATTATGCAGACACAATGACAAATTGGTCTGTTTTTTATGCTTGACAGAAGTGGTAGGGGAGGGAAACAGGAGAGACACATTAACTCACGATATCTTGGCCCACCGGTAGGTAGAGTTTAGAAAACGTGCGTTTTCTCTCTTTCTTCTTACGTTTCCCTCCTTAGGTCTATTTTCCTGTGTTCGTCCCTCAGTGAGTCCTGGAACATGACAACATTTCCAAAGTAGGCTGCAATCCTACATTTCTGAAGGCAGTATGACCAAGAACAAATTTGTCATTAATCCCTTAAACTGGCTTCTCCTCGCCTCTCTCTCCAGCCCAGCTTTCTCAGTGACACAATCACTCTCCAAGTTATCTGCTATCCAAAGGCTGGAGTCCTTGTTACTCCGCCCTCTTTTTCATTTGGCATGGCATTAAATCCTATGGATTTGTCCTTAGAAATGTGGTTGTTATTCACCTCTCTTTGCATTTCTATTGTGTGTTCCTAGTGTGGGTCTAGGAGGGGGTGACTCTCCTGCATTTGTTTGTATAATCCTTGCTATCGCAGCCACATTTTCTCACACTACATAATCCCCTGTTGTTTTGCACTGAATTTTAATGAAAGTAAAGCGTGGTCACACTGACTGTCCCTCCTTGCCCATGAGGGTGGGTGTTCTTGGGTGGGTGTTCTTCCCTGAAAGGTACAGTCATGGAGGTGTCATTGTCCTCTATGTCTCTCAGACCAGAAAGCAACCAAAAGAATGAGCTATAGAAGGAAGCTGGGTGAGAATTTATCTCTTGTGCTCTTTTTTTAAAATATATTTTATTGATTTTTTACAGAGAGGAAAGGAGAAAGATAGTTAGAAACATCGATGAGAGAGAAACATCGATCAGCTGCCTCCTGCATGCCCCCCACTGGGGATGTGCCCGCAACCCAGGTACATGCCCTTGACCGGAATCGAACCTGGGACCTTTCAGTCCGCAGGCTGACACTCTATCCACTGAGCCAAACCAGTTTTGGCACTCCTGTGCTCTTGATCATGGAGGGTTCCAGGTGACTGAGAGAGAATTCTGTGAGGTGAATTGTAAGATGGCATGATCCACTTACGGAAAATGGGATATCTGTAACCATGTCAGCAATAATAAAATTATTGTTTATAGTATTATTACCTGTAGACTATGGTGTTGACTGAAGGGAAATATTGCCAGGACACCATTGCATTCCAAACAAGAAAATCCATCAAAGGTAAAACTCTTGATAAAGTAGGCGATCACTTGTTCAGGGTTTTAGTTGCTAGAATTACGTTTGTAAGTAAAAATGAAAAACTGATGTAAACTGACATATTCAAAAGTGGTATTGATTATTTCACATCATAAAATATCCAAAACTGGGGTAGATTCGAGGCTGAGTAGATTTAAAGAACCTGAATTATTTCTCTCCTCTGCTTTCTTTGGAATATATGCTTGATCCTGACTCATCCTTCTCAAGTTCACGAGGTTGTAGTCAGCAGCAAATGGGGCATTGCATTTCCTTATTCACATTAAGTGGGGAAATGAGATTCTATGCTGACCCCAACATGAGTAATCAACAGGAACAGAATATGATTGGCGTGTGTGGATTTCACTGGATTCCTGAAGCCATCTGTGGCAAATAGGGAAGTTACTATGATTAGCTTACACCAAGGTTTCTAAACCATCACACTACTGACATTTGAGGACCAGATAATTCTTGTCCTGGAAACACTATCCTGTGTATTGAAGCAGCAGTATCTCTGACTCACTAGATGTCAGTAGCATCCCTCCCAGTGTTGACAAATAAAAATATCTCCGCACATTGTCATGGGTCCCCTGTTGCAGCAGTTGCCAACCTTTCGGACCTCCCAGTGGTTCTCGGACCACCGGTTGGTGACCACTGCCCTGGAGGATAAAGTCACCCCCAGGTTGAGACCAAGTGATTTGAGTATTTCAGAATCCACCTTAGTGCCAGCCCTAATCAACTATCCCTCTCTCCACAAAGTTTCTCCTTTGAGAAATACACCTTTGAAGTTGTAACTTTTATTTGAAAAATGGATGGTTTATATTTACAAGATCTTTTTTATTATATGCCCAGTCTATTGTCCAACTTAGTCTCGGATATTTGCTTCCTGAAATCAGACGGTAGTCTGCAATGGCTACACGTCACCTACCTGTCTGCCTAGTTTTAGCTCATACTAACTATGCTACTCTCTAGCATGGTACCTCTTTAGCATCCAAATCAAAAAGATGCTATCTAAGGAGGGCAACCTGTTTCAGAGTACTTGATGTTACTATGAGAGAGAGAGAAAAATGAGAGGAGGGAACATGTGAAGTATGGAAACAAGCAAAGTTCTTCATACTTATTAGAATAGTTACCATTTGCTTGGCTTCCATTCTGTGAACAAGCTTTGTGCCAAATGCTTAATGTGTGTTATCTTACTTAATCCACAATAATGCGTGTACTTTCTGAATTTGTATATCCACTTTACAAGGGAGGAAACTGAAGCCAATACTCTCGACTAAGGTCAGAACTGTTGCATTCATGCGGCAAGTATGACACAGAAACACTGTTTGAACCCAAACCTCTGCCACTATCAACACTATTTTTTTAGTCCAATATCTGCCAGTCTCTATGTTGCTCTCCTTTTAGGAGCTCATCTCTTGGAGCTCTAACCCTCTAGGATCCTATCGTTCGTGAGCGCGGAGATACTGGACACAGGGAGCAAGAGGGGGCTGGTTGGGGGCCATTCAATGAAAGCCTGAATTTGCCTTACATGCTCATCTTCACAAGGCTGCCTCCTGACACGTGATAAATCCTGCTCCCTCAAGTCACTTTCTTTAGCCACAGCTGCACACAACACAGTAATCACCATCAGCGGGGTCATCTCCAAATTGCAAAGGACAGCCCAGCAGAGGAAATTAGAACAGATAACACATACCGCCTGTATATGTCCATCATGCCGACAGGTGCTGCCTGCAGAATTCTAACTCCATTCCTTGTATTTCTTCTTCACCTTCCTTCCCACCTCCACCACTCCCATCGTACTGGCTTGGACCACATTTTTTCAAGGCTTCCCCCTGGTCTTCCTGCTATTTCCTTTTCCCTCTCCAATCCATTTTACTTAATTGGATTAAACCTCCCCCGCCCCCCCCCCCCCCCCGCCCCAAGCCACTTAACATTTCATTTCTGTATTACCAAAACTGAAGAACCAAACCAATAAACAACTAGAGTAGAAAGAAACTACGCCACGGCTTCTCATTGCATTGTCACAAAGCCCCTGGCATAGTGTCCCCATCCTTCTGTGATCTGGTCCCAGCTTCAACCTCGCTGCCCTCCTTCAGACTGCCAGATCCCACCACACTGAGCTTCCGCGTCCTTCACATCAGACTGTCGCCGCTACCCTTGCTCATGCTACTCCTTCTGCTTAGGATGCTCTCTGATCACTGTCTCTGTGTGCAGGTGCCCTGCTTTGGCCGTCCTGCTTTCTTCCCCAGTATTACCCTGAAAGGCTAGAGTCAGTGTATCCATTTTAGCCCAAAAAGGGGTCCAAAGTTATAAGATACAAGATCCAGTCATGCAGTTTGTAGGTTGTAGAGCAGGAGACTGAAATCCTTACCTTCTGATCTTCTGATTTTTCATCTGATGTAGTAATAGTCCTCATTTGTCACCACACAAGTCAAGCATAAATATGTACTGTTGACTCAAACAGCACAGGGGTTCAGAGTGCCAACCTCCCATGATTATAACATTTGACTCCCCCAAAACATGTACCTATACCCTATTGTTGATGGAAAGCCTTAGAGATAACATAAACAGTTAACACATATTTTGCATGTTATATGTACTTTTTCTTATATTCTCACAATAAATTAAACTAGGGGAAACAACATGTTATTAAGAAAATTATAAGGAAGAAAAATACATGTACAGTATTTATTGAAAAAAAATGTGCTTATCCCTAGACCAGCACAGTTCAAACCCATGTCATTCAAGGTCAGCTGTATAGTCAAAACCGCCCCCAGCCCCATTCTCATGCCACATTATTTTCACACTTCAGCTGGTAATATCAGCGCAGCCCACTTAAGAGCATTATCCACAAACCCTCTTTCCTCTTCCTTTGTCCTAAACTCCAAGGAATCATCTCCGTAAGTTTAATTCTGAAGCTGCCTTGGCATTTGTATAGGCGATGCCATCTTCCGTTATCTTAATTGCATATTTGGGAAACCCGCCCTGTGCCGGTTTCTTATGGCATGCCATTTGATGTTTATGACCACCATCTGAGAGTTCACAGCATACGGAAGCTCACCCACTCTGAATGCTAAGCTTATCCAATCCCTCTTCCACAACAGACAGGAGAAATAACTAATAAAAATGATTACCATAATTGAGGGTCATATAAATGCCAAATGCCATCGCTATTCTTCATTCCAAAGTTTCTTAATATCTCTTCTCCACCAACATCATAAAAGTGCAGGAAGGGCAAAGCAAGATATTACTCATAAATAATCAGAAATATTTCTTCAAGCTTTGTTTCAATTCCTTCCATTAAGGGTTAAGCTTCAATTTTAGGGTCAACTTGAAGGGGCGCAAAGTTTCAGGGATAATTGAAGTTGAAATTGCGTGACCTTTCCGAAGAACTCTCTTTGTATTTATGCATTTTTCCTCCAACCAGCAATAATAATAATATGGAAAGATACAAGAATAACACTTAACTAAATCAGATGCAGATGGCTGTTTTATCAAGCAGAGGCAATTTTTATCATTTTAAAAGCTTTTGTTTTTGTAAAGCAAAGAAAATGGGCCATGTTCCCTTGCCTTTTTTTTTTTAAGAGAGGAAAAAGCATATGTTTTTTAATTTGAAATGGAGTATGAATGGTGTTATCTCCCGAGAATTGCTGTGCTGCGGTGAATTGTAGAAAATGCATTTGCTTGCAAGCTTTCTGGTAAATTCTTCTCTGACTTAGGGAGTCCGTGGTATATTACATCAGCCTACCTTTCTAAGAGAACTGTACGCACATCCTGAGAGTCAATTTCCTGAGCCACTTTTACTAGATCATCTTGTTTTCTTTGTTTATGTTATTGATTTAGGGAAAATCATTTGGTTGAGTATTGAGTGTTCATTTGAACGAGAATGTGATAATATGCCGCAAGAAGCAGAGAGGGCTAGAATAGCCCTGGGACAATAAAAACCTTGTATTTGCACTACAACTTATGGTCTGCATTATCCTATTTGAACCATTGTACCCTTGAGGATTGTGGGGGCAGAGACTATTATCCCAATTTTATAGATTAGAAGTCAAAGCATGGAGGGTGTAAGTGGCTTTCTTGTGGCCATCGAAGCAGGACTAGAACCTTCTCCAATCAATTTAATATTCCCTCTTCTACACAAAGCTGCCTCTGGATGAAAAAAAAAAACACAAAACAACCAGTCCATTGAGAGCACTGGGGGCACCAACTTTGTAGCTGGCACTACAGTTGAAGCAGTGACAGGTGTACCAGTGTTTGGGTACTATCTCAGGACACAAGGTGTTTACCATTGAGTGGAAAAGAAAAGAGAAATGTGCAAGCTACTTTGTAAGATACGAGTCTGCAACCTACAAGGTCACACTAGGCAGGTGATGTGGGAGGCCTCTCTCGGGAATGCACAGAAAATGGATTGATGAGATGAGCTAAGGCTTGTGGAGCGGTTACCGTGTTCAGGTCACTTGACGTGTAACTCCTGTCGGTTGGTCGTTCAACAAACATTTTCCAGTTTTGACCTAAAGACGGCAATGTAGAAACTTGCAGGAAGGAAATTCTAGTTCTGGCACGCACAACTAGTAAGCAGGAGCATGCGCTGTCACTGCTGGGGCCCTCGTTTTAGTCGTCTGAAAAAAGTCTGTGTAGAAGAATTAACCAATTTTATTTTATTTTTAAAAATGTATTTATTGATTTCAGAGAGGAAGGGAGGAGAGATAGAAACCATCAATGATGAGAGAGAATCATTGATTGGCTGCCTCCTGCACACCCCCTACTGGGGATCAAGCCCGCAACCCAGACCTGTGCCCTTGGCTGGAATCGAACCTGGGACCCTTCCCACAGGCTGACACTCTATATCTACTAAGCCAAGCCGGCTAGGGTGAATTAACCAATTTTAAAAGTTTCTGTAAATAGTAGTGTGTAAAGTTAAATAAAACACTGACTAACAGTAACGGTTATATAATTTGGGGGTTGTTTTTGTTTTGGTAATTTGTAGAGTTATTGTTACTATTATTATTACTAGAGGCCCGATGCATGAAATTTGTGCAAGGGGCTGGGCCCCTGCTGCCACAGCTTTGTCCAGAATGACGTCCAATCTAATTAGCATATTACGTTTTTATTATTATAGATTATTATTCTGTGGTAAGGGCTGGAGATAAAGAATTGAATAAGAAAATGCTCCTAGTCTTAAGAAACTCCAAATAACAAGAAAGATTTGCATATCCAACTCTTCCTTTGTCCCTCCCTCCTGCCCTCCCACTCTCTCTTTCTTCCTGCCTTTTTTTCCAATCCTTTTTTCACTTGTTATTTCTTCTTTCCTTCCTTCCATCATTATTTACTGAGTGCCTCTCCGTTCCAGAGAAAACACTAGGTTCTCAATTTTCAAAAATGTATAGGCACTGACCAAGCCCCGAGGGAGGTCTCAGTCCAGGGGAGGGAATCAGTCACACTAGTCACAAGGCAGGGCTAGAAATGCTGAGATGGAGGTGACCGAGAGGCCAGAGGCGCCCACACAGTTCAGTGGAAGGGGCATTAGGGAGGATACAGAAGGCTTCTCCATATAGAGGAGGACTGTACTGAGCCCTCAAATGCAACTGGGAATTGGCCAAACAAATGAGTGCCTGCAGACTTCTCCCATTCCTCCACCCTTTGCCCACCTCCAGCTCCACCCGCCTCCCCCTCTTTTGGCCTTCACCACACTATTGGCTGTGTCTAAGGCAGTGGTCGGCGAACTGCGGCTCGTGGGCTACATGCGGCTCTTTGGCCCCTTGAGTGTGGCTCTTCCACAAAATACCACGGCCTGGGCGAGTCTATTTTGAGGAAGTGGCGTTAGAAGAAGTTTAAGTTTAAAAAATTGGGCTCTCAAAAGAAATTTTAATCGTTGTACTGTTGATATTTGGCTCTGCTGACTAATGAGTTTGCCGACCACTGGTCTAAGGGATATGCATATATGTTCTCCAGCTAATCCCTTCCACTTGTTTATTTGGTCACCCCCTCCCCCTCTCTGTTCTTCCAGCATCCCCTCTTTTCACTCTACTTAAGCAAGTGATCCCTTTACAACGTAAATTGAATTATGCCCATCTCTGTATTAAAGTCTCTAGTGGAAACCCAAATGTCTTTAAAAAAAATTCCACCCTTTAGTGTATAAAATGTCCCTAAAAGTACTGGCCTCACCAAGCTCACGGGCTTCATTTTCTTACTCTCTCTGCAGCAGCCTTTCTTTGGTAAACCCCAAAGCAGTTCCAAACTCGGGACCCTTTGCCGGCTGTCCAATTACCTGGACACGCTCTTGCCTGGCACTTTGATTGATTTATTCCATCACACAGTTCTCATCAGAGAAGCCTTCCACCTTATTAAAGTCGCCATCTCCCTTAATTAATCAATATTCTCTCTTATCTTACACTGTTTGTTTTTCCAGTGCATGTAAATTTCTGGGAACTTTGCATTTCTGGGAAGCTCTGTGATTAGCTTTCTCATCCACTAGAAACTGAGCCACATATAAATGGAAACTAACCTCCCTTATTCCTTAATTTGTTTTCAGCCCTTAGAACAGAAGCGTAGCAGAGGGAGTGGGGAAAAAGAATAAGCTGAGAAATTAGCAGGTTCACGCTGAGTAGACAAAGATATTTTGAAACAAGAATTTAAAGACTCATGAAGTTAAAGCAGAGCACTGCTAGGCATGGGAAGCTCACAGAGCAGAAGTCTGAGAGGGAGGGGAGAAGTGGTGGTACCATGTTCAGCTCACCAGACACTCGTGGAAGCTTACTGGGTCAAAAATGTGATACTAGGAACTGGGGTATAGAAACATCTAATGCACACTCCTTTGTATTCAGTCGAGTGCTAAAAATGGTGAGAATAATAATAGCTAACGTGCTGGCCAGAACTGATCATTTCCTGTGTTCAGGCCCTATTCTAAGGACTCAACGTGTATTATCTCCTGGCATTTCTTTTTCAGGACAACACGATAAGTACTATTAGAGGCTCCATTTTTAGAAGAGGAAATTGTGACACAAAGAAATAGAGTGACTCACGAAGATCCAGAAGGCGAAATACTTACAAATAGCTACCAATGTAAAAAACACACACACTAAAAAAGCAACCCGCGTTGCTGAAGCATTTGCCGCATCCCTCTGTAGGGCTGGAGGATAGCGATGATCTACCAGGATGCCAGAGAAGGCTGCAGGCTGAGGCAGGTGGCCTTTGGTCTGTGTCTGGAGGGATGAGGAGAGCCTTGGGACTTGCAGGCTAAGGGGATGGTTTCTCCAGGATGACCATGGCTGTGAGCAACACTACAGAGATATCAAAACGCAGTTGATGCTTAACTGCTTGAGCTCTAGAATCTGAGTTCAGAGTTTAAATCCCATTCTCATATGTACTAACTCAATGACCCTGAGATCAAGGTCATAAGCTGAATTTCTTATCCTATCTAATAAAGAGGTAATATGCAAGTTGACCATCACTCCAACACACAAGATGGCTGCCACAAGATGGCCAGCAGGGGAGGGCAGTTGTGGGCAATCAGGTCAGCAGGAGAGGGCAGTTGGGAGGGGGACCAGGCTGGCAAGGGAGGGCAGTTAGGGGCAACCAGGCCTGCAGGGGAGGACAATGAGGGGTGAC
This sequence comes from Corynorhinus townsendii, assembly GCA_026230045.1. Taxonomy (NCBI): domain Eukaryota; kingdom Metazoa; phylum Chordata; class Mammalia; order Chiroptera; family Vespertilionidae; genus Corynorhinus; species Corynorhinus townsendii. The sequence continues at coordinate 164,000,922 of JAPDVU010000005.1, read as the reverse complement.
CAGGTCAGTAGGGGAGGGCAGTTAGGGGTGACCAGGCTGGCAAGAAAGGGCAGTTAGGGGTAACCGGGCCAGCAGGGGAGGATAGTTGGGAGCAACCAGGCCTGCAGGGGAGGACAGTTGGGGGTGACCAGGTCAGCAGGGGAGGGCAGTTATGGATGACCAGGCCAGCAGGGGAGGGCATTTAGGGGCAATTGGGCCAGCAGGGGAGCAGTTAGGTGTCGATCAGGCTGGCAGGGGAGTGGTTAAGGAATGATCAGGCTGGCAGGCAGGCAGGCAGACAGGCGAAGCGAGCAGTTGGGAGCCAGCAGTCCTGGGTTGTGAGAGGGATGTCCCAGATTAGAGAGAGTGCAGGCTGGGCTGTGGGACACACACACACACACACACACACACACACACACACACTGTGCATGAATTTCATGCACCGGGCCTCTAGTTCTATAATAAGAAATTGCACCTTTTGCATTTGGGGAGTGCTAAGAATTTCTGTGAACCTTGCATTTGAAGCATAGCAAATCACCAAAGAAATATAATCTGATGTAGGTGTGTAAAAAGTGATCTGAGACTAGTTCACTGAGAGCTAAGAATGTTACAAGTTTGGACTTTGTTCCATAGACCAGAGGTGTTAAACTTACCTAAAGTGGGTGAGCGCAATAGGCAGGAATAAGTTGTGGTTTTGAGGTGAATAAATAGGGAACCTCAAAGCATTATTATGTTTATGATTATTATTATACACAGTTCATAGCTAAATAAAACAAAATCCTATTAAGAGTCAAAAGCAGTCCTCTGGCAATTGATATGAGACGTCAGTAGAAACAGCAGTGATCTTTTGAAACAAAACAATCATTCCAGTTTATTTTTGGAGCTATCATTCAAGCAACAGTGGGGAGAATGGGTGGTGGTAGCTCGGACTTAAGTCAGGAGGTCATTTTGAAGGTTATTGAAGGTTATTGAAATCAAGTGAGCTGTAAGCACTGAACCAAAGGAATTATAGAGAATCCAAGAAGACAAGGGTGATTGGACCAGCATTAGGGTCAAAGGGAAAAAATGAGGCAGAACCAAAACTGAAAATGAGAAAATGCACACAGTGGCTATCATAAAAAATAACCCCACATTTCCAAAGGTTCTAAAGTTGTCCAAGGCCACTGGGGCAACTGGGTTTGCTCCAGAAGACCCAGATGACATTCAGGGCCTAGAGTTGGTGATGTGGCTGACAAGAGTCTGAGAATGTGAAGACCTCTGTCCCAGGGTGATGTTGGTGACTGTGCTCCAATATGCATCATGTAGTTAAGGAGGCAGAAAAAACAAAACAAGCTTTAAAATGTCAACATCGACTATCAGAGACTGGCATTTAGAAAAGGTGATGGGGTGACCACTAAAGACTTCCTCCCATAGTGCATCAGCTGCTTCTGCATCACCAGAGAAAAGTCTGTCTTCGAAGCATCACAAACCCGTGTCTTCCCCGGAAACAGTTATTGAAATAATTCTTCCCAATTGACTTCATTGAGCACCATTGCGCAAATTATTGTACTCTGGGCAGGGTAAGGCATGTCAAGATCAAACCCCAGGCCCTTTAGCCTGCACTGTCTCTAGTTTTACACTGTCCAGTATAATAACCACTCAGCACACAGGGCTGGCGAGTGCTTGAAATGTGACTAATCCAAATTGAGATGCACTCTAAATGTGTAATACACTCTGGGATTTAAGATTCTGAATTCAAAAAGTGAGATATCTTAATATATTTTAATTTATTAGATGTTGAAATAATCATATTTTGGACATGTTGAGTTAAATATATTATTAACATTAATTTCATCTGTTTCTTTTTACTTTTCTAATGTGGCTACTTTAAAAAAATGCAGTTGGCTTTCATTTGTGGCTCATTATATTTATTTTGGATGGTGCTAGTCTAGATGGTGCTATCCAGTGATACTTCCTGCTGCCCCTAGAATAGCTGGCATCCAAATGCCTCACATCTTATCCCGTGATCATCTGTCAAAAACCCTGAAACCCACCTGAAAGAACATTGCTTCAACTCATCCTTTTCTGACATCTCTAACTGCATGTGATATTCTCTCTTGAACTTCTAGAGGAATTTATTTTTATGATATATTTCTCTTAGTGTTCTCTGTTTGTTTGTTTTTCATTTATTTTACCAGGATATAAATTCTTTGAAGGCAAGCAATATATTTATATATATATATATATATATATATATATATATATATATATGTATGTATCTCACATTTTATGACCCATGGAGCCTAGCATAGTGCTACATATGTATATTTTCTTATGAATTTAAAATAATTTAAAGATTCTATAATTGGTTATGGAATCATGATGCTTCAGGAATCCCTTAAACTCTGATATACAAAAGGGAGATATTTATCCCCTTGTGTTTGCTTTTGTGATAGTGTAGCTACTTATGTAGACTGTCAACAGCTTTGGATCAGGGGAAATAGATGAAAAATGAGTTCCTAAGAATAGGGAAACTTAAACTTGAAATAGATGCCATAAAAGAGAAGTTAATAAAACATGCATTCATGTACAAGACAGTGGAGAGAAAGAGAGATAGAGACAGACAAATGGAGGTTGGACAATGCTGATCTCCTCCTCCTGCTAGGGAATAGTACAAGTCCAACTGGTCAGCTTTTAGATGTAGTACTCGACGTAGTCTAAATCCTCAACTTTCAATGGTTTAATGAGATAAATGTTTAAAGTTCATTAAGGAGTCAGAAAAAAATAGTTTGCAACAATTCCATGTGGGGAAACCAGGAGTGAAGGGCATACTCTGCTCTGCACAGCCATTCAGGGACCCATACTCCCATCATTTCCATCATGCTGTGTCTTCTCCCTCCTCCAGGGCAGCAGAGAACTCTCCATTCAACTATTGCAAAAGGAAAAAAGAGAGGCTGGGAGGTTGATTTATCAATGGGCTAGTCCCCGAAGTGTCACAAGTGAGTTCCATCTACATCCCATTGAACCAAACTTGGTCATGTGGCCATGCCTGATTTCAAATGATGGTGAGGAAACATGGCCTGGATGTAGGTTGAAGCTGAGGAGCAGATCATGTTGGGCCATGTAGGTGAACACTGGAGTCTTTAGCACAGTAGAGCAGTTGTAGGACAGGCCTTTCCTGTTTGTTCTTTCACACAGTCCTTTAATACAGGATTTCTCAACCTTGAGGCTGTTGACATTTCGGACTGGACAGTTCTTTGTTATACAGGGCTATCCTGTGCAGTGTAGATTGTTTTCTAGCATTCCTGGCCTCTGCCTTCTAGATAGAACTCCCCCTACCCCATCATGTCAGTCAAATGTCCCCAAATACTTCCGTATGTTCTACATGAGGGAGGAGGGAGGAATAACTCTTGGTTTAATTTTATATTCCTTTATTGAGTATCTTCTGAATGTCATGAGATATATCCTATTTGCTCAAGTGGTAAAATGATAGAATTTTTTATTTAAAGCCATCAGTAGTCTTCCCCCCTCCCCCTTATCCTTTATACCCAGCCATCCTTCAAGTATCACACCAGGGAGCAAACTGCAGACAACAGATATTACCACTTATGTGCCTGCACAGAATATTTATCTCTACTTTCATTTCCCTGTTTCTCTTGTCTCAGGATCAATAATTTACCTCTGGATTATCTTCTATTTTTAATCCCTGTTTAGTCATCTTGTTCTAGAACATTGCGTTCACCTTCCCACAACACTGGAGTCATCATGTTTAGTCCGGGATGCAGTTATTTTCCTCTTTTCTAACAGGAAATAGAAATCATATAGGAACTAAAAGTACCATATCCCAGGAATGTCAAAATATTGCCACTCATGCTGATGTTACCACATCCTGCAGTTTTGTAGCCATCACTCACCAATCACAATGCTCTTTCCTCCTGAACCCGGAGTCCACTGTCAGTCACTGTTGATTGACCGGGATTGTAATAGGACATTAAAGTGGTTTGGTCTCCAAGCTCTGGTCCAGCTCCTTTATTCTAGAGATGAAGAAACTGAGACCCAGCTGATGGAATGGATTGCCCAGGTCACACATAGTTTTAGCTTTCTGGCCTCTTATTTTTTGCTTATGCCTTGGTGGTATGAATGAACAAGACTTGCCCAAGTCCTGTGAGACTTTTTTTGGAAGTATAGCCTTGGAAAAGCTTGCTGAAAGTTGGAACATGGCTTACCAGGGTGGTTGAAGTGAATTTGTGTTGAACCGGAGTCTGTTTTCTTTGCTTTTTGAGAAATTGCAGGGGTATAATCACCCCTGCCACTAGGATTTTTAAAAGATCAAAGAGAAAATAAGATTCTGAATGCTAGTGAAATGTCTGAATTTAAAATTCAAGAAATATGAGAAGCAATGCCCCATGAGAACAGGGTTAACAACAGCGGAATGTGTGGAGGGTGAACGTGGCCTGCATACTTGAATGATAGGTTTCAGTGTTAGCCACAGCCTTTTTAGAAAAATAAAAAAAATTAAAAAATTCATCAGAGTCTGGTGGGAAATAGAAGCTGTTTATGCTTTATCGTTTGAATACAATAAAATACATTGGGAAGAAACATTGATCCTGGTTTAGTTTCTCATCTAACTTTTATTTCTCTCGCCTAGGCTTTCCTTGCAGGGACTCTACCATCCATGTTTATGTCACATGGGCTGATGTTCAGTAATTATAGGTCTCCCCAGGAAAACGGCTTTACGGAGGAATTTTATAAAGGTTTTAAAGATTTTATGACGAAGGATTCAGCCCTTCCACCGTTATTAGTTTTAAAAGGTGCTCTGTAGCCATTGCTCAGAGCACAGCTATCGATCCCTTTACAAAGGGGAGACCGATTGGTCCACCCATGTGAGCGCCGTATCCTGGCATCTTTTAAAGGGAGGTGATAACGTGGTGAAATAAAAGGGCCATTTTCCTGGTTAGAAGGCCTCTTATCCCAGCTAATGGTGACAGAATAAACTTTAGGCCTATAGGAAACAGTCACCACAAATGTCACCTGGGTTTTAACAGTTACATCAGAGGCTGTAATGAGCTTCATGTTGTGACAAGAAGTTTGCTCAAGAGGTAATCGCCGAACTTGTTAAATAGACAACCTTCGAAATACCTCTCGACTCGGTCATTTCTTCTCCACCATCCCTGTCTTTGCCACCTTCTCCTTCTCCTTAGGTTGTCATTTTTGAAACTGCCCCCCAATGGGTCTCTCTCCTAGTTGTGGGTGCCCCTGCTAAAATGATTTAGTGCCTCTGTTGCTTCTGGGAGTGAATCCAAATGGCACCATCTGTAGGCTGATCCCAGGGCATCTCATTCTTATATACTTTATCTCTTAACTTGCTCCCACATGGACCTCATGAAGCAGCCTAACATATTGACAATCATGTCATATCTCAATTGGTGGAATAAAATAGTTTATGGTGTGTCATTCAAGGTAGCTTCCAGTCTACCCTAAGGCCTGGAAGTTTTAGAGACAGACATATCAGTTTTAATTTTTGTTTCCTCACTTAGTGAATGACCTTGAGAAAATCATTGAATCTCTGAAATCCTGTGTCCCTAAATAAGCATAATAATAAGAACAAACAGATGTGACGGGCCAGACGTAGTAGTTGGCATATCGTTGTTATGCCATAGGAAGGTACTTTATTTCCCTATGTTATATAAGATATTGATATAGCACATGAATGGCAAGGCAGGCAGGTTGAAACGTCTCAGTTTTCTCATCTGTAAAATAGGGATCATGAAATAGTCCTCACTGGGTGTTAGGATGAAATGTGAGAATAGATATAACATGTCCAGTACCATGCCCCCCAAAATGTTAGATATTATTGCTGTTATGCCCTCTGTACAATAAAAAAGCACTAAAACGGCATTTCAACTACAGTGTTGGTATTGAGTGAGAGTTGAATTCATGCTTGTGGGTCATTTATTCTTTTTTTGAATGAGTATTCTTTTAAGTTACCATTGTGGTCCAACTGTGGCTCCAGGTGACAGAGGCAGAGGTGAATGTTACACCTCTGTATAACAAGTGATGATTTTCAAGAAGGCAGAACAGGAAATAGACATGTGGGAGGGAAACACTCAACCAATGTTCTGCAGACATAAAAGCGTGCAAACCAATGGCAGCAAAGAAAGCTTCATGGGAGTATTGGCGAGTTGAGCATGAAGGGGGGAGTGATGTCCCAAGAGGGTAATGGTTTGAGTAAGAACATTCTGGAAACAGATAACAATTTGAGCACAGGCACAGGGAGGGGAAAGGTGTGGAGATCCTGGAGCCCTGGTGAAGGGAGGGAAATGGGATTCCACAGGCCTGGAAGCATCAGTTGGCAAGAGATGGAAGCTTAGTCTGGAGGTGATGGAGGTAGTGAAGTCTTTTGAACTGCAGAGCAACATGGTCAGGAACAGGTTTAGGAAAAGGAGTCCAAAAGAAAGTATAGGAGGAGGGACCAGGTGAAGATTGGGAGATCAGTTAGAAGGCTGTTGTAATAGTCCAGGTAGGTTAACAAGAAAACTAAGGTGCTGAGAGTAGAGATAAAATGGAAGTCCAGATGTGAGACAGACTGAAGCTGTTCTAAGAGAAAAAACATTTAGTCAGTTATTACTAAGTGGGGGAGACTATACTCTTTGTTAATTATCACCGTGTTCTGGCTTATAAACCCAATAATAACCTTGATGTTGAAACTAGAAAAGTTTGTCTCATCAAAAACAAATTTAATTAGTGAATAAGGTCAAGTGAATTTCCTATGGTCACACTGCAGGAGACACTGGAACCAAGATGAAAATGCAGGTTGGTCTATGGAAAACAGAATGGAGATTCCTCAAAAATAGTTCTACCATATGACTCAGCAACTCTGCTTCTAGGTATATCCCCAAAGGAAATGAAAGCAGGATTTCAGTGAGATTTATGCACACCCATGCTTATTGCAGCATTATTTACAATAGCCAACACATGGAAACAACCCAAATGCCCTTCAACAGATGAACGGATGTGCAAGGATATGGTACATACACAGTGGAATGTTATTATTCATTCAGCCATGAGAAAGGAGGATATCCTGCCATTTTCAACAACATGATGGACCTTGAGCACATTATGCTAAATGAATAAGTCAGAGAAAGACAAGAACTGTTTATCACTTATATATGGAATCTAAAATGTCAAGCCTGTTAGAACAAAAACAAAACAGAGAATGAAATGGTGGTTACCAGAGGATGGGGAGATGGGGGCATAAGATTGATAGTGCTTAAGAGTACAAACTAGTGATAGGTAGTAAATAGCCATAGAAATCTAATACATAGTATAATGAACATACACAACAATACTGTGCTGTAATCATGTAATGTAATAAATATTGCTTCAATGGAAATCATATTATCCTATATAATAAAAGCCTATTATGCTAAGTGTCTGGTTGTCTGGTCGGCCATTCAACCAATCAAAGTGTAATATGCTAATGATATGCTAAGGCTGCTCAACCACTCGCTGTGACGTGCACAGACCACCAGGCAGCAGACGTTCCAACGGGTAAGTTAGCTTGCTGCTGGGGTCTGGCCAATTGGGACTGAGTGAGACAGGCTCCCTGGCTGGTCAACCTCCCACGTTACTCCCCGGCCCAGATTGTGTACTGGTGGGGTCCGTTGTCCTGGCCTACGCCCTCTCGCAATCCAGGACTCCTCGGGCGATGTCAGAGAGCCGGTTTCGACCCGATCCTTCAGGCCAGGCCAAGGGACCCCACTGGTGCACAAATTCATGCACTGGGCCTCTAATAATATATAAATATATGAATGTAACACTGCACACCTTAGATTTAGAAAGTGTAACATGTTACATTTATCAAATTAGAAGAAAAGAATGTAGGTCAATCTGGACCCAAAGTTTATGTGCTGTCCACACGTGTGTTCCCCACACTGCCTGCTGGAGAGATGTGTGCTAGAGCACTTCTCTCTGCTGTGTGAGGTGAGCAGGAGCATCAAGTTCATGGAGAAGTGCAATGGAGCCAAAGCCACGCAGATTCGATTACACAAAGCCTACTGTCAAACGCAAAGGCCTTGGAGCCTGTGGGCAATGGGGGATGCTTGGAGAATTTTGTGAGGTTACGAAACATGAACATGGGAAAGAATGGAGACATGGGAATAAGTTGGGGGTTGTTACAAAGATTCAGGTAGATAATATATTAGCTTGAACTAAGGCTTGGCAGTGGAATGGAATTGTACTTATAGAAGATATTGGCAACGTGTAGGCTAAGGCATGAAAGTAGGTTTCCCAATAATACCAATCCCACTTTGTGTTTAGAAGATAAATTACATGGGTCCATCTCTCTGTGTGTCTTCCTGTCTCTCTCTCTCTGACTCTGTATTGTCTTCATATGTAACCCTGGAGTGGGCTGATGGCTGTCATTTTTTTCCCATTCTTTTTTATTATAGTTAATATAAGTAATTTCTGTGTCAGGAACTATGCTAAGAGCTTATGGTCATTTGCTTACTTAATTTATAACAGATTTATGAGGTAGGTATTAATGTAATGATCACTAATACTATTACTGGTATCCCCGTCTTAATGTGAAATCAAGTTTTATGGAAAGTAAGCAAGCTGCCTAGAGCATAGTTTCTTCATTGACTGGATGAATACAGATCATGTGTGTTTTAGTGATAGGGCAAGAACCCCAACCAATGCCTGCATGCCTCCATGGGTGAATCCTGTAACCACCATGCAATATTTTATAACGTGTCTATTAGTTCCTTTTATTTAAGATAAAATGTGTTTTATATATCTGTAAATTGATTAACATAGGCTATGAAATATTCTTTACAAATAATATCATCATATAACTCTCACTGTTCATAGAAATAAAAGGCCATTTGGGTTTTTTTTAACTTTTATTATTAAATAAATGCATACATATGGTAAAAACATTAAATGGTTTAAATGGTGAAATGATAAAAAAACAAGTCTCAGTGAAAAGTCAGCCTCATATCCACCCAAAGAATACTACTGCCAACTGTGTGTGCATGTGTGTGTGTGTGTGTGTGTGTGAATCTTTCCAGAAATGTTGAAAGTACAAGCAAGCATAGTGTATGTATCTTTTAAGTAATTTGTTTAAAACAGGAAAATCATACTATCTATTGTTTTGGACATTGATTACGTTATTTTTCCCTAAATGTGGATTAAAGATCCCTCTATCATGGCGCCTAAGAAAATTCTTAGTCTTTTGAATAGCTATAAAACATCCATTGTATGAATATACCTTCTATATCGTTATTGGTTTGATTTGTCTTGTATGGACATTCTAAGAAAATTGGTACATGCATGTGACCAACAGTAACTACAGGACAAATTCTTTGAGGTTAAATTGCTGGGTAAAAATAATCTGTACGTGTTTAATTTTAATTGAGATAGCCAAATTGGCTGTAATACATGCATTCATTAGCAGTACATGAGAATGCCTGATTTCCTATATACTTGTTAACACTTTTTGATCTGTGGCAAAACGATAATAAAAATGGTATCTAGATGTTATTTTAATTTGCTTTCCTTAAATAATGAGACATTTTGGAAATATTTCTCTTATAAATATTGCCTAGCTATGTGTATGTATCTGTGCATGAGTGAATTTTTCTATGAACTGTTCTTTTATGTCCTTTCCAGTTTCCCATTGAGCAGTAGCTGTGTTTTTTAAAAAATATATTTTATTGCTTTTTTTTACAGAGAGGAAGCAAGAGGGATAGAGTGTTAGAAACATCAATGAGAGAGAAACATTGATCATCTGCCTCCTGCACACTCCCCACTGGGGATGTGCCCACAACCAAGGTACATGCCCTTGACCAGAATTGAACCTGGGACTCTTCAGTCCGCAGGCCGACGCCCTATCCACTGAGCCTAACTGGTTAGGACTAGTAGCTATTTTTTCTTAGTGATTGGCAAGAGTTCCTTATAGATTAAGGAAATTAGCTATATTCCCTGTGTGTTGCAAATCAAGTTTTCATGGTGGTTTTTTTTTAATTTTATTTTGGATATAGTTTTCAATATCTCACAGAAGGATTTATGTAGGTATACCTAATACTCTATATTTGAGTAGTTTGTAGCTTTAGGTTAAATATAGTAAGGCCTTCCTGCCTCAGAATTTCTTTTAAGGATGTTTTTTCTTTATGTTCACAGTTGCACACTTTATCTCAAATCTTTGCTCCAGCTAGAAGTTATTTTGGTGTGAAAGAAATAAGATAATAATTTAGTTTTTATTCTCTCCTCACACCAAATGTTTAGTTTGTTGTCCAAAGAAATTCTGTTCAATAGATCATCTTTTCCCCTCAGATTTTTAAGGTACATTTGGGCCTATTTGGGGAAAGTATTAAGCTCCATTAAGGAGTTAGATGATTCTTGCTCCGGTAACACATAGTTTATTGCTGTATCCTTGTTGTGCATTAGAGGCTCCTCTCATTTCTCCTCTTGTTCAAAAGGTTCTGGCAGTTTCCTCATGCTTCTTTGCAGGATGAAATATTAATGTATTTGTTATGATTACATTGAATATTTAGATGAATATAATTGATTTTCTAAACCATTTATACCTACTTATACAAGAATAAGGTATATCTATACACTTACTAAAGTCTTCTTTCATGGTTATCAGTAGAGTTTTAAAGGTGTTTTTCATTTAGGCCTTGTACATATCTTGTTAAGTTGATCTAGGCAATTAATTTTTATTATTACTTTTATGGATGAGGTGTGTTCTCACATTAAATTTATATTAACAATTATGTGTTCCTGAATTCTTATTAAAAATTTAACCAATTATCTTATAAATTATCTTACTTCTTATAATTTAAGTCGTTGCTCTGAGTTTTTAATGATATATAGTTATTTTATGTGTTGATAATAATTTTCAATCTTTCCATTTTTATATAACTTTCTTCTCTTCTCGATCCTCAGTGGCTAATACTTCCAGAGCATGTTAAATAATAATAACACAGTATTTTCCTTGCCTTGTTCTTGATTTTAATGGACATGCTTCTGTTGTTACAAAAATTAACATTTTGCTTGATGGAGGGTTAAGGAAGTATCTACTTTATATTTTATTAAGCATCATAAAAGTGAGGTATAGATAAATGTAAACATTTACCTGTTTTAGTATTGAGCTAACTCATACTGAGCCTCTTTTCCTTTGGTATATTAAGATATTGAATAATATTAATACTTAATCTTGAATAGTTTCCTTCCTAGTTGATTATCTGTTGTTATGTATGAATTCAGGTAAAAAATTATATTTGCTAAAAATTTAGGATTTTTAGGTCAATATTCAGAATTGAGATTTATCTGCATTTTCCTTTTTTTCCTAATTATCTGGTGTTGGTATTGATATTATCTTTATTTCTACTCACCTACCTTTTTTCTCAACACACAAACACACATACACTTCTTTTAAGTTGATAGTTAATGAGTAGTCTATTTTTTCTCAAAAACAACAACCTTTCATTTTTTCTTATTAAGTCTACTGTGTTTCTGTTTTCAGAATCATTAATTTTGTTTTTAACTTATAAATTTTTACCTCTTGCCTTCATCTTAGTTTATTTCTAACCTTTTAAGTTGGATAATTAATTCATTTATACTAGAGGCTCACAAAATTCATGCACGGAGTGGTGGGGGGGGGGGGGTCTGCTCAGCCCAGCCTGCACCATCTCCAGTCCAGGACTGCTGGCTCCTAACTGCTCACTGACTGTCTGCCTGATTGGCCTAACTGCCCTCCCTGCCATCCTGGTCGCCCCTCACTGCCCCCTTCTGCTGGCCTGGACTCCCCTAACTGCCCCCCCACTAGCCAGGTTGCCCCTAACTGCCCCCCCCCCCAGCCTGGTCGCCCCTCACTGCCCCCCTGCCAGCCTGGTCACCCCATATAGCCTGTTGTTCAGTCATTACTGTGGTTACTGTGAGGGCATCCTGACCAATTTGCATATTACCCTTTTCTGAGTATTCTATCTAATAAAGAGGGAATATGGTAATTGACCATCACACCCTCACAAAGATGGTGGCACCCATAGCCAATAAGGAGGGAATATGCTAATTGACTGCCACGCCCTCAATAATGGCAGTGCCCACAGCCACAAGATGGCAGCAGTCCAGTCCCCTCAGCCCACCGGGGTGAAAGGTGCCTGCCTCTGAAATCCCCCAGTCCCCTCAGCCCCCCAGCTGCCCAGGGCCAGCTCAAGGCACCTTCAGATGGTGGCTGCCCAGCCACCCAGGGCCGGCCCAAGGTGCAGGCAAGCCTCAGATGGCAGTTACCCAGCCAACACTCGAGGTGCCGGCAAGCCTCGGATGGCGGCTGAACAGCTGCCCAGGGCTGCCCAAGGCCCAGGTAACCAGGGCTGGCTGAGGCTTGCGCTGCCAGCAGTGGCAGCAGCAGAGGTTTGATGGGTGGGTCACCTTCCCCTGATCACCGGGTCACCTCCCACCCCTGAAGACTCCCAGACTGTGAGAGGGGGCAGGCTGGGCTGAGGGGTGCCCCTTCCCCCCCCACACTCCCCCCGAGTGCATGAATTTTCATGCACCAGGCCTCTAGTAGGTTATATAAGGCCCTATCCCTGGCATTTCCATTATTGTTATTTTTGTCAATTTTAGCTGTGCTTTTCTCTCTGTTCTGGGGTCATTCAAAGAAGAGGGTGGGGTTGGTGGGATTTCCAATCTTGCCCCTGTCCTTACAAACCCAGTATGATTTTATTGTGACCAGAAAATATAATCTTTCTATTTCGACTTTTGAGCAGTTACTGAGGTTCTGATAGTAACAAATTCAAATTTGATATATGTAAATGCTCCTTGGGCATTTGTAAACAATGGCTACTTGCTATACACTGGTATAAAAGTAATAACTCCTTTTTCATTGGTTATACTATTTAGGCAGTATCTATTTCTTTTTCTTCTATTTGCTAGAATAAAAGTGTCTTTCTTAATCTGAGAGTTTAATTAAGAAGCCTCACCAATGTTGTGTTTATATATTAATTTTGACATTTTCTACATTTTAAAAAATATATTTTTATTTATTTCAGAGAGGGAAAGAAAGATGAGAGAGACAGAAACATCAGTGATGAGAGAGAATAATTGATCAGCTGCCTCCTGCATGTCCCACACTGGGGATTGAGCCCACAACCTGGGCATGTGCCCTGACTGGGAATCGAACCATGACCTCCTGGTTCATAGGTCGACACTCAACCACTGAGTTACAATGGCTGGGCTCCACATTTTTAAAAATATAAATGCTGTGATATTAGGAACATAAATATCCATGGCAATGAGATCTCTATCATTGTATCATTAGAAAGTACCTTTATTTGCCTTATTTAGTTCTTTTTCTCCTGATTTTGATTTGTGCTTGCAACTTAGTCCCTGATTTATTTTGAATAATATGCTTTTATTCAGTATTTTAAAATCTTTCAAAGGCACATGTTTTAACTGCTTAAACTGCATTTTTTTAAACTGCACTTTTTACTGAATCAATATGATGGTCTTTTTAGATAATTTATTTAAGGGCTTATCTCATTGTAATTAAATACTATGCCTCAATTTTGTTTTTGTTTTATCATGTTATCTTATTTTTGTTCCCATTATACTTCCCAATATTTGCTTTTGGATATGTGCTTCTTTTATTAATTTTGTATTTCTGATTTCCTCCTGAGAAGTTAAACAGTAAAAATAATAACCTATTTTTTTACAATTATAGTTAGTAATAATATTATGCTTTTCTCAGTATAACAAGCATAAATAATATTTATAGACTCCTCCCACCACAGTGAAAATAAGAAAAATTAGCACACACATACATACACTCAGACATACACACTCTTCCTTCCACCTCCCATAGTCACATTTCCCGTTTTTGTTAGATTGGCATATGTATCTCCATGGTTAATGGCAGTGAAATGCTCACAATTCTTTAGCTTCACTTCTACATACAGAATAAAGTCAGTGCAAAAGCATTTGTTTCCGTCACTCCTCCTTTCTCTGCGTTTTAGTTGGCTTCATTTCTTAGTCAACTGGATTTTATGAGCATGTCTCTTTTCAAGAAAGGCTCATGGATGATGTTTCCCTATTGCTGCCACATTTACTAGTAAAAATGCCTTTCAGTTGCCTTTATGGTATAAAATTCTTGCGCTGCCTTTCTTTCCCGTGGACCATGGTGGACATGGCTATCCACTGGGCTTCACTGTCTGCTTGCTCAGGATGTTGCCCAGATGAAAGTGGAAGCCAGTCTGTTCCTCATGCCCTCTCTATAGGGGCCTGCGTGTTAGAATGCCTGGAGGAGGTCTTTCTTCAACTCAACATTTTTTTCTGTTACGCTATAAAAATATTGGGATTTTTAACTAATTTGTCCTCTTTTTCAGGAACATCAATCATGATTTTTCCCTCTTCTGTATTTCACAACTCTATTTTTCTTACGACCACTTTTACTCTTTTTATTTCTTTCATGTTATTTTATATTATTTTTCTAAACCTGTCCCCTGTAACTTGGTTTTTGGTGTTCAGTGAAGTCTTAACTCTAGTTTTTAAAAACTTCTCATGATGATTTAATTTTTTTAATGGAATTCTCATTATTAGTTTATTATCCTCTACTCATTGGCAAGTCCTCTTCCCTGGGTTTATTCCTCTCCTTAGTGATCCATTTCTCCGTTTCTGTAAGAATCTCTCTTGTGCTTCCCTTCAATCCCTATATGGCCATGGTTGTCTAGGTGATGACTTAGATCCGGTTCTCTTCGTTCAGCTAATTATGCCATGTGAAAAAAATTACAGAGGTGATGCAGCAGCAAACCTGTGTTCCAGAGAGGTATGCAGGAGATGAACTCAGAGACCGCTGTGAAGGGCACGGCTGCAGGTCCTCGGAGATGGGTTCGGGTCAGAGTTTCCGCCATCTGATTTGCCAGGCTTATAATGAGTGAGCATCTTATATAACATAGCTCTGTGCAGTAGCTCATCTAATTGTCATGAGTGAAATCATCTCTTCCTTCCTATCATCACCTCACCAGCTACCCCCACATCCATGCCTAGAACAAATATTGTAGTGCCTCAGCTAAACTGTCAGGCTTTTCCCACGGTGACCCCAGAATCGCTGAAGCTTAAAAAGATGCCCAACCACCGCACAGCTATTAGCAGGGCTGATACAAAAGGCAGGCAATCCCAAATGCTGGTAGGAATACAGAACAGCGGGAACTCTCTGTAGTTGCCGCTATGAATGCAAATGCCACTTTGAAAGGTAGTTTGGCAGTTCTTAGAAAGTCAAACAGAGCCTCACCATGCCAGGGAACGTTTGTGCACCTAGGCTGTTCCTCGGTGATTTGAAAACGTATGTCCATATACAATCGGCATTGTGAGTGTTTGCAGCAGCTGTATTATAATTGCCCCAAACTGGGAACTTCGCAGATACCCTTCAATAGGTGAATGGATAAACAAATTGCGATAACATCATAAAGTGGAGCAATTCAAGGCAATAAGCTATCGAGCCATTGAGGGCATGGATGAACCATAAACACATACTGTTAAGTGAAAAATCAGTCTTAAAAGGCTGCATGCTGTATGAGCTCAACTTTATGCCATCCTGGGAAAGGTAGGACAATAGAGACAACAAAAACCCAAGTTGTTTCCAGGGGAGATGGAAGAGGGAGGGTCAACGAGGGAATTTTTAGAACAGCGAGTCTCTTCTGTCTTAGAGGGCAATGGTGGCTACATGACATTATGCGTTAGTCAAACCCATGGGACTTTACCGGCAAAGAGCAGACCTTAATATATGCAAATGAAAAAATAATTTAGAAGCTTGGTCATTCCAGGAAGGGATGCACACTGTGACAAGAGAATTAAACTATATTACAAATGTATGAAACCTCCTCAGTGAAACCTCCTGGTGGTGGTAGAGAAACCGCTGACTTAATTGGGAAACGAGTAGAGCCTATAAGACAAAGACAAGGAAGCTGCTCGTGCACGCTGTGCTCTAGGAGATAGTTTTCCGCAAGGGCGTGTGTGTACAGGGATTTCAGCATTGCATGTTACACCTGGGAGGGGGCGATCATGAAGATGAAAATGCTATTCATTAGAAATTATAGTAATAAAAAGAACGGTATTAGGTATTTTAAAACACCTTATCTCACTTGTGCTCCTCCTCAGCTGTATATGTTGACCATTTTACAGACAATTGAGGTTTAACGAGATTAAGCACAACACTCAAAGATCACACATTGAATTAATAACACAATGGGCACTCAAAATTCAAAGTCTCTGACCGCTAGTCCAGTGCTCTTTCTAAATGACGTTGGGTTTTGTTTTTTTTCCCTCTGAGCCTAAAATTATGTGCCAGTCAAAAGTGGAGTTATCTGGTTAATCCAAACCCAAGTTTATCTCAAGAGCCAAACACTAAAATGTAAGAACGACCGACAGAATGACATCTGGCTTTTAGGCTTGGGACCGATGCGCGTCATGGTGCTCATGGCAGGGCCTTTGGGTTGGCTGACTGGGTGGGAATATTACCTCCGTTATGTATCAGCTGTGGGAACCTGGGCAACTTATTTGATATCCCTGAGCATCCAACTGTTATTATTTGTTGGGGGTGGGGGGTGGGGGCGAAGGAAACTCTGTCTGGAAAAATGCATGGAAAATTACCCAGCACAAGAAAGATTTGCAATACAGCTGCAATAATTACAATGGTAACCTGTAGACACCGGCACGGTTCTGTTAGAGATGGTTAGGGCTTGTTATGGCTTACAAGGAAGGCAGCACGTAACCACGTGCTCTACTGCTTTGTGTGTGAGCCTCTCTGTGACTGACGCCTAAGAGCTCCTGGAGATCACACATAAAGGCAGCATCCACTTGTCTTCCTCACCTCACACAATCCTGACCACAGAATAACAGATGATTGATGATACAAAATAAGAAGTAACCTTGGATCACTTCGTATTCTAGACAGATTTCAGGATCCAGTTGCCCCTCACAAGGATGGCGCGAAGAGAAATTGTAGCTTTGTGGTAAAGCCAGCTTCTCACTCTACCCACCAAGTCTTTTTATTCATAAATGCTGAATATGATTCATTTTCATTCTGCTGAGGCCCAGGGCAGGTCACCCCAAAATATGCCCACAACGGTACATTGAAAATTGTGAGTTAAATTTACTTGAAAAGCAGCCTGTGCTAGATGGGTGTGTTGGCCCTCCTTTGCTTCCTTGAATGCAGGAATTAAATCTCCCTTGTGAAAGGTGCCCCGCTGGCTCCTGGGGCAGGCAGCGGGGGCGGGGGGGGGGGAGGGGAGAGGAGCTGGAAGAGACATCCCAAAAACTAGATGAAGGAATTCAGAGGCAAAGAGCCTGCATAAACAAAATATATTACTTCTTTACTGATTTACTACCTTGAGCCATCCTTCTGGTCAGATTTCTTACTAATCTGTACCCAAAACTGAATTTCTTTGTCCTGTCAAATCTTCACAAACTCAGTGCTCCCTTGTCTAAAAAGGATAAAAAGCTGCCTATTTTGTTCATTTCTCTGATGATCATTTATGATCTCCTACATGCACATATGAAATCAGTTTTTTCTCCTGGTAATCTGGTCTTGTGTTGATGTTATGATTTGCCCAGCCATCAGAACTCAAAAGCTGTAGAGTAGATTCCCCCTCCCCAACAATTCCATGTAAACTATTTGGGAGAGAAGCCTGTTAAATTTTAGAAAATGTTAATGATATTTTTAAACTTTTATATTGATAAAAATAAGAGTTCATTACAGAAACTCTTACAAATATGAAACAGAGAATAAAAATCACCTTTAATTCTAACAACCATAAATAGTCGACTTCATTGTAAGATGTTTGCAATGTAATTTTAATGCAGACACACATATTTATGTGTGGGTACAATATGTCTGTAACATACTTAGCATTGTGGAGGGGAGTGGATTTTGAGTACTATTTGAAAGACATATAGCCTTATTATTTTTCATATATAATGAAGTGGATTCTCTCTCCACTTCTCTCTTTCTCTTTCTCTCCTCTAGCTAAACTGGACCATTGCATTCACTACTGCACATGGAACCATGTATCCTTCTTCTCTTTGTGAAACAATGCCTTATCATTCAAGACTTTTCTGAAACATCGGATCTCCGGCTGCTTCCCGTGACCTTACTCCATATTAACAAACCAAAGAAAACATTGCGGAATAGGAAATTATTCTTGGAAGAACGAGTCTTTGGCTTCAATGAACACACACAGAGGAAATTCTTGGTGTTGTTGGCCCTTTGGAATCCCTGAAGGTGTTTGGGGACACTACCCTTAACATGGGCGAACCCTTCTCTTCCTCCTAGAGTCTTATTTCCATCATTCATTTTAGTTGGAAAATCTTTTCACTTCTAGATAACACAAAGTTATGTTTGATGCCGCCGGAATTAGTGGGGTCTGAATTAATGAGGTTTGCCTGTGTTGGATTCAGCTTCTTTAAGCATGTGTTCCCCGTGATAAAATCACCTTGGATGGAGAAACAAAACACTAAGGATTAAAATATGCACCAGCAGAGTGCCAGCTCGCTGCGTGCCTTAAGAAATCAATGAGACACCATTAAGACTTGAAATCTCGCCTCACAACCAGGAGGTGAGTGGATTGTGTTTCAGCCTTGATAAGTAATTCCAGGGCTCAGGCTTGCCATGGAAAGTGCCCTACAGGCACTAGGTCTCCAGAGGCACCATTTGGGCTCTGTCAGCAAGAACCATGCAGCAAAAGGTGGTAAGGCAGGCCCAGCCCAAATCTGAATGGCACTTGAATTTGATAAAGATTGAGCATCGGGCTGGTGTTCAGTGGAGCAGTTGGTCTAAACCAGTGGTCGGCAAGCTCATTAGTCAACAGAGCCAAATATCAACAGTACAACGATTGAAATTTCTTTGGAGAACCGAAAACCTCTGCGCACGGGCCACAAAGTTTCAATCGCACTGCACGTGAGCGCCTGCATGTGGTATTTTGTGGAAGAGCCACACTCAAGGGGCCAAAGAGCCACATGTAGCTCGTGAGCCACAGTTTGCCGACCATTGGTCTAAACCATTAGGGTTGGTGAGGGATCTAGATACTGAGGACACTGGCCATATCATGAGTGGATATTGGGAATAACTGAGGAGGCAAACAGGTTGAGAAGGCAGAAAAAGAATAGATGATTTTGTAATGCATGGATTGGACCACTCCCTCATCTCTACCTTGACTTTCTCCTGCAAAGACGTCAGTCCCAACCTCCGTATACTTATTTGCATGATTTGAAAGTATACCCAACTTGGTAAAACCGAAAGTAAATCCTTTGAGGCAAAGAATTAGTTGTTGTATCTGCAAAAAAAAAAAAAAAAAAAAAAGAATAATGGCTAATGCTTAATGAATGTTCATTTAATAATGAAGGCAGGAATGAGACTGAGACACAGAACTCTTATGACTCAGAAGAGCGTTGTTAGTGTGTAAAGGGGGGAGAGAGCTGAAATAGGGCTGGAAGTGGTTGACCTCGAATATCTGGCTACATCGTGCTTTGATGCCTAGCAATTTGAGCACCACTGAAGGTTTATGCTTATCTTGAGTATCAGGTATGGACTTCAGGAAATCATCCTGGGTCTGAAGGGAGGTGAGTTGGTTTTCCTAAATAGGTGTGTTAATTAAGTTAAATTAAGGTGAGTTAGGGCTTTTTACATTTCAAATTTCTGCTGTACCTTATACCTTCAAGACCCTGAGACTTGGAAATCAACAATAAAAAGCATAGAGCTTGCCAAGAAGTCAAGGTGGAATGGCGTTAGAGGACACATCCTGGACACAGGACCATGGGGATTCTAGTCCTGGTAGCATCACGCACTTCGTGGTTCACTAATGCCAAGCAGAAGGACATCCATTAATAAGAAGCATGCTCCAGGCCACTCTTTACTTTGCATTTATACCTCACATGGCAGTGAAGTGAGTGTTCTGAGTGTTGTGTTGGGAAGGCTGAGTGGCCTTTCTTCTCTGGGATCTGGGATCAGTGTGTATAATACACTTGTTTTCTCCAGAACATGCCAATACTTGGGATGGAAGCTTTGTCTTTAAGGAGAGAGGCCTGTCCAGTGCCATTATATATCCACTAGAGGCCCGATGCACGAATTTGTGCATGGTGGGGGTCCAGCTGGTCCTGCCCCCCGATCAGGGTGGGGGGAGCCGATTGGGGCTAGGGCCAGCCAGGGGGAGCGGGGGGGAGGGGGCGCCGTGGGAAGTTGGCCATCTAGCCCTGCCCCCCACAGTGCGTGTCATAGGGACCTGTCATTCTAGTCACTTAGGGTTTTATATATATATATAGATAATTCTGGTGCACACCTAAACCATATCCTCCAACCTTTCCTTTATCAGTGTGATAGGTAATATTTAAATTTTCAACTGCTTAATCACCAGAATCTCCACTGGTTTGGAATGCAGGTGACCTTGGGCCCTCAGAGGACAAAGGGCGTACTTTGTGGGTGGTATATGTGAATGCATGAAAAGGACAGTCATGGTGGGTGGTTACTTCTTTTTCATTTACGATGAGCCTATATTCAAGAAAATAAGACACAGTTAAGTGTCAATCAGGACATTTTGCTTCATTAGTGATAATTAATAATAATAGCTTGTGTTTACTATGTACCTGGTGCCTTAAATACATAATCTCTTTTAATCCTCCAATCTTAGGAAGTCATTGTAAGGATCCAAATCAGAAATGTAAGCAGAAAAAGCACTTTCCGAGGAAGGGTGGAGAGGAATAAATATTTATTTTACTCGTACTCTGTGAAAGGTGCTACACTAGGCATTTTCTCTGCATACTTTTTTTTTTTTTAAATCTTCATAGCTCCCATGAGATGGGTGTTAGTATCTTCACATAAGGGTGAGAAACCAGCCGCATAGGTGAACTAACTTGCCAAAGGTCACCAGCTAAGGCTGGGTGTAGGCCAGGATTCACGCTCAGGGGGAGTTGACTCCAGAGTCTGTGCCCTTAATCCCTATTCCAAAGAGGCAGTGGACTGGATGGATTTCTTGCTTCCTCACTGGGCTGACCAAAACTTGGTGTGAGATAAGTCTTGGTGTTGAAGTGGGGTGGTTCCTGGGCACGTGGTGGCTTCAGACACGTCTGGGCAGGCTATGGAAAGATGAGCACTTGGTGGGCTTCATCAGGTGTCAGCAGGATGAAGAGAGAGAGAGTTGAGTGGCTGGGAGGTAGTCTAAGCAAATGGCATCAGGGGAAGTCATAAGGATACATGGGAGGGGAAGCCCTGTGGCTGAGAGTCTTAACAAACGTAGTCCGAAGGGGAGGCAGGCAAATGAATGATATGTGTGCTCAGGTTCAAAAGCAAAACTTTCATTCTTTAGGGAAAGAGGCTGAAGACCAAGCTAGGGAGAGACTAGACCAGCGACCCAAGTACAGGGATCCCAGCACAGAGTGGGGTAGCAGAAGCACTGAGTGGCTACTAGTACATTTGATCACATGTTATGCTTGAAATTCTGCAATGGCTGTCACTTGCTCTTAGAATGAAGTCCAGAATCTTCATATGAGTTGCAAGACCCTTCATCATATGACTACATAATGCTCGTCCTCCTCCTCCGCATCCCCATCCCCGATTCTCTCTCCACTTCTCTCTTTCTCTTTCTCTCCTCTAGCTGAACTGGACCATTGCATTCACTACTGCACATGGAACCATGTTTCCTTCTTCTCTTTGTAAAACAATGCCTTATCATTCAAGACTTTTCTGAAACATCAGATCTCCGGCTGCTTCCCATGACCTTACTCCATTCTTGTCCAATCCAGGTTAGGGGCCCAGGCTTCGTACTCCCATAGCACCTTATACTCCCCCTTCACACTTAAAAGTGAATGCCCTTTTAAACTGTCAACTTCAAAAAAAATATTTGTGGAATGAATGAATAGAGACTTGGGCTCTAACACCTTCAATCTCTGCTGACTGAGAACAATATTCTCTCCAGATCTGACGTTGAGAGTGAACTTGTGGGTGGCACTCAAGTGACTGCAGCTGTTGGGAGAGGTGGCCCGCATGAATTGGAAACCAGGCATGTCCTGCTGGCCTTAATTGCCACATCAACATTCAATGAAGCACACTCACCAAGTCCTTAGCTTGGCAAATTGTTCTTAGCACATCAACTGTCGGCGGTGGTTGAAAGAAATGAAAAAAATGCTCTGTGTATTTTCCCACTAATTTAGAGCGAGTTTCTCCCCCTTTGTCTGCTGTCTGCTCAGCCTGCCTTTGCAGAGGGGACTCTCCTCTCCCAGGGGCTTCCCCTCTGCAGGTGTCCCTTGTGCTGTAGGCGGGGTTTTCGGTGAAAGTTCAGTCCTTTTCAGGACACCAGTAGCAGCCCTCACTGCACCAGGGCGCCGCTCAGCTTGCTCTGATGTTGCAGGCTGGGTTGCTAAGCAACAGCCCTGCTTGCCTGGAAATGGGGTGAGGCTGTACCAGGCTTTGTCAGGGAGGGCGCAGGGCACAGCCACTGGGAGCTGCTTCCCGTCCTTACTCCTCTTACAAACTCAACCTTTCATTCTCCTCCCTAATTCCGCTTTTATCATTTAGAAACAACATCATCTTGGATTGTATCCTGCCCCCCTATTTCAGGTTTTAAATGTATGTGTTGTTATTAGTCGTCTGTGAACTTTCGGAAGACAGATTTGCTGAACTCTTCCACTCAGTTCCTATGCTGTTGATTTCAGAGGAGTCCCGTGTACAACAGGGGAAGCCAGGCCCTGACCATGAGCCACACCTGGCCCAGGGGAGAATGAAACCTCACCTTTACTGAGTGCTCATTACGTAGCAGGGAGTTCTGGGCAGGCCCTCGCCTGCACTAACTCATGTAAAGGGTGGGAATACTCCAAAAGAAACATCCTCATGGCAACCTGAGGAAGTGAGAGTAATGATTCTCCCCACGTGGCAGCGAAGAATCTGAGGTACACAGAGGTAAGGTAACTTCCCAAGGGCACAGAGGTTGTAAAGAGAACCAAGACTTGAACTCTCCTGGCCCTGGACCTCATGCTGCTCACCACTCCATCTTACCACTTAATTTTGTGCTAAATAAGTAAATTATGAGGCTGGCCTGCAGTTACCTGACCTTTTTTGGTGCCCTGGTTTCCTCACCTGTCTGATATATAGTAACTTCTTCTTAGGAATTTATGAGGATTGATTTAGATACATGCTAAGTACCCAAACAAATAGAGGCCGAGTATACACTTCATACCTTCTTTTCCTTCTGGAAACATGTGCTGAGCCCTATTTCCTAAGACCTGGGTGGCCTTACAAGGTCAGAAGGTGAGATGGGCATGTATATAGTCCCCCTTCCATAGACATCCCGTGAGAAAATGCATATAGAAGTGATGTATGCAAATACTTAAAATCCCTTCATCACAATGTAGTTCATTCCTTCTGCCTTTCTGTCTTTCTGTCACTGTAAGAGAAAGCAAATAGATTTGCATGTCATGGATGAGAATTCTGGACTTGAAGATTCTGGGACTTCGGGGATGAGGGAGATGCAAATAGTGTGAGAAAGTGCGGTGATAGCAGGACGTTGAACAAGGAATGGTGGCCATGTCTTCACAGAGTCCCACCTACTGTTTGTAGAAGTCACTCCCCCCCTCCTCCCATTCATTCTAAAGACCCCCTCCAGCGACTGGGGTGAGTCTACACAGGACAGGCCTGGGATGGGCTTTCAGGAGCCTTGAATCAGACTGGTTGCAGCTCCACCCACTCTGTTGAAATGTGGGGATTGCCAGGCTGGAGATGGAAGGCTTCCTCTTTATAAGATAGCTGTGAGGACTGGACTAAGGCTTTCATCTCCTGCTCCTCACCTGCCCATTTCACCCCCTTAGTGCTTCTCCTTCCCTGGAGCCAGTGGGCTCCCCTGAGGTTTGAGAAGGTGTTTTATACATATATAAAGTGCATCTGGGCCCTGAGCCTCATCCAGCTCTTATAGATGAAAAATCTGGCTTAGACTGCCCATTCTGCGATGAATGTAATGCTATCTGGATACCCTTGACTCTGGTTCATAGAGGAATTTCATGGTTATATATGAAGCGTGGTGCCAGGTGACTTTTAAGGCCTGGGTTATTTTTATGATAGCTTTTTTAGGTAGCTTGTTTGCTCTTATTGGCGAAACTGTGTGGCATAGTTAGATCTGATCTGGGAGACTTAACAAATCAAAATTCCATCATTAGCGTGTGGCCACAGACATGTAATTTCATCTTTCTAAGACTCGGTGTCTTCCTGTGTAAAACTGGAGTGATAATTAGACCCACCCCATTGGGTTGCCAGGAAATTAAATGAGTAACACATTAAGTTCTTACCTCATTGTTTGGCGTGTAACATGAGCTCAATTGATTTTTAGCTATTATAAAGATTATTAATTTGCATATTATCTAAAGCATATTTTTATTTATGTCATTTATTTAACAAACAGATAAGCTTTCAATATACTAGGCACTGTTCTTGGCTCATTAAATGCACTTAATTCTCATAACAACCATACTAGACAGGACCTATTAAGAGCCTCATTTTTACAGAAGAAGGAAGTGGAGCCCAGACAGGTTAACTATCTCAGCCATTGCACAGGTAGAATGTAAAAGGAGCTCCTAGGTTCAGGGCCGAGCTCTTAGCCAGAGCACTATGCTGTCAGTATTTCTCATGTCAGGAATCATGTCGAATGTAATGCTTAAACACTAACCTGGGAACTGGGAAATTTGAGTCCTGATCCTGGTTCTGTGGGTACCTGCTAATTCAGAAAAACCCAGCTCCGGGGCTAGGCTTTAAGCTCAGCATCATTTTGCACACTAACAAAATATTAGGTGATGTAATTATTACCTTATAATTATGTGTTATATAATTAATATCCTATAATTAACAATCCCTTGGCAGTGTTTATAATCAGCCTCTAATGTATAAGAACATTCCTCATTCATGCAAGCCTGTGGCAAAGTCAGACCAACCTTTAGTTCCTGGTTAAGGCTTACAGAGATCACTTGACAGGAAAACATAATCATCCACAATATGACAATTTACTCCCGCATCTTGGGTATCTCTTCTTTCTCCTGAAGCTTTTAGTTACATTTATTTTTAATCAAAGCCACCTTCTTCTTGGGGTCAATGACTCCATTTAGAAGCTTTATTGAGATGTGAGTATTCCTGACTGTGAAGATGCTCCCTGCTTCATTCATTCTTAGGGAAATATTGGCCCTTGGGTGGAGCCAATACAGTTTTTGTGGTCACCTACCAAGCAAGGAAGTTTGGGAATAGAGGTCATATATCAACTCAGAGAGCAACTCAACTTGTGATTCATGAAGCTAATTTGTTTTTCCAAGCTACTTAGTGGAGGCTTTTCCTTTACTAATTTAACACTGAATGTTTGTGTTCCCTCCCTCCCCTTCCCAAATTAATATGTTGATACCCTAACCTCCAAGGTAATAATGGTATTAGAAGAGGCAAAAATGATTAGGTCATGAGGGTGGAGTCCTAATGAATGGGATTTGTTCCCTTATAGGACAGACCCAAGAGAGTTCTCTTGCCCCGTCTGCAATATGAGGACACAGTGGGGAGATGGCCTTCTATGAACCAGGAAATGGATTCTCACCGGACATCAAATCTGCCACGACATTGATTTTGGACTTTCCAGCCTCCAGAAAGGTGAGAAATAAATGTTTATTGTCTGTGGTATTTTTGTTATAGTATACTGAATTGACTAAGACAGGTACTCTGTCCTTCCGTTCATGTACTAGTGAACTAGGTTCTGTAAATAGTGGTGATACAATATGTATCAATGCATTCCTGCCCATCCTTGAACCAAGCAAGTCACTTTCCAGTTGAGAGCCTTTTTTCTTTTTATTAGTACTTACAAAGAATATATCTACTTAATATGTTTGGGATTTTATGTATGTTAGGTTTTATTAAAGTGACCATAACTACCATAAGACATTGAGCCTTATGTTAAAAACTGCATTCCCTGAGGGCAGGATTCTACTCTATGAACTATATTAACTTGATATGTAATTTAGACCAAAAAATGCTTGAGATAGTGAAACAGGAACTCAATCCAGGCTCAGTGTTCAAACTTGTAGAATGACTTTAGGTATAACTCCTCCTCTCTGAAAATTGAAGATTGACAGATCTTTAATGACCCCTGTAGGCCTACACATCTGTGGTTCTATATGTCCACTTCCTTCTCCACTTTCCCTGGTAAATTGGCTATTTTTAAACCTAATAATCTATTCTACCTTAAAGTCTATTTTTACTGATATTAAGAGTGCTACATCAACTTCCTTTTATCTGTCTAGTATGTCTTTATCCATCCTTCCATTTTCAACCTTTCTTCCCTTTATTTTTAATTTATAATTTGTAGGCTGACTACCTCTGTCTTTTTAATGACCAATTTTGTCCAATTACATTTATTGTGATTATCGGCGTGGTAAGTTTTGCTATGTCTATGAGTCCAGCTATTTTAATAATTTTCTGCTTTCATTGGTATAATGTCCCCCCATTAATTTAAGTCATACAAGCTATAGCTTGTAGAGGTTAATCACTTTTCACCCTTTGACTCTGGGGTCTCTTCCTCCAATCATTTATCACCATCTAGTGGTTCCATATTATTCCTTCTTTCCACAGAAAAGAGAATAGGAGAAAATGTTTGTCATGGAGATGATTTCATTAGCATAGACAACCTAACAAGATACTTCATATTTAAAATTATATTCTTGTACTTGGATAACCCAAAGCCTCTTTCCTTCTGTTGTGTCCATTTGTTTTATTTCCCAATTGTTCTCCCACTTGGTGACACGCAGTCTCTGTGCCACTATGATATTAATCACCTAAGGAAGCCTTGCTGTTAGTGCGACCTCTTCTTGGCCTCCTCTTTGAAGGGAACAGATAAGCTGGGGTCCAGAATTTTCCAATGATTTTATTTGATAGCTAATTAATGACCTTCTGTGGTTTCCATGGCAATGTCATGCTTTGCTGCCAGGCCTTATCCAAATGGGCATTCTGTTCACTCTTTTGCCTTAGCATCAGCATATTAATCAGACACCACAGGTCCTTGGTTGCTGCATCAAATTGGTAAGACACTAATTGAATTAAAATCTCACTTGAAGGCATCAGGCTTATTTTTCCTCCCAGCTTGGCGGGGGGGTGGGGGGGGAAACTTGGTTAGCTGAAAGGGCCAGAATCAAACAGGAGACACACTGAAATCCACAGAACTTTGTGTCCTTTTATAGCAAAGTATTTTCCTTTTGCCTTTGAATAAATATTTTGATGTCTGAATCTCTCTCCTTGAAAATTTCTCTATTTCCCTTAACTTTTCAATGTATTCTCTTTGTAATATGGAGTATTTTCAAGGTGAAGGGAAGAGGTTTCTCTCTCTCTCTCTCTCTCTCTCTCTCTCTCTCACACACACACACACACACACACAGAGTCGGTGAAGTTTGAAGGCTCTAAGTGAATTGTGATAAGGATTAGGTAGCACAGTTCATATGAAAATTGCCTAGAAATCTGTAAAGTGCTGTGCAAATAGAGGGATTATTCATCTTGAGTCCTTGGAAGGTAGAAATGAAAGGGAAGAGGAAGAGAGGCAACTGAGGGATGATCAGCCTTAAATTCATTCTTCAGCTCATGAGGATTTTGAATGATTATTTCAACTTCTGATATTGAGTTGAAATCCTCACTCTCCTGGGTAGCTTACCATTTAAAATGACACCTTTCTGTAACTGTTATTGTAACTGACCCACAGGGCCCCATGCATACTTAACACCCTTGTGCTTTTGCATTCTCTGCTCCTTGGCCCTTTGCGCCTTGTGATTTGCCCAAGTCCCATGCATTTTCAGCACTCAGAATGCACTTGCCTAGCCCTGTGAACAGAGTCAATCACTTCTTCAGGGCCCCTCTCTGTGTGCCGAGCCCCGCAATAGCACTCATCATGGTGTACTGTAATTACTGTTTATTTTGTAATGGTGCATATGTCTGTCTTTTTTCATTAGTCTGTGAGTGACACAAAAGCATGGACCATTTCTTACAAATCTTCATTTTTCTGACATGCTCCATTCATGGACTAGGTGTTATAAACATGTTTCATGATTTACTAACCTGCAAAATCTTGTACTTGGTCAACAACTGCTATGTGCCTTCTGGAATGAAGAATTTCCAACTTAAATGAACACTGAATCATCTCAGAACATGAGGTCCAAAAAACTATATTAATGGGAAGTGCATGTCAAGTGTTAAAACTGGTTTAGAAATATGTTAATGTGTACTAAAGAAACTAGAACATTAAAATAGGGATTTACCACTATTAAAAAAATACCCGCTAGACACACAAACTAGATAATTCTCTACTTACGCATGGCAGGCCTCAACTTCTTCCACTTTAAAATAAACTGCATTGGGAATGGTGTTCTCCTTGAGTCGCATTATCATAGACCCTGGAGACCTCTGAGATAGGTCTTTGTGTTTTATCTCGGATAGCATTACTGTGAGAGAGAAATACACATTCCTGAACCAGAACCAGTGGGGGGAGGCACGCAAACCCTGGTCAGGGTATGAGAGGACTGCCTAATAGACATTTTTGTAACACAGCCTGGAATGAGCACGTTCCCCCCACCCCCCTTCAGCAATCACAGAGAGTGGAAGATAGCACTAATTAGCTTCCTGTCCCTGAAATGGCCCAGTCAGCCAACAGCAGGCATCTCCCTAAGATGGTAAAGGGGTATTTGCATTGGGCAGATGTTTAGACCACAGGTGTCCTGCTCTTTTCCAGCCTGAAAGTGTGCGATCCTGTTTCTCTGCCAATACAGAAGTGGAGATCCAGATGCTCAGAAGCACGTCCAGCAAGTTCCTTAGCAAAAGGATCCACACAGTGTTTCTGGTGACGGAGTGGCACCTGCCCAAATCCTCTAGAGGTGAGCTTTGCAATCACTTTCCTTCTTGAGTCTCTCCACCCAGTTCCATCCCCAAGCCCTACACGAGGCTTTTTAGCTTTCACAGATGCCAAAGAAATGGCAGTGTTATTTTATGGATGTGTGTGTATTCTGAGTTAATAAAAAAAAAAAAAAATTTTTTAGAGACTTCCTTGGGGAAGTCAGCTTGGCAGACCAATGCACTATTTAAGCCTACCCGATTTTATTTTTTATTTAGGTTATTGATTTCTATTCAAATTAAATTTTAATATGTGTGGTATTTCTAGGAAATCTGACATAATTTCTATTTTTGCAGAAAGTAGGTGAAGGGGGTTTCATGACTAAAGGAAAAAGAAAAACAACCTGAGACTGAAATATACTCGGTCCCTTGGCATTTGGCCTGGAGAACACAGGAGCGTGGCAGCATGATTTAGGAGGGCCTGCCCAGGAACCCAGGCCTCAGGCAGGCAGTAACTGTGTGTAGCCCGGGGCATGCCTTTCTCTCTGAGTCTATTCCCAGAGAAACTGAGGCCCTGGACTGCTGACAGCTAAGGCTGCTCCTGTTTAGCCCCGTGTGATTATGGGAATACCGCTCTCCCCAATCCCATCTGTTGTCCAGCTTCCATGAGCTTCGGTGTATTCACCATGAAAGAAGTGAGGTGGGTAAGATAGCCCTGTTACCGCCTCCACCACCCTTGTGTGAAAATGAGTCAAAAGAACCACAAAGAAGCAAGCAGAGAGAGGGAAGAAAGCGTAACCGAAGAAATATCTTCTTTATCTATGTCCATTTCCTCCCACAAGGAAAAATGGCAGTGTCGGTTGTACATTACATATAGCTCTCTTTCTTTTTCGCGTGTCACCTTAGCACCTGCACAGCAGAGACCTTTACAATCCATTGCATAGGCTCTCCCCGCCTCCCCCTCCGCCCAGCACCTGAGGCCTAAGAAGCAACTCCAGCTCCCTCCGAGCTCCTCCTTGTGACAGAGTATAGAAATAACAAACATGCCCCACGGTTTCAGACAGTCGCTAGAACGTGTTCAGTGTCCAACGAATGAAGATGTTTCCTCTGTCTCTTCGAATAGTAATTACATTTTACAAATTTTTTTTTTTTTATTTACTTCGCATGGTTTTCGTCCTGTTACTGTTTTGTACAACAAAAGGGAACGTCCCGTGGCCCGGGAGTGGCCGGTTAGCAGAGCTTGGCCGTCATCTGGTCGGACTGTTTGAGGATCTCCGTGTTGTAGAGGTCCAAGGCGTGGTTCACCCTGATGATCTCGCTGTTGGTCAGCTTCAGGCGGTGCTTCAGCATACAGGAGAACAAGTCCAGCTGGGGTTTCCCAGGGGCCACCGGCGGGGCCAGGCGGTTGATTCGGTCCCGAATATCCAACAAGAGGAGCATCACGGACGACGAGGAGTAGAACTGGCCGCCCTGCGTGTAGGACTGGTTGACCTGCTGCACGGCGCTGCGGAGGAGGTCGGCGTTAAACCGCAGGCTATAGCCGAACACCTGCACGTCCGAGATCTTGATGTAGAACTGCCGTTTGTTGGGGTCGGACAGGTCCACGGGGCCCTGGCCGGTCTCGTTCCGCAGGACGGTGGCGAGCCGAGTCCGACTGCGCAGGTAGATGTGGACCGTCTCAAAAAACGTCTTCCACCGATTGCCCAGCAAGAGGGTCCAGTTGTAGCACTGGCTGTTCTGGAGGCGAACCTTCTCCCAGCGCGGGTAGCCGAACTCGCCGAAGGGCATGTTCCACCCCTCCGAGTGGCTGCCGCTGAAGGGGTTGACGTAGACGAAGAACATGGGGTCCAGGCTGCTGTTGCGCATCTGGCAGATGCGCATGGACATGCCGATGACCATGTGGATGAAGTCCATGCGGTTCTTGTTGCTCTTGAGCGTGAGGGACATGCGCTTGCGCCACCGCGGGTCAAAGAAGGTGTCGAGGCGGATCTCGTTGCTGACGAAGGTGGTGTGCACGTAGAGGCGCGAGTCCATCTTCTGCAGCAGGTACTTCAGCTCCAGGTCCTGGAAGTCCAGGTCGGTCTCGAAGCTGATGAACTGCTCGCTGCGCTCCGAGTCCACGTTCTGGGGCTCGCAGCGGCCACGGTACAGCTTGTAGCCCTTGTTGCAGGAGCCGCAGAGGGAGATGTTGGCCAGGCTGCACATGGCGCAGCTGTTGTTCCCGCCGATGATGCAGGGGATGGGGCGCTGGCACAGCGTGGTGCTCCCGTGGCACACGCAGCTCCTCTGGCTCTCCAGGAAGGTTCCCCAAAACCCGTTCTCATTGCAGTAGAGAAGCGACTGCACCCTGGCCAGCCACTGCTGAATCGTCCTGGGGACAGAGGGAGAATGGAGAATGTTAACCACCAGGGGCAGGCGGTGATCCAAGCGATCATGTACATGGAGACGCCCTAAGAATGAAAGGGTTGGGCAGAGCAGTTAGAACCGGAAGGGCTCTGAATGGAAGTTAGGAGAAGGGCCCTGTCAGTCCTTGTAACCCACAGGCCGGCTATACTGGTAGGACGCTGGCCTTTCCCCTGTATGTTCACTGTCCAATCCGTAAAGCTGAGGGGTTGGAGCACGCTTCTTTGGGCCCCTTCTAACTCTATGATTCCATTATACATTCGCCCCACATAAGTTTGATTCAGGAAATTAAAATGTATGAATTCAAACACCCCTGCTGGATGACAACAGATTGAAAAAAGGGAAAAATCAGCAATAGAAAGTAGCTTTAACCTGCATCAGATGTTTCTACCCTCCTCACAGATTCTCTCAGGCGGTTAGATAACATTCAGCCTCAACAAAAGCAAGTTCTATTTTATATCACTCTAGAGATGGCAAAGTGCTACCATACCGATGACCTGATATGACCCCGACAGTGGCTTCTCAAGCAGGTAAGAAAGATGTCAGTACCCCCATTTTCCCAGAGCTCCTAACTCTAACTCAGTGGCGTTTCCATCACAGCCTGTATGTCTAGGTCTCCCTCCCCACTGCCCCCTCAACGTTGTGTAAACAATAGCCAACCTGTCCCCAAATTCCTACCATGGAAACATTCCAGGTAAGATAGATACTCCAGATAGAAAGCAACAGAATAGGTAAAAATACGTAAGGCAATCAGCTTAGCGCCTCTCATCTTTCCTCATTCCTGTGCCACTCACCTCCTGGCTGTCTTTCAAGCTGCGACCAATTCCTTACACGTGTCTTGTGCTTCTTACCCCGCACGGGGCATTCACTCCCATTTTCTCCCTTGAGCCTCACAACCCCCTGGCTCGTGCGCACAGGAGCTGGGGTGGTGCTGGGCCATTCCCTCTCGTTCCTAATCCTGCTGACCACACGGGGCTGCAGGGAGGATTACATGCATTTTTATGTGAAAGCTTAGCCCCAAACCTGATCGGTATTAAGGGCTCGATAAAAGTTAGCTCTTATGATTCCTGCAAAGGGACTGCCCACTCCATTTTATAGACATGGCAATCGAAGCTCAGAGGTGAAAGGATGGACTAAGTCACACAGTGAGCGAGTAGAGGAGTATTCTGGCTCAGAGCTTTGGTTTTGTTTTGTTTATCCATTAAATGTCAAGCAAGAGTCAAGAAAGCCCTTCTTGAGGCTACAATGGGCTGTGGTGATGGTGTTGATGATGAAGGTGGTGCATGATCCCCACTTTAGAATGCTGGAAAGAGAAGCCCTTTTGCATTGTGCTGCCTGTGGGAAGAAGGGTCGGCCATCATCTGTTCGATCATTTCCACGGTGAAGCCGCCATGGCCACGCCCAGGAACCGCGGGTTCGGCAGTAGAGCCCAAGGTTAAAAAGTGTGTGTGGGCTCAAGTAGAAGTGAGTTCTGAGCTCAGTTCTGTAACCAGGAACCAGTCACTTCATGTCTGTAAGCCTCAGTGTCCGTATCTCCAGTGAGAAAGATAAAGCCCATCTTTTGCGGGGGGGGGGGGGGGGGGGGTGAGAGGACTAAGCAAGGTTGTATGTTTAAAGGCCGGAGCCCGGCATAGAACAATTATTGAAGAGGTAACAATAATAAGTACTCTTATCCCAGGGAATAAGCTGTTCCTTTGAAGGTACTGAGGCATTCAGGGATTTCACTATCTCTCTGGAGTTGGAGGAAAACCGGTTTTGCATACGGGACATTTGAAAATGGATACTATTGAACCAGCTTCCCAGGATGCTGTGCTTTGAATGAGTTGCTTATCAGCTGAGAGGGATGGAGGCATAATTAGTGAGCTCCTTGAAATTGCTCGGCCTTTTAAAACCATAGAACCACCCAGCCCCTGGCAATAAACCCCCACCACATTCAGAACACGTGTTTTCTTGTCAGTTTTCCCTCCAGGCTCTAAGACTTGGGGGCGGGGAGGGCTCCCTTCCTTCCCTGAGCATCTAGCCCAGAGACTGGCTCCATATTAGTGTTTGCAGAGTGAATGAACAAAATTCATATTTTTGTTCTTGTTTTGCATGAAGAAAACCCACCTTCCCTTCTCCCCTCCGGATTGCAGTATTAGTTTTCAATCCCATCCACCCACACAGCTCAGCCCCAGTCTCAGCTGCGTGAGACCAATCCCATCCCAGCCTGGAGAACAGCAGCAGGCCCGGCCTTCAGGCCACGCAGCTGGAATGCTAATGAGCTCTGCGGCTCCCACCTCCCAGACCAGAACATTGACTGAATATTGGCTATGAGTCATCTGATAGTTTTGTGAGCTGCGGGGACCGCCACACGTCTCCGATTGCACGGTTCCATCTGACCAGAGCCTAATTTCAAAATGCCCCTTTCAAATGGCCCACACTTGCCCCTGTCACTCCCTCTCCAAGTGACAGGACAGTACCCCTTTTAGAGCTCCTCTGTTCCCATCTGCAAGGCACTCTATAACCCCGCAGAGCACCCCCTTTCTCGTGTCTCATCATTGGGGTCCTTTGTCAGGGCCGCAGCCCCCACTCCTTGAATCAATGCTTGATTGTGGCTGAACTCTCGGAATCCTCAGGGAGGGGGTACGAAAAAGATGAAAGTTCCTGGTCATGCTGCAACAGGCAAAGGGGCTAGTGGCGCATTAGGATTCCAGCCCAGTCCGACGGGAGGGACTGGGGACAGAGGCCCTCTGAGGCGCATGAGCAAGCGGCATGGCACCTGCATCTCCTGACCTCAGAATAATCAGGAGGTTGTGGGCTGTATCAATGAAGGCATTAATGATACAGCAAGAGCACTTAAAAAGAGACAGCGTGCAGGGAGGGGGAAGAGTAGGGAGAGAGGTGGAGCGTGGGGAAGGGTGATCAGGGAGGAGAAAAGGATGCGGTGTTGGAGCTCATGGGGGAAACGAAGGAGCTGGATGAGCAGACAGGGCAGCGCAGGAGGCACCTGGAGAGGGGAAAGGTGATGGAAGGAAATTAGAGTGGGGAGGAGAGAAAACACAACTTCCACTGGCATACCTCACGGAATATGGGCACTGGATGGGCCACGTGAGGGTGAGTGGTCCTTTTGGCAAGAGGCAGAGGGAGGAGGCCAGGTGGAAGGCAGTGTTACTACTGAGTCCTGATTCCCAAGGGCCGTGACCTTTCCTTTGCTTTTTAATAACCTTGAGAAGAGCAAAACCAGAGATACAAGCTCATTCCAGTTTGTGTGTTTGTTCTTAACAAGCAACTTCCAACAATGAAGACACCACCTGAATCAGATCAACCCCCTATCCCTTCTCCATCTGCAGCCAGGGCTCTAGGTGGTAATTATTGAGAGGCAGAAACCCTGCCATGCTCAACAGAAGGCAGCACCCTAAGTGGGCCAAGGCCATCAGTGGCTCACAACTGCTGAGCACTCACTGTATACCAGGCATTGTGCTGGGGCAGCATAGCTAACCAGCTGCATGAAGACAAGGAGGCCTGCAGAAGGGAGATAACTTGTCTCCAGCCATGAAGTGACTCCATCTTCAGACACTGGGGTCCCTAACTCCAGCACAGGCGCACTTTCTACAACATTCCACAGTGTAAAATTATGACAAAGAGGCAAGCAAGAAGTAAGCAGGCCACGGGAAGAGAAATACATAGAAATAATGGAAAGTTTGAGCCTGTGAAGGGCCCATTATCACATCCCTGGCTTCCTCTGGACCTGCCAGGATCCTTTTCCTCCATTCACAGATAATTGGAGCTCAGGACTAGTACATAAGGAGAAGCTGGGGACCAGGGGTAGGAGGAGCTACAATCTATAAATACCACTTCCCAGGCTAGTTGGTGACAGCCTGTCTCAACCCTGGCAACAGAGGACGGCTTAATAGGCCGGCCGGAGGGAGGGGCTCACCAGGGCCTGACACAGCCCCACTGAAAGGCAGTCAGTTGAAGGCAGTAAGGACCAAGTTTTAAAATGCTTTTCTCTGTCCCTGGGGATCCAAAGCATCTTCCTTTCGCAGCCAAAGCTGAACTCCAATACATCTAAATCAGCATCTTTCTGTTGGATGGGATTTCAATTCATTCTGACGGGGCCCTGAGGGGAGGGCGAATGGAGGAAGGAAGGGAGGGCAGGAAGAGGTGCTTTTATTTCTAAAGCCCACTGGCATGGACCCTCTGAGGCTCACAGGAAGTGGCCTGGACCACAGAAGTGGAAGCCCGAGACGCTGCCCTGCAAATGTCCAGCCATCTCCCTCCTCAGACTGAGCACTGAGACCTGGGTGGACCCACGTTTCTTGAGTGCTTTCCACATCACGGCAGCTACCCCTTTCTCCTCCCATCAGGCCCATGAGGTAGGACCCCCTGGTGATTTCCACTTTACTAATGTGGCTTTGAAGGCCAGAGAGGGGCTGTGACTTGCCAAGGTCACACCGCAGGGATGTGGCACACCAGAGCTCAGGATTTCCGGATCCAAACGCAGTGCTCCCTCACTTTGTCTGCTGTTCCCTTCCTACCCTCTAAACCCCAGACCGGAGGAGCAGCTAGGCTCCGGGCCATGGAGACACCGCTGCTCGCCTGCAGGCCCTGTCGTTGCCTCAGCCAGGATTTTCTGGCGACATGACAGGTCTCCCAGTGACACAGCGTGGAGTTGCTCGTCATTGGAGGCCGGAGGCTGTGCCACCCAGGGCTTCCCATCAGTGCCTTCAAAGGCACACCTCCCTCTCAGAGCCACCTGGGTGGGAGCCTCGGCTGGGACTCCTAATTCAAGCAAACTCCCTGCTGATTTTAATTGGAGGTTTTGCCTAAGACAGGAATGCCATGTGGGCCAGTGGCATTTTAGGGAAGATCATACAGATCGGGTGCCAAGGATGGGGGCTGGGGAGGGAAGAGACAGACCTAGGCTAAAATAGAAACCTATAACCCATAATTCCCATTTGCCTACCAGAAGTGTTTATTTAAAAGTGGAGAGGAAATGAAAAAAAAAAAATTGGAGTTCTGATTTACTCTGTTATTTACGCCCGGTGCTTCATCCTTGGCGTGTCTCTGACATCGTAATGGGTGTCTGAGTGATTCCGTGAGACTCACAAAATGTATATATACTCTATAGACCTTCAACTACACTGGGAAGACAAACAGTTGTTTTTAGGTTTCTGGTGATGTACTGTTTTTTGGTTGTGTGAGTGCATGTGCATGTGTGTACATGCACAAGCGTGTGTGTGTGTAAGAAATGGTGCTAATAAGAGATGCATACATCAATGATGCCAGAATGCTTGGGGCTCAACTGAAAGCAGCCTGGGTTTATGGATGTGCTGTATGAATTATAACTGGCCATCGGACCCACTCTGTTCATCATTTTTCCCAGATAAATATTTTAGCCTTTTAATCATTCCCCTCTTGGGTTTCTATCTTCGCCTTAATAACCTGCTTTCCCTTCTTCTCAGTTCTTCACAGGATGTCAGAGCCTCCGTGAATGGCTCAAGCAATAAGAAGGAGAGACCAAAAGAAGACTTCAGCGGTTCCCTGCCAGGACAGCTCTCTAGTTTGGTTTTGCGGAGGCCGACAGGGACAGAGGCGAAGGGTAGAGGGAGGAATGGGAAGAAGAGCAAGTAAAAATCCAGTAGGGGACTCTTTCCAATTAGGTTGTCAGGAGCTTAATTGGGGAGGATTATGAGACAATTTTTGCAATTACACAGTTCTGTGTCTGCAAGAAGGTGACAGGCAGCATCAGCTCCATATTTAAATGCAGCATTTTGCTTTGGGGCATGGGTGTGCTGGAGAAAGGGGAGGAAGGGCTGGCAGCAAGGCTAAAAGTAGCAGGTTGCTCCGGGCGGAGGGGCAAGACTGGATCCTCCTTCCTGGGTGGTGCTCAGACAGGAGAACCAGGGACTCAGACCTAAAAGCCAGGCAGTGAGAAGGGGCTAACCCCAAACCACAGGAATGGTCTTCTAGGTCGATGATCTAGGCAGGAAGAAGGGTGAGCATAGGTGTGGGAGTCAGTTAAGGACATGCTGGACTTAGCCCGTCCATGATTTGGCCTTGGATAAGTCACCTCACCTCTTTGACCCTCAGTTTTCTCATCTGTCTCTTGGGGAAGGCAATGCCTACCTTACACTTCTGTCTTCAGAACTAGAACTGAATGGGCAGAGCTGCTGGGAGGCTTGCGGGGAAAGGAGGTTCTGACTGGCCATTAACCATTATTGTTACCGCGGGCAAAAAATGCTTTGTTTTGTCAGTGTTCCAGGTAAAAATATTCCTCTCCCTAACTAGAAAGGCCAGCTGATTACAGACTAATATCCTAGTCTCACTGGTTCCTCACCCTCCACAATGTATAATGAATGCTATCTCAGTGATGCTTGAAGAAAGAGCTAGCGACGTGGGCTTTGGAGTCAGAAAAAGTGGGTGTTGAATCATAGCTCCGCTTTTCATTACTTAACCTGGAGCTAATTGCCTGGCCTTCCTAAGCTTCAGGTTTCTCAACCACAGAACAGAACAATACGGTACTTACAGGGCTGTTTTGAGGCTCAGATAAGATAATGTATGAAAGCTTCCTACACAGTGTCCCCCATGAAAACAAACTATTGTGTTTCTCTTGAGCTCACATAGAAAACAGTTCCTTTGAAACAGGTAATTGTAGCTTTAAAAAATCCAGGGAAATAGTTGAATGAATGTTACTGGGTCCGTTGAATACTGATATTAAAACAGCAACAAGAACACCTCTTCTTGGCACCTCATCTCTTCTGTACCCCCAACTCATTAGCAGATGAATTACAGATCTAAACGTGAAAAGTAAATAATAAAAACAGTACCAACATCAACAAGATAGGGTTTAGAAGAAAACATAGGGGGGCATCATTAAGATATTGGAGGAGTCAATATCATAATGGCACACTTAACGTGGCACACTATCCAGGAAAAAAAATTAATAGGGATATATTATGATTAAAATGTATCGATCAAAGATACCATTCCAAGAGTGAAAAAGCAAACCCTAGAGAATGTAATTTCAATACCTCTACCCAATCAAAGGCTATTTCTATTAGATAACTCCTGCACTGATTGGCTGCTGGGGCTAATCCAAGGCACTTTATGCTGCCTGGGGTTTGCCACCCCTTTCTGGGTCTCTCTAAACCACAGTACACGCAAATATCGCAATCTATATTTATCTTGAGAAGGTTCTCACTGAATTATTTAATAAATGTAATTTGTCCCAGAAAAAAACACATGCCTACAAATCAGTAAGAAAAAGTCAGGTAACCAAAAGGGAAAATAGGTGAATGATATGAATAGGCACTTTATCAAAGAGGATATTCGAAAGGCCAATAAGCACACGAAACTCCACTTCCTTAGTCACCAGGACCATGCCGATTAAAACTGCTATGTGACACTGCTGCAGCAGGATGGCCAAATAAAAATAGAAAAGATGGGAAACACTGAGTATTGCAAGGATGCTACCGGCGGGAGGGGAAATTGGTTCAGCAAATTGAGGGAAACTGGAAGTATCTACTAAGGAATCTGCAAAGTTGAACCTACAAATACTATTCCGGCCTAGCAATTCCGCTCCTAGCATGTACCCAATAAAATGCATATAGGAGGTCACCCAATGACACTTGTAAGATGACAGTGCTACTCATCATAACCCCAAACTGGAGGCCGTGAGAGTGACCATCAGCAGTACAACAGCCTTCCACAAAGAAAACAATATTCTTGAGAATAAATGAACCCAAACTACACAAAACTACCTGGAGGGATTTCACAGAAGAATGAAAAGGTGAAAGCGACCGGACACAAGAGTCCATTCTGTATAGAAAGAGACAAACCTGAGCAGGGTTTCTGCAGGGCCACATGTGTGAATTCCTTTCGTGCACATTTATGTTGCTGTATACTTAGAATGTTTTCACATTCTATCTGTAATACTCCCATAAAACATTTACCCCCAAAATCATCCTTTAAGACAAACGGAATACTACTACTAAGATGTGGTATCTTACATTTTTATTTCACTGTTAAACTCTATATTTTTATGTCACTTTTACACTTCCTAAAGCTCTTCGGTGTGGTTCCATCATTTTGATCTTCACAACTTTCCTGTGTCATGGGATGGTGGAGAGGGTAACCTGGATCTCATTTGAACGATATGAAAAACAAGGCTCAGAGAGCAGCGTGACTTACTATGGCATCACTAAGACTATAACTCACCCGTGTGAGGGTTTGCTGGGGCCCTGTTGAGGTCTGAAGTGGGCGGGCTGGGACTTGGTTCTATAGGAGGATATGAAGGAGCTATCCACAGAAGCTGTAAGGACCCAGCTCTCTCTCTCTCTTTTTTGTTAATCCTCACCCAAGGATATTTTTTCCATTGATTTTTAGAGAGAGAGTGGAAGGAAGGGGGAGAGACAAAGAGAAACATCGCATCGATCAGAGAGAGACACATCCATTGGTTGTACATGCTTGGACTGGGACCAGGGATCAACCCTGCAGCTGAAGTACATTGCCCTTGACCAGGAATGGAACCCGTCCCGTGACCTTTCATTCTGCAGGCCAGGCCAACACTCTAACCACTGAGAGAACTGGCTAGAACTAGGACCCAGTTCTATTTCTGACTATGTGCTCTGAGCCTCCAGGTTTTATTCTGAACAGGAAGCCACTGCCAGGCCCAAAGGAAGAACACACACACACACACACACACACACACACACACACACACACAAAACCTAAAAACAACAAAAAGGGTCTGGAGATGTTGATTTTCTTGCCCTGTGTCAGCAGATGAGCCAACCACCCTCCTTGCTACACGTGCAGAATGAGAGCCAGGGATGGGAACAGAGACAGGCCTGGTATTGCGTCGCACAAACCCTACATGTCACTCACAGCGAACCCTGCCCTGGCCCAGGTCATACATCCTTGGGTGGCCACTGGGTTCAGCCTGTCTTTTTACCTGGCTGCTGTCTTTTTAACCCCATAAAAAGAAAAGCAATACCCAAGTCATTCTTAGGTAAAAGCGTCAAAAGCGTCATTGCCCCAGGGTTAGGGGGACACTTCAACGCTCCTATGACTGACAGCTGCCCCCAGCTAGCCTGGGGCTTCTTGTGGGCTTGTACCTCTTCCTCAATAGGACAATCTATTACTCACTTAAAATAGGTCTTTGTCACCAAATGGCCACCTTCTCTCCTATCCTCCCCACCCCCCAAAAATCAGTACATCAGGGACTATCAAAGTAGCAATTTACTCCTGGGGAAACTGTCTGTGGGTCTAGAATGGCAATTTCTAGAACACTAGAGCTGAATGATGCTTAGACAAAACCTGGTCCATGGGCAAAAGCCCAGAGAGGTTCTGTGACTTGCTTGGGGTCACACAAGTAGTACCTGGAAGCCCAGAACCAGAATCTTCCCCTTGGGGAAGGCCACCCGTGTACACTTATCCACGCCCCGCCCCCCCAGCCTCTCCGAAAGGGACGGCAGCATTTTACCTGGTGACGGTGCATAGGAGTAAAGGAAATATTCACACTTTCCAAGGATTACTGGACACTGGCTCTAAACTAATTCCAGGAGACACACAATGTCCCTGTGGCACCTGTCAGAACAGGTGCTCGGCGAAGCCAGGTGATCAATGAGCATTAGCGCAAGTCCTCTCACAGTGGGTCCAGGGGTTATTCCTTGTAGTTAGCTCCCGGCTTCCAGAATGCACACTTTGAATTATTCCATAATTGGAATCCTTAGAAACTGGCAGAACCTTCTTCCTTCCCACTTTTGGTATCCACAATCTACACGTAGCCACCAAATAAAGAAGTAACACTGTGGAACATTCTCTCCCCTTAACCAGCTTCCAAGCAAATAAAACAACAAAGCATGCCCTTAGGTTGAGGCATGTGGCAAGGGGCATAAACTTAAAGATAAATCCACTAAACCACAATCTTGGTTGACACGGGTCTGCAGGCCAATTTTATGTTACAAAATGCTTCCTTGTAGGTCTCCAAAGAGTGCAGGCAGGCCCCTCTGTCCTAAAGTGGATGGTAATGGGAAAACACGTGAAAGGAAAACCCACTATGTGTGACAGGAGGCACGGATCCTTCGACACTCCTCCCTTAGGCAGAGGCCTATGTTCCCGCCCCTTGAGTCTGGGCAGATTCTACCACTGCTTAGACCAGTGGTTAGCAAATTGCAGCTTATGAGCCAAAGTTTGCCGCTCTGTTGACTAATGAGTTTGTCGACCACTGGCTTAGACCAACACAAGAAGGAAGACACGATTCACCCAGTTTTTGATGCAGATCTCCAGAGACCAGCAGCTTCCACCTCCCATCTCTTGGAAAACTCCCTCTCAGAGTGCCCAGACCACTGATAAGCAATCTGACCACCTTGCTGGAGTGATCACTTGGGAAGACCCTGGAGATGGGTCTGCCCAGCTGAGCCCAGCCTTCTGCGGTGTCTGCAAAGGCAGCAGACGGGTGAGTGCCACTTTCTTGGAACCTCCAGCCCAGCCCCTCTGCCAGCTGAATACAATGAGCGCCTTCCATCAACTCCACGTGGAGAAGAACTGCCCGGCCAATCTTGGTACAAACTCTGGGCCCATCAATCATGAGCATAATATAATGTCCGCTGTTTGAAACCTCTAAGTTTGGGTCGATGTGTTATATAGAAATGGATATTCAAACTACTACATACAACGAGCCCCAGAGAAAACTCAGGATCTCTCTCCCCCATTCTGTTCCTACCAAGCTAAGTGACTGTACAAGGCAGAATTCTAACATGGGCCCTCCTTCCCCAAGATTCCAGGCTCTGCTCCCCAAGCTCTGTGAATACAAAATCCCTTCCAGGCCTGTGGCCTCTAATATAGCACAGATGACCTAAATACTGGGGTGATTAGCTAAGGGGATCTAATGTCATCAGAGGTGTCCAGTTAAAATCAGTTTTCTCTGGCTGTTGCAGAAGGAGAACTCTGAGAGATCAAGCCTGAGAAGGACTTGCTGCTGCATCTTTTGTTCCTTTGAAGATGGAGGGGTACCTGGCTAGGGACCCAAGAATGGCTCCTAGGAGCTAAAGGTGAACCTTCTCCCACAACCAGCAAGGAAAAGGTGACCTCAGTCCTACAACCACAAAGAAGCGACTTCGGACAACAACCTGAATGAGCGTGGATGTGGGTTCTTCCCCGGAACCTCAACGTCTTCATTTCTGCCTGTGAGACGGAGGCAGAAGGGCCAGCTACGCCTGCCCAGACTCCTGACCCGTGGAAACAGTGAGAAAATGAATGGGTGTGTTTCTTTAAGCCTCTAAAGGTCTGGTGGTTTGTTACACAGCAATACAAAGCTCATATAGTTACTCTGGCCAAACACTTTCCCACTGTTTCATTTTACTCTGTAATGAAATGACAGAAATAGGTTAGATGATATTTTAGGTTCCCTGACAGCCATGGCATTTTATGATTTTGTAATTTTAGGTTTAACCCTCCTGAGCCTCAGCTTCCTAAGGCAAGGCATGGATGCAGGGCCCATTCAGTGCCAATTTTATCTTACCTACTAAATTTCAACCTCCCTGCGAACAGAGATACACTTTGTCTTGTTCACCACTCTACCCCCACCCCTTGCATGATGCCTGGAACTTAGCTGATCACTAAATATTTGTTGAATAGAGCAATGAATGGATGAATGAATGAAGATTCTGTATAAATACGCCCGTGACTATTCTTTGACAAGAACTAAGGGCTGTGCCTATGTGGGATAGCAGCAGTGGGCCTGCCATTAATTTCTGTGGGCCTTAGTCTTCTCACCTGTAAATGGGGAAACTAATCCTTGCTCTAGCTCCCTCACAGGGAATTACAAGGATCTGATAAGCTCACTGGTATGAGAGTCCTTTGCAAACTTTAAAATAACCTGTGCATGAGGTATTTGTCTTAGTAATAGTTTATTTCCCTAAGCCAAATTGTGTAAATCTATTTCCTAATTACAGCAGAAAACAAGGGCCTTCCTGCTGTTCCCTTGGCTGCTGCTGGCAGTCACACCACCTCTCAGCAGGAGCGGCACCTGCTGGGATACAAAGCCATCAGCATCTATCTGCTTCAGACCAGCTGAGGATGAGCATCTCTAGCGGCAGGAAGGGAAGTCACCACCGGAGGTACCACACTGGATCATCTGGGTCACTGCCTCTTAATCTGGGGGGTAAGTCACTCTTTTCCAAGGCTGTGTCCTGAGGAACCCAGTCTTCCCGGCCGGAATGTAGTTCTCTCTTTCTACTTTTGTTGCTATTCAAAGTCTATGCTCATCAAATGGAAAGCATAATAGAATCTGGGTTATAGGGACGTTGTAAGAATTAAATGAGTAAATATATGCAAGCACTGAAAACTGTCTGGTACATAATAAATGGTCAGTCCATGTTAACTATTATTACATCTTTTTTTTCTCTCACTATATGACCTTGGGCATGTTGCTCCAATAATAGTGGCAAATTACTAGGTATAGGAGCTTCTTTCTCAGGACGAACTCATAACTGACCACGGTGTAAGTGACCCGACACACTCCTTCCATCAGGTACATGTGGTGTGTGACCATCACAGGACAATCAATACTCAAGGCTGGATGGTTGCACACTTACAACTGGAGAGTCAGTTTTGTGTGTTCCTAAACCTGTTTATGCCAGTTCTACTTACTATCATTTTATCAGGGAATTAAAAGCAAATAAATCGATTAAATATGAGTTTTTTTTCTGTGGAAACTAATTTGAATTCTATGAAAATGTTCTACAAAGTCCAGGTGCTAAAAAAAAAAAAAAAAAAAAAAAAGAAAATCCCATCCATTTAAATAAAGGGGGGGTATCCGAGAAAGACTGGAAGGATTTATAAAATTCTACAAACATGTAGATAATTTCTTAAGAGTCTTTAAACTA
Organism: Corynorhinus townsendii; assembly: GCA_026230045.1. NCBI lineage: Eukaryota > Metazoa > Chordata > Mammalia > Chiroptera > Vespertilionidae > Corynorhinus > Corynorhinus townsendii. Next base: position 163,956,819 of record JAPDVU010000005.1, on the reverse strand, counting down.
CTGATCCACTTTGAATAAACCAAAATTGGAAATATTATACAGTTATTAGTCAGGTGTATGCAAAGATGCATACATGCATAATGTCAAATAAAATATATGCACACCTTCCAAAAAGATTTTAACCCTATTTGAGAAGACTGGCCGAGGAATATGCATTTATATGTTTTAAGTTAAAGTAAAATGTATTTATGTATGTGCAGCATATATACATTTTAGGATTCCCCACTTTAACATACTTTTTTTCAATTAACCAACAAATTACTGGTCTCCAATTTGTCTGAGAAGGAGCCTTGTGCTTTGAGTTCTTACTGTATGCTATAAGTGGCCTATATGTTTTTTTATTGATTTTCAAAAGTTCAGTATTATTTTTATCTGCACCATGCCAGTTAGAAAACTGAAGCCCAGACACCTTCATACAGTGCCAAGGTTGCCATGCCAGTGATGGCAGTCACACATTTTGGCCTGTCAGACTTCAGCATCTGAACTCTAAGTACCTGAAGTTCCACAGCCTCTCTGCTGTATTACTACATTTTGTTGGGCTCCTTCTTGATCCTCTCTAATGGAAACATCCATTTCTTGGATGAAAGCGTCTTCATCAAACACATTGGGTCTACTACTGCTGTGTTCTTGATTATGCTAACATTGTATCTGTTCATTTCTTTACAGGTTATGTAGAGTTTTCACATACATCATACAACTGACTGGGGCTTGAAACTCCATGGGGCAGCTCCTCTTATTATCTTGATCATACAGATGAGGAAACAGAAGGCTCCAATAGGTTTAGAGACTTCGGGAGGTCATGCATCTAATAAGTGGCATAGCTTTGTCAGTCTAATAAACCAAACCTGACTTTAGTTCAATAAAATATAAGAAGTCACCTCTGTCTGGCCCCCTGCATGTGTCTATGGAGATAAAATCCCGAGGCAAGTTAAGTATAGGGTTCAGAAAGAAGAATCAAAATCAGCATGGATATTGAGGGTCATCGCAATAGAGATAATGATTATTTTGGTAGGCAGAGACTTGCCACAGACACCAATTAAACACTGTATGGAATAGGAAACGTGTTAGAAGCTGACATGGGTTCAGAAGCTATGGCCCCAGGATTGGAGATGACAAGGATGCCCCCAAGAGATTTTTATCTCAACAATGCCTAATTACATTGTGGCTGGCGAGGGCCTGGACTGCGGGGTCAAGGCCATGTGAATATGGGAAGTAAAAATAAACCAAAGACTGAGAGTCATTGGAAAATGCCAATAATTATACTGCTTGCCCTCCCGTTGAGGTTCCGTGCATCTGCTTCGCCTCTACAAAAACCAGGTGAGGGATGGAGGGAGGAAACATCAAGTCACACTCTCATATTAAGCACCTAGTTGGTGCTAGGAGTCTCTCTTCATTCACTGAATTTAATAGACTCAGAGACCTATCTATTTTTGCCCCCTTTCTTTCCTCTCCCCCCACCCCCCCCAGAAAGGTATATTTCCCAAAGTAACAGAGTTAGCAAGAATTACTTTCAGGATTTGTATCCAGGTCAAATGAAGACCATCTCCTCTTACAGGTTCCATTCTACCCTGCTTCCTGGACCATCACAGACCTTTAGTCATGGTCAATTCACAAATCCCCCAAGTGACCCCGAGCTAGTCCCTTTAATGCCCTTTAGACTTAGTTTCTTCCTTTGTGAATGAGGCAGATGGGAGAAGCATACTATACAGGTAGAAAATCTATAGATTCTTTACATGACAATGGGACATTATTTTAAAAGATTATGTCAACATGTCTTTGGGACCCCATTCCAAGCAGAAAATGAATGACAGATCCATCCACTGAACAAAGATTTTGAACAGCTCCTGCGAGCCAATGAAGGTGCTAGGAGTGGTGGTGATGTTCGGTGGAGAACACGGGTGCAGGTACGTGCCCAGAGCAGATGGTCTCACAGGAGACACAGGCATTATTAAGTAGATAGAAAAGGAATGGTAAACTGACATGTGGGCTTCATTTGGGAGTCAGAGTGCTAGGAAAGCATATCAAACCAGTCCCAACACAGCCTTTCAGTACAAGGATTACAGCCTAATGCACTGAGATCTGAAGGACACATGGAAGCTACTGCAGGAAGGAACAAGGACAGCTGGTTCCAGGTGGAGGGAACAGCCTGTGTGGAGCCTGTGGAAGGGGCGGGAGACGTGAACACCTGGAGAACTGAAAGGAGATATACTGGTGATGCATTACAAATTTGTGCACTTGAAACTTACTCCATCTTATTAACCAACATCACCCCAATACATTTAATTTTTAGAAAACAGAAATGCTGGAAGCCAATTTCAGCATGTCATAAGTGCAAGAGTTTCATCGAAAGGTTGATGGAACTTGTGGACTCAACAAGGGCTGAGTCACATATGTGACAGTCATATCGCCTGCTGGAATAGCTAAAGGCATTTCCCCAAACGTGAAAAAGATGCATTAAATTGATTGTTTGTTGCCAGACAGCTCAAGGCATCTTAATCTACATGTTATTGCCTCCTACTGGCCAAACACCTCAACAGCCTTAGGCTATTCCCCAATCTGATAATGCTTCTGTATGAAACCCTACCCTATGAATTGTCTATTTCCACCTTTCCTTAGGACAATTTGTGTTAATAAAAAGCAAGGGGTTCAGAGACAAGAAGACCTTAGCTCCTTTAGCTAAAGCTCCTCTGCCTCCCCCAATATGCCTTTCAAAACTATGTTTCGTCTCTGGACTCTTATTTAATCTACACACAGCCCTTTCTCCAGATTCCAGAACCCTTCTAGATGCCAGATAAAGACCCACCGGCATTAAATGACACCCAACATCCAGCACAGAAAGGCTATTAGTGGGGATGCAGCTGAGATAGCCAATAAAAGGCATGAAAGCAGGCATAAGAGGTAGGCAGGGCCAGATTCCGGCAGCCCTGTAGGTCATCTTAAGTTTTTGCTCTTTCTCCTAAGAGCAGTGATCAATCACCCAAAGGTTTTAAGTAGGTGACAAGATAGAATTTGATTCTTAAATCATAATTCTGACTGTCTCCTGGAACACAGATTGGAAAGTGATTAGATCTGGAGACTTAGTTTAAAGGCCATTCATTGTGTTTTGGAGGAAGAAAGATCTTAGTTGGAACTCTCTGCTTCTCATTAAAATGGACTAATTAGCATCATCTGAAAGCGACACTGCTCACAGATCCAATTACTGACCTTGAACCAATATTTTGGAGTTGAGCTGTTGCTCTCTCATTCTCTCTGACATTTCTTCTAGAGCTTGGAAGAACCTCAGAGAAAATGAGCCCAGTTGTTTCCAAATTGTTTTAAAGAAAATAATAAAGTGTCACCGTAATTTCCCAAGTGAGTTTTAATTCACAATTCCATAAAGAAAATTGATAAAAGGTGGCACTAAAGGTGAGGAGCGATTGTTCCCTACTCAAGGTGCACCCTGCCCCTGCAGGGCACAGGACGTGTTTATTGCGGCCAGAAGTTCCCAGGAGCACCTGTCCGAGGCCCCCGAGGATTTAGTCCAGCCCACACAGGGCAGAGTCTGGACCTGAACTCAGACCCCTGGTTCACACCAGTGTCTTCTTCAGCATGCCCTGAGCCTAGAAACTGAGGTTTGGAGGACAAAGGCCCTGTTGCTTGTGTCTGTAAATGCTTCTTGGCAGGACTGGGAGACCAGGTGGTCGGTAGATATTTAAGGAATGCACAGAAGTCAGCTAAGTCAGCATTGCCCATGCTGACTGGGCTTTTTCCTTCTCTCCCCAACTTCCTTTTTTCCTTACTCTCTTTCCCTCTTTCCTTTCTCCCTCCTTCCTCCCTGCTTTGCAATGAGAGGTGATTTCCACCATAAGACAGTGTTTATTCTGGGCAGGTCACCCATCACTTGGATCATCTTGCCTCTGACAGGTAGAACAGCACAGAGGTGACAGGAAAGGAAACTGCCTCTTACTTGCTGTACAATTTTCAGTAAGTCACCAAACATCTCTGTTCCTTCACTTCCCATTCATAAGATGGGCTGTGCTAGAGCTACCTGATGAATGAGGTGAAAGCATATAGACTGGGCCCTGGCCCATGGTAAATGCTGTAGAAGTGTCAACTATTCAATGTGGCCTTGGACCTAAAGTCAGCCTCAGTCTCTTCCTGATGAATCTGGTTTCCAGCTCACCCTGCTTGCATAACCCCTTTTCCCAGAGCACTCAGAGTTTACAGAGTGCTTCCCAACACACCATCCCAGGTGACACAGACACAGACCCTCCAAGGCAGCAGAAAAAAATTATGCACATTTTACAGATGAGAAAACCAAGGTTCAGGTAGTCGCAGTGTCAATAAAAGTCAAAGTCTACTTCCCAATCTTTCCCACTTTTTAACTGGACAATGTAAGGGTCTCCTGGTAGAAAACCATCCTCAGAAACCTCCCTTGTGGGTCCCTGCCTCCCCCTGACCTGTCCAACCACAGTGCCATGGTCTGACACTAGGGCCAGCTCCTGCAAATGCTAAAATGAATCTATCACGGTGCCCCTGGGGTCCCCCCAAAATCCTTGTACATGATGGGCACCCAATAAACATTTGGTTGTGTGTTGGACACCCCATTGGCAGGTATGGTCTTGCTGCCCACATCCCAATAAGCACTGAGTCCTGGGGTAGACGATCCGATTTATCTTAATGCTTGCAGAGCCCAACACAGAGTAAGCTCGCAGGAGACGCTTGCTGCGTTGACCTGCACTGACTCCTGCCTCTTCTCTCTAACTACGGGGGATGTGCCTGATGTGTCTGCCTGCACTTCAGAACTGGTTCAGGGCTTAGCAATGGAATCTCAGCACACCACACTGGAGACTATAAAACTCTAATCCTGCTCCCCCTCCCGTGACCTTGATGAACTAACCCTGCCTTTGGCATCAACATACACTCAAACTAGGGAACCCAACCAAGCACAGCTGCCTCTGCTTGCTGCTGCATGCCGCGCCTGCACAGGGCTCTGGCCCACCACACCCGCCAATGGAGTCAGCAAGACAATTCCAATTCTGCCACTCCCCTGCCCTGTGACCTTGGACAAGTTAATTCCATCTCCAACTCATCAGTTCCCTCATCTATGAAACAAATCCAATAGCATCAACTTCACCAAGAGATAGTGTGAGGACTGGATGAAAAACTATGCCAACATCATCAACACTCAGAATTAATGAGCATTAAAGTGGGCTAAACAATTTATATGCAAAATATCAATGTCTGATTAAAAAAACAGCAATAAGAAAAGTAGCTAATGTGTATTGTTTTCCACCTGCCAGACAATTTTGTAAGCACTTCATGTGGGTTACAGCATTTAACCTCCAAAACACCCTTATGAGGATGACACTATTATTAGTCCCATTTTACAGATAAGAAAATTGAGGCGCAAAAATGGTAGTAAATTCACCAAGGCTCCAGTATAAGCAGATGGCAATGCTGGGATTTGAACCCAGGATGTCTGGCTCCTGAATCTTTACAATTTTCCAGATCTGTTGCCTGTTATACTAGCTACACAATAGCAATTGTTATTGCTTTGTGTTTGTTATCATTACCAGCATTAATCTTATTTGTCCTACATATAGGATAGTCATCTCTAGCTCCAGTTAAACTCAATTTATCCTGCTGTACATAATTCCAGAGAAGACTCCCTCTGCCCCTGGTGACCCACACCTCCCAGTATTCACACCCTGGATCCTGGGCTTGGCTTTTGACCAACAGAACATGGAAGAAGTGATGCTCTCTGACTTCCAAAGCTAAGTTGTAAGGAGTTTTACAGCTTCCTTTTAGTCTCAGGATGCGGCCATGCTGTGAGAACTCCAGGCCGCGTAGACAGAGCAGGTGTAGGTACTCATTGGCAGGCCCACCTGAGCTCCCAGGTGACCGCCAGATCAACTGCCTGCTCTGGGAGTGAGCCATCTTGGATGTCAAGTTCAGTCAAGGCCCCAGATGACTCCAGCACCAACCAACTTGACAGACTCCCCCCCAACCCTGACTTGTGTCCAGTCCACCTACAGGACCATGCAAGATGATAACAAAGCATTGTTTTGAGCCACTAAGTCTTAGGCAGAACTGCTTAGCATCAACCGATAAGCAGAACACCTGCTTTGTCTTCCAGCCCAATACACAGGTCCCAGCACACCTTGAAAAAGAGTTCTAATTATCTGTATTTGACTTCTCACTAAATTTATAGGTAAACACCTCTTTCAAGGAACAATAATTACTGTTTGTGGATCTTAGGCACATTATTTAACTCTCTGTGCCTCAGATCCCTTATCTATAAAATAAGAATGCTCAGATAGTAAGACTACCTACTTCAAGGTTGCAGTGAGGAGGAAATTAGTTAATTCAGATAAGATGCGTAAAACAGTGCCTGGCATTTAGAATACGAAGTAACAACTCTCTCACCCTTTCCCTCTCTCTCCAACCCCCACCCTCTTGGCATCGCTTCCATTTTCTTTTAACTGAGTCAGGCACTGTACTAGGCTTTCTACATTTTAAAATCTTAATCCTCACACTTAACCTGAAGGCAAGCGTTATTATGCCACACTGCAAATGAGGTGAGGCAAGGCACACACAGCCTCCTGGCTGAGAAATGAGCAAGTCAGGAACTGACCCAGCCCCTGTGAGGCTACAGCTCATCCCAGCCTCCACCACGCCACCCGTCTGGGACCCCAGCAGAAATCCCTGGGGCACACGTGGTAGTGGCAGCATCTGCTTGGTGGCCTCATCTCCCACGGAGCCTGGCACACAGTGCAGCCCAGCAATCAGTTCACTTACAAATCCCATTCCCTCGGTGCAGGTGGCCCTAGATGCCCAGGGTTAGCACCCTTGTCTGACACTGCTCTGTGGCAGGTAACTGTCCTACCTGCTGGCGTGAGAAGCACTCTTTAAAGCCTTCAACTCCGATGTCAGGAAGCAGTCCACAGCAGCGAGCAAGGTCAGCCTCCAGGGACCAGCACAGGCTGTGTTTCTGTGCCTCTCACCTCCCAGGACTAGCACTCCACAGCCCTTAAGTGAAGGCAGCCAAGTGACCTGCAGGTGGGAGTCCCTCTTCTCCTGTGAGTGGAGGGGGGATGCTATTGGATGTAATGGAGTGACCTGCCCGGAGACGGATGAGTGAAGGAGGGATGCTATGATTCCCGCGTGCTTTCTCATCTCAGGAGCAGAGAAGGCAACACTGCGAGGTGTTCTTTCCTGGAGTGGGGGACATCTCTGGCTGTCCACCCCTGATGGCTTGCACAGGAAGAGCAAAGTATTCTCAGGTGTGGGCGTCTGTGCTCAGAGAAGCGCAGGACTTGCTCCAGGTCAGCCCCAGGTGATTTCCAGTGCCCTTTCCATCACCGGGGACTGCCCCTCCTCCCTCCCTCCTACTGCCTGTCTAGCTACTGCCCTGGGGCTGCCCAGGCCCTCCCTAGACCTGCCACGCCCTGGGTACCCTGTGCCCTGTGCCTGCACATTCTTCTCACTTTTAGCAAATGTCTTCCCAGTGTCTGAGGGCCTCTGGACCCTCCACTTCATTCTCTAAGGCCATGGTCGGCAAACTGCGGTTCACGAGCCACATGAGGCTCTTTGGCCCCTTGAGTGTGGCTCTTCCACAAAATACCATGGCCTGGACGAGTCTATTTTGAAGAAGTGGCGTTAGAAGAAGTTTAAGTTGAAAAAAATTGGCTCTCAAAAGAAATTTCAATCGTTGAACTGTTGATATTTGGCTCTGTTGACTAATGAGTTTGCTGACCATTGCTCTAAGGTGACAACCAGCAAAACTGAAGCCAGTTCTATTCTCAGCCTGGGAACTGTTACCCTTTCCCACCAGGCTTGGATCCAACCTGGTCGGTCCTGGGGTGCACAGTTCTTCACCCAAAGATCTTATCAAAAGCCACATGGTGTTTATGCCAAATGACATCCCCCACAATACACATGCTCAAGTCCTCACCCCAAGTACCTCATAATACGACTCTATTCAGAGACGAGGTCTTTAAAGATGGAATGAAATTAAAATGAGGCCACTGAGGTGAGCCCTGACCCAATAGGACTGGTGTCCTTAAAAGAAGACGCGATTAGGACACGGACACACACACAGGGGCAGTCATGTGAACACACAGGAGAGATGGCCATCTACAAGCAGAAGAGGAGAAAGCCACCCTGCCAACCCCCAGCCCAGACTCCTCGCCCTCGCACCTGTGAGCAATCAGTGTTGTTAGACCACTCCCATCTGTGGCACCTGGCTACAGCAGCCCTAGGAAGCTAATATGGATCAGACAGACATAGAGGTTGAAAGTTCAGGGCATATTCAGGCCGCAGTGAGAAACCCATTGTTTCAGGGCAGCCAGAACCATAGGGGAGGAGCCAGGGATGATCTGGACCCCACAAGGCCTCGCTTGCCACCTCCAAAGGCATCACCTGCATTGCATTTGCCCCTGAAGCAAGCCAATGCAAGCTCACACCAGGTCCGGGCCTGCGGAGGTGGTAAGCGGAGGCAGCACTCACCTCTCTCTAGGCAGCTGGTGGTTGGGATTGTGGCGGCAGCGGACACTGAGGCCAAAGAGCTTGCGGGCGGTGCGCTGGATCTTCTGCCGCTGGGCCTCCATGGAGCTCTGCAGGAGCTTGTAGCGGTTCTGCAGGTCCCAGTCGTTGCCCCAGTGCTGATGGATGCTCCCGATGGTCAGGAAGTGGTTGCTGGGCAGACGCTTCATAAACGATTTAAACTCATCTGGTGGGAGACAAAGGCCAGGAGAGAAGGCTGAGCCTGCAAGCCCCAGCTGAGGTGGCTCACCAAGAAAGCCGGCCTGCAAGTAACACTGACTGGTTGGAGGCCCGGGGAACAGGGCGCTCGCCTGCTCGGCTCCCGGGAGGGGTACGGAGGCTGCCTGTCAACAGGAAGGCTCTTTGGCTTTGCTGCTCCAGGAGGGACCCTGCATCCTGCTGACGACAAACTTATATCATCTGAGTGCCAACTGGATAGCAATACCCGCATATCATATTTACTCAGAATCCATTACACCCAATTTTTGTCCAATTCTACATAGAAAACCATGTGCCTCCAGTAGGATGGGAGCTGTAAAAATAAGTATGATGGAAGCAATGTTAAATCCTAACCACCAGCCCTGACCAGTTTGGCTCAGTGGATAGAGCGTCTGCCTGCAGACTGAAGGCTCTCAGGTTCGATTCCGGTCAAGGGCATGTACCTTGGTTGCGGGCACATCCCCAGTGGGGGGTGTGCAGGAGGCAGCTGATCGATGTTTCTCTCTCATTGATGTTTCTAACTCTCTATCCCTCTCCCTTCATCTCTGTGAAAAAATCAATAAAATATATTTTTAAAAAATAAATCCTAGCCAGAGAATGTTCCCTACTGCATGACCAAACCCCTGTACTTGCTCTCACTCTGAAATACAGAGAAGTAGCAAATGGTCGATAGGTGTTAAAAGCACATTTGCACCAACTTCTCTCTGATGTGATCTTCAGGTGTGACAGAGAGCTGAAAGGATCCGCCTCCCCACTGTGGGACCTAGTCTAACAGGAAGTCGTGTGTGCATGCCATCTTATGTCAAGTCCCATTGGGGGAACTCCAGCTTAAGAGATGGGAACCAACTCCAGAGCCTCCCGGGGAAGGTCTGTGCCTGTGTGATGCTAAGTTTCCCAGTGTCAGCAAGTGCTACAACTTGACACAGACTCGGAAATTATCTGGGTCAGCTCTCTCGCTCTGCATACGGGGACACTGCAGTGCAAAGTGAGGGAAGGACTTTCTGGAGGTAGAACAGCCCGTGAGTGCCACAGGTGGGACTAAAACCAGAGCTGCTGTTTTCCCATCTAATTCCTACTGACCCGCCATGGCGATACCCCCCTTCAACTACTGGAAAAAATAAAGAATTAAGAGGTTAAGAAGTATTCGGTGCACAGGCTGCAGGCAGGGTACTGGGCTCCCCTCTGCTGCTCTCGCCAGCCCAGTGCTCCTCCCATGGAAGACACACAGCTCATCCTATAGACTCAGCTCATCCTATAGACACAGCTTATCCTATAGACGCAGCTCATCCTATAGATGGCTCTGCTGACCTCGGGGGAGGTAATAGTCCTTTCAGTGAACTCGAATTTGGGTCAGATAAGAAAAAAGCAATTTAAAAGTTAAGATGATTTACTTTCTTGACTAAAAGAAAGTTCCCTCCCAGCGAGGACACGCAGAACCCCATGTGTGTATGTGAAGTCGGTCCTGTTTAACCACCAACACTCCAGGGTCATCAAGGTATCAATGACTTTTACATTTGGCTGGTTGAGAATCCTTGGAATTACCTGATGCTGGGTCATTAAGGCTACAAGCTCAAAATGAGGAGGAAAAGACACATGCACAAGCCCCATGGACATGGATGGGTGGATGGATCTGTCTCAATGGGGGAAAGCCTTTCAAATGGCTAAGCACACGGTACCTAGAGTGAATATGTGCTCCTAGGGGGTAAGCATGGCACCAATGACTCCCGTGGACCATCCAGCTTACCCTGCAGCATCTCAGCTCTCTTGTTCCCTCAGCCACCCGCCCACTCAAAGTTGCTTTTCCTTGGATATAACAATTCTATGCTAAAGACCCTTCCTGCTCGTGCACATGGCTGCCATTCCCATCTGCTTTTTAGCAATGGGGAGAATCTCTTTGCAAAAGCATTTAATCAATTGCTTCTTTTGGTTGAGGCCAAATAGTTATCACAGTCCTTTTCCATCCTGAACCCCTCCCTTTGATGAATTCCCAGGGCTTTAAATGGACTAATGGGTGCAGGTTCTTAAGGCACCCACAGCTCCCTGGAGCTGTGTGACCTTCTAAGAGCAGAGTCACTGATGCGTTGTGAGCGCTCAGGGCCGGCTGGGGACTCAGAGTTCATGGTAACCAGTGGTTTCCAAACACAGCTCCACGGAGCTCAGCTTCTATCTGCGATGCACAGTGGCCCCGAGGTATGATTCTGTTTGATCAAAGGGTTTCTTGGCTACATATTTAAATAAATTCAAAAATTAAACACATAAACATGTCCTCTCATTTATTAGATGAGGGAACAGAGGACTGGGGGAGGGAGTGGAATTAATAAGGTACAAGAGCTGCTGTGAGCACTGGGTTTGGAACCGGGGATTCCATTACCGACGCTGCCATTTGCTATGTAACCCTGGGGAAGACTGGGTCTTGGCACCCTCCCTGCTCTACAATATAGGAACACCATTACTTACTTTAATGCAGTTCTCATAATAGATTTAAGGAATATAAAGTTGTTTTAAAAACAGTAACGCTCTCTCTATATGTCCATTTACTTAACAGATATCTGAGCACAAATTATAGGCCATTATTTGGCATCTCTTCATGGAAGTCTCAAGGATTCCCAAGCTTTCATGTCCAAAACGGAATACCCAGTTTTCTTTCCAAAGCTTGCAGGGTGTTCTAGCTCAGAGAATGGCACCCACATCCATCAAAGTGCCTGACAAACATGCCCAAAAAGGAGTTCTGGGGATCTCCTCTTGCCCTTCCTTTCTCAAGTCCTGCTAATTCCCCCTTGTAAACAGCTCAGCATCTCTGCACACTCCCACTGTTGCTCCCTGGGCCATGGTCCTAGCCCACATCACAGGCACATCCCCGAGGTGCCTGGGGTGGCCTCCCATTGGTTGAGTGCCCACCCACTGACCTCCAGCCCTAGTCAGACACATGGACCCTGCTCTCCCCCAGTGGTCTCCCTGACTTCTGACCATGCCAACCTCCAGCTCTATAGCTTCTCATTCTCCACACAGATGTGATTAAAATGTCAATGCCTGGCATGGTGATATGATTAATGCCTGGCTTTCCCATTAATCAGAAGCTGCATGAGGACCGAGATCCAACTTGGCACCTCAGCCACGTTGTGGCCTTAGGTGACTGACTTCCCTCCTCGGAACCATGGGAAGCAGGTAATAGCTACATTACCTGAGCAGTGACTTCCAGCTTTGACAGTTGGTGAGTTATTTGGATATCTACATCAATATCTACATATAGATGTACATAGACATAGGATACACATGTATGTGTGTTTCTTAATTTAGATAGACTCACAAACTCAGGGAATTTGTACAAATACCTTGAATTCTCCATTCTGCAGAGGTGTCCTATGTCCTACGTGGCATCTCTCTCTGTCTTCCGGGTACAACAGAGACAATCCATCACAGGCCCACAAACCTGACCGCACTGTTCATTATTCCATCCATTGGAGATTTATTGAGTGCCTACCCCCTGACAGCTATGAGACCCTGCCCTGGACTCTCCAAAGTGGAGGAGGGGGGCGCTCAATGAGTGTTCCCTCACAGCAGCCCTCACCCCAGTTAGACACCTGCTTTTTCTAGACTTGGCTCAGGGCCATTCGTGCTGCAGAACTAAGCCAGCTCTCTACCTGAATTCTCCAGGTCTTTGTAAGCCTCGGCCCAGGACTTGGCCATGTTGGCCAGTGTGTACTCCATGATCTGGATGTCGGTGATGGGACAGTTGCACTGCGGGAACTCCTCAGCACATTGGCATCGGCACTGGCTGTTCTGGCACACGTACTCGCCCTCGCCGTTGCACATGATGTAGCTCAGGGCGGACTGGACAAACTTCTCTTGCAGGTATGGGGGGAAGATGATCTGCAGGCCTGTTTGAGAGGAGCAAGACGGGGAAACGGAAAGGTTAGAAAAGGTGTTTCATTAACAGCTTCGAAAGGTGATGGGGAGGAATCTGAAGCTGCTAGCTTTCTCCCCATGTGTCGTAACCAAAATATCTCGGAGCCTGCCTCGATCCAGACAGTGCATAATTGGCAAGGCCCCTGGCTGCATTGCTTCTATTTAAATGTCTCAGGTCATGACCTTGGCCATCTCTGAAATGCAGGCTCTATTCCATTCTATTAGGATTGAGATCTGGTATAAACTTTTTCCATTTGGGGAGGAGAAAACCCTTATTGAAAGCAGAAGATTACTGTTGTGTGTTTTGTTTTTTTTTCTTATTTCCTTCATTCCTTTCCTTTTCCTTTCTTCAAAAATTTATAAGCCCTATTTATGGAGCACAGGTCCTGAGCTAGGCACTAGGTCTAGGGAGATAAAGACACGATACCAGTCTCTGGGGAGTTTATAGTATAATCAGCAGGGAAAGACATAGACACACATCATCCTAACACAGCTTTATAGACCTGAAACAGGGAGGGCGTCGGGCAGCCGAGGACTGCAAATAACCCTCCCGGAGAGCAGGGGAACCTTTCTGGAGGAGATGGTACTGGGCTGGTTGAAAAGTGAATCAGAGATCATCATGTAGAGAGAACAGGAAGCACATTCTGAGGAGAGGAACAGCAAGAACAAAGACAGAATGTGAATGGAACAAGTTTGGCTGCGTGGGTGCCTGCGGTAGGAGAACAGGTTTTAAAGACGAGCAGATGCCAGAGTGCAGAGAGCTTAATTATATGATAAGGAATTTGAACTTCTGTGGATAAAGGGGATACTTCGGTGAATTTCAAGGTAAGACTGATATTTGAAGAGAGATGTAATTTCTTAAGACCACTGTATCATAAAAAATAAAATACTAGTATTACCCCTGGCCAGTGTGGCTCAGTTGGTTGGGCATGCACCAGGAGGTTGCCAGTTGGATTCCAGGTCAGGGCACATGCTCAACTGTGGGCTCAATCCCCGGTCGGGGGGTGGCGTGCAGGAGACAGCCCATCCGATTGATGTTGTGCTCTCATATCAATGTTTTTCTCTCTCCCTCTCCTTTCCTCTCTACAAATCAATAAACTATTCTTTAAAGAATATATATAAATATATTTATATTTATATTTATATCAGTGGAGAATGATATCAGAAAGAATTAATTTTCTCTTTTTTGTTCTAAAAATGAAGAAGCCAGGGCCCACCAAGGGAAGGTGACTGACCTGTGGTTGGTTATAGAAATAGCATGTTTGACCACAGCTCATGATTTTTTCTCTATACTTGATAATCAGTCTCATTCCTCATAGCCATTTATGGATAGGGGTTGATCTGGGCATGAGCACTACTCCTTCCCTTGAAATGTTGGCATAGCAGGCTATTACTGCCCAGACGGAAGGACAACTTGGGGCTAAATCCATTCATTAACGTACTTTCACTGGAGACCTTCCTCTCCACCTCATTTGGAGCTGCTAACAGTTTCAGCCACCAATGCACATGAGCCTAATGGTTTTACTACCCACCGTGTAAAAGAGAGCTGTCATTCGGATTAAAGTTTTATCACTCATGCTTCAGGGACACTCCCCACCCTGCTCGTCAGAGATGTGTTGAATAAGCTCAGCAATTCTCTCACTCTACTTCCCAGTCGCATTTCTTGATTTTTATCTTCCCCTCTCTCACCTTCAAATTATTTTTTAAAAACAAAGTTCCATCGTTTCGACTTGTCTTCAGATGACTTTTCAAAAGACTATCTGAGAGGGGCATTGTGGGAAGGAAACTAGTGCCCAGAGCATGCCATATGGTGGAAAACCATAAGGTCGGTAAAAGCTGGGCAACGCTGGAGTCAGCCTCCTCTTCTTCTTGCCTGAGTCATCTCAAGCAAGTTGTTCCACCTCTCAAAGGCTCCACTCTCTCCTCTATAAAATGAGAATATTCTGAGTACCTACATCAGAAGGTTGTCAGGGGGACTAAGTGAAAGAATTCCTGCAAAATGTCTAGACCAGTTCCTGGCACATAGCAAGCAAACAGTAAATGTTAATGGCTCCTGTTTTTGATGATGATGGTGATGATGTTCCTCCTCTGATTAAAGTCTTTAAAAGTTTCAGCAGAACCTACAGAATAAATGAAGAGCTGCTGGTATTTAATCAGAAATAGACAATGCTGTGGAATCTAATGAAGAAAATACACTGATGAACAAAATAGATCCAGAGACATAGAGACATGGAACAGACTGATGAATCTCAGAGGGAAGGTGGAGGTAGGTGGGTTGGTGGGGAGAAATTAAGCTGAGAACTTATATGCAAACTAGGCCCGGTGCATGAATTCGTGCGCGGGTGGGGTCCCTCTGGGTGGCCTGCAGGGATGGGCCGAAACCACAGTCCAACACTGCCTACAGCTCCTACCTTCTGCTCCCACTCAGCCCAGCCCCACTGTGCCTGCTGCAGGCTTGTGCCCAATCAGTCCTGATCGGGAGAGGCTTGCACTGTAGCAGCAATGTTCACCAGCCATGAGCCCTGCATCCGGCGTCTTCCCAAGGGGAGTGGCCTGCGGGATTGGGCTGAAACCAGCTCTCCGACATTCCCTGAGGGGTCCCATATTGCAAGAGGCATAGGCCAGGCTGAGGGGCCCCACCAGTGCATGATCGGACCAGGGAGGGACCGTGAGAGGGGTCCAGGGTGTGTCCAGCCCTTCTTGCTCAGTCCTGATCAGCGGGACCGCAACAGCAAGCTAACCTACCAGTTGGAGCGTCTTCCCCCTGGTGGTCAGTGCATGTCATAGCGATTGGTTGGCCAATTGACTGTCTGCCCCCTGTTGGTCAGTGTGCATCATAGTGAGCAGTTGAACAGCCTTAGCATATCATTAGCATATTACACTTTGATTGGTTGTTCGGTTGTTCTGCCATTCGGTCTATTTGCATATTACCCTTTTATTATATAGGATATGCATAGCCCTTGGACACAGACAATGGTGTGGTTAAGGCCTGGAGGGTGTGTGTGTGGAGCGGGGAGGGGTCAATAGGGGAAAAAAGAGGACATCTATAATATTTTCAACAATAAAGATAAATTTAAAGAATGAAATAGATAATGCTCAAAAGACAGTCTTTAGATATTTGGGGAGAATTCACAAGAAGTAGGGTTTAGAAGTCTATGCCTGTTGAGCTGGCAATGGTGGGAGGCTATTCAGGAAGGTGGATCCTACGTATGTCTGGAAGGCATGCTAGCAGACAGGGGGGTGCAGCTTGGGCACTGGGCTTCAGAGAGCCTAGGTGAGGTCCACACCAATGAGCAAGGGGTCCATGTGCATTTGAGTGACTGCTCTGAAGAACTTACTGTACAGGGATACAATACGAACACCAAAAGGTGGGCAAAACAAATCAAACCAAGCAGAAAAGTCCCTTCTAGCCACGTCTACAATTCTTTCTGAGTATGCATTCTTGAGCCATTTTATCTGTCTCGCAATTTTCACTTCCAAAGCAAAATTTATTTTTAGCTGATCCCAATCCCCTATAGGCTTCTGAGTCTATGGATTGGGGTTAACTTTCTGTTGCTTAAAGGAACTCTATAGACTATACTCACAGTCCTATTTTTCTAGCTTGCTCATCATTTTCTTTTTCCCTTTTGTAGGGGATAAAATATTCTATTCTTGGTCCTAGCCCAAAAGGAATTTGGGGAGAGCATTTTTAGAAAACTGCGTCAAATCATTTCTCTGTTTGGCAAGGACACAAAAGGCAATATTACCTACCCCACTTAATGCACTGAACACAGATAAAGTTTGGGAGTGGGGGGTTTTAGGGAGTAGCTGAAACACAAAACTGGCTGCTCTTTAAAAATGGAAACTCAGGACACGTGAGCTGTCTCTGAGGCAGAACCTCCTGGGCAAATTTGAAAGAGAATAATGAAGACATAGCAATTAAAAAGCACTTTTCTGCAAAATGTCATTACTGTTTAAAGTTACATAACCATTTCTCCAGTAGCGGAGGTTCACACAGCAGTCACCGCCAGAGTCTCTCCCAATGACCTGCGTCCAACAAAGAGGCCCATTGCTGACCTCCTAGACGGGCGCCTGAGTCCCGCGGGCTTCAATGGGCGTCGTAAATAACTTGGAGGGGGATTTGGCCTCTAGAAGGACTGTGTGAAAGATATACAGCTGCTGGCTGGGTTGGAATATTCTGTCCCCACAGTTCCCAAAGCCACACACACACACACACACACACACACACACACACACACACACACACACAAAGGAAAACTGAGGAAATGGGAGAGGGAGAGAAAGGCCACCATTATTGCTAAGCATATAAATTTTGCTTTACAAAACCCAGGAAGGCAATAGTTGAAAGTTTCATTTGAACACCATTTCGCCCACACTGAACATATGGAATATTCCGCCCCCCTCCCCATCTCATTATACTTTGAAAAATAAATCTTGTTAGACTTTAAAATGGAATGTTTCAGTGTTCCCCAGAGAGAGTGGGCAATGTAGATGTGGGAACACCCACATGATCTTCTCTCTTCCTGCTTTTTGCCTCCTTTTCCTCAGACCTTCCTCCCACCTCACGTCCAACACATACATCTCGCAATATATTTTGCATTTTCCATACAGTCTGAGATATGATTTCTCCTTCTCTCTGGCACATGGTACAATAGCTCTATCTCCTTGCCTCCCTCCTCCCTCTGATCTCTTAGTAGTCTCTTCTTTATTCAGAACACACCAGGCATCCTGCCCTTTTGCAATCCCTCCATGTGACAGTCATGTCATTCCTATAGTCTGTGCACTTGCCCATCCCTGAGTCTAGAATATTCTTTCCCGGATCTCTGCATGAATGCCTTGTTTTGCAGTCATTCTGACCTTGCCAGACCACCCAAGTTAAAATGACTCTTCTGTTTTCTTCAAAGCATTCATTACCTACCGAAATTATCTTACTCATTTGTTCTCATGTTTATTTTCGCATCTCCCCCCTATTAGAAAGTGGGCTTTAGGGAGTAGGCCTTGCCTGTCCACTACAGACCTGAGTGTAAATCATGGCCAAGCCCAGTGTGAGCTCCATGAACTCATTTGTTAAATGGAAAAAACCACCACCAACAACCCTCCTCTTTATCCCAATGGAAAAACATATTGCCTCATCTAATTTAGAAGATGCTAGAATTCAAAAGCTTCACAGCTAAAGTAACAGACTTGGGACTCAAATCCAGGAAATCCTACTGAGTTCTGAAACACGGGAGGGCCCTTCCACATCTCCAGTGGGAAAATGGGACAAAATCCTGGCCTAGTGTCCCCATGGTAGCTCTGGCGCAGAGTGGCCTCTGGGATGTTGTAGCCTCTCTAAGGTTTCTTGCCTGTGTCGTAAAAATCTAAATAATCATTTTCAGGCAGTTATGAGAGTAAATGAGGGGAGAAAGGCATAAACACCACTTAAACAAGAACCTGGCTATCATGGGCTGAATGTTTGCATCCCCCCAGTATTCCTATGTTGAAACCCTTACCCCCCCTCATATGATAGTATTAGGGGGTGAGGAATTTGAGAGGTGATTAGGTCATGAGGGTGAGGCCTCCGTGATAGGATTAGTGACCCATAAGAAGAGGAAAACCCAAGAAAACTCTCTCCCTCACTGCCTCATTTCTTCCTTCCTTTCTTCCTCCCTCCCTCCCTCCCTCTCTTCCTCTCTCTCTCCCTCCCTCCCTCTCTTCCTCTCTCCCTCCCTCCCTCCCTCTCTTCCTATCTCTCTCCCTCCCTCCATTTCCTTTCTTCCATTTTTTTCTTCTTCTTCTCCCTCCCCTTCTTTCCATACATATTGCTTAAGCCCTACTATGTGCCAGGTACCCTGCCATAATTACCAGGGTGAATAAGGCAGGCAACTCCCTGCCTTTGCAGATCTCACAGAATAGGAAGGAGACAGGTGTATAACCAAGCTGCTTGGATGCAGTGAGACCAGTGCTGTACCAGAAGTGCAAGGTTGCTTAGGAAACAAGAGGAAGAACACGTGACCCAGGATGGAGTAGGGGTACTCAAAGAGGCTCTCCTAGAAGAAGAGACATTTAGCCAGAGACCTAATGGATTAACAGAAATTAGGGGATGAAGGATCCACGTGTAGAGTCATCTAGAAAATGAAAACACCATGGACAAAGGTCTCAGGTGGTAGAACTTCCAATTCAGACCCAACTTAGCAATTACCTTCCTCTCTGATTAAGGTTCACCATTATTTTTGTTTGCTTGCTTATTTCCAAGTTCTCTAGAGAAGAGAAGAAAGAGTTCTGATGCCTCAGAGAATATCACAACTCTAAAGGGAAGAATGACACAGAGCAGAGATCTGTCACTCATTAAGGGAACAGCACTTCTTACAGCAACAAAAGTCAAGAATCCTGTTCCTTACAGACAGGGAATATATCTGAGATTCAGGAGGGGAAAAAAGAGAAGGGCTCACTGTGCTGTTGAGTTTTCACCATTGGGGTTAAGGGGCTGCTAAAATAAAAAGAACTTTCAGGGAAACCCTACCTTGGATTCCTGTAGACTTTCCATAATGTTGTCAATACTATTATTGTCTAAAGCAAGCCCCTGATTTGGGAGACTGTACTCAGTGAGGCTGGGGAGCATTTAATTAAGGTCTGGAAAAGAAGAACCAGTCAACAAAAGCTAAAAGTGCCCCTAAGACTTGAGATTGTGGTCCTACCTTCCTCTCTGACCCAGATCCTGCTCTCTTGTCGATAAGGAACTCTTAGGCTCTTTCTCCCTCCTTCAGCAGTAGTACACAGGGAATTGTTGGAGGAGATGCTTCCTACCCTCTAAGGACATAGTGGGGCTACTTGGAGATTCAAAACTAAAGTACAAAGTCCAGAAATAATAGATAAAAAATGTAATTGATAATTAAAATATAAAACATATTATCATGCCTGGTCCATAGCATCAGACCATATTTAATAAATATATGTCAAATATTGACTGTCGGTGATCTATTATGAAGATGAAAGAGAACACACCTGGAGACAGTAATTATGGAAGACTTTGTGATGTGTGTAGGATGTGGGTAGTCTATGAGCATGGCCTTGAATAGATAAAGGGCAGCCACTATGTTCCATGCAGAGGGGTTACCATAAGCAAAGATTAGTATGTGAATACCTTGGATCAATCTAAGCCTTTCAAGGCAAAGACCATATATCTTCCTGTGTTTTTCCCCCCTCAGCTTTGTTTTATTTTAATCTATACCTTAATTGCTGAACATAGTACTGTTTTTGATGGATTCACCCTTTTCTGACCTATTTTATTAAATATAAATGCATGATCCCATACAGTGCTAAGAGGAAGAGATAAAATACAAGTTAAGTTCTATTTGGGTTGAATATAAATATTTTTCTATCCTGTTCTTGCATCAGAATATGGCCCCTGTAGATACTTCTGAGCCCTATACAAGTTCCAGCTGTTATCTTGTATCTGCTAAGTTCTGCTTGTCAAATTCTGTCTATCTCTGAAAAGCACGAGGTGGGAAGAGTAACAAGGACTGCACCTTTTGCACAAAGTCATCCTGATCCCCTTCCTTGTGAAAGCTCAGGAATTTCAGACTGGCAGATAGAGGACTTTATGGCTCCAACAGCCATTCTGAACTCGAGCGTAATGAAAGCATGCAGGTCAATTACCCATCTGTTTGTGTTTCTATTGCTATGAATTACGGTATCCATTGCTGACAGCTCATTGGAGTGGAATGAAAATAAGACAATAATTCACCGGGTGAAACTGTGCAGAAAGGGCAAAAAGGCTATGATCTCATTCAGAAGTTCAGCTCTGTCTCCGTGATGGGTCATTTGCTCTCTGGGAAATAAAGGCAGCTACCTGGGGGAAGAATGGGTGGGTTCTGGTGCCCCCTTCTGGAGAGAGTAACCTTTTGTGTTCCACATATCATCACCTATTCTATGGAATCATGGAGTAGACTTGGAACCACTGGATGAAAGACGCAGGTAAGTGAAATTCAGCAGGATAGCACTAATACCTTTTTAACTATCAGAAGTTCTGAGGTTTGATGAAACAGGTCGCTTTAGTAGGTAAAGGACTCCTTTCTCGTCATTGAAAGTGTGCAAACAGAATCGAAAATTGACACAGTAAGAATGTTCTAAAGAACCCAAGTTCCAAATGGCACGTGGTAGATTGTATTATCATTAACTCATACTCAGTGCCCCTCCTTGAAGTATCCTCCTTTTGGAAACATTACCCACCCCCACCTTCTGAACTCAGGTGTGTTCACATGACATGTTTGGGTCAATGAAAGGGGATGGAAGTGATGTGTGCAACTTCCAAAAGGAAGTTATAAGAACACGCAATTCCAGGTCAGGGCATATGCCCAGGTTCATACTTGATCCCCAGTGTGGGGCGTGTAGGAAGCAGCCAGTCAATGATTTTCTCTCATCCTTGATGTTTCTATTTCACTCTCACTCTCCCTTCCTCTCTGAAATCAATAAAAATATATATTTTTTTAAAAAGAACCAACATGCAGGTTCATCTGGTTGTCTTTTCCCATCCCCACAGGAATAGCCATGGTCCATATGGAGGCCACCAGGCAAGCAGAGTCACCAACGACTGTGACCACATAAGAAAGGAGCATTTCCTCTTGCCAACCACTGAGATTCAGGGATCGTCTGTTAGCACAGCATAACCTGGCCTACACTGACAGATACAGAAGCTGGAAAACTATGACCCAGGGGTGAAATTAACCCACCACCTATTTTTATAAATTGACTGCATTGGAGCACTGCCACTCAGATTGAACTATTGCGTATAGCTGCATTCACAGTGCAATGAAAGAGCTGAGTACTTGCAACAGAGACCAAGGGTGGCCTACAAATCCTAAGACCATCTGGCTCTTCCCTGTAAAACTCTGCCAGCCCCTGGACGAACTGCTCATAAAGATTCTTTCAATCTTGATTTTCTAAGCGTCTACTCTGTGCTGCCATTCACTCATGTACTAAGCGAAGATCAAGGAGTGATCTTCACGTGTCAGGCACTCTTCCAGGCCCAGGAGAAAAGACAGGGAAGCAGAAACAAAGTCCTGGCTCTCACAGACCTTACCGTTCAGTGAGGGATATACACAAATAAATGAATAAATAAAAACAGGAGATTGTTCCTGACAAAAGGTGTTAGGGGCAGGGAGACGTCCAAATGACAATTATAACTAAAAAAAAAAAAAAAAAAAAGAAGAAGAAAAAGAATATGCTCTACACTATGGAAATCACCAAGGATAAACAGATGAATAGACTTTTAAAATTAAATTTCATAAAATGTCAACATGAAGCTACCCTGTAGCTTTAAGAAGAAGTTGATTCCATTTAAATTAATGCTTCTCCATAGAATTCAAGATTTAAAAACAAACAAATTTGGTATCTATAAGCCTCCATGCTGCTTGATCAGCAGACGTCTCCCAGTTCTTCCCTAACCTATGGCCTTTCCTCGCTACACCTGCAGCTCCCTCTGCCTTTGCCCCCGAGTGCCAAGTTCTCGCCTGCTCCAAGTTAGGCCCAGCTGTCATTAACTGCATGGCCTTGGGACATTAAGGCTGAGGCTTAACCTCTCTGATTCTCAGTTTCCTCATTAACGCTTGCCTTGTAGGGCTGGTGTAAACATTAAATGAACAATTTCACATTTTTATTATGGTGGTACCTTGACTTCATGATTGGATGTGTTTGTCAAATCATAGCACCTGTTTACCTCCAAAGGGTAAATGTTTCTGGATGTAAATTATACCTCATGAATTGGAAAACAAAATCAGTTATATGACACGTTATAGTTTTAGAACACGACAATTGTTCAACTGATGTCATTTCCTGGCCTCACCTGCTTTCTGTTGCTTTCTCTGGAGGCCTCTGGCAATCTCTGGCATCCCCCTGTTGGCATCCAAAAGCATCTTGCACATATCTCAGATTTTAATAGAACATCAATCACATCGTATTATGTGTGTTTCTGTCGGTGTCCCTCCCAACCTGTGAGCTCCTTGAATGGAAAAGGCAATGCCTCATTCATCTCCCATTTCCCTGTTGCCTGGCACATAAATGGGCATCGGTCAATGTGTTTGAATGAAGGTGAGTCTAGACAGAATGTGCTTCAGAGAGGGCTGTGCTTCTCTGCTCTGTGCCTAGCATGCCCACTTCTCTCGAGCCATCCCTCATGAGCAGGACCTGCGTCATCTGTCCCAACAGCACAGCTTGCAACCTGACGCTATTTTAACTTCAACTCACTGGAGAAAGAGTCAGGTGCTCAGATGATACGAAAGGACCTGGCCACTAATTTCATCAGGTATTTCGTTCTGGATCCATAGCTATAAATTATGATCCTTGAGGACTATGACTGCTGTGTGTGTGTGTGTGTGTATTTTTAATATTTCTTTGCATTATTTCCAGTGCTAGGTCACAGTTGATGTGCAAAAATAAAACTGCTCAATTTAGCAACTACTCGGAAAGTCCTTTCCCTCATCACTTTATTAATTCAGGTGTTATCCTAGATGCTGGAGATATGTAAAATGAATAAGGCATGATTTCTGACCTCAACAGGCAAGGAGATAGGATTGAACCCAAGTGGTCCAGCATTTGCCAAGCTGTATGCCACAGAATCATAAATCTGCAAATGTACCCACAATCAAATGCCCTCAGGACACTCTGTGTATTTAATCCACCTCTTGAGACTCATAATGCACATTAGCACAGTGAAGGCACTGAGAAGGCCTGCAGTAGGTATGTAAGTAAATGTGGTTTATGTCATTTAATCCAGTGCTTCAGCATTATTGAGTTTCGTTAAGTTACCGTGTAGTAATAAATAACCTCAAAGTCTCAGTGACTTCTAACCACAGCGGCTTATTTATTGCTCATTTCATGTTGGTGGGGCTTTGATTCTTCCCCGGAAGTCTTCTTCATTGTGGATCTGGGCTGAAGGACAGCCTGTCAGGTATGTGCCATTCATCTGACAGAAGGAAAATAGCAAAAGCCAAGGCAATGTCTCCAAAAGTGTCTCCTAAGATGAAGCATGTGTTTTGTCCTCTCACAGCCCATTGGCCAAAGCAAATCACATGGCCAAGTCTAATGTCAACTAGGTGAGAAGTGCACATCTCCCACAGGACAGCACTGTCAGTCACACAGCAATGCCTCGGCAATCCTCCAAGAGGAAGTGAACAACGCAATCCTGTCATCGACCACCAAGTACACTTATTTTTGTACCAAACCTTTTTTTAAAAATTTAATCATCATATTATTCAGCAATTCCACTCTTAAGGTATATCCCCAAAAGAACTGTAGAGCATTATTCAAGCAAAAATATGTACGTGAATGTCCACAGCAGCACTATGCACGATAGTTAAAAAACGAAGGCAACCTAACTGTCCATCAACCAATGACTCTGAACACAAAATGTAGTACAACCATAACAATGAAATGTAAGTTAGCCATGGAAAAATGAAGTGCTGAGACATGTTGCCACATGGAGGAACCTGGAAAATACTTAGCAAGCCAGATATACAAAAACCACATACTGTATTATTTCATTGACATGAAATATGCAGAATAAGAAAATCTACAGAGACAGAAAGCAGATTAATACTTGCCAGAGGCTGAATGGAGAGGGAATGGGGAATGACTGCTGAATGGATCAGAATTTCACATTTGGGGTAGAATTAAATAGTGATGACAGTTGCACAATAGTGTGAATATACTTAATGCCACTGAAGTGTGCCTTTTAAAATGGTTACATAAACTTTATGTTATGTATATTTTACCACAATAAAAACAAAGATTGAAAACAAAACTGATTTGACAGTCTGAATAAATTTAAATCAGTTCATATGTGTTGAGAACCTACTAAGAGTGAAACACTGAAGTAAGGAGAAGCAGATGATAAATAAAAAGGGATATGGTTTCTTCTCTCAGGGATCTTAATTACAGTTTAGTAGCCAATATGTACAACTGTGTACATAAGACAAGGTAAATCTATCTGGAACAGAATACAGGCCCATCCAAACTGCTCTGTTTGCAGTGCCAAAGGACAGTTTAATTCTCACTGAGATGATGTGGGGGAGTAGGAATAAGGATTGACTTAGTCATCGTAAAAAATAAACTGGTACCATATCTATCAGAGTCAATGAATGAACTTTCCCAAGTGATTTATTTCCGTTTTCACATCTTGATGCCTGGCTTCTGCACAATGAGCTCAACAAGGAACTGAATGGGACCTGGTTGTTAATGGAGAGCATTTCACCACACTGACCATCCATCCCACAGTGCACACTCGGCCGAGAGTTCACTGACACGTATAGCCCCATATGACCATGCACCTGGAGGTAAGTGCTCTGCCTGGCCAGTGTAGCTCAGTGGTTGAGCAGCAACCTACAAACCAGGAGGTCATGGTTTGATTTCCAGTCAGGGCACCTGCCCAGTTTGCAGGCCTCATTATTAGTAGGGGGCATGCAGGAGGCAGCCAATCAATGATTCTTTCGTCTCTATCCCTATCCCTCTCTTAAATCAATATATATATATAATATATATATATGTATTAAATATATATGTATGTATGTATGTACGTATCAGAGCATACGTACATATTTTTGCTTGAATAATGCTCTATTTTTGCTTTAATAATACTCTACAAGTATTAATCTGCTTTCTGTCATATGTATGTATGCTCTGATACCCCTTCTCTCAACATCAACCTTCCATCCGAATTTCTACCTCATTGTGCACGTCTAAGTCTTGAGTCACCAGATGATTCCAGATTTCCCCAGGCTAGAGGCAGCATTTTCTAAATTCCAGTCAGCAGAATGTTGCAAGGCCTCAGTCCCTGTCCTAAAGGCATGTGGTCTTTTCTGGCCTGGGTAATTTGGACAGTGTGAGAACAGCTACGGAAAGGGTATACCTACCCACATACACAAGTTGCCAAGTAATTTTAGAAAAATCACAGCCTTTCTAAAGTACCTAGCAGAACCTATAACCACAGAGAAAGGTCTACATAACCACATGCTCTAATAAAAAGCACGGTTATGATTTATATACTCCAGGTTGATAAATAATATGGTGTACAGTTTAAGAGCACTGGCACTGAGTGGACCTGGCTTCAAATTCTTGCTCTGCCACCTACAACACAGTTATAAGTCCTGGGAGCCTCAATGTTCAAATCTGGAAAATGGATCTGTGTTGAGGTGTACATGAGACATGAACGTTAAAATATGAGCTCTGTACCCGGCACGTGAGAATTATCCAGTAAATTGTAGCTATCATGATTATTTTATCTCAGCACCCTTGGTTTTTAGGCAACGTGCTTTCTACATATTTTCCTATTAAGTGCAAATAAAAGCTCCACGGCAGAGGTGTTTTTATTCCCATTTGGCAGATCAGAAGTCCTGAAGCAGCTCAGAGACTTGATTAACTAGTCCAATGTCTTACCACCAGCACACGTGCTCTGCTGATGCTCCCCATTCCTTTCGTTTTCTGGTTGAGTCATTAACTGGCATTTCAGCTCACTTCTCAGAGGCACTCCACTTTTCCTCTGGCAATGAAGAGGCCAGGGAACTCTGTGGCTCATAAAGGAAAACCAGTTCTTGGATGTCAGGAGCCGGGTGAAGGTTGGCAATCCCATTTAGCATGAGGCGTTGCTCTTTTATTCAACAGGCCTCATAGACAGAGACATGCAAAGGCAGAAACAGGACTCCCATCGGTGCCTCCCAGACCCTGCTAATGTGGCGAGAAGGACCTTAGTCACAAGCAGTGACTGATTCTAATGAGGCCGATTCTAATGGGGTCTCATCCCAAGGATGCACTGGCCATGGTTACTCAGCAGTCCACCCTGGAGTCACAGGGCCACACGAGGTGACAGGGGTGTGGGAGAGGAGGGAGCTTATGAACAGGAGACCTGCTCATGCCCTGCCCTCTTCCTCTACTACTACTATCAGGCAGGGACAGATTACTATTCTACCCACATCTAGAATGGGTTGTGCTGACTCCCAGCTCCCCCAGAGAAGTCAAGTAGCCTGAGGAGCTCAGGGGACTAAGAACCAAGAGCCAGGGAACCTTAGGAAAGAGATTTTACCTGTTTGAGCCTCAGTTTCATCATCTGTATAATGGGGAGAATAATCCCCATCTCTTAGCTGACGGGAGGGACAAATTAGCTAGTGGACATAAGCACGTGCCTGAAAAGGAGCAGCAACTCAAACCAGAGTTATTTCTGAAAATTCCACAGTCTCTGTCCCTTTCTTTCTACGGCTTATTGCAAGACGATTTTGAAAAGAATCATGTGCATTCCATTTATTTTGCCTAGCTACTGAGGAAGGAGATTTTTGCCGCTGCTTCTCTCCCTCACAGTAGGCCCTTAGGATATGGTCACAAGGTTGAACTGAATCTAGTATGGAGTGAGACATGTAAGAGTTCAGAAAAAGCAGAGCTCGCTATATCCTAGGTAATTCATTCATTTAATTATTCATGCATTCATTCATAAGTAAATGTAACAAATATATTCTGAGCACTGTTTATATAGCAGGTTCTATATATTATGCTAGAGATAGAGATGGTCCCTACCATGGAGGAATTTAGACTTTGATGGGAGGGTCAGATTCATAATAGAATGATTTTGTGAGTGTGTGTGTGTGTGTGAGAGAGAGAGAGAGAGAGAGAAGTCCTAGGGAAGAAGGTGGGTAGGTGGGTAGGATGCCTAATAACCTGGGCAGAGACACAAGAGAAGCTCTCTTGGGAGAAGTGGAAGTCCATGAATTTAAGAGACAACGTGCAAAGGTGCAAAGTAATAAATATTTATAAACATGCCTGTAGTGAAATGTAAGAAATCCCATGGGCCTCGGGTAGAAATATGGGTATGTGCTGGATGGTGGAATAAGAAAAAGACAAGAAAGAAGTAAATTAGGCAAGGGTTTGGTTATGTTGCCTGGTGCCAAGTTGAAAAGTCTAAACCTTCTACCCAAACGCTCGTGCCCCACCTGAGCCTGGAATTGACCAGGAATTGAACCCTCAACCCCAGCAGGAAGTGACGGTTTTAAGCAGGAGAGTGACTGCACTGGATTTCACTTTAAGAAGACCATGTTTGCATGTGTGACAGGGACAGAGAGCAGGAGTGATCAGAATCCAGGAGGCTGACTTGGCAATCACTGCAGGGGTCCCATGGAAGGGGGGAACGAGGGGGAGAAGCTGAACCAAGGCCGGGTGCAGAAGGAAGGATGCCTGACAGGGATAGACCTTTGTGTTGGGCATTGAAAGATGAACTGAACTGGATAAAAGAGAGAACAGAGGTCCCTTAACACAATTCCATCATTGCATTTACTCAGGCAAAACTTGGGGACCATCTTCTGCGCCTCTCTTTCTCTCACAAGTGTCTCAGCCCGTCACTGAATAATGTCAGCGCTGCTTAAAAAATATATCATGATTCCATCACTTCTCACAACCCTCATTACCACTCTCATGGTCCAGCCCACCGTTTCCCTCACCTTGGTAAACACAACACCCTCCTGACTGGGTTTCTTGTACATGTTCTCTCCCTCAATAGTCTTTTCCCATCGACAGTCATAGTGATTCATTTAAAATGTAAGTCAGGCCCCGTTACTCCACTGTCTGCATTTGCAATGGCTTCTCATTTCATCCTGAGCAATACCTAAAATCTTTCCAATGTCTACAAATTCCTACATGACCTATTCCCTCACTATCTCAGATTGTAAAGAAATACATTTCTTTGTTTACTTGTTTACTGCCTGCTACCCCCACATACTAACTATAAGCCCCCAAATCACTGAGACTTAGCTTATTCACTACTGTATAGCCAGCTCTTAAAACAGTACCTGATGCATAGGCAATGTTCAATAAATCTTGCTAAATATATGAGTGAATATAAAAATGAAAAAAATTCCCAATCATCCCTAGGTTTCAGCAAAATATTTTCTCTGAATCCCTTTCCACATCAGTGAGCTACTGAGGCAGAGCTCTGCTCTCTCTACACCCCACCAGATGGACACTAAACTCAATTACATGACAATGTCAGGAAAATGCTTGATGGACTTCTTGGAGAGAGAAGTATACAAATAAGAAGTTCGTAGCATTATTACTACTCAAAGCTGTTGCTTCTTTGACCACATAGCTTCTGATCATTTCTATGATCCTCTTTTCCCCATTTCTAGTTTTCTTCTCTAATCTCCTTTCTTTTTCCTCCCTATCTCCCGCCCCTTTGCCCTGTTTTGTGGACATGTTATGAAACACCACAAGGAAAATGTCATTCATTGTCATCTCTATCCACCACAATAAACCTCTGCAGAATCTCCCCTCCCAGCCCCACTTGGAGGGATTAGGAGAGAAACTGAGAGCAACACCCTTCTGAAAAGGAGACGCTCTGGAATCAGGCTGCCGGGCTTACAATTCTGGCTCAGTCCCCTACTGAGTAACCTCTCTCAGCTCTGTTCCTCACTGACAAAGTGGGGATGCCATTTATGGCTTTCTTGTAGCAATGCTGTGAGGATTAAAAATGTAATACATACAGCCCTGGCCATTGTCACTCAGCAGTTAGAGCACTAGCCCATGTACCAAAGGGCTGAGGGTTCAATTCCTGGTCAAGGACAGGTACCTGGGTTGCAGGTTCGATTCCCAGGCTCAGGTGGGGCACGAGCAGAAGGCAACCAATAGATGTGTCTCCCTTATTTTGATATTTCTCTCTCTGTCTCTCTCCCCTCCGCTGTGTCCCTGCCTTCCACTCTCTCTAAAAATTAATGGAAAAATTTCCTCAAGTGAGAATTAACACACAAAAAAAGTAATAAATACAATTACATAATACAAATAAGTCTAAATTAAAATAAATATAAATATACTAAAACTAAATGAGCGCAGTCCCTCTCATAAGGAAGAACTGAATACACAGCATCTGCTGTGGTTTCTGGCTCCTCTGGCCACAGGCCATGCCAATGGTTTTCTCCCTGGGCTGACCACCTCCTGCTTTTTCACTACCCTGGTGCACGCGTGTTTTCTCTTTCGAGAGGATGTCAAGATGGATCACATCCTATGTAATACTATGTAATAAAGAGGTAATATGCAAATTGACCGTCACTCCAACACACAAGATGGCTGCCCCCATGTGGACACAAGATGGCTGGCAGGGGAGGGCAGTTGTGGACGATCAGGTCAGTAGGGGAGGGCAGTTAGGGGGAACCCAGGCCTGAAGGGGAGGGCAGTTGGGGGGGGGTACCAGGCCTGCAGGGGAGGACAGTTGCGGGGGGGGGGACCAGACCTGTAGGAGAGGGCAGTTAGAAGCGACCAGGCCAGCAGGGGAGGACAGTTAGGGGTGATAGGGCCAGCAGGGGAGGACAATTAAGAGCAACCAGGCCTGTAGGGGACAGCAGTTGGGAGTGCCCAGACCTGCAGGGAAAGGCAGTTGGGGGGGGGGGCAGGCCTGCAGGGGAGGGCAGTTGGGGTGACCAGGCCAGCAGGGGAGGGCAGTTGGGGATGACCAGGCCTACAGGGGACAGTTAGGGGTTAACAGGCCTGCAGGGGAGGGCGATTGGGGTGACCAGGCTGGCAGAGGAGGGCAAATAGGGGTGGCCAGGCTGGCAGGGGAGGGCAGTTAGGCATTGATCAGGCTGGCAGGGGAGTGGTTAGTGGGAGATCAGGCTGGCAGACAGGTGAGCGGTTGGGAGCCAGCAATACTGGATTGTGAGAGGGATGTCCAACTGCCCATTTAGGCCCGATTTCACTGGGATTGGGCCTCAATGGGCAGTCGGACATCCCTTGAAGGGTCCCAGATTGGAGAGGGTGCAGGCTGGGCTGAGGGACATACCCCCCCCATGCACGAATTTTGTGCACTGGGCCTCTAGTCATTCAATAAATGTTTACTAACTGCATATCACATTCATGGAAACGTATGCAAGTACATCATGCGTGTAATAGCAACATGTATTTTCACAAAGTGAACACACCATCTGCTGCCACCCAGGTCAAGAAATAGAACATCACCAATAATTTCAGAAATATCCATGGTCTCCCTTCAGTCACTTTCCCATTTATCCTCCCCAAAGGGTAATGCTCTCTGGATTCTAAAACAATGTATTTGTTTTCACTGGCTTTGTCCTGTATGGGAATGGAATCATACTGTGCATACTCATTTGTATCTGGCTTCTTTTAGCAATGTGATCTCCATGAGATTCATCCCTATTATTGTACAAAAGAATATTTATTCGGTTCTCATTTCTATGGTGTAGCCCCTCATGTGAATGTGTGACAACCTATGTATCTGTTTTCTTATTGATGTGGGCATCTGGGGGTACTTCCATTTGGGAATTCTGAATAAAGTGGCAATGAACATTCATGTTTTTTGGTAAACATTCATGTCATGTCTACTGGGCATATTCCTAGGAGTTGTAACTGCTGGGTCAGATGGCGAGGACATGCTGAGTTTTTAGTAAATACCATGAAAGAGTTTTCCAAAGTCGTTGTACACACTTATCACCATCAACCATCCCCCTCACCCTTGGCAATGCATGTAAGATCCCAGGCTCCACACTATCGCTCCTTGGTATTGTCATATTTCTCCATTTGAGCCAGACTGACTGCTAGGTTATGACATTTAATTGTAGTGTTAATTCACATTTTCTGAGACCTAGGAAAGTTAATTACCTTTTCGAATGTTTACTTGCTACTTTGATATTCTTGTTTGTGAAATGCCTGTTCATATCTTTTACTCATTTTCTTGTCTTGCTGGATTGTCTGTCTTTTTCTTATTGGTTTTAGGAGTTATTTATATGTTTTGCACAAGAGTTCTCTCTCAGACACATATATCACATACATTTCCTTCCACTCAGTAGATTGCATTTTCATTCTATGAATAGCAGCTTCGAGTGAACAGAAATTCTTAATTTCAATGTAGTCCGATCTATCAACCTTTCTCTTCTAACTAGTGCTTTTAATACTCTGCCGAGTAAGTATCAGACTACTGAAGAGTCCTGAGATGATAGTCTTCTGTCTTATATTTAAGAAGCTTTTTCCTTTCACCTTCCAGCCCCAGAAGATTATTCTCCCTCAGATACCACTTTTTCCCTATGATTCCTCTATTTCAACAGACAGAATGAATTACTCCCCTTTCTGGGTCTCCATAATAGTATGCATTACTTTTATTATCTCTATTATATTTTACCTTGAATCATATGTATTTTCCTGTCTGTCCTCTCTCTCTCATCCCCACACTCCATTCCCTCAATTATCTAAATTCTTCATGGTCTTTTTACTGAATCCTGGTCATGATGCCTTCTAAGTAACTCTAAAATTGGTCTCTTTTCCTCCACCCCAACTGCTCCCTTCATATCTAAATGTGTGACCTCTCATCGTAAGTGCTGCACTAGCCTCTAACCAGTCCCCAGTCTGTAACCCGCCCTTCTCTAATTAACAGACCACTCAAAAGCCAGAGTGGACTTCCAAAATATCAACCTCTCATGCTGCTTCCTTTGTAAAAATCCTTCCATGGTGCCCAGTGCTCTCAATAGTGTTCAACTCATTCATGTGCTGCTGAGGCCTTCCAGGATTTGAAGGATCCCTTTGTCTTTCTCACCACTGGTGTCTCAGCTTTAATCTCTAGGACTTTTCTAGTTCCTAGAATGCCCTTCATAAAGACTCCTCTGTCTGCTCCATATCCACGACCCTGTCCTCCTCCCCTCCTTCAGGTCTCATCCTACACATCTCTTTTAGCAAGAAAACTTCCCTAACTCCCTAGTAAGTTAAGTCTCCATACAAACTGCTGCCATAAAACACTCACATTTTCCCCCATTAAAATACAATATGCCTATTACCGTTTAAGTCCATCTTTTCTGA
Organism: Corynorhinus townsendii; assembly: GCA_026230045.1. Lineage (NCBI taxonomy): Eukaryota > Metazoa > Chordata > Mammalia > Chiroptera > Vespertilionidae > Corynorhinus > Corynorhinus townsendii. The sequence continues at coordinate 163,924,362 of JAPDVU010000005.1, read as the reverse complement.
TGGAGTGTATATTTCCTTGGGGTAGAAACTGTGTCTTGTTACTCCTGTATCCTTGTGCCTAGCTCAATGCCAATATGGATACACACACACACACACACATATACAGGGTAGCCAAAAGTAGTTGTATAGTTGTTGGTATGGAAAATAATATGATAATTAATAAATAGTGCAAGAATAAACTGTTTCACATGCTCACAACTTTAAACGTACTTCCCCTCCACCCTGCATACAGTGAATTGAAATGAATTGATTTGTTCTCAGATGCCCATGGTCTAACATTAAATTTGGCATATAGCCAGTTTCAAGAAACGTCTTCATAGAACCCTAGAGTCAGTATTGAGAAGGCCTTAAAGACCACTCCCTTCAATCACCCAAGCCAATGGAATGATGATTAAATAATCTCTAAAACGTTCCTACCAAATGCCATTTACTTATAACTTGGAGCCACCACACACTTGAGCAGGCCACTCTAGGTTCAGCATGGATGTGTATTAGAAGATCTATTTTAAACTGAGTTTAAACTGAGATCTATTTTATCTCAGTTAAAAGCTGGGGTCCTTGGAGTTTCCGGTCAGTAGATTGGGCTTAGCCCATTTTATCCATGTTAATGAATGTGACCATCTTTTCTGCAAGACAATCCTTTAGGTATCTGCAGACAAGACCTTTTGTTCAAAGTCAACCTTCTTCAGCTATTTATCATAAGACACCCTCCTTCAGGCACACTGTGGTTTCTTAATATCCCCCTTGAAGTGTGATGTGCAGACTTGAATCCTATGCTTCAGGTGTGTTCTGATCAATCGAGAATAGGACAAAGCTGTCACCTCCTTTTTTTGTGGATAATATACTTCTAATAATGTAACTAATGGCATACCTGGGTTTTGGGGGACTGAGACTTATAGAGAAAAGTAATTCAAAATTAGATATGAAAGTGAATATTTAGAATGAGAAAAGATGAGGATTTAGAAGGTGAGGAAACCCTGGACTTCAAGCTTCATTAAATTTATGGTAAATCAGCCTTAAAATGTCCATATGATCTAATAACTTCCTAGTAACATCCTGTGAATACCTCCTAAATGTATCCCAATGCTAACTCACAGGTCTCTCCGCCTCTCATGTGCACAGCAGGGTGATCAATGCAGACTGAAGCCAAACTCTCTGGGTTCAAACCCTGCTGGCACTTCAAGGTCGCTGTAGCTATCACAGGAACTGACATCGCAGGCACACCTAAGTGAGTTCTGACCTTATTAGGCACTACCAAACCCATCTGTCTACTCTTTACTGAAGGAGGTAGGGTTATTCTTCATGTATTTAAGGGTATGTTTTGTTCTAACACTAAACCACTTTCTTGGCCTGAATTTCCCTGATACTTTTCATTCATTGCACCTCAGTGACACTTCCAAGCCCTCCCTGAACCATTTTCCAACCATCTTCTCTAACAAGAGCGTGCATCAAAGAGTTGCCAAGGAACCAGAATATGAAAGTCATATCAAGCCCTGCTTAGCTCAATCTGCCAATCTCAACCCAACTTTCCTCCCACTGACATTCAGAATCACCCTCCTAGAAGGTCACATTTTGAGTCTGCTCAAAGTTAAAGCATGTCACTTCTTTTCCTGACTATAAAGTTAATACACAATCACCTTAGAAAAGTTAGAAAAGGAGCTGGAAGCCCAAAATAGATAATATATAACCTAATCATCCAGAGGTAACCTCTTTTAACATCTCAGAGTATTTCCTTACAATATTATTTTCCCCTTATTCTTTTATATTGTCATGCCATACATTCAATTGGAAACTGTCCATTTTAAAATCAACATTATACCCAATCATTGTCACATACACTTGGAAATTCCTTATAAACAATGTTTTAGCACCTGCCTCGTATAATGTTGTATGGATGCTATAGTCACCATACAACATCACATGAGGAGACTGCTGTCACTCAGTCTCCTCATGTGAAAAATTGAGATCTTTATGTTGTTTCTCTGTTATTATAAATTATGCTTTTTAAAACAGAACCATCTGTATGTAAAGCCTTGTCAGTTTCCCCTACAATCTCCTCTCCTCTTTATGATGAATTAATAAGGGTAAAATTACTATTTTAAAGGTTATATTATTATGAAGTCAAGGGTAAAATTACTATTTTACAGGTTATATTATTATAAAGTCATGAGTATATATGGAGCATCTAACAGGACCCGATATATAACATATATTAAATGAATACAAATATTTAAATATAGCCACAAATTAAACCTTAGGATTTTTCCATTCTCACTACAATGCCAAAGAGCTCTGCCTCTATACCCCAGGTAGTGTTGAGTGTTCGCATTTGTCAGCTCCGCTACAAGCACATACACATGCACAGACACATGTGTGCAGGAATATACTGAAGATCAGCAATGATGAACAAATAAGGAAAAAAATTACATAGGACCAAAAACTCCTCAAACTGTCCTATAGCTCTTAGAATTCAAATAACACCTGCCAAAATACATTGAAAATCAAACGCCATAACGTATGAAATATAGCCAATATGAGATGAAAGTTTAATATATATTAGATCTAGAACATCTATAAATAACACTGTTTAGACATTTTCATCAAAATAATCAGATAAAACTCACATTTCCATACTTGGTATCTGAAAACTAATGAATAACCACAAGTTTAGTGCCCTGTCCATGTTAAATTTTTTAAAGGACTTTACATCAGGAATGCCTCAGTTTTTATTGTTTTTCTGTCTTTCATCTCCTTCTTCACTCTTCCCTCACAGCCTGCCTTCCCCAGGCTGCCTCTCCACCCTCTGTTCCCACCATGGCCACCAGCACCTACCTTGAAGGTGAAGTTTGCTCTCGGTGCTTTGCAGAAGAACAGAACTCACAGAGTCCAGATTGTCGTAGCTGTTACAGCCCAGGGGCCCAGTGCGTGTCTCTGTGACCTGGAGTGGACACCAAGGGTGGCAGATGTGAGACATACACCCTTGTATGCAAGGTCAGGCCCCCGCAGAGCAAAGTTGGCAGAGAAAGTCCTGGGCCCCAAGCCCAGGGCTGCTTCCTGAGCACCTTGATTGTGCCAAGGGCCATGCCTGCTGTCACCAAGTGGAGGGCAAGAAGGCCAGTCAAGCAGGCAGGCTGGAGGCAGAATGCACAGGCTCTGTTCGTGGTTCTCCACAGAATCGCTCTAAGTAATATAGGAACTAATAAGTGAAAGCTGTACATTTCAAAAGCATGGCCTTTAGAATCAGGAGCACCAGTGTTAGATCCTGGCTGGTCCACTTATGACTTGACTTCTCTAACCTGTAAATCCTTCCCAGGAAGGTGGCGAGATTAGATGTGATGGATGTAAGTGCCTAGTCATAGGGCATATGTTCAAAAATGGGCATCTTACTGCCAAAAGTCTCTAGGAATTGTAATACACGCATATGCATTATTATCAGGTGAGAACAATCAAATGGTCCCCATTTAAAAATTAACTCAGCAAGGAGCGCCATCAACACCACAGCACAACAAAACGCCTGATGCTTCGGTGGTGCAGTTCCAAAACACTGTCCTAGAATAACTGAGGTGGGTGGACCATGCGGGATCAGCTACTCAGAAAGATAACCTTGGAATAGAAACAGTTTAGTAGGAAAAGAGGTTTCATCTGCCCTTTAGCCTTCACTTCCCATCATTTAACACAGGCACTTGTAGAAGTACTTTGAGATTTGCACCCACCTATGAAGCCAACGTTGGCTGCTGTAGGAAGTGATGACTTGGGAAACATCCTCAGGGACCTCCCAATGCCAGCTCTGCCCCTGCCAGCTGTGGGGAGCTGGATCTGGAACTTCCTTTTCTAAGCCTCGGCGTCCCCGTCTACAAAATGTTACTAACACTCTCACCCACCTCAGTAGGTAAAGGGATCATATTTTTGGAGTGTCTAGAACTTAGGAAACAACAAATAAATGCAGGAGCATTCGCTTTGGGGTTTTGACAAATCATTCTTTTTATTTTATTTTTTGAGCACAATAATAATGTAGTTATTAGAACATAGTTGTTATCGAATGAGAGTCAAAGCTACCAATTCATTTTGCTAGAGATGCCCAGGGAAAGGAAGCCATGGAGAAAACTTCCCCACCCGGGTCAGCCGTGTGTCTTACAACCAGCGGGGTCTCCAGGGAGTGTCAAGAAATGTCAGGGAAAGTCAAGGCCTCAGGTGAGTGGGGAAGACAGGCCTCCTGCAGGAACGGCTCCTTGAGTGGACTGAGATTTCTCTGAGAAAGTGCTCCGGCTGCACTTCCTGGATGCACAGAAGAGGATTAGCCTGTGACAGTGCTTCGATCTCTCAATTCTGCTCCTTCCAGTGGGGAGAGAACCATTTGATGATAATAAAAACTAGGCCTTTGCTTCACTCTGACTCTGATGGCTTCATCAAGATCCGCCTCTCTGTGCCAAGTTCCCCAACCACATAATCCCCCCAGTACAGGAGATTCTCGGATAACTGGCTCTTTGTTTGTGGAACTGATTTATTTCTCTCCTTCCTACCTTCCCCTCTTCAGTAACTCTCTCCCGCCACATTTTTCTCTTGCCTTCAACAATGTCTGACTCTTCTGCCTGGGTCTCCCCTACACTGCCCCTCCCCCACACACACATACACTTTTTTCCTAGGGACATCGTAGGAAGTCTTAATATCAGACTAGGTCTGCATTTTAATCAGGGGAAAAAATTAGACTGAAGGTTGAGAAGTACAAGGCAGGTATAACCTGGTTTTAAAAATTTGAGAGGCAAAAAATCTGCATTGAAACTCTCAGAATCGATTAATTATATTAAAAAGGTCCTCCTCCCTTATTCTCTTTAAAAAGGAAACCCCTGAATTTATTGCACTTAAAATGGTATCTGTTTTTTGTTTTTTTTTTAAGTTCCTGTGCAGTAAGGAACTGAATTAAAAGTCTACAGCTGCTCTATTTTAGTGTGGCTATTAAAATTAATTAAAATGAAATAAATGTACACATTTAGTTCCTCCGTAGCTACATTTCAAGGGCTCCCTGACCCCTGATGACTGGAGGCTATTGTCTTGGCCAGCACAGACACAGGGAATTTCCATCATCTTGGAAAGTTCTATTGGCTAATGCTGGTGTAGATGAGCATCATGTAGATGAGCCTGACAGGACTGCCTGTCTTTGAAAATAAAGTTTTATTGGCTAGCCGCCACACCCATTTGTTCACATATTGTCTATGGCTAGTTTTTGTGTAATAGCAGCAGAATTGAGTTGCAGCAACAGACACCATATGACCCGCAAAGCTTCCCATATTTATTACCTAGCCCTTTACAGAAAATAGTCACTGACTCCTGGTCTAGAGACTAGAGTTCTAGTCCCTGTTAAGGTAGTCTCTATCTGTGAATCCCTGAGCAATTGTCTTTAACCCTTGGGTCACAACTTTTCCATCTGTAATATAGGGGTGAGGCATACAAAAGACAGGTGTTCAAGAAATTACTGTAATTCAGTAGCTCTGAGACCTTCAGAACATCATCTTCCCATGTTGCCTCCGGTTTCTCTCTAAGACAGAGCCTGAAAATCATCCATGCAGGAGAACTTTGAGAGTGAATGACAAGATTGTTGCTAATCATGCTATGGCCATAGCCAGGGCTGCCCCAGTGAATCAGTACCAATGGTCACCCTAATGACAATGTCCATGCACTTGACCACATCAGTCAGGGGGTACTGTTACGGTACATGGGGGTGAAGCCAGGGATTGTATCTGCCCATCAACTCTCAGAATACCTGGGCTGCAGTGCTGTTGTCTTAGGAACCTGCCACCCAGCCCACCCGCAGGCTGTACCTTGATTGCGCCAGTTGATATCTGGATCTCATGGAGCCTCCTCATGGTGCCATCACGGTCCACAAAGTATGACGATGCAAGCTGGTGCAGAGCTTCAACACTTTGCGTGGCATTCCCTGACTTCCTGTCGAGGCGACTTTTGTCCATGTACATGGTCAAGGCCTCCTCCCCTGCACAGAAAGGAAATAAGCTCAGGCAGCCCTTCTAACCTGAGGCACAGCTCCAGGGCATGGAGGCTGAAAAGACCCTCAAACCTCCCACTGGTTTTGCTTAAATTTCCTTCTGCCAATGAAAATCAAGAGCACAAAGAAAGAGAAATAGACCATAGGTGGCTTTGAGCATCAAGCTCCATTAAGACAAAGATCACAGAAAAACTCTTAGTCATCAAGTCCAACCCCACTAATCCACTTCGTATTTCTCACCAGCAGCATCTCACGACTCACCTCCTCTCTTTGAGGTTCGGTCTCTTCTGTAAATTGATGCATTTGCCATAGATGGCCCCTTCCCATTCCTTTCTCCTCATTCTGTTTCCTCATCATCATCCAGTCCCTCCTTTCCTTTTTCTTATCTCTTCCCTCGCCTCTTCCCTTTCTCTCTGTCTCTTTCTGCTACCCCTTCCTAGATGGAAAGATGGCTGGATGGATGGAATAGTAGACAGCCAAAGAGATAGATATATAATAGTTGATAGACAAATAGATAGATAGATAAAGAGATAGTTGAGAGAAAGGGATAGAAAAAAATGTGCTTGTTATAGAGAAAAATATAAACTGTGAGCTCTGTGAAGTCAGATATTGTCTATATTAGCCACTTCTTTATCCCTTGTACAAAGCCCAGGTCTCAGCATATAGTAGATAGTAGTAAATAATTAATTAATATTTTTCCTTAACTTTTTTCCTACTACCTACATATACCAGGCACTGTATTTCTCAGAGTGCAGTGGAAAAGAGGCTACATCCCAGTAAGAAGGTTCACCAACATCAAAATTCCTCTCTGGGTTTCCCAGGCCTCGACTTGAGTTAAGTTCCGAATAAGACACTCCTGTCTGCAGTTTCCCATGAAGCCCTCACCGGTTATCAAAGAGGACATGATCTTGCATCCTTTGAACAGCATTGTAACCTGAATAGGTTTGGCTTAAAAATGACTTTAGATGCAATCAGACTTAGAGTTCAGGATGGTGGGTGGCAGCCTGGGGGGACAGAGACTCAGTGCTTCTCCTGGTCAGAAGAAGAGCAGATGCTCCGTTATCATCTGAAAGATAAATGGATGGGTAGATGGATGGATGGGGGGATAGATGATTGGCTGAGTAGATGAATAGATAGATGGGTGGAAAGGTAAGTGATTAAATTAAGGGAATATGCTGGAAGGTAGAAGCAAGCGGCAGAGGAAATAAGTATTCCAAGGGTCAGCTCAGGCTCTAAGGGGCCTGTGAGAGAGGAGGTGCAATCAGCCCGGTCCCTCTGGACTGAGGACTGGCAGCAGCAAACTTTAGATCAAGAGGGGTTAATGGGCTTCTCGCTACATTATTAAGACTTAATTTCTTGTTTATTAAGAGACTGTCCTGTTTAGAGTTGCTTTCCCATTAGGGCATTGCTGCAAATTGCCTCTTCACCTCACAGAGGCCTTTCCTAGGCGTCTGTCCTCGGGGGGCCCTGCCTCTCTCTCTGCAGCCCGACTTGCGGAGGGGAACAAAGTGGACTCAGCCACATGGGGGGGAGGGGGAGGACTGAGGTGGGAGCTGATCATCTGGCCTTTTCAGTCACTAGGGGCTACAACTTCAGGGTGGAGGGTGGGGGTCTGAACTATACTAGTAGCCTCTGGGCACCCCTCATCCTTCCCTTCAGAACCCCTGTGACTTTCTTCTCAGACTTCCTCTTAGCCAAGGGGAGATGTCCCACAATGCAGGGTGGGAAATGAGTAGACACAGAAACATACACACGAGTACAAAAACATGAACCCTGGCACATAAGAAAACATTCATGCAATGTACACACATGTGCATGTGCAAGCTCACATATACCCATATGTGGACATTGCATCCACAAGCACAAGTCCACTGAGTGTACAAGAAGGTTCACACACGGGCTGACTTATATCCAAGCACAGGTAGGCATGTGCACACACCTGTCTATGCGTGCTGCAAGCTTATCATGAGCATCACACAGATACCCAGGCTCCAAGGGACTTCCTTTGGGCCAAAATATGATCTTTTGAGGAACTAAGGGAAATAGGTATTCCTGTGAGTCACCCTCCACCCCCAAAACTTCCCTTCACCGCCTTCTGTAAGAAAATCACTCCTGCCAAGCATTTTAGGAGTTTGATAGATCTCAGCAAAAAACTGAGGATCCCATGGATATGTCTTAGTTGTCGGCCCTCCCACCGCCTCCACTTCTTCTTTCTCACTCCCTTTCTTCCACTTTCCTCTCCCTCAGAGCCATACAAATGCATTTCCTTGTCCCACATGTGACAGTTTATGGATCGCAGTTGTTGTCTGAGTATGCCCTTAGGAACTCACCTGACACCTCAAACAGCTTATCAAAGCATTTCTCCTAAACGGGTACAGAGTTCTCCTTAGGAAAAATTACAGTGAATAAAATTTTGTGCAGCTCCTATATTTAGACAGGAAAACTCATATCTGGACAGAAAAATGATGTGTTCAATGTCCCCCATTCATTTAGTGAGTGGTTCCTTAACCCACTAAATGATAACAAGTATAATATCAACAATAACTGTACCAACAACAAAAGCAACGATGTGTTAGGTGCAAAACACTGCACTGCGCACTTCTGAGGTCTTATTTTATTTAATCCTCACAATCTAAATTTACTTAATCCTCACAATCTAAATTTATTTAATCCTCACAATCTCAATTAAACCAGTCCTATAGTTATCTCTAGTTATACAAAGGGAAGACAAGGCTTTGAGGAAGATTAACTTGCCAAGGGAACCCAGACCCGGTGAGGAGCAGGCAGCAGGATGGGAACCCAGGCAATCAAACCCCAGACCCTGCCCTTCCGTTCACTACAACTTACCACCTCCCTTCCCTCCCTCTGCATGAGGAGGCCCTTAAGAGATATTTTCCCATGAATGAAATGATGGTGTGAGAAGAACCTCACAGGATTCCTGGTGCCTTGTGTTCAATCAACAGTCAATCTTTCCCTTTCACGTGGCAGGAACATCTAGGGCCCGCTGTCCAACACCAAAACTCACTCCAAAGCTTTGCATATTTTAAAATGTTGTGCTGTAGAAACAGGAGAGGAGCAAGGCTCTGTGAATAATTCACCACCTCGCCTTGGAAAATTAAAAATATATTTCACCGCAAAAGAAAGGTCTGTCATTGGCGTTTCCAGAGATGCAGACAGAACACAGCCTCTAATGGAAGAACTGAATTGGTTGCAGCAATTTTATTTTTCAGGTAAAATGGGAAGTAGGAGAAGTTTAAAAAAAAGAGCTACAGGTTAATGCAACACTCAATGTAGAAGTGATTTCATTTTCACTTTACAAGAGAATAGAATTTATACTCCATGATTTAACATTCATAGTCGGACTTCACCTAATCCCTGACTAGCAACAAGCAACAAATCCATACCACTAGGTCAGTGGTCAGCAAACTCATTAGTCAACAGAGCCAAATATCAACAGTACAACGACTGAAATTTCTTTTGAGAGCCAAATTTTTTAAACTTAAACTTCTTCTAATGCCACTTCTTCAAAATAGACTCGCTCAGGCCGTGGTATTTTGTGGAAGAGCCACACTCAAGGGGCCAAAGAGCTGCATGTGGCTCACAAGCTGCAGTTTGCTGACCATGGCGCTAGGTTGTTTTGGGGAGTGGGTGGGTTGGTGGATGAATTACCAATGCATGACTGGTGTTAGGCTGAAAACTAGTGCAGGCTTTGTGGACTGAGAGCCCTAAATTAAAAGCGAAGGGTTAACTTTTCTGTTTTTGTTTAAATACATTGAATTTGAAAAAAAAAAAACAACAAAAAACAAACAAACAAACAAAAACTTAGCTTTGTCACATACTAGCCAGACTCTTCCAAGTCTCAGCCTCTTTACCTATAAAATGCAGATAATTTGACTTAACGTGCAGTTTTGGAGGACGAAAGACAATATACAATGCGTGGTATGGGCATATACTCAATATTAGTAGCTACTACTGTAAGGATGAATGACTTTGCCAAACCAATCCACATTCCTCACAACATCAACTTCCTAATCTGATCTTCCTCAAAAAGCAACTGCCTGCTCAGCCTAGAAAGCTTCCCTCCTTCCCTCCACCTGGTCGGCTCCTGTCCACCTGACAGCCACTTCCTCCCTGTGTGTGTACAAACCACGGTGGCCCATGGTGCTCACCCCTCTGCTGAAGGAGAAGACATCTAGTATCCTGTGTAGCTGCCATATGCCCTATCCAAAGGCCACTTGGCAGCTCTGAGGAGCTGGCATGGTGACTTCCCACCAAAGGGTTTTCTCAAACTTCAGTGGACCCAGTCGCTGTGGTGGAAGAACACTGATGACCGAGGGATGGCAGTGTATGCCATAAAATGATGCATGCAGGCAAGGCCCATGAGCATCCAAATGCAATAGTCTCTACCATCCCCCCTTTTATTCATTTCTTTGCTGCCTTTTATCCTCCCCTCTTCTCCTTACACCCTAAAGGCTGATTGGACTTGGCAGGGATGGGCAAGGCTGAGCAGGGTGGAGCAGCCCATCGGCCTTCCTAGTAACCTACTCCAAGCCCATAAAAGACACCAATGATACCCCCTTTGTGAAGTTCGAACCTCAAGCTATCAGTCCCTCAAGCAGACTTAAATTAACAAAGGCAATTCTCCAAACAACACCTGCATTGTAATTATTTCTCCAGATCAGACTACATTGCCAAAGGAACTAATACAACCAAATGAAGCATTCCCAACAACAAACTGAGCTAATTTCAAGGTGAAGCCTGCTTCCACAGAAGTTAGTAAAATGTCAAGGGAGACGGCCCCAGACAACAGAATCAACTGTTCTGAGATGACCACAAGAACCGAGTCAACCTGACTTATGTGGCGATATGTGCTTTGAAGAGATGGGCCATGGCAAAATGTCAGTTCAGCGTGGATCCCAGGGTACCCACCTCCCTTCCTTCCCAGATCCAAAATCATGACAAGGCTCTGGCCCCGTGGCTGCTGACCTACCTCCTAAGGTGGCAGAGATGAGGAGGTGGGTGCCGTACTTTTTGATGATGGTGTCGATGAACTGCTGAGTGGTGGGTCTCCTGCCCAGCAGGCGGATGCTCCTTTGAAACTCCGGCATGAGGGGCACTGGGTGACGGACCAGGTCTCTCCTCTCGATGGCTGTGTTCCTCACCTTCCAACGGGCAAACTCCCTGGGCAGGAGAGATGAGTGAGACTCTGCAACTTACCACCTCTACCCCAAGCTAAAGCCTACCCACCATCCAGATACCTCTCTTATGGGAGAGAGTGACTACAATTAGCCTTCATATTTGTCAAGTGATACTTAGAGCCGGAGCTCTCAATCCTCTTCAGCCAACAAATATTTATTGAACACACTTCTCATCCCTGGGAGACTTTGGTGAACCAGAGAGACATGGTCGTGTTCTCATGTAGCTTACAGAGCAGCAGGGATACAAACGTACCACTGTTGTCTCCATGCTTATCCACCTCTCTCACTAGGCTGTGAATGATACCATAGAAATGGGATAGTCCTAGGTACATGTTACATGGTAAGACTAATGAGAATGCTAGCTGGATGAATAAATCAACCAATGAATGGATGAAAGGGAAGAAGGGAGGGACAGAGGGGGAAACAGGCTGTGTAACAATGGGCAAGATCTATGGCACAAAGCAAACTGAGACCTGTCCTAAGACAATTACAAAATCAAATAAGCCCAGAGCTCAGTTTAATTAAAAAATTTAATATGAGCTCATTGAGCAGTTACAATCTGGAAGAAATTAAGCTGGGTTCTGAGGACTGGGGGGTTGGGAGGTTTCATCTTTCCCTTCACTAATGATAAGATAGAGCAAGACCAGAGAGCACTGAAGGTGGGAGTCCAACTTGGCAGGCTCTCACTCCACCTCTTGTAAACTGTGATGCGATCTTGGACAGAGCATGTCACTTCTCTGGGCCTACCTTTCCTTATCTATAAAATCCAACTAGTAGTATCTTTTTCCTACGAAGCACAGATTCCATGAAGCACAGGGTATGAAAATGCCTCTGGAACTGCCAGGCACTAATTCAGTGCGAATTCCCAGACACCTAAATCATTAAAGGTTCCCGGATGATGGACAAGGAGCATGCACACTGAATCCCAGAAGGAACTTAAGGGACCTTGGTTCAGGTGCCCTTTGCTTCAGTAATAACCTCTGTTCTTACCAAAGACGAAGTTACCCAGGAATAATCAGCTCTCCAACCTGCCTGAGTTACAAGCTCTAGGTCCCTTGAGAAAAACAGACCAGCCAAGAGAAGTATAAGGTCAGCAGAGATAAATGATGGGAAGCGGAGTTTAATGAAAAGGTCTCTCTCTCCTGCCACAGGATGGGAGAGACAAATGAAGGACGGGGCAGGGAGCAAGAAGAGGCAGAAGAGCGTGGGAATCCTGCCGGACATGCCCAGGTAATTCAGTGGTGGCGTCTGATCCCTGACGCAGAGGAGACTGGGTGTGAAGAAAGCTTTCACATCGCAATATGTTTCCAAGCCTCGGAGCTACAGTCTGTCTGCTTAAGAAATCTCTGTCCATAATTCATAGCATAGTTCAAATTCTAAATAAAGTGAGCTCAGTATCGTAGACATGGATACTTATTAAATCAATCCGCTGCACTCAGTGAACCCTTGCAGGGCACAGAGGATCATGTCTACAAAGGGGGATGGGCATGTCATAGTCCTGTGGCCTGAAGAAGCTCACAGTTTGGCAGGGAAGAGAAATTTCCAATTTATTTCAAATCAAGGACTACAGAATTCAGAATAAGGAACCCAGATGTCTCAGGTCTCCCAAGGTTGCTCTGTAGAGGAGGTCACACCTGAACTATTGTTTTGAAGTTCCCATGGGACTGAGACAAACGGAAATGCTGTTAACACAAGGAAACACACACAGCTATTCACGTGGAGGAAAGGGCAGGAGCACAGTGAGTGAGAGGGGGATACATAATGCGTATGGGAAGGGCTGAACAAGCCAGGAGGTGTAGGAAGGGGGTGAAGATTTTGACAAGATGGGGCAAGTGGGGTGACCAGATATGGGGAAGGGAAGGGGATGTGAGAGCTAGTGGTGAGGAATTCCATAGGTGTGGTAAGTGGCTTGGACATGAATCCCAATGACCCTAGGCCCCTGGTGTTCACACCCCATGTAATCTCTTCCCAATGAGTGTGGGCACAAGTGGACCCAGCAACTTGCTTCTAAAGAATAGAATAGGAAGGGGAGTGAATATTACTTTCACGATTACATTACACAATATGGCCACTTCTCTCTATATATTTCTCTCTATATAATTTTAATTAAAAAAAAAAACAAGATATCCTTGGGTGAGAGTAAAAATAGAAAGCAATGAGAATCATCAGATATTTCTGAAGAAAACATTCTTTCCTCATCAGATTATCCCTGAAATTTATTGAATTATATTAAATTATATACATTAGTTATGGAATTATATATATATAATATATATATTATATAGTGTGTGTGTGTATATACACACACACACACACACACACACACACACACACACTATATAATAAATAGGTAACATGCAAATTGACCATCACTCCAACACACAAGATGACCACCCCCATGTGGTCAAAGATGGCCACCCCCATGTGGACACAAGATGGCTGCCACAAGATGATCGGCAAGGAAGGGCAGTTGTGGGTGATCAGGCCAGCAGGGGAGAGCAGTTGGGGGTGACCAGTCTGGAAGAGGAGGGCAGTTGGGGTGACCAGGCTTGAGGGGTAGGGCAGTTGGGGGGGAACCAGCCTTGCAGGGGAGGGCAGTTGGGGGGACCAGGCCTGCAGGGGAGAGAAGCTGTGGGGACCCAGGCCTGCAGGGGAGGGTAGTTGGGGGCAACCAGGCTTGCAGGGGAGGGCAGCTGGGGGCAACCAGGCCTGCAGGGGAGGGCAGTTAGGGTGATCAGGACTGTAGGGGAGAGCAGTTGGGAATGACCAGGCCTTCAGGGAGGGTAGTTAGGGGCAACCAGGATGGCAAGGGAGGGCAGTTAGGGGTGATCGGGCCAGAAGAGAAGGACAGTTGAGGGCAATCAGGCCAGCAGGGGCGCAGTTAGGTGTCGATCAGGCTGGCAGGGGAGTGGTTAGGGGGTGATCAGGCTGGCAGGCAGAAGCGGTTAGGGGCAATCAGGCAGGCAGGCGAGCGGTTGGGAGCCAGCAGCCCTGGATTGTGAGAGGGCAGTCAGACATCCCTCGAGGGGTCCCAGATTGGAAAGGGTGCAGGCTGAGCTGAGGGACACCCCCCCACCATGCCTGAATTTCATGCACTGGGCCTCTAGTATATATATGTGCATAGAAACTATTACATAGACATATACAGTATACTAGCTGAATATATAGTTTTATATGTTATATATTATCATTATAATACTATATCACATATGTATTACTTTTATTTATAATTTATGACCCTGGGTTACTATTTTTTTTATGTGGCTATGTCTACATTCCTCAAAAGTAACACACGGAGAGGTTATGCAACATGACACAAGTCACAGAACTCTACCAGTTAGTGGAAGAGCTGAAAGTAGGAAACCAGTATCCTGATTCATAAATCATTTTTTTAATGTAGACACTGAGAGGTAGATATGAAACCATAGTAGAAGCAAAATTGGCCCAAAGGAAATATGCCACCCACCACCGAAGTACAAGCCCGTGACTCAATCCGTTTTGCTTTTTTAACAGCCTCCATCGTCTTCCGAAAATGCACAGCTACACCCCCAGGGCTTGCCCTCTGTGTTGCTTCCCTGAAAAACTAGGGGGGAAGCTGAGGCTGGGTTCCCACTCCTCCCTGGCAGGTGTTGCCAGGCCTAAGGCGGGGATGGGTGGTGGCCTGCTGAGCAGGGCCAGGCTCTTGGGAGGGGCCCAGTCACTGGGTTGCTATGAAGCGCTGGCTCTGTGCCAGGATCTGCATGTTCAACATCACCAACAGAGCCATGAGCCTAAGGAACCCATCTTCCTGGAAAAAGGAGATGACTAGGAGAGCCACTTAACCACAGTGTGCTACTCGCAATGGTCATTTTAGTCACACAACCATCAGACAGGAGGGTCCCTGACCTCGTTGGGAGAAGGGGCTGGGTTGGGAGCAGACCTGTCAAAGAATTCACTGTACAAGTTGAATCTTAAAGGGCATGTAGGGTTTGGACAAGGATAGTGAAAGCATGGTTTAGGAAGAATGAGTTCTCCTCCTATGAAGGAAAATGAGAGAAGGTAAGACAGTTGGAGGGAGAGGGATGAACATGTGTGTGTAGCATTTGTGTGTGTGTGTGTGTGTGTGTGTGTGTGTGTGTGTGGTGTATGTGTATACATGGACATATAAAATGATTAGAGGTAGAGACAGACAAGTTGTCAGGGACCACATGACAAAGCGCCTTGTGTGCCCCACTTTGTTATATTAGACTTCTGTCTGTAAACTGTTCTTATTGGCCAACAATCCAGACTAACGCCTTTCAGAGAATAAGTTCACATGACTCTGTGACATCATAGGGATGTTGTAGCAAACACTGGTAGTCACATGATTCTACAAGTGTGTACTCTTCGCCAAAATGCACACAGGTGAAAGGGCTGTAGGGGACCCAGAGCCATTCAGAAGTAGAATTAAACAACACTAGAGTTGAAAGGATGGATTTAGGTTTTCAAAATCTGAGCACCTAGTATTTTTCCAGATCGGAGGATAGAGCAGTTAATAAATTAAAGTCCTGCTATCAAGGATCATGCATGGAGGTGAGGGTAGACAGATAACGAAGAGACAAATGTGTAAATGTGTCAGAGGGACATACATGTTAGGAAGACAAAAAGCAGAGGAAGAAGGTCGAGTATCCAGGGGTGGGTGAAGGTGTGGTTTTATATAGATGGTTGGAAAAGCCTTCCTGACTCGATGACATTTCAGGAAAGACTTGGTGGAAATGAAGAGACCAGGGAGTTACTCGGCAGAAGAGTGATCTAGGAAAAGAAAAGTGGGTGCAAAGGTCCTGAGGTAGAAATGTGTTCACTAGGTTTAGGGAGCACTGAGCAGGCAGGTCTAGATGAGTAGATAAGTCAAGATAAGATGAAAGGGGAAAAAAACACCTTAAAATATGGAATTAAAAGATCTCAAAAAGATAAGTTAGATTTGATAAAGATTTTTTATTTTTAAATTCTAAGTAATATAGAAAGTCAATAGAGAGTTTTTGAACAATGATCCAATCAGACTTATGTTTGAAAAGAGGAGCAGGCAATCTTGTTTTCTGTAAAGGGCCATGATAGTAAATATTTTGGTTTTGCTACCATAAACAATACATACATAAGTGAGCATGGCTGTGTTCCAATAAAACTTTATTTACCAACCAGATGGCAGGCTAGATTTGGCCCAGAGGGAGTATGACCCCTGTTCTAAAAGCATCACTGACGCCTTTCATAGAAGTCATCAAATTTAACTCACTCAACCCACAGATGGGAAAACTGACTTTCAAAGACATTAAGTTATTTACCCAAGATCACACACCATGACTGGCAGGGCTGAAATCAGAACCTAGCTCAGCACTCCAAATATAGTACCCTTTCCATTGCAACGTTGCACCTTTGAAAAAAAAAACACACACGTAAAAAAAAGTAAAAAATAAAAGAGAGTGAGGAAGCCTTGCCCGTCACCCTGCCTAATTGCTCTGCTGGCCCAGGAACAAAGTCATGTAAGTTCTCAGTGCATTGAGCACAACGGAACACGTATCTCTCCTTCTGAGCACACAGCACAAGTTGATTCCCCTTGGAGGAGAAGGAGCACTCACAAAGGCACAGGATCCCTGGAATATGCTTATGCCCAATGAAGCCTCCCAGCAGGACAGGCATACCAATTAGACTGAGACTAAAAAGGGGTCCTGGATGGGGGATAGGGGGTAGCTGCAGCAAAGCCCATCCAATGAGGGAGTGGAAGATGGAGGTTCCTGATGACAGAGGCAGAGGATGGATGGAGATTGGGGACTTCAGATAAGGCTGGAGAGAAAGTGGTCAGTCCAACGCTTAGCATCGCCTGGGTAGGAAAGCTCACTCATCCTCTCTACTAACGCTCTGTTCTCCTGTGTGTGAACGCATGCACCCCCCCCCCCCCCCGCCACACACACACACAAACACAGATGCACACACACCCATTCAATGACACACGGAGCATGAGGTGGCACTGAAGGAGAAAAGGTGGTAAGACAGACAGGAGAACTGGGAACTGACTCTGTGCCTAGAGAAATAAGCTGATTTATTAGATGGTCTTCAGCTCTGTATCTCTCAGCTTGGGCTCTGGAGGGAGAAATCTTGGGTTAAAACCTAACTGCCACTGATTAGCTGTGAGATAGAGCAGCGGTTGGTCGCCAACCTTTCAGACCTCACAGACCACCAGTGGTCCGCGGACACCAGTTGGCAATCCCTGAGATAGAGGAAAAGTTTGCTTACAATCTGTGAAAAGTGGATGTGATCCAGGGGATGCATGTCTACCCTAGAGGGATGGGTTTAGAACTGTATTAATTCATGAAGCACAGTCAGTACCTAGAACATAATAAGGCCTCAATAACACTCTAGCATTAAAGGCATTATCAATATTCTAGCTGTCGCTATGCTTATAGGAGAGGCTACAATGGGAAGGTGGGTGACAGTGGATGGATGGTAGGATGGGAGAGAAGGGGAAAACAATCGCGATATTTGTTTCCCCCAGTAGGCAGACCTTCTGGGATAGGTGGGGTTTGAACCTTGTGATATACGGTACCAGTACTGAGTCTGAATTGAAGAAATGCACCAATAGTTTATAAACTTCCTCCCAGTCTGTTTCCTCCTATATGCCACGCAGACCAACAACATGCATCTCCCTGCAGTGTGCTGAGTTAAATAAAATAATGGTGGGAAAACTTCTTGGTAAATTGCAACAGGGCACACACAATTGTAAGCTGCTGTTGGTATTTTTTTTATTATTTGCGTAGGGCACATGTATAATGATGCTTCTATTGCTTAGATTTTTCTTTTGTGATTCCTCCTGAAAAATGGGGTGACAATTTCTATTTTTCAGGGCCTTGAGAGAGCACCACAGGGTGAGTGCTGGAGAATGTGAGTTCCCTCCACAACTGAGGCTACTAACGATGAGGGAAGAAGTGAAGGGCAGCTCTCCTCTTCTTGACAGAACATGTTTTGCAGCTTCTTTTTCAATTAAATCTGATCTCATAACGGAAATAATTGGAGGTGATTTTCAAAAACACATTCCATACAGACTTAAAAATACAGAGAAATGACAAAATAAGGAGAAAAATTAAATAAATTTCTGGTTAAGATGCACATGCAAACTGAAGTCTATGAAGTCCTGTACATCTGATCACAATGGACTACCAATGTCTCTGAGCTTCCCTGCAACCAAAGGGAAAAGAGAATTCCATCCAAAAGAGCCACTCAGTCAAGGTTTCTTTAAACCAGTGGTTGCCAACCTTTCGGATCTCACGAACCACCAGTGTCTGCGGCCCACCGGTTGGTGACCGCTGGTCTAGAGGATAACTGAGCAGTTGTTCAAAGTTGCTGTAGAAACACAGATGTCCTGGATATTACGTTAGGACACAACAATCTTCCATATTTTCAAATAAAGAAGTGGACGTAACGGATGCTGGTAGGGGGTGTCTTCAACAACCCATTGTTTGTGTGATGGGCTCACTATAGCCTTATGCATATGCCAAGCCACCATACAGTAGAACAATTCCGTGAGAGTCAAATCTATTACAGTCTAAATATGTAGCTCTCTAGTGGTCTGGTTTAATCCAAGGGTACATTTCAGAGCAGTTTATAGACACTGTGGTCCCCATAAATGTTTATTGAAAGCATGACTGATTACGGTTATAGGATGTTAGCATTTGTTTACTCCTGGGCGGCTTATCCCATTGGTTGTGTTAACAAATCATTTGGAAGTAGAATAAAAACAAGCCTCTGAATAAGGGGTGCTGAGGGTGAGGACCCTAGGACCACTTCTGTTATTGTAAGCAGCAAGTTATCCCCACAGATGAACAAAGGCAGGAGAGAGAGAGAGAGAGAGAGAGAGAGAGAGAGAGAGAGAGAGAGAGAGAGAGAGAGAGAGACTTGGGGAAAGGTGAATCCAAGGGCACATGTGAAGTGGAAATGATGCATCTTAACAAGAAAAGAGTCTGCAACATGCCACCTGCTTGTGACACATCTCCTGCCTGCTCCATGCCCCGGAATACAGTGGAAGCCAGGTGGATCTCTGGGGCATTCTGGCCCCAAAGGGATGAGGAGACATGCATATGAATAGTTTTATGTTAATTACAAAACACTGGCTTAACGTTAGAGAACAACCCTTGCTTACAATATACATATAAGCTTTCCCCTTTCCTGAAGTGTGCTCCCTTCAGTAACAGCACCTGGAGCCACACTAACCCTGGCAGCCACTCCGAAGGCGCTGGGAGAACGAAGGTCAGAGATGTGGGGGAAGCTCATCCAAGAGAAGCACCTGGAACTAGCTCCCTGCTTCTCATGGAGCAGAGACTTGAGGGGGAACAACAGAAACTCAACAAGCACACTGGGAACTACCCAACTCTCCTACAAACGGACCATTTTCAGAAGAGCAAATGGGATTCTCCATGGAGCACCGTTACTGAGGACAGGAGCTACTGTGGGGGTCATGGGGACTCATTCCGGGAAAGCAGCTTGCTTTCTTTCCCTTGGAGGAGCTGGAGTTTCCTGAGAGGCCCCCAGTCAGCTGAGGTGCCTCCCTGCCCCACACAGAATCCAGCTACATGGGAGAGCGTCAGAGTGATCATCCAAGGAGATAGCAGCCATTTCACAAACGAGGAAGCGGAGGCCCAGGGAGAAAGGGACTTGCCCAAGGCCACAGCACCATCAGGGGTCAGAGGGACAGGGATCTGGGTTCCTGGTCTCAGATCCAGTGTTCTCCATCCCCATCCACTGTCCTATCCCCTCATCTCAATTTTGTGGGGTCAGTAGTACTCAGTCCTTTACAGAGTTCTGTCATCACATACATCATCTTCCTGACAACCTGGAAAATGGGGGCGAGGGTACTGCGATCCCCATCGGAAGTGGAGGAAACTGATACCCAGGCCCAAGAAGGACACATGGCAAACCCACGACAAAGATGGGATAGAAACTCAGATTTAAGGATCCCTGCTTCCTCCTGCTCTCTCCTCCTCCTCTGACCACTGGAGACACACGTCACCATCCCTGGGGGGGCAGTGTTAGCTCTTCCGATCCACCTTGCCAGGAGCCCCTCCTGTGCTCTGCAGGAGAAGAGTGATCTACACGATACCGAAGAAAAGCAAATGCTCGTTCACTGAGCATCTGAAAAGGAGACACACGATAGGTCCTTT
The DNA here is from genome assembly GCA_026230045.1 of Corynorhinus townsendii. Lineage (NCBI taxonomy): Eukaryota > Metazoa > Chordata > Mammalia > Chiroptera > Vespertilionidae > Corynorhinus > Corynorhinus townsendii. The sequence goes on along the minus strand of JAPDVU010000005.1, from coordinate 163,904,002 downwards.
CCCAAAGACCTGGCACTGTGGGAGGAGCTAAGCCTAAAGTCAGAAAGGCCTGACTGAGTCCCAGGAGAAAGCCACTCATGAGCTGAGTGACCCCTTGCATATTGCTCAGCCTCTCTGAGCTTCTTATCTGTGTGGCAGGAATCCCAGACCTTACCTGGCAGGGCTGCTGGAAGGAGTGAGCATAATGAATGCAATTAATCCGGCAGCAGTAGCTACTCAATAAATGTCCACTATTTCCCCTTGGCAAGGCATTCTAAAATGGGAGTTTGCAGCATAACACATAACTCTTAATGGATCTTTTAAATAATCTTAATATGCCCATGGGCTCCTGGGATTACACAAACGGCATATAAATAAAATATTTAAAATTCTGTTTACTCAATTTGTCTCTCTGCTTATTTCCAAAGCATCTATTGTGAAAGCATGACTCATAACTAAATATAGATTAATAAAAGTTTGGAGCAGCAATTATTTTCCAATTATCATAAATCCCATTAAACATTGCAATTATATGAATTCTCTCTTTCAGATCACAAATTCTGAGAGCTCCGAGGGACCACAGAGAAGGTCTTCGTGCTGCCTTCCATCTTCGGATGGGAACATCCTGAGAGGGGAAATGACTTTCCAGGGACACACAGCTGTGAGGGGCAGAGGTGGCTTAAATCCGAGCTCACACCCACACAGACCTCTGCTCGCTTCCCGCTGCCACACAGCGCATCCCTTAGGAGAAAAAAATGAACACTTTCTTCCACCGCAAGGAATACTCCGCTGACTGTGCTGCCATCTCAGAGTCTCGCCACATCCACAGTCCTACTTAGGTTCTTCTTTGGTTTCCCTGTGGAATTTATGACTTGATGATTCAACAAGTGCTCCTATTCTTCCTCTAAACTAGTGAAGAAATATCTTGTTCTTCAACTCATTCAATAGACATTCACTGACCTTCTGGTCTTATGTCAAAAAGTTGGGATCTAAAGCCATCCATTACCTAAATGCATCAACGTCCTCAAAGATGCTTTAACTCAGTGGTCCACAAACTGTAGCCCACGGAACAAGTGTGTCCCACTCTCTGTTGTGTAGATACATTTTTATTGGGACACAGTCACTGCATTTGTTTATGTATTGTCCATGGATGCCTACAATGCAGAGTAGGATCCTTGCAACAAGACCACTGGATCCACAGAGTCTAAAATATTTACTCTCTGGCCCTTTACAGGAACAGTTTGCTGACCCTAATTTATCCCATTGACCTAGTCAGTGAAACAATGTATTTTCAGGGAATAATCAAGGATAAGCCAGATCAAAGATTTATAGATTGAACTACTCAAAAAGTAGATCAGTAAATTCTGTGTGCTTTTAACAAAAAGATTCCCTTGTCTTAAAAATATTTGAAAACTACTGGACCAAAGCAAATTAGCAAACAAGGATATTTTCCCATGCAGCCTGTTGGAGCATCTTTGAGACTAAATAAAGTCACTCTTGAAAATATAAATTAGAAGGAACTGATCGAAAAAAATGCCAAGATCACACCTGAGTATGAAAATAAACATGTTTCAAGTAGAATTTATGATTTGATGGTTAAACAAGGTAATTGGTTTAATGTATGCAATGATGAAAAAATACCATCTGGGGCGCCCACGGCACTTTCAAAGGTCTTCGCCCAAACACCACGAGAAGAAGGATAGCACCGACTTTCCATTACAACCCGATGTGTTGTGAGGCCATGAAAACATGGCTCTGTAAGTGAGAATTAGGAGGACGGGGAGACACCAACAGAAAATCAAAGCCCTACTCAATAAAGCAAGTCTTTCTGACTGAGAGAACTAATCAGAAGAGGGCAGGATTCCCTAGGACAAGCATGTCAAACTCAAAGGCTAACACAGGCCAAATTAATGAGGCATGGGGCCTGCGGGCCACGAGTTTGACATGCTTGCCCTGGGAAGTAGGGAGACCCCTGTCTGAAGATATGGAAGTGGAGTTTGAGTAACTGATCGATGGGGATCCAGAGCCCACAGGGTGGTTGCAAAGTGTTGCTGTTATTGTCTTTACTGACTAGGAGAACCAACGAGTTTCAGGAAAGAGACCATATGTGGGACATTAGTTAATGTCTTCTGCGCGCCCAGGTGAACCGGAAATGTTTCAGCGGGAGTTAGTCACTGTAACCACTGACAGGTATGTTAGTTTCACATGGGCAGCACCAGGTGACAGATGACAGTTATGGGAGAGATTCCCTACGTTTCTGTTTTTAGCTCTGGTTAGTGGGATAATAATACAAAACACACTGAGAGATGTCAGTCCCCTGGTCTACCCCATAGCTTCCCCCAGAATCTGAATGTTAACTCTATTCCTTCTCCTAAAGCACATAAAAATGGTCCCTTCCCACTGAGTGGTCCTTTGGGTCCTCTGTTTTGCTGTCCCCACAAACAACTAGCAAATGTCATTGTTCTTGGGCATAAGGGCATGTCAATGGCCACATCCTATGAAAGCCACTGCAAGATCACTGGTACTTTCCCAACCCCTCTCTTATGCAGAGGCTAAGACACCTAACTCCATAGACTCAGGCACAAGTAATACCTATTTTCCAACATTGGACATGCTTGGTTCTTCAGATCCATATGCCCAAACATAAATGTATGCTGGCCTCTAACATGGGCCAGCTTCCTTGCATTAATACTCACAAGCACCCTGGGAGATGGTTATAGTCATCTCCCTTGCACATATGAAGAAACTAGGGTTCAAGGACCCAGCCAGATATAACTCTATGACACTATGGGCACATCATATTTGACTTATGAAGACTTTCAACCCAAGATTCCGTCTAGCAAGCTAATTGCCTATTATGAACCTCAAGTCCATGAATATATAGAAACTGTTCTTAAACCACATCTTGCATTTTTTGGCAAAGTGCTGCCAATATTTTGGCCTCCTTAAAGGCTAACATTGGGTGTAGAGGAACAAGCTTTGAACTTCAAGCAAAGGCATCATAAACCCACCGTCTACTTCATCATGATACTCTGGACGACCTTAGACAAAAATCCTCTTTGCATTTCACTTTTCCCATTTGTAAAACGGGCAGCTGGACTGGCTTAGTGGACCTCAAATTTTGATTTAGATATGAAACATTTGGTTCATCAATGCATTCTTTCAAGTAAGTATTTTTGTTTGTTTATTTTGGAGCATCTGTCGGTCTCTATTTTAGGTGCTGGTGACAGAAGTTAACCATATAGACAAAGAATTTGCATTTTGCTGGGGAAAACACAAATAATAATAGTCCAATACGTATTTTGCAAAATAGAAAAAGTAGACATAAGTAGAACTTCCCTGGGAATGGGGAGGGACATAGAAGCCTGTCTCTCCCCTCACCACCTATGTTTCAGGCTACAGAGCCCAATCAGAGTCAGACTCTAAGTGTGCTTTGTGAAATGAGGTCCACAGGCCATCTGCATCAGACTTCGATGTAAATCCATGTTAAATTACAGAAACAAGAGCTCACTTACCCCAGCAAGTCAGAGCTCTATCTCCGCCTTTTGACCAAGTTTCTGAGGGATGCTTCTACAGAATAAAACTAAGAACCTCAGGATGATGGGCCCCTGAGGTCTTCCCTGCATTTCATTGTCTCTTCCTGCATTCCCTTGTAGTCAACTCCTTCCCAATGCACTGAGTCTCAGCTAGAAGTCACTTCTGCAGGAAACTTTCCCCGACGCCCCCAGCAAGCTCACGTCCCCGAACCACTGAATGTACCTGGCAATTATATTCTTATGCGATGGTTTTATTGTCATCCCCTCCACGGGGCAGGGACTATATCTAGTTTGCTCAGCTCTAGTACATTCCTGGAACTTATAAAGTGCCCAATAAAGAATTCATAAATAAATGCAGGCAGCACGAGTGAATTTATGAATAGATGTCTCCTTTCTAGCACTAAGAAACTCAGTTTCTAGACACGCCCCCCCCCCCCCCCCCCCCTACAATCAGATCGTTTCCCTGCCAACACTCAGCCCCTAGAATCTGGCAAGTTACCTTAGGACTCTGTTTCCAAACTGCCCAGCCTTCAGTGACTTCCTGTTTCTATTTATGACTGTACCCTGTTCCATGTGTAGACAAAGGTGGCAATTTAAGCCTCAGGAGTGAGAAGTTTTGGAATTAATCCTTAACACCCTAGTGCTTTCATTTTTTCCCTTTTCTAATCAGTAGCACATCTAATAAATCCAAAGATCTGCAGGATAGATTCTTATGGGATTAACTAAAACCAGGTTCTTAGCCAAGACACATGGAGGTGCAACTGCCACCCACCTGGTTTCCCGCTTCCACCTTGACAACCCTACAATTTCCCTCATTATTACAGCCAGAATCCTCCTCTCCAAGTAGGGCTTGGCTCCTCACACCTCCTCCACCTTGCTGAGAAACCATCAATGAGTCCCCGCTATCTACACAATTCCTGTTCAAGATTCCCCATGACCAGAGTTGAACCTCAGATTTCTAGCTCCTTCCTCTATTACCACAGCCTTACTCCACTCAAACTGAACTGCTCTGTGCACCCACCTTCACCTTTCCCTTTGATTTTAATGAACTTCCAGAGATTAGCCACCACCTAAAATATAGCCCAAAGCACACAATGCTGAGTGCAATGCCTTCCATGGCCTGTCCTGCCCGGGACCCTCCGGCTTTATTGTGACACCTAATCTCCCCTTGGTCCCCGCAGGTACACAGTGTGTTTGTTATTGTTTTATTGAGCTCCATCGAGTGTGCAAACCCACTCTCACCTCCAGGCTTTCCTATATGTTGAAAAAACTCACTGCTTCTGCAGGTTCATTCTTAGTCACCAATAGCACTTTGCACTTTCCCAATGAAAGTGTGCATTACCCTGCACTAAAATTTCCTGTTTACTTCCTCCTGCTCCTGCCACATGATGCATTCTGCGTGAGAATAAAAACAGATAACTAGTGCAGTGTCCTCAGCACCTCACTGGAGGCCTGGCATAGAGTAGGTCTGAAATAGCTGAGGAAAGAATAAACATGTCACTGTCATGCTCAGTTGGCTCCATGACTTACCATGTATTCGCTCAGTCTACCAACTTTTGAGCACCTACTATGTTCAAGGCAGTTTTCTATAGGAAGCAGATAACTGTTGTCCTTGTCAAGCTTATATTCCAGTAGGAGTGCGTCAATAAAGCAATGAATATGCCACGAAATGCCAGACAATGTTAGGTCTCATGGAAAAATAAAACAAGGTAAGAATACAGAAAATGAACAGGATGGAGAGGGTTCATTTTTATATGGGGCAGTGGAAGCTTCTCCAAGGAGAAATACGACTGCAGACCTGAATGAGGTAAAGGAGATTTAGATCTGTTCCAGGCAATGGGAAAAGCAACTTCAAAATGTCCAATGCTGTGAGCAAACAGAGTAATTGAAAAATGACCAGAAGGTCAGTTTGGAGAGGTAGGGAGGGATAGCAGGGGCGACCTGAAGTAGGTCCTGGCGAAGCATGATGAGGACTCTGGATTCTGTATTAAGTGCAGTGAAAGCCACTGGAGGAGCCTGGGAAGGGTGACAGAAGTGGAGTTATTTCAGATCACTCTGGCTGCTCTGTGAGCAGAGCTGAAGGTGGGAAAAGGACACGAGTAAAAGGCGGGATGGCACCAGGTGGCCACTGCAGTGGTCCAGACAGAGGCTGATGGTGGCCAGGATGAGGGTGGCAGTGGTCAAGATGGCAATAATACTACAGGTATATTTAAGAAGTAAAACCGATAGGATTTGCTGGTCTGGGATATGGAAGCCAGAGAAGAGTCTTGAGTGCTTTAGGCCATGGGTGCAAAAACTGGGTCAATAGCGAGGCCGTTAAATGAAACTGGAAACATTGGTAGAGAAGCACATTAGAAAGGAGAAACCAAGGATTCAGAATTTGATATGACACAGTTAAGAAGGCTATTAAATAGCTGGGCATACGAGTCTGGTGTAGGCTGGGGATATAAATGTGAATCGTCAGGATAGATCATATAAGGCCACGAGAACAAGTAAGAACAGATGAGATCATCAAAGCACAGGGATATGTAGAGAAGAGGCCCAAGGCCTGGGCTTGATGTGCCAATATCTAGAAATTGAAAAGAGAAGGACCCAGCAAAGGCACTGAGAAGGTGATCCAAGTCAACATGGAGGGTCAATGAAAGGGAAGCTGAGTAAAGACAGTATTTTAATTAACATAAAACCGAAACTCTCTACCACGCCTTATATGAACTGACCTCTCTATACCACTCCAACCTCATCTTCGACCATTCGTCTCCCATGAACTCTACCCCAACCACAGTGGTTTTGTTCAATCCTCAAGTAGGCTTGGATGCCTTGGCTCTCAGTGCCTTCGTAGCCTGCAGGGGGCACACTTCCCTAGGTCCCTGCAATGCTGCCCCCTCAGCATTCGAAGTTCCAAGTCACCAGCTCGGAGAGGCAATCTCTGACCACCAAAACTAAACTAATCCCATCCTGTTATCCAGATTTTTATTTACTTATGACAATTGTATCACCGTCTGCAATTATTTGATCCATTTGCTTACATTTCTCCAGTATTCTCCAGGCCTCAGCCCTTCCCCTTACTACAACATAATCTCCAGGATAAAAACATGGTCTTTTTCACTGGAATGTTCGTTGTATGAGCCTATTAACTGTGTCCAGCACTTAGTAGGTGCCCAAAAGAAAATCCTTCTTCATTTACAGAAATTCCCCCAACACCTCCATCTCAAAGCAAAACACGAGAGACATGTGGCAGAAAGAGGACAGGCCTGGAAATCAAGACAGAATGCGGTTCAAGCCCCAATACTGCTTTTAGTCAGCTAGGTGGCTTGGTACCACTCACACATTTTTCTGAGCTTATTTCCTGCACCATGAGGATCATAAAGGTCCTTCCTCCACAGGTTTCCTGTTAGACGAAATGTACATAAAAGGCTGGCCACACAGAGGTGACCATAAAGGGTATTATCTTCTCATCATTATCCTTGCCTCCTCTGCATTCCCCAAGCAGGCACTTGAACCGCTCAAGACCTTGGATTGCAATTCTTTTCCATGTGGGGACTGACCCCATCAAACACTGTGAAATCATCAATACCAGTTCAACTCTGAGGGCACTGACTTGCAATTTCCAAATTCCTTGTAAACACTTATAGAATGAATCAGCCTCCCCTTCCTCAGGGGCATGAAGCGTTTTTAGCCTGAGTTTCTTCCACTTCATCTTTACTAGTGTCTTATCCCTTCATTGCTTCCTTGGGACTGTGGGAGTTCACCCACATAATCCCCTGCTGGTCACTCCTACCTCATGGTGTCTTCCTATTCTTTCTTCCTCCCCACCCCCATTAAGCTAACATTATACAATGCTTTCTAGTTCACAAATATTTCAAATACCTCTGTTTAATCCTCAAGCTGTTCTATGTGTAAAGATTTTCATTTATTCCATGCTTAAAATGTAGAAACAGAAGCCCTATAGGCAACATGACTCCAGGTACATGTGGCTTTGAATTCTCAGCTCTCTCCACTTTGCCACGCCATTCATTAATTCATTGAATGTGTCACTCATTCATTCCCACACTCACTCGGCAAATATTGATTATGCACCAGATACTAGTCTAAGTGTCTGAGAAATATCAAGGAACAAAACAGTCACAAATGTGAAACATTTTTTCTAAGGGGAAGTGACATACAAAAATAAATAAATAAAAGTAGTATATAAAGAAAGAAAAGTGACGCAGGGTAAGGGAGACTGGAAATGCCGGCAGAAGGAGGTACAATTTCAAATAGGATGCTGAGGCTCAGTGTGTCACTGAGAAAGGACCTGAAGGAGGCAGGGAGTGAGCTGTGTACATTGACACCCGATAGAAGAGCTTTCCAAGCAGATGGGACACCAGGAGTCCTGGTGACTGGGGGGCGGGGTAGCAGAAGGGAATGGCAGAGGGGATACGGGAGTCTGCCCGTGGAAGACATTCCTGACCACTGTGAGGATGTTGGTTTTCATTCTGACATTAATGGGAGCTACTGCAGGTTGTTGAGCTGAATAAGTGACATGATCTGACCCAAGTTTTACAAAGATCGCTCCGTCCTGAGGATAGGATGACGAAGAGCAGAAGCAGCAAAACTGGGCAGGCGGCTTCAGCCACAGTCCAGGGCAGTACAGGAACCAGGGGAATCACAGGAGAGGAGATAAGACGTGGTTGGATTCTCCATTTGTATTTTCAAGGAGGTAAAAATAGAATTTCCCAATGGATGCATGAGGGGTGTGAGAGAACAAGGAAAATCAAGGAAGACTAAAACGGTTTTTGGCTTGAGCAACTGCAAATATGGATCTTCCATGAACTTGGATGGGAAAACTACTAGCAGGATAGATCTGGCTGGTAACAGGGAGGAGCTGTCAGCAGTGCGGATTTGTTTCCTGAGAAGTTTAAGCAGGAAACATTATTGATCCCTCCATACACACCCACTCACTTTCAAAAATGATCTGAGTGAAGACTGACTCATTCAACCAACCAATACATGCCTACCATTCATTAGGAACTGCGCTAGAGAAAGGTACTAATATGGCTGGCCCAGCGGGTGGCCACTATGACTTGGCCAGCAAACTCTTCGCTGAATACTTGAACATAAAGGTCCAAAAGACCAGTCCTCCTTCTCAAGGAACTGAATCCAGTAGAGAAAGCTAAACTCTAAGCTCTGTAACATCGGGGACCACCAGGACTGCTCTGCATACTGCATCATCCCCAGACTTAGCCTCAGTATGAATATTATGGAAACGCACCCTAAATCAAGGAGAAAGCATGGGGGTTCATACTGGGAATTTATATGGTGGGACAAGCATGTTCTGCTGAAGACAGTGGCCACTGAGAGGTTATGTTCAGTAGATGTGCACATAGCAGGAGAAGTGATGTCATGACAGACAGTGGAAGAGCCCCCGCCAAATAGCCTGGAAGACTCATCATGTCACTCAGGAAGTATCCAGGCCGAAATGGAATATACTGAATCCAATCAAGAATCTAGATCTCACATCCAGTTTACAGGAAATACAGGGGTCAGAGGGGCAGGTTAACACCACAGGGAAACAATCCGACTAATCCAGAATGGGAACACTGTCAATACTGCTCTGGATTTTTCACAAAGTCAATGTTATTAAAAAAAAATCATAAGTAAAGGCTGGTGTGGGCAATTACAGACTGAAAAAGATTAGAGACACACACACACACATACACACACACACACACACACACACACAAATGCAATGTGTGAGCTTTGATTCCGAAAAGGAGAAACAGCACTGAAAGAGTCTTGGAGAACACTGTGGGTATTTAAGTAAATAGAGACTAGTTATTAGATTGATTGTTGGAACTGTTGCTAGTTTCTAAGGGGTTTTGTTAATATAATTATTTTTATTATGAAATGTATGCATTTTGTATTTATTGGAGGATGCATTATTTATTTTAATAAATGTATTTATTACTTATGCACGCCTTAATCCTAGAAGTGTGCTGAAATATTGTAGGGGGGATGGCATAATGTCTGCACTTCCATTAATTTAGAAGAGAGAAAAAGAGAGAGGGGGGGGGGAGAGAGAAAGAGATAGAGAGGAAGCAGATGTAGCAAAATATTCATGATTCTCAAATCTAGTAAAGAGCATACAGTTGTTGATTTCCCTTCTCTTTCATTTTTTAAAAAAATTTCAAAATTTTGACTTTTGTGGAAATATATTTAAAACATTTTTCAAAGTAATAAGTTAAAAGTTATTTTTAAAGGCAATTATATACATTGCACTTCGAAGTGACATCCTGTTGAGGGGACTGATCTGGGTGTCCAGGCTGTAATGCGTGTGAGAATGACCTGTGCTGAATTCCTAAGAGCAGATAAAACCATCACTTCCCTGTCTGCTGTGCAAGTGCCTCAGTACACCACCTGCAACTCCTGACAAGCCAGCTCCCAGGAGAAGGCAGAAGGAAACCAGCTACCCAGGCACAGCCGCGCAGCCCAACCGGGACCCAGCCTCTGTGTGTGTTGAACTTGCTACTTCCACACACTTTCTTCCGGCACCATTTCCTGCTCCCGCAAGAAACATGAAAATCCAGCTTTCCCAGTGGCCAAACAGGCCTGGGCCGCCATATTGGCCCATCTGAACTTACCGGGCCTCGTTTCGGATTCATACTCAGAATTTCCCAAGGTTCCCAGACATTTGTTCTCTGATGGTGTCAGAGAACCATGGCGGATATAGACCAGGACTTCAGGGAAATATTACTCAAACCCTCGATTTTACAGATGGAAAACTGAGACCCAGAAAAAAAGAAACCACCGGCCCAAGTTCAAAGAACTCTTTGATGAGAGAACCAGAAAGAGGATTCTGGATTCGTTCTGTTTCCAGAGCTTCCCGGGTTTTATTTCCCTGTGTGGATCATAAATTTCTTGGGTGCCTGACTTACTCCCCGGGCAGTGGGTGCTGACAGCTGCTAGGACTGTGCTGGGAACCAAAGGGCCCACCCGAGGCCGCTGGGCAGGTGTGATTTCAGCACCTGCTCTTTGGAGGGACCTGAAATGCCCTATGCACGTTTCTCCCAGGGCCCACGTACTCTGACCTGACAACTATCCCCTGCTCAACTCACTCCAGCTTTACTTCTAAACATGAGTAAATGTGATAGAAATGCACACTGCCCTGGGTTCCTGACTGGAGAAGAGAGAGCTAGAGCAGGAGCAGCGTCCAGGAGAAAGGTTTGCTGGGTCTGGGGGCTGGTGAGGATTTGAGTGAGCAAAGAAAAGGGATAAAGAAATCTCAGGGGTGGAAGACTTGTGAGCAAGGTGTAGAGGCTGGACTGAAAGCAGCATGAGGGAGGGCTGGGCTGGGGTGAAACCGGCATGCAAGGATTGGCCCCCTCTGTGCAGGTCATGCAGCAAGGCCAGGCACAGTGCTACTTCGGCCAGAAGCCTTCCAGACCTCGGACAGCCATGCACTGTGCTACTTCTAGCCAGAATCGGTGCCTTACAATCAGTTCATCTCCTTCCTACACATTAGTCGATAGCAATCGTTGACCACCTACCCTGAACCACGTACTTTAAAGAGTGTCTCACTCAGTTGTTTCAGTCAAAAGGCCAGGATGAAAATGCGAAAAACAGCAGGCTCAGAGAGGTGATGTTACTTGCCCAAGGTCACCCCGTAGAGCAGATCACTTTGCGACTATCCACTCTATGTGTCCATGGCTTTTTTTCACCCCCGGATGAAGAGCTCCCCAGGACAAGCCCCCTTTACCTCTGTCTTCGCAGAGCCTGGGCAGACTAGAGCCTGCAGAGGCTGGAAGCTGAAACGGGGAGTGAATGTGATTGGCAGCTGCCCCTTCTGAGTCCATCACTGTCTGTTTATCCTGAGTCAATCCCCAGATTGCCCAGCCGAGGAAACCTCTGCCCTCTTCTCTGCCCCTCCCACCAGCTGTGTTCTCTGAATGGCAGGTGCTTCCCAGCCCAGACAAGTAGAGAGCACACCGTAGGGGATGAGGGTGGAGGGAGAAGCCAGCTTCCCTCTTCTGGCCTTGAGTGACCCAGCCCTGGAAAGCAGGGCACTAGGAGAGGACACATGAGAGAGAAGCAAACTCTAGTAAGAAAAACAAAATGACTGGTAAGAGTTAAATGGCTCTACCACAGCGGCTAAGGGATGAGTGTGGTGGAGATGACAGAGAGCCTTTAGGAGCCCATGAGCTTCTGCCAGTGGATGAGCTAGATGGGCCTACATTCATTTCCCTGGATGATTTGGGACAGACCGTGTGCAGAGCCAGAGGAGCACAACCCCGAAAAAGTCCCTTCTGTGCACCAGGTTCCTTCTCCAGAAAGTGGGAGGGGTACTTCAGCCCTGCCTACCAGGGCCAAGTGAGAGAATGTGATGGAACCAAGTGCATAGCCAAGCTACAAAATAGGAAACGGGGACTCAGAGAGGTAAGTGATCTGTCAGAATCATAACGGATTGGAGTGGGTGGTGCCAAATCACAGAGAGCAAATCAGCACTTGCCTTGGAAGATCTAACTAAATTATAGATAGATGTAGAAATAGAAGATATAGATATAGATATAGATATAGATATAGATATAGATATATAGATATAGATGTAGATATAGGTAGGTGTAGGTGTAGATATATAGATAGATATAGATATAGATAGATGTAGATATAGATGTAGATGTAGATATAGATATAGAGATAGATATAGATATAGATAGATGTAGATATAGATATAGATGTAGGTATAGATATAGATGTAGATGTAGATGTAGATATAGATATAGATATGGATATAGATATAGATAGAAATAGGTGTTGGTGTAGGTATAGATATAGCTATAGATATAGATATAGATATATAGTTATAGATATAGTTATATATATAGATGTAGATGTAGATATAGATATAGATGTAGATGTAAGTATAGGTGTAGGTATAAGTGTAGATATGGACATATAGACATAGACACACATACTACACATACATATATACTATATATGTAGTGCACATACAAACATGTATACATGTACTATATATAAAATATATATGTAGTATATATACAATTATACACACTGTGTATACAGTATATATGTAGAATTATATCTTATATGTATAATATGTATAAAAGTATATCATATAGTCTGTATAAAATATATATGTAATATGTATACTAACACATATATGTTACACAATCACAGTATTTAATGCTCTTCATGACCGTGTGGGTTAAATCATATCCCCACCTATATTCATGAAAATGGAGGCTTAGACATGAGAGTGACTTGCCCAAGGTCACTCATAATACATACGTATATCAAACCATCACATTGTATACCTTAAGCATACACAATTTATAGTTGGCAATTTCATCTCAGTAAACCTGGGGGTGGGGAGGAGCTGGCAGCGCGCGACCTCCTCAGTACTAGACCGCATCCATAATGACTCAACCTGCACCCCTTGTCCTTGGCCCATTGTTCCTCTGCCCGGTGCTTGGGCCAGGGAGACAAAACTTGTCCCTGTTCCTCTCTCTCTCTCTGAGACCTTCTGCTGTATTTACAATTTGGGATTTGTGTTGGATGGCATCTCATGTCCCTGCCAGGACCCCTGAGTCCCCACCCCAGTCATCCCGGGGAGCCCCTCCCTCCCTCCCTGCCTCTCCTCCCCTCCATCAGCTCTGCTGCACCCAGGGCCCGGGCTGTATTTAGAGCCTAATCTTCCTGAGCAGTGAACCATTCCCCACACAGTCAGAGGCAGCACTGCCTTCCTGACTGATTGTTGGCTGATTTTGTTTGGCACTTTTCCTCTGGCCTCATCTAGAGCTTATTAGGAAACCAGTTTCACGTTCCACAGACGATATTTGCGACCCTTTTCCAACAGGGAGCTTTAAACGAAGAGAAGGATGAGGGATTCATGAAGAGCTAGGGAGGCCCTGTATCAATGGAATAAACAAGACATGCATTTCCCTTGCCTCTTTGTTATACATTTAAAGCATTTTTCTTTCGATGACTTTTTGTACACATAATGCCCCAACTAAAGAAACAGGTTTCCGTTTTATTGATGAGAAAACTGAGGTTCAGACTCATACCCTGATCAATAGCAGAGCCAAGCTTAGAACTGTGATCTTGGGTTCTCCACAAGGTTCTTTGCAGGGGAAAGAAATAAAGCATTACCAATTCAGTTTGTTTGGGGAAAGTAATAAAGCATTACCAATTCAGTTTGTTTGGGGAAAGTAATGTCACATTTGAAAGCAAACAAACACCATCTTCCAGGAGAGAAAGTAACTGAAACACCTGTCCTATTTAAAGTCTTTGGTTGGTCAACTCTCAGTCCTTCAGAAATAGCCACGGGATTCTGTCTGGCCCCTGGCTCTGCGAGGTGCCCGCGGAGGTGCTGCCCTCATCCACCATTCCTCTCACCCACAGTGCTGCATTTGTCTGCCTGCCAGGCTCCTTAGGAGATGTCAGCTCCCAGCGAGAAGGGGCCTTGTCTTTTTTTTTTTTTTTAATATATTTTATGGATTTTTTTACAGAAAGGAAGGAAGAGGGACAGAGAGCTAGAAACATCGATGAGAGAGAAACATCTATCAGCCACCTCCAGCACACCCCCTACTGGGGATGCTCCCGAAACCCAGGCACATGCCCTTAACCAGAATCGAACCCAGGACCCTTCAGTCCGCAGGCTGACGCTCTATCCACTGAGCCAAACCGGTTTCGGCGGGGGCCTTGTCTTATATACCAGTCTTCAGCACCGAAAATAGTACCCAGCAAGTCTAGGGTGCTCAATACCTGTGTATCAAATGAAACCAGTGGGGGACCCAACACAGGTCACCAATGTCTCATGCATACCAATGCTGTAGCAAAAGGTGGGAATGAGTTAACCAAGTGTTAATCATTGAAGGCTGCCCTCATGAACTGATGGGAATCAATTATAATTAGCATATCAATTCCATGTGCAAGAAAGAGATGCCTACAAACATGCCTAAAATGTTGGCATGAAATACCATCTATAGCACCTTGAAAACTGTGTCCATGCCAATGTATTTATTTAGCAGTCTTCCTTCCGAAGAGAGAGGAAGAGAAAGCTCACCACCTGCCCAAATCAGCACACATTCTGAATCAGTGGGGTCGAAATGAATGAGGTTGATAAGAACGTTCATATGCTTTGACCTAATAATCCTCCTCCTGGGACTCTATCCTAAGGCAATAATTCAAAAGAAGGAAAATGCTATGTGCACAAAGAGGATCATAACAGCCGCGGCTATAATTTTGAGAAGATGGCAATAAGATAAAATGTCCCACATAAGGAAAGCGGGAGATGATCTCAGGAGAGACTTTTCTGAACCCGGGCAAGTGTTGAGAAAATTAATGTGAGAGCTGCGGATATATGGTGACATGAGAGAGAAAAGAACACAGTGGTTTCCAATAGTGGCAACGTGAGTGAAACAGAGAGTATTTTTAAATGCTGTTGAAATAAGCCTGATAGAAATGTAGTAGTAATTATTTAGTAGGCCTAACTGAACCAGGAATCTCGCTACTCAATTTATTGCCTAATCATTTCCTCCTCGTTCATCCTTTATTTCATTCATTGAACATCTACTGTGTATAAGGAGCCACTCAGAATACAAAGAAAATGATGTGATTCTTTTTTCCTGTTGTTGCTAATCCTCACCCACCTACGAATATTTTTTTCCATTGATTTTTTTTAGAGAGAGTGGAAGGGAGGGGGAGAGAGGGAGAGACAAAGAAGGAGAGACAGAGAGAAACATCGATGTGAGAGAGACACATCGATTGGTTGCCCTCCACACTCACCCCGACGCCAGAGGCCAAGCCTGCAATCCAGGGATGTGTCCTTGACCACAATCAAAACCAGGACCCTTCCATCTGCAAGCCAAGGCTCTAACCTCTGAGCCCAACTGGCCAGGGCAATGACGTGATTATCCTCCTCAAGAACAATCTGGGATGAAGAACTGGCATCAACTGAGTGCAACATTAATAACTGCTCTAACAATAGAACGAGTGGGGTTTGGTTTAATCCTGAAAGCGGAATTCACAGAGGAAGGAGCATTCAGCCAGGTCTTAAGACTGCTTAGAATTTTAACAGATGGAGGCCATGTGAGTAAAGCCACAGAGTGTGGTCTAGGAAAGGGGCACACACACACAGAGCCACCTGCACGAGGGCGCAGGAAAGGGAGGTGATGGAGATCATTGTGGTTTGGGGATAAATGGCGGAGGGACCTTGAGAGCCAAGCCAAGGAGCCCAGCCAGCACCGCTAACACGGGTTCCGCGGGTGTAGAAATGCGACAGGCTACGGATAGGTCAGGAATTACACACGGTTCTCATTGCTCACTGCCTTTCATGCCTGGCCTGGCAGAGATAGTTCTCCTCATATGGGATCTTTTATTCTGTTTGGAAGAGCTCTTCATTTGTCATTTGGGACAGAAAGTTGGAGCTGGTTGCAATCTGCAATCCATCAGCCTGCCTGTGCGGAAGAGCTACCAGGAAACCAGTGCTCCTCCTCTGTGGGTCCTTTAGCATTGATGTCAGCCTTCAGAAATCACTTATGCCGAGTGTCTGAGAAGGGGAGGGAGGGGTGGAGGAAGGGAGAGATGGAAAGACGGTGAGAGAGAGCAGGAGGGAGGGGGAAGAGAGAGAGTCCCAGGGCTAAATAGGATTTTCTCCAGGCCAGCGGGAATCAATCAGCATTGTCAAGGAATGTGAAGCCTGGGGGAGGGCAGATTTTTGGAAAAATATTTTAAACCACTCATCATTGTACTGGTTTATTATACATTGGCATCCTCTTATTTCTTTTACCTAAGCATATATGAATCTTGCATCTATCCCTATAGACACATATATTTTTTTTTTTGGTCTTTTAGCAAAAATCACATCATGTGTGTATGTACCACATGCCTTATTTTTCATAAGGCGATCTATCATGATTCTTTCCAGATCAGTCTTCATTGGAAATTGTCTTCATTTTTTTTACTGGCTTTGTGTTATTATGAGGACGGACCTGATTTATTTGAATAGTCCTCACTGAGAGATATTAAAGTTATTCCCATGTTTTGTCTTTTGTTGGCCGGCACAAACAATGCTGAGGAAAAGACACCGTGAGGACAAATCTCTGTGCGCATTGCGTTTCTGGACGGTGATTCCTGAAGTGGACTTCAAGAGCCACCAGGGAGAGACATTGAATTCTCCAAAATACAGATCGGCACTTCTCTCTCAGTAGAGGCTGACAGTGTTGGCTTCTCCACAGCCTAAAGGTTTGAAGACAAGGCCTTTCACCCCATCTCACCCCACCCGTGTCCCTTGCCCAAGAATTACTACATGTAGATGGGATGTCCTGTTAAGGAGTGTGCTAAACTCATAGGGTGCTGAATGGGAAATGGCTGAGACCCAAGGTGGGAAGGTGCCAAGACCTGGGTCAGGCCCTGCCCTGCGGCGGGAGCAGAGCTGTGCAGAGAGCCTGGCCACGCCCCTTCTGGATGGTCCAGTAGCACCAGGCTGACGCTTTCTGCACCTGGGTTTTCCACCTGGGAGGCAAGTAAGTTGGACTTGATGACTGAGGGTTTCCATGGGCTCAGACGTCCAGTGATCCCAGGAAAAAGAGGAATAAAGGAGAGAATGCATAGAGGGAGGGAGGGAGGGAGAGAGGGAGGGAGGGACTTGGAAAAGTAATGGAGAAGAAGAAGAAAAATGGGGAATGAAAGAAAAACAGAGAAACCAAAGAACGGAAGCAGTGAAGAGTAAGTCCTGCTACAGAAAAGCCTTTTAAAAATGCAATATGGAGCAATGCCGACAGCTATCACCTGTGGAGGGAAGAGAAAGGAATTCCGGAAGGGGAGTCAGGAATAAGGATGTTGTTCTTTTATTTTCAAAACCCCCTCATTTAATTTTGCCCAGAAATAACGTTTTTCATGTTGAGCGAGACCAAGGGGAGAGTAACAGCTGGTCACAGGGGGCGGGGAGTGACGTGACAGTTTGCCTCTCAGGCCCCATGTTTCCCTGTGAGCCTCAGACACAGCAGGGCTCTGCCCCGGAAGAAGGCAGGTGCACTTCTCTTCAAGGTTCTATGAATCACAGCGACCCAAGCCATCCTCCTCACTGGCCACCCCTCCTTAGATTCCTCCGAAACCTGTTGAGGAGCAGAAATTGATGCCAGGACCTGCCCAAGGATGAGGAGCCACAGGGAAATAGAAAGAGGAGTGGCCTACGAGTTAACAGAGTTTGAGGCCTGAATCCGCCCCTCACTGGTCCCACAACGGTAAGCAAAGTCATTTTCCCTCTCTGGGCCTCCTCTGACGTTCTCTACCGTGCAGGGGTTAAAAGGAAACAGGGGTCGTCAAGGTCTCTGGGTGGACGGCGGCAGCAGCAGCAGCACCACCTGGGAACTTGCTAGGAATGCACAACCCTTAGCCATGCCCAGACCGACTGGCTCAGGAGCTCTGGGAGCGTGGTCCAGCCCGTGTATTTAAGCAAGTCCCCCAGGAGGTTGTGATGCAGGATAAACTTTGAGGATCGCTGAACCAAAAGACCACAAAAGTACCTGCTAATTTCACAGAACCCAAGCCTAGCCCTAAGGATGTAAAAGAAAAAGGGGATGTGTGAAATTAAACACTCCCCTAGTCTTGGGTCTTCCAGGCTAAGGGTGACAGCTGATGCGATCATCCTTCCTGCTTCCTCCTGTTTCTCGCTGCCTTGCTGCTTCAATGGGAGTCCTGGGACCACCAGCATCCTTGTCATCTGGACCGCTGATTCCCACTCTGCATTTTTAGTATGAGGTGGAGCTGCTGTGAACACACATTCACTTTTGAGAAGCCTGCCACCAGATCTCTTCTGTTTCTCTCCTTCCCTCCCGTTCTTGATTCTTCAGCGCGCTCATTCTGCACCACTCTTGTTTTTCCTTCAGGCACCCTTGGAAATGCCTGTGCTTTCTAGAGGCTCGGCTGAGACCTGGATTGACCATCACGTTGAACAAGTCGCACACTAGCCAGTGACTTGAACATCAGATCGCATTTTCCAAAGGGACAGCTCATGAAACTGCACTTCTCTCTTCTCCCTGTGGGAGGCAGTGTGGTACAGGCCAGAGTCCTGAACTCACACTTCCACTCCCAGCTGGGCCCCATCTCCGTGTTTGACAAAAGCATTTAACCTTCAGAGCCTCGTTTCTACAATGGAGATATCATGCCTTTTCCTTGGGTTGGTTCTGAGACTAAAATGTGGTGAAGGAAATGAATGTAAAAGACCTTATTCAAATGCAAGGAGTGGCAATAACTATTAGCCAAGCAACACACTGTCTCACCCTTTCCCCAGGGGTGTTTCCAGAGCAGATCTCAATTCCTGGCCTCCCACCCACTGCAGCTGAGTAAGGGCACCAATTTCCACATTCCCAAGCCTGTCCCTAGGGGCTTTATTAGGAAAGCAAATATTGGATCGCTTCCCTCCCTCCTTCTCAATAAATGTGTTTATCACCCTGTAAATTCCAATGTACTAGTAGCTAGTATATTACAGAGAAAAGGTTGTCACCAAGAAAGATGTGTCACTCCACAGGAAATTTGGGTTTCATATGTACAAGGGAGCCGGCACATGGAGATCTCTTTGGAAATGACAATGTTCTATAATGAAAAATAACACGACAATCCTGGGCTCATTTCAGCAGATAAATATTTAATATAGATCAGTCGAGATTAATTGCCAACTGCAACTGGCCCGCCCTCTGGCTGGTGAGGAAAAAAAAGAGCATCTTTACGCTAATTTACGACAAGAGTGTTTGAAACAAGCAAGGCTTAGCTTGTCCAGGTTTGCTTTTCTGCCATTGGGAATGCAAGCACAGTTCCCCTGGCCTCACTGGGCTCCTCCCAGGTTCTTGCTACAGAGTGAAGGGGGCAGGCCACGCCTCTGCATGCTAATCAGTTCTTGCAGGCAGGAAAGAGTTCTAGAGAATCCTAAAACAAACCAGTGAGAGAGAGCCTCTTGGTTCTCCTGGGGCTGGAGCAGAATGGACCTACACACTCAAAATAGAACAGGGACCACAGCGGGAAAGAAGGCAATGTGGAAAGTGCAGCGTGTAGCAGCCACTAAAGGGTTTGGCTCCCAGCACTTACCTACATTTAACCCCGCCAGCAGGCAGGTTCAATGGGAATGTCCCCATTTTGTGGATAGGGTAGTGCCGAAGCTGCCCAAGGTCCACAAGGCTAAGAAGTGGTAGAGGCACAATTTCGATTTAGATATTTCTGCCTCCAGAGACGTCCTCCTAAACCTTAATCTAATGACTCATGGGATTGGCAAGGTTTTGTCCTTTGGGATCAATACCATAGAGAGAATTCAAAGTCAGGCCTTTGGGCTCTCAGACTCTTTATACCTCCCCCCCTCCTCTCTCTCTCTCTCCTCTCTCTCTCTCTCTCTCTCTCTCTCTCTCTCTCTCTCTCTCCTCCCCCCCCCCCCTTCTTCATCTATCCATTCTCCATGTGTCCTCCTCGGACTACCCATCAGGCTCTCTGTGTCTGTCCTGCATAGATTTCTGATCCCTCAGTCATGGTATCTGCTATCATCCAGTAAGAAACACAACTTCCCAGAGGCTCCAGCAGGGCCCTTCTTCTGATTTTTTCAGCAGTGCTATGATGCCAACTCTTTATTTTTTTTTAGAAGTGGGGATCCTGCTTGTACTAGAAAGGAGAGCCAAGTGGGTTCCAACAGAACCACAAACATGTCTGTGCAAAAAGCTGAGCAACCTGGAAACAGAGTCATACATATCACCCTCCTCCAATTAGCAGCACCTTGCAAAGCATCGCTGCCATCATCTTCTGCCATCATCAATATGAGCATCAGCACTGGAACCAGCTGCAGACATTATGGTTATCACCAACAAAGCTGCCATCTCTAATCTCTGTCATGGCCAACATTACTATTATCAGCAGCTGTATTCAACATAAAGAATATATATATTCTCTGCCGAGCTGAGGGCATCAAGAGTGTCACCACCAGGATCATTTTTCACAAAGAGCATCACACTGAATGCAAGCCTACTACATACGGGGAATATAAAAAATAAAGTGTGCAGTCTTTGCATACATGAAATTTTGATGTAGCTGGGTAGGAAAGATAATGAACAATACAAGGTCTGATTATAAATGTCAAAGAGGGCTTTTTGGCATTTTGAAAGATCAGAGACAGTCGAACGTGTGTAAGAGCCCCGCCACCCAAGAGGACAGGGGAAGCTCTCTGGACAGGCTGTACTAGCCTGTGCCTGTCATTCATACATGAAGAATTTTGATCAAGTCATCTAACCACTCTTATCCCAGTTTATTCAATGGAAAATAAGTACTAGATAGAAGTTAAACTCTTTTCTAGGGCTAAGGATTCTTCAAAATCCTTCAAACACTTGAATTGCACTAACATGGTTGGCTGCATTCCACCCACCCCCCAATAGCCAAATTGTCTGGTTGATTTCACCTTAAAGAAATCAGAGGCAGAGAGAAATTTGAGACTGGAGAGGGAAAAACCCACCTAACAGATCTCATCTGATTTATCTCTCCTCTCTGGGGACCCAATCTTAGATTATTCGAAATTCTGTTTACAGGGTACAGAGCACATTAGCTTTCCATAATTCACACGTGGTGCTTTAAGCTCTCCCCTTTGAGAGTGTTCATTCATAAGAGGGACCTGCTTCCAAGGAACAGTTCTTAAATAATATCCTTCACATATCGTTGCAAGATGAAATGTCCTCATTATCTCTGCTCAGAGATGGTTCGCATTTTTAACTTTTATTCCACATACGCTTCTGGGAGTAGACAGCTCTAGGTTTGAATCCTAGCTCTCCTCATTATTTTCTGTGTTACCTGTGAGAAGTTGATGAACTTCTCTGAACCGTAAACACCTCATCAGTAGACATGTTATCTCTGGGGTAGAGTAGCTATGATGATTCGATTGGTGTTGTATATCAGAACACTGAGCCTACTACACTAGACTTGTTCCCTGAAGATCACAGAAACAGACCCATAAATAAGGTAATATAAACAACCTAGGGAAGCAAACTCTCCAAGGCTTTCAGGGCCATAGAAGTGGTGCTCAAATGTATAGGTACCTTCCACACTCTCTTAGTGGTAAAGTCTGATCACTATCCACATCTGAAGGGAACAGCTGTAACAGGGTTCCTGCCCATTGTTAAGAGGCGCAAATAATGGCAAAGACTTACCAGACTTATCAATCAAAAACGACAATCAAAGGGTATGTGGATTTTTCCTCATCCCCTTTAAAAACTCACTATGAGCCAAGCAAAAACACATCGTGTCTTTGGGCCAATATTACATTGCAGAAGTGGAACAGATGCGTGGGTGGTTTGTTAAATGTCTCGTCTATTTGCATGCAAGGACTTCTTCCCACCATCCTTCTTTCTTCTCATCTCACCTGAAGAGATTCACTCAAGGAAAAAAAATGACTTCAACCTCTAAGTAGCTTTCTATTAATAATCCACTGTGAATGATGTTGTCAGTATGTGACTCCTGGACGCCAAATGTATGAGGCGACAGTCACCACTCAGCACTCTTTTTTGGGAAACCTTTTGCATGCCTGAGATATAACCTTGTGATCCGATGCATACAAATATAATGCTAAATGTTTTGGAGAAGAAAAAAAGGATAACTAAAACATGAGCCTTTACCTCATCAACCAATAGACTCCTTGTGATGACAGGAGGTGGAAAAAAACAGCAAAAATATAATACAGAAAGCAAAATAGTGTCTATCAGCAATCATTTACTTGAGCAACAGTCATTGAGTACCTATGTGTTATGTATCAAAGGTTGAACAAAGGCTGAGAGTAATAGGCTTTAGAGAAAAGCCATTTTTTGGTGATATCTTCAGTAAGTGGTGGGAAAGGGCTTCTTACTCACTCTTATAGCCTTGGAACAGGACACAATGCCTGGCACATAGTAGGTGCTCAGTAAAATATTTGAACCAAATATAAGGAAGTGAATGCACCAAAGAGGGGGGGGAGGTGTAATTTAAACCAATTCTTAAAGTCTGAATACAGTTTCAAAAGGCAGAGGATAGAGAGGAAGGAGGAAGAGCAGAAGAACAGGATGACCAAAGGCACAGAGGCAGAGCAGTGAGAATTAAATCCAGGGAGTGAATGAAATCCAGTAAGTAACCAGACATGGCCTTGCCTCTTTAAAGAAATAAAATAGTAAGGAAATAACTGGAAGATGAGGCTAGAACATTTGGGTTTTATATTTGTAAGTACCGGAAGCCAATGAAGATGATAGGGAAGAGGAAAAGGATGGTTTGAGCTTCGCCAGGAAACTGGCGAAGTCTAGCTGTTCTGTGCAAGGGAGGTATCTACCTAGGAGACCACTGTACCTATGGGGCTGAGAGATGCTGACAGCATTTATTAGGGCCGGGGAATTAGAGGACAGAAAGGGGAAATCAGAAACAGCAGTGTTTGATGCCCCACTTCATCTGACATGTTTAAGATCTCCATTAATCTGCACAAACTCCTTAAGGATATCATCTCACACAGAGCCTCCATCACCACCGATAATGTCTGTAGATTGCAGAGTGTCCCAACAGTTACAATTGTTCTAAGTTCTCATCAGCTCAGAAACCTTGAAGAACCCATGCATTTGCCAATAACCTAAGGACACAAGTCAGAAGACTGTGTTGTTTTCCACCTGTGACTGACCACCCGGTTTGACACAGCAATCCTTTCATCTTCAACCTTCTGAGTTAGATGGTTTCTCGCAAACTCCACTAAATCACCGAGTCCAAGCCATTACTATCTCCTGCCTGGGGAATTCTGACAGCCCCTACTGGTCTGCGCTTTACACTCTATGGTTTCTCCTGCTGGTGGATTTACCAACAGAGACCCTTAAACTCCTAAATCAGGAACTTGCAGTAAAAGCCTCAGTGGACAGTCATCAAGCAAAATCTCCTCCAGATTAGAATGAGGAAAAACAAGATAGGCTTTAAAATAAACACAACAACAACTATTTAAAGATAATGGAAAGTACACCAAAGCAGACAAAAAGCCATCTTAAAGTTTATTCTTAAAAAACTGAAACTTGGATAGATAAAAATTTCAAGTGTATGGCTTTCTGGCCTGAGGGTGCTCCCCAGCCCCAAGGCAAAAGTGTTGGAAATCTGCAACAGAGAACAGAGGTCAGGAAAGGGAGAGCAGGGGAATGATAAGGGAGAGTCTTGGCAGCAACAATTGCTAAAGGTGTGAGAACCCAAATCTGCCCCAATCATTTGCTGATGGCTAAAGGACACATGCAGAGAAGAGACCCTTGGGGATCTGGTGAGAGAGATGGCAGAGAACAGGAAAGAATCTTCCCATTAGTCGCACAGCTGCCAGGGAAACATCGGTACACTTGCTACTTTATAATACTAAGTGCATGCTCTATATGTGCACACTTTAAGTGGCAAAGTTTGAATCCTTATGGGCTTGAAGTTTCAGAAGACAAAACCAAAGGTAGGCAGAACAGCTGGAAGTTAAATGCAGAGAGAATCCTTAGAAACAAGAAAGCCAAAGAAAGAGGGGTCCTCCAAACTGAATTATAACCTCTCCCCAAGTGTTTGACTGACCACAAAACTGCATGGGTACAGAGAAGACTTACGGGGGGCCAAGCTGATAAAGCAGTAGCTGGAAGTCATAAAAGCGAGGTAGCAATATTGTGCCTGCACGCCATAGCTGAGACAGATTTTGCAGCAATAAGTTCAGACAAGTTAACAACATACAAGAACAATGACAAACATCCAGAAAAATACAACATGATCCAAAGGTACTGCATCATGTTATTGCAATGTCTAGTTTTCCACCAAAAATGACTATGCTTGAAAGAAAAAAGAAATGTAATCCACAAAAAGGGGGAGAGGAGAAGAAGACAAGAGAAATGAATTCCAAATAAAGCCTGATGTTGGACTTATCAGACAAAGACTTCAAAGCAGCAACTATAAATATAAGACATATGTATAAATATAAGACATATGTTTAAAAGATGAAAGGAAATAAGAAAACAATGAATAAACAGGGAAACACAACAGATAAGTGGAAACTATAGGTAAAAATGGAAATTCTATAGATGAAAAGCACAGTAGTTAAAAGCACAGACTTTTAAAAGTTCACAGCGTAGACTAAACAGAATAACTGAGATTGCGGAAAGGAGTATAGTTGAAGGTAAAGCATTAAAAAGTATATCATCCACTAAACGAGAGAAAAAAGATGGAAGAAAACGAACTGCAGCTGAGTCCTGTGTGTAAACAAGTAGTCCAAGACACATGTAATCCAAGTTCCAAAGAGAAAAGAGAGAACAGAGGAGAAAAATATCTAATAAATAATAGCTGAAACCTCCCCAAACTTGGTTGAAAACATTAACTTACATGACGCGGCTAAAGCTCAAGCAGGATAGAAACAAACGTATCAATAAAAACCCTACAGCTAGCATCAGATTCCCCAAACTTGGTTGAAAACATTAACTTACATGACGCGGCTAAAGCTCAAGCAGGATAGAAACAAACGTATCAATAAAAACCCTACAGCTAGCATCAGATTTAGTAGTGAAAGAATAGATGCTCTCCTTTCCAAATCAGTAACAAGGCAAGCATTTACACTTCCAACACATCTATTCACCATTTTACCAGAGGTTGTTACCTGTGCAATAAGTAAAGACAAAGAAATAAAAAACATACAAATTATAAAGGAAGCAGCAAAACTCTTCACAGATGGTGTAGAAAATCCTAAGGAGTCTACAAAAAAAGCTACCAAAATACTTAGTAAAAATGGTAAGGTTGGAGAATACAATATATCACATTCAATTACATTTCTATATACTAGAAATGAAAATATTAAAAATAAAAATTAGAATTTCATTGACAGTACCATTAAAATATGAATATGCTTAATAAAGCATGTACAAGACTTACACACTAGTAACTGTAAAATATTACTGAATAAAATTAAATATCTAAATAAATGAAGCAATAAATAACGTTCCTGGATCAGGAGACTTGCTGTTAAGATGCCAGTTCTCTCCAAATTAATAGATGCAACAAAATCCCAATGAACTTTCCAGGCAGCAATCAAGAAAGTGTAGCCTGGCGGGTGTGGCTCAGTGGTTGAGCGTCGACCTTTGGACCAGGAGATCACAATTTGATTTCCTTGTCAGGGCACATGCTCAGGTTGTGGGCTCCCATCCCCAGTGTGGGGTGTGCAGGAGGCAGTCGATCAATGCTTCTCTCCCATCATTGATGTTTCTCTCTCTCTCTGTCCCTCTTCCTTCCTCTCTGAAATCGACATAATTAATTAATTAAAATTAAAAGAAAAACAACAAACTTCTCATGCAGAAGACTGCCTTCCAGCGACCACTACCAATTCTCTCCCGGACCTGGCGGGCGAGGAGCTCTCTGATCCTAGGGCAGGCTCTGGGGATGTAAGTTCACCAGCTTCCTGCACATAGTAGACCTTGGTCCAGTATCGGGCTACTATCTCTGGTTCTCTTTGAGAAAAAAAGATTGAAGAGAACGAACTGCAGCTCAGAGTGTGGTCTGTAAACAAGGCTTCCAAGTTACTCCTGAAAATCCAGCACCCACTGACCGGTGGATGAGGAAGGTGTGACATCTGAAGATGTCTTTCATATGGCCTTGTCTCCCAGCAGTAGGTGGGTGGTACTTCGTAAAAGAGTAAGTTAAAAAAAAAAAAAAAAGCAAAGAAGAGAATTATAACGTAGACTGAAATAGAACGGCATAATAAGCACAGCTATGCATTTCGTGTCTACTGTCCCCCATCATCAAGAGACCCTAACTTGTGGTGAGTTGGTTGTTTTGAATAAAACCACTTCAATCTGCTCATTTTAAGAAAACAATCTTAGAAAAAAAAAATACTCTGTTCTCAGACTCAGGGGATGATACTCGCTGTGAGTTAATTTTCTGAAATCTTTGAGAAGACAAGGGACCCACAGAACTATAGCAGGTAAGAAATGCACATGCCTCATTCCTCCTCCTTTCAAATATCACCTCTGAATCCTTATGCACGTACAAGGTGAAGCACTGCATGTTTGCAAAACGCTCCTCCATTCTCCCTCACAAAGTGCCGCCATCAGCATGAATGATGCACCTAAACTGAGAATCAGTGGTAAGAAGGGCTCATATGTATGTCTCATAGGCCTCAATGGGATGCAAGTCATTGTTCTATCACTTACCAGGTAAATCACACTGAACACATTATTCAGCTGCTCAAAGCCCTGGCTACCTCATCTTTACAATGGGGCAATAGTACCTCCCTCATATGGAAAGTGCCTGTGAATGTCAAAGCATTATGTATGGAAGGTGTATCTGAACAGGAAGAAGAAGAGCAGGAAGAAAAAGAGTGGAAAGAGGAAAGAACAAAGGAGAACCTGAAGAAGGAGAAAACAGACCTGTGAGGTAGTAGAGAAAAGAATTTACTCAGGTCACAAGGTGACTCAGGCTTGAGGATGGAGTAGGATCCAGGCTCCTGATCTCCCTTCCCTCCCAGCACTCCGTAGAGCCAGTGGTTACAAGCATGTTGCCAAGCTCTGAATCACAGTCATGTGACCCTCCAGCTGTGTGACCCTGAGCAAAATACTTCTGTGAGCTTGCATTTCCTAATCCGTAAAATGGATTAAAGGTAGGATCTGTCACATTGGAGTGTTATGAGGGTCAAATGACTTAATTAGGCTGTTTAGGTCAGTGATCGGCAAACTGCGGCTTGCAGCTCTGTTGACTAATGAGTTTGTTGACCACTGGGATAGGGGCTTAATCACAAGGAACAACAACAGCCTGTAATTATTGGAATCCAGAGTCTAGGTCAGTGGTCGGCAAACTCATTAGTCAACAGAGCGGCAAACCTCGGCTCACCGGGTTCTGAAATGTATTCCAAGTGGATTCTGTTTTGGAATTCCCCCATTGTCCTGTTCATTTCGGCTCAATTTGCAATGTCAAGAGTGGGAGGGGCACATGGTTCTGCTTCCCTAGCTCTCTGCCTTTGGAAACTCCTGTTCTCTAGTAGCCCCTTTGCTTGACCAGCCACATAGTAGTTATTAATAACAATAATTATTAATAATAATTGCTATTATTTTTAAAAGGAGGTTGGGCTGAAGCTGTTAGAGAGTGAGGATGCTGTCGTCCACAGGAAATGCAACACGCTCTGCATTTCTCTTTGCTGACAAGCATCGGGGCCCGGGTGCCCAGGGCTTTTTTTGTAAACCAAAAGAATACTGAGCTCATTACGTTGAAGCACAAGTTATTCTTTCGTCGGTCATTCTGTCTGGGTCAACAGTCCTCGCACATTCACTCTGCACATCTAACGGCCCTCTCCAATATTACAGCTGCCGTTCACTGTGTTACCCTAAAGTGATATTCTGAAATCAGGCCATTCAAGTGCAGTCATTAGGCACCGAATGATTGCTTCTGTCTGAGCAGTGGAAGGAATCTAAACAAGAACAACAGGGCCCATATTGACGCTAAGGTGCAGGGCTCACCAAGCACATTTCCTTCCACGTTCCCTGCCTCACGACTCTACAGGGAGGTAAACATGGGAAGTTTCTATTTAAGGCGAAGGGAACAGAGGCTCACTGGGGATGGATCATTATTCAAAGATCTATGTAGAAAGACAAAATAACATGAACGCAAATCTTCCGCTGCACAATGAGATCACCTCCACCCCTCCTCTTTCCTTCACTCCTTCCCTGTGTTCAATAACCAACTTCCAAGGTATTCGCTCGTGTTAATTGAATGCTTCAGCACTTCATTTTCACACAGTGCCTTAACCCCAAGTGCCTAACATCCTCTATCTTCAGTCCCTTGACATACTCCATCTCAATGATTGATCTTCCCCCCCACCCTCTTCCAACCTCCTCCTTCTTTTCTATGCCTAGAATGTATCATCACCAAAGCCCCTCTAACTCTGACATCTTGTATTGAAACATTCCAGTCTCTGTTGTCTATCACAGCACCTGCTCCCTACCTCCTCAAGACCTCTAGGCCCATGACAATCCCCTTTCTCTTTATCTACTGTCTACTCCCTTCGATCCAATGATCCATCTCTACGTTTACTTTTGGCCAATACTTTTAGCTCCTTTACTCAGTTGTCCTTCCGTCTCCTTGACAAACCGCCGCCCGGTTTGGACCCACATCCACCACCCATTCTCTTTTCTCAAAGTTTCAGTTCTTATAGAGAACAATCCCGTATAGCTGTTAAAAAGTGGTGGCCACCAACATTATCAAAGTCCTAACTGCTTCCTGGTGACCCTCTTACATTCCCTTAATCAGACCCCTCTATGATTCTGCAGACTGACTATTTCAAAGTTTCTCCACACACTACCACCCTTATTTGCACACCCAGTACCCCTTCCTCTTGATTGGCTTTACAACCCACTTCACGAAGAGAACAGAAGCATCGGAAGTCCCTTCAAACCCCTAGTAAAATCAATAGGCTTATCGGCACCCACACCTCTTTCCCCCCTTTCTTCTTGTTTCGTTGGAAAGGTGTCCCTCCTTTTACCGCCAGCCATCAGTGTGCTCTTATCCTTTCCCTCCCTGCCTCTTGAGAAAGTGCTTCTTCAATAATAACCCTACTCTGCCCCTCGGCATCTCTTCCTCTCTTAATGGTCTCTTCCTTCTTAGAAACCGAAGAAAAGCAACAAAAAGAAACCCTCTTTATTTCAAGTCTCTGCTCCCTTTCATGGCTATGCTTCTTTTCTAAAAAAAATGTCTTCTCTCTTGCTTCTCACACACTCTTCAACCCACTGCAATCTGACTTCTGCCCCTAACGTTCCATTTAAACAGCTCTTGCCAAGGTCAAGATTTAAGTATAAAAGATTACGTTCAGTTCTAATCTTATGTGATATATCAGAAACCATGGCTCCGATTACCTACACCTTCCTTCTTAAACATTCATTTATTTGAGCTTCCAGGGCACCCAATGTCCCTGATTTTCCTTCTTTACCACTGGCCATTCCTCAGCCCGGCAGAGCTTGTCTCTGTGCATGCTAAATAGGCTCCTCCATGAGTGAACACATCCCCAAGGGAGATAGATCTACAAGTACCACTGCCAACCCGATGGCTCTCACTACCGTAATTTTTAACCCAAGCTCTCTCTTTTGAGGGTCAGAACCATTTATAAAACAACTGCCTACCAAGTCTTTATTTGGATGTTCCAGGAATTTTAAATTCAGCATTTCCAAAGCTGACTCATCTCCAAACATTCACAATCCTCCAAAATCTCTTTGCCTTCCAGGGCTCCCTAGCTTGATGGAACGTACCACCAGCCACCTGGTTGACCAAGTTAAAAAATGTCCCCCTCTTCTTGCTATGTAACCTAGATGCAACGATTTGTCACTTAAGGTGCAATCCTGGCAAGTCCCTCACTTTCTGAATCTTCCCTCCCTTTCCACTTTCATGCTCAAATACTGAGTCTTCCTTCTCCTTCAAGTATCTCTTGCTATAATTTCTTTCACGTAACAATTTTGAAATGATGACATCATAGACATGGGGAAAATTTAGTGGCTGTCAGGGCTGGGGATGGTAGAGGAGAATGGAGAGGTGTGACCATAGAGGGACAGCAGAAAGGAGATCTCTGTGGTGATGAACTGTCTGTATCTTCACTGGGGTGGTGATTACATGAATCTACATGTGATAAATGTCATAGAACCACATGCACACACATCGTACCGATGTCAATCTTCTGGTTTTGATACTGTGCTACAGTTATGTGACATGTAACCTTTGGGGTAAACTGGGTGAAGGGTAAGTAGGACTTCTCTGTACTATGTTTGTAACTTCTTGCCAATCTACAACTATTTCAAAATAAAACATTTAAAAATATCTTTTATTTATTTTTAGAGAGAGAAACATCAACGTGAGAGTGAAACTTCTATCAGCTGCCTCTTATATGCCCCCTACTGGGGATAAGAGTCCACAAACCAGGCATGTGCCTAGACCTGGAATCAAATCGGCAACCTTTTGGTGCATGGGACAATGTCCAACCAACTGAGCCACACCAGCCAGGGTTCAACATAAAAAAATTTTTTTAAATATCTCAAATCCACATGGATGCTGCTTTAGTCTAAGACACTCCTCCCACCCGCTCGCCTGGGTCACTGCCATAGCCTTCTATTTTCCTGCCACACACTTTGCATGCTCGCCCAACTTCCCCCCATCAGTCCATCTCTCTCCTGTGTAGCAGGAGTAATCTTTCTAAGAGGACAACCTGAATATGCTCGTCTCTGGGCAAATGCCTCCAGGGCTCCTTGGGCCCTGGTTCCCACATTGTGTGCTGACACCATAGCACATGACTGGGCACAGCGGACCATTGGAATGCTCAAGGGAAATGAGGGATACTTGACATTTATTGGGCATCCCAAAACCTACTAACTTGAGGTCTTTCAGTTTCAATATTAAAACACACTGGAATCTTTCCACGATGGCGTGTTTTTCTGAAGCTGGGTTTTAGGTAGTTGGAACCATTACCAAGTCCCTCAGAAAAATTAATGAGGGACAGGAAATGAGGGTAGCAGTAATCAACTGCAAGATTTGAGAAGTAGTAACTGTGGTTATTTGTGGATAAAATAAAAACATTGTTTTTCTCTACATTTGCATGTATTACTTGTCAAATAGCCACTACACTTACTGGGACATAAACACTTCATTAAGTTGTTTGGACCTCACTACTTAATAAGCAGAATTATTAGTATCTCTCTGGCCTAGGGGACCCATAACAAAATCACTGAGACATTAAGAGGGCATCCTGAAATGAGCAAGTGTGGGAGCCACCACCTGAGGATAAAGCTCCAAGTCTTTTATACAGCGGACAACAGGCTCCATCCCGGCCTAACTCTCCGACTTCTCTGGCCAGCAGCGAACATTTTCTCTGCCTATCACTCATGTCTGGCCCTTTCTGAAACACGACCTGAGAACACACACATGCACACACAGGTGAGCATGCACATGCACATACACGCGCGCGCGCGCACACACACCCCTATACCTTCCTTTGCCTAATTCCTACTATTCAGATCTCAACTTTAAAACAAATCAAACAGCCTAGCCAGTTTGGCTCAGTGGATAGAACATCGGCCTGAGGACTGGAGGTTCCAGGGTTTGTTTCCGGTGAAAGGCACATGCCTGGGTTGGGGGCTTGATCCCCAGTAGGGGGCATGCGGGAGTGAGCCAATCAGTGATTCTCTCTCATCACTGATGTTTCTTTCTCTCTCTCTTTCTTCCTCTCCCTTCCTCTCTGAAATCAATAAAAATATATTTTTTAAAACAACAACAACAAATCCTCTTCTTCTTGAAGGCCTTCCTTAATCTTGCGGGGTCCATTCCAGTGCCCTTCTCTGTGCCATGACCAGCACTCCTCATGCCAGGCAGCAATCCACTGCTCATGGCCTCCCCTCCCCTGCTCCTTATGGTCCTCCTCAAGGGCACGCACAGCTCAGCAATGCCTTCGAGTCATCAGAGGCTAATGTAGTCCCTGCACATGGTAGGGACTCAACACATACTTGCTGAATTCATGCACAGACAATCCCCACCCCTTTAGCAGTGCCCAGACATCCCTATCCTTTGCATTCACCCCCTTCCTTCTCACACAAACCACACTCCCCCATCAATGCGATATAACCCGGGTGTCATGCCACAGTCACAGAGAGGCTGCCGCACGTGCTCAGGATGAAGGCTGCACCTTGCTGCCTGCTCTGAACGACACGCCTGTGATTTGAGCAGAAGCAGTGTTACCCCCACCGCCCACACACCCCATCCTGCAATGCGGTTGATTGCTGTGAAGGTGCCTGGTGAAGAGCCATCCCTGAGGGGCAGTGTCTCCTGAGCGTTAGACATCAAAGACACCCTGGTGGGCTCCAGGCAGCGGGAACTGGAGATGAGATGTCGCAGACTGCTCCCTTCACCTGGGCTGATTAATAAATTAGACGCTTGCAAGTCATGGACGTGTGCTGTTTACATGAGTCAACCC
This sequence comes from Corynorhinus townsendii, assembly GCA_026230045.1. Taxonomy (NCBI): domain Eukaryota; kingdom Metazoa; phylum Chordata; class Mammalia; order Chiroptera; family Vespertilionidae; genus Corynorhinus; species Corynorhinus townsendii. The sequence goes on along the minus strand of JAPDVU010000005.1, from coordinate 163,871,530 downwards.
AAGCTGCCAGCTTAAGGACACCTTGCCAGTGTGGAGGCCTCTGGATTCCTGCTCCACGTGCCCCAGGGCATCAGAAACCTTCCTTTCTCCGCTCCCCTTTCCCCATCTTCCTCCTAACAATAGTCTAAGAATGGAGCAACGCTGACTCCACAGGGCACCTAAGCTACAGAGCATACAAGCTTCCGTCTGCGGGAGTCTCCTAAGCATTTGCAGATTCTTGTTGCTGCATGTTCAGGGGTTGGTACTGTAAACAGCCGTCCTCCAGCCCTTTCTCCGTGCTGAATGCCTTCACAGGCTGTCTGCTTAGATCTTCACAACAATCCTAGAATGTCTCCCCATTTTGCAGATGAAGAAACTGAGGCTCAAAAAGTTTAGGCAGCATGCTTAGGATTGCATTAAGTGGGAAGTGGCAGAGCCAGGACTCAAACCAAGGTTGGCCTGAGCCTAAAGAACTGCTCTTCGTTACTAAGCTACAGTGATTGTTTCAGGGTTCACACAAGCTTAGCTGCTAACTTGTGGCTGTAACTTTCCATCAAGGTTTGCAGGGACAAGTCAGGGTAGATAAAGAGTGGAATACAAGGCCTTCCTCCAAGCCAGTCTGGGAATCCACTGCTAATGAAACCCAGTAATTCCTATGCCCAGAAAGAAGGCCTTGAGAGAGAAAGAAATTGCCTAGAGGCAGAAGCTTGGGCATTCTGGCGCCTTTCATAAGAGATACAAAAGTATCCAGCTGAGGTAGAACGCTACATAAAATAAGGCACCCAGCCACGGGGTGCCCAGGATGGAACTGGGGCAGGTAAGCCTGGATGCGGCTGAGGAAGCAAGCGAGCTGCGTGACAGGCAGACCAAGAAGCTCTGTTGGTGGCTCTGAGTGGTACCTGGGAGTTAATGAACTCCATCTTTGCTGTCGCAGCACTCCCTTCCTCTCCCTTAAATTACTGCCACGGGCTTCTAACCCCGCTCCCACACACGCATTCCTCAGGCTGCAGCCAGAGTGGAGTCTCTAAATACATGCCAGACCATGCTGGTCTCACGTTTCAGACCCTTGGTTGATTTCCTATTGCCCAAGTCAGACAAGGCTCAGGTTCGAACCTGCTTAGCCCGGACCCATGGCACACTCTGCTAGCCGAACATGGGACAGTTTTCCTCTGAGCCAAAATGTGACCACAGCCCGGCTGGCATGGCTCAGTGGTTGAGTGTTGACTTATGAATCAGGAGGTCACGGTTCAATTCCTGGTCAGGGCACATGTCCGGGTTGCAGGCTAGATCTCCGATTGGGGGTGCGGGTGGGGAGTGTAGGAGGCTGCTAATCAATGATTCTCTCTCATCTTTGATGTTTCTATCTCTCCCTTCTCTGAAATCAATAAAAAAATATTTTTTAAAAAAAAGAGAAAAATGTGACCGCAACATAGATTCAGTGTTTTTCAAATGGTAAGGCCCACCCCATTAGTGGAGGCCGAAGTCTATTTGGTTAGTACACACCTGCATTTTTTAAAATAAATGAATCAGAAAGGAATAGATTAGGTTAGAATGGAATAGAATATGAAATATCGAGATTCATCACAGGTAGTAAAGATTTTTTTCATGAATTTTCATTTCACATACCTCTAGGTATATTGAGTGCCAATGTAAAATGCATTTTTTTGTTGCATGAGTTAGGGTCAAGAAATGGAAAAGCAAAACAAACAAAAACACTGCTCTAAATAGCTACATGGTAATACCCTGACAATGAACAGGAGTTTGAAGGTTGGTTAAAATCAATTTGCCATCCCAAATTCTCCGCCTCCTTGCCTTTGCAGGTGCTGCCCCACCTGCCGGGATGGCCTTTCTCCCTGCTGCCTTTCTAGGAAATGGAATCCTCCCTGAAGCCTGGGTTCAACCCTCTCTCCTCCAGGATGCCTTCCTAGATTTGCCTTTCCTCCCAGCTATCCTCACCTGCGGGTCCCACTGCTGGAGGAAATTCCCTGCCCCCACACCAACACAGCACCCAGGGCACTGTGCTTAGTTGTCTTTCAGGCAGTTTTCCTCAAGATACCCAGAGTCCCTGTAGGGCAGGGGTCAAGGTGTTCCTCTTCCTACCCCCCGGAAACAGGGCAGAGTCTGGGTAGTAGGAGTCTGCAGCTCAGCAAACGTTTTTCAAGCGAATGAGAATGTAATAGGTACTCAGATCCTGGATCCAGTCCCCCTCTTTCTTCTTTCACCAAGATTTGCAACATAGTGTCTTAAGCCCCAAAGGTTTGCCTCCATTCTCCTGCTAATTTCCCAGGTTATAATGATGGCTGCATTTAGTGTCAGCAGTCAATCCATGTGAGGGCAGTGTGCAAGCTGGTCTATTTTCAGATGCTGCTCCTGACTGAAGCTGGACAACCGCAGGCCAGGCATGTGCTCTGACCAGGAACCAAACCAGTGATCTCTTGGCTAGTGGGTCAACATTCAACCACTGAGCCCCAGCGGCCTGGCCCCAGCTGCTTTTTGGCATGACTCAGGCAATGCGTACCTGAAACATCCTACAAAGACTGAACTTCTTACTTCCTATGGAATTTGCAGTCAGAGGGGAAACCCACCAGCCCTCCCGGATCTCTGGGAGGAATGGCGATCTGGGGTGGAAAACCACTTTCCCTTAAATGCTCCCTCTCTGCAGCAGGAAGCAAAACTTGACTCCCCTTCCTCAATGCCTGGGCCACCCCAATGGAGGCCATGTCTGAAAACATGGGAAACCCCTTCCCCTTCGGTCCTGCAGCCAGACTCTCAGAGCCCGGCCATACGCTGGTGCCTATAATTTCAACCGTCCCAACTCAAACTCATGACCAGAATCAAAGACCATTTATTCTAATATCCTTCCCACCATCCTGTTTTCCTTTTTGTCCCAAAACACTTGCTCTGGAGAAAGGTTTCTCCACTCTACACGACTGCCACCGCGAGCCAGAGCGTTTGCTGCAGAGGGCTGGCACGCACTGCAGGGTGGCTAGCAGTCTCCCTGGTTCCTGGCCTCTGCCCCCTGACGCCACAACCCAAACGGTCCATGGACATTTCCAAATACCCCCTCACCTCCCAGGAAGAGAAATGACCCCTCATTGGCAAGAATTGCCCTAGGTCAAAAGTTCTCCTGTCTGTCCTAGCCCCATGAAATCCGAACACATGACAAAGGACCCGGCACTGGTATTGTCTCAAAGCTTGGCAGGTGATTCTAATGTATAGCCACTTCTTGGCTTTCCTTACTCCTCAATTGTGACCTCTGCTGAAGTTCCCACACCACAGGGTGGAATGCCTAACTTAGAAATAGGAGTGCAAAAACTTAGGAAATGAAAAGGGAGAGGAAGAAAAGATAAGGCGATTACGGCGAGAGGTAAACTGAAGCTACCGATTCCATCCCTTTCATTATAAACCAGGACGTAGATTGAGTCCAAAGTGCTCAAAAGAAAAGCTCAACAGGGAGAGTGGCCTTCTAGGCCAGGTGCCAGCTTCCTAAGCTGCAGAGATGGCCCTTTAAGAGCACCACTTTGACATGGGCTGGCATCCAAAGAAGCTGCATTTGAGCTGCCAATGCCAGAGAGTGCCAGTGATTCCTCAAACCTGCTCTTCAAACTCCAAGCATTCCCAGAAAAAAACATTGTTCCGTCAAAGAGGTCTAGAAAAAAATTATTAAACTAGAGGCCCGATGCATGAAATTCCCACAAGGGGTTTGACCCTCGCAGCCCCGGCTTCGTCAGGAAGGTCATCCAGAAGGTTGTCCGGATGGTCGTTCTGGCCATTTGGTCGATTTGCATATCAAGCTTTTATTATTATGATATTCTAGGAGTGATCCGTTTCTCAAACAAATAGATTTATGTCACCTGGAAGGCAACAGAGCATAGTTAGCCATGCAGACTCTGGAATCTGCTTGCCTGTGAATTAGCCCTTTCCTAGGACAAGTTATGTAAATGGGGATGACAGCCATACCTAAGGCACAGGATTATCGTGAGGCTCAATCAGTTGGAATAATTTTTATATACTGTGTCCATGAGAATGATAAGCTGGTCCATTTAGCAACCAACTTATCATTCTCATTACTGTTATTATTTATTTGACTATAGGATCATTTCCCCCCAAAAAATCATCTTTTAAAATCACATTAGAGTTCCATGTGACATGCTTTAAGAAGTGCTAATATAGGCTAGTTTTAGCCACACAAATAGAAATACAAGTTATGCACCATGTGATACCTAGATTCCATGTGGAATCCATAGGTTGGTGGTTTCAAGTTCAACCACAAGCAGCCTGAGGGGTGCTGGGACAGCCTTCTCTCTCACCACCACCTGTCCGTTAGCCCCCTGAAGGCAGAGACCTGTCTACCTTGTGAGCAGCATCTCCCCTGTGCACAGCATCTAGCCTGCGTACTTGAATGATTTCTGGGTAAGGACCACATCTCATTTATCGCAATAGAACCATCCACCCAGCCCCAGCCCCATTCATTTAGTAGCTTCACCACAAAACCTACTGAGATATTTTTTGTGAAACACATGAAGGAACCATCAGGAGAGCAGACTAAAACGGAGACGCATGCAACCCTGAAATGTGTGCCAGAAAGTGAGGCGATCCAACTTGGTGTACCAAGAGTTGATTTATACTCAAGTTTTAGGGACTTATTTAAGGCTCAGAGAAAGGTGTACCCTAAGCCACAAACCTTGTTCTGCACCCCACATGGAAAACCACTCGATACGAAACCACCTCTATGGCACAGTGATGGCACGGTGACTGCCATTATCAATCTCTCTCCTCTGCCCTGGCTCTCCAGAACCAAAGTCTCCAGAGGGTACCGCAATACCCCCAGTAAACCCACCTCTGAAATAATTGCTAAATTTACAGCAACTAATGATCTCAGAGTCAGGGTACATAATCAAACCAATAAAGCACAACAAGGCAGCGGGAACACAGGAAACACCTTTGGACCAGACTGACTTTCACATTCACATGAGTCAGAAAGAAATAACTTGGAGCAATGAAGGCAATCCGTTCTCCCATGTGGAGGGAAGAACTTGTATTTATGCAGCTCCTCTCCTGCAAAATTCCAAGCTCACTATGCTTGGTAGCTAAGGTGTTTCTCACCGCAACCACACATTTAACAGTGTCTTCATCTTACAGATGAGAAAACGGAGTCTCAGAGAAGTTGCTTGTGGCATCGTTTTTGCCTCTACCCTCCAGTGTGGGTTCGTGTGTGTGTGTGCTTTAGTGTTTTCTACTGCTCAGCTCTTTACCTTCAATCATAGCACTGCTTACGACGTATGATTTGCGTTAGGTTCTAAAGCCATGGATGTATGAATGACAGAATGGTGAATGAATAATTTGCCCAGGTTGACAAAGCTAGAAAGCAGCTCCAAACTAAACAAAACCTAGGTCTCCAGACTCCAAGTCCAGGGTCTTCTCTGCTACCCCATGTTCTGTTTTCAAATGGCAATATTTCACAGAATCATAGAAGTTCAGACATGGACCTGAAAACCACCTTAACTAACAATCGCATTGTACAGATGAGGAAACAGAGGCACAAAAAAAAAGTTCCATTAGTTGGCTGAAATCAGACATCAGGGAGGTGAGTGACCTGGGCCAGTGCTGGGTTCCCTGAGCCCAAGAATCAGTGTTCCTGCCACTGCACCGTGGCAGACGCCAGCAGAAAACGTGCCCAGCCTCCGTGTGCCAGCTCAGGCTTGTGAGTGACAGAGCGTGTGCCTCGTGCACCCAAATGACTGCTTGTGCACACATTACTGCTCAGCTTGTGAAGTGACATGAGAGAGGGCTTCTGCTGGGATTTAATCTGCAAGGTTCTCAGCATTGCCCGTGGCACTGTCTCCCCACCAGGACTCTCTGAGCTGAAATCGGCCTCTGTGTGCATATAGATGAGGAGGGAGATGGCCTTAACCCACGTAAATGAGGAGAGGAGACTTCAGTGTCTTTCGGAAGCTTCTAGATGAGTCAGGGCTCTAGCCTGGATTCAGGGTGGGGGAAACTGGCCAGAGCCTGAGGTCTAGAGCATCTCCATGGGGCTTGCTCGGTAGCATATGACAATAGGACACATTCTGGTAGGAAAGCCTGTCTTTCCTGATGTGGATGTCAAGTTTCTAATGTGCAACATGCATGTTAGCACACAGGAAGCAGAGGAATCACCAGGGGCCATGCTTTAGTGTTTCAACAAACCGGCATGCAATGGGGAGGAAGTGGCAATTGACAGCCACCCAATGAACACGCAGTAGGTGGCTTTTGCTCTGGTCTGAACCCGGTCTGCACAGGCAACTCGGTCTCTGAGTCCCTGTCTGCATGTCCATGTGTGGATCATGACAGAAGCCCCACCAAATCTCTGCACATAACAGGTTCCCGATCAATGTGGATGGTATTACTGTTGTCCCAGTTATGCCTACTCCGCTCTTTCTTCTTTGTAGCACTGCACACGCGCATGTGTGTCTGTGCCCATCTGTATGTGTGTGTGTGTGTGTGTGTGTGTGCGCCCATGTGCGTGAGTGTGTGTGTGTGTGTGTTTAATTAATATAGTTTCTCCTATGAGAGCAGGGACCATGTTTGTTTCACTCATCATTGTATCTACCCCAAAACAGCACTGGGCCTGTAGTTGGTGCTTAGTAATTATTTGAGGATTAAATAAAGGAAGGAAGAAATAACTAGATGACCAGGGGCCCGACTTCTGGGGTGAACTCCATCATTTAATTAACCATGTGTCCTTGGCGAAACCTTATACTTAATTTTAGAGCTAGAAAGGAGCTTAGGAATCAGCATGTTGGGGGATTGCACACTTCGTTTTAGCGGCGGAATCCAAAGGAAAGCATGCTTACAGCCTGAACGCAGAAGCAGAAGCAGCAAACCTCTCACAGAGGGGCTGGGGAAGGCCAGGGATCCTGCCTGGCCGCCTCCTGCCCTTTGCCTGTCTCCTCACGCTACACTGGCCCCTATGACTTTTTAAAAAAATATATGTTTTTATTTATTTCAGAGAGGAAGGAAGAGGAAGCGAGATCTAACATCAATGATGAGAGAGAATCACTAATTGGCAACCATCCACACACCCCACACTGGGACCAAGCCACAACCACAGGCATGTGCCCCGACCAGGAATCGAATCTCCTGGTTCATAGGTTGATGCTCAACCACTGAGCCACGCCAGCCAGGCTCCTAGTGCTTCTTTACTGACCCTCAGGATTTCAAAGAGCACTGGTGGAAAACCACGGACCTACATGACACCTATCCTTTCATGGGTCAGAGCAGGGGGATCCGGGAGAGGAGGGAACTTGCCTAATGGCACTAGATCAGTGTCTGCAGAGCAGGAATTAGTATCCAGAGGTCCTGACCCCCAACCTCATTAGCAACCGTTCACTTCTCAGCATCTCTAAAACTGCCGCCGAAATGCTGACAAAGTGATTGTGAGAAAAAATGTTTGGAAGAGCCCTCTCAGAACTCTGAAACACTCCACATTTGGACACCATGCTGGAGGGGCCATGCAGTGGAGTGGGTCACAGAAGGGCTGTGCTTGGTCCCCAGTTCCATCTGTCACCAGAGAGATGGGCTACAGCAGCAACTTTCAACAGGTGTGCCACGGCACCCTGGTGTGCCGCAAGAATTTGTAAAACATGCAATACCTGACTATTTAGTCAGAGGCACTGACCACGTTTCCCTTAGATCGTCTAATAAAAAAAAATGACAGCATCCAGCACAACAGCTGTCTAATATGAATGAGTCAAAATCATACCTTTTTTTTTTTTTGGTCAGATCAGCAAAAAAATACATTTTTTGGTGTGCCACACAATTTTAGTAATTAGTTTATGTGTGCCATGGGATGGAAAAGGTTGAAAATCGCTGGGCTAGAGAAATGTATTCTGCTTCCCCAAGTCCTGAATTTCCTATGTGTAAAATGCCAAGACACTGCTCATCTCACAGAAGATGGTGTGAGAATTGATTGACCTCCCAGAAAAAGGTTGCTACTATTGAACATTTGGTAGCTGTGGTTCTACGGAGGATACCAGTTTAAGTCTAAGTTATTTCAACAGCAAACACAGATTCATCATCTCCGAAGTCTGATAGCTCCCTTGTGAGCTTCCATTGTGACTCATCACCTGTCAATCATGACCAACTTGTCCCTAGTGTCTAGCACAGGGTCAGGCACACCATAGTAGCTAAGAAACATTTGTAAACAATGAATGGATACCTTCAGCTCTAGCGTATTTATTCATATGGATGAACCTATGCTCAGATTTTGTTTCCAGTTCAGGCTCCAACTTTTCTCAGCTACATAATTTTATTCAAGTCAATCATCTCCTGATCTTTCAAATGGAAATCTGAGCCCAGTTATCCCAACTTTAAACTGTCCTCAAGAGGCTCACATGGAAGAGAAAATCACAGATAAAGCCAAGGTGTTAATATTATCTGACAAATCACAAATAACTGGGGCTTTACTACTTCTTCTCTTCCAGCATTTCAAGCCAACGTCTTTCCCAATACCAGGGATTTCAGATATTGAAGCGTTTCGTTGAGTAATTAATGAAATAGTTTATGCACATCCACTGAAAGCAATAGCTGTGTTGTGTCAGAAACTATTTTAAGAATCCAAATTTGAAATTAAGTAGATAACTATTGTTCTTGGGTGATTTAGAAGTAATTCCCCTAAGGCAGTGGTCGGCAAACTGCGGCTCGCGAGCCACATGCGGCTCTTTGGCCCCTTGAGTTTTTAGCAAAGGCCAGCTTAGGAGTACCCTAATTAAGTTAATAACATTATACCTACCTATATAGTTTAAGTTTAAAAAATTTGGCTCTCAAAAGAAATTTCAATCCTTGTACTATTGATATTTGGCTCTGTTGACTAATGAGTTTGCCGACCACTGTCCTAAGGAATCATTTACATTCAATAACTATATTTTTTGAATCAGTACTTATTTTTTACGAGGTTCTGATATGCTTCTCTTTTGAAAGAAGATGCATCACGTTTCTCATCCTTGTGTTCTTTTTCTTTTCATGCACATGCATTCTTCATTTTCCTTTGTGATCCTGCTTTTCATCATGCCCAGAGTACCCTCCCCCAATAACTCAGGTTCTCTACAGCTCCTCAGGATCACGGAAAATTCATCTGTGAACTTGTATGAATGGAACCAATGCAAGACCTCGGTCATTAATAGGCCAACTTTCAAGGTAGGATTTGAATATTCAGCAAAAAGCAGAGGTATTGGCAGCTGGTAGAGATTTCATGAATAACCCATTTTCAGCCCATAATGTCACAAAATATGCAAACAAGACATGCCTATTTTCATATCAAGTATATAGAAGATATAAGACCTGAAGCCATGCCTTCCCAGCTGCAGGCCAAGATTACAGCCTTTGCTATTCTTCCTGGCTATCTTATCCTAACTGGCCCGGAAATATTAGGGATTTTTTCTTCTTCCTTGAACTTTAAGACAAAAAATCACACCTCTAGAGACTTTTTTGCATTCTCTAATTCATTTATGTCCATAACATTTATTATGTGCATATGATACAAGGCAGAACAAAAGTGACTCCGGGCATCTAGAAATGAAATTTTACATATATATCTCCTGCCCTCAAAGAGTTTCCAGTTAGGTAAGAAAGAAATATGCACTCTAATTGCAAATGGCTTAAAACTCAAGAAGGGTAAGTGTAGAAAAGTATAGAAATACCAAAGAGAGGGTGATCAAGTGGAATGAGGAGACCCTGAGATGGTTTGAAGCAGAAAAAAATTTGGGGTAAGTCCTTTTTGTATGAGTAGGATTCCAAGAGGCCAAGAACCAGTTCAGATCTGCTCAAGTAAAGGTGGTTCACTGAGTGTCCTTGCTTATGTCCAAATGTGTGCATGCTTTTGGGTAGGTTATTGGAAGCATTGACAGCATTTGCAAAACAACACTACCAATGCCTGATGTGGTTGACTAAAAATATTTGACCATTTCCAATGTGACTTAACACAAGTTATTTCACCTCAGTGAAGCTCAGTCACCTCATCTATAAAGTGGAGAAAACAGACAGAACCTATCTCTGATGGTTTATAAGGTTTAAACAAGATACTATGTATCATGCCCAGAGCACAGTACATATTCAATAAATGTTAGCTATTTGCTCTTCTCATTGCCATGGCTAATCTCTTGTGCAAAGTGAACAATAAATAAATAAGTAACTGAAAAGTGACTGACAGCCTGCTGAAGGGTTCCTTGGCCCAGACATTCCCCCTTACAGTAAGGCCCATGCCAATGGCTGACCCCAGCTGACCCTGGAAGCTTTCTATGAATGAAAGGCAAGGGCCAGCTTAGCCCCGATCTTACCTGTATATTTTATATCTAGTTGTAAATCCTTGACGGTGTCTTTCCACAAAGGATAGGTAGCTCCTGGAGTGGTGGAAAGGCCCCCTGTCTGAAATGAGCCAATCAAATTCCTTGGAGACATGTTGGTCTGTCCCAGCTGGTTCCTGGTGGGAGGGCTGCACTGAGATACGGCCCCATATAAACAGGAAGTAGAGGAGCTCAACAAACCTCCAGTTCATGCTTTTCTGCCGGCCTTTTTCCTCTCATTCTTGCTCCATTCTGTGGAGTCCTGTGGAGAAAGGAGGAGAAAGGGAGGGAGGAAAAGTGGGAGAGAGACAGAGAGAGAGAGAAGAAAGACAAAGAAGAAAATGTTATTAACACATTTTCTTAATACTATCTTACATCAGTACAGTGCTTTAAGGTTTACAAAATTCAGTACAGTGTCTGGTTAAGAGCACAGCATCACGTTCCTGCTTTGCTGTTCACCTGCTGTATCAACATGTAAATTGCTTAACATCTTAGGAATGCAGTTTCCTTATCTGCAGAACATAAGATGAGCTTAAGTGCCTATATCTTGGCACTTGGCACATGGAAAGTCTTCAAGGCTTATGTGTTGAAAGAATGTATGAAATGAGCGAATGGAGAGACCGAGTCTCAGGGTTGTGGAGACAGAACTCAAGTGTCTGGCCCACCTACTATCCTCACAAACAACCTGCCTCTCAGGACAGGGACTCAGTAAATGAGAATTTCTTTCTCTCCTCCTCTCACACAGACACGTAGCTACCGAATGCACACTTTGCATGATTACATGAATGCACACCATCTAGGGATGGATTATGGGCATGACTTTCTGGGTGGGATACCTACAGGGGAAGAGTCTGTGGAGCTCGTTAGAGTCACTTCTACAGTGTTCAGTAGAGTGCCTCCCTCACACCAAGAAAAGGTGACTGAGAGTCACCTGCTGGTGATTCTGAGCCTCAAGGTTCCCTGATGTTCAGAAACTAGGTAGGGCCTTAGCCACCTCTTATTGGGGGGATGGTGGAGTAGCACAGTGGCGCCATGTTGAAGAAATGCTTACGAAGGGGGAACTTAGAAGAGGCTCCTTGTGGGGGAGGGGAGAAAAGAAGAGAGGCTACATGGCCACACCTTGCCTTTTGAAAATTTATAAATTTTGTTGTTATCACATCATCAAAATTCTACTTACTGGCCTATAATTGTGCTGTCTATGTCCCCCACCCCACTTATTCTGGAAGAGCTCATTTTAGTCCATTCTGAAAGGTAGCTTTGAATCCAGGTCTCATCAGTTATGAAAAGTCTGACTTCCGGCAAGTCATTTAGCCTCTCTGAGTCTCGGTTTCCCTGTCTGTAAAATGTGATTAACAATAGCACCTAATGCCAGGCTGGCCTGGCTCAGCAGTTGAGGGCATGGCTCAGCAGTTGAGCGTGGACCTCTGCACCAGGAGGTCAGGGTTCAATTCCCAGCCAGGGCACATGCCCGAGTTGCAGGCTTGATCCCCAGTGTGGGGTATGCAAGAAGCAGCTGATCAATGATTCTCCCTCATCATTGATGTTTCTATCTCTCTCTCCCTCTCCCGTCCTCTCTGAAATCAATAAAAAATATACACTGAGTGGACAGATTATTATGATCTCGGAACGCATAATAATCTGGCCACTTCGGTGTACTTCTCTTGAGTACCTCTTTCATTTGATATCAAAGATACTATAAATCATGCACCTTATCCATTTTCCCCTTTGCACTGGCCGTTAGAAAGCTCAGGGCAAATAGGTGGTTGATCTCCAGCAAAAGTCTAGAATATTTTTGGTACCCGTTTGAGATACAAATACACTGAGTGGCCAGATTAATATGTGTTCAGAGATCATAATAATCTGGCCACTCAGTGTATGTATATTAAAAAAAACAACAACAACAATAGCACCTAGTGTTAAAATGCAATGACACAATTTATGTGAAGTGTTCCACCCAGTGGCTGGCATGTAGCAAGTGCTCCATGATGGCGAGGATAATGATGATGATGAATGTTGGTACTGATGGTGTCCACTCATTTCCTGCTGGGAGTGTCTTTGCTCATACTGTCCCCCTGCCCAGCCAAGTCCTGTTCATCCTGTAGTAGCCAGCTGAGTCAGGTCCTCAAAGATAATTTCCTTTTTCTATTCGTCTCCAAAAGTGTTAGTTGATCCTTTCTCCCGGCTCTAGTTGCTCACTTTACATAACTGTGTGTTAGTGCTTATTATCTTTCATTACACTTAATTGTTTGTGTCTGCCTTGCTCACTGGGCTGTGAGCCTGTATCTGGCAAGAACCTTTAAAAGACTATTTCTACTCATGGCTAGTGGTGTGACTTTGGACAGTCATGTTCTCTCTCTAGATCTCAGATTTTTATTTCTACTTTTTAAAAATGTGGCAAGGACACAAACATCTTGCCAAGTGTAAAATTATGTATAAACATGAATAGATATGATGTCTTATTTGTCTATGCTTCCAACTAAAATGGGAAGAAAATCCAAGCTAGAAAAAGATGTAGCTCGACCTGTGTGGATCAGTGGTTGAGCATCAACCTATGAACCAGGAAGTCACAGTTCAATTCCCTTTCAGGGTACATGCCCAGGTTGCAGGCTCAATCCCCAGTGTGGGGCATACAGGAGGCAGCTGATCAATGATTCTCTCTCACCATTGATGTTTCTCTCTTCCCCTCTCCCTTCCTCTCTGAAATCAATAAAAATATACATTTTAAAAGGAAATACAAAGGAGATGGGGATTTCCTGCTCAATTAGATGTTTCCCTTCATTGCCCAACCGCACCATTTTATTATGAGAAGCCACAGAAATCTGCTTGGCCCTGCGAGCCCCAGCTGTCAGCGGCCAGGAGAGAGGCACATGAGCAGAGGAGTGGCTGTCAGGAGTTGTGGCCTGAAGTTTTGTTTAGAGCCTCAAACAAAGCCATGCGTGTTGAGTGCAGAATTGTAACAGCTGCAGCTGCCAAAACTGTCTGCCAGGCCCACCTGAGTGGCAGGCATGGGGTGGAGGCGACTGCTCAGAGATCTCGGTGGGGAGCTACGACACACTGAAATCACAGCGTGTCACCCATACAAACCTTCCACATGGCTTCTGTTGTAAGTGGGTGTGGGTGGAAGCCTGTGAGGAATGCTTGGCTGTTACACTGTTTGTAAGGAAACATGATTCAGAACACTGCAGCTTTCCAAAGTGGAAGAAGGAAGCTATGCATGGAACAGCAGCGAATGAGCCCTCAGCCTGCCGTCCTAGAATTAGCTGCAATTTGAAAGACCTAATCCAGTGATTCCCAAGTGGTAGCCATTTTGTCTCCCAAGGGACATCTTTGATTGTCATGACCGAGCGTTGCTACTCACATTGCATGAATAGAGTCTAGGGGATGCTGCTAAACATCCTACAAATGCACAGGACAGCTCCCCACAACAAAAAATACTGGGCTCGAATGGCAATGGTGCAAAAGTAAAACCCTGCTCTAATCCAACATTTTAATTTTTACAGATCATGACCTCAGAGGCCAATTGTACTAGACTTCTACCTTTTAGCTCCTGGTTTTCATTTTGGCACGTTGTCTCCAACAATGCAGTGGCTGTATATGGCTGTGTGTGAACCTTTGTGGTGCCTATGATAAAAGCTACACTTGAGCAAGTAGAGATGAGTGCTTTGTGAAAGGAATCAGAATATATATCTCTGGTGACTTAGAAAATCACAATAATCCACAGAACATCAAAAATGAAAACAAAAGTTTCTCTACAGTGAATTTCATTAGATGCAGATATTTTACTGGGCAAGAACAAGAGCCATTCATTCCAGTGGGTGCCGGTAGATTTGTTACCTACATGTCATCACACTAGTATTACCATAGACACTGTGACTCCCATTCTGTAAACAAGCCCCTATTAGCACCCACTGAACTAAAGATGTGAGATCATGGAAAGGTCACGTGACTATTTATTAGGCATCTACTGTGTGCTTAGATCTGTGTCTGCCCTCTTGGTAGTAATTAAAACACTCAGTACAGAGTAGATCTTAATAAAGGTTTACTCCACGAGGTGGTCACAGCTATCCCATTTCACAGATGAGCACCTTGGGACTTAAAGACATTGAATTACTTTCCCAAGCCCACAACTCTGAAGTATTGGATTCAAGATTCTAACCCCTGGGTTTCTCATCACAGAGATTGTACAATTCCAACTACATCCCCACCCTCATCCTGCCGCAGCTGAGGCCAGGACCTGCCCTCCACAGGTTTAATAGATTGTGAGGAGTCACACTCATCCATGAGACATTCTAATGTGAAACATGCTGTCATAAACACTAGAGCAAAAGGGAAAAAATCCAGTGTAGGAAGAGAGGCCAGAGATAATGTTTTCAACCAGGAGATCTGAAAAGGACCCTATAGAAGAGGTGGTATTCGAGCAGGACCTTACATAGTATGTGAGGTTGTGTTAAGTGAAGATGAAGTGAAGGAAATTCCAGCTGGGCAAGTGGCATAAAACAAGTCTAGGAGTAGGAGAGGGTAGGACACAGGGTAGCAGAGGTTTTAGTGAGAATAAGAGCCTCTGAGCCATTTGATCACCCATATTGCTCGTTCCCTCTCTCATCAAGCAAGACCTGTGTATTTCAATTCAGTGCTTCCTGCTAGGGACAAAGCTTTGGGGATGTCCAATAAATTTATCCATTCATCCACTAATATAGTTAACTGTTCAGTATGGGAGCTGTGGCTTTCAAAGTGGCTCTTAGCACTTGAAATGTGGCTACTCCAAATCGAGGTATGCTGTAAGCTTAAAATACAGAGCTCCAGATTTCCAAGACTTAGTAGGAGTAACAGAATATAAAATATCTCCCTAATATTTTATACTGGTTACATGTTGACATATTACTAATTTGGATGTATTGGATTAATAAAATATATGATTAAACTTCATTTCACCTGTATATTTTAATTGCTTTAATGTGGCTGCTAAAACTTAAAATTATATATGTAGATGGTATTCTACTTTTACTGGACAGTGCAGGGCTAGATGTGTCTTATGATCTGCCCTATGACACTGCCTGAGAAGATCACTCATCCACCTCCACGTTTTTTTGTTTGTTTGTTTTTTAATATATTTTTATTGATTTCAGAGAGGAAGGGAAAGGGAGAGGGAGATAGAAACATCAATGATGAGAGACAATCTTCAATAGGCTGCCTCCTGCACGCCCCCTATTGGGGATCAAGCCCACAATTCAGCCATGTGCCCTTGACCGGAATCAAACCCAGGACCCTTCAGTCTGTAGGCCGACGCTCTATCCACTGAGCCAAACCAGTTAGGGCCATCTCCACGTTTTTATCAACATTTCGAGGACTGGATTCACTCTCCTCCCTGCAACTGTTTGAACACTTGCTTCCTCCCTTCAAAATCAATAAATGGACAGACATTAAATACATTACAAACAAACACTTCCACATTCAAGGGCCACTCCTCCCAATCTGCACCTCCTAGAGTCAGCCCTGGATATACACTGAGTGGCCAGATTATTATGCGTTCAGAGATCATAATAATCTGGCCACTCAGTGTATATACCATGCATTTCAGAGCTGGTGTTTTTCCAACATATATACAGGGAACTTCCTTGCCACTGGGATTAAAGCCCGTGAAAGAGAGGCTGGTTCTATTCCCAGTGCTACCCTTGCGCGCCCACTACCCTCCCCCCCCCTCCGACCCCCGTGACTTTCTGTGAGTCCCAGGCCCTCTACTGCAGGGTGTCCCGGAAGATGTGGAACAGCTGACAAGGGCTGTAGAATGGAGGGCACGTGGGACCCTCAGCTGAACCGTGCCACATAGAAGCCTATAGAGTTATGAAGGAAATCAGGCTCATTCTACACAGAGCACATTCTCTAACTGTTGCCACTAAATTATTTACATCCAAGGAGCATGCAGGAGAGATGAGAGACAAGGGCCTTCTGTAGCTTTGTCACCAAGCTCCTCCGCTGGTTCTGTATGCATTGCAGAGCCGTGGGCCACCTTCTGGGCCAAGGATGGAAGGACTGCCTCCTCTGTTCCCCACCCTCAGGGTCCCTAAGGCGAGTCACTGGATCTGAGATCACCCACAGTGCCTACCCCTGGAGCCTGGGTCAACCTGATGACCTCATCCGGGCTTCACCTTTGAAACCTGGATCTCCGGATAAGACTCCTCACCAGAGACACAAACCTTCAAAGCCAGGTGACCATGAGCACTCAGTCTCCACATGTGTAAAACGCGGGCAATAAGAGGAGGATGAGTACCTTGTGGGGTTCAGAGGATTAAATAGGATTTTAAATGCAACTATTTTAGTCGAATCCCAAGACAACAGACACCATAGTCTAAAGAGAGGTGGGTGACCACTATTTAGGATCTCAAAAAAGGTAGCTAAAATGAGCTTTCTGAGATTCTCAGCCTTCCCGTCACATGATGGCAGAGATCACAAATGGAGTCTGAGTGAGAACAGACAGCATGTGGCGAATCCTCCTACCCATCCCCAAACAACTCAAGGACATAATCAGGGTAGAAGCCCCTCACCAGGAGCTTCAACAAGACCACACAGTCAACATGATAAATATCCCCTGGAGCCCGGCCAATGGGCTCAATCCCCAGTGTGGGGTGTGCAGGAGGCAGCCAATCAATGATTTTCTCATCATTGACGTTTCCATCTCTCTCTCCCTTCCCGTCCTCTCTGAAATCAATAAAAATGTATATATTTTAAAAATGCCCCATGTAGGTTGGGGGAACAGGGTGCATTGGTGTCTGACTCACACTGGAAAAATCTAAAAATAAAAGAATTCTATGGAGGGAAAGCTAAAGAGGGGCCTGCTCAAACCTGGTGGCAGAGCAGGCCTGCCCATTTGGGAGGTAACTGCTTAGCTCATGTGTAAAAGGATATGTCCCCCATAAGTCAGAGGTGGGCCACATGCAACAGACAGCCAGGAGAGGTTGCCCTAGACCCCGACCTGGTGGGAAAGGGGATCCCAGCCAAAGGAACTGAAATTGCCTTGTAATTTACAAAGGACACAGCAATGACTAGTCACTGAGCAGCTGGAAAGAGGTGCATTTTCCTTCAACAACGGAATCACAAGAGATCCCAGAGACAAAGAGAAGCTCTAGATACCACCAAACATATATTGCACGTGGAAAACAATAGCCTGAACACCTGCCAGTCTCTCAAAGCACTGATGCTAAGTTGACGAGAAAGTATTAGTCTAGGAAGACTCTTGCTACCTCTTTGCCAGTGAGAAAACTCTGGACCCTGAAGAAGTCAAGATCAAGGTTAGCAAGACTGAGGAGATAAGGCAAAATCATAAACTGGGGGAAAACAGAAAATCTGGAGGAATAGTGAAGCTTCCACTTTAAAATAAAATTTGATTTGTTATAATATACTGAACTGGACACATTAATTGCTGAACCAAGATGGAATGTGAGGAATAGAGGTGAGCAGAAAAATGTTGAATGTCACTTGAAAATATCATGGTCTTGTCTTAAGTTTCATTCAAATAACAGAGATGCCTGATCCAAAATTAAGTTTAAACAGTGGGAAACAAGAATCAATAACTTTTTTTATATATATATTATATTGATTTTTTACAGAGAGGAAGGAAGAGGGATAGAGAGCTAGAAACATCAATGAGAGAGAAACATCAATCAGCTGCCTTCCGCACACCCCCACTGGGGATGTGCCCACAACCAAGGCACATGCCCCCGACCGGAACCGAACCCGGGACCCTTCAGTCCGTAGGCCAACGGTCTATCCACTGAGCCAAACCGGTTTCGGCAGGGGCCTTGTTTTTTTTCTGATCGTACTCTCTATATATTTTTGTAATTAACAATACATCTATAAGTTATGTATAGCATCTTTTTCCTCCTAAATATTTAATTTGAGCCACATTTAGAAATGCAAAGATCTAAATTCAGGGCAATTGCTTTTTAAGCTTTCCCTCAAAATTATCAACAGTCTTTGAGGAGATCTTTCAAAAAGGAAAGTGAAATTAACATTTTTGGAATGTATTTTCTGGGTCAGTTTGATAAAATTCAACAAATATTTGTTGAGTCCCTACTATTTTAATTAGTTCTCCCAATCCACAGTAGGAGATGGACAAAGAAATAGGTAATTTAAATATAATATAACAGGACAAAGACAGGGTATACACAGTGTTCCGTGGAGCACAGAGCCCCAAGCGAGGGTCTCTGGGAATGCTTCCAGGAGATGGCATCCAGGCGAGGGGTTAGAGGATAAAGAATTTTGTGAGGTGACAAAATGTGGGCCCTGCATTTCAGGCCAGGACAAAAGCATGTGAAATAATGTAAAAGTGTGGTATGAATATAATATCTATAAACATTTCAAAGTTACTGCTGTGGAATGTTAAGGGAGGGAGTGACAGGAGATAATGCAAAAAAGCTAAATGGGGTGACTTGTTTTATAATCATACTAGAGGCCCAGTGCACGAATTCATGCACAGGTTTCATGGCCTGGCCAGCGACTGGAGTCAATTGGGGCCATCTTGCCTAGTCCTGATGGGGGCCGGTGGCCAACCTCCTGTAGCCCCTCACCCTGTTGGCTGGCTCAGGCAGGCCAGCTGGGGGGAGAAGCTGCGGGGGAGGGACTGCGGGAGGTTGGCCAGCTACAGGAGGTTGGCTATGGGAGCACACTGACCACCAGAGGGCAGCTCCTGCGTTAAGCGTCTGCCTCCTGATGGTTAGTGCACGTCATAGAGACTGGTCGACCAGTCATTCAGATGCCTAGGCTTTTATATAGAGAGATATTTATGCATGACTGGTAGTTTTTTGAAGACATAGATTCTTCCCTCTTTCCCCCCACATATGCCCAGGATTTTATCTGAATCATATGGTAGGCATTAAATCAGTACTTAATGAATGAATGAACGGAACAAATCTAGAGCCAGGACGAGCCCTGTGGGATCACAGGAATCCATTAATGGCTTTTAAAAAGAGGAGTTCTACCTTAGAGTTCCATTTACTCCAACTGTAGGGATAGTAGATAGATTTAAGAGAAACAAGGATAGAATGGAGGAGGATATTGTGATAGTTTAGGCTAGATATGGCCTGAACAAGATATCTTATATTTGACAGTGTGAAAAAAAATGGAGAGGCAAAATTAGCAAGAGTGGATGCCTGGGTGGATGGGTGGTGAAAGAAAGATGTCAATGATGACTTCTCTATCTGGTTTGATGACCAGTCTGATGATGGTGTCATTCATGTTAATAAACAATAATAAAAAAAGAATAGGTTTAGAGTAAATGATGATAAGTTCCCTCTTGGACCTGCTGAGTTTGAGGTGTCTATTGGTCATTTAAGTCAGAATTTTCAGTAGACTGAGACTCCTTGAGTCCAAACCAAAGGAGAGGCCAACGTAGAGGCAGAGATTTATAAAACAATTTGAACGAGTGGTGTTAGAGCTCAGCAGGTAGATGAGAACACCCAGTGAATACATGTAAGACAAGAGTAGCGGAAACAAATATGGAGCGATGCTCAAGTTTAGGAAGGATCAAAAGGGAAAGAATCCCATGAAGTACAGTAAGGAAAGACTGTAAGAGGAGGAGGAGGACCATGAGAGAATAATATCAACAAAGCCAGAGGAGCAGAAACATTTAAGAGGAGAAGGGTCTCAAGTTCCAAAAAACTACAGAGTGATACAACATGAGAAGGACTCACAATGCCTCTTGCACTTAAGAATCCAGAGGTAGTTGACAGCGTTTCAGTGTCTTAGTGGGAACTGAAGATTCATTGAAAGAGATTAGTAATGAATGGGACATGAATAAATGGAAGCACATAGTGCAGAGCACTTGGCAAAGATAAATACCCCAAAGGCAGTAGCCAGTACTTCCTTTCCCTCCACCAGAGAAGGAAGCAGAGTCCATGGAGGATTTTTTCCTTCTTAGAAAGATGAGGATGATATTTATAAACTCAGAGAACAGATATAAAAGAAAATGAAAATATGAAAGAGAAAGAAAATTAGTATCGATTGAAAGAACAGTATGGGGTCTGGGATTGGAGTATCAGCTATTGGAAAGTCAAAGAAAAATAAGAATGTGTCCATGGATTTAGGAAGCCATAAGCTGGCAAGGGAGAGAAATCCTTATCCCCCAAATTGCAACACAACAAATTGAGCTGGTTTTTTAAAAAATAATTTTTAAATTATGTTTTTATTATTAGAGAGATGAAAGGACAGAGAGCAGGGAGACAGAGAGAAACATTGATGAGAAAGAAACAACCATAGACTGTCTCCTGCACACCTCCTATGGGGGATTGAGCCTGCAACCCTGGCATGTGCCAAGACCAGGAATCAAACCAGCAACCTTTTAGTGCATGGGTTGATGCTCAACCACTGAGCCACACTGCATGGGCCAAATTGAGTTTTATTGGAGATCTAAATAAAGTGTTGGAATGAATGAGGGGGAAAATAATTCAAACAGAGCCAGTTCACAGTTTCTCAGGGGTGCTGAGGTTTCTCTTGGGTTCTAATGGTTCAGTGGCGATTTCCAGCTGAAGGGAGAAAAAGGACTTCATAGAAGACATTTCAGTTAGTGGGACCAGTGGGAGCAAAAGGCACCGAATCGTGCAAACCCACTGATTTGTGCAAATCAGTAAATCAGACACAGAGATGAGTAAGAAAAGGATGCTCTCCCTACAGAGGAGTACTGAAGAGCCCAGAGTTCGAATGGGATGCCCAAGATAGACGGGAACTGGCACTACACCAGTGCTCAAAATATAATTGTTCAATAAATAAACAGTGCTCTGTTGAGTTAATGGCTCTAAATTCTTCCCTGTGGCTAGTCTATTCCTAATATTCAGTGGAGCAAATAAATAAAACACTTACGTTTCCATCCGAACCTAAACTTCAACATTTACTCCTCAAGAGCTCTGACCCTCGGCTTGATGTTTCTAACAGGTCACTAAAGAAAACAGCTGGAAGGCTCCGGGTGGGTGCGTTTGGATGGAAGCTCCTTGGGCTTGGATAGTTTTGTGCAATGGGTTCATTTTTTTTAATGCAGTGCTTTTTAAATGAGCCAAAAGGACTGCTCCCACTGCTGCTTGTTCATGACAATCATGGAACCCAGAGCAGAAGACAGGAGACACACTGAATATTTAGGCAGGTGCTGCGCTGGCAGTCACAGTTTTAGAAAAACATGGTCACTTTGGATACTGTAAGTGCCTTCTCGCACCCGTACTCTTTCAAGACACTCCTCATTCCATCCTTGCATTCCAGCAAGACTTCATGCTGCAAAGGGACCGAGCTCCCATCTGATCTCAGAGCCACTGTTAACATATGTACGGCAGGGATTTATACCTCTCGTTCCAGAAGTGAGAAAATAAACCTTCAGCGAGATAACACCAGTGAATTATTTAAATAAAACACACATAATTCACATAGTCCTCACGATAAGCCTCCAAAGGTTTGTTTATTATTCCCACTTAATGGCAGAGGAAACCTGGCCCAAAAAGATACGGTAATTTACTTATGGTCTCACAGCTAGTGTGTTATTTTGTTTTGCTTTCTTAAACCTTAATCCAGTGTGAGTTTGGTTCTCTGTTGCTACCAACCCACGAAGGCCTAACAGATAACAGTGATTTTTTTCAATGCACGTCTGCAAACCCACATAAAATTTGCTCAGCTAATGTTACTTCATTAACCCTTCTGAGGTTCTTGCTTTGGGATGTTCCTGCCGCCATGAGAGTTCCTTGGAGAGCGTGTGCATGGTCAAGTCCATCTTCCTCCACCACAGCTGTCTCTTTCCAACATTCTCTAAGCTCCCCAGATCTGAGCGCTGCCATGCTGCCACAGATGATCTCCGGTCCTATTAATGCGAGATTCGACCAGAGATACAAGGGTTTCAAAAAAAAGTGAGCATAGACCACTTTGGTCAAAATCACTAGAGATGCTTAACAAATATTTAATCTTCTGGACCCTTCACCAGACCTACTGAATTGCAATCCCTAGCAAGAAAGGTACCTGGATCTGCATTTTAAATCAATGCCCCAGGTGAATATTATGTACACTAAAGTCACATCTTCTCATAAGACCCATGTCCTGGCAGGGAATGGAGATGGGCGGGATCATCTGAGGCCATGGCCTAACTCTAAAAAATGCCTCGCAATTGCTGGAATGTCAGATATCACAATAAGCTACAACCAAGGTCCTTCCTAGTGTCCTTCAAATCCCAAATAAAACATCATTGTGCTGTCTGATTTCTAAGGGCTCAACCTGCCACATCTGTGTGACTTTTGAGAAAGCTTCATTACCCCATGAACATCTGTTTTCCTACCTGTGTTGCTAGATTTGGAAACTCTAGATTAATAATTCTAGCCACCATTTTGAGTCCTTTCTATAGTAATGACCATGATGAACACAATTAAAGGACATTTAGTGTATGACTGGAACCGTGTCAGGAACTGTACAGGTATGACCTCAGTTGACTTTCACCACCACCTATGGAATAGGTGTGAGAGATTAATGGCCCCCCGTCATCACCTTTACCTGACACCAGGCACTTTGTCATGAGGTTCCCCAGAACTACTAAAGAGATGAAGGCTATTCCCCATTCCTCCCGCTGAGGCTCACCGCCTTCAGTCCCTTTGGCTCTTGGAATGAGGCAGGAGTGATGGCGTGCCAGTTCTGAGCCTCAAGAGGCCTCATGGGCTTCTGTGTCACCTCCTGTGCTTTTGCTTCTGCCACAAGAAGGATGTGACTGGTGTTTCAGAGGGAGGATGAAGGACGTGGAACAGACCAACCCACTAAGGTGCCTCAGTCAGCCAAGCTTAGGGCAGGGCCCCTTGCTGAACCTGAGGAGCAAGGGCGGCGCAGGCTAGACCAGTGAGGCTGGCGTAGACCAGCGGGCCCCTTGCTGACCCACAGATGCATGAGCTGGGATCACAGATGCAGCTGTTTAAGGCCACTAATCGGCAGGGGTGGTGGTGGGAGAGTAGCTAGCAGACACACGGTTCCCATTTTGTACTGAGGCAACAGGGTCAGTGAAGGTCAGTCATTTGTCCCAAGTCACATGATGAGTAGTAAGAGTCGAAGCTGTGATTTGATTCTAGGTCTCTCCGTAATGTAGGCTCCTCACCACCACACAGCACTGACAGTTACTGGGCTGGGGACCCTGGTCCCCAAGCCAGGTTATCTTGAAGCTGGTGAGTCGCAAGCAGTCTCTGCTTTTAAGACGCATTTTCTCCTTGAGACTTCATCAGAAATTCTGATGGTGAGGGCCCAGAATCTGCAGTCTGAAAACACTCCCAGATGATTGAGTGCATTTGCAGGGATGACTGGCCCACACCGGGACTAGAAGAGGAGGGCCGGTCCTAAAAGAGAGGGGCGCTGGGGTTCAATGAGCTCTCTCCTCACAGCCCGTGAGTGTGCAGTGCACTCTAATCCATCTCCGCACACAAAAGGAGGCTGCAGTGTTTAAACCAGAAAGGAACATAGTGTTTCTCTGGGAGCTTGAGGAAATAAGGGGAAAAAAATGCATCTTTTGGATGAAAGGGCCCTTAATCTTCAAAACACAAACCATTTTTCCATACCAAAGCCCCTTCAAGCCTAGGAAGTCTGCTGAGGCCGCAAGTCAGGCAAACAGCTTGTGTTTTGCAGATTAAGGAGCCTTTGACCCAAAGGATCCATTTTTGTGAAACTTTCAAGGAAACCACTCATCTATTTCTGGCTGAGACAGCCCCTGACCAAGGCGGCTTTAATGCTGTCCCAGAGGAGGGCTGCTTCTGGGCTGGGACGGGTCGAGCACACAGGAGGCAGGGAGATGAAGGAGTGAGCTCCTAGAAGATAGTCTTTGCCCCCAAATACCACACCTGCTGCCATGCTCCTTCTAGAATAAACACAGCTTTGAGAAATGGAAAGTCCCCATTCATGGGAGAGGCCCAATGACCGCAAGCAGCAGGAGAGGCGCAGGCCTAGCAATCTAGCACCATCAGGAACAAAGGACTCCATCTGATCCCCACACTATGTGTGGGTGACGAAACCGAGCCCTCACTTCATAGACAAGGGCTCGAGTTCCTGAGACTTGAAGTTCTGAGTATGAGATTCTGCAGACATGTCTCCAGCCCCTTCCTGATTGGACCCCAGCTCTCAGGCCATTAGCTTATGGAGGATCAAGGAGAGGAGGCCGTGAGGTTTACCCGACAGGACTAGGTTGAGTCTAAATTCTAGTCCCAGGCCAATCCCACTGCAGAAGCAAGACGGGGTAATATAACCCCTCATCTTGGGAACTTGGTCTTTGTACTTATTAGAATCAGGATGGTGGCCTCAGGCGATTTCTTCCAAATTTAACATTGTTTCGGGTTATGATTCCATACTGGTACAAGAAAGAAGAAACTTACATATCACTAGAGAGAGAAGAAGAAAGAGGGAAGGATGGGGGGGGGTGGAGAGAGAGAGAGAGAGAGAGAGAGAGAGAGAGAGAGAGAAAGAGAACCATGCTCACTTTTGCTTTGCTTTGAATGCAGGGAAATAATGCCAGACGAGAGAGAGTGTGAAGAAGTGGATGGATCTGATTTGCCTAAGCCTTAGGAAAGCAAATATAACTGAAATGTTGGCTGATTGCCCCTGACTTCCGAACAGAAAATGGCTTCCAGATACACTGTGGGTGCCCAGCAGGGTCTGTTAGCCTGAGTGATGGGTGGCGTGTGCTGCTGGAGAGCAGGGAGAAATGATCATGTTCTCCTGACAGCAACCAACAGAAAGATGCAGCCCAGGAGCAGGAGAGAAGTCACCAGCTCCACCTCCCCCAAAAGACTCAGATCATTAACACAAAACCCACAAGGGCCCCTGGAAATGGTTAACCTGAGACTGAGCCCAATGACAATGTGCGATGCAATGAGAGTTGCTCTGTGTGATCTGGGACAAGGCTTATCCTGTCCATGGACCTTCGTTTGTCCGTGTAGGAAACAGTGCCAAGTTTTAAATAGTCTCTAAGGGTCATTCCGATGCAGGCATTCTATGGCATTCTATGATCCAATACCAGTGACTTTCATTCATTCAACAGGTACTTGTCGGACACATTTCATGGGCCAGGTAACGTCCTAGGGGATGAGGTAACTGACATTCATGACCCTCAATGTGGCTGTCTGTGAGATTATGGACACTCCCCTGAGGTGGGGAAGGGCCCAAAGAGATCTGGTCTGCTCTCTCAACGAGGACCAAGTCCAGCTGCCTTATTTTAGGAAAAAGGAAGCCAAGGCTTGTGCAATGCCCCACAGCCAGTTAACGGTAGACACCAAGAGTAAAGACAGAGCCTTCGTGCCGCCTCCTGCATACTATTCTCTACTCCTGGCATCCTCTCCTGTTCCTGCAGGCATTGATTTATTTTATTTTATTTTTTGGTAATGTCTTGTTTTGTTTTAGCATATGGACCATTTCCAAGTGAAGCCAACTTCCCCAAATTCAGCAGCTCATTCCTTTGAGAGCAATCACACTGCGCTGTGTGGGAGGGATGGAGACACTTGGGCCTTTGGGGGACGACACCCTGCAGAGGTGATGGCGACGGTAGGCTGGGAGGGTGGGAGCCACATGCAGGAGACAGCAGCGCGCTGGGGAGCAGAGGGAACGGGAATGCTGCAGTCAGATGCAGAGAGGGAAACAAAGCAGTTGTATTGATTTGAAAGGCAGCTCTGAGGCGGACATTGCCAGCGGGCTCTTCCTGGCAGGTCTGGGAGGCACACACACTCACAGTGGTTGATGGCCATCTACTCTGTATGCAGGGGCTCAACTGCTCGGAATCAGGGCCAGGCGGGATGTACCCACTCGACAAGATGAGAATGTGAGTGGGAGAGGGGATCTGCGAATAAAAGAGGATAGATCCCTCTTCTCAGATGAGTATAATATAAAAGAAACTGGATGAAGGGGGCTAAATGGACACGTACCTGATTCTATGCAAATGGGATGGGACAGATTTCTCTTTAAACGGAGGACTATGGGGACTGACGGGAAAGGGCCCAACCTCTTCCCCATCACCATGGCTCTCTTCCTAAGCAGATTTCATCCTCTCTCTCATCTGGACCTCTGGACCAGCCTTCTAATTCATCTCCTGAACTAACTTTTTCCTTTTAAAGCCTGGCTGGAAATAGATGCTTACTAAATGTTTGATGAGCAAATAAACAGCCTCTGACATTGATATCATCACATCAATAATGACGATTTTTTAGCCCATCACCACTTCTTCATGTTAACTCAAAAGCCCAGGACATAAACAAGAGGGAACGGAGAGGTCTGGAGCCTAAGAAGGGAGTACAGCGACACAGTCCTGTCTAGGACAGCAGACTGTGTCCATGTGGGAATAATATCTCTAGGCTGCCACTCACCTGACTTCTGAGAGAAGCCGGAAATCTAGATTTTTATATGAAATCTCTCTGTTTTTAAGCATGGACAAATGGTCTTTCCTCCTGACAGGTGAGGGTCAAATACAACACATCCAAGTGGCTAAAGGTGCATCTGTTTGTGATTCTGGTCTTACAGGATCAAGTCCACATATCTTAATTAAACACCCAAGCCTCGCCCTTAACTAGATGGCTCCTAATTCCCTAACCTTGCTTTTCCTTCCTATGCAACAGTAGGGATCCTGTAACCATGGTTAAGTCCAATTTCCCATCACTTTGGGAAATACACTGCTGTTTTTGCAGGTGCAGAACATTTTTTCTACCTGTTTTGTACCACGTAAGCCCTGGCTCCTCCACGAAGCCTTTCTTGACTTCATTAGCCCCTTCTCAAAGTCTACAGCTAGGAAGGGATATAACTCTCCTTTTCCTTTAAAACATATACCATCATTTTATGGTTACAGTACAGGATCCCACAGTGGAAAAGTGTTTGACTGGAAAGCTAGGGTACTTAGGTTTTAATCCTGGCTGCCCCCCACCTGACTGTGTGGCCTTGGGCAAGTTAACTCCTCTCTCTGGGACTCAATTTCCACCACTTTGGAAATAAAAATATTGACTTCAGCAGTTTCTACAGTGGGTTCATATGTGGCCATGATTCAGGGAAGGATACTGAGGTGAAGGGGGGCTCTCCAGGCCAATCTTGAAAAACACCGACTTCCAAGACTGTGCCTACTTTCTGACATTCATTCAGGTTGTGGGTCTAGTTTTTTTGCCTCTGCGATTAGACTGGGCTTTTCTGGAACTCAGCTAAGCCTCACTGATCATTTATTATGTAGCAGACCCTGTGCTCAGTGCTTTCCCTGCATTTGTTTATCTCTCATCTCCCCTGAGCTCCTAACCATGGTCTGTACACACAGTGAAAGACACAGGGAGAAAAGACAACTGGGAGATGCTTGACCCTTTGTAGACCCTTTCTGATCACCTTATCCTGCGTCACTTCCAGTTTCCAGAGTTCAGTGTCCTCTTCAAAATATAAGAAAGGCTGCCGGATGGTGTGGCTCAGTAGTTGAGCATTGGTTTGATTCCTGGTCAGGGCACATGCTGGTGTTTCAGGCTCGTTTTCCAGCAGGGGCTTGCAGGAGGCAGCCAATCCATGATTCTCTCTCATCATTGATATTTCTATCTCTCTCTCCCTTTCCCTTCCCCTCTATGAAATTAATTAATTAATTTTTAATTAATTATAAAAAAGACTGCTCAGGCTGGGCGGTTGTAGGTTCAATCCCAGATTGGGGCACATGCAGGAATGTACAGTAATCAACCAGTAGGGTTGGGAGGAGCAATGAAGTTGATGCCTCACTGTCTCTCTCTCTTGCTCTCTTTCTCTAAAATCAATAAATAAAGATTTTTAACAAATAAAATTTTAAAAAGCCTGAACTAGAAGGAATCTTTTAGCTCAAAATAGAAGAAGGAGGAGAAAGAAAGGACAGACAGGAAGGGAAAGAAAGGTAAGAGAGAAGAAATTAGGGAGGAAAGAAAAAAAGAGACACTAAATAGAGGGGGAGGGATAAAGAAAACTTTAGCTCCTTTTTTTAACCTGGACAGCAGCTTCTACAAATCTTGTTTTCCTCTAGAGCAGGAATAGTAAATATATGCTTTAAATGACCAGATAGTAAGTATTTTAGGTTTTATGGAACATACTATTCATGTTTCAATTACTCAGCTCTGCCATTATAGCATGAAAGCAGTCATAGACAATCAGTACAAAATATGCATGGCTGTGTTTCAATAAACCTTTATTGGCAGAAACAGGTAGTGGGCCAGGTTTGGCCCCGCCCCAAGTACCTTGTTCTCCAGAAAGGATTTACCTCCCCAAGCCACCCTCTCGGGAGCAACCTCAGTTTTTCCATCCAAAAGAGGACCCTCGAGCTGTTCTCCTCTCCAGAGATGGCTCTAAAATGCTTTTCCTTATTTATTTAGAATTCATACCCCATCTACGCCCTAGACACGGCTAAAGTGATATTACGAAGTTAAGTAAGATATAAATCAAGACAATTAAAAATAAAACTGGAACAAAAAACAGTTAAAATGAGTGAAGGAAGAGATGCTACCGGGCCCCTGGGAAGAACTAACTGATCTGGATTTAGTTTTGAGGTCCCTGGCAGCTGAAGTAAAGTGAAGTTAATTGGCCCCCAAGGGGCACAAATCCATAAGTAGGATCTCATTAACATCATCCCTCCACCAGTGAACAAAGAAAGGCTGAGCTGAGAGCTGTGACAGTGTGCCATACCTCCAGATGCAGGGACAGGTCCCCAATCCAAGAGCTTCCTTTTCCCCAATCCAAGAAAATCTTCAACACATCACAGTAACAGAGAGAAAGCACAGGTTCTGAGATAGTTGGGCTCTGTAGGCCTCAGAAGCTGAGGAACTTGGCTGACACTCCCCATATTGGACTTTCTGATGTGTCAAATGAGGTGCTCACCCTTGCTTACTTCATTGAGTTGTTGGGGGAAATGAAATTCTATATGACAAATGCCCAACCAAAGATGGGAACAGAGAGCACATGATTCTTGTTAATTCCTCCTACATAACTGCTAAAATCTTCATTAGATATAGCTTTTTAAAAATTATCTATATTGATTTTTAGAGAGAGAGGAAGGGAGAGGGAAAAGGAGAGGGGGGGGGGGGAGGGAGAGAGAGAAAGAGAGTAAATCAATGTGAGAGCAGAACACTGATCAGCTGCCTCCTGCATGCCCCCTACTGGGGATTGAGCCCGAAACCTGGACATGTGGCCTGACCAGGAATAGCACCAGCAACGCTTTGATTCACAGGACGACTCCCAACCAACTGAGCCACACCGGCCAGGGCAGACATAGCTTTTAAAATGGATATCAGCCCTGATATCATTTGTCTCTGTGAACAAGGGAGAGAAAGTAGGTATGAATCACAGAAAAAGGCCACAGAGAATAGGGAGTTGATGGTTTGAATGGGTGTTCCAGGGACTCTAATCCGTGCCTCCCTTCTGGATGTCTCACGGTAGCCACAGCATAATGACAGCTCTTTTATTCCCTTATTCCATGTCTCAGTCTAGACTCCGACCTTTCACTACATCATCCAATCAAGCCTACTTCTTGCAAACCGGGTCTCGAAGTATGTGAGGACCCTTAGCAAACTCTTAGAGTGAAAGAATGCGAGTGTTGAGAAGATGCTACAGCCCCCAAGTCCAGCATTTTATAGAACCGGGGCTGTCAACACTGGCTGGAAGAGACATGGCTTTAAGAGGAGACCTGATTATTGGTTAACGTACTAACTCACATAGTAAAAAAATAAAATAAAATAAAATAAAAATCCCTTTTTAACTCTGTCTCAATCCTGATTAAGGCAAAGAGAAAGGTTCAATTTGGTGCTACTACATCTGTAGCTTATCTCTAACATTTTCAAATATTCCTTTTCAGCACAAAGAAAGCAGGCCTAAAGATTGGATACTTGGGCAGGCCAGGGAAGAATATGGCTGAATATAGAAGCGAAACTCTAAACTAGAATATCATTGCACTGTTTTGTTTTAATCATCTTATTTGTGCAGTTATACCATCTATTTGGCCAAGGACATTTTAAAAAAAGAAAACAGTGGCGGTGATAGGAAGTTTCCTTTGTGAATGTATGCATTTGCCATAAGAAGTAGATTACTTTAAGGAAAAGCACTAAAGTATAGCTGAGACAAAAAGAGCGGAAGTTAAGGTGGCACCTGGAAAACTAACATTTCAGAAACATTCACGAAGAAACAGACACAAAGACAAGGATAGTGGCCTGCACAAAATACCACATAAGAACATGGGCTTTGGAGCCAGATCAGCCTTAGTTCGAACCCCCAACCTGCCAGCTACCACAATCACACCACCCAGCTAAGCCTCCATTGGCATGTGCACAGAATGGGAATCTCCCTTGCCTTTGTATCATGGCCTGGAGCCAGACCCAGAGTTAAGATGTTCAGCACCGGGGAGACCTCTAGACGTGAGACCAGTAAGACTCCACCTATGGGTGACTGGCGAATTGTGAGAAAAACCAACTCCACAGTATTTGTGAAGGCCTGAGATTCCTTTCATTCCTATTCCTAAAACATAACTATCATTCCAGCACTACCCCAAACTGCCCCTTCTTCTCCTCCACCCTGGGAAATCTATATACAGCATCAAGCAAACAACATACTAGAGATAAAGCACATGGTTCGGGAACTGAGATCCCCCAGACAAATCCCAGGCTTGCCTGTCATCAACTATGTGACTTTGGCAAGTTGCTTAATTCTCTCTGCCTCAGTTTACGTATGGATGAAATAGTGATTAAGATAATCCAGTGGGCCAATTGCCCAGATCAAATAAATTACTGCATGTAAAGCAGCGAGCAGAGCGCCAGGAATATAGGAAGGATGCACAATCAGGGCACAGTGTCACACCAAGCTGCCCCTGGGTCATTCAGCACAATGGTCCTTCGGCTGTTGTGCTGTGTCCAAGACGTGAGCCACCAGGTGTGACGGGAGAAGGACCCTCAGCTATAGAAAGTGCAGATGCAAACAGATTTGCTCCGCACTGCCTCCGGGGAATGAGATATGGAGCCAGCGAAGGGTGAATTTTAGAAGAACATCCGATTAAAAGCACATCAGTAAGAGCAAGCTGGCTATCTAGGTCACGTTCTTCAAGTCATAAACCCTGAACTTAACAACAGCTCCTTTCCCCGCCTGGCACCACACAGCCTTTTTCCCCTGCTCGTCCACTGGCATTTCCCACAGTCACTGCATTTACATTGGACTTGAGGGATCTGTCTTTTCCCAAATGTGTCCTTCCCCTGACAGCACCCTGTTTGAAAGCCACCTCTGCCCCTCAAAGGAGTTCTTAAACCTCGAAGCCCACCTTTCGACATTTAAGATCTGCCTCCTCGTTCTTTATCTCTATCTCTGTGGGGTAGCTCCTAATTGGGTCAGTGATTTCTCTCTCCCTCCCTGGGTCCCTGAGAGGTGATCCCGAGATGCTGTTACCTGCCCAAGGTTGCGCTGTGTGGTGGAATTGGACTGTCTCTCTCCTGCCTAGACTCCCTGGCTGCCCCCAAACCTTCTACTCAGAACTAATTATTCTTCCTGGAAGGTCTGGGATGGTTCTGCATTGTTCCCATCCCATGAAATGCTCTTCCCAGATGTCTTCCTAATGAGCTCTCACTAAACCTATGGTGCCCAGCTTAAGCATTTTTCCTGCCTCTGCCTCATCTCAGAACCCAACCATGAAGGTGCCCCTTCCTCCAGAGTCCCTACTATGTGTCGGGGAGTCAGCACAGATGAAGCTAAGGGGAAGGGCCCGGCAGTCAGCAGACCTCAGTTTCTTTCCCACTCTGTTGCTATTCTTTGGTTCCCTTGGGCAACTCACTTAACATCCCTGAATCTGTTTTCTTGTTGGTAAAATAGGGATGATAACTGTATTCTGCCTCCTTCAGTAGGAGACCTGGAAAATTAGTTGAGACAGTACATACAAAATGTTTTAGTACTGTGCCTCGCACATAGCAAATGCTTAATAAATATACATTATTATTACTATTATTATTATTATTATTATTATTATTATTATTTGGAGTATATATACACATGTTCACATTCTAGCACTCTCATATTATTCTCTATCTGGTTGATATTTACCTTTCTCCAGAACTCTAAGCTCCTTAAAAGTAAAAGTCATACTGTTTTGCTCACTTTTATCACCAGCACTTAGCACACAGTAGGTGTATGATATATATTTATCAGTGATTCAACTCCAGGCAGGAAGGTATCATTTTAACCACAGCCTCTAGCACAAAGAGGAGCCTTTCCACGCAGGCTTGCTAAATAAACAGGTGAATGTATGAACATACATATGGACTTCCAAGATGCTCTAGTTACAATGCTTACCTGATACCCAGTGCTGAGGTTTTGAACAAACCCCCACCTCCCAGTTTCTCACCACACATTCAACCTCAAATGCCACAGCCACCATACAACTGTGCAAATGCCTTTCTTTTCCTAAGAGGGGTTCTCAATCAGATTATCCTTTCAGCAGCCTCTATTTATGCCTCACTTTTTTTTAACTCAGCTCCTGCTGTGGCTTACCAAGATCCCCCAAGCACATAACAAACAGAGCCTAGGCTTCCTGCCTCCACCCCACAGTCTCCTCTCATAACCGCCATGTTCCAGCATTTATTTCCTCTCTGCACAAAAATAAACAAAAAGAACTGTTGACCAACTTTGTTGAAAATCAGCAAGAATCCATGCAACATCTTGGAGGCAGGTATTATCCAGATGGCAGCCTAATCTCTGGCAACAAACAAAATCCAGAGAGCCAGACGCAGCCACAACCTCTGTCTTATTGAATATTCACAAACACACATCTGATTCCACGCACGTCATGCAGAAGCCTTTTCCAGACGGATCCCGTCTTAAGTGCACTTGGTAATAATTCCAGACCCTGAATAACACTTGAACAATTTGAGTTCCCTTCATTCCACTGTCAACGTTCATTTCATCTTTTCATCAGCCCCCTTATGAGAAGAAGGTCTTCATCAGGGTAGTCAATGCCTGGGAGAATGGAAATTTTATTTTGGGGTATCACTACAAAAAAGAATGTCCCATCAGATGCAATAGTTTCAATATCTTCCACCCTAAGAGAAAGGAATAATCTGACTATTTCTTCAAAGAAATTTCTGGAAAGAGGAAGTAGGTGGCTCTACATCTTTTCCATAGGCTACATCAGCTTTTGGGCCTCCCACCTCACTGCCTCCTCTACAGCAATACTATGCTCATCC
The DNA here is from genome assembly GCA_026230045.1 of Corynorhinus townsendii. NCBI lineage: Eukaryota > Metazoa > Chordata > Mammalia > Chiroptera > Vespertilionidae > Corynorhinus > Corynorhinus townsendii. The sequence continues at coordinate 163,838,064 of JAPDVU010000005.1, read as the reverse complement.
TCTAAGATTCCTCTTCATGGAGGCTTTTCAACTTCCCCATCTGACCCACACTAGCTTTCTTGAAAGTCTTATTGACTTTTAGTTCTGAATTTGATGTTAGGTGACTTCCAAGTTTACTCAACCATCAGGCTGTGGGGCAGGAACATGCACCTGGTCTTCGGATCCAAGTCAACCTGGGCTCCTAACACTGTCATTTCTGATCACGTGACCCTTAATGATGAGATTGCCATCTACTAAGCATTTCCTATGTATCAGGCACTGCTCTAACATCTTTATCTCAGTAAACTCATGGAATCTTCACAACAACTCTATGAGGCATTTATTATACCCACTTTACAGGCAGGCTGGTTCCAGACTCTGAGCCCTTCAATACTAACTCACTCAACTCTGAAGTCTTGACTATAAGCTTCATATCAAACTGAAATTTATTTATACTACTGTGTATGTTTCACTACATCAAACAGCCCGGAACATAATGCATGTTTGATTATCTGGAGATTCACTTAAATTATCACACATTTAATGATGACCTACCATGGGCAAGACATTACCAAGGTATTACAGGAGATGATAAAATACACAAAGATACGATAGTAGTGTTCTGGAGTTGAATGTGGGATGAGAAACAGACTTATTCTGTGTGACTATAGCCTCAGCATCAGTCTTTCAAGCTCCATAGCCAAGTCAAATTTATAAAACAAATTTCTTTTGGACCAGCATGAAGTTATCAACGTAGTCTTGTTCTAGAAAAGGTCATTTAACTAAACAGAAGTTGCAATTACTATTACCAGTGTTTCATAAGAGAACATACACTTTACCCAGCAACATAAAATAGGGAGGGCATAATCTCAAAATAAAAGATTGCTCCTCACATTTAGACACATTTTAGACCAGCATTTAAGTGCCATCAATCTACAAGTCTTGACCAAAGGAGAATAACACAAAAAGGCATCCAAAAAGGGAAGCCCAATGGGCAGAGATGGTGGCAATAGACAGAGGTGGGACTAAGGGGTGGGAACCCTGGCATTCGTAAATCGAGAAACAGACTAAAAAATATCAGAGTTATTTCAAACCACAGAGGATATGATTCTATGGCTCTTCCTTCAAGGATTTAAAAAAATGCTATAAAATATAATTACAGGAGGACAAAAAATGAAGTGTATGGGTTGCTTTACGGCCCTTTCAGTTTTGGGTTCTGTCTCTGGTAAATTGTCAGGGAAGGCAGCTTCCATTACATCATCCAGAAATGTCAGGTATCTCCTAAGAACCCGTTATAGTCACTGCGCAGGATGTTAGTTAACAGAAGCCTGAAGACCTGACTCCCTCTCCATTTCCATCTCCTGCCCTGGGTGCACCAGGAAGTTACCCACATAGACTCTCCCCTTTGCTCCAAAATGCCTCCCTGTAAAGGTTGCAAATTTTACCTGAAATTCCACGATCAGAGTGGCTTCTTTTTAGACTTCTAAGAAAATCTCTTACCCTAGGAGTAACCGTAATTGCTACTTGCTCAGCCTCTCCTTCTTTTGCAGTTCCTTTCCAGAGCTAACCAGAGATGCCTGCAATGCCAGTTTGCAGAGCAAGGAGAACAGGAGCAGACACTACAGACAGACAGGCCTGGTTTGGGCTCAAACAGTGGAGCCCCCTGTCTATGCTGGCAAGTCATGCCAACTCTTTTAACCTCGGTTCTCACATCAGTCAGAATGGTACCTCTTCCACAGCATCTTCTTTTCTGAGCCTTCGAGGACATGATTAATGTGAATCATTAACACAGTGTCTGCCGTAAATATAGGGAAATACTTGGTAAAAACACAGCTCTCATTATAATTGCTTTCTTTTTTTGGTGTGCTGAGACCTATTTCCATGTGGGATGGGGTGGGGGATGGTGGTGTGGCTGCTATGTCAGCAACAAGCAATGCTTGGACACCAGCTGGGTGTCCTACAATTCAATTCAATTCTGGCACTATCTACCCAGAGATAGTGGCAGATCCCATAGGTTAAGGGCTCAGTCCTATAAGAATGTCCCTCCCTCCCCCAACACTTCACATACCATTTGCAAGCCTGAGCTATCACCTGTGTTTCTGACTGACCAGCTAGGGATCAGAGGTTCCCGAGATTTCCTCCTTGGGTTTCATTAATTTGCCAGGGCAGCTCACAGAACTCAGGAAACCTGTTTACTCACTAGATCGTTGGTTTATTATTAAAGGATATAACTCAGGAACAGCCAGAGCTGCATAGAGCTCAGGAAGAGATTCAGAGAGCAAGGTCTGAGGAAAGAGTACGGAGCCATCATGCCCTCTCCAGGTGCACACCCTCCCATCACCTCCTGGTGTTCGTCAGCCTGGAAGCTCTTCGAACCCTGTCCTTTGGGGGTTTTTACGGATGCTTCACTGCATAGGCATGATTGGTTCGCTCATTATCCATTGTTGAGTGATTCAACCTGCAGCCTCTCTCCCTTCCGGAGGTCAGAGTTCCACCCCTTCATCTGAGGTTGGCTCACTGGCAACCTGCACCCACCCATGTCTTTTTGAAAATTATCTCATTAACATAACAAAAGGCACCTTTATCTCTCTCCTCACTTACAAAATCCTAAGAGTTTTCAAAGTTCTGTGCCAGAAAGGAGGATGCAGACCAAATATACATTTCTTATTATAAATCACAATATCAGATTGGGTTACTCCCTTGATTACATCTATGGTGGCTCCCTCCCACCTCTGAATGTCAACTAGTACTAGTAGCTGGTGTCACCTTACCCCACCATTAGCCATGCCTCTTCCCAGCACCTCCGCCTTTGCTTTCCGGATTCCCTGCAGATGTGTTCAGCACGTCCTAATCTGTGTTACCCCTCTGTTACCTTCTCCCGAGCCAACCCCTCTGCCCAGAATGCTCTCCTACCCTGTCCCCATACCAAACCTAATAAACTCCTTCTTCTTTCATATTCAGTTCAGAGTCATCCCTTGAATTGAATATTGAAGAATCCCGTGACCTCCCAGGAAGAGGAAACCACAGCCCATGCATGCCTCCATGCCAGTGCTTCTTATGCTGTCATACATGTGGGCTTCTGGAGGGTACGGGCTTCGCCTCATTCACACAGCATCACCCACTCCAGAGCAGGACCTCCCAGAAATATCTAACTAAATGAAAGAACAAACAAGCAAACAGAACCAGCAGAGAAGCAGCAGGAATAGATATGGATAGCATGAGTGCGGCAGTTCACACTTCGCAGAGCATTTGGGTTGTAGTGGAACCATTTGGTTCTCCCAACATCCTGGGGCTTTCCCAGGAAATGCCGGCTCAATTTTGAGTGATTTGCCAGGTTCAACCACAGCGAAATAAGGACTTGAATTCTAGTCCTCCAACGCCTAGTCCAATTCCCCTTCCATAACAAACACTGTCCTTATTAAGAACAAATATTTTATTACAAAAACTGTGTAGAATGAGACCAGAATGGATGATTCCACTGCAAAAGAAGATCGAAAAAATAAATAAAACCAAATGTGGGGTGACCAGCATACATGGGGAAACACACTGGCACCGGCTGGGTACATGGGAGAACCTTTCGTTTGGGCAAATAAATGAAAATCAAAAAGATATCTCAAACAGATTTTTCCAATTTCCTGATGTCATTTGATGGCCAACCCCATCTCCTGCACTGCATTCCTTGCTACAACTGAAGTTCCAGCCCCTGGAGAGAAGCCGAGAGATTTCTGCAAATGTTTTCTCTTCAACAGATGGAGCCGAAACGGAGAAGCGTTACAAGGAAGATGGATCGGCGCGTCACATTTCCAACAATAAAAATACAACACCGGTTAAAAGCCGTCGCAGTTAAATAGAACCGGGAACCCAGGGTTGGCTTAAATCTTTTTTTAATTAAAAGTGAAGGAGAATTTCAAAGTTCTATTTCAGCCCCTTGGAGTGTCAGTGCCGTGAATTCAAAATGTTTATGTGGCTTGGCGGGGTGTCAGACTGCCTGAGATTTATGTAGGTTCAGATGGGAGCCTGAGAAAACCCCAGCACAGGAAATTGTGAGGGGATGTGCAGGGGAGGGGGAGGACGTGGGCTCAAAACCTGGGTACAAATCCTGTCTCTCGGGTGCTCTCCCCTACAGCTCACTCCGTCCACACTCCCCTGGGCCTCAAGACCAAGCACATAATTTACTTTGCTGGATGATTATGGTTTCAGCTGGTGTATATGTGTTTACTATATACATATCCACATATTTACACATCCATGCATACAAAGAAATGCATGTGAAAAAAGAAATGCATGCTTACCCCCATGTCCATGAGCATCAGCACGTGCGCGCGCGCGCACACACACACACACACACACACACACACACACACCCTGCAGTCACACACCTGCATACTCAAATCAAAAACATATAAACAAAAAAGTCTTTAGAGAGATACTCCATTTCAAATACCAGCCCTGATTGCTTCAATTCTAAGAGCCTTAGCTGACCCATGTTCAAAATACTGGTAGAAACTGCAATGCCTACAATAACTACTTCAGAGTTGTAAAATCAAATATAGCAGCATCCATGAAAGCACTTACGTCATTGTCAGAAACACAGTTAGATGCTCAACAAAGGTATGCCAAAAGCCACATAATCATTTACATATCTTACCTGTTCATGAGCACATTCTTTTCCATGTAAGTTTATCCACATATGAATGCACATAGGAATTCATAATTACATTCAAATGCAATTGCATACTCATGTGGAAAATACCCAAACTCACACTGAATAGGAGCAGCACATATACACACATATAAACACATACACACACACAGCATCCATGGCATACAGCACAGAGCTCTACACACCCTGCACACTTCTGTAAGCCAGGTTCTTCCTATACTTGTCACACTATGCCATTCAATCAGAGGTCCTGTGAGAGAATGTGGAAGGAAAAACTGTTATACCCCAAATGGGTGCCACGTTACAATTTTTTTAAAGTCTTGGCAAAACAAGCCAATACTTCAGAGGAAACATCAGCAAGGATGCAGACCAAATAGTGCCCCATGTGTATGCAAGAGGAACCTCTGAGGAAAAAGACAGGAAGACTGAACACCAGGAAAGCACACACCCACCCCCCCACCCCCCCACCCCGCCAATACAAAACACTTCTAGAAACTTTATAGAAGCCATGTAGAAACAGCTATGCCTACTAACCTCCTGGAGCTTACAGTCCAAAGAAAGGAGACCAATATTTAGGAGAATATTTTCCAAAATGACAGCATGGCTCAGATTGGCCCCCATGAATAATTACAGCAGGGATGATCAGTGAGCAAAGTCACTCATTCCTACCTTGCTTCAGCTTTCTATTAACATAAGTGTTGGTTTTCAGATGTCAGTAAAGTCTACAATCATTCCACCAAGAACTTGTAAAAGAGTGGTTCCCAACCTTTCTAATGCCGCGGACCCTTTAATAAGTTCCTCATGTAGTGGTGACCCCCAACCATAAAATTATTTTCGTTGCTACTTCATAATGGTAATTTTGCTACTGTTATGAATCGTAATGTAAATATCTGTGTTTTCCGATGGTCTTAGGCAACCCTGCTAGCGGTTCTCAACCTGTGGGTCGCGACTGTAATTTTGCTACTGTTATGAATCGTAATGTAAATATCTGTGTTTTCCGATGGTCTTAGGCAACCCTGCTAGCGGTTCTCAACCTGTGGGTAGCGACTGGAATTTTGCTACTGTTATGAATTGTAATGTAAATATCTGTATTTTCGATGGTCTTAGGCTCTACAGCAGCGGTTCTCAACCTGTGGGTCGCCCCGCAGGTTGAGAACCGCTAGCAGGGTTGCCTAAGACCTTCGGAAAACACAGATATTTACATTACGATTCATAACAGTAGCAAAATTACAGTTATGAAGTAGCAACGAAAATACTTTTATGGTTGGGGGTCACCACTACATGAGGAACTTATTAAAGGGTCCGTGGCATTAGAAAGGTTCGGAACCACTGTTGTACAATATTCAGAAACTCCACCTGTCTCCACCATCAGTGCCCCTGACCAATATATTCACCATTAGTGCTATTAAGCATTACATTTTCCTTATGGCCACCTTTTTCCTGTATCAAAATGCTCAAGAATGACTGTATTTTTAATGCTACATTAGTATTTTCTATGAACTGGGTAGGAGGGTGGACCAGATAATCATAAAATACTATTCTCTTCTAAAACACTCTAATTTCATGATTCTGTGATTTTTTTAATTCTGTGATTTTTAAGATTTGGTAGTACTAAGATTTAATTTTTATATTCTGTGGATATTATATTCTATGAGTCTATGAGTTTTTATTCTAACGCTGAGTTTTTATTATTCTAAGGTTCTCTGATTCCAAGCTTTGATAGTTCTTAAAATTCTACAACTATGATTATCAGATACCAACATTTTAAGAATCTGACATCTTGTGCTTGCAATTCCAATGCCTGGGTGCAAATGTGTTTCTCAAACTCTTCCCCATGACACAGATAGAACCTAAGTCAGGGTCAAAGCATCTATACAGGAATTAGAATGACAGAGTGGTTGTGAAAAGAGAGAAAAATGCCCAATAAGAGCTCCTGTAATATATCTCAAGGCTTTCCAAATACCTGATCTAGTACCATCTTCCTCCTGAACTCCATTCCATGGCCTAGAGATTGAGAATATCTATAACTAGGATGCAGGTGCCACAGGGGCAAGGCTCAGCTGTTGCTTGCCATTTCATCTCCTGCATCAACACAATCTAGAAAGGCGCTCAGTAATTATTGAGTAACGGAATGAGGCAATTAGACACAGTGCTCATCCTCTTCTTTCTTTTCCATGCCTCTTTCTAACCTTCCTCCACTTTTTTTTCTCATTTCTTCTCCTCATTCACCCTCCTCCTCTATCTCCATCATCTCTTAATAGTACATTAGAATTTCCATGTATAATATTTATATAGTCCTCATTGGAATCCAATGATGGCTGGATTTATTATCCCCATTTTACAGATGGGTAGCCTGAGGTTAACAAATAAAACAACTTACCAATGGTCACACAATTAAAATGAGAGGAAAAGCATGTAATCTAAATTCTCTGACCCCAAGCTCAGTACCCACTCCTTCCTTTATCCCACAGTTGCCTGAGCATGCTCTTAATCATAATACAAATAACTTCACAAAAGATTAAGAAAACCAAAAGACAAAGCCTCAAGAAAAGGCCGACACCTCCCATCCTTGAATTTAACTCTGAATTCATCTTTTCAACCAATACCAATTCTCCTTTCAGGATTTCCAATAACAGAAGGCCCACCACACCCAACTGTTCATTTCATTCCCCAGCTCTTTCTCCTCCTCCTGAGAGTGCTGTACATGGCATGTGTTTATTTTTCAATTAAGGCAAATTAAACTTAATTTTGTTTTGAGAACATTTTTTTAAAGAATTTCACAGCCCAGGGTGAGATAATTGAGACCCTGCTGTTTTTGGAAGCACTATTTAGAGAAAGCAGGCCTAGATGTTGCATAACCTCCAAGGAAGTCACTCTTAAATCCTCCCTTTACCCTGTCCCACATCAGTGTTTCTCCAGTCCATCCACTCCCTTGTCACTGCCCAGTCTGGAAGGACATCTTCTGCCATCTGAACCGTGACCATAACCTGCTAAAGGGCAACCAGACACCCCCTCCACACCTCATCTTCCTTAATCCCAGATCTAATGGAGTCAAGCATTTTCTTAACAGCTACCAACAATTTTCTAAACACAGATTACTTATTATGAATTCCAAGGCTTTACACCGTCCAGCCCTTCACATGCCCTCCAGTCACATGGAACTATACCCTCTCCCACTTTCTGCATGGAATGCCCTTCCTCCACCTACCTTCGTGGCTTGCACCCACAGACCTCATCTCTGCTCCCTAACATGCTGTGGCTCCAATTTCAGCAACAGCTACTCCATATGATCGCACGCTGGCTCACTGATGCCCCAAACTCTACTACTTACAATGTTACTTACCCAAGTAACACACATTCATTAGAGAAATATTAGGAAATACAGGTAAGCATAAAAGGGAGACTGGAATTCCCTCCTAAGCTACCACCCAAATAGTAAGCGCATCTTATAAAATAGCTATGTTATACATAGTATTTTGTACAAATAAATGTCCATGTCAATAAATGCCCTAAGAATCATTTATTGAGCATTTACTATATATGGGGCATGTTGCTATATGCTGTATATATGTGACATTCATTCTCACAGCAAGACTGTCAGGGAGGTATTGCCTTTAGGCCCGTTTTCCAGAACGTGTTCTCTATCGCCATTCCTCTCTCTAATGTACAAATGTGCTCCTCCTCCACCACTCTTAATGACTTGTTGAGTATTCTCAACAAGTTCACGCACAGGCTGCATCTCCCAATCCAGAGGTGAGGAAACCAAGGCTCAGTACAGTGATTCCATGTGTCTAAGCCCACACCCTGAGTCAGTGATGTGCCAAAGATTTGGACTCTTTCTGTCTGACCTGAAAGCGTGGTTGAAAGCTGGGACGCTCGAGTTTGGGTGCCAGCTCTGCCGCTGGCGAGCTCTGCGTCCTTGGCCAGATTACCTGATGTTCCTGTGCCAGTCTCCTCATCTATAAAATGAGGGTGACAATAGCAACTCCTCAAAGAGATATTGTGGGAATTTAATGAGTCTATACGGCCAGTGCTCCCAACAATGCCTGGCAGGTCACCAACATTATAGAAATGGTAACTATTATTACTTTTTATTATTATCACATGCTGTTGCATTCGATGAAATGTTGCCCATGACCCCAGGTATGTTCTCCAACTGGAAATGTCTTGTAGGAAAGAGATGATTACCAGGTTCGAGGCACTGCCTTGCAAAGGAGCTTGCTCAGTCATTTTTAACAACTCCTTGTCCCCTTATATGGCAACGTGAGACCAGTAATCAGGGGAGAGATTAACAGTAGGAACAGGCTCAGAAAGATGTTAAATAACGGAGGCAGATGTCTTTACTCTCTGTATTCCCATGGGTCAGCAACCAAAAAGAGACAAAGGATCGTCAGCCATTGGAGCTGAGAGTTATCTTCATCATAGTCCAGTTTAACTGTCTCTTATTTTTTTAGACATAAACCATTTACTCTTTAAGTCCCAACAGTATCTGAGCTGGGTCTCGTACCCTAGCCCTCTGCAGCCTATGTCATTAGTAGCTCTCGATTTGCTGCTCTAATCTGTAAGAGCAGTGGATCAGGAAGTGCATAGGGAGAGCGGCTGATTGACAGCATAGCCTGCTGCTCACTCTGTGTGAACTGTGTTTATCATCCTTTCCCTCATGATTCCCCTCTTCCTCACAGTTACCATTTATTTTCCCAAGTGCTTGCATGCCTTAACATGCTTTATGTCATCTAGCCTTTACTGTCACACTCTGAAGTCGGAATTATTCTCTTCATTTTCCCAGCGAGCACCTTGTGGCTCAGGGGTGAAAGGATTTGCTCCAAGTTATACAATAAATGATAGCAGTGGGTCTTTAACCCATCTCATCAGACACTGGACATAACGCTCTTGCATTGAACTGCCCTCCTGCCATCCACCCCTCTGAGGCATCAGTCCAGCTCTTAGCAGCTTGGTGGCCTCCCAAAATCAAGGTTGATTATTGCTGCTGGGTTTATATTGTCTTAGGTCAGGTCCATTGTTGCAAATCTTCCACCATTCTGTCACTCAGGCCATGCCCTGCATCCAGGTCTTCTGTGCATCTAAATGAGAAAGGCATCTATCTTACACATTTCAGGGGATGTTATAAATGGCGCCACTGCAGGGCGGCTTCTTAAATCTCCTTAAGACCTGAATTTTCCTTTCTCTCCTTTATCTGCCAACACCATGACTATCTTCCCCTCTTCCAGTGCTTTCTAGCTACCAGCTTCACAGTCTCTTAAAATAGTAATTTAACTTCACAGTGCCTCGGCAGCAAACCTGAGCTTTGTGTGTTTATTTGCGCCTTTAAGCTGTGGAGGTTCAAGTGCTGCTGAGGCGAGGACCAGTTGTTCTAACTCTGGGCCAGAGCTAAGATCTTATTTTCCTTGGGAATGGAATCACCAAAGCCACCTCTGGTAAGAGTAGCAATTTTCAAAGCAGCTTATGAAGTAGCACGGTGGAGGGGGGTGAATTGTGACAGCCAGTTGTTGCAAGAAAAAGGAAAAAAATACATATATAGTATATACATATATATGAATGTATGTCTGATGTTTCTCTAAATACACATGCACACATATATGCACAGGTAAGTATAAAGAAAGGAATATTGAATGGAGTTAAGAATAGGTAGGAAGGAGAAGAAAAATAGATATAGGGAAAAGGTTCATGGCAGAGTTCTTCCCTATTAGTGGAATGTGAGTGCAGATATGATCATAAGATCATCTACTATAAGAATGTGATCTGGGGGTGGGATTTCTAGCTAAAAATACAAATAAATCTATTAAAAACCTCAAAATACTCAATTTTACTACTAATAAAAAATGAAAATAGCAATGTGGTGCCATATAGCATTAACAGGTTGTGTGTTGTGCTGTTGCTGTTGTTTTTCGTTTTGGGTTTTTTGTTTGCTTCTTTTTGTTTAATGTCAGGTTTCAGTCTTGGCAAGAATGCAAAGGAAAAAAAATACTCTTGTGTGGCATTGGTGGAAACCTGTTTCAAACACAGACTTTTATGAAATGTGATTTTCGTTCTTTCATTGAAAAACAAACAAACATTGTTTATTGAACATTTATTTTGTGCCAGACACTGTTCTAGGAGCTGGAAATATAGCAGTGATCAACACTGACTTGTCCCTGCCTCCTTGGTGCTGATAGTCTAGTGAGGAAGAAGATAAATAGGTAAACACACGGCAGTCAGATGAGCATAATAGAGATGCAGGTGAGCAGGGGAGGCCCTCTCTGAGGGGCTGGCACTGGGGCACAAAGAATGTACGACATGCTAGGCCACTCGCTTTGCCACTCCCGAGAAGGGTTTTATAATTGTGGCATTTCGGCCATTTCTAAATATTGTGGAAGAAGATCCTTCCAGAACATCCTCACATTCCATCCTATGCTCTGCCTACATCTTGTAATCCTCACTGCCAGGAATGCGGGAGACAGGGCAGGTGAAACTGTGGCTGATCAGGTAATGGTTTCAGAATCAAGTGGAAGGCTTCACTGGAGTTTGAATGAGGCTGTCCTGTTGATGCACATTCAGAATAAAGTTCTTATGACCCCACTCAGCCCTCCCTTGCCTTGCCGTCTCTGGCGATGAGGTGAGAACCACTTTATCTCAAAGGGTCGCCTCTCCAAAATCTGTCCCAGCAGAAAAACCGTATTATCACCTCCTGCTGGGTATTTTTCAATCCTGCCCTACATTTCTAAACACGCCCAAACACTGGTTTTATTGTTTTAATGGACCCTGTGCAGATGTTTATAAGTGCCAGCCAAGGCTCCTTGTCGGCCCTCCCACTTGGATGTGGCTATAAACTCAGAGCCCATCAAATTCCACGAGAAACGGAGCTCATCCACGAACATGTAAACTGAAACGGACTTAAAGCAGATGTATGCCACAGTTCTCTGAGGGCTCTCTCCAGTGTATCTTGGGGTTTCAGGGTCTCTAGGAATTCCATAGCCCACCAGAGTTCCATCTACGTTTGTGGACCACATATTCTTGGAATGGAGACTAAGAATTGAGCACTTGGAGGTGTGGGTCCTTTGAAATGCAATCATATCCCAGATGCCGGCTCCTTGTCCACCCACAGCAGCTTGTGGTCAGTGATTCTGCTGCTCCGCATCACCCCAGGACCCCTGATCTCTCCCAGAGGTTCCCACTGGTTCATCTGCAGGACCTCTGAACGGCAAGATAAATTATATCTCAGAAAAAGCTAACCCTCATAAAAGGTTCTAGCTGTTCAGATGGGTCATTTACTTGGACCCCTGCTGCTTCAACCTCAGCATTTTACACGAAAGGGATGCTTTGTTAATTGCCTTATGAATCTACCTCCGCATCCTTGGGGGAGACAATCTCTTAGCTGTTCCCAAGATGGTCCCAGCATCATTGCATGCAGCTCTGCACCCGGGAGAAAAATCTCTGCCAACAGAGAACGGGATTTGTTCAGAATGATATATTCTGAGTCCTCACCAGGCTCTCTCTATTCCTGTGTGTGTCCTCCACTGCAGAGCAGACAGGCCGGGTAATTTACCACTCGTAACTTTCTCACACTCAGTCTATTTAGTCTATTCTCCTTAAGTCCACCTGTAATTTCTAAAAGATAGTTCCTTGGAGAGACAAAGATCCCCTTCACCCTCATATATATAAAAAAAGGAAATTAATCTCACTTTTCCTCAGCCTCATTATCTTCTTAATTGTCTTCTTTGCCCCCTCAGTAGCAAGGACTGTCTACGGATTTCTAGTCAGCCTTTTCAGCCTGCTGTGTTCCAGAAGGACGGTGGTTTTCAAGCTACCACTCAATCACTCTGATGGTAAGAGTTACCATAGCAGCACATCCATCCCACTTGGCCACCCTGTCTTGAGCCAGAGTGTGTGCCCTGAGCTATGACTTCTTTCAGATTGGCTCCTTTCAGAGTAGACATCTAACTCTTACGATGAAGCATGGCCATTGTGAGTGTCTCTCTCTCTGCTTTTACAAGCATGTCATCATGAAACATTTCCAAAGAGCTTAGCAAACCCCTTCCCTGAGATAGGCCATAGTTTGGTCCCTCTCAATTTTGCAAAAGGCAAGCCCAGGAAGGGGGCGGTTGTGTTCAGAAGATGGTCCAGATAAAGAGTGGTAGAATCCAGGACTAGAATCAGGTACCCTGAGTCCCTGTTCTCTTATTACATGACATTTAGAACAAATATGGATATAAAATGGAAAGATACAGTCTCTGATCTCCAAGACCTTATAGTCTTGGCTTCCCTCCTCCTCCTCCCCCCTTCCCCCTTCTCTCCCTCCTCCTACTTCTCCTCCTCCTCCTCCTCCTCACCATCACCACCTCTGTAACTCCGTCTAATCTTCCACTTCCCTAAATTCTCGGAGAACTTCAGAAATAACAATTACCAGTCGACTGTGAATGATAATTATTTACAAATTTGCAGAGCTCCTCTATTAGATTGCCAGCACCTAGCAGGATTCATCACTATACCCCCAAGTCACTGTGTTCAAGGCCTTTCCCAGACAAGATATGCAATAAATATCTGCTGATCCAAACAGCTTTCATCCTTTTTCACCAGATTTCATTTCAATTACCTTCTCACCAGGTATTCATTCCCTTCCTCATTTCCTATCCTCCCTCCCAGCTTCTCCCCCCACTTTCCCCTTAGAGTTAGATATTTCCAAAGCATGCAGCAGCATTCAGAGCAGGACTAGAGATGAAGATTAGAAAAGTTCATTGAAATGACTGATGAAATATGGACACAGTGAAAAGCCATTGAGAGTATTTGATGATGACCTTCTATCACCCTCCAAACCCTGCTCAGCTAAGTCCTCAGACTATCTGCTTCCCAAATGCGGAGAATTCAAGGGGGAGATATCTTAACTTTTCATACCCTCATCCTGTATAAGGCCTCATCTTGTGATCTGGCCCCTGCCTACCTTTCTTATTTTTATCTCATGACACAAAAGCTCAATCACACTACCCCTCGGATTTCCTAAGCTTGCCTCCGTTTAGTGACTTCATCTCTGTTCTTGTCTCCACCTCTCATATCCTTTCCCCACATAATCACACGGCTGGTTCCTTCTATTTAGATCTCAGATCAAACATCACCCCCTCAGAGAAGTGTTTTCCTGGCTACCCTATCAAACGTTATACCATCTACATTCCTTTCTAGCCTATTGCCCCAAATTATTATTTGCAGAGCATTTACTATTATATGAAATTATTTTATCTATTTTTGACTCAGTTATTGTCCATCTCGCTCACTAGACTAGGAGCTCCATGAGAATAGGACCATGTCCATGAGATATCTCTAATGTCTGGATCTGTGTTGTTCACTAACAGCAGTCATGAGCCACATAGAACTATTTAAATTATAATAAGATTAAGTCAATAAGATTAAAAATGCAGTTCATCAGTAATATAGCCATATTTCAGTGCTCAGTAATCACATGTGGTTAATGGCTATCATATTGGGCAGCCCTGAGAACATATCCATTATCACAGAAAGTTCTATTTCACAGTATTAACCTAGAGCAAAGATTGAAAAATAGTGGGCACCTTATAAATATTTGTTGAATAAATGAATGAATCAATGACACTTTGTAACCTTCTCTCAGTTTCAGGTCACCCTCCCCCCTTTTGTGGCTTCTAACTCTTACAAGTGAGATTAACTGGATAATGTCCATAAGACAACTTCCAGCTTGGTGAGGGACCCAAACGAATGTTGCAAGAGATGAGGTTATGAAATGGAATCTAAAAGAGAATGCCAGTGGTGATATGATCATGCTTCCATAGCATCTAGAGAGTGGATTATTGGGAGAGAATTATATTTGGGCTGTATGACTTCACAGATTTAGAAGGCAGGCTTAGGGTCAAGGTTCCAATAAAGCTCTTTCTATATAACACAGGCTGGTTTGTGTGGTAATGTGTTTGCTGTTGCTGAAAGTACTAAAAATGAGACTAATTGTCCATGTGTTATGGGTATTACAAAAAGGATTACTGCTTCTTGAATGAGGAGGAAGGTTTGGTTACTGAGAAACCAGAAAAGACAGATTCTTTGATCCGATGACTCCCTGACTCCCCCATAATATCAATTTCTAAGAGTATTGTAATAATAAGCCCCTCACTATTCCTAGCATCTATTGAACAACCCGATCCTGCTTGCCATTCACAGTGGTTACCATTAAGTCAGTGGTACGCTGGAAAGAGTAGAGATGCTGAAGCAAGAATTAGGCTCCAATCCTATCTCTGTTGGTTAAGTGACCTTGGGCCAGGGACTAGCCAGCATGAGTTCACTGTCCTCTTGTGAAAAGGGACTTGTATCTGCCGCATTGGGTGAGAAGAAAGATTATAATGAGAACAAAACTAAAGACCCTAGAACACAGTAGGGTAATGCTCACTTCAAGCAGGACAGAATTTTACCTTCTGTATCATCATTGCCATCCCTATGTTGTGGGCATAGTGACACAATTTTAAAGCCATGATTGCATTGCTTTGAGTGAATATGAAGCAGAGAGAAAGAGAGATTATAGCTTCTGTTAAGACTGGAAAATAGCAATGGCAAATATTTATAAAGCAACTATTATGTGTCAGTTCTTGGGGATTTAAAAAAAAATGCTCCTTAGAAGACCATATGGAAGAGGCCAAGCTAGACATATACCCACAGAGCTATAAAGCAAAGCAAACAGAGACACAGTTAAAATGGAGTTTCAGAGACAATTCTGTGAAAGAACCGGGGAGAAAGACATTAATCCCAAAATAAGATTTTGGGAAGACCTCTTGGAAAGGTCATTTGAGCTGGATATTGAAATATGGGTAGGATTATTAAAAGTAGATGCTGACATTGGGAAATAGAGGAAAGAAGATAAAGGTATTCCTAGCAGAAGGATTAGAGTGGAAAACAATGAGGGGATTATTTGGGGAATTACTTTTGAAGGCTTGTCCTTCTCCCATGATCCCTACCTTGTCCTTAACCATGATCCCTATCTTGTCCTTAACCATGATTACCAGGGTTTCACTGGTCAATTGGTTAATCTTTGGAATTTAGCAAGTGTGATGCAGGGAGAGAAGGGCAGGATATGTCTAATCTTAGTGGCCTGTTCAGGGGATACGTGCTGATGATTTTATCTAAGGGATTGGGAGGGGACAAACTAGAGGATGCAAATTACAAAATGTGTCTTCACACACCTGGAGGTCCCTTGGGCAAAGAAAGACCTTTCCATACAAATAGAGGACTTTGTGGTCAATAGCACAAACTCTTGCAAGCCCAAGATGTTTTATCTGGACTGAACAGGGGAGAGTGTTTTTAAGGTCCCCACCTGTAGTGCTTCAAATAAATTCATTGCAGCCTCAGCTGGACCATCTAAACTCAACAGGGGCCCAGTAGCTGATTTGGAATCTCTGAGCTGCTTCTCCTTGGTTGAAATGGAGTCACAGCTCCCCCTTCTGGGAACCAAAGTGCCATCCAGCCCCGGAAAAACCTGTGTGGAAAAGGCATTATTATTGCAGATGGTCCTGAAACCCTCACATTTTTTCCCTCAGTGCTTGCCTGCACCCCCTGAAACATTCATCTCAGAGTCCGGGTACATACTTCTGTGAGGGCCTGATTCTGACTTCTCAAAAGCCTATCTTTCACAGGCCTTTATATTTCTCCTGTGTGACCATGAGTCCCAGTCTTCCTGTTGTGTGATGCATTTACAGAGGGGAACACGATTTGGTACGGAGGTTGCAATTCCCTCTGGGGGAATACAGCAAGTAGGAAAGGTTTCTGGATATGTGTGTGCATGCTTGTATGAGTGTATCTGTGCCCACATAGGCTCCTGTGTCTGGGAGATGTATCATATGCATAAGGGCAAGATTCTCAATAATATAAACACATTAATTTGCCTGAAGTATACCCATCAGTGGATGGGTATACACCTGGCTCTATGGAAAGCAACCATGCCTTAATAAAGAGCTCAGATACAGTTCGGATGCTCTATAATCATATCCAGTATTGGACCCCTGCCTGCGTGCAATTCTCTGAAGGCATTGGAGAAAGAAAGTGTGTGTGTGTGTGTGTGTGTGTGTCTAGTGAGGAGAATGATTGAGGCATTAGACCCTTTCTCTCCAGGATGACGTTTCCAGAAGGAACAGCTTTGAAATGCATCTCCAAAAAGAGAAGTTTGATGAGGGAAGATGGCGATTGTCTTGAGTGGGAGCACAGTGGCAGGATAGGGGTGAGGAGCAAGAGATAGTCCCTGGGCAGCGTGACATTGATCTGGGTGTCAGGCAGCACAGGTTCTAGCCCTGGGCATACCACCAACTCCCTAGCGAATGTTAGAGAATTCTCCTTCCCTCTCTGGGCCACAGAGTCCTGCCTGTCTGTTCTTTAATAGTCCTTCCAGGTTTGAGTGTCTATGGGTTGAAAGAGAGAAAATTTGAGCAGCTCCTCACATGGGATCTCCTCCTCTGCCTCACACTCCCACCCAGAATGAACGTGGGAGCTCCGGTCTGATGCGAGTTTCTGGAACAGATTCCTTGTAGCCCTATGAAGGCTTCAGTTTTAGGTATCAGCCTCTGGCCAGAGAATGGTGTGTCTGCAAGTGCTTGCAGGTAGCACCCGCACCCACCCGTCAGGGCAGGTTCCTGCCAACACATGTTTGCTTTTATTTCTCCCCAGAAGATACATATATATATAAATAATTCTTAAGACAAGTATATTTCTACTTTTATTTTCCCAAAAGGTGTTTTTAGCAGCCCCTTTCTAGCCAGATAAGAGGCTATGTTCCAGCCTCTCAGCCCTTATCCTCCCCTAGCCTTGCTTCTGAGAGCTGAACAGCGGTGAACGGCTGCCTCTTACCTTGGAAAAGTAACAGCTGTCGAATCTGGAAGCCATGAACAGCAGTAAAACTCAGCATTTTTGCTGAGCAGGGCAAGCCTTTAAGAGGCAGCCAGGAATCCAATCAATGGCTGGCCTCAACGTCCCAGCCCAGCAAGACCTAGCCAGGGTGGCCCAGGGACTTACCTAGAGAGCCTCCTGGGAAGTGGAGGAAAGAGGAAAGAGGGACTTGGCCTGAACTGTCTTCCTTACTGAGAGTCTTTCCACCACCCCTGTGCCCTTGGCAGTATTTTGGAGCCTAGCAAGAGATGTGAGGTGCAAACAGACAGCAGGGCAGCAATTTAAGTCAATTACCGCCATATCCTGCCATGAGTTCCCACCCACAACCTGTTCCTGAATTGTAGGTCTCCCTCAGTACACATACACACACACACACACACACACACACTGCCTCTCTGCCTCCTCCCAGTGTCCTCCTAACCCCAGGGGAACCATGAGGAGGAACAGTTTAGGAATAAGAGATTCTTTTGGGCTCCCCCAGCCTGCCTGACATGGAGAAGGGAAGAATGAATCTGTCCTGGGGAAGCACCCCATCCACCTCCTTTCATATTACCCAGTGCTCACCCCAAATGAAATTTGCAGAAATTTGAGATCCTGTGGAACTATGATGGATGAACAAGTTCCTGAGGGCTCTTTCTCCTGTTCCTTTAGGGGGATCCATGCAAACTTGCCCAGATCCTCCCCCAAAGCACCAGAAGCCTAAGGTGCTGTTATGCTGTTATAATTACAAATGAAGTGGGCAGACTCTATCCCAGACTTGTCAAGCCCCAGATAAGGAGCCCACTGCTGACTTCCCCCTTTCTTGGTCACCCACTATCGGGTGACTCCAAATTCCCATCAGAATGCTGGAGTCTGCCTAGTGTGGAATTTAAAGTGACAGCATCTCCTTGCCTCAAGGTTTGGCCATTTCTTTCATATGAAATGGTGAGTCCAAGCGTTAGCAGGTCTCCATCCTTTGAAGAATTTTCCTTCATGGGTACCAAATATTGGGCTAAATAAGGCACCATCCTTATCCCCATAATCATTCCCAAACCCTAAGCCCAGAGCCCCCGGAGGAAGTCCACAGTGGGTTGCCCTACGTGATCCCATAGTAAGGATCCCATTTTCGTGTCAGCTGGAGACCTAATTAAAAAGACACATACAAACACATACGTACAAACATGCACACACACACACATCGTGCCTTAAGTAGGTTATAGGACCTCTCTTCACCCCTCCCGTGTACGTACACACACACACACACACACACACACCAAAAACACACGCATCAAACGCACGACGCTGCACACGCAAACACACACTAGCACCACATCAAGTTCCCACCACGGTACACACGTCGGGAGCGCGCTGGGAGCACACATGCTACTTCCTAAAACCCGCATTTAACCCTATCCACCCCAGAATACAGAGCCGCCCCCACCCCCCTTCCCAGGAACCTAAGAGGACTCGGAGGCGGCAGACGGGCGAGGGGAGAGCGGAAAGGTGCCCAGAGGAACGGGGGCGGGGCGGGCGGGGGCACCCCTCCTGAGGCCCGGCTGTCTCCAAGGGCAGATGGGCTGCGGGGCGCTGCGCCCGGTCCGCCTTACCTGGAGTCAATGTCCGTCTTTGGCGGAGAGCTGCGGGCGGACGCTTTTTATTCGGTTCGGTGGGAACTTGGGAGAGCCCTGCGTCCAGCTCGCATCCCGGGAACGGCGAGGGGACTGCAGGCGTGAGGGTACCTGCCTCCTAGCAGCCTGGCTCATACTCAGCCGTCAAGTCCCCTTGGCTGGTCCCGAGGACAGACATGAATCCCGGTTCCGGAAGGCGGTCACTATTCCCTCTGCCCCTCGGCTCTCTCGCTCTTGCTCTGGCTCTCTCGCTCGCTCTCCCTCTCTCTCTTGCGTTCGTTCGCTTGCGCTTCCCTCCTCCCCCTGCGCCAGATCAGTTCGCAGCCGTGGGGACCCGGAGCGAGGCAGCGAGCGAATGGAGAGGGAAGTCCAAGTGCGCCGCGGTCTCTGGGCGGGGAGCAAGGAGGCCGGGCTACGCGGGGGGGAGGGGCTTACCCGGAGACGGGCGAAAATGAATGGGGGAGCGGGCGGGGGTAGGGGGGTAGGGAGGATCCCAGAGCCCGGTTTATTCTGAGTAGTGTTTTGTACATCTTTAGGCGATGGAGGAGATGAGGAGGAGAGGAGGAGAAAGGAGGAAGAGAGGGAGGAGGAGGAGAGGAGAGAGGCCTCTTTGGAGGGAGGGGCGGCCTGGGAGGGCTGAGGCTGGGCCATTGGGGACTCTCTTAGGTCTGAGGATATGGGGTGGCATGTCCCCGTGTGTGAGCAGCGAAAGGGACTGTGAAACCCGCATCGTGATGTTCTTAAAGCGCGTCTGTAGCGGTGCAAGTCGCGACTATCTGTGTGTTTCTGGGTATGCGGGTGCTTGTGTGTCTGTGTGTATCTGAGTGTGATTTTGTCTGGGAAGGTGCCCGTGTGTGTCCGTTTATATCTATGCGCCTCTCTACGAGTATTTAAGCCTGTTTGTTTCTCTGATTATGTAGGCAGGATCCCACGGAACCTCCCAGAATTAAGCAAGCGCTTCTCTAGGTGGGCAGGATGTAGGCGTGAGAAGCTGAGGGGACTCAAAGTTCTCTGGATCAAACCAGAGGCAGGGAAAGGGCGAGGGTACTGCGGGGGCGAAGGCATTCATAGAGAGGCAGCCAAAGAGACGGGATTGAGCCTGAGATGCAGGCTGCAGTGGCCAACACGGGGCCTCTGCCCGAGGCAGAAAAGGACGCCAGTAGACACTCGGAATTCTCACACGGTGCATATTCAGTATGTTCGCTTTCTTTTTAGACATCAACTAAATCAGCAAGGATGATTCCTAGCCCCCTGGAAGCTTAGGCAGTGGTAGGCAGCGCCAGAGAAGCTACCAGATGGAGGAGCAGGGAGCAAAAAGGGAAAAGTGATGAGAAATTTAAAGGAACCCAGATTCAAAGTGCGGGCTCTAGACCAGGTGGAATCCTGCAGCTATGTGATTTTGCTCACACTTCTTACCTCTTAAGCCTCAATTCCTCACCTGTATAATAAGAGAGTATAACCACCTATCTAACATGGTTGGTGTAAAGATTTAAATGAGTTAATATATCTAAAAGTACTAGAACACTGCTGACACCTAGCAAGTACTCAAAGCATGTCAACTGTAATTATGATTGCTAGTATTATTAATGCCATTATTATGCAGAGGAGGCTGGGAGAGGTGTGATAACTAAGGAGACCCAGAAGGATCAAGGGGCTAAGTGAATTAGAGGAAGAGGAGTCTTGAAACAGAACAGAATATACATTTTTTTGAGTGAAAAATGAGGAGGAGACAGAGAACTAACCAGAAAGAGCCTAGGTCTCAGCAATACAGGCTTCGGGGGCGGGAGGGGGGGCGGGGCGGAGGAGGGATAAGAGGGAAGTGCTACAGTTCAAAGCTCCTCTCTGCTTCTGCTTTATTCTTATATGACTGAGGGGTAATCAGCACCACGGACAGCTCTCCAGCCACTGACCATGGCAGTGATTGATTTCTCTCTCTGTCAGGTGAAAACTTCTCCTTTTCCTTTTGGACCGTTTTGTTTTGTTTTTTCCTTCCCTGGGCAGTGGTTCCTGAGACATTTCTGACTTTGATTCCAATCACAAAGAGATACCACTCACCACCACACACTGTTTTCTCCTGTCCTGGTTAATGTCTCCTGTTCTTCCCTCCTTTCTTTTTTCATTCTCCCAGGCCTTATCTCTCGGTCTTTCTCTACCCTATCCCTTACTTTATTCTTTCCTTCTTTTCTCTGTGTTTCTCCATCATTTCTCTCTGAGTGAGAGTAGGCAGCAGTAGCCCTGCTGGGAATGTAGTTTTGAAATCAGTCTGAAACAACCTAGTTAGGTAGCTTCCGAGGAGGCCCGGGTTTACAGACTGATTCCTCTTAGCTCTTCTCTCTTAATCAACCTCCCAAGGTGGGCTGTGGTCCAGATGCCTTAGAAAGAGAGACCTTAACACAGTGGAACGTTTTCCTTTCTTCCTCTCCTCCACCTCACACAGCCAATATTTCCCTCAGGAAACACAGAACCCTTCCCAGTTCCACCTCTTGTGAGAATAAAAGAGGGAATGAGAGGATTTTTGAACTTTTACCATGCACCTGGAATTTCATTGGAAACTTTCCTATTTTATATTTGATAATTCTCAAAATGCTGTGAGGTATGAGGTAGGTAATACTATCCCATTTTTCCCATTTTTACATCATAGGAAATGAGAGTTTGGAAAACTTGAGCAGCGTGCCAAGGGATAATTCCACACCCAAGTCAAAGTCCAAAATCTTTACTGCAGCTTCTGGAAATAATGGAGAAGCATTGGCGTAACTGGGAAAGCTTAGAATTTTAATGGGGCCACCACACTCAACCATAAATATGAACTTAAATGGCTGAGACCATTGCACCCTTTGTGCCAATGGAGTGTTTATCAGCTCTTGTCCCTGCAGGAGGAGGTGAAGGCTTTGCATGGACAGATGTAAGACTTAACCAAACCCTATGGTTTCTGGGTTTTGAATAAACCTCCAACCTTTGCAGGTCTTAATTCATTTGCATTTGGCTCTGTTTAGCTTCCCTGTTTTTGTGAAGAAAGGCTAAGAGAGCCATTTTTAAAACTCTCCAAAGACTCCTTGGTCACCAGGAAAGTTCTCAGTGTAAAGCATTCCTAATGACTTATGGAGAAAGCAATCGGAACCATATGGGTAACATTTCTGCAGAAATATACACGGGTAGGAAAAGGTTTAGAGGCCAAAAATATATTTCTTTTTTTTTCTCCTTTGCCAAAGAAAGAACATTTAAGGCAGCTTGAGATATGTGAGAAATGTCTTGTTCTTTCTTTGGGGTGGGTGTTGGTGAGCAGCTGTTTGCTATTTCCACTGAATTTACCAAGGGCTTGCATGTGGAGAAGGTGCCAAAGGATTGGGGTAGACTTAAGAAAGAACTTCCTGTCTTTAGGTGTTGGGTGATATAAAATGGAACCTTTTGCCAAGGACATTTTTAATGAGACAATGTGATGGCTCATTTTTAGTTTTCCCATTATGATAATTTGATAAACATGGTATATTTGTAGTCATAGACCCCTCTGAGAACCTCACAATTTCAATAGACCCTTTCTCTTCTGAAAAATATACTTACAAAAATGCCTACAAAATTTTGCATGGCATTTCATTTGCCAATCTCTTTCCTGGATATGTTTACCTGGACCCAGCTTCAAGATCTCTAGAGTAGGTGATTTTTCTGCTCTCCAGCCTGACCTTAAATTTTATAGGTTGCTTCATTATATTTGAGCTTGAGAATTTGGAAAGTGGGAGCCAATAGGGAAATAAAAAAGCAGGTAAACAGCCCTTTTTTTAGAAATAGACAAGAAATACAGGTAAATGTTCAGTGACAAAAAATGGAGGTTTGATTTCCCCCTCTGTAAATAAAGATAAGATTGAGCCCTATTTGTGCAGGACTCTGAGCCACCTGCCACTGCCTCAAAAGCTTAAGTTTACTCCTCCTGTCAAATCTCAAAGGAGTTAAAATACCTTAATCTGGGGTTCTTTGGGTTCAGAACAGACTGAACAACTTAAGCACACATGTGTTAAGTGCCTACTGAAGATTCAGAAATAAATATCCTCCCTGATATCTGTCTTCTAGGAGCCCAAGTCCATTGCTGAGCCATACTTATCTCTAAACAATCACAATGTACCACAGTATGTAGCTGCCTGGCAGGATCTACAGGAAATGCTGCAGGAGCTAAGAGGAGAACAAGTTTGCCTTTATATGAGATGCAATGTTTTGCACCTAGCAAGAGTTATTTTTACTTTGTTTTAAAGGCAGCTGAATTAATAAGAACTAATATTTACTGAGTGATTACTATGTATGAGCAACATTCAAGCCTTTCATATCTTTCTCGTCTAGGTTTTTATTAGCATGTCCTAATTGAATAAAAATGAGATGCCATTTACGCTTCTCTCTCCCTCTCTCTCTCTCTCTCTCTCTCTCTCTCTCTCTCTCTCTCTCTCTCTCTCTCTTTCTCTCTCTCTCTCTCCTCTTGCTCTCTGTTCTCTCTCTCTCTCTCTCTCTCCCCCCCCCCCCCCCCGTACCCATCTCTTCTTTTCACTGTCACCCTTCCCCAAACCTGCTCGGGCAATATGCTTAAAACACAACTCTTGTCCAACATTCTATTTATCCAAAACCTGGAGGATTTTGCATTGCGTACCAGAGTACCAAAATCAGAACTTTTCTGCCAGAATTATATGCCCTCCATCATCTGGCTGGTGTTCTTTACTGTATTATTTACACCAAGTTATCATCCCTGTATATTCACTGTTAACAAAAATCAACTCCTCATTGCTTCCAGTTCCAACTGTCCCTCTTCCTGCATACTAATTAGACCCAGTCCTTCTACTTTCATGCCTTTTTCTCCCCAGTAACCCTTCAGTTCTGCATGACAGGTGCCCTATTATCAGCTTTCTCACACCTGAAGGTCTCCGTCATAACATGTATCACCATTGTAATTAAACAGCGATGGGTGATATTATTTAACATACATTTCCTGAGCTAGAACTAGAACTCAAGGGCTTAAAAGGTATATCCACAATGAGACCCTGGCACATAAAAAAATACAGTGCAAAGGTATTAACTGTGCTCTGTGTGCCCAGGAAGTACTTTGTGTACTTCACAAATATTATTTCATATCCCTCAAAGAGTCCTGTGACATCAGTACTATTATTACGATTATAAGCCCCATTTTCAGATGAGAAAAATGAGACCCTGGGAGGCTAAATGCATTTCCCAATATCATATATGTGATCCAAGATTCAAACCTAGGCTACCCTGCTACAGAAGCCATGCCCATAGCCACTGTGCTGTCCAAGGCCTTTGCACGGCAGGAGCCCAGGATATATTTATTGCACAAACAGGAATTCTTTGTAAGTCCTTCAATCTTTGAGAATATTGATACCCTTCACTTTCTGCCTTTTCTGATGCCTATTTGCATATGTGAACCTTCATCTTGGTATTCCTGGTTACTGACTCTGTTCTTTCAGCAAGCACACCGGTGTTCTGGAGCCATGCCCTCACCTATAAATGCCTTGAGGAGGAATCGCATGCCCCCTGACCTCACAGCAGGCTCCCTCAGCCAGGAGAATGGATGCATTTGGACATGAACGCATGCAGGCTTCTTTCACTATGATATGCCTAGCTTTCTCTCTCAACTCCCTCTCTCTTCCATGTTGCCAAAGTTCCCATTTCCTGAAGCCCGAGCTTGCCATGGCCGTTACCTTGGTGGCATATGATTTCTAAAAAAGGGGTTTTCTTTCTTTATTGATTAAGGTATTACATATGTGTCCTTATCACCCCATTCCCCACCCCCCACCCCCAAAAAAAAGGTTTTTTAAAAAGATGTCCAGAAAAATACTATCCTGTTGGCTTAGTGTCAAAGGATAGCTGTATTGCAAATTGCAGTAGTCTACGTGAATTAGTAACTCAGCATAAGTAAGTCCTTTTGAAATCTCAGATAGTTTCTCCTTTGTTTCGCTTTGTTTTTTGGAACCTTCTGCAAAGGCTGAAAGATGAGGTAGGCACGGCAGGTAGCCCCACTTTACAGAAAAGGAAACGGGCGCAGGAACACAGTATGACTTACAGAGGAACACACTTTTGTAATGACGTACCCACAGCTTGACCCAGGTATTCAAACTCAGCAAGGCTGGTAGACTGGCTCTCTCTTGGTTTCTCTGTTAAACATTGTTTTGGTGGTTTAATGATCTATCTATTCCACTCTTCACTCTTCTCACCTTCCTCTTTGTAATAATAGGCTGGCCTTACCCCAGCTCTAACTCTCTGCCACATTCCACTAGGGCAGTGGTCAGCAAACTGCGGCTCGCGAGCCACATGCGGCTCTTTGGCCCCTTGAGTGTGGCTCTTCCACAAAATACCACGTGCGGTCGCGCACGTACAGTGCAATTGAAACTTCGTGGCCCATGCGCAGAAGTCGGTTTTCGGCTCTCAAAAGAAATTTCAATCATTGTACTGTTGATATTTGGCTCTGCTGACTAATGAGTTTGCTGACCGCTGCACTAGGGGGAGCTCTACATAGGCTGTTGGTAGGGTTTGACTGCCTTGCATCCATTTTCCTCTTGTGCTAACACCACCTTTAATTTCCTTGGGGAAACCAGCCTTTTAAGTCTCTCAGTCTGCGTGGTTCTATGGGTGCTGATTCTAGCCCTGGCAATAGGGTACATGACAAAGATCAGCCAGGCAGGGTGTTCTATCCCAGGGGTCACTGTGGTGGGTTTAGAGATAGGTACAATCTGTCAGCCCCGGCACATTTACTGGAATCATTATTAAAATGTAATCATAAAAACAATATGATAAGAATAGAAATACTTAGCTGGTAAAATACAAGCCTAGAGTTATGGCGATTACCTTTGTCACCACAACGAGGAGGCCTGGTGGAGGCAACACGGAAAAAGGCTTATCCACAAGATAGACCCAGAGATACCTGGAGTCATAGACAGACACTTGACCCTCTCAGCCAATAACATTCCTTTCTATTTAAGCCAGTTTGCTTGGGTTTTTGTCACTTACTATCAAATGTATCCTGATAGCATTATCCAGCAGGATGACTGAGTTTTAGATACACAACATTGAAGCACTTGATTTACAGAGATCAGAAGTAGAGATGAACTTGGAGCCAGGTGACCAGCCAACAGTCTAGTTCTGTCTCCAGGAAGCACCTGTGCTCCAGACAAATCAAGCCTATTTGTCCTTCTGGGATGTGTGTTCTCAACTTATTTGGCAGGCAGAATTCTGGAAGTGACCCCAGTACTCCTGCCCTTATATAATCCCTTTCCTTGGGGTGTAGGTAGAACCTGAGAATATAATGAGATATAACTCTCATGATGATGTTAGATTATCTAGCAAGGAACAGTGGGTGGTCTCTAGGTCTCTGATTGACAGCCAGCAGGAAACCAGAAACCTGAGTTCTACAACCAGAAGGAAGAGGATTCTGCCTACAATGTCTGAGCTGAGGACACCAAACTCCAGATGACAGTTATAGCCTTAGCTCACCCACTGCTTTCAGTCTGATGAGACCCTGAGTCAAGAATTCAGTCATTCTGTGCCTGGACTTCTGACCTGCAGAAACTGTGAGACAATAAATGTGGGCTATTTTTTAAGCCATTCAATTTGTGGGAATTTGTTGCACACCAACAGAAAATTACTATAATCTATAACTTGGGTAGTTGTATCAAATCATCTCTACAGTCTCCCCTTTCAGATCTGAGCATGCACGATCAGGTGACAGCATCTGCTGCTGCTAAATATCTGCAGGTTCCTATATGATATCTCAATTCCTGATAGCCTACCTCACAGCTATTCACAAATACCTTCCAGGCTAGAGAAGGGGAAATCCCTCCCACTCAGCTTGCCAAGCTATCCCCTCCAGTGCTTCCTTGCCCTGTTGATTTATAATTTTGAAGTTAATTCCATCTGGATACACATGATTATTGGGGGTGGGGGAAGTGAAAGCGAGTGTCTATTTGTCCCATAGCTTGCTGTCGACCAGGAAGACAGTCTTCCGATCTGGTGACATCATTTTTTTTTTTTGAGATGGAAATAAATACTAATTATTTTCAAGTCAGTGAGTATAGTGGATGTGAGAAATAGAGTTTGAAGTCAAACAGATTTGGATCCAAACCTGGCATCACCATTCCCGAGAAGGCACAAAATAAGCCTTACCAGAAACTGTACACATGCAGCATTAACCCTTCAAGTCTCTATATCTTCATTTGACAAATGAGGATCCAATAACTTACTTGGAATTTATTTATCGAATCCCTTCGCTGAGCCAGACATCTGGTCTACAGCAGTGAATGGACCGTTCCCCTTGGGAGCATAAAGTCTCATTAGGAAGTAACCCTTATCCCAACAAGGTTGTCGGGTAATGATTAAGTGAGATAAGCACTTAGCAGGAAGCCTGACATACGGTACTTAAATCAATGGAAGCCAGGCTTAGAGGTGTTACACCTCCCACTAATTATCACGTAATTATTAATAACAGCATTTATTGAGCATTTACTTTGGAGCAGGCATTTCTCTGTTTTCCATGTGTCAACTCATAGAATCTTCATAAAAATTCCAATAGGTAGGTGCTATGATTATCATCCCTAAAGAGAAGAAAATTAATAAGACATAAATTCATATAGTTAAACCCAAAATTCAATGCACTTAACCATGATTCCCTGTCACCTCTAATTTGATGCCTTTAAAAGGGATGAGACAGGGGAGAGAGTTGGGTTTTTTACATGTTTCATTTTGAGTGGTGAACCCTGCCCTACACCCTGATTGTATATACTGTGAGTACCCCATACATGACAGATTCTGAGCAATTTACCATCACGAACTGGGTCAGACAAAATCATATCACTAGCATTGCTTTTTTTCCTTATTGTTTTTATTTGCCACATATTTCATGCCTATAATGTGCCAGGAAGTTTGCTAAGAGCTTCACAAATATTATATAATTAAATTCATTGATTAAAATAAGCTTCAAAAAAGCTGTGAGTCACAGGTTTTCTCCACTCTCATAGATGAAGAAACTGAGGATCCGAGAAGTAAAATGAGCCTGGCCGATGTGGCTCAGTGGTTGAGTGTCGACTCATGAACTAAGAGGTCAAGGTTTAATTCCTGGTCAGAGCACGTGCAGGTTTGCAGATTTAATCCCCAGTAGGGGGGCGTGCAGAAGGCAGCAGATTGATCATTCTCTCTCATCATTGATGTTTCTCTCTCTCCCCCTCTCCCTTTCTCTCTCTGAAATCAATAAAAACATATTTAAAAAAAAAAAAGAAGTAAAATGATTTGCTCAAGAACCCCAGCGAGCAAGAGCTGGCGTTTGCCTGGAAATCCCAACTCCATGAGTCTGTGTTCTGAATTGCTGTGCTTCCCTGTACTCAGCATTCTAGGTCGCACTTTTGCAAACTGTAACACAGGACTGCAAGCCCCACTTACTTGCGTCCACAGTGTCGTTAAAGTAGCAATGAAACACATTTTCATTCAGCTTCAGCATCACCGTTCCTGAGAAGGTCTGGTTGTCTTACTATTTTATGACATAAATATCCTTTTGTCAGTGTTTATAATTGACTTCTATTGCAAATAGCTTGAGTTTAGCTGGCTAATCCTAATTTTGTTTTTGGTTGGGTTTTTAAAATTTAACTTTATTGTTGAAAGTACTGCAGATGTCCCCCTTTTTTTCTCCCATTGACCCCCCTCCACCTTGCTCCCGCCCCCCATCCTTTTGTTTCAAACCACCAGATATGCTTAGATTTTCCATATTTCTTGGTGTCTCCTTAGTGTTACTTCTTGTCTATCTCTTGCCTGGGGCAGCCATTGCCAGTGAATCACAAGACCCCCTCCCACAAAACCCCCACTTCTCAGTTCAGCCCTCTCGGCAACAACTACCAATCAATTAGACCAGTCACAGGAGATGAAACCCAAGTGTCAGCCCTGCATGTTCTCTGCCTGAGACAGGGGAAGGCCCTCTGTAGATGCTAGCGATAAAAGCATACCTGTCTGATGGCAAGATCAAATAGAAAGAATTGTCTAAATTGTGAACTAACGATATCTTTCCCTTTCCATCCTGAAGGCCAAGCACTGAGTCACTTTTACCCTCCCCCATGTTTCATTATAGATGTCAGCGCAGAAAAATTGTTTACAGAGCCCGGGTCCCAACTGCTAGCTTGTAAAAATACAATATTTATGAAATCCAGACATAGTTGTAGGTATCAAACCTAATTTCATTGGTATGTGGCACTGCAGGCTTTACTAGGGACAGGTAGCCCAAAAAACAAATTAATGTCTCTTTGCTTAAACAATGAGAAAGTAAACAAAGCCATGGTTAATGAATGTAGGCATTGTTTTTCTCTGCCAGGACAGGTGCCTGTGTTAGATGTTGCTGATAATAACACTGTTAAGCAAGCACGCCAGGATACAACCAAGCCATGTGCGTTTCCATGTGAATCATCCTGCAGGGTCGCTGCACATGCCAGGGGCTGCAACAACTCTTCAGACAGGCTTTGAACAGGAGCACTTAATCAAACTGGCAGTATCAATTAGCATTCTCTTGCTTATAAATGACAAGAAACTCATATGAAACTAACTGCAGCAAAAAAAAAAAGAGTATTACTTGCTTGGATTTGACTTCATGTCATCAGGACCCATCCTGCCTGCCTCTCTGTTTCTTATTCCTCTGGGTGGCTAAGTGGTCAAGCAGAAGTTCTTTGCATGTAGCTGAAGAGTGAATGCTAACTGCACCTGAAAGTCCCAACAAAAATCACAAGACTGGGAGCCTAAATGGCTGCAATGGGGTTGTGTCCCCATCACTGAATTTCCATCATAGTGTTCTGTGTTCCATATCCCGAGGATAACTCACTATCACCTCAGTGAGATGGATTAAGGGGAAAAGGTGGCTCCTCAGAAGAAAATTTGGGGGTGCTATCAGCAGAAATATGGGGGAAAAGGTAAGTGATGCAAAAGCAACAAATGTCCACATCACCAACCCATTTGACCCAAATCACAGCTGGCTACTAGTCTGTCTTAGGAAAATAAACACACACACACACACCAAAAACAAAACAAAACAACAACAAAAAACACCAAAAACAAACACATTTAATTTTTAAATAATTTTTTATTTCACCTAAAAACAACAGTGGATGCTCAGGATATTCACCTTCACAGATAGTTCTGTCCACCTCAGTATCTTAGAATCAGTATCTTCATCCCTTAGAACCAATACCTCTTTTTGAACAGAAGATCATGTTTTTCTTACATCTTTCCTAGGGTTCTTTCAGCATCCTAGAACTTTAACAGAGAGATGCTTAAATATCGCTGAACCTTCCACATTTTACAATTCAATGATCACAGTTAATTTTCAAATATTCTAATGATGTCATTAAATATCACCAAAGATAGTAAAATTGATTTTATTCTTTTTTATAAATTTACATGCCCAAACTCAAAAGCATCACAAAGAATAGAAGAAATGCTGGATTTAGATATCAAAAACCCATTTCCCCACACCATGGGTACAAGACAACTCAAACAAGTCTTGTTGCAGTGAGAGGAATGCTCAGGGCCTATTCAAGAAGGCAAATAATCCTTTCCACTAATATTTACAGGGTAAAATAAGATTGTTGATAGAGTATTAAATTTGACAGTAAAATAGTAGTCAAGTTCTTAGACTAATTTAAATTGGCTAAGTGAAATAAGCGAATATTCCAGAAAAATTAATGGTACTGGACAAAAAGCTGTTCCTAAAGTGTTAACTAAAATTTTTATTGGTAGTTCATCTCATGGTAACATTGCGTAACATGTAATGAACCTAAAGCAGTCATATTTTAGTGCAAAAAATTAAAATTTAGAAGCTATCAAGACTACATTATAAAATTTCCAAAAGCCTCCTAATATTTAAATAAAAAAGGGGGGGATAATAGAAGAATATCATGTAAGGAAAAATATCCTGTAAGTAAATTACATCTGGAAAATTTTTACTTTAGAAAATTAACTTTCATTTGTAATGCTAACAGCAAGACACCCATGAAAAACACACATGGTGTCAAAACAAGCCAAAGGAAAATCATTTGGGCAAAAAATGAAAAAGGATCCCAAGTCAAATTTATAGAAAAGATTCCTTTATTAACTTTTGGTCGAGAATATGTTTGTATATTTTCAGAAAACAACTCCAAGGCCATGTGTATTCCTGCAACAGAGAGGAATTGACAGGACTGCTCCAGCCATGAAGACAGAAGAGAAAAAGTCCAGAAATGGAAAACGCTGACAACGCCTTGCCATACTAGCAGTCAGCAGCAGTGCATTGCTGCAGGTTGCCCAGAACCAAACCATAGAGGGTGGGACATGCATTACCACCATTTGTCCACCATCCAGAACTGAACTATCATTGCTGACATGTACACATAAAGAACTGTTTGACATTGAAATTGGGACTCAAAAGAACTGTTGGCCCAGAAAGAAACTCACTACAGACTGATTCATTTGCCTCTCAGCATAACCATTATGGCTTGTCTCATTTTCGGTTCTTATAAGTGTATTTCTAGTATCACATGATCTCACTCATCTAGGGGAAATAATGAACAATATAAACTGATGAACAAAAACAGATCCGGAGACTGGGAAGCATTGATCAGACTGTCAAACCTTAGAGGGAAGGTAGGGGAGGGTGGGGGTAAGGGGGAGAGATCAACCAAAGGACATATAAGCCTAACCAGTGGTCACAGACAACAAGGGGATGGGGGCATGCGTGGAGAGGGGTTTGGGATGGGAATGTGGGGATGAGGACAAATATGTGATACCTTAATCAATAAAGAAATTTAAAAATATAAATAAAATAGAATAGAAGAAATGTGTTGTTTTTTAATTGCCTCCTTTTCCTGTCTAAAGAGACTACAGAGCATAATCCACGTATCTATGTATTGAAAATATCAAAACAATGACCAATAACCTGCATATGGCATTTTCCACCCTCTGATCTCCATCAGTAGCTCTAGTATACTAATTGCTTTAAGCACATGGATGGCAACGTCTAATCAATATGTTGAGAGATCCATGGAACTGGCATGTAAGAAGAACCCAAGAATTAAATTCAGAGCTCATATTCTCCTGGTGGCTTTTGTATTCATTCAACCATGTGGCCCTGTGATTAGCACAGACTCTGATGTCCAGGTCTCAGCGCTATGGCAACCGAATCTTAGCCGATGAACTGTGCCTAAAGATGACAACAATCTACTTCTCTCCTACCAGATCATCATCAACCTTCTAAAAGCTGTCTGGTAGAAGCACTCACAAAACTCCTAAGATCTCATATAGATATTTAAAGTTACTCTATGAAACTAGATATATCATAAAACATGGCGGGAGAATAGTTCTGTGTGGTTATAAAGACTGCCACATAGTGGTCAAGAGCATGTTTGCAGCCAGACAAACATGGGTTCAAATTTCACCTCTGTCATTCATTTCATTGGGCCATATTGCTTCACTGCTCTGAGTACCACTTTTCTCATAAGTAAAGTGGGCCCCATAATATTTAGTTTAGGGAACTGAGTAAAGATCAAAACTATTTCTGCTTGGCAAAATGCCTAACACCTTTAATTCTCAGTCCAGTGATGATGAAATCAGATTGTGTTATCTCATTGTCAAGAAAATTAAGGTTAACGGAGTGGCTTACACTGCATGGTTTGTAAATGATATATCCAAGATCAAAACTCAGAACCTAGGTTCTCATCTGGCATAGAGAATGCATTCACTAAATGTTAGTTGAGTGAATGAATGAAAAAAATCAACACACCTACATTCAACAACACCTAGTCCAGTCTTCTCTTTCCTCTTTTTTTCTGCATACAAGGATTAGAAGTTCTAACACATGATGAGCAAGCAGAATATATATTCTGCTTGGTACATTAGCCCAGATAACAAACTAGTGAAAAAATGAAAAATACTGCCCTAGTATGTATAATGTTACCATTTCTTACTTTGTACAGTGAGGAAAGTAAAGCATATGAGGGGAAGAATTTTTTTTTTCCTTTTACATTCTGTTAACAGAGCATATTTTTTCACTCTTTAAAAAAATAATTACCTGTAGCCGGGATGCTGTGGCTCAGTGGCTGAGCATCAACTTATGAACCAGGAGGTCACAGCTCGGTTCCCAGTCAGGGCACATGCCTGGGTTTTGGGGTCCATCCCCAATGGGAGGTGTATAGGAGGCAGCTGATAGATGATTCTCTCTCATCATTGATGTTTCCATCTCTCTCTCCCTCTCCCTTCTTCTCTGAAATTAATAAAAATATTTAAAAAAATAATTACCTGTAAGTTGAAATGAACTTAGAAGTCGGCTGGTTCCCCAAACCCTTGGCAGGCCACCCAGGATGGGCCAAGACATGTCCTTCTTGCTCTGCAAATCTCTGAAGGCCACCAAAGGGTTCCCTGAAGAAGGAACCCTTCATTTCCCATAGGTATTTTATTTATTTTTGTAAATATATTTTTATTGATTTCAGAGAGAAAGGGAGAGGGAGAGAGAAACATCAATGATGAGAGAGAAGCATTGATCAGCTGCCTCCTGCATGTCTCCCACTGGGGATCAAGCCCACAACCCGGGCAGGTGCTCTTGACCAGAATCAAACCTGGGACTCTTCAGTTATTGATAAACTGAAGTACGGCTGGTCTGAACTGATATGTGCTGTGAGTATAAAATATACACCATTTATTCAGAGAGAATGGAAAAGGAATGTGAAATGTCTATAATATGTTTATGTTAGTTACATGTTGAAAGGATGGTATTTTTGATATATGGAATTTAAGGAAATACTGTAATTAATTTCATCCATTTCATTTCCCTCTTTTTAATGTGGCTACTAGCTGTTCCAAAGGACTTTGGAAAAGGGAATGGTCACTTCAGATGATGGCAATGGAATGATCAGATCTTGAGAGGGTAGAGTGACTTAGTCATGGCCTTGGAAAATGTGTAGAAGGTAAATAATAAATGGTAACTAAACAACCTCATATTTATTCTCCCATTAATATGCAGAACAACTCTATGGTGAATCAATCATTGCATTCCCATTTGAAATATCAACTAACTGAGGCCAGTAGAGTTGAGGTGTTGTGCGAAAGATCTAGCCAGAGGAAATTGTAGAACTGGGTGCATAAACACAGGTCTTTCCACTGTCAAACCCATGCTCTCTGTCCTATAGCAGATTGTACCTCTGTAAATGTGTTTACTCTACCATCGCCAGGAGGCTGAGGATTTTTAGTTTTGATTCTTCATCTTCTCTTATCTCCTTTTGCCCATCACTCACAGAACTGCAAACAGGATTTAATATTGCTGTTTTATTTACTACAACCATTTCCGACCCCTGAACTCGGCTTGGTGATACACAAAAATAATTTGCCCTTTGGGAAGAGAGTGTTGGGTCTGTGTACCTCCATGTCTGACTCTGTGTTTATGAACCAGCCAGCGTAGAGGGAGACAGCAAGTTGGCAAAGTATGGCTCCAGGGGGAGTGGATTTCTGGCCGAGTTGATAATGGAAAATGGAGAATTTCATCTCCAGGTCAGTGACTGAATCTGGTCCAGTCTTTCACTGTCTGCTCTATGTGATTACTTGGTAGATAGAAGCTGGGATTTGGGACATTCTCCAAAGATTTTTCTATTCTCCAAATGCTCTTCCTCCCTCCTTCTAGCCCAATTTCATGTCATTCTTCTAGGCTTAATTCCCACCCCCACCACCAAATCTTCCCTTATTAATTGGAAATGAAAAGTTAATTCCCACTGACCTCACTTCCTCTCATACAAAATGAGAGAAAGAATTAAGAGCAAATAATACAGAAACAGAGGATTAAATGTCATCTCTGTATATTCTAATATAGTTACTTTTATCATTATTAAGTAGCATTAATTTAATAAAACATCTTATGTGATTTGTTTTGGAAATGAATGTTTTACTCATATTATGAAGGATTTTTGAGTTAATGGTAGTTATTAGGCTGTTGGATAATGTTGTCCCTATATATCAGGCATGAAGTATCATTTTTCAAAGGGTGGGACACAGTGGTGCAAAGAAAAGTTCATTAGACTCAGAATGAGGAGACTTGTATTTAGATAGGACTCTTCTATTTAATCTTACTAGAGGCCCAGTGCACGAAATTCATGCACTCGGGGGTGGGGGAGTTCCCCAGCCTGGCCTGTGCCTTCTTCTCACAGTGCAGGAGCCCTGCGATTGATCACCCCAAAAAGGTAGACCCCACCCACCCATCCAGGGATCCTCGATGGATTGCCCCAAAGAGGTAGGCGGGAGCCGGGAGTCCCGCCTCCATGCTGTGCATGCAGCATCAAGTCCCTGTCCACCCACACGCCTGCTGTGCAAGCAGCCTCCTGGTGATGGATTGTCACGGCTTGAAGGCATCACGGCATGAGGGTGTGACAACCACATAGGCTTTTATTAGTATAGATATGTCTTCTTAGATGAATTTTTACTATCTAAGCCTCAGTTTCCTTATGTATAAAATGTAAATAATAAAATGTGTGCTTATTTGAGTTGTTATGTCCACTCATTAAGTTGGTTACCCTGACTGTTCATGCCATATTTTTACTATTTTAGTTCAAGAGCAGTGGTTTCCAAGGTGGGTAAGCATACATCTTAGAGATGCAAGAAAAATCCATTATGCGTTTTGAGAAGAAATTGTTAAAATTCTATTTTTCTCATCCTCTGAATTTATTTTCTAATGTGTGTAGGTTATGATAAATGTACAATATATGTGTAACAGTGTATAACATTTATGAATAAGCACATCACATATATAGAGAATGTATTTGATGATATTTTACTGTTGGAATGCACTAACCAAAGTATTATAAATACTGCCCTGGACAGTGTTTCTCAGTAGTGAGAGCATCAGCCCATGCACCAAAGGGTCTTGGGTTTGATTTCTGGTCAAGGGCACATACCTGAGTTGCAGGTTTGATCCCTGGCCCTGGTCAAGGCGCACATGGGATGCAATCAATCGATGTATCTCTCTCATATTGATGTTTCTTTCTTTCTTTCTTCCTTTCTTTCTTCCTACCTACCTATCTATCTATCTCTTCCCCTCCCTCCTTCCCTTCCATTCTCTAAAAAATGCATCCTTAGGTGAGGATTAACAACAACAAAAAATTTTAAGTACTATAAATACCACCATTTTAAAAGGATCCTTTACATTTTTTCTATGTTATAGACATGGAAGTTGAGAAAGGAAGGCAACTGAACTAAATTAATTGTAATGCAAGATCATGCTTTAGAAAATAAATTTTAAAATTAATAAATCATGTAATTTTCATGTATCTTACTCTTTTGCTCACGATTTAAAATATTGTTAAATGATAATTATCTTTTTAAAACAGATCATGTTAATAGTGTTTTGTGAAGTCTATAATATTTATAGAAGTAAAAATGTATGAAAACAACAGCACAAGGCCAAGATAAGAGAAATGGAAGTATGCTATTATAGAGTTTTTGTGTGTGTTTTTTTGTAGGTTTTTTTTTTCAGGATTTTTTTTTCATTGATTTTTAGGGAGAGTGGAAAAGAGGGAAAAACAGAGAGAGAAACATCAATGTGAGAGAAACACATCAATTGGTTGCCTCCTGCATAAGCCCCGGCTAGGGCCCGGGAGGAACCTGCAACTAGGGTATGTGCCCTTGACCAGAATCGAGTCAGGGACCCTTTGGTCTACAGGCCAATGCTCTAACAGCTGAGCCAAACCAGCTAGGGCTGTTATAGCATTTTTACATAATACGCAATTTGATATAATACTACTTAAAAATAGACTGCAATAAGTTAAAGATGTATACCATAAGCCACCAAAAAAAACCAAAATGAGGATTAACTGGTGAACAAATAGTAGAGATGAAATAGAATCACAAAATATGCTTAGTTAATGAGAATAAAAGTTAGGAAAGTAAATAAGAAAAAGTAAACAAGGAACAGATGGTATAAATATAAAGCAAATAAGCCTAACAGTAGCTATAAGCCCAATTCATATCATTAATTAAATTAAATATAAATAATCAAACTCCAAAAAAAAGCAAAATAGACTGCATAAAAATAGCAATATTTAGCTGTATGATACCTACAACCCCTTAAATATAAAGCTAAAGATACGGTTAAAGTAAAATAATGCAAAAAGTATACTACCCTAACATTAAATTTGAAAAAGAAATCTATAGTATCTATATTAATGATCAAATAATGTAGTCCCAGAAAAGGAATATTAGCACCCGATAATAGCAGAATCCATATTCTTTTCAAGTAGATAAAAACACAGCATGACAAAAATGTGGCTTTCAGTTAAACCACTGCCTACACAGACATTTATAGAATTATATACTTAACTTATAAAATAAGTCTCAAGTTAATACTCTAATGTCTATATAAAAAATAGAAAGAAAAAAAGAGCAAATGAAATCTAATGTAGAATTGAAGGTCATATAAAGAGCTTCACAGATAAGAAAAAGCTGAGTTCATCACCACCAAACCAGTATTACATGAAATGTTGATGGGTATTCTTTAAGAAGAAGGAAAATAAAGGAGAAGGGGAAGGAGAAGGGTATGGGAAGGGGAAAGCGAAGGGGCAGAAAGAAAAAAGGATTAAAAATGTGAATAATAAAATGGCAATAAATACATATCTATCAATAACTGAATCTTTAAAAATCAAGGGGGTGTGAGGGGTGACTCTTTCTCTCTCTGTCTCTCTCTCTTCCTCTCTCTTCACTCCCCCCTTCCTCTCTCTAAAATCAATTTTTAAAAATTTTAATAGTTTTTCTGTATACCAGCAATAAACATTTAGAAACTGAAATTTTTTAAAAATATGATTTTAAAGGCATCAAAAAGCATGAGCACTTTGAGATGAATCTAATAAAATATGG
Source organism: Corynorhinus townsendii (assembly GCA_026230045.1). Classification (NCBI taxonomy): domain Eukaryota; kingdom Metazoa; phylum Chordata; class Mammalia; order Chiroptera; family Vespertilionidae; genus Corynorhinus; species Corynorhinus townsendii. Next base: position 163,800,060 of record JAPDVU010000005.1, on the reverse strand, counting down.
CAACATTTATGCACTGAATATTTTTAAATGTTGCTAAATATTTTAAAAAGATGTTAATAAGTGGAGATGTGTGCCATATTCATGAATCAGAAAAATTAATATTTTAAGTTGTCGATTCTCCTCAAACTAATCAATTGATGCACGTAATTCCCAATAAACATCCCAATAAGCACTTTTTGTAGAACTCAAAAAGTTGATCATAAAACATATATGAAAATGCAAGCAATCCAGAATAACCAAAACAATTTTGAAAAAAATAACAAAGTTGGAAGACTTAAACTACCTGCCTAGAAGACTTACTACTATAAAGCTACAGAATTCAGACGGGGTTGTTTTGGTAAAAAGATAACATGTAAATCGATGGAACAGAACAAAATCAGAAATGGGTTCAAACATAATTGGTTAATTTATTTTTAACAAAGGAGCCAAGGAAAGTCAATGGAGAAAGGTATTATCCTTTTGACCAAATGGTGCTGGCACAATTGGATATTCACATATTAAAAAATGAATCTCAACCCTTACCTCACCAGTCACAAAAATTAACTCAGAATAGATCATAAAATTAAATGTAAGAGCAAAAACCTAATTCTAAACGACAATATATATGGAAATCTTTGTGACCTTGAGTTAGGAGAAAATGGATGACTATAGGATATTAAAAGGTGAAACTATAAAGAATTTTCAAATAGGGACTCACCAAAATTCAACTTCTTTGCTCCTCAAAAGATACTGTAATGAAAAGGAAAAGGAAAGTTACACACTGGGATAATTTATCTGATAAAGGGCTTGGACCCAGCATAAATAAATAACCCGTTCAACTCCGTGACAAAAGAGTACACAACTACATTTAAAAAAAAAAGGAAAAAAGAAATATCTGAACAGATTCTTCACCAAAACATAATACAGATGGCAAAATAAGCCTGGGAAAGATAATCAGTATCATTAGTCACTAGATAAATACAAATGAAACCACAGTGAGATATTTCTCCATGCCTATTTAGAATGACTAAAATTTAGCATGACTTCAGCAAGTTTTGTTCTTACACTGCTGCATAAAATGAAAATTTGCACTCTGGATTTTTGTATGCAATTACAGTTTAACTCTGCCTTTCCATTCCTAGATATTTACCCAACCAAAAGAAAAACCTATGTCCACACAAAGACTTGTACAGGAATGTTAAGAGCTTTGTAACAATAGGCAAAACTGGGAAGCTAAATGTCATTCAACTGGTAAGTGGATAAACAAATAGTTACATAATCATAAAAATGGATTTGGAACAAACCAATGACACCCAACAACGTGGATGAATCTCAGAAGGTTTGTGCTATGTGAAGAAGCCAGACAGGAAGACTACACACTGCGATTCCAGATGACTTTGAAATTGCTCAGTCGTTTCAAGGGACCAGGGATGGGGAGCAGAGATTGACTACAAAGTGTCACAAGGGATTTATTGAGGTAAAGAAAATACTTTAATCTTGATTGTAGACATTTGTCAAAATTCATTGAACTGTATACTTAAATTTGATGACTATTGTATGTAAATTATACCTTATAAAGCTGATTTTAAAAAAACAAACACGTATATGTTGGTCAGGGAAAAGTTGAGGTAGAGGACCACTTCATATTAATAGCGATTACATCTGTGGTTTAGCAATAGGTGTGCTTTTTGTCTTCTCACTGCCATTCATTTAATTATTCATATATTCAGAATCTATTTACTAATTAGTCTCAGAAATTCTACCAATCACTGGAGATACAATGGGTGGCGAGTAAGACATAGTTCCTGGTATCAGGGACTCAAACTGCCTGTTTCTTCTCTGAGTGTCCTCTCTCCAATTAACATGTTTTATTTTTGTCACAGGAAGTAGAAAAAAATCTTTATAACTTCATGGATCATAGTGTCGTTTAATCCTCTTTTCGTGTAAGTTTGCTTCTTTACTGTGCAACTTTCACAACCATTGGCATATGTTCAGTATACAGAATGTATTGTGTAGGTCAACTGTTGTCACCATGAAATGTAAGAAAAAATGAGAATCTGACTCCTTCCCAATATGTTAGACTAGAGGAAACACATGACACACTTCACATTTTATACAAAATGAATCAATATTGGCATTTTAAATAGCTACAATGTTTATACAAGTAAATACCCTGTTTAAGTAATCTATACAAGTGAAAAGGAGGAGAAAAATGTACTGGCAGCTCAGGATGGAATGTGCTATTATATGAGGGTGCATGTTTTAATAATCTAGTCATTATAAACTTCCTATAAAATCACAGGCTACTTCAGCTGGATAAAACCTTACCAATCATCTACTACAGTATTCAAGTTTTACAGACTCATAAAGACCCTAGAGGAGGAAATGACCCTTTGAAGACCACACTGGTCATTATTAGAGGAGTTAGAAATAGAATCCACGTGTCTCAATGACTCAAAACCCAGATTACATAGATGGCTAGTACTTTGGAACTTATAATTTACCAAGTTTTTAAATTATATGGCATGTGTTCTGCCTTTTCTAATCACCAATGCCATGTCCCTGACAGACATTATTAACCAATCGCCACACTTTCTGGCTAAACTCTGATACAACCTCAGAATCCTTCCTAACAGATGTCCCCACAGTTACTACCAATAGGTCAGAGTAAACACTTGGGTTGAAACCCATGTGAACCACCACACACACACACACACACACACACACACACACACACACACACACAGACACAACCTTCTGTATGTATAGCAACCCTTCAATCTTCTCAAACAAGTCTTTTCTTCCCTATCTGCGTCCCACAGTGTTCAGCTGGACAATGTAGATGATAACCTCCATTTCAGCTTTACTTGAAGATTAAATGAGACAACAGATGGGAAAGAAGAATTGTAAATTTTCTCTATTTCCTGATCCCCATCTCCTTCTCGCCCCCCAAAGTTTATGTGGCTATAGAATAGTACAAGCTCATTTCTTCTACCCCAAATCAGCTTGTATCTTGATTTACTAGTAGAACTAAGGTGTAGTGAAAGGGATCTATGTTGAGTTCTTTAGTTCCCTTCCCATCATATATAGTTGAAAGAAATTAGCTATAAATATGGGCACTAAGATGCTCCCAAAGAGAATAATGTCAAGGCCTTGGGTGGAGAAGTTGGTGATTTGAAATCCTCCTGCCATATTCCCTTATCAATCTGACCTGCTGAGCAGTGAACTTCTTCAGCCACGAACTGGAGGAGACATGGGTACAGTTGCTATTCTTTAAAGTTCTTTTCAGCATGAAAGACAGATTTAGGAATTACTCTTGAGACCTAAGCACTGCATTTGCAATAAGTAAAGACCCCTGTGAGTAACCCCAAACTCTCTCTTTTACAAGAGTGATGCCTCTGAGGAGAACAGCCTCCTGGAGCTTCCACTCTACATTCAATTTTATGGCTAAAATTGCTCTCCAATGAAGAGGACTAAACACTACACAATCAAACAAAATCAACAGCAACAAAGCACATAGTGAAGAGTTGCAGGAGAAGCAATAGAGGAAAACATACCATTTTTCAGATGGACAGAGCAGGTACACTTGAGAAGATCTTATTTGTTGAGCCCAGACCTGGGAGATTTGAAGGAGCCAGCAGCAGAAGGACTGACAGAAGCAAGAAGAGGGCCTGGGGGCAGAAAGGAGCTCACTCTAGACAAAAACCCACTGTGCACCCGGCCGGCACGGCTCAGTGTTTGAGTGTGGACCTATGAACCAGGAGATCACGGTTCGATTCCAGTCAGGGCACATGCCCGAGTTGCGGGCTTAATCCCGGGTAGGGGACGTGCAGGAGGCAGCCGATCAATCATTCTCTCTCATCAATGATGTTTCTATCTCTCTCTCCCTCTCCCTTCCTCTCTGAAATCAATACAAATATTGATTTAAAAGTCTCACTGTGGATAGAGGTAGAGAGTACAGGTACCCAAGGTGGTAGGTGGGGCCGTGTGGGTGAGAGATACCCATAGTTTGGGATCTATCCTTTGGAAGTATGTAAGCAGGTCTTCACGCAAGATGGTAGGCGTTTGGGTTGTAGTTTTCTAAATTGTCCCAGGCAGCCTTTGCACAGCCTGTAAAAGCAACATAGGCTCCTGAGCCCTGGAGAGAAGGAACAGGAGAAGGGAGTTTTTAATAAGATGCAAATGCTTGGTTTGTCTGCAAGACTGCAGGGAGAGTACAAGCGCTTCTCGCGGCACTGCAGGTTTAAACCCAACAGATCTGCGTGGGTTCCCAATAATCCCACGGAAATGTAGACACATAAATAAACGCCATCCCCTTTCTCTTAACGAGGCTGTGCTACCTTGAGCAAAAGGCTTGGCTTGGCTCAGAGACAATTAATTGTAGCTGCTGGGGGGACAGGGCATGTTGTGAGTGAATTAATGTGCTTCAAGAGTCCTGTGTGTCTGACTTTTCATGTTGTCTAAATTTGTAACCTGGAAGACTGCATTTCCATAAGTTTTGAAATGCAATGTGTTCTGGGGCACTCGGAACTCGATCAGGATGAAAAGAGCTTTAGGAAATAAGATGTTATTATTGTATTTGCCTTCACAAGAGAAAACAGTCAAAGGAACACAAACAGAGAAGAAGGAGAAGAAGAAAGATGCCATATAGATTAGCACTCCCACACACCCTGCAATCTGCGGGAAAGAAAGAAAAGAGAAAGAGAACCAGGAAACCTAGTATAAGAATAAACCTGATCAAAGACGGAGCACTACAATCAGGTCTCTGTGGGGTGAAAATTTTACCTTTTGAACCCCAAAAAAGAAAATTATACTCCCTAGAGGAAGAAGAAAAAGAGTTATTAACAAATCAGTTATCTGATGCTTAAATAATACACCTGCTAAAATGAGCCTTCTAAGTAAACCTGCAGCAGGGCCAATTAGTGCAGCTTTTCGGCAAGAACCTCATCTCCCTTCCCATTAGTTTAAAAAAAATGGGCACAAACTATTAACACATAATGCCAACTATGTGATAAAATAGGCATTTTAAAGGAGTAAACTTGGTAGGCTGGTCTTTTCAATTTGATTGCTCTTCAAATGGAGGTGAATTTGGAATTTTCATTAAGGACTCTGAGCAGAGCCCTGGTCTGGGAATTGGCAAGGCTGGGCTCCAGACCTGGCTCTGGGGTTTACTGCTTGGGAGACACAAGGCAAGCCGTTTAACCTCTCTCGGCATCAGTTCTGCCATCTCTACAGAGGGGATAGTAATATCTGTCCAGCCTGTCTCATCAGTGGTCGTGATGAGCAAATAAACCACCACAGGTTCAAGTTCAACATACATGCAATGACTATTTTACAAGGAAATAAATGTAAAAACAAGGTAAAATGCTACACCTGTGTTGTACAAGATGGGAGCTGCTGGCTACATTTGGTTATTGAGAGCTGGAAATGTTGCCAGTGTGACGAGGAATTCAATGTTTAATTTTATATAATTTAAATTTAAACTCAAGAGCTGATACTCAAAAATTGTTAATGAAACCATTTTAAATATGGTTAGAAATCTCAGGTTTATGAATCTACTTTTTCAACTGTATAAATCTTATGAAATCTAAATCTGGGTCAAGTTTTTTAATTTAGAGTCTGCACTGAGATATGCTTTAAGTATAAAATATACATTGGATTTTGAAAATTTAATGTAAAAAAGGGAAACCATTTTATTAATAGTTTCATATTGATTATACATTGAAATGAGAATATTTTGAATAAAATATATTTCACCTGTTCTTTTTTTAATGAGGTTACTATAAAATTTAAAAGGACCATAGGACCTCACTTATATGTAGGATCTAATGAACAAAATAAACTGACGAACACAACAGAACCAGAGGAATGGATACATGGAACAGACTGGCAGCTGTCAGATGGGAGGAAGGAGGGGGCCTGGGTGAAAGAAGGAGGGGGCCTGGGTGAAAGAACATATATTCACAACCCATAGACACAGACAAGAGTGTGGTGATGGCCAGAGGGAAGGGGGGCCAGGGTAGCAGGCGCTGGGGAGTGGTGGGCAAAGGGGGGGATGGGGACACCTGTAATAGTGTCAATAATAAAAATAAAGTTAAAAAACAAAAGACCAGGGTGTCATGCTTTCACTTGTATTGGACAGCGCCAGGTGAGGGTGTGAAATGGGGTCCCATGTCAACCACATCAAAATGCAAATGTTTCTGCAGCTCCAAGCTGTGCACCGTCTCCAGTTCATGAAAGGACATGGGCTGGGGAGGGTTAAGCACTTGTCATAAACTCAAGCAGCCACGGATGTACAGCTGGGATCTGAACCTATGACTTGGAAGGCCCTGTTTTCTTAAAACACCAGACAGAGGCATGGAGTTCACGGCCAGCTGCTCAACTGAAGGAGAAAATGTGATAGGGTTTTGGTCCAGAGCCAGCAGGTCCGAGTACCCAGCCAGTGTTGCCACCAAAATCCTGTGGGACCTGCTCCCAGCTGAGGCTCAGTCTCCTCACTGTCCAGGGAGGGCAGGGCCCTAAAAAAAAATGCTTTAAGAGTGAGACGGGTGTCCCCGGTAGAGGCACAGTCAGTTTGAGGAAATACACTGAGACTTACAGTTACATGTAAATATTAACTATATTTTCATTACAGTAAAATAGCTATATATTTTTTATATGGCAAATATATGTGATGTGCACATTGTGCTTATTTTCAGCGATATTACTACTTTATTTCAGAAATAAATTCATGTAACTTTAGCAAGCAGAAAGATTTAGAGAAAAGGAATCACTGTGAGTGTAACAATAGCGATGACAAAGAATTTGGGAGCCCAGTGGTGTGGCTAAGTTGTTGAGGGTCGACCTCTGAACCAGGAGGTCAGGGTTAGATCCCCAGTCAGCACACATGCCCAAGTTATGGGTTCGATCTCCAGGGTGGGGCATGCAGGAGGCAGCCTAACAATGATTCTCTCTCATCATTGATGTTTCTATCTCTCACTCCCTCTTCATTCCTCTTTGAAATCAATAAAATAAAAGAAAAAGAAAGAAGAAGAATTTATAACATGCAAACACCTGAGTTTGGGAAGCTGCTTTAGAAGATTCTCAAGGCCCCTCTGAGTTCAGATTATGGCGATGCGTTGTCTGATTGTGGAGCGATGACCTCACCGGGAACGCAGTCCTGCTGTGAGATAAGGTGGAAAGCACTGAGGGCAGGTGGAGAGATGGGAGCCCAGCTCCTCAAAGCAGAGCAGGGAGAGTGCTCACGGATGCACAGGGAGGAACTGGGAAGGGGTCACAGGCATTGCCCTTAGCTGGGCCCTGAGGATGGGGAGAACGGAGAGGCCTAATGTGGAAGGGGTAGGGGATTTCAGAGGGAAGCTTTCCCAGCCTGACCCCCGTGGATGAAGAGGGAGGGTTTGGAGTCCAGTGAGCTCCAGGCTCATCCCAAAGCATATGTTTGTTTAAAAGGAACAGGGTAGCAGGCGCTGGTCTTCTGCTATGTAAATGGCATCCAGCATCCCGACTGCAGGCAAATTCAGATCCCGACACAAAGAGTTCCAACTGTGACTACTGGACACCTATTCACAAAGAAATTTAAACAGTAATCACTGCCTCAGCATCCGCACCCCACCAGCGCCTATTTGATGCGATTATTATGCACTCTTCCAGGTCCTGAATATAAATCAATTTTCATGACAGCAGGGTACAGAGAGAAGAGCCCCAGGCAGGAGGCAGGAACCCCAGGTCCTCTACTCTGCTCTCTTACCAATTAGTGAGGTGACCTTGCCCTCAGCACACACTCACTGGACACCTGGTATATGCCAGGGGTTGTGCACTGGGGAACCACGGTCAAGGGTCGGTTGTGCCTGCTCTTCACACGTACTGCCTGGTCCTGGAGAAGGCAAGTAACTGAATTACTGCAAGCTCACTGCCATTCTCTGGCCTTGTTTTCCCTTCTCTGACCCTAGTGAACTGTATTAGGGGAGCTACAAGATGCTCTTCCAATCTACTTATTCATTCACAAATACTTGCCTACGTTCCTACCAGGTGTCAGGCACTGTTCTAAGCGCTGGAGCGGAACTATCTGACAGGGGAGCCCCTACTGCATGTGGCTTTGGTGCAATGAAATGATGCTGGCCTAAACTGACCTGCGCAGTAAACACAAAATGCACTGGATTTCAAAAACCGCATATGAAAAAAGGAATGCAAAGTTTCTCGTTGACACTGTTTTCTATTGGTTGCATGTTGAAATGACATGTTAAATATATTTATTCAAATAAAATGTATTATTAAAATTATATTCAGCCCACCTGGCTGGCGTGGCTCAGTGGTTTGAGCATCAACCTATGGATCAGGAGGCCACAGTTCCATTCCCGGTTGGAGCACATGCCCAGGTTTCAGGCTCAATCCCCAGCAGGGGGCATGCAGGAGGCAGCCGATCCAAGGATCTCTCTCATAATGATGTTTCCATCGCTCTCCCTCGCCCTTCCTCTCTGAAATCAATAAAAATATATTTTTTTAAAAATTACATTCACCTGTTTCTTTTTACTTTTGTCAACTGGGTAGCAGATGCAACCCTCACTATCTTTCCATTGGACAGAGGTGCTAGAGAGAGAGACAGAGCAGTAAACAAAACAGGCAAGCCCTTCAAGGACTAAAGCCCACATAACAAGATGAGAGGGAATCACAACTCCACAAATTCCTACAGATTTTAAACCTGCTGAGGGTCAGAGTCATGCTTTGCTCATTTTGGTTTCTCTGTCCAGTTGAGAAACACTGAAGTCATCTTTGCCTGGGTCTTATGTCAACAACATTGCCTTAGGGGCCATGAAGGCAGGTGGGAGGCCCGAAATCGGACTCTCTTTCCTGCTCTGCAACTGCCTTTGTAGCCTGGACCAAGTCACCTCACCTCTGGGCGAGGTTCCCCCCTCCGTATAATAAGGAGATCAAATGCAATGATGTCTAAAGCCCTTCCCAGGCCAGGAGTTTTATGAAACTGAAATGATGCAGCCCGGGCACAAACTGTCCCATCAAATGTCAGCCTCACACAACTTCTGATTTATTAGGAGTCATTAGACAACATTACAAACCCCTCTCCTGCCCAGAAGGGCGTTTATGGAAAATTAGAATTAATGAGGAGTCCTCTAAATGTTCTTTGTCAAACTTTAAAATAGGAACCCACTGAGAAAGGGGCGGAGGCCCTTCAAGTGGAGGCACGGGCTGTGCTGCCACCGAAGCCCCTGGAGACTGAAATTCCTCCGGAGATTATCCCCGAGAAGGTCCCTCGGGGATCAGGGGCGGAGACAGAGGGAAACTTGCACAGACCAGCTTGGGGGATGAGCTGTAACCAAAATAGAGATTTGGCAAACCAGGTGGCAGCCCGCAAGGCGTGGCAGTGTCAGGAGTCCGGGGCGGGGCCTATCCCCAGTACCCAGGGCCTTCCAACCCAGCAGCCTCATGTTCATGAAAAGCCCCAGGTTTTTGTTTGTTTGTTTGTTTGTTTGTTTGTTTTTACATGATCTACCAACGAAGTCAAACATACAGTCATCCCTGTGTGTGGATGTGGAGAAAAAGGTACCTTCATGCATTGCTGGTGGGAATGCAGACTGGTGCAGCCACTGTGGAGAACAGTATGGAGTTTCCTCAAAAAATTACAAATGGAACTCACATTTGACCCAGCAATCCCACTTCGAGGAATATATCCCAAGCAATCAGAAACACCAATCAGAAAAGATGTATGCACCCCTATGTTCATAGCAGCACAATTCACCATAGCTAAGATTTGGAAACAGCCTAAGCACCCATGAGCAGACGAATGGATTTAAAAAACTGTGTACATCTACACAATGGGATCCTATGCTACTGTAAGAAAGAAGGAACTGTTACCATTTGCAACAGCATGGATGGACCTGGAGAGAGTTATGCTAAGTGAAATATGCCAGTCAGAGAAAGATAAATACCACATGATCTCACTCATTTGTGGAATATACTGAGCAACATAAACCAATGAACAAAAATAGATCCAGAGACAGAGACGCATCGAATAGACTGTCAAACCTCAGAGGGAAGGCAGGGGAGGAGGATGGGGTAAGAGATCAACCAAAGAACTTGTATGCATGCATATAAGCATTACCAGTGGACACAGACACTAGAGGGGTAAGGGCATGTGCTGAAGTGGGGAGTGGCCGGGGAGAAATCACTGGAGGAAAAAAAATAATATTGTAATAGCTATGTACGGGTTGGGGGGGTGTACTTGAAATATCAGGGGGACCACTCTGTAAAATATATGATTGTCTAACCACAAAAAATTAGAAATAAATAAATAATCAAGAAAATAAATAAAGAAACATACAGTCATCCCTGTGTGTGTCATCTGCATGTGAATGTATGCGTGTGAACAGTTTGGGCATTTATCCACTTGGCATATGGCCTTGGCGGCCCCATCCTTCAGACGTGGTGGTCATATTTGGAGGTTATGTGGCCACCTCTCCAGGAGCCCCTGTGTGTTTCCTTCCTGGATGACAGAGGTATTCAAATGCAAATAACACTGAGGGAGAAACCTGCTCTGCCACAGTGAATGACATTCACTCTAGGCTACAAGGGAGATTAGTAATGAGGATCAATGAACCTGGGTTGCTGTGTGACCTTAACTAAACACCTATCTCTGAGCCTTGTTTTAATCACTTGCAAAATAAGAATGGACTAAATCTAAATTCCCCTTCAGTGTAAATATTCCTGCAGTATATTGAACCTTGAATACACATTAGAATTACAGGGGGTGAAGTGTGTAAATCAGAACCAACTAGGGTTAGGTCATCAATTCCTCCATGATTTGATGATTTCAAAATTAAGAAACCCTGCTCAAGGCGATCCAGCACTTTCTGATGAACTATTTGGCTAATATTCATAGCCAAGTGGTCCTTATAAGAGGGGGAACAGTGGAGACGGATCTCAGGGTAGGAGGTTGCCCCTCATATTAAAAGATCAATGAGAAAATAACCCATGGGGAGTCCGGAGCAGTGCAGTCCAGTAAAAATATGATGGGAATCACACAAGTAATCTAAAATGTCCTAGTACTCACTTTTAGAAAAGTAAAAAGAAGCAGGGAAAATCCATCTTAATCATCATTATTTCCATCAATAGATCCAAAATATGTAATTAATATATGTCATTAAGTTTTTTGTAGTCACATTCAAAAAGTAAAAGCAAGTGAACGTCATCTTAATGACATATTTTATTTAACCCAACATATCAACATATCATTTCAACAGGCAAACAATAAAAAACTACCCATGATCACTTTACATTACTTTTTCCTATCAATGTGTAGTTGGAGTCCATGTGTAGATTCTGCTCAGGTTACATCTCAATTTGAAGCAGCCACATGTCAGTGGCTCTGTAGCCACATGTGGCGAGTGGCCCTTAAGTCAGAAGAGATCTAGGCCTTCTTACTCCTGTTAAATCAGAACCTGCACTCCTTGGTGATTCCTTTTACATGAAAACCTGAGAAAGTGCTGTTCTTTCCCAGAGCTACCGCCAACCCCCACCTGTGTCAGCACAGGAGCCTGTGTCCCGTAACCCCTGAAGATCTAGCCATTGCCTACTTTGCCAGATAATTTGCTCCCAGTTTCCCCTCCCAGACACAATGAACTGCTCTCGGGGACTCAAGGCAGCAAGTCCCTTACACCATTGCGCATTTACACGTTACTTCTTCGAGGAAACTCTCCGTCTCCCCTCCCTCCCTCCCTCCTCATGGCTGATTCCCAGTTGAATTTCGGCTTTAAAGTCATTTTCTTAGGAAGATGTCTATAACTCACCCATCACATCCCCTCAGTTCTTCCAGCCATTAGATATCTCTGTTCCTCCACTTTCTGTTATGATTTAGAAATGGCCTTGTCTTTCGTGCTAGACAGAGCTTCCTATCTAGTGACAGGGGTGGCACCCTGGTGACAGGGATGGCATCGATCTACTCAATGCTCCCTCCCAAGCATCTAGCACAGATCTGGCACATAGTAGGTGGCTATAAGGGAGGGGTGGGGTTCAATACCTCTTGTTGGAAGAGAGGGAGAGAAGGAAGGCAAGAAGGGAAGACGGAAGGTAGATTCCTCCTAATCTGAAACTGGAAACATATTTTCTGTTTAGAAAATTCTCAATATAACACTGAATGTTTGGGCCAGAGGGAGGGGAAGAAAAGGGAACCGACATGGATTTGAGGCTACTGTGGCTCATGTTTTACCCACCACCACTGCCTGGGGCCCACACAGGGTCTGGACAGTCGCTTCCTCTCTCCTGGCCCCAGTCCCTCAGTGTGAAGGAGGGAGGAGGATGCCGACATCAGGTGGAAAACTCAGGGGAAAGATGCATCTTCAGGGCTCTGTAAACTGTAAAGTGCTGTGAGAGGAAAGGCCTTGTGCTGGGTTCCCTGACAATGCAACCCCTTTCCCGCTCCTCTCCAGGCTCAGAGCTTCATTTTCCACTTGAGTTTAGAAGTCAAATATTTAGCTGTGCTAATGGGGTATTGGATCTTTTCATTATGGCCCCACCACTCGGAGCGTGCAGCTTTGCCGAGATAATAAAGGATGTTAGACCTGGTCTCGCAGCTGCTTAATGCAGAAATGCTACGGGAACACACCTGGGGTGCGGCTTCGAATGGATCGGTGGTGAAGTCAGCCATGTCCCCAGCAGAGATAAAAGCATTAATATCCTATTTCACCCGCAGCCCACACTGGCATGATGTTGATTAAAACTGTTTCTGAAGTTTGCCTTCTTTTTTTTTTTTAAGAAGATTTGTAAAGCTGTGTGTGTGAGAGTGAATAATAGAGAGAGAGAGCAGGAGAGAGAGAGAGAGAGACTTTTATAGGAGTTGGATTTGATGCCTCTGCTTGAAGTCTGGTTTCAGATCTCGTTTTGACGGCACGCATTTTCACAGTCCCATGGCTTGAATGGTCACAGGGAGTTTTTGTTCGCGCACTGGGCCTCGCGCCCCCAGCCCTGCCTGCTGCCCTCTGTGCTGGCCCAGGTGTTCATGTGCCTGTGCGGCCTATTGTTTCGAGCCTGTTTCACGTGACATGAAAGAGAGAGCCTCTGCTGTGGAGTCGGTGTGTCTCATGAGAAGAGGTACAGGTGAGCGGGAGCGCGCCAGCTCCCCGTGCAGGTACACACACACGTGTAGACGCCTGTGTGCCTGTGGGCATTGGGTCGGTTGGGGAAGATTGCTAAGAGGACTTATCTGATGAGGGAGAGGTGAACTGTACATCAGGTGGAAGGAGGTGGGTGCGTGCAAGGTGCAGCTTTATATTGCTGCATAACCTAAGGGTCCTGTATACAGAAGAACAGGTGTGACCCCTGAGAGGGAGGTCTGTGTGAACATGGTTTGTTCACAGATGGATGCAAGGGTGTGTATGTCTATCAACTACAAGTAGGACAATGTGTATGTGGTCCCATGCAGGACATGCGACTATGACTATAAAAGCAAGGTCTCCATCAGGGGAAGCCACCATCTGTGGATGGTAGGGTTCCTCCACCATGGCATCACTGGCATTTGGGGCTGGATAATGCTTCCTTGGGAGGGGCCTGTCCTGGGTATTACAGGGCATGTAATGTGGCAATGTCCCTAACTAGACATACCACCTGTGACAACCAATACTGTCTCCACATACTGCCAAGTGCCCACTGGGAGCGAAATCACCATATTGACAACTGCTGGAGAATGAAAAATGCTTAAAAAAAATCACAGCACTGACTACAGGCAGTCCTCGGGTTACGTTGGACTCGACTTACGTCATTTCGTGGTTACGTTGCCATCTCCCATTTATTTATTTTAAAAAAGTTCTGTCATCTCGATGTATGATATGTGCTTTACATTTTTTATTATTTATTTACCACAAGTAAAGGTCAGGAATTGTTATCTCCCTTGTAAATTTTTTTTTACTGTTTCACTTCATTACTGCTGTGTATGTGCTCCATGTGAGTGATGTGGGTGCTTATGACGTGGGTTCCAACTTAAGGTGAAAATCGTTACTTCGCGCTGTAGGAATCAATCGCTGAATGAATCATAATGTAAATATCTGTGTTTTCCGATGATCTTAGGCTCTACAGCAGCGGTTCTCAACCTATGGGTCGCGATCCACAGGTTGAGAACCGCTAGCAGGGTCACCTAATACCATCGGAAAACATAGATATTTACATTACGATTCATTAACAGTAGCAAAATTACAGTGATGAAGTAGCAACGAAAATAATTTTATGGTTGGGGGTCACCACAACATGAGGAACTGTATTAAAGGGTCGCGGCATTAGAAAGGTTGAGAACCACTGGTCTAAGAGATCCTCTCAAGAGGGCAGGTGGTTTAGCTGTATGGAGAGTGAGAACCGGGCTTTTCAGGAGAGTGTTTCCACTTACCTGGGAGATACACCTGGTTCCCAGCTATTTCTCAGGCTCACTCCCTCACTCAAACCACTTCACCTACTTAAAATTAACCAATAAATAATGGGCAGCATATGAATGGCCTTTTCAAATACATCAAGGCCTTTCACAACTGACATTTCCAAGGCTCCTTCTTCAACTTCCAGAAAAGGAAACGAGAGCTCTGAGAAGTGGCAGGACTGCCCCACGGCACACATTCAGGCCATGGTAGAGTGGGGATTTGACCTCAAGCCAACTGCTCACACACTTGCCTCCCCAGGAAGAGGTGCACATGCACCATCTCGGATCAAGTCAGTCCCTCTTTATACACTCGGCAGCTCCACAGAACTTTGCCAGGGTTCCTGCCGCCAGGTGTCCACCCCTGACCCAGGATCTGCACTATCCCAAATCTGGTATTCACATCCCCCCTGCCAGTCAGACCACAGCACCCAGGAAAGGCAGCCTCCCCAGGGGGCTCTCACAGTTCCTTTACAAACTCCCTTCTGCCCATCTTGGCAGCTCATCTCTGCTGTTCTCAGAGCTGCCATATTCTCTTGCAACTTTAAGTGTTTGCATATGTCCTTCCCATCCCTAAGGATATCCTGGCCCATTTCTGACCTTTGCTTTAAGAACCTCTAATACATTTAAAGACTTAGCTCATTTGTCACCTCCCTCAGAACTTTCCTTGACCAGCCATGTGACATGTACTCACACCTATCCTCCCCAGGTCTGTTCCATCAAGCTCCCTGCACCCTTGACTGTAACTGTGTGTCTGCTGTTTCTCTCGCAAGTCTGGGAGGTCCTCCAGGGCATTGGTTTGATCTCTGTATTGTTAGCTCACAGTAGATGCTCAAGAAATACTTTATTATTCTGCTCCTACACAGCCCTCTTAAAATGCTTTTGCTGTCTTTAGGAGAGCGAACACCCAATAAACCTGCTAGACTAGTCATCTGCTGAAATCATTAGAGAGAGAATGGCATGGGGTGACGTTGGAGCAGAGGGAGGAGGAATGGTGTGTGTGTGTGTGTGTGTGTGTGTGTGTGTGTGTATAAGAGTGTGTGTGTGTGCATTTCTATGTGTGTATATGAATGTGAATGAGTGTGTGTGTGTGTGTGTACAGGGGAGGATGTTCATCTGTCAACAACTATCCACAGAGGCTCCCAGGGAGGGCCTATTGACATTTGTCTCCTTTGATCTGCCTACCCTCTAGAACTGGAAGGGTGTTGTCCAGTCCACCAATCCTGGCTCTAGGGAGAGTAAACCACTGGAGCAATTAAAATCTGGGGAGTTTCTTCAGGGATCCACAATGGGAAGTCCAGGGACTATTGGTTATCCCACCTCCAAGCTGGCCGACAATACAGAAATGCCACCTTCCAAATTCTTGCTCAAGTGCTCCACTACTCACCTAATGAGTCTGTTTCTCTGTCTGCCTCCAACTAACCATTTCTGTCCTTCCAGTTTGAGTTCTCCAAGAAGCCATTTGATAGATGCAACTCAACTTCCCAAGACAAGCTATTTCATGCTTCACTACGAGCCAATGAATTAACTCTTCTATGTCAGGTGATTGCACCTGATGCAATGAGTGTCTGCCCCAAAGAAACAGGACTCTATAAGTGGGCAATGTTGTCTGAAGGGGAGGCTAGGCACAGGGGACACAATAACTGGTGTGCTCCTTAGCAGCCTATTTAACCACATAGGATAAGGTAGGTTCCATAGCCCAAGGCCTGGAAAAGTCCCAACCACTAAGGTAGAGCCAATACGAGGACCAAAACCTACACTTTTAAGGAGATTCCTTCTACGGATAAAACAGTCATCAGAGGCTGGGGTAATACGCAGTGAGGTAAACACAGTAGGCTTTGAGTTTCCATTGTGAGGAAGTCAGCACCCAAGGAGCATGTGACATTTGGTGTGTTTATTATAGAACTCACCATGTTCTGACACTCTCTGAGCATCTTGAAAGCCTGGGTCATGTCCTACTCCTTATTTTCCAGGGCCAGGCATAGAGTCAAGCACAGAATTAATGATAAAAATAGTTTATTAAACTGAATTAAACTCCTTAATATCCACCTTCAAGTCTGCCTGCTCTCTCACCAGCTTGAAAGCAGGACTGTGCAGTCCTCTTTATTTAGGTATCACCTTATTAGCCTGGCACAGGGCCTGACAAATAGTTGGTGTGCAATACACATGCCTCTCAGTCATTCCTAACACACAGAGACTCCTTCTACAGACACTGACAACCTCAGCTCTGGAGTCCATTGCCTAGGTACAAATCCGGGTTCACTACTTACTGGCCATTTGACCTTGAGCAAGTTACTCTTTGTACCCGAGCCTTTTTTTCAAATGGGAATGATGCTCATCTTATAGTGTTGTTGTGTGTATTAAATGAGCGAATACATGTGAGGTGTTTAGAACAGTACCTGGCATGGAATAGATGCACACTAAATTGTTAGGCTTGTTTTCCCTCACATTCAAATACATGCTACAAACAGTTCCAAATATACATGCACCAACCCAACAATTATTTTTACCTCCTGCTTTATTTACCTGGAATGGTTCCAAAGCCTTTCTCTGTTCCAAAATTCTCAGTCAATTGACAGCTTCCCAAGCAGAACCAAAGCCTATGACACTGTTCTCACAAGCTCACACAGGCCTCTTGCTCATGGATACCCATCTAGGAAAAGGATGTTCTGTTTTCTTATTTTTTTACAGCTGCTCCTGGATGTGGATTTTGTGTGGCCTCCGTGGACAATCTTTCAGAGGCTCCTGACACAATCTGCATTTGTATATTAGGTCTGGGCATTAAACCCAGTTCTGTGGCTACCCTGGCCTACTGGTGAAATCTCATATGTCAGCTGCCCTGGGGATAATAATAACACAGAGGAGGAAGAGAATGATGATGATGAACATATGCTGAGTTCTTACCGTGTCCCAGCTCTCCTGCCAATGGCTTGACAGGTATGAATAAGACACAGAGCCTCCTAAGTGATACTCACCACATGATCATAATTTGGTGAGGGTTTTGGCAAAGAGATGTGTCCACAGAAGGGGACCTTTTGCTCTACTGAGAGGGTCTGAGAAGACATCACAGGAGAGCTGGCACTGGATCTAGGCCTTGCAGGATGGTCCAGATATATAATCATTCATTCATCCTACCTTTCATTAATTCAGCCAATATGTACCAAATCGCTACTTTCAGGTAGGCATTTGGTTAAGCACTGGGCATATAGAGAAAGCCAAACTTGATCTGTGTACCCACAAACATAGTGTAATGTGGGAGTACACAAGTGACTATTAAACGCAACAGTCAATGCTATAATTGCAGTCATTGATGCACATTCAAGGTGCAATTGAATCATTTGTGGAATGATGGAAACAGCACCTAAGTCTGCATGTGGGACTCAAAGAAAGCTTTGTAGAGGAGGTAATAGTTGAGCTAAAATAATAATGAAAATAAGCCATTTACTGAGTATTTTCCATCTACCAGGCATTGTTTTCCATACTTTCTGTGCTGAATCCCCACAACCCAGAAAGATGGTGAGCATTTGTTCTTCCATCCCTTTTGGAAGCTGACAGAGATAGAGAATAGCTTGTCAAGGTTTTGCGGTAGGATGGGACGGAAGCCAGCATTCAGTGTATCAAGTCGCCAGTGTCAAGTCTACTTGATGCCAAACTCTTGGCTGTTAGCTGCTCCCTGTATGGCCTGAATTTCTCTGAAATCAAGGAAAGATCCAAAGTAGAGGGATTTAGGAGGAGGAATTTACATATACAAAGGCAGACAGATATGGAAGAGCCAGCAGATTGGAGAACCCACCAATCCACATTGCTGGTGGAGCAGGGGGTGAGCTCTGATGGATGCAGGAGGTGAAGGGAGGTGCCACCATGAGGGCATTTGTTCTATGATGAGGAGTCTTAAGTTTTATGCTACAGTCTAGTAGCAGGCAAGGGAGATTTTGAGCAAGGGTAATATAAAAGCTAGATCTGCCCTGGGAAAGATGGATTAGGACAGTCACTAGGGGCTTCGAACGTCAAGCTGAGGAGTGTTTGCAGTTATGTGAAAAGGTATTGGCAAGAGTTAAAAGAAACCCTCTTTCGCCTTTTTCTCTCTGCCTGTCAATCTAACCCATTGAGATGGAAGGTTGTTGAGTTTATTTGATTTCAGGAAATGATATATTCTTTATGTGTGTTTTTTCTTTCTCTCACTATTTTCATTTTCCCCCTGGACTGCATATCATTGCATGCAGTGGCCTGCACATTTTCAGTTTTCGCCAAGAAATGTACTTTTGGGGTTGTTGGGCCTGTAAAACATGAAATTAACCAGTGTCATATCTTTCACACCCTCCTCCCTGCTCACCCAGGAGCCCAAATTAAATTTCACACTGAACAATCCAAGCAGCTGACATGCTCCACAGACACCCAGCACATGGCTTTGATGGCTGAAAGGTGGATGTCTCTGACACCACTCTCTTTTTGATGGCAAAATTTAGCTGATTTTGAAGTTGGTCTCAAGCTGCTGTAAAATCCCCCTGGGCTAACAGAATCTGTCCCTGAGCACATGAATGTTTGCACAGAGGTGCACAGCTTACAAAGTAGCATCCGTGCAAGTCTGTTGAGCAGGGAATATTACACACATCTCACAGGTTGGAGAACCAAGGCTCTGAGAGGTAACCAAGGCCACAGGGGTCTTTGGCCACATGCAAGACCCTTATATCTATAATAATAAAAGCTTAATATGCTAATTAGACTGGATGACCTTCCAGATGAAGCTACGGGGGGGGGGGGGGGGCGGGGGGTGAGAGGGGTTGGTAGGAGAGAGCGCGAGGGAGTAGGTCAAGGCAGAGGCCGCTGCAGTGGCAGGAGCCAAGCTCCTTGCACAAATTCCATGCATTGGGCCTCTAGTCTTCAGATAACAGGCATTTATAGATAGCAAGGAAAAACCTCGTGTAAAAGGCTGTCCCTTGGTAATTTCTCCAAAGTAGGAATTGCCACTTTTTTCTCCCCCCTCCCTTCATTGTAGGCCCCATCTTCTCTTCCAGTTCTAAAGAACCACATCATTATTATTCCCGCAGACCTTGCGATATCTTTTTCTCTCAAGTGTCCAGATCCAGCTCAGCACATACCTACTAACCCTGACCCTACCAACCTCTACGCTCCATCCATCATGCTTTTCTCCAGAATACCCACCTGTCCAAGATTTCCCATCTTCCACCTCAGCTAAAATGCCCATGCACGAAAATGGAGTTCTTGGTCCTCCTTGTAATTAATCTGTCCCCAACTGTGGTCCCATCCAACTGGAGTTCTCACAGTACATCTGTTACATGCCGTGGATTTCACTGTGCCACAGTGATGCCTGAGGCCGGGGGTCTTGCCTAGATCACATCGGGTCATTACACAAAGCAATGTGGTGCATACAGTAGTCAACTGTGTATGCTTTACTAAATCAGGTTTCAACCATCAAATAGAAAATGTTACTGTGCTGCATCTTTCAGTGCTTTTGCTGGTGAGAGTATCTAAATTGGTTTCAGAGATTACCCTGGTGATAGACAGTTAATCTGGTGGATAAACCTAGAGAATGCATCTGATGGCTGCCAATGAGTAATACTTCTTCCGGGACGTATTTACATTTTATGTTGCTTAGCAAGTTCAGTTGACAATCTTTGGCAGCAGGGAGGGTCCCGGGGGAGAAAAAGAGAATAGTCACAGTGAAAGGCATTTTTGAATATATCTAGTCGAAAATGTAATGTCTTCTACATTGTTCTCCCACTGATAAATCCTCCCTTAGTTGTTGTTTAAACTCTTCCTGGAGCAAGGGGGTCATTATCTTACAAGGAGCCCCTCTTACAGTGGAATCTCATTGTGAGGCACACTTTCTTTACGATGCTTAAATTTGCATTTTTCCTTCCATGAATGGCCCTGGTCCTGCCCTCTGAACAAACCTGGGTGTTCCTTCCATGACCAATACTTTCAAATATCCAAGGACAACTCTCATGCCTTCCTCATGCTTCACTTTCTTACTCCCCCCACTTACAGAAGTTAACCATGAGTTTCGGAGAGAGAAAAAAAGACTGGCCCAAGATAACAGAAAGTTAGAGCCAGAGCCACTATCTGGCTGACCCTTCCATTATACCATGAGGAATGCAATGGTTAATCTTATGTGCCAACTTGGCTAGTCTAAGTTATGCAATTAACACTAATGTAGGTGTTTCTATGAAAGCATTCTGTAGATGTGGTTAACATGGATAATCAGTGGGTTTTAAAGGAGATTATCCTCCATAATCTGGGTTGGCCCTATCTAATCAGGTAAAAGGCCTTAAGAGGAAAAGAAATCCTATTAACAGACTGCAGATCCTACTCTAGAAGATCCACTCTACTGACCTGCCTATAGACAGAGAGACAGACAGAGACAAGCACACACACTACTGGCTCTGCTGCTGCTTTATTTGTCAGCTCCTGATTAACACAAGGACTTCATGCTTTACCCAAAGACTTGATTATAAGGGGAATGGGGAGGATTTCAGACTCTAAGATAAGACTGAGAGTGGAGACATTTATGGAAAGGGAGCTCCTGAGCTCCTCTTGCTGCCGGCCATGGGCCATGCGACTAGGGCTGGTGCTGGCGGTGCTGCTGGGCTGCTGGCCTTCCTACTGCATAACAGAGCCCCATGCATTCACGGGGCATGAAGGGAGGGGAGCCATGTCTCCTTCCTTTGCTCCTGGAAGAGGAGCTACTCCAGCCTCTTTGCGAGCAGGCCCCTGGCTCCTCCTGCTGCTGCACCAGGCTCATTGGGGAGAAGGAGTCCACCAGACTGTGCTTCTCCCCGAGGCGGATGAGATCGATCAGATGCAGGTGGCACAGGTTAGGCAAGCACCTGCTCTTCGGAGGCCTGGGGCTCTCTACTAACTGGGGAAGGAATGTGTGCAGCAGCCTGCTCTGGAAAGGTGACCTGAGAATTCCTTGCAGTGATGAAGACTTGGAATGCTTTTAAAACTGCCCCAGGGCACCACTGAGTACTCAGAAGTAGCTGGGGATGGGGGTGGGGAGGGAGGGTTCAGCTCCTGGGATCAGCCTCCTTAGGGCTGAGAGGTGGTTGAGTGGCGGGATAATAGCATGCTGTGTGGCTGAGCTGCCCAACACCTAATTTTGGATTTCTTACTAGTTTTGTGACTTCTCTGAGACTCAATTTCCTCATTTGTAAGACAGTACTTCTCCTGATAGGTTTCCATAAAGTTTATTTAGCAGTTGTTAACACATGTAATACATGCGACACATACAAATGTCCTAGCACATAAGTGCTCCGTAAATGTTTGCTATAGTTACTGCTATTCATTTCGGCCTTAAGACATTTGACTGCAGTTTTGTTTGTCCTCAGTCATGGTTGAAAAGATGCCTTAGCAGATAGATGAGTGAGGAAACGCATAAACCTTATCATCACGCAAGCCAGAGTATTTCCCTCTTTCTGACTTTGAACAAATGATTTGACTGCTGAATTAACTCGTGATAATGGGCATAAAAATACCCCGAATGGTGATGTAACATAATGTGCATGTGAATGGCACTAAGGTCAGGCTGCCAAGGTTTGCATCCCAGCTCAGTCACTTGATAACAGTGTGGCCTTACTATTAGACAAGTTACTTAAGCTCCCTTTGCTACAGTTTCCTCATTGATAAACTGGAGACAACAATAGCACCTATCTCCCAGGGCTCTTATGGGGATGAAAATGAAATGCATTAAACACGAATAAAAGCTTGGAATAGTGCCTAGCACTTAGTCAGAACCTGGTAAATGATATAATACTGTACTCACTGGGCTCTGAGTAGGGATTAAATGAAATAATGCTTTAAAGGGAGTTACCTGAGGTTCAGTCAGGTAACATGACTCCCCCAAGGTGCTACAGTTAGTCTCTGGCTGAGTTGCTCAAGAGCTTCATTATCTTATATCCATGGCTCCTTATTTATTTTTTAAAAATTGGTTAAGTACAACATGCACAGAAAAGTAGATGTCATAAACACATGGTCTGATGAATTTGTATAAACTGAATATATCTGTGAACTAAGTCAAGAAAGAGAATATGAATAATACCCACAGACCCCTCCGCTGCTACTTCTAGCACCTATTACCCTGAGGGGAACCACCATTGTGATTCAGTATATTTGATGACACATGACTCCTGTGTTCATGTGTTCAATGACATGGGTTATTTTGAGATTTTTGTACTTGATAAAAATGGAATCGTCTGTCCCTATATCCTCTAGCTCAAGATATATGTGTAAGATTCATCCATGCCATTGCCTACAGCTGTAGATCATTCCTTCTCGTGGCTGAAAGCATTTCGTGTTGAACTACTTACAGTCCTGTGTTGGATAGGCCTGGCCATGTGCAAAGCTTCAACAGAGAAAGTCTATGATTCTGAATAAACATCACAGCACTCAAGACTTGGAGAGATATGGTTGGTGCTGTGCACATAAGCAGGCAATACACATGTGAAAAAGTAAAAGGAGGGAGGATCAGCTGATACCCTTCAAGTTCAAAACCTGATAGATGTGTTATTTTAAAGGCTGTGTCTAAATCCAAGCACACAATGTTACACACATGATTAAGAATTTGAAAATATTTCAAAGAATTTCTTCAGAAATACGGGAACCCCCAATAGAGAATAGAGTGAACTATTTCTGACCAAGAGTCAAAAATGCCCAACCCTGTTCACTCTTATTTCTGTGACTCTCTGACCTCCATGACCCAGATGCTGCCTGTATCCCTCTACCTCAGCTGACCACCCCGAGCATGATACCATGGTCAGCATAACCCTGTAGTTTCTGCCAGGTGCAGCCGGCTCAGGGCCCTACAACCTATTTATCCTTCAACTGTTTTTTGTTCTGTTTTAAATATATTTTTATTGATTTTTAGAGAGAAATGGAGAGGGAGAAATAAATAGAAACATCAATGATGAAAGAGAATCATTGATTGGCTGCCTCCTGCACACCCACTACTAGGGAATGAGCCCGCAACCAAGGCATGTGTCCTGACAAGGAATCGAACCGTGACCTCCTGGTTCACAGACTGACACTCAACCACTAAGCCACGCCAGCTGGGCATTTATCCTTGAACTGATTTGGGTATTAGTATAGTGTCCAATTTTTCTGGATAGTGCTGCCATGAGCATCTTCGTACCCATGGATGCACTTCTGGTCTCAAACAGCTTTATAGCTCTGTGACTTGCATGTTAGAGCTCTTAGGTGGCCAAGCTGCATGCATGTTCCCCCCTAAAGAGGAGAAGAATGAGCATGCACAGCCACGCACGCATTACTGCTTTATTATCTCTGACAGGGAGCGGTCTTTGGAGGAGGTTGAATCTGGTGACTAGTTACTGTCACAAGGACCTCAGTGTCAATTACACTGAGCAGAATGAGCCCGTTTTGGCAGACATTCTGTAAGATTTTAAAGAGAGTCGCAAATTATCCCCATTCAACAGGTTAATTTAGACAGCTATTTTAGGGGATCTCTCCCAGCCAGCTCATTCAGCAGGCCCATCAGGATGTAGTCATATTCAATAATAACAGTGACACCTCACATTTGCACAGCACCTTATAATGTAGAAAGCACTTTTTACATGTGTTTCTGAATGTCATGGCACGTGCACGTATACCTTATCAATACCCCCCCTTCCACTGCATTTTACAGACCAGAGAACAAGGTCAGAGGTGCTGCTGTTACCCAGGCTGCACAGCTGAACCAAGCCTCACACGTGGCTCTGGAGGCCTTAAATGCCCTTTCAAAGACAACCTGTCTTTTGCCTAAAACACGATATTTATTTGGGTGCCTACAAAAATTACCTGGTGATTCTTCCCTTAAGGAGAAAATATGGGGTTCAAGTAGTCTCTCTCATGCTACCCAGACATGTGGGTCCCCCATCAGCTACCACTTAATTCACAATCGCTATTTGTATGTGAGGATGGCCCTAGAACACCCAGTAATAGCAAGGTAAAGGGCAACTCCAAAACTACAAACCGTGGTCCATCGGCGTCTGGCTGGACTGCCTGACCACCCCTGATTCCCCACACTTGTAGTTTCTGGCTTCTAGTTCCAGGAGCCACACCTACTCAACTCAAGGTACCATCCCTTTCTGAATCTCCATAACTGATCCAGCTTCACTCGGACTGTGTTCATGTCTCTGGTGGGCTTTGCTACTTCTCTGGTCAGCATCCAGGTTTGAGTCTGGCTATTCTCTACCCTTCTGCCTAAGCAAAGCCTGGGGAGGATCTGAGATTCTTTTAGGGGAAGAAATACTGGTTCTGCTTGCAGACATCCCCTGTCTCCCATCTACACCTGCAGTGAAGTGGGTTACCTTTCTCTTTGGATGAGAATAAAGGGCTGATTCTTCAAGCCTTCCAATGGGATGACTGTGCGGTCTCCTTCCCATCTGGCATCTACAACACAGATAAGTAAAGAAAGCACCAGCATGAAACACAAGATTCTCTCTTTGATCAGCGACTTGATTACCTATATCAGAAATCATCAAACTTTTCCAGATAGTGAATATTTTCAGCTTTTGGACCATTTGGTGTCTGTGGCAATCACTAAACTCTGTTAATGTAGCATAAAAGCAACCATATATTAGAGGTAAATAAGTGAGATGGCTGTAGCCCAGTAAACCTTAATTTACAGAAACAGGCAGTGGTTCTAATTTAACCAAGGGACATAGTTTCTTGACCCCTGATCTATAGGACCAATCCTACCATCAATTTACTGCAATCTAGAATCTGCCAAAAGTTAGTTATGACATCAGATATTGGACAGCAGAGTCAAATGCCCATGTTCCTGTCTCTTCATTTAACTCTCCCAGTTAAATGGACAGATAGCACGTGAGGTTGATAAAGCCTCAAAATAAATTTTCTCCTTAAATTTTAAGGGGAAGAAATGCTACAGGGAAAGACAGAGAACAGAGAAAGTTGAGATTTTTGGGGGCTACAATAAAGGATCTTGACTTCCAGTGGGTTAACCCAGTACATTCATTGTTCATACCCTTAACTTAGAATCAGTGGACCTCAGGGTGGACTGACTGGCTCTAAACTTGTCTTTAAGAACATAGACCCTTTGCATTTTTTCTCCCTGCCCCTCACACCAGGGTGGCTTCACATTCTTGTGTTGGTCAGCTCACAGTTGCAAGACAGATGTAGCACCTGCAAACATCACATCATCAGAGATCTGTGTCCTAAGTAGGATGGAAAGGGATTGAGCAAAAGACCTTCCTCTTATGTAGATTTCTTTTAAGAAATGAGGAATAAAAATGTTTCTAAGGAGCCCCCTGAAGACTTTGTCTCACCTAACCCAGAATTTAATTACATTTTCATCCATAGCCAATAACCAGCAAAGGAGAACGGGAAGGTCCAATGGCTAAGAAAAATCATGATTCTAGATACAGAGAACAGACCAATGGCTACCAGAGGGGAAGGGAGTCGAGGGGCTGGGTGAAAAAGGTGAAGTAATAAAGAAGTACAAATTGGTAGTTACAAAACAGTCATGGGAACAGAGAATATAGTCCATCATGTTTTAATAACTATGTATGGTGTCAGGTGGGAACTGTAAATACCAGGGGAATGGATTTTAAAGTATATGATTGTCCAACCACTCTATTCTGTTATGCTTGAAACAAATCTACACTAATAAAAGAGAAATATGCAAATTGACCATACCTCTGTGACACCCACCAGCCAATCAGGAGTGAGTATGCAAATTAACCCAACAAAGATAGCAGGTTAATTTGCATATGCCAGGCACAGAGTGAAGACTGAAGTCTCCAGCCTGAGTGAAGACTGAAGACTGAAGAGTGAAGAGGCTTGACTTCTCTGCTGTGGCCGGAGTGAAGGCCTGGGTCCCAGGTGCCAGAGGAAAACCGGTGCCAGCAGCCAGGGGAAGGAAGGCCTATTGCACGAATCTCCGTGCAACAGGCCTCTAGTACAAAATAATATTCAATGTAAACTATAATTGAAAAATAAAATTTAAAAGAAAAAGACATACTAGGCACTTTATAAAGTTACATGCTGTAATTTCACATAAAAGATATAACAGCTCTCGAAAAAAATGATTTATCCTCTAGGGTGGGGTACATTCTCCTCAATGAAACTGAATAGTATGTGCAAGTAAGCAGGTGTTCAAGGGAGGAAGAGATGGCTGGTGGGTAGGAAACCAGAGTTCAGGTCACATAAAATGCGAGGAAGATGCTAAAATCCTCTGTGAAAGTGGTGTCACGCAGAGCCCACTGGGGTGAGGGGAGGCTGATTTACTGCCCTGAACTCAAGCTCTGGCTGAGGCACAGGTTTTCATTCCCAGTGGTTCTCCAAACATTAGTGCTGCTAATCATCACCAGGAGCCCTGGTTAAATGCAGTGTCCTGGGTTCCTAGGAATCCTGGAAGGAGACCAAGTGTATGTTTTCAGCAAGTGCCCTGGGAGACTGGAGGCCAGCAATCTGCTGCTCACCCCATCAGAATCCATCACTGCATGATTCTAAAGCCTGGGTGAGAGCAATGTACACGGTAGAAGCAGCTATCATGCCACACTTCCGGTTTATCTTCAAGCAGAGATGCGGCTACAGAGATAAATACCAGGGGCATAGAACTTCCTTTTGTTGTGAGAAAGAAATCAATCAGGGACTTTTTCCTTACATGACTATCAAGCCAAAGTGCCTGTATTGAGTGAATCTCCTCCTCCTATTCATCCACAGAGCTGCAGGCTAAACATGCGGTTCGGGAAACTGATGTGAGTGGGATTTTATACCAACAACATAGGACAAGGGCTCTGCCTGCAGAGAAACGTGGGTTTGACCCCTGATATTGTAAACTTAGACAATAGCCTAAATTTTTTTAGCCTGAAGGTCCATTTATAGGAAATGGAGGAAAACAGTTTCCCTCCATTCTTTGATAGAGCGATTATTTACAAAAATAAGGAAAAAGTACCATGTAAAGCATATATGGGGCTGAGGGCCTCTGAATGCTCAAGAGATGACAGCAGTCGCCACCGCCTTTGTCCTCATCATATTTGTAGCAGCAGCGAAGGTTTCATTCAGACTTATGCATGTTTATAGCTATTAAGGTTGTCTTACTAATTTTCTCATTTATAGATGTGAAATTGAGTCCCAGCTATGTGAAATACCTTGCCAAGTTTACCAAATTAGTTGGCTGAGTTAAGTCTCGAACTCAAATTCATTTCTGATTCTCTCATCAAAGTCTCTACTAATCTACATACTAAATTCACACTGAACAAATGTGACCCAGTTTCCTGGCACAAGTTAAGAAAGCACTCCACTCTGGGGACAGCTATTCCCGTTTAGCCCCCACTTCTCTTCCCCCTTTTCTCCCCCACTCCCTCTCTGCCTCTCTCTCTCTCTCTCCCTGTGACATGGCCACTGTGCAGGAGGCCTACTGGGGTAATTAAAAAGGGAAGTCAAGGTGCTCATTGGTGGGGCCAGGAGACAAGTTGATGTGGCTCAATCTGCTGGGAATCGACTGCAATCAATTTCCCTGAAGGCCTGTCCAAGGCTGCAGCTGTAAAGCGCTCAGTGAGCTGATCAATGGTGGCCTTGAGTGCAGCGGAGGGAGAGACAAGGGTGGCGGCAGCCGCGGGGCAGTCTGCAGCCAGCAGGCCTGCCCAAGCCCAAGGTCAGCCTCCACACCCTCTCCCCTCACCACACAGCTCCCTGGCAGAAGTGTCAAAACAAGACGGGGCAGCTGGAAACACATGAGAAATGTTCCAGGAAGCTCTGGGGGAAGCAAGAAAACTCATTTGCTAAAGATAATAAAAATAATAATAATCTCATATTCATCATCATAACTATAATGACAGTGGTGGTAATAATGGTAGGGTACCTGATTTTATCTTCTGCTCTCTGAACGTGAACTACATCTCTATATCCAAATGAAAGTCATTTAAGGGCCGTTGTTTTGTGGCAAATAGAATTCATTACCTTTAATAAAATGTTAATTGATGGAAGGAAGGAAGCCTAGTCTTTCTATTGTGTATTTCTTTTCCTTTGTGAAAGAAATTGTCAAGTACTACAGCACGCAGTAGGCACTGCATCCTGCACAGAGTAGGTTCTAACTTCTAACTTCATTTTTTTTTATGTGCAAGACACCATGTTATAGGTTGCGAATAAAAATTTAATGAACACAATATGCCTCTTGCTTTCAAGAAATTCATATTCTAAAAGTAGCTGGTAAACAGTCTATTTAGTCCATTTGGGCTGTTACAGCTTATAAACAACAGAAATTGATTTATTTCTCACAGTTCTGGAGTCTGGAAGCATGAGATCAGGGTGCCAGCGTGGTGGGGTGAGGGCCCTCTTCCCAGATGCAGACCTAAGTATATCCTTAAGTGGTGGGAGGGTCGAGGGTGCTCTGTGCAGCTTCTTTTACAGGAGCACTAATTCCATTCACCAGGGCTTCACCCTCATGCCCCAATCACCTCTGAAAGGCCCAACCTTCCAAGACCACCACACTGGGTGTTAGGAGTCCGATATGTGAAGTTTAGGGGATATATGGTGACCACAGCACAGGGGATTGGGATGATAAAGATACTGACTAAGCAGTTAAGAAGCCAGAAGAAAATGGGTTAGTGCTGGTGGGTCATGGTAAAAGTGGGGGGAGGGGGGTGGTGGTAATTTGAGCTCCAATTTGAAAATTAGATATAATTTCTCCAGGAAGAAAAAAAGCCATTCAAGGCAGAGAGCAAAGCACAAAGGAAAGACAGTGTCAGCAAATTTGCTGGAGGCAAGAAATTAAGTGTACTTAGAAGGTGCTTGAAGGAAGCGTTACCAAAAAAAGGCTGGAGAGGTGGGCAGGAGCATAGAGCAGAAGGCCCTCATTTCCTGCAGAGAAATTTACACATTTTCCTTCTCTGTCCCTCAGCCAATGGGAAACACAAAAAGTTCTTAATAGAAGAATGTCCAGTTCTCGTCTGGAAAGTGGATCATTATAAATAGAAAAGAAGAGAGTGAACTCCAACAGTTTTGCAGAAGACAGAGGCTCAAAGAGGCGAGATAAATGACTCAGGTCAGCAGCCAATGGTAGATTTTGACCCCAAGGGTTTTGACTCAAATTTCAGTACACTTCTCAATACTTTATAGCACAAAGGCAGGTCAGAAAAATTAATTTAGAATTAAATAGATGTAATTTAAATCCTGGCTCTGCTACTTTGGGGCTAACTGACCTCAGGTAGGTCACTGAACCTCCACGAGGCTCAGTTTCTTCATCTATAAAATGGGGACAAAATGCCTATCTATTGCGATAACACTGAACATGGTAAGATAAATGTGAGGATTTCAGCAGAGTTCTTAGCGTGTTGTGAGATTCTGGCAAATGTTAGATGTCATTATTATTAATATTAACTTCAAATACCCTCCCCATGTTTCCTTTCTGAACTTTTCTTCCACGTCTTTTGATGTCTCTTTGAATGCTTTAGTACCTTGGATTAATTTTAGGCATGATGATGGACTATCAGGAAAGCTATTTTGCTCACCATTTTTAACACACCACCCAGCTGAGTATCCTATAGCATATGAAGAATGGTTGGGGGAGATGAGAAAATGGGGAAGGGCATGCAAACCATCTCCATGTATTTCAAAAGCTTAAAATGGATGAGACTCCTTCTTGCTTGGCTTCAAAGGTGACAGTTTTACCAGGATGCGAGAGTGAAGGAGAAGTTCGTTTTGTTTTGATAGGGAGAATTCTAATGACAAAGGCCGTCTGTGAATCAAATGTGCTAAATCATATGAGAGCAAGTTCCGCATCACTGAAAGGTTTGGAGTTGAGATTGATGACTGCACAAGATTGGAGCCTGAGTTAAATGATCTCCAGAGCCTTTTCATTAAAACCATGAAGTCATCCACTAAGTGTAAATAACGTAAGCCATTTATAAATATGCTGGAGTTTCTACAGAAGATATTGGGTGTGCAAGGGTATGCTTACTGAGCGCCAAGAGCCAAACCATTCTGCAGATGTGTGTATGTTTTCCAGCACGGAGGCGGATCGGGTTCTTTCCAGTTCACCACAGTCCACACTGTCTCCTATTGCCTTATTCTAAGGCATTTTGACCATTTCCTTTAACTGCTTCACCCTGTTAATGGAAAGAGACCTAAACCAAAAGTCAGGGGGAGACTCAGTTCTGCTCCTGGTTCTGCCACTGATTTGCTCTGTTACTTTCGGTCAGCACCTTCCTCTGTCTTGGCCTCAGTGTCTTATCGAAAAAAATAAGGGCGTTGGATTCAATACTTCGCAGCCTCTTCTGCTCTGACATTCTGAGATCTATTATCATAAGGAGAAAAAACTCACTCTAATGACCTTCCTTGGAAAAACAATATCGTTCTCTGAGCTCCCTGGAGAGAATGGGTGTATATGTGTTGTCTTTTCTGAGAAATGTAATTTATAATCATTAACAAAAACGGATGAATCTGCCATCAGCCTTCTCGCCTTTTTCTGGATTTCCTAATTATTCTGAATAATCAAAATGAGATGAAACTATCCTAATATCACCAATGTGTGCTTTTTTTGAGATGAACGCATTGTAGGCTTTGTAATCCTAATAGCTAAAGCCTCCCCCCCCTCCTCTTTTAACCAAACTGATTTAACTGACCAAAGCTTGATTTGTGGTTGTTGTTGCTGTCATTCCCCTACAGAGAGTGACAGCTAAAAATATGAAGGAAATGATAAGGAAAGGGGGAAATCTCAAAGACCAACAAAATAAAAAAAATTTTTTAAAGCAATAACTGCCTAGAAACATGTGGAATGGTAATTCTGAAGCTTACTGCGAGGTTCTTTCACTCCAAAAAGCAACTCTACTGTGACTGGAGTCCATTTACTAACTGTGTAACATTGGGCACTCCTCCTGCTCCCATTACAGGAAAGTCCCTCTTATCTGTTGAGATCAGGATCTATAATTGTAGGTTAATGGAAGGCAGAGGAAGCAGAAGAGCACTGGAGGGTTCAAGAGCAGTCTCCTAGCTGGGAGGGACTAACTTGCAGAGACTCTAATCAAATCTTCAAAGAAAATGGGCAACATTGGTTAATTCAGAGAACTGACGAGTTCAGAAGTCAAGGATGAGCATATTTAAATAATTAGAAAATACAGAAAAACATAAAAAGGTAATTGTCTAAATCCACTCAGAGACAGTTAGCATCCTAATGTATAAAAAGCCAGAGGCTATCATGACCAAAACCACCGAATGGATGACCAAACACAGGCTGCTGGGGCAACCAGGCTGGCAGGCGGCTTAGTGAGGGACAACCAAATGACTGAACAGCAGGCTGCGTGGGATGACCAGGCTGGCAGGGGGGCAGCTGGGGGCAACCAGGCCAGCGGGGGGGGGGGGGGCAGTTAGGAGTGATCAGGCAGGCAGGCAGGTGAGTAGTTAGGAGCCAGTGGTCCCGGATTATGAGAGGGATGTCTGACTGCCAGTTTAGGCCCTATCCTAGGATAGGTAGCCTAAACCGGCAATTGGACATCCCCTGAGGGGTCCCGGATTAGAGAGGGTGCAGGCTGGGCTGAGGGAACTGCCTCTATGCATGCATTTTGTGCACCAGGCCTCTAGTTTTCATGTAAATACTTAGAGACCTTTCTCTTCACAAATATTTTCAATATGTAATTCACAAATATCCTATATCCATATATTTTATATGTTAGTAATATAACCTATGTAAAGAGGTTACATAAATACATCACTGTATAGCCCATATTTCACTTAATATGTCACAAGCATCCATTGAGAGTCATAAATATAAATAACTATCATTCTTTTATTAGCAATTTCATTTTCTCATTTCAAAATCCCAGTTATTCACAAAATGCTACCTATGACACACTTCTTATTTTCAGGTTTTCTACAATGAGCATGCATTAATTATGAGAATGTACTTAAAAATGTGGGAAGCAGAAAAACAAACCAAAAGTGCAAATATACAGGTTAAGAAGAGGCATACTTAAAGCTTAGCATGTGGATTTGGGAATTAAACATACCTTGTTTCAAATTTTAGATTTGTCCCTCTGAACTATGTAACCTACCTAGAAAATGATACGTACCGTCCTCATCAGAGCGTTCTCTGATTTGGAAAAGATAAATGTCAAATATTTGAAAAACAAAAAGACAAAAAATTCCACTTTGTTTTGGAACTTCCCGATACCGATACCTAAGAATGTTCCTTGCTTGTTGGATATCATGTATAGGAATGTCCCAATCCATTTAGAGAATATTCCCCTTCCCAATTATAAACAGCATGGCACTTTGAGTCTAGGATGGTTAAGAACAATTTAGGATGATTTGCAACAATAATACTAATTCAAACAGACAATAAGTCACACAATTTTGCTAAGAGGCTACTGCTGCCCCTATATTGCTAAAAACTTTATTGAGCTAATATTCACAGAGTACACAGTGTACCCAATTTAGGTAAAAAAAAATGCAGGATAGTCACAGTGTTGTGCAAGCATCATCATGATAGATTTTAGAACATTTTCATCACCTCCAAAAGAAAGCCCATATCCATCAGCAGTCACTCCCCATCCCCACCACCCAACTTACTGAGGAACTGCCGAACTGATTGTACCATTTTACATTTCCAACAACCGCTTGTGAGTCTTCCAATGCGTCCACATTCTTCTCGATATTTGTTACCTTCTCTCTGAATTCTTTCAGCATTAAATATGCTGTTAGCTGTGGGGTTCTTTGTAGGTGCCCTTTATCAGACTGAGGAATTATTTCTAGCTGGTTGTACTTTTATCAGGAAAGACTATTGTATTTTGTCACATGCTTTTTCTGTGTCTACTGATATTATTACGTGGTTTTATTTGTCCTTTATCCTATTAATAGGGCATAATGCGTTGGTTTATTCTCATGTGTTGAACCAATCTTGCATTCCTGAGATGAATCCTACTTGTTCATGTGAGTAAACAATTTTATATCATGCTGGACTCAGTTTGCTAGTGTTTTTAAAAGGATATGTGCATCCGTATTTATAAGGAATATTGGTAGTTTTGTTTTCTTGTGACACACTTTTCTAATTTTTGTATCACAATAATACTGGCCTTATAGAATGAATTAGGTAGTATTTCCCTTATATTTTTAGAAGCTTTGTAAAAAATTGATGTTATAATTTTTTTAAAAAAGAAATGAAAAAATATATAAAATAATTTTTTCAAGTTTGCTAAAATTCACTAGTGAATCAGGTCCTGGGCTTTTCTTTTATGTGCTTCTCTTTTTATTACTAATTTGATCTCTTATTATTTAGGTTTTCTATTTCTTCTTGAATCAGTTTTGGTATCTTATGTCTTTCTAGGAATTTGTTCATTTATTATAGGTTATTAATGTGTGGCATACACATTCATAGTATTTCCTTACAATCCTCTTTATATCTGTAAGGTAAGTAGTGATGTTCGTTTTTTCATTCCCAATATAATTATTTTTTTTAATGTTCACCAAAGGACATGCCTAGAGCAAGGGGGGAGGAGAGAAAGAGAGAGACAGGGAGAGAGAGAGAGAGAGAAGAAATATTGACCAGTTGCCTTCTGCACATGCCCCTACCGGGAATTGAACCACAATCCAGGTATGTACCCTGACCAGGAATTGAACTGAGCCACTCTGGCCGAGCCTGTTTTTATTGACTTAAGTCTTCTCTATTTATTTCTTGGCCATTCTAAAATTTTGTCAATTTTGCTGATCCTTTCAAAGAACAAAGTTTTGGTTTCATTTTCTGTATTTTCTATTCTTTATGTTGTTTTTTTTCCTCTCTCTAATCTTTATTATGTCCCTTCCTTCTGCTCACTATAGATTTAGTTTTTGTTTTGTTTTGTTTTCCCTGGATGTTAAGATAAAAAGTTAGGTTACTTCTTGCCCCTACATTTTGATAGAATGCCAACTCAGAAATAATAGTCATAAATAGTAAGAGCAACTATTTATTGCCTACTGTGTTAGATATTTGTATACATCATTGCTAGACTTCATAACAGACCTGCCAGTCAGGCACCCTTATCCCCATTTAAAATAAGAAAAGTGGGTTCTAAGGAACAAACTTAGTTGCCCATGACTCCATAGCAGAGCCAATACGTAATTATATCCAGTTCTATATGGCTCAGAATTGGTGCTGTTTCTTCCCCACAAAGAGAAAGAACAAAGCATGAAATTGGGCGTCATTATACCTGAGCTCATTTCCACTGAAAGCACCAACATAAATCCTGCCCAAAACTCAATTTCCCCAATTCTCTGCAGAGTCAGTGCCTTCTCATTCGTTGGGTGTTAGCTTTAGCATCACTTCTGAGAGTTTCTCTGACCACTCTTTCTAAAAGTGGTCAACCTAATCCTCAGAATTCTACCTGTTCCCTTTATTCATTTATTACATTTGTTAATGCGCTGCCCTTTACTTGTTTATTTATAAGTTTTGTTTTCCTATCTTGCTTTTGGGCTTTCCCCCCCCCCCCCCATTAAATTTTAACTCCATTAGGTCGTTGTCTTGTTCATTGACTTTTCTCAGCTTCTACTAGAGACCCTGGTTCATAAAACATGTTCAACAAATACTTGTGAATTGAATGAATTGGTAAGACAAGAGGTAACTAACATCTGCTCAGATACAAAGTCACGGAATTCTCTTTTAGTTGTTTTCTGTGCTAAAAATTCACTCAGAGAAAATCAAGAAGAAAGTGAGAACTCTTACAGAACTCAACTTCCAGGCCTCACAGGAACAAAAACCTCATTGGGTATCTGCTCTCTCTCTCTCTCTCTCTCTCTCTCTCTCTCTCTCTCTCTCTCTCTCTCTCCCCCCCCCCCTCTCTCTCTCTCTCTCTCTCTCTCTCTCTCTCTCTCTCCTGGGCCTCCCGACTCTGCTTCTATTATGTCTTCTAGTCTTTGTCTAAGGACCAGCTTCTTCATTTTAACCAGAGTCCACCTGGCTATTCCAAAACAGGTGTTTTAGCCCTTTAGATAACTGGCTCTTACAGCTCCAGTGCCCACAGTTAACTAATTCCAAATTTCTGAGAGATACAGCCTGATTAGCCCAGTGGGTCAGTGGTACTTCTCTGGGCCAATCAGTTAAGATCAACAGGTTGGGTTATATAGCACACAGAGAGGTCTTTTCTCTGTGGTGGGGCTATACATAACTAGGGTTGAGAAGATGACTGGCAGGTCTATCACAAATTTAAAATTCTATAGTTAAGGTTTAAATTTTGAATTTAACTTATTTATGTCCAAGTCACATGGATAGAGAGTGAGACTAAACCCAGGTTGTCTTACTTCCAATACACCTCATTATTTTGGACAGAGATTTAAGCTATCCTGCCCTGGGCCCACAAAGTAGATCCCTTTGGTAAAGACCCTTGTGTGTCACGGGCTGTGCATCTGGCTACAATCCACTCCTGGGACATTCAGCCTAGAGAGGAGAGGGCCTTCTAACTCCTGCTGTGCGGAAATTGCATTATTGGATTTTTAAATAAACAACTGGCCAGAATATCTAAGAGCCTTTCTTGCAGACCTTGACAGGTTTATTATTATTTTTTTAAAATTAGAAATCCTGGCCTGAGGCGAAATGAAAATGTCTTCAGAATTGCAATCAGTGCTCATGTTTCAGATTTGAAATGCACGTTAGCAACTGGAGTTTCCTGCGACCCGATCTTGTGACTCCATGCAGGGAACTGCTGACTTCTGTGAATGAAGGTGTTCTTGATGGGAACTGTCCTTGGTCATCACCAGGGGGCAAGGAAGACTCCTAATTACCCCATGCGTGAAGGCCATTTTCCTCCTTTTTCTTTCCCACAGACTGACAGCAATCAGTCAAACTATGCGTGGGATTGGAAAAACAAAGGCCTCATGCAAGACCCGGAACAGTGTATATGGCTCTTGTACAACAGCAGCTCTAACTCAGAAGAGATTACGGAATGTGCACACACACTCCTACCAATTAGACCAAGAAATGTCAACACCGAGGCAGCAGCGTCTTCAGGAAATGCATGAATTAGGGGCCCCAGTTTAAATTTCCAAATACAATGAATTGCCAGAAGGAAAGGCTTTTAGTCTCCACTAAAATAGCAGGCACATACAATGATACTGTGCCGGGAATTTTCACAAAATGGTAAAGCAAACTGTTTGGATTTCACACAGGTAGCTCAAGAAGGCAATGCCTCAGGGCTTGAACTAACAAATTATTATCTCCCAATGTAAGAGGGTAAATAAGACCTAACTCATGTATTTACTTTATTTACTTGTTTATTAATACTACCCTGACTCCACAAGGATTTAATGAAGAATTCTGAAAAGTAGTTTTTTTATTTTTCATTTCCCTGGTAGAAATCCAGTTTTATACCTAAGCTTAATTCAGAATGGTAACGCAAGGTGGAGATTTCTGAGGTCCCTCTCCGCACACACCCCTCCCAAACTTTATTACAGTACATGTTTGAAAGCAAAACTCATGAGAAGCAATTGACCTGAATCTTCCCCATTAGTAAAAACGGGAATTCATCCTTGCACTCTAGGCCTCTGACTCCAATCCTAGGCTTCTTTTCATGGTCTCTGCCACCTCTGGTTCAAATCACTAACTCAACAAACCACACAGCTGCTCAGGGCCAGGCCCTGGGCTGGAATTGGGCTCAAACAGGCAAACGAAACAGGGCTCTGGCTGTCAGGAGGCCATGGTCCAGTGAAGAAACGAACCGAGATGTACTCCCGGTCTCACTGGAGCAATGGCTGCGGGAGCAATTGAAAGAGTCATCAAGGAATCACTTCTCCGAAGGCTGCTGATCCCGAAGAGTATTTTTGCCAGGTAATTTCACGAAACATCATTCTTATACTTTAGAAGCTGCTCCAAGAGCAGAGAACTTGAACGGCTCTTTCATTCATGGTCTGAAATCAGCAAAACTTGCCCCAAACAGGATTTACAGACTTCAGAGGCAATGTTTCTACTGCAGGGCCCAGCCCCCACCTTGGAAGCGCTGCTTGGACCAGGTGAGGGCCCCTGAACCAATGGCAGCTAACCCTCTGGCTGGCCAGCGGCTAACAGAGTTTCTCTTGTGAGCTGTTGGAAACAGAATTGGAGAGAACACGGGTCCGTATTCCATGTCAATACTAGGACAGTTTAGATGTGTAGATACATCTGGCAGCCAACAAAGTTTTCTAAGAAAGAATGAGAAACAAGGAGAAATCAGAGGCTCAAGAAGCCAGCCGAGAGGCCAAATATCATGTAACTCTGAAGAGACAGCAAGCGTGGCTTTGGTTTCCATAGGTTGCCTAGCTCCAGTTCCCATGAGACCACGCTGTAGGCTTGTTTCCATGGTGTTGCCTGGTCTGCCCTTTCAATAACAGCCTCTACCACCCCCACCAGATGCATTCACTTCCCCTATGCTGTGCAGGGTCAGTTTCCAGTCTCTGCCACAAAGATAGCCTTGCCAGAATAACAATGGCTTAAAACAAAGAGACAAAATTACCAATATTTGCAAAAAAAATGATATTTTGATACCTAGAACACTCAAGAGAATCAACTATTAAAATTAATAGGAAGGGGCAGTCTAGAAGAGGTCAATGTGGGGGAAAAGGGAACATTTGTAATACTTTTAACAATAAAGATCTTTTAAAAATGAAAAAAAAAATAGGAAAGCTCAGCAGAGAGACTGGTTATGGGGTAAATATACCAAAATAATAGTGTTTTTCTTTGCTGGCCATAAGTACTTGTAAATATGATTTTTAACTTATTCACCACTAACAACAGAAGATCTAAAGTGCCTATAAATAGCTTCAACAAGAAATATACAAGGTGCTTATGAAGAAACCATAAAACTTTACTGTGAGGTGTAAAAAGAACTTGACTAAATAGGAAGACAAGCAGCATTTCTGGACAGAAGGGTCAATAATGTAAAGAGATCAGTTTTTCCTAAATTAACTTGCAGGTTTATCCTATTTTCCATTCAAAATCTTGACCAGGTTTTTGGAAACGTAACAAGATGATTCTGAAGCCCATCTACAATCATGACAGGTAAAAGGAGGTAGGCCAGTTTGGGAAAATAAGAATTATTGGGAAGATTTACCCTCCTATATTGCACAGCAAACATAATAAAAACGGTTACAGTTTTGGCATAAAACGACATGTCAATGGACAAAAATAGGAGTGGGTCTATATAAACACACATACACACACACTCAGAAATATAATATATCATTAAAATGGTTCACAAATTTGTGGGGGAAAATTACTTTTAATGCATAGTTATGGGGCCCTTTTACAAGGGGGTAAAAGTCTTGGAATATAGAGAAGCATTCACCCATCCTGTCTACATTAAGGTTACAGATTTATAAAATAATTAAATACTTTAAAAAAATGTTAAAAACAAAAATTATTAACTAAGGAGGTAAAAGACCTGTACTCAGAAAACTATAGGACCCTGAAAAAAGAGATAGAAGAAAACATAAACAGTTGGAAGAATGTATCGTGTTCGTGGATTGGTAGAATCAACATCGTTAAAATGTCCATACTACCCAAAGCAATCTATAGATTCAATGCAATCCCCATTAAAATACCAATGGTATATTTCACAGACCTAGAACGAACTCTCCAAAAATTCATCTGGGATAAAAAAAGACCCTGAATAGCTGCAGCAATCCTGAGAAAGAAGAAAAAAGTAGGAGGGATCTCAATACCAGATATCAAGCTGTATTACAAAGCCACAGTTCTCAAAACTGCCTGGTACTGGCACAAGAACAGACATATAGATCAATGGAATAGAATAGAGAACCCAGAAATCGACCCAAACCACTATGCTCAATTAATATTTGACAAAGAGGCAGGAACATACAATGGAGTCAAGACAGTCTCTTCAATAAATGGTGCTGGGAAAATTGGACAAATACAGCAAAAAAAAAAATGAAACTAGACCACCAACTTATACCATACACAAATTAAACTCAAAATGGATAAAGGACTTACACAGAAGATGGGAAACCATAAAAATATTAGAGGAGTCCACAGGCAGCAAAATCTTAAACATATGCCAAAGCAATAATTTCACCGATACCACTCCTAGGGCAATGGAAACTAAAGAGAAAATAAACAAATGGGACTACATCAAAATAAAAAGCTTTTACACAGCAAAGGAGACAATCAATAAAACAACAAGAAAGCCCACTGCATGGGAGAACATATTTGCCAATGTTATCAACGATAAGGGTTTCATCTCCAACATTTACAGGGAACTCATACAACTTAACAAAAGGAAGATAAAGAACCCAATCAAAAAATGGGCAACGGACCTAGACTTTTTGAAAGAGGGCATAAGGAAGGCCAAGAGACATATGAAAACATGCTCAGTCACTAATCATCTGAGAGTTGCAAATCAAAATGACAATGCGATACCATCTCACACCTGTCAGAATGGCAATCATCAACAAACGACAAGTGCTGGCGAGGATGAGGAAAAAAAGGAACCCTCGTGCACTGCTGGTGGGAATGCAGACTGGTGCAGCCACTCTGGAGAACAGTATGGAGTTTCCTCAAAAAACTAAAAATGGAGGTCCCATTTGACTCAGTGGGGAGGATTTTTCCTTTTTAAAAAGTCTTCTAGGAATATATCACAAGAAACTAGAAACACCAATCAGAAAGGATATATGCACCCCTATGTTCATAGCAGCACAATTTGCCATAGCTAAGATTGGAAAACAGCCTAAGTGCCCATCAGCAGATGAGTGGATTAAAAACTGTGGTACATCTACACAATGGAATCCTACACTGCAGTAAAAAAGGAGTTCTTACCATTTGCAACAGCATGGATGGAACTGGAGAGAATTATGCTCTAAGTGAAATAAGCCAGGCAGAGAAAGATAAATATCACATGATCTCACTCATTTGTGTAATATAATGAACAAGATAAACTGATGAACAAAAACAGATCCAGAGACAGAGAAGCATCGATCAGAACGTCAAACCTCAGAGGAAAGGTAGGGGAGGGTGGAGGTAAGGGGAAGAGATCAATTAAAGGACTTTTATGCGTGCAAATAAGCATAACCAATGGACATAGACACCAGAGGGTTGACAGCATTTGATTTAATTCTTAAGTTTAAGGACACATATGTAATACCTTAATCAATAAAGAGAGAAAAAAATTAAAAGTGAGAATCAATATGAAGGGCAAAGGGAAAGAGGATATTTTAAGTTGAAAAGGGAAGAAATTACCCATGAGAATAAAAATTAGATGTTATGTAAAAATATAAAATAATCTGGACTTAAACATTAATGACAAAATTGAAATTCCAGGGGGCAAACTGGAAAATTTTTATACAAACATAACAGAATAAGAGCCATCCGTAAGACATAAAGGAAACTGATAGAAAACTTTCAGATTCAAATTGATAACTGGCCATAAAATGTCACAAGAGGCAATTTGTGAAAAGAAAATATAAATACTAAATAAACATGATTTAAAAAGGCAATCTCACTAGCAATTAAATAATACAAATTAAAACAATGAGCTATTATCCTCACCTCTCAAATTAGCAAAATGAGGGAACAAAATTCTCCTTTAAACAGGGTCCTCCTGTGAGATAAGGAACCTCTCTGCTACTGGGAACATCAATACATATCTTTTGAGAGAGCAATTCAAGCATTGTACCCAGAGTTAAATATATTGAAATCTTTTAAAGCAGTATTCCCATTTATAAGATCCAAAGAAGCTAATTTGCACCCCAGACTAAAAATACACTGAGATATACACTGCGGAGACTTACGTGTGCACATGTGAATAATAGCATAATTAGAAGCAAAAATATACTCAGAAAGAAAGAACTGATTAAAATTGTGGTACATTCTGTATGATGGAAATTAATGTAGGCATTGCAAATGAGACTTGGGGAGGATTTTTTCCTTTTTAAAAAATATTTATTAATATCACATTTTCAAAAATAGACAACAGCCCCCCATGTAAGTTATGATCTCAACTAAGTTCACACACACACACAGCAAAATACTCCAAACATGGAACCACTGTCAGTGATTTCATCCGGGAGACAGAATCATTGAGGAGTATCAAAATTTTTTAAAGTACTTTTCTCCATTGTTTTTTAAGTATATGTGCAAAGCTACACATATTGCTTTTATAATCAGGAGCAAGAAAGGGAGAGAAAAGTGGGGAAAGTCCTCTGACTATATGGAATAAGAGCTTTGATACAGGTCCTTGCTTTGAGACCCCAGATCTGTCTGGAGGAGTCAAGGAGGAAACACTCCAATT
Source organism: Corynorhinus townsendii (assembly GCA_026230045.1). Classification (NCBI taxonomy): domain Eukaryota; kingdom Metazoa; phylum Chordata; class Mammalia; order Chiroptera; family Vespertilionidae; genus Corynorhinus; species Corynorhinus townsendii. The sequence goes on along the minus strand of JAPDVU010000005.1, from coordinate 163,758,465 downwards.
GGAGCTCCCAGAGGTGAGCTCTGAGGGACGGTCATGGAAGGGCATTCTTGGCAGCTCCAATTTCCACAGCAGGAGATATGAGAAACACCAATTTAGGGTTAACACTACTGTGAGAGATGCAAAGGGGGAAATTAGCATCTGTTTAGGGGGGAAAAGCATGAAAAAACTGGTAGTTTATGCTAAAAGAGAGATGAGTTATTAAGTAGTAAACAATGAGATCTGGGGATAGATTTGGGGTAAGGGAGAAACAAGGCAAAGAGAACTCAGAGGACGTATCATTGGCTCCCAGTTGAGTCCTCCCCTCCGGCCTTCTAACCTATCCATCCATGTAATCCTCTCCATGTGTTCATTCATTCAATGCATTCAACTTGTCAGACCCTTTCTCCCATTTTGCCATATTTCTCACTCTCCAGGAGCCATTTCAGAAGGACAGAAAGAGAAGCATGGCCTGTTCAACTCTGGTGAACTCTGGGGCCACTGATTTTCTCAGCAGGGGACCACTAAGTTTAGGGTGAAAATGTAGTTATGATTTCAAGATGTTTGGTTTGCGCTTCTTTCGAAACCTCCCCACCAGATAAAGGAAGGCAATTCTATATGGAAGGTAACTGAACATCTCATCAACCAATTAGATGCTGACTTAATACACTGGCAATCATTCCTGTGCCAGATTGATGCAAGATACCTGAGTGGATGGATAATAAAGAACCCTCACTGCAATACATTTATAACTTAAACTACTGGGTCTTAAAGTTGGCTGCCCATTGGAATCACCCAGGGAGCTTTAAAAAACACTGATGCTCAGATCACACCCCCAGAGATTTAATATAATTGGTCTGAGGTGCGGTCTGGCACCAGGGGTTTTAAAGGCTCCCCCAGTGATTTCAATGGGCAGCCACGTTGGGAAACTACTATCCAAAGGGAGAAGACAAAATGACTAATCATTCAAGGGTCCTGATCACATAACTTTCCTGCATCAAATCCTTAATGGCTTCCCTATTGCATGTGGAAATAAATTCAAACTCTTGGTTGGCATTTGTGGCCCTGTGTAACCGAGAACCTACCGGACCTCATTCCTCTGAGTCTCCCCAATAAAAGGTATATTGCCTCAACGTGACTTTAGTGTCTGGCTTTTCTCCAGAAACAGAACGGAGGCAGGTATCTGCCGATTTTAATTGTTTGCTATTGGCTACCCAGAAAAGTGCGCTTAGAAAGATCCTGAGACCATTACAGCACTCAAAAGGAAAAAGTACTGTGATCTATTAGTAATATCTGCCACAGGCAGGGAATAAGCGAGGGCAGATCCAGTGCTAGATGTCTGCCATGCTGGCATTATTCCTCCCCACTCTCTCCAGCTGCCACCCTTGGTCTATAATGTCTAGACCAGCGGTCGCCAACCTTTCGGACCTCACAGACCACCAGTGGTCCGAGGACCACCGGTTGGCGACCACTGCTCTAGACCATCCTTCACAGCACACCATAGCGGCCTCTCCTCTCTGAAGCCTTCCTGTTGTCCTCCAAATTGTCCATACTTGCCTCCTAGAGTTTATGAAGCTTTCCTCTTGAATCACCATTAGCACAGTGTTGCCACCTTGACTACAGAAATCAATACCAGCTTTTGCAAATAAGCCTCAAATACTACAGGACTGATTCTCAAACTTTAGCTTGCATAAGAATCACATTGGAGTTTTGTTAAAACACACACCCAGGATTTCGGTTCAGTAGGGATTGGGTATGGCTTAAGAATTTGCCTATCTAACAAGTTCCCAGGTGAGGCTGATGGCCTCTAAGCTGGGTACCACATTTGAGAACCACTGTTCTAGAAGGCCTGTCTCAACATTTAGCAATATCCTAAACATAGTAGCTGATAATTTTTCACCAAATTAAACCACAGCAATCCAAGCCAGGTATGATAAGTGAGAAATGATTGGTACAGACATACAGTGTAAGAAGTCACAATGGTTTGGGAATGATAAAAAACCATTTAGATGCCAGATTATGTTTCAGACAGAAGGAGAGAAATCAGGGTGATCCCTAGCTCAGTATCCAGAGCTGGGGTCACAGAGATGAGAGAGCATTTCAGAAAGATGCCAGACTGGTCATTTGGAGACATACTTACTGTCTCCATCTGTCTCGAGCAAGTAGACCCTGAAACTACTGTGGGTTTCATAAGGAGGAAAAGAGCCTACCAGTGTGATCAGGGGTGAAATGTGGGGGAGGGAGGGAGAAGGGAAAGGGAAGGAGAACAGTGGAGGAAGACTCCAGAAGAACTTCATCTTGCACCTCTGGAAATACGTCTCCACTGGCTTTACTGAAAGCCACCCCAAGGCAGCTGGGGAGGTGGGAGAGCTGATGGGAGAGGAATGAGATGACTCTCTGGGAAGATTTCCCTGGCTCTCACTAGCTGGGTTTTAAAAGCCATTTCGGCAATTGTTCAGAGCTGTCAAATGTCTCTGTCAGATCGATAGGTTACTGTGGAATTTGCCCAGACTGTTGGCCAATCAAAATGTAAATTCCAGATAAATTTAATACACAAACCAACTTGTCTTCCTCAAGCCATTCTGAAAGTCATGAAAAGCAATTTGACTTTTCCTCATGACTGCCATATAGGAGACACATTTCTGCTGGAGTTAAGCATTTATTTGGCCTCAAACTTCATTGTGGGCCCAGGGATGGCAAGGGAAATGCAGGGTCTATGTGCATCTATGACCCTGTCATGCATGTGCTTCAAAGGGACCAGCAGGTTCAATTATTTGTGTGCCCTTTATGGGAAATATACCAATTGTCATGAATATCTGTGGCGTATGTATGCACATGGGAGTGTTAGATTTGCGCGTGGGATGTGTGATGAAAAAGTCATGAACTCCCTATTTACGTCTCCCGGGTGCAGTCTCATTTTCTAAAACATGCAAGTGTGTCTGGGGGCATGATTATGCGTATGCATGTTGCAACCTATCTTTTCCAACAAGAACCATAAATCGTTACATGGAAAGGAAAGATTTATAGCCCAGCCAGGATGGCTCCAGGCCCCATGGGAGAGTAAGCATTAGAGACATGTCCTAATTTTTCACGTTAAAAAAAAAGTCATAATGGGGAAATCATGTAAGCAAGAGGTATAAAGCTTTAAACTCAGGAATGTCTAAAACAGCGACTTCGCATTGGATCATTTTCCCTGTGGTCCTTAGACTGCAGAAGACTTACATCTATGTGACATTAGTTTATAAAACACTTTCACATCCATTCTGCCATTTGATCCTCGCAAAGCACAGGAAGTAGCCAGGATGGCCCTCCCTTTATAGGCCAAGCAACTGAAGCTCAGGTGGGTGACATGGCTTGACCACAACTGTATAGTAAGGGGAGAGCCTAGACTTGAACCCATGTGTGCAGAATATTCTCCTTTGTACCTCAGGTACTTCCTACCCTCCCTCATCCTACTCTGCCCTTTTATGTAATGCATTAGGTAGGCGTTTATTATCAGTCTTTCGTGGCTGCTACTATAACACATTACCACAAACTCGGTGGCTAAAGACAACAGAAATGTATTCTCTTACAGTGCTGAAATGGGTCTGTAGGTTCAAGTCATGTGTCGGCAGGGCTCTGCTCGTTAGGGAGGCTCCAGAAGAGAATTGATGTCCTTGCTTCTCCCAGCTCCCAGCTGCACTCCCTGGCCCCTTCAGAGACTTCCAGTTGGTGGAGTCCTTCTCATGCTGCCATCTCTCTAGTGTTCTTCTTCTGCCTCCCTCTTCCACTTTTATGAAACCTTCTGATCACACTGGGTCCACCCAGAATCTAACACAGGGATATTCTCCCAATCTTAAAGTCAGCTGATTAGCAACTTAATTCCACCTACAACCTTAACTCCCTTTGGCCATGCAACCTGACATAGTCACAGATTCGGGAATTAGGACATAGACATCTTTGAGAGCCAGTATTCTGCACCCCATGGCTTTCCTGTTTTCTAACTTCCAATGGGTCCAGCCAGTGGGGGGCAGTGGCAGGAGATTAGGGAGGAAAGAGAGGTCGGTCCAGGGTCCAGGTATTTATGCCCCCTGTTCTCTCCTCACTGTGCTATATTTTTGAGCTGCACGAGTCTGTCCAGGCCACAGCTCTGCTAGGCAGTCCCCTCCTATGCGAAGGCTTCCTCTGGTTCCCACCCCACCTTTGTTCCATCAGACCTGGGGTGGCTGCTTTATGGCCCTTGGTGGTGCCCTTAACCTTCCCCACACCTGTGTCAGCAACCCTCCCATTAAGCCATCTTCAATCACTCCTTTAAGTGTGGCATCTGTTGCTTGCCAGGACCCTGGCTGATGGATGAAGCAAACACCTTCCAAGGTCAGCTCATTCCCTTACGCCACACTTGGCAGAATTAATGGGATGGCAACAAAGGCTACAGAATGAGGAAAGGCATGGTTCTATTTCAACCATAATTTCCTTCTCTCCCTTCCCTGTCTAGGGCATAAAATCAGGGCTAAATGGAGAGCAATGGCTACTGATAGTCTCGCTTTAATTAATGGGAGGGGCCTGGTGTTGGAAGCGGGAGAGAGAATTCCCACTGGTTCAAAGTGGCTCAACAAATAAGGAGAAAAATGTACTCAATCCTTAGGTCTAGTGAACTCGGACACTTAGAAACAGCCCTGTCTTCTGCTGAGCCTGGTCCCATTTCTCACTGGACTCCGCAGTTGGCTGGCTTCATGAGGGGATAAATGCCAAGTACCCCCTGTACACCATGAGCCCTGCCGCCTGGGCTCTTATTCACTTCCCTAGTCTCATCTCCTACCATGTCCTCCCACCTCGCCCAGTGCACCTGAACCACCCTGGCCTCCTTTCCGTTCCTCTACCCGGAAAGTCTGCTCTCACCTCAGGCCTGTGTCCTCGCTGTCTCTCTTCCTAAGACCCTCTGTTCTCAGATTCTTCAAATGGCTACTTCTTCGCAATATCAGGGTCTTTGCTCAAATGCCACCTCCTCAGGGAGCACGTTCCTGACCGACGTAAACAGCAGCTCCTCAGGGAGCACTTCCCTGACCAACCTTAACAGCAGCTCCATCATGAACCCCGTGTTTCTTCACAGCACTCAGCATCATCTGAAATTACCTTTAAACATTGCTTTGTTTTCCATCATCGCACAGTGGAATATATACTGTGTGTCTTACTGCAATATCCCAGCCCCTAGAACTATGGCCGGTCCATAGTCAGAATTATTATTTCATTCTTAAGTTTAATGATATTAGCTAACATTTACTCAAAACTTGTGTGCCAAGGCACTGTCCTAACAGTGCTTATATGCATTTACTAATTGTAATTCTCTACAGCAACATTATGAGGTTAGTACTATTGTTATGCCCACTGTACAGGAGAGAAACTGAGGCTCCCAAGAACTGTAGAGTCTGACCATCCCTAGTTACAGATGGCAAAGCTGGTAAACAGCAGAGGAGGGTTCTGAACACCAGCAATGAGCTGCAGCACCTCTGTTTCATCACTGTACTCCACTCTCTGGCCCCTAAGCAAGGGGGTGCTTTGGGCTTTTCATATGTTTCTTGACACTCATTCTCCCCTTCACCATCTCTGCACAGTTGAACATGAGCTCTGACATAAATTTGGACATCAATTCCTGACAGAATCCTTCTTTGCTATCTTCCTATTTCAAATGGTATCACTTACGTTATGGTATGTATCAAATCATGTCAGAAACATGGGCTAACTTTCCAACTGATGACTCTTTAAGGTAGAAACTCTCACTCACATCTCTAGTGTTCAGCAGAGTACATATTAGGCACTCAGTAACATATATATATATATATATATATATATATATATATATATATATATATATATAAGAGAGGCTGTATTTTAGACACTTAATAATTATTGAATACATAAAGATACTTTGTGAATTGTAAGCCATGTATGTTGGTCCAAAGTTTTGACCATTTAGTGCCAAAGTTCCAAAGGACGCTGGAATCAGTAAACTCGACAAAAAGAAGATGTGACAGGATGTTCAAAAGCTCCATCGCAAAGCCTGATCTGACACCAGTGTCCACAGAAAGGTCAGGGGATGAACATATGTGCAAAGAAAGTAGCTGCATTGGAACCACTGGATAAAGAAGGGGGGCAACGGTGAAGAAACACCGAAAGGGAGATGTTCCTATGAACTCAGCAGCTTATCAAAGTGGGGATCCCAGTCTTGGGCAACACACACCTAGAACTTGAGCCTGGCCTTCCTTCTTCAGTCTCTCCTAGGTGTGCTTTTCCCCACCTCCCAGCACTGGCTGCTTCTGCTGGGCCCACTGGTGGGTGCACACACCCTCTCTGATCACCTAACCAAATAGAGCAATTTATGCTCCAGAGTTTTCAAGAAGTTGAAAGTGTTAGGGATTAATTAGAAACCTGAGTTCCATGGAATGGCCATTGGTTCTAAAGTGATGGCAGGTCAGAGCAACAGAGATGACGAAAAAGAACACTAAAAAGAGAAAGGGGAATGTTGTTGGTGGTTGTGTGATTCACACAGCTCCTTTGTTCAAGAGTTTGTTAATCAAAAGTGTGGGTGGCAAAAGTGAGGAGGATGAGTAAGAAGCCTGCAGGAGTCATAAAGCTTGAGGTGGTGCTAGAAAAATCATGGAGGAAATCAAACACAGGACTGGCTCAAGATGTTCAGATTTGATAATTCTGTAAGCATCTAATTTAGTAACCATAACTACAATCCTAATGATAACAATAAGTAATGGATTTTACTGAAAATCCTGCGGGAAGAACTGTGACTGTTAGCATGAAACATTCCACTCCCAGGAGTGGGCTAGCCTCGGTTTTGCCGAGCAGGCTGAGGTGTCCATCCTGCATGGTCTAAAAAGGAAGTCTGACTCCTTCCTCCACCAGGCTGCTCTGTTCCATCCCACCACATTCCTGTCTTTCTGGCATCTTTGCCATCAAACATCTAAATTAATGATTTGGATGATTTTCTAGATGGTTACCACGCACATTTCTCTCTCCTACTAAGGTGATTATGAACTTCCAGGAAAGGCGAGCTCCCCACAATGCCTTTAAAGCCCAGCAGTGACAGGGATGGGAGCAGACTGACCTTCCATGAATGCAGGTTAAGTTTAAGTAGAATAAACTTTGCCAAAAGGATTTGCGGAATGTTGACAGATGTTGTATAGGAGTGTGAGGCAGGAGCCAAGGGGGTGGCAGGCTTCCCTGGTCAAATCCTTTTGGGAAACGCTGGGTTAAACAAAGTATAACAGGATTCCTCCCTCCAGGGATCCTCTGTCCCTTTGCTATGCAAATATGCATTAAGAATCTCTGAGAGGGGGCTTTGCTGGCAGAATTTGCAAAACATATTTGTCATAGGAGGCTTTATTTTACAGAGAAATTTAAAAGAGAAGCTCTTCACTGAAAACCCTTAGAAAGCATTGAGTTTAATTAAATATAGATTTTTAAAAAACCTTCAAGATTACTTTTTCCACGCCCCTCAGTGTCATCTAAAAAATAGGAATGATAATGTCACTGATGCCCAAAAGTTGTTGTGAAGATTAAATACATGAATATATGTAAAGGACTTAAAACAATAGATGCTTACTACCAGCACTTTCTAGGTGAAAATATCAGTTTCCACTGCATATGGCTTAGGGGTTCAAAGCCAAGGCTTTGGAATCAGACCAAGATGAAGTGGGTTTGCATGACCTTGGACAGGTGATGCCATCTCTCTTGTCTTATCTTCCTCTGTGAAATGGGACTGATAGAGACAGCTTCCTGGAGTTGCTGTAAAGAATAAAGAAGACAATGTGGTCCTAGCCGGTTTGGCTCAGTGGATAGAGCATCGGGCTGCAGACCAAAGGGTCCTGGGTTTGATTCTGGTCAAGGGCACATACCTCATTTGCAGACTCCTCCCCGCCCAGGCCCTGGTCAGGACTGACACAGGAGGCAACCAATTAATGTGTTTCTTTCACATCCATGTTTCTCTCTGTCTTTCCCTCTCTCTCCCACTCTCCCTAAAAATCAATGGAAAAATATCCTTGAGTGAGGATTAAAAAAAAAGAAGAAGGCAATGTGCGTCAAGGGCTTAGCCCAGAAATTGATACCCAAGGCCCAGCCAGTAGGTGGTAGCTCTTAGTTATGAGATGATTTTCACTGAGAGTTAACCTAGATGCAAATGATATTCTAAAGGTTGATAGGTATTAACATATCTTCATAAACAAGAGGTAGATGCCTCTTCAGTCCCTTTTTACAGAAATGAAAATTGAGGACCAAAGAGATGACACAACTCTCCCAAGGCTCATAGCTAAGAAGGGCGAGTCAAGGTTGCAACTCCATCAGGCTGACTGCAGAGCTCTCTCTCAACTGCTGTGGGGCCCTGCCTCTCTGGGCCTGTTCCCCATCCACAGTGCATGGCACTGGCTGTGTCTGGTCCTTAGCTCCTGGCTTATTACTTACCTGCCAGCACACCCAAGACAGAATGCATTCTGCATGGCGGCCAGGCTTTTCCCAGGTCTGCATGATTCTTGTCCCAGGATGAGCAAGCTGCAGCCAGGTAGTGTGGCTTCAAGAGGCCTTGTCTGCATTACTCAGTCCAGGCCTACCCAGGAGGGTAGGATCCAAAGTTAGAGGCCCTCAGGCCCTCTCCCAAAGGGCCCAAGTATGCTCAGATATCTGGGGATAGTGGCCCCCACTTCTTACCCAGAGAGACCCAAGGACCTGGGTTCACAGGGTCACCCCAGTTGGATACCCTCCTGATAAAACCATGTCTCTCTTCCAGAGGAAGCTTTGAGTCTGAATCGGACTGAAGCCCATGACTCAGGCAACTGTCCCCCGTCTTGGAGTAAACTGAGACTTAGAGAAAAAAAGGCCATTTGTCTTTGGTCCCTGAGCCAGCAAGTTATTACAAAGCAGGGACCTGAACTTCCAAACCTTGTCCTTTCTGTACTTATCCAAACATGCCCGGCAAATAAAGAGGGGTCAGAAGGAAGGAACTGTGGGTGAACTTAAGACAGATCCGTCCACAGAGAGCTGTTCTCTGCGGATGTGATGCAATGGGCCTTGGGTTAACTAACGCCGCGAGTTCAGAGATGCCAGGAGAAGACGGTGTGCCTATGTCCAGTTCCCTCTAGAGTTTTAAGCTGACACCAAGCCATCCATCTTTCCTCCTTCCAAGGCGTCACCTGCTGGTAACTGAGGTTATGTCAGCATTTCCAGGAGCTGTATTTATGTAGTGCTTTTATCAGGCAAGGCCACGGCCCTGATCCCACAGCAGGGCCGGGTCAGGCAATTGAAGCATTACATCATCTCAATTGAGCTGTTTTGGAAGGAGGCACCAGAAGAGAAGGGGAAAGGGGCCAGGATGGTGGGTAGGAAAAAAAAACAACTTCACATGTTAAGCAGATAATATATATTATACTCAGTTCGGGTGCCTCCCAGACATTGTCTGAATCAATCTTCACAGGAGCCCTGCCAAGTAGGCATTAAAAGCTGCTATAAAGCCTGGCCAAAGTGGCTCAGTGGTTGAGCGTCGACCTATGAACCAGGAGGTCACAGTTCGATTCTGATCAGGGCACGTGCCTGGGTTTCAGGCTTATCCCCAGTGTGGGGTGTGCAGGAGGCAGCTGATTGATAATTCTCTCATCATTGATATTGCTATTTTTCTCTCCCTCTCCCTTCCTCTCTGAAATCAATAAAGATTTATTTTTTAAAAACCCAGCGATACAGACGAAGAAAGTGGCCAGAAGGGTTAAGGAGGTCCAGGATTCAGCATATGTGTGATTTACTGCTCTGCAGATTCCGAGGTCCGCTCTGTCTGCACCATTATCCCTGCCTCTGGCCTCAGAGCGGGGGCTGTGTCTCACTTAACTCACTTCAGACAAGTTCCTTCCCACTCGGGGCCTCTGATCTCTTATCCCCACGTAATAACAATCCTTCCCTCCCTAGAGACTTGCAGCACACGAGGACCAAAGATTGGAAAACACTTTGATCAATTAAGCACTAAGTATGTGGTACTTTTGTAAATAGCAAAAAGAGCTATTTAAAAAAAAGGCAAAGGAGCAAATATCTATTTATTTGCCTTGTTTCTTCTTTTTAGTAGCCTTTTAACATATCCATATCTACGTACACTGAGTCGCCAGATTATTATGATCTCTGAACACATAATAATCTGGCCACTCAGTGTGTGTGTGTGTGTGTGTGTGTGTGTGTATTAGAGGCCCGGTACATGAATTCGTGCATGGGTGATGGGTGGGGTCTGCCTGGCCAGGGGGAGGGGACATGGGTGGTTGGCCAGCCTGCCTGCTGGTCGAACTCCTGGTCGAGGGGACAATTTGCATATTAGCCTTTTATTATATAGGATATACACTGAGTGGCCAGATTTTATGCGTTCAAAGATCATAATAATCTGTCCACGCAGTGTATAGACAGGGTGGGGCAACAGTAGGTATACAGTTGTGAGCACATGAAACAGTTTATTCTTGTATTTTTATTGATTAATTATTGCATTATTTTCCATATGTATACAGGGGGTAAATGTGTATGGATATAGACAAACACACACAGATGAACACACTGTATAATAATTAACTGCACATATATATTACTGCAGCCAATTCTTCATAAAGTCATTCATCAAGCACTGGTGTGCTTCCTTTTTTGACATGTTGATCTCCTTATGTTTTCTTTTTTGGGATAAACATGTCACTTTAATCATACAACACTTCACCTTCAAATGTTCATTTAACATCCCTTTCAATGTTCCACCCTAATCGCATCAATGAATGACTTCTCTTCATGGATGTGTGCAAAAGGTAGAATACGTCACGTGTTTTGTGAGTCTTTCTTCCATAGAAAGCTAAGGTTCTTGAACATCTATGTTCTCTAGTGTAGTGTTAGAAACATGGTCCCTAAAGGTAGCCTGGATTCAAATGTGGGCGCTGCCACTTACCTGCTGTGTGACCTTGGGCACATCACTGTCCCTTCTACATGTAAAATGGGACAATATCAGTGCTCACCTCCTAGGCATTACAAGTGTATATTTAAAATGCCTAGGACAGTTCTGGAACATAGCAATGCTCAAGAAAACATCACTGTAGTTATTTTATTCCGGCTCTAGGAGCAGAGAAGAGATTATGGTAAATTATCTCTGACCATGGTTTGTTTGCTCCTGCTTTGGGGTGTGACTAACAAAAGTGCATTTGAGCTGGTAAATCATTACTTCATTGAGGGATTGTACAAATAAACACAGAAATAAATGTATAATTACAAAGGCTTAATGAGCACTTTGAGGAAAAATGAGCAAGGTACTCTGATAAACAGAGAAGCATATTTTATATAGAAGGAGAGGCCCGAAGGATAAGGAGAGGATGGCCAGGCTAAAGATACGAGAAGGGGGCAGATTTCCAGGCAAAGGGTACCATTTTACAAATGCCATGAAGAGCTTGGGATGTTCCAGAAAGAGCCATGTGGCTGGATTGTGGGGAGCAAGGGGAAGAGAGGAGAGAAAGACAGAAAGTTCAGGTGGGGCTCAGAAGATCACCATGGACGGTTCAGATGTGAGTCTGAGAAATGGGATGCTATATAGGGCTCTGCAGAGATGAATTTTGTGGTCAGACTAGCATTTGGTATAAGACCAGACTGGTGGCCATGTACCAGGAGCAGATGTAAAAATCCATTAGGAGGTCACTGCTATAACCAGGGCTGCAGGTGATGGTGGCTTAGCCTAGGGCAGTGGCGAAGAAAACAGAGACAAGTAAGTGGACTCAAGAGGCATTCTGGAGGTGGAATCATTACAACTTGAATGGCTTGGATAGGGGAATTACTACTGTCTCAGGGAACATGCTTTGAGACTCAATGTATCGAAATAATTTCCATTAAGACAAGGGTAGAAACTAGTCATTGCATGGGATTCAGTGGGAGACCCATCCAGATTCAACATGAAGAAGAAACTCCCAATAATTAAAGCCATCACAAGTGACATAATCTGTCTAAAGAGGTAACAGATTATTTGACTGGAAATGATAAAAAAGGGTCTGGGCCATGGTATGAGATTTTATGGGAATCCCCTTTGAGGACATGTTTCAACATTTTGGGGGAAAATATGTATCAGAATATTCATAGTTGACTTAACATACTAAGTAATACTTATGGACTGTTCATTGTGTTCCAGTTTTAAATGTTTAACATGGATTAATTTATTTAACCAGCCCAGAGATACACAGAAAAGGAAAGAGAAGGGATTGTCAGGGTGAAGGGAATATAGCTGACCTTTTTTCTTCCTTTTTCTTTTCCAAATTTTCCCCAGTGTGGCACTACTACACTTACTCAGAAAATGTAGTTGCAATTCAAAACAGATGATACCACTGGAACCAAAAAAATGCTGAAAGGAGATTGGACTTCTCAGAACTTTCCCAATAAGGAAATTCTATTATTCTATTAGAGGGGGCTTTTCTATGGGCAAACTGGGTATCCAATAGGAGTATCTGGATAAAGACAAATCCGTCACAAATGAAATGCAAAAATCTCAAGTGAAAACTTTCATTTTGATTTAACAGTCAATAATCCAAACTAAACACCAGTCGATTAAGACAAATATGTTTTTGGGGCCTCACAACTCTGTATTATTAGTCACACATCCCTGACAAAGTTGCTAAACTTCCATAAATATGTTTTTAATGATCGGATAATATTTATCCAACGTACTCTGTCTCTCACATTAAGTTGAAATTAAATGCACCGTTTACTATGTCATATGCCTTCATGGCTTCAACAATCTTCTCTTTTACTCTCTTTTGAGTTCTGATAACAATTTACAATGCAGCTGTGTGACATCTGGTAGCTGAGGAATGCTGCTGGTGAGGCTTGCAATCTCGAGGTTTGATGGGTCCTGATAGACAACGAGAGGCCATTTCTCATCAACTTTTCCCAGAGGACACAATGGGCCTAAGGAAAACGCGTTAGGGAAATGTCCCCGTGCCTGCCATTGTCCCCCCACCTCTGAGCTGAGGAATGTTCCACAGCCAGTCAATACACCTTGCTGCAGAAGAAAATAAGAGAATACATCAAGTTCTCTCCTTTTTTTTTTTTTTTTTTTCAGTTATTAGCAGCTACATGATCCCAGAGTAGGTCATTTAGGGTAAGTCAGCACTGTTTCTTAGGAGAGTCTATTCAATTATGGTGTGATGAATAATAATACTGCTTCGCCATTTCTGGAGGACATTTCCAATGATAACACACACTCCAGATTTAATAAAAGCGCTCTTTGGGGAAAGGAGAGAAGCGCTACATTAATGTACATGTTCACTGTAAGACATATCCCAATTTTAGAAATGTTGAAAGAAAATGACAAAAAAAGATTATATCTCAAAATTTAAAAGCTATGCTATCTGATCTGTCTAGATTGGCAAAATGTGGTTGTGTTAATTTTTCCATACCCTTTCATTCTCACAATAAAACTGCAAGGTACATCGTTTGCTCTCTTTTCTACAGAGGTTAGGTGACTAGGTGACAGAGGTGGGGCTCTACACAGCTCTTCCCAAGCACATCTTCCCACGAGGAGACATGCTCCCGCCCTTGCACTGGGACCAGTAGGGAGGTGGAAGGAGAACTTGCTGGCACATCAAGCAGAGTCCTTCCCAAGGCGTGGCCCTCTCGGCAGCAGGCTGTGCCAGAAGTTGCTCGCACGACTCAGCAGTTACTCACAGTGGCTGATATTTAAAGTTACTTCCAGTGTTAAAAGTTCACAAATTACTCATTTAAAAAATCTACTGAATTTCACAGAATATTTGCCAACTGTTTAGTTCTTTATCATCGCTTTAGGAAAACAGAAGAATAAGCATCATCAAAGACCTAACAGCCCTTACATGCTATGGTTTACCACTTAATATACATCATAACTGCTCATATCCATAGCAAGTCTATGTGGTAAGTGAATTATTTTACAGGTGAGGACATCGAGTTACAAAGAAAAAGAGTAACTTTCTCAAGATCTGGAATTCAGGTCCAGATATTCTCCTATTCCAGAGCAGGTTTTTCAATGACTGTTAGCCTACTTTCAGGACATGGGGGAAAAAATACCGGGATAATGATTTCTTCCCTTAAGGAATTTGAAAACTAGCTAGTGAGATAAGAGTGAGACACGTAGCCTTGGCCAGGTGGCTCAGCTGGTTGGAGTGTCATCCTGTACACCAAAATGGTTGCAGGTTCAATTCTAGGTCAGGGACATACCCAGGTTGTGGTGTGTACAGGAGGCAACTGATCCTTGTTTCTTTCTCACATAGATGTTTCTTTCTTCCTTTCTTCCTTCCTTTCCTTCCTTCCCTTTCCTTCCTTTCCTTCCTTCCTTTCCTTCCTTCCTTCCTTCCTTCCTTCCTTCCTTCCTTCCTTCCTTCCTTCCTTCCTTCCTTCCTTCCTTCCTTCCCTCCCTCCCCCCTCCCTTTTTCTCTAAGAAAAGAAAAAATATTAATGAGAATATATCCTCAGGTGAGAATTTAAAAAAAAAAGATGCAAACACATAAATGATCAAAGGACAACAACACCCGGTAGATATTAATATCCCCTTTTGCAGATGGATAATAGAGGCAAACGTAAAATAGCAGAGACAGAATTCAAATTCAAGGTTTTAAGCCCTGCTCCCATTCACTTCTGCCTCTCCATTGCATCTGCCATCCCATGTCATTTCTGAGAGAGAAGCCAGGTCCAAGTGATATGCATTAACTGTCCCAATATGAAAGGTTGATCAAACTTTGATGATGTGATGCACCAGTGATTTATGTCTGAAATTCTGAGGAGGGGCTGTGACATCTGACAGGCTCTGTCTTTTAGATTCTCATATTTCCTCCATCCCCGTCACTTCCTGCCCGGCACTCACTCAGCCCTGATCATAAATATTGCCTGCCACTTTTACGATTATTGGTGATTAGGTATGATGAATTCTGATACTAGTCAACTGTGGAGGAGATATTAAATACATTAGCTAATTTTCCCTTAATGCCTCATCCAATATGAATCAATATTGGTTTAATAATTAACATGTTTAAACATTTTTATGTATATTTCATGATGAGACAATCCATGTTTATTTTATGAAGATGAAATATTTAGCTCCCCGCCACCAACAGCAAACCCATTCCAACTTGGAGCCTTCTCTGTAGCCTGCTCTGGGGCCATCGTTTCGTGTCCTGCGAGAGCTGGCTGCTCCTCTCGGACTGTAACCTGATAGAGGAGGCTGAGTTCATAACAGAGGCTGCAGCATCTGGAAAGAGGAAAGGCTAACTGCTGAAGAGTGATTCCCTCCCCATAGGAGCCTGCTGGGTCGGTGGGGCCTGCGCCCAGCTCTGCCCCAGCTCTGCCTCAATCCTACTCTCCTCTCAGGCTAGAAGCATATATGCGTATTGGCTCCACTCACTCCAGGGGAGAGTCAGGAGGAGGGTTAGAAGCACAATTTAGAGCAGTGGCTCTCCAGCAGAAGTGGGTTTGCCCACCTCTCCCTTCCCGGGGACATTTGCAAAGTCTGGAGATTTGTTTTGGATGTCAAAACTAGAGGACATGCAACTAGCATCTATGGGTCAAGTCCAGGGATGCTGCTAAATATCTTAAAATATACAGGACAGCTCTCCACACAAAGAATCATCTAGTCCAAAATGTCAGCAGTGCCAAGATGGAGAAACCCTGGCTGACAGGCAGACAGCATAGGCCTGGCTCTCCGTTCTGCCAAATGTGCTTATAAAAGAATGGAAAGTTTCTGCTCCTTTCCTTCCACATCCCTAAATTAGGGAGGATAATCATAAAGGGACCTAATTTACAAAGTGTGGTAAAAATTAAGTGAGAAGACAAATATTAAAAACATTCAGTGTTTGGCATCTAGGGGCAGCAAAGCTTCAAAGCAAAATCAGAATGTGAACAAAGTTGTGCAGCCACAAAACCTGAGCTTTGTCATCCGACTTCCTGCCACCGGTAAGTCTGTGTAAATAATCAAAATATCCGTTCTCTCTGAGAAATACAACCTCCTGATCTCCTATCACACATCAGGAAGCATGACAGTGCCTTTGCATGTGGTATCCAGTTAATCAGCACCCCACTGATAATAATACATGCTGTTTACTGCATTCCTGCTCTGTGCCATGCATTTCATATATACCATCTTGTTCCTTATAGCAATCTTGCAAAGTAGGCAATATTACATCCATTCTTAGAGTTGAGGAAACCAAGATAGAGGAAGGTTAAATAGATTACCTGAAGCCACTCTGTTAACTTTTTAGTTAACTTTGTAGCTTCCACTAGATGTCAGGCACTGTTCCAGGGGCTGGGAATACAGAAAAGTGGCATGCTTCCATTCTCATGGAAAAAGATCATGATTAAATCAATCAATAAAAATCAATCATGTGAAAGGTGATGAGTGCCATGGAAAAAATATAAAAGAGTTTAAAAATAGAGAGTGCAGGGAATGTGTGTAGAATGTGCTAATTTTACATGGGATGGCTAGCAGAGCCTTCATTGAGCAGCAGCACTGAGAAACCGGTAAATGAAACCATCTGGGATAAGAGCTTGTAGGTGGAAGAAACGTCACGAGCCAGACTTCTAAGGAGAGAATGGGCTTCATGGGGTCAAGGGACAGCAGGAAGGCACATGAGAGAAAGGGAGAACTCTTACCCTGATGAGGTCCAGGTTGGCAGGGCAATGTATGTGATAGTAAGGACTTATTACTCTGAATAAGATGAGAAGACTTTAATCAGAAGAAGGTTTTAAGTAGAGAAATCCCTAATATGGTTCATATATGGTTCATATTCTAAAATAATTACTTGGATGCTGTGAAAAAAAATTGACTGAGTTGCCCAGGAGTGGCAGCAGGGAGGCCCATGAGGGGCTCTTGTTCTTTTCCTAGAGAGATGGTAGTTGGCAGCAGAAATTGTGAGAAGTGTTCGTACTTTGAATATATTTTTAAGGAAAGTCCATAGGATTTACTGGTGGATTAGAGGTAGAATGTGAGAGAGAGAAGAATCAAGAATGGGCCCAGAGTTCTGGTCCAAAGAACTGGAAGAACGGAGCTGGCATTTACTATACATGGGGACGTCTAGGTGGGTCTGGACTCCAGGGAACTTTTTTTAGCCACGAGAGTCACTGTTTCATGTTTTTATGTTAATTGGTAAGTTATCCGAAGGAAGGGGGGGATGATTCAGAAAAGCCAGAATGCTTTCTAGATTGTAAGAGCTGTGACCCTGAGCAAAGGTTGGACTAGAGGGCTGGGAGAGAAGAAGGGGCAATATCTAAAGGAAGAAGTGGACAGATGGCCTTTAGATAAAAGTATGAACAATTAATCTGTAGTAACAAGAAGGAAAGCTAAGTGTGTGGACACAAATTCCAGGAGGCTGGTACTGAAAGTGGGGTACATAGATAGTCTCATTGGTTTCCTAGTGAAATAGGTAGCAAAGTCTAAGCAAAGAGTGAGACATCAGGGAGAGATGCTGGAGATGTGAGGAAAACAAAGACAAAATAATCATGATAAATGGATTAGGGAAATGTGGTAGAATTCAAATCCAGTTCCATTGGGTTCCAAGGTCAGCAAACTTCTCATATACCATATGGTTTTAAAATTATCCCGAAAGGTAACTAACTATATTTTATTCCCATGTGAATTAACAAAATGGAAATTTAAAGAGTTTATGTGGCCCAAGACCATTCAGTTTGTTTTGCTGCCAAATCAGATTTCAAACTAAATCTTCAGACAACTAATTCCCAGCCCCGTGGGCCTGTTCACAATTCCTCCTGAAGTGGAAGAAAGGGCATGGATGAGAACTCCGTGAGGGGTAGTAAGGTCCTGGGTCCCCACCTCAAGCCCCTGGAATGATGGGAAATGTAGAAAGGATCTGTAGGTTTCTTTGGGCTTTCTCAGCTGCATTTTGTCCTGATCCCTCAGCCTGATTCTTTGTGTACTTATCCCTTTTGCCTTCAGCTTTCTTTCTTTCTCAGGTCACGGTGAAGAAACAGATAAAAGACAAGCTTTGATTTGCCCCTGTGAGTCAGCGGCACATGGCAGGATTTCTCTGTGTTGAGTGCTTTGAAAAAGTGCTGAACTTTGCTGGGAAAGATGAGGTCAGGATCCAACATCCGCTTTTACTTTTTATTTATTTATTTATTTGTTTGTTTGTTTGTTTGTTTATTTATTTTTCTTGCTCAGGGTTCTATCCTCTCATTTCCTTTCCTTTCTCCATCTTGTGAAATATGATTCATAGCTAACTGTGCCACTCCATGGAAACTTTGGGTACCAAGTAATTTTTAGGATTCAAGTCTTAGAATCTTCCTCTGGGTTAAAAGAGATCTTGGAGATGGCCACACACAGTGTCACTCTGCTCAAACGAGGAGACTGAGACCCAGAGAGAGAAAGTGACAGCAAGTGCAGGATCAGAAATCGTGCCTCTTTCAGTCCCTTCAAGGACTGAAGGAAAGTTCCAGAAGTTTGCATATGACTCTTCACACTTTAGAGTGGACCCCAGAAAGGAAAACAGGGTTCACAGTTTTCCAACCAGACTCCTCAGCCCTACAATGACATTTGCAAATAGCATCAGGGAAAACATTTTTCCCCCTTTGTTTTCAATGTCTAAAGTTTATAGGTTCTTTAAAGGTTGTATTCTAAAAAGGTTGAGTTCACGGTGAATCAGTGACTCCAAGACAGACTGCAGGGCTATTTAAAAGCAGCCCTGCAAATGTAGCGCCTTCACAAAAGGCAGTGGTGGGCCCAGCAGGGTCTGGCTCCAGTAAGAGCAAGTGCGGACAAGGAAAGGGGCCTCCCACCACTCAGACAACATGAGGATCTTAGTCAGGCTTCCTTAGTCCACCGCCTCACTATCCCCCCTGCAAATGTAACTGCATCTGTTCTCTCCCTTCTCTGCAAATGTAACTGCATCTGTGCTTACTCCCTTCTCTCCTACACCTCAGGACCTGGAGCTACCCTAAGATCTCCCTCTGCTTCATGTCTTTGAACTTCTCTCTTCACACCCCCTCTAAGACTTTATTCCATCTGTTGGACTCCAATGAAATGCCTGACACTCCTTCCTGACTCCTGCCTTCCTCTCAATAACCACCTCTCCCACGGCAGCCACACCTGCAGCCACGCTCTCCTTTCACCTCCTCTGCGGTCCTTCAAAGTCAAGTACCTTGACTGTTTCTACATTCCTACTTTCCATTCATTCCTCAACCCAATAACATCAGATCTCATCTCCCAAAAGTTCATTCAAAACCTAATTGCAAAACCCAATGGACATTTTTAGCTTCTTTTCTTCTTATTTTATTTTTATTTTTGGTGAATCCCCACCTGAGGATATTTTCCCAACGATTTTTGGAGAGAGTGGAAGGGAGAGAGAAACATCGATGTGAGACACATCAATTGGTTGCGACCGGAATTGAACCTGGGACCCTTCAATCCAAGGGCCAACGCTCTATTCATTGAGCCAAACTAGCTAGGGCTTCTTTTCTTATTTGATGTCTATGCCACTGGTACTGCTAACTTCCTCCCTGAAACAATATCTTCCTAGGATTTTTAGGTTTCTACAAAGGCTCTTCCTCCTTTATTGACTTTGTAAATACTGATGTTCCCCAGGGTACCTTTTGACCCTCTCTCTTTCCCTTCAATTTACTTTTCCCTCCTTTTCCCCCTTTCCCTTCCTCTTCCTCTGCTTTTTCCCCCTAGACTTCTCTTTCCATTCTATACTCTCCCCTGTGATGATAACACTCGATTCAGGGCTTAACCTACCACTCACGGTCTAACAATTTCTAGCTTGACATTTTCTTCTTAGCTTTTTCCTGAGCACCAGGCACATATTTTATGACTGCCTGTTAGCCATCTCCACCTGTGCACCAAGATTTCTATAAACATAAATCTGCTCTCCTAGGCCCTCACTGCTACTGTCACCTCCAACCCCAGCACACATAACTGTTTACCAAGTGTGGCTTTTGCTACATCCTAATGTATAGCCTGGTGGAATTTTAGGGAGCTGTCCGGTAGACAGGTGCCCAGGCATCTGCATTACAAGAGAGATGACTGAGCTGGAGATCCAGGTTAGGAATGATCCAAAAGAAAGGAGAGCTAGGAGTCAATGAAGTTACTTAAAAAGAGCTCATAACAGAAATTCAAAACCTAGATGTCTACGATTGGCCCCCTAAATTATGTCCAAGTTTAAATGTTGGGTATATAGACTGAGGGCCAGATTATTATGATCTCTTAACACATAATAATCTGGCCACTCAGTGTATATCCTATATAATAAAAGGCTAATATGCAAATTGTCCCCTGGACCAGGAGTTCGACCAGCAGGCTGGCTGGCCAACCACCCATGTCCCCTCCCCCTGGCCAGGCTGGCCAGACCCCACCCATGCACGAATTCATGCACCAGGCCTATAATACATATACATATACATATATATGTGTGTGTGTATATGTATATGTATATGTATATGTATATGTATATGTATATATGTATATATATACAAACACACATACACACACACACACACATAATATCATAATAATCTGGCCACTCAGTGTATGTGCATTTGAAAGATAATACATATTTTTTACCAGGTTCTCAGAGGGACCTATGAGCCACAGAATTCTTAAAAATCTCTAGTTTAGAGCAGAGAGAATTTAAAAAAAATAAATTTTTATTGATTTCAGAGAGGGAGAGATAGAAACATCAATGATGAAAGAGAATCATTGATTGACTGCCTCCTGCACACCCCCTACTAGGGATCAAGCCCACAACCCGGGCATGTGCCCCAACCCCGACCGGAAATCAAACCTTGGCCTCCTTGGCAAAGAGAATTTTTAAAAGTTATTGCAAAAAATACAGGCAGGTTTACAGTTGTTTGTATGGACAATAATACAATAATTAATAAATAATAATACAATAATGAACTCTGTTTTGCATACTCATAAGTGTAAACCTCCTTTCGCCCATCCTGCATAAGAAATGACTGCATGCCATTAAGCAGACTGAGGAGCTATCCTTGACTTTGGCCCTGACAGACTGTATGGCATCAGGAATAATGCCCTGAAGCTCCAGGCTCCTATGAAGCCTTCCCCACCCTGAATTTTCCCTGCAGCACTTCCGTACATCTGGGCTTATAACTACCCTACTGACTTCCTGTCTGTCTGCTCCACCGGATGGCAAGCTCCAGGAGAGCAAGGTCTGTACAGCAAACAGTGCACAGAGTACAAAGCCCTCACTGCCCCCCGCCCCCCCCCATTTCCTTCAGACCTGCAGTTCTCTTCTCTGGCCTGCAGTGTCTCCACCTGTAAAGCCAGAAATTCATTTTTCACAATCCACTTCTTCAGGTGCCAACAATGCAGCATAGTGCTGGTCTTCACCATTGTTAGGTGTCCAGAGCCTGCTGAGGCCCAGTGCTGGCTCCCCCACTGAAGCAGAGCGGGCAGGCAGAGGAGGATAATTATAACACACTGTGATGTGTGTCACAGTAACGGACTGGACGGTGCTGAGGGCGGGGTGGGGGATTCAGGCATAAACCATCCTATAAAGCTCTTGGCCAGCCCACTGGACTCCTCAGGTGACACTGGGTTCTGGTCACATGGGCCCCATGCAGGCACTCCCTGGTTACTCCTTCCTAATCATTTCAGATGCCGTTTTCCCCTTTCAATTTCAATTCAGTGCTCATAATTTATAAAAAAAATAAATTACCTGCCTCCGTAGTGTGTAATTCCCAAAACTAACTGTTCACCACAGCAAAGCAACCATGCCTAGCTCCCAGAGGAAGCGTCATGCTCTCGCCCTTCCTCCAGCCTCACTGTGGGCCGGCCACATCGAGTCCAGGACAAGCGTCCAGAATTCAGCCCCCTCATGGCTGTGCTCCCCACCCTGCACGGCTGCCATATGAATGCATTTGTGTGTGTGTGTGTGTGTGTGTGTTTTTTTTAACTAAAGTTCCTTCATTTTTTTCTCCTCATGATTTCTCAGCTTTTCTTGCTTGGAATGATACCTTCATTTTTATTTTATTTAAAATACAGGTCTTGAATTACTTTTATATCCAGCCTGTGCCATATTAAAAGTAAGAACTTCTCCCTTCTTTAGTCCCATATTGGTGTGATAGTTTTTTGGTGTTTTTTGTTTGTTTGTTTGTTTTTTAGGGTTTGTTTTATGTAAAAAGAGTTGTATTTGTAAAGGAAAGGGGAATGAGAGACTTAATCAAACAAGCCAAATCCCAAATTGGGGCAGAACCAGCTGCAGGGGCTGCGGACCCTGGGGCAGCTGAGACCACCACAGCCCCGTTGGGAACACTGGCCAGCTTGCCAACACCTGGGACAATGACACCTTCGATGTTTGATGTTTTGTCCGTTCAGCTCACTGATGACCTTGTTGCTCCAACCCTCATCCGCCTCAATGCCCACGCTGTCCAGGATCTTCTTGGTGTCCATGGTGCTGGGGGAGGCACTGCCCCGAGGGTGGCCAGCAGGTAGGAGGCAATGTAGGGCATCTTGGCGTCAGAGGAAGGGCCTTTTCAGAGTTGTTTTTGTGTTGTTTTTTTCTAACTTAGGATTTGGGGGGAAAACACACAAAAACATCTAGTCTTCGAAACTCAATTTTATGCCATCATAGCTAATTCATAGACCAGGCTGATTCTTAGTTCCCTTATCTGTTAAAAGGAGGCAGTAACAGGATAGCACCATCCTGTATCACTTTTGTTGGTGATGCTTATATCACAACTCATGGGGCCACGTGATTTTATAAATTCTGAAATGCGCTGTGTAAGTGTATAATCAGTGTTATTTTTTTCACACTTCATGGTATGACTCACGTCCTCAACTTTGCTGAACTACCTTTCATATCCATCCTTCAATTGAAAAAATTTAATTAACCCATTCAAAATCCATCTCTCCATGGTAATGAAAATTTGCCTTTTTAAAAATTAAGCATATCAGCTACTCAAAAAAGCAATTTTGCTAGCTGTTAATTCTCCATTTAACAAATAGATGTATCATGCATGTAAATGTCTAAGATATGGTCTTTGACTTTATACAATTATGTTCCAACATTCTCCATAACCCCCAACACCCTCCATAACACCGAATGGTTGCATGACTGATCAAGGCTGGTGGACTGAAAAGGCAGATAACTGCTGGAGCAGGAAGCTAATTTTTAGGAAATTATTCTTCATATTGAGCTGACCCCGGTCTTTCTGCAATTTCTGTCTCTTGTACAATTCTAACATTTAGCATCTTCCTGCATAAGCGTTCAGATGTTTGCTACCAAGTTACTTCTCCCCAGTTTCCCCTCTCTGGGTAAGAATCTGAAGTTCCCTCAGTCATTCTGGGTATCTTGATTTCCTCTTCCTCTCCTTACCTGTGGCCACACTCTGGTTCATCATCACTGAACCTAAACTAAGATTAAGCTCGGGGCTGCAGATATGGTTGGACCAAGGTTAAGTAAGAGAAAGTTATCACTTACCTCCACCAAGCATGAATTACTCTTAGGTTAGCCTGTAGTAGTAGCACTGAGGTTTTTGGTTCCAGTCAAAGCTCATTGCTGACTCATGCCACAGTTAAATAAAACTACTTCAGACTTTTAACCTGTCTTTCTTCCAAACAATAGCTTCCTCAGCCTATATTTATGGAGTTGGGGATTTGACCCCAAGTGAATACTTGAGATTGGTCCATATTTAATTTGCTCTACTTAGATTTGACCCCGTGTTCTCACTTACCAAGCATTTGTTGAATCCTGATTATTATTATTATTGGCTGTTCCTCCAAACTTCATACCATGGAAGGTTTTAATCAATAAACCTTCTTTATACTCCTGCTGTTAGCTAACATGTTGCAAACTGAGATCAAGAATGAAGTCTACATATAATATAATTATAACCTGAATTATTTTATATTAATCTTCAAAATAACTATAGTATACAAAGACATTGTAAGTTATATAAGAGAAACCACATCGAGCACATAATAGGTGCCCAATATACCTGTTACCTATCAATGAACAAAATAACCTGATTTCTAAAAAATCAAAGAAAATACACAGGGGGGAAAAAAAGAGAATCTGCTAGGCAAAAGTTGATGATAGGAAACGCCAAGTTGTAAAGACAAATTAAATTCTCAATGGAAGTCAAATGCCGGAAGCTGTAGCAGTATTTGAAATGAGAGACAAAAAGTAAAGCAGCCCCTCACCACATGTAGGTGATAACATTAGCTAACTCCCACTGAGCATCAGGGTGGGCCAGACATTCTGCTATCTCATTAATCTCCTGACCCACTGAGGTGGATACTACAGTCATGCTCACTGCATAAAACAGAAAACTGAACGTTATATAGGTTGCATAAAGGGCTCTAGGTCATGCACATGGTCAAAGTACATAGAACTTCAACGTTGGTATATCGCTATGACCAATGTCCACCACAGTCTGTATGTGAACTTAGAGGGGTTCCTTCCTAAACTCTTACTGCCAGATCAAGACTCAAAGTATCAATACTGAAACACAAATAAAGGAACCCCTGTGGGTTACAGCTAGGTCAGATTCTTCTCCAAAGAGCCTGGTCTGGGTTTTCTATATACTTAATGTTTCCAGTTCCCCTAATCTTGTGTGTTCTATCATCCCTGCCAATTCTGATCTATTTTATCTGTATTCTACACACACAGTTTAGACTGAAAAATTAATGTGACAACATCAAATTCATGACTTTGGGTCGCCTTCCAACTCCACATTCATCCTACTCATAGTCAACTTAGGTGATCAACTGTCTTACCTGAGCCAGCCCAACTCTCCTGTGGTTCTCCAACTTCTATGTACAGGCCAGGGTCTGACGCCTGGCTTAGAGAAAGGTAACTGGGACGAGGAAAGATAACTCTGAGAGCAACAACAGGCTGGTTGGAAGTGGGCGATATTCAAATGGGAAAGCAGGCACTGAAGAGATGAAGACCAAAACACTCAACTCCCACACACTAACCTCAGGCCACCTGCTCAGGGGAAAGCGATGGGTTTCCAGGGGGTGTTCCTGAAACCCCACAAATACTTTATTTTGTCATCAAGTTTTTATGAAGAGCCTACTATGTGTGCGGACTCTGCTAGTTACGCATAAGATGAAACGAGGAGTTTACTGTCTACTGTGGAATAAATGGACAGACACCAAAATCTTAGGACTAACCCTACTGACAGCTAACCTTGGAGAGACACCTCAACTCCTTGTGACTCGGTTTCCTCACCTGCGAAATATTCAGGTGAGAAGACAATGAGCAATGCAGCAACTAAGCATCACGACTGAGTTGGTTCCCCTAAAACAGTCACTATCCTGGCTCCCTTGTCAGTCTCAGGCTTGCCACTGGGGGAAGGGGATGGGAAGGCTACCTGGCAGAAAAAGTTCTTTCTCATTTTCATAATAGAATTATGTACTCCCCTCTGCAGGTCTTTAATCTTCCAACATTTATCCCATCAGTTCTGTCTCTAGTGAGCCCTTATCCCAAGATGTTTGTCTATTAAATTAAGAGTTTTGCAGAAGGGGAGAGCCATTTAAAGGCTGTAAATCACCAGGCAGTCTCTTAGCTGCTCTCTGCTCCGAGCCCCACTGCATCATCCTACACTCAGCCTGCTGCAGCCACCGCCACCTCCCCTCGGGCCCTGGCTCAGAGGCAGACAGCTCTGGAGCATGGGACCCACACAGACCTGCCTGCTCCCAACCTGGGGCGGGGTGAGGAGTGTACATGAGTCCTTCATGAACCCTCAGGAGCTCCAAAGGCAACTTAGCTCTCACCCCGCTTTTTCCTTTGCCCCCAACAGGGTGATTTTCATGCACCCAAGCCCTTGCGTAGTACCTCAGCTTTGATAACTGTGTCTTTTGATTATATTCAGGCCCCTGACTTGTGATTCTAACCAGAAAGGCAGGAAAATAACACACTTCTGGGACCTGATCCATTATGAGCCAGATGTTGTATGTATCCTCTTGCATTTTCACTGCTTACCTAGATGTCGGGTGACACCATATTCCTATATTACAGACAGAAACGGAGGCCGAAATAAAGAGATGGAGGCCAAGACGGACCACCTACACTGCTCAAGGATTTATAACCCACTAGTAATGGAGCTGGAATTTCGAATCTGAAGCTCTTTTGTACCAAAGCCTTTGATACACAGTCACTCATTCCTAGGAGCTTTCTGAGTGACTACTACGTGTCATGCCACGGACCATGCTAGTTAAAGTGGTAACCAAAGCAGTGGGGACTCCCACACCCTCCTAGAGCATGTCTACCTTGCAGTGATGTCCCCCCTCTCCCTGCCCCAGGATGTTAGAGACATAAGTGCACACTCCTTCTCCCTCCCTCTCTACTTGGTGGTGGGAGACCTAGCCCTGGACTCCTACCACCTTCCAGCTCTTGCTCTGGCCATACTGCTGGCTCTCAAGCAATCACCAGATACTCTGCCACCATGCCCACAGGGGGGCCCCTGCTTGCTGCACAGGCCCACTGACGATCTACCACACGGTGTGTCTTTCCCGGTGCTCTGGACCAACCCCTCCTGCACTTACTCTCCTGTGCTTCCTCGTTCCTGGGGAGGTCTCCAGATCCAGTCCCAACCTTGGCCTGCTTGTTCCTTCCTGCTGTGAGTCACCTTCGCCTGCCCATCCCTCACAAGGTTTATCAGACTTCAAATCAATCACACACGATGGATAAACACAGGGACGAAACCGAGGTGTGTTCTCCATTTATCTCTCATTCCTCAAAAACCCACTGCCCTCTGGCTGCTCCCTGAGGCCTGCTCTCCTGCACCCCTAGGTCGGCCTTCCCCTAAATTCCCCAGCCCCTCAACGACTCTTTCCCTCTCTCACTCATGAGACACTGTCACAGATAAAAAATGATATGAAAGATTCATTCATAATTTGTAGGATAGCAATCACGTGGCACTTGATCAAGAGGCTTGATTCAAGCTTCCCTTTGACCAATTATCAGCCGTGAGTATTAGTCATGTCCCACCCCCTCTCCCCCCACGCTCTTTCCTTATCTATTAAATGGGAATCTCAGAGACTATGATGGCTTTGTAATGTTTCATGTTGGCTAGTCTGAACTACTTTTTCCAGAATCCTCTTTCTTGTATGATTTTGGGTGTGATATGGCACAAGGGAGACCCTCGGCAGTTCCGGAGGGTGGAAAGGGAGCAGCCGCCATTCCATAAGCAGCTGACCTTTCCCTGAGTCCTCCTTCAACATCTCCCACTCTTGGGCCAGGTGCATATGTTTACCTCTGTGACAACTGATGCCAATTCCTTCTGCAGAATACCTACATCACCAAGGCCAAAGGCAGTTCAGAAATAGCATGGGTTTCAGTCCATTCTCATGGGGTCCGGTTTATGCTTGTAAGTTGAACCTGCAACTTTATATCCCCAAATTTATATCCATCTTCTCCTCCTGACTTCCAGCCCTCTAGGTTTTGGGATCCAGCAATGGATGTGGAGAAACCACCTTACAGAGATGCTTAACCAGCTCTCATAATTGCGCCAGGTCAGATACTGTAACATAGATTTGTATGTATATGTGTGTGTGTGTGTGTGTGTGTGTGTGTGTGTGTGTGCGCGCGCGCGCGCATATGTACTCTGGGGTCTGCTTCTCCGGTTGAATTTGATCGATGTAATGGACATATAAAAAGTCACAACATCTCAGGGGCATAGAAGAGTAACTTACGGATCTTCGGGTCAGCTGGGGCGATTCTTCTCCATGCAGCATGTCTGTTGTCACCTGGGGCGACTTTGCTCCCCTGGTGTTTATTCTAGAGCCCAGTGTGAAGGGACAGCAGCTACCTGGGGGAGGCTCTATTTCTAGAGATGGCAGCAGCTCAATAGGACAATTCCCACTGAACAAGCACATTTCAAACACCTGGGATCACTAGCATCCCACTGGCCGAAGCAAATCGCATGGTCAAGCTCAGACTGAAGAAGCAGGAAAGAGCACTCACCTTTTGTGGGAGGAACAAAAGTACATGGTGAGGCTGCAGAGTGAAGAACTGAGGCCGCACTTAAAACACAGGGACTCAAACATTTTGTTGTTGTTGTTGTTTTGTTATTATATGTTTATTTCTAGTCTGCAGAGGCAAAATTTTTTAAAGGAAAGAAATGGTGGGAAAAAGAAACAGAGGCAAAGAAGCATTGAACAGACTGTCAAACTACATTGGGAAGACAGGGGAGGTTGGGCGAGGGGGTCTGTAAGAGACCAGCCGAAGGACTTGTACGCATGCATATAAGCACAACCAATGGATACAAGACACTGGGGGGGGGGGGGGAGGAGGAGAGGAGGGTGGGCAGGTGAAGGCATGTACTGGGGGGTAGGAGAGGCCGGGGGGAGGTCAATGGGGGGGGGGAAGGAGACATATGTACTACTATTTGTAATACTTAAAACAATAAAAATAAAAATAAATTTTTAAATGGCACAGGAATGAGTGAGGAAAGGAGTACACAGGTAGCTTCTATGGTATCCATCCATAATGTTTTATTTCTAAAGCTAGTGTTAGGCAAGTGGGTGGTGGTTATATTATACTTTATAACTTTTGTAAAGCTTATCGAATAATAAAATTTCAAGATAAACAAATATAAAAAAAATACGGGCAGTGAGAAGGTGAATTCCAAATGTACAGAACAGACAGAACCTACAGACTTAGTCAAGGGAGAGTTAGAAAAAGAAGCGTTATAATAATGTAACCCCTCTAATGTATGAAATAATTATTGTGTGAAATGTTTGCTGTATGGAAACCCTCAATACTCTGTAACTTCCAAAATTAATGAACACCCCACTATCTTGATGTAAAAGCTTTGAGGCTTTAAAGTGTAAACACCCTGCTCCCAGCATAAGGCACACTGTCTGGCCCACACTGATAAGGACACAGGCCACTTACCACGGGTCTATATAACTCTGAGAAGGCCTCCAGTTGAGGTCTCCTGCCCGATAAGAAGAGGATTCCACGTCGCTCCGAGAGACAAGCCCCTGATTGCTCTGCTGTGTGAGCCTGAACCAACTGTGGCCGCCTGCCTGTCTCTGTTTTCGTCTGTCCTTCAGCGTGCATCGCCGGGTGGCCTTTGCTGAAGCCTAGGACCCAGTAGGAATAGGTAAATAAACCCTGTGTGATTGCATACTAAAAATATATTTAAAAAAACCCACAGGGACTCAGCAAAGTGTCTGGAAACCGCTGCTGCTGCTCACAAGCAATGCCATATTGGCTATGGCTATGAATGAACTGAGAGATCTCTCTTCCAGCTCCAACTCTGCTGTCAGTGAGCTGCAGGTTATTGGGAAAGTCAGTTCATAATAATCCTTATCCCTAGAGTGAGATCAGTTGAAATAATCTCTTGATTCTCTGATTCTGAGATGGGTTTGTTTTCTCTATTGTATGCCATCATTTTAAATTCCCTCATTTTAAAATACATTTTATAATACAATTTTTAAATTACAAATAAAAATGAAAGACTGCCTTTAAAGTCCTCACACCTAATTCCACAATGGAAATAGTTGTTGGAAGTTTGCCTCTATCTTTCCACATCTTTTCATGACTCTCTGTTTATGCATGTGTTCCACATACACACGACCATATTCTTTCAGATGGCAGCTTGTTCTTGTACTCTGCTATATCATGGTCTGTTCATTTTGGTCTACATAGATGTATTTCAGCCTTTTAAAGTCTTTTGTATTCCTAAGTGTGAACCTGCCAGAATACATTTAACATTAGCTCCTTTAATGATCACTGCAATTCTTCCAGATACAGTACCCCCCTTACCCATATGTTCCAAGGACCCCTGAAATCAGGAATGTATGAACCCTATATATACTATGTTTTTTTTTCTATACAGACATACCTATGATAAAATTGATCAATTTAAAACAACTAATAATAAAATAGAACAATTACACCAATATACTGCAATAAAAGATTTATAAATGTGGTCTCTCTCACTCTCTTAGAACATCTTGTATTTCTTGGGATGACATGAGATAATATAATGCCTCCTTGATGAGATGAAGTGGGGTGAATGCCATAGGCACTGTGCTTAGCCTTAGACCAGGATGGAGACCTCCTGACCACACATGACAAGCACTTTATGGCTTCTTTGTGGCACACCTGCATTGCAGCATCACTACCCTTGCAATTTGGGGGCACTGTTCAGTAAAATACGATTCACTTGAACACAAGCACTATAAAACCAGGACAGTGGATCTGATAACCTAGAAGGTTACCAAGTGACTAACGGGTCAGGAGCACATACAGCATGGAGGGGCTGGACAAACGGATGACGAAGCAGGCTGGAGCTGGATGGAGCGGACAGTACAGCATTTCATCACACTGCTCAAAATGGCATGCAATTTCAAACTTATGAATTGTTTATTTCTGGAATTTTGCCTTTAATATTTCAGACCACAGCTGAGCATGGATCACTGTAACAGTGGAAAGCAAGACTGCAGATAAGGGGAAACTACTGGATGCCTTAGCAAACCAAATGTCGACGAGAACATCTTTGTACCTGCCTTCGCAGAGGGTAACAATGTTTTCTGTAGGATTAGACACCTAAGAAATAGTCAGATGTTTGAAATGTTGATAGATTATTGCCATACTGCCCTCCAAAAACAGCTAGATCCAATTTACAAACTCACTGACATTATATAGAAACTAGATGCCCGGTGCATGAATTCGTGCACAGATGGGGTCCCTTGGCCTGGCCGGTGATCAGGGCCAATTAGGAAGGCCAGCTGGCCAGGGGAGGGACTGTGGGAGATTGGCCAGCCATGGGAGGTTAGCTGTGGGAGTGCACTGACCACCAGGAGGCAGCTCCTGTGTTGAGCATCTGCCCCCTAGTGGTCAGTGTGCATCATAGCAACCAGTTAACCCATCATTCTGTCGTTTAGGCTTTTATTTATATAGGTACCATTTCTCTGAGTCCTTACCAATACAGAATATCATCAATTTTTTAAGATTCTTTTTTTTTTTTTTTTTGCTATTTGAATGAGTTGCATGGTTTTCACAGGACTGTTATGATGAGCGATATCAATAGGCACAGGCAAAGGATATGAGCACCTCTGATGTTAGTAAAGAGCACAAACTTAAATGCATGAGGACTAACTTAACTCGCATCAAAGCAGCAAGGAGACATGCAGTGTTCTCACTGAAAGGGCAAGTTCATCAGCCTACAGCCTGCAGGAAGAAGCCTTCAGCAGGTGATACCATCTAAACATATTAAA
This sequence comes from Corynorhinus townsendii, assembly GCA_026230045.1. Classification (NCBI taxonomy): domain Eukaryota; kingdom Metazoa; phylum Chordata; class Mammalia; order Chiroptera; family Vespertilionidae; genus Corynorhinus; species Corynorhinus townsendii. Next base: position 163,727,291 of record JAPDVU010000005.1, on the reverse strand, counting down.
AGTCACACTGAGTTAGCAAGAAGCTTCTGAGCAGTTGGCAGAATGATGGTCCCCCAAAGATGTCCAAGTCCTAATTTCCAGCACATATGGATATGTTACCATACAGGACAAAAGGGAAATAGCAGATGGGATGACAGTTAAGGACATGAGATGGAGAGACCATCCTGCATCATCCAGGTGGGTTCAATCTAATCATATGAATCCTCCCAACTCTGGTCAGAGGGAGAGCACACAGAGGAGTGCTCAGAGAAATTCGTCGTTGCTGGCTTTGAAGATGGCAGAAAGGGGCCATGAGCCGAGGAATGAACAGGGACGCAGATTCCCCCTTAGAGCCTCCAGCAGTACAGTCCTGTCAGCATCTTGATTTTAGCCCAGTGAGATCCATGTCAGACCTCTCACCTGCAGAACTGTAAGATAACAAGTTTCTGTGTTTTAAGCCTCTGAGTTTGGGGTAATTGTTACACTAGCAACAGAAAAGGAATACAGCCCATCCTCACTGTGTGCTAGAGCACGGAGCGGCCATTGTCTCCTTTTGGTTCCTTCTTAATGAGACGTGAGCCACCCTCCTGCTTACCCACCAGGTACAAGGAAATGACAACAGCCACAGGACATGTATCAATATATCTGCTATAAGGACTAAGAGAAGGTCCATTTAGGCCATTTTTGTAGGTATCATCTGCCAAGCAGATACAAATGCAACATGAAGACTTGCTTGGCTTAATAAAAAGTAATATCTCAATCGTGCTTCCATTTCATTTCTTTAATTGTGAAGGTGTTAATCAGCTTTTCATATGGTAATTGACCATTTTTTAATTGCTGGCTTACAGCTTTGACAAACTTCTCAAATATGTTTTTGGCCTTGTCTTAATGATTTGTTAAAAACTCTTTATATATTCTATATACAAATTTTTGTCCATAATACCTATTGCAAATATCTCTCCCAGTACTTCAAATTGATACATACACACACACACACGCAAGATGTAGCTAAAGCAGTGCTCAGAGGAGGATTTATAGTTTTAAATATTTATATTAAAATGCTACAAATGCCTAGAAGCAATGATCTAAGTGTCACCTTAAAAAACAGGAACAGAGAACAATGTAAACTCAAGGTAAATAGAAGAAAGGGAATACCAAAGAGCAGAAGGCAATGGAATACAAAAATTAACAAAGCCAAAAGCTGGTTCTTTTAAAAGAACAACAAAATTGATCAACTCTTAGGCAGAATAATTAAGAAACAAGTACAAGAGCACAAATTACTAAATGTACAAAGTGAAAAAGAAGTTATTACTATAGATCTTACAGACATTAAAAAGGTAATAAGAGAATAGTATATAAATGACTTAATACCAACAAATTGGACAACTTCGAATCAATGAAAAGGTTCCTTAAATAATACAGCTGGCCCAAATTAATATGGATGAAGCATACCCTATTATCATGATCAAGTTTTTTATCTAAGACCTTATCACATAGAAACTCTTGGCTCAGCAGTCTTTATTGGATTAATTCTACCAAATATTTAAGAAAAAATAATAGTAATATTTCACCATGTCTTTTAAACCACAGAGGAACATGAAACACAACTCAATGCACTGTGTGAGATTAGCATAACTTTCATACCCACAAAGAATTTACAAAAAAAAAAAATTACAAACCAATTCCCTTCATGAGCATAGACACAAAAATCCTTAATAAAGTAATTGCATTAGTAGTCAAATACAATTCCCAAACAAGATAATTTACCATGCTCATAAAGGGCTTGACCCAGCAATGCAAGGTTTATTCTACATTCACCAAATTTTTCACTTTAAAATGGTTGATTGAATGATATGTAAATTTCTCCTAAATAAAAATAATCAAAGCATATAGTTAACCACATAAACAGAATAAAGGGGGAAATCCTACAATCATTTCAATAAATGCAGAAAACACTGTTTTTTACAAAATCCAGCATCAATTTATGATAAAATTTCTCAGAAAATACAGTATACAAGAAAACATCCTCAATCTATTTAAGGGCATCAATAAAACAGAGAGACATTATCCTTAATGGTATTGTATTGACCGCTAAGAGGTCAGAAACGTGAAGAGGATTCCCATTTTCACTACTTTTATTCAACATTGTACTGGAAATCCTGACCATTTTCAATAATAGTAAAAGGCATAAAGATCAGGAAGGAAGAAGTACACTGTCTATTTGGAAATGAATGATTGTTTATAAAGATAGCCATAAGGAATCTGAAAAGTGATTACAAGATGCAATACGTAAATTTAGCAAGATTGTAGGACTCTAGGCTTTCTTTAGAAATCAGTTTCATTGGTATAAGTACAAATATGCAGTTGGAAAATAAAATGCAAAAACAATTCCCCTTATAATAACATAGAAATGTAAAATATTAGGAAAATATTTTTGAATACATGTATCACATCTTTATTCTGAAAACTAAAACATATCGTTAAGAAAAAATTAGGAAGATCAAATTACCAAAGTCTATGGTACTGGTATTGGAATTGACAGGCCAATGCAATAGAACGTCCAAAAATAGACTCACACTCATCTTATTTTTGTTTTAACAAAGGCACCTGAGCAATCGAATAGTAAAACAAAAAGTCTTTTCCACAAATGGTAGTGAAGAAATTGAATATTTACATGGGGGGGGGGGGGTGGGAAACTGAATGTCAACACATTATTTTCATGTGAGGAATAAGCAGAGTTTTCTTAAACAGCTCATAGAAATCATAGCCATAAAAGAAAAAAAATGTGACAAATAAGATCTCAAAAATTAAAAATTTTGCTCCACAAAAGATACCATTAAAAAAATGAATGGACAAGCCATAGACTAGAAAAAAATATTCATAAAGACTCAAAAGGGTTTTATCTAGGGCAAATAAAAAATTCTTATAACTCAACAATAAAAAGACACACAATAAATAGCTAGCAAAGTATTTGTCTATTCTTCCCAGAAGAAATGTACAAATGACCAGTGAGCAAGTGATGAAGAGTTCATTACCATTAGTCATCTTGGAAATGCAAACTTAAACCACAAAAAGAGATGTCACCGCACACCCACCAGAGTGGCTAAAATGCTGCTAACATTAGACATGATCCAAGACATGGAACAACCAGGTTCTCTTACATTCTTGGTGGCACAATGACATAACTACTGTGGGGAAAAGTTCTGACAGAGTCTGAAAGATAAATATATACCCACTATGATCCAGCAAATCCATGAAAAGAAATGAACTACTGATAGCTCAAAACATTAGACTGAGTGAAAGTGACTGCACCTGGGAAGAGGGTGCGTTAAGAGACTGGGCACGAGGAAACTTCTTGGAATGATGGGAATGTTTTATCTCTTGATAGGGATTTGGGTTGCACAGGAAATGCATTTGCTAAATCTCAGTGCATGCCTCAAGATCTCTGCATTGCTCGGCCTGTCAATTTAAAGACAAGAGAAAAAATTCTAAGTAAATATTGAATCCTGTTAATGCCATAAATGCTGAAGTCTTTAGAATGAATGTACAGGTGCTTGCAATTTCCTTAGAAATGCAAAAAAAAAAAATCAATCAACGGATGGATACATATTTTATAGAACAAGTATAGTAAAATGTTATGGTGCTTTGAAAATAGTCTGGCAGTTCTTCAAAAGGTTAAACATAGAGTTACCATATGACCCAGCAATTCCACTCCCAGATCTAAGCCCAAGAGAAATGAAAACAGATGTCCACACAAAAAGATGTATACAAATGTTCTCAGCAGCATTAGTCATAAGAGCCAAAAAGTGGAAACAACCCATATGGCCATCAGCTGATGAAAGGATAAATGGAATGTGGCACACCCACATAATGGAGTGTTACTGGATAATAAAAAGCAATGAAGTTATGATCCAGGCTGTAGCATGGATGACCCTTAGAGATTCTGCTAAGTGAAAGAAGCTAGTCACAAAAGGTTACATATACTAGTAGTATGATTCTATTCACATGAAAGGACCAGAATACCAGAATATGCAAATCTATAGAGACAGAAAATAGACTGGTTTCCTAGGGCTGTGGGATGGTGACAAGGACATGGGAATTGGGAATGGGAAGGGGAGTGGCGGATAATAGGTGTGGTTTTTGTGAAGTGATAAAAATATTCTAAAATCAATTGTGATGGTTGCACAACTCTGTGAATATGCTAAAAAGCATTGAATTGTATGTTTTAAATAGATTACTTGTATAGTATGTGAATTGTATCCCAAAAATGCTATCATGCAATGTATTAATAATAAAATGCAGGTGGTGGGTATACAAAATTATTTCAACTCTGCTACATATTTGAAAACTCTTAAAACAATCTGAAGATCTTGACTGGAACTGTTACAGGTTTGGAGATGAATATGGACAAAACTGGGTTTTGTACACTATTGAGACTTTCTAGTTAGAATAGGTCCCCTGCTGTTTAAATCCCTTTTCAGCACCCGCGATGTATATGATCTCAGGCCACCTCCAATGAGTGTGATAGGAGCCATTATGCCACCACTGCCCACCATAAATGGAGCACGTGTGTGAGCAGAAGAGATACATGCAATATGCATGCCCACCATTCTTTGCCATCCCGTTTACAGACATCATTCGGATGCCCCAAGAGCACAGGATTCTGAGGACTCATAATGCATGGATGTTCAGGAGACTCAAAGCAAGTACAAGACATGTGTGTTATACCTACACTGAGCAAGCGGTGATACTGACAATCCTACGTCCACACATCCCCAGGTCTGCAGGCTTTACACGCCTAACTTTTTCATTTGCATGATTCTGAGACCTTTCAGTATCTGCAGTACCTTCCTCTTTAAATCTTTAGTTTCTCCTAACCTCCCAGGTATAACAAGAATGAAGCAACATGGCTCAGGTAAGGTCTGATCAGTGAGGAATAGAGAGCAATTATCCTTCCTCATCTAAAAGATTTTACTTCTATTAGTACAATCTAGAATTACAATAGCTTTCCCTGGAAGCCATAGCTCACTGCTATGAAACTTAACACCAGTTAGTCTATTCCCCTGTGTTACCAAGTACACTATGTTTTTTTCCATCTTTACCTAAAATGCCCCCTTTTTTGTAAACGAAAGGATTTTCCTCAGCATGTGTGTTCAGAGTGCTAAGTGTCTGACTGCCTGGTTTAGTAGCCACCTCGCTTTCAGAGAGCTGCTTCTCTGGATTTGCGTCACTTTCATGATGAATAAAGCATAGAGAATCACTCTCAGCTGGCGGTGATATTCATAGGCTTCCCAGATTGGAAGAGACCTTAAAAGACCATCTTGTCCCTCCTCCTGTCACCAAGCACCATGACATCTACACCAATCCTCTTCAGAGAGAGGGCAGCAGCTGTCACCAACCCACCCAGATCTATAGGCTGTCCCTCTGTGACCCTGCCTCAGGTTAGCAGATTCCCGTTGATTAACAGTTTTGAGAGCCTTGGGTGAATGCAGTACTGAAATTAGCAGGAAGTCATGGAAATAATTCGCCTGCACTCAGCTTCTTGTGCCGACAGCATCTGACAGACAAGGCAAATGTGGACAGGCAGAGATACTGGGCTGGCCAAGGGTGATGGGGGGCTTGGAGATCCCTGCACCTACGCCAATAATTACTGACTCCCAGGCATCCACATGGAAAAGAGGAAGCTATGCATACAACTTTGTCTCAGCACATACTGCCCTCAGCTGATGAAGGGCGAGATCTTCCAAGGAAAATGGGTAGAGGGTCACTTCTGTCCCAAGACTTAGGCCCTCTTCCTGGTGAGCGACCAGCATTCGGAGGGCAGGGAGATTTATCTTGTTCTTTTACATTCCTGCCAGCCTCGTGGGATCACAGATCTGGAGACAGGATGTGGGTCATGGGATACCAAAATCGGTCCTTGAGTTATGGGATTCAAACAGCATTAGCTACTCCAAAATGCTTATTAACTACTGTGGGGGTTTCAACGTGTGTCCATAATTTGTTTGAGACTCCTGCCTCCAGAAATGGAAATTCACTCCCCTCCTCTCAAGCTTGGGCTGGATTTAGGGATTCGCTTCTAACAAGTAGGGAGTGGCAAGGGAAAGGTGCCAAGTTCACGATGAAGGAAACTGGCAGGCACCCCCCTAACCAAGCGATTAAGGGTAAACAGTGAGGTTGATGTCAGGTAGCAGGCTGGCTTCTGGGCAGGCGTGCAGACTGTGCAGCCATGCACGGCTCCGCCCTCTGAGGAGCCCCACCCTTCTTTCAGCTCTGCTTTTGGCATATTGAAATACTTAATGCTTTTCTCTTTGAATTTGTGTTTTGTAAATTAAGTCGGATGGAAAAACAGAGCATGTGTGTGAGCAGAAGAGATAGATACATGCAATATGCATGCCCACAATGCCTTGCCACCCTGTTTACAGACAGCGTGCGGATGCCCTAAGAGCACAGGGTTCCGAGGACTCAGGATGCATGGAAGTTCAGCGAGAATCAAAGCAAGTACACAGCACATGTGCTACACCTATGACTGAGCAAGCAGGGACACTGACAGCCTTTAGAAGTCACACCTCCCATTGGAACCAGACTTGCTTTGAAGGAAGGCAATGGTTCTATAAAACATAAATCACCAAGAAACCCTATCCTATCCTATCTTACTCATGTTACTTTCTGCTTCAGTCTATTACTAACATTAAAAATGATAACAGAAGGAAAGTGAAATACAAGGCCACCAATATTCCTTTTCCTTTTAGCCTTTTCTTATTCTTGAATGAGCAGAAGGTAGAGAGTGATGGTAGAATCACTCTGTTCTTTGGGTAAGAACAAAATGCATACGTAGACTTCAAAATACAAATTGTGCAATTTTGATGAATCTGCATGTAAGTTAAATGTCCTTATATTTTTCCTTAAAACTGTCATCACGCAATATAAACATAAACGATAATATTCATGGCATCATGTAAAATGTTATCTTTTCTTTATTTAGGGTGTCATTAAATAAATGGCAAATAAAAACAATGTAAGAAGTTGAGAAGGAAATTGTAGAGAAAAAGGGAAAGTTTTATATTTTAGTGCCTTTAACTTTTTTTTTTTTTTGCTTTTTGAACACACAGCTTCACTTTTTCATTTTACACTGAGCCCTGAAAATTACATAGCCACCCTGCATATACCCCAATATGATGTGAATACTTCTGATATTCTTCTCCAGAATCCTTAACTCTAGTCTAATCACAAGTAAGAGTCCAGGTAAACTCAAATTCAGGGAAATCCTCAAAATACCCAAATAGCGTTCTTCAAATGCATGTCCACCATTCTTTGTGTGCACATCATGAAAGGGAAGAAAAGACAAAGACCCTATTGCATAGGGAGGAGAAAAGAAGACACGATGACTAGATGCAACATGGTCCTGGGAAAAGGGCTGGACCAGGAAAAGGTGGAAAGGAAAACTGGTGAAATCCAAGTAAGCCCGTGGTTCAGTTAAGCACACTCATATTACATACGCACATTAACTACTTAGTTTTGATAAATGTACCATCAGTATATAAGATATGGACAATAGGGGAAGAAACCAAATGGCAGGTTTATGGGAATTCTATGTTCTACCTTTGTTACTCTTCAGTAACTCTAAATTATTTCAAAATAATTTCCTTTTTCAAAAAAAGCATCAACTCAAGGTCTACAATGTGCAGAGCACCACTAAATGTGTGTTCATACTTTTATTCTTCTTTAATCTTCATAATAGCACTATGAAGTGAATATATATATACACACACACACTAGAGGCCCGGTGCACGAAATTTGTGCACTCGGGGAGGGGGGTCCTCAGCTGGCCTGCGCCCTCATGCAGTCCGGGAGCCCTCAGGGGATATCTGACAGCCATGGAGGTAGGAGAGGCTCCTGCTACCGCCACTGCGCTTGCCAGCCGTGAGCCCAGCTTCTGGCTGAGCGGCACTCCCCTTGTGGGAGCACACTGACCACCAGGGGACAGCTTCTGCATTGAGCGTCTACCCCTGGTGGTCAGTATGCGTCATAGCAACTGGTCATTCCACTGTTTGGTCGATTTGCATATTAGCCTTTTATTATATAGGATATGTGTGTATTCTATATAATAAAAATGTAATATGCAAATAGTCGTTACTTCGTGAAGCGTAACAACTGACCACATAACGGTTCAGCAGAAGGGTGGGGCAATGAGCTACAAGTGGGCAGCGGAGAGCTATAGGAGGGGGTAGGGCAGCAAGCTATGAAGGGGAGGCTGAAGGGGCAGAGGGAGCTACAGGAGGGCGACAGTGAGCTACTGGCTACAATCGGGCAGTGGCGAGATACAGGAGGGGGCAGGGCAGCAAGCTATGAGGGGAAGGGGGAGGGGGGAGCTGCAGGAGGGCGGGGCAGTGGGCGGAGAGCTACTGGTGCACGGATTCATGCGCAGGGCTACTAGTATATATATATGTGTGTGTGTGTGTGTGTGTGTGTGTGTGTGTGTATTTTCCATTTCACAATAAAGAAACTGAACTCAAAATGCCAAAGTGATCACCTAATATCATAAATATCTAAAGCGGTGAAGCCAGGATTATACCAAGCCCAACGATCACTTTTTTCTCTAAACATCATTGTTCCTCATTGCCTCCTAGATAAAATTCAGATTCAAAGCCTTGTAAACCAAGATCTTCCTTCTCTTGCTTTAGTTCCAGGCTTATATTCTTTTCCATTGTATTGCTTCACACATACAACTTCCCACCAAATTTAGCTTCTTTCTGATCACAAGGCACAGTCTGCATCCTCCCTGCTTTATGTCCAGATTCACACTGCTTCCCCTGCCTACACGCCCCTCACCCCCCACCTGAAATATCCACAAATCAAATCTTCCTTGTTATTTAGGACCCAGTTCTACTGCTTCTTTCTCCTTGAAACCTTTCCTTATCTTTCCTCTGGAGTGGTCGCCCTCCTTTTTCTCAAATGCACAGTAGTGTGTGAAATTCTATATGATTAATAATTAAAAATAGCAATAATAAACAACAGTAATGTGAAACAGTTACCATGCCAGGCACTGTCCTGAATGCTGTTCATGTGCCATCTCATTGCATCCTCACACACAGCAGTCCTCTGAGGTAGATGCAAATGTCTCATCTATTTTACAGATTTCAAACAACAACACGGAGCCCAGCTGGTGTGGCTCAGTGGTTGAGCACTGACACATGAACCAGGAGATTAGAGTTCAATTTCCAGTCAGGGCACATGGCTGGGTTGTGGGCTCGATCCCCAGTAGCGGTGCGTAGGAGGCAGCCAATCGATGATTCTCTCTCATCATTGATGTTTCTATCTTTCTCTCCCTGTCCCTTCCTCTCTCTGAAATCAATAAAAACATATTTAAAAAAAAACACACAAACACACAAGAAAACACCGAGACCCATAGAATTTAAGTAAATCACCCAGGTCACAGAGCTACTACTAGTAAAACCATAAAATTATATAATTTCTGAATGAAGGATTTCTTAAAGTCAACTAACTCAACCCGTTACCCAATGCTTAAACTTTCTTTAGCGTGTGAGGAATCTAGATCCACAGACATTATAATGGCTTTTTACAAAACAGGCCCCTGGAACAAATGGGTTAGAAAGAACCCAAGAATCCTAACACAAGGCTGTCTCCATCAGGCCACGTACAGCTTCACACATTTTTGCCCGACGGATATCCTCGGCCCATCAGGAGCACTGGCAGAACATCACAGCCATGCAAGGATGAAGAAGCCTTCCCACAGTTCCTAGGAGAATCTACGAACGGTCTCTGCTGTGGAGCATTATGACCTGTGGATGGAAGTAGTCTTCCGTCTGCAGTACCCAGACCAGCAGCATCAGCATCTTCTAAAAAAAATCTTGTTTAAAATGAAAATTATTGGACTTGAAATGAAAATTATTGGTATGAAATGAAAATTATAAACCCAAGACCAACTAAATTAGGAACTCTGAGGATGGGCTCCAGGATTCTGGTTCATGAGCCTTCCAGGAAATTAGGCTACATGTTGAAGTTTGAGAACTACTGCACTAGGGTGAATGATAAGGCACAGATGGAGATGTATGTTAGCACCATGGCAATTCCGTGAGTTTTCCGGGCTACTGTGTGTGATTGAATTGTTTGTTTCATGAGGCCCCTGGTTTTCTTCTTTCTTAATAGACTCACTAATCCATAGCATCTGAATCAGGAAGAACAGGTGAGAAGATTCCTTTGAGCTGGACAAGGTCAGCATCTTGGCTTATCTCAGATCTATTCTTCTCCTCTCTCTTGGGGGAGAGTTATCACACGGGTCCTCCATATAAAAAAGGTTAATGCAAAAAATATCAGGAATTCCTCTTATGAATGTGAGAGCTTTCTTCAGGCTCTTGTTAATGCAGCTGTGCCTTAATGTTCTGCCTAACATGGTAGCTTGAGTTATGTTTTCAAGCTCTTAATTCCTCTAAATAATGATTCCATCCACACACTTTGTTTTGCAGTATCTCCCTTTATTGGTGGAATATATTTCTCTGTCTCACCGATGCTGACCGTGGCATACTGACCTGGTTTTTGCCAATGGAGTGTAAGCAGATGTGACATGAGCAGAGGCTTTACACTTGCTAACATAACAGGGTCCTATTGATCACCTTAACCCACTGTAAGAAGAGCAAGCCCCAGATAACCAAAGAGGAGGGTGGAGCATGTGGATCATACTTGAATTCAATCCTTTGCCTAATGCCAAGCTCAGATGACACCAACTGACCCACAGACAACTCAAAGGTTCATGAATAAGAATATAAATATTCATTGTAAGGCACTAAGAATTCGATGTGTGTTATCAACAATAACTACTACGCTAAGACTATCTCAGAGCTACCCAAAACTCTGTAGCCAACCTTCACAAGAGAAGAAGAAATATAAGCACCCCAAGTACCTCCATGAAGAGGTCTGAGAATATGACCAAGACACCAGAGACAATTCTGCTTCTGCTTAGGATGGAGGAGTTCAAGACAGACTACTGCTCCCACAACTAAAATTATCAGGAAATATCATATACCTCTTAAAGACATTGGAGGACTCTAGACACTAAGAAGTCTAAAAGAATTAAATTTCAGGGAGAGTTGAGCCTTTCCTACACGAGCCAAGAATACTGGCTGCTTTTCTCTCTGGTAGCATCTGCCATGTTTAGGCAAGAGATGGTGGAAGGCTCAAGCCTTCCATAAGCATAGGTTTTGTAAGGGGTAATGATAAGTTAATAACGACTTTCATTGTCATATGATAAATTGAAACTTGTAGGACTTCACACCCCAAAACAGCACTAGTTCTCCTGGGCACCAGTTCTTCCCCCCAGGACTTCAGCTAAGTACATGATGTCATTGCAAAAGGTTGAGGACTGGACTGGAAAGAGAACACTTTCCCTTCACTTTATGGTCCCAAGGGCTCAAAGTTCTACTAGAGAAAGGGACCAGTAATACACACAGGCTACATCTTGATCTTGGATATTTGAAACCAGAGGTGAACTGAAACTAAATAAAGCTGCAACTCAGATGTGACCTAACCCAACTCATGACTGAATCTAAATGAAGTCATCAATTATTCTTTCTCACTGAGGAATTTTGTCTCTCTGGGGTAAGAGAACATTTACTCCAGTTTCAATGGTTGTTTAGAACACAATATGTGGCATACAACGAATTGTCAAAGTCTGCAAAGAAATAGGCAACTGCTACCCATAAACCAGAAGAAAAATAGTCAATAAATACAGACCCACGGGTGACTCACATATGACCCACAGGTATTGGAATTAACAGATAATGACTTTAAAAACTTAAAATTGTGCAGTAAAAGAAGAATTAAAAGATAGGTAAAAATGAGAAATGTAATTGAGAAAGAGAATCTGTAAAACAGTTCAAAATAAACACTCTGAAACGGAAAAGTAAATTATCTAAAAGAAAGATTTAATTGGATAGGCCTAACCATCAGTCCTGATGAATAAAATAACAGTGAATCCAAAAACAAATCAATAGAAATTAGACAACCTGAAAGACATAGAGAAAAAATAGTAAAAAGATACTTGTAAGACAATGACAAATGATGTAATTGGAGTCATTGAAGGAAAGAATAGAACAGAAAAAATACTAGAAAAGCTAATGGTCAAAGATTTTCCAAAATCGATGAAAGATATCAAATTGTAGATTCAAAAATATCTCTGAAACTCAACTGGGTTGATGATAGTCCTAACCAATCTCTAATTTCCCCTTGCGCCAGGGTCTGTTTTCCCTCTGCTCACTCTCATGGATGAAACTCCTGACTCTAACGCCTACTCTAGGGGCTCTCAAACTCTCTCATGGAACCCTCACTGTACTGAAGAAGTCCAGCTTGAGTTGTCAATGCCTCTATTTCTCTTGGCCTCAAGACTAATCTCCCCACATCAAGTAAGCCACAAAAGCAAGTGGTGATTGGGTGCTCTCCACATCCATATGCTGCTTGTATAGTGAACACCTGACCCAAAGACAGCTCCTTTATAAGGCCGGTGATGTCTAATTTTTTTTATGAAGTCAAGTTTCTGCCCAGTAGGAATACTTTTAATTAACTAAGCAAATCTCCAGGAAAGAAAATTGAAGGGATTGGTAAACCCATAAGAAGAACAGAACGAAGCATTGGGTTTAGAGATGAAAAGCCAACATGATAAGGAGATTGTGTGAGGCTTGGAGAGAAGATCCCTGGAGCCACCTTGGATTATTCATTCGTTTAATCTGTGCGAGATGCAGAGCACTCAAATTTCATTTGCAGGTCTGCAACAAATGCTTCTAGAGTGTCTGCTGTTTTTGCCAGCACAAGCAAAGCCGTGGTCCGGCCAGAACAGCCCACATTTTTGTCTATGAATGATATGAAGGCCTTGCCTGCAACCTGATTCTGTCATGGTTAGCCCAATGCAACGATCCTAGATTCTGAGATTGCTATACCAACAGGTCCTAATGGTTGTGACCCCTCTCTGTCCTAGTTCATTCCACCCTTGCCCCACCTACCAGTCTCCTCCTCCATTAGATATGCCTATTAGGAGTTCGTTAAAATCAACAAATATTAACTGGATACCAACAATGTGCAAGCCACTATGGCACTTGTAATAAATAGATACAGCAAATAGTTTTGGGAGGTTTTCTGTGTGTTTTTTGTTGTTGTTTGCATGAAAATTGATTAATCAATAGAGGCAGTTAAGGGAGCTTTGTTATGAAGGATTCTGAGGCCTTTTCCAAGCAGTATGGTAAGGAATGTGGTGATTGATTATCAATGTCTGCCTGGAGCAAGGAATGAGGGAGAGGCCGCACATTCCATACCTGACAAACTGCTGAAAGGGATACAAATGTGTATTAAGGGAGCCCCTGTCCCAAGGAGTCTCTCCATCTACTGGAAAGACAGATAAATACAAGTTGCTAAATCACAAACACCCAAGCCAATAGTGAAATATCAACAAATGCTATGACAACACATGTGGGAGGGCAATTTATCTTAACAACAAGGACCGAGAAAGGTTTCTGTAGAGGGGGAGACGTGGATCTGAGCTCTGCCTTAAATGTAATTAAAACATTTGTGAGTCCAGGTCGAAGTTACAACTGCAAGTGGCTTTTGGTCATTTAATTTTGAGCCACTTCTTTTTTTTTTTCTTTTCAAATCCAGCACTTCATTTTGGACTCTGTGAGCTTGATGCCTGGTCTTATTTGAGTTGGGGAAGCCAATGTCAAGCATGATCTCCTGGTTCCTTCCCGAGTTCCTTGAAGACAACATTTCGTGACCTCCAGCTCAGGCTATGCACAATCCCACTCCCAACCTACCCAACCTGCAGCACATTAAGGGCTGGGATCCATGGGCAGAAGAGGATTTCCAGTGGCTGACAATATACCCATTGGCATACTCTCAAGTGTTAGTCGCCTTCCTTGAAATATTACATTCTCCTATTTACAAATGACACAAAGGACTTGGAAATAAACTAGTATTTATAAATTTAATTTGTCCTTTTTTTTTTTTTTTAATCAGAGACTGTCTGTCTGGTGAAATTCAAATGTGGGAATCAAACAAAGTTAGGTTCTCCACTGTATGAACAGAAGGAGAGAGATGGCTGGATCTACTCAGGAGGTAGGCCCTGATTCAGCCATTTGCAAGGGTAAGCAAGTAACTGACCATATAGTACAAAGGAAGGGCAAAAGCCAACACATAAGAGCAAGGAGTTTTCTACACAGTAACCCTGCAATGAATGTTCTGGGCAGGACTAGGAAGGAGTGAGCAGATGGGCAGAGGCATAGGAAAAGAAGGAAGTTCCTGCCTCACCTGTCAGTTTTAAAGGTTCTCCCCAGACTCAGTAACTGCTTAAGAACTTGGCATATCAGGGCTAAACTCAGCAGTCATCTTCCTTTTGAAAGCACAGGACAACCTCCGCCAAGACAAAGCACTGGATGAATCATTTGAGAATAATAATTCTGACTAGTTATAAATGTATTTGAGTTCAGAGAAGAAAGGTAAACATGATCTGAAAAGATTAGAAAAACCTCCTGAATGAGACTGGATTTGGATTGACCTTGAAGAATAGGAGGAAATATTTACATAAGGTAATAATAAGCTTTAGAAAAGTAGGGGTTTAGATATGAATACATATATCCATTTAACAACAGGTAAATAACAAGAGGATACATTTCAGGAAAGGTAACAACATAAGCAAAGGAGCAGAAACATGATTCAACATGACTTGCTTGGGGATGAGAAAGCTAATTTTTAAAAATTTATCTTTACTGTTGAAAGCATTACAGATGTCTCCCTTTTTTTCCCCACTGACCCCTCCATCCTGTCCCTGCCCAACCCCCAGGCCTACCACACTATTGTCTGTGCCTATGGATTATACATACTATATGCATATGAGAAAGATAATTTTTATTTGACTGATGAGCAGGTAACACTAGGAGATGTTTGCATGGGTGGGAAGGAGTCAGATTTGGGAGGGCCTTCAAATCGGTGAAGTTTGGACTTAGGTCAGAAGCCAGCATTGAGATTTATCAATAGGCAATAGAGCACAGAGGAGTGGCAATATGAGTACAAGACTTGAAGAAGATAATTTTTGTAGCTCAGTAAAGAGGAATTGGCATTGGGGGGCTGGCTTGGAGACTGTTGCAGAACTCTAGCCAGAGGCACTGAAGACCTACAACATATGGTTAGATGCTCAAAAATAGCCATAAACTGAACGGATGAAGTCTAGATTGGGGGAAATGGTGGCAGGAATGGAGATAAAATGTCAACTCAGAGAGACCATTCAAATGAACAGATGTCAAGTCTCCAAGACAAACTGGATACACAGGTGAATAATTTGAAGAAAGAGCTCTCTAGATATACATGTCCACCTTAAATGACTTCCTATATGATTTCCTCAGGGAAAATAATATATCATTCCACTTCGGCATTAGATTTCACTTCAGGTCTAATTCAGGCAACAAGGATGAAAAGACTTTCTAATGTAAGCTCTCGCTTCAGCCAGTGGTGGGGACGCCAACAAAACCCATCACGACGTCATTTAAGGATGGTTCTCACCCAATTTGACAAACTCCATCTTCTCAAAATTTCTCAAGGAATCCACCAAATCTGCATCGTGTGAGAAGGGACTGACCTTCCCGGAGGGCCTCCCCAGGTGTTTTCTATGCATTTAATCCTCACATCAACCCTGTTGATATTGCACATGACACTTCCCCCTTAATGACAAAGAAACAGTGGCAGGGGTTGTAGGCCCTGGGCTTCCAGTCTGCCTATCTCTGAACACACCCTTCCATCCATGCTATGCAGGGCCTATGCTTCAAAACCCAAGGGCATTTTTATTCTTTGATTCAAAGCAACAGGTTGTAAATAGCTCTCTCTCTCCAAGTGCCCAGGTCAAAAATAGTCTTTATAAGTTAAAAAGAAAAAAAAAATCATAAGACAGGAAAGTTCCCAGAAGACAAGACTTGTCTCTCTAGTGTGACTTGATTCAAGATAAAGTTGAAAACAGAGATTTTGTTCCCAAAAGAGCTTTTAAGAAAGTGCACATTTTGCCTTCCAGGCCTCACGTGTGCCTGTTCCTCAGTCACCTTAATTCTCCCCTTCTCTCAATGGATGCATGTTCTGACCTTTGCCTGGCTGATCCCTCGGATTTCACGTGCAGACGCAGCTCACAGGTGGATTCAGGGCACTCTGTCTTGCACCTCTCCTAAGGCAGCACCTGTTGACCTGAAGCACCCGAAAGGCCACAGACTTGATGATAGTTGGAACTGCTGCAAGGCCATCTTTGGCGTCTCCATAATTCCCACTTCAGCTGCCTATTTCCACTTCCAGACTCCTGAGCTGTCATTGCTCTGTCCTGAGGGAGAAATACAGATAGGCTGGGGCAATGGCAAGTGCCCTGGCAGGAGATGGGATCTGAATAAAAAAGCATATCAAGCTCTAGCTGGTTTGGCTCAGGGGATAGAGCATCAGCCTGTGGACCGAAGGGTCCTGGATACAATTCCAGTCAAGGGCATGTACCTCGGTTACAGGCTCCTCCTTGCAGGAGGCAACCATCTATGTGTTTCTCTCACATCCATATTTCTCTCTGTCTTTCCCTTTCTCTTCCACTCTCTCTAAAAATCAATTTAAAAAATATCCTCGGGTGAGGATTAAAAAGAAAAAAGAAAGCGTATCAAAACCTTCCCTAGGATTTATGTAGACTGAGCTTCCATCAGGACACGTGAGTCCATTTCAGCTGGCCAGTGAACACACCTGCGGGGGATGGGGGGGAATACAATGGATGATCCCTAAGTGTAGGCTGGAAAGGAAGATATGAACACCTTTGCTGGTGAATGTATGTGATAGGGAAGAGACATGAGGAGGGTCTGGGAATGATTAGGGTTTTCATTCATCAATATGACTCCTTTTTGAGTGCCAGGCAATGTGCCAGTTGGTGGGACAAAGCAGACAGAATCCGTGTCTAAGGCTGGCACCCATCGTGTGATCACACAATGCATATACTGCAAACTACTTAATGAAGAAAAATAGTCCTGGGAGTTATGAGCATTTATAAAAGGAGCCCTGACCTAGTCTACAGGGTGGGAACTGTCGCAGGCAGGAGGGGCTCAACATGTGAAGGTCCTGAGAGGGAAGCAGTCCCGCATGCTCTGAGCCCAGTGTGTAAGATGGGGCCAGTCTGGCTGGAGACGGAGTGGCACAGCCCAGGGATGAAGACGGGGTGAGACTCAACCTTGGCAGAATGCTAGGGGCCACACAGAATTGTGCTGACTGGTTGACAGAGAACCTGTTTTGCTCACTGATCGTTGGGCACCATTGATTGGGTTTGAGTGGGCAAGTGAAATGACCAGATTTGCCATGGATAAAGATTATCCTGGACACAGGGAAAGAACTAGAATGCTGAAAACTCACAAAGGGTCACTGGTTTCTTGCAAGATCTACTGATGTGTGGGGTGGATGTAGGAAAGAAGCCAGTGTGTGCTTAGTGTCTTCTACAGACCAGGTATTGTGACAGGAGTTTAGGGATTCTCATTTCATTTCATCTCCATGAAATTGTTGTGAAGTAGATGGTACTTCTGCTGTTTGATACATGAGGGGACTGTGTACTTTAGAAAAAACACCCATCTATCCATCCATTAGCTTATTTAGTCACTTACCAAATATTTTATGGAGCACCTACAATGAAGGTACCTAGCGAGGCACTGGGATTACATCTGTGAACAAGACATGGTTCTACCCTCAAAGAACTCACAGATACATGGAGATAAGATGAGTGAATGGGTGATCACAGTTCAGTGGGGAAAGTTCTGTGACATGGGTAAGCCCACTGTGGTTGGAAGAGCAAAGGCAAAACACCCATCCTTGCTATGGCAGGTCAGAACTCTCCCTCGGGTCTCGCCACCTGTGCGTGTCAGAGCCAAATCTCACATCTATGTAAATGCACCTTAATCTGAAACCCGCGTGCTTTTAATAAATATAATGCAAGCAGTTCTTTTAGATTTTGGTAACCTTTCTGAAAACACAGGACACATGTTTACTAAATCCCGCGGGAGGCTGAGCTGTGAAGCACTGTATAAACAAGCTCAGCCCGGCTGGCAGACCGCGGCCACCTCCCCCGCGCTGCCCGACTGGGCTGCAGCCAGGCCGCTCTGGAGGCGCGCAGCACTGAGGCCTCTGGAAGCACCTGCCCAGGACAGGCTGTGCATTTAATGAGCTCCGCCACAGCAGATGGAAATGGCCCCTCAGGCCAAACATAAGTGAAGTGCACAGGCTGCCAGCGTGTGGGAGCATGAGAGAAAGAAATCTGGGTTGAGTGAGGATGAGCTATTAATTATAACCTCAGCTCGGACCTAAGAGTGGTGAGAAGTGCTTCTTCCAAAGATCACTTGTCTCAGGGAAAAGGAGAGTGCCGTTGCCCATTCTGTCCCAACTCACAGGCCCACACACACCGCAGGCACATGCACGTACACACACATACACATAATCTCACACATTCTCACACACACATACACTCATGTGCACTCACAAATACATACTCTCATACACACATAACTCATGCACACTCAAACACACTCTCACACACATATACTCACACACACACTCACACATACACACACTCACATACATACAGTCACACACACACAGATACACTCACACACATTCATACATTTGCACACTCACATACACAAACACATATACTCACAAATATACACACTAACATCTTCATATACACATACACTCATGAACACACACACACATACAAACACACATACATACACTCACACATATGTTTTATGAAGCATTAATTATGTCCCAAGCATGGCATTTAGTGTTTGTCTGCATTATATTTCATTTCATTCCTATAATTACCCCTCATGAATATGTTTTAATTAATTATTACATATTCCTTATCACTAGACCAAAAATATAGAGTCCCCACCTCCATGCTCCATTTGACTTTCTAGGCTCTTTTCTTATTTTAAACAAATTTATGAAAAAAGACAAGTTACTTAGAAAAGATACTACATTGCATCAGTTTCTTTTTCTCCACTAGGACCCCAGGAAGGGACCTGACATTTATGATGTGGGCCTTGGAGGGGCTTCATGCTGTGTCATCCCAGGAGACCACAGGAAGAGGGAAGTGGTCTGTTTTGGGGAGTGTGGAGAGAGTTCCACAGGAATGAAGAGATGGAGCCTGAGCTGCTCCTACCTAGAGAGGAGATGCAGCCGGGTGGCAGACCCTGCCTGGCAGACACCCCGGTGGGGAAGGGGAGTGGGCTGCCACATCTGTGCTCCATGAAAAAGGCCACTGTGCAAGGCTCCTGTGGAGCAGCTGCACCTTGGACAGAGGAGGCCAGGATCAATACCTGCAGCCGAAGGACCAAGCACAGGGGATAAGGCACCCAATGAACCAATCGAGGGCCTGTTCCCTCTTCTGAATTCCAAAACTCACCCCATCCTCAGGGCATAGAGAGGCCTTCCTGGAGGGAAGCTTGCATATTGCATAACCATCTCCAAAGACACTGCTCATTAATCCACAAAATAGGTCTCTCCCCTTATGTACATATAAACTCAGCATTAAACACAGGGCTTCTATCGTTTGCTCGTTTTTTGCATTAACTGATTTTTAGTGCCTCCATGTGCATGCTCGTGCATGTGTATGCATGCATGCTTGTGCATGTGTATGCATGTGTGCATCTATGGGTGGGCACATCTGCAGAGGCAGGAAAAGTGGGGGCTATCTGAATAATTCTCTTAGAGCTGTACATGAAAGTCATGCACCTCTTAAAGACTCAAATTAACATGTTTGAGTGGCACAGAATGAAGGCGAGAGGGAGGGAGGACGGCAGCCAGCAAGCGAAGCCTCCCTGACTAGGGGCCAGCATGTCTTTCACCACAGGAAAAAGCAAGGCCAGGCTCAGAGCTCAGGCAGACTGGGCAGCTGCCTGCCTGGCATGGTTGAAATCTCTTCCATCCCAAAGTCTCCCCTCAGTAATCCTTCAGCACACTGGATCTCCTCCCATATGTCACTCTTTGGGTCTTGGCGAAGCCCTCATTTTTAAGCAGGGATGAGGAGGCATTTACATATGAACTCTGTATCAGTATAATGAGTTACAACCATGGCTCAGAGATGAGATTGAATAAAATCTGCATCACTATCTGGTGATTTTTGGCAACATCTTATACCTCTTTTTGCTTCTAAGTTATCATGCATCCAATGATTTTTTGTTGGTGGTGGTGGGATTTTTTTTGTGGTTGGTGTGGTGTAACTATAGTATGGTGGGGATAATTAATAAATGAAGAGATGCAACTAAAATAAATGGCTTAGTCAATGCTAACCTCGTCACTACCATCATCATCACCATCATCGCCATCACCATCACCACCACAATCATTATCATCACCAGCACCATCACTACCATCATCATCACCACCACCACCTTCATCATCACCACAAGCATTATCATCACCATCACCATCATCATCCTCACTAGCTATCCATATCCTATGCAGGATGTGGTTTAAGATTGACCAGCTTTGTAACTGAGTAACAGGAAACAATGAACAACAGCAGGGACATGTTTTGATGTGGGAGAGTGAGTGGAGAACTGCCAGGGAAGAGGAGGTTTTGTCAAGATAAGCAGAACCCCACAGGGTCCTTAGCTGATGGTGATGGGGGTGCACCTTCACATGTGTGTGGTTGTGAAGACAGATGGCCTATGGTAGCAGCAGCTCCTTTAGACCCTTCAAGCTTAATGGGGGGAGGGCTAACTGCAGAGACCAGTCAAACATCCCCTGTCACCAGCACTGCCCCTTTCTAGGGCCCTGCCAGAGTCCTGCAGTCTTGCAACGTGAGAGCTCACACAGACTCCAGACATCTGCAACACCAAACCGTTCCTGGTACAGAGCGGAGCAATGCAGCTCAGCAAGGAAGAAAGCTCATCCAAGGCCACATAGCAGGACAGCTCTGGAGTTGGGAATTGATACTCATGCTACTGGGTTCCCATTCCAGAACATCCTTTGATGCCTACAATGTCTCAATTCCAAGTTCAGCACTAGCCTATGACAGAGATATTTATCACATAGCTCCCGTACAGCCTCTTTCGGTCCTAACTCAGCCCTTTGCTAACTGTGGTATTTAGGGGCACCCTTCCCCTCCCTGAATTTGTAAATTGGGTGGTTTATCTGGTTGGTTTCTAAAGTCCCTTTAGCTTTGATGATCTGTGCTTCCCCAGCTCACGAGTCATGGAGGCTGTCAGATGTCCGAGTGGGAGGAGGCACAGCATGACAGGTGGTGTCCCTGACTCTGGGCGGTGGGGGGCTTGGCAGAGCTTCCTTGTCCTCTGGTGGGGAGGGTGGGCGCTGGCAGGAGGGTCCACCCACTTCAGACAAAAGCTATGATTCACCCAGTGGCAGAAGGAAAGGAAGGCAGCATGTCAGCCAGTAGCAGGAGACTCCACAAGAGATACACCAGTGACCTTCCAGGCCCTAGACCCACGTGCACCAACGGCCTGGAGCTGACTCAAAAGCTCGAATTCATGACTCTCACTGAGATTCAAGGAGGCCACTATTCTGGGGACAAAGATATTTCAAGATTATGCAGCCAGTTTTAGTGACTCAGTTCTTTATGACTCAGCCAGAGGGGTCTTTCTAAAATAAAAACTGGGTCATGGCATTTTCTTGCTTAAATCCTTTTAGGGGCTTCCCCAATCCTGGCCATGGCCTCTATAGTGGTTAGAAGTGGCCTTTGCTGCCTTCCTGGCATCCTCCCAGACTGCACCCCCTCCACCACTGCCTCACTCCATTCCTATTGGCCCTCTCCTTTTCCAAAGGACCCTCGCTCATTCCCTCCTCCCTCTTCTGCATATGCTGTTCCCACCTCAGGAATGCTGTTCACTGCACTTCTCTACCATCCATCCCCAGTCCTTCTTCACATCTCTGATTAAACATTAACTTAGCAGAAAGGCTCCTCTTACCATCCCCAATCTAAATTATGATCCCTTCTGATATTCTTGCTCACAATAACATCACCTTTTTCCTCTTAGCACTTTCATTTGTAGTTATATAATTGCTTGGGAGTTTTTGTTGCTCTCGCCCTCTTCCATATTCTCAAGCTCCATGAGACCAAGACCCGTGTTTATCCATTACCTCTTTAAAATGCCAGTCCCTCGCACAGTGCCCAGCAAACTGTGAACACACAGGAATTTTTTTTCTTTGTTTTAATAAAAGAAATGTGTATGAGACCCACATTAGGAATAACTGTCCTGAAATGTGAACCGCCCACAGCTCCTTCCCAAGTGCCCTCAGGGGACATGTGTGATTATGTAAACCACTGCTTTGCATCACTCCTGGGGGAGAACAGTTTTAGAGCCATAAAAATGTCAAGGCCAGACAGAACTCATGAAAGCCAAATCTCTAACTACTGTGGGGGGCTAAGAGCACAGGGGAAGAGGTTCCTAGATTACTCACCGCTAGCGGGGTCCCTAGTGTGGAATAGTGAGAGTGGTCCACCTTGGGTGTAAGCACTAAGGGGGTGCCTTGCTCTAGCTGGTTTGGCTCAGTGGATAGAGTGTCGATCTGCAAACTGAAAGGTTCAATTCCGGTCAAGGGCACATGCCCAGGATGCAGGCTCGATCCCCAGTAGGGGACTTGCAGAAGGCAGCCAATCCATGATTCTCTCTCATCATGGATGTTTCTATTTCTCTCTCTCTTCCTTCCTCTCTAAAATCAATAAAAATACATTTTTTAAAAAATAAGGGGGTGCCTTGTCTGTAGAGAATTTAAAAACAATAATGCAATCAAACAATAAATATAAAAAGTAATGTGGACATAAAACAACAGATCAGGTAAAGTTTGGTTGGCTTTTCATGAGGCAACTCTACTAGTAAATAATGTCAGTGATAAAATGCTCCTTGTCAGGACAGCGGGCCCCCACTCCTTGGGTGCTGGAGATCCCCATGGCCTTCCTCCAGGGAATATTATCCAAAGCCCTCATCAAGGAAGGAACTGACTTTGTCAAACAGCAAGGCTTCCCTGTTGGGCCAATTCAGAAAGAGGACACCTAAATGGAATGAAGTCACCCTAAGCACCAGCTCAAATGGCTTTGTGCTGCCCTTGTGGCCACTCCCAGGACAGAGGCTGCGTCTTTGAGAAGCAGGACTGGGTAGGGCTCAAAGGCACAGACTCTGTAGCCAAGCACTGTGGATTCAGATCCCAATCATGCCTTTTCCTAGTGTGCTGAATTTGGGTACTTCACGTTTTTTGAGCTCAAGTTCTCATCTATAAAAATGGGAATACTTAATGACCTACTGCAACGTACCACATTGAAGATGAGAAAAGACAGTCTGCTAATTATTTGGCAAGGGAGCAAGCACACATAAATGTGAGTTTAAGTCATGGTTTGGGATTTACATGCCTGGGGTCTTCTTTATCTTGGTGCATCATTGATGGTTGTTGGGGGAAAACATGGGGTATTAGATATATCCTTGCCACCAGCATTGTAGGGACATCTTGCTCTCTCTGGGAGTGCTCCTTGGCAGGGGCTGAATGTGCAAAATGTTTCCGTCAACAAGAAGCAGCCAGAGTACAGGTGAAACCCCCAAAGTGAACATTCCAAAGCTTTCCCTTCTGCCTGGTCTTGATAACCTAACAAATGAACTGGTGAGGGGGACCAGGGTGACTGCTCTCTGCACAGGCTCATAGAAAGCAAGCTTTCTTCTTAGACCTAAAGCACTACTGCTTTTTCTGCTCCCATAATCCTAACAGGCCTCGTGAGCTTCCATAGACTCAAATAATTTCCCCTCTGTGTCGAATAAGTCGTTTTTCATTTAGCATCTCATTTCATCCCTGCAACAATCTTGTAAGGTATTTCCATTTGGAAAATGGAAGCTCAAGAAGTAAAGCAACGTGCCCAAGGTTGCCCATCTCACAAGGAGCAGAGCAAGTATGAGAACCTGAAGTCTCTACTATGTCCTCCATGCTACTCTGTTGCTCTTTCCATGTTTTTATTTCTCATTCATTCATTCATTCATTCATTATTATGCCAGCCTTGGAACTCATGGGTCATCGTGCCCATTTTTGAGGGGGAATAGAGCTTTAGAGAGACCACAGTGATTACCCACTGCCACATAATAATTTGAGGGTGCAGCTATGAATCTAAAAGGTGTAGACTATGGGGCTCATCAAGCTTACTCCAATGTGCACGCGAGGATCCCCCATCCTCAGCTCCCTCGTAGCTTTCCTGAGAGAAGCTGAGAAAGGAGCAGGGAAGGCAAGTAATTCTTCCCATGCTGTGCAGTAAACTGTTTGTCAGTCCTGCCTCTATAGGACTTTGAAGAATCTCCCTTAAACGAGCTCTACTTCAAGATTTTCAGAAACAAAAGCATTGTTCTAGATCCCGGTAGCATCAACTCTCTGGTGGAGTGGAATTTTCCACTTACTGAGAGAAACTGACTTCTGAGTGAGGCCATCCTCCCACCCAGAGTCCTGGATCAGTCCCAGGCTTTAGGTTTCAGAACCTGCCATGAAATTCCTGAGCTTACAACTCATGGGCTGGACTGTCACGTCTGGTGTGGGCAGCTGTCCATGCTGAGGCCCTATCACAGAGCTAAAGGGTGCTTCCACTCTGATGGGAGCCCACAGAGAAACCCACTCCATTCTGAAGCCCTGCGAGGCAGAACTGGTCCAGGCCAGGAGCGTATTAGTCATGGGGATGACTACTGCTGACTTGAGTGCAAGATGTAGCGCATGACCGAGGAGGAGGCCCTGGGCATAGTCCAGGCCAGCCCACTAATTTCCTGATAAGGAAACTAAGGCCCAGTGGGGAGCAGTCATTCCTCTAAGGTCACCTACTGAGTCATGATAAACAGGAGCATCTGCTTGTTCTGAGCAGGGCCTAAGGAACCTGAAGGGTGGAGGTGGCCAAAAGCCCCAAGATGTATAGACACGTTTTAGAGACTTGTTCCATTAGTGTCCTGGAAAAATGCTGGCAGATTCTGGGCTGAGCAGCATGATCGAATCATGAGTCCACCATCCCTTCCCCATACTTCGGACTCTACATATAGGGCATGAGGCCCAGAAGGCTTCTCAGGAAAGCTTCTAGTACAGACACAGTATTTACAAAAGATGATGCTGAGGTCAGGGAGGTGAAGGACTGCACTTGGGGTCCAGAGCTAAGTGAACTAGACTTTCACATATGTGGCTGCATCAAGAGAAAGCTGGCTAGGCTCCTACCTACCACTTGCACGCATCACCTGGCCATTGTAATCATATTCATTGAACAAATACATAGAGGGTGCTCACGTGTGCCAAGCACTGTCCTGGGTTCAGGGATATGGAAGCAAATTAAACCAAAGTCCATGCTCTTATGGAGCCTGAAATTTACAGACTCATTTCAAATGTCACCGCCTCGGTGAAGCCTTCTCAGGTCACCCCAGACAGAAATGATCCATCTTCCCATCCTTTTATCAGCATACAAAGCTAGGAACTCAGGAACCCTTAACAAAGGTTTCTTGAATTATTTAATTAGTTCAGTCAGTCAGTCATCCACAAACACTTACTAATGAGTTCTATGGTTTTCAGGATGTCTTATCTTCTCAAATACCATACAAACTCAAGGACAATGACAGCGACTGTGTGTCACCTGTCCATGGATGATAGACATAAAGCTTACTGGAGGCAAAATAGTCACATTAGTACATGCTATCAGAAGGAGGGAGGGGGGATGACTAGTAATTAAAACTCTTGAAACTTCCTAATTAAGATAATATTGCCACTATTTCAAGATTAGGAGTAAGTTTCCTAGGTAGGTCAGACTCAGAACTAGGATTAAAGTCAAGGACTTCTGACTATGGGTCTGGGAAATATATAGGATTTTAGGGTAAAATTAGGAATAAGAGGTCTCCAAGGGTCACCACCTAGCCACCTCCAGAGTAGATCCATGGCAATCTTACTGTCATCCATCAAGGCCCTTGGAAATTCATCCAGAGCTAAAGAACCTTCATTTCCAGAAACTCCCTATTCCCAGTCACTTGGAATCTCCCCATCCTTCTGTGAATCTGTTTTGACTTCCATGGAAATGGAGTTTCATAACCTTAAAGGATTTGTTCAAAGTGAGAATGATTACGGTCCTTAATTTTCTGAATTTCTGTATCCTCCTCTATCAATCAATCGATGACAGTCCCAACTCCTGGACTGCTGTGAAGATTAAATGAAATCATCTGTGTAAGGCTCCTACCCCAAGTCGAAGCACATGGTGAATCCTCAATACATGTTAGTTTCTGTAGTTGTTTGCTTTCAACAAAGATCAGCAGTCATTTGGCAAAACTCCTCTGAACCTGACACGTACAGAAGTTGTGTTCATCCTCTGAACCTGACACGTACAGAAGTTGTGTTCATTGAGGCAGAGTCTTTGAGATATCTGTGGGAACACCCACACAGTGAAGAGAGCTTAACTTTAACTTGTGTTTGAAGAGGGGGTAGCATTTGAGCCAAGTCCTGAAGGATGATCGATGAAGAAGAGAGAGAAGGTCGAGCAAACTGCGTGATGAAAGAGTTAGACAGTTTTAAGGAATGCCGTGTGTTCTGATGCAGTCAGAGTGCAAGGAAAGCAGATGAATATAAGGGGTAGCAAGACTGGAAGACACAGACTCGTCCACTTGCAGGATATTTCAAAACCATAAGAGTAATTTAAACTTTTTTTTCATTCTTTTTTTAAAAATATTTTTCTTATTGATTTTAGAGGAAGGGAGAGAGAGAGAGAGAGATAGACACATCAATGATGAGAGAGAATCATTGATCAGCTGCCTCCTGCACACCTCCTACTGGGGATCGAGCCTTCAACCTGGGCACATGCCCTGGCTGGGAATTGAACCGTGATCTCCTGGTTCATAGGTCTGTGTTCAACCGTGAGCCACATGGGCCGAGCTGCACTTAGTTTTTCAAATGTCAGGGAGCCACTGAGAAGTTTTGAGGATGCAGGTGGTATGGTCTAACCCAAGATTGGATGGAGATTTCAAAGTCAGATGCACAGGGATGATGGAAAGAGGAGATGGTGGCATCAGGAAGAACAATGAGGAAGTACTGTGGTAGTTTAGATGAGAGGTAATAGCCTCTGCATCCCAGGGGACACCTACCATCCCTTGTCACAGCCAATTGACCTACATACACTGGACCATGCCTACTCTTCTCACCTCCTTTCCTATTACTCTAGCCCTTAATCACTGCACACCTGATAGACTGACACCTGATCCTGGAAGACTGAAGGCAGAGCTAAATCTCAGCATCCTTACATGTGCTTTCCTCTCTGCCTGCAATAACTATCCTCCATCTACCCACGTGGCTTGGTTCCTTGCCAGATGTCACCAAACGATCTAAAATAGCCCCCAGTCATTTTTTAATCCCCTCATCCTGGTTTACTTTTAGTCACAAAAATACACTATCATTATGCATACTCTTACTTGTTTATATCCTTATTATTTGTTTCCTTGAGGGTAGGGAATGTATCTTTCTCATTCTTGCCTGTGTATCCTTAGTGCATACCCACCATATAAGAGGCACTTGGCTAAGGTTTGTTGAATGAAAAGTCTTCCTTCATCCCTAAATCATAGTAATTTCTCACCAAAAAAGGCATTTTGTGGGGGGACAATCAAAAAAGAAAACAATTCTTGTCCTTGAGGATCTTACCAAATGGTGTGCAATGTTTGCACACATGTGAACTCTGAGAGCTCATGGCACAAAGAGTGTCAATATGGCGGAAACAGTCACTTGAAGGCAGAGATTTCTGGCACTAAAGGAAGAATTGGGAATCAAACTTTAAGGATGGAGACCTCATCATGCTCCCAAGGACCTAGCACAGGACTGGCCCAGAGAAGTCTCTCAGTAAACACTGGACAAATTACTGAGTGAGCAGCATGTTTTGCTGAGTTCCTTCCAACACATCCATGCCTATTTTAAGTGGCAAGATGGAACAGAGTAAAATACTGGCCCAGAGGCCAGAAAAGAGCTGGGTGTAATGAGGGAGGATTGAGGAAGCACACACTTTTATTTATGAAACCCCATATAGGCCATTTTCCTCTTGCAACCAGGAGCGCTCCTATTATGTGGTGTTACAACTGCTGCTACAACAATACCTTGCATTTATGGAGTGGCTGCCTCCGAGGGGCTCAGACCTTTTTACAGACATGATCTCATTCTTGCTGTCTCAGGTCTTATATTCAATTACAGAATGGGTCATTGTTCCAAACGATGCAAACTATTTCTTTTAGAGGCACTCTTAGAATTATCCACTCTCCTGTTACAGGTTCAGAGATTTACAAATCACAACCAAATGGCTCCAGAATTGCTACAGCAGGAAAGGTGGTGCACGGAAATGGAAATTTTCTGAATTTATAATTTATGAAGTCTTCACATCTTAGGAAGGCACTCTGTATACTCTTCTTAAAAAAACACACACAACAACACAGGGAAAACAGGCTATGACTTAGTTGCAGTCACATCATGTAATAATAAAAAGAGGAAAAAAGAATATTAATCCTCCACAATGTTAGCGAGGACTATAAAAATAGGAGGGAACCACTGTGGCTAAGAAGCAGGGTAATTGTACCATAAAAGGGGATCATAAGGGGAACAAGAAGTGGGTTCTTCTCTTACTCTGCTAGGGATTACTGTGTGGCCTTAACCTCCTGTCTTTTCTGGTCTTGGATGCCTTTATGTAACAGTGGAGGTGATTGGATTAGGTTTTCACCAAGTCCCTTCCATCAGTGAGATTTCACACATCTGTGTGGTTCTGATATCACCACTCCCACTATAACCATCCCCACCATCTCCACCCCTACCATCACCATCATCACCACCACCATCACTACTGCTGCATTTGCACGTGTAATCTGGAACATACTGGATACTCACCATGTTTTTAGTGGATGAATGTGTCTAGTTTTCAGTAGTTTGCATACAAGGTTTGATTTAATACATATTTGGTGAGTGCCTATGATGTTTCAGACATAAAGATGGTGCTGGGGCATCAAACTTCATGGAAAACATGATCACTGACATACATGAATGCCGTAACAGGATCCAAAATGATTAACTTCGAGTCAATAGGGGCTTCTTAGAGGAGAAAGCTGGGTCTAAATGGATAATAGTGGTTCAGATGAACTAGGAAGGGAAATGATAGGAAAAGGAAAGGCATCGCAGTCAGAGGGAAGAGCATGTACAAAGACTCAGAGGTACAGAGGAGCTTGGGGAGATGTGAATGAAGTGTGAGAATGAATCGTTAGGAAGTAAGGCTGAAGAAGTAGAAATGAGTCACATGATTAAGAACTTCAAAACCTGGCTATGAATCTCAGACTTTGTAGGCAACTGTGCCATCAAAGGGTTCCTAATAGGAGATGGTTGTATTTGATTTTCAAGATAAATTACTTTACCATCTACTTCCTTCCAAGGAAAGCATGGACTGGATATTATCCTTGTTTCACAATTAGAGAAACTGAGATTTAGATAGGATAAGGCAGCTGCCTAGAACCAAACAGCTTAAAACAGCAGAAGATTCGATATAAGTGGCAAGAGGGAACCCTACACAAGCCCCTGGTAGGAGAGAGCATGATGAATTAAGGGATAGAAAGGAGGCAGTAGTCATCAGCCAGGACACAATGGGGCAAGCAACAGAAACTGACTCTGATGAAATGCAAGCCCAATGGAAAATTATCAAAAAGATATTGAGAAGTTCACGGCTTCCCGAGGAAGGTCTAGGAAGAAAAAAAAAGTCCACACAACCAAAACCCATAAGAAACATCATGGCACATAAGCAATCTAGTAGGGATACTGGGGGCTCTATTGTTTTAACATTGGGCTCTATAGCTAGCATCATCCACACCCCCATCACGGGGCTCTGGCACCACCTCTGACACCTTCATCACCTTGCCCTGGAAGCAGGCACATGTCACTGCTGCTACCATGATGATTTTTTCCCCCAGTCTCTTTTACCCTATGACACCACCTCCAGTCAGGCACCTCTGATTGGCTTGCCATGCTCTCATTCCCTGTGTAGCTGGGAAAGTTTACAACTGGCCTTTTCAGGTCCTATAGTGGGATGTAGACTATTTCTCATCAAGGTTTAAAAGGTGGAAAACTCACCAAACGTAAAAAAGAAGGTCCAGGTGCTGGGCACACAACAGCCCAACTGGAGGATGAGCATGCCCATAAAATTCTCTAATTGTCTTCTTTGTTTTCATCTCATCTGCCAAACTGTATTGGGATCTCCTTTGGGGAAGTGCCCATGCTGTCTTCCTCCGAAGCTCAGACATGACTGACGGTCCTGGCCACATATTCCCCGCTCAATAAATTCTTGTTGACTTCAGTTTAGTTCATTCTGCAAAGGTCATTTCATTTGGCCTTAGCTGGAAGATGGTTTTCAAATGTAAAATATGAATAACTTGGCCCTGGAGTGAGTAACATCTGCAGATAATTATGTCATCTGGCCAAGCAGAACCTCTGGGCAAGGGGGCGCTTTCTGGAATGAGAGAAGATATGGAATGAAAACTGCTACCTGATGTACACATCACTTTTCAGGGGCTTATTCCCTCCAGGGCAGTAAAGAAGCTCATGTCTTGAAAATGCATCTGGGCAACCCTCTATTGGGTATGGGTTACTTAGGTGAAAAAAGCTCCTTAAAAAAAGAGCCGTCCACACAGTCTGGTGCAGGGCCTCACAGCAAAGAGTTTCCCTTCCCATTTTCTTTTACAGTGTGTTAGTGGAAAGAGGGCTGCATTAGGAACCAGAATATCTGAGTCTAAGACCAGGTTCTGGCTTTATTAGACAGGAGGTCTTGGTCTGGTCTCATTATTTCCTGGACCTTTAGATTCCCCTTCAATAAAATGGGTATAATGTTAGGATGTGAACTGTGATAGGTATGTGTTGTTTCTGCTTGTTTGGCATCCTTCTATCGTTTTCTGGAAATTGTACATACCTCTCCTTCTTGAACAATGATTCTCAAATTTGAGCATACATCAAAGTCACATGGGCGGGGGGGGGGGGTGTGGGAGCTTGTGAAAACACAGATTTCTGAACGCTATTTCCAGAGTTTCTGATTTTTCAGGTCAGTGCTTGAGAATTTGTATCTCTGGGTATGTGCCAGGAGATGCTCATGTTACCGGTTCAGGGACTCCACTTTGAGAACCACTATATTGAAAAAACACCCCACTCTTATTCTCAGTTCCTGAGGTTCAGAGGCTAATATAGCCTTTGGCTCAAAAGGTGGGAACACAAGCCAGGTCAAACTAGTTAGTTAATTTTAACCTAGCCATAGAGGATTACTTGGGATGGGCAGGAGACCATGTCAAGCCAGTGGATATCTCTTCTTGCAGGGTTGCTCACCCAGTAGAATGTAAACCTGAAGCCCAGGGATGGGGGAGGTAAATCTTGTATCTCTCTGGTATACAAGAGAGAAAATCAGAGCTCATATATGCACAACAGAGATTCTTAAAACTCAACTTGATCTTCTCCAGTCATCCTTGAAGCATGCTATAAGAGACCACGCATTCATTCTCTTTTTCCTTGAGCCACTTGGATTTCTGTTACTTGCAACCAATTAATCCTGAGTAATACTTACACATCACTTCCCAAGAACAGAGTCCTTTAAAAACAAACAAATAAAAATTTCAAGAAGTTGTAACTGTGAGACAATAACCAGATAGAAAAATTATGAAATGGTGACATATTTGGGAGCTAGCTGGCCAGTCAATCTGAGAACAACATACCAAAACCACCATAACAATTAGAAGAAATATATAAGGAACCTTTGTTGAGTATTTAATGAATACCAGGCTCTCTATTTAGTGAGTTATATGCATTATCTAACTTAATTCACACAATGACCCTTGAAGACAAATAATATCAGCTCATGGATGAAGATCCTGAAACTCAGAGATTTTAAGAAATTTGCTCAATGTTTCTCAAGGAGGAGGAGGAGGGGGAGGAGGGGGGAGGAGGAAGAGGAGGAGAAAGAGGAGAAGGAGGAGGAGGAAAAGGAGAAGAAGGAGGAGAAGGAGGAGGAGGAAGAGGAGGAGAAGGGGAGGAGGAGGAAGAGGAGGAGGAGTAGGGAAGGGGGGGTGGAGGAGGAGGGAGAGGAGAAGGAAGAGGAGCGGGAGGGAGGAGGAGGAGAAGAAAAGAAAGAAATAGGGGAGAGAGAAAGAAGAAAAAGTCAATCCAATTGGCCTGACACCAAAGCCATGTCCTGTCAGTCTGTGAGATCAGAAGTCTTTTTTTTTTTAAATATATTTTATTGATTTTTTACAGAGAGAGAGGAAGAGGGATAGAGAGCTAGAAACATCAATGAGAGAAAAACATCGATCAGCTGCCTCCTGCACACCCCCTACCAGGGATGTGCCCGCAACCAAGGTACATGCCCTTGACCGAATCAAACTCGTGACCCCTCAGTCCGCAGGCCCACACTCTATCCACTGAGCCAAACCGGTTTCGGCAATGAGATCAGAAGTCTTGACCTTCCATTTCTATCCAAAGACCACATCATCTTGAGGATGGTCCTTGGTGCAAACAAAGGAACAAACAGAAGGGATTGATCCCCTGGAGAGACAAGAATACCTAAGACCCAATTTGTCCTGGGCTCCAAGGACTGAGATGCTCCAGCCTTCACAGTGCCAGCCTTCCAAAGTTGCCTGAGGGTCAGGAAGTAACTGCCTCTGTCTCTGTCTCTGTGATCAGCTGACCATCGTTGCCTGCCTTGAACTCTGCAGCACCTGCCTTAGGAACCCCAGACAAAGGCACCTGATGGCAGCATTCAGGTCCTTTCCTGCCCTGACATCAACAAACTCTTACACTATCCACCAGCCCCAACTCATTATGTTTCATTGACAGCTGCCGGTTCTGTTGCCTGATCAGATTCCCCCATAAGCCTGCCTTTAAGAAGCTGTTTCCAAATCAGAATGTTGCAGATAATCCAAGGACATCCCCAATAAATATTTTATTGGTTGCCAATTTTTCTGTCTTAAAATATATACCCAGATGGTTTCATTATATACTAGTAAACAGATTGATTTTTTTTTAATTTTTCATAGCTTTCCGGTCTTTTCGGTGTGTTCTGTGTCTCCTTTGCACATCACCTCAATTGTTCCACTTGCCAATTTCCCTTCATTTTAATTTGTTTCAAGATACAACAGCAGCCTGGTGTCCTATTGTGTATACAATGCAATGGCTGGGATTTGACCCAGTGTTTTCTGGTTATCCTTCTTATTGCCTGCATGAACTCTTTCATCAACTTCCAAACCTGAATTCCTACCTCCATTCTTACTCCATACACCTAAACCAGGCCCGTGCTGGCTGCCTTGCTCTTTTTCTGAAACACAAAGATTCCACTCTCGCATAAGCTAAACTCCTGCTATTGATCTGACCGCTGTGTGTGGTGTGTGAAAGTCTTCACAGACCTCGCAGTGACACCCCCAGCTAACCATTTAGTTTCCACTGCCCCAACCATGGCCCATCCTGGCCAGATCCCTATTCCCTGATTCAGTCTTTGCATCTCTGCTAAGAACTATTGCTTTTCTTTTTTTTTTTTAAGAACTATTTCTTGACATGGTGACAACCACCCTCCTGCATCTTTGCTCATCCAAACACTACCCGTCCTTCAAATTCCAGTAGAAAATCTCCCTCCTTCATGACATGTCCTCAGATCCCCTCAACTGGAGAGAATGTCCACCTCCTTGGGATACACACAGCATTTTTATTGCTCCTCTCTCACAGTCTGTAGCCCTGTCTCTATCATCATTATTTACATCTAGGGATCTCATCTCCCCCACTAGTCCATAAATCTTTGAATATGCAGTCCCTGTATCATTCATCAACATATTCCACACTGGACCTGGCTCAGTACCTTGCATATATTGGAAACTCACACATAAATAAACCTATGTGGCTCTGGGATGGGGCCCTATCCAAAAATCCCTCTCATAGTCTGTCATATTGATGAAAATCCCAAGGTAAAAGATTAGTTGCCCTGGGCTGCACACTAAGTGTCCATAGTAGGGCTAGCTCATTGGACCATACTTAGCAACAAATATCTTCAGTGATGTGTTCAGGTGGCCCTGGAGCAATTAGGGACCCAGTCGGACACCCTCCCATCCCCCGAAGCAGGATTTTTAAAAATGCTTTATTTTTTAAAATCCATGGGCATTTTGAATTCTATTCCATAAGATGCCAATTTTTCACTTAATAAAACTATCTCCTCCCAATGGTCAAATAAAATTAAGCCCCAGGCATCTATGCCAGATATAACCTCAGGCTCCCCATCATAGATGATGTTACCCCTGAATGCAAGACACAGCACTAAAAAACTCAAGTCATTAATATACTGCGAATGAAAAAGTCCACTCTTTTCTAGCTGAGGGCAAAGGGATGACAATATGAGTCATGGGAGGCTTAACAGGGGCCAACTGGCATTGTGCTTCCTTGAGGGACAGTGTCAGACAGGCCTGGGGAGACAGGCAGAGAGAATGTCCTTGGCAAAGGAGACTAGTCCAGGTGCCCTGAGACTGAAGGTCAGGAGGGAGCCAGATGATGGCCCTGCTTTGGCCTATCCCCTCCCCCATTGAGTTTGGAGGCATGAGATAGAGAGGTCATCCATTCACTTTGTTAGTGGAAGCTGAGCTAGCTTATCCAGAGCCTGGGGGCTGTCAGCACAAGATTGTTAATGAACATGTTTCCTGTAGCTAATTATAGAAAGGGGAATATTGAAAGCACTTAAAACATTTCATTCTTTTTAATTCATTAATTATATTGCAATTATCCCATGCTCAGGAGCTGTGCAAGAGGCCGGGTTCCAGCTATGCCTGCGAGACTCCGAGGGCAAAATGAGGGCTGAGGGCTTGGGGAGAGAGAGCCTGGAGAGAAACGCTCAGAAAAGGTTAACTGTGCAGATACAAGAAGCTAATTGGAAACCTCTTAAACAAAATCCAGGTTAATAAGAGTAGAAAAGAACAACACATCGCTTTTATAATGATTATTATGATTATTATCATTGTTTTCCCACCTACATTAAAATTGCCTGCATTCTGATAGAACTATCATAAGCAATCTGACCCCTCCTGAAAACACCTGGCCTTGAAGTTAAGTCAGAAAACACACAGACTCTTAGAGATGGGGTAAGTCTAGGGATGACTGTGGAATGATGGGGAAACAGATCTAAGCATTGCATCTTAGACCTGTCACTCTTCTTCTCTCCTCAGATTCTTATACAGTATCCTATATAATAAAAGGTCAGTGACCACAAGTGTAACAACCAGAATGACCACTCAACCAGTCACCATGAGGTTCACTGACCACCTCTCAGTCACTCCCCCCAAACCCCTACCCCTGGCCCGCAGCTCCAATCTCAGTGAACAGGGAACCACAGCGAACAGAGGTGAGTGATGGTGGGGTGGGTGGGGACTGGCGAGTGGACAGAACAGCCGACCTCTTGGTCCCTCCCTCCGGCCTGCAGGCTCCGGGGAAGCAGGGCCATGCTGTGATCAGAGAACCACAGTGAAACTGGGGGATGGCAGCAGAGCAGGACTGGGAACTAGCAAGCAGGCAGAAGATGGCCCTGATCACAGGCTAGGCCTAGGAACCCTGCCTGCACATGATTTCATGCGCTGGGCCTCTAGTTATTCATAACAGAGAGTTGTAAGTAAATTGGATAAACAGTTTCATCCTGGACCCTTGCCATATGCTAGGCACATGAGAATGAGCAGTACAGATGAGCTATCTGACCTCATAGAACTTACATTCTGTGAAAAACATGGCCAATGAAATAGGAAACTAGGGTAGAGAGGAGGGACTTGTGCAGAGGCCGAGGGAGCTCCTATTCTGGTCAGGAGGAGGGGTGGGGAGAAGACTCCCTGTGTGTTCTCTCTCTTTGCTACACATTCATCACATTAATAGTATTACCCAAAGTATCAATGCTTTCAGACTTCACTCTCCTGGTCTCCAGGAATTCCAGGCTGTCTTCTTCCCCATAAATTCCTAGAAAGGTGAGAAAGTTGCCCTCACATACAATCAGAGCTATAGCCTAAAGGACCCAATTGCCTAGCTTGATGTTCCCCAATCGTCCTCTCTTTTCCCCGTCCCTCTGCAATCCATGGCTTCCTTTTTGTCCCAGTGGCCATGCAACCGCCAACCTCCTCTGGAGTGCTAACCTTCATGGCATCCAAACATAAGTGACCCTCTGACAGCAAGGATAGCGGTAAAGGTCTGAGTCATTAGTACATTTCTGTGAATTAATGATTCTGCTCTGTTCTAGCTGAGGGCAAAGAGAAGACAATATGAAACAGGGGGACTTACTAGGGATCAACTAGCAGTGTTGTTCCTGAATGGACAGTGCAAAATGGATCTGGGGAAGACAGGGTGTCCTTGGCATTGGAAACTAGCCAAGTGACTTGGAGCCTGAAGGTAGGTTTCTCCTTGTCTCCACAATGTGAACTAGCTCATGTCACTGACCATGCGGATGACAGATGAGTCAACACGGCTGTCCTAGTCAAGGCCCCAAATATATAAAAATTCCAGCCAATATGTCAACAAAATCAACTTGTAGGTGACTCATAAATGACCACACATGTGGCGAAATGTACCTGAGACCAAAGGAACTAGTCAGCTGAGTCCAGTACTAATTGATAACCTGCAGAATAATGAGCTAAACAAATGGCTATTGTTTTAAGCCATTATCTTTTTGGGTAGTTTGTTATGCAGTAATAGCTAACTAATACTTAAATATATTACAGTTCAGTTTAATTCAACCAAATGTTTTGTGTGTGTGTGTTGTTTTTTTAGTCCTCCCCAAAGGATATTTTTTCCATTGAATTTTTAGAGAGAGTGGAAGGGAGGCAGGAGGGGAAGAGAGAGGGAAACATCGACATGAGAGACACATCAATTGGTTGCCTCCTACACACCCCAAACCGGGGCTGGGGACTGAACCTGCAGTCAAAGTATGTGCCCTTGACCAGGTATCAAACCAGCAAACCTTCCATCTGCAGGATGATATTCTAACCACTGAGAAAACTGGCCAGGGCTCAACCAAAGGTTTTTTAATACTTACATATTCCTAGTCTCTGAAGGCATAATAATGAATAAGAAAGATAGTTACTGTTCATGCAAACTTATAATAATGCCTCTTAAGTGTAATTAAGCAATTGAACAACTAAGATTTTTACCTTTTGTCTGTGGATCACTAGAGGGTCTATGTTTAGATCTCAGGGTAGTCTGTTTAGGCCTCAGGGACTCCTTGAAAATATGTTAAAAATTTCACATGTATGTGCTTATATACATTTTTTAAAGAGAAGGACGTTGGTTTTCCATCATATTTGCAAAGGAATACATAACCCAGAAGCTGTTGAGAACCATTTGATGGTAATGTAATCTAAACCATTCACACAGCCCAACACTCACATAGCAGTCTACTCTACTTATAGATCCATTTCATTGCTGACTCATCCAATCAGACAGGTGCCTTCGGAATGATATGCTGCCAGAGGCCACTGGGGTTGATGTGCTGGGCGATCAGAGTGGTATGGCTATCTTTTAAAAGGCTTCCAACAGATACTGTTATCACCTCCTTGTCACATAGAGCGGAACCTTTGTATGATCCAAAGCACATTTTCTTTAAAAAAAGACAGGCTTATGTATGTTTTCCTCCTGCTCACACTCACTATAGGGTTGGTAAATTTTTCTCCCAGGGCAAGAATTCAGGCCTATCATTCCCTATAGCCCTACTCTGCAGGCAACAAAGTCCTTTCACTTCAGCCTACCTTGCAAGGTTCTTGTTTGATGATTTCGTTGAGATCTGTATGAAAGTAACCATACCAAACCCTACTACAACCTCTGATTCTGATGTTTGGGGAGACAGTGTGATGAGCAGACTAGTCATCTCTTTCTCTAAATTATTGACGTTTTCTTCATTTTTAAGCTAAAAAAAAAAAATGGGGCGGGGGGGAAGCCGGGTAAAGGAAAGCAGTTCGCTAATAACTAGGAGAACCATATCTTACTCCCAGTTCTGTAATTTTCCTTATTAGCATCTTTGATCAAAGCTGCCAACTCTGAGTCTAGCTTTCCTTATTTGTAAAACTGGAATTATAACCCACATCCTACCCTCATCACAAAGGTGGTCCTGTGTAGCTCTATCCAAAAAATATGTGTGAAACTGTTTTCTGAATTATAAATTCAGAAAATTGTAAATTTCTACCAAACCCAAGGTAGAAGCCTCCTCTGCTTTGTGTTTCTGTAACTCACTTGGAGTCTCCTACCTGGTCACGTGTAATTCAATCCGACTCACACCTATGGAGTTAATGACATCTTTTATTAACAACCTTAGATAGACAATGTCACTCCCCAAATCAGCCCCTCCACAAAGCCTTCCCTGACTCCCACTGGGTGGCTAGAGTGGCTGAGGGTGGAACTTCTATAATCCCCATGTTTTCCTGGAATGTCCTATTAAAATCACTGGTTTACATTAAGAGCGGGTTAAGAGCATGAATTTGGGAATAAGTGCCTGGGGTCAGATCCTATAACAACCAGTTACTAGCTGTAGAAACTTGTACAAACCAGTGAAGCTCCCTGTGCCTCAGTTTTATCTCATAGGTAAAGTCGGGAAGATCAGAGTGAAAGGAGTTAAGTGTATAAAGGGCTTAATGCAATTCCCAGCACTTAGTGGAATATAAAAAGAACTAAAAAATGTTAGCTAATATTAGATTTTTCTGTGCCAATTTGGGAGCACCTTTGGGAATGGTTAGGGTTACATTTAGCTGTCAATTTTCATATCTTCCCTACCAGCATGAATGAATGAATGAATGAATGATGTTGGGAAGGACCCTGGTTCTGAAGGCAGTACTCATGAATCCTGGTCTAAGCTTAATCTCTTACTCTTCTGACACCTCTGAAACACATTATTTACCACTCTAACCCTCAATTTCCTCATCTATTAAATGCAAGCAGTGGACCAGATAATCACTAATGTCCATTTCAACTCCAGAGGTCTATAAAATAAGATTATGAGGTGAGAAGAAGATGAGTTATTTTACCCAGAGTCTACTGGTGGGCTAGACAATTTACGTAGATAACACCTTGTGAAATCTTCCCAGTGTACTATCCGGTAAACAAGATGATCACCATTTTATAAATATAGAAGGTGATGAGACTCACAGTTTCAGCACCTTTCCCCAAACCACAAGGCTAGTCGTTTGTGAAGCAAGACCTCAGACCAGTTCTGACTGACGTCACAGGTCAGTCCTTTCCACTGTCTTACTGAAATCTCAGATATAAAACTGAAGCACGGTGTGCTTGTAACTCATGTGACACCTTCCCCATCAAGGGGAAGCAGAGGTGGGAAGCAGGGGGCAGGGCAGGTATACTTAGAACAGGTGTGGAGAGAGCTGTCATTTGACACACACATTCAGACACATTGGCATCTGTGTTGGGATCCAGATGGGGAGAAATTAAGCAGGGAAGACAGTAGCAGCTATAACATTAGCCTTGAGTTAATTGCTATTTTGGTGTCCTTATGGAAGGAAACATCCACTATACATATTCACACAGCGGATGGAATTCATAACAATTTCTCTGAGTTGGGAATCACTTGTTCCCTCCTCCCTGGAGCTAATCCAATGTCTATCTTTAACCGGAGGGGCTGGGTGGCATTACATTTGCGTGATTATTTATAGATACCCTCAAGCACTGTCTGCTGAAAAGCCACAGGGGTTTTGCCAAGGCGGGGGAAGGAATAACTCCAGATGTGCGGCTGCATGTGAAACCAGGTCCAGGCCTTTGTTGGATGAGAATGTCTGGGAGCTCAAGCATGCATGAGATCTCAGTGTCTCTGCTTTTTATTCCTAATCCCCAACATCAGGGGATTTATGTGAACATGGGGGTAGCTAGATCATCAAATGTTACGTTGGAAGGAATTTAGAGTCATGAGCCCAACAAAGGTGGTCCTGTGTAGCTCTATCCAAAAAATATGTGTGAAACTGTTTTCTGAATTATAAATTCAGAAAATTGTAAATTTCTACCAAACCCAAGGTAGAAGCCTCCTCTGCTTTGTGTTTCTGTAACTCACTTGGAGTCTCCTACCTGGTCACGTGTAATTCAATCAAACTCGCACCTGTGGAGTTAATGACGTCTTCTTTTATTAACAACCTTAGATAGACAATGTCACTCCCCAAATCAGCCCCTCCACAAAGCCTTCCCTGACTCCCACTGATATTTGAATTTTATCTGCAGTATTTTCATTCAACAAATACTCATTAATTATTACCCAAACCATCCTATTCATCGATTTAGCAGATAGTGACTGAGAACCTACCCAGGGGTCAGCCTGAGGCCTGCACACATGGCTAGATCTTGGTTTCTGCCCTAGTCTGAGATAGTCATGTTTGGTTGGGCAGATGACAGGTAGGCAGAGATTTACAAGCCACAAAATCCACAAGACAACTGTGATAACAGAATCAGGAAACATGGTGAGACTTCTAAGAACAAGGTGCCTGGCACAGATAAGGACTCAAAAAATGCTGACCAGCCCAGCCAGTGTGGCTCAGTGGTTGAGCATTGACCTATGAACCAGGAGGTCAGGATTTGATTCCCAGTCAGGCACATGCCCAGTTGTGGGCTCGATCCCCAGTGTGGGGCATGCAGGAGGCAGCCTTTCAATGATTCTCTCTCATCATTGATGTTTCTCTCTCTCTCTTTCCCTCTCCCTTCCTCTATGATATTAATTTTATATATATATATATATATATATATATATATATATATATATAACAGCATATTGATCATTTTCATTCCCATCTTACTGATGTGGTTGGAGAAGTTTCACAGCTGATTCTTGAGTAGTAAATTTTATTTCTCTAGGCAGAAGAGAGGGTAAATAGGACAGCATGGAAGAACAAAACAATAGATCATTTTCAGGAAATTATGAGAAAACCAGAGGGTCTGAACTATATTCTTCATGTTGAGGCAAGGATTGGGATGAGACTGTAGGGGTAGATTGGGCCCATGTACAAAGGGCCTTGAAATATCACCCTATCTAATAAAGAGGGAATATGCTCATTGATCCTCAAGCCATTGCAAAGATGGTGGTGCCCACAGCCAATAAGGAGAGAATATGCTAATTGACTGTCCCACCCTCAAAGATGGCGGCGCCCACAGCTACAAGATAGTAAGGCCCAGTCCCCTCAGCCCCGCCGGGGTAGCAGGCGCGCCTGCCTCCAGAGTCCCCTCAGCCCTCCAGCCACCCAGAGCCAGCCCAAGGCACAGGCAAGCCTTGGATGGTGGCTGCCCAGCCGCCCAGGGCCGCCCAAGGCTCAGGTAAGCAGGGCCAGCCATGGCTTGTGCTGCCAGCAGTGGCAGCAGCAGAGGTGTGATGGGGCATCGCCTTTCCCTGATCGCCAGGTCGCCTCCCGCCCCAGAGGGCTCTCAGACTGTGAGAAGGGGCAGGCTGGGCTGAGGAATTTTCATGCACCAGGCCCTCTACTACTAAATAAGAAGAAACTGCTTACAATGATTTCATAAGGAGTAATAAACTTTTTTGACTTAAAAATCTAAAAAAATATCCATAGCAGTTTATACTATTCAAATTTTAGGATTTCTTGAGAATGATAGTTGGAGTCTGAATCATTATTCCCTCTGTGCCTCAGTTTTGATATCTTTAATGTGATTAAGATGCATTTTTCCTCAAGGAACTTATAGTCCAGAGAGGATAAGACTATTAATATGGTTACAGTGTAAGACAGCTCATAGTTAGTACTATAAGATGCCATAAGGGTCTTGCTTTCTTAGCATAAAATACTATAATTGTGAATGCTATTATTAATAGCTACTCTTTATTGATCACTTACCATATGCAAGCTACTTGTCTATAATACTTCACTAAATTTTTACAACAATTCTATGAAGTAGGTATAATTAGATCCATTTTATAAATTAAATAAAGCTTATAAAAACAAATTAATTTGCCCGGTCAGTGTGGCTCAATGGTTGAGTGTTGCCCTATGAAGAAAGAGGTTACAGTTCGATTCCCAGTTAGGGCACATGCCAGGTTGTGGGCTCAATCCCTAGTGGGGGGAGGAGGGGTGTAGGAGGCAGCCAATCAATGATTCTCTCTCATCATTGATGTTTCTATCTCTCTCTCCCTGTCTCCCTTCCTCTCTGAAATAAATAAGAAATATATATTTTTAAATTAATTAATTTGTCTAAAGTTGTACAGCTAGTAGAGAGGAGCAAGGAGTCAATCCCAGGTGGTTCTGATTCCAAAGCTTATAACCTGTCACATCCTACTGTGCACCTTTGAGGAGTATAGTGGGTCTCTATGTGGACTGGGACAGTTAGGAGAGGAGGTGGGTGCTGTTGACCTGACTTCACATGGTATCAGGTCTAGAAGTTCTTACTTCTACTTATGGAGTCTATACTCCAGACCACCTGGAGACTCAACTTTGTGAATGACCCAGTTACTCTGCATTTATGAAGCCTGGGGAATTGTGGCCATGAATTTCCCAGCCCATTTGCTAACATATCATTATTTACATGGTCATAG
This sequence comes from Corynorhinus townsendii, assembly GCA_026230045.1. Taxonomy (NCBI): domain Eukaryota; kingdom Metazoa; phylum Chordata; class Mammalia; order Chiroptera; family Vespertilionidae; genus Corynorhinus; species Corynorhinus townsendii. The sequence goes on along the minus strand of JAPDVU010000005.1, from coordinate 163,684,753 downwards.
CCAAATAAATAATCTATTAACCATAGTCAAATAAATAATCTATTAATCTAGTAATCTATTCATTAAGCTTTATTTTAATGAAACAAGGTTGGCATATTTTTAAAAATTATCTTGAAGTCACAAATATACAACACACCCATCTCTGGTATCAACTCATTCTTTCATACAATGAACATCAGAAGGCTGTATATATGTTATTAGAACCCAATCTTCAACTAGCTGTGCAATCTGAGACAAACCACCAATTTCAGTAAAAGCAGTAGGTTGGGCTGCTTTACGTTTAAGTTTCTTTGCATTTTAGTTATTCTACCTTCTGGTCCTGGTCTAGGTTCCATGAAGCACAGAAATCCAAGGAGAGGACAGTCTTACTCCTCAAGGAAGGAACAATCTATTGCAACAGACAAAATCTACCTGAACTAAAAGTTCAAGCAATGTCAGAGTGAAGCACAATTATCTCCTCCCAAACGTGATTTGGGCAGTAAGTGCTGGCAATGTGGAGAAAAGATGATCATTTGGCTGGGGTAGGTGGCTCAGAAAGAGGTCAGGGAAAAAGTAGAACCATGAGATTGATGAGAAACCTGACCAATGTCATGATTCTCCAGAATTGACTTTGGAGATAAAGCAATATGTATGACTGTTGTTATATTTTCATAAACACTTATAGCCCCTGCATTTGTATCTTACATACCAATACATGTAGAGATACATATGTAAACACATTGAACAAGAAGTCAGGGGTTGAATCTAGTCCCAGAACCACCACCAACTAGGCAGCCATGAGCAAGTTCTAGAATCTCTAGGTCAAGATTTCTTCACTTACAACCTAAAGGCATCAAAGCAAAAGATCCTTAAGTTTCCTTCCAGCTAAATATCCAAATTATATAGTTCTGAATTTATAAAATCAAAGAAGGAAAAATGCATGAGAGAAAAATTCAACACCTCTTAAGGGGGTACTTTCCTAGTGCAAAACTTTTCTGCTGTAGCACAAACAAAATAAAAATTTACAGCATTTCCTGAAATATGTCCTAAATGTTCATTAGGTCCCAGTGACAACGTTATAAATGAACATCCCAGTGACAATCTTGTCACCTATTCATAGTGTACAATTTTCTACAGATGGAATTCTGGGATTTATGCAAATAAAAGATTGGATCCTCTGTTATACTTTCTTGGTAAACTTCCAACATGCTGACTTAATAGCTACGGTGTGCTAGAGAAAATAAGGAAGCCACTCACATATATTATAAAGAAGATAATGTATTATTACTCCAGAAGTAGGCTTGTTGCACTAATTTGCATATAATGTTTAATTTTTACCAAATGTTTCATTTTAATACATGCAAAAATGATCAAAAATGATCAGAATATGCTAATGAACTTTTTTATTACAAATATGTGTTGCCCTTGATTCTGGGGGCTTATTATAAAAACACTGGAAATTCTCAATGGTAAAGTGATTCTTTTAAAACAAATAATATTGAAGATATTAACAGTTTTGAATTGGAAAGAACCTTAGAGATCATCTAGTTAACACTCCTTATCTTATAAAGGTAGTTCCTGGGCTCAGAGAGCTGGAGCATTTGCTCATGGTCTCACAGCTCACTAATGGCAGGCACAAGGAGCTAATCCAGGGTTCCTGCTGTCCAGTTAAGTATATTCTATACTGGGCTACATTATCTCAAACTAACAGGCTCAATATTTGTATTTCAAATGTTTAGAGCTATAACAGTTAAGTTATTTGAACTTCTATGGAGACTAACATACAGGGTCAAGGTGGGGAGCAAGAGAAAGGCTTCCAAACATATTGACAAAAGCAAAACACAAAACTTTTCATAAAAGGTATTTCCTAAACACTGTCATTCAGCTACCATCTTCATGATCTTTACTATTCATAGACCATTTATATGATTATTTGACTTAATTTTCTTTTTTTCTTTTTCTTTTCTTAAATATGTTTTTATTGCTCTTTAGAGAAAGAAAGGAAGAAAGAGAGAGAAACTGAAACATCAATGATGAGAGAGAATCATTGATTGGCTGTCTCCTGCATGCCCTCTACTGAGAATTGAGCCAGAAACCTGGGCATGTGCCCTGACACAGAACCTAACTGGGACCTCCTGGTTCATAGGTCAATGCTCAACCACTGAGCCACATCAGTAGGGCTTAACTCATTTTTCTTAAATCAACATTTTTAGCTAAATAAACACATGTTACAGGGGGCCTTACATTACCATAAGTAAATGGAAAGTCAGAAGTATGTGTTTTAAATAGAAGACAATGAAAAAAAATCACAGAAAAAAACAAAAACAGTAATAATAATAATGAAAACATATCACCGTTAATTAAATTCTAACAGGATATTGTTGCTAATCAGGGGCTCTGTGCCTGGAGCCTGCTCTTACTTTGTTATAAATAAAGGATGGAAGTGGGGAGATTAGCACATGTTAGAAGTGTTAAAGACATTAGCACCCAATGAAGATTTTTTCCCCTTGACATTTAAAGATAATTGAACAGGAAATGACTTTCTCACAATATGATTCAGTGTTTTCTGTGTCCTGTTCCATCTAAATCACCTCTTGGACCATCAACAGTGCAGGTCTCACACTTCGGAAAATGCTGGGCTAAAATGAAACCTCTGTTATTTAGGTCTCTGACACTTATTCTGATCAGGGAAACTGAAAGAAATCTCTGTGAGCATCCAAACAAAATAATATGGTGGCAAAAGTACGGATTATGGATCCAGCAGCCTGGTGTGCATCCCTCCCTTGCCACTTAATAACTGTAAGAAAAGTAAATTAACTGTTTGGAAAGTCAGTTTCCTTATCTGGGAAGGGGTGATAATGACAGAACTTGTCTCAAGAGGTTGTTGGAAAGTTACTTAAGAAAACATGTAATAAAAATCAAAAACACTTACTGAGCACAGAGTAAGTGCCAAGCTTTACCTATATGATATTCTGAATCCTTGCAGCAGCCTATAAGAATAACTATTATTAATCTCATTTTACACTTGGGAAAACTGACATACAGGAAAGCTAATAATTCTCAATGCTAGTAAGGAGCCGAAAAGGATTTCAAGCCCAGATTTTCTTGTCTCCAGTTCGCATCTTCTTAGCAGTATGCTTTAGACATGCAGATATGATGGATAGAGGGAAAGAGAGTATCTCAGATGGATGGGACACTATAAACAAAAATTCCAGAATAATCAGTTGGTTATTGTATTAGCTAGCTACTGCTACAAAACGCTGCATAACAAACCACCTGAAACTCAACACTTGTAACAACAAGCTTTTATAGTGTTTGTATTCATACTCCAGACATTGTTTGGTGCCTGTCTCCTCCACATGTGCCTCCATTCTCCCTAAATTAGCAGCCACTTGGGCCTGTTCTTCTCATGGTGGTTCAGAGAAGCTCAAGAGAGGAAGCCAAATGGCACATGCACACTTAAAACCTTTGACCATGTCACATCCTTCGCTCCTCACCTTCTACTGGCCACAGCAAAGCACACAGCTAATGGAAGCAGGACATTATCCTCTACCCCAGGGGGAAAGGGAGAGGAATGGCTATTTGCCAGAAAATATTCCAATCTATCACCATTATGGTGAAGAATCTACTGGGGAGGAGGGGGCAATAATGAGAATGAGCACTGAGAAGAACAGTTAGAGTGTGATTATGGAGCACCCCAGTGCCACACAGAGTGAGTGTGACTCTGAAAGCTCCTGGAGTGCGTTATTTATTTATTTATTTATATTAATGGAATTTATTAGGGTGGCCTGGGTGACCTTTTGCCCTCTTTAAAAGGAAGAAAAATCACAGGTACCAGGTAAAACGCTAAATGTGTCACAAATAGAGCTAAAGTCTCAACCTGCATTTCAGCTTTTGATCCCATTACAGATTTATCCCATTTATGAGAGGAAAGAGAGGCTGAAACAAGTGAACAATTTTCCCAAGTTTATAGAAATTATAAATGGCCAAGTTTGGATTTTAAACTACTTATAGTTGATGTCCTTCACACACACACACACACACACACACACACACACACACACACACATACACACAAATGCTATTTCTTTAGCAGACACAGTCTAATTCATCCCTCTTACCAGAAAGCCCTGTTCCTCTCTAACCAATCCACGTGGGCGGACAGAACAATCTTAGGACATAGTAAAAAAACGAAGCTGCCAGGAAAGTGTCACAGGACAAACAGAGCTTTTCCATCCATCTCCAGAGAGTCATTCCCTGGGGAGCCAGGAGTCTCTTCTGAAGAGAGGGGCCCTGGGCGGTATGCAAACTTCTGAGCTCAGAGCAGCCTAGGCTAATATATCATTTGTGAGACAACAGCCGGCGGTATCAAGTTACTCCAGGGCCAATTTTGCCAACTCTGGATAAAAAATGGTGCTCTGCACTGCAGGCTGAACAATTTGCTCCTTTAACGTGCTCAGGCTTCTTGTGTTACCCTTTGTTCCCAGAGCCCTATGGCAGGCTTCTGCCTGGGAAGATAATGGGACCCATTCCCACTTCTCGGGAGATGCTCCTATGCCTGCCTGCTTCAGAGTTGGGAAGAAGCACCACCTGCCTGCAGAGCAGTTGGAAATTCATGGCTGACTCTTCCAACCAGGGTCCTACCTTCTCTTACCGTCAGCTCAGTGAGGTCATTTTATTACCCCTGGGTTTCCAAGGAGGAAACTGAGGTTCCAGAGTGTAAGAGAGTAGCTCCGGGTTCTGCAACTGACAACCAGCAGACCTGGGTTAGAAATCTGAGCTCGGAAATGAAGTCAGGGACTTGTTTGTGAGGACTAGCCACAGGGTGTCGCATTGCCTGAGTTGCATCGCAATGGGGCCAGCCTTTGGATGTTGCTCTTTCCTAGTGATGCTCCATAAAAATGTCAGTGAAAGCATTTGACTAAACCTTGGTATGCAGAAGGTGATCATTGAGTAACATGGAAGGAACAGCCTTAGAGGCATATCTGGCCCACTGCTTCATTTTATAACAGCAAGAACTGAGGTCACCAAGTCAGCAGGTAAGTCGGGAGTAGAAACTCAAACCTGTGTTTTCAGAGCAGCCCACCATCCTCTCTACAAAGCCCATCTGAAGCCAAAAGTGGTGGTGCGGCATGTAGAGCACAGGCAAGGGGCGTGGTCACTGGCGGGAGGTGTGCTGTTCCCACTGCAGTGGAGGGAAGTGAAGAAGGGAGCAGGTACAGGTAGGGCTCCCACGTGAGGTGGTAGAAACTTGCCTGGATGCCACCTCTGATTCTGAAGATAAATGCAACTGACTTATGAGTTGCTCTTGCAGCTCATGTGGTTGGTCCATGCTCGGTGGATGCAAGCCTCAAGTCAGACCCTGAACCATCAGGTGAGAGCAGGGGCAGGGCATGGAGATTAGAGTAAGAGAGCGCCAGGTCAGGTTCAGCTAGGTGGGCATGCACGCTGGGGCGGAGGAAGCAAGGCACGACGCTGTTCAAGTGATTAATTCCTGTCTCCATTACTCTCAATGAGCTGAACAAATCCCTCACTGGGCCTGTCACACTGATGTTCCGCATGCAAATTGTTCCTAATGAGCAGGACACAGGGCTGGTCCCCTGGTTTGTAAATCCATTCATTTCACAACACACTGTCTCGGTCACATATTTCTGTGACGAGATCCATTGGCAGAGGAGCCGTTAAAATGAAACATGGGCCGTTCAGCACTGTGTCAGGAATGCGCTGTCTCATTCGCAGAGCAGCACGGTGGGTGCGTGCAGAGGACTCGAGATTAGATACCTGGGTTCATGTCCTGACTCTGACAAGCCCCCCTCCTCTGAGCGTCTACTTTTCCAGGCACAAACGCGGTGTCTGGACTAGATTGCTGTTTCCAAAGTGTTTGCTGACATATTCATGGTTTGCAAAATAAATTTTAAAAGGAGTCCGTGATAAAAATTGTATATTTGAGAATTACTGGAGAAATATGGGTTGGAGAAGTTTAACAAGGTTTGTTTGTTTTTACCAGGGGCAGCTCAGAACCATTAATATGTTAACTTGCACTGTATTTGATGTGACAAGCATATTTTAAAAACAAAGTATTTGTTTATCAGATCTTCTGGGCACTGCTAGAGGAGATGATACTGGAGATCCCTCTAAACACGTAACTGTCTAAAACTCTCAGGGGGTCAGTCAGTGGGGATTAGAGAAAGAAGAGGAGCTAAATGGGACCAGATCACTAACTTCAAGGACATTTATTGGGCACCTACTCTACGGCAGGGATTATTTTTCTAGTTTCTCCTTCACTTCTCCTGAACTTAAAGAAGAAAAAATTAGGGGAAAAAAGGAGATTCAAGCCACCTAATTGATTTTATTGCATTAGATGCTATTGGAAGTTACATTTATTGCGTTGCATTGTGTTTGTTCTCCGTGTTGGCAGAAGATCTTACTGAAAAGCACATGACCCCTGAGCCGCTCACCCACAGCCCTGCTATCTGGTGTCCAGCCCCTGGTGAGCCACCTCCTGGGGCGTGGCAGTCTTTATCTTCCAAAACGACCCATTCCCACTTTGGGCAGCATTTCCTTAGAGAATGCCACAAGTTCCTCCCAAAGTTTCTAAATGGCCATGTGATCAGGGAAGTTCATTCATCTTTCTGGGCCTCAGTGCCCTCACGTGGAAAACTAAGCAGCTACCTACCTCACCTCTAAGTACTCTTCCGGCCTTAGCCTTCTTGGTTCCAAATGTCCACCAATCCCAATGCAGGAAACATTAAGAAGACAGTCCCTTAAGCTTGATCAAAGAGTAACTTCCCTGAGAGAAACTGGAATGTCTTGTGACAATAAGAACACTGAGAGAAGAGCAAGAATCCTGTATTCTAGGCTCTTCTCTCACTGTGTGACTTGCAACAGATTGTTATGGGGCTGGATCTTTGTATCCCCCCTGCCCCCAAATTCCATATGTTGAAACCCTAACCACTGCCCCCCCCCCCCGTGAAGATATTGAGAGGTGGGGCCTTTGGGAGATAATTAGATCATGAGGAGGGTGGAGCCCTGAGAGATGAGATCAGTGTCCTTAGAAAAGAGACCCCAGAGAACTCTCTTGCCCTCTTTGTATCAAATGCGGGTACAAGAAGTCAGAAGTCTGCCCCACGAAGTGGTCCTCAACAGACACTGAAAGCTGGGACTGGCAGCCTCCACAACTGTGAGGATCAAATCTCTGTCGTTGATAAGTACCCGATCGATGGTGTCCTGTTATAACAGCCCAAATTGACTAGAGATACAAGTTCTCTCTCCTCTCTGAGCTTGTTTACACGCTTTCAAAACGAGCATCATGCCCTGTGACCACTGATGTCCCTTCCAGCTGCAACATTTAGATGCCTCTGACATGTATCCAGAACGCGTCCTTGAAGGAATTGGGTACCAAAGAAGAGAAATGCTTTTTCAAGCAGGAGAAATACCAGAAGCCCCGGGAACTGTCACATCATCAAATCTTTATGATGGACAGTAGAAAAGCCTGTTCTGAGATATAATGAAAAGTAATATCTAATAACCACTAATAATGATTTATTCAGTAATTACCATGTATCATTTACACTCCATTATTCAACAAATATTTTTAAGCACTTCCTCTATGACAGACACGGCTAAGTTCTATGGATACAGCAATGAATAAGACAGAAACAATCGCTGTTCTCATAGAACGTGTGTGCGTGTGTGCGTGTGTGTGTGTGTGTGTGTGTGTGTGTGTTGAAGAACAGACACTGATCAACTGAATAAATAAGCAAGATAACTTGAAGCAAGACATGGGTGAGCAAAGAGACTTGATTGCTATAATATCATAGCAAACCCAAGTCACATTAGGTTATATAAGATACAGTGTTTATTTTTAATCACATAACAGCCCAGACGTCAGGAATCCAGAGCTGGCATGATGGTTCCACATGTCAGAGGAACTGGGCCTTCCTTCTTGTTGCTCTGCCATCACTTGGGCATTTTCTCTGTCTACGCAGTTAAAGGTGGAATCTTCATTTCCATCGTCTAGCCAGAAGGAAGGAAAGGGCACACCTTTCTCTTTCAGAGTGAGACTCAGACGTGGCAAGTCTCACTTCTGCTCTTATCTCTGGCCAGTGCTGTGACATGACAATACCACCTGCCAGGAAGCTTGGAAAATGTAGTCTCTATCCTGTGTGACCAGTCTTTCATTTCAAATGAAAGATTTCTTCTATAGTAATTAAGAGTTCTATTGCTATAGAAGAAAGGGGAGTAGACGTCAAGGAATAACTAACAATAATTTTCATAGATCATGATAATTAATACACAGGGTATGCCAGTCAGATTAGGCTAGGTTATGGTGCAGTAGCAAACACCCCCAAAAATCTTAGTGGCTTAAGGTGTATTATTGCTTATGCTACATCATAAGGGGTTCTCTTCTCATCCTCTCTCATTGGCACGCATCCTAAGTACTGCCAGTTACCACACACGAGGGAAAAGAGACCTCTAGAGGGTCTGGAATTGGCAACGAAATGCTCATACTATCTAATGTTATTTTTGCTCACAACTCATTGGCCAGAAAGAAGCACGTGGCCCCATGTAACAACAAGAAACCAAGTATCATCTTATGCAGACCTTAGAAGGGGGTAGAACTGGAAACATCTGGTAAATAGCTCCGCTCACTCCTCTGAAAGGGAATGGTGCAGAGTGGCCTGGATACTGGGAGAGCCTACTTTAAATGTCAGGGCCACGGAAGACTTTCTGAGCAGTCACTGGAGATGAGACTTGAATGATGAGAGAGAGATCATAAGCAAGCGAAAAGTGTGGGAAGAGCACCTTTTTTTTTTTTTCTTTTTAACTTATTCTGGTTGCTATGGAGAAGGGGTAAAAGGAGAGGCAAGGAGGTCAATTGGTAGTGATTATCCCTTAAAGCAACCTAATAGGGTAAGCATGTTTGCCATCTCAGTTTTAGAGACGAACAGAGGCCTCGGGGAGCTAAAGAATTTACCCCCAAACCGCACAGCTAGTAAGCGGCAGGACCAGATTTTGAGCCCAAATAGTGCACTGTTCAAGGAAGCCTTTAACCACTGAGGCGCACTGCCCCGGCAGCCCTTGAGGAAGAAGACCCGCTCTGCTGGAGGACAACAGGTTTGGGATTGTGATTACAATGTCACACAAATTGGGGGTGGGGGCACAAGGTGTCAGAGAGCCCGCCAGAGGGCTGCATGGCTCTCTGGGGTTGTCAAGAGACCTCCCCCAAACAAGGCTCTCTGGTATTTATGTTTGTTAACTGGAGAGGGAGTGGGGGATACTCATTCTGGCAGAGGGAACTGTGTGTGCACACTCAGGCCTGAAATGTGGCTGGAGACAGCGGGTGGCAGGGGATGAGCCTGAAAGGCTGGTTGGGGCCAGTTGTGCCCACCAACAATAATGAAGAAAACTCATCAATTATTCACACTTCTTTCTGACTCCAATCTCCATTACAAAATGCCCTCATTTTACTAGAGCAAAGCCAGTTTCCCAAGAACTTCTGGAGATTATCAGAGGGAGCAGCAAAGGCAACATACTAGTGGACCCACTGGGGCAAAGAGGAGCCAGCAGCTCAGTGATGGGGAAGGGATGTAGGGGGATTCCAGGAGTGAAACAAGGGGTCCTGTGAGCCCACTGTGCCTCCTGTAGTGTCAACCGGACAGATGGCTTTTCCTTTTGTAAAGCGTCCACCTCAAGGGGGCTCTCAGTGAGCATACAGCCACCCTGGACCAGAGAAAGAGGCAGTCCCACCTTGCTACCCCCCAACATCCTTCCCTTTGTTTTATAGATTTTCCTTGAATTTAATAACTGACCATTCGGGACACTACTTTTTTTTTCTCTTCATGCACTTTCAATTCCTCCTCTTATGTATTAAATTCATCAATAAGGAGTGAGTCCAGGAAACCCTTGTCCCTCACCCTCGACCCCAATAAAAGCAGAACACCAGGCCCATCTCCATCTCGTTCACCTCTCTCTCCCCCCCCCCCCTTTATCCCTCTCCCTGCAATCTCTCAGTGTCACACCAGGTGTGCCACCATGTAATTTCCAGAACCTGTAAGTAATAAACCATTTTTGTTTGTTTTTTAACATTTTCTGATGGCTAGTGCTGAGAGCATCTTGCAGTAATAAGAACCACAAGGGCTGGTCCAGCCGAAACAAAACATACAGTCCTCCAGAATTAATGCTGCTCCTGGCTTGCATGGTGGGGCTGGGAGAAAAGCCCACGGTTGGAATTAGCCTACTTCTGGATCTCTGAGCAAGAGCATGGGGGAGCATCAGGCAGGTGCCACGCACAACAGAGGACTTTGGCAGAACATGGGCAGGTCTGAGAACTCCAAGTTGACCTTGGCCTTCAAGGTTATAAAGGCAATTGTGCCCAGCTCCCTATCTGACCTCATTTCCCAGTACCCTCCTCCACCCTTATTGCACTGCAGACTCTCTGGGCTCCCAGTGACTTCCTGACACACCCCACAGGCCCCCATCTCTGTCTGTGTCCTTGTCCACCTAGACCAGTTTCTCCCAGAGAGCCACAATTCTCCTTCGTGAACATCCAGGACTCTGCTCAAATGCCACTCTCCCAGAGGCCCACCCCGAAGGCATAGCTGGATTAACACCTTTGATGCTTTTGCTCTGTCTTCATAACAGTCACCGCTGCCTGATATTACAGTGAGCTTTCCTTTGTTTTTGCTGGTCTCCCCACAGAATATAATCTCCATAAAGACCATGTCTACCTTTTTCACCTCTATATCCCCAGAATTTAGAACAGTATCACACCAACAGTGCTCATTAAATATTCATGGCATGAATGATGATTAGAGTCAAGTGGCAGAAACATGTATAAAGCAGGGACTTGATCACAAGGGAACATAAAAACTACCCAGTTCCTGGAACTGGGGGGTGGGAGGGGGTAAATATGAAAACTGGAATTAATAAAAACTACCCAGTTCCTGGAACTGGGGTAAATATGAAAACTGGAATTAAGCCAAAGTGAAGAAATGCCTCTTAGTGGCTGTCCCGAGGCCACTTCAGTGCATGTCACAGGCCAGGTCCTGAGGTGGGCCCTCCTGTCCCCAGATTGCAGACATGCACGCTGAAGGTAGGTGACTCTCCTTTGTGGCTCTTCTTGAGTCCGATTCATTTTCATGTGAAACCTTTGGGGGGTGGAGTAGGAAGGGTGAGGACCCACCCTGGTTCCACAACCTATCTCTACTGCCCTACCCACCTACTCCTAAATGCCCTCACTTCTGCTTCTGGTCCCGGAGCCTGGTGGGAAGAGGTGACTGTGATCACAGACATCCGAGAGGCTGGGAGCCAGGGGAGCTAGCAGCCACCCTCAGTGTGTCATCCTGCCCTGTCTGCGGCCTGCTACGGTTAGCCTGCGGCCAGCGTGCATCCCTGTGGCTGAGCCAGCTATCTCCATGTCACAGCAACAGCACCCGGGCCACATGTCTTGATAAGAGCCACGGCACACTCCGCAGGCTGCCCCGTTGGTGCCCCCGAGTCTGTGAGATGGACTGGAGCCACCCTGGGCTCTCTGAGGCCCCACCCCATGCCACACAACCAAGAATGACAATGTGAGCATTGATTTCAGCTGTGAAGTAACCAGCCTGTGAGATGCTTGAAAGGGTTTGGGAGTTCTGGCTTTGAGGCGCAGGTCTTTGGTTTACTGCGTGACCAAAGGTGACTACTGAAGACCTCAGGGCTCAGTTTGTCCTCTGTAACATGAGGCCAAGGGTGCCTGCCTTGCCCCCTCCAGGTATTGTGAAGGTTATCTGGGAAGCTTTGTATAGTCTGCGGAACACTGGTGATCATTTGTGACCATCTGTAGGGAGAGAAGGGGTGTGAGAGATCGATGGGCTACTAGTTGCCTTTTCCTTATGAATCTAGGCTAATATTATTGCCTAACGTTTTCTCATAAGAATAATGCCTCCTCATTATAAAGATTTTCAGACTTACATTCCTGAGTAGAGCAATTTACACCAATTTTTAAAAACAACATTGGCCACCGATCCAACTTCCCTCCTTCAAACCATATTTCTTTGCACCCTCCACACAAGCCTTCATTCTGGTGTTCGAGTTGATACCACTACATACATGTTAAATATGCTGCCTCTCCAGGTTACCACATGTGTATTCGAATAGATTTGCAAAACATTGCCCAAGGAATAATGCTATTAATGGTAGACTTTCAGGCACAATATCTTATATGATTTGGAATTTAGGGAGCGGGGGTCAGCTGCAAGTATCCTATCTTTATTCCCCAAAGTAAATGTCTGATTTCATAGAAAATCACCCCCAAAGATCTTTCCTGCCATTCTTTCTGCCATGAGGCTCAGAGTGTTCAGGCTTCTCTTTCTTCATGTACCCCCCGCAGCCCAGACAGGAAGTACCATGGAAAGCCAACCTCTGAGGAGAGAGGACATGCTTGGTTATTTATTAGAAAGTATAGAGGCTATTAAAATTGGATACTGAATTATTTCCCCATATCTCCTTCACTTGCTGTTTTCTGTTGACTCCTGGCCTATTTTTCAGAAAGCCAGCCTCAGACCGCACCAATTCTGGAAATTCAGCATAGTGGGATGGATGCTAGTCTGGGACTTAGGTGATCTGGCTTTGAAGCCCAGCTCTGCTACTTTCTTGACCTTGTCAAAGTCACTGACCCTCCATTAAACCCCGCCCTCCTCTGAGCTTCAATCCTCTCATCGTACAATGAGCAGGGTCCGGGAGGTGATATCCAAATCTCATCCAGCACCTGATTGGATACATTCTCGATTGATTTCATTTCAATTAATCTCCATTCAATCCAATTTGCTATATTTCAATTCAATTATTTCCATTTAGTTTAGTAATTCTATTTCATTCAGCTCAAGTCAATTCAAATAAACTAAATTCCACTGACTCCAATTGGATCTATGATTTCCTGGTGTCCCAAGCAATTTCTAGGGCTTGAGAATGTAGGACTGAGTTGGGGTGAATGGAGGGCCGACAGACCTCCTTCATGGCCCAATCCTGGTCTGAACAAAGTTACCACTGGAAGAAAGCCTTGGTAAAAAAGCATGAAGCATTGGAAAGAATGTAGGACTAGGCATGCGATGTGGGCTGTGAGCCCCTTTACCCATAAACAAATACTTGTTGAGTGAATGAATGTAAGTGGAAATGGATGAAAAGCCCTCCCACCCTTTTTCCAAATCTGGCTTTCTCTGTGACCTTGGCCAAGTCATTCCACCTCCAATTATTCTCATGAGAGAACTAAAGGTGCTGTACTAGGCAGTCCAGATCTAAACCCCATGTGTGGGATCCTGTGAGTCCTGTTCTCTCCTGGCCTACCCCAGACTGCTCCTCCAAAGAGCAGAGCTGGGAGAACAATGCCCCATGATTGGCTCACGCAGCTTCCCCAAGGGCAGAGCAGCAGGTGAGCAGGGGGAGCCCTGATTGCCAGGCTGTGATGAGCTAAGAGGGATTGATTAGCTCCAGCTTCTTAAGTTGAGTGGTTCCGAAATCTCCCCAGTGCGCATGTCCCTCCCTTCAGCTCTTTCCCCTAGAGCTGCGTGTTCAGCTTCCAGCAATAGCTACCCTCCTTCATCTGATGTTCTTTGTTTTTCCTTAAACTACTTGGGATTTAAGACGTTAAAAATGAAAGAAAAAAATATCTAGTGCTTACTCCACGCCCAATGGAGCTCTCTGATCTTTATTAAACTCTCATGATGGCTCCTATGAGATGGTGTTATTACCATCCCCAGTTTATGGATGACACAACCAAGGCTCAGAAAGAGAAGTCTCTGACCCAAAGTCACACAGCCAGTAACTGCCGGAACCTTCAAATCTAGAAGCGATGATACATGAAGAAGAGGGTAGAGGGTAGCAGGGATGCTGTGCATGCCAGCTCCCTTCCCTGTTTCCCTATCTCTGGTGCACCTTGAGACCTCAACCCTCCATCTATGTCCATGGCCTCCAAATGCCAGTCAACCTGCCATCCTCAGTTCCCTCCCAAACCAGAGCCAGATCAGCCCCAGAAGTGGGGTCCAGTCTGAACCTTGGTCCATCCTGCTGGGGTTGAGGCCATGCCCCATTGGTCATCTCCCAAGTCTAATGAGATGAGAGTCAAGCAAGCAAGGGCCTGGATCGACTTGAGCAGAGGTGGTGTCAGTAGGCAGGTTGCTTTTACCAGAACTCCCAGGATCCTTACAACCTAGGCACCCAGCGGTGAGGGGTCAATGCCTAAGAGACTCTTACCTTTCTCCCATCAGAATATCCCAAGCCAGAGCCTCTCCCTTCCAGACCTTTATATCTCTTCATCAGAGGATGGGGCCAATGGGTTAACCAGACAACACTATCCATCTAGAACATCTTACTCTTATTTCTCCTTAGTAATTTGTTTCTTTAAGCGAATTAAATTTAAGACACTTGAAGGGGGATAACAACCAGGATTGATTAGGCACCTTCTGTGGTCATTCTCAACTTGAGTGTGCAGTGACTTGAGCAAAGGCTAATTTGAGGATTCACTTCCAGAGATTCTCATTCATTCATTCATTCATTCCTACTCATCAAGCACTGCTCTAGAGGCTGCAGGCATAGCAGCAAAAAGTCGCTAAACTTATGGAGTTTATAAGGGAAGATGGAAAAAAATAAGCAATGAAGAAATGAATACGTATACAGTATATCAGGTGGCCAATGCGACAGGGTAATATGGAGCCTAACAAGATGTGAAAGGCCCTTGGTCTAGGGCAGTGGTCGGCAAACTGCAGCTCTGTTGACTAATGAGTTTGCTGACCACTGGGATAGGGGCTTAATCACAAGGAACAACAACAGCCTGTAATTATTTGAATCGAGAGTCTAGGTCAGTGGTCGGCAAACTCATTAGTCAACAGAGCGGCAAACCGCGCTCATGAGCCGCATGTGGCTCACGAGCCGCAGTTTGCCGACCACTGGTCTAGGGTCTGTGTTGTAAACAGGTACATCAGGAGATTCTAATACGGCAGTCTCACACACTTGGAAAACCACTGGTTTACTCTAAATGTCAAAATCTATATGTGGATATTTCATTTTAACACTCATACTAGATAACTTGGTTAACTGCTGGTACTGTTATACATTTAACAGATGGGAAAACTGAGCTCAGAGAAAAGAATTTGGCAAAGTTATCACAACTCATAAGAAGAAGCAGAATCTGACTCCAGAGCCTGCTTTCCCTGATGCAACAGGTCGTGATGATGAACATCGCACACAGCTTGGCCACTTGAGAGGTGGGCCATCCTCATCATCTCTGATGTTGATTCATCCCTGTTTGCAAAGCACATTCTCACTCATTGTCTCCTTGGAGGCTCACACCACTGAGGAAGAGGGCGTGGCCTCTGCTGCCTCCTTTCCCCAGTCATGCAGTCCCAGGCACTGAGGACTATCACTGCGGATGCCTGTCTGTCAGATTAGGAACATCTGTCCAGAAATGGGAAAGGACTTGCTGACATACTTGGGGACCCTTGAGTACCTATATGCCCAGGTGAAGTTCTGGGCTTTCTCTACCCACCATGGGTTAACCAATCTGTACAACTGGCTGTTGGTCTGGGCTCCCTGAACCCCAGCCTGCTTCATCTACTTCCCTATGGGCTCGACCCTTCCCCTGAGTTCTCAGCTTTTGCCTCAAGAGCTGGTCCAAGCAGGGGGACAATGTCTGCTGCAGATGGTCACAGCAACAATAAAAATTCTATATAATAAAAGCATAATATGCAAATAGACCGAATGGCAGAACAACCAATGGAACCACTGGTCACGATGATGCACACTGACCACCAGAGGGGCAGACGTTCAACACAGGAGCTTCTCATAGCCCGCAGGCCCCAGGCCAGCCAAGACAGGTGCCAGAGCCACCCTCCCCCATCACCCCGTCAGTCACCCAGCAGAAGGAGGCAACCGGCAGTGGTGATGGGGCGATTGGGGGCCAGGACGAGCTGTTGAGTGGGCCAGTGCTGCCCCCCCCGCCCATCACCCCGCTGGTCACCCCACAGATTGGACGTGATTGCTGACCAGGTCTAGGGACCCTACCCGTGCACGAATTTTGTGCACTGGGCCTCTAGTAGAATAATAAACACTTTGAACAGTGGTTGCCACAGTTAGTACTCAATAAATATTTGTTGAATGGGGGTTGAATGAATAATTATACAAGTCCCCCCACACCCACGGTTCCAGTTACCTGTGGTCAACCATGGCCCAAACACTGTAAGTGGAAAAAAATGGGGAAATAAAAAATTCCTAAGTTTTAAACCATGTGCCATTCTGAGCAGCATAACAAAATCTCTGCTCCATCCTGCCAGGGAGTGCATCACCCCTTGTCCAGCCTCTCTGGGCTGCATACGCTTCCACCCAGTGGCCACTTAGTAGCCTTCTTGGTTAGCAGATGGAATGTCAGCATTGCCATGCTTGTGTTTAGGTCACCCTGACGTTACTTCATTATGACCCCAAGGTGCGAGACTAGTGATGCTGTCAATTCCGATATGCCAGAGAAAAGCAGTAAGGTACTTCCTTTACATGAAAATGTGAAAGTCCTGTATTATCTGGGGTCCCAGGCATCCACTGACTCAGGGTCTTGGAATGTATTCCCCATGAACAAGAGGGGACACCATGGTAACTAATATTTGTCAGCATTTACTATGTTCCAAGTGCCATGTTCAGCATGTTTTCATTTAATTCTCGCATGAGCCCTATGAGAGAGGTACTATTATTTTTACAGTTGTTTACATGAGAGTGAATGGAAACTTAGAAAGGTCAGGATAAGCTCAGGCGCACACAGCCAGGAAACCATCAAGCTTGCATGTGAACTGTGTCTGTGTGATTCCAAAGCCCAGGTTCTCAACCAGATCCATCATCAGGAAATATGACTATCTGCTCACAATGTGCTCCTGAGGAGCCGCCCATCACCTCTGCTGGAAACCTCCCAGCAACACAGGTATCCCCTCCTGGTCGTCTCGGATAGCACCCCTGGCTCAGGTGGAAGTTCTGCTTTCTCCACCACTTTGGCCACTGCACTTTGAACTTTTGGGAAGCTCCCTTTTAGGCCAACCATAGCGCTAATGAGCTCCCTTTGGCCCTGATCCCATCGGCGTCCTCAGTCAACTCATCAACCTAGCCTGACATCCCAGCATAGCTGAGAGCTGAGCGATAGATGGCCGTTTGAAACATGGCTGCAGAAAACACGGAAACTCCATCCACGGAGAAGTAAGTCTATGTACCTCCCCCTTGAACCTGAGTAGGTTTATGACTACTTTGACCAAGAGAGTAGGAGGAAGCGCCGCCATGTGACTTATGAGACTAGATCATACCAGACCAGTGGCTTCTACTTTTTAGTGGAGCATTCCTGCTTGGAGCCCCCGAGCCAACACGTAGAAAGTTCAAATACCTGGTGGCTACCACACTGTGCGGATGCCCATCTACGTGAAGAGCTAAATGTGGCACTTTGGTCAGTGGTTGCACAATGAGGCCAGCCTTCGAGTCATTCCAGCCCAGGGGCCAGACAGAGACGAGGCACCGTGCCCTGTCCCCACCTAGCCCCGTCCCCGTTGTGCCCTGTCCAACTTCCTTTCATTACTTCACAATGTAATGGTGGCTGTTTTATGTTACTACACTTCAGGTGGCATGTTACCTTGTAGCAGATAACTGGAACACCATGCCCATGGTCTAGCCCAGTAGTGTAGCTAATTGTTATGTGTGTAGGCTCTGGAGTCACATAGAACTGAGTTTGAATTCTAGGTTATGCCATTTTCAAGCCATTAGGAAGCGCCGAAGGAGCCACAGAAGAGCCCTCCCTGTGTCCCCACTTTCACAGAGTCCCAAGCACCAAATTAGAGGGACATCTTCCAGACACATTCTCAAATCGGCTTCTTTTTAGAGCAAAGCTAAAAAATGATGTGATACTCTAAATGCCATCCCTCCCATGCTGGTAAGCAGCTTATTTAGCCCAGTGTGTGGCCACCTTAAGAGCCTGAGGAGAGAGCCTGCTGCTGCGAGTTCCCTCTGGGGGTGCTGTGGGCAGTGAGTCACTGGGAGGCTGGGGAGAGATGGAGGGGAGGCAGGGAGCCGGCTCAGGTGGCTGTGCAGGGACAGGAAGCTCTGTAGGGGGAAGGGGAGAGGCTAGGATTGGGCATGCATTTTCATGGGCGTAGACACAGGAGCCTTAGAACTTGAGAGCTGGAAGGAGGCAAAGTGTTTCATCATTTTACCGAGAACATGGAGGACTTGGTGGAATGGGGATAGGCGAGGCTTCCAAAAGGGAACCTGATCTCAGACTGACTCCTCCACAGCCCAAGCACCTCTTCGCTGGGTCCAGGCAGCACAGGTGGCGGCGTCTCTTTTACATGGAGGGCAAAGCTGAAGTTTGGAAGAGGAAGCATCTCACTGAAAGCCACACAGGAAGCTCACCGGAAAGCCAGACTTAGTGTCTGGGCTTTAGATTTTAGTGGTTTTTTTTTCTACTTTGGCCCCACATACCTTCCCATCCCCATAAACCCAGAGGAAGAGATTAGCCCACTCTTTTACAGCCTAGACCAGTGGTCCGCAAACTCATTAGTCAACAGAGCCAAATATTAACAGTACGATTGAAATTTTTTCTGAAAGCCAAATTTTTTAAACTTAAACTTCTTCTAACAGAGCCACTTCTTCAAAATAGACTCACTCAGGCCATGGTATTTTGTGGAAGAGCCACACTCAAGGAGCCAAAGAGCCACATGGGGTTCACAAGCCGCAGTTTGGCAACCACTGGCCTAGACCCTCGTAGGGCAAGACACTGTAATAGCAGGAGGTGTCAGTTATTGAGAGTTAGAGACAAGTAAATCTGTTCAGACCAGGAAAAGCAGGAAAAAAGAAGTGTGAAAATTTAAAAAAGATGAATTTCTACATTGGAAAGGATCACTTCCCATAGAAGGAAAAACCAATGTCCCAAAGGGTGAAGTAACCTTTTCTAGCTGGTAGAAGAGGTAAAGTTGTATAAAGAAAGGGGAGAGGGTTCAGCGGACCAGGAGACCCAGAGTCCCTTCCCAGGCGGTCTTGACCAGCACCAGCTCAACCTTGCCAATGTCCTCAGTACGCAGATGTGGGACCCTGTGGCCATGGGATGCCCAAGCCAAGGCTGATTGGCCCAGAGGTGAGCCCTGCAGATAAGCCTGGGTGATCAGAGCGCTCCCTGGGACTTCCACCCAGAAGGAAAGGAAGAAAGTCCATCTCTCTGCTGGGAGTCATGGAACATGAGTGTGTGACGTCCGGTGGCCATGCTCTGTGCCTCACAGAGGAAACAGCATGTGAGAATGGAAGTGACAAGCAGAAATGAGAGATGCAGGGGAGCTGCCATTCCGGTTGTGTGAGTCCGGGGTTCAAGGTCTTGAACTTGGAGTCAGATAGATGACTTCACCCAGGCGGCTGGAAAATCGTGTTTGTGGGGGGTGGGGTGGGTGAGGGGGGCTGTCAGGTGCCGACCCTCCAGAGATATCACCAATGTTTTCAGTAAAGGGTCAGATGGTAAATATTTTAGGCTTTGTAGGCCAAGGGACAATGTCCTCAACTCTGTAAGCCACCATTCTCACCAACATTTTACATTTAAAAATGTAAAACCATACTGTGTTCATGGTGCACACAGGCCATATGCCGCATTTGGCCTGTGGGCCACAGTTTGCCAACCCCTGATCCAGGAGGAGGGGAGGGCTGTGCTGGGAAGGGTATCATAGGCCTCCTTAAGAAAGCTGGGCTTCTCTGGGCAGGGCAGAGGCAAAGGGTTACCTGGGTGAATTCAGTATCCGATTTGCATGTGACAAAGCAATGAAGAGCGTGGACTGAGGGCAAAGAGAGGGGGAGGAGTTTAAGTTGAAGGTACAATTAGAAAATTACTTTAATTGCAATGAAATGAAAGTGCCATTTGCACTGGGGCAATAGTGATGAAGATGCTGAGAGACATTGAGGGGCAAAATGAACATAATTGGTTTTCTAGATGTAGGCAGTGAGAGAGAAAGAGAGGCAGGACACTCAATGAATCTGCTTATCCAATGACAGATGGACCTCCCCTCAGAGCGGAAGTGAGTGCCCCATCCCCAGAAGCATTCAAACAGAGCATAGATCCTGCCTGACAGGTGCTCTGCAGACAGCAATGGATGGAGATAGGAGCAGATAAAGCCTCTTCCAGCTCTGCAGGTTCATGAGCTTCTGTACTGTGATTGTCTTTATCAATCTCACAGGAGCAAACGATTTGTTTAGTCAATGAAGGCTATAGACAAACTTTACCCCTCAATACAAATCACCTTGCTTTTGCAGGAAGCTGTCTATTTTCTAAAGTGCTCACATCCGTTATCTGTCTGAGGGACCTGGAAAGGGACTCTGGAACCTGAAAAATGCTAGACAAATGTGAGATTGTGTTATTATTATCATTATTCTTTTAAAAGACGCTTCAATTGGATGTAAGGATTCTCTATTTTATTTCCGATTTAGTGCAGTTACTCTGACTTAGCTCCATTGAATTATTCATGTCTATACCCCTCTCATCTCTTGGACAATGCTTGGCACATTGTCCTATTAAAAAAAAAAAAAAAAAAGATTGTCAAGTCCTAGCAATGCATCAAGAGCCAGCCCGGAAAGCATTTGTTCCGCACAGCCTTTGCCCACCACTGCAGAGAAGGCTCCACGTCCCACTGCTGGCTCCATTGCAATGATAATAGTCTCATTATTAAGAGTAATAGTCACCATTTACCAGTATCCCCCTGTGGCAGGCACTGGTCAGGGCTTTTTGAAGACATTCTCAATTAAGGCTTTCAAGAACCTAATGATAGATGTTATTGTGGTGCCCATTTTACAGATGGGAAAGTCAAGGCTCAGAGAGGCATGGCGGCTTGCTCCAAGTCATAAAGGTTAGCACAGTGTTTTCAATAGTCTGATTTTAATAACTCCACCTTCCCAGTGGACACAGGAAGGCATTTTGTACATATTTCTTCTAGGAGGGAGAGCCTGAGTCTGCTCAGTGTGCCAGGCTGGGTAATAAAGTCTTCTGTCATAACTGCCTCTCCATCTCAGGGTTACTCTGGGAGATGGAGGCCTCTTGGCCCCTTAAGCTCTGCTGCAGAAACCACAGCTTGTGTGCCCAGTTCCAGACGCAATGCAGCTACTATCCAGCAGAGGGCAGCTGCAGGAAGCCGTCCAAGGAGAGCCTCCACCCCCATTAGAGCTAATTAAGCCCTAGGAGGCGAGAGGCAAGTACATTTCTGTGTGATGAAAGCAAACTGATCTACTCCTGGGCTGAGCAAGCAGGAGGATCAGAGAGGAGGGACATTTATCGGCTTCCAAGAAGCCAGCTGGATGGTGCCGTGGTGGCTGCCTGCAACAGAACAGTGGCCTGTGGGAACTAGACCTAGGGGCATCGTGAGTCCCTCCTCCCTTAGCCAGGCCAATAGAACAGGAAGAGTCTGGCCCAGGGCTAGAGACACTGAAACCTACAGAGAAGTGGCTGGAGGCAACGGAGCAGGGGCGGCCTGTTTGCAGCAGAAAAACCAATCCAGACATCCCAAGAAATGCACAGGATGCCCACAAAGTCTGTGCTCACAAAACAGAAACATTGGGGTGACCCACAGTAGCGGCCTGACTTTTACTGTCAGAGCCTGGGCATTCCAGGCAGACCATGCTGGTGGGTTACTTGCACACTCACAAGCATGCATGTAAATGAAGCTCGGGTGCACAAACACATACATACACACAGAGAGACACACACTAGTAAATGCAAATATCCACTAATGCAGTTGCAATTGCATACAGAGGTAACAGGCTGCACTGGTTTGAATTCAGAAGGCTCGAATTCCAATAACAGCTTTGCCACAAATGAGTGCAATCTTGAGCAAGTTACCAAACCATTCTGTATCTGTTTCTTCATTTGTGAAAAGGCCTCCAGCCTGGTTTCTCAAAATCAGATAGGTGCTGCCCAGACCATGTGGCTCAGTGATTGAGCGTCATCCCATGCACCAGGTCACTGGTTTGATCCCCAATCAGGGCACATGCCTGGGTTGGGGGCTTGATCCCCCGTAGGGGGCATGCAGGAGGCAGCCGATTGATGTTTCACTCTCATCAATGTTTCTATCTCTCTCCTTCTCCCTTCCTCTTTCTGAAATCAATAAAAATACTTTTTTTAAAAATCAGACAGGTACTCACTCAGAAGTTCAGGAACCAAATCAAGGTCCCCCAAGGAAGCCTAGGACTGCTCCCCATTTCCTTTACCAAGTCTGCAACTTTAGAGGAAGTACTGAGTGAGGTGGCCCAATCCATGTCCCTATCCCCAAACCAATGTCCCCAGATTGCTCTTACCTACCTAATACCATGGGGATCTCTAAGTAAATGCGTCTGATTTTCTCCCTATCAGCACAATCACACTGAGCATGCGATTTCTTTTCCAGGAGAGAGAAAAAAAATCATGCATAGATCTTTTCCTATTTTTGGAATCTTTCTTTAGAAAAAAAAATCTCAGAAATTAAGTTACTAAAATTAAGTCATATTTTAAGACTCTACGCACATTGCCAAGTTGTTTTCCAAAATGGTTGCCCTAGTTTATGTGTCGACCAGCGACAGGAGTCTCTGTATCATCCCATTCTGGACAGCAAAGGCCGTCCTCTTCTCGTTTTCTGTTTAAACTTGGCTAATTCAACAGGCGAAAAATGTTATCTGGTGGATTTAATGAGCATTTCTTTGATTAGTAGAGAGAATGAATATGTTTTTCTGCTGTTTGTGAACTAGTTAAATGTAGTTCCTCTTTTAAGAATTATCTCTCTGTGCCCTCTGCTCACTCATCTGCTGGGGTCTTAGTGAATTTAATTGATTTGCATGCGCTCTTTACATAATAAAGATAGTAATCCTTTGTCATGTTTGCTGCTGATATTTTTCTGGCTTGCTTTATGTCTTTTCCTTTGTGATTTCTTCTGTCATTTCTAAGCTCATACGGCCACCCCATCCTTCAGAGACTTGATAAATATTCATTTCTAAGGCCTGATGTTTTTTTTTCTCCTGGTATGATTTCATTCTAGAAGCTTGAGATTCCATAGGACCACACATCTCTATGATGCTGTGCTCCCAAGACCAGCACTGAGTTATCTTTCAAGGCACAAGCTCCCTAACACCCTTCATTATTTCCTTTATCCTTCCACACTCTCCACATTACAAGCTCCACGAGGGCAGGGACTATGCCTCAATCCCCCCCGACTCCTTGAAGCCCAGCACAGTGCCAGGCACATAGTGAATGAGCACTAAATTTCTATCGCTTGATTATCCTCCTGATCTGTTCTAACCCCATGAGAACACTCCAGTTCTGGCCTGTATCTAAGCATGCAGAATGAATGATCCGAGTGTGAGAGCGCCTGGGACAGCAGGGAGGGCATGACCAGAAGGAAGAACAGACACAGCTGAATGAAAACTGTAAAAGAACAGGGCATGTAGGGAACAACAAATAGTCAGCGTGCTGATAGCACAGGGCAAACATGGCTATGAAAGGAAATGGGGCCCTGACCAGTTTGGTTCAGTGGATAGAGCATCGGCCTGTGGATTGAAAGGTCCCAGGTTCGATTCCAGTCAAGGGCATGTACCTTGGTTGCGGGCACATCCCCACTGGGAGGTGTTCAGGAGGCAGCTGATCGATGTTTCTCTCTCCTTGATGTTTCTAACTCTCTATCCCTCTCTCTTCCTCTCTGTAAAAAATCAATAAAATATATTTTTTAAAAAAAAGAAAGGAAATGGGGCTGGAAGTGTAAGTTGAACCCATTCTCCGTAGCGCAGCCAGAGTGATCTTTTTAAAAGGTAAATTTGAGCATATCACTTCCCTGCTTACACCCTGCAAAGCTTCCTTTCGTATGAGGAAAAATTTAAGAATCTTGTACTGAGTCTACAGGGTCCTGCCTTCCTCATGTGTCCCACCTCCTGCCAGCCATTCTCCCCTTGCTCACCATAGCAACCCCCATCTCATTGTCAAGGCCAAGCCCATCCCATCATCAGGATTCTGTGATTGCTGTTTTCTTATCCTGTTAACCTCTCACCCCAGCACTACAACTGCTTCCGTCCAAATATCCAATGTTGTCCAGGCCCTTATCATGCCTGTCACATCCATCCATTGGTTTCATTACCTTCATGAAACTTATCACTATCTAAAATAATCTTCTTTGTGTATCTTCTTTTTTAAAATATATTTTTATTGATTTTAGAGAGAAAGGAAGGGAGACAAAGAGAAACATCGATGAGAGAGAAACATTAACCAGCTGCCTCCTGCATGCCCCTTACTGGGGATCTCTCCCGCAACCCAAGCATGTGCCTTGACCAGGAATCAAACCAGGGATAACACTCCACCAACTGAGCCACACCAGCCAGGGCTGTTTATCTTCTTGTTTGTTTTCTGTCTCCCCTTCTTGAATGTAAACTTCAGGCGGACAGAGGCCTCGTTTGTCTCCTTCCCCTCTATAGTTTCCTCACCAAGAGCAGTGCCTGGCATACATAACAGGTGAGGGCTACATTTTGCTATGGGGGAGTAGGTGGGGTGAGCAGGATCCGATGTGTGCTCCAGAAAAATAATTCTGCTGACATGGCAGAGAATGGTTTGGGACCAGAGAATCCAGGGACAAGGTGATGGAAGGGTATTACATGGAAATGACTGGTACCAGAAACTTTCTGGGAGGAGGGGTGATTCTAGGAGATGGAGGAATGTTGTACAGTTGGTATTGGAAATGAAGAAAAAAATGTGGAGAGTGGGCAACCTGCAGGCATGCAAACAAAAAACAGCCATAATTATGAATGAATCTGGCTTCCAATGGTTTTCATACTACCTCATACTATCCTCGCCATCACTGTTCAAAGCAACCACGGCACAAGATACTCCCTTCATTTTACAGATGAGAAAACTGAGGCTCAGGAAAGTGAACGCAGGGCCACAGCGTGTGAGCAGTAGATGTGGACAGGAACCCAGGTCCTGACACTCTCAGCCCTAGGCCCTGCCCGGCAGGGGCTGCAGCGTTACAATTTTCCCACGGTGCCCACGCCCTACGCATGGTGTGGTTGCTGGAATCAAGCCTCAGGGTTAATGAACCAGATGAAAACCCGTCCCTGGCCTTTGGCCTTGGAGAGAAGTGCAGAGCTTCCTTCCTTAAGAGAGTTGAGGCATCACCAGTCAGGGAGGCGGCCTTTTGTCGCCACATTAACAGTAAATGTCATTTGCTCCAGTGATATCTCCATATCAGACTTGTTTTCCCTTCCCCTGTGGCTGAAATTACAGCAAAATAGACCAGGGACCAAGAGCAGGAAGAGATAAACAAGACTCAAAGAAAGATGGGAGTGAGGGAGTGACGCCTCCCTTCAAGCAGGCAGACAGGCTGGGAGACTCAGATTGACTTACCCTCTGAACTGGAGCCACAGCATCTGATGGAGGCAGCAATTACCAGTGGCTCAGCAGGGAGGTAGGCACAGGTCCCATGAAGAGCTCCCCAGATGCATGAGCCACAGAGGGAGAGAGAGGAGCCTGGAATGTCTTAGGATTCTCCTGAATGCCATAGCTCCCCCAACCCCAATTTGGCCAAAGCTTACCTATTTTGTTCAAATGCCATCTGCCTCATGGAGCTTAGATAGGTCACATTGATCATTCTCATTCAGAGTGTTTACCTACTTGTCATGTATGTTTATGGGGATAAGAAAGTAGAAGTCCATAGGAGCACCCAGACCTGCACCTCTCCTTGAGTCTAGGGAACAAGGTGGGGGCACAGCACAGAGAAGAGCTCTCATCTGGTAGCTCCCTAAGATGATAGATCATCACCTTTCACCTTTTTGAGTCTTTCCACCAAGTGGCATCCAAATACAAGCCTTGTCCCTACATGCTGATGGTGGTCTAAGAATAACTTGACTATGCAGAGGTTGGGTTGATAGGGAAGTAAGTTTAGTTGGAGGGCATGAGGTCCCATAGCTCACCTGTCCAGGGTGCACCCAACAAGGGGTGGGTCCTGACAGGAGCAATCAGTCAGCTGACTTTTCTCTCCCTACTTGCTCTCCTCTTCCTTTCTCTCACTCCTCCCTCCTCCCATTTTTTCTCTCACTCATTCCTTCCTCTTCTTTTCCTCTTCTCATTTTCTTCCCTTTCCCTGTATCTAAATCCCTGTCTTCAGATCTGTATCTTACGTTAAAAAAGGAAGTCCTGCCTTTACCACTCATGCCCACAAATTATTATAAAAGAAACTAAATGGTTTCCTTTGGATTGTTCAGTGTGTACTTGCTCATAGGTAAACAGAGGCATCAATTTAAGGTAAAGGAGCGTGTGTGTGTGTGTGTGTGTGTGTGTGTGTGTGTGTGTGTCTGCCAGTCTATTGAATGTCTCCTTGGAAGAAAGGGACAAGGAAAGGGCAAGAGAATATGGCAAATTCATTCATTCATTCATTCATGACATATTTACTGTGAGCTAGCTCACTGCAAGCCTCGCAGAGTGCCCAGCCTGTACAGAAGTGGATAGCTACTCGCACATGGTAAGTGGGTGAGATCCGTCTTGCCATAGGGGTCATAAAAGGAGTGCCAATGAAGGACATGCAGCCGAAGCAGTGGCCTTGGAGTCATTTCTCAGAACAACTGAAGAAGCGCAGGCCTCAGGGTGTGAGTAAAGCTGTGTCTAAGGAGGAAAGAGGAGGGTTACGTTCAGGAGGCCCTGCTGGCCAGCAGATGTGGGAGGGACATTAAGGGCCAAGCAGGGGCAAGAGCTGAGAGTTGGGACAGTGAGTAAGAGGCGGGGATAGGATGTATCCTTGTATGTATATGTTTGCATCACTTTTAGTTGGTAAAAAGAAGTGTTTAGCTGTTCAGAATCCACAGGCATACACCTCTCTCTGGCTCTCCTAGAAGGAAGGATCTGGGAAGCAGCTGGCTTTGCTGAGTTTAATAAAGGTTGAGAATGCAGATGAGAAGCAGAGAACAGGAGGGCTAAACTCTGAGAAAGGGATATTGCTGTAAAATATAGGATTCACTACTGTTCATGTGTGGCGAGGCTGACAGATCAGGAAATGACTGCCATGGAAAAGGTAGCTTGTTATACACACAAATCCCAAGAGGAGGGGGCAGAACCTGCCATAAGGGGCTGCATGGGGAAGCAGAGGAGGTGGGGAGGAATACGGACTAAGCACTTTATTGTAGTTCCTATGGAAAGGCATGGGCAAGGTAGAGTAAGCTGGCTTAGGATTGGCTAGTTTAGATCATTTTAGTGGGCCCTGAGGCATAGGGGCTGGTCCTAGCCATCTGTACGGGGCTCTGGGTCTACTAGGGCAGGAAAACATTGGTCCGGAGTGTAAGAATCCAGTAAAGGAGGCATGGAGGTGTGAACACTGAATTAGTTTGCATATAAAAGACACACTTGCAGGCCACGTCTTCACTATCTCCAGAAATTGATTGAAGGCAGTCCCTCTAGAGTCAGCAAAGCCCCAAAATGTCAAGGCATGAAAAATACAGAAAGTAAAAAAGTCATGATCAATACAGATGTCGAACTCCTAAAGGTGAGAACCAAGGTGGGGCGGGGGTGGGAAGAACAAAGGTGCCCATGCAGAGACAGACTGAAGGACACAGCTGTGTCTGTGAGTGTGAATGTGTGTGTTTGTGTTTCAAGGAAAGAGGGAGATGAAGAGAAACACAGAGAAATGGAGGTGGCACAGAGAAAGAATCAGGATAGGTAGAGAAGATACATAGGAAGCTGTGCTGCCCGATGGACATGTAAGCCTTCCTCTATTAAATGAACATTGTCCATTAATGCTTTTGGCATTGGATTTGAGAAAAGGCTGATATTATAATAGATGAGACTGGCCTAAGTTATAGCCCATAACTGTTTATTTATTTAAAAAAAAATAAATTTTATTGATTTTTTACAGAGAGGAAGGGAGAGGGATAGAGAGTTAGAAACATCAATGAGAGAGAAATATCAATCAGCTGCCTCCTGCACACCCGCTACTAAGGATGTGCCCGCAACCAAGGTACATGCCCTTGACCGGAATCAAACCTGGGACCCTTCAGTCTGCAGGCCGATGCTCTATCCACTGAGCTAAACCAGTCAGGGCACCCCCATCACTATTTAGATTTTATGTCTATATTCTAGTCTAGTGCAATAGTTTTCAATTTTTTTATGAGCCATGGAACCTTTGCTTCAATTGAGACCTTACACAAAAGCCCAGAACATTAAAAGGATAGGAGCCCAGCAAGCGGTTGATAGGTTGAGCATCAGCCTATGAACCAGGAGGTCATGGTGTGATTCCCAATCAGGGCATATGCCTGGCTTATGGGCTTAATCCCTAGTAGGGCATGTGCAGGAGGCAGCCAAGCAATGATTTTCTCTCATCATTGATGTTTCTCTCTCTCTCCCTCCTCTCTGGAATCAATACAAATATATTTTTTAAAAAATAGAAGCAAAGGTACTCCCTGTGCTAGAGATGGGGGTTTAAGGCCATACCAGCCCACCTCCTCTTAGCCCCTACTCTAGCCCTTGGGACCCCGTTATCTAAAGTGCAAAGCTTCCACAAGCGTAGTTTGAAAACCTCTGCTCTGGGGCAGTGATAACCATACAGACTGGAGCAAAACCTGGGGACAGGCTTGAGACAGTGCAGATCTAAGATGTGGTCTCTTTCTGGGGAGGAGGCACTCTAAAACGGTCCCACTCTGTAGAGAACCCATAGACTTGCATTTGACATATTAGGAAGACATTAAGAGAATGGTTTTTTCAATCATGTAAATCTAAGTTTGAAACTCAATTCTCATCCTTGAGCTAATCACAGAAGTCTTCTGGGCCTCAGTTTCTTAATCTATAAAATAGGATGCATAACATGTATTCTAAAGCAAGATAATCAGGATTATACCAGAAAATGTACTTACTAAAGTGTTTAATTAGTAAGTGTTCAGTACATGTAGACCATTATGATCAGCCTCATTAGTATTATTCCCCAAAGAACTAAGCAATTCATGCTGGTTCATCCTCAACAAGATCTTCCCAGGATTCAGAACTGTACAAAAGTAGAATGGGATATCTGACAGTGTGAGTTGCCCAATTTGGGGCATGTCTAAGGGGAAGTTCAAGGCTAGTGCACAGGGACATTGCCAAGTGGATAAACTAATTAAATGAGGGGTAGGACTACATAATTTTCCTAAGTCTACTCCAGCCTTGAGAACCTAAGACTTGAGATCCAGTCTTGAGATCTCCTAACTGTAAGATTTCATGACATTAATATTCCATCCGTTGCAGTTTTGATGAGCCAGCCCTGCTTCAGGCACAGACTCAGATAACTTGCTGGGAGGTTGAAGGTGGAAGGAGAGGGAAGACTGGTGGGCTGGTCAGTTCTGAAGCCTATCAGTCCAGCCCTCCACAGGCTGTTGGCTCTCAAATCACTCAGGTGGATGAGACTTCCTGAAATAGCAATAGGTCACAGGCAATCGCTGATCCCAATGCATTCAGAACCTAATTTGGGGAAGTATGTTTTTCTGCAAAGGTTCATTAGCCAAGTGCACTCCCCCAATTCAGTAGTTCAGGACAGACAGACGGCCCAATATGTAAGCACTTTGCTGGTGCTCTGAAAGGACAGATGCACTAAACTAGATGCAAACACAAATTTCCTTCCATCTTTGGAGCAGCAAGTCATTGGCAACCCACCCATCACTAGTACACTTCTCCCAGCACATGAGGGCCTCCAGGAAGTCATTGGGAATGCTGCCACACACACCCCCCCCCATGTAACCCAAACATTTGAGAGGGGCTTAGAGGTCTTAGTCCAAGCAAGCAACCTTTGACCTTGAGAAACATCCCCTCCACATAGACCCTGACCATGGGGCTGAAGCACAGTGAAACCCATGCTCTTCTGATCAGAGAAAGTGTCTCCTGAGACATACTATCCAGACCTATATATTCACCTCCAAGTGAAATGTGCCTTGTGGAGTCAAAAAGCAAAACAGTTTTCTTGTATTTTCCCTTTAGATAGTTTGATGTCGTCTTCTGGCTTTTCTTCTCAAGTGAAAACACTCTGAACACCTTCAAATGCATTTGATTGTACTTTACACCCACTCACCCTCCTGGCCTTATGTTCCACCACTGGCCTTATATTCCATCACTGGCCTTTGAACATATTCCTTTTGGTCTGTAAGTCTCCTGAAGTATGGTACCCCAAATAGGACATAATTCTTCAGGTGTCACCTAGCCATTACAGAGTACAACTAGCCTTGTTCCTTCTTCATTCTGGACACTATATAATGATACCTCAAATAATAGATATTACTTACTGAGTGTAATTATGTGCCAGGCAATATGCTAAATGTTTGAATCCTTAATATAACCCTGTGAGGAAGGTATTATTCGCACATTATAGATGAGGGAGCCAAGACATAGAATAGTTAAATAATTTTCCCAAGATGACATGACTGTGTATAGTTAAAGGAAGGATTTGGGATGCTGACTTTTAACCACCATTCCACTCAGCCGCTGCCACTGCCTAATATCACTCATCATTTTATGTTTATAAATTTTTTGTTTATAATATTTGCTTTATACTTTATACAAAGTGTTTTTTTATTTGTGGCAAGTATACTTAACATGAGATATCTTGCTTAATTGAAACTTTATGCCCATTGATTAGAAGATTCTCATAGGCCCTCTCCCCAAACCCTGGCCACCACCATTTCACTTTCTGATTCTATGAATTTGACTATTTTAGATGCCTTATAATAGTGGAATCATGAAGTATTTGTCTTTCTATTACTGGCTTATTTCACTTGGTATAATGTCCTCAAGTTTCATCCATACTATTGCATAATGTAGCAATTTCCTTCTTTTTAGGGGCTGAATAATACTTCAGTGTATGTATATGTCTCATTTTCTCCATCCATTCATCTGCCCATGGACAATTATATTTCTTCCACATCTTAGTTTTGTAAGCAGTGTTACAATGAACACAGGAGTGCTAGTATCTCTATAAGATCTTGATTTCAATTATTTTGGGTAAATATCCAGAAGGAAATGAAAATCAAAACCAAAATGAGATATCACCTCACACCTGTCTGGCTGCTATTATCGAAAAAATAAAATAAAAGACGAGTGTTTGTGAAGATGTGAAAGAAAGGGAACTCACACTGTTGGTGAGAATGCAAAATGGTGCAACTGTTATGGAAAACAGTACAGAGGTTGTTCAAATCATTAAAAATATAACTACCATTTATAAAATGTTTTTATATGAAAAGCATTTTACTCCCCCCACAGATGCTATATTTCTAGTCCTCTAAACCTCCATGTCTATTCCATATGAGATGCCCATCCAATACTACAGTTCAATTTTTTAAAAACATAAATAAAATACAGGTTTTATACATCAATTAAATTCCACTTTGTTTCTACTGATTATTCCACCCTTCAAGACAATTTTGAGTCTTTGACATCCAGTGTGTCTGCAACACCTATACACCTGGTCAGTGTTCCTTCTATATCTTCATCTTAATCCTGTACTAGGCCAAGAGAGAAACCTATAACTTACTCTGCTAATTCAACCACTAACTAACCCACCTGGTTATCATCTGGTCCCATGGTTTCCAAACCAATATAACCTTCAGAATCAATTGGAAATCACTGTGATCACCAGATCCCATTCAAACTCCCCTCAATCAAAATCTGAGGATGGGACTCAGAAAGATGCATGTTGGTATAGCACACCTCCCCAATCCCCAAAATTATAGTTCTCTCTCAGGTTCATTTTTCATCAATCTAGTCCACGTTCTTCTAATCTGTCCAGAAGGGTATAAGGATAAACCAAGTCCTTTATTTAAATTGAGACATTATACTTGGTATTCTTCAATCTAATATACCCATAATGAGAGAAAATTAGGTTACTTTAATATATAACTTAATCTTGGTAAAAATTCAAATTATTTTCTCATACTTGATGGGGTTCAGGTTTAATTTTTTAGACCCACCAATGGGAAGTGCATTTAATTGAAACCAGTGATTAACTCATGATTATCTATCACTACACTGAATTTTATTGAAGAAAACACGGAGACCTGAAGAAGCAAAGTGATTTTCTCAAGGCCAGGCAATGAGTCAGTGGTGGAGTCTAAACCAGACTCCAAATCGCCTGATTTGAGCTCATTTCTCTTTCTAAAACATCATGCTGCAGCTTAAATTTATACTTGGCTTTGCAATTCATTGTGGTTTTGTTTGATTTACTACATATCAGATGGCCTTCCTTATTCAATTTTGCCTTTGCTGATGTAAAAAATGGATTTGCATTCACTGAAAACATGCCAACTAATGGCAGAACGAAATGGAGGGAAAAGAATGGAAGGACCACAACCATTTTCCAAAGAAGACCAACTCAAATTCAGATTTAAATGTTCTAGAAGAAAATCCACAGAAATAATGCTAATTTCAAAAACTGGGAGGCTAGTGGAAGGTATTCTGGATGGAAGATCTTGCTTGGTGATAAGATAAACTGATAAACTTTTTACAAGAATCTGGGTTGTGTGAGTCTTCTGAACCTCACTTTGCTATGGAAAAGTACATTAGTAATAAGATAAAAGATGATTTTATTCAATTCTTTGATCTATATATAAAAGTTAAAGTAATTATTCTATGGCATATTAAAAGCAAATAAAGCAGAAGTCACATTACAAAGCCACAGTATTAAACTAAAGACTACTTACATTATTGAAATAAATGTTTCAATATAAAAATCAGAAAATAGTTGAAAAAATAAAGGAGATATTTTATCTGCTCATCATTATTATAATAACGATGACAGCCACAATTAGTAATCATTGAATTCTTGTTTGGTATCAGACACTAAGCTAAACTCTTTTGTTTTTATTGTTGACACTATTACAGATGTCCCTTATCTATCTCCCTGCCTCTCTCCCCACCTCCATCCAGTCCCCTCCTCCTCTACCCCAGCCTTCACCACTTTGTTGTCTGTGTCCACGGGCTCTGTATATATGTTCTTTGGTCTTCACCTTCTTTCATCCATTCCCCCCTCTGACCTCTGTCAATCTGTTCCATGTATCCATGCCTCTTTGTTCTATTTTGTTCATCAGTTTATTTTGTTCATTAGATTCCACATATGAGTGAGGTCATGTGGTATTTGTCTTTCCCTTAGTGGCTTATTTCGCTTAGCATAATATTCTCTAGGTCCATCCATGCTGTCGCGAAGGGTAAGTGATCCTTCTTTTTTATATCCACATAGTATTCCATGGTGTAAATGTACCACAGCTTTTTTATCCACTCATCTACTGATGGGAACTTGGACTGTCTCCAGATCTTGGCTATTGTAAATAACACTGCTATGAACATATGATTGGTGTTTTGGGATTCCCAGGATATATTCCCAGAAATGGGATCACTGGGTCAAAAGGCAGTTCCATTTTTAATTTTCTGAGGCAACTCCATACTGTTTTGCACAGTGACTGCACCGTTTTGCATTCCCACCAACAGTACACTAGGGTTCCCTTTTCTTCACATTCTGCCCAGAACTTGTTTGTTGATTCATTTATGATAGCCATTCTGGTAGGTGTGAGGTGATACCTCATTGTAAACTCTTTCCATACACTCTCTCACTGAGTCTTTATATCACACCTGGAAAGCAGGTATGGGATCCATCTTACACATGGTGGTGGGGGGGGGGGGGGGCCAGGGGGAAGTCCTCAACCTTTACATGTTGCATTACACTATGGTATGAAACTACAACTTATTTTGACTTAAAACCCAACTTAAAAACATATCAAAGGAATAACCAAGTTGAACATCCAAAAATAACAAAGACTTAAAATGTCTGCCTATTCTTGCGATCTAAATGTAGGATTATAACATGCAGTGGTCTGGAGCCAGTATACTTGTGCCTCCATTTTCTCGTCTCTAAAATTATCAAATGAGATCACTGATGGGAAATTATTATTTTAAAATGTACAGTCAAAAAATATTACTAAGCCACCAACAAAAACAACATCTCTCTCTATGGCAGTGCAATTAGCTTGAATGACTCCACCTCCCCAAAAGTCACCCTCATACTGAATTTTGGCATTCCGTATACACAACTATAAAATTACTCCCAAATTATTCATTCTATCAGCACATCTTGGCATGTAATTACATCTAGTTTTTGCCAGCTGAAAAACTTGGCATTCCAGTCTCTTTTGGCACATTCTTTTCTATTACTGGTCTCCATGAACCACTGCAGGGCGGGTTGACTAACACTTATTCA
Source organism: Corynorhinus townsendii (assembly GCA_026230045.1). Taxonomy (NCBI): domain Eukaryota; kingdom Metazoa; phylum Chordata; class Mammalia; order Chiroptera; family Vespertilionidae; genus Corynorhinus; species Corynorhinus townsendii. The sequence goes on along the minus strand of JAPDVU010000005.1, from coordinate 163,650,551 downwards.
ACACCTGCTAAGTTTTAAAGCACATGACAGGTATTACCACCTTCCATCCTCACCACAACCTACAAAAATGAGCATCATTCTCCCCCTTTGACAGGAAGAGAAGCCAAGTGTGGTTCAGAGGTTAAATGACTTGACCAAGGGCATACAACTGGGAGAACAACAACAGGATTTAAATCCCATACATAGTTCAGGCTCATCTGTCCACTGCAAGCTGCCCCCCGAAGATAAGGTTGAAGCACAGAAAAACCATGCTATTCTCAATACCACACAGCAAGTCCATCATGGTTTTAGGCTGAAAGCCAAATTTGAATCCTCCTGGGTTGGGGATTCTGCAATATTGATATTTCATTTTCATAGGAGGCCTAGATGAATTTTAATTGAAATGACGAATTTCTGAGCACGTTGCTTTTTGAAATACAAATACCGCAGGAGAGAGTGTCAACAACACAGTCCCTTTCCAGCCCGTTTCAGAAAGTGAGTTTGTTGGCCTACATCTGGGAACATATGTGCAGGGAACAATGAGTATGGTATTCAATGTATGGATCTCCAGGGAACTAATTTATGGAGGGGCTGGGGAAATGCCCAGAAGGTCTGCAAATTAATCAGGTGCATCCAGGTAGGCAGAGCCCTCATGACTAAAGCTAACAGTCCCGCCCTCTGTGCTCTTTCCTCCCTGCTCTTTTCTAACAAGGCAGGTTAAACTGAACAGAGAACAGACAGTGGAGGCTAGCCAGGAAGTCATAGTAAAGGAGACAGCGTTCCTCCCAAGCAAACCGAGTCAGTCCATTTTCATTTATTTCCCTCCATCTCTGCTGCTTCCTTCCTGCTCCTTATCTCACAGGTCACTCATTGCACTGCCTTCCTTTCTGGCCTCCCTGCCTCAGTCACAACCCCTCCAAATAGCTCTCTAACCAGACCAGCAGCCAGAATCTCTCTCTCAAACTCAAATTGGAATCTGTCCCTTTCTTGGTCAAAACCTTCCTGTTCCTCTTGGTCCACAGGGTGAATTCAGCATGGCACTTTATTATTACTATTATTATTATTATTATTATTATTTTTAATCCTCACCCCAGGATATTATATTTTTCCATTGACTTTGAGAGAGAGAGAGAGAGAGAGAGAGAGAGAGAGAGAGAGAGAGAGAGAGAGAGAGAGAGAGAGAAACATCGATGTGAGAGAGACACATGGATTGGTTGCTTCCTGCACAAGGCCAGGGCCGGGGATCGAGCCTGCAACCAAAGTTCACACACCCTTGACTGGAATTGAATCTACAACCGGATGCTGTATACACTGAGACAAATCAACGAGGGCCAACAAGGCACGTTAGACCCTGCTTTCTCTGCTCCTGACTACCTTCCAAAGTCTGGCTCCAACTATCAGGGCTGGGGCTAGGAGGAGGAAGGTGAGGCGCTCAACCTGGGACCAAATTAAAGGGGATGGCAAAATACTTAGTAATCAAGATAAGGAACACTTTAATTCAGTGTTTTGTTTTAAATTGCAAATAAATCCAGGATGAGCAAAATATCAAACATTGAACTAAAAAGTGCTGTGCCAAGCCATATTGGAGCCTGAGGCAAAAGGGGGGGAAATCAGTAATTCTGATTTGGTTTTTATTTAAACTTTTGAAATTTTGTTCATCATGGATTTTTTTGCATTGATTTCTATTTTCTTAATCATTAATATTAAACATCAGTGCTAGCCTTGCCTGTTAGTTCTAAAATGCAACAGTATCAAATTACAAACAACCTAAAAGGGCATGCCAAACGGGGGTATTTTAATTTGGGGGGATCATGAGAAAGAGTTAGAATTTGGAGGAAAATGGGATAATTCAGCCAGTGAGATGATTTCAGAAACAAAGAACTCGCTGTAAGAGGACGGTGGCGGGGAGGGATCATGATTTGGCTTTTGCCACAGTTTCCCTCCCTTTCATGCAGATATATTTGTCTGAGTTACATATCACTGACCCTCCTTCACTATGTGAAGAAAAATGAATCAAGTGGTGAGGGAAACCAGAAACCAAGTTGAAGTGAAACCAAGGTCTTCTGAACCTTCATTGAATTATTAATTTAGTTAATCATTCAACCATCAAATAGTAAGTGCATAGAAGTAGGCATGCCAGATGAAACATAGGATGTCCAGTTCAATTAGAATTTTAGTGAAGTGTGGATAATTTTTAGTACCAGTATGTCCTAAATATTGCACGGAACATATCTAAACTAAAAAGAAAATGTTGCTGATCTGAAATTCAAATTTAACTGAATTTTTATTTATTAACTGTGATAACCTTTCTAAAAGGGTGGTTATGTGCCGTGCCCTAGACTAGGAGCCAAGGACATAATGGACAATAAATAGGCCCAGTCACTGCCCGTGTGGAACTTCCAATGGCTGAGGCAGCACTGAATAGCAATACTGCACAGGTTACTCTAAGAGGTGCACCGTGATCATTTCTTATTGCAAGCAAAGTGCAGAGTTGAACCTTGGGACCTAACCCGGTCCAGGGCACTGGGGAATGCATTCCTGAGAAAGGTACACTGAGCTGAGACCTGAGGGTTAGGGAGGATTTGATTAGATAAACATAAAGGAAGGAGAACTTTTTTGGCAGAAGGATCAATATGTGTGACATGATCTTGAGGTAGGAGAGAGGATAGCCTGCAGGAGGAATGGACAGAAAGCAGTGTTGCTGGACTTGAGAGAGAGAGGTCACGGATGACAATAGGACAGAGAAGAGGGCAGGGGCCTGGAGCTCAAGCTCAGAATGCCTGGCTTTGTTCTGGGTAAATGCAGAGTCACTGAGGGGCTTATAAGGACTCCCTGCCTATGGGTAGAGAGTTCAAGACCCACGAGGAAATAGGGAGCCTATTAGAGACCTCCACAGCAAGGCAGGTAAAAGATGAGGGGACCTGGACCAGGGTGCTGGCTGAGGGTTAGGGAGAGAGAAGACTTTAATGCAGCGCTCTTCCCATTACTTTAGACTGTCAGGTGAGAGGTGGGGACATTAGTGATTATGGAAGGAAAGGATAGATGCAAGAGATCCTATAAAAGTAAAACTGACAGGACTTGTTCAATAAATGTTTCTTGATTGATTGACTAGAAATTAATGCCAGGAGCCTTCTGTGGAGAGGGGGGAGAGCATACACATTAGGCAACTGTTTAAAAATTGCCTTTATGTTCTCTTAGCTCTTTTAATGTCTTCAAATGTCACCTCTTCTGATTGTTGCATGTAACACGGCATGTAACTAATCATGCAGGGAGCAGGATGTGTAATTAAGCATATATGCATGGCGACTTGTAATTGAGCACATGTTTATTGTGAGGTGAGCATTGAGGGTGCTTCCTGGGGTGTGTAATTATGCGTGTGTCAGATGACATGAAATCACAGCTCAATTTGTGAATAGACGAAGGTCTCAACTCCTATCCCAACCTGTTAATTGGTATTAACCTACCTCTTTTAGAAAAACATCTTTGATAATTGAGCCCACTCTACTCTGAGACATGAGCTACAGAAACAGCCATGGGTACAAAAAAGAAAGCTGTTTCCATTTAATATATATGCAATTGACATCTACCTGTCTGTCTGTCTATCTATCTATCCATCTACCTACCTACCTATCTCATCCCAAAGAGAAAATTGGGTAAAATTCCAAACAATATCCTATTAGTAATAAAATTTTCTTACAGAGTGAACAGGATATAGGATCCCCACTAGTCCCTGCTGGGAGAGAAGGCAGCCTGCTTCCTGGTTTACCAAAGGAGCCTGACTTGTCTGCCTACAAGTAGTTTATGAAGTGAGATTGACAGCATTCTAGTCCTACATTGCCACTTATTAACATCATTAGACAACTACGACTCATTTTCCTCACTTGTGAAAAGAGAATAACAATAATTACATTAGTATGTTGCTCAAAGTTGTTATAAGGATCAAATAAGATTGTATCAAAAGGCTTTGTACAAAGAGTCAACACCTGTAACTATGTAGACTTTACATACATTCTCCTGTTCAACCCTCACCATAATTTCACAATACAGATAACTATTATCCCATGTTATAGATGAGGATGCTGAGGTCCAGAGAGGTTAATAGGTCACACAGCTATTAGGAAGTGGAGAAGGAGTTCAAACCCAATTCTGTTTTACTCCAGAACCTAGGAAAGCTATATGGCATGCTCCCTCATTTGGGTTACAATGAGACTGCTGTCGTGTAAGCATTCTATCACAGTGAGTCACAGACACATATATAACTTTCTAGCCTGTTACACAGGACTCATTTGGAAAAATAGAAGACAAAGGTGAACAGCAGAATAAAATATTTGTAACCAAAGAAACCTAAATCAGAGTTCTAGATCTATTACTCATTACTGGTGTGAGCTTAGCAAGTTATCCACACTCTCTGAGCTTGAGTTTCTTCATCTCTAATATGGGGGCTATTGACAGCTTATTAATAAATTTATCTATAACAGTAAGCACAGACCCAGGCATGCTGCATGACCCCAATGGAGCTGCCATTATAATATCTTCTTATCCAATTTCTTTTTCTTCTTCATGTTTGTGGTCCCTCAGCATCTAATACCCTTTTCATGGCACAAAGCAGGAGCTTGGGAAATGTGTGTTAAACTGCGTTGAGCTGGTTTTTACTGAAAACCATCAGATATGTTGGTAGGGTTTTGCAGCTTGAGACTCCTCAAAAAATGGACAGGGATTCTTCTAGACTGAGGAGGCTTATGGCTGCTGCATCAACCTGTCGGGTGAAGATGGACAGACCAGGCAAGACCCAGCAGCCTGGGTCTCCCAGCACGAGCCTCCCTCCCTCTTTCCAACCTTGGGATCGCACTACAAAGCGCCACACCACACAAACACTGTCTGTCTAACGCGCTCCATTATCATGTCAGTAGCAAGACACGGGGTGTCAGAGTGACAGAGGGCTGTCATGAGGCTGAAATGTTTTCTGTCTGCTCAGGAGAAAGGTTTTGCTGGAGGTGGGGAGGGGAGGAACATGGGCGCCTGATGGGGCTTGGCAGTTGATTTCATTTCTTTGTCAGAAATGATATTTCCTTCTGTGCTAAGGATGAAAGAGCACAGGGAACTGGGGAAGGGAAGGAAGCTACCCTGATGGCATCACCAGGCCACTGAGAGAGGAGGACAGGAGTCAATGAGAAGCAGACTTGCTCCAGCCAAGGTGACCCCTGACCATTAGCTCAGAAGCTATTGACTTTCCTGATGACCCTTTGTGAGCTTATACATGTCAATGACTCCGATCCACTGGCCAGAAAGTTGACCAAGAAGTTCTACCCCTGATTATCGTAAACACCTAGAACCTTCCTCTCTTCATCACTCATCCGCCACCATTTTACTCCAAGTCTACATGGTCTCTGACTGCACCTTAATGTCTCAGCTTGGCACCTGACACTGCCCACCAAAGAACTCTCTGCAACCCACACCTGCCACTCTCCATGAGTAGAATTTTTCTGCCCTGTGTTCATTACTTTAACCTGGGAGGGATACACCTGTACACATCCCTCTGAAAAGGTGAGCATCTGAGCTTACACTCACTCTCCACTGTGGATCCCCACCCACCCTTTTGGGTGAAATGAGCAGATAGCTCTTCTTGTCCAAGAGCCTTTTTTGGGTAAGTGGATGCAAAGGTCATTCTGAAGACCCTTCCATTTAGATTCATGGTGTAGGCAATACTTAAGTTTATGACCATAAACCTGGTATACCACTACCACTTGGCAGAAAGACACATGGGCCCAGATGTTTAGGCTTAAAGTCTGTGCACTATTCCCCCATTTCTCCATTTTCCTCATGAGCACAGTTCCTCTTTCAAAGAGTCCCAGAAAGATGAGCAATGAGACACCAAACCCTTACCCAAACGTGCTGTAGATGCACCAACTTAGCTTTGGTGCCCTAGGACTCATTTGACTGGCCCTGAAGCAATTCTGACACACATCATTTATACCTTTATCTAGCAGTGTTTTCATTTGATCCAGCATCTTAATTAATTATGTGTGCAGGTAACCATGTTATCAAAGATAGAGATCTACATACACAATTCATGTGAAAGTCAGGGTTAAAAAACATAAAACAATATTGGGGAAGACTTTATGATTCCAGGAATATCAAAAGCATTTATTCAACAAATAGGTACTAATGTTCCATTAGGGGCCAGAAACTACATGAGGAACCAGGGTTCAACATGAACAGCCCTTGCTCCAAGAATCCTCCCATCTAGTGGGCAGCAAGGAAAGTCAACAGATGCTTCTGATACACTGTCAATGCCATGTCAGGACAAACATAGACCGGGCATTGAGGAAGGTGTTCTCACCCCTAAAGGACAAGAGCAGGTGAGTCAGGGAGGCAGACAGGCATTCCAGGGAGAAGGAGTAGCATGTGCGAAGGCAGCGAGTTGACACTGAATATAGCTTGGGGAAGAGGAATCGTGCAGAGGTCAGTGTTGTTTACGCGATGGGCTAGAACAGAGTATAAATAAGGGGTGGCGCATAATGGCGACTGCAGTCCCCAGAAGGAGACCACCAGATGGCCAACTGTGATGCTGCTCCTTACTAGCTGGGGACCAATGCCCAAGTTTCTTATTCTCTGGGCCTTAGTGTCCTCCCATGTACAGTGGAGATGCTAATAGTCACTATCTCATAAGGCTGATAAGGACTAGAAGAATTATTGTCTATACTGTATTTAGAACCCTTCTGGCACAGAGTAGGCGCTGAACAAAATGGTGGCTGAACTCACTGGACAGGAAAGAGGGGGCTGGTTAGAAGCTTCCCGAGAGAGAGGGTTGGCACAGTTCAGGTCCCAAGAGATCTTACTAGTTGCGCTAAAAAATAACTCCTGAACTCTGACCACAAAGTGCCTGTAATCTAGAAGGGGAAAGGCCATTATGAGTGAGATAAGTGCTACAACACGAAGAGAGCGGGTGGTGATGGGGAAGCTCAGAGAAAGGTCCTTAACCCAGTCTCGAAGGAAGGAGGGAAGCTCCTCAGGATGATGAGGATGGAGTGAAATCCTGATGGAGCTGCCGCGCTGGAGTGCAGAGCAGGCTTTGTGGTGAGGGGATAACCTGTGATGGGAGGGAAGCCGCTCCCAGGCACATGGTGTGGACACAAGCTGTCTCTGGAACAACTATACCTTGTAGCTCAGCAGTTCCAGGTGCCCAGGCAGTGGAGCGAGGGAAGCTCTGAGCCCTGAGGTGTCAGGAATCACGCTTTGCCATCATTCCTTGCTATGCACACTTTCCCATGCTCAGCTCCCTCACTTGATCCTCACATTCCCTGAAAGGCAGCTGCTAACACCCCCCTTTCACAGAGAGGGCTCTGCGAGGTTGAACTATCTGCCCACAATTATAAAGTGAGTTGAGCTGTGAAGGGGTGTCCCTCTGCCTTCAATGCTTGCATGCTTAACCATTAATTTCAGATGCTCAAACTTCTGGTAAGATGGTTCCCCAAGATTATCTTCCCAGAAGACAAGGGAATGGATGCTTCAAAGGAGAACCCAGGAGAGTCCATAAAACCCAGAGACCTCTTAAAGCCCAAGTACAGTCAAGCAAGGCCACAAGAGGAAGTCTTCCTTAGCACACCAGTGTGTGTGCATGTGCAGGTGTGTGTACACATGCTTCATTACCAAGACTGCATCCCCCTTGCTATTGGTTGATTTTATGGGATAACTATCCATAGACTGGAGATGGCTTGGAGGACAAACAGACTTACATATATGTGGGTGGACAGATGGAGGGATGGTAAGTAAATCTATCCCGACTACCCTGGTGGTTGACTCTAATAAAACAGCTCTGGTGGAATAATGCAGGGCCTGAGAGATGGGGTGTAATATGGTTAAATGCTTTTACAGTTCCCCATCAAAGTAAGTGGATGGAAATTCATAAAATATTTATAGCATTTGAAATATATTCATTCATAGCTCTGCCTAGAATCTCAAGTGGTGCCAGGGTGACTGGCCCAGGCCAAGATGGCATGCCTCAAACAGCGCAGCCCCTCAATGCCCAGGGATCTGGGATGTTACATGGCAACAGAGCCCACAATGGGAGCACTGTGGAGAGCTAGGATTCCATCTTTTCCAGTTCCCATGCCCAGCAAAGAAAGCACAGGCAAAGGAAGTGTGCCCACCATGGCGTAAGAGAAGTCCTTATCCGAAATTATAAAGCCAGATCAGCAAAACCAACAGTTCTCCAAATAGACTCATTATTTTTATAATGCCTCTTCCCCCACTCCAACCACGTAGTAAGAATGAGGATTTCAGCCCCAGCTGGTGTGGCTCAGTTGGTGGAATGTCTCCCCTGCCCTAGAAGGTCGCAGGATTGATGCCCAGTCAGGGCACATACCTAGGATGAGGGTTTGATCCTTGGTGTGGGCACATATGAGAGGCAACCAGTGGATGTTGTCTCTCTTGCATTGATGTCATTTTTCTCTCTTTCCCTTTCTCCCTCTCTAAAATCAATAGAAGTAAAACTAAAAGAATGAGGTTTGATCCTACTACCCACTACCCAGATCCTGGCTACAGCTGAGAGTCCCAGGAGTGAGCATGTGGCTAAATGAAGCCAATATGTGTGTTTTTCCCCCCTAGAAAATCTTAAATAGTACTCCAGGGAGCCAGACTGTCCTTATTGGTAAAGCTCAGGCACCTGGCTACAGACCACGTGCAACTCTGCTTCTCATGATGGGGCAAAGCCTTCTGAAAGAACACAACCCACACAAAGAGAAAAGCAAACACGAAGATGGAAATGCCTTGTGAATTCAAGCCCTTGGTTCTGTCATCCCCCGGGAGCTACTGGAACACTCTATAGTTGGGGGGGGAAAAAGTCCCTGATTTTACCTAAGCAAATTTGACTTCTGAAAAATGTCACCTCCAAACCATTTTATTTCATATCCTTTGTATATTATGTAATAATTAATAATCTTATGTAATGCATATTCATTATTGTTTCACATCCTAAGTACTTTGCTACATTTCTTTATGTATTTTCTCATTGATCCCTCAGAGTAATCCTGTGAAGTTGCTATTATTGTCATTCCCCTTTTACAGGTGAGGAAATTGAGACTCTCAGAGGAGACACCACTGGTTTCATATATTTATTTAGCCAGAAGCTAAATAAAGATGAGTCTGATGTCAACACTGAGTTCTTAGCAAATACAATCTACTTTCTTCCTAAAATGCACCTGAAAATCTAGACTGACCATCCCCGTGTGGCATTCAACTATCGTCTGGCCTCATGGACTCTCAATCCCAAACACACTGGTATTGTCTCCTTCTCTATCCCTGTTCTATGTTGGGGCCTCGTCACTCTGCACCTGGGCTGGTGCCTCCTAACTGACTCCCAGATCCCAGTGTTTGTCAAAGGAAACCTGTCCTTTACTTTTTAAGTGTTTTTTTGCTTTCTTTTTATCAAATGCTACTGGGATCAAGCTACCCCTTTGCTAGAAAATCTTCAATGAAAACACATTTTACACCAGACCAAGGTCAAAGTCCTTTGTATGACATTCAATATTTTTCAGTCATACCCCAAGCCCCTTCTCAAGACTAATCCCCAGCAAGTCTCAAAAACACTTCTCCTCCTCCGTCCATGTGGAAAGTTCTCATTCCCAATGTGCATTGTCCTTGCTGCTCTTCCAGTCTCTACCTCTTTCTCTGGCTGAGCCAATTTCCCCCCAGGATCACACAGTTTCTAAGGGGGTGGGGTCTGGAGCTGAAACCTGCTATCACGAGTCCCACTATCTACCACCTATAATTATTCACTTAACATTTTTCCCACGTGTTAACTGAGAGCATTGAGTTGTTTAATTTCTAAAATCCTATGCTTTTCTCTTTGAGGTGAAGGCATTAAAGATCGCTGCTAACATACATGACCTGGCAGGACAAGTATTATCATTTGTTTAACCTGTAAGATCCTTCTCTTTTTTATTTTATTAGATTTATTGGGGTGACATTGGATATTAAGATTATATAAGTTTCAAGTGTATGATTCTATAATACATGGTCAGTATATTGCATTGTGTTCACCACACAAAGTCAAGTCTCCTCCCATTACCTTATATTTAGACACCTTTTACATGTCTATCTTCCCCAACGCCTTCCCCTCTGGTAACCACCAACACTGTTGTCTGTATCTATGAGTTTTTTGTTTGTTCTGTTAGTTTGTTGTTGCTTTCTGCTTTACATCCCACATATGGGTGAAAGCATATGGTTTTGAGATCATTCTTTGCCATGGATGACATGACATAGTTCATACACTCAGTTTAATACATAGGAGAGAAATGTCTGGAGCTTTCAGCAATTTCCAAAAATAGAGCCATTTGTAAAATGCCCTAGGCAGGGCCCAGGAAACTCTATGTGAAGGTGACAATGAGCTTGTTTGGAGGGGGAACAAAATAGGTGGAAGGCTTATTGCTTCTTTGTCTTTTGGCCACAAACTCCACAGACAAGATAAATCCCAGGTTCACATTTTTCTTAAAGGATTCCTCAGTTCACTTTCTGTTCAGTGTAAAACGTCCCTTCCCACACCCGGTTCCCTGCCACAGTGCCTCACTGTGCAGGCCGCCCGCGTGGCACCAGTCAGGGACAGCACCCAGCAGCTCCGATGGGTAATTCCAGCCGCTGCTCTCATTCCACCTCTGAGACCCACGGAATGAGCCCACTCTTTCTTCCACGCTGCTGTAATTTTTCTAAAAAAGTCGTTTGAACATGACTCCTGTACCATTACATTTGAACCATGAGCCTTTCTCCTTCTTTGTGGGCACTCTCACCATCAGTTTCTCTCACCCAGGAACTAATTCTCCAGTACGGAGGCCTTTTCTTGGGCTGATGGCCTTTAAAGGGAAGCAAATGTGCTGACACAGAAGATTGTGGGCAGGATGTTTTCTGGGAAGCTATGGCCTCCTGGAGGTCAATGTGGGAATATTTCAGTTTCTGAAGATTAAATTGGCTTTTATTAATGGCTTGAATTTCCGGTGGATAGAAACAGAGGAAACTAATGCAAGGAAAAGGGATTTCAATCAAAGATTTCATAGAGTCTCGCCCACCAGATTTAGCCGCAGATGGTGAGTGGTACCCAGGTGTCCCGCTGTTGATATCATAATCAGGCCCCCAGCTGAATTAGCCAGGAGGTGCTTTTGAGTCTAATGCAAGCGTAATTAGATGCTCTTTCATTTTGAAGAACTGTTTGCTCGGAGGGCTCTCATGTAACAAAATTTCTCTGAGTTTGCTCTTAAACTGTGCCACTTTACCAATGTGATCTTGAGCAGGTCACTTCTCTTTGAGCCTCAGCTTCCTCATTTACAAATTCGCAATGATAACCATGTCCCGCTCACCTGGTAGAGTCCCTACTGGTGTGTGGACACCCTTCCAGTTCTTCTTCACCTGTCAAACCCTATGTTACCCTTCCGACTGTGTCTGAGACATTACTTCCTTGGAAGAGACTCCCCAGATTACCTACCTCCCACCCCCCAGGTGAGAAGCGCCCCCATGGCTTGTCATGTTTACCTTTTCATAGAACTCCTGGTACCAGGGACTGTGGGCTTAATTCTAAATTCCCACCAGGACTATAAAGTCTCCAAAAGGAAAAATCCCCATCTCCTGCCCTGAACATGCTTTTTCAAGTGTCCCACACCTCATTAATGACCAATATTTACTAAAAGAGTGAATACACCCTGGCTGGGTGTCTTAGTTGGTTGAAGCGTTGTCCCATACACCAAACGGTGGCAGGTGCAATTCCCTCTCAGGGCACAATCCCAGGTTGCAGGTTTGATTCCCAATCGGGCGTGTGCAGGAGGCGCCTATTGATGTTTCACTCGCACATCGTCTCTCTCTCTCTCTCTTTTCCTCTCTCTAAAATCAATAATTTAAAAAAAGGGTAATAAGATTTAAAACTGATAAAAGTATAAATACAAATATAGGGGAACATGATTTTTATCTGTAAACACACATGTGAATGTAAAGGATGTTTCTAGTGAAACTTTTTACAATAAGAAAAAAGATCGTTAGAGCTTGACTGAAGAAAAAAGATCTTGACTGAAGAAAAGACTTTTCATATTCCACAAAAGAACCATTAGTCATTAAGTAATCAAGCCACATTTCTCTCTCCCTCTCCCCATCACCTGATCACCTCTAGCCTGCTTTCTGTCTCTATGGTTTTGCCTATTATGGATATATCATATTAAAAAAAATCACATAATAGAGGAGATTTTATATCTGGCTTCTTTTACTCAGCTAATGTCTTTCCAAGGTTCACCCACACTGTAGCACATACCAGTACTTTGTTCCCTTTTATGGCTGAATAATATTCCATTCTACGAATATAGCACATGTTGTTTATTCATTCATCTGCCAATGGGGGTTTGAGTTGTTTCCACCTTTTGGCTATTGTGATAATGCTGCTATGAACATTCATGTACCAGTAAGTTTCTGTATAGATATGTTTTTATTTCTTGTTGGATATTTACTGATGAAAAGATTCACCAGGTCACCTAGCAATTCTGTATTTAACGGTTGGAGAAACTGCCAATCTGTTTTCTACAGCACATGCCTACCAGCAATTTTTATGTGGCCGTGTCTTACCTAGATCTTGTCCTGTTTGCCTCTGTGGTGTACATTGGCTTGTATCTTATAGGTATAACAATCAGTACAATGTTTACAACCTTAATAAAAGCCACTAAAGAGAGAACAGTCTTTCTGGAGAAAATAAGTGTAAATGTTGAGGTGTAGGGTTATTAGCTGGGCAGGAAGACATAAGCAGAAGGGCAATGCTGCTCTTTATCAAACAGGGAAATGAATTTGGAGTGCTCAAGAGGACAGAACAGAAAGGAGGTGCCTATTCCGATAGTTTCAGAGCATACAGTTGTTCCAGCCCATACTTTCTCCCTTATAACCATCATTTATCCTTAGTTCCACAGGTGGCCATATATTTCAGGCTCACCACCAGGCCTTCCATCGGTGTCTCCCGTGTCATTTTAATTCTCTGGCAGTTGACGCAGGAAAGGCTCTTGGGGACAATATTTCCTGAGTTCCTGCTTGCTGATAGCAGTTGTCTGCAGTCTTTATACTTGAGAGTCAGTTTGTCTGGGTTTATAATATATGGCTCCTATTTTTCTCTCCTTGAGCATCTTAAATATGTTACTCCCTTGTCTCCTTATACGAAGTGTTGCTGTCAAAAATCTCAGGAGCACAGGGCTTCCTTTCCCTTTTTAAGTGACCAAGTCTTTTTGCCTGGGCGCCCAATGTAGTTTTTAGAATGTTTCACTATTGGTCACTCTGGATCATTTTTCTTGGGTACATGATGCTCCTTTTCAGTATGTGGTATCAAACTTTTTTTTTTATTCTACAAAATTAGTTTTAGACTATCCTATTATTTCTGTCCCATTGCTTTTCTTTTCTTCTTTTGTGCATTTTTATAATATCTATGTTGTTCTTTACCTGGCTTCTATTTCTGTAGCTTTCTCTCAAATCTTTTTTTTTCTTTTAGTTATTTGTTTTGATGTTTAAATTTTTGCTCCTTTTCACTTTTACCATTTAAGACATTTTCTGCTCCTTTTGCTATTTTCATTCACTCTGGCATTCTTCCCAATTTAGTCTTTATTTCTGAAGTGAGATTTTTCTTTTATTTATCATTTTTTCATGGGTTCTATAATTCATTACTAAACTTTTCTTTTACAAATTTATGTTTTTCTTTTATTTCCCTATCATCTTAAATTTCTTTTTACATTTTGAAATTTTGGGCTACAGTTTTTCATCTGTTTTGTAGAAACGTTTCTATGGTGTGTTTTCATTGCCAGTGGAGATATTATTATCCTCCTTACCTTCCACTTTCTTTTTTATAAATCTGTATGGGCTCAAGTATGATGCTTTCCTGCTACCTATTATTTTGTGCAATTAGTTTTCCTGAACTTTTGAGAGAAATAAGTGGGTTAAGACTGATATTTTAGCTTCATAGTTCTAGAGCACTCTTCTGTTGCTTCATAGTATGGCCTGTACTTTCTTAGCTCTCCTTGCTTCTCTCCCACTTTTATCTGGTCTTCTTTTTCCTTTGTCCTATCACCTGTGCTCTCTCTCATCCAGTTGGGGCTCTGCCCTAGAACGGAGCTTAGATCCTGTGAAGTGTCATTTAGCTCAGGCGCTTCCAACCCCTTTTAGACCTCCCTGGGGACTTCTGCACTCTACTGCATATGGAGGGTACAAAACCCCAGCAAAACTGCTGCTCCCAAATCCTTCTACCTGCTTTCCCTTGAATATCTTATGGATATTTGGCTCCTGTCCTGCTTTTAGAGTCATATGAAAATCTGTCCCACCCTTTTGCCTCCTCCTTTGCATGTTTTTTTTTTTTTTTGGTGTGTTTTTGTTTGTTTGTCTGTTTTAAATGGATGTCAGTGGGTTTTCGGTTTTGATATCCTAGCTGTTTTTATGGGGGATTGAGGGAAATGCATAAACCATATCATCAATGTCATCTCCCAGGATTTGCTGTATTGCTTTTTGGCAGTGATCTTTAAAAGAGTCGTTTACAATGACATCCAACATGTGCAATTGCCACATCCTCATGAATAATCACCAAGCCTATGCTAAAGGTCTTTGTCTCATTTGTTACTGATTTTGTCACATGACCTCTATAACCGTCTATAAATATGCACAACTAGTGTTATTTGAGGCTATTTTAGACAAATGTGTCTTACTCAAACTCAAATTCATTATTCAAAATAAACTAGTAAAGGAATCTGCATAAACTAGTAAAGGAATCTGCATAAAGACAAATAGATAAGTGGACTTCCTCCTTGGGGAAGTATCTTTTGGAGGGAACAGTATTACCTCTGTGCAGTGTAGTCACTGGACACGAGGCTAGGAAGTCAGAATGAAGCTACGACATAGAGGGACACCAAAGATATCAATCCACATGAGACTCAAATGGGTTGTACTGACAACCATCAATCAGTTCCGAAGAGTCTGAGAAAACAAATATATTTGGATGGACAGGGCATTACAGATACACACATATATTATGGGGGTGGACAGCGGTGGATTCATGGCATGCAGGGGCCTCTCAAAGCACTGGTCTCCTACATCCCCTCCTGCCAGCGGCTGAAAGCTGGAGTCCTGACTTGGAGCTCCAGAAGCAAAAGCAGCATTTCCCACCTCTTCTGTTTACCAACCTAAACATCCTGCTACAGGAAATGCTGTAACGCAGCAGAGATATGGTTTCTGTGAGCTGTGGGCAGAGGTCTCCCTGTTGCCCTCTAAGGATATTTCTCTAGCTCCTTTTCCTCTAAATGTTGGGTGGGACTTCCAGATAAGCTGTCAGGGCCAGGACTCTGCTGATCTAGCAATATGTACCTGGAACCCAACTATAACCCAGCCTCCTCATGGGTAGTGAGGAGAAGATAATTCATAAAGGCATTTCTAACCACTACTACAAAGCATTGTATAGTATAGTATAGTATAGTATAGTATAGTATAGTATAGTACAGTACAGTATAGCAATCACCTGATCCAGGAAGAGAAACATTTAAGTCATATCATGCTATGTCTGTAATGAGGTCCTCCCAACATTCATTATCCACTTGTGCAGATGTGTGAAATGAGGCTCAGAGAACTGAGATAACCTGACCAAAGTTATACAACACAGAAGATTTCTTCAACTCAAGTTCATGTTCTGTCTACTTTCCAGCACTGCCCCCCAGATTCCTCCCTCCCCCATCCACTGGCAACAAGGGAGCCAGGTGGAGGGTGAAGAGGGGGCAGATATTAACAATGGCTCCCCAGCAAAGCTTTCCCTAACCAGCAATCCATCATGCTTCCTTCTCATGGTCCACAGATCCAGGGCTAGCCACAGGCTCAGCCCAACCAGTCGGAGGAGATAAGCAAGAGGCCAGCTTGTACTTTCTCTCTGGCCAGCCTCTGCAGCCTAATCTTCTGTCCTTCTAATGCTGGGATCAGACGCCCCCGTCGCCCCAGCCAGCCTTGCCTCCGAGGACAGCAGCACAGCTGGAAAAATAGATAGGTCTTTCTAACCCTCTCATGCGTGTGCTGTGGGGCCAGGTAGCTCTATAAATATGGTAATGGGCTCTCAAGCATGCTCTGCCTGAAATGAGACTGCGAGGCTGGCGATGGGCTGTTCCCACTGATAACTGCTGTGGCAGCCTTGCTGGAGGGGACTGTGCAGCTGAGCTTCAGGGTCAAATGAACTCTGGGCCCCCTGAGCAGATCTCCTCTCCCCCCTCTCTTCCTATTAATCGCCTGTACCCACCTGTTCCCTGATTGCACTGATGACATTCACCGAGGGAAGGAGGCAAACAGCAGCTCGCGTTTAGCGTTTTAGTCTATTACCAGGAGGCCCAGACTTGTGATAAAAAAACACACCAGCAACAACACAGC
Source organism: Corynorhinus townsendii (assembly GCA_026230045.1). Taxonomy (NCBI): domain Eukaryota; kingdom Metazoa; phylum Chordata; class Mammalia; order Chiroptera; family Vespertilionidae; genus Corynorhinus; species Corynorhinus townsendii. The sequence continues at coordinate 163,634,177 of JAPDVU010000005.1, read as the reverse complement.
TACATTGATGTGTACAATGGGGAACCAGCCTGACACTTCCCTGCTGAGAAAAACGACAGCTACAATGAAAGCCGAATGCCTGCTCAGCCTAAACAACCTTGCGCTCAAAGATGTTCTGACTTTACCAGGCTTTCCTTTCCCCAGCTCTTCCCTCACTGAAGAGGGTGGACAGTCACACCCACTCTGGCACACTCTCCCCACTCTCCCACCCCCGCCTAGAATGTTCTGGAAAGACAGTCTATGGAAAATGGTGACTGGGATTCTACAGTGACTTTAGACAAAGCTCTTCACGTTACTCTAGATCAGCGGTTCTCAACCTTTCTAATGCCACGACCCTTTAATACAGTTCCTCATGTTGCGGTGACCCCCAACCATAAAATTAATTTCGTTGCTACTTCATAACTGTAATTTTGCTACTGTTATGAATTGTAATGTAAATATCTGTGTTTTCCAATGTTCTTAGGCTCTACAGCAGCGGTTCTCAACCTGTGGGTTGCGACCCCACAGGTTGAGAACCGCTAGCAGGGTCGCCTAAGACCATCAGAAAACACAGATATTCGCATTACGATTCATAACAGCAGCAAAATTACAGTTATGCAGTAGCAACGAAATTAATTTTATGGTTGGGGGGGTCACACAACATGAGGAACTCTATTAAAGGTATCGCGGCATTAGAACGGTTGAGAACCATTGCTCTAGATGCTTCTTTTTCTGTCACATGAAAATAACAACGCTTTATTTCAGGTTGTTCGATGATTTTGAAATCTTAGCAGATGCTTCTGCCTCCTCCACTCCCAACTGCTCTTTCTTGTTAATATGACCTTTCCTTCTCCAGGCAGCAGCTGGATCACTTGGCTTGCATTGATTCAAAAAAGGGATAGTGATGCAGAAGAGAAAGACTTTTTGAGTGTGAAAAGTCTAGGATGGCTCTAACTGGTTTGGTTCAGTGGCTAGAGGGTCAGCCTGCGGACTGAAGGGTCCCGGGTTCGATTCCGGTCAAGGGCATGTATCTTGGTTGTGGGCACATCCCCAGTAGGGGGTGTGCAGGAGGCAGCTGATCAGTGTTTCTCTCCCATCGATGTTTCTAACTCTATCTCTCTCCCTTCCTCTCTGTAAAAAAAAAAATCAATTTTATATATATATATATATATATATATATATATATATATATATATATATATATTTTTTTTTTAAAGTCTAGGACAGCCCCAGCCAGTTTAGCTTAGTGATTAGAGGATGGGTCTCAGACCAAAGGGTCTCAGGTTTGATTCTGGTCAAGAGCATGATGTACCTTGGTTGCAGGCTCGATCCCCGCCCTTGTTGGGGCACGCGCAAGCGGCAACCAATCAATGTGTCTCTCTCACATCGATGTTTCTCTCTCTGTCTCTCCCCCTTCCTCCCACTGTCTCTGAAAAAAATATATAGTCTAGGACGGATGGGGGATTACATGGATTACATGCTGAGGGATTACATGCTGGGTTTCATAGCCATTTTGGAGAGGCAGGGATCCCTTTGACATCACCCTGATGCCCATGGACGCCGTCTAAGAATAATATTGCCATGTACATAAACCACAATGCAAAATAATCTTATGAGGTAAAATCATGACTCTTACACAGATATAAAATGAGCATGTTTTAAAGCTTTAACTCGGTGAATGAAGAAATCAGGAATGAGGTATAAACCTGTTCAAAGGAGGATTTAAAGAGCAGAAACATGTAAAGGCAGTAGAAAGGCTGAAATGAATGTGTTAGCATGTGCAGCACTTGCCTGTAACCAAGAAGGCCTGAATGCCGAGAGTCAGGGAGGCAGCAGGACGTAATTGTACCTCTATGGGACACATGTCGCCTCTGTGGACAAGCGTTATTTCCGTTACGCTCAGTTTCCCCAACGTTCAGAGTTGCAAAATAGCTCAAAGGCAGCGAAAAGGGAAAACCATGGAATCAGATAACCAGAGGGCGTGCTGGAGGTGGTCTCCCATTCCCCAGGAAACCAGTTGTCACTTTTTGCCATTTTGAAGTTTTTCAAAATAATTCTTCCTCACAAATAAAAGAGATGCAAACACAGAGGAAGCCAATTATATGGAAACATACTCATTAAAATAATTTAAAACTCTGTGATACAATGCTATATATGCTTCTGTGTTGACTTGATCAACAATTTAGTGATGACTACTCTAATTCTGAAGGAACCAGGGGCATCAACAATATTTCAGGATATTTGCAATGAGCATAAATCGATATAAAATGTCCTATTATTTCTGTATGTGACAAAGTCAAACATATTGTTAAAACCAATGTGATTTGTTGGTTAGATTGAAAGGGAAAGCTGGAAGGTAGAAAAAATAAAGGTGTATTTTTTCAGAGTATTAAAATCTCTGAACGAGATAAGAAGAATTCTTCCTCACTTCTAATGCTGACATAAAAAACGATGATTCCAATTGGAGGAAGAGCCCCAGCTGAGTGGCTCAGTTGTTCGGGGCTTCATCTCGGTCAGGAAACATACCTAGGTTGCTTGTTTGGTTCCTGGTGGGGCGCATTTGGGAGGCACCTGATGGATGTTTCTCTCTTTCTCTCTCTTCCTCTCTCTCTAAAAACACCAATGAAAAGATATCCTCAGGTGAGGATTAAAAAAAGAATACTGGAGGAAGAAAAAAGCTGAGAAGTGATATAAATTAAACCTTAGACATTTTTTATGTTATCTGAGGAAGGGGCCCTTGACTGTACTTCCCCAGAGTAATCAAGAAATGGGAGAAGCCCAACACAGATTCAGGGACTCTGAGAATAGAGAGTAAACATGCTCTTATTTCTTGCGTCGAAGCTTAGAAGGTTACAAGACTCAGAGTCCGGACAGACAGGACTGAGACAGTCTCCTAGAGTTACCAAAGGTCAAAACAGTGCTTCCTGGGAGGTGGCACCAATGTGGTGTGACAGGATGGCTGACTCAAAGAGGTCTGAGGTGGAGCAGATGGGATTCAACAGTTACTTAATAAACTCATGCCAGAGGCAAAAAACAAAACAAAAACAAAGGTGGATCTTGACATACTCCACACACAGCATGCCTAAACCCTAGGTCAGCTGTCGGCAAACTGCGGCTCGCGAGCCACATGCGGCTCTTTGGCCTCTTGAGTGTGGCTCTTCCACAAAATACCACGTGCAGGAGCGCACGTACAGTGCGATTGAAACTTCGTGGCCCATGCGCAGAAGTCAGTTTTCGGCCTGGGCGAGTCTATTTTGAAGAAGTGGCATTAGAAGAAGTAGGGGCGTAGGTCAGTTGGGCGATGGGAGACGCAGGCGGACCATGGGGTATGCAGTGTGGGGGTGACGCACACAATTCATGCACGAGTTGAGTGAGCCTGTCAGTCAGCAGTCTCATTGTGCAGTGGTTAGTGCTAGTCGCGTCCGCAAATCGTATGCGGGTGACAAAAGTACCTACTCGAAGCATAAAGTTACCTGTATTTTTCCAACCAGCTGCAAATCCTACAGGTATTTTTGTCATCAATTTAAGAATTGTAATTATTTTGTGTTGGTGGCTTTATTATTATAAAATAAAACTTTTTAGGTGCCCTGTTTGACATGGCTACAAAGAAGAAGCAAAGAAAAACAGAAGATAAAAACCATGAATTTAAAGTTGAATGGACCGAGACTTTCGCACTTATTCAAAACTTAAATGGCCTTCCGACCTGTCTTATTTGTCAGGAAAAATTGGCGCATAACAAGAAATCAAATTTGGAGAGACACTTTACAACTAAACACGTGTCATGTAGTACTAAATATCCTTTCGGTGATGGAAGGAAGAAAGTAGTTGAGGAACTTCAGAAGAGTCAAGAAAAATCAAGTTCTGTATTTCGTTACCGGATGCAATCTTCCAACAATATTAATATTGCAAGTTTTGTGGTTAGTCAAGAGATTGCTAAGAGAGGAAAACCATATACAGATGGTGAATACATAAAAAATTGTTTTATAAATGCATCCGAAGAGCTATTTCGGGATTTTAAGAACAAAGCAGATATTCTAAAAAAATTTAAAGAGTTACCATTGTCTGCTAAAACAGTGAAAGACAGAACAGTCAAAATGTCTTCGAATATAACCGACTAGCAAGTCGAAGATCTTAAATTGGTCTCAGCTTTATCAATAGCAGCTGACGAGTCTTGTGACATAAATGATACAGCGCAAGTTTCACTTTTTGTGCCATTTATTTCATCTACAGGTCCTAACGAAGAACTTTTAGGATTATTGCCACTCAAAGGTCAAACACATGGAGAGGATATAGCAAATTGAGTACATTGAAAAACATCATATTCCACTCGATAAAATTGTCTCAATTTCAACAGACAGGGCGAAAAATATGACTGGCATAAGAAACGGGTTTGTTGCTATTTTGAAAGAAAAAATTAATCACGAGATACTGACTTACCATTGCAGCATTCATCAAGAAGCGCTTTGTGCGCAGACATTTCCAGAAGAAATTTGCAAAGTTATGGAATTGGTGATTAACATTATCAACTCCATTATAGCTAAAGCTCTTAATCATCGCCAATTTAAAGAATTTTTAGTTGAAATGGAGAGTGAGTACGCAGATCTTCTGCTGCATAACAAGGTACGTTGGTTATCAAGAGGAAACGTTTTGAAACGTTTCGCTTTCTTATTAACAGAAATTAAAGCATTTCTCCTTGAGAAGGGTGTTCACTATCCAGAACTAACGAACGATCAGTGGAACCAAAAATTTTATTTCATGGTAGATGTTACGTCTCATCTAAATCAGCTTAATCGTAAACTACAGAGGAAAGGAAACACAATTTTTTCGGTATTAGAAGAAGTTATTTCATTCAAAAACAAATTATCTCTTTTTGCTCAAGATTTTGAAAGAGAAACTTTGATTCACTTTCCAAGCCTGCTGAAACATAGCCAAGAAAACAATTCTGATATTGACATTTGCTATTTCAAAACAATACTTTTAAATATGAGGGAAGCTTTTCTCAACAGGTTTCAGGAATACAGAAACAGCAAAGCGACGTTAGCCTTTGTTTAAAAACCTCTTAATGCTACTGTAACAGAATTAAAATTTTCTCCCTTTAATATTGACATTGGCAACTTTGAAATGCAATCGCTGGATTTAAAAAACAAAGAATTGTGGAGCTCGAAATTTGAATGTCTTTGTGCTGATATAGAAATAATGGAGAAAAACAAATGTGAACTTAATTCACAGCACAAGTGGTCTGCTTTGAAAGACCTGGAGAAGGAAGATATGTTGATTTTTAACACCTGGAATAGTATTCCTGACTCAAATAATCAACTGAAAAAACTAGCATTTGCTGTTCTTTCCTTATTCGGGTCTACATATTTATATGAACAATCATTTTCAAGCATGAACCTTATCAAGAGTAAGCTGAGAAGTCATCTTATTGATGAGAACCTGGAATCATGCCTAAAATTAAAAACAACATACAAACCTGACTTACCCAAACTTTCCAAGGAGATGCAAGGCCATTGTTCACATTAGTGTTTGTCAGTCATTGTCATGATTTAATTTTATGGATATTGTAAGGTAAATTGTAAGGAATTTAATTTTATGAATAAATAATATCATCATTAAGTATGATATCAAGTTTTATTCAACGTACCTATAGTTTAACTAAGACTTAAAACTTGAAGTAAAGTTTATTAAGTTAATTTTAGGGAAGGTTGTGGAGTGAAAGAAGATGTAGTGTCAAGGATTGAGAAAGGTATGTTGAAATGGTTTGGACATACAGAGAGGATGAACAAAAGGAGATAGACGAAACAAGTATACAAGACCAGTGTGGATGGAAGAGTTGGAAGGGGTCGACCTCAGTGAACATACCTCAATCAGACTGAGGATGTTTTTAGCAAAGGCCAGCTTAGGAGTACCCTAATTAAATTAATAACAATGTACCTACCTATATAGTTTAAGTTTAAAAAACTTGGCTCTCAAAATAAATTTCAATCGTTGTACTGTTGATATTTGGCTCTGTTGACTAATCAGTTTGCTGACCACTACCCTGGGTACATCCCCCAAGACCTAGGAATAAGGTTGCATCTAATTTATTCCACCTGAAAAAATCTCCCAAATCTAACCCTCTCTCTCCATTTCATGACCAATATACTAAGTCAAACTCCTTATCCTGGGATTCCAAACCCTTCATCATAACACCTGATTTCCTAATCTCATCTCTTCCGGACACGCCCCCATCACTCCCAGTCATGCTTCTCAAGCCACTCATTCTGCTTGCTGACACTCCCATGGTTTGGTCTGTGCTTTGTTCTCTGGAATGTCTCCCCAACCTCTTACCAAACCTTCAATCCCTTTCCTGATGCTTTGCTTTGGCCAGCAATGCTCTCTATGCCCTAGCTCAGTGGTCGGCAAACTCATTAGTCAACAGAGCCAAATATCAACAGTACAACGATTGAAATTTCTTTTGAGAGCCAAATTTTTTAAACTTAAACTTCTTCTAATGCCACTTCTTCAAAATAGACTCGCCCAGGCCGTGGTATTTTGCAGAAGAGCCACATTCAAGGGGCCAAAGAGCCGCATGTGGCTCGCGAGCCACAGTTTGCTGACCACGGCCCTAGCTTGTTCCCTTCCCCCATTAAATGCTACTTCTCCATCATGACCGCACTCCTCCAGCATAAATGACTCTTCCTTGAAGCCTTTCAGTGCCTCTTCTCCCTGGGTATTTGTGATACTGTGACCTAGAACAAACACATGTATATTTGGCACAGAGCTCCTAAAACCCCTGGAACTTTCTAAGCGATGAGAGCAATAAAGATGTTTTTTGTTGGAGCACCTAAGGATAGGGGCTGGTTGCCAGTGGAGCCAATCCAGAGACTGGAGGATTCGAACTTTCAGTGCTATCTCCAGATCCCCAGAACCCCACCAGGCGCTAGGAGAGGTTTCAGAAGGAGCATGGTCCTCCTCCTGATACCTTGGTTTCAAACTTCTAGCCTCCACAACTGTGAGAGGAAAACATTTCTGTTGTTTCCAGCCACCCCAGTTGGTGGGTCCTTGCTGTGGCAGCCCTAGCAAACCAAACCGAGGTTCCCAGAAGAAGTGACACTGGAATACAGTCTGTTTTTCCAGACTGTTGGGAGATTTATTTACCCAATCTCCTGTTGGGAGATTTATTTACCCAACAGAGGTGGACCAGGAGGAATTGTTTCTCTCCTTATTTTTTCTAGTATTACAGGTCTGCATGTTTCCCACAGATATCCTGCTGTCCAACTTCCCCAATAAAATGCCAGGAGCCATATGCCTCTGTGAGCTGGAGTTCATTTGCTCCTGCAGTGGGGTTCCCGGTTCTCAGGGTGCCCTATTTCGCAGCACTCTGAGAACTGGCCCTCTTCATTCTTTACATTCCCTGTCTGGCATCCAGAGTGTAATAAATGCACGAATAGAGCCTAAGATTTTAGCCAGAAGAGAGTTCAGACAAGAAGTTTCTGCGATCTGCCCCAGAGCCCGATCGAATGGCACTGACGGTCTGCCACCTGTCCTCCAGAGCCCTGGCCACTTGCCTGTGTCAGTAGCAGCGGCGGATGAAACAGCTCCCACTATCTTTAATTAAATCGCCGCTCTGCAGACATCCCCTTGGCCTGCAACTTATTACCATACCCTGGATCTCTTACCCTTGCTGCTGAATTCCAATGTGATGGATCGCAAGTCCCTTATGAGTTCCCCAATTTGCTCTTTAAGTGGAAACGCTTACATTTTGATTGCCTATATGTTTCTATCATTTTCCATCTAGAATGATGTCAGGGCCCTGTACAGAACTCGGTAAAGTAAACCAGTCTAGGCTTCCCTCCTTCACCGAGACACAGCTCAGGCCAAACCCAATGCATCCAAGACACCTTCCAGGGCTGTATGGTGTGACTATCCGGGACAATGTGAATGCCCCCACTCACCACAGACACCCAGACAGAAAGACCTGGATCTGAATTTCAGCTTTACTACTTAGTAGCTGTTTGAGCAAATTACTTAACCTCTCTAAATCTTATTTGTAGATTGGACATAAGTCTGTGAGGGGAGGTATTAAAGGGTAAAGGGGCTCAAATATGTGGTGACATAAGGAGATTTTGACTTTGGGCAGTAAACACACAATGCCATATGCAGATGATGTATTATAGAATTGTGCACTTGAAACCTAGATAATTTTATTAACCAATGTCACCCCAATAAATTTAATTTAAAAAATAGTCTGTCACACAGGATTCTCATAATGACTAAATGAGATAAGCATATACGAAGCGCTTAGCACAATGCCTGGCATGTAATGAGTACACTTTAAATTTAAACTTGGCTGTTGCTATTACTATAATTGTTACTGTTATCAGTTTCATGGCTGTTTTGACTGTTGCTGTTATCATTATAGCAGATACGCCACTACAATGCTACAAATAGAGTCCAAAAATTCAACTGCATAATATGTAGGATCACATTATTGTAAAATAAAAAATAAAATAAAATAACTAGAGTAAAGCTACCATACGGAAGGGTAAAATTGCCCATCATGTTACATCCGAATTCACGTCATCATGACATGTGCTGTTTACAGGGTTTCTCTGCTGTGCATTTACTTTGCAGAAACACTAGACCGTTTGGCACCAGTTGAAGTCACAGGCAGATCCAATATCACAGAAGAGCCTCCCTGGTCATTTGGAGAAGCCCAGAGCTGTGCACGGAGCTAGGAGCAATGGCTTGAGTCAGAGATCCTAAAGAAGGACCACACTGGAGGGAGCAGACAGGCATCGTGACAGACAGACTTCATCTGGGATGGCCCCTCAGGCTGAGGGAGATATGAGGGGCAGGCCCTCTGAAAAATAATCACCAAGGTGAGAGATAACCCTCCTTCGGGGAGTTTGTGTAGCCTATATTCTCATTAAGTTGGAAAGCAAACAAAGCAGGGTTGCTCTTTTCTCCACATTCTTCTACAGTTACAGCTTTCCACTAGAGGACTGCAATTTATCTATGCAAAATGTGAGGCCATGTGAATACCAGGAAGGGCCTGAAATATACACAGACCAATAACGATACAAGTAGAGTCATCAGTCTTGCATTGCTATGATCCATGTAATCTCCCTAAGGAACAACCTGTTTCATGTCACTCCTCTGATCAACACGCTTCCAGGGTTCCCTGTCACTGAAAGAGCAATGTTGAAGTTCCTAGGATGTCTGCATGCTGCCCAGACGTGGAAAAACAAGTGTGTAGGAAAATGAGATAGCAGCCGACCGAATAGAAATATGTTGTTCCCTATGTCAGTGAAAAACTGACCTCCATCTAACCAGTCACCATGGTCAACAACACAACAACATGGGCATTATCTTTGATTCATCTCTTCTCTTAACACACCTATTCCATCAAATAAACACTCACCAAACCCTCATCAATGCTAACTTCTAAAGAGCTCTTTTGAAAAAATCTTTATTGTTGAAAGTATTACCTATATCCGCCTTTTCCCCTCATTGACCCCTTCTAGCCCACCCTTGCCCCCAACACCAGGCCTTCACCACCCTATTGTCTGTATCCAGGGGTTAAGCATATATGCATATGATCTTTTCCCACCCACCCCTGCCTTCCCTCAGAGATTTGACAGTCTGTTCCTTGCTTCTATGTCTCTGGATCTATTTTGCTCATCAGCTTCTTTTGTTCATTAGATTCCACATATGAATGAGATCATGTGATACTTGTCTTTCTTTGACTTGCTTATTTCAATTAGCATAATACCTTCATGCTGTCTCAAAGGGTAAGGGACAGAGAGTGGGGTCATGCCACCTAGATTGAGAGTCTGCACTTTCAACCAGAGGCATACCGTTTCCCTAGTGGAGAATGTTGGTCCGTAGAGTCGGGCAAGTCAAATGCCCAGAGTGAGGAAGGCAGAGGGGAGGAGGAGGACCAACACTGATCAAGAAGTTTCTGTGTACAATCATTGTGCTAGAAATACTTTTCCTAATTTGATTCCTGGGGGGGTGGGGGTGGGGGGCGGGAGTCCAAAAACCATTTAAACCAGGCATGATTACCTCCACTTAACTTAAAAAAACAAATAAACGAATAAACAAACAAGCATGTTTCAGAATAACCTGCCACAGCCCACCATCCAGGAAGGCACAGAGCTGGGTTTTAAGCTCAGGTCAGGGTCCCAGGCCACTGTGGTCACTGTCGTCGGTGACCTGCTAACTGAGTGATGAATGAATTTCAGGAGCAGGTCCCAGAACTGGATTCTCCAAAAGGAAGACCTTCGTGCCCACGAGGGCAGGTTTCAGCTCCAGGTAGGCAGTGAGCACGCTAAGGTTAAGAGTGATTTATTCCACTTCTACATCAAAAGACAAAACTTTTAATTAAAAGAGAGAGAAAACTGCCAGAGACGGAGCAGGGAGTCCACAGCATCTGACAGTTTCAATTTTCACTCACAGTGCACTTTCGCGGATTGATATCCTTCTCTTGCCTGCTGTGGAGAGCCACCGGCTTCCATAAATCACCTTCCAAAGTCACAGGTAGTGCCATTCTAACCCTGGCTTGGCCGAAACTTCAGCAACAACAACTATACCAGCTATGTTTCAATGATCACTACCTATTGTGTTAGAATCTATGCAAAGTGCTTGAATCTGTAATCTCATTTAGCTGCCACAAAACCCGATGAGGTACAGACTATTAGTGTTCCTGATTTAAAGATGTCTGAATGGAGTCTTGGCAAGTTCACCTGAATTGCTCAAGATCATAAGGCAAATATGTGTCGAGGCTGGAATTCTCTCTCAAATGTTTGAACCCAACACCCATATCACAGTCTAACCATCTTCATTGGCAGAGACATAAGGCTCCATACTTTTCACTTCCCCACCCTTTAAAAAAATGTTTTTGGATATACAAAGTAATCCTATACATGATGTGCATGAATACTATAAAGACCCAGAAGAGATGAACTCAGAACCATCCAGCCCATCAAATGATGGCAATATCAGCTAATGTTTATATCATACTCACTGCGAGCTAGGAATTGTCTAACTACTTTAAATACATTACTCGATTTTCATAATATAACATAATAATGATAGTAAGTCCTATTATTATCCCCATTTAGAGGTGATGAAATTGACACAGAAGATTGATGTCACTAAAATCATACAACTATTAAATGGAAGCTCAGAGATAAGACCATTCCTCCCACCTCCTAGTCCAGAGCATTTTTCCACTACACCCACATGTCTGTCCTTTCCTTAAAGAAATGGAATAATGGAGATGGGTTAGTAAGCTGAGGGCCTTGGGGACTTGACATTGAAGCGCTGAGATATTGAAGTCCTTAACTAAGAAGAGAGTGTGCTTAGGGGCAGGACTGAAGTGCAGAAGGTAATGAAGTACTCACGTTTAGAGACAGCTCTTGCAGGACCCTGATGACGAGAGGAAGCACCTCCTTAAATTTTGACCCCCAGGGTGAAGGGTCATCCTGGCTCTGGGGCATATTAGTGTTGGTCTCATGAGAGTCATGGAGGATGTCCTGTGGGGGCTGTGATGGGAGACATCACTAAAAATATCAGTCTATCACTTCATAGCACCAAAGGCAAGCACAGTACTATGGGGGAATCTGAGGAGGCACCTTTTCCTTTGGACCCTCAACACTTACTAGGTGAGTGTCTACCCTCCCAGCACCACCGATATAAAGAGAAAGCCGGTCCTTCCTCCAGAGGTGAAGATAGAGAAGTCCTCTTCAGAGTCACACACTGACCACCACTCGAGCACTGGAGTGTGGTGTGCGTGCAAGGTGTGGATCCCAGCGACATCCCTGAGTGTGGTAAGGGAGGAGGGACAGTCTGAACTGGGACCTGCACTATATTAGCAGTCTTTGATTGCAAACATCAGAAACCAGTTCTCACTAATTCAAGAAGAGAACAACAACAACCAAAAACAAACGAACAGAAACTGTTGGGAGGATAGAGGATTGGTCTTCGGAAGAGGGAAACTGTCCCAGGGATGGAGGGAGGAGGAATGAATGAACAGTCTCATCAGATCAAAACAACATCCTAGAGAGAATGCAGCTCCAGCCATTTACCAACGAGTGCCATTCTGCATAAGAGTCAGATTCTCAGGGAGTGTCTCAGTGCCTCTAGGTCAGGAGTCCACCCTCTGGCCAAAAGAGAGCACATGCAATGAGTCAGGGGCAGCTTCATTAAGGGAAAGCAGGTGCCCTCATTCCCAGGATGAGAATTTGCTGAGCAGGCAAAAATGACAGCTGTTCACTAAAAAAAAAAGCAAATCCATTAGTTTCCTAGTGCTGCTGACGCTACTAGTAGGTGCCACAAACCAGGTGGCTGAAAACAACAGAAGAAATTCATTCTCTCACAGTTCTGGAAGCTAGAAGCTACAAACCGAGCTGTCAGCAGGGCCATGCTCCCCCCGAAGACTCCAGGGGAGAATCCTTCTTTGATTCTCCCAGCCCCGGGTGGTTGCCAGCAATTCTTAGTGTCCTTAACATGTAGCTACATCACTCCAATCACTCTCTGCCTCCATCGTCACATGGCTTTCTTCCCTGTGAGTATGTCTGTCTCATCTCTCTCCTTACAATGACATGGGCCCTTTGCATGAAGGGCTCACCCTAGTCCAGTATGACCTCATCTTAACTTGATTACATCTGCAAAGACCCTATTTCTAAATAAGGTCAGATTCACAAAGATTGGGGTTAGGACAACATATCCTTTTGAAGGCCACATTCGACCCACAAAAACAATCAAGTGGAGATAAAAGTGTTAGAACTCCTGAGGCATCAAAGGATGCAAAATGCTCAGAAAACGGTGAGGTGTGCATGTGGCCAGAGACGGGTATCATGGGATAACTGGGAGATGAGGCCACTAGAGGGCAGATCCTAAAGCATCTTTGCTTCCCAGACGAGGAACTGTAGACGTCATGTTATAGATAGCAGGGAGCCCATTTTTTCATCCAGGGAGTGGCACACTCCATTTTGGGTTTTAAATGACTCTCTGCTGCATGGTGGAGATGGATGAGAGGGAACTCAGCAGAGAAAGGGAGAGAGCAGGCCTGGAAGCCAGGAGATCAATAATGTGAGCTGACTGAGGAGTGGGCTCCAGGCAAAGCTCCTTCCATTTCCCCCCACAGTGGCTTCTGAGAGCACCCTCACATGGAGATGACATTCTGGGAGCAGCTCCCATTCCGGCACCTGGAAGCAGAGCTCTCCCCTGCAGGAGGACCTCAAGGACCGCCAGTGAATCCTTCTGCTCCTCTCATCCGCCTCCCCACCTTTCACTGTCCTTTACAGCTCTCCACCTGTCCCCATTAGCATGCAGCCCTCTTCCGACTCCTCACTGTTAACTTGATTTTCCAGACTAACCCTCTGTTGTCTGTTCACATTAACTTTAAGGGTAACATGGTTGTTCTTCCTCTAATCGAATCCCTTTGGCCATCCATTCAGCCTCTTTCTCTCAGTGGCTCCACTCATCACATCTTTTTGAAATGTACTTGGGAAAAATGGATGTCACGAAGCAAGAAGGACATAGAGAAAAGAACCCGGAATGTACACATCTAATCAGCTTTTCTTTGGTTCATCCATAGGGGTGTCTGACTGAGCTCATGTGAAGACTCAGTCTTCAGTGCCCCAAGGCTGCAGAGTAGGTGAGCGTCAAATAGATGCAGATATACTGAAAATAATATAGAGACACTTCCCTCATTAGAGAAAGTATTCTTTGTTTTACACGGGCAGAAACTGGGGCTTGGAAAGATTCAAAAGTGAGACCCGGGTCACTCTGCAAGCACACTGCTCTGCCCAGCTTGGAGCACTATTCATGTTTCCTGAGACCCTTTCAAGACCTAGATGCATCTGACTCAGCACGTGATCCAGACCTGCGGAACTTCTTCCGGTGCCTAGAACTCACCCCACTCTCTCTCAGCTCCACCCCTCCCACCTATTACTCTTAGTCCTTCGACCTCAGGTTGGAGTGACATCCTCCAGGAAGCCCTCCTGGATCCACCAGGCAGGAGGAGGCCTCTCTCTTCCAGGCAAACCAGGGCTGCCCCTCTCCTAGGCCCTCCTGTAAACACCCTTGGTTTGACCAGTCTTGGCCTTCACCTACCTCAACCGGAGAGATATTCTTATACCAGCCTTGCCAGGGATCTTTGAGCCAAAGTTGGACACAGTCACCTTAGGGACTCAGCTTTGCCATCTCTAGAAGGAGTGGCTGGGCTGGAATATTTTCTGAAGTGTTGAAGATGTCGCATAAGGAGGAAAAGATTTTAACTTCAAGAATTACTGGGCTGAAGAAGCAAATGGAGTTTCTGTGTGATAAACCACTTCCCCAAACCCTGGCCATGTTTCTATGCCCTGGGAAGCTCCAAGAGGGAGTTGTTATAGCTGTTGCTGGTGAACATTAGTGTTTTTTTTCTCACCACTTTATGCAGAATTTACACTTTCTGTTGCTTACTATGCACCATACTCCACTCACTAAGTGCTCTCTAAGCATCAACTCACTTAACAGCCTTAACAAACTAAATGAATTATTGCTGTAATTTTATAGACAAGGACACTAGGGCATGGAGAGATGGAGAAATGTGCTCAAGGTCACCCAGCTGGAAAGCAAGAGAGGCAGACTTTGATCCTTGCAGGTAGGCCCCCTGTCAGTGCTCTTAGCCCCTGGGTTACACTGAGCTAGTTCACAGAATCAGGGCTCCACAGAGCACGTATGGAGGGGAGAGTCCTGGGAATCTCTGAAGCTCGGTGAGATCTTACTCTGGAAGTTTTCAGACACTGTCTGAGGAGCTGCCGCACTACCCTTAGTATAGGCAGCACCCGCCCATGGCACTGGCCCCAGCATAGCCTGCTGCTCTGGGACTGGGCACCCTGGGCTACCAAAAGCTGCCAGAACAAAACATGAATCAGTGGTGGAATGGCCACCACAAACCCTCCTCTCCCGGAAGTATGATTCAGCCAGACCAGGCCCTCTCCACTGCCCAGTCCCTGCCCCCAGGCTGTGGAGATCCCAGCATACCACCCACATAGTCACAGCACCTGGGTGGAGATGCAGAGACATGGTAGGATGGCTCAGCGAGGAAAAGGAGATACCTGCTCTCAGCCTGTGAGAGCAGAAGACAGAGACCACCGCCCCCAGCAAGATGCCAACCACCCTGGGAAAATGCCTACTGACAATCCACAGAGGCCTCTGGGAGCCCGGTTCCTGTGCCTGCCCTTCCGTGTCTTCCTCTGCATCTCTGCTCAGCCGCTACTGCTGTGTCGCTGGTCCCCAGACAAGGAGTTGATGATCTCAAGAAGTAAATGTCTCTCAAGCTGCAAGGATCTTGGGGATTATCTCACTCTGTCCCCTCATGTACCCACCGGGAGCCTGAGGCACACAGAGTGGAAAGGGATTAGGGCCTTTCTGAGTTGGTGGCAGAGTCAGGACCACAAGCAGAATTTGCTGACTGCCAGCTCAACATTCTTCCCAATAGTACCATTATTTCTCAGATTGCTAGGGAGGGAATTAAGAACTATTGGTCCAACTATCTCATTTTATAGATGGGAAACAAAGGTCCAGAGAGAGAAAAGACTTGCCCCAAATCATGACATATGGCCTTGCCTTGGGGATCTCCATTCGCCTCCCTCCCTCCTGAGCCTGCCAGGGCCATGGAAATAGAGTCCCTGCTGGACTCATCTTCATACCCAGGAAATGACTGGCACAGAGCAAGTGTTCAATGAGTAATAACCAAATGGATGGTAGCTATAAGAACAAATGAATAAACACATAGATAAATAAATAAACAGATGAATGAATTAATAAATATATTCATCCCTCTTAAGGTTTTGGTCCCAATTGGGAAGAAACCCCTGAGGAAGTAACACAAAGCTGTCTTCACTCATCAGAGTTCAAACCAGTTGCAAATGTTTTCCTAGGCATGTGATTTGATGAACAGAGTGCCAGCAGTATGCTTCCACATGGAGAGTTGCTAGGTGGGAGGAAACGTTTAGATCTGACAAGATGAGAGTGCCACACAGATACTTTTCTCTCCAAGTTATACAGGGCCTCTTCAGACCCACCATCTCATTAATCCTTAAGATAGCCCAGTGGTATGTATATCATAACCACTTCACAGATAGGAAGACTGAGGGTCAGGGACATAACAGAACTAGCCCTCAGCCACTCGGATCCCAGTGCAGATCCAGGCTTGGAATCCAGTCTCCCTTTCTGCCTTGCTGTGTTGGAAATTGTGCTGAGGGTGTCTCCTGCACCATTAAACCAAGAACAGCTTGTGCTTTTTCCAGAAAGGAATCTGAAAACAGCTGGTGTCACGGTGCTGGGACCCTGTGGGCTCGGGAAGGAATAAACTACAGCTCCAAGGACTGAGCTCATTTCTCACTCTGTCTCATTAGGAGTGGCCATCAGCGCCTGCAGCAGGGAGCCTGCCCGCGTCCACTCACACCTCCTGCTCACAGGTGACAGCCCCACCGGCAGCTCCATCCCACATCTGATGCCAATTTCTTGGAGATAAATGGCGGGGCTTTTTCTAAGAATCTAAGATCTGCTGTTTGTTCAAGCAATATTTGCTGAGCTCCCTGCTATGTGTGCCTGTGTGTGCTGGGGCTTTGGGGAAGAAGGGAATTCTCATGTGCTAAGCATGGTACTAGATAGCTTATATCCATGATCTTCTTTATTATTATCATTTGTTGTTGTTGTGATTATTATTATTAAGGCTACCTTTTATTGAGCATTTATGCTGTTTCAGAATTTTACCAGGCATTTTGCATTTCTTATATAATGAGGATGATTGCACAGGGTTAAATAGTGCCCCCCGCCCTAAAGTTCATGCCCAGCCAGAATCTCAGTGTGTGATCCAATTTGGAAATGAGGTCTTTGGATATGTAACCAAGTTAAGATGAGGTTATACTGGATTAGGGTGAGGCCCAACTCAATTACAGGTGTGCCTTATAAGGTGAGGGGAATTTTGATCCATACACAGAGAAGAGAAGGCCGCATAAAGACAGAGACACAGAGGGAGGAGGGAAGACAGAGGCAGAGATAAAAGAGGCATCTACAGCCAAAGAACCCACGGATGGTCAGTGACCGCCTGCAGCTGGAAGGAAGAGGGCAGGGCACTGCTGACAACTTGATTTTGAACTTCTAGCCTCCAGAACGGTGAGAGAATCCATTCTGCTGTCTTAATTTGTTACGGGCCCCAGGAAACAAATACAATGATTTAGTTATCCTTTCTTGAGTACTTTCTGTGGACAGCACTATTGAGAATGTTAATGGATTCTCTCCATTTAATCCTCATACTAAATCTGAAAGGTGGTGACTCCAGCCCCCATTTTGTGGGACAGGAAACAAGGCATTCAGAGAAGTGAGTGGACTTGCCAAAGGCTCACAGGTGAGCGGGTTTCCTTCACAGAAAAGGGAAAACAGTGTTTGCATTGAACGAGCTTTCCAACCCGGAGCCACAGGGCTGCTCTGCCGGCCCTGCCCGCTTGCCACACGGCACTCTTTCTGAAGTAACAGAGATCGTAGGTTTTGGGCAAAATCCCAAAGTCTTGGCATCTCAGCAACGTGAACTTGAACAAACGAATCTCTCTAAACCTCAATGCCCTCATCTACAAAACAGTGGTAACAGTCTCTATCTTATAGAATTACTGTAACAATTAATGGGCAAACAGGAAATTTATGGCACATAACACAATATACAGCAGTTACTATTACTTATATGATTAATTCAACCAAAAATGAATTTGTTCTTACTCATACTGCCTTTGTGAGTCCCAATTTTCCCCCTTGACATCTATTTTATTTTCTAAGATGCCTTTGCCCATCATCCCTGCAACCATACATATGACAACCATACATATGATCCAAGTTCAAAAGCCTCCTCCTTCCAGGGAGCCTTCCTAGATCTCCCAGCTAGACATGCCTCTTCCTCCTCTGACAAGGCAGCGCCATGTACAAACCCCTCCCTTAAATGGCACCTGCACTTCCTGTCTCTGTTACTTCATTTTGGATGACAGATGGAGGGCTGTCTTTTCTTTGTTTTTTAAGTAAAATTTCTTGAAACCCTCAATTTCCCAGCATGCAAGAGCCTGTATCTGAAATCTAGGGGATATAGCATAGCCCCCACATCCATGTTTGCTATCTCTATTTCTTTCTCCTGTCAACCTGGACTTTTCATTTTCTTTCTCAAGGCTCTGTCCCAGATCTGCTCTCCTCCAAACCATGAGTTACCACACTGCACAGCATTCCTTCCTCATCCTCCTCATCCTCTGACCACCTCTCCCTGACGCCTTCCTGCCCACTCTGACCTCTGACACCTGGTCTCTACATGAAGCAGATTCATCAAACATCCCTCCAAATAATTTTGGTCGCATGCCAAGAGGAAACCTGCCAGTCACTGAGAGTTACTTCCCAGCTTATCGCCATGGACTCTGTGCTGAGCACCACTGTAAGGGTTTCACGTGGTTAACCAGTTTGGTCTTCACAGGAATCGTAGATCTGTTATTGCCCCTTTTTACAGCTGGAGAAACTGAACGCCTTGCCCAATACTACACAGCTAATGGGAGGCAAAGCCAGGCTTCTAACCCAGATTTACCTGCAATGCTATACTCCTGAAAGGAATAGGTTTCTCCTCTTATTTACTTGTTATCTATGTCCGTATCGCTTATCTCTCCCCAAACTTCCTAAGAGGTGGTCACGGTGATGACCCTCTCACAGTGCCTAGAAACGTGCCTAACACTTACTTGTTGGCTGGACCGTCAACAAGTAAGGGATGATGGGCAAAGGCATCTTAGAAAATAAAATAGGTGTCAAGGTGTATATTGTGTTAGATGCTCATGACATCATGTAAGGTCTGTGAGAATGCGATGAAATGATGCAAACAAAGTGTCAGTCTTGCAACCAGTCACACAGCAAGTGTTAGCTGCGGAAGCTGCGGAAAGCACAGGCCTGCCCTTAAGGAGCACATCTTTACGAGGTAACAAGCTATTTGGAAGGAAAGTTCACTACAAGATACAACTGAACGCTTCCTTAAAATCAGATGGACATTTGATTTACAGTGATGGTTGCATGACCCTGTAAAGTTACTAAAAATCATTAACTTGTACACTAAAAATGAGTGAATTTTATGGAAAGTAAATTCTATCTCAGCAAAATTGTTGAATGCAATAGGATGGAGAGACTAAAGGGAGAAGGTGGCATTGAAGTTGCTATGAACTGGACCATTTTATCCACAAGAGCCTAAAGGTAAAAGCCTGGAGCCTATGAGATATGCAAGGGTCCTTGGCCCTGGGAAGGTGTGTGTGTGGGGGGAGGAGGGGGGAGGGGGGGTGGGGGGGGAAAGGGTGTTAAATTCCAAGTACACACAAATGCAGCCCGTGTAATCAAAATCAATGCTCACAAATGCAGCTGTATAAACATTTAATCAAATGTCTCTAAAATGTAATCTATATCAACTATGTCAACTACCGTTCCACCTTGACAATTTCAAGAAAACAGATTCAATGTGGAGCAGGAAGGTAATTTCACAGCATTTCCCAAAGAGTGCCCAAGGTCTACAAAAACCTTAAAATGGCCCTAGCTATAAACCCATGAATTTCCTGAGCACAGTGCAGAGATCAGCAAACGTTTCCTGTAAAAATTCAAATTGGAACTATTTTAGGCTTCGTGGGCTATCTGGTCTTTACTGCAACTATTCGACTGTCATTCTACCCTGAAAGCAGCCCTAGACAACGCGTCAAGGAAAGGGTACATCTGTGTTCCAGTAACACTGAAAAAAGATGGGGAGCTGACCCACAGGGTGTAGTCTGCTGACCCCTGGTTTGATGGCGGGAAACTGTGCTGGCGTCAGGAACCTCCTGGTTCCACACCTAACACCTTCCATGAATCTAGCCAAGACGCTTCTTGGGACTTGCTTTTCTCACCAGGAAGTAAGGGGAGGAGTTCACTTTGAAAGAGTGCATCTCCTTCAGATATTAGGAGAGTAGGAACTACCGGGTTTCAGAAGGCGTAAGAAGGGGGCCGCTGCGGGGCTGGCTACCCCTCTCTTTCTCCACCACACATGCAGAACAACCTGACTCTCTCTTTTGCTCCCTCTCTCTCCTCTCCCAGATCCCAAGCTTCCTCTGCTGTCTCCTCTTGAGCATAACCCATGAGGGCTACCCAGCCACCACGTCGCAAGGCTTTCCAGCACCAGGAGTCACCACCAACTGGTTCGCTGTCTGAGATGCTCATGACAAAAACCCTAAGGAGAGAACCCAATTGGCCTACCTCCTCCGGAGTCAGCGTGGGTCACGGGTCCCTGTGGAACACAGGAGTGTTGCCTTCCATTCAAGGGTCCACATGGCTTAATCCAGTCACCTATTGTCTGGAGTTGGGGGAAGAACAAGGAAAAAGGTTAAGTCCAAAACATCGATGGTTAGGAGATCATCATTAATTCTCCCTGGGTTATATTTCCCAGAGCCAAGCGGCTCTAATGTTGAGCATTAAAAATATGGGCTTCATTGCCCTGGCCGGTTTGGCTAAATGGTTAGAATGTGAGCTTGTAGACTGAAGGGTCTGGAGTTTGATTCCCAGTCAAGGGCATGTACCTCGGTTGCAGATTCTATCACCAGCCCCGGTCAGGGTGCCTGCAGAAGGCAACCGATCAATGTGTCTCTCTCACATCGATATTTCTCTCTCCTCCTCCTCTCCTCCCTCCTCTCTCCCTTGCACTCGCTTTAAAAAAAAATTTAAAAATAAAAAAATAAAAAATAAAAATAAAAATAAATGGTAAAGAAATGATATCACAGAAAAAAAATAAAAATAAAAAAATAAAAATAAAAATCAATAGAAAAAATATCCTCAGGTAATTATAAAAAAAATTTTTAATGGGCTTTATCAAGCTGAAGGGGCACTATTGTCTAGTTGTTTTCCCTCAGTGACTTTAGCAAGTCACATAAACTCCCTAAGCTTCAGTTTCTTCATCTATAAAATGAGGATAATAAATGTTTTGTTAAATGAATATGCTGAATAGGAGAAATACAGTGGATACTAACTACATAGCTGCTTCCCTTACTATTATAAGCACAGTGCTGTCTCGCCTATCTATTTGGGTAGTGCAATTTGTAATTATTAATTTGAAGTAATTTAGTTAAACATTTATTGAGTATTGACTATGCACATAAGTGCCATCGTTCATGAAATGTCTCAGAAGTGTTCGGCCTGGACACGTGTCAGAGTTCTGCTACTGGTGTTATTATTGTTATCATCCTGTGTCTGGTGGATCGGCTCCAGACAGCTGGGCCGACACGGCGCAAAACGATCTGACTTAGAAATTCTTGGCAGGCAGGCAGAGCCTGGGCCTGCAATGAAGGTAATAGAACTCTAAATAGATATCCAGGGACTTTTTTTCTATATTAAACTATTGATTTTTCATAAACTAAGAGTACAAAAGGCCAGAGAAAACAATTGAATCCCAGAGCAGGGCGCCAAAAAAATGAGACAGCTCTTTGTCCCTTGTTGGCCACTCATGAAGTGACTTCGTTTTAGAGAAAAGATAAAACTCCTTTTTTTCTAGGAAGTAAATGGTAGGGAGGCAGGGAGGAAGGGAAGAAGGTAGAACCCCATACTCCCTAAGTTTGGACATTCTGTGACTGTTATGGGAGGTTGGCAGGGAGGAGAGAAAGGATGGACCCTGGAAGAGAAGACCTGAGAGACCCCACAGCGGACCGATGAGGAACAGTACTGGTTGGACTCACTCCTTTGGCTTTTACCTGGATGCCCACTGTGATCCCAGAGAATGTCCCTAAGAACCTCGGTCCCCAGCCAGTACGGAATCCCAGTAGTAGGCACTGAAGATTGTTCAGTTGGGGGAAGAAGCCCAATTTGATGAAAAAAAGGCAAAGTATAAACAAAATTTCTGCACCTTGGGAGGTCTGTGCAAGGGAGGAACTCTGAAGTACAAGCTCATTAGCTTCGGGGCAAATCCTATTCCACCCTGGGTTTATGCCTTGGGTGGAAGAAATGGGGGAGACCATTTGGGGAAAGCTGTGGTGCATTTCTCTCCAAGACTGGCCCCCCTCCTGTGCCTGCAGACTGAGATTTAATGATGCCTATTGAGCATCAGTGTGGTACCCTACATGCATCAGCTGATAAGCACCTCCACCTGGGAGTAGGTCATGGTTTCCACTCTATGGAGATGTTGGAGGCCAGTCACTCCTCCAAGAACCGAGCCTCACATTATTTAGAGCGTCAGGACAAGATCACTTTTCTACGCTAAGACGTCTTGTTCCCTGGGGTCACACTGCTTGGCCATTTGTTACGTGCCAGGAACTGTGATAAGGTTTATAGACATTGTGTCATTTACTACTCAGGCCAGTCCCAGCTGTTATTACCCATATGTGAAATATGATCACAAAGGCAGTCATAGTGGTGGTGTCATCACTCCAGCCTGTCTCTGGAATCGGGATGAAGATGTAAATCTGGGCCACTACCTTTTCCACATATTGCTGCTCACCCAGCCCGGGCTTGTGGGCCAGGAGCTCAGAGACAATCAAGGATCTGGAACCATCTGTCAGACGTCAGCACATGAGTGGGACACGAACTCACTGGCCTTCTTTCCACTTCGTGGAAGAAAGAGGACTGGCCTTTGGAATGGGCGGCATCGTGGAAAGTCACTAAACACCCAGGCAGATTCAATCTGTCCACCTTGGGCCCTAGTGTCATCGCTGTGCTATGTTCTTCCCTCAACCATGACAATCCCACCACATGTTTGCACTCTGCAGCTAAGGAGACACTGAAACTCTCACTTGTGGTTAAATGCTGAACTCAACTCTCACCGCTTCCAAAAACCCTTTCTTCAGCAATGAGGACTCCCCATGCACTTCCTTCCTTCTGACATTTCTAGGATATTCCTTTACTTAAAAAAAAATTTGTTTTAGGTTAAGCATACATGTGGCCTCTGAGCCTCATTCAAGGACAGGTTCTCATGCTTATTGCAGCAGTAACTCCAAGGCGCCATGATGACATCCAGGTTGGGTTACTCTAGGGCAGTGAGAATAGGGAAGTGAGATGGGGGGAAGGAAGGCAGCCAATAGAAGGTGGGACCCATGCAGAGTAAACTCTCTTTGGAAATTCAGGAAGCCAGCACAGACTTTAGAGTTATCCCACCCAAGGGGCAAAAGAGCTAGATATACAGGGTGTCTCCCCAAAAAAATGTATACACACTTTAACAGCTGATAGCTCAATTTTGAAAATGAAATGTGTTTTCAACAAACACTGTCTTTATAATTATTTAAAGCGTGTGTATGCATTTTTGGGAATACCCTACATATATCAAATCCTGTTAAGCATCGTGCAGTGGGGTTGTTACCATCCTGTTGCATATATGGAAAAATAAGGTTCCAAGAGAGAAAGATCTCAGTTGAAAGTCAGGCCCAGCACAGTAAAATGATCAGGGCTGGGAGGAAATGGGCAGGACACCAACTGCATCCACCATGTGGCTACCTCTCCAGCCTATCCTTAAGCCACAGAACAGAGGTTGTTGAAGAAATGAAATGAGCACTCATCACCCATGTAAGTTGTGAGCACATCTTAAGCAACTAAGAAAAGTTGGCTGTTATTATTTCTTTTCTAACAAACACTGGATCTGGATCTGAGAAACTCAAGGCACTTGTACTTCCTAAGAATGGGGAAACTGAGGCCCCAGAAATATCCAGTGACTCCTTTGGAGAAGTCAAACCGCTTAGCAGTGTGTGACTCTCCCAAGAGTAGATCCCAAGACCACAGAAGTACTTAGATCCACATGCCCTTCTCCTTGCAAAGTCCCCCCTTGAGATCACACATTCCTGCAAGATGGTCAACAGTGCAGATGGAGACCCTAATGGGCAGTGACTTCATCAGTGGATCCCCATCATTGTCATTCCTTCTAAGAGAGAGTGGCTAATGATTTTGTTTTATTTCTATGGGGGGGCCGGAGGGATTATGTCCTCCTTAGTGCCTCCATAAACAAAGATTTTAGTTAGGAAAGGATGCTGGGTGCAAGATGATTCTGCATAAGTAACTTCCTGGAAGATTTTGAGCAAACTTGTGGGCCTCTTAGAGCCTTAATCAGTTTCCCTCTTTTTTCTTTTTAAGTATATAATTTAAATAGCATTTACATTCAATAAGATTCATTTTTAGTTGTAAATTTTTACGAGTCTTCACAAACATATGAAGTTATATGAATACCACTAGCATCAAGATATAGATATGTCCATCACCCTTAAATGATCCCTCATCCCCCTCTGTATTCGGTTCCCTCCCTTGACCCCCCAGTGCCAGGGAACCACTGATCTAATTTCTTCCCAGAATGTCATATAAATGGGATCATACAGTATAGCTTTTTGCTTCTGACTTCTTTCACTGAGTATCATGCTTTTGAGATTCATTCATGTTGTTGCTTGTATTAGGAGTTCGCTCTTTTTCATGGCTGGGTAACATTCCATTGTGTGGATATATCACAATTTGTTTATCCATTACTGTGATGGAGACTTCAGTTTTTCCAGTTTTCAGTGATTATGAATAAAGCTGTTATTATCATCCCCACACATGTATTTGTGTGGACATATGTTTTTCTTTCTCTTGGATAAATACCTAGAAGGGGAAATTGCAGAGCTTATGGTGTTATGAACCGAATTGTGTCTCCCCATAACTCATATGTTGAAGCCCTTGATGCCCAGTACCTCACTATGCAACTGTTTGGGGAGATAAGGCCTTCAGAGAGGTGATTAATTAAAATGAGGCTGTTAGAGCGCTTGCTAATCTAATTTGATTGGTGTCCTTATAAGAAAAGAAAATCTCGCCACACAGGGAGACATCGGGGGTGTGCACATGCTTAAGAAAGGCCGTGTGGGGACACAGCAAGAAGCTGACTAGTTTGCAAGCCCAGGAGAGAGACCTCAGGAGAAATCCTAACTGCTGACACCTTGACCTTGGACTTCAAGTTTCCAGAACTGTGAGAAAATAAACTTCTATTGTCTAAGCCACCCAGTCTGTGGTATTTGTTATGGCAGCACTAGAAAAAAAAAAGCATATCATACATGTGTGTTTAACTTTATATAAAAAAAAAAAGCCAAAATGTTTTCCAAAGTAGGTGAACCATTTTATATCTCAGAAACAACATTAAGACTCTGTTTCCCCACCTCCAACCCTACTGGTATTAGTTTCACCCTCATTTTAGTAGTTGGAGAGTGATAGCTAATTGTGGTTTTTGTATTCCTTTAATGACTCATGACATTGAGCTTCTTTTCAGTGTTTTGTGTTTCTTTTGTGTTGTTGTTGTTGTGGGTTTTTGTTTGTTTGTTTGTTTCCATCTCTCTTCTTTGATAAAATGCCTGAAATATTTTTCAAATTTTTAATTTGTTTATTTTCTCATTAGTGACTCTTGCGAGTCCTTTATATACTCTAGATACAGTTCTTTAACAGATATTTCTTTGTCCCCTGTGTTGTGACCTGTCTTTTCATTTTTTAATGGGAATTTTTGAAGAGCTATAGTTTCCATAAAGTCCAACTTATGATTTATTTTCTTTTATGACTTGTGCTTCTTGTGTCCTATCTAAGAAATATTTAGAGCACTTAAGATTTTCTGCTCTGCTGCCCCATCCCCTAATTTTCACAGGGGCAATTCCTCACTGTTGAAGGCATGTCGTTTTCAGCTCTACGGGGAGTAGGGGCAGTGGTTCCATGTAATTCAGGGATGGAGGAATAGAAATCCCCTTGGTCCATGTTCCCTTCCAGCATTAACATAAAATGGCACTGTCCCGGTGGCCTGGGCCTACTTCATCTACCTGTAGTTCCGGAGCCAGGCCTAGAATAGAGAGACACAATGTGCCAAACTCCCTCAACAACCAACATTGGACAGATTTGTGAATGGCTGGGACAATGAAATGGAATTTAACCTGGTGAGTACACAGAATCAGAAGTATGCTGAGAGATGAGGCAAGGACCAGCTTTGGACACAACATGACAAAGCCTGGCCTTTATCGTAAAGTCACTGAAAAGCCACTGAAGGGCCTTGAAGAGAACCTAATCTGATTTGTATCTTACAAAGATCATTCTGACTCCAGAATGAATTAAAAGGGAGCAAAACTAGAGGGAGGGTGACCAGTTAAAACTGTTGGAATAATCTTGACAGGAGATAGACAGACAACCGAGAATGGTGGGGTGGCTATGGGAGTGGAAAAAAGTGAATTGATTATCTTTAAGATTCTTTATTATTTGGGAATTCTCTGAATGCCTCCTAAACTCCATGTTCTTAACAAGACAAGAAAAATCTGCTACGATTATTGTTAAACCATCCTGGATTCTTCTTTCTTTGATGTATTTACCGCAATAGCTAAGAACCCTCCAAAGTCACAGTGCCAAATGAACAATATAAAAATACTGGTATTTACTTAGCCCATGTCTCCAGAAGGGCAGAGCATGGCTAGCAACCAACATGGCTAGCAATGATAAGTGGACAACACAACCCATTTCTATTCCCCGGGTGATCACTTTGAGACAAGGAAGTTTCTCTCCCCACTCTGAAGTGGTCAGGGCTGGGGGAAATGGGCAGGACACCAAGCGCATCTACCGTGTACCTGCCTCTCCAGTCTATCTTTAAGGGTCAACTATTTATGCTAAAGAACGGAGGCTGCTGAGGAAATGAAATGAGCACGCATCAGGCAAGTAAGTTGTTAGAACATCTTAAGCAACTAAAATGTGTTGCTTAAGCAACTAAAACTACAGGAAGTGTAATATCATATGTAATATTTTCAACATTATTGAGAACTAACTATGTGCAAGCACTCTTTACTCGTTAGCTCCTTTAGTTCTCATAGCAACCCTGTGAATACAGATGTGACCATCCCAACCTAAAAGCTAAGAAGTGACTTTTGCAAGGTTGCACAGCTAGGAAATAGGAACAGACTGGGGATTTGAACTCCATGCTCCTTTGGGTTCCCTGATATTTTATTTCTGGCAACTGAAAACACGATGCTTCCCCTCAATTTGTCATACTCACACAGACAAAAGTTATATCTTTTGGAGTCACAGAACTGACATAACTTAAGGAGATTAGCATTCTTATGTCTTGGTGTTGGGAATTTTACAAATGTCTTTATTAGCATTCTCCTTGGGGAAATATGGATATTTTTAACTGATAACAAAAATGTATGGGCATAAAGAAATGGTGCCTTGTCTGAAAGCCACCAAGAATCAATACATAAAATTTTAAGACACTTAGGAGAAATGAATTGAGACTGGAAATTGTGTTGCTTAAGTGGACAACATCATCCTCTAGACCAGTGGTCAGCAAACTCATTAGTCAACAGAGCCAAATATCAACAGTACAACAATTGGAATTTCTTTTGAGAGCCAAATTTTTTAAACTTAAACTTCTAACGCCACTTCTTCAAAATAGACTCGCCCAGGCTGTGGTATTTTGTGGAAGAGCCACACTCAAGTGGCCAAAGAGCCGCAGTTTGCCGACCACTGCCCTAGACTTAACAAGGGAGAAGTGATTTCTGTCAGTATCAGTGATGCTTAAATATGCGAGATGTTATGAATCTCTTTTAAAATATGAGGGGTCATATAGACTCTCTCCCACAACATGCACAAAACATAAAATGTAGTATACAAGTTCAAGTGTTTTAAAGAACTCCTCCCCATGACTCCTATCTACCCAGATCCCAAAGCATTGTGCCAACATAAATATTAGTGTTTAGTTTACATTGCTTTTTACTGAAAAGCCACCATGCTAATAATCAGAAAATCTGGGTTTTGGTCTCAGTTCTGCCCGTATCCATTGAGTCGCCCTGACCCTCACTCAGTGACTTACAGCAACAGGGACATTGTTTCTTGAGCATCTGCCACTCAACTAGGCGACGGCCATTCTAGGCTGCACTGCGCTGGGGAACATCTATTGCCCAGGGCTCTCATTCTTTTTCTAGAACCAGTGGGCTAGCCTAGGCATCTGCTGCTGCTGATAATGACAGAAACTCAAGAGAGCAAGCAGGAGCATGAGACCTCTTCATGCTTACTCACAGAATGGGCACACGGACGTTTCTGCCATGTTCTACGGGCCAAAGCAAGTCACATGGTAAAGGAGTGGGAAATAGGCCCTTTTTGTTTTCTGTGATTTAAAACAAATTGCCATAAACTGTGATTTAAAAGAACATATTATCTCTGAGTCTCTGTGGTTGAAGAGTCTGTACAAGGCTTCGCTGTGTTCTCTGAAAGGCTGTAATGAAGGCGTTGGCCAAGGCTCAGTTCTCACCTGGAGGCTCAATGGAAATGCACCGACTTTGAGGCTCACTTAGGTGTTAGGCAAATCTATTTATTAGTGGCTGTAAATGCAAGGACTTCAGTGTCTTGCTCAGCCCCTAGATGCTACCTGCAGTCCTTCCCAAATGGGCTTCTCCAACAGGATCCAGCCCCTTCGCAGCAGCTTTCCCCTTCAATGCCAGCAACACAGAGAGGGAAGTCTGCTGGCAAGGTGGGGTCTACATAATGTAACATAATCACATCATCACATTCCTCACTGTTGCTATACTCTATTGCTTAGAAACCTGCCATAGGTCCCACCCACACTTAACAGGAGGGAATTACACAAAAGTGTGAAGACTAGGAGGTGGGATCTTGGGGTCCACCTCCCAGCCTGCCTGCCATGACCCCTTCAGAGTGAGATTTGATGCCGACAGTCAGTGCACCGTCAAATTCTAACGTGGCAGGAAGCAATGGAGAGCCAGGGCAGATAGCAACAGGAAGGCCACTCTATGGAAGTGATATCTGGGCAGAGAACAAATGAAAAAGCCGGTGATGCAAAAACACTATGGAATTCCTAGAGTTTGGGAACTGTGGACAATATGCAAGAATTGAGAGCAGGAAATATGCTTTAAAACGGACTATTGCTCCAGTCTACTCTCCGATGACGGCCAGGACACCAGGTCTTTCCTAATCTTCCAATTAAACTGACTGCTCAAATTGCCACACCAGAACCCATCTTCCAGACAAAGGGTACTCAGTGGCTAATGAGGTGAGGAGGAGATCATGAGAGGGAGCACCAGAGTTTATGCCTGATGGAACCTTTCTCTGTCTGTGATGTGCACAGAGCAGAGGAGGGAGTGTGGAGAAGACGCAGGGCTTGTGGGGGCCCCCAGAGAGACAGTGAGGCCTGGGGCGCGTGGCAGGTCACAGCCATGAAGGAGAGGCTGTGCTCGGCCTGCGGTGGGTAACTGAGTTGAAGGCCGAGGCACCAGGTTAATTGACTGCACTGGAGAATCTGACGCCTGCTGTACCGAAGAAGCAATGTCATCAAAGAGCCAGAGCACTCAGACCGACACAAACGATCCTCTTCGAGCCCTGTAATGTCTCTGAGCATCACACTCTTAATCTGTGAAATGGGAGGACTGAGCTGAAGTCGGGGGCTCAAGCAGGCGTGTGCCATGAGTCTGCTGTGAAGCAACAGGAATGAACGATTTTTCTATTTCTGTTAAACGTGTCTTCGTTACCCTGCTGTTGATAGCACTATTAAGGTTAAAAAAATGATCAAGTTTACATTGATTTGGGCCTCCAGGAGACAGTTCCAAAAGTCCTTTTCAGCTCCAAGTAAAGTACTTTGTCATAGCACTTGGCATACTGTAAGATTTCAATGAAACAATTGCAATTGTTATTATTATCAATTATTTTATGATTTTCTTCAAGATATTAAATGCAACATACTTACAGAGGCAGTGCATTAAAATGCCATCAGCCATGAATTTTACAGCCAATTTAGTGAATCCCTATCAAGAGTGCAAGGAAGATGTAAGACCCTAACTTGCACATGGTAGGTGCCCTAATAATGTATTTGTAAATTAATAAGCAAGAACCAGCTACATGTAAGTAAGTCCCTAATACTGGCTAATGCCAAATAACAACAACTTATGGTCTGTGTATACAAATGTAAAATATACTACGCACACTGCTGTTGATGATCTCACATTCTCCCCACCCTGGCTCTAGCAGTAGGCAAAAGAGACATTCTGTCCACTTTGCAGGTGGAGAAAGTGGGAGTTAGACAGCTTAAGAGATTTCCCCAAGGCCCCAAACTAAGTGTGGGATCAGGGATAATATACACACCACGCCTTTCGACATAACTCCTGTGTCCTGCCCGCAGGATCACACAGGATTTGTTAAAAAATACCAATCCCCAGACCCTATTCTGAACCTTTATTAACCACTAGGATAGAAATGTGGTCCTAGTAGTTACTTTTTGTTTTAAAGTTCCCAAAGGGAACCTGGTGGGGAAACTATGACATTGAACTTGTGCTCTGCCAGGGTAGGGACCTCTGTCTTGTTCAATGGGGTGCAATGCCTAGCACGACCAACTAATACATATCTATTGGGTAAGCGCATATATGCATGTATGAATGAATGAGCACAATGTCTTAGCATTCGCTGGGAAGTCAGAAATTAATGAAGGGCAGAGGGCTTTGGGGAACGGTGCAAAACTATAAAAACATAGAAAGAACCACTAATTTAAAATTTAAATTCAGCATTTGTCTGTGCACTTATCCTGTAACAGAGACGCCATTAGGCAACGGTGAACATAAAGCAGTCCTCCCCTCAAGGTGCTACGAGTCTGGTAGGGAAGTGAATTGTGTCCACTGATACCTAGAATGCAAGGCAACCGATACCAATAATGGAAGCACCACAGGTTGGGCACCTTGCATATATGCTCTTATTGCAAAGCGCTGAAGAGTCACAAAGGAGGAGGAGACATCCTGCACCCCTGTCTCAGGTTTGCTTTGCTCACCTGCGTGACAGCTGCTCTCTCTGGGAGCACATGGCTATTTGCAGATGCACAAAGCAGGAGCTCTCTCAGCCTCTGTGCAGAGAAGCCCGTGATCCAACACCAGGTGTTAGACAGTGCTTGCTTCCAGGTGGGGAAACTGAGGCAAAGAATAGCCCTAAACTTTTTTTTTTAGGTTAGTGTGCAGGAGAGGCACAAAATGAAGACCACTGTGGAAGCCTGACAGATGAGGGACAAGTGGTGCTACTGGCTGCATTGGTTTTATCACAGCACAACAAAGAGGAATATCAGCACAATGTACTTAGAAATTCATAAGCACATCTGTAAGGCTGCGTGTTTCATCCCCCAGGTTAGCAATGATCTCCATCAGGCCAAATTCACTGGTCACCTCTCAGAGCTCATCCCACTGAAACACTCAGCAGAGCTTGGTCCCGTTGCTCCCTCCTTGCTTCTTTAAGCACTTTCTGCACAACTTGTCTAAGATCCCCCTGGTTTTCCTCTACTCCTTGGTCATTCCTATTCAGTCTTCATGGCTGGCTCTTCTTCCTCTTACTGACAGCTAAATGGTGCATTCACCCACCTTCAAAACGGTTCCCCCTATACTTATGATTAAAACCATTCAGTGGTTTTCCATCAAATTCAAAATAAATTTGAATCCCTAATCATAAACCTCTCAATCAATCACAATGTTTTCCAACCTTTTCTTCTTGAGCCAAATTGAGTTATTCTCTCTCATTCAAGACTAAAATCACCCCAACTAAAGTACAGTTTCTGAGGAGGAGATCTCTGTATACACATGCCTTCAGGTATGATGAAATAAAAGCTTTTGGTGCATCCTCAGTAGGTATCTTCTTTCCTACATTTCTAGTACAGCAGGGACGGGGTTCCTCTGAAACACCCACCTCTTTAAGTGCTCCCCACACACCACACAGAACATCCTGGACAGACAAGCGCAGAGATGCAGTGGCCTTCGCCCACTAGAGAGTGTCTTCAAAACAGCCCAACTTGGTCCTCCTCCCAGTGTGTACCATGCCATATGTGGAGCCTGGCCCACAGCGCACACTGTGAGTACTCAAAAATGAGTGAACAGATCTGTCTCATGCAGAACCCACAGCCCCAGCATATTTTCGCTTTGCTGTTGTTGCTGCTACTGATGATAACAATAACCATAATCATAATAACAGGAGCACCAGGCTGTGTGCTCTGCGTTTTGTTTGCTGATTACCCCTCCTAACACCATTAGTTCCTTGCATGGGTCTTTGGCAACTAAGAAATTTAGTGCCAAAAATTATACAATTCTATTATTCTCTTCTTTGCAATGGCTAAATCTTCTGGTTTCCAAGAATAAGAGGCACAGGCGTTCAGGCTCTTTCTTCTTCCAGGACCAGCCAGCCTTTGAGGCTGAGACATGAAAATGTTAGAATGCCTTGATCCAGGGGAATGGGACGAAGGATTACAGGGAGGAAAAGAGACTGTCTCTCTCTCTATCTAGAACTTTATTATGACTTTATCATGTTGTTCCAGAAAGCAACAACTATTAAGCTCTAAATCAGGGAGGTGATACAGGATGAGGCAGGGTCTCTCAAGCCCTCACTGTATTGTCAGAATCACTTGAGGACTATTTAAAACAACAACGCAGGCCTGCATCTACTACAGCTGAGCAGAGCATATCTTTGACCCAGCAGTTCCACTCCTAGGGAGATACTCAACAGAAAGGCATGCACTTTGGCTAACCAAAGATTTATGCAAGAATGTTAGCAGCAGCATCACTTGCAATATCCAAGAACGACAAAGATGCACATCCACAGCAGATTGGCTAAATGCATTGTAGTTTATTCACACAATGGAATTCTCTACAGCCACAAGAACGGAGAAAACATTACCATCCTCTACAACATCGATGAATCTTACAAATGTAACGTGAAGCTGGATACAGAAGTATGTCAACTATAGGAATCCATTTATATGCATTTCAAAAACAGGAAAAATGAGTCTCTGCTTTTTAAAGTAAAAATAACCATTATTCTTGGGCAGAATGAGGTAGTAGTGACTAGAAAGGGGCATCATGAAGCTTTTTGGGGGGGAGGAGGGGCTGCATTCTATGTTTACTTTGAAAATACACTGTGCTACACTCCATTGTTTACTTTCCTGGATGTCTGCTATAATTTATTACAATGTTTACTTGAAACAATGCATGTTTGCCCTAGCTAGTTTGGCTCAGTGGATTGAGTGTTTGTCTGCAGACTGAAGGGTCCCGGGTTTGATTCCGATCAAGAGCATGTACCTGGGCTGCAGGTTCAATCCTTAGCTCCAATTGGGGTGTGTGCTGGAGGCAATCAATGGATGGGTCTCTCTCACATCGATGTTTCTCTCTCTCTCAGTCTCTCCCCCTCCCTTCTACTCTCTCCAAAAAGCAATGGAAAAATACCTTCAGGTGAGGATTAATTTAAAAAAATACCTTCAGGTGAGGAAAAATAAAAAATAAATAGAATAATGCATGCTTATTCCTCACTTCAAAGATTATGAGTCAGATGCTATGGAGTAGGTGAAGCCCAGTTTTTGATTATTTTAAAAAGCTCCTCAGGTGAATTTAAATGTGGGGGCCACTTTGAAAATTAGTAAAGCTTTGGTCAGCCAGGACTGAGTCGCAGCTGTCACTTGCTGTGAATGTGACTTTGAGCAACCCAACTCATCTTTCTACAGTTTCCTCACCATAAAGAGGGTATATGGTGCAAACTTCACACATCAGACTAAGTGAGATAATACAGATGAAATGCTTAGTACACTGAGTGGTGCCCCAAAAAGCACGCAGTGAATGTTAATTATTAAAATATAACTTCATCCAAGATTGACAAGCAAGTATTTATATGATCTGGCCCAGATGTGCTAGATTCCAAAGCCCATATTTTTATGCTTGTATGTGTATTGTGTGCTGTCTTTAGGACACTGAGCCAATCCTTTCAAGGGACAATGACCCTGAGAGCAAAGAAGAGAGGCCCTGTTCCTTAATCACCAGGTGTTGATGAGGTTTGATTGCATGTTCCATGGTTATTATTGATCTGGGGAATAATTGATGGTCACTGGTTGTCACTGCCTCATCTTTGCTAAAATTGCATGAAATATTTGTCGGGGTTGAGCACCTCTTACTCAGATGCATTAACAATCATTTCCCCAAATGTGTTCCCTTGAAAGAGATTGGATTATTTCCAAAGGCCCTGTGCATCTCCTTTTTAGTGCAGGAAAAAGTGCATCCATAAATTACTCAATTGACACAGATGGGGACCTGAATGGCAGAGCAGTCGGCTGCAAATTCTTCTTCCCAGGCACATCCTGATGGTGGGACTGGCAGAGGCTCTGGGGGTGCCACCCTGGTCACGCACGAGCATGACTGGTGGTTCCTCTCAGAGGAGGAAGTGGACAGGCCGCTAATCCATGTCTGGCTGTGGAGTCTGACAGCGATGACTAAGGCAACTGGAAATGAATTTCCCCACTGTGATCTCTCACGATATCGCTTGCTATTGCTTTGCCTGTCTCTTCCTGGATGGAATAAGCAGGAAAAGGATTCAGAGTGGAAAAAGCACCTGCTAATGCTAACACAAAATTGGATCTGATTCTTGCTGCACTGCTTCCTGGCTGAGCCATGTCTTTTCTCTGATCTTCTGTCTTCTTGTCTTTAAAATGGGGACATACTCTCATGTAAGTAAAGTCCCTGATGTGTGTGTAAAGCTCCATTCTGTGTGTGGAGTCAGAGGCAACCAGTTCACTGGCACTAGATTTTTTAAAACAATTACATCACTGGCAAAAACAGCTTAGATTTCCTAAATGGCAGTTATCCCCACCCCAAATATATTTTACTTCCCTCAAATAAAGGAACTCTCTTCAAAAAAAATTTTTTTTCATCTCTGTTGTTTCATCCAATGACCAAAAACCAAGTCAATGAATACATTAACAACTAGAATAACCATTGAGGACAAATTTTTTATTTTTCTTCTTAAATACTCAATAAATAAAAAAATAAAAATAAGACTCAATAAATCAATTACACTGAGTTTAATAAAAGTCAACTTAAATTTTTTAAGAAGTCTAATGATTTTTCCCTAGTTATCTTAAAAAGTACATTTAGATCAGACTACAACTTGCATACTAGAGATTAAGCAAAAATTACATCATCCAGTGACATAGACAGTTATCAAGAAAGAGCAAAGTGTTATGCTAAAGCTTGTATTTCTAATTGTTTGTATGAACTTTGAACTACTGGAGTCATTATTAAGTTAAACATTGGGCTAATTATTTTGTGATCATTGTCTAGCATAATCTTTCAGAAGATTCCATAGGACACAGATTATTATACCTACTTAATAAACAGAAATTAGGAGTATCAAAAATGTCAAATAAATTCCTAGATTCACACAATTAGTTGTAAGGGTAGAAATTCAAACCCACGTCTGCCTGACACCAAAGTCAATTTTCACTAACGTAGGCTGAACTGAGGCCTTTAGCATGCATGGTCAGTAGAATTCACTAGGGACTAAATGAAAATAACAACAACTGGTAAAAGGTCTTTGCATTTTACTGTCATAAGCAAGAATAAATTCCACATGAATTGATTTCTTGAATGAGCTCAAGACCTTAAAAGCAATTTCAAATACTAGGCCCTTGTTAGAGAGGTGTGTGCTATGGTGGAAAAGTTTAAATAAATGCATTGATTTACTTAACAAAAATGTATTAATCACCTACTATGTGTCAGGGACTGTACTAGCACAGGGGGGTAAAATCGTGACAAGACCACCATGCCCAGACTGTGCCCCCTGCTTATATTCATGGTAGGGGAAGTGGGACAGGATGGAAATTAATTCACTAGGCACTTGAATGGCTTAGTTTCCAGACCCAGGCCACAGGTGTCACAGGGAAAATGCAAAGACCCAGGCACCAAAACCACAGACTAATGTCAGAGTTATTCTCGGTGTCATTAAAACCACAGCTGCCTTTTACTAAATATAAACTACTAGAGGCCTGGTGCACAAATTTGTGCACGGGTGGAGTCCGGCCGGCCTACCCTAATGGGTGCCCATCAGGCGGGCTGGAGGGAAGGAGGGCCACAAGCAGTTGGCCAGCCGGCCCCGCCCTGATCAGGGTATTGGGGGCCAATCAGGGGCAGGGTCAGTGAGGGGGAATGAGTAGGGGGCAGTGATCAGGACCAGATCAGGCTGTTTGGCTGCAACAGTGCGCGTCATAGTCACCGTTCTTTCCGCTGTTCAGGTCACTGGGCTTTTATATATATAGATAGATTAGAGACCTGGTGCATGAAAATTCATGCACTGGAGGGGGGTCCCTCAGCCCAGGATGCCCCCTCTCACAGTCCAGGAGCCCTCAGGGTTGGGAGGCGACCTGGCGATCAGGGAAAGGCAACGCCCCATCACACCTCTGCTGCTGCCACTACTGGCAGCACAAGCCTCAGCTGGCCCTGGTTACCTGAGCCTTGGGCAGCCTTGGGCTACTGGGCAGCCACTGTCTGAGGCTTGCCTGTGCCTTAGGCCAGCCCTGGGCAACTGGGCAGCCGCCATCCGAGGCTTGCCTGTACCTCAGGCATCAGCTGGGCAGCCAACATCCGAGGCTTGCCTGCATTTCAGGCCAGCCCTGGGCAGCTGGGCAGCCGCCATCCAAGGCTTCTCTGCACCTTGGGCTGGCCCTAGGTGGCTGGGGGGCTGAGGGAGACTGGGGGACTCCAGAGGCAGGCACGCGGGGCAGGCCCGGCCTTGCTGCGCACCTGCCGCCCTGGCAGGGCTGAGGGGACTGGGTGCTGCCATCTTGTGGCTGTGGGCGCTGCCATGTTTGAGGGTGTGGCAGTCAATTAGCATATTCCCTCCTTATTAGATAGGATGTGCCAGACAACATGCTATCTTGTTGAACCTTCACAACCACTTTATGTGCTTAATACTATTATCCCCATTTCGCAGATGAGGAAACCGAAGCTCAACTGTTCAAATATACACACCTTCTCTAGATTCAGACACAGTCCCCATAGCTGCTAGTCTTAGCCACTACATATATTCCTTCCCCAGAGCAAGACAGCCTTGAGGTTTAACCACCTGAATATCGAAAGCAGCTTCTTCAAAGGCTCTACCCTCGAGTCTGGGTGAGGATGGAGATGTTGGTAAGAAGACCCAGCTAGGAAGAAAGGATAGGAGGATGAATGTGGTGGCCAACTCTCAGGCTCTTGTCTAACGGAAAATCACCCCCAGCACTGTATACAGAACCCAACTTTGGAAACGAGTGAATTTCTCCGCTGCAGCCCTCGCCGCTCTGTTGCTCTCTCGTGTGCACACGCATACAGATACTCTATACCCCTCTGCATGCGTATGCCCAGGGATAGGTACAGCACACGTGCATTCCTTTCAGTTCTGCAGAAGCAGCAGATGGATAATTGCAGCCCCTAAGTGCCTAATCTGCTCCCCGGGACATGGGCAGATTTCTGAGCCAACAAACTTAATTGAACTTTCTATTCCAGCTGGAAAAGGTTACAGAGTTGCTACGCACACAGCACGGGCAGAATGAAAAGGTCAGCGGCTCAGTCCTCCTTGTAATGGATTGACCAAAGGCATATTGTTTTGTTTTCTTTCTCTTTTTTTCTCCCCCTTTCTCTCTATTTTTTTTCTTTAATTGTTCTCACAACTGCTTGATGGTAAAATTTAATTAGCCTAATCGAGGCTCCCTCCCCTGGCGTTTAAAGATGTGCATATTATGCTGACACTGACCATGGTCTCAGAAAGGTAGCTTTAGCCCCCATGTAGAAGGAAGAGCAGGATTTTGCTGAAAGCTAAGTAACTAGGCTTTTAAAAGCTCTCGAGGTGCATAGTCAACGACCCTCTATAAAAATGCACGTCACAGCCATAGCCAGTTTTGCTCAGTGGATAGAACATCGGCCTGTGGACTGATGGGTCTTGGGTTCCCTTCTGTTCAAGGGCACATACCTGGGTTGCAGGCTCCTCCCGGGCCGTGTGGGAGGCAAGCAATCAATGTGTCTTTCTCAGGTCCATGTTTCTTTGTGTCTCTCCCCCTTCCTTCCAGTCTCTCTAAAAATCATTGGGAAAATATCCTCAGGTAAGGATTAACAGCAACAACAACAAAAATGCATCTCACACTTTGGCCTGAGTAAGAATCACCTTGAAAACACAGATTCTGAACCAGACTGGGTTGTGCATGAGAATGTGCATTTTGAATATCCTCTCAGAGGACGCAGATGCCGCGGGTCCCAGGCCAGGCCTCAAGCTCTCCTGTCCCCAGGAAACCTTCCAACCTTCCTCATGGGGACATGCATCAGGAAGGACACTGCCTCCTGAAATGGAAAAGGTGGGAGAAAAGGGAACCTTGTTCATACGCGTACTGGTCAAACTGCTCAGAAAGACAGCGCAATTCTGAGTGTTACATGGAAGAAGCCCTTGGGAAGCTGAGTCCACTCATAGTTACACCACCTGAAGGCATTCTGGTGACAGGCTGGACCGTAAACACTGGGTAGAATTTGAACGTGCTGTGTGCTGTATGCTATATGCTATGTGCTGTGTGCTGTGTGCTAGGGGCAGACGATGACATCTACAAAGAAGTAGGAATTGTTTTTGTAACTGAAAAGTAGAGGATTTTTGAGAAGCATGATTCCTGTCATCAAATCCCTGAAAGGCTGTCATGCAGAACAGGGATTAAGCTTTGTCACTGCGGCTCCAAAGGGCAGAAGCAGAAGTTCTGAGAGGGGGGATCACTTTGACTCTATGTAAGGAAGCAATATATAAGGAGAGTGTTGGTTTGTTTTTTTAATCCTCACCTGAAGATATATTTTGTTGATTTTAGAGAGAGAGGGAAAGAGAAAGAAACAACTGATGTGAGAGAGAAACATCCATCGGTTGCCTTCCATGCATGTCCTGAACGGGTGGGGGTGGGTGGTAGGTGCCTGACCAGGAATCGAAGCAGCAACCTTTTTTTTTTTAATATATTTTATTGATTTTTTTACAGAGAGGAAGGGAGAGGGATAGAGCAATGGTCGGCAAACTCATTAGTCAACAGAGCCAAATATCAACAGTACAACGATTGAAATATCTTTTGAGAGCCAAATTTTTTAAACTTAAACTTCTTCTAATGCCACTTCTTCAAAATAGACTCGCCCAGGCCGTGGTATTTTGTGGAAGAGCCACACTCAAGGGGCCAAAGAGCCGCATGTGGCTCGTGAGCCGGTTTGCCGACCACTGGAGAGTTAGAAACATCGATGAGAGAGAAACATTGATCAGCTGCCTCCTGCACACCCACTATTGGGGATATGCCCACAACCAAGGTACATGCCCTTGACCTGAATCGAACCTGGGATCCTTCAGTCCGCAGGCCAAGGCTCTATCCACTAAGCCAAACCGGTTAGGGCTGAAGCAGCAACCTTTTGGTGCACAGGACCACGCTCCAACTGAGTCACACCCACCAGGACAAGAAAGTAATTTCTAATAATTAAAATGGGAATTTACTGGGGCCTGAGGGAGTTTGTTCCCTGTCATTAAGTAGTATCCAATCAGAGACTGGAGAACCACTTACTGCGATGGTTGTAAAGCAGATTAAAGCATTATAGTGAAAGTTGGACCAGATAGTTAATTTCTCCCATAGCATTCTCCACACAATTAGCGTTCAATAAATGTCAGAATAATATATCTCTAAATTTCCTGGTCTTACTTCCCGTAGGATTTCTCAAATGAGTCCCTCATGATCTCTTACTTGGCTTTTTTCAGTAGGTTCTGATATGGTCTCCTTGCTTCCAGTTTCACCTGCCATTAAATCCATTCTTTATATGGCCGCCAGATAATCTATTTAAAATGCAAATATTACCATGGCATCCTGTGGTTAAATCTATCTTCTGTTTAATACACTTAACTCTTCCCGTTGTCTATAAAATAATTGTCACTCTCTATGACCTCCACACCACTTACCTTGCAGATCTCAATTCCTGCCTCTCCTTTCTTCCACTGAAAGGGCGGCCTTGGATTTCCTCTCATACAATGGTTTATTACAAGTATTTCTGAGCAAACACTGTCTATCTGCCATGTCTTTATCTTTATTCTCCACCCAGTTAACTTACATGCCTCTCAGGACTCAGTCAGGAATTATCTCTTACAGCAGTGATTTCCAACCCAGGTGCCCCAATGGATGCAAGACACTGTATGTGCTGGGGGGTGGCGGGGGGGGGGGGGTAGGGGAGGCTGGGGGAAGGTCAATTGGGGGGAAAAACAAAGGAGACATATGTACTACTATTTGTAATACTTTAAACAATAAAAAAAAGGAAAACAACATGCAATACCTGACTATTTAGTCAGGGGCACTGACCTCTTTTCCCTTAGATTGTCAAATAAAAACAAAAATGACAACAGCTAACACAGCAATGGCCAATTGGTTTGAAAAAATCAAGATTATACTTATTTTTGCTACCAGATCAGCATAAAATATATTTTTTGGTGTGTTGCAGAATTTTAATAATTAGTTTGTATGTGCCATGAGATGAAAAAGGTTGAAAATCACTGTCTTAGAGGAAGCCCACCTGATACCTCAGGTTAGGATCAGAATGAAAAAGCACAGAGCCTAGTACTCATAGGTGAGTGACTTTTCCCGGGCACTGCACCTTTATGTGAAGATGAAAGGTGTCAACTGACAGTCATTTGCCTCAATTCAATGCCAACAGGAATCCCCAACTGAGGTGTAGTGATGAAGGCAACTTTATTCAGTGCGAAACAGCTCCTGATACAGGACAGAGGTGAGATCAGCATGGCTGTAAGGCAGCCCTGGGGCCAGGCCCCTCTTCAGCTAGGCAGCTCTGCCCTGCTCCACTCTGCACCAGTCCAGCTCTATTCAGGAAAATGCAGCCTTCAGGCTTCAATGGAAAGGGAAACTGTACTACCCCACAGCCACAGGGGAGCTGGCTTATATAGACACAAGTCCCTGCCCCTGGTTGCTGATTGGTCTGTCCTCATGCTAATGAAGACTACAAATCCTTGCAGTTTGATTAGTCAGAATAGGGCCACTCTGATTGGTTGTAGTTGTGCAGCTCCAATTGGATGGGGAAAGCCTCAGTCCTATTGGTTGAAATGGGATTCCAGGAACTGCTG
This sequence comes from Corynorhinus townsendii, assembly GCA_026230045.1. Lineage (NCBI taxonomy): Eukaryota > Metazoa > Chordata > Mammalia > Chiroptera > Vespertilionidae > Corynorhinus > Corynorhinus townsendii. The sequence goes on along the minus strand of JAPDVU010000005.1, from coordinate 163,593,281 downwards.
TATAAGGTCTGGCTCAGCCTATAGAAACACAGTGCAGGCAGGCAGTCCAGTGTAGAGGCTTCTCCATGAAGTGCAGTTTGTGTGAGAGACCCCTGTGTGGAAATGGCTGCTAGGCTCCATTTTTATTTTTGTTCTTTGTTTTTTTAATTTGACCCTACTTAGCCATCAAGGGACATTCTTTCTCAGGGTCCACAAAGGTGAAGTTGTTCTCAACTACAGAATGAGGTAATGTATTTCCAAGAAGATACAATGGAACCTCAGGATGGGGTTGTGTGGTGTGTGTGTGTGTGTGTTTAAAAACTATCACTCATTAAAGAGGCTGTATATGTACTAGTAAATGCCTATGGGAGGCAGACAGGAACATAAGGGTGAACCTGGCCAGGTGGAGACTGTGGGAAACTAAAGAAGGGATGGCCATCCCAAGGGGCTGCCTTTTCTGCACTCCACATATTGGTACCATATGTATAGGACTTGAGCCAGTGTTTCTGGATCTTATTTTTCAAGAGAATACAAACCCAGGTTTTTATAAGAAATCTCCTCATTTTAAAATATTTTAAGTGTTTTTTCCTTTTAAACACTGTATGGCACAAATACAGTATCTGCAGAGAAGATATGGCATGTAGATTGCTATTTTGCAACCTCTGTTCAAAACCTTCCCTGTGCTGGTATTTTAGCCTGCCTGCTATTCACCTGAATGCCTCCATAGGTACCAGAATAAATGAGAACAGGTTGCCCATCTCGGTACCCAGGTGATGTGAGCAGAAAAGAAATGTACCAGTTAGGATGTAAGACCACACGTTTCCATTTTTTTTTTTTTTTTTTTTGGAAAGAAGCCATATTTATTAAGTTATTATTGGGCATCGAGGAACAGTTATATTATTGTTTGGGGTAGTAATAATAACGATAGTAAATTGTAATAATAACAATAGCTGTCATTTATTGAGCACTTATTATATGCTAGGCACAGTACAAGCACTTCACATGTACTAATTCATTTAATACTCATAAGGTAGATTCCATTATTACCTCCATTTGATAGGTGAGTAAGCTGAGGCCCAGAGCGGTGAGGTGACATGCCTGAGGACACACAGCTATGTTACATAAATAAGGAGTTTTCACTTAGCAGTGGAACCCTGGGATTGGTTTAAAATCCTTTCATCTTATTTTTTAAGTTTATAAACTTACCCCAAAGTTCTAGTTGTCTTAATCATTTTCATCTCTCCACATTCTCTTCTGTTTTTCATTACTGTGTATACATTCTTCTAAAATATGTTAGGGTTTACTGTTTCCATGTGGTAATTTATGGTTTGCCTTTCTGCAGTTGTAAATTACCTCCTCCCACTGCTTATCTAAAACTCTGTTCTTTTTTTTTTTTTTTTTTTTTATCCAGCTCATCTCTAATCATATGAGACTGAGCATCTCCTTTCATTTTCCCATACCTCAGTTTCCTCAACTGTCAGGTGGGAATCTTCATTTCTATCCTGTGTACCTCAAAGAGGGTTTGTAACACCTAAACGAAATAGTGAACATGAAATTACCTTGAAGAGAACAAAACACCTGCAGACGGAAACCTAGTTTTGCAGAGCGGAGGCCTCTGTGCCATCCTCCCTGCGCTTCCTAGCAGGCTGGTTCCACCGTGAGGGTAGAAATGAGTGTTGTTTTTCCGGCAATAGTTTGCTTCCATTTCCCATAAGTATTTGAATTCAAGACAGGTTGGTTCACTGGGTGAAGTTCAAGACTGATTGATAATTGGTTTCTCAATCCAAAGATCAACTGAAAGGACTCATGCACCGCTCCTTCCCACACTGATTACTGAGCCCTGGTTTAATGTCACATGTCCTCCTGCACAGAGCTCTGCCAGACGACAGGGATTCTTGTCAGTTGTTTTTTGTTTTGTTTTGTTTGTTTTCTGACTTTGGAAAATATAAAGACATAGAGGAGAATCTATCAGTGTGAGCAGGCTGCTTATCCTGGAGTCACTGGAGCTCACAGTCAACCCTCTGTGCCATAGTGCCAATGAAAGACTGTGAGATGAAGCCTTCCCAGAAGGGAAGAGGCTTGCCGGCAATCCCAGTACTAATTGCAAGCGTGTAAATCAATACGGCAGAGTGGGTAAAAGCATGGGCTTTGGAGCGACTCTCAGGGTGGGTTTAACTCTTGTTCTCTTTATAGGACCATATAGTTGACTAATTGCAAAAAAAAAAAGGCTGTGATTCGTCATTTCTCCCCATAGCCATGCCCTCTGCAATGTGACTTTGGGGCCACTCTAAATAGGAAGAGTCTGTTTCCACACTCCTTGAAGCTGGGATGTCCCTGTGACTGGACTGACCCACAGAATGTGGAGGGTGTTACAGTGCCAATTTCAAGCTTAGGCCCCAAGAGACTTTAAAGCAAATTCTCCTCTTCCTCCTTCTTCTTCCTTCTGCTCCTCCTCTTCTCACTCTCACTCATGCACAGATCCTGCCACTGTCAGAAGGGCAATCCTGAGATATCCAGCTAGAAGATGAGGTCCAGTCACCCTCATCGCCCCAGCTGACAGCCAGGCAGTGCCAGACACATAAGTGGGGCCATCCTTGACCTCTCAGCCCTGAGCTGACCCAGGAGATGTGTGATTGAGCTCAGTCAAGATAAGCCAACCAAGCCTTGCTCAGATCAGTAGAACCACCCAACTGACCTAAAAACATAAGAGAAATAATAAATGCTTATTGTTTAGGTTACTGAGCTCTGGGAGGTGGTTTTTCATGGAGCAATCTTTGACCAATACAGACCTTGGGCAAGTTAAAGATCTTCCTGAGTCTTGATTTCTTGGTCCCTCATGTGAAAAATGGGACTAATAACATTAGCACCAATCAGAACTGTAGTGAGTGTTCCAGTAATGACTGCCTTTACTGAGATACCTAAACTTAGCAAGTTGTACTGAAGTTGTATTCCTTTAAAAGCACCCATGATCCTAGTGTGTCACACCTTCTGAATGCCCACCTCCATGTACTCCAACCCATTCACACCCAACACCAAAGGAATGCAGCTTTACTGTAAATTCAAATTTTTACCCAGTAACTAGTACTCTACTTAAATAAACTCCAGCATCCTCAGAAAGTGGCTGATAAAAGTTAGAATCCCCACCCCCCCTGAGAAAAAACAGGACACAATGAAACATACCATTGTTCTCACTACAGAACTGGGATTAGAGTTTTAAACCCTATATTGGACCCAATTTGATCATTTGTGACTTGAGAGGCTGCATCCTTTCCATCCTCTGCAAAGGAAAAGGTTCCACCAGAAATAAGACCTTATAACCAGGCTGCAATATATCTTTATCTGGAAGTTTTCAGAGAGACCTGAGAATATAACCACTTCTACCACACTCTCAGCCACAAAGTACATCTCTCTTCACATCCCTGCATTGCATGCTGTGCCCTGCCACATGTAATTCCAGTCCACAGACCCCCAAAAGGAAAAATTCCCTCCTGTCTCTCCCTCCAACTCCTACCTGACCTTCACAACCCCAATTCCAATGTCTTCTCTTTCAAACAAGTCAGCTTTTTGTGCAGCAGGCCTGGCTCTTCCTCTCTCCTTCAGAGCTAATGACCCACTAGCAGCTTTCCTGTTTTCATCACATACAAACGACCTCACGTTCCCACAGAGAAGGAATGTTGCCATTCCTTGTTCCAGGCCTGTAGTGGACCTAGCTGGCCAGTCACGGCGCTCCTGTCTTCTGAATCCAGAAGTGGCCTCAGTCCAGAACAGCAACAAGAATAATACAATGATAACACATACATAGCACAGGCCCTGTCTGAGACACTCATGGCTTATTACAGACTAAATGCCCGATGCACAAAGATTCCTGCAAGAATGGGCCTTCCTTCCGCTGGCTGCCGGCAGTGCCTTTGCTCAAGCCTGGAGCTACCTTTCCACCTTCCCACACTGCCCAGAGGCCCAGAGCGGTGGGGGTGGTGCAGAACGCCTGTGTCGTCACCATGGCCACTCAGCGCCTGTGTATGCAAATTAACCCCATCTTTGTTGGGTTAATTTGCATACTTACTCCTGATTGGCTGGTGGGCGTCGCAAAGGTATGGTCAATTTGCATCTTTCTCTTTTATTAGTGTAGATTAACTCCTTTAGTCTTCCCAACCACCTTATGTGGTGAGGGTTCTTATGATCCTAATTTTGTAGATGAGAAACCTTAAGCACAGCAAGATTGAGTAAGTTGCTTAAGGCCACATGGTAAATAAAATAAAAAACTTGAAGACTTAGGCAATGTAGATACAGAATCTGGCTCTTAATCACTATGCTATTCTAAGAGAACATTCCAGAAAAATACTTATCAGCTGTTGGAGTTGGCAGGAGAGATGAAAGTCATGAAACCTATTTTCTTTTATTACAGAACATTATTGCCAAAAGGTACTTTTTTGGAGGGTGGGGGGGTGTGCACCTCATCTGTCCTCATTTTTACAGGTTTAGGAACTGAGGTCAAGAAGAGTGAAGTGGTTTATCCAGGATGAACACACTTTCAAAGTGTGGTCAATGGGAAGTGAAGTCATTCTAGTGACCTCTGAATCATGTTACTTTATTGGTCATAACCTTCATCATTGCTACCATTTACTGAATGCTCATTATAGCTCAGATACTATATTAAATGCTTTTAACTCATTTAATTCACGCATTTTTAATTCATCTCATTTTTTCATGCATCTTGTCATTTAATTCACAGAAAATTCAGATGAGAAAACTGAGGCTCAGAGGGATTAAGGAATGAGCTGATGTCACATAGCTACAGAGGGGAAGAAGAATGATCGTGATCTGGGCCTGGCTGAATCCAAATCTCATGGGCTTAACGACCAGGCAACACTGGATGCTACGGCCACACTCTCACTGAAATCATGGTACCACTTCCAATGGAGAGGAAACCAGAGATTTGCTGTTACTCTGTAAGTCCTTCCATCACTGCCTGCACCCTGTGAAGTCTGAGGCCCACTGAACCTCCCAGATGGAATATGGTAGATACCATTCTGAACCTTGAAGAATCAAATGCCATGTGAAGGAAATATTTGGAGAGATGCATCAATTGCAGATCTCATACATCCCTGCCTAGGACTGCAGAGAATTTCAAGGCACTCTAGACATTTGGAAGAGACACTGAGCTGAACTAAAACCCTGCATATCTTTTAAATTCAGAGGCAGAAATCAATGGACAGAAATATTTCTGGAAATTTAAAGCCTAAATCCCTTGAGGTCAAGAGCCCCGTTATTAAATTCTGTTTGCTGCCCTCCAGTTAGACCAGAAGCACACTCTAGGCCTGTCACTTCCGGATTGAAAGTGCCTTAATGATATGTAAGACAGTAACCTTGTTCTATAGGTGCGGGCATGAGGCTTAGCAAGATGAAGTGACATTCCCAATAAATGTCTCCTGATGCCACACTCAGTGCACACTGTCTATAATGCACAGCCACATTGAATCAAAGGGGAAATGAAAGGGGAATTCTTTCCAATCGCAATACTTGGGTCTAGGTGTGTGAGATCATCTAATCCAGATCCCTAACTGATGCTTAATCCTTCATCAATCTTTTCACTTGATGTTATCCAAAGTCTAGGAAACCACAAGGAATGGTGGATTACAGATAACTTTAGGTGAAAATAAACAGTGAGTAGCAAAACCTCTCAAAAGCATTGTTTTTCTCTCAACTATGACTTTCAATTCCACTTTTGGAAACAATAAATAAGCCCTACAACAGGAGGCCGAGGTGATTCAAAGCTCTCTCTTCTAATAAGCCTAGTTTTGTAGTGTAAGTCCTTTTACAAAGATGATTCAGCGTCTCCCACCCAATATTCTCTCCCTAGCCAGAGCCATCATTCTTTTGTTTTTTTAAATCCTCTCCCAAGGGTATGGTTTTTTAAACACTGATTTTATAGAGACAGGGAGGGAGAGAGAGAAAGAGAAACATCAATTGGTAGCCTCCAGTATGAGCCCGATCAGGGGGATTAAACCAGAAACTTAGGGATGTTCCCTGACCAGGAATCAAACCCGCAACCTATTGTTGCACAGGACGATGCACCAGCAACTGAGTCGCCTGGCCAGGGCCAGAGGCCATTATTCTTGATGGAAGGGAAGATTACAAGGGAGAAGTTCATTTCACTCCAGATTCTACAGACCATATAGTCCTTGGCTTCTAGCACAGTCTGCTAATTTCCAGACTAAGAATTGCTCAGGAGGCATTGAGCCATGACCACCTAGTGTCTTCAGAATCAATGGACCATCACCAGTTAGTGTTAGAAGGGGACTTGGAGATCATTTAGTTCTGGCCTCTCGTTTTGCAGATACAGAGACAGAGTGTTAAGTGACTTGCCCAAGGTCACCCAGCTGGTTAATGGCAGAGCTGGACCTAGTGCCCAGTTCACAAACTCCTGGTCCCCTTCTCTGTCCACTCCCTCAGGCTGCTCAGCATCACCAAAGCAGCTGTGGCATTTACTTCTCACAGTAACCGAGCCCTGGAAACAGACATGGAAGCCTTCCTTGCTTGTGCCTCGTAGCTCTCCTCTGTCATTCCCTTCCACTTAATGAACGGGTGCTTCTGATCCAATTGCACCTGCTAATCAGAGGATAGCTGCTGACTTCCCTCTAAAACAGTTGCTTGTACCTGACTGAGCCTATTGCAGAATGCAGTGAGCAGCTCTGTCCTATTTATGGACAATTTTAGCAAAATATAAAATCATGACTCTCAGATAAATATAAAACAAACATGCGACAAATATTTTATTTACTTTTTTAAAATGTTTTTATTCATTTCAGAGAGAGGAAGAGAGTGGAGAAAGAGATACAAACATCAGTGATGAGAGAGAATCATTGATCGGCTGCCTTCTGCACACCCCCTTCTGGGGATTGAGTCCACAACCCACGCATGTGCCCTGTCATGGGTGGACTGAGCAACACTGGCCGGGACCAGTTATTTTATGTAACTCATGAAGTAATGAGAGAACCAGTAAGAGGCTACAACCCATTCAGAGGAGAATTTAAAAGATATACTAGCACATAGGCAACTAGGAAGGCTGACAAAGATGATAAATAGATGCAAAACTGCTTAATATCCACCAGGCAATAATCACTTTGTCTCCATTGGACACAATGTGCACTTATTTGGATAATAATCATTTGCATTGTTATGAGTGTTCTTTAAATTACAAAGTGGTAAAATAGTTCATACAATGAAAGGCAGATATAACCCAGAACAGTGGGCCAGACAGGAACCCCCAATCATCTTTTTTTGCTCATTTCAAAACCTTTTACAATTTTTCTGACAGCCCTAAGTGCTAAAACTATTCCCTTGATGACAAAAATCTCCGAATCTCTCCAGGCGGGAAACAGTGTGTCGCTGCCACTGTTACACACTCTTTCAGCTCCCGATTGGTGCCCTTTCCTCTTGCCAGTCCTCCATGTTTTCCCTCTCAGCAAGCTGTCAGAGCTGTAAAGGGCCTGCAGAGCTAGATTCAAGTCTTTGTTGGGCTTTCTTGTTGTATAACCTTTGAGAAGTCGCTTGGCCTCTCTAAGCCTCAGATTCCTCATCTGTAAGATGGTGACTGTGGTTTCTGATTCACAGGGCTTGTTTTATTTAAATATGTTTTTATTGATTTTTAGAGAAAGAAGAAGGGTGAGGGAGAGAGAAAGAGAAACACTGATGAGAGAGAAATATTACTAATCATCTGCCTCCTGGGTGTGCCTCCCCTCAGCCCCAACTGGGGATCAAGGCTGCCACCTAGGCATGTGCCCTGACTGGGAATCAAACCTGTGACCTACTGGTTCATGGGTCGATGCTCAACCACTGAGCTACACTGGCCAGGCTGATTCACAGGGTTTTTCAAATGAAGTGATGGGTGTTGGACCATGTTTTCTTGATGTGGTTTGTGAGGGACATATGCTAGAGATACACTTAGGTTATTGATTAGAATGTGGGTTTATTGAAAGGGGTATATGAGCATCTATGAATATTTGGATAAAAAGAAAAAAATACCAGCAGGACAGTTATCTGGACCCCAGTCATCCCAATAATCATAATTTATGAAGGATATAATACTAAGAATGCTCATTATTAAGTACTTTACTATGTACCAAGTATTTTATTTGTATTGTTCTTTGTTCTCTGCTATTACCTGTGAACACAGGTATACAATGATCTCCACTTTATCCGTGAGGAAACTAGAGTGCAGACAGAGCAACTCTCTCAAAGTCTTAACAGTTAACGAATGCTCATTCCAATAGTCAAACACAGCTCTCTTGGCAGAAAAACACATGCCCTTATGCAGCACAGGCTTACTGGAAAGCGGTTGAAAATCACTTGGAATAGTAACTTGCTTGCAAAGTTCCTCTCTCTGTGGTAAAACCTCTATTTATACTTATCCCAAGAATTCCATTGGAGTATTTTTCAGTATTAAATATAGAGCATCCGTCTTGGACACCATTTGGGCCAATCACTTCAAAGTGAAGACTTCACTTGTGTCTAAGTGTTTCCCCCTTAGCATAGGGTACCAGGCTATTCCATATAATTCAAGGAATTCAGTAGAGGCATTAAGAACACAGACTCTGGGGTCTGGCTGAGTTTGCCTCATTGTTCCATAACCCTACCCCTATTAAATGTGAGTTTTTATGCAATTTACTTAAGTCTCACTTTGCAAATCTGTATAGCGGAGTAATAAAGCATCTACCCCATTCAGTGATTTTGAGCAGTAAGTGAACTGATTTATAGTTCACTTGGCTAATCACTGCAAAATGACAAATATTCAATAAATGGTAGACATCATTCACATGAATTTTTCTATTACAATTAACAGAGACTACCACACAAGGCATAACAACTAAAGCAAAAAAAGGGGGTAAGAGATCAACCAAAGGACTTGTATGCATGCATATGAGCAAAACCAATGGACACAGACAGTAGGGGGGTGAGGGCTTGGGCTTGGAAGAGAGGACACCAGGGGAGAGGTCATTGGGGGGAAAAGGAGACTCATGTAATACTTTAAACAATAAAGAATAAAAAAAAAACACAATTGGTTGCAGCCACTTGCCCCAAATGATTACTGTGTAGAAATAAGGTATTGAGTCTTAAGAAGCAATCAGACATTCCTTTCTTTGCAACTCATGAAATGTCATGCATATTAATAGTGTCTAATTTGTCTGATCTTAAAACAACTTGTATTTTAAGGATCTGTAAGGTTTCAAGGAGCAAAAGCCAACCTCTCAAACTAGCATAAGTAAAATAATGAATGTGTTGGGAAGCTTTGAAAGATTCCTTCCCTTTATCCAGAAACGAGAAGTACATCTGGTTCCAGAAAAGATCACAGCCAGAAACTAGGACACACACGTCCTCTCTTCTCCTCTTCCAGCCACATGGATTCTCGTGTCTTTCTCTTCCTGCCTGCTTGCTTCATCCTCCTCTCCCCGAGCCCATCTTCCTTGGTCAGCTCTTCCCTTGGGCCACACTCATCATGACCTCATCACACAGTCTGAGCCCTCCGGCCGGCAGGACCTGCCGATGCTTAGCTCACTGACTCAAATTTCCAGTAGAGAGAATCAGAATGGCACAGCCCACCCTCTGGGTTGGTTCCCCAGTGGTATTCCTAACCTGTCCAGTCATCTCTGGGCACATGCAGCCAGGTCAGTATTAGCCAGGCAGAGGGGACCACTCCTCTGAAAGAGTAGGAAGCTTCAGGTACCCAAGTAGGATAAACTGTCATACACTTCCACATGTCAACTTAGACACACTTGGTTAAATTCTTTAAATCGCAGGACAGGAAGTGATTTTCAGGTAGAAAACAAGGGGTGGGATCCTGCCAAGCTGGGGAGAGTCTCACTGTAATTCATTAATGCTCCAATTATTTACAGCATGTCCATTTCAGAGCCCAGGGAGAGTTTTCCAGGCAAATGATTGTGCTTCTCCATCCAGGAAACAGAATTGACATGTGCTGCTGCTAACAGCTCCGTGGCTGAGATGCTACACCCAGACACTGCCCTGGGTGTTTTGGGGTGACTTTGTACAGCTCAGGATTGGACTACATCTTGACTATAGTTCTGACATCACTGCAAACTAGCACGAATCTTGGATAAATAGCATTTGACTGGAGGGTAGACACAAGGGAGATCTGTGATATAAATATTGAGAGGCATTACTATTAATGCCATCCATCCAGTGGTGCAAAAATAAATGTGTTGCAACTGTCCTCCCAGAGCCTACATATTCAAGGAAAAGCATTCTGCACAAATTCATTAAAGGGCATTTATTTTGCTTATGCAAAGATGACTCCAAGGACTGGCGCTGTATGCTGGTTTTAAAAGGCTCAGCAAAGGTTTAAGCCATAATTTAAGATAGAATTTAAGATTCAGAGGTTTTCCATCATGGTTGCATGGGAGAGTTCAGTGATGGGGAAAGCACTGAGCTGGTTGGCAGGAGACCTGTGTTCAAGTCTCGGCTTTGAAACTTCGTAGCTGTAGGGACTTGAGAAAGGCCCTTCTCTAAACCTCAGTTTCATCATGTAGGAAATGGGGCAATGCCCTTGTCATGAATAGTTGTGAAAACCAAAGCCAATAGGTAAACAGATATGAAAGAGCAAACAGGTAAATCTTATATAAATATAAAAAGTTTTAGATCCATCATCTCATTTTACTTTTGGACAAAGTAACGACCTGGGAACGTCAAGTGACTTGGAAGATAGCACATAACTAGATGGCATCATCCGTTTCCATAACTCACATCTCTTAGTTCTCCAATCAAAGCCAACAAAATGCTACCTTCAAGACTCTAATGCCGTATTAGTTACCTGATCCTATTCATGGTAGGGTAGAATTGTGCTGATGGTGTTGGGAAGCAAACACTGTCTCAAGTGTTACTTCTTACTAGCTGAGCTAATGGTAGGCCAACAATTTAATCTCTATAAACATCAATTTTCTCATCTGAAATATGGGTACAGTAATAATAGGATGCTCGCTCATAGAGTTGTTAGGAGCTGAAGTATGTAAATAGTTAAGGACAGTGTTTGGAATATAGTAAATGTGAAATAAACATTACTTACTGTGATGGAAGAAGAGAAGGAGGAGGTTTGGAGGAGAAGAAAAAGGAGCTATTTTTTATAACTTTAAAGTCTAGGCAAACGAATTTTTTTTCTGGGGGCCAGAGGAAAGTGAGTTTGCCACATTTCTCCAAGTCGAGTCTGTTGATGTTAAGACAGGTTTAAAGGATGACAACATCTTGTGTCCTTGAGCAGAAGTCACCCCAGAAGCATGTATAGAAGAAGTCATATCATGGGTTGGTCCTTCTCAGAAACACCCAACTCCCTACAGTTCTTTGAAGAAAACATACTACACTTAACTGCTACACTTAACTGCTACACTTAACTGGCAATAACATTATGTTACAGCCCCTTCACCTGCCTCTCAGGAATGAAAAATAATTAAAAATTTAACACTGCATATTCACCTATGTTCCACCCAAATATATACTTATGCTATGCTACAATCACAATAAATCTCTCCCATTCTCTCATCATTCCCTGAACTTCACTAAGTCTGAATTTGGATCAGATTATCTCTCAACCTGGAATCTCTTCCCAGTATTTTCTACCTATGAAAATTTTATTTGTCCCCCAAGGTTCCACTCAAATGTCACTCCATCATTAAAATCTTCCTTAATGGAGGTAAATGATGTCTCACCTTGGATCACTATTCAGCATGCTCTTTTATTTAGAATGTCTCCCTCTGCATGCCTGCCCTTCCCTACTGTGCTATAAAATCCTTGAAGAACAAACATATGCTTCATGTCCATCTATCTGGAAATGCTTAGTGTAAGGACTTACACATACAGGTGTTAAATATTGGTTAAACTAAGTTAAAATTTATTTTTGAGCTTCTCAAAAAAGTATGAGTTGTAGGGGAGGTACTCACGGATGATTTGGGTTCTGCCAATCTTCAGAGGGTGTCACTTGGGAGAAATAGAGCTCCAAACTAGTTGCTCAAGATTAGCACTTTTCTAGTAACTAAGTTATCTGTTCCTTGTTAAGCACATACCATACACCAGTATTATTCTACATTAGGTATGCAACATCTCTCAGATGTGAACTCTCACAAAAATTCAATGAGGTTGTTTCTATTATTACCCCACATTACAGATTAATACACTGAGACCTAGAAAGGCAGAATGACTTATCTGACATCCCACAGCTAATATATGATGGATTCTGTTTGTCCCCAGAATTCACACTTTTTACAACTATTAATGCTCGTTCAGAGCCAGAGCAGCCCTCACCCCATCTCAAATGTCTTAGGGGATTTGGGACCAAGAACCACACCGCTTCCTGTGCTTACTTCCCTTCCTCTTGTGTAGTCATCCATCCCTGGCTCCTTTTTTTTTTTAATGTAGATCATTTTATTTTAAAAAATTATTATTTTTACTTTTGTTAATCCTTACCCAAAGATATTTTTTCATTGATTTTTAGAGAGAGTGGAAGGGAGGGGGAGAGACAGAGAGAGAAACATCCATCTAAGAGAGACCTAGGTACGTGCCCTTGACTGGAATCGAACCTGGGACCCTTCAGTTGCAGGCCGACACTCTTATCTACTGAGCCAAACTGGCAGGGGCCCTGGCTTAATTTCTAAACTCTGTTCCCACCATCCTGCAATCCTAAGAGAGATCAGCCAGAAAGTGCATGGAACTGCATGGACAGGTCCGAGCAACAATAATAATGATGATGCTACTGTGAAATTTCCCTGCTATTTTGTCCTCATGGCAGATCATTAAGACGGGCTGTGGAGACAGTAAAACAGTTCTCATTGCCCGTTTTCTCTCTCTCTGTAATGTTGCCAGAGACTTAAATACGATTGAGTTAATCTTTGAAGAAAACAGAAAATACTGTAACAATAAAGGCCGTAACATGGTTACAAATGAGAGCTACTGCTCCCTTCTGCATTCTAAGATAATTCTGCAGAGCTTCATTACCGGAGCATAATTGTGTTACAGAACTCTAAATCACCCTGCTACACTTAACTGGCAATAACATTAAGATAGCGCAGATATTCATTTTAATTAAAACATAGCCTCCAACTATTTCCCTTCTATAACAGGCAAAACTTTCTCTCTTTCTCCCCCACCCAGAAACTTCCATTGGTTAGCATGTCTAGGGCCAGCTGCAGATAGGAGATTTAAACACAATTAGGAGACCCCACCTTCTAAGCCAGGAGCACTTAAAGCTTTGCTGAGGAAAATGAATACCGGGAAAGCGGGTTTGGGTTTTAATCTTTTTCTCATATGTGAGGCGCTGACAGTAGTTGTTGCAGAGGGAATGGGGCTCCCAGATGATCAGTTCGCAAATTATGCAAATTTGAATTGAGATGTAGTAACTCAGACATTAACAAAAACCTCAGTAGCCCAGCAGTCTTCAAGAGTTTCCCATCGCCTGGAGCACACACATTCATCCGTTTAACAAGTGCTTACTGCACATCTATTTTGTATTGCATGCCGAGGATACACACATAATAGAGCTCAGCTCCTTCCCTCAAATATAGGGAAGCCTAGTGAGGGAAACGGACATATAAACAAGAAATTGTATTACAGAATGCTCCATAGAAGATGTGGCCCAATACCCCTGCCTTTCCTCAGAATGAGAAATTAAGAGATGGATTTTGGGGCGCATGAAGGAGTTTTCCAAACAGACAAGGGAATGGCAGAAGCAGAGGAATGATACGGCTGAACACCGCGTTGCATGAAATGCACGAGGCTCTTCAGGAAATTCTAAATGACTCAGGATGGCTAGACTGTAATGTGTCAAGAGTTGAGGGGACGTGATGTTGGCGAGACCCAAGTTGTGGAAAGTGTCAGGTGCACGGGCAAGGAGTGTGGGCTCTGAAGAGATTAATCCGGGGAAGGATAGGGGCAGTTAAGCACTGAGAGCAGCATGACTATTGAGGCTGCAGCAGATTTCATCACTTTTCATTCCAGGCTTCAAATTACCTCTCCATCCACATAGAAATATGAAGAAAACAACAGCAACAATACTGAGAATATTTCTGAATGAAATTCGCACATGCTATCTTATTTCATCCTTCAATGTTTAAGGATTAACATTCGCCATTTTGCACATGAGAAAGCTCGGGCACAGATAGACTGAATAAGTTGTCCACCAAGATCATCCAGATAGAATTGGGATTCCAGCTCAGGTCTGTCTGATTCCCCATTTCCTGTTCAGAATCACAATCACTCGCAGAATTTTCAAGGTCAATTATCAACAGTCATTCTATTCGGCATTCTGCCTCCACATCGCCTCATAAAAGAGAGCGTTCTGTATGTTGTTCTCTACACAAGAGTCGGGCCATTTGTCACTGGTCTTGCCCATGTCCCTTGAACTTCCTGGATCTGTCTGCCCTCTCCCCTATGCACGTCTCACAGTCCCTCTCACACTGCAAGCAGCATGCTAAGCAGGAGCACTTGCTGTAACTGGTAACTTTCACGGCATGTCAATCTCTGGTCTGGGTGCTGGGATTACTGAGATGTATGGAGCAGATGAGGCCCCTTTTCTGATGGAGTTTACCTTCTAGGTTAAACAGCTGAGGGGTCAGAGCTGGTGTGGAACCAGGCAATCTTACTCTAGGGCTGCACTGCCCCGTGGAAACGCTGCTGGCCATGGATGGCCACTGGCACCTGACAGGTGGTATGTGCTGTAACTATAAAATCACACAAAAGTTCCAAGAAAGTTAAAAATTGTGAAATACCTTCTTGATTGTGTTGAAATAGTATTTTGCATCTAATGGATTAAATAAAAGATATTATTAAAATTAATGTTAACCTATTTCTTTTTGGTTGTTTTGATGTGGGTAGTGGGAAGTTTAAATCTGCAGGAGGCTTGGATTCCATTTCTACTGAACAGCACTGGCGATACTCTGCGCTTCTAACCATCATGCAATATTACCTCCTTAGTAAAAAGATAATTGAGGAGAACGATGAGGACTGTGGTATTAGTAACACAGTGATATACTAGAACACGTCAGTAAGTGCGTGATGTGGCCTGTCACTGGATATGGTGGGTAGGAAGGTCTGTCTGAAAATATGATGTCTGAGTATGAATCTGGAAAGCAGCCATGCGAGGGACTGGGGGAGCGGACAAGTGATTCAGAGAGCTGTTGCTTATACCACCAACTTGATAGTTAATATCTATTTTAAAAATATTTTTGCTCAGAACTCCTTTCTTTCACTTAACAGAAGGACACTGAATATTATCAGAATAGTCATGGGGGTGTAAAGTACAACGTAGGAATTTAGTCAATAATGTTCTAAAAACTACGTTATGGTGTGAGATTTATCAGGGACGATCACTTAGTACACTATGTAATGCCTAATCACTGGAGTGTACAACTGAAAGTCAATATAATAATGTATGTCAACTGTAATTGAAAATAAAAAAATGATAAAAAAAATAATAAAATAATAAGTACATGACTTACAAAATCCCTCTTTTTTGTGTGTGTGCTCTTTAATCTAAACTTCAAGAACAGTAATCTTAGACATTCACTTAGTATCTGTGGACCTCATTTGCATCCACAAAATTGAAAAAGAATTGCCCCTAATGTACTGCAAGATTTATATGAGATACAGCGTGAAGAGCATCTACCACAATGCAAACATTTACGTTCCCGCCCTTCTCCTGCAATGATCCTGAACTCGTGCAGAACAGAACATGTCACTAGCCTGTCAATGAGCCCTGCACATGTGCAATGAAAGAGTCAAGTCAACATTCCTTTTTTTAAAAATATTTTTTATCGTTTAAAGTATTACATGTAGTAGTACATATATCTCCTTTTTTTCCCCATTGACCTTCCCCCAGCCTCCTCTACCCTCTGTCACATGCCCTCATCTCACACCCCCGCCCTCCAGTGTCTTGTGTCCATTGGTTGTGCTTATATGCATGCATACAAGTCCTTTGGTTGATCTCTTTCCCCTCCTCCCCAACACTCGCCTGCTTTCCCACTGTAATTTGACAGTCTGTTCGGTGCTTGGCTGCCTCTGTATTTATCTTTTTGTTTATCAGGTTATAATGTTCTTTATTTTCCATAAATGAGTGAGATCATGTGGTATTTTTCTTTCATTGCCTGGCTTATTTCAGTTAACATAATGCTCTCCAGGTCCATCCATGCTGCTGCAAATGGTAAGAATTCCTTCTTTTATATAGAAGCATAGTATTCCATTGTGTAGATGTACCATAGTTTTCTAATACACTCATCTGCTGATGGGCATTTAGGCTGTTTCCAAATCTTAGCTATGCTGAATTGTGCTGCTATGAACATAGGGGTGCATATATCCTTTCTGACTGGTGTTTCTAGTTTCTTGGGATATATTCCTAGAACTGGGATTACTGGGTCAAATGGGAGTTCCATTTTTAGTTTTTTTGAGGAAACTCAAAACAGTCTGGTACTAGCACAAGAACAGATATATAGACCAATAGAATAGAATAGAGAATCCAGATATTGACCCAAACCACTATGCTCAATTAATATTTGACAAAGGAAGCATGAACATACAATGGAGTCAAGACAGTCTCTTCAATAAATTGTGTTGGGAAAATTGCACAGATACATGCAAAAAAATGAAACTAGACCACGAACTTATACCATACACAAAAAATAAACTCAAAATGTATACAGGACTTAAACATAAGATGGGAAACCATAAAAATACTAGAGGAATCCATAGGCAGAGAAATCTCAGACATATGCCAAAACAATTTCTTCACCAATACCACTCCTAGGGCAATGGAAGCTAAAGAGAAAATAAACATATGGGACTACATCAAAATAAAAAGCTTTTGCACAGCAAAGGAAACCATCAACAAAACAACAAGAAAGCCCACTGTATGGGAGAACATATTTGCAAATTTTATCACTGATAAAGGTTTAATCTCCAACATCTACAGGCAATTTATACAACTTAATAAAAAGAAGATAAATGATCCAATAAAAAAATGGGCAACGGACCTAAATAGAATCTTTTCGAAAGAAGACAGAAGGAAGGCCAAGAGACATATGAAAACATGCTCAAAGTCACTAATTATCCGAGAGATGCAAATCAAAACGACAATGCAGTACCATCTCACACCTGTCAAAATGGCAATCATCAACAAATCAACAAACAAGTGCTGGTGAGGATGCGGAAAAAAAGGAACCTTCGTGCACTGCTAGTGGGATTGCAGACTGGTGCAGCCACTGTGGAGAACATTCCTTTTTAAGTAGCCAAAAGAAGTGGAGCAAGCCTATTTACAGGACCAGAGACTACTGGGATATTTTGAGCCAACCTGTACACATTGGACATGGCCTTCAGAACGTTTCTGCTACCAGATTCCTTCTACTCGTTTAATTCCCATTCTGAAGAGGCTGTCTGATCATCCCCTTTAGTTACATTTGTAAAGTTTTTAACAGTACATAAGTACTCCCACACCCACTGGTTCTTCACAATTGCCCTGCAAAGTTAGAAGAGCAGGAATTCACAGAAACTGAAACAGGAGACAAAGTGGCCTGCCCCAAGTTGAAGTGCTGCTCCATGGCAAAGCCCTTTCTGTATGCCCGGGCCCAGGGTGTTCCTCACCACAGTAAGTGATCCCTCTACATAAGAGTTCTTTATTAAGATGCTGCATTTTGAAAACGCTTTTTTCATAATTTTCTTCTAGCTTCAACTATACTCCCTATCTCAGCTTCCCTATGTCTGGGCACTTCCTCTGGGTGTCTACATGTAATACAGCCCTCAAAACCGTGTTAAATCATTGGGCACATTTGTCTCAACGGGCAGATCAGGGTTGGTTTGTTTTTCCCTCTCCTGATTGCTTTGCTAAATCCAAGGTCTAACATGTTGAGTTCTAACATGGGTTTGAAACTCTTCAGCTTGCAAGAAAGGCACTTGCCATTTTCTCAGAGCTTGACTACGAATACTCTGAGATGAGAACAGACAAGGTTACAATGCCTCCAGGCTTCCAACTAGAGATTTCAAATATTTCTAATTTCTTCAATTTAGCTTCATTTAAATTTTACTGAGAGGTAATTGCACTGAATTAATATAGTTACAATTATGCTGAAATCAATCCATTAACATCTTCAAAATTCTTATTAATCTGGCAGCAATGTTATGGATAAAAACAGAAATACATCCTCTATCTGGAGTGTAGATTAATATAATAAGAATGCTGGAATTAATTTATCCAGGATATGAATTCTTTGAGGCAAGAGAGTGTGACTTTGTATTTCTGTTTTTCTGCTTTTAAAATGCTGCTTTGAGTACAAGATAATGTTTGCATGTAAGAGTACCTGCAACCTCTGGTCCTTCTTCCTACTTCATCAAAGGAACCTGATTAAAGCCCAAATCACAGGGCCTCTTCTGCATGTACTTGTTTGCCTTTTAATGTCTCTTCTTTCTCTTCCATGGAGAGAACTGAGACAGAGAATGTGTCACCCTTCTTTTTTCAACTTTCTACCTAGCACAGTTCTTGGAAATCAGTAAATATACTCAATGAACTGCTGATAACTGTGGTGACCACAACATGACAAGGACAAAGATTATACTAAATCAGCAGCCATAGTGTTTGTGTTCTCAATATATCAGATGGCTTTCAATGGTGTGGGCCGCATGGAACTAGAATCCACTTGAAATTTATTTTGAAGTTACCCGAAGTACAGTCTACACCAAGCATTGATTCTTTAAAGATCAAATATTCCATTTATCTACATTTCTCTGTGATAAGTATTATCTATCAACACTCATCCTATCAGTGATTATTTACAAAGTAGCAAGGGTCTGTCCCCTGGTATGAATTAGTGATTAAAAGAGCCGTAAACCTTGAAGTCACGGAGCTTACAATATAGTGACAAAGGAAGATAATAAGAACATAAACCCATGTTGAATTTAAAGTCATAATTTATAAGTACTATGATGAAAATGGACAAGGTTTATGAAGAAGAAGACTATAAGTGTTCACCTTTGCTAGGTGAACACCCTAATTTACTTTGGGACCCAACTCTTTTATTGTGGTCCTGGGGCGGGAGAGGAAAGACACCAGGTGATGTTGGGTAAGTCGGAAGGGGCCAGATTATGCAGTGCTGGTGGGCTTGGCAGGTGCTGAGCTTTCTTTTGAGTGTGAAGGAAAGCCCTGGAGCATTTAAAGCAGGAGACTGATTTCATATGTACCTAAAGAATCCCTCTGGCTCTTCTTGGAGGAAGAGATTTGGTAAAGGTATGCGTAGGAAAGGGACACTGCATTAGTCCAGGAGAGAGATGAGGAGGCCTGGGACAGCGCGGAGGAGGAGAAGACAGGCAGAAGTCTATGGATTTGAAACACTTCATAAATGGAAATAACAGAAAACTTGATAAGCGTTTGGGTGTTAAAGAGAGAGCAAAGACTTAAGTTTAATTTTAATGTTTTCGGTTTGAAAAACTGAATGATGGTACCATTTAATGAGATGGACAGATAGAGAAAGAAGAATCTTTAAAGTTTTGGATATGTCACAAAGAGATGTCAGATATAAAATCTGGAGTTCAAGAAGTAATGTGTGCTAGAGATTTACACTTAGGAGTTCTCAGCATATATGTGACATTTAAATGTGATTTTCTAAAAGGATATGGAGAAAGAAGCATTCCAACATTTAGGAATCAGGTAGAGAAAGAAAAAATATACAAAGAAGACCAAGTAAAAGCAACTAGAGAGAGTGAAAAAAGTAGTAAGAGTGGTTCGGGAAGAATGGAGTGAATAACTTCGATTAAAACTACTAAGAGATTGAAGAAGATGTAGGCAGAAAAGTGGTCATTGGACTTGACAACACTGAGGTTATCACCACCCCTGAGAGAGCAGTTTTGGTGGATTGCTGGGGAAAGGCCAGGTGGAAATACATTGAGGCGTATTTGAAGCAGCAGAGCTGACAAGAGTGGACAACTGTTTTCTGAAGTTGGCTGTGAGACTAAGATAGGAAGTGAGGTGGACACTTGTGAGAGGAATGGAATCCAGGAGAAAGGTGACTGAGAAAGGGGGATGAGAGTACATCTGTACTGGAGGAAATGGGTCCCTAGAGGAGAGACTGATGAAACTGAGGAAGGTGAATGGAGGGGCAAAAGGAACTGAGGAAGTGAGAAGAGATAAGAAATTAGGCTCTCATGCAACAAACAGAAAAGCCTTCCTCAAACGCAAGAGGAAGGATGGAGATGACAAATACATGCAGAGATGGGTGCAGCAATTTGGTGGATATTTTCATTGACGAAGTGTTAGTGAAACTTCGACGAACTGGAAGGTGACTCTCAAAGAGAGGAAGGTATGCATGCAGTTATCACCACGTCTGCAGAAGCTAGCTGACTAGAGCAACACAGAAAGACTGTGTGCAGGGTTCGGAGCACATTTGAGGTCTGAGGCCATGGTTTTCCCTAGATTTGTTCCAATGACTGTGCAGGCACTGAGGAGGTATTTAAGGTCAACTTCATCTGGACATCAGATAATATGAGGAAGTGAGGACCAAAGGCACTGAGAGCTTGTATTATATGGTGATTATACTGATGGCCTACAGAATCCAAGTTGAGTAAGACTGGAAGCAAAGGTGGGCGGTGTTGATGGATAGTGATAAATGGTGAGGTCAATGGACTGAAAGACATGAAGATTCAGGAGGCCTGTTTGCACTGAAGACGGTGAAGATAACATGGTTTCAAGTGATGTGGTTCTAAGGTGTGGCTATGAAGACAAGTGGCTGAGGTAGGTGGAAAGAAAGTTCCTGTGAAGGATAAACATTGAGAAACTGAGAGCTCTGAATGCTGGATGAGTCAGCCATCTGGATTTTGACATTTCCAGAAATGAGGACAGGCAATGGTATAGATAGCGAGACAATGACACAGGAGCAATACTGGAGAGTGATGAGTGTTGGTAGATAACCACGATAAGGAAGCAGGAAGCAGGAAGCAGGAAGTGTATTTCAAAGGACATAAACGTTTGCAAAAGGCAGGGGAGCAGCAATGGATGGAAGGAATCCAGTTTCTCCAACTAGTCGCCTGGAATTATACGACAAGTGAGAAAAATTGCCCCCTCGATCA
Organism: Corynorhinus townsendii; assembly: GCA_026230045.1. Taxonomy (NCBI): domain Eukaryota; kingdom Metazoa; phylum Chordata; class Mammalia; order Chiroptera; family Vespertilionidae; genus Corynorhinus; species Corynorhinus townsendii. Next base: position 163,572,203 of record JAPDVU010000005.1, on the reverse strand, counting down.
GTCTGTGGAGGATACATCACCCTCAGGGCACATACATATTTCACATAAGGCAAGAGGGTGAAAGGAATGTTCCAAAAAGAAATTATAGGTGCAGAGGAGATTGTGAGTCATAGAAGAGGCATACTGGATGGCCCAGGGGAGGAAGTAGGTGGGGTGGGTTTGGGGTGAGGGGATTAGATTAACTGAAGACACAGAACTAATGAAGAGTTCCTGGCACATAATAAAGATCCTGTACATGTCAGCTACTGTTCCTATTCAATGAACATGAGATTTGGAGGTAATGGATTACCAGGCACTCTTGAATTCTGGCAGTCATGGCCAGATCATGAGTAATGTGACTCCATAAAGCATCCACTTTGACTCTATTAACTCCGTTTCTCTAGGTGAAAACAGATAAGAAGTTGAGATTATAATAAAAGAATAATATCTTCAAACATAAAGAATGGACAATATTTGCTGTGCTCCCAATTCCCAGAAACCAAACATGCAATACCAAAATACCAATTTCACTTGTTACACATTAGTATTAACATTGGAATCTCCTAGCAATGGTTTGATTTTTTTAAGCTTATTAGGATAGTACTTACTATTCTCAATATTTCCATGTCTTTAGAGTAGTTACTTTAGCTCTCTGAGCTTTGGTTTTTCCATGTGTAAAATAAAAATACTGCCTACTTATCACAAGATTATTATGAGAAGAAAACAAGGCCTAAAAAACATCAAAAATAAAGAATAATTGATGAATGTTATTATCAATCTCCCCCATATTCTGAGTAATGCCTTAAAAGGGAGGCCTCCATTGTTAATGCCATTTGTAGATAAATTACCCATATCTGTGTTTCCAGCAGCAGTTGGCAGTGAGCTAAATGTCAGCCCTTTTTCATTTCCACTCTCATGGAAGGTGGCACAGACACAACGGGACACCTCAATCCTGAGGATCAGTCCCTTCCCTCAGTCACTCCGAGGGCTCCCAGTGCCAATTTTGTCCCTTATGATGCCACTGTTCAGGAATGGGATGTTTCAGAGGAGCTGAGAAACCTTTCTAGAACAAAGAGGCACTACACTGAGATACCCCACAGAAGCTGCAAAGATGAAGTCCAACTGGGCTTCACAAAGGAGTGGCCCAGACTGAAAAGCCATTGGCATGCAGGGCAGCTGCTCTCCCCAAGATTACAGCTCAGGTTAGCTTCACCTTCCTCTTTCTTTTCTTTAAATATATATCGTTTTTATTGGTTTCATAGAGAAAGGGAGAAGAAGACAGAGATAGAAACATCAGCAATGAGAGACAATCATTGATCGCCTGCCTCCTGCACGACCCAGGCATGTGCCCGGACCGGAAATCAAACCGTGACCTCCTGGTTCATAGGTTGATGCTCAACCACTGAGCCATGCTGGCTGGGCTTTTCCTCTTTCTTAGGGACAGCTTTTATCTCCATGGCTGTGAAGGACGCAGGCATAGCCACTCCAGGCCCAATGTAACAAGATCTTCCCTTTGTTGCTGTAGGCTCAGAGGTAAATATCCCAAAGACAGAAATATTGCAGGAAAGAAATACAATCCTAATAAGCTTCAAAATCAACAAACTTGCAAGTGTTAATACAAGCGTGCAATGAGATGAACTTGGCATTCCCATCTTCAATGCTTTATTCAACCAGAATGCTTTGCACTGTAACAGTTGAGAGCCCTACAGTGTTGTGGTTAATGCTCCACCATCCAGTTGTCAAGTTTCTAATCTTAGCACCAACATTTAGTCATCATTTGACATGGGGTCAGTTGATAATGCCTCAGTTTCCATATTTAAACATGGGTAAATAATAGTACCTGCCTCATAGGGTTATAAGAATTGTGTATGTTAATAACAGCTAAAATCACTTAGTTCAGTGGCTGGCATATTTAGTGCCCTAATACATGTTAATGATAATTGTTATTTTTAACAGCTCTTCCCATTCCTTTCCAGAAAGGCCCAATCGCTCATCTAAAATTGCCCCATCACGAGAGATTGGAGCATAGTTTAAAAGCTAAAAAACTCAAGGCAGGAAGGTAGATGATGAACTAGAGTGGTAGAAAACTGCCCAAAGAAAATTTAACCAGAATTATTCCATGATCCCAGATAATTAGACAAGGAGTGGAAAGTTGTCCCAAGTGGGACCTAGGATATGTTGTCTTTCCCAGGAAGAAAGACTCCAGTGAGTCGCACCTGGGCTTGAAATAGTTGCCTTTGCTTGGATCAATCATTGCAACACCCGGAGCCCCAACCGTAAAATGAAGAGATTGCACCAGGTTGTTCTCAGTGATCACCTCGAGCTCGGTGATTACCGACACTCTGTAATCCCACACTGAGCAGTCCGCTGTGCAGCGACATAATATGGAAATTGCCAGTGCGGGTAAGTGAAACCTCGACACAGAGCAGAGAGCTGGTGATTACGCAATGGGAGATGTCGAGAAAATAACCTTGTGGAGTGGAACGTATTGGATTGTCTGATTATGACTTATTCTCCAATATGAAGATATAACCATGCTTGGCTGCTCAGGGGTGAAAATGTGGTAATGTGTTAAAATGCTAATGAAATTGGAATCCTGTAATAGATGTTTAGAACAGTTTGGGTTACCAAGACACGGGAAGTTAGAAAGCATGGCTTGTAAATCCTGTTGATCTGGCCAAACTCTTCAGAACACAAAAGGCCTTTTCCAGTCTGTTTCCAACTTGTCTTCTCAGGCTCCTCTCTCCTCACACACCCTCAGGCATCCTGTGTTCAACCCATAAGGAGCCATTTGACCTTCTACAAACATGGTAGGCTTTCCTATTCCACGTGCACATGAGTTCTGTTGCTTCCACCCCCGTAGCCTATGTCTCTCCATCCCAGATCAAGGTCACTCACCTCATAGGACTAGTCAGAGGATTTCCTGACTGGTCAGCCTGCCTTTACGCTTTGTTCACTCTGAGCTGTTGTCCTTAGAGCTGCCAGGGTATTTTTCATAATCATATAACCACTTTTGTCCCTCTTGCTTAAAATTGGTTATTTTATTGCTTTTAAACAAAATCCCAATTCTTCTATATGGCTTGCAATACCTTTCATGCTCTGCCCTACAGCTACAGCTCCCAGCTCATCCTGCATCACCGGCTTCCTTGCATGGCATGCTCTAGGTGGGCTGTCAGAATTCCCCTTTCCAAGACAAGAGCAATTCTCTCTCATGCTGATCCCTCAGCCTGCAACCTCACTGTCTCACCACTCCTTGCCTGACGTACTTCTACAGAGGGAGGCCTTCCCTCATCACCACAGCTACATTAAGTCCCCTGGCTGTGTGCCCTCATGGCTCTTGTGTTCTTCCTATTGCAACACTTCCACAATACTGCAACCCTCTGTTGAGTGGATTAATGCTATTTCTTTGCTTTACATGCCTTGGGGTCTCCTTCCTCCAGAGACCTTTTACTTGTTGTTAAGGCCCAACTCAAATGTCATGGGAAAAGTCTTTCTGATCCCACTAGGCCAGTGGTCAGCAAACTGCGGCTCATGAGCCACATGCAGCTCTTTGGCTCCTTGAGTGTGGCTCTTCCACAAAATACCATGGCCTGGGAGAGTCTATTTTGAAGAAGTGGCGTTAGAAGAAGTTTAAGTTTTAAAAAATTGGCTCTCAAAAGAAATTTCAATCGTTGTACTGTTGATATTTGGCTCTGTTGACTAATGAGTTTGCTGACCACTGCATTAGGCTATCCCTCATTCCATCTTCCATGCACTGATGGAAATCCATGCTCAGCTCTGTTTGTCACAACAAATCCTAGTACTAGAAACTAGAACACTGCTGCAGAGAACATTTCACAATGGACCACACACAGATGCACTGTTTTGTGGTGATGAAAAGAACAGTAGAAAACCTCAGGTTTTAAAATAATTTGGTGTTGAAACAAATGCCAAGATCTGGCTCTAGAGGAGTGCAGAATGGGACTACGTATGTCACGTACATGCACAGACACACACACACACACCATCCTGAGATTCCAGATGGTCATTCTTGGAGGACACTATTTAGTCCTCTAAAATTTATGACAGTATTTGAACTGCCATTTTTCTTGACAAGTAGCAGTATTTTCACACCTTCCATATTTAAAGCTTTCAGTAAGATATGGCCAAGAGCATAAATGTTACTTCTCTTTCTTTCATAACACATAATGGTCTTCCTGTTGTAATATTAATCAATAACTAATTTCATAGTTGGACAACTGTTTTTAATGACTAGTACGTCAGAGGTATTGTTACACCAGTCTTCGGATCATTCCCTAAGGACCTGTCACCGAAAGAGCAAATTTATTTACTTGTCATAAAACAGGAGCCAAAAGCCTTATACTAATTAAGAAAAGATGTATTTTGGGTTTTTGTTGGTTGAGAACTAAAAGGTCTCACATGAAACCTGAAAGGGGAATCAAATGATCAAATGCAGTCATAAGTCAAAGACATTTTTAATAATATTTAAAGGGCCCCAGACATATTAACTGTGAAACTGTGGGCTCATTAGTGTCTGCTTAAGTTTGGTTATATCTTAAAGGAATGCATCTACTCAGTCTTGATGAAATAGGCTGAAACGGGATTTTTCAGGCCTCTTCTTCCCATAAGTTTATTTGTCTTCAAGAACCCTATCTTCCTCAGTGGCTATCTCATGGAGTATACTGAGTCTCTGAAGAACGGACCTCAACAACCACTGTGTCTTCAATTAGTTTAAGAAGAATGGATGGGATTAATTGCATGTGGAATAATTTTTATGTAAACTTAATAACACTGATACCCTTGATGTGTAAGATTTAACTACCTGATGCTTAGACTAAGATGAAGAAAAAAAAGTATTAATTATTTATTATGGTCAGGTGTCATCCTTTAACATACACCAAAATTCTCAAAATAAGCCTGATAATATTTTTAATCTTTATTTTATTAATGAGAAAACCAAACCCTAAGAGGTTCATGTGAACTGGGATTTAAACTTGAATCTTATAAAATCACTCTTCTTTCTGCTATATCACAGCAACCTGCCATTTTTCTCAATATTCTACCTCTCTACATTGTAATAGACTCTATATATACTGTAAAAATTTATGACAGTCCTTAACCAAGACACGAATTAGGAGAGCCTGTGTGAGCCCAGCGGTGAAAGCCTTACAGGAAGAACTCTACAATAGAGCACTGTAATTACAATAGCCCCTCCCCTTAACTTCCTCTTTCCCTCTGTAAAGAACTTCCTGTCTGTCCTTGAAATTCTTCTTGGACTTGATTCTCCATGGCTGCCCATAACTGATTGCAATTCTTTCTTTATCCCTGAACAAATTCCTTTTGCTGTTAAAATACCTGAACAACTTTTGTTTACAATTGACAATAGAGAGAGAGATAGGAATAAAGATAGAGATAGATATGCAGATATATAAATCTGTAACCTCATTATTACAAGTAATTACCTTAGAGTCATCTTGGTTTCTAGATCCATACACTAGATAGATATAAAGACCTTCCAACATAAAATTCTAATCTTGTCATTCTGAGAAAAAGCCATTGAGAACAGCTCCTACTCTCTTCAACATGCATTCTATGCACAAATCAAAGTCATCCTTATGCATTTTTTTAACCTGTTACACCTTCCCAGCTTCATGCAAGAGCTCATGCTGTTCCCTCTACCCAGAATGCCCTGTTCACCAGTTGTCACTGAGGGAAACACTTTTACTCTTCTAAGTCCATTCTAAATCCTTCCACTTCTTTTAAGACCTTCCTTAATCTTATGTCCCATGCTCAGAAAATCGGAGACCCCTTCTCTCCTTCTCTGAATCATCCTAGTACATGACTCTTAGCTCCTCCTAACTTGTATTATATGTGTGCCTGGCTACTTTTCCTACTAAACTTTACACTACACATCCAGTCTCAAACTCACCCATTTGTGCACTGTCAGGTTCCTTAATTTTCTTCCCTTTACTCCATTCCTGACTCAATAAGTGATTCCACCATTTGAAGGTCCAAGGAAGCGTGGCATTCCCATGTCCCATAGCCAACCCTGCAAAGCAAACAGGTTAGCCAGACTCCTCAGGGCTGGGTTTGCTTTGCAATGTCCCTTCAACAACTTTGCATTTAGCTCTGCATGGGAGGGGATGCATTGCCAACATGAAAATGAGATACCTGAATCAGTCAATGTTAGCCAAGGGCTATGATGTTGAAAATATTATTTGTGAAAGAAACACTACCCTGTAAGAGAACTAAAAGCTCTGAAATTCTGAGAGGAATACCAATGCTCTGTCACTCAGAAGGGGGGAAAAAAAAAGGATTTAGTTTTTCCCTACTGCAATTTTATTGTTTTCAAAATTAGACCTGCTTAGCAGCTGTTAGGACACTCTTAGAGAAGACCCTCCACGCTCCCCCCCCCAAAAAAAACACACACACACCACCACCATTTCAGTCTGTTAATTAGCTCATTAATGACTAACAAATTGCTTTCTTCCCCTCCCTCCCTCTTTTCTTTCTTCCTTTATTCCCTCACCATATATTACTCTGTGTTAGATTGGGGTGAGGCTTGGGTGCTGTGAAAACAGTGCTAAACTGCTATTAGAACCAAGGAACTTGGGAACCTTTAATACTGCCCTAAATCCCTTATCACAGAGTGTCCAACAAAATATGAAGCAAAGTCACATTATTGTTAGCTCTGGCTTTAGCCCAAAACTCCGTGTTGAAAACTGTAGTAAGCTGGGGCCAATCATTTCTTTTTCCTAATCCTGTTAGTTCAAAATAGTTTTAGATCAAAGAAGACTATGGGTCTTGCTCTATTTCATTACCTGCAAAGGCCGAAGCCAATCTCTGAATCTTGCCACTAAAAGGTAAAGAAAAACTGATCCAACCCATGTTTGCGATGAAGAGGGAAATGGCCTGTATTGTTCTAGTAAGGAAGAACAGAAATCACGAGCTGCAATCATAATTACTTTTTTTTTTTAAATCACAGTGGAAAAAAATGCCCACTCAAAACAAAACTCTGAAACAGCTCAATGAGTTAATTTACATATGACCAATACATTCAGGGCTCCTCCTTGGGGATGGAGGAAAATGCTTTCATCTTTATTCATTAGGGAAAGCCCTTAAGTTCTTCCCAGAAATCAATAGGCCTGCTCCATGCCAGGCGCCATGCTAGGCTCTGGAGACATAAAGATAAACAAGACCCAAGGTCTCTGCCCTCGAAGAATTCTCCATCTAATGGGTAAGGCAGACAAGTAAGTAATTCCCAATCTATATGATGAGAAACAATGAAGGCAGAATTTTGAGCCAGTGGGCACTGGTATAACCATGCAGGTTCATAAAATATTGAAATGCTCTGAACCCTTTTGTAAATACCTGCTTTCCTGAGAGCCTGAGTTACCACTAGCCTCATCCTCACTGCCCTTACCAGCCTCAGGGCCCTCTATGCCCCTCAGACTGAATACATGGACCAGAAAGAGGGTTCCTAGGACCCTATTCCAGATCAAGACTTGTTGACCATTCTGATTGGTCAACGCTTGAGATAACTCTAGAATGGGGGTATATGCAAAGAGTTATAGTGGGATAGATGAGAGGAAATTCCCTCTGGCTGGAGAGGTGTGAGACTTTTAACATCTGTATGGCTTCGAAGAGGAGGGGACACTTGAGACATCTAAAAGACTCAGGGGTAGTTCTTTACAGGCAAAGCATAAACCATGTGTCAAGGCAAAGGAAAGGATTTCATGTAATGGAACAGAATTAGCTCAATAGATCTTAGATGCAAAACAATCCTAAGAGCTGAAAAAAGGGGAGGGTGGTAGCGGGAGATGATTCTGAGAATTAAGTCAAGGGTCTTGTATGCCCCCACTTGTGGATAAAAGGAAGTTTTAATGAGGGTGTGATATGACAATTGCTCGTGTTGATAGACAAATAAGGGGAAGAACACAAGTCTCATTCCATGTTTGCATGATTCTAAGATTCTCTTTCGGATGGGTCCAGGAAGAGAAAGTAATAGATTAGTTCTGTCTGATAATGACTACAAAAAATCAGAACTCCTTCCCCAAATCCTTCTCATTGTCTGCTATACACTTTTCATAGGAAATCTCCTTTCTTCCCACTCTATTTATTGGAGAAATAAAGTCAACATGTATATTAAAGATTATGACAGTTATGATTTCCTTTGTTAAATGAAAGCTTTGGTTTCAGGCAAATTTCGGCAGGCACTATGATACAAGATTTGGAGCATGGGCTCTCTGTTCATCTTGACAGCCATATGCACACTGGGCAGTACAGATGAGAGAGGCCCGAGGAACTCAATTGTGCCTCTCGCTCTCCCTCCCAGTGCCTCCTCAGAGCAGTGCTCCGTGTTCTCCAAATTTATGAATCATTATTCTCTATCAATTTTCATCTTCCTGGGAAAAAAGTGTTATTCTCTATCCAGAACATAGAATTGATGCCCTCCTTCCCTCTGGCAGTTTTAATCACTGTTCTCTAAAATAAATCCATCTCACTATCGTTTTAAGAAGCCAAAGCCAGAGCTCCAAAAATGTACCAGTACCCTGCGCAAAGGCCAACTCCATGGTCTCTGTCTCATGACAAACACTCACCAAACTCATATCCCATTATACTGAGTACCTTACTGTGTGTCAGACACTGTGAGGCCCACACTGAAATTCCAAACACAAAGAGGATACAGGCCCCACCCTGACTCTCTGGCGTCTTTGCACATGAATGATACAAACAGGGGACTGCTTTTCCAGGGACAAGTGGTCTTTCACCAAGGATATTTACTTACATCTCAGGGAGATAGTTTGTTTCCCAAAGTATGGTTGGTGGACTAGCCATTCTATGGAGTGTTAATAGGCTGATACATAAGCAAAAGGTTTCCCTGATCAATTACATTTGAAAATCGCTGGGTAAACATGACTCTTGCCTGTAAAACTTCTCATTAGCCTCTATGAAGCACATGCGCATTGTGTCTATCCAACAGGGGAAGGGTTTTCCAAACCCAATCAACCAGAAAACTGTTTGCTGCAGATCATCATCGAAAGGAGAGCGAGGTGCTCACGAAATAATGCTGATCAGCCTTATCCTGAGTGAGAAGTGAGCCCATCATCTCAAGAACATCTCTTGCAGTGTTCTCTCTAGTTTTCATTTCTTACGTTTACTTACTCTAAGGCCCAACTAATTTCATGCGTCAACCCTCCCATCTCAGGAGGCCTTTGTGCAAAGGCAAAATCTTGGCATTTCACTAGCTTGAAAGGCTTGGTGGCATCGTGGCTGGAGATTCTACTGCAAACGTATATGATTTCTAGATTGTTGAACAAGATCAATCCCAGCAAGCATCTCTTCTTTTAAAAAAAAGAATTATGTATGTGTGTTTGTGTGTGGGTGTATGTACATGTTCTGGTGGATGCTTTCTTTTACTTCTCAAGCTAGAAAAGTTCCTATTTATTCCTACTTCTTGTTTCCTCTTTCTAAAGTATGACAGATTATACCTGCTAAATTACTGTGCTCTTAGAGAATCAAAGAAAACATGTTTTTGTGATAATGGAATCTGTAATTCTTTGCTAAATTCTCAGTCTTGATAAAATTCCACTTTATCAGAATGAAGGTACAGTAAGTTATATAAATCAACACTTGGCAAATGATATTCTATGCTGACATTTCTGTTCAGGAGTTGGTATTTTATTTGGGTGATAGACATCTGCTGAATTTATTAAAAGCAGTTGACTTGTTTTAAGGGGTCAGCTACCATTGCTAAATCCCTTTCTTCTCAAGAAAAATGTTAGCAGCTTCTTGATATGCCACAGGTCTTTTCTTGACGATAATAGTTTAAAAGTGCAATGCAATTCATTTATTCTTAGATATTTACTGAGCACCTACTATGTGTCTGACATCATGCTAGAGGCTCAGGTTACAATGGCAATCAAAACAATGCTTAGATGTCTGTGTGTGATAAGAGGGATAATTTTGCTGAAATATAGTTGAAGAGTATGAAGAAGCTTGAAGAGTTACACAAATTTGGCCAAATAGAAAGAAGCTCCCACTGAGCCCCTCTCTTTTCTCTCCCTCCCACCACCACGCCTAAGCAAAGCATATTGTATTAAAACCACAGCTCATATTTTTGTGGATCCAGAGGAGCTAATGAAAACACAGTGGGTCTGAGTGATGAATGTCTTCTTGACAGACTGCAGAACAAAGAAGAACAAAGGGTTGATGGGTGGTTCTGAATCCTACCAACAGGAACAGATCACGGAGAAGCAACCCTAAAACCCAGGTGGCTTCTGTCATCTTCTGTAAGGCACAGTAATGCAATTGCCACTTGATTTTTGAAGGGATTGCAGTAATTGAGAAGAGATATGGAGGGAATAAGAAGGTCAGCAAACTCAGGCTCAGAGTTTGGTTGACACAGATGCTCTGGAATCAGAATGCTTAGTCCAGATCCCAGCTCTGCCTCTGACAAGCCCTTGCACTTGGATGAGTCATAGAAATTCCAAGTACCTGTTTTATCATCTGTAAAATGGAGATAATTGTCATCTCACTGTGAAGATTCCATGAGATATTATAGGTAGAGACATTATCAGAGTGCCCAGCATACAGTCAGCCCCCAGTCCTCAGGTAAGGGAATGTCCATAGCATAATACAGGTCACTAAACCACTACAGGATAGAACTAGGTCTCAAACCCGGCATCTTTGACCCTGGGCCCATGCCCCAAATACCCACAATGTCCTGCCCCCCCTTTCCTGATGCACATCTCACAGTTCTATTCTTAGACATTCAACAGAGGATTTTGTGCAGGTCTCTTCTTCTCACATAATCCAGAAAGGTTAGATTTTCTAAAAAGCAACATTTGAGAAAGGGTAATAGAAAGATTGAGTCCTGTAACCCTCAAGTTGAAATGATGATGACTTCTGACCCATCCTGGTTCTTACAGGGACCCAAAGGACTTCCTTTAAGAGAAATCCTATTTCCCCCTGCAAAGTCCATTATTGGGCAAGCCAATGTTTTTCTTTCATGGACTATCCCTCCCCTAAAAAAAGCCCACCTGCTACCCCATCTTTGGACTTCTTAAATGTCATAGGAAGATCGTGAGCTGAGACCATAAACTTCACTTACACAGGAAGCTTGCTCCCTGCCTTTCTCAGAAACCATCAGGAATTGCACCTCCGGCTGCCTACCTATTCCCAAACTCGATTCTACTTCGGTGAAGAAAGCAATCTGCCTTCAGTGACAACTCTACAGGTGGCCAGAATAACCTGGCAGAAAGGAAGGGCTAGGGCAGTTAGTAAAATGGCTTTGTGAAAGACAGGCCAGTCTTCTGGGGACAGGACAGAGAGGAAAAAGCATAGGCTGCCTAGAAACTCATGGATTGCAGACTTAATTATCAGACTGTGCCTGGAGAAGAAAATACATATTGTCTGATACAGGCTCCCAAGCTAATACATATTTAATGGACAAATAATGAATCTTGGCATAAATATTTAAAGGAGCAACATCAAGGTATACAAGGGTGGGATGTGCTGAGGGAAGGAGGCTCTAGATAGTTAGGCAGCGGAGCAGAGATAGTAAGACAATAGGAGTAGAGAGAGGTCCAAACAGTGGCAGTCTCTCTGAGGGGAAGCTGGGCCTCCTTAGAAACCAGGTTGGTTGCTTATGTAAGAGATGAGATGAGCTGCTTTGCAAAATGTAAACTGCTATGGAAGTGACGGGAGGTAGTATTTTTATTATCACTTTTGATATTTATTTGAAAGACAGCATTAGGCTATTTACATGGATGATGGTAACCATTGAGGGCATTTGTAAAAGCAAAACAAAACCCTGAGGGATGAAACGAGCACTCCTTAGAGAGGTCACAATTGTTTATATAGGTGTGTGGATCTGGAAGGCAAACTTACTCAGAAAGAGAAGAAGCTGATGGTATGGCTTCTGGAGAGCGCTAAGAACAGTTTCTATTTATCTTGAACTCATTATGTGGTCAAGGTTATGTGAGAGCTAGGACCACAGAATGAATAAAGATAAATGTGGTCCTGTAATTATAGCTCACCATTGCCCATGGAGATTGTATCTCAGAAACTACCAGGTAGTGTAATCAGTACCAGGATAAGGAAATGGCTATAGGAGCACAAGCATAAATCAGGGTTAAATCTGGGTAGACTTCCTGAAAGAAGCAGCTTCCAGGCCACACCCTGATGGTGATTTGCTGACATTATGATCACTTATTTACTTATCTGGCTCTTCCCAATCAATGAAAGGACCCCTGAAGAGAGAGACCTAGGGGCATCAAAGAGGAATCCACATGGTGACAATTAAAAAAAGGTCTTGAATGCCAAGGTAAAGAATTTTTATTTGAATTAAAAAATGATAATTAAAGCCAACATACATGTTAACAGGAAATGTTGTGTGCATATGTGAGTGTTTCTAGCCCTTGGAAAAGTATGTCCTTGCAGTTGTGCAAAACATGGAGCAGGTAGAAAGAGGAGCAGAGAATGCCTTTTCCTGAAGTTCCTTAAAGAGCTTTAAAAGAGGAACCAAAAATAGACTTAAGCCCCCCTTGCTCCCTATTTCTTTCCACCATCTGTCAGCCCCACTCCCCTGGGGAGAAGCTAAAGCTGACAGCAGCAGAGTGAGGGAACAGGGGTGTGGGTGGGGAACTTTTCTTTTTTTTCTGCCAGGCTGAGTTATTAATTAGCTTCCCGGAGGGGAGAGGAACAATGAGCTCTAGTCTTCTCACTTGACAAACAAGGCACCAGAGAGGCCTGGCAGGTCACCCAAGGTTCTTCAGCCCCTTTCTTCCTAGAGGCAGAGCCACGTTCGTGGGGCTGGCTGGGGTTCTCTGCACCAGTTCCAACCATCCCACTCTGTAGGATCCAAGCCTCGTCTCTTAAGGGGATGGGGTGGTGGATGTTTCAGAGAAGTGAACCAGGGGAGATCTTTGTGGTGGGTGTTCTCAGCTTCTTGGTAAGCCAAGTATTTCCTAACCTCCTTCCCAGGAATGAGCCACAGAAATTCAGCAACAGATGCTGTTGACTTTGAGCAGCACCATCCTTCCAACCCCTCATGCATAAGAGGCAACCCAGCTTTCATCTCCTGGCCCTAGGACCCAAGAGAGGCAGGCCACAGATGGATACTCTGTCTCACTCTCTGAAGGCCTGTTCTTATCTTTCTAATTTCTTTCTCCAAGCCTAGCTTGACCTAGAACATGGGGATCAGTCTCAGAGGCACCCAGAACTTGCTTCTCTCTGAACCAGAACTCTGATCCCCTCTCAGCTCCCCCAGAGGACCACCAGCATCACCATCAGGTGCTGCACCTGAGTTCCTTTCTCTTCTACCGCCTGGTGAGGACCTGGAGCTCCAAGTTTCCCCTTCTGTGTTGCTTGCCTTCTCCCAACCTGACACTTACCAACTGCTCATCCAAAGACAATCTCCCAAGACTTACCCATATTCAACAAAGTCCAAACACTCTCCTGGAGGGGCAGATTCTGAGAAGGATCCTAAGCATCATGGCCCAACCCTTCCTTTTACTAGTATATGAATACTCAACACGTGCCTATTGAGCGCCTACCTGTAGGCACTGCACCGAGTGCTCAGACAGATCCTCTCCCTCATGGGACACAGTCTAGAAGGGGAAGAGATGCATTCAATGAAACGACTATTGATAATAATTAAATTTAATGGAAATGAAACCCAAAGAGACCTCATGATTTTCTTAGTGTCCTAGAGTAAACCTGTAACAAAACCAGGACTCAGACCTATTGTCTGTAATGACTCCATGCAGACTCAGAGGAAGCACAACTGTGATGTCCACCCCCACCCCAGGAATTCCCCAAGTTCAGCTCTCTTCTCCTGCAGTGGTGCACCATGAGAAAGTTCATAATCCACTCTCCTGCCTGCCTACCTCTTATTTCATGATGAAACCTCAGATGCTACATAGTCCTCTCCTGCTGTTTCTGCGGGTGGGACCAGAGGGTCTGCCCCGATGGACAGGCCCAAGATTTTTCTGGGGAGTCTTAGCAGTCAAGAGCTGGAAGGGACCTTAAATCATTTAGACCGCCACACCTTCTTCTTTTTTGAACAGTTTCCAACAAAAGTCAGAATCAAAACCCCAATATGTAAATGTAACCAAAGCTGAGCTGTCCCAACATAACTCAGGAGTGAGGACTTCAAGGGTCACAAGGACCCAGCCCCTTTCCCTGGGGCAACTCCCAGGAAGGAACTTCAGGGCCTGAGGATCACAGTCTGAAAATTGATGATCTGATCTAACCTCTTATTTTGTCTCAGCCATGTGCCTCAGCCATGTGCCTGGGTATAACTTCTTCCCAATGGGTTATAGATCCATCAGTGAAATGGGGATGGATATACTTATACCCTTTCTACAGGATGAGAGTCCAAACACTGTCCTAGGACTGGAATCTGAGAAGGGCCCCTTACATTAAGGACCCCTTTTTTTTACATGAGGGCCTCATGAGGTCCTGAATATCAAAGCAACCTGCAAACTGACCGGCACATTTGTAAAGGGGCATGGTGGTGTTCAAATTCCAGTTCCACCACTTTGCAGCTGTGTGAGTGAATCTAAGTCAGTTTCTCCATCTCTAAAATGGTAACAAAAATGGTACCTATCTTGGTCTTACTGTGAGGTTTAAGTGAGATAATGCCGATAGTATGTTTCATCTAAATGCTTGAACTGTACGAAATACTCAAAACATTGTTTGTTTTCAATCTCACCTGCTCTATCCTCAGCATCACCATATCATTGTCATTTAAATTGTTACTCATTTTGAAAAAAAAACTGACCTAACTTCCACCCTCCCCCCTGTTCATGAATCTGGAATGCTGTAGTAGCACAATGTGAGAAAAGCCATCTGTGACTACAAAGGGACATCCAATCTGTGAATAAGGTCAACACTAAATAAGCCTAGTGGAGAGATGAAGAGAGAGATTCTGACGATATTCTTTGGGTACCTATAACCAGCCAGATGAGGAAATGTTTATGTTCTGGACTTTTTAATTAGTGAGCCACCCCCCCCCCCCAGATTTTGTTTAACACCCACACATGCACATATCCACCCACACACTCAAACATGAACCAGGTAGGGGGGTATCTTGTCTGCAGGCCCTGATTATGGGAGAGCTAAACATAGCCTGCCTTTCCTGGCCATGCTTCTTTTTTAAAATGGATTTCAGAGAGGGAGGGAAATAGAGAGAGATAGAAACATCAATGATGAGATAGAATCACTGATGGCCTGCCTCTTGCACGCCCCCTACTGTGGATGGAGCCCACAACCCAGGCATGTGCCCTGACAGGGAATTGAATCATAACCTCCTAGTTCATAGGTCGATGATCAACCACTGAGCCACACTGCCAGGCATGGCCATGCGATCCTCTCCACCTCAAAGGGCATCCTCCAAGCAGCCTTTGCCTTCCTTAGTCTCACTCCAAGAAGCCAGGGACCGCTTGTTCTTCCAAACCCAAAGCACGCAAGCAACTCCATGGGAATGTGCCTTGGTGAGGGAAACAGCCCAATTACTGATCTAATGAGCCAGTTTTCATCTAATCTCCCCCATAAAGGCATGTGTAGCACCAGTACTCCCCAGCCCGGCTCCAAGGGCAGCAGCAGAGGGGTAGACTAAGAGCCCGTTCAGCAGTTCAAACCCACGTACCGCACAGGCAGGAAAGTGAAATGACTGATCCCATGTAATTAGGCCTTAATTATTTATCATTTTTGGTTAATTACTGCCACTTGCAAGTTAACAGGTTGTAAAACTCTTGGGCTGTGTTTATTAAATGTTAGGCAATCATTAGCAAGAAAGTGCCATCTTCCAGTGTTAATGAAATATCCGTAAAAATCCGTGACCGCCAGCAATGCAGGATTTGTGGCCACTTGGGAGACGGTTACATGGATTTATGACTAATTATATAGTTTTGGAGTCAGTATTTCCACGTTTGAGAAGAAGACTTGAATAAAGGCTGCAGTGTCTCTGTGGGATCTCCCATCATTCCTCTGGTGCACCAGGGAAGTGAAAGGGGGTGGTGGATGGGGGGTGAGGGAGTGGAAGAGAGATGCAGGAGAAATCACAATGCCTGTCTCAAAATATTCACCCCCTTCTCGGGGTCACAGTGCCTAAATGCCTGCCATTAGAAAGCCATTCCTGGGACTACGATGTTATCAAACCCCTCAGGAAGTAAATATCCCTGGGAGAAGTTCTTTATAATTAAATGAAAAAGGTGGCTTTGCACAGCCCTTATGAAAAAATAACTGGTAGTTTTCACACACAAAAATGAATTCAACATGAGACAGACAAACAAAGTGGGCAACGGGCCACAGTAAAACAGGCATAATAACTAGAGCAGAAGAGGTGAAACCATGGGCATGCCTCAACTGGAGTCACAGATTCCATTCTGGCAAGCAGCCTTAAATGGCCAGAATGAGTTCCTGACAAGTGAACTGGATATTGAGAAGATAAAACCCATTTCACAGGAAGATCTTTCGAAAATTGAGAATGTTTCTCCTGGAAAGGCAAAGTTTGCCTGGATAGCTTAATAGTTATCTTCAAATTGCTTAAAAGCATTCATGTGGTTTGGAAACAGAACTCATTCTGTGTGTCCCCAGAAGGCAGATCTACTGGACAAATGCTACTAAGAGGAACCCTTCAGCTTTAAAATGTTTTAAAAGCTAAGAACTGTCCACTCAAAAGGTAGTGAGTTAACCTCCTTGGAGGTATATAAGCAGGACCTTGATTATTACTAAGCTGATCATCTTTGAAAGATACTGTGGAGGAATTCTTTACTAGATGGCTGGCTGAATGAATTTTATATGTTGAAAGTTCTATGAATTTGAAGTCATTAACACGTTAATATCAACTATTTGATGCCATGTCTTTCCCTGGCACTAGGAGCTGGGGGCATAAGAGTCCACTGGGGACAAGAGGTTGGGATAAAGGAATATCCTATATAATAGAAGGCTAATATACAAATTGTCCTCTTGACCCAGAGTTTGACCAGAAGTTCAACTGGGAGTTTGACCAGGGGTGGGACTGGCCAGACCCTACCTGTGCATGAATTCATGCACTGGGCCTCTAGTTGAAAGATTAAAAAAAACATGTTCAGACAGTGGTAGTGTAAGTAGCTAAATTTTATTGGGAGGGAATGAAGTTAATTATCTCCTGACTGTTGAATGCCAAGAATCTGGAGTGAGATTTTGTCAATGTTGAAGAGGAGAAGCCCCTTGAGCCCCAGGCTTCTGCTAACTGGCTCTGGATCTTCAGTTACGTCCCCATCCTAGCCCTTGGTTTCCCCATCTGTAAGCAGGGGGCTGAGCTTCCTGGTCTCTCGGGAACTTTCTATATCTACCATGAAATGGTTCTGGGTTCTAATGTGGAAGTGAGTCTGTGCCCTCAGTCCCTCCACTAGACCTACATGTTTCTCCATCCAGGAAGCACAGAAAATGATGCCTGTCTCTTAGCTGCCTCACAAAGATGCCATAAGGACTAATGAGGCCATTTGTCGCTCTTCCGAGCTCAGTGTTGAATGCTCAATCACCATCGAGAGGTACTTGCACACAGACATTTCAGGTATGTAATATAATATTATGAGCATTGAAAAGCATAAAAAGATTTGTAATTAAGATAAAGAATCAATCAACCTACCCTTTCTTTTTTTATAATCTCAGCCCAGCAAATGACAAGTGGTTGCCTTCAAGGACATAGAGTATATATTTTTGGATTTATATGTTTAACATGAAATAAAGCCCTCAATTGAAACAAAAAAAGCATTGCTATCAGATTTGGCCAGTGCATAGGGAGTTGACACAGCAGGGGGCATCATGAGGCAGAGCGGGTAAAGGTGGGTGTGGCCTCTCCAAACACCTTCCAGTCTAGTAGAAGGGGCTGGAATTGTACAAAAACAGCTTCTATATACCCACAGAGGTTGGCCACTTAACTCTTGAGCCCCCCACCTAATGCAGTGACTGGCACACAGTAGGTATTCACTCATTGTTTCATGACTAAATCCTTGAATGAAAGTGTTCTGTGAAGAGCAGTTCTGGTAAAGCACCAAAGGAGTTCAGGGGAGGAAAATATTCCTGCCACATGAGAAACTCAGAGAATGCTTCATGGAGAAGTTGGACTCATGGAGCCCAACATTCCTACTGGTGGTTTCAGCAAGGCCAGTCACTGGGGCAGGAAAGTGTGGATCAAGGGCACAGAACTCATTGATAGCCCTGTCCCCTATTCTCTTGCCTACTAACCTGGGCTAAGGTGAATCTTGATTGATATCTCTGCCTTCAGTTTCCCAGAGATGATCTATCCTACCCACCATCGCTAGCCTTACCTTGCTAAAGCACCGTCACAGTCATGGCACTGCTCTTGTCAGAAGCACACACTGACTTCCTGTTGTCAGCTCAATACAGTTCAAGTCCCCAGGCCAGCAACCTGGCCTTTTGTGATCTGGCTACAGTGTTTCTGAATGAACTTACCACTGTTCTGTCTTCCTCAGTCCCTCCTACATATGTAGACTTCCCTGCCCTACATGTCTCAGCTTGTGTTCTTCTTCATATATGAAAACCCTGCTCTTAATAACTTGCAATCCAAGTTTTACCCACACCTCAAGGATGACTTTTGGTAACTCCTCTTCATGAAACTTGCACCTGAACTCCTGTGGACGTCATCTATGAACTCCTGTCCCTATGCCTGCATCACTGATAGCTCATGCTTCCCTATCTAGCTAGATGGGCACAGGCTTTGTCTCTCCCACCAGAGAAAATAAAATTGCCTGGAAGACAGTTTTCCCCAAACTTATCCCAGAACTGGGACCAGAAGAGGTGCTCAATGTGAATGTAGTTGATCGCTCGGGTTTCGCCAAATACTCCAAGATTCCCCAGTGGCTATGCATGTGCACTCCATTCTTTGCTGGCCAAGTCTAACTGATACAAAGGCAGAGACAGCTAATGGAGTGAGCCCATTTGATTCCCGCCGTGGGAATCAGGGTGAAGAAACAGGCTGATGGAAGACAACTGGAGCTGAATCTTCTCATGGAAGGCTCCCAGGAGGATCATAGACATCTAGTCGCTAAAGTTCCTGGAACCACCCTGTTGTTGTTTTCTGTGGGTGTTTTTACTTTTGTTTTTTTTTCTTTTTGCTAATTCTTATATCTATCATTATATTGGTTTCCTAGGGCTGTCATAACAAAGAACCACAACTGGATGAATGAAACAACAGAAATGTATTGTCTCACAGTTTAAGAGGCCTGACATCCAAATCCAAGGAGGCAATAGGGTTGGTTGCTCCGAAGGGCTGTGACAGGAGGATATGCTCCAGGTCTCTCTCCTTGGCTGGTAGATGACCATCCTCTCCCTGTGAATTGTCATAGTGTATTCTCTCTGTGTGTCTGTTTCCTTTTGTAAGGACATCCGTCATATTGGGATTGGGGCCCATGAGACTACAGTAGGACTTCATCTTAGCTTAACTAGTAACAACTGCAATGATTCTATTTCCAAATAAGGCCACATTCTGAGGTATTTGGGGTTAGTCATTCAATTTATGGATTTGGGAGGACATAATTCAAGCCCATAACAAACATTTTAGCTCTTGTAGACTACGTTATTTTGGTAGTGTTCAAATACCCCTCTTTTGTTTCCTTAAAATATTCAGAATAGGACTATTTATAACCAAAGAACTTTGACAGATAAAGTGAATGAATGCGTGAGTTCATAAATGAATAGGTGAGTTCATAAAAAATAAATAGATGGATGATTGATGGGTGGGTGGGTGGTGGGTGAGTGAGAGAGTGAATAGGGCCACAGCCTGGCTTCTATCCATCTTCTCTTTTCTTCAGATCCCTCTTTAAGTAGGAGTTACCAGTACCGTGGGTCAGCGCTGGGCAAGCAAAAGGTACACTAGAGCCCCAGCCTCATCACTCTCTTTTTTATAAGTTGCCAACCAGAGAATATTTCATTGGAGCCAATAACAAGGAAGACATGTTCTTTGCTGAGCCTACACTGCTCCAGGGAATGAGACAGAACATCAATTACTTAGGAGAAAAGTCACATTTTATTCAGTCAGGGAATGTGATGAGGGTGGGGTGGGGGTCAGAGGGATAGATGTGGATGTGAGCTTTTCATGATCTGGGGGTGGGGGGGGCGGGGAGAAAGACTGCCCCTCGGCTAATTTTAACAAATGCCACTGAGCAGTGAGTTTCCCCAGAGGCCTGTGTCCGTTCTCTCTTCTTAGCATATTAATTGGAAACTGGAATCACTGTTGGAGGAAAGTAGAGTCTCCACCTCCACTACTTTGCCTGTGGAATACAGAACCCCAGATAATTTAGAGGAACAAAGGAGACAACCTTAGCTGCTGCCTATCTCTTTTGGCATGATTCTTGGGCATCCCACCAAAGGCAGATGTGTGTCCACCACAGTATTAAGAAGGACCCCATATGTGGGGACACACTAAAAACCTTTCCCAAAGCCCCATGCACAGCCCCCCTCTGCATCCCAGCATCACTCTGTTGCAGAGACACGTCTTGTAGAGGCAGATATAAGATACATTTGCTTGGCAATTATGTCCTCTCTCATTTACCTTTGCCACCAAGATGGTGCTTATTTTCATCCTCTCCTTCCTCACTTTCTTCCCTCTGTTACTACCTGCTCTCCTTTCCTCTTTCACTCAGATCCTAGTAACACCGATTAGCTGTCCGCCATGCATAAGGAATTTAGTTAGGAACTGTAGCATGGCTTCTCCATCGGTGCAACCTCCTGAATATAATTTTCATTAAAGAGGTAAGGAAGCTGGGCAGAAACAGACTTTCTTGACCACTCTATATATAACATCCTTACAGGTACTTTCATGACCCACTCCTCCTTCCCTATATATGGCTGCCTGACATTATCTGACTTAATTATCTGCATTGTTATAAAAAGGAAAATTTCGAGGGGAGGGAAGCCTATGCCCGTCCCATTAACTGCTGAATCTCCATCCCCAAGAACCTGGTACAGAGCAGGTACCTGATGTAGGGAAGTGGCTGTGGGATCTCATGGTTGGAAAAGGCCTCCCTACAGACGGAGGACGTGTTTTATCTGGGCTGTGAAAGAATGGCAGGGTTAGAAGAAGCATTCTGAGCAGAGCAAACAGCTTGAGCAAAGATGTGGAGGTGAGAGCCATGATGCTTTCCTTCATTTATTTCACCACTCTCAGAAAACACACACCAGGGCTCCAGAATAAGTGCATGGATTTTTAAAAATAAAGTACTGAGTTATAGTTTGGTAAATGGAGCCCCTGAATGGCTTAGGATAGGCTGAGAGAAACACTGGCTCATTTGAACGCTATCCAGTAAATCGGAAGGGAGAGTGCTTTAAAACACAATTCAAAACAGCCAGATTCCAATCCTAGCTTGGCTGTTAAGTAGCCTGCAGCAAGGCTGGGAACTTAGGACTTGAAGGGGCCACAACCTTCACTGTTCATATAGACTAGTGCAACCATACTCTTGCCTCCATTCCAATGAATGTCCCACTTTCCACCAGCAAACGGCCTGGTGTTTTTAAGATCTGAATCTGATTAATACACTCCCTTCTCACATCTTTCCAATTGCATTCCATTACCCTAGAGCTAAATCCAAAATACCCATCCTGGCCTTCAAGACCCTGCTTCATCTGGATACTACCATACTGACCTTGCTGTTCTTAGAGCATGTCAAGCACATTTCCACCTCAGTACCTTTGTACCTGCTAATGGCTCAGCCTGGGAAGCTTTTCACCAGGTATATGCAAACCTCAAAAGTCATCCCTTCCGAGAGCCAATCTCTTATCACTGTATACGAAATAGCACTATCTAGCCAATGTCCCAACCACCATGCTTTGTGGTTTCCCTTGCACTTCTATGTCTGACATTATATATTTTCACTTGTTTATCAATTTACTGTCTAATTCCCTAGCTAAAAGATATACTCCATGGGGACAGTTCTGTTCGGCTTACTTCAGTTTAGAACAATTCCTGAAAAAAAGTGAATACTCAATAAATAGCTGTTGAATGAAGGACTAAAACCAAACTCTTTTATTTTGTAGGATAAATGTATACCCTATTTTACCAATATTTCACAGGTAGTCAATGATGGTGCTAGGACAAGAACTTATTTAGATGCCCTGCTTCCCAATTAGGTCTTTTTATTACTACCCCACCTGGTCTTGTATGTTTCTTTTAACTAATCTATTAAATGGGTATAGTATTTCTATCCCACCTTCCCTGAGAAGTTGTTTCACATGGATAATGAGAAATGCAAGCAGTAGTGTGAGGATTTAAAGAGGCAGTGGTGGGCATGGCTTGAATTGATTAGAGGGAGGACTGCGTTCAGTTCCTAAGGTAAAGTGATCCGATACAGTTCACCATCCAGTGCAATGAAACCCAAGAAACCTCTGATTGAATAGCTAACTAGGGCACTGGTTGCAGAAACTAGAATAAATCCAATTTGAATGATACAGAGCACATTTTGGGAAACACCTCAAAAATAGTTTTCAAGTGGGATGGTGACCAGCTGTTCCCCTCTATACTTAGGAAGGGGGGAACTACCATGGGGACTGAGGCACTAGATGCAGAAGAGAAGATACTGATTCTAGGGAGCTGTGATTTACAAGAGGCAGAAAAGGAAGAGAGGGACATGGACCAAGCACAAGGCTCACCCACTAGTTACCTTTATAAAGAAAATCTGGCAATGGTATCCCTGTGCTTACCAGTGGCTCCTCACTACCCTTGGTATAAATTCAAAACTCTTTAGCTTGACAATAAAGACCCTCCACTAACTGGCTCTTAGCATCCTTTCCAGCCTCATTTCTTGCTATGTCTTGATTCACACTGTACTGACCAGTATCACCGATCTTGTATTTTACACACACACACACACACACACACACACACACACACACACACACACACCCTTCACTGCCTTTACCACTTACCTCCTCTTGACCTGAATCACTTCTTCTTATCCTTTAACACTGAGCTCTGCCTTTGTTTCCCAGCAAGACTTCCCTGTAGACATGGACTCCTACACGTAAAAAGGACATGTGCTCCACAATGTCCCATGTATAGCCCATAATTGTTATAAATATGTCTCTCTCCTCTGGGATATATGGCAGAAACTGGATTTCTTTGGCTTTGGAATGTTCTGTGTGATCCCAGGACAGAAACTGATCTGTGGATGCTGAGTGTATATCAGCATACCTAATATTGATTTATTATTTCAGCAACACTTAAAAATCTGACTCTTTTGATTGCTATTAGTTAGAATCAGCTTTGTCACAGTCACCTGGACCTGGGATGCCTTTGAGATCCCCACTTCAAGACCAGGTGCTGTTTGTTGCATCAGGCCTCAGGGCCAAGGACGGCCTCAGGGAGTGATTCAGAAACCTAGGCTGCTACTTCAGAGATGGATCTTTTTCCCCAAATTTTCTTCTATGTCCATTCAAGTGCTGGAAAAACTGTTGTTAATGGTGGAGCTACAACCTGGTGGACAGCACACAACACCAAAATGCCAGAACAATATCCGAAGCCAGAAAAAAGTGGAGGGACTCATTCTGTATGCCTGGACATCATAAGAGGAGGATTTTCATAATATAATTAGGCAACTGAGAGTGGAAGGTCCATGCAGGAGAGGGCAAAGTCAAGGCACTTACACTAATACTTAGGGAAAATCATTCCTTTCCTTGGGCAGAAAAAGATTATATAAAAGGTATGCATGACCTCATAAGGAGACCTGGGTTACAGGAATTAAAAACATATATATGGATCAATGCATAAACTGCTGTAGGAACCAAGGCTCTGCTATATATAGATGGCCATTAAAGTACATGGTGTCGCTGTCCGTGGTGCTGAATCCTCACTGAGCTAGAATGCAACTCACTCTCCATTCTCCTCCACCCCATCCCTGAGAAGTTGCCATGTACATACTAGCCCTCCATTCGTTCAGGCTCCATTTTAGCAATTATAACAACGTATTATAATTGATCTGTTTACATTCTCACTAGGTGTGAACTCCCTGAAGCAGGGGAGATGACTTAACCATATTTGCTTTGCTAGAATAGCACTAAAACCAACCATCCATTTCATAAACAAATATTTTAAGCATCTGCTATTTGCAGGTATGTATAGTCCTCAATTCTAAGAATGCCAGGAGAAAACAAAATATGATAGCTAGCCTCAGGACTCTTACAATCTAATGGGAGAAAAAAAGCAAGTAAACAGTAAGTCCAATACCATGTGGTTAAGTGTTATGATAAAGCAAAGTACCGGGGACCATAGGAACAAAGAGGAGGAGCCATGAACCCAGTCTTTAGACTGAGAAAAAGCTTTTAGAGGATTTGTCATGTAAGATGAAACAAATGTATAGGAATCAGCCACAGGAATAGTGATACTGGGGAAAGGTAAGTGGGGACAAATTTCAGGAATGGGGAATGTCAAGTGCATTGGCTCAGGCAAGAGAATATGAGAACAGAGTATAGTCCGAGGTGGATTATAGAAAAGCCAATGTAGTTGTGATTGGACAGGTGGTAAAAAGTGTCAATTATATTCTGTGGACAACTGAAAGACACCAAATAGACATTTGCAAGGGAACACATGAGTAGACTAGATGTTTAATAATCATGTGCTTTGTGTTCAATTCTTATTTATTGAATGTAAGAATGAATACATGAACAAATGAGATTCCAGGAATATTTTTCCCCTAATAAGACATGTGTGATGTTATTATCTACTTGCGGGGACAAGAAGAAAAGGAGAGGATGAAGAAATGAAGCTTAAGCTCTAGAAGATGAATGTGACCGGGCCATCTTTTGGGGATGGCTAAGCTGCTGCTTGGGATGGAGACCAGAGGATAAATGCAAGGGCCTTGTGCGCTGCCTTACAATTCAATCATTAAGCTGCAGTACATCAAATATAGAACACACAAAGATGGTGGGAAATGAGATGCAAATCCACTGCAGGACAGTTCAGTTTGGGTCAATGGAAAGTTCAAGATAATTTGGTGACCCATATTAAATTATTCAGTGGAAATTAGAAAGGTCTTGAACATATTCCAACCCTCAGAGGTGGTGACCCTAAGGAAAACATATATTCTTTTAGAATCAGTTTCTGGAGTAGTCCTGGGATGTCAAATCATATAGAATAGGTGCTGTTAAAATGCCAATTTTGACATTTCCTGAACCCCTCAAATATTAAATGTTCCATATTAGGCACATGGAGGAGAGAGATAAATAAGATAGGAGTTGCCCTGGCCAGTGTTGGTAAATGGTTAGAGCATCAAACAGGGCATCAAAGGATCACAGGTTCGATTCTGGTCAAGGGCACATATCCTGGTTGCCGGTTCAATCCCCGGCCCTGAGGCCTGGTCAGTCGGGGCGAATGTAGGAGGCAACCAATCGATGTGTCTCTCACATTGAGGTTTCTCTCTCTCCTTCTCTTTCTTTTTCCCCCTCTTTCTCTCCCTTTCACTCTCTCTAAAAAAAAAAAAAAAAAAAAAAAAAAAAGGGAAAATTTATCCTCAGGTGAGGATTAACGAAATAAAAATAAGTAAATAAGACAGGAGTTACTCTATGCAAGGAGTTCACCATCCCATAATGGGGGACTGTTAAGAAACACAATTTATACAACTACAAACCCAAGCTGAATAGAGTAAGAGGGGAAAAAATAACAGGAAATTACTTTCTATTAGAGGAAATGAGAATGTTTTACCATGAGGACATGACATTTTCCGGGGTCTTTCATGTAGAATTTTGATATTCAGAAGTGGTGAGGTCAAGGGAGAGCATTCTAGGTTGAGGAAATTGGGTTTGCAAAGGCACGTGGCTGAGAACTCAAAGGGCACGTGTTAGGGTGGGGAGGAGTGATTCCACTGTAATGTAGAGAGTGAGAGTGGAAGTTAAAGGCAAATGAAGTTGGAAGGAAAGTTTTCAGGCAGACATGAAGGTCCCTGCAGCTCATGCTTGGGAGTTCAGATTTTGTTCTCTGGGTAGTGTGGGGAGAGCCACATGGTATGTCTGAGTATGAAACCAACGTGGCCCTGTCTTTCTCTCTGAAGTTGGATATGCGTGATTATGAGAAAGGAGGTGTTGGGACCCTTTGGTTTCCTTCTATTTCAAGGAGAGAGCCAAGGTTTAGAGGGGCAGGGAGTGCATCCACTCCCTGGTCTTCATCCAGGCAGCCCTGGGACCCCATGGCTTTTCACTTCATTACAGAGGAGCTGAGGCACCAAATGAGCCATCCTCTCCTAATGGTTCTGGCTGCATCTGGAGTCAGCCCATCAAGCAAATTAAGGAGCAGCTTGAGCGAGGGCTTCTGGCCCTGCTGCTTCCCGCATTTGGACAAAAGGTCTGCAGCAGTGGCAGCCAGAGGCCCAGCAGGCCAGACTGAAGATGGAGGTGGCAAGAGAGAAAAGGCCCCGAGGGAGATATCCTGCAGAGTTTATTATGTGGTAAGTTTCCTGTGAAATGAAAAGAAAAGGGAAGGAAAAGAGAACATGCCGTATACCAGAATCCCTCAGCCCCCATTTGTGAGCAGCCACACGCATTACGGGTGGAACCATGAAATCTTTGCTGGACTGGAGTGGCCCAAGCATTTGTCTGAGAACCGTTTTCTCCAGAAAGGAGAGCCAGACCAGGTGCTGTTTATCATTCTCATTTCTCTGACTCCACTTCTTTCTCCAAAGACCCGGGGGAGGGGGGTTGGGGGGGGGACACAAATAGGTAACAAATTATCCCTTTCTCTGGGAGTAATTCAGATTGGCCTCCATGGCCTATACACAGATTGTTTCTCTGAGGCCTCAAGATGGGATGCAAATTCAGGAATACAAAGTAGTCTCATCAAGGCAGTGACCATCCAATCCTGCTAACATTCCACTCAATTTCAATTCATGACTTTATTTTGACCACTTATTTATGTGGCCAGGGACCCAGCCAGATGTCATCACATGCCCTTTTTCACACAGAGAAAAAGATATAATGAAGGCTTGGTCAAGAAATTTAAAGAACTCAATGAATTCCAAGCACAGCTCAAATAGATTAAATTGTCCAAGTCATCCCAATAAAATTCCAATTCTATAATATAGTCACAGAAAAGGTCATAAAATAGACCGAAAACAATCTATACATATAAAAGCCTAATATGCAAAGTGTCCCCTCAGGAGTTCGACCAACTGGGAGTTCAATCACTTGCTATGATGTGCGCGGACCACCAGGAAGCAGCGCAGAATGAAGGCAGGCCCCGGTCAGCAGCCAGCAGCTCCTAGAGACCCTACCAGTGAGTGTGTGCACTGGGCCTCTAGTTTTACATGTTAATTAACCTTGTGAGAGTATTGGATCTGTTTGTTTGTTTTTTTATTTATTTTAGAACATGGGCCTATTTCTAATTACAGAGGACATAAGTCTAGACTTCTTTATTCTAAAGATGCCAAGAGCTGATGATTTCACTGGAACAAGGAAAAGTCAATAGATGACCATATTTTCCATCATGTGATGATACATTTTTCCAGTTACAGGACACAGAGTAAGCAATGAAAACCAATAGCGTCCCATGTTTTTACTCCTCCTATAAAAATCCCTAACCTGGCACTGAGCAGGTCAACCCTTTGTCCCTATGGATTCTATTGTGCCTGAACCCACATCAGAGCTCCTTATTCATGAAGTAAAGTGAGGCTGGGGGTCTTGAACACCCTCAAAAGGGAATACTTTACTGTGTTTAAGAATAATCTGAGAATCTTATAAAAAACACTAGAGGCCCGGTGCATGAAATTCGTCCACAGGGGGTGGGGGGTGTCCTTCAGCCCAGCCTGCACCCTCTCCAATCTGGGACCCCTCAAAGGATGTCCGAATGCCCATTTAGGCCCGATCCCGGTAGGGCAGTCAAACAACCCTCTCACAATCCAGAATTACTGGCTCCCAACTGCTCACCTGCCTGCCTTCCTGTTTGCCCCTAACCACTCCCCTGCCAGCCTGATTGATGCTTAACTGCTCCCCTGTCAGCCTGTTTGTCCCTAACTGCCCTCCCCTGCAGGCCTGGTCCCCCCCCAACTGCCCTTCCCTGCAGACCCGGTCGCCCCCAACTTCCCTCCTCTGCTGGCCTGGTCACCCCTAACTGCCCTCCCCTGCAGGCTTGATCACCCCCAACTGCCCTCCACTGCTGGCCTGATCGCCCACAACTGCCCTCCCTTGCAGGCCTGGTCCCTCCCAACTGCCCTCCCCTGCTGGCCATCTTGTGGTGGCCATCTTGTGTCCACATGGGGCAGCCATCTTTGACCATATGGAGGCAGCCATCTTGTGTGTTGGAGTGATGGTCAATTTGCATATTACTCTTTTATTAGATAGGATAGATGCCTGGTGCACAGGTGGGGGCCAGCTGGTTTGCCCTGAAGAGTGTCCCAGATCAGGGTGGGGGTTCCCTTGGGGCTTGGGGCAGCCTGGGCGAGGGGCCTGTGGTGGTTTGCAGGCCAGCCACACCCTCCAGCAACCCAAGCGAAGGCCCTGGTATCTGGGATTTATTTATCTTCTATAATTGAAACTTTGTAGCCTTGAGTGGAGACCTATGCTGGCCAGGGTGTGCGGAAAGCTTGGCTTCTTCCATTACTGGGGAAACCTAAGCCTCCTGCTTGCTCCATGGCCGCAGCCATCTTAGTTGGGTTAATTTGCATACTCTCTCCTGATAGGCTGGTGGGCTTGGCTTGTGGGTATAGTGTAGGTAAGGTCAATTTGCATATTACTCTTTTATTAGAT
This sequence comes from Corynorhinus townsendii, assembly GCA_026230045.1. NCBI lineage: Eukaryota > Metazoa > Chordata > Mammalia > Chiroptera > Vespertilionidae > Corynorhinus > Corynorhinus townsendii. The sequence goes on along the minus strand of JAPDVU010000005.1, from coordinate 163,543,487 downwards.
AGGATATTCCTAGGATGTGGGAAGGTAGAAGAAGGTAAAGGAGGGTAGATGTGATGAAAGGAGACTTGACCTAGAATGGTGAACACACAATAAAATATATAGACGATGTATTATAGAATTGTATACCTGAAACCTATACAATTTTATTAACACATGTCACCCAAATACATTCAATAAAAAACATTTTAAAAATATACCTTCCTGGGACCCAGCTCCAGAAGTTAAAAGGGCCATTTGGTAGCAGAGCAACCCAGGACCTCTGGTTCCTAGTTCACTGCTCTTCTAGCTCCATCCCATGCCCAGACCTGGCCCCCCTGCACCTCTGCTCCTGGGGGTGCAACCCAATGTCTCCTCCCTTCATTTCCGTCTCATTTCCCTAAACAAGCCGGCTCCAACAGTAAACTTGGCTCCTAGAAATCAAGCCAGGGAATAACCTGCCTATTTCTTGCCGAGAAGTAATAATTATGGGGCTGGAAGGATACAATCTGCATACATTATGGCAAGTTATGCCAACAGAATGTCAACATTTGTGTCAGGAGAATCTGGAGCAGCAATTACTCCAGGTCCTGGCCTGGCATTCTGAGATGGAGGTGGTGCTGCTAATTGCAGGGGAGGTAAACTGGCGGGTGGCAGGTGGTGGCTTACACGGAGGGAAGGCAGACAGGGAGCCACAACCTGGAAGGTCAGTGTGTGGTGGGGACAGACGTGAATTTGGAGCCATGGGTCACAGGAATGCTGGTGATGGAGCTGTTCTCTACTGAGGTGGCAGGAGGGCCAGTCAGAGGCACATTCACTTTTTTGGCACCGGGTTTTCCCCACTGTCAGGAGCCTACTTTCTCTTGGATACTGAGGGCATTAAGATTTTAATTTCTCCTTTGTAGGGGGGTCTGGGAAAAGTGATACATTCCATCAGTCCATCCATTCATGCCTCCATCTGTTTACTGAGCACCTACACACTGTGTTAGGAGCTGGAGATACAGAAGGGAAATAGGTTCCTTTGTTGCTCAGAGTCAAGTGGAAAGACAGATCCTTAAACAGACCATTCTAACACAATATGCTAAGCCTTAAGGCAGATAAACTTACACAATGCTCTGAAAAAATGGTGAAAATAAGGAATCGAGTGGGGAGGAAGAAGGGATACGTTTCATGAAAGAATTAGAGTCTGAGGGGCACTTTAAAGAATGAATAAGTGGAAATTTACCAATGACAGAATTCTTAGAGGAGGGAGTTAGTTTACATGGTAAATAAAAATGGAAACTCTGCCACTTCTAATAGCCAATAAGAACCAAATGGGAGCATGGGCAGTCAGAAATAAAAACAGAAATATGCATGCAGGGACTTGGCTGAGTTGAAGGGAAAGGAAGTTACAGAGCTTAGTTTTACTCCTGCCCCTCGGGAATGGTAATAGAGTTGACTGAGTAACTTCTAAGTGATATAGATATTTTACAGGCAATATCTCTCTCATTATCCAGATAATCTTGTCTTAAGCCATTTCACAGTTGGGGAAACTGTATGGAGAAGTTACAAATTCTGCCCAAAGTCACACAGCTGAAAAAGACCCAAGCCAAGAGCAAGACTTTCCCCCGCTTTTCCAAGTCACCACCTGGACAAGCCACCCCAACCCCAAGACTTTGTTTTCTTATTTGTAAATGAAGTGATTGAATCAGTTCAAGGTTTTTCACTTTTCTCCTGAAGTGCCACTAAAGTGCGAGCTACCCCCACGGGCCTGGGACGGGTCAGTGAGCACAGTGGCCTGCCACACACAGATGCTTCTTTCAAGTCTCATTTTATTTATAAAAGAAATTCTTGAGAACCTTGCAGTCTTCTTTATACTATATCCTTATTTGAATTGCATATAAGCACAATTACTTGTGTGTTTCTTTTTTTTTCTCCAAAAGCACTGAGTACAAATAGCACTTCAGGAAATGCTGGCCAGGGTCTATGAAAGTAGAGGAGGCACCACCAGGACCATGTCACTCAGCACTCAAGTTACAGGGGGGCTCCAATGTATTTTATTTTTCTATTTGATTTCAGAGAGGAAGGGAGAGAGATAGAAACATCAACGATGAAGGAGAATCATCGATGTCTGCCTCCTGCATGCTCCCTACCAGGGATGGAGCCTGCAACCCAGGCACGTACCCTGACCAGGAGTCAAATCGTGACCTCCTGTTTCTTAGGTCAATGCTCAAACACTGAGCCACACTGGCCAGGCAAGCCTCAAATGTTTTTCCCAGTAATGGTAATCTGTGCAGGGGAATAAGGTGAGACCTCAGCACAAGAACAGTTCCTAAAGGAAATTCATCACCCCTAGAACTACATGAACCAGAGGTAGAAGACAAGATTGGCCTTAAGGAGAGGGCCTTACAAATACAAGACCTTCCCTGATAACCCTGGGTGTGGATTCCTGCTGGGAACACATCTCCCAGCTGGAGGGGTATGGCCTACATGATCTTAAAGGTCCCACAGTGATTTGCTTCCCTGTCACTGTGAAGGTCTTTCAAAACCCCTGAGCTCAGACAACGGTAGTTCCGGGGAAACAGTTATATTTACACTCCCCTGGATGCAGGAACATGAGAAGGAGGAAAAGGCAATGTGTGGTCCCACCACTGACTATGTGACCTTGGCTCTCGGTCGTCCGCTTTGTCCCTGCACAAGGAAGGACTCATGCCATGTGATCACGAAGGCTGTTGTCCATTGTAGACATAATCAAACATTAAATCTACTAACCAAGCCGAGATTCTGTGCTGGAGGACTGAATCAGAGTATGGGAAATCGGGGCTATCGGAGGCTGAGATAATCTCACACTGTTGGCTAGTTGTGTTAAAGCTTAGCTCTAGAGTCATGGCTCAGGTGTGAATTGGAGGTTGCTGCCACACCAGTCACGAATCCTGGATCATGCAAAATGTAAGGGAGAGAATAAACGATAGGACTCAAGGGAATCCACAGGACTGACAATCCTGTCCTCAAACCCAGTGGGGAAAAAAGAGGCATAATTAATGGCCCATCAGCCCTGGATGAGCAGAGGGGCCAAGGGCAGCTGCAGCTTCCTGGCTGGGACATCCTCATACGGGGAGGGTCCAGCGGGCACTGACCCAGGCCGTGGGTGTCTGGGATACACCATGCCTCCTACCATGGCTGACACATTTTAATTAGTTTCTGTCCCTTGGACTTGGGTACTTTTCTCCCCAGGATGTGTGTGTAATTCCTTCAAAGGGCGCAGTGAGTGGTGAGAAAAGTCTTTATCATGGTCAGAAGCTGACTCAAGTGGGGTCAGAATGTTGACTTAGAAGATTACTATTTTCCTCGAGTCTGAATAAATCCAGTACCAGACCCAGGCCTTTCAGGTTTAGAGAATTTAATTTAGAGCAATTGATTTATCCATTGTGGACAGGTGGACTCCATAAAGTACTTTCTGAACAGGCCTTACAACATGTTTTTCTCCCCTAACATGATCTTAAAAAAAGAAAAAAAAAACACCACAGTTGCTGACAAACTCCCCAGATCTTTGCAGGATTCATTCCCCATCAGACAGAGCTCCTGTCCAAGATAATAGGACAGACAATGGTGTCCTGGGTAAAGGAAAGAGAGGGAGGGGCAGCTATCACCAACCATCTCCAGGAGGGAGCAGAGCTCTGGCTCTGAGAAAGTGGCTTTTTGATTACTCACATGTCTTCTTGGACTCACAGCCAGCACCAATGGACAGAGGAGAGAAGTCAGAAGTGCAGGATAAATTCAAGTTTCTCACTGATTTTTTTAAAATTAGGCAGAGAATTAACATAAAAACATAGTTAGGACTGAAAGGATGGGACAAGAGTGTGGATTGCCGGTAAAAAGCCATATTGTCCTTAGCTAAGTAAAGGGTGCAGACTATTGCAGAGAAAGGCATTTGATGACTATGGAGGGACAGGCAATTAAGACACTGAGAGCAAGCAGTCAGCAGACTTCCTCTGCAAAAAGTCCAGACAGCAAACAGCTCGGGCTTTGCAGGCCAAAAGCCTCAGTCAAATCTAGTCAACTCTGACACCATAGTAGGAAAGTATCCATAGATAATGATGAAAAAACGGGCATGTCTGTGTTACAATAAAACATTAATTAAAAAAAAAAATCACAGCTGGCATCAGATTTGGTCCAGCAGTTCACTGATCCCTCATCTAAAGTGAAATGTGATGATTCCATGTTCTCCTTCTTCCATAATTGCATAATTGGCTATTCTATCATGTTTAAATATCTAAAACATAGCTCTCTGGAAAAAAATCGCCAGACAAGCAGTAATCATAACCATTCCTGTAGTATGTGCCAGATATGGCATAGGCACTGTGCACATAGTATTTCTCTCATTTGCCACCATCTGAGTAAGGAACACATTACTACCATTATTCACTGAAGTCTGGGTACTCTTGGTTTCTGGTAAGCAAGAAGTGTTCACCCTGCCCCTAGGTCAAGAGTGGCCATGTGACTTCCTTTACCTAACAAGATGTGAGCACATATGATAGATATCATTCCTGGAAGGAAATTTTAGATGGAATTCTGAGCCAGCAAGGAAGGGTTTACTCTGGAGGGTTGTACAAAGTCTGCAGTGGGCTTCAAATGAGAAAAATTAATTCATGTTATATTATGCCATGGAGATTCTGAGTATTTTGTTGTTGTTGTTGTTGTTGTTGTTACTGCAGCATTACCTAGCCTGACCTCACTGATAAGGAAACTGAGACTACGCAGGGAATGAGTAACTCACTAAGGATATACAGAAAATATAAGTGGCCAATGTAGGATTAAGCCCAGAACCTTCTGACTGTGAAGTCTAGTGCCTTCTCCACTGTGAAATTGAAAACATAAAGAAATGTGAATTCTCCCTAACCAGTTTGACTCAGTGGATAGAGCATCAGCCTGTGGACTGAAAGGTCCCAGGTTCGATTCTGGTCAAGGGCATTTACCTTGGTTGCGGGCACGTCCCCAGTATGAGGTGTGCAGGAGGCAGCTCATCGATGTTTCTCTCTCATCGATGTTTCTAACTCTCTATCCCTCTCTCTTCCTCTCTGTAAAAAAAATCAGTAAAATATATTTTAAAAGAAGAAATGTTAGTTCTTCCAGTGAAAAGGCGCCACAGTAATCCTTTTCAAACTGCAATTTCCATTTCCTTTGAGGTAGAACCCCGAATCCTTGCCTTGTTCTCTATGGCCCTGCATCATCTTCCCCTTGCTTATCTTTCCACCTTCCCTCCTCTCGTCCCCTCTGTGCTTCTCTTGCTGTGCTCCGGCCACCCTGGACTCCTTTCAGCTCCATGAAAGTCCTCTTTCTTAGGGATCTCCCATATGCAGTTCCCTAGGGCAAGGGTATTTTTACCTCCAGTGGGCCTGACTGGTTCCTCTTATTCTTTAGGACCAACTTAAATGTTTCTTCCTTAGAAACATCTTCTGTAAACTACACTCAATAGCTCCCATGCCTGATACCATTATCTCTGTTACTGAATCCTCCTTCATTCCTTCTTAGTCTTAATTTCGACATGGATTTGCATACCTGTTTGCTTACTTGCTTATTGTCTGACTTTCTCAGGAGTTCAGAACTCTGTCAGATTCCTTTAGCCCTGTACACCAAACTCTGCACTGTACCCAGAGCACGGCAGGCCCGTGACTCTTTACTTCCTGACTGAGTGAAGGTCAGAACCAAGTTTAATAAATATCTCAGATATAGATAGGTGGAAAGATAATGAGAGCCAGCTTTGCCATTTGATAACTATGTGATTCTGAACAAACAGTTTTATTTCGAGCTGTAGAGATCCACTGGTGACAGAATGAAAATTACTTCCATGGTGAGTTAGAAATTACCATGGACCGGCCTCTACCCCCAGAATCAAGTATTGGGGTTCCACTTACAAAAATCAAGCATGTTGGATCTAAGCCAGTATTACTCTGAAGGGAATAAATAATTAAAGTATCACTTCTATGATAAATAACACCAAATCTGTGTTCATTCAATATCTATTAAAGGCATCACTAACCATTTATTGATTTTTTTATAAAAAGACTATACTAATAGAATAAAAAGTTAGACTTAAAGGAAGAAGCAAGCCAGACAGGGAAGCAGTGTCTGAAACTCTCTAACAATAATGACCAGGGAAAAGATGCAGGACCTCTCTGAATTGGGGAGGATGTGCACACTCATGCATGTTTAATCTGCAAAAATGAAGATAATATCCATACATGTCATAAGGTCATGAGGAATAAGTAACAGCAAAAGTGCTAGGGAATTGGTAAAGTTCTTGAGCGAGGCACTATGATTTGGTGGATTGCTCAGGGGTTTTGCAATTCTACATACTTTAGGTGGAAAAATCAACTATGCCACTCTCTGGCTATGTGATTATAAATTATTTACCTTTTCTGAGCCTCATTTTCCTGTAAAATGGAGACAACAGCCACCACCTCATCTGCTCTCTTAAGTGTTAAAGACTATGGATGTAAGATACGCAGCAGTGGTAGTGCGCTAGATACTGGTTACCTTTGTTACAAGGTCGGCTGAACAAGTGGTAGTGGGGAGCTGTGGATGTGTTGGACCCTGGAAAGAGCCCAGCTCCTAGACTGTTTGGAGGGAAGGCTGATGCTTCCTCACTCCTTGCATCTGAAATGCTCTAGTGTGACAGGGACACATGCTACTTCCGGGCCCTGCTCCAGGTCCCCAGGGAAGCAGAAGACAGCAGTGTGGGGACTGGACAGCTTCTGCGTGGCCCTGGAAGAAAGCTCTATGTTCCTTCTGCCTGAGATGTGTTATGTAAATAGGAAGCTTTAATTACTAAAAGTAGCTCAGCCTCTGGCTCCTTCACAAGAGTGGTCACCACCTGATGCTGAGGCAACTGACTCTGAATATGGCTATCAGAGTGCCTTGGAGAAATAAAAAAGGGGGAATCGATGGATGGAACTGAGTTGATCAGAGTGTGGCCAAGGAGACAGGCAAGAAAAATGGCTGCCTCCAAGACAACAGTGCGGCCAAAGCCCACCAGTCAGTCATTGTCGATCATACCTCCTGGCAGGGGACACCTGATGACTGATAAGACCTCTGCATGACAGTGGCACACTGTATATGCAGCAGGAGATGCCCAGAATCAAGCAGTTAAATGCTTTAGATTCAGACTTACTCTAGATTTGAGTACTAGCTGTGTGTCCTTGAGCACATGCTATTACATCAATGAACATTTTCCACTACACAGAGTGACAGGACAACCCAGTGAGAAAATGAATGTAAAGAGCAGAGCCAACAGCTGGCCTCTAGAAATGATGCTGTGTGTCACCTTATTTCATCCTCATAGCAGCCCTCTCTGGGGAGACCATCATCCCATTTTACAGGCTAGAAAACAGGCTCAGAGAAGACTGTACATCCTTGACCATGGCTTGAGCAAGGTTCCAATCTCCATGAATGTGCCTCCAGGTGATGAGCTGGGGAGGACTAGGACTGAGAGCAATGACCACAACAGAAACATTAACAGTAATGCTAATTATAATCACCATTTTCAGAGAGCCCTCTCTGCATCAGCATCTGTTATAGGCATTATAAAGAGTTGCACCATTTAATATTCCCAACAACTCTATGAAAACTAAGAATTAGAGAACTTAAGTCAGTGCCTCTCAAACTTCGATGTTTAAAAGGGGTCACTGGGCATCTTCTTAAAATAGAGTATCTGTAGACAGGACCTGAAGTTCAAAATCTCTAATAAAGTCTCAGGTGATGTTGATGATGATGCTGGTCCGAGGACCACATTTTGAGTAGCAATGGCTTAAGTGACTTACCCAAACTCACCCAATTACCAAAGAGCAGACAATATTTGAACCTAGGTCTCCCTGACTCCAGATTCTATGTTCTTTTCTCTACACAAATAATGCTATTACTGGTGGTAGATTTTAGAGGAAGTGGCCTTGCAGAAATCCTTGAAAGACTGCCCAAGAAGATAGTTCCTCCCACACAAAGACTGCTTTACTGGATAGAAAAGGCTCATTGTCAATGAAGAGCATCCATTTACTTTCTAATTATGTATTCAGTTTCTTAAAAGCTATTGGTTTATGTAAGTATGTGAACTGTCCCCCTTGCTGCCATCTCTACACATTTGCTTAGCAAATCCATTGACTCCTAGAGTGTGTAAAGAAATTACCAAGACTGAGTTACTAAAATTAAAATGAGAACCTTTTGCCATATCCACTGTGGGCTTGCTGCAACACTGTGTTGGACCCCCTGTCCAAGTTCAAGATTGTGTGTGAGACATAAACGTCCAATAGAAAAGGTGGAACTTGATGCGTCATAAATGCAGGGGACTTCTTTCTTAGTCAAAATCAGGGTCAACTTCACATAGAGCAAACTTCGGTCAGCCTTAAGCTCTTGTGATTTTGTACCCAGTAAACATGCTGCTTCAGAACTGACATACTCTTAAAGTAGGAGAATGTTAAACCAAAAAGGGGCTTTAAAAATATGTCATCTAGCCCTGGCTGGTGTGGCTCAGTTGGCTGGGCATGGTCCTGTGCACCAAAAGGTTGCCGGTTCAATTCCTGGTCAGGGCATATGCCTGGGTTGTGGGCTCAATCCCTGGTAGGGGGCATGTAGGAGGCAGCCAATTGATCTCTTGATCTCTCTCTCTCTCTTCCTTCCTCTCTCTCTAAAAATTAATTAAAAATCTTAAAAATAAATAATAAAAATGTGTTATACACACACACACACTGAGTGGCCATATTATTATGATCTCTGAACGCATAATAATCTGGCCACTCAGTCAGTGTGTGTGTGTGTGTGTGTGTGTGTGTGTGTGTGTGTGTATATATATATATATATCTTAGAGGCCCAGTGCATGAATTCGTGTATGGGTGGGGTCTGGCCGGCCTGGCCAGGGGGAGGGGACATGAACGGTTGGCCGGCCTGCCTGCTGGTCAAACTCCTAGTCAAGGGGACAATTTTCTTATTAGCCTTTTAATATATAGGATATACTGAATGGCCAGACTATTACGTGTTCAGAGATCATAATAATCTGGCCACTCAGTGTGTGTGTATGTGTATATATATATATATATATATATATATATATATATCCTGGAGTAAACACCAAGAATATTAGAAAAAAATATCTAGCAAAAAATATTTAAGAAATCAAAATGTTACACTAGAAAATATTCACTTAGTAAAAGTAAACAGAAAACTGTAGAAGAAGAACAGAATAGCAGGATACACATAGGGAGTGGATTTAATGACAGTTCTTACATGTGGCTGATCTTGCCACATGTGACCGAGCTGAAAACACTCTGTTTTGTTTCAATTTTTCAAAGAAAGTCAAGTATGCACTCAAGTCCTATTGGGATAGCATATGTTGTACTTAATGATGAAACTTTATAAGAATTATCCTTAAAGTCAGGTGCACTTTTAATAGTCAACATTATCCTAAAATATATTAACCAATGCAATACTATGCGAAAAATAAATGAGACCCATGTTAGAAAGGAGAAGACAAACTATAACAGAAAGGCAAGGTGGCCTAGTGGTAGAGAGAATGGCCAGTGAAGCCTCCCTTTGATTTAAGTCTCAGTTCTCCTACTTACTGTCTAAAACCCCAGGCAGTTCCTTATCCTCCATGCCTTAATTGCTCTACCTATAAAATTAAGATTTTTGAGAATAATAATAGGACCCACTCATAAAATTAAGTGTGCAAAGGAAATGAGTTAATATCTCTAAAATGCTCAAAAACATGCAAGTTCTGCACAAGTGCTTGCTATTAATCAGTCAGTATGATGATATTCATAATTCACATGAAGATTCCAAAAGACTCAACAGCCTAATCTCCAGAACTAATAACAAGGGAGCCCAGCAAGTTCTTCAAGTAACATCAACATAAAAGAATTGATTGATTTACATGTGCAATCATCAATGCAATCACATTAAAAAAGAAGAAGAAGAACAAAAGAAGAGACATTGACCTGTCCATCTGGAAAGATGCTGGAAGCACCTGAGTAGAAGTAATCAGAGGATGAGTTAAATGTGGAAGTGAGGACAGAGAGAGGTGATGCTCCAAGGCTAGGCCCTCCATGTTCACACAGCAGAGATAGAAGAGGGAGGTCCAGATTATCTCATATTGCCTTGCACTTCGGAGGCTGTTGACAGGTCAGTGAAACTCACAAGGCCAGAGAGCATGTCCACGACTGGTAACTGTCCTTAGGATCCCCAGAGCAGAAAACATAACAGGAAATGCATGTCTTAAGTCTCTGCTTTTCAATATCTCCAAACCTCAATCTATCCAGCCTGCCATGCCCCATATCCTCCTCTGTTTTTCCATCGTTTGTTTCCTTGGAAGAAAATTCCTTTTCCTCTTCTCCATCAAATTCCTTCAAGATCTGTTTCAAATGGCATCTCCTTATCTCCTTGTCAAATCCTTCCCTGGCTCCCCCATGGAGAGTCAAAAACGCCCTGCCTTGCTCTGTCCATATTACATTTGTGTTTTGACTGAAAGGAGAATTGGAGACTGAAAAATCTGAACAGACATTTCTATTCTGCAACTAATTGGTCAATTTACTCCCTGACTTTCTCTCTTCAGATGAAACTAGAGAGAACCAGAGTGCACTCCCTATTTCTTCCCAAGCAGGCATGGGTATTTGGGATAAGAACAAACTCTCAAGACCCCAGACAGGAGAATTCTTCCCTGAACTTCTGAAACCAACTCCCAGATGAGGATTTGCAGAATGTTCTTAGCTCCCTGGGAACACAAGGGAAAAGGTCTTCAGAGAGGAAACAAAGTAAACAAAGAGATAGAGACACAGTGTTGTCTTAAATCCTACATCCCTAGGAATTTGGACTCAGAGGAGATGCTTGCAAAGTAATGTTCAACTGAGAGCAGGAAATGATCAACTATTCCCAGGCAACCCAAGGAAGATATGAAATGCCGATGGATATGCTCAGCTTACTCTGATGCTGCAGACTCTTGGGCCATTTTTAGCAAATCCAAAATAAAAACTGCTTTGGCTTCAATAGAAAGAGAGCTGAAAATGGTGCAAGATGACGATGCTTTCAGCACCCAAACCTGATATCATCTTGCCCTTTGAGTTAAATCACCAATCTATAAAGATACAGATCCCAAGACTCTTCTATTCAAAAACTCTCTCTTCTTCTTTCCTTCATTCATTCAAAAACATCTAACAACACTAGAACATGGTGGGAGCCAATGAGGATGCAGCACTTGACTTCAACTTAGGTTACAGTTTAGTGGTAGGGTCAGAAACAAACTAATGATCTCAAAATCACTATGGAATTACATAAAAGTGTATAACTGAGGAATTAACCTTTTCACAGATGGTGGCTAGAGAGCACACAGGGACAGCCTCCCTGGGAAATGATACTGAAACTCAAACTGAAGCATGAGTAGACTCTTGCAGGCCAAGAGTGGGATCAAGAGCATGCAGGCCATCACAGTAGCATGTAGAAAAGCTCTAAGGTGATTACAGGTGCCAAGACATGGAAGCAACCTAAATGTCCATCAATAGATGAATGGCTAAAGGAGATGTGGTATATACTGTATAAAGAGTGGAATATTGCTCAGCCATAAAAATGAATGAAATCTTGCCATTTGTGATAACATGGATGGGCATAGAGGGTATTATGCGAAATGAAATAAATTACAGAGAAAAACAAATACCATATGATTTCATTTATATGTGGAATCTAAAAAACGAAACAAATGAACATCCAAAACAAAACTGCAACAGACATATAGATGTAGGAAACTATCTGGGGTTGAAAGGCAGGCGAAATAGGTGAAGAGGATTAAGAGGTACAAACTTCCAGTTATAAAATGAGTAAGTCATGGGGAATATAGTCAATAATATACTGTAATAACTATATATGGTGTCAGACTAACTATTGTGGTGATCATTTTGTAATGTATATCAATATCAAATCACAACTGTGTATACCTGAAACTAATAAAATGTCATATGCCGACTAGAGGCCCGGTGCACGAAATTCATGCAAGGGGGGGGGTGTCCCTCAGCCCAGCCTGCACCTTCTCCAATCTGGGACCCCTCGAGGGATATCCGACTGCCTGCCGGTAGGATTGGGCCTAAACGGGCAGTTGAACATCTCTCTCACAATCCAGGACTGCTGACTCCCAACCGCTCGCCTGCCTGCTTGCCTGATTGCCCATAACTGCTTCTGCCTGCCAGCCTGATCACCCCCTAACCATTCCCCTGCCAGCCTGATTGATGGCTAACTGTTCCCCTGCCAGCCTGATTGATGGCTAACTGTTCCCCTGCCAGCCCGATTGCCCCTAACTGCCTTCCCCTGCCAGCCTGGTCACTCCCAACTGCCCTCCCCTGTAGGTTGGTTTCCCCCAACTGCCTTCCCCAGCAGGCCTGATCACCCCCAACTGCCCGCCCCAGCAGGCCTGGTCTCCCCCAACTTCCCTCCCCTGTAGGCCTGGTCTCTCCCAACTGCCCTCCCCTGCAGGCCTGGTCACCCCTAACTGCCCTCCCTTGCCAGCCTGCTTGCCCCCAACTACCCTTCCCTGCAGGCCTGGTCCCTCCCAACTGCCCTCCCCTGCTAGCCATCTTGTGGTGGCCACCTTGTGTCCACATGGGGGCAGCCATCTTTGACCACATGGGGGTGGACATCTTGTGTGTTGGAGTGATGGTCAATTTGCATATTTCTCTTTTATTATATAGGATTACACTTCAATTTTAAAAAGACTCTAAGATGGGAGGGAGTTTGACAACTTCAAGACATAAGAGAAAGTCAGCACCGCAATAACAGCACATGCTGGTGTAGGGTGGCACACTCTGAGGTTGATAGTGAAAAAGAGACGGTATCATCAAGGCCTTATAGCCCATGTGAATAATTATGAACTTAATACTTGAAGCAACTAAGCTGGAGGATGTCAGCATTTTCATTTCAGAATTTCTTCCCAACCAAGTTTTATTTCAATGCTAAATGCCCCCCTCCTTACTGAAACCTCAAAACTACTTTTTCTCACACATCTATCTCAACATTATCACCTTACATGGCACTTTTTTTTCTTTTTTGTCCACAACCCAATTCTTTAAAATATTATATCTTATACTGTGTTATTTTTTTCAGTGTAATAATCTTGCCTTTTTATAAGATGTGGAATTTCCTTCAGAATAGGAACCACCAACTCTTTGAGTTAGAAAACAACCTAGCAATCATTTAGCCTAAATATTCATGAAATTTAAAAATGAACCATTTGTGAGAGAAGAGGTTATGTGTTCGCTACTTGAATACTTCTTAGTGATGGGGCACTTCTTACCTCTGATATCTCTAAATGAAACACACCCCTTATGGCTCTGCTTCTGCCACATTATATTATATAAGAACTAGAGGCCCAGCGCACAAAATTCATGCATGGGTGAGGTCCCTAGGCCTGGCCAGCAATTAGGGCCGATCAGGTTTCCCGCCTGCCCGCCCCTGACCCCGTCCTCCTTACCTCACCACCCTTGTCTGCCGCCACCCACCCCCAGTTCCCCATCCCAGCCCAGGGCCCGGCCGGGGGAGGGACTGGGAGGTTGGCCAGCAGGCCCCATCGGCGACTGGGGCCTGCGGGCTGGGGGCAGCTCTTACAATGAGCATCTGCCCCCTGGTGGTCAGTGCACGCAATAGTGACTGGTTGGTCTGGTCGTTTAGGCTTTTATATATATAGATGCTTCCACACAATGCCATCCTCTTTCCTTCTCCCTGTGAAGATGAAGATATCCACTCTAATTCTTTCTCCACACCACCAGGAGTGTGGGCTTTCCTACGCTCAGTTCTGATAAACCCCTTTGTGATGGATTTGTATTATGCCAACTTAACTGGCACAACATTTCCCAGAATTCACTGGAAACTTCAAAAACAAAAGTAGGCCAGAGACATATCTTGAATGACTTGGAAGGCAAAACTGAAAAAGTATTCCTATTCTTTTTTTACATTTGGAGGACCATTACAGAGCCCAAGGTGCTCTTATACCATTTGATGGTTAATTTCATGTGTCAGCTTGACTGGGCCATGTGGTGCCCAGACATCTGGTCAGACACTATTCTGGGTATGTCTGTTAGGCTGTTTCTGTGAGAGATTAACCTATAAATCAGTATACTGGGTAAAGCAGATTGCCCTGCCCAGTGTGAATGGGCATCATCCAATCAGCTGAAGACTTGAATAGAACAAAAAGGCTGATTCAAAATATGTAAGAGGGAACTCTTCCTGCCTGATGGATGGCTTTCAACCTGGGACACCATCAGTTCCTGCTTCCAGACTCCAACTAAAACACCACGGGTTCTCCCTGGAATTATACCATTGGCTCTCCTGGTCTCCAGCTTGCTGTCAGCCTCCATAACCCCATGAGCCAATCTCATGTATCTATATTCTGTTGGCTCTTTCTGGAGAACGCTGGTACACAGCTCTGCATGCTGTGCTCATCTGCTGGTTCACCTGGTTGGTGTAAAGTTGCAGCCAGGCCACAGGCTCCTCCAGCTTTCATGAATCTCCTCCTTTAACTTCTCCCATTCCTGGGACAGGCGTGCACTTGGCTAGGACATGGAATGCCAACCTCCATCAAAGTTGAAGGAGAGGCAGTAAGACACTAACATGGTTTCCAGTCTCTCCTCAAGATTCCCACTCATGCTCAGAGATTCAGTTTGTTCTTCCTTCTTCCATTTTATGTTCATCTTCACTCCCCAGCCACCTGCCCTGCTGACCTTAGGCTCCATCTGCAGACACAGAAGCAAGAACCTCCCACAGACTATTTAACCAGCTCCCGAGATCTCCTAAGGTCCTGTCCCTGTAATAAACATTGCACTTCTCTGATCAAACCTTGACTGATAGGCCCTTCAATCATTTCCCTCAATGCATCCAGGCCAATGCCCTGAGTGTGCTTTGAAGAAGGGCCTGGGTGTTCTGACCCCCTTACCCTCTTCCATCATGTTACCCTCCTCTACTCTCACCCTCTATCTTTACCCACATGGCCTTTTATTTCCCTGTTCCTAAATATATATGCCACAATGGCCTTCATGTTTCCACACATGCTCTTCCTTCTGCCTGAAATATTCTTTCTTTCGTCAACTTCTGTGGCATTCAGGTCTTAACATATGCATCCCTTCCCAGAAAAGTCTCTAAAATATATATATAGAATTAGAAAACTGGTGCCTTATAGAACTCTCTAGCATATCTCCTTACAATTGTAATGATTTAGTATACATTTATATAATTTTAAATACTTATCTTGCTAAACAGCCATGTCTGTTCTTTCTTAATGCAGCTCCTCATGGCATCCGAAACACTTAGAGCCCAGGACTGGCTGAATACTATGGATGCTGCTACCTTCCCGCTTAGTTTCCTGCCTTCCTGGGTAAACCAAATATACATCCTTCAGCTATTCACAATGAGTCCTGTTTATTCTTCTTTCTCCATCACAAAGATGTCATGGACTTACTGATTACATTTTGCTATTAACAATTTCATGATGAGAATCAGACCTTTTGTTTCCCAATTAACTTGGTCTCCCAATTAGTCAAATTGCTGAATTTCTTACCACAAATATTTTAGCAATTTATTCAATCCAAACTCACAAGTTCATTGACAACTCTGCTTAGTACATCCAACCTAGGAGATGACCTTGAGTAGTAGCTATGTCAGCTTCATCAGGAATGCTATGGGACTACTGCTTTGCCTATTTTTCTAGTGATTCAAAAATGTGTTTTATGGTGGCACATGCAAGAAATAGGACTAGGGCTACATTCACAATTATTTTAATAGTTTGATTATTCATAAAAATGAATAATCATAACAAAACTTATTTTTATTAATCCTCACCTGTGGATATTTTTTCATTGATTTTTAGAGAGAGTAGGAGAGAAAAAGAGGAACATCGATGTGAGAGGGACACATGGATTGGTTGCCTCCAGCACACACGGACCAGGGCAAAGGATCAAGCTGTGCCCTTGACTGGAATAAAGCCTGGGACCCTACAGACCACAGCTGCATGCTCTATCCACTGAGCCAAACCAGCTAAGGCTTCTATTTTACCTTTTAATTGACTTTCCGTAAAATGCTTAAATTCTACAGTTTGTTTGTTTGTTTGTTTGTTTTTGAGAATGCTACTGGGAGGGGTAGAATGAGTAGAGAGTTTACGGTCTCAGGTATTTTGAAGGAATGAAAACTTATATAATCTTTTCAACATGTCTTCCATTTTCTGTTTTTCCTTAACCTCGATTTCTTATACTCATGTTTCAAGGGATTTTTTTTTAAATTGCTTTCTACACATTAACCATTGAGGAGTTTGGAAAAACCTTCCAGATGGAAAATATATATGAAAAATCTCCTCTCGGTGAAAAATAAATCCCCCAAATTGAGGCATGTGATGAAATACCTAATTCACTCCAACTATACTGGTCATATTGCTGCAACATTATAAGGCCAGATGACTCTTTTAGCACCATGGACAACAGCTGGCCTTCCATCAGGAATGCCTAAAATGAACACAATGCAATCCTTTTCCAATAGAAATTTGGCTAGTGTTTGAAGTCCATTACATGCCATACTCCTCATATCCATGCTCAGCAATTAGTGATTTTTTAATAAGAAGCTTTAAAAGTATTTTATTACATTTATTCTCCAGAAATCTGGATTGCTACATGACACACTGGAATAGCTCCTTCAAGAGTCATTCAATTGCAACATTAAAAATCATTTTCCCAGGCTTCAAATTTTGTGACCTCTGAAATTTTGGCACTAAGGATTATGTCCCTTATAGGGGACTTTTTTTTCCCTTTAGCTCTCCCCTCCCCATAACCATAATATACCATTTTAATTCTGCAGCCTCTTCCCATCTTTAACCTGTTTTTACTTATTTCGTCTCCTAAATGCACTTGTCTTCCCCGGAGCAAGTCATTTTCATTATTGTCCTCACTCAGAATACTCTTTTCCTTGGGAATCTCTTCCAGGCCCGCACTTTTCGCCATACCCTCTACATTGATGATTCTGGCCTTTCTTTTTCTGCCTCTGACCACCCTGCTGAGCGCATTGCCACATTTCCAACAACACAATGGATCTTTTCAACTGGGTGTGGCTGATAACTCAGTATCTCTAAAATGGAACTTACTTTCTCTTCAAAAGCCTGCATATCTTTATTCTGTTTCCCATTTATGTTCCCCCCCCCCGTGTTTTCCTCTTTTAATAAACTTATTTTCGTGCTTAAAGGTTATACTTTATGCCCTTCTCTCACATCTAAACAAGTGTCTAGTTACTTCATGTGACTCCATAAGATTGCCCATGCTAAACAGAACAATTCACTACTTGCCTAGATTTCAGTCCCGGTAGGGGGAAGCAAAGGTGGTCCTCTTTCACCACATTTTATTGTTCATTAGGGGTGTGTCTGGCTCCAAGGTCAGGGAACACCTCTATTTCACAGAAGTTCCTCATGCTCATTTCAATGTGTCTACCACCCTATTTCAGGCCTCCGTTCCTCTTGCCTGTCTCTTGCAGGAAGTCAGTGTAGTCCAAGAAAATCAAGCTAAGAAACCTCACATTAAAAATGTGAGTTTTAATATTGCCTCTCACACTACCTCTGTGTGAATTCTGATGGCCTCCAAGTTGCCCCAGGTATACAAATGGGGATGAGAATAAAAGTGTCACAGATTTGTCATGAGAACGAAAGGAGTTGGCATAACAGAGCCAAGCTCCTAGCAAAGTGGTCGGCAAACTCATTAGTCAACAGTACAACGATTGAAATTTCTTTTGAGAGCCAAATTTTTTAAACTTAAACTTCTTCTAACACCACTTCTTCAAAATAGACTTGCCCAGGCCGTGGTATTTTGTGGAAGAGCCACACTCCAGGGGCCAAAGAGCCGCATATGGCTCGTGAGCCGCGGTTTGCCAACCACTGTGCTAGCACATGAAGGACTTTCACAAATACTAGTTTCCTTCCTTTTCCCATCCTAACCTGGATCTCCATTTCCAGTCTTTCCATTCTAATCCATACCAAGCAGTACTGCCAAATGGACCTTTTTATACTGCTCTTCCAATTGTTCTACTGTGGTCCCACTGACTGCAAAATAACATTCAAAGTCCTTAACCAGGCATTCAAAGCTATCAGTTAACTGGCCCCAATCTACACTTCCAATTTAATTTTCCACTCTACTTCACTGAAACTACACAGAATGCTATCCTAAACCTTGCATTTCCGAACATCAAGCCTGTTCATGCCGTTTTTATTTTTCTTAAAACCAGAAATGCCCTTCACATCTCCAAACCTATGTTTTAAGTCCCAGCTCAGAATCTACCTCCTTTATTATATCCTGGGATTCCTTAGCTAAGTAAGACTTCCTTTAGTTCAAAATCTCTGCAGTGATTTAAATCTGCTTTTCCCATGCCACTGAATCTGTTTTATTTATGATCGTCATTTCATACACCCTACAGGCTTCTACATTCTTTAAATACAGGAAGCCCGAGACAACCATCTCCACATTCCCCACAGTACCTAACATAACGCCTTTTGCATTATAAGTGCTCAATTAATATTTGGTCTAACAAAAATATTGTGTCAATTATCTTTATATCTATTCATACCATCTCATTAGTGAGAAACTCTTGCAATCAGGAAAGGGTCCAACTGATGAAGCATTTGAGGTATAACATCAGCAATCCCATGAAGACCCATGTTACTGAGAGGAGGTCTAATAACCTGAGGAATAAGCTCTCATTTGCTGTCCTTCTCAAGTCAGATGGCTCTAGCTCAGACTGGTCTTGCATATTCATAAGACCCTCCCTCTGCTCCTTCCCTTCCCAGTTAGTGGAATTAGACTTCTTCTGTTAAATAGACATGTTCCCCAACCTTGAAGCCACATACAAGCCCCGTGGGTAATAAAATGTGGTAAAGGGGAAACATGTTTGCTTTCCCCTCTGGGGAATGAAATTTAAGTAAGTAGTGAATTGCTTCGGTTAGCATAGGAAGTCTTGTTATTGCCTTTTATTTTTGAAATGTCACTGGACACAAACAATAGAAGCAAAAAGCTCTAGGGATGAAGTGCCAAGTTATTAAAGTCATCATCCCAACTCTCCTGATAAACTTCCCTTCTCTGTTCCATTCCTGTTGTTGTAAGGATGGTGACACCATTTTGTGGGGAGGAAGGCAGAATTGGGCAAGTAGCCTGGGTAAATTTGATTTATGAAATCTTGGGGAAAGCACATATGTAATACCTTAATCAATAAAGAAAAAAATAAAAAATAAAAAATAGACAGTTCTAACCGGTTTGGCCCAGTGGATAGGGCATCGACCTGCGGACTGAAAGGTCCCAGGTTCGATTCCGGTCAAGGGCATGTACCTTGGTTGCACGCACATCCCCAGTGGGGAGTGTGCAGGAGGCAGCTGAATCGATGTTTCTCTCTCATCAATGTTTCTAACTCTCTATTCCTTTCCCTCTCCCTTCCTCTCTGTAAAAAATCAATAAAATATGTTTTTTAAAAAATAAAGAAATCTTGGGAAAAGAATTTATCTGGAGACAAGCTTGGTTTGGGACTTGGTCTGCCTCTACAGAGTGAGGGATATCCTGTAACCAATAAAATCCCATAGGATTACATTTGGTCCATATTTTGCAATTAATCCCATGACTTCCAAAGGTCCACAGTCATAGGGACGAGGGCCCTAGTTGCTGTATCAGAAGGTATTAAGAAAGACAGACATAACCATCAATATGTCGGGGCAATGGTTGGAAGAGGAAGAAGATGAGTAGGAAAAGGTGAGTGAGCATCACCTCACCCTTGCGAAAAAGCCTTAGTCAGTCTTCTCTCCTTCCCTGCTCATCCACAGACAACAAAGACTGAGAGGCAGGGCCTCCTGGCAGGTGACTGATAGCATGACAAACCCAGAAGAACATGAGAAGCTCTGAGGCACCTACTGAGGCATTCCGAACTAGATAGTCCATGGGTCCTAAAGGTCTCTTTTCTTTGCCTTTGTGCTGCCTTATTTTCGTCCAGAGGGTAACTTCTGTTTAGGAGATGCATTTAATGCAGGGTCAGGCGTGACCATGGTTAGAGGAGACAGGGACCTGCATGCTGGGCTTCCTAGGACCCAAAATTGGGAGCAGTATACCTTTAGGCTCTCCCTAAGTGGTCCAGGCCCAGGAAAGAAAGACAGACTCCAAAGCAGATCCTCCAACAAAGACTATTAAACGTTTTGGTTTTTTTCTGGAACTAGCCTAGCAGTGTAGCCTATGGTTAAAAGATAGCCTGTTGTGATTTGAATCCTGAATCGGCCACTCGTTAGCCCTGTGGCTTTGGCCAGGCCATTGAGTGTCTCTGTGCTTCAGTTTCTTCAGCTGTAACATGGAAATAACAACAGCAACCTACTTCTTTTGTGAGTGGTTGTGAGACGTAAATAAGCTAATTCACATAACTCATTGGAAACAGTGTCTGGTCCTTACATTCTATTAAATGTTTGCTTTTATTCATTATTTCCTTGCTCATGGCTCCCTGATGGCATTTGGTTGGAGTTCAGCAGGACGAGGGTGCAAAACAATCGTCCAGCAGACATTCCTACTGCACTTGAATTATCCTTGCTAAATTGCATGTGAGGATGACTTTCCACAGGTTCATTAAGTCAGGATTGATTTACAAATGTTAGACGCTGCATATCATGCATTTTACTCAAGAGACACGTTGAAGTTCTCTCCCTGGTAATCAACGCCAATTAAATGATGGTCCTTGAACACAGAAGCATAAATGGGAACCCTGATGCATAAACGGGTAACAGCCCATCCATTCGGTGGACATATGGGCTTCCGCTGCAATCTATTCCTTGGAAAGTGTTTCATAATTAAACCGTTCTACTTGCCTAAAAAAATATGTTGACTCGTGTTGACTTGCGTCACAGTATTTGGAAAGCATCACTTAAAAAATAATTGTGTTCTAGGCAAGAAAACTAACTCTACCTAACACACAAACAATAGAGGAGTGGGCAGTTGATCAAAGAGTGTGATACATTGGGTATGGCTTACAGGTATCTAAATCCACATTTCCTTAATTATCATGATTATGAGGCCAGTCTCTGGCCTTGGGCTAAATGATGTGGGTAATGGTGACGGAAGCCTTTTCCTGAGGGCAGATTTACACTCTCATATTGGCAGAATCAACTATTTGCTTTGTGATTGTGGAAACATTTGGAAAGAAACATTAATTTTCCATCCATTAACTTTGGTGGATATAAACACCCCAGAGGGGAAAATGTGTGAAGCCGCTTAACAACCTTTTGGCTGTTAGGCAGGTGAAAATGTTTTGAAAACATTTTTCTTTGCAAAGGAAAAAAATAGAAAAGGAAAAGCAACTATTCAGTCCGGGAACATTTCGTCTTTTAGAGGTTTCTGTAAATGCTCACACCACTCAAAACGCAGCACTTCTCTGTAGACCTGGCCTGTTTGCTTTATTCACTATCTGGGTATAAATTAACAAGACAGTCTGCATACTGACTAACAGGACTGCTCTTTTTAATTATATATTTTATCCTCTGTAAGCCAGATGCATTAGACTAATAATGACTGAGCAAAGGAGAAAATTGTAGGCTGAGGAGAAGGAAAAGTAAGTGGATGAAATAACAAAAGTGATTTTATTTTTACTCTAAAACATTTAGAATAGCTAAAGCTAAGTCCAAATCACTGGGATCTAAGAACTGAATTCGTGTATACTGGAAGAGAAGAGCTCTCCTGGGGGAAGATGGGTGATGGAAGAAGGTCAGATCTCCATGTTCTGGGATGGAACTGACCGAGGTGGAGATAAAGGTGAATGACCCTGAACACCTGTTCATCCACCAACACATAGAGCATCATCAATCAGCTCATGTAGACTAAGCCCTGTGCCAGACAGGAGGGATACTTACCTGAGGAAGACAGATGTGGCCCCTTTCCTCCTACAGCTTAAAGTTTAGTGGAGAACATGGAAGTTAGAAAACTAAACACACAATAAAACAGTAACAATCATGATGAGTGCCATAGAGAAGGCACAGTATGATCACATGGACCAGAGTGGTCTGGACTGGCATGGAGATTAGAAATGCTTCCCTGAAGATGGGATGTGTAATTTGAGGCCACAGGGCTTCATAAGCGTGACTAAGTGTGTAGGGGTTGGGAGTAGAGAGGGTTGGTGAGGAGAAAATGATCCATGCAAAGGCACTAGGGCAGAAAGGAACTTGATATATAGGAAAATGCAGGAGGTGAAGAAAGAAAGGAGAGGGGGGTAGGATGAGAAAGGGTCTGGGAAGGAGGTGGGGCCGAGAAGGCAAGGCCCTGTAGATCAGTCAGGATAAGAATTTGGGATTTGGAGGCTTTGGGGAGATTGAAGCAGGAGAGAGACACAATCAGATTTGAGTTTTGAGAAGAATTCTCTGGTTGCAGAGCAAACAATGAATCTGAGGGAGCAATGGCTGGGCTGAGAAAGTGATTAGGAACCTATGGTATGGTTCAGGAGAGAGACAATGGTTACATGGAAAGGAATGACAATGAGGATGGAGATAAGTAAAAAGATGGAACTGGAGGATACTAATAGGGATTTTGGACCTGGAGCCAGTGCTGGGGTTGAAAAGCCCCACTTCTACCATGCTCCCTTCTCCCAGAAATAGAAGTAGGTTTTCCTTTGAAAACGGAACATATCAATGACTTCTACCCAAGCTTTTCCTTACATGCAAGTTATTCTGCACACCTGCCACACAGCATATGAGGAAGCAAATAAATGCTCAGCACAATTAACAACTTACTCTCCGTTTTCTTGGTTTGCACACAAAGCTCTGGTTAACCGAGGAATGCACAGCGTGCCCTATGCTGCTTACTAATTTCCAGAACCATGCTACACAACAGGCAAGAGAGAAAAAGAGTGACAGAGCAGCGGAAGGCAGAGGGGCGGGGTCTGTCTGCAGCTGGTCATGGTGCCGGATGTGAATCCCTGACACATTGCCAGACTCTCAGCTAAGAGAGAAGTTGAGCACATGGATTTGTGGAGTCACATGATCTTGGGTTTTGTTCATTTGTTGCTTTTTAATTTGTAGCTCACATATGAGTGATTTCATACAGTTCTTGTCCTTTTCCATCTGACTTACTTCTTTTAGTGTAATACTCTCAAGATCCATCCATGTTGTTACAAATGGCAACATTTCACCTCTTTTTATGACTGAGAGGTATTCCATCATGGGAAGGGGTATGAGGGGAGGATGAATGGAATACAGGGGGTCAAATACATGGCGATGAAAGGAGACTAGACTTCAGGTGGTGAGCACACAGTGGAATATACAGAGGTTTAGAAAGCTGCACATCTGAAATTCATATTATGTTATTAACCAAGATTATCCCAATGCATTTAATTTTTTTTAAATAATGGTAGGTATGAAACCCGGCCCTAGTTTTTTAAGTGTGTGAGCTGAGCCTGAGCCTGTTGCTTATGTGCTTTGAGACTCAGTAATCTCATCTGAGAAACAAAGACCTAACTGTCCCCTCACATGATCATCACAGTCATTAGAGAAAATCGCACAGGAAGTGCTGAGCGACTCACCTCAACCAATTACTTTTCTATGAGTTTTATTTTCTCATCTGTATGCTGAAAAAGCAATACTTTTCCTACTTCAAGGAGTTGTAAAGGTCCCAAAAGTGAATGCATGTGAAATGTTTATAATTTTTAAAGAAATTACTCATGATCCATCCTTATTAGTATTGCTATGCTATTTACTTTAGAGATAAATACTAAGGTTGAGACTCCTCACTTTTTTTAGCAAATAAACAAGCATTCCAGAATTTGGGGTTCCTTTAGTCTACTGCTTCAGCATCCCTGCTCTGCAGACTGTAGACGTAGCTACAGGAGGCATGTGGGATTGCATTATATCCACACCGACTTCAGAGCAAATCACGGCATCTATTTTCTCCAGATAAATCCAGCATGTCAGCTTGTTGACTTGTAACCTTCTTTTTTCATGTGGATATAAAGCAGAATGTAGACAGGGAAAATGCATTCTTGCTAGGTAATAAAGGGTTTAGGTTTTGTAATGCTTTTACTGTATTATCCATTTGCAATTACTATGTTCTATAAAACATCTCTGCTTAATATGCACCTCTAGGTATGGGCATGCCTAATTTGTGATTCAGTCTATTTGAAGATGGGTGGAAGGTCTTTCTTGACAACTAAAATGTGTGGGGGGGGGGGGGTCACCATGTGGATAGGCACTGACCATGTTCCCCAATTAGCCCTCCCATAGCTCCTGGAATTTAATTATTAAAAGTAATTTCTTTGGGCCCTGACAGGATGTCAGTGATAGAAGCAATAAAATGCAAGAGCTGAAAGTACCTTAGAGATCATTTGATCCAACTTCCTAACTTTATAGGTGAGGAAACTGCGGCCCTAGAGGAAGGCCTTTGCCTCCCTCCAAGGTCAAATGCTGAAGTAGGGACCCAGCCCAATCTAAACAGCCAGTCTCCTGGCATCCAGTCTGGCAAGATTCTTCCTGACCAAGCAACTCTCCTGATGCTCCGAGGTCCCAAGAACCCGAGAGAAGCCTCCGTCTGCATTCATCCCTGGGAAAGTCAGAACTTCTGCTTATGCTCCGACTATTTTTGGTGCCCCAACTGCCCTGGGGATAAAGTAGAGATGCTGATGTTTTATGTTTCTTTAAAAGAGAGAACCCAACTTGCTGAAACATAAAAATTAAAAAATCACAAATATAACAGCTATTATAAAGAAGACTACCTGGCAGAAAATGCAATCCCTTGAAGAGGAAATGGGATTAAGCAAGTGAGGAGGCAAAGGCATGAATCAGCAGTGGATGTTTTTGAACTGAGAACTGGACGTGCCTGTGCTCTGCAGAACGAAATGGCAGGTAAACTGTTGTCAGATGTAGGAATGCATTTCCTCTGCAGAAATATCATCTTGCCTGCGCACTTAAGATGAAGTGAAGAAATACAGAGGATCTGTTGGTAACTGAGTGGGGTGGGGAGGTGGTACCAGGTCATAATGGCTAAGATGTTGAGCACCTACTGGATACTGAGAACTCTGTATACGGGACCTTTAATCCTTGCAACAAATCTGTGATGTCCACATCCTTCTTATCCCCATTTCACAGGTGAGAAAACTAAGGCTCAGAATTTTGACCACAGTCACAAAGCCAGGAGAGGATTTGCAACCGTGTCAGTCAGCTTTCCAAAACCCCAGTAATTTTAACAGCTTCCAAATCAGTATCCAGGCCCCCTCTGGTCTCCTAACTCTCAGGCCAATTTTAGCAGACCTTTCCATTCTTGGCTAAGCTTCAAAAATCCCGTGTCTCTGATTCTTCATTTCTTAAATGGCTGTTGTAAAGACAAGAAGGAGACCGTGAGTGTGAAAACCTGTAACCAGGACCTTTAGTCATCACTGTTATCATTCTGCAATATTTGTGGACACACCTCACTAAGAAAAAGGTATTTCACAGAAAATCATGCGTGCATATACATTTTGAGGATAAATTAGAAAATCCCTTGAGAGGCTTTCTATAATGGTCTTTACGTAATACAAGTAATGGTTTATAGGGGAAGAGAAGTTACATTGAAGTATTATTTAAATAAATTTCAAAAACCTTTAAATCCCAGGGAAAAATCTCCAATTTATAAATGAGATATAACTGCACTAAGGAAAGGAATGTTTGTTTTCCTTGGTTACACAGCACGACCAGCAGGAGAGAGTTATGCCAGAGAAAGAGCTCTGGGCACGAGAGCACTTCGGCTCCGCTCCCCGCCAACTGTGTGACTTGGAACAAATCACTTTGCCTCTCTGAACCTCACTCCTTTACTATTTCACTGGGTTAAGTGCTTGCTCACATCTGTTCAGGACATAGTTCTACAAAATATACTAGTCATTGTGCTGATCTCTACTCAGCCTGAAAAGGTAGCCAGCACACAGTCACATTTATTTAACACACGTCTGTTCGTCGCCATTGCAAGAACGGCACCACGCTGAGCTCTGAAGGAGTCCCTGGGACAAAGGAGAAGGCTTTGGGTTTGCAGATTGCTGGTGTGGAAGGATTGTCAAGCTCCCTGAGGGAGCCATTGACTTGGAAAAGTTTCCTGTCCGTGATCATTTTCGGTAAAAAAAAAAAATAAAAGAATCTCCATTCATCTTACCCCTTATTATTTTCTTTCTTCTTGAAGTATTGAAAGGCAAGACCAAGGTGCACCATTTCCAGAGGCTAGCTGTTAGGCAAGGAAAAAAGAAGTATCTCTTAATCTGTTCCAACCTGCAGACAGCTTTGCTGTCTGCCCAGAAGGTACAAGGGAAGTGGGCAGGTGAGCGGAGCAGAGCTGGACCGACCGCCTTGCTTTAAAAAAAATCTATCTGTGAGTCTGTTTCTATTTTGTTTGTTAGTTTATTTTGTTCATTAGGTTCCACATGTGAGGTAATCAGACTGGCACTTGTCTTTCTCTGGCCCATTTCACTTAGCATAGAGAGAGAACAGACTGACAGCTGTCAGAGAGAAGGAGGGTTGCAGGGCGGGGTGAAAAAGGTGAAGGGATAAAGCAAAATACCTGGTAGACACAGACAACAGTATGGTGGATGGAGAACACACAATCTATAAATATAAAACCCTAAGTGACCATTATGACCGAACAACCTGAACGACCTATCGACCAGTCACTATGACGTGCACTGATCACCAGGGGGCAGGTGCTCAATGCAGGAGCTGCCCCCTAGTGATCAGTGTGCTCCCACAGCCAACCTCCCATGGCTGGCCAACCTACCCGGGTCCCTCCCCATGGCCAGCCAACCTCCTGTGGTCCTTATCCCTGGCCAGTCCCTCCCCCTCTCCCCCCCCCCCCCCGGGCCAGGAGGCCCCAATCGGCCAGGCCCCGATTGGCTGGGCCCTGATGAGGACTGGGCCAGATGGCTCTGATCGGCCCTGATCATTGGCCAGGTCTAGGGACCCTACCTGTGCACAAATTCATGCAACAGGTTCTAGTACAATATAAAATATATTATAGAATTGTATACCTGAAACCTGTATAATTTTATTAACCAATGTCGCCCCAGTAGATTCCATAAAAGGAAAAAATCATTACTGAAGTCATCAGTCAAGGTGGACCAGACCAACTGCGGACCCAGTTATTGCAGGAGTCAGTCAGTTGGGAACAAGCCCAGGGCCTCCCCTCCTTTCTTTCTCTACTCATTCTCCTTTGCAACTTCCCCCTTTAATTCCCCACTCTGCTGCCTTCTTGTGGCTGTGTTTTGCATTTTCTCCTCTCTCTTCCTGCTTCCCTCGCTTTCTCTCTTCTGTTTCCTGCCTCCCTCCACCCCCACTCTCTTCCCCTTCCTCTTCCTCTCCCTCCTTCTCTTCTCTCCCTGAACTTTGCATCTCTATGCTCCTCCTCTTCTGTTTTCCATACCTCAGTCTCCTCCTTCTCTCTTTGCCATTGTCTTCCCTCTTCTCTCTGTCCCTTAAATAGGATGGCTGCTCTCTGTCATACCACTGCGTTTTCTTAGTGATGCTTCACCTAGGGCACTGCAATATGGTAATTTGGTAGGAAGTGCTCCTTTAAGCCACACCCTTGGTAGTCCCTTAGGTTTCCATTCCATAAGAATTCACAATGCTGAAGACACTTCACTCCCTTTACTCACAAGCATCTCCCCTCACTCTCGCTGTGTCCATATGACACTTTTTGAATTCAGACACTCCCTACAACATGGTCATGTGAGACTCCTAAGGCAGGAGGGAAGGTCAGACATTTTCCCATTAGGGAATATTAACCTAGCCTACAATTACTACTTAAATTGTATGCAATGGCCTGCAAATGCATATGTGAATCTGCTGTTTTCTTTCTGGGAAATCAGTTTGGGGGCACTTTCTCTCCAGAATCTGCCAGCAGAAAAGGAAAGCAGTAATCCAGAGACCTTATATGACAGCTCTATTCATTGACACACTCTGGGTTAGACATTGATGAGTAAGCCTCATACAGATTATCTTCTTTAAACCTGACAGTTATCCCTGAATAGACATACTTCTTATTCCCATTTTACAGATGAGAAAGCTAAGAGTGGAGGAGGGTAGAAACTTGCCCCAGGTCAAACAACTGGGAGATGACAAAACAAAAAGATGGCCACTCCTGCAGGTGGGACCAAGCACACCAGTGATTAAACTGAGTCTAAAGGCTCTTCCTGTGAATCCTATACCCAGGGGTCCATACAACTTGACTGTGACCTCTTCTGTGGAGGCATGAGCCTTTCTAGGATGCAGTGTTTCCATTGATAACATAAAGAAGCTTATCTTATCCCACAATAACATGGAGTGTTAGCTGTCAACACATGGTTTGTTAACTGCTAGAAGTTCCTTCCTTAGGCCACAGAAGTCCCACAGGTGGATTCAGACATACAGATCTTAGGCGACCAGGCCATCAAGTGAAGAACTCTTGGAAGTAGCAAACAACACAACAATGTTGGCCTGAATCTTTTTCTTTTCACTGTCTGCACATGTGCATGTGTGTGTGTGCATGTGTGTTTGTGTGTGTGTACATGCAGACATGTGCAGAGAGAGAGAGAATACACAGAGCATAAGCATCCAAATGTCCGATTTTAAAAATGACTATCATTTACTGAATGACATGTACTAACAGCCCTGCTAGGAATTTTAATCACTTACCACCTTTATCATTATGAGGACCCTGACAAGGAAGCATTATTCCCCCCATTTTCCAAATGATAAAACTGAGGTTTAGAGAGGTGGAGGAACAGTCCATAGGCCAAATGGGCCATCAGTGGGTCTGGGGAGAGCCTGCCCTGCCGCTCTTCCTTCCTCCATCAGAAAGGCACTTCCTCAGGAGGGCAGATGACCCTTGCGACCCTCTGTGTTCCTGCCCTTATTTCAGTAGAGTCTTAGGATTCAGAGTGGTTAACTTAGTTGCTGAAGGAACAAGATAGGGCCAGTTCGCCACCACATACACAATCCTATTTCCATTTTCAGGAATTGGAGAGAAAAAATAGAGAGAGATCGAAAACAAGCCTTGGTCATTTTTAATTTATCATCTCTTTGTCAGGGAATTTTGACTTAACATTGATATTGCATTTTCTCTCTGCACCTAGAATTGCACACCAAGATCAGGGGAGTGGAGAAGATCTGTTAAAAACAGGGTCCTTGCTTATTTATGGTAATTAAAAGCAATAAATATCCTTGCCCACAATGCTAAAAACCTCAGCTAGCCAGTGGGTCAATACTGTTTCCCTGATTAGGATGGTAATAAATCTTTATTCCTTCTGAGTCAAACTAAGGAAGGGGTTTTTATTCATGAATTCTGTGACCAGGTACTGCGGCACTTTCTCAGCAGACACGCCTGGATTGAAGAGCTTCTCCACCACGTGTGTTCTGTGCCCTCCGTCAACCTGCTCCCCAGCTCTGTCCTTGCACGGCTTTGTGTTAATGCCACAGCAGTCTCCCTCTCCAAATGGCCGGATGGCAAGAGGCATGGGCGGCCCTCTTCCTCCTCACCATCCCAGTAGCCCGGCGCATTGTCACTTCTGGTGGAAAACAGGACTCAACTCTGCACCTTCAAGCTCTTCTTTCTCCAAGGCTGCTTTCTGACAAGAACGGCATTGCTCTGAGCCAGCGGGTTTTTCAACCGTGTGCCTCACCGGGCACACTGGCATGCACGGGAACCTTTAAAACATGCGATGCCTGA
Organism: Corynorhinus townsendii; assembly: GCA_026230045.1. Taxonomy (NCBI): domain Eukaryota; kingdom Metazoa; phylum Chordata; class Mammalia; order Chiroptera; family Vespertilionidae; genus Corynorhinus; species Corynorhinus townsendii. The sequence continues at coordinate 163,513,830 of JAPDVU010000005.1, read as the reverse complement.
CTATTTAGTCAGGGGCACTGACCTCTTTCCCCCTCGACTGTCAAGTAAAAAAATGACAACAGCCAACACAACAAGAGCCATTGGTCTGGATGAATCAAATTATACCTACTTTTTCTTTTGTCAGATCAGAAAAAATATAGAGAAATTTTTGGATTGTCACAGAATTGTAGTAATTAGCTTATGTGTGCATGAGATGAAAAAGGCCACTGCCCTGATCCATTACAACTGTTTCTGTTCTCTTGAATCCATTCCGTCGTGATTACCTTTTTGAAGATGGGTGTTTCCTAAGTTTGTGTCTAGTATTTGTTTTGTGTTTATCTGTGAACAACGCCGCTCGTTTAGGCAGCTGGGTTGCCTCTGTCCCCTCTGTGAGTGGGGACAGTGAGTAAGACTTTCAGGAAAACCCAGACGAAGGCAGAGCTCACGTGCCGAGCCCTTCTCTTTGGGGGGTCACTGGAGGGAAGCTGTGCAACCTTTGGGGAAGTCATTTCAGTCTCTGGGCCTCGATTTCTAATTTCTACAAACAAATGGGTCTTCTGAAGCCCACTACTGTTTCAGAGCTCCCTTACCCCCATGACCTCCGTGTCAACTCCTGCTTGGGGAAAGCAATCCTGGGAAGAGTGGACACAGCGAAGAAGTAGTAGCATCTCACAAGTTGAGCTGCTCTGATAAACCCACACTCCTCCCCTTGACAAGAAGCAGGGACCTGCCTCTGCTCCTTGGAGCTGATTTTATATATACAGCTTATGCTAAGTTCAAGTTGCCTCAAAAAACACCACTCCTACTGGGGTGACTGGGGGTCAGCTTTAACATTTAGCTAACACAGCACAATGTGTATCAGGCTCGCTTAGAGATAAACACATGAATGTTCATAAGACACACTCAGAAACAGCAACATTCTAAAGGTTTCTGGTCCAATTTACTCCTATGCAACAATACACATTTTATTTTCTATGGGGAGGAAAAAAATACCTCAGAGAATAGGTTTGCTGAATAAGATAGACCCTTTTCATGCTTATTTATTGAATCACAGGTAAGCTCTGAGATGCTTTATGCTAAAGAGGACTCTGGGTAAACAGTGGGGAATGTCAAGAGTAACTGCATCCCCGTGAATAACAGTATAGAAAAATTGCTGGCTCAAATGAAGACGATATAGCAAACCTCATTGCTTGTATGTCACTATATTCCCAATTCATTATTCCGTGCCACACTTGTAAACTTGTAGCACTTTGCATTATTTTTCTTTGGGAGACCTAGGCTGGCTGAGAAGGGGAAAGAAGTGCATCCAATTTGGAATTCAGGAACAATGGTGGGTCATAACAATGGAGAGAATGCCAGGTCAGGACTCAGAGGCAATGCTAAGCCCTGCTCTGGATCAATGGAGGGACTGAACCTGGGTCAGAGAATTCAGGGTCAGTGGCTGCCATTCCCAGTGGATCACAGCGCCTGTGGGCAATGATGGGACTCAGTAACTGTAAATAGAACTTGGCCACAGCTCTGACTTTCCAAGGTAAAGTCACAGTTCTTCTATTTAGAAAAGAGATGGTGGAGAAATAGGTGAGAAAACATCACCCTGCTTTTGGTTCTAAATCTTATCCTAACAGTGAGCAGGGAGGGCCCCTAATTCATCATCTGGTCTCTATTCTAAAGGGTCAAGAAAGGCATTCATGGACACACACACACAGTATGATATATCAACAGGCTAAAGAAGAAATATCATATGATCAGGTGCAGAAAAACATTTCACAAAATTCAACACCTGTTCATGATAAAAAGCTCTCAGGAAACTGAGAATATTGAAGAATGCTCTCAAGTTGATAAAGAACATCTACAAAAACTTGCAGCAAATATTTTACTTAAAGTTGAAGCACTGAATGCTTCCTCCCTAAGACTGGAACAAGGAAATGGTGTCCACTTTCACCATCCTTATTCAAAATAAGACTGAAAGTTCTAGCCAGTGCCATAAGGCAAGAAAAAAAATCAAAGGCATACAGACTGGAGAGGAATAGATAAAACTGTCCCTATTTGCAAATGGCATGATGGCCTACATGGAAAATCTCAAGGAATCTTCAAAACACTAGAAAAAATAAATTCAGTACAATTACAAGAGATAAGATCAACACACAACATCATTCCAATTTCTATCTATTAATAATGAACATGTAGAAACATAAGAAAACAATACTACTTACAATTGCTCCAAAGAAAATAAATGCTTAGGTATAAATGTAATAAAACATGCACATAATCTGTATATTGAACATTATAAAAAACTGCTGAAAGAGACCAAAGAAGACCTAAATCCATGGAGAGATGTGCTGCTGTGTGGAAGACCCCCTGAAGAGAATAAAATCGCAAGGTACAGAATGGGAGGATATACTTGCAAGCCACATATTCAACAAAGGACTTGTATCTGTATCAGGAACTCTTAAAACAATACTAAACAATTCAATTAGAAAACAGGCGAAAGACACAGACATTTCACTAAGGAGCGCAAAAAAACAAAACAAAACACCAACATGAAAAATGTCTGGCATCATTAACTGTTGAAGAAATGGAAATTAAAACCACAATGAGATATCCATACACCCGTAGAAAGGCTAAAATAAAAAACAGTGAGAATACCAAATGCTGGCAAGGATATGGAGAAACGAGATCACCTGCACCTTACTGTGGAGAATGGCATTGGGCAGACACTCTGGAAATAAGAATGCATTTTTCTGTAAAGTTAATCAGGCACTTGCCAAACAACCCAGCAACTGGACATTTCTCTCAGAGAAATGAAAACTTAAGTTTATACAAAAACCTATACATAAATGTTCAAGCAGCTTTGTTCATAATATTTTATATTCATAAGAGTCCAAAACCGGCAACAACCCATTGGGTGAATGATTAAGAAAACTGGTATAGCCAAACCATGGAATACTAGTCAGCAATAAAAAGGATCAAACTCTTAGTTCACATAACAGCTTGGACAGACCTCAGGGAATTCTAATGTGTAAAAGAAGCCAACATCTCAAGATTGCATACTGCTTGATTCTATTTATATAACACAAACTGACAAAATTATAGCAATGGAGAATCGGATTACCAAGAATTAGGGAGAATGAGGGAGAGATGGCGGGATGAAGGGACAGAGGTGGGATTTTTTTAAGAGTTTTCAATGGAGATTAGTATGACCCATTGGTGATGCCAGGATCTGACCTGCTGGTGATGTCTGGATTGGTATGACCTACGGGTGATACCAGGAGTTGTGCTTTAGGACCGTGGGGTGGCGTGCCGGCCTAGAGGATAACAGATGGTGTCCTGGACAGTAAAGGAAGGTCGTGTAACCAGGTGGTGTGAACTTCATCGGTTGGAAGGGGCCTTAGAGCAAAGAGAATTCCAGGCCTGCCTCCCATGTTACAAAAGGAAGACCATGTCCAATAAATAAAAGCTTTGTTTCCCAAATGACAGTATCCTTACACAATCATCAAGGTATCTGTCCTAACTAGATTCTACCTGTACTATTATATATTCAGTGCCTTTGTTCAAACTGGCTCAGGTCTGAGATAATAAACATTTGCATAAAGTAAGAATTCTGACTACATACTACCTAAAGCCATCTGGCGCCCCATCAGTCACACATATAACACACTTTGTAAAGAGAAAGGTAGGGGGGAGAGAGAGAGAGAGAGAGAGCAAAGGGCATTCTGAGCAGAAGGCACTGCCGGAGCTAGAGCGCAAAAGCATGAAAGAGCATGTTGTGTTTAGAGCCAGCAGAGACTGGAAGGGGAGGGTTGTTGCAGGAGGGAGGGTGGGAGATACAGTGGGTGATGGGGCTAGAGGAGAAAGGTGGGGGCAGGCGGATGGTGAAGAAGGGATTGGAATAATCTAAGTCCACGCCACTCCTTTTGTTCCTCTCGCTCAGGCGGAAAGACTGGGCAAGTGTCCTGGGGACTGCAGTTCGCCTCTCTCCCTGGGCTGCAGAAGTGTGGGCAGTCATGTGTGGCTGTGCTAACACTACATGAGTAAATCCAATCCCCCAGTCCCTTCAGGCTGCACACCTCGCCGCTTCCACGGCTTCCCTATGCTGATTTGCATCCAGGCAGGTTGTGTAAACAAGGCTGTTAGGGGACTATAAATAACCACAGCCGGATTGTGGTTCGATAGTCTGGCCTAGGGAAATCAGAATTTCCACTTATCTCCCACGCCAAGGTGAAGCCTCTTAACTGCTCACAGGATTCTCACCCTCAGCCTCCCAAGATGCTGCTTTGTAACTGTGGCTGGATGGCTTCCTTCTGCCCCGCCCCATCCCTCCTCTACCTGCCCTCATGACCAGATGCTAGCTCCCCGAGTTGTCAAACACAACCACACTCTGTTCTCACTTTGCCTGGGAGGGCTGAGCAGGTGAAAAAAACCCACACTCTCTTAACAGCGATTCCCCATGTATACCTTGACCTCAAAGTCATGCACTAAATCTTATTCCATCATGTGGCCCCCAGTGCTGACTCAGTCTCCAGTTCATGTAGTTGGAGGTGAACATCAGAGTTGTTCAGAGTCTATTCAACCATGCCTGAGTTGAGTTCCAGCTCTACTGCTGTGTGACCTTGGGGAAGTTAATTCAACTTTCTGGGCAGATAATTACACATATCTCTTAGGATTATTGGGAAAAGGAAACCTAATGGTGTATGCTAAATGCGTAACTTGTTTCTGGGATATAGTAAGTGCTAAATAAAGTATAACTATTTTTAGTACTGTTCAATTATGATGATGGTAATGAAGTGTATACTCACCGAACTGATTCAAAGTGTTAATACCTAACCCTAGGTCTCTGTAGACCCATTCATTGCTTTAAAAATGACAGTTAAAAGGGGCACAGAAGAATGCAGAGGCAGCTTCAGTTTAGTGGTAGTGAAATTAGAACATTCAGATCCTAACAAAACTACTTAAAAGTTACAAGACTTCTGCTAAGTTCTCTTAATTATAGATCCATCACTCATATAGCTAAAAATCCCAATAGGTTAACTTAAAGACCAAGTTGGATGATTCCGAAATCTCTGCATTGAGTTATATCTTTCAAGACTTCAATGGTAGCAAGCACGTAGGGAACTCTGTCTGGATATAAAGTGTGGGAAGCAGCATGCATATGAAAACTTCACTCTGTCCCGAGGAACCTGTAACGATTCAGTGTCTTCATTGATGTCTGTAGCGTTCCCTTCACAGTCAGCCCTGGATTCTGGCTCCTGCTCATCTCACTTCCCATCTCCCTAGCCACACACCCATCATCTGGCCTTCTTCCTATTCTTGGAACATTTCCATCTCACTTCACATCAGGGCCTTTGCACTTGCTCTTCTTTCCCTGTTGAGAACTCCTTCCCCCAGAACGTGGCATTTGGGCTCCTTCATACCATGCAGAGCCTGGTCCAATGACCACCTCCTTGAACATCCTTCTCTGATGCCCAAGCCAATAATCTGTCCAGGCATTTTCTGTCACCTGGCCCTTTTGCATTGGCTGCATGACACTTGTTATCTGAATCTGTCATGTTTATTCATTTGGTTACTTGTTTTAATCTGTCTCTCCCACTGACAGTTAAGCATCATGAGGGCAGAAACTTTGCTCATTCATTGCTGTGTCTCAGAGCCTAAAACACACTAGGTTGCTTCAAACATAGGTGTTGAATAAATTGAGTTGGGCTGTAGAGTTTCCCTGGAAAACCTGCAATGCAGATGAGGTTCTAAGATTTACTCAAATTAAAGGAGGCATAATGCCATGCAATGGAAAAGGGGTGAAATCACATTTGTCTGAGCTTCACTGGCCAAGTGGAACTTGTACAGTCACACAACTGTTTTGCATTTGAAGGAGGAGACCCAAGAAGGGAAAAAAGGGACAAAGGACAGAGGACTGGATCAAGAGGAGTCACCAGTGTGCTACTCGCATTTAACAGGATGTTAACAGAGGAGGGAGCGGAGACGACGGAAATGGCAAATGGCTCTTGCGAGCAATACAGTTACCTATGTCCCAAGCATGCAGTCAGACCTCATCCAATTCGGGGCTATCACTTATTGGACATTCGTTCTGTGGCAGCTGCTATGCTAAGCACATTTTTACTCATTATCTCATTTAATGCTCACAATAGTCCTGTGATGTAGGTGGTATCATTATCATCATCATCATCATCATCATCATCGTTACCATCATCATCATCATCTCTATTGTTCTGGTAAAAACATAAATCCCTCACTTCTAAAACCCATTATATTAACAACCAGTCCACACTGCTTGTTCTTCCTGCTGGGCCCCTTGTACCGTAACACAACAATTCTGTATCCCTGCTTTGACCACAGATTTTTAAGCACAGAAAAAAAAAAAATTCTTCAAATATGTTTTAGGAGAAAGCAGCAGGAGGAGGAATTAACATTATCTACTTTGAGATATTTTATAAAAGATCTAATAAAATAAATTCCTCATTGAATTCCTTGCCATGACAAAACCTCATTTGTTCAAATAAATATGTCTGTTTCAGACATATAATGCGTAATATATTGTAGACCACATTGCCCCTTTTCCCCTAGCTATCAGGGAACTCGGAATAAAATTCCATATCTGATCTGAGAAACTGCACTTATTTATTCATTCATTTGTTCAATAACAACTAAAACAAAAGCAGCATAGATGTATAGATGTAGAAATGCAGCATAAACAATTGGTTAAGCACTCTGTTAGCAAAGTAGGTCAGCTCAAAAGCCTCTTCTCTTTATTTCTTAAATGTGTCCCTAAAATACTTAGGAGAAGTTGTTAGGTCATCAGCCCTAGATGAACCAAGTCATAATAACCTTATGTTGCAATAACATCAAAGTAAACATGTTTGGCCTCTTGAGACCTAGTATGACAGAAACACAGCATCCTATATAAGTGATTTCATTCTTTAATGTCAATGCTCATTTCTTAACCACAGTCTGATGAGTCAGAGAATCCCGGGAACTCACGATTCTTCAGAGATGGGCCAATTCATATTTCTTAGGAAAGTGAGGATATTGTGTCAATACCGACCAATCAGTAAAAGTGTATTTGCTGAGATGCCGTGTGTGGTTGGGATGTGCGAACGTGTATTTATTTCATCACTAACTGACAACAGATGACTCTTTCCATACCCATTGGTTGCCAAGTCCTGCCAGTTCTACCCTGAAATAACCCTCCAGTCCCTTCATCACCACAACGTCCTTTCCGACTTGCTGGGCACTTACTGCAGCTTTCTGTGCTGGTCACACAGCACCCAACTCCCAACTGCTGCCCTCTGTCCCTTTAGTCTCTCGCATGCCATTTCCTTGGTTAAACAACCCCATGGGTTCCATGTTCCAATCCAGATGTCTTAGCAGAGCATTCGGAATCCTTCAGATCCATGAACCCCAGTCCTTCCATGTACTCCACCCCTCAACTCACCCACCCGCTGTGGACCAGCCTATTCCTTAGGTCTGGAGAGAGAGGAAGAGATGGCTGGGATCCCAATTTTGAAATCTTGGAGCAGCTGCCTAGTGTGGTTGCAGATTCCAGAGTTAGGTGCACAGCAGCCTAAAGGTTCAGGCTGCGCAATCCATCCGTTTCACTACGTTCTGGTGAGTAAGCCCCAGACTGCCTCACTCTCAATGCCTAATTTTCCTCCTCAATAAAATGGGCATAATCATAGGACCTAACTCACAGGATGGTATTGGAAGGATTAAGTTAGGAAATGCACATAAAGAGCTTAGCGCAGTGCCTGACATGGTTAGAGCTCAGTACATGTCAGCTATGACTATCCTTCCCTGATAAGAATTTGCTCCCAGGTCCTATGTGGACTCTCACTTCTGGCAAGCTGTGCTGACCTGATGTGAAGCATCACAGGTTTCTAGTCTACTTTGGCCTAAGATATTAACTCCAAGAAGACTCAGGTCCATCCTCAATCCCTTTCCCAGCCCACACCATAATCCTGTCCCTTGACATCCTACCATTAAATGGCACTGGGAGGAATGGATAGCTAAGTACCCCCATTTCCCCCACCAAAATCACACCAAGTACGTAAAGGAGGAGGAGGGTTCTGAGATGCAGAGCCACCAGGACAAAGGTGTCTCCTTGCAAGAGGAAAGTCCAAGCCTGGCTTCCCACACCAGCTTCGTGAACCAAGAGAGGGTGAGTCCAAAAACCAAATATCCTGTTCAAGAGCCCAGAATGCGCTACCTCTGTTTGCCCCAAAGAGCACTTCACTTTTTTGTATGGGACTTAATATCACTCTTATCCTTACCCTCATTTGGGCTTCTCCGCTTCCAGTTAGAGAAAGGGCTTGATTCTCCCCCCACCCCACTCTCCCACACACACACCCTATACACACCAAATGCACACAGTTTAGAACCTGCCACTACATACATGCCATCCAAGCCTTTGCTGGGGATTCTCATTCACCTTCGGATGCCCCACTTCCTTTCATTCGTCCACTTAACAGGCTATTATTGAGTAGCTCTTGGGTGCAAGGCACTGAAAGAGATTCAGCACTAAACAAAACAGACCCGCTTACCTCCCAGAGATTACAAAAACAGTCTAGATGAATGGTAAATAAATGTTAAAAAAATACAGAAATAAAAAGGTATGATATCTACCGTAAAGGAAATGATCAAAATGCCATGAGTAAAACAACATGGGCGATGCAATGGCTATGGGGTGGGGGGATCAGGGAAAGCCTCTCTGAGGAGTAACAGTTAAGCTGCAACTTTGAAAGGCAAGCAGAGTTAGCAGGTGAAAGGAGAAGGTGAGGGTTTCAAGCAGAAGAAACAGCATATGCAGAGGCCCCGAGGACTGAGCCAGTGAAAGGGCCACGGAGGCTGGGCAGTGGCATAAGACAACACTGAGAGGGCAGGCAGGGAGAGATTTCCTATTCTATACCTTCAAAGTGCAATTTGAATGTTAGTTCCTCAGCAAAGCTTTCGCAGGCCACCACCCTCTAAGAATGTCTTCCCCGTCTTCTGTGGCTCATACCTCAGTTTTATCTGTCTTCTAGAGTGCATGGGCAATGTTGTACGTATCTATCCCAGGTTGCTAGAGCACACGAAACTTAAGGAGAGGAATTAATCTTATCGGTCTGTTCCTCCACTCTCTCTTGCACCATGCCCAGGACAGTTCAATAAATGTCTGCTGCCTTTCTCTGTGAGATAAAATGTCAAAGGACGGGTTACTCATAACATAGAGAGGAGACTTTTAACATGGCACAGATCACAGTTTGCCACTCTTGCAGGGTGAAATGTGGGCCACGTTTCCTTTGCGTTGCCCAGAACTATTTTTCTGTTTTCTTTCCAGCTGTGTTGCCTAATTAACTTCTTATTAACATTTCCAATCTGAGCAGCTACTAATAACCACCACACCACAAATAACGTGATTCAAAGCTGGTCATTTCACAGGAGAGGGCCATTGAGTGCACTGAAGTTTGATAAATAATGAATGACTATAGGGCATTTAGAAGCTTGTAATTTAAAAACAAAATACGGGCCATAAGATAGATGGAATCACATTGGATCATCAGCCCTGGGTATCTTTCCACACAACAGTTCTTGCAAATACTGAAATCATTTTCTTCAGTCACTGAGCCTGGTGAGAGGACAGTTATGGTGCAGCAACATGTATTCAATATTGGAAAATCCCTCCAGCTAGCCACTGGCCTTGTCTGAATACGTCCAATGGCTGTGTGACAGTCTATGGAGAAGATACATTTTGAATCTGAGAGGTCAAGGGTCAGAATATGGAATGAGGCAATATTTCCCCTGTGTCTTATGAAATAATGGTATCACATCTGATATAAATGGATACTCCATACTAACAAGTGATCTATGGTCTGAAAAACTGGAAAAATTCTAATTCAAACAAAAAATTAGAATGTTTTCCTATTAAGCTGTTAAAAGTCTTTAATATTCTAATATGCATTATGAAATTACATAGATGGGGTTATATTTAATATTTCCCAAATCTATTTGAACCACAGATTATTTTTTCATTGCGTATCTACTGCAATGACTTATAATAATGACTAAAGTATTTTAGCCCCTACAGTAACCACATAAAATGATAAAATTATGGGCTTTGCTTTACTAGTAGAAGGCCTGGGTTCAATTCCCTGCTGAGACCTTTAAAACAACGGTCACCAACCTCTTGGACCTCAAGGACCACTGGTTGGTGACCTCTGCTTTAAAATATATGTCCTTAATAAACTTGTCACTTAACCTTGAAGACTCAAGTTCCTTACCTGCAATGGAAAGTGAAATCATCAGTTTTAATTTCACTGGCTTAATGGGATGATTAAATACGTTAATGGAAATTAACAGCCTTTTTAAGAAGTGTAAGCACCATATAATTTTTGTTTTTATTATTAATAAAGTTCAACATAAAGCCTAAGCATCCAGGAAGATAACGGCAAGCTTGCCAGAGTAGGAAGGTTTAAGGTAGAACCAGAAATCAGCAAGGCAGTATTAGAGCCCTCGGCACACAGGCTCAGGTGTGCTCCTCATGTCAGAACCATGAAGAGCTCCTACTCCTACTGGACAACAGCTCTCCTGGTCATCTGAAGCCCTCTCCTGAGTTCTGTCTTAAGGTAGCCCATAACTACCTACTTGGGTAACTCTTCTGGCCTTAACAGAAGCTGAGATTTATCTAACAAGGATCTACTATGGCTTATGTGGAAGGTCAAGTCTTTCTAAAAGAAAACAGGTACACCCTAGCTGGTTTGGCTCAGGGGACAGAGCGTCAGCCTGCAGACTGAAGGGTCCTGGGTTCAATTCCAGTCAAGGGCCCATGTCTGGGTTGCGGGCTCGTTCTCCAGTGTGGGGCATACAGAGGCAGCCAATCAATGATTCTCTCTCATCACTGATGCTTCCATCTCTCTCTCCCTTCCTTTCTGAAATCAATAAAAATATATACTATATAATAAAAGCCTAATATGCTAAGTGTGTGATCGTCTGGTTGGCCATTCAACCAATCAAAGTATAATATGCTAATGATATGCTAAGGCCGCTCAACCACTTGCTATGATGTGCACTGACCACTGGGGGCAGACACTCCGACTGGTAGGTTAGCTTGCTGCTGGGGTCCAGCCGATTGGGACTGAGCAAGCGAGATGGGCCGGACATGCCCTGGAGTCCTCCCACAGTCCCTCCCCGCTGGCCAACCTCCCACATTCCTCCCCAGCCCTGATCGTGCACAGGTGGGGTCCCTCGGCCTGGCCTGTGCTCCCTCACAATCCGGGACCCCAGGCCAGGTCAAGGGACCCCACTGGTACACGAATTAGTGCACCAGGCCTCTAGTTAAATAATAATAAATAAAAGAACACAAGGTTTATAAAGCCCATCAGGAACCTTAAGGTTTGCACACCTAGACCCTAAGTACTTTTTAAACATTTTTATGATCATGAACTCATTTTGTAAATCTGATGACTATTATGGATTCTCTTCCCAGAAACTGTATTTTCACAAAATTCTAAATATAATAGCAAAGGTTTCATGGATCCCCTAAAGCAGAGGTGGGGAAACTCTTTTCTGCCAAGGGCCATTTGGATATTTAGAACATCATTCGAGGGCCATCAACTACGTCAAACATTTAACTGACTCACTTCTAATGGCTTGGCCAGACCAAATGGCTTCCTTCAGAGGCCTTATCAGACGTTCCCCAACCCTGTCCTAAAGGGTCCCTCACAATTTCCAGATTAACACCATCTATAGAGATATGAAGATTTCCAGAAGGTCATAAAATTTTTAACCACTGTTAATTGTCAATGTAACATTTATTTAGGCATATATCAAAATCTGCCTATTTGAAAGATAATGTAAGGACCTTTACAAATGAATCACAATAATAATTTCATACATTGGTGGGTCACTTTGCAGTATCTTATTTGGTCCCCATAACAATTATATAAGTAAGTCACAGGAAATGTTATTTGATTTTAGTTTATAAAATTCTACCAAAGAAATGTTATGTGAACTGCCCCATACTCATGAAACAAGAAATGGCTCAGCCAGTATTAGGATGAAAAGCAAATGGATCCCAGTTCAGTGGTATCTTAGGGAGTGGAGACAATAGTTGAGGAAAAGGTAAGAGTTCTGCAACTCTAGAAAACTGCATTACCAATAAAGAAATAAAATAAGATGGTGTTACAGATTTCCAATATAAGGCTATTCTTACTTGATATATTCTGGTGTCTATAGAAGGTATTAAAGAGAACAGCCAGCAACCCTTCTGGAACTAAGCCTAAACCTGGCTCAACATAAGAAGACCTACACTTAGAAAAATGTGTAGGCTTTTCCGAAAAATAATAATAATAATAACAAAGAATCCATGATGCAACTATTTTCTTAAAGCATGGCCTTGGAATAAAATAGATCTGGATTCAAATCAAGATATTGGCCATTTATCAGCTGTGTGGCCTTATACAAATTATTCAACATCTTTATCTTCAATTTTCTAATCTTTAAAATACATTGTTAATAATATTTTATGGTAATTAATATTAAGATGAAAAGATATGAAAACAATGAGTACCTGGGACACAGGAGGCTCTCAAAGCCTACCTCTCTCTCCTTGCCCTATCCTTTCTAAGTCATTACCTTGATCATTCTGGGTACTCGGTCTACCCTAACTTTGTCTCTGCAACTCCAAACTACACCCTGCTGTTTGTGTATCAGAGCAGATGGGCAGTTCTCTCTGTGTGGTAGTCATCATAATGCAGAGCGTAATCTTTGTATTTTAGACACTTGTTTCCTTTGTTCTGCTGAAACGCCGGTGCCTTTTCCAGGAGAGTGGCTACCGCAACTCAATTCAATATGGACACACTTCCGTGACGTGTTCATTTACGTGAGGAGACTCTTACTGGGCCTTTGTTTCCAGCCCTCTCCCAGAACCCAATCAGGGGCGTCCTTAATGGAGTCCCTGCAGATGTGTTCTGTGAGGGACTCTTCTGAGCACTTCACAAATAACACGGGACTGGGTGAAAACTCAGCTTTTCTAGGTCATTAAACATTGCTTAACTATTTTTTAAATGTTTTGGAGTCAATAAAAGAATCTTAAATGCTTTTGGGGCCAAGGACTGGTTGCACTAATTTTTTACACCCTAAATGTTTTAAGGGACTCATTTATTCATCTGTCAACTTTTCTCTAAGAGCTTTTCCATGTCCCACAAGCTCCCCCCACAAGCTGTGAAAATTTATGAATTTCTTCATTCATTCTCACCTATACTCTGGCTTCAGACACTACAGATGACCCCAGGAACTGAATGTCCAGACTTAGGAATAAAGAGACCCTTGCACCAGGACTAGCTGATGGCACAACTGTTAAAAATATTGTTGAGAGAAAAAGATGGCAGCTGGCAGGACAAAGGAAGTGAATGAGGGTATGAAAGGAGTGTGTGGATGTGTGTGGATGTGTGTGGTGTGTGTGTGAGTAAGGGACAGTTAAATCTCGCAGGAACAGCAGGGGCTGGCAGACCAGGCTCTCTTGGACAAGGAGGGACTACTACCACTGAGGGCACTTCCTGGACTGCAGGACTCGGACACAGAGCCCACGCCATCTTGAAGGGGACAGTGGCCTTTTCTAGGAACTCATCAGCACCACCACCCAGACAGGACTTTGACACTGCCCGCGACCCAGCAGCCACTCCAGCCAAAATCCTGCTACCCCAGCTGCAGACCAGCAGACCCTGGGACCTCCACCTCCAAAGGTACACCATTCCCACAGCAATAAGTTCATCTTCCCCCTCCCCAGCAGCAGAACTCCGGACACCACTTTCGCGCCTTTCCAGCCATACAAGCATCCAGGGCACACCACTCCCTAGACAGCGCCTGGGAGCCACTGGGAGCCCCTGCTGGATGTGATTCTGTACAGATAAGGACAAATTGCCCTGCAGTAGAAATTCTGAATTTCCTCTGCCTGAATAACTGCCCACAGACACCCCAGCTGTGTAACTTCAGCGCCAAGGCCCCTCAAAGTGCATCAGAGCTCTGCGCTGGCAAACTCACCGCCACAGACGTGCACATTTCCAAAGGGCAGGCACCCTGAGACCATATATCCACAGGTCCTCTGGGGAGCTGCTTTGAGCCCCTGCTGGGTGTGATTCTGTACAGACAAGGACAAGCTGCCCTGCAGTAGAAATTCTGAACTCCCTCCTCCTGAATAACTGCCCACATACATCCCAGCTGCTTAACTTCAGTACCAGGGCCCCTCAAAGTGCATCAGAGCTCTGCGCCGGCGAATGCACCGCCAGTGCACGCATGCATTTCCAACGGGTAGGCACCCTGAGCCCATCTATCCACAGGGCTCTTGTGGGAGCTGCTGTGAGTCCTTGCTGGGTGTGAACTTGGACAAAGAGGGACGCACTCCCCCTAGCAGTAGAAATTCTGAATTCACTCATCCTGGATACCTGCACACAAAAGCCTGAATTACACGGCTTCAGTGCCAGGGCCCTTCAGAGTGCTTCAGCGCCCCTCAATGGCAAACGCACCGCAGGTGCCCATGATCATCCACTGGGAGCATGCGCATATCCACCACAGGTACAGCAGCAAAAGCTGAGTCTGCCCACTGCACAACTACAGAACTCTGGACACCACAGTCACGCCTTTCCAGAACGTAGGCCTCCTGAGACCCATCATCCCAACAGACATTTCGTGGGTGCCACTGTGAGTCCCCACTGGACATGTGTGATTTCAATCAAGGGCGCAAGACAGCAAAAATTGGGACACCCCCTTCCACGGCTGCTGACTTCCAGACACCAAAGTTGTACCTTTCCAGCTCACAGGCCTACATCAAGAGAACCCAAATAGCTCAAGTAGGGGGCTACACTAGATCACCAAGCCCAGGAGACCTGAGAGATCACACCAGTAGCACCATCTCCAAAAGAACCTGAATATCAAACAAATCGGACCTACAATTAAAACGTTACAGCAAAACATGGGACGACAAAAAAGCAATACCCAAAGGAAAGAAAAAGAGGAATCACCAGAAAAGGAGTTAAATGCAATTGAGGCTAGTAGCATATCAGAGAAAGAATTCAGAGTAATGGTTATAAGGATGTTTAAATGGCTGGATGACAAATACACACAACTCATTGACAAATACACACAACTCAGTGAGAACTATAAGGAACTGAATGAGAATGTCACCAACATGAAAAGGAACCAAGAGGAGATGAACAACAACATAGCTGCAATAAAGAACACAATGGAAGGCTTAAACAGTAGACTAGAAGAGGCTGAGGACTGCATCAGCAAATTAGAAGACAAGATAGGAAAAAACACACAAACACTGTGTGTTTTTCCAGCAACTGGAAAGAATACATAAAAAGCAAGAGGAGAGCCTAAGGGAGCTTTGGGACAAAACAAAACGAAACAACATTCGCATAATAGGTATACCAGAAGGAGAGGAAGAGAAGCAAGGAATAGAAAACCTGTTTGAAAAAATAATGACAGAAAACTTCCCTGATATTGGCAAGAAAAAAACTATGCTAGTCCAAGAAGTATATAGAGTCCCAAACAAGTTGAACCCCAAAAGAATGACACCAAGACACATCATAATTAAATTGGCGAACACCAACAACAAAGTAAGAATCTTAAAGGCTGCCAGAGAGAGAAAGAGAGTTACCTACAAGGGATCTCCTATTAAAATATCAACTGATTTCTCAACAGAAACATACCAGGCCAGAAGGGAATGAAATGAAATATACAAAATGATGCAAAGCAAGGGACTGAATCCAAGAATACTATACCTAGCAAGGCTATCATTCAAAATTGAAGATGGAATCAGGAGCTTCACAGACAAAAAGGGACTAAGGGAGTTTATTACCACCAAACCAGCAATGCAAGAAATGCTGAAGGGTCTGCTGTAAAAAGAAGAAATAAGAAGTGAAGAAGGAACACAGGGGTAAAGAATAAAAATGGCGACAAACAAGTACCTGTCAATAATAACTTTAAATGTAAATGGATCAAATGCCCCAATCAAAAGTCATAGGATAACTGAGTGGATAAGAAAACATGACCCATATATCTTCTGTATACAGGAAACCCACCTCAGAAAAAAAAGACACACACAGACTGATGGTGAAGGGATGGAAAAAGGTTTTTCAGGCGAATGGAAATGAAAAAAAAAAAGCTGGGTAGCAATACTTATATCTGACAAATTAGATCTCAAAGTGAAGGACATAAAAAGAGATAAGGAAGGCCACTTCATAACACTAAAGGAAGCAATCCAACAAGAAGAAATAGCTCTGGTAAACATATACACACCCAATACAGGAGCACCCAAATACATTAAAAAAAAAACTCCTGGAGGATATCAAGGGAGAGATTGACAGCAATATAATAGTAGTAGGAGACTTTAATACCCCACTATCACCATTGGACAAATCCTCTAAACAAAAAATCAGCAAAGAAACATCAATCCTAAATGACTCACTAGACCAGATGGAATTAATTGACATCTTCAGAACATTTCACCCCAAAGCCACAGAATATACATTCTTCTCAAGTGCACATAGGTCATTTTCAAAGATAGACCATATATTGGGTCACAGGCAAAGTCTCTTCAAATTCAAGAAGATAGAAATCATAGCAAGCATCTTCGCAAATCACAGTGGCATAAACTGGAAATCAACTACAATAAAAACAATCCAAAAAAATCAAACACATGGAGACTAAAGAGCTTGCTATTAAAAAATGACTAGGTTACCAGAGAGATCAAAGAAGAAATAAAAAACATCATGGCAACAAATGACAATGAAAACACAACAATCCAAAATCTATGGGACACAGTGAAAGCAGTTTTGAGAGGGAAGTTCATAGCTCTACAAGCCTACTGCAAAAAAACAAGAAACAATGGTAATAAATTACTTAACCCTACAACTCAGAGAGTTAGAAAGAGAGAAACAAGAAAAGCTCAGTGTAAGCAGAAGGAAGGAAATAATAAAGATCAGAGCAGATATAAACAACGTAGAGACCAAAAAAATAATACAAAAGATCAACGAAACCAAGAGCTGGTTCTTTGAAAGGATAAACAAGATTGATGAACCTCCAGCCAGGCTCACCAAGAAGCAAAGAGAGAGGACCCAAATAAACAAAATCAGAAATGATAGAGGAGAAATAACAACAGAACCCACAGAAATACAAAGATTTGTTTAAAAATACCATGAACAACTCTATTCCAACAAACTGGACAACCTGGAGAAAATAGACATATTCCTAGAAAAATACAACTTTCCAAAACTCAATCAGGAAGAATCTAAACATCTCAATAGGTCAATAACTATGGAAGAAATTGAAGCAGTCATCAAAAAGCTTCCAGCAAACAAAAGCCCGGGGCCAGACGGCTTCACAGGAGAGTTTTACCAAACATTCAAGGAAGAACTTAAACCTATCCTCCTCAGACTATTCCAAAAAATTCAAGAGGAAGGAACACTTCCGAGCTCATTCTATGAAGCCAGCATCACCCTAATACCAAAACCAGATAAAGACAACACAATGAAAGAGAATTACAGGCCAATATCCCTCATGAGCATAGATGCCAAAATCCTCAACAAAATTCTAGCAAATTAGATTCAGCAATACATCAGAAAGATCATACACCATGACCAAGTAGGATTTATCCCAGGAATGCAAGGATGGTACCATATCTGCAAAACAATAAACGTGATACATCACATAAACAAATTGAGAGATAAAAATCACATAGCCATATCAATTGATGCAGAAAAAGCATTTGACAAAATTCAACACCCATTTTTGATAAAGGCTCTCAGCAAGGTGGGAATAGAAGGATCATACCTTAACATAATAAAAGCTATATATAATAAATCCATGGCTAACATCACATTCAATGGGCAAAAACTAAAACCATTTCCCCTAAAACAGGAACAAGACAGGGATGCCCAATCTCACCACTCCTGTTTGACATAGTACTGGAAGTATTAGCCATTGCAATTAGGCAAGAAGAAGAAATAAAAGGCATCCAAATTGGAAAAGAAGAAGTAAAACTCTCCTTATTAGCAGATGACATGATACTGTACATAAAAAACCCTAAAAACACCATCAAAAAACTATTAGACTTAATAAGTGAATTTGGCAATGTAGCAGGATACAAAATCAATGCCAAAACATCTATGGTATTTCTATACACCAATAGTGAACTTACAGAAAGAGAGACTAAAAAAGCAATCCCATTTACCATCGCACCAAAAAAATTAAGATACCTAGGAATAAACTTAACTAAGGAGGTAAAAGACCTATATGTAAAAAACTACAGAACACTGAAAAAAGAGATAGAGGAAGACATAAACAGATGGAGGAACATACCATGATCATGGATTGGTAGAATCAACATCATTAAAATGTCCAAACTACCCAAAGCAATCTATAGATTCAATGCAATCCCCATTAAAATACCAACAGCATATTTCACAGACCTAGAAAGAACTCTCCGAAAATTCATCTGGAATAAAAAAGACCCCAAATAGCCACAGCAATCCTGAGAAAGAGGAACAAAGTAGGTGGGATCTCAATACCAGATTTCAAGCTGTATTACAAAGCCACTGTTCTCAAAACAGCCTGGTACTGGCACAAGAACAGGCATATAGACCAATGGAATAGAATAGAGAATCCAGAAATCAACCCAAACAACTATGCTCAACTAATATTTGACAAAGGAGGCATGAACATACAATGGAGTCAAGACAGTCTCTTCAATAAATGGTGTAGGGAAAATTGGACAGATACATGCAAAAAAATGAAACTAGATCACCAACTTACATCATACACAAAAATAAACTCAAAATGCATACAGGACTTAAACAAAAGATGGGAAACCATAAAAATACTAGAGGAATCCATAGGCAGAGAAATCTCAGACATATGTCAAAGCAATTTCTTCACCAATAACGTTCCTAGGGCAATGGAAACTAAAGAGAAAATAAACAAATTGGACAACATCAAAATAAAAAGCTTTTGCACAGCAAAAGAAACCATCAACAAAACAATAAGAACGCCCGCTGTATGGTTGAACATATTTGCAAATGTTATCACTGATAAAGGTTTAATCTCCAACATTTACAGGGAACTTATACAACTTAATAAAAGGAAGATAAATGATCCAATAAAGAAAATGGGCAACAGACCTAAATAGAAACTTTTGGAAAGAAGACAGAAGGAAGGCCAAGCATATAAAAACATGCTCAAAGTCACTAATTATCCGAGAGATGCAAATCAAAATGACAATGCGGTACCATCTCACACCTGTCCAAATGGCTATCATCAACAAATCAACAAACCACAAGTGTTGGTGAGGATGCAAAAAAAAAGGAACCCTCATGCACTGCTGGTGGGAATGCAGACTGGTGCAGCCACTGTGGAGAACAGTATGGAGTTTCCTTAAAAAACTAAAAATGGAACTCCCATTTGACCCAGTAATCCCACTTCTAGGAATATATCCCAAGAAACTAGAAACACCAATCAGAAAGGATATATGCACCCCTATGTTCACAGCAGCACAATTCACCATAGCAAAGATTTGGAAACAGCCTAAATGCCCATCGGCAGATGAGTGGATTAGAAAACTATGGTACATCTACACAATGGAATACTACGCTGCTATAATAAAGAAAGAATTCCTACCATTTGCAGCAGCATGGATGGAACTGGAGAGCATTATGCTAAGTGAAATAAGCCAGGCAATGAAAGAAAAATACCACATGATCTCACTCATTTATGGAAAATAAAGAACATTATAATCTGATGAACAAAAAGATAGATACAGAGGCAGTAAAACATCAAACAGACTGTTAAATTACAGCGGGAAGGTTGGGGAGTGTTGGGGACAGGGGGAAAGAGATCAGTGGAAGGACTTGTATGCATGCATATAAGCACAATCAATGGACATAAGACACTGGCGGCAGGTGGGATGAGGGCATGTGACAGGGGATAGGGGAGGCTGGGGGAAGGTCAATGGGGGGAAAAAAGGACATATATGTACTACTACATGTAACACTTTAAACAATAAAATACAATTTAAAAAATTATTGTTGAGATCGTTATGAGTGCAAAGTTGTGAGTTCTGTGAGATTTTCCAGGATGAGGGGATGGAATGAATGGACTGGTTCCCTGATAAGATTGTTATCTTAATGTAGGGGTGTGCTTTTTAATACCAGCAAGGTTTTGGATCCTAACCCAAAAGACCTTACTTCTTCTTTTATTTTATTTTTTGAGGTTTTTATTTTTATTTTTTATTTATTGATTTTTATTTATTTTTTTTTAGAGAGAGAGAGAGGAAGAGGGGAGAGAGAAGTATCAATTTGTTGTTCCACTCATTTATACTTCTAATGGTTGATTCTTACATGTGCCCTGACCGGGGATTGAACCTGAAACCTTAGCTTATCGGGATGACACTCTAAGCAACTGAACTAACTGCCCAGGGCTCAGAAGACCCTACTTCTGATAGGTCCCCAGAACAAACAAGTCTGAGAGATGGACCCATGGGTTCTGGCCAAAGGTACTAATTTCAACAGTCTCTATGCAGAAGGCTTCTTTGTCTGCAATGAGTATTTAAATTGTCCTCCATTGCATGTGGGCTCTCTGTGTAGGGGCTAGGGGTTTTTGGCTCATGTATCAGATATAAGAACTGCTAAGCAGACCATGTTCAAGCAAAAGTGGCCAATCACATGTGGAATATTTCCTAATCATCTTGTCCATTCCTTGAAGAAAACTGGGAGGGAAAAAGGGAGGGCAAAAACCCTTCCACTTCTCTTATATCCTCCCCTTAGAGAAGAACAATATCTTTACACACTTGCCTGCCCATACACACAGCTTTCCTAGGGGACTAAGTCAGCACCCAACTTTCAACCTCTCTCAAATGCCTTAACCCAATAAGAAAGCAGGTCTCCAGAAAATGGATCAAGGCTTAACACTAATGTTAGAAATTTCAGAAATAACAAGAAAAAACATCATTGACGAGGTTGATGTCCTTCCTTAAATTATACAAGGTGGAAGCCATATAGAGACCAGAAGACCTGGATTCTAATTTCAGTTCCATTCTTTGCTAGCTGTGTGACCTTAAGGAAGGCACTGTACCTCACTGAACCCTGGGATATTCATGAGGAAGGTGAGAAAATAATTTCTGAACCAAATTATGTGGTCCAGAATCTTTGGAAAGGCTTTGGAATGTAAAAGTAATCTAGATTAGTAATAATCCTGTGATGATGCAGGTCAGGCAGATCATCTTACTTTCAATTTACAGATTGAAGAAATCCAAGGTCACAAAATTACTTTTCTCAGGATTCAAAACTAGCAAGCAACAGAAATGAGACTTGGAGCCACACATCCCGCATCCCTTTTGGAGATCTTTGCATTGTAACAAGCAGCCTTTCTCCAGAAAAACAAATGAACTGAAATGTGACTTTCTTGTTTTTGTTACTTGTTTTATTTGTTTTTATTGTGACAAGAACATTTAATAGGAGATTTATTCTCAATGAAGTTTTAAGTGTATAATACAGTACTGTTAGCCCCATGCACGGCACCGCACAAAAGATCTCTAAAAAGTTACTCATCTTACATAACTGAAATGTTATACCCCTTTGAGTTGCAACTTCCCCCATTTCCCCTGTCCCCAACCCTGGCAACCACCATTCTACTTTCTGCTTCCAGGAGTTGAACTATTTTAGATAGCTCATGAGTGAAATCATATAGCATTCCTTCTGTGTCTGCCTTCTTTCATTTAGCATAATGTCCTCAAGTTTCACCCATGTAGTCACAAATGGTAGCACTCCCTTCTGAAACTTTCAACCAACTCTTTGTTTTGTTGAGATTTTTCTACAGTTTATTCTCTATTTCATTTATCTCTATGCTACTTTTTATTATTTTCTTCCTTCTGCAACCTTTGGGTGAGTTTGTTACTCTTTTTTCTAGTGCTCTGAAGTTAACGTTAGGTTTTTTATTTGAGTTCTTTCTTCTTTTTTAATGTAGGCATTTATTGCTATAAACTTCCCCCCAATACTCCTTCTGCTTCATCCCACAGGTTTTGGTGTGTTGTGTTTTCATTTTCTCTCAAGATGTTTTCTAATTTCCCTTGTGATTTCTTCTTTGACCCACTGGTTGTTCACAGTGTGTTGTTTAATTTCCACATATTTGAGAATTTTCCAGTTTTCCCTCTGCTATTGATTCTACTTTCATCCCATCGCAGTCAAAATACTGGGTATGATTTCAATCTTCTTAAATCGGTTAGGAATCATTTTGTAACTCAACCTGTCATCTATCCTGGAAAATGTTCCACATGAACTTGAGAAGAATGTATATTCTGTTGCTGTTTTGAGTAATGTGACATACATGTCTTGTAGGTCCACTTGGTCTATATTCAAGTCCACTGTTTCCTTATTAATTTTCTCTCTGGATGTTCTATCCATTATTAAAATTGGGCTTTAAAGCCTCCTAGTACAATTGTGTTGTTGTCTACATCTCCTTTCAATTCCATGAATGTTTGCTTTATATATTTAGGTATTCTGATGTTGGGTGCATATATATTTATAATTATTACATATTCCTGGTGAATTGACCCTTTTTTTTTCATTATACAATGCCCCTTTTTTCCTCTTGTGAACTTAAGTCATTATCAGCTTAAACCAGGCTATATATAACCATAACATCTCTATATATAAAAGCCAAGCAACTGGACCAACCAGAATGATGGGTTGCTATGACACACACTGCAGCCAGTCAACCAGCCTGATGAGGGCGGGGCTGGCCGGCCAGCCTCCCGTGGCCCCTCCTCCTGGCCGGCACAAATTGGCCCCAATTGGGGCAGACCGGCCAGAGCCACCCATGCACGAATTCATGCAACCAGGGCTCTAGTGTTTTATATAAGTGCCATGGTAACAACAACAAAAATATCTGTAGAATCTACACACAAAAAAGAGAATCAAAATGTAGCTACTCAAAAATAAATAAAACACAAATGAATACAGCAAGAGAGAAAAGAACAAAATAAATGCAAGACAGATAGAAAACAATTAACAAAATGGCAATAGTAAGTCCTTCCCTATCAATAATTACTTTAAATGTAAATGGATTAAACTCCCCAATTGAAAAATACAGAGTGGCTGAATGGATTTAAAAAAAAATACCATAAGATCCAACTAAATGCTGTTTATAAGAAACTTTTAAATGCTGTTTAAAAAGATTTAAGAACACATATAGGCTGAAAGTAAAAGGATTGAAAAGGATATTTCGTGCAAATGGGAACAAAAAGAGAACAGGGATAGCTAGACTTGTATGAGACAAAATAGACTTTTACTAGTAAGTCAAAACCTGTCACTGTCACTGCTTCCTGTTGGTCCTTCTTTGTAAGACTCACAGCATGCTAAGAGGTACAGAGGAAGTCAGCTGTTTCAGATAAACAAAAGCTTTGGGAAATTTTTATTTACCTCATCCATCTCTGTATGCTATAAAAGAACGGTCTGTGTTCACGCAGGTTTACTCCCTCAGCAGAACTTTTTGGTAGAAGCAAGTGGAGTTTTGGCACCACAGGCATAGGGATGAACCACAATATAGGGATATGGGGAGACCTAAAGGCACCAGGAAAGAGGTCATAAATCTCATTCCTGGACTGAGGTTTAGAGACAAGGTAAGGGAGGGGCTAAGGACAATTTCTGCTCCCATAACTCAACAAGAAATAAAAAACTGGAAATTTAAAGGTTTCTGTTTTTAAGCCACAAATCCATAACATCAAAATAGTCCTATCAAAGCATCCTATTCTCTTTTTCAATCCTCTTCTCCAGTACCTGGGGTTTTATAAACCTCAACAGAGCTTCCATTTCCACCAGTCCTATCATAACCTCACACTTCCCTGGAACTACCCAACACTCCTGGCATTTGCAGACAAGGCCAGGGCATGCCCTGCTGCCGCTCCCTTTATTTTTTCCAGAATGCATTGCAAAATCCATCGCCTTTACCTCTGTTCTCCTCGACCCCTGATTCTTCACCCTTTCCCAAGCACCCTTACTAATTCTGATGTGAGAAAGCTACACAGTATCTATGCATAAAAAATCAGCAGCATCTATGCACACAGTAGGCAGTAAACTGGCACTCACTTAAAACTGAAATGAGTTGCAGGAAGCCCTCTCCAGGAAAACACCTCTGCTACCAGACCACTGGCCTCAGTCTCTCCTGGAGTCCGGAGGCCTTTTTGCACCAGAACTGCATGCAAACACACACCACGTACTCCATCAGGACACACGCTGTGTATGAGGGAGTTTATTCCACAGCCAGCAGAGCACCAGCATAACTTCAGAGCCCACTGCAGCCGGTGGCTTTAGCTGCAAGAACAAGCAAGCAGAGGTGTGAGTGGGAGGAAGAGACAACAGATCCAGAAAAGTGAAAGAAGGGACTCCAGGTTGTGCAGGAGGATGGAAGGAGGGAGACAGAGCTGGGCTCACTATGCTGCCACATCTGAGCAAGCCGAAGAGGCTGCTGAGGAAGGGAGGCAGCCCTGATTCATAAATCAAAATCCTAACTGGGAGAGCATGTGTTGAAAGGGTTGTGTGTAAATTTCTTTCAAAGCTGATGACACTGTTTCCTCCCTTAAAATGGAAAGTCCAGGGAGGAAGAAATTTAAGTGCTGGGGCTGGCACCACCTAACCTGTCAAAGCATGAATGGCGGAGCGACCAGCAGGGATGTCAGATACATAGGAAGTAGTTACCAGCTTGGACCTTCCTCCCGGAGAAACCTGGTTTCGTGTTGCAGCTGTGTCATCTTGGGTGCGTTACTGGCCCCTCATTTTACCTATCTGGCTAAGTGCCCCTTGCCATAAAACAAAGAGAAAATGTCTTCCTGGAAGGATTGACACCAGAGTTAAATGAGATCTTGCAGAAAATAAACACTCAATAAAATAAGGCAAACTTAAAACAATTTGGGAAAACATCTCAGAGCCTGCTGCAGAGATGAAGAGGAAAACAACAGAATAACCATCTCCATCCGTGGAGCTTTACAGGGGTTAGAAAGCCCTTTGAGAGCCAGTGCTTACGACGCAGGGATCGCTGTTAGTGTGGTGGCTGAGAGCAAAGGCTGCAAAGCGGGACTCCCCCCGAGTTCCACACTTGCACCTGAGACCTGCAAACTGTGGGCCGTGAGCATCTCCTCACCTACTGAACTGCTCTTCCAGGAAGTATGGACAACAGTAGTTCCCACCTCATGAGGCTGTTGAGGGGAATAGCTGAATGTAACACTTACTCACTTAGAACAATGCATGGAATACACTAAGAGCTCAATAAATACTGACTCCTTGTCTCTCATTTTATAGAACAGCAAAAACAACCCCCAGTCCCAGAGAGACTGTGGTACTTGCCCAAGGATTCCCAGGGAAGAAGTGAGGGTCTGGGCTCAGACGCAGGATGCTAGGCTCTAAGCTCATGGGCCTTTTGCCTGCACAGGGTCTCCTTGGACTCCCCACTTTTCAGTTGTTGATGGGACATAATACCTGCGGGGCCTAGAGGTACATCAAGGTATCTGCAAGGAAGATAAGTAGAAGAAATCATCTGAGGAACCCAAAAGGCAGAAAAAGGAGCCAGTAGAGGCATTAAAGGCATGACCTGAGAGTTGGTACTCACAGCTAATACACAGGCTCTTTCCCTCTGCCTGGAACACCTTTCCCAGCTTCTTCTCTTCACTCTTCACCTGCCTATGTACTAAGAATCACCGAGATATATCATTTGGAGTCTCCAAAGAAACAGGAGCGAGGGAGCGAGGGAGCGAGGGAGGGAGGGAGGAAGGGAGGGAGGGAGCGAGGGGCTATCATCTATCTAGCTAGCTAATTTCATGGAATTGGCTCATGCAATTGTGAGACTGGCAAGTCTGAAATCCATAGGACACACTGACAAACTGGAAACTCAGGCAGGCATTGATGCTGTAACCTTGAAGCAGAACTTCTTTCTCTCTGGGAAATTGCAGTTTTTGCATTTAAGGCCTTGAACTGATGAGAAGAGGCCCACCCACATTATTCAAGGGCAATCTCCTTTACGTAAACTCAATTGATAGATGTTAAACAGACCTACAAAATACCCTCACAGCAACACCTCAATTATTGTTTGGTTAAGTAACTGGTTACCAGAGCCCACTGAGGTTGACACTTTGAACTAACTAACCATCACAGATGTTATCAACTCAGATGTTCCTTCCTGAAGCACACCTACCCTGGCCCCTCAAGCCGGGTCAAGGCCTCCTATAGCACGTTATTGGTAGCCTGTAGCTCTCCTTCATGATGTGCACTATAATAATTACAATTTACATAATTTTCTGCTTATGTTATAAGCACCATCATAGCAGGGACTGCTTCTGTCCTTAGGACGCGTAGCGTTTGCGGTGTCTGGCTCTCATGTGGTGGACTGTATGAACATTCACCTTTTTGGAAACTTGTCATCTAGGAGTGACGGTGGCAGCTCAGCAGGGACTGTACAGGGGGCACTGTCAGTCTAAAACTTGTTTTTATTATTTCTTTAACCTGGTCATCAATTTCTAGAATTCTGTAGAACAGATTAGGAGAAATCTTGTTTTCTTCTTAGGAAAAAAGAAAACTGGACAACTGTTTTCTTCCCAGCATGGATGGAGCACTTGATCTTCAGGGGATTATCAGAGCATGATAGGCGGGGCGGATTCGAAGTCTGGAGGAAAATGTTCAGACAGGTTTTTCCTTCCCCTTTCCCTCTGCACTTGGATAACTCCTCCTGGTGTGTTTATTGTCTGATTGGTTCTTTTGTTCTTGGTCATTTTTAGATCCTCAGTTCAGAGCCCACCCCCTTGTTACCAATGTCGGCTGGGCCTGAGGGAGGCTTTACCACAAGTTTGGAGGACTTGCACCCTGGCTTCCTGCAGGGACTGGCTGAACTGTGATTTCAGAAAAGTCAGCCTTGAATGCCTCCACTGGCTCCTTTTTCTGCTTTGTGGATTCCATTCTTCAGGGAGAATTCAGAGATGTGGTGGAATCTGCCAGGTGACAGGGAAAGAAGGGGGTCAAGGAAGAGTTAGTACATTGAAAGCGAATGTGCGGGAAATAACAGTTACTGAAAACTTAGTCAAATGTTATAGACTTACCAGTCGGCTAGGAGGACAGCAGAAAAGTTATTTGGGGAAAAAATATTTCGACAAAGGCTTAGAATGGAAGATGGGATCTCAGAATTAAATATCAGCTGGTGCCAAAACATCTGAGGAAAAGATCAATTGCTCTTTATAAAAGAGAACTAGAGACCCGGTGCACGAAATTCGTGTATGGGGGGGGGGGGGAGGATGAGTGTCCCTCAGCCCAGCCTGCACCCTCTCGAATCTGGGACACCTTGAGGGATGTCCGACCGCCCGATTAGGTCCGATCCCACCAGGATCAGGCCTAAATGGGCGGTCAGACATTCCTCTCACAATCCAGGACTGCTGGCTCCTAACCACTTGCCTGCCTCTGCCTGATTGCCCCTAACCGCTTCTGCCTGCCAGCCTGATCACCCCTAACCACTCCCCTGCCAGCCTGGTCAACACCTAACTGCTTCCCAGCCGGCACGATTGCCCCTAACTGCCCTCCCCTGCAGGCCTGGTCACCCCTAACTGCCCTCCTCTGCTTGCCCAGTCACCCCTAACTGCCCTCCTCTGCTTGCCCAGTCACCCCTAACTGCCCTCCCTGCAGGACTGGGTCCCCCACAACTGTCCTCCTCCACTGCAGGCCTGGTCCCACCCCAACTGTCCTCCACTGCAGGCCTGGTCTCCTCCAACTGCCCTCCTCTGCTGGCCAGTCACCCCTAACTGCCCTCCCTGCTTGCCTGATCGCCAACAACTGTCCTCCCCTGCTGGCCAGGTCCCCCCAACTGCCCTACCCTGCAGGCCTGGGTTCCCCCCAACTGCCCTCCCTTGTTGGCCTGGTCTCCCCCAACTGCCCTTCTCTGCCAGCCTGGTCACCTTCAACTGCCCTCCTCTGCTGGCCTGGTCACCCCTAACTGCCCACAACTGCCCTCCCCTGCAGGCCATCTTGTGGCGGCCATTTTGTGTCCACATGGAGGCAGCCATCTTTGACCACTGGGGGTAGCCATCTTGTGTCTTGGAGTGATGGTCATTTTGCATATTACTCTTTTATTAGATAGGATAATCTGGGTTTTCTCTGGGTGTGAGATGAAGAGAAGACTGCGGATGAAGGCCATTGACATGTATTCATGGTGGGAGTTGGGAAGCTATGGTTGAGCCTCCCTCCCAACACATACCACCCATACACACACACACACACACACACACACACACACACTCCCTCCCTCCCTTCAAGGCATTGGTATTGTCTACCTACTTCACAGGTACCCAAAGTGAGAATTGTGATTACTAGGAAAACTGAAGAAGAGACTCAGTCTTGTGTTGGGGTAGACATGATGCCAAAGGTTCTCAACAGGAAAGTACCTTGAGTCCCAGGTGGTGTGAGGGATGCTAGTGCTCCAGGAACTCCCTGTATCATGGAAAAGGCTTCGGGTATCCACAGGCTGCAGAATGAGAAGAGTCCAAACTGGTCTCCCCTGAATCTCAAAGCAGCTGACAACTAGCTAATGGACAGGATGAAGCATGGATCTCATTGAACAGCCATAACCACTCTATGCGGTGCCTTCTCATCCCCACATTACTGATGACTCAAGAAAAGCATGCATGGAGATGGATGCACACATCTAGTCAGCGACAAACCTGGGCTAGAACCCAGGCTCCTGACCACCAATTCCATCACAAGACAAAGCATGCACCATGAGCTGTTCTAAGAGCATGCATTGATTCATTTAGTCTCTCTTTTTTATATAGGAAACTGGGATTATGCAGGGTCCTTTCCCAGGGTCATGCAGCTAGCAATAGAGCCAGGGTTCAAATGCACGCAGTCTCTGCCAGTACAGCAACTTAGCCACTAGCATGTCCCACATGTCCTGCCACCTCCAACTAACTGTTCTTCCCAGCATGAACCCACCGCCCTGTCATCTCCCTGCCACCAGTTATCAGTTTACAGCTCCTGCAGCTGGCTGCTCCACATTACTGTCCTATCTCACATCTCCTTGCACTCAGGTACGATATGCACCCAGTTTATGAGAGGCCACACTAATGACCTGTGCTTTGTATTTCAAACTTATTTGCATTAGGGCTTCCAAAACCCCAACCACAGGGAACACAATTAGCAACTAGAAATACCTTGGGTGTCAGGTCAATAGCTTCTGAAAGATCCTAGATGGAGCTGCTTGAAGCTTTTATTAGAAAGTCAGCCAACCATTCATTCACTGATTTATTCATTCAGCACACTTTTATTGAGCTTCTGCTACAACAGGAGGAGGTGGATGAGATGTAAGAATTATAAAAACACCTCGCCTTGTCTGTACAGAGCTCACATTCTCCAAGGAAGGCAGAAACCTGTCTGAAACGGAGAATTTTACAAGAGGGCTTCTAAAAGAAGCGGGCTGTCTTGATAGGCAGTGAGATCCCTGTCAGCAGAAGTAATCGAGGAGCCTCACTGACTCTTCACAGAGGATGATACAGATGGAATTCAAGCATTAGAGGTCTGCTTGGACCAGACTAACATTAAGTTCCCTGGAAGTATTGGGGTTCTTTGAAAACAAAGCAGAAGCAGTCAAATGCAATAATAACAGGATCTGTCAGATGCACTGGAACACACATCATGGAAGAATTAATTCCAACTAGTGGATGTAGGAAAGGTTTGTAGGTTGCTGGGGGCAGTGAACAAAGGGTGGTTAATCTGAAGCCAAACTACGCATAGGTTTCAAGGCCCTTGGCTTCCCAAAGTATTTAACCTTTCTGTGCTTTAGTCTCCTAATCTCCAAGACAGGGTTAATTATGCCTGCCCTGTCCATTTCTCCTGGCTGCTGTGGGGTTCAAATGAGATAAGGTATAAAGTAGTTCGTAAACTAAAAAGTGTTTTGCAAATGTAATGTCAAATTAAAAATAGTGCAAAGGGACCAAATATTAATGGTGAAATTTCAAGCATCAACAGGTAGGATGCGTCTTTGTTGGACACTTCCCTTGGCATCTCAAACCATGTCACCTAACACTGATTGCAGAACATCCTCCTTGAGTTAACTGAAATTCAGGGGCCGCTGTGTCCTTGGAAGTCTTGTGCATGATCATTCAGTTCCTTCCTTCAGTTACCTAATCAGCATACATAGCTGGTAACTGTTGGTCTTTCCAAAACCTGTTTGATACCCTGCCATAAAAAAGATATGTTTATTTCCCTATCATTGAGATCACATAGCAAGATCCCCCATTGCTTTGGCTTTCTATATTAACTGAGGCAGACCCAGCAAAAAGAACAGATGTGTTAAATAAATGCATTTTGATATATGACGAGATACACTACGGCTAAGATTGACATGCAATCCTAAGTACCAGGGATACCTACTGACATTTCCAAGTTCAGCCAGTGTCCACTGGGCACTTGCTATGGACCAGAGCCCATGGTGGCAATGCTCAGGGACATGGAGATGAATAGGATATGGCTTCTGCTCTCAAGGTGTCCACATATTGATGAACACTCTTTGAAAGTGACCAAGAGAATGGACTAGACTAAATGGGCTATACATCAAGATAACTAACCCAGTCCTAGAGCTGATGCTGACTTGCTAGTTGATCTCTGTTAAGACATCTTACTGCTTTGTGTCCACCCTTTGTCAGCACTAGATGAACACTCATAAAATATTGTTTTAAAACCTGTTGGAAATGTTTGCCTCCTACCAACCAGCTGCTGCCAAGTCCTAATAAAAAATGAAAGAAAAACAACATTCAACCTCTCAGATGAGTCACTTACACACTAATTATACGGCAACTTTATCCTGCAACTTCCAGAGTACAGAGGAAAGAACTGAATAAATTATATTATTTTATCCAAATCAACGAATTCCTTCTTTCTGATCTTGCTTGGATTTGGAATCATTGACTTAATGAAAATACAGAACAGAGAGATAGAGATTCATGACTAATTGACTAATGTGTTTCTGGTGGAATCTGTAATATATATATATATAAAATACGCTAAGTGTCCGACTATCTGACCAGCCACTATGATGCACACTGACCACCAGGGGGCAGATGCTCAACGCAGGAGCTGCCATGATGCGCACCGGCCAGCACCACAGACCTGGCGCCAACAAACCAACACTCGCTTCCCTCAAGTGGGACACAGGCCCCGCTACCACCCTGGAGCAACACCCCACCAAATTGCAGCCAACACTGGGAAGATCCCATGGTGCAAAATGCAGCTTATAGACCAGTCCAGCCCAGAAATGGTTGCTGTGGGCTCCGGGTAATGACGTCACACAGCAACGCCCAGCTTCCTCTCCCTAGCAACTAGCCTCCTTGGAGTTTCTTCAGCCCAGGAACATGACTTGCTTTATAGCCAGGTGGAAACATTTTACACTTTAACCAAATGTCTGTGAAGCATTTTCCCGTGCTCATCTCATTTGATCCTCACAGAAGTCCTGGAGTAGGTAGATAGGAGACTTGGTGTAATCCTATTTTCTTTTCATTAGCCTGAAAACGGATTATTTAGAAAACTTAGAAACTTGACCCCACTGAAAAGAAATGGTGGGCCTTGAAAATGACTTCAGGTTTTCTCACTGCGCAGAATATAATCAAACACTTCTGCGGTTAAATATTTTTACCCTTTGTTCTCCCTGCGTGACCTACTATAATCTGCTTCATGTTGATATTTATTGCTGTGTTGCTGACAATTACCTGAAAGAGAATTTGGGTCACTTCACTGGGCTGGAAAAATTTTAGCTAAATCAGAAAGCAGGTCTAATTAAGCAAGTTTATTATATATATACTAGTGGCCCGGTACACAAAATTCGTGCACATTAAATGAGGATTAATTAGAGGAAATAATTTAATACTGCTATTTGCCCTTTCTCTATAATAGAAGTGTCAGAGATAAAAGAAAATTAGTAAATGTATATGAAAACCTTCCTCCTGTCAGAGACTGGGGCTCACCACAGGACCCAGAGTGAAGTCCCCGCCCACCCACATGCACCTCAAAATCACATGAGACCCAGACCCGGCCACCCCTACCCCCATTGGGCTAGATCCAGACCTGGACAGTCCCACCCATGTCAAGCCTCGCCAGGCAGGGGACGTAGCCTCAGGTCCTCTGGCCTGGCAACAGGATGGGGGGGCATGGCCTGAGGTCTCCCAGCCCAGATCTGGGTGGGGGGCATGCCTTGAGGTCCCCCATCAAGCCCTGCCAGGTGGGGGACATGGCCTGAGATCCCCCGTCAAACCCCACCAGCAGGGGGGTGCAGCCTCAGGTCCCCCATCAAGCCCTGTTGGGTGGGGGTGTGGTCTGAGTTCCCTCGACCCAGCACTGGGGGTGCACCTTGAGGGCCCCTGTCAAGCCCCACTGGGTGGGGGCATGGACTGAGGTCCTCTGTCAAGCCCAGCCATGTAGGGGGGCACAGCCTCAGGTCCCCTGGCCTGGTGCTGGGCTGGGGGCACAGCTTGAGGTCCCCTGTCAAGCCCCACGGGGGTGGGGGAGGGCATAGCCTCAGGTCCCTGCTGATTGCTCATTAAGGCTCCTTAAGGGAACTTGGCCTCAGCTGTGGGTGCAGCCATCTTTGTGATGGAGTGATGGTCAATTAGCATATTCCCTCTTTATTAGAAAGGCAGGAATATGCTAATTGACCATCACTCCATCACAAAGATGGCTGCACCCACAGCTGAGGCCAAGTTCCCTTAAGGCAGTGGTTCTCAACCTTTCTAATGCCACGACCCTTTAATACAGTTCCTCATGTTGTGGTGACCCCCAACCATAAAATTATTTTCATTGCTACTTCATAACTAATTTTTCTACTATTATAAATCATAATGTAAATATCTATGTTTTCCAATAGTCTTAGGCTCTACAGCAGCGGTTCTCAACCTGTGGGTTGTAACCCACAGGTTGAGAACCGCTAGCAGGGTCGCCTAAGACTATCGGAAAACACAGATATTTACATTACAATTCATAATGAGCCTTAATGAATAATCAGCGAGGACCTGAGGCTACGCCCTCCCGGGCCCCCATGGGGTTTGACAGGGGACCTCAGGCCACGACCCCCACCTGGCAGGGCTTGACGGGGACCTCAGGCCTCACCCCCTGCCCTGGCACCAGGCTGGGGGACCTCAGGCTGCACCCCCAACCCCAGCACCAGGCAGGGAACCTCAGACCATACCCCCCACCCCAGCACCAGGCCAGGGGACCTGAGGCTGCACCCCCCTGCCTGGCGTGGCTTGACAGGGGACCTCAGGCCACGCCCCCCACCCAGCAGGGCTTGATAGGGGACCTCAAGCTGCTCCCCCCGCCCTCAGACCGCACCCACCACCCAATAGGGTTTGACAGGGGACCTCAGGCCATGCCTCCCGCCCAGCACTGGGCCAGGGGACCTGAGGCTATGCCCCCCTGCCTGGCT
This sequence comes from Corynorhinus townsendii, assembly GCA_026230045.1. Classification (NCBI taxonomy): domain Eukaryota; kingdom Metazoa; phylum Chordata; class Mammalia; order Chiroptera; family Vespertilionidae; genus Corynorhinus; species Corynorhinus townsendii. The sequence goes on along the minus strand of JAPDVU010000005.1, from coordinate 163,480,377 downwards.
GGGCATGACAGGGGTCCTCAGGCCATGCCCCCCACCCAGCGGGGTTTGACAGGGGACCTCAAGGTGCACCCCCAGTGCTGGGTCGGGGGAACTCAGGCTGCACCCTCGCCCAGTGGGGTTTGACAGGGCACCTGAGGCTGTGCCCCCCTGCCAGTGGGGCTTGACAGGGGACCTCAGGCCATGTCCCCCTGTCCTGGCACTGGGCCAGGGGACCTGAGGCTATGCCCCCTGCCCAGCAGGGCTTGACAAGGGTGGGACTGGCTGAGTCTGGATCTAGCCCAATGGAAGGGGCCGGCTGGGTCTGGGTCTCATGTGATTTTGAGGTGCATGTGGGTGGGCGGGGACTTCACTCTGGGTCCTGTGGTGAGCCCCAGTCTCTGACAGGAGGAAGGTTTTTATATACATTTTACTAATTTTCTTTCATCTCTGACACTTCTATTATAGAGAAAGGGAAAATAGCAATATTAAATTATTTCCTCTAATTAATCCCCTTTTAATGTGCACAAATTTAGTGCACTGGGCCACTAGTATGTGTGTGTGTGTGTGTGTGTGTGTGTGTGTGTGTGTGTATATGCATAAAAGGCTAAGTTGACTTGCTCATACACGATACATATAAAGCTCTCGCTGGTGCCAATCGCACACATGTGTTTCAATCTGTTATTGTAGATTGGTTTGGAATTTGTTGATAGGATTTGATTTGGAATTATTGTCTTAATGAAAATACAGAACATAGAGACACAAAGATTCATGACTAATGTGTTTCTGGTGGAACCTGTCAAATATATATACATACATATATATATATATATATATGGCTAATAAATTTGTGAATTTGGTTGACACTTCTATTATACAGAAAGGGTGAATAGCAATATTAAAATATGTCTTCTAATTAATTTCCTTTCAATGTGCACAAATTCATGCACCAGGCACTAGTTTACAATAAGAAAACAAGATACTGTTGTCAATGTAGGGCTAACTTACGTTAGCTCCTTATATTTCCAGAAGTTGGTTGTTTTGTTCTCTCCTCTCCTCTCCTCTCTCTCTCTCCCCCACACACACTCACACACACACTCACACACACACTCATATACATACACACATACTCTAACACTATTGAAAGGCTCCACTAGGCTGGTAATTGATTTGTCTAGGGCAGTGGTCGGCAAACTACTGCGGCTCGCAAGCCACATGCAACTAATGAGTTTACCGACCACTGGTCTAGACTCTCGTTTCCAATACTTACAGGCTGTTGTTGTTCCTTGTGATTAAGCCCCTATCCCAGTGGTCGGCAAACTCATTAGTCAACAGAGCGGTAAACCATGGCTCGTGAGCCCCAGTTTGCCGACCACTGGTCTAGGGAAAAGGGAAGTAAGCTGTCAGAGAATCCATCTTTCCTGTTTGCTGCAACTCTTTATTCTTAACACTTCCCACATCCTAACAGAACCCACCATAAAATTGTGGACTTCATGGGAAATTGGCAATATCCCAACTCTACTCATTATATCTATACTAGCAAAAGCCAATCAGGGAAATCCTATTCCCATTGCTCATGATTAGTCAATCCCATGGCCTGCAAACTGCGGCTTGCGAGCCACATGTGGCTCTTTGGCCCCTTGAGTGTGGTTCTTCCACAAAATACCACAGCCTGGGCGAGTCTATTTTGAAGAAGTGGCGTTAGAAGTTTAAGTTTAGAAAATTTGGCTCTCAAAAGAAATTTCAATCGTTGTACTGTTGATATTTGGCTCTCTTGACTAATGAGTTTGCCGACCACTGAGTTAATCAATAGGCATGTGACTCAACACATCACTGATACAGGAGAGAGATGCTCTGCTCTGGGACTTCTAGACAAGAATATCTTATTCCTAGGAAGGAAAGAGCAGAAGATGCCACTTTATGCCTCTGGAAATGTTATGTCTGCAAGTATCACCTGGAACATCTGTAGCATTTTGTTAACACTCTGAGAATGAAGCCAATATATGAAGCCAAGACCATCAGAGAGAAGTGGTCCAGGAGCACCTGCAGCCCATTCTATCTTTGGACTTCTCATTATGTGGGATGTGTCCTTTGACCTCAAGCCATCTTTATTTGTACTCTCTGTCACTTGCAACCCAAAATCTTCCTAGCCAATGTACCTATCATATACTCATATGAGTTTGTTCCTCACTGCCATTTTCAACTCTATCAACAGCAGCACGGGCAGAGAAGCAGCCCATTCGTCTCATGGAAGAGCTTACCAAGGGCCCACACCAGGGGATTATTTGAGATGCTTGATGTGCACTACATCCTGTTGGTGGTAATGTTTATAAGAACCTATGCATGTGTTAACACTCATATAACTGTGTAATAACAAACAAAAAATAAAGAAGGAAAAGGTTACTATGGGTGTGAAGGTGGAAAAGGATACAGAAATGCCAAGTAAGGGAGAAACTGGAGCAAGAAAGCATAGCTGTCTGAAAAAAAAAAAAAAAACTAGTCAAATTTAGGGAAACAACGAATAATTTGATATGACAGAAGCCCAAGTTGGTGGTTTGAGTGGAAGGTTCAGATAATTCAGGAACTTGGAATACATACTAAGGCATTTGGACTTTACTATATAACTTAAGGGAAATATTGGCGGATTTTTAACCAGTGGAAAATATGATCATATCTGAAATTTAGAAATATCATTCTGTGAAGAGCATAGTTGGTGGTTGGGAAGAGCAAGACAAGAGGCCAAGAGTTCAGTTAGGGTAGGACCGAATCATAAATATAAGATGTCATAAGGATATTTGCAATGAGGTCAAAAAGAAGACAGATGATATAAATCAGATTAATGAGGCAGAAGTATAAAATTATAAGAGTTGACAAGTGATCGCATTCTCCTTATTACTCAATTCAGCTTTGCAATGGAGGCAATTATTATTTCCATCTTATAGATGAAGAAATTGGCCTCAAGGTAGTTGAAGGACTTGCCAAGGTCACAAAATTACTGTCTGAGGTAGGAGCCCATCCAGGTTCAACTCCACAACTCAGGTTTTTCCCCTTAACCATCTACAAACCTAAATCATACCTTCCCTACAAGTCATTTGTAGGTTTACAAACATTTATTCCTACCCTCTCCGCATCTTCCATTTCCCAGGAGAAAATATTTCACATTCGTCTGATGGTGCCTTAGATCACCTACCCCAAGTGTCTTCAGCGTTCTGATCATACTTGTCTAGATGCATCTCAAATAACTTACTCCCGCCTGGGTAAGGAGTCCCTCCCTGAAATTAGTACTTTAACTCTGCAGCAAATAAGGAAGCAGCAAATCTTCCACTACTTTTTCCAACTTACCAAAAATACATAAAACCCAAATAGCTCAAGTATTTTCTAAAGTATTTTTATTATTTTCTTTATTATACTGCCCAAAGTTGCAAGCGACTTCACTTATAAAACCTGATGAACTATTAGTTGTTTCAAAATGTTGCTCCTTCTTTGCTTGACTTGTCCAAACCCCACCCAGCCATTTGTAGCAAGCTTTACAGTTGGATCTATGGGCTCTTTTCTACCTATGGAATCTAAAAATTTTTAATATATTGTGCTTTGTATATTGACTGGTAAATTCATTAAACAAACAAGTGGTAATAGTCCCTTATAAATGGTTTTAAAGAGGAAGAGAATATATGACTTAGATCCCAGCTCATGAAATTACATTCAGAACCTACCTCATCTTGTTTGTCCATTATCAATAAACGGAATCTATTAATTCTCACCCGGTTGTAAGGCCACATAATTGGAACTCATATTTAATTCATCTCTCACATTTAATTAATCATCAAATTGATTCAACTTCCTTAAAACAAAAAAACCTCAAAGCCAAACAGTTTTTCATTCCCACTGTCACTATCTCAGCCCATGACATACTTTCTGGAGCAAGCTTCTAATTAGGCTCCTTGAGTTTTGTCTTGCCTTAACCTGTTCTCCCCTCTGCAGCCAGAGTGCAGATCTGGCCAATCTGTTCCCATCATCTGCCTGCTTGACACTCTCCAGTGCCCCCTCCCACTCCCATGGCCCAAAATACAGGCAGGCAAGTCTCTCCATTGCCTGCTCAGTGCTCAGGGCCCCAGCCTCCTCCTCGCCTCCTCCCTCGCTTGCCCTCCTCCAGGAGCACCTTTCAGTTCCCCAATGCGACTTGTGTGTTTTTCTCCTCACATCCCGGCTTTTTCACCTGCTGCTCCTTCTGTCTGCAACTCTCCACTTACCCCTTTTTTCTCGCTAATTCCTATTCATTCTTCAGACCTCAGTTTAGCTCTCATTCCCTCCACCAATCCCTCCCTGACCTCCGAAGACTGTGAATTTCAGCGCTTCTCCTTCCTCTATTTATTTCTCTAGTCGCCACCTTCCTGGGACCTAGTGCCATTTTCTAATATTAGGTCGTCCCACCAGAAATATTTTTTGGATGGCTTCAATTACTTAAAAACAAAAACAAACACATCTTTCCTTTGAAAGGAAGGAGGCACAGCCAAGAAAAACCTTGTCTGTCCTGAGGATCGATGTGTTGTGCTAATGGAAAAGATCTCCAAGGTAAAATATGGCTGCAGGTGAAGTTAAAAACAAACCTGAAAAAATCACAAAAGACTGTGGGATCCAGAGGTGAACAAATGAGATAAAAGAAGTGAGCTTGGGCTCACATTCTCTGTTGCTTCAATCCTGTCCATGCAGCAGGCACAGTGGAGACGAGGCTTTAAAATTTCTAAAGTTTCAAATCTCTCTCTCTCTCTCCCTCTCTCTCTCTCTCTCTCTCTCTCTCTCTCTCTCTCTCTCTCTCTCTCTCTCTCATTCATCTAGTCTTAAAATGATGCTGATACAAATTTTGCTAGGAACACTGAGTTCTAAAGGGATTCACAAAGCATATATGCATTTAAACTACATAATTTAAAAATAAAATGAAGAATCACAACAGAGATGTGTGTACACAAACTCTCCTAACACACCCTGGGAGAGCCTACTCTGGCACACAGGGCTGTCATACTGGCCCTCATTTGCCCCGTTTCCAAGATGCCCTTCCTCACTGAAGGCTCATGGAGGAAGCGTTGCACCTGTTGGATACTGGAATATAGTTTTCAACATGAATGTGGCCATGAAGAATAGATAGTCCATGTGATTCCCCATGGTTTGTAAGATAAAAGAAGCCAAAGAAAGGAACTCATGTGTAACTAACTACCTGTTCGTGTGTCGCTTTGGTCATTTGTTCCGCGTCTCACATTTTCTCATCTGAAAGAGACCAACTGTCACTTACAAACAATAATATTGGAACTGGAAGAGTTCTTTGAGGTCATGTTATCTGACATCTGCTACGAATGCTCCACAAAACACCTGAAGGACATGAATGGGCTTTTCTCAGAACCAGAGTCCTGATATCGGATACATTTTGGTTGCAATTTCTTCACTTCAGGCCTTTTCAGAGCCTTTCACGTACTGAAGTGTGCTGTGCATCACACACAGGTTGGGTATCGTTCCCCACTTTATCTGAAAAAGTTAGCCACAGAGCCCTTTTATCAAGAAGTGACTCACGGACCACAGTTGGGTGGAATACACCGGATCTAGTCTAACTCACCCCTTCAGACAAGGAAAACGGGGGTGAGAGCAAAGGTGAGACTTGCCCAAGGCCATCTAGTTAGTGCACGGGTAAGTGAGAACTAGACTCCAATGTCCGGTTCTCTGCTGCCAGGTGTGCTGTCCGTTAATTATGACGAAGGCTCCCTCCCAAGGCTCCTGACTGTCGAGAGGCCCTAATGAGACGTCGGAGTGTGGGATTAGCAGAGTCTCAAGGGTAAGCTATGTGTGTAGATCTCTCTGCTTTTAGAGAGCTCCCGGTAAAAGGTGTTTCTATAGCCTGTAATTCAATCAGCATTTATCACATGACCATCACATACATGAGCCCGAGCAGGAAGACAAGTGAGTATGAAGCTCCACCTTCCAGAAGCTGGCCCAGCACGGACAGACAGTACCTGGGAAATGGACCAGCTTTCCGTTTGTCGTGTGATCCCGTTTACTTTCACTCTCCAGGCTTCGGATTCTTGGCCCACACTTCTACTGGACTTTCTCAAAGGATTTCATTGATGAGTAAAACACTTGCAAAAACAGAACCTACACAAATGCTAAACAGTATCTCTGTGATCTACTGGTTAATATGGAATTCGAAGTGAGATGCAACCCCTTTTAGCCTGGGAAACTCAACTCTGAACCAGCACATTTAATAAACCAAGAGAAGGCCCACAAATTAAAAAGCAGCATTGGAAACCTAATCAGATATTCTCTCAATTTACTCACCACCCCTGTGGTGCTATCCAACTTTATTAGTATTTTATTCTGTATTCTCTTTTAAAGTGAGAGTTACATTAATTTACAATACTAGCACAAAATCCTATTAAAAAGGAAAGAACTTTTATAACTTCTTTATTTTTTTCCTGGTTACTGTCCCCAGGTTTTCAATCTACTAATAAGGCCTCTTTTGTTTTATTTCATGTCTGACAGAGGAACTGGGGAATCTCTTCAAGGCCATTTCCCTCTGGGTTGTTAAACGCAGTGGGGACACCATCTTGGAGGGTACATGCTCTAATTGGCTATAAGGGCCAGGAAGTTGAACTTTCTTGGTCGCCTTTTATCCTGAGTGTCTTGCAAATGTCTAATCATTCTCTGGTTTGGCTCTGACTGAAAAAAAAAAAAAAGTCATAAGAACTCAGCAACAAGGAAGCAGATATGCTGGGCCATTCCCACCTCCCATCTTCGATGACCTGACACTCCATTTTCCCAGAAATGGTCATTGCAGCTCTTGACATCCCTGACCCAATAGTTCCCTCATCTCTCAGTGCCACCTCTGACCATCCAGAGGTGAGTCGTGGTCTATGTGAGACAGAAGGAAACATAGGGATCATCACATAATACCCTTCACTTTACAAGTGAGGAAACTGAGGCCCAGAGAAAGTAATTTATTCAAGATTATCCAAAGCTTCTCGCTCTCAGCCCAATGTTGGTTCTTTTTTCTCATTAAACCCTGGAGTTCTTTTAAGAGCCGCCATCAGCCTGGGTACTACATCTTAGCCAGAGTGAGTACCAAATCTACCTATGGATCCATGCCTCTAGGGATTGGTTTCCTGAAACCCTGTCTGCTTCTCCTAGGATTTTTTTTTCCAATTGGTAATTAACACAGACAATGAATTACATATGGCCTCCATGTTTGCTTCTCTGTGTGAGTTCCATGGCAGCTGCATTGTTTATCAGTTCAATATGTCTAAGGCAGCTGCTAGTTCCTTGGGTAAATCAGCCCGTCCTTTTCTTCAGTCCTCTACCCCAGCTATTCCTACAAGCCACCCACTCCAACAGCAAGCCAGCCAGCAGTGCCCCCGACACTGAATCAACACGTGTCAAAGGGTGAAGTTAGAGAATGTAAGAGAGTTTCTTTTATATTAGCTGTGTATGCCCATTAAATATATGAAAACATTCTTTTTCAAATATACCAAATGATACATTGATATATTTATCCCATTAAGATCTACCAGGCATCTATTAGATGTCTGTACCATGCTGAGTACAGGGGATAAAAAAGAGGAACAGCACAGACTCTGACCTTGAGTGGCTCTTACCCTGATGAGCAAACCAGTCTCTGAGCACGTATGAACAGCCACATGATAAATGGCATTAGATAAGTGACAGAGAGAAGGTCGAATCCTACTTGAGAAATCAGAAAATGCTTCCCAAGGAAGGTGACTATTCAGACAAGTCCAGTGGATATTAGAAGAGAAAGGAACCCACGAGAGAACACAGCTTGGCTCTCTGACCTCAAAACAATTAGAAAATGTGATCCCATTTGGCAGCTGAGAAACATGAAACTCAAGAAGACCATGCAACTTGGACAAGGTCACCTTGCTAGTGATACCATTTCTCAAATTCCCAGGCTCTTTTGTTCCTCCTCAGTCGAAAGGCAGCACCTTCCAGATGTGCCAATAAGGTAAAAACAAACAAAAACCACTGTAGGACTCCTCCAGGACCCAAATTTTATTGGCATCATCAGTAACTCTTGCTCAGTAAAAGAATCCACCCCCCACACACACACACACATACTCAACTGAGTTCCCATCAGCAACCAGAAATTGTTGCAATCTAATGCATTTCTATGTTTTGGTTTTCTTAATTTATTTCAGGCACCTCATTTTCCTGGAACAAGTGCTGTTATTTATGACACAGCAGCAAACACTTTACATTTATAGAGGTTATGAATTTTAGAAATGGCTTTAGTGGCAATTTAATCTGTCCTAACTATGAGGCATTTTACAATGACAATTAAATTATTATTAAAAAATAAACCTCAAATGGCATCCTTATCACTTATCAACATATCAAAAGTTTCACTGAGTTGCATTCTGGGTGGGTTGTAAATATCCCAATGTAGGCGTAGTGAATCCTTGCAATAAACTTGAGTGAACTTAATTAACTCCTACAGTATATTTAAAAGAAAATTCCTCACACATTTTGATGTCGGGGAATGAAACATTATTTGAAAAGTGGGTTTATTGCATTCCATGGTGCACACTGATATTTAATATTTAAAGACTCTTAAATTTGATGTACTGTGCCGATAGCTGAAGGTTTCAGTCCCGCAGTGTGGGAGGGTGAGATGGCAAATTTCTCTCTCCATCTCATAGAGGGAGGTTTTAATTTGACCGGCCAAGCCCCCCATACACTGATGTATTAAAGTCTATGCTCAGAGAAGCATCAAGTATGTTGTATACTTTATCAGATTAATTTTAATGCAGGCTTGCTGAATAGCTAATTTCCAACTGTTCCAAAACAACGCTACTCCAAATTAGCCAGGGTGCCGCACTGGCATTGATGGCAGCAGAGAACATGTCAGCAAAGAATCATTTACTAGAAATTAAAAATGAGGGTGTTTATTTTTCTCCACAGAGATTCTAATAGAGAAAAAGAAAAAGTCAGTCTTAACCCACTTCCTGATCAGAACTTAGGGGGCACAGGCCAAAATAAAATTGCTTTGTTCCAATCCACATCTTGACAATTGCCTCAGACAGCAAGAAGGGTTTCCATTTCAAATACTAGACTTGACATTTGACTTAAATATAGTGTTCTCTCCTGTGCCCAAGTTTCTATGCACTTAAACAGCAACGGCCAAACATGGTTCTTTCTCCCTTGAAAGGCAGAGATGGAGATAGTTTTAACAAAATAATGGAAGACAACCATACAACAGGGCTTGCCCGTGCTAAATCATGTTAGCCAACATAACCAAACCCACTGCAAAAACAATAAAAATGTGGAAGCATTCGCTCTTATAACCTTCCCAGGACCAGAGGACACCTTATGGGAGGCAGCTCACTCCTTTGCCTGAATGATTTACTCAGTTTCCTTCAGTAATCCCAAGGATCCTTCATCCAGGTTCTTAGGTAACATTATGTGCAGGGCTGTGTACTTCTATTTTTGTATTCACTAAGTCCTCACTTAACACCATTGATAGGTTCTGCAACTTTAAGTGAAATGATGTACAACAAAACCAATTGTACCATAGGCTAATGATATAAACAAGCTAATTCCTACAGAATCTCATCAATGTTACAGCAAAATGAAGTTGAATGAAACATCATTATTCCAAAGCCTGCTGTATTTATGTGCCCATTGTACTGTGCACCTATTTTTACAATTACAACTTTGTAGCAAAGTCTGTCATAAGGCATTTTTTAGGTTTTGTTGTTTGCTATTATAATCTGCTTTTGGCAATAACCCAACAAATATAAATCACAGTTTCTTCATTTGTAAAATAAGAGAGTTAATCTGGTAGTGTCTAGTTTCTAGTTCCAGCTCTAAAAAGGATAACCACTACAGGGCTTTAAGTTCCAACCACTGTTCCTTGCAAAAAAATACTTATGAGCATCCACCCCACGTCAGGCACTATGCTAGCCATGGATATAAACTGTGAAAAAAATGTAACCAAAGGTGATGTTCTCATAAATCCTGTACACTAGGCTTTATTTCCTTAGTATTTGCTACTGTTATGAAAGTGGTGCTACCATTTGTTTCTGCTAAAATGGACCATTTTTACTCTTTAATTTCTGTTTCTGGGAGGTAGCAACCAAGGCAAGGCTTCCCTTCCCATTATTCCATCCACGTGCCTTTAAATTCTAGCATGATGTATTTCTTAATAAATGTTTCCAACTCCATTACCAAGTAAAAAGGCATCTCTGGCTCTCCTTGACTAAGTAGGCCGATGCTTTGTAAGGGAGAGTAGAACATCTGGCAGATGTGGGCTAGAGCAAGACTCCAATATGGAGCTTAGGATTCTCCCTCTCCTATGCCCAGGTCCATTCTACTTTCCAGATCTGAAACATTTTTTGAACCATGTTATATTCTTATAGTTTTAAGGGCCAGATATATTCCCTTAATTATACCAATCCTCAAAAATTCTATTCTGGGGACATAACTGCTCAATTCTGTGTGAAGATATGCATTTTCATTTATATGCAACCAGAGACTCTGCAAACGAAAATGGCTAAACGAAAGAAATTTAAAGATTTACCAGAAAGTGCTTAGAAAAGGAATTTGGCTCCTGGCCTCTGGTTTAGACTAGTTTGTTTTAGACCAATAATCCTATGGAGAACTATAAAATTATATAAATTAGATCAATTATAACAACAACTAGAGGCCCAGTGCACGGGATTTGTGCACTTGGGGGTGGGGGGTGTCCCTCAGCCTGGCCTGCACCCTCTCGCAGTCTGGGAGCCCCCAGGGGATATCTGACTGATGGCTTAGGACAGCTCCGACTGACGGCTTAGGGGAGCAGGCCTAAGCCAGCAGTCAGACATCCACAGAGGTAGGAGCGGCTCCCACCACCACCACTGCACTTGCCAGCCATGAGCCCAGGTTCTGACTGGCCAGTGCTCCCCCTGTGGGAGTGCACTGACCACCAGGGGGCAGCTCCTGCATTGAGCGTCTGCCCCCTGGTGGTCAGTGCGCATCTTAGCGACCAGTCGTTCTGCCGTTCAGTCAATTAGCATATTAGCCTTTTATTATATAGGATAGTCACTGTGAAGACATCTGAGAACTACCAAGACTTGAAAGGCTGAGATGCCAAAGAGAAGGGAAGTCCAGAGAGGTGAGTCTAACATTCAGTGCTGCTTTACTCCTCGAGGCATTTGATGATTCTAAAGGGATCTCTGAGTGGCTGAGAAGCTCATCATAAAGTGGTGGTTTAGAGGTCAAGAAGCTGAACAGGGTGTTCTTATAGGGCAGGAGAAATTAAAGTTGGAGGACAGGGACTTCCAAGAAGGATCTTTCTTTTGGGATTTTCAAAAGGCTCTATCCCAAAGTGAAGATAAACAAGAACTAAAGAAGCCCTTAAAATGAAACTACTCAGTATGAAACTGCAATAGTGAATACATATCATGATACATTTGTCCAAACCTATAAAAAATACAGCACCAGGAGTGAACGCTAATGTAGTCTATAGTGTATAGTGGACAATGATACATCAAAGTAGAATCATCAATTGTAACAAATGTACTACTCTGGTAGGGGATATTGACAATGGAGGAATCTATGTGTGTGAAAGGGGGCAGAAATTATATGGAAAACCTCTGCACTGTATTCTTAATTTTATTATGAACCTAAAAATGTTCATTAAAAAGAAACACGCAAAAAGCTCTTTAAAAAGACTAAAACCCAGCTTCAAATTAGCTCAATCTCTGACTTAATTTTTAATTTTGCCCTAATCTAACTGTCTTTCAGAAGCAAATGTGAATCCTCTTTAGAGGATCATTATGTTTAAATAATTTGATGCCAGGATGGATAGTTTCAGCAAAGGAGTAGAAGCTATACACAGGGTTAAAATAAGAATTCCAAGATGGAAAACACAACAACTGAAATTTAACACAATAGATGAGTAAACAAAAAGATTAAATAGAGCACAAGAGAGAACTATTAAACTGGAAGATAAGACAAAAGAAAATATCTAGCCTAAGGTACAAAGACAAAACAATATAAAAGAGAGTAAGACACAATGATACATCCTGTAAAGGTCTGACAAAATTACATATATTGGAGTACTAGAAGGAAAGGAAAGAAAGAGTAAGACAGAAATAGTATTTGAAGAAATAATGACCAAGAACTATACAGCTGACAAAGGACATAAAGCCACAGATTCTAGAAGCCTTACAAACCCCCTAAGCACAATAAAACCACATATAGAAAAGCAACCCAAAGAAAACAATTTTTTAAAAATAAAAGCAGCCAAAGGGTAAAAATGTATCTTAACTTCAAAGGATATCAATAAGAATTACAGCTGACCTCTGAGCAGAAGTAATTGAGACCAGAAGAAAATGGAATATCTTTACAGACTAAAAGAAAATAACTACCACTCTAATAAAATTCTATAACCAGTGAAAGAAATGAAAGCAAAATAAATACAAATGCGGAGACAAACAAAATTTAAATAACACATTAACATAGATCTTCACTATAGCAAATACTAAAAGATATACTTCAGGCTGAAAAAAAAGTATGTCAATTGGATCTTTGCAAGCATATAAGGGAAATCTAAATAAATACTGATTGTATAAAATAACAACAATAATTTTTTTTTAGGTTTAGTATTTATGTAATGAGAACACACAATGAAATAGCACAAAGGAGTGATATGAGTAAAGGGAAGTAAAGTGTTATAAGGTCCTTGAATTTTCAAGGAAATGGAAAAGTAAAAAATTATATACTACTCTTTAAGACAAAAATACTTACTATAATCTCAAGAATGAAGCCAAAAATATAGGAAAATAACTAGCAGGAAAAGTGAAATAATATAAGAAAACAGTTGGAAAATTCTGTTTTTCTTAGCTTGGAAATGTTGTTGACTCTAAAGTTTTGATAATTAAATTCCTCCTAGCATTGTATTACAGATAGTTTAAAATAAGCCATTTTGGATGCCCCAGACTGGCCTTGCCATCATGCTTACTCCATTCCCGTTGGCAGAAGGTGTGTGGTGGGTACTGGAGTTGAAGACAGAAAGCCTAAGTTTGAAATGCAGACCTCCTTATTTTGAACAATCAGCTTTATCCTGCCTGCTGCACCTATAAATTGGGCATGATGAACATTTTCATAATTTTCTTTTGGAGGCTCAAAGGAGAAAAGAGATGTGAGACTCCCTTTGTGAGACTCTCATTATACAAATGCTTATAGTTCAAGGAATAAATATTTCTTTCCAATAGGTAATACTATTAGGTATCAAATATATTAGGGAAAATTAGAGTCAGTGACATGCTATTTGTATTAGTCAGAAACAGCTAGACTAAGCTGAAGTAATAAACCCTGGAATTTCAACGGTTTCACTCTGCAAACGTCCATTCCTTGTTCACAGTGTGTGTATAGGTTGGGTAGCTCTCAGTGGCTCTCCTCTAGTAATGACCCAGGAATTTCTACCCAGGAGTACTCCTACCTTCAACATAAGACCTCGATGTCAACATAAGACCTGTAGCAACCTATCTCTGTGGTCACCAACAGAAGGAAGAGAGAGAAAGGAAAATTGCACAGAAGATTTCAAAATCTAGACTGGAAGTTGAGTACAATCAATTCAATGCCACATCTCATTGGCCAAAACCAAATCACATGGTTCCCAGTTAACTTCAAGGAAGATTGGGAAATGTCTTAACTGTGTTGAAGAAAAAGTTTGACTGGTTAGCACCAAGCCCATCTCTGCCAAACCACTGATGTCCAAGTTGTGTCCACTGCAATATTCTCAAAATCAGAGACGTGGTGACGATCCCATTATACCTTTGTTTTCAGAAAGGGTAAACTATTTTTTGAGCTCCTCCCATGGACTTCATTAAAATACAAACAACGTATTTTCCACAAAAAAAAAAGAAAAACATTAGACCAGTAGTCCATCCTCTGAAAGAATTTGTTTAGACAATACAAATACTACAATGCAAATCACAGGTGAGACAAAAATAAAACCCTCCCTCCTCAAGACATTTTATAACAAGAGTGTTCGAGTGCAGATCGGTTACTTAGAGAGAAAAAAAAAACAAAACTCTCCAGTGACACACACAGTCATAGGTGACGGATAGCCATGTTCTTGTGTGCCATGATACTCTCCCAAATATATCTTTATCATGGAACTCAGGTCAGGAGACTCGGAACTTGGAATATTTTTACAAAAAGAATATCCAGGCATTGCGCTTGGATTCTAGGTCAGAGTTCTAGAAGCAGCTACTTCTGCAGCTCCAGCAAACTGGCTGACCTCTCTGATTTTTAGAAGACTGGGGTGATTGAAATGTCCCAAAGTGGGATGCAATAGCTATTTTGTTAAAAACAAACAAACAAACAAACAAAAAAAAACAAAAAACCACAGACTGATGTTGTTTCTATAGTCAATTAAGTTTTGGAAACTCTGTGGATCCAATTTACTCCTGCTTCCTTCCCCCAATGCATTTTACATGCAATGCTTCCATTGCCCACCCATACCATGTTACACTTATTGTCATTTTTTTAAATATTCACCCAAGGATATTTTCTTTTCCATTGCTTTATAGAGAGAGTGCAAGGGAGAGAGGGAGGGAGGGAGGGGGGGAGGGAGGTCAATGTGAGAGATAGGTTGCCACAGATCAAAATTGCAACTCAAGTACATGCCCTTGACTGGGAATTGAACCCTCGACCCTTTCTAGGAATTTATGAATCTAAGCCTTTTGGTGATGGGAGGACGCTCTGCATTTTCAAGTCTGCATTTGCAAACCTCACCCCGCAGTCCTCGCAATCAAACAGAGCCCTGGAAAATACAGAGGAAATTTAAAAGTGAAACAAAAGAAAACATGTCCTTTAAAAGATAGTCCAGGATACGGCCCAGGTGTTGCTTGCTTCCACGACAGAAAGACTCATTTTCTCTCCATGCACTTGCCATCGGTGTAATCTTTCTGAAACAAGGTTCAGATGAAACTACTTCCTCTTCTTAATAAAAATAGCTAAGTATCATTCATACGCTCTCCCATAAAAGTATAAACTTACCATCATTGGTTCCTCTATAATGTAATCCTTGCCATGCTGGTCATCTCATCACTAGTCTATCCATCAACATGCCCACACTCCTACCATTTCAACCACTACGTATAATCACCACAACCTCCAGGGATCTTGTGACATATCCATGTCTAAACACCCATCATCACCTCCACCACTGGATGCCCTCTGCCAACACCCAAACCAGATTGCTACCCTTTCCCTAAAGACAGCACATAGGTCCACCCCACTGTGATTTGGATCATTGGTTTTGTCCCCTGGAATGATTTCTCCTTTCTCTATCTGTAAAAATTTATATTCATCTGTCAAGGTTCAACTCCCGTGCCTCAGAAAAGGCGTTCCAATTCCTCAATGCAAAACGTGGACCCAGTTTACTCCCACTTCCTTCTCCCAATGCCCTTGGCAGGTGATGCTTCCATTGCCCATCCATACCACATTATCTTAGCAGATGCGTATGGTCATTTTTTAGAACAGCCTTACCACTAACCAAGCAGTTACAACATGTCCTTTCTATGTATGATCTTGGTAAATATGCATAGCAGTCTGAACGAGGCTGATCTGATTTTAACTAATGGTCACAGAGGCTGAGTAACTTACAGGATCACACAGGTAGTAGAAATTGGAACCAGGATATAAATGAGGGTTCATAGGACGCACAGTCTTGTAGAGAGCTGAGTTTGATCCCAGCTCGGCCACTGAACTAGTCGCCTTTTGGCGTGAAAATCTGGATAACCCCTGCCTCGTTCCACACTGGGGTATTGTGATCATAAAATGAAATAATAAATCTGAAAGGGCTTTGCAAATGCTTAAGTACTATGCAAATGCAAGCTAATTAATTAATGAACTCATTAACATGTTCTCCTGCTGGGCTACAGTTAGGGCCAAATTATAAATAATCCTCATCTTGCTGGGAATTTAACCAAGAAATTTAGGGTTGTGGGAGGGAAAAAGAAGGCTGAGGACCCAAAGTCTAAAACTCTTCACATACTAATGAAGGCAGTTTCACTCAAAACCATTTCCAGCAAAATCATCACCAGCCATGGAGTTATTCTTCCCCCCCTCTCTGCCCCCTCCCTCCAAAAAAAAAAAAAAAGGTAAAGGAATGGAAGATTTAGAAGTGGTGAAAATTCCTTCTAATATGCTCATTAATAGAGCATCCAGCATGTCATCACTATGCCCTAAATCTATGAGGCTGTTAAGTAGAGAGGTCCTGCAGTCTATGTCTTCATTAGTTACTTACATTTAGAAAACATTTGTACGATGTGCCAAGCACTGCTCTAGGTGCTTTACAAGTATTAGCTTGTTTAATTCTCATAAAAACTCTCTGAGCAGTTACAGCTCCTCTCCCCATTTTTCAGATGGAGAATCTAAGGGACACAAAGGTTCAGTAAACTGTCCAAAGTCATGCAACCAGGAAGCAGTGAACCAGGACTCACACAGGCCACCTGGTTTCAGCGGCCATACTCTCAACCCCATGTCACATTCCTCATTACCTGTGGCCCCGCTGGCCTGGCAAACTCATCCACAAAGACAACCAGGAGAGTCTTTGACCTGGGGAAGCTGGTGGACAGTAGGAGCCTGGGGACAGTTAAACCCAATTATACGCTGGCTACTGTTTTAAAAAAATAACAGGCATATATCATAATATTATTAACTGACTGTATTCCCTCTCACCTTTTTCACCCATCCTCCCATCGTAGTGCAGTGATCACATTGTAAGATATAAAAATGTCATATCCCTATATTGTACATCTGAGACAAATATAATCAATATAATATTGTACACCAACTACACTTCAGTTAAAAATATAAATAAATAAATAAATAAATAAATAAATAAATAAATAAACAAACAAACAAACAAACAACATGCACAGTCCTACTGAATTTTCAAGGGCGTGTTGGAAGGGGGAGCTGGACCTGAAAGTCCTGTTTCTTTGTTTCTGCCATTGCAGGGAGGCTGCATTCTGCTCCGAGGCAGGAGCTCGGCAGTGCAGGGCTGCGTACTGCTGAGCGGAGAAAATCTGGATTAGGAAACCCATTGTTGCTCTGCAGCCTTGTCACATTCTCCAAACGGCTTTGAAGGAATGAAGGCAATATTCTGATCTCAATCTTTCTGACTCAGGTGTCTCTTAGCTGGTTCTGAACTCAGGCAAGAAAAGGAGCGATGCTGCATACTAATCAGGTCAAACCCCAGCAAAGGAGAGAACTGGAGCCCATGTTACAGGTCCCTTGCCCAAGGTCACAGAGGAAGGACATGGAGGAGCTGGGGCTGCAATCTACAACTATGATGCTCTAGTATTTCCTAACTACTCCAGAACAGGATACATGTAAAACACAGGGTGGAACAAAAGTTGTTTACATGGAAAATAATACAAGAATTGAGAACTAATAATACAAGAATAAACTCTGTGATTCAAGTACTCACAACTGTAAACTGACTTTTGTCTCCTTCCCCCTCCCCCACATTCCTCCCCCACACACACACACATAGATTGTCAGGCAAGAGTAAAGGCCGGACTCTGTGGCTTATTATAAAACTGGATATTTTTGCAATAACACAGTAGCTTCATTTAACTTGATTTGAGTTGACTTTAGGAGAAGGAAAGAACATGCCAGCCCTTGTGAGAAGAGAGATCTGGCCAAAATCCCACATAAAGAAGTAACAAAACTGTGGGTCTGAATATGGATTTGTCCAATTCTAAAGCCCATGCTTATTCCACTACATATAACTTGACTTTCCATGTCTTCTATATTATACTAGAGGCCCAGTGCACAACATTCGTGCACTGGCAGGGACGGGAGGGGGGTCACTCAACCCTGCCTGCATCCTCCCAGGGATCAGGCCTAAGCCAGCAGTCAGACATCCCTCTCGCAGCCCCGGACCCCTCGCTCCTTACCACCTGCCTGCAGTGGAGGTGGGAGAGGCTCCTGCCACCACCATTGCACTCGCCAGCTGTTAACCCTGCTTCTGGCTGAGTGGCGCTCACCCTCTGGGAGTGCACTTACCACCAGGGGGCAGCTCCTGCATTAAGCGCCTGCCCCCTGGTGGTCAGTGCATGTCACAGTGACCAGTGGTTCTGCTCTTCAGTCGATTGGCATATTAGCCTCTTATTATATAGGACAGACAATGCTATAGCTAAAATAACCAAAACTGACAGATAAAAAACCCAATGTCATCCATAATCCCATAAACCCACTACCCTAATAAATCAACCACACTTACCTCTCCACAATTCCCCTTCAATCCTGTGCATAGGCAGCTGTGGAGTTTATGTAATTATAGACCTAGAGATTCCCTAAAATTTTATGTCATGGTCAGAACTAAAATTTCAATAACTGCATGAAATGATCATTCTAATATAATTTACTAAAGCATGTTCTTTGTGTTACAGTAAGAGTATCTCCACTTTTGCACCCTTATAAATAGCATGGCGATGAATACCTTCAAATAAATAGCTTGAATTCCTTTGTGATTATTTCCTGAGCATCAGTCACAGTGGTGGGTTTTCAGGGTTGGTTTGGGCTGCTTCAATGTGGACAAAGTAGAAAGGGAATTGACGGGAGCATTAAACGTTTCCAAAAGCCGAATCCCTCCACAACCAGCTCACTAGACAAGATGCGGAGAGAGCGAGGGAAGCAAGTCAGCCCATGATTAGACCAGTCAAACATGTTTAAATAAAAAAGGAGTTCAGAATATTTAACAGGATCAAAGAGGGAAGATTACAGAGATCTGGAGCCCTTTAATAAATATTAAAGATGCATTCCCCCACTCCACTCCTGGCGGGGTAGCAAGCGTGGAAGAGAATCAGACAGAGATGGAATTCAAAAGCCAGGGACCTTTATCTTTGTAGCAGCATCGTCTGACAGGTAACAAAAAAACATCTATTGTCTTTACTTGATAGGGGAGCAGGGAGGAGAGTATGGTTCCCTACTAAAAAACGAAAATTAGCCAATCTAAAAGCCGCCCAGAAGATGGAATTGTAAGATGCTGGGGCAGGAAGAGAATATGATAACCTGGCCCGCTCCCTGCACTACAAAGACAGGTAACTGAGGCCCATCAAGGGGAGCAAACTGGCCTCCAGGCACCAGGTAGAGCCCAGCCCTCTGGCTCTGCCCAGCACTCCTTCCGATAGGCTATGCTGCCTCCATTCAAAATAAAATGTAGCCTAGCATGTGGTCACCACGGGGAGACTTGAGGCCTCCCTACGTCTTTACTTACAGGTTAGGCAGTGGCCACATCAGACAGACAGAAGTCTAATCCAAGCATCCTGACATCTCCAAGGACCACTCTCCAGGACGTGGGCTTGCTTCTTTTCCCAGAGAGTTGGCCTGCTTGGCTGCTCACTCCCGGAAATGCCCACCTTCCAAGAGCCATGATTGGTTAAGGTGAGTCCTGATGCCCTGCAGACGGCGCTTCCCATCAGGACACAGCGGTATTGGCGCCCGTGCTTTCTGTTTGGGCTACTCTCCAGTCTGATTGGCCAATGTCCAGGATGTAAGAGTTGTTAAATATTTTGAATGTCACCCCTGGCATGTGCCAAGGTTTTTCTATAGAGTACCGGATTCACAAGGTTGTTGTGAAAAAAGGAAAAATACGTTTTCAGGTTGTATGAATAATAAAGCCTCTGAGAAGTTCTTTGAGGAAAATTCTGTTAAATTGTGTTTAATTCGATATTCCCAAACTTATTAGACCACACAGGAACAGCATCACCTCCCCCCCCCCAACTTTTTTCCTATAAAACTAGTCTCTGGAAAGCACAGCCTTGGCGAGGAAATGGGATTCTATTACCCACTGGCACCTGTGTCTGAAAGTCCCCTCTTCCTGTAGAAGATGCTGATGAAAGCCAGTTTGAGGAAGAGAAAGTACCAAAACATGGTAAAGAGATTGCCTTATACTGAAATCCTATTCCATTTGCCCTTGAAAAAAAATTCCTTCAACTGTCATATGCTTGGTTTCTTCATCTGTTGAGCCAGGTTGAGCATCATCTCTTCTGCACGATTGCTATGAGCATCCTAGAGACGAAGACCTAAAGTATTGACCACAGTGTCAGGCAGACGGCAAACAGTACAAGTGAGCTGTCATCACCCAGCCGTGGGCTCATCTGGCCCCGAACAATGTAGAGGGCGCCCTTGAGGTTTCTGCTCTTCTGGAGTCAGTCTGATAGACAGACAGGACAGACTGGGGACTGTAAACTGCAGCCTCTGCAGCCACCTTACGCACAGGACTCAACCGAGGCTGCAGGTAAGCAGTGAAGTTGGAGTGGTTTAAAGACGTTTCACAAAATTGGTGTGATAATGGAGCCTGGAAAGAGCCTCCTCCTTAAAAAAGAACTGCCACTGTATGCAAACTATCTCTATAATAAAGAGCCAGGGTGTAACGACCAGAGGCTGACCATCCCAAAGTTGCCATGGCAACGCAAGCTGACTACTGCAACTGCAGGCCAGGTGACCCAGCAGTGACTGCTGAGGGAGCTTTTAATCAGGCCCAGAAAGAGACCTGAAGAGAGAAGCAGGGGCTGATCTATAGCGTCTGAGGCAGCTTTTGACCAGCACTTGCCTCTCTCTTTCCCTCAGAACCTGGTCAGCGGCCCTGCATCCATTTCTCTCCAGGCCTCCACCTGGGCTGCTGATCAGTCCCACCTTTCTGATCAGGCCCCGTTGATAGACCCAGAGACACTGACTGGCATAGAAACCGGCCAATCAGAACACCAATCCGGAAGTCAGTCCTGCAGTGGTGGCTGGATTGCCATGGGAACCCAGCGCTGACTACTGAGGCTGCAGGCCCAGTGACCCAGCAGTGACTGCTGAGGGGGCTTTGAATCAGGCCCGGAAAGAGACCTGAAGAGAGAAGCAAGAGCTGATCTATAGCGTCTGAGGCAGCTTTTGACCAGCACTTGCCTCTCTCTTTCCCTCAGAGCCTGGCCAGCAGCCCTACCTCCATTTCTCTTCAAGCCTCCTCCTGCCTTTCTGATCAGGCCCTGTTGATAGGTCCAGAGATGCTGACTGGCATAGAAACTGGCCAATCAGAACCAAAACTGGGTCAACTGTGAGGAGGCAGTGGCTGCCTAGGAAGTGGAGTTTTTGACACTGACTGGCATAGAAACTTAACCAAATTAGCCAGCAGAGGAGGGCAGTTGGGGGCCAGATCAGGCCCACAGGAGAGGGCAGTTGGGGTCAACCAGGCCGGCAAGAAAAGGGCAGTTAGGGACGAGATCAGGCCAGCAGGGGAGAGCAGTTTGGGGCAACCAGGCCAACAAGGGGGGGTAGATGGGGGCAAGATCAGACCAGCAGGGGAGGGCCATTGGGGGCAAGATCAGGCCGGCAGGGGAGGGCCTTTGGGGGTGAGATAAGGCTGGCAGGGGAGGGCAGTTCGGGGTGAAATCAGGCCAGCAAGGGAGGGCAGTAAGGAGTGATCAGGCAGGCAGAGGCAGTTAGGGGCAATCAGGCAGGCAGGCAGGTGAGCGGTTAGGAGCCAGTGGTCCCAGATTGTGAGGGGTCCCCAATTGGAGAGGGTGCAGGCTGGGCTGAGAGAACCGCCCCCTCCATGCACGAATTTCGTGCACCAGGCCACTAGTACTTTGAATTAAAAATAAAACAAAAAAAATACCTGCCTTCTGTAGAATGTGGCTGCCAGGGACCAGGGACAGGAAAAATGAGGAGTTATTGTTTAATGGGTGTGGCATTTCAGTTCAGGAAGATGAAAAAGTTCTGGAGATGGATGATATGTTGGTTACCTAATGGGAATGTACTTAACGCCACAGAACTGTATACTTAAAATGGTGAAAATGGTCCATGTTCTCATGTATACTATACCACCATTTTTAAAAATGGAAATAACTGTGGCCTTCCCATCCACAGGGCTAATCAGCTCCCCGTCCCAGACTCCACTCTGTACAAATTCACATCCCTGGCTGAGAGCACCTCCTGGAGCAAGCTGGTCCCTCCCCAGCTTAGGTGTTCCGTTTCTTGTTCCTTCCAGGGTCTGCCTTCGTTGCCAGCCAAACTCCCAGATGGTATTGCAGTCACTCAGCTAAACACCTTCCGCTGCAGTCTTTTCCCCCGTCTCCCCCACTTCACTTAAAAATAAATGGTCTTTTTTCGTAATTCCAGACAGAACACGAAGCGCTCTCTCTTTTACACAGCCACCGGATTCTGAGTACACAATTATGCAGGGAATGTCTTTAGATGCACCAGCTTGAGAACTTTTAAACGTTAAGCTCTGAATCAGATAACAGCTTTCATCTCAGGAACAGCCTTCCACTGAACCTAAGTACACGCTTAACTTACTAAAAAAAAACAAAAAAACATTACCCAGGTTATAAACAATGTCAAGGTAATAAAATAAGTGAGTATAAAACCCTCCCAAATAAAACATGCCCAGAAAAGTAAGAGTTTTTCTAAGGCAGCAGACAGCTTGCTCGTTTCTACTGTCCACTTCTGTATGTGCTGCTTCAAACCAGATCCAAGTGGCCCCAGTGTACTCACGGTCCCTCCTCGTCTACCTATTAATAAGATTTCACCATGTAAAACAAGCGAGACAATTACTATGCCCTGGTTGTCTGTGGTTAAGACTTAATTGCACGGCTGTGTTCAATTTTGAGCATCATGTTTCCAGAAAGAAAAAAAGAAGTGATAAATTGGATGTAGTTCAAAGGAAAGCAAGACAGCGGATGAAAGCGGCTTGGAAAATAAGACTCAGTTGGGAATGTTAAGGTAATTCTGTACATTTTCAGCTCGGTGAAAAGATGGCTGAGAGATAATGGAAAGCATCAGATGAGTCAATTTGGCCTTGGTCCCCGAGGGCATCACCAACGGGAGGGAACAGAGAAGGGCGTGGGTCTATTTTAGCTCTGTCTCTACAGCTCACAGCACGGGGGCTGGGATGTAGTAGGTGTTCAGTAAAAAATATTCTTGCTCAGTGGCCCCTAGAGAAAAACGCTGAAATGAGATTGCTAAACGGGCTCGTGCTGATGCTTACAAATCTCTTTTTCTAGGAAGGGTTGAAATGTTGCTTTTGATCTCCAGCAAGAATAATTTAGGGAAGGTAAAATCAATTTTCTCATTAGGCCAGTTGTGGATTAAATAACTTACCCCAAGGCTCCTGTCAACCCCGCTAACGCATGATTCTCTGTACTTTTAGCCACATTCATCGTGTCACTCAAAAATTTACAGCTCCCTGTGGCTCCCAAGGTAAAGCTCAAAATCTGGAGGCACACACTAGGTGTCCACATTCTAGCCCACACATGCCTTTCTAATCTAGCTACCTCTTCTTCCCTCTCCAAGTCCACCTACTCCGGTAGACGTGTCTACACAAGGTGCCCTCCCCCCCATTTTTTCAGCATGCAGTATCGCAGACAAACCCCCTTAAAACCTCAGCACCACCACTTACTATCTCTGCGACCTTGAGCTCACTGCTTGCCTTGCCTCTTAGAATCTTTTTTCCTCTTGTGTGAAGTGGGGGAGCAGGAATCATTCCTGTGAGTCTTAAATAAGGTCATGCACATAAAGTGTTCAGTACTGTGCCGGGACATGGCAGTCTTCCCCTATCTTCCTGTCTTTGGTAGTGCTGTGTTCCTTTTCTAGAACGTTCTTCAGTTTGTTCTATTCCAGTTTGCCAAAGTCTGCCATGCACTGAAGCCCAACTCAAATCTGACCTTATTCACAAAGATTTCCCCAAATGTCCAAGTCTATGCTTTTGCCCCAGTTCTGTGGGCACTGAGCACACTCATGCTCTGGCCCGGCTCATTGGCGGTCAGATCATATTCCCCACTAAAACATCGGCTGCCCCTCTTTAACTCGTACCTTGGTCTCAGCTCCCTGCACAATGGAAAAGGCATAATATAAAGTCCCACCCCTCGAGAGGATGGAGGAGAGAGTGTTTATATGTATTTCAGGAGCACTACCACGGACCAGCTTCTCTACTAAGCACTTCCATGTGCCGTCTTCCTATTAACCAAAAAACTAACAGCAGTGGCTCTGAACCATGGCTACCCATTAGAATCACTGAGAGACCATGTGCAATATATGCATTCCTCAGGTCCCAGCCCAGCCCAATTCAAACCGAATCTCCAGCAGCAAACCTCAGTAGTTGATATAAAATCTCCAGGGAATGACCACAAGCACCCATGGGTTTGTGGATCTGAAACGCTGGAGGGTGCACCTGGCTGTGATAATTCTGGTGCAGAGAACGTCCGTGTGGGCAGTTCCCAAGGAGCATGTCAAGTGCGGGACCTTGCTCTGGGTTACCTCCTTCTCATGCACTGGGAGCTATGCAACCCCCAGCCGGGCTCCACGAAGACCTGTGCCTCATGGTGAAGCCGCAGCACAGAGGTGGCGCTGCTGGGACCCTACAGGAAGAGATGGGTCCTCTGGGATTCCCAATCCAGCTGGAAAACGGAATTGCCATCTGGTAAATCACAAGACGATTTTTGTTCTTGCCAGACGCGCCCTATCAATATGGAAGTTACAGACAGTCTTCAACACATAAACAGGTTCTGTTGCCAAAAGTTCCTTTCTAACTCAGATGTTTGGAACGCATCACCCCACAGAAACAAGGATATAAATGGAGGTTAGTTTTTCATGTTTTAAAACTCAGAGGGTGTGTGACACACTGTATTTTGCATCGTGAACTGGATAAGAACTAGGTGGGTAAGAACATTTGCTAGTCGTGGGAACTTGTACATCAATTTCTTATGCTTCCTGGGTCCTAGCTCCTCATTTCAAAAGGGGGTTGGGGATGTCACCAAGAATAACTTTTTTAATAGGAGTGTTGGGGGTCACTGTGAGGGGATATGTGTACATACAGAGGCTCCTGTACTAGGCCACTGTGGCTATTATTACTATAACACGTGGTAGCGAAAACACACATGACCTTGACCTGAGCACTTAAGCACTCAGAGCCTCAGTTTTCATCTCTGCAAAAACAGGAGAATATTGACTTCACAGGGTTATTGTAAACATGAATGACAGTATGCACAGCATGCACTTAGTACAGTCTAACACAGCGTGAGTGTCTAATAAATGTAGAGGTGGGGGGAGAGGGCGGTGGCCTTTGCTATCTCAGGAATGCCTGGCCATACCTGCATTTGCTTTCTGGGCTGACCTGAATCCACCCTTACGAATACTCCTATATATCAGGAAAATTAACCATTGTTGTTTGGCAGATGTCTGGCTCACGTTCAATCCCCTGCTTGGTTCCGTGTGACATACACAAAAGGTAGCTGCCCAGGTCCCTCATGCTAAGAATGTGTGTGGAAATGCTGCTAAGGTCTGCATGCCAGTGAAATCAGAGAGCACCGCCAAGCTGATGAAGAAGCCCGAGAAAGAGAGGCCTGGGCAGGTTGAAGGCTGACAGTGTAGCCCATTGGTCCAGCTGAGCTGCATCCCTACTGGCAAGATGGTGCTGTACACGAGAAAATGATGGTGATCACGGTTAACCTTCACCCATCAGGAACAGTCCCCAGGGAAAACCTTGGGCCGGGTAGTCTGCAGAGGACTGTCTGAGAGCCAGTGGCTGAACTCTGTGGAGGAGAAGGAGGCTGGGTGCCACAGTGATAAAGTTCCCTGTGAGGTCTCCAGTTTCACACATTCTTTACAATACTCAAGATGATTTCTCTGAGGAAGGTGAAAAGAATTATAATTACATTTGAAAAAGGCTTGAGAAGGGGAAAAAAATCCTGCCATATGGTGTGTGGCAAATGTTTTGGAACTGAATAAATAACATGGTTGGTGTTCTCCCCCCCACTTCTGTTCCTAGGTCTACGTTATACAGGCTGGCTGGTGAACGTGGATCAGTTTTTCTCTCGGAATAGAAATGCACTGGGTTATTTAATTGTATGACCATTAATATAATTCGGGTATCTTTCTGCCAGCAGAGATATTTACAAACTTATAATCAGATTTTGTGATTTGGGTGTAAACCAATACCCCACAGGAGGCGAGGAGATATTTCCATCCAGCTGTCCCTTCGCAGAAGGATTGCATGAAATACAAAAGGGCTTGGAGTCAAATGGTCAGGATCCCTAAGGGAAGCGGGGCAGGAGGGTTGATGGTCTCAATGGACACCCCATCTCCAGCAAGAAATGTTTAAAAGCCAGGAGATGGGCATTCATAGGTATCAACCACCAACTACATTCCAGACTTTGTCCAAATGGGACTTTGTCACATGTTCCTGTCAACTGTGAGCTCCTGACTTTACCGTGCTCAGTGAAATAGAGGAGGAAGCCGCGGTTGGAAATATGAAGTGACCTGCTCCTGTGTGTGCACGTAGTGACAGGCTGTCTTACTTAAATTATTGACAAAACTGCCCTAGCCTATTTGGCTCTGTGGATAGGGCGTCGGCCTGCAGGCTGAAGGGTCCTAGGTTGATTACAGTCAAGGGCACATGCCTGGGTTGCGGACTCAATCCCCAGTAGGGGGCGTGCAGGAGGCACCCAATCAATGATTCTCTCTCATCATTGATGTTTCTATCTCTCTGTCCCTCTCCCTTCCTCTGAAATCAACAAAAACTTATTTTAAAAATTTATTGACAAAATTAAATATATTGATTGAGTCCTTGTTGTGTGTCTGAGATCTGTGCCTTCATAAAACTTAGAATCTATCTTCCAGGAATACTCCAGAATAATGAGTACATCTGATCCAGCTCCGATCTCCAGATATAGGACCATATACTATAGTATAGTACATGGGAGATGCTCAGTAAGTTGCTGCCGAGTGAATTAATCCACTCAACATAACCCCCTAAATCAA
Source organism: Corynorhinus townsendii (assembly GCA_026230045.1). Taxonomy (NCBI): domain Eukaryota; kingdom Metazoa; phylum Chordata; class Mammalia; order Chiroptera; family Vespertilionidae; genus Corynorhinus; species Corynorhinus townsendii. Next base: position 163,453,593 of record JAPDVU010000005.1, on the reverse strand, counting down.
CCCATGTTTGGTTTCCTAGTAATCCTTGTGAGTGTCCCTGCTTCCTGAGGAAATGACAGGTTTTCAGCAAGATTGGTGCAAAGCCAAGACAAGCAGGACCTGTGACCCTTATTCTGCCACAGTAGCTTGTCTCCTTTCTCTGCCCTACTCAGCTGGCTTCTTATCTTTTCTTGTCTATTTCAACTTATCTTATTATCTTATCATCTACCTTATCATCTCACTTCCTCAAATGTACATTCACTCTTCTGAACTAGACTTTACACCCATGGTCCTTAGAGCAAAGACCTTACTCAAGAGGTTCCCTCATCCAGGAGCACACTTATCCACCTGTACCTTGTAAAAAAAAACAAAACAAAAAAAAAAAACGCGCTCTATCATCTTTTAAGCTCATGGATGCTAACTAGATTTATGGTGGTTACCACTTCCCAATACATATATGCAAATATCGTATCATTATGCTATACACCTGAAAGTAATACAATGTGTCAATTAAAGAAAATGTAAAAACTCATTTCATGTCACCTACTCTAAGAAGTCTGCCTGGATCACTAGCCCTCTGAGGTAGGGCTATGTACTTTTAGATTTAATTTTTATGAATCCAAGTCAACAATGACCAAATTCTAAAGGTTACTTGTGTGTCTCTCAACCACCCCACAGCCCCACCATAAATTCATTGCACGCAAATTTCCTGTCTTTCCAGCTCAGTGACGGAGCCTCTAATATAGATCCCAGAGCATGAGTAGGCCCTTCGGATCACTTAGAAATTGACCTAAGTTGAGGGAAGAGCGTGGCTCTTACCATCATTATCCTCTCAGCACCCAGGATGGGTGTGACACATTCCTCAGACATGAGCTGCCTCAGGGGCACGTCCCTTCCGGGCTGTGCTCCGAGGTCCCTGCCACCCAACTCTAGACTGCTCTGCTGGATTCCCGTTTTCCAACCAAATCCGAAGGGCAGAGAGACACTGAAGTGTGAGGGAGGTCACATCGACCACAGAACTACAGCGTAAGAGAGGCGATGTGGCTCTCGGAGACGTGCCAGCATCACAGGCGGATAACCCTGGTCTCTATCCAACCCATAGAAACGTTCTGTTTGGTCATCACCTGGTTATAAGAACTGCTCTAACCCACTGCCTGCACTTAAAAACTGGGAATTTTCCACATCAAATTCCAGGTTACTACTTTCTCTTGAAATCAGAAGATCTAGCAACACTTGGCCCAAGTTCCCGTCCATATGTTTCCAGTCTGGTCCTGCATGCATTTGCATTTATAACCCTATATACATAACGATACAGTTTCTTATTATTATTTATTTACTATTTATGCATGAAGGGAGCAGGTAGTTTGTTAAAAGGGTCCTTGTTTTTCCGGGAGAATTCCCCAAGGGCACTGATTCTGCAGCACGTTGCATACCTCTGAGTGCAGGAAATTCTGAGAGCAGGAAGGAGAGGTTCCAAAAGATGCTGTCCAGTTTCTTCCAGTCTTCCTTCTAAAAACCTCAGACAACGTGGCAACTGCCATGACTTATCTTTGGTAAAGCTCTTCCTTTCTCTCAGCGAGGTGGTTCCAGATCACAGAATGTGTGTATGTATCTCAGATTGGGGGAATGTAGGCCAGCTCTCGGGGTTCTAAACATCGCTCTTCCCTCCAACCTTCCAGGAGTGACTGGGCAAGTCCACTGCCCTTTAGGATTTGGCTGGAAGAATGAGGCCACGACAAAGGGTCTGGATTTTATGCCAAGAGTGACAGGAAGCTGTGGAGGGTTTCAAGCACACAGGGAACATCAGCAGGTTGAGGGTTGAAAGAGCCCTTCGCCTGCTGCATGGAGAATCTATTTTTTGGGTGGGGGTCGTGTAGAGTGCAAGCAGAGACAAGGCAGCTCTTGACCCAGGCAAGAGATGGTGATGGTATAATAGTTACCATTGCTGCTGTAACAAATTATCACAAACTTAGTGGCTTAAAACAAGTCAAATTTACATCTTACAGCTCTGGTTATCAGAAGTCCAATAAGGTCTTAGTGGCTAAAATCAAGGGATGGGTCAGGCAGTATTCCTTCTGCAGGCTTTAGAAAAGAACCCATTCCCTTCCCCTTTCCAGTTTCTAGAGGTCACCTGCAGTCCTTGGCTTATGACCCCTTCCTCCATCCTCCAAGCCAGTAGTGCAGCATCTTTATACCTCTCCCACCTCCCTCTTATAGGAACTCATGATACATGGAGCCCACCCACATGAAGAATCCAAAGCTCTTATCTCAAGGTCTTTAACTCAATCACACCCGCAAAGATCCTTTTGCCACACAGGGTGACATAGTCATAGGTTCCACAAGGCAATTACTATGGCCACTACAGAACAGAGACAATAAAGATGGGAAGGATAGAATTTGTATGTATTTTAGAGGCATACCTTGTGTGTGCTATAAATTGCAGGCACTTTTCCAGAGTCTCTCCCACAAGTTCCAACTATTTCTTACATGATAGTTCCCTAATGTCAAATAAGCCTCTTTTAAAAGTAATTCAATGGCAAGCAAACAGGACAAAGATAAAATTTTGTACACACACATATATATACACATGTATGTGTGTGTTTGCATATTATATACACATAAGTACACATTCTAGTATATTACCTACATACACATATTTTTATGTATATGTGGGCAGTTGAATGGTTGAATTATATATACATATATGTAACTACACATACATAAATTTATGTATGTATGGATATATAATTATGTAATTAAATAATTACTTCAGACTTCATACTAATCTCTCATGTGTATTCCGACAATTGAATACATGGATTATATATGCATATATGTATATAATTATGTATATAAACAAAAACAAGGTGTGTATGTGTGGATACACACATGCATACAGTTGATGCTTCGATTTTCACCCTGGTCCCAACACTGTTAACCTGTTCTCTTGGATAAGACATTATATCCTCCCCTGGGCCTCAGCCTCCCAGCCTCTCAAATGGTGTCCACAATGCCAGTCCTGTAATTCACAGGGTTCCTATGGACAAATGAGTTTAGGCACATGGAAGAACTTGGAATGGGGCATAGGCCTAGATGAGGCTAAGAATTAATTAGTGAGGAATGATCTCTGAGTTTGAAATTTAAATCATTCCTGCTTCCTGCTCAGTCCAGCTGCCCTGCCCTGGTTCCTCCCTGCAGAAAGGTTCAGGTATAATACTGCCGCCAGCTGGGCAGGGGACAGGGAGGGCCACAGATCAAAGAGCCCTGGGAGGCTCAGTAGATTATTTAATTTCATGAAGAAGATCATCAAAAGAATGAGAAGAACTGCCAGGTTTTCTGTGCTGCAACAGGTACTCCATGGGCCACCAAGCTGGATGTCTTCTCTGAACATCTGCTCTATGTACCAGGCACAAAGCTGAGGGCCTTAAGGTATTATCATCACACTCGAGGCCCAATGCACCAAGATTCATGCAAGAATGGGCCTTCCTTCCCCTGGCTGCCGGCACCACCTTTGCTCCGGCCTGGAGTCGCCTTTTCGTTCCAGCCCAGGTCCACCTTTCCACCTTTCCACGCTGCCCAGAGGCCGGGAGCGTCTGCGGCAGTGCAGAACGCCTGCGTCCCACCCTGCCCCCAGCCACTCGGCGCCTGTGTATGCAAATTAACCTTCCATCTTTGTTGGGTTAATTTGCATACTCACTCCTGGTTAGCTGGTGGGCGTCACAAAGGTACGGTCAATTTGCATCTTACTCTTTTATTAGTGTAGATGTAATTCTCACATCAACCACATGGGCTGCCCCACTATGATTCCCCTTCACAGAGGACACCAAGCCTTAGAGAGGTTAAGGTACTTGCCTGAGATGACATTGTCACTAGCATACGATACAGCCGATAGGTCTGTCTGATTTTAAAGCACTTGTTCTTAATTGCTCTGGAATATTCCTCTGCCAAGTGCTGTATCTTAGATGTAAGTGTGAGAAGATAGATGATATTTTCAAGCTAGCTACCGCATGATTAACATGACATTCTTTTCAGGATAAGTCGTCTTGCATCCATTTAAAAAATAGTAATTCTTTATTGTTGGAAGTATTACATGCCCCTTTTTTTCCCCCATTGACCCCCTCCAACCTACCCCTGTCCCCCACCCCACACCTTCACCACCCTATTGTCTGTGTCCATGAATTATGTATATATGCATACAAGGAAGGTCTTTGGTTGATTACCTCCCACCCACCCTCCCTCACCTTCCCTCTGAGATTCTGCATTCTGTTTCATGCTTCCATGTCTCTGGAGCCATTCCGTTCATTAGTTTATTTTGTTACTTGGATTCCACATATGAGTGAGATCATGTGATACTTGTCTTTCTCTGACTAATTTCACATAGCATGATACTCTCCAGGTCCTTCCATGCTATCTCAAAGGGTAAAAGATTCTTCTTTTTTAATGTTGCATAGTATTCCATGGTATAAATGTACCACAGCTTTGTTATACACTCATCTACTGATGGGCACTTGGGCTGTTTCCAGATCTTAGCTATTGTAAATATATTCTTTGACTGATGTTTCAATTTTCTTAGAGTATATTTCTAGATGTGGGATCACTGGGTCATATGGCAGTTCCATATTTAATTTTTTAAGGAAGCTCCATACTGTTTTCCATAAAGGCTGCACTAGTCTACACTCCCACCAGCAGTGTACTAGGGCCCCTTTTTCTCCACATCCTCGCCAGCACTTGTCATTTGTTGATTTGTTGATGGCCAGCCATGCTGACAGGTATGAAATGATACCTTATTGTCAATTTAATTTGCAGCTCTCTGATTATCAATGCCTCTGAGCATTTTTTCATATGCCTCTTGGCCATCTGTATGTCCACTTTGGAGAAGTGTCTATTTAGGTCCTTTGTCCATTTTTTAATTGGATTGTTGGTCTTTCTTTTGTTTAGCTGTATAAGTTCCTTATATATTTTGGATCTCTTGCACCCATTTTTTAATAAATAAAAATTAGCCCATGTATATGTACAATACTCTTACTTTCATTACAAGAGGCCCGATGCACAAAAATTCATACAAGAGCAGGCCTTCCTTCCCCTGGCTGCTGGCACCGGCTTCCCTCCTCCAGCTGCCAGCAGGGACCCAGGACCCGGGCTGCTTCCCTCTGGCCCTGGCTTCAGCCAGAAGGACATCCAGAATGACGCCCAGAAGGATGTTCGGTCTAATTAGCATATTACCCTTTTACTATTATACCAGGTGTAATGGTTACTAATGTAAATTTTTTTCAATAGATGGAGTTACACATATGCTGATATATATTCTATTTTGTTGTATTGACACCAAGCTTCAAAACTTCATATGTCAAATTTTCTGAAGGTGTTAACATCATAGATGTTTTTACGTGTAAAATGTCAAATTTTGTGCCAAAAAAAGAGCATTTGCAGGAAGTTAATTCATTACTTTATTTTGAAGAAAAGTGCTGCTAAAAGTTATCGTATACTTTGGGAAGCTTATGGTGAACATGCTCCTTCTCAAGATACTTGTGAATGCTGGTTTAAATGCTTTAAAAGTGATGATTTTGATGTGAAAGACAAAGAACATCTAGGTCAACCAAAAAAGTTTGAAGACCAACAATTACAAGCATTATTGGATGAAGATGCATGTCAAACTCAAAACAACTTGCAGAAAGAGTAAACGTTGTTCAGCAAACAATTTCCAATCATTTACAAGCAATGGGAAAGATTTTAAAGGAAGGAAAATGGGTGCCACATCAACTGAACAAAAGACAAGTGGAAAACCGAAGTCATCAGTAAAATATTGCTTCAACGGCAAGATAGAAAGTCTTTTTTGCATCAAATTGTTACTGGTGATGAAAGGTGGATTTATTTTGAGAATCCCAAATGGGTTGATCCACATCGACTGCAAAGCCAAATCACTTCGGAAAGAAGACAATGCTCTGCATTTTGGTGGGATCGGGAAGGTATGGTGTATTATGAGCTTCTAAAACCAGGTGAGACCATTAATACTGATGGCTACTGACAACAAATAATCAATTTGAACCACACTTGGATCATAAAATGACCAGAATGTGCCAGAAGACACGGCAAAGTAATTTTGCTTCATGATGATGCACCATCACACACTTCAAAACCAGTTAAAGTCACGTTAAAAGATCTTGCCTGGGAAGTATTAACCTACCCACCATATTCACCAAGACCTTGCTCCTTCATATTACCACTTGTTCTGATAGATGTCTCACACACTTTCTGAGCAGCACTTCAAAATGTACGAAGAAGTGGAAAATGGGGTCTCTGAATGGTTTGCCTCAAAACAAGAAAAGTTCTATTGGGAAGGTACCCACAAATTACCTGAAAGATGGAAATGTGTAGCTAGTGATGGACATTACTTTGAATAAAGCACTTTTGATGTTTCTCTTGAAATTATCATGTTTTCTTTGATTACAAAACCCGCATTATGAACTGGTATACCTGGTAGATTTAATTTGGTCTCTAAGTAAGGATTTTACCCCCATTTCATAGATTCATAATCTGAGGCTCAGAAGGATTGAATGACTTGCTGAAGGCTACACAACTTGTAAAGGGATTCCGAATCTCAAGACCTCAGGTCTTCCAAATCCAAGTCCATGTAAGTTTTGTAAGAAACATTTAGATTGTCTAGGTCAATCCTTTTTCCATGATGAAGGAGACTGAGGCCCAGAGGGGAAGTAACTAGTTCAAAGTCACACAGGGATTAAAGGAAAGACTGGAGCCTCAGACAGATCTGTGCTCACGTCACAAATTTCCCACTAACTTGCTGCCTGCCCTTGTGTTGCTTTCCTAAATTCCTCCAGTAAAGGGCACACTTTGCTCGTCTGCCAAACAGGAATAATAATAATACTGACCAGAGATTTTTGTGAAGGTTTAACTCAAGATTACAAATTCCCGTCATGCAGTAGATGGTGGCTCTTAGTGACTCAGCTAAACCTAGAGTCCAGGACTCATCTCCCAGTCTGATGTGTGTTTCAACAAGACCCTCAGCAAGATGTCTCTTGGCCATCTGTCTGCAATTTCCGGTCATATCTGCATACATAATGACACAATATAATGTGGAGTGTTCTCTGAGTCTCAGCAACGTGATCCCTGAAGCAAATTAAATACACTAACCATATTCTCTTAGAGCTTCAATCACCAGGGCCAATTTCTTCTTATTTTAACAGGTAGGGCACGGGTCACCCTTTGCAAACCCAAGTCTAATAATACCATCATTCAAGTGAGGCTAAATTCTGTAGTTACGAGTTTTATTGATACAGTAAAAGGCCTACTTCGGTCATTTCATGCGCTCAAGGAAATTGGTTATAGTTGGTATGCCCGTGATACAGAGAAATGCTGATGTCTTTTTTTGATAAAGTTTTCAGGCAAAGAAAGGCCTCATGTTTGAATGTTTTATTATTCATATTAAGCTCTTTAAACTGTCCAGCAGTTCTTGTTTCATTTAAGAAACCTTAAATTTGAGACATAAACTTCCCTGACAGTGTGGGCCCCTTTAAAGGTGATATACGCCCTGACAGCAGAGAAATAAGGCCAGCCGAGTGCTCTAACCGCAGGATGGTAAAAGTCATGGTCAGGTTAGAGGAATCAATTCGAGTGAGAATGAGGCTGTGTAAATTTCAGGACTCAAATGGCAAAATATGAAGACAGGGCTGAATTTAAAGCCTTGGCTGGTGTGATTGTATTTCACTTCCTGATTGGCAAGACAACCCTAAATGGGGTATTAAATTGGGTTAAAAAGGCAGTTTTCTTCCTATTTAAAATAATACAAGGGAAGAAAAAAAAATAGATCCAAGGATGGGTAGCAACAAATTTGACAATTTATGTGGGCATTTGAGAAAAGATAAGAGAGCCTGGAGAGAAAAACACTATTATCTGAAGTTAGAATTTGAGAAGGGGAGACTCGAAGGGCCGGCTGCAGCCACTGTAAGGGCTGTATTCACAGCAGGCGCGTGACTGCCTGGCGGGGTCCTGCCCGGCCTGGTGCAGTCAGCTCCACGATGAGCTTCGAGTCTGTGCTACGCATTACATCGGCGGCAGATCTGATGTTTATAAGCAAACAACAGCTTTGAAATCTTAAAATAGACACCCAAAGGGTGTCTGTGGTTCCCAGCTTGCCTGACAGTGGAGCTAACAGAGAAGAGGAGCAAGCTGCAGAAGGGCACAGCCTCAGGAAGCCCCTGCCTTTTGAACCCAGCTCGGCTCAGCAACCTCCTGCAAACAGTAAACCTCGCGGAGACTCAGTTCTGTCATCTGTGAAATGGGGGGAGGGCACAAATTGCGCCTAATCTGCAGAGCTGTTTTTAGGATTAAATTATATCAGCTAGTTAAGGTATTTAGCACACTGCCTGATTCAGGGTAAGCACGCCATAACTACTGATTATTTTCTTATTATAATTCAACATAGGAAAGAATTGGTGGCTGTGAAGAGAAGGAAAGCTCCTAAAATGGTTTTGGCTCCAAACTGTACTCTGTCCTGACCAAGCCCACCATTCCTTCCACCCACACTATATCGCCCAGGGCTAAACACCTGTCTCCTGGTCTTATCCCAACTCTCATCATACCTACAGCAATGGCCAGACCAAACCAAGAGAAGGGTTAGTGTAGCAGCAAGGCGGCTGGATTTGAAGGCGGAGGGCCTGTGTTCAAACCTGCTACTGCTACTTAGAAACAGTGAGGGCAGCAGGAAGTTACTGTGCTTCCTTGAGTTTCAGTCTTCTCATCCATAAAGTGGGATGATTAACTCTATCCTGTCTACCTTGTAAGCCCAATGTGGGGATCAACTGACTCAAATGGAGTGAAAGGGCCCTTAGATGGGAATACACTGTCAAGATGTCTAGTAACATTACAAATACTGCAGAAACCTACCTTGATTCTATCTCCCACTCAAGACACACCGCAAGTCACTGTGATTCTGACCTCGCCCTTCCTCTGAAGACTGTCCATTCCATACTTAACACTTTAGAGAAAAGAGAAAAAGGAACAAGAAGACAAACTGTTTCTCAGAATAGTGGAGGAGGAGATAAGCCAGAATAACAATGACAGCATATAAACCATGGTCTCCCTCCCTAGGGCAGACATCACCAAACCTAAACATCATCTCTCTCCCACTACACCCAGACAGGCCTTCAGGACCTTTCTTAACACAGTGTTCAAACTAATCACCTCCCTGTATGCTCCCTACCCACCCATTCCTGCAACCATCAAATGACAGAACCCCTTTAAAGATATAAAAAATGAAAATGAAGGGGGTAAAATCCTGAACTCTGGAGCAGGACTTGGATTCTATTTCCAATCATAGCCCTTACGAGCTAGAGAGTAACTTTTAGTCCCCACCTTGTCTCTCAAATGGTAGGTCTGCTTCAGAGGAGTGCTGTGATGCTTCCACCCCAAAACCTCTGCCCAACAGTAAAAACACAGTCACTATTAGCTCCTATCTACATTAATAAAAGAGAGACATGCAAATTGACCATCACTTTGCTATGCCCACCAACCAATCAGAAGTGAGTATGCAAATTACCCCAACAAAGATGGTGGCGGCCCAGCCCCCCAGCCACTCCAGGCCTCTGGGCAGCACGATGCAGGCACGGAGTGGCCGAGTGGAGTGGGATACCTGCTATGAGGGGGAGGGCCGGGGGCAGAGGCAGGGGGCAGAAGGAGCTACAGCAGTGGCACTCCACCCAGAGCAAAGACTGAAGGCAGCGACCAGAGGGAAGGCCTGGGTCCCAGGTGCCAGAGGAAAACCGGTGCCAGCAGCCAGGGGAAGGAAGGCCTACTGCATGAATCTCTTTGTGCAACGGGCCTCTGGTCAACACTAATAAAAGAGAAAGATGCAAATTGACAATACCTTCATGATACCCACCAGCCAATCAGGAGTGAGTATGCAAATTAACCCAACAAAGATGGTGGGTTAATTTGCATACACAGGCACCCAGCGGCCAGGGGGCTGGACGTTTGCATCATCGCCATGGTGACAATGCAGGCATTTTGCATCACCCCAGCTGCTCTGGGCCTCTGAGCAGCATGGGAAGGTGGAAAGGCAGCTCCAGGTAGAGGGAAGGCAGAAAGGCAGCTCCGGGCCAGAGCAAAGGCTGTGCCGGCAGCCAGGGTAAGGAAGGCCCATTCTGCACAAATATTCATGCATCAGGCATCTAGTCTATAATAATAAAAGCGATTTATGCTAATTAGACTGGACATCTTTCCAGATGACCTTCCAGACGAAGCTGGGGCTGGGAGGGAAGCCTGGGTCCCAGGTGGCAGAAGGAAGTCAGTGCCTGCAGCTGGGGGAAGGAAGGCCTACTGTTGCACAAATTTCATGCATCGGGCCTCTCGTCATTAATAATTTGCTTCCCCTATTTGATGATCTCTATAAATAACTTCCCCCTCCCCAAAAAAAACACAAATGAATAAGCAAAAACCACTCAAAATCATGCAGAAAATTATGGATTTTAAAGAAAGACAGCCCTAGGATTGAATACCATTACTGCCATTACTAACTGTGTGATCTTGAGCAAATTGTTCCAACCCTTTTAGCCTCAGTTTCCTCATTTATAAAAGAAGGATTAAATGGAATACTATATATAATGTGCTTGGCCCCCAGTGGGCTCCAATCAACGTTCAAATATTAGCTGGGGGGAAAATGAGCATCAAGTGTAATAGGATCAACTCAAATCTGTTGGAAATGTTACGGAAGAGACATTTTTCTGAGAAGGTTAAAATGAAATCAAATGTCTGCGGTAGATTAAACTTTCTCTCCTCATGTCAGATTTGTTTCCACAGGATTTCATCTGCATAATGGAATTTGGTGATTTTGAATAGATGGTGTAATGTGCACAGGAGTGTTCTCTGGGGGACAAAGAATGAAGGTTATTTATATGTCATTTGTGATCCCATCCCCCCTGATTCCTCCCATAGAACCCCACATGCAAGTCACCAATGGTCTCCCCTCCACTTGAACATAATATGCTCTGTGACTTGAAGGTTCTGGGAACTAAAGGAAATGCTATACATCCACTCCCATTTTTGGAGATTTCCAAAGCTCATGCACCCAACGAAGTCACTGAAAAGTCCTGCAACTTACAAAATACATATGTTAACACAGTACTGCTTGAAACTTTTTTCAGGTTAACACCTTTTTAACATTTCACATAATTACTATTTGAACAATGCTACTGTGTTGAATTGCCCCCAAAATGACCAATGAAGAGAAAATTAAAATCTGAATATTCCCTATGGTTGTAGGCAGTGCTGACAGAAGACACAAAATACAGAGCTAAGCAGATGCTGCATTATGTGGTTGAATTATGGAAGATGGCTTTAAGTCCTAACCTCCTGGTTCTTGTGAATTTGACCTAATTTGGAAACAGGGTCAAGTTAAGATGAGGTCAAACTAGGTTAGAGAGGATCCTAAATCCAATGACGGCTGTCCTTATAAGGAGAGAGAAATTTGAAGACACACAGGGAAGAAAGCTATGGGGAAAATGGAAGCAGAGTTTAGAGTCATGCGGCCACAGGCCAAGGACAGAAGGATTACCAACCACCACCAGACGCAGTAAGAGGCAAGGAAGACTCCTACCTCGGGGGCTTCAGAGGGACCATGGAGCACTGCCGATAACTTGATTCCAGACTTCTGGTCTTCAGAGCTGTGAGAGAATCGATTTCTGCTGTTTTAAGCCACATAGTCGGTGGAACTTTGTTACAGTGACCCTAGGAATCTAAGCCACTTTCTCGGCTACCAATTTTTTCTCCTACACTACTGGCTTCTCTTTCTCAGTCTCCTTTCCTGACCATTAAATCTTGGAGTGTCCCAGGTGGAAGACCTTGAACCCTTTCTTAACGCTTTTGTAGCATAGATGCTACAGAATGATCAGATCCAGGACCTTAGCTTGCATATCATCTATGTGGTGATGAACCACATTGCATAATGTGCTTATGATATCCCAAATGGAACCCTTGATCCCACCCTAAACCAACACCTAGCTTCCGCTTGCTCAGGAGTGAGCAATCTATTCCCCCAATTCCTTAGGTCATTTCCTTGGCACCCACTACTGAATTCACAGGCAAATGCTGTTGAATCTGCCTTGAAAACACATCCAGAATATAGCCACATTCACCACCTGCATCGCTCCCATACCAGTGGGTCACCACCATCTTGCTTACATGAATGAACTACAGTAGCTCCCTCCTGGTATCTCTGCTTCTGTTCTCAGCCTTACTGTCCATCCTTAGCACAGGAGCCAGAGTTATCACATTAAATCAGACATCTCGCCATGCCTTGCCCACGTTACAGACCCTCCAAAGGCTTTGCATTCCTACGGAACAACATCCTGCATCCAAGTCCTTGGCTGTCACTCGGACCTCATTTCCTTCCACCATTCCCCTTGCTCAGCTCCAGCTACTGGTCTTGAGGTTCTCTAATGAACAAGCAGGCATGCAATTGGGAACTTCATTTGCTGTGGCCTCAGCCTGGATCGCTGCTCTCACTGATATCTACATGGATATTCCCTTGATTCAATCAAGATTCTCAAATACAGCACCTTTTCTCTGAGTCTTCCCTTACTGCCCAGCTGCAAAAGCAGCCCCACCATCATGCTCTACTCTCGTGCTCTGGGCATCACATAGAGGGAGGAGAGTGCGTGTGTGTGTATGTGTGTGTACAACCCTCATCAGGATGTGCACAGCAGAAGTAGGGAAGGAGACTTCATCCATCTTATCCACTGCTGTGTCCTCAGTGCCTACAAGAACACTTGGTGCATAGTAGGTGCACCATTAATGTGTTATTAATTAATTCTTTTCAGGAGAGTGAGGGGAGGCTCATAGGAAAAATAGTATAATTTACTGCTCTCTAAAAACAGCTGAAATTTTTTTAAAGAAAGCTCTCTCACTAAAAGCTGAAAATAAGGCAGTTCTGTGACTATAATTTTCTGGCAAAAAGAAATGAAGTCTTCAGAGCTATCTCTGAGTTGTAGACAAAACACAGTTTCTAAAACCACCCCCTATTACACATCATCTGAATCTTCTCTGTCTCATCTTTAACCTATAAAATGTGGATAAATTTTTAAAGTACACAGGACAATGTTTCTAAACTGGTGTCCAAGTGTCACATACTCTGAGGAACTTTTAAAAATCCTTATTTTTTCATAGTCCATCAATGTAGACTTTTGCATGAACCCCTTACAACACCTTGTAATAATGAAAATATTAATGGAGAGATGGGTGCAAGCCAGGGACTTGTCAGATACTCTTATTGAAACCTCCAATATTCCTAGGAGGAAGGTACTATATCCTGCACTCCGTTTTCCAGATGGGGAAACTGAGTTTAGGAGAGATTAAGTAATTTTCTCAAGAGCTTATGATGAATAAATAGAAAGTGGGAATTCCAATCCAGACATTTTGCTTTCACAGCCTACTCTCTTAACCAAAATGTTCTCTGGCATGACCCCAACCAGCAAGGCAAGGTCACATAATCAATACTGCATACCATTACTTCCATTTTATAGAACAATAAACCTCCGGCTCACAGAAGGGATAGGGGTCAGTAAGGGTCACAGAGCAAAAGTCAGCCCTCATCTAGGTCTCCAAACCCTAGTTCAAGAACTTTTTAGTAATAAGAGTTACCCAACAATGGAATAGCATGAGACAGAGTCAAGGGTTGTGTGCACATCAGAGTGAAGAATGGAGAATAATAACCCGCCCAAGGCCACACAGAAAGTAAGCTCTTGAACTCACCTTCTGGGGCCAACTTTTTCCAATACCACCTAGATGCCTTCAACCTAAGATGGAAGCCATCAGGTCACATGCATATAATGCCTAGAACTACTACAAATGCTAAGATAAATTGCGTGCGTGTTTTTATATATATATGTCTATGAATGCAGTAAAGAGGAGTGGAGGGTTTTGTGGCTTGGTTTTTTGTAATTATTTGGTGGCTATTTTGGTAACATCTTTTGGAGATTAAGCCCAATTAGGAAACAGATGGTACTGAAATATTGTCAGACACACAGGATATGCCGCAAATCACTGATTAATTATGTAAATAATTAAAATGTATATTTACACCTGACTGTCCAAAAGAGGATGCAAAGACCGATTCCAGGGTTGTTTATGAGCGCTGGCAAGGAGTCAAGTCAAAATTATGTCATGTCCAAGTTGCTGCTTTGGTGCCTCCTCCATGTCCTGCCCTAAGTGGGCATTTGGGAAACAGAATCAAGAACAAAATGACAAGAAAAAAAAGACCTCTACACATGCCATGATTACGAGGCTGGGCTTGGTAAAGGGACCTTCTATGGCTCTGGTCCCACTTTACCTCCTTCTAAAAGAGTCTGAAGATAGCCCCTCACTGTCCCACACTCAGGCTCCTCATTCAAAATACACCATCAGATTCGCCTAGCCTCATAGCCTTACTTTCAGCCACCCCTGCCCTTGACCAAAAGAGCAAGTCATTGCATCATCATAGTTAGGAGAACAAGTCGTGAGGAAAGACGTGTTCAACCATTGGGCTTTGTCACCTGGCTCAGTTATACTATCTGAAAAGTGGGGATAATAACAACTTAATAATGTCTCAAGTTCTTCCTAGGAGCACAATTTTATGCCAGGCACTTTACATGCATGGCATTATTTACTGCTCACAACACCTCTATGTAATTGTCCTTATTTTATAGGCAGGAAAGTGAAGTTTAGAGAAAGTAAGCAACTTGCCAGTATTTGTTCAGATGAGGTTTGCCTGTGTGTAATATCAAACCTAAGTAACAGTGACTTAAATGCAAAAGAAGCTCATTTCTCTTTTGTATAACTAGACCATCCAGGGCATTCTTGATGCTCCAAGAGTTCTAGCTGGTGTTCCAACATCTTCAACATACGGTTTCCACTCCACACTCTGAGATGGCTAATGCAGCTACAGACATGAGGCTCACATCCCAAACTCCAGCCTGAAGCAGGAGGAAGGATAGCATACACCTCACTGGAGCACAGGTTTCAGAAGGCTGGCACACTGCCTCAGCTCAGTTCCCATTGGCCCCCGAGCTGGGCTCACCTAACATCAAAGGCTGCTGGGAAATGCAGTCTTCATTCTGACAAAGCCTGTGTCCAGCTGTGGGAGCCAGCCTCCAAGATGACCTCCACTGATCCTTGCCTCCTGGTATGTATGGCCCTGTGCAGTCCTCTCCTACACTGAATCAGGGTCGGTCTGTGTGACCAACAGACCAAAACAGCAGTAACAGTGCGTGGCTTCCAGCCTAGGGCACAAAGGGCATTGCGGCGTCTGCCTTGTTGTCTTAGATCATTTACTTTAAGGAAAGCCCACCGCCATGCCTTGAAGGCAATCCAACAGCCCTGTGGAGATGCCCCCATGTAGAGGAACTGAAATTCAACCTGTCAGCCATGTGAGAGAGCCAGCGTGGCAGTGTCAGGCCTGTGGAGAGAGTCAGCCTTCAGATGACTGCAGCGCCAATGGATATGGTAGACCCTGAGCTAGAAACACGCAGCCAGGCTACTCCCAGATTCCTGGTGCATGGAGACCATGGAAACTAATTAATAACTGTTGATGTTGTAAGCTACTAAGTTTTGGGGTGATTCACGACCCAGTGATAGATAAATGATTCACTGGCCAACACTTGGGAGTTCTATGATGGAGGAGGAAGGAAAAAACACAGGGGATAATTAACCATCTCTGCCCCACTGTGCACACACTTGAAATACAAACAGGGCAAAAGCCAAACCCACTCCACCTGACCTAGAAGCCAACACTCCTCGCCTAATGCAGGTTCCTTCCTCCTAATGTCATGGCCAGCTGATTAAATAGACTCAACCAGATGAGAAATTGAGCATCTTAAATGATAGCCTCATACCATCTTCGAGTTGAAAGGACTAGATAAGTCTTCCTGCCCAGGGAGAAATTCCTCCAAGTACCTGAGAGCTGTGCAGTGTAGCCTGGATGTGGCTCTGAGGTCAGACCTGAGTTCAAATAATGCCCCACCACTGCAAGCAGCATGACCTTGGACGTCACCTCTCCGAGCCTTACTTTCCTCATCTGTAAAGAGAAGCTTATTAGCGTCCCTGCCTCATGGCGTTTTTGAGAAAACTCCCATAAAGTGCACAAGGCACAGCAATGGGAGATGCTGAGTAGGTGGAGGATGTGCTATCCGAAAAGAAGGCCACACTCCCAGGACTAACAGCAGGTGCTACCCCCAGGAGATAACATCTGGAGATACCTTAACCCTACAGAATCCACCCTTCCCCTCACTACACAGAGTCCATCTGCTAAAGCGGCCTCAGGGAGGAGGGGAAAAGTTCTTTCTGAACTCTGCCTAATGGGCCCATTGCTATCCTGGAAATATGTAATACCTTGGATTCTTAAGGTGAAAGAAGCTCCTGGAATTATTACTGTGAACCAAATTACTAATGTCAACTAAATAAGCAAGCTCTACTTGAACCTATTACATGTTTATTACACATTATATAGACTGCCACCACTCAGACATGGTACTTCTAGGCCAGGATCCCATGGCATGTACAGACTGGGTCATGCCAGACCTTCTCCCCCGACTCATCTCCTTTCCCACAAACGAATACCAGGGAAGCTGGGCTGTGTATTCCATATCAGCCTTCTTGGGTTCTCCCAGGGCTAATTTGCGAAACTATTTACCCCCTGGATGGCCATCAGCTTTACAGCCCTTCTCTCCTCCTGATCCTCAATTTACCCCTTCTAAGCATCACCCACAGTCACACAAATCCATAGCACTCATATTTAACACACTTTCATCTGGCCACCGAAGGAACGTTACAAAGAAAAACCTTTCAGCCTATTCTACCCAAATTCCAAATTTTCTCCATTAGAAAATCAATTTATTAAGCATTAGCCACAAATGTACCATGTTCCTTGCCAGACATTAGGATATAGGAGTGAGCAGGTAGACAACCAGGAGGGAAGTACAGGAAACAGACACTTACGAGAGACTTGTGATGAGGGTAAAATTTCTCAAAGTAGACTCTTTAAGTTGACATCATAAGCACAGGCAGGGATTAGGCAGACGATTCAGAGCAAGAGGGCAAGGCAGAGGCAATAGCATAAGCAAAGTTATGGAGAAGTCGTGGAGTAGAGTGACTGTGGCAAGTAGAAGGAATTAGAGGAATTCTAACAAATAAATAAATAAAGTCTCATGGGATCACAGCCATGCCCATTAGATTACCTGTGGTTTGGCAGCTCTCCAACTATGTGGCCCACCCAGACTGAAATATGTGTCCTTCAGCGAAAACTTTGCTCACTCTCCTCTACACCTTTCTCTCTGGAGCTCAGGGCTCACCTTTTCATTCATTTCCCCCTCCCCCAACTGGTCAGGCCCAGGCAGGTATACATCCCTATTCTAAGAGGGAGCTCAATATACCAGGATTTAAATGATTCTATTTTCTCATTCACCATTATTGACTGAACTACATCTCACCCAGACACCTTGTATGGCAAGCAGGTCTGGTTTGGGAACAGAGATTCATAGTGTCTAGGTTTGCCATGCTCTCAGACCAAACCTTAACACAAACCAGAAGAAAGGGCTTTAAGCGAGGGAGTGGTCAGATGAGCTTTGTGCCTGAAGACTGAGGACGAGCTAGTTGTTGCCAGCTCAAGAGTGACTTAGGAGGGATGAGAGCGTGGCCTGGGGCCAACTCTGGGGTTAAGAGGTCTTCTCTACAAAGAATGTGGATGCATGAGTGGGTCCGATTAGTCCTAGGATTCTGGTCCGAGAGAGATAACACACTGGGAGAGGTGAGGGACCATCCTTGTCAGCTTGGCCAGGGAGGCCTGATCCCAATTCAATTTTCAAAGCAGCCCACCTCCATCACAATGAAAAATCCTTTCTTAACACTCTTATTAAACCCTAATCTTAATCATATTCATCATTATTAAGTCTTGAAATTGTCTGGAATATTTAAATAGGGCCAAACTAAAAGTCAGAGGGAGGGATTTAAAAGGGACACCTCGAATTCTCTTCAAGAAGCCCACCAAATAATTACTGGAGATTCAGCCCCAATAGAGAGCAAGGCTTCTGAGGGAGAGATTTTCAACAATGTCACAGGGAGGGGCTGCCAATTACATTCAGCCTCGGTAATATCAGTCTTTCTTTCAAAGACTCCTCAAAAATGTATCAAGGAAAGGAAGAGGCATAAAGAAGATGAATTAAGGGCTGAAATGTCCCCGGCACCTGGAGGGGCATTAAAAGAGAATCATTCAGTGGGCCTCCTCTCTGGCCTACCTCCTTGTGGGCCCCAAAACAATGCCCATGAAATAACTCCACCGCCTTGGTCTCTGTTGCTGAAGAACAAATTTCCAGCGGTCCCGAGAGGTCAGATGACCTGGCCCAGCTGTTATCTCCTGATACCCGGCAGGAAGCCAACGGGGCCTTTAGAACCATGTTCCAAGGAAGAGATAATGGCCCTTTCATACTTCTTCCTACATAAGACATTTAATTAGAGCAGCAGCACGTCTCTCTGTTCCGCGGCCCTCCCTGTCTTACAGAGCAGGAGTGAGGGTGAACTCATCAGGATTTATTCTGCACCCGGCATGGTCCAGTGCACCGTCTATACATCGGCCCACCTACTCTTCACAGGAGCCCTGAGATGTAGGTCTACCATCTCCATTTTACAGATGAGGCATTTCACAGAGAGGAAAACACTGTAACCACAGTCACCCTGCCTTGAATTCAGCCTTCTAACTGTACAGCCCGTGCCCTTCCCTTCTCTGCCCCACTGACCAGCCTACCCCCGTGGCCCCTCAGCTTGAGGATGAATTAGGCAGGGTGATAGATTTGGTGTAGGAAAAGGATTCTATACAAGGGGCATTATTATTTTATCATTATTATTAGGTTTGAATCCTGCATGTTAAAACAATCTATTTGACCTTTCCTCTGGCTAATGCATACAGGAGGTGGGGGAACCTATATGCCATCATAAAAAGGTGGGAAATTAAAACCTGCTGACATAAAATCAAATCGCCCAGCCATAAAAGGTGTCGCTTTTATGTGATTATCTTGCCAATATCTTCATGTTGCTAAACTAAATCAAACTACAATTTTCCCCACATGCCCTGAATTTAATGGGAGTCATTAATGGGTGTGATTCCTTATAGATCTCCTTGCAATAGGTACATGGCCTCTTAAGCCCTGGCTGATTAAAATGAAGCCACTGGGCTGTCATTTGTTGGGTTGCTTCAAAGAATACTGAATAGTGGTTCTGCGCAAAATTACAAAAGTGTTGACTGGCATTCAAGCCCTTTCTAAACTATCTGGCACCAACATATCTTTTCAATATGTTCTTCCTCTGCTTCCATGAATAATCTTTCTGAGGATCAAGGAACATCCGAAATGAAAGAGATTTTTGATACCATCTACTCCACCCTGGGGAGTAGAACTGGAAACACCTGCAAACTCTGACTGACATCTTAGAGCATGGGTTGAGAAGGATTCTGAGGCCACTTCCAGACTCACTGAGTAAAGAATGCCATGACTGATTGACAATATCTGCCATGCCCTTGGTTGGTGGAGTGGGAGCATACATGCCAAAACTATGCCTCCGTGTTTTAATCCAACCCCTTCATTTTACAGATGGAGAAACTGAGGCTCACAGAGGGGGAGAGACTTGCAGTCATACAATGCATAAGCAACAGAGTGAGGACCAGAGTGTATTTCCCTGACTCCTAGCCTTGTGTTCTCTCCATAGTAGAGGAATTCTGATGAAAGAAGGACAGGCACACTGGCGGGATCAAGGAGCCAAAGGTTTGAAGAAGGCAGAAGGCAACTCCCACTCCAAGGATAAAGAAGCACACTCCCCTAAACTCCCAATGATCCTTAATCAAATATCCCTAGTCAATTTTAGGATGCTATTATACCTTCATTCTTCTTTCCCAATTTTTGAGTCCTTCCCTACACCAGGCTGGAATATTGTTCTACTGATCCCAAATCTTCCCTAAACAAGTTTACCTACAATTACTGATCTCGGGGGTCTTTTCATGACTTTGAGTCTGTGTCAGTGAGAGTCTGACACCCTTTCTCTGACACTTGTCCATTAGGAACTGCTGACCACTGACGTTGCCCCCTGCCAGAGTTCAAGGTGGAGTGAGACAGAACAGAGAGGCAACAACTGAAATCAGTCCCTCCATGCACACACCCATCCTCCTCTCAACCTCTGAAACTTTCACCGAATCCCCATCACCTCCATGGCAAAGCCCCCGGGTCTTCACGTGGTCCATGGTACCTGTTATAGTCTGCCCAACCAACTTGTCCAGCCTCTCAAGTGGGAAGGGTAAAGAGCATGGAAGCGCTGACTCCCAGCCTATCCCCCAATGCTGGTGGATCTATAGTAAAAGGCATCTTTCCTTCTTTGCCCACATGTTACTTCAGAAAGAGTATTGAGTATGACTGTGATGGCTGCCCTAGATGTGTTGGTATATGGCATGGGGACAAGGAGACTGCTCTGGTTATAATTCCTGCTCTAGTAATGGTATCAGCAGCTACTTGGTAAACACATCCTGCATACACCCACTTTGGCCACCCTATGGACCATGTCTACCTGGTGACCCCAATTTAATCTTCAAACTCTGGCTCCATCTTTGAGAAGCTGTCCCAACTCTCTAGCCTGAATGAATCGTTAAGAAAATGCATTGACCATTAATCCAAGAGTACAGTAGGAAGGTTAAGGTACAGATACTGGAGCAAGATGGCCTGAGTGCTAATCCCTTCTCTACTCAGCAGCTGTGTTATCTTAGGCAAGCAACTCAGCCTCTCTGTGTCTCCAGTTCCTCACCCACTAAGTTGAAATATCATCCATCTCACAGGACTGTTGTACAGACAAAAAGAGTTCATGTGCTCAAAGTGTAGTCTGTAGTGAAGGGCTCAGCAAGTGTTACCTTCCAGCACTTGAAATTCTGTAGTTTAATAACAGTGTCTACCTGTCTTCTACACTGAATTGCAAGGTTCTTGAGCTCTGGGAGTTGATTCTTAGTCATCTTTGAACTCCCTGCCCACCTAATGCAGTGTTAGTTCCATACGTGCTTGTGAATATTTAATGGGTGACTAAATGCATGAATAAATTTGTCTGAAGCCTTCTAAGTCAGAAGGGAGAGTCTGTTTCCATTGTCCTCTGCTGGTGGTGGCTTATCCCAGTTCAGGAGGACTGGTGTGAAGTGTTCCATGGATGTCACTCTGAGTCAGAAGAAACACTACATCACAGTGACACCCAGACTCATATTTACCTTGCTCTACTCTAATAACCTCTCACTAATGTAAAAAATTAAAACTCCTTCCTCTCTTGATGCAATCTCTGAGCGGCAAACCCTGATGGGCTTTTCCCCCTTCTCCTTGAGTTCCTAATGAAGCAGGAGCCAGCACGACTGTTTTATGGGCCTATCTATCTGCACTAATGGTGTCAGCAGAGACAGGCACACCTCTCCGAAGTGCGTTTGCTTGGGAACTGGTGGAGAATAGCACAGGCAAGGCACACCCACAAGGTATTGACTTTTTATTATGATGATGGACGTAAGAGTATATGTCACTATCATCTTCAAACACACAGGTTCACTTTGGATTGCATGTGAGGCTTATTAGCAATGCTCCTAGTGATTCACTTATTCATTCATTCATTCATTCATTCAACAAATACGTACTGACAATCTATTACGTGGCCAGAACAACCACGCTGCACCATTTCAGAGCCATTATTCACATCATCGTCTATAGGATAGTTGAGCACCACCTGGAGACTGAACCTCCAGACATGGCAGCCCTACAAGGGACAGTGCTGTACATGCAGAAATGATTAAGATGCAAGCCCCTTCTCTCAGGAAGCTCACAGTCAAGTAGGAGAGTAATACTTGTAAGCACACAAATGAGCAGTCCTGCAGCAGGCTCGTTCAGGGCAGACAGGCATGCCAAAGGCATGCACAGCTGTCTCTGGGAGGGCCAGGGAAGACTTCTTGAAAGTAGCGAAGTCTGACTTGAGTTTTGCAATACGCAGAGGGGTCCATGAGGCAGATGTGAACAGGAGAGCTGGGGAATGGGGACTGTGCTGTTCCAAGGAGAGAAAGGCGCATGGACAAAGCTGTTCAGACATGGAAGAGCATTGGCTTTTAGGGTGCAGTGAGCCAGTAAAGCATTATCAGAGCATTCGTGTTGAAGGTGCGTGGGGTGGGCAATGAAGCTGGAGAGGGAGGCAGTGTCAGGTCGTGAAGGACCTGGGATGCCATGGGAAGAAACTAAGACTTTACCGTGGCTGATATGGAGCCATGATGATGTGGGAAGTGAACAGGAGACTGATCCCACTTAGATGGATGGCAAGGATATCTGTAAGTCTGTATCTGTTTTCAAACTATTCTGCTCTGGTTATCTCACGTTAGCTCTGCTGTGGCTTAGAAGTAGACTGGGCATGACCCAAATTTCCTGGATTGGAAAGAGGGCAGACCCTAAAGTGAACCAGGATTCAACTCCTGGTATCATGTAGGTACAGGGGACCCAATATTGCCTATCCGGTCTGGCAGATGGACATGATGTCCCACTGGCAGACTGGTAAATAGATGGCAACCCAAATAAGCCTGCAGTTTTTCATATGTGATCCTGGATAGCTCTCCATACATGCAGAACACAGGTCCGGGACATGCAGCCTGGCACAACTCAGTTCCAGCAAGTGGCCAGTATCAAGGGGCCCTTTTGCTATAATTAGGTTCCACAACTGTTCTCTTTATCCTCCCTTTCAAAGCCTTCTTTGCCATTTATGTTCATTTCCTTTGGTCGTCTACCTGCCCAGCTAGGTAATAAGTCTCTTCAAGGCATGGGCCATGTGTACGGTATTGGCCATCATGTCCCAGTTGCCTGACATACGGTGCTTGCTCATTAGACATCTGATGGATGTGGAAGACTGATGTTGGCACCACCGAAGATAGCCACCAAAATCCCAGAGCCTATGCATGTTACCCAATCCTCCCTTTCAAAGCCTTCTTTGCCATTTATGTTCATTTCCTTTGGTCGTCTACCTGCCCAGCTAGGTAATAAGTCTCTTCAAGGCATGGGCCATGTGTACGGTATTGGCCATCATGTCCCAGTTGCCTGACATACGGTGCTTGCTCATTAGACATTTGATGGATGTGGAAGACTGATGTTGGCACCACCGAAGATAGCCACCAAAATCCCAGAGCCTATGCATGTTACCCAACATAAAAAAGGGGGACGTTGCAGATGTGATTAAGTTAAGGGTCTTGAGATGGTGAGATTATCCAGGATTATCCACGTAAACCCAAATGATCACCTCGGCCCTTATAAGAGGGTGGCAGAAGAATGAGAATTAGAGAAGGGAGTGGGGCAATGGAAACAGAGGTTAGCGTGTTACCCTTGGAAGATGGAGGAGGGGCCTTTAGAAACTGGGGAGACTGGGAAGCAGAGTCTCCCTCAGAGCCTCCAGAGGGAACACAGCTCTGCCATCTTCATCTCAGTCCCAGAGACCTATTTCAGACTCCCGGCCTCCAGAGCTGCAAACTAATAAACTTCTGCCGTGTTTAGCATGCCGTTGTGATGACTGCAACAGCATAGGAAACCCATGCAGGGAACGGTTCAGGGATGCTCTGAGTCTGGTGACAGGGCAACGAGCAGAACAGTGAGCAGGGTTTAGAACCAGGTTCCAGACCTAGAGGAACAGGAACAGTAATACCAAGTGCATCGTCACAGGGGGAGTGTCCTTTTCTATGATCACTCTGGGAATGTCAAGCTTCGGGACATCTGCCACACCCAGGAGGAGGTGCAGGCACCCAGCACACATCCCAGGCCAGCGGACACAATGAGGGGTGGGGGCAGGGGATGTCACGGGGTCAGGAGCAGCAGCAAATGGACAGCCTCCCCCTTGAAACTACACTGTAGGACCTCACACAGCTGTCTGGCAGGGCCAGGTGTCACATTCAGAGGAGGGATCTCAAACTGCTTTGTTTTGCAGTTTAAGAATACTTACAATGGGATCTACCCTCTGACCACGTTTTTTAAGTGCACAACACAGCACTGTCATCAACAGGCACAATGTTGGGGGGGGGAGGGGGGGCCAGGGGCGGTCTCCAGAATGTATTCTTCTGGCATAACTGAAATCGTCCCCATTGATGCGTAGCTCCACGCACCCTGTCCTTCTCACCCCAGCCCCAGGACACCCCCATGCTACCCTCGGCTTCTGTAAGTCTGACTAGTTTAGACGCCTCATGCAAGTGGAGTCCTGCAGTATTTGTCCTTCTATGACTGATCTATTTCATTTAGCATAATATACGCAAGATTCATTCATGGAGTGGCCTATTGCAAAAGCTCCTTCGTAAGGCTGAATGATACTCTGCTGTATGGACAAGCCACATTTTTTTATCTGCTCATCCAACAGGGGGGATTTACATTGTTTCCACATCTCGGCTGTTGTGATTAGTGCCACAATGAACAACAGAATGCTGAGACTTCAATTTTGAATAAATAGCCAGATGTGGAAACTGCAGGACCGTAAGGTTGTTGCACTTTTTATTTTTTTAGGAACCTCTGCACTGTTTTCCACAGTGGCTGCACCATTTTGCCTTCCCGCCAATGGTATACAAAGGTTCCAATTTCTCCACATCCTCCTCCATGCTTACTGAATTCTGCTTCTGTTTCTGCGCTTGCTTTGTTTTGATAGTAGCCATCCTATCAGGTGTGAGGTGCTCTCTCACTGTGGTTTTGATTGGCATTTCCCTGGTGGGTCCTGAATTCTATGGTGAAGGAAGCACTATCCTGGTGTAAATGGGCTGGGGCCCACTAGCCAGTTGTGCATTTGTGGCTGGAGGGAGCACTAGTCCCTCCCAGGTTGTGACTGGGATTCCCTTGTGGTTGACCTCGATTGATTGATTGATTGATTAGGCACTGGGCTATAATTGCTTTCCAAGAAACTGAGCCAACTTCTCTTCTGAGAGGCCAACTTGTCAGGGGTCCATCTTGAACAAGTTCACATTTACCTCTCAAATAAGAAGGCTAGTGCTAGGTGGGGGGTCATCCACCACAATGTTACCCAAGATGCATCTGAAGAAAAGCTATGTCATTATCTCCCACGGTACTTGCAAAAGAATCCATATTCCAGGGCTGCACTTCAGTCCCCTAAATAAGAGTTGCTGGGAATGGTGCCTAGGAATATGCATTCTTACACACACACACACACACACACACACACACACACACACACAGAGTGTACTCTCATGTGCACTAAAATTCTGAAAACTGCCTATCATTCAAAATCAGAATTGTACAATGGGGAAACTGAGGGTCGTGGGAAGGAAGGACGTTTCACAACATCACAGGAAGTTGGTGACAGAATATTTAGTCCCCGACCTCATGCATCCAACAATGTAGGAAGACCAGCCATATTCATATGACAATTAAATACTGGCAAAGGCATGGAGTGCTCAATAGTCCCCTGAGAATATCAACATTCACTACTACAGGCAATCATCACAACGTGATTTTTTTCTGGTGAAAAAAAATGAGATGAAGTAAGGACAGGCAGCCTGATTCCAAACCCCGGGTTCTTTGATTTATGGAGAAGACCTAAGAGGAAACATTCAGTTGAATACAAGTTATCATGGTTTGAGCTACTGGCCAGATGGAGGCTCTGGGTGGCAGGAAGGTGCCAGGACCTTTTCAGGGACAGAGGAGTTACTTAGAGAAGGCAACTGAGCCAAGAAGAATTTTTGAAAGAAGTTTTAAGTTGGCTTTCAGGGTCTCTGCCATAATGAACCCCAAAAAGAGCTACACTATGGTATTGAAAACGTGACTGGAATGTTTCGGGGGGGGGGGGGAGGTGGTGCGGGGATGAACCGTTTAATCCTGCAGAGAATGGATATTGGTGATTCTGACTTATGCACACACCGCAGAGCTTCCCTCCTCAGCTTCTCCTCTTAGTGCAGCTCGTGGTGAAGACTCGGGGCTGAAGAGAGTCTACTCCAAGCTCTTTTGATTGCAAAGTGTTTCGAGAGGGAAGACGTGGCTGACAGACTAATAAAACCCAGGAACTGCTTGCATTTGTGGTTTCCCACAAAGTCTCTTCCACCCCAAATTTCCCAACAACCACTGCAATACCTCCTGGGGCTCCAGCTCCACCCCCTCTCCAATCAGATCATTCCTTGGTGTTTGTTGAGCACCTAGTAGATGGTGGTTGCTACAAACATCATCTTGCTTAATTCTTACTTAAACCTGTGAGGTAGGTTTAGACTAGGAAAACCTGGGATACAAGCTAAAGATGAAAAGTAACAGATTCATCCAGGCCTGCGTGGCTCAGTGGCTGAGCATCAACCTATGAACCGGAAGGTCACGGTTCGATTCCCAGTCAGGGCACATGCCCGGGTTGAAGGCTTGATCCCCAGTGCGGGGAATGCAGGAGGCAGCCAATCAATGATTCTCTCTCATCATTAATGTTTCTATCTCTCCCTCTCCCTTCCTCTCTGAAATCAATAAAAATGTATTTAAAAAATAAAATACTAACAGATTCAGTCTACATATCTTGGTGCCTACCATGTGCTTTTTCATAGACTCAAGTGATTCCAGCCTCATAAAAAGTCCCATTCATTAAGTAGATGTCCTTAAACTCCAGTTTATATGACATGGGTTATACGTGATCTGTATCTGAACTAGATCTATTTGATTTTAAAAGTGATTTTTTCCCACCATCACACGCTGCCTTTAATGGATTTCCTAATCTTGGAGGAGGAGAAAAGTTCATGGTCAATAATTAAATTTGCCGTGTGATGATTACAATAGCAGGTGACAAGCTGTAACAGATGCACCTACAAGGTGGTGTAGCTGCAGGAGAAGGAGAAACGCTATGCTGGAATTTTGCCACAGGGCCTTTGCACATGCTGTTCCCTAGGAGCACAAATATCCCCTCCAACAGCCCTTTCCTGGCCTCACCATCTATGCTGTGTCTGTGTTTTTCTCTATTGCCTGCTCTGTTTCGTTGTTTTTTTTTTGTGGTCTTTATAACAGCACTGTTTGCAACTTGTAATTAATTCCTTGCTACTGTCTTTCTGCTGCAATTGCATGAAAACTCCACAAGAATGGGCATGTATCTGTCCTAGTCACTGCCGTTTCCTCGGTGCTGGCACCAGCAGATGTTGGGTAACTGTTGAATGAAAGAAGGAATAGATGCGTGAGTCAATGGATGGATGAATAACTTTGATGACCGAGTCTTCAGAACAACACTGCGTATTATCATCCCCTTTCAAAGTGAATAAACAGAAGTTGCCAAGATCCTAATAGCATAATAGAGGGCAGGGGGAGAGGCAAACCACTTGCTGTGGATCTAATGCCAGTGCACATCTCACTAAATCAGACCACACCAACTTGAATTTACACAGGCTGCACACTGTGGGCCCACAGATGACGGAGAGGGAGTCTGGAGAAGGGAAAAGGCAAGAGGACCAAAAGGTATAGAACGAGGGGCAGAGACTTCCCACTGATGGGTGAGTCTGACCCCATAAACAGAAATCAATTATAATAAACCAGACTATCATCTAGTATGTGTTGTCTGCTTACAGCTTTGCTTGTGTAACAGGGGAGAAAATTGTACTCTCCAAGTTTGTGCAGAGGTAAGAACACTGCATTTGGGATAATCCTTGACGCACCAGAAATCAATGCTGCCTGCTGCACTGGTGGGCATCAGAGAGAAGGAGAAGGGACGGAAAGGGCAGGTGAAGAGAAGGCACCAGCAGGTGGTAGAAGCCCAGACCCTGTGATGTGATCCTTTCCCTGGATTTTCAAGCCATGGGTGACACACACTGACCTCACAGCATGCTTAATGCATGTGTGTATCTCATGGAGTCCTGTGAAAAAGCAAACTTGATGGGGCACGCAGAGCCCATGAATCAGAGAGGCCAGAGGGAAGTAAGCCTACTTTTGGAATATGTGTGGCATTGTGATGGGTTTGATGATGCCCTGCTGGGCTGAGTGGGTTGGGAAGGGTGTGTTGTCCCAGTTGCCAGGACAGCCTGCAGCAGTCAGCCCCTTCAGGGACGGCCCCTCTACAGAGCCTCCTTGTCCAAGGCCATGCCCTGCCTGGGCCATGCCCATCCAATGACTGACTGATAAAGGCCAAGCATCTCTGGGAGCTCTTCTAGTTGAGGTGGTCACTGGGGCTGCTTCACGGCTCAGCTTCTCTCTCTCTGGCCAATCCTGCTTCCCTCCTGGCCTGGTGAGGGGTTGCTGATGCCAAGGGCACATCCTAATAGACATCCTGCATGCTAAACTCTGTCTCAGAATCCGCTGCCTGCAGAACCTGAACCAGGGCACCCAAAACACCGCTGCACTTCCACTGGCTGTGAGGTCGGTGGTGAGGTTTTAGGCAAATTATAACTGTCTCTCTCAATGTGGAGAACTACAAAGTTGACATTATGTCCCCATTTTGCAGGTGGGGAGACTGAGACTTCGGTTATCTAGTTCACCTGCAGTGACCAGGTGATAAACGTGAGGCCATGATTCTATGACAGACCTGACCACGTATTAACCACCCCATTGACAATAATAAAAGAGCTCACTTCTTTGTTCTCTTTTTCACCAAACCCAGCCTTACTAGTATAATGCTTCCCCCTCCTCTCCTTCCCACAGCACATGATTTTTTTTTTTTTTTGCTTTGTTTTTCCCCCATTTTCTATGGCTCTCATTACATCCTGCCTCCCATCACGAATATTTATTCACAGCCTGTGTCCTGTAATGAACCGTGTTCTTTCTGAGGATAAGAGCTATGTTTGATTCATCTCTATATGCCTACAGATGGAAAAAAAAAACAAACCCTAAACAAATGTGAACTGAATTAAAGTTATTCTACATTGATTTATTTATAATTATGGAATGAAAGCTTTTGTTCTAGTATAAAAGCATCAAGGGTGTAGGCAGTTATTTTCGTGGGGAAGGGGGTTATGGGCTCCCCCGCTGATACTTTTGAAATCAGCCCCAATTTCACCCTTGCCCGTGGCTGTCCCTGATGGAAAAGCCAAGAGGGTAAAGATAACAAGTGCAATTCTTAGGCCTCTGAAAATTAAGACCCAAAGGGGTAAAAAACAACAACAAAGAGACAAAAGCAAATATTAGTTAGGAATTTGACAACAAAAATTTGAATTAAGAAATTAAATGGAGGAGAAGAAATTAAATGGTGTAGGAAGTCCTACCAACAGATTCTAGAGCTGTGAAACGACATCTCTCGCTCTTGTTCCTCTGCAAACAATTCCAAGTATAAATGTATTTTTGGCACAAATGGCTCTGTCCTAACATTCTTGATTATAATTATAATAATGGGTTTCTGAAAGCCTGCAAGTGGTTCTGGGAATGATAATAAGGGTTGAGAAAAGACATGTTGTTTATGTGGTGAGTGTTTGTGGAATATTAAATGACGGTGGGAAGAAAAACTGATGCCATACTTTCCACAAACTCCAAAATATACAACGATACCCAAGCAGCCCATCACCGCTCCCTCTCCTCCAGGCACACACGCCATCAATCCCATTACCCCGCACATCGGGGACCATGGCAGAGTAGGAAAAGCAAGTAATCTTCCCGTTTTCCTTGCAGAGTTGCTCCTCTCCCAGAAAAACTCCTAGCTTTTTCATCGGAAAGAGGAGCAGCCTCGGTCTAAGAGATGCTGGTCCTTCCCTTGCCGACTGTCAGCCCGGGCAGGTTATTCAGAGTCCCTGAGCCACCTGCCTTCAGCCACATCACAGAAACCCACACGACGCTGGTGTGGATTGTTTGCATGACAACCAATCTGCTTTCTCTTACTCGGTAAGCTCCTTGAGAACATGGAACCTATCTGATCCGTTGGTGGTGGTATTGTTTAATTGTGGGAAAACACATATAACACAAAATCTAATATTTTAACCATTTTAAAGTGCACAATTCAATGGTACTAAGTACACTCACAATGTTGAGCAACCAACACCCCAAAAGAAAGCTCTAGTTCCAGAGCTTCTTCATCACCCCAAAAGAAAACCCATGCCCAGTAAGCAGTCCCTCTCCTTATCTCCTCCCCCTCAGCCCCCTGCAGGCCCACTGTTTTTTTTAACTGTTACAGAGTCTACTCCTGTCTTGTACATAGTAGGTCCTAATTAGTGTTTAAAATCTAGTAATTGCCCACTTATTAATATCTTCTCTGCTTACTTAAATGATTATTACTCAAAGAATCTTGTTGTAAAGTATCTACATAATAAAAGCCTAAGCGACCGTTATGGCGGAATGACCAGAACGACCAGTTACTATGATGTGCACTGACCACCAGGGGGCAGACGCTCAATGCAGGAGCTGCCCTCTGGTGGTCAATGCGCTCCCACTGGGGGGGGGGGGGGGGACGCTCAGCCAGAAGCTGGGTTCACGGCTGGAGAGTGCAGCAGCGGTGGCGGAAGCCTCTCCTGCCTCTGCAACAACGCTAAGGAGCAGCAAGTAGGCGGGCGGCAAGGAGCGAGGGGTCCCAGACTGCAAGAGGGATGTCCAACTGCTGGCTTAGGCCTGCTCTCCACAGGCAGACAATGCCCTAAGGCTTCCAGACTGCAAGAGGGCACAGGCCAGGCTGAGGGGGCCCCCCTTCCAGTGCACGTATTTCGTGCACCGGGCCTCTAGTTTTACATTAATACCTGCCATTTATCGTTTATGGTATGGATACTATTTCATATAAAGTCAAATCATATAGTTTTCCCTTTTGTGTCTGACTTCCTTCCCTTAGTATGTTTTCAAGGGTCACATGTTACAGCCTGTGTCAGAATTTCATTCCTATTTTTGACTGAATAGTAATGTATGTATGTATCACATTTCCTTTATACATTCGTCCACTGATGAACCCTTGGACTGTTTCCCTCTATTGGCTACTATGAATAATGCTGCTATGGACATTGGTGTACAGGTTTTGTGTGGACATATGTTTTTATTTCTCTTGAGTATACATCTAGCAGTAGAAGAGCTAGGTCATATAGTAGTTCCATGTATAGTTTTTTGAAAAACCACCAAACTGTTTTCCACAGTGGCTATGCCATTTAACATTCCCACCAGTAATGTTCAACGGTTCTAATTTCTCCACATCCTCACCAACACTTATTTTCTGGGGTTGGTTGGTTTGTTATAGCCCTCCTAGTAGATGAGAAGTGACATCTCATTGTGGTTTTGGTTTGCATTTCACTAATGAGTAGTGATGATGAGCATCTTTCCATGTGCTTATTGGCCACTTGTCTATCTTCTTTGAAGGAATGTCTACTCAAGTCCTTTGCCATTTAAATTCTTTTGTCTTTTTGTGGTTGAGTTTTAGAAGTTCTTTATACAGGGCTGGGCAAAAGTAGACTTACAGTTGTGAGTACAGGAAACACAGAGTTTATTCTTGTATTCTTATTTATCAATTATTGTACTATTTTTCCATACAAACTGTAAACCTGCTTTTGCCCATGCCTGCATTTTCTGAACATTAAACCCTAATCAGATAAATGATTTGCAAATATTTTCTCCCAGTCCTTTGCAAAAAAATAACAGCTAGCTTATCCATAGTGTCATCTACATTCCACAAAACCATTTCACTTAGTCTGCCTCATCTGAGCTTCGTGACCATGTGGGTGGGTAAGTCTGCCCCAATTCCACCACAGAGAAATCAGGGTGCACAGAGGTGAGGTGGCTTGGTCACGACCACTTAGCTGGGAAGACACTGGGGGCTCATCATCTCAGTCTACTGCTTCGGGTTTCTCCCGGTGATCCGTGGATGGTTCCGGGCCACTGGAAACTCAGCCCCACCCGGGACTCCAGGGCCCACTGCAGGGAACACTCAAAGCCTTGCCTCTTGAAGCTCTCTGATCAGAGGAAGCTCTAGAGGACACTCTCTACAAGCAGGGTCTCGGGGCACGAGGTGCCAGCTCTCTTGTCCCAAAGCCCCTTTCTGTCAGCCACGCTCATTCCCGTGTCATCTAAACCCTGCTCCTTAGAGGCATTGTATCTTTACTTAGCAACCTCTTCTCCCACTCACAGCATTTCTGTCCATCAACAGCACAAAGCTGTGAATACTGCATTAGCAGGCTTTACATTCTGATATCAGCTCCAACGCAGTACCGCTGGACAATTAAAGAGCAACCATGTATGATTCACAACCAAGCCATACTTTCTCACACGTGCTTTTTGCTAAGCGACATACAGGACTAAATGCACATCAGTGGACTATAACACCGCTTAGTGAGCACTTAAGGACTGCATGCACCGTGCGAAGCACTTTCCACACGTATCTCATTTAATCTTCTTTTTGCCTGTGTCATCATCCCCGATGACTGTCAGCTTTCTGATGGTGAGATTGGAGGCTGGCTCTGCACAGAATCCGGCATATAGTGACCACATTGTGAGGATGGACAGCAGGCCCTCGAATGACATCATTTCACTCAATGCCATTTCTTTATAACATTGGTGAACTTAACCCTTTATTTATATCACTTAGCCGATGATGAAACTGACTTGATTATACATTGGTTCCCTTAAAGACCCAGAACCGATCAATGATGTTAACTGAGAACTTAACCATATTCCAGGGAAGCTGACATTCAGTAAACATCTGCTATGACCCAGGCTTTTTAACCAATTCATTGGCAGCCCCCTAGGCCTTGAAATGAGTATTAGGGTATAGGATTTGCCAGGGTTTCCCCAGCTAGGAGTGAAAAAGCCGAATACTGCCCACATTCTCTGAAAGCAGAGTTCTTTCCAGCACACCACAAATGAATGAAATTTTTTTAAAAGGGTAGAGTATAGTTTGCGACCTCAAAGTGCTTCACTCTAGTTAATAAATCAGACGAACACTCCAGGAGAGAGCAATCAAGTCTATAGTGATAAGCAGAATCGCCTGCTGCCGGGGGTCACAGGAAGGAAAGGGAGCCTGGAGGGTGGAAAAGTTTATGAAGAAAACAGAGAACTGTCCTGGCTGTGTGGCTCAATGGGTTGAGCATCATCCCACGCACCAAGAAGTCACTGGTTCTATTCCCAGTCAGGGTACATGCCCGGGGTGCAGGCTCAGTCTCCAGTAGGGGTCATGCAGGGGGCAGCCGATCAATGATTCTCTCCATCATTGATGTTTCTAACTCTCTCTCTCTCTCTCCCCCTGTCCCTTCCTCTCGCTGTAAAAACATTTTTTAAAAAAGAAATAAAATCGAGAACTCACTCAGGTCTCAAAGGCCTGGTGGGATTGAAACAGTGGACTGGGCGTGTGGGGAAGTGCATGAGTAAAGACACAGAGGCAGTTAACAGTGAGGCATGCACAAAGGTGAGGAAAGCAGCCGAACAGAAGATGGGATTGTATTCCTGGGGATAAGATGGCAGGGGGCCCTGAACACCAGTGGACAGAAAGGCGACTCTGCAGGCTCCCGAGCTCAGCAAAGCCATGATAAGAAGCATGTTTGAAAAGATGAATCTATATACAGAACGCAGAAGGACTTTGCAGACAGGAGCACTTGCCGAGGGCTTGGTACATACGAGGCACCTCATAAATGCTGATGAAGAAATAGGCAAATAAACAAATGAATGGGGGAAATGATAAACACTGGAGTACTACTGGCTCCTGGGAGCTATGAGACCTGGGTGCAGTGACGGTGGGAAAGATCGGCAGGATTTAGTATAGGGGATGAAGTGGGTAGTGGAAAAAAGACCACACACAGCAAGGCCTTCCTCCTGTCTCTTTACCTTTTCTGTTTTTCGCCCAAAGCCCAGGGGATCTGAACGAGTTCAGGTTTCTCTGGCGGGCAATGAACACGGGGGCAAGCGGCATGAAGATCGTCTCTCATAAAGCACCACGTTGATTAACAAAGAGGCTACACACCAATGACACGTTTTGTTGTTACTTGCCCGCCAGAGATAGAAATCACGCAGGACGTCTAGCTGTGTATTCCAGAAGGGTGTTATGGAACAATAAGCCCATCAACAGCGAGGAAAGTAAGATGTGAGAGATAGCAGGCTCCCGACGACGCGAAGCAGCCCTCTGATGAGCACTCTGTTGACTCGTTTGCATTAAGAACCCTGCTGAACATGACCTCAGAGAGCAGGCTGAGGCTCCCTCGCCCCTGCACCGGGCTTTTTAATGTTGCAAACATTTGATAATTCAGCAACTGTTGTGGACACAGAATCTGATACTGGTTTGCTGAGTGAGTCTGGGTCTGTTTTTTACCCTCTGGGCCTCTAACGCACAGATTATAAACAAGATATGTTGAAAGATACCTAGCACACACGGGACACCCTGGATGGTAGGCCTGTCCAGACTGGCTTCCCCTGACCCTAACATGCGGACCAGCTCTTGCTCTGCTCAGCTCCCACCTCCCATCTGCAAACTGAGATGCTGTCCGTGAAATTGGATCCAGAGTTTGGGACGCAGCCACCTGCTGATCAGGCTCCCTGTTGCTGCTTACCTATCTGACTCATCTGAACATCCATTCTCTCCTCCATCCTTCCATCCTTCCCATGCGTGTACAGAAAGTGTCATCTAAGAGCCAGGACCGCTGCAGCACAGTTACCGAAACAGGCAGGAAAGGCACATGGCTGCCCTGTGTGAGACCTCCTCGTCCCCCTTGCCTGCGGTCAACTGTGTTCTGTCTGAGGCCTGCTCTTCCCCCAATGACCCCCAGCCCCAGGTGCCTTCGTGAGGCCTGACTTTTTCTCAGACAAGAATGACAGAGTGGGGAGTGCTGTGACTTTGAGCATGTGGTTTCCCTTCTCTGGGTCTCAGTCTCTCTTCCTTGTTTGACAGGGACAAAAATACTAAACATCTCAGTTTTAGGCAGGGGGGTGGGGGGCAGGGGAAATGAGTACCTGATACAGGGTAGGTACTCAATAATTAGTTACTGTCAATATCAACATCATCGTCTATAAAATCAGAATACTGGTAGCTTCCTCTTATTAAGACCACAAAATTTCAGCAGCCGCCCATTGTCCTTAGTATAATAATCCAAATCCTTCCAGGGACCTTCGAGGCCCTGTCTGCCTCTGCAGCACCAGCTCCTATCACACTTCCCCTCGTTCCTGCAGTCCTGCCTGTCACATTGTCCTGTTTTCCATCGTGTCAGCTGTATAGTCATTAGTGCTGCTCACCAAGCATTTCTGGTTCTCCTTCACAGCAACTTGCAATGTTGCCGTGATACAACTCTGTCAACCTAGATTCCTGAATGGGAATGACTTGAAACAGAACACGTATGCTAACTGATGATGGACATGTAGAACAAATAAGAAATAAATCTTCATTATGTTCAGCTTCTAACATCTGGGAGCTCTTTGTCACTGCAGCAAAGGCTACCCTAATCTGACTAATACACTAACGATCTTCCTCCAGTCACGGGGTCTTTACTCAAGCTGGCCCCTCTACCTGAAAGCCTCTTCCCTCTCCACTTAAATAACTCCTTCGGATCTCAAAACTCAAGCATTTCTTCTTCGGGGAAGTGTTCCCTAATCATGTCATTCTCCCTTATCAGAGGCTCTCATGTTATCAAGTATCTCTTCTTTATAACGCTTGTCAAAGTGGCAATTTTACCTTTATTTTTTGATGGTTTTATTAATTTTCTTCTCTCCCATGAGACTGTAAATTATATAGGAACAAGGTCCAGATCTTTGGCAGTTCATCATCTTATCCTTAGTACATATCACAGTGCCTGGCCCACTGCAAGCCCTAAATAAATATTGGAAGGGAGGGAGGGAGGGAGGAAAAATGTCTGGGACAAATGCTCTTAGGCCTTAGTCTCTAAGCTGGCTCCTTCTACAATTAAGTTGACTATAACCTGAGTTAATGATGCAGGAAGAATCAGGACACTTTGTCTCCTTTAGGTCATCTGCCCTAGAAAAAAATGGGGAGAGCTGATAGAGTCCAGACTATGGTCAGAGCCTATGACCTACACAAGCCAGCCAACCTCTGCAGGCCCCTCAATTCATCTCCCTTGTGCCCAGGAGGAGCCATGACAAAAGCCAACACCCACATCTCCACCATTAGAGTTGGCCAAGGCCCTGGGTTCCTCAGTGTCCCCAAATGCTGCCACGAGGCACTGATGTGCTCTCCCTCATTAATACATGGTCTTCAGCTCTCCATAAATCAGATTTACAGAGCAAAGAAGTCTGGGGACACCTCTGGGGCCTCACAGTTCAATGCAGCTCATTATGGAAATCAGCTAAATGCTGAGGAGCCAGGTAAGTGCAAACTGTTTACCAACCCTTTCCACAGACTGACAGACAGCACTAGTTAGGGCTCACTAGTGGCCTCACTCAGTCACTCAACCCTCTGTATCTGCTGCTGTGGCTCATCTGCAGGGAAAGAGGAGCACGTTCGCATGAAAGGGCTCTCCAAGGGGCTCCCGGTACTCGGTGAAGGCGGACAGAGAGAGGTTCAGTGGGAACAAGGCCTGAGCCTGGGCGCCAGTGAGGCCCAATGCACCCTAATCACCCAAGCAGCAGCCACTTCCTGCCTTCCAGGACAATGCATGCTCTGACCAGCCAAGATTTTAAAGTTTACAGTGACATTCGCACTGACAGCCCAAAGGGAAGAAAACCCTTTGCAATTTACAAGGTTCTTCCACATTCATTAACTTGGTTGAGCCTCACAATATTTTATCAGGTAGGTGTATTGCTAACACCTCCATTGACCAGCTGGAGAAACGGGTTCAGGGAGGGAAGCAGCCTGCTCCGATTATAAATGGTGAATTCTGCTTGTCTCTGCACGAATACAATGCATGTTCCACTTCACCAATGCGCCTTAAATGGAGATTATTAGAATTCCATTAATGGGGTTCAGGGTGTCCTTGAAATTGTTGTATGTGTTCATGTACAGGTATTTCTTTTTCTGGGCAGTAAATTCAACATATTTACAACTCAGTTGTTAAATGTTAAGATGTTAAAAACCATGAGGGGTACCAGACCCCATGAGGGCATGGGGCTGCTTCTGCTGTGGTCGCAGCCACAAGGCCCTCAGACCACCACAAGCCACAGGAGTCCAGGACAATCCGCAGCCAGACCCCAGAGCTCAGGCCTCCTCCCGTGCAGGGCAGGGCTGGGGGGAGGCGAGTGAGGTAAGCTGCATAAGTGCAGGGTCTGATTGTGTTCAACAATCTGCATATTTCCGCATTAATTTTGATATTTTAAGAAAACACCGAATTAAATATTTTCTATTATAATTACTGAGTTTTTGGTGCTCCCTCAAGGTGTGCTCCTGAGTGAGCGCCTCACTGCCTCACTGTAGAGGCCAGAGAAGGCTGCATCCTCCAAGAAGCTTGCCTCGATCCAGGCTCAAGTTCACCAGGCTCACAGGCTCCCATGGCGCGGTTTGCCGCTCTGTTGACTAATGAGTTTGCCGACCACTGACCTAGACTCTCGATTCCAATAATTACAGGCTATTGTTGTTCCTTGTGATTAAGCTCCTATCCCAGTGGTCGGCAAACTCATTAGTCAACAAAGCGGCAAACCGCAGCTCGCGAGCCGCCAGCCCACTGCCCTAGCTCAACCTTATCGAAATGTAAAGCACAGGCCTAGCAGGTTTGGCTCAGTGGATAGAGTGTCGGCCCGTGGACTGAAGGGTCCCGGGTTCAATACCAGTCAAGGGTACGTGCCTCGATTGCAGGCTCGATCCCTGGCCCTGGACAGGGTGTGTACAGGAGGCAACCAATTGATGTGTCTCTCTCACATCGATGTTTTTCTCTCTGTTTCTCCCCTCCCTTCCACTCTCTCCAATAATAATAATAATAATAATAATAATAATAATAATAATAATAAAACAATGGAAAGATATTTTCAGATAAGAATTAACAAGAAAAAAAAATAAAAGAAATTTAAAGCACCGTGTGCAGGTTAAAGTGCTTAGGTCTTGGGTATGCCCGACAGAGGTTTGGATCTGGGCTCTCCTATGAAGCCTTAAGGGAAGTCACCTCAGTTCTCCAAGTCCCTGCTTTCTTGTCTGTGACACAGGGATACAACTGGTATTCACTATAGGGCAATCTTGATTTCCAGACCCTGAAAATAATCCAGGAAGCAGTCCAGTCTAAACAAGAGCCAGGCAAGTCTGCAAGTCCCCGCCACTCTGCTTGGATCTGGGTAAGAAAGTGAACCATGAGGACAGGACGAGTCAGAACTTTTCCCAAGAAGACCCATAGCCTCCTGCCCTGTATGCTCTGGCTTTGGACCAGGCGGCCCGGGGTTTGCACCTTGGCACTCCCCCTGACCTGAGACTGTGGACAAATACTTCCACCCCCCTGAGCCTTGGTGTCTGTGTTTACAAATGAGAACAATAATATCGACAGTGTAAAGCTATTGGGAGAATGAAGCATGTTGGAAGCACATGTGTCTGCTCAGGCTGCTCTCATAAGATACCGCAGCCTGGGTGGTTTAAACCAGAAATATCTCTGTTCTGAATGCTGGACGTCTGAGATTAGGGTGCCAGAAGAGGCACGGTCACACCCCCATGAGGACGCTCCTCCTGGCTTGCAGATGGCCGCCTTCTCCCTGCACCCTCGCATGGCAGGGAGAGAGTTCTGCTATTCCATCAGGGCCCCACTCTTATAACCTCATTTAACCGTAATCCCTCCCTTAGAGGCTCCACCTCCAACTACAACCACACCAGGGGGCAGGGCTCCCACATATGGATTCTGATGGGACACAAACATTCAGCCCATAACACTGACATGTGGCTAATGTGCGAGCATAGTCAAAACATATAGAGATAAAAATAACAAATGGCATTAAAGGTGAAGCAACAGGCAAGAGAAAGGCATGCCAGGAGCACACAGCATGTTGGCAGCAAAGCTGGAACCTGAACCAGGTCCCTAGGCTGAGTCCCGTGGACTTATGCCCCGAGCTACTCCCCACTGTATCACAGAAGCTCAACCCACAGACGGGAAGTATTTGAACAGCAGAAAACCAGAGCTCAACTCTTGAATTTGGTGACACCAGGGGACTCCAGGCAACCTCAGCACAAGACCTGGCTCTCTTGCCCCTTCTTCCCTCCCATCAGATGAGCCCCCAACCATGCTGAGACTCCTTCCAGGCCTGGAGGAAGGCCCTCCCCCCGCCCTCACAGGGAGGGGAGGCAGGCTGCACGTCTGTGTCTGTGTGTACGTGAGCGGGCTGTGCGTCTGACCCAACACTGGTTATAAACTGCCTCTTACCAGGGCCTTTGCAGCAGACTCCCGCATTTCCCAGAATAATCTCACTCATTACGATGCCGGCAGACTTTTCAAGCCAGCTCATTTTTCTTCCCTTTGTCTCAAATTCCAATACCCTGCCCTTTTCATGAGATTTCCAAGAGAGCAGTTCACAGCGCCCATTTTATGGGGAGAGATGCGGGGGGGTACAAATGTCCCCAGAGGGTGAGCTGTATCTCAGCCTTAGTTTAAAAAAAGAAGAAATAAAAAAAGATGAAGGAAAGAGCTTTGTCTGCTAAATCTCCCCATTTTGGAATCAAATGTTATTTAAAATTCAGGACAAATTCTCAGCTCTTTTGCTGACAAATTCCATACCAGCACAGAGGAGGCCAGAGGAAGAGGAGAATGGCAATGTGTGAGGTGCCTGAGTGTTCATCATTAATGAGCCATTAAGTGAACACCTACTGTGTGCAGGATCCTGAGCTAGGCGCCAGAGATACCATGGCAAACAAAGCAGATACTGTGTCTCTCCTGAACTTCAAGTCTAGTGAAGAAGACAGACATGACCTAATAACCACCGCATTTACAAGTGTAACCAGAAGCACCTGCTTCCGAGGAAAAGTGGGTGGTGCTAGGAAAGCATTAGGACCTGACCCAGTCGGGGGTCAGGGGACACTCTGCAAAGATGTGACATTAACTCGGGGGGAACCAGAAGGGTGATGAATAGCAGGTCAGCCAGGTGAGGAGGGGAGAGGCTTCCAGGAAGAAGGAATAGAATGACAAAGCCTTGGGCCCAGAAGAAGCACTGTTGTTCCTGGATCCCCAGAGAGTGAGGGGAAGGGGGGTGAGCCTGGTGATGCAGGCAGGGTGAGCTCAGGTTCTGGGCCTTTACCCTCAGAACAAGGCGGAGCTAATGAGGGGTTTTAAGGGGAATAGTAACATGTAAGGTTTACGGTTTGCAAAAGCTACCCTGGACCAAAGCAGGGAGGAAAGCGGGAGCCAGATAAGAGAAGATGAGAGCTTGGGCCCTGGTGGAGGTGGTGGTGACAAAAGAGAGAAGTGACAGATTCTAGGGCATATCCTTGATGACATCACAACTGCAGAAATGGACACAAATTCTTCCCCTCCCTGTATCCCCTGCCACAGGGATGCTGGGCTTGGCCAAGAGACTTTCTTTGGTCAGTGGAACAGCAGCAAACAGAGACTGAACAGCATCTGCACACCAGGAGCTGCTCTTTCTTGCAGCTTGTGGGACCATGTGATCACCAGCCTAGCCTGCTGGAGGATGAGACACATACGAAGCAGTCACCCCACATGCCTAGCCAACATCCTACAGACCGCCAGGCATGTGTGATACCATCCTGGATCATTCAACTGCAGAACAATAGGCCAGCCCATCACAGATGCATAAACAAGCCCAGCAGAGGCCAGCGGAACGTGCCCATGCCAGAACTGCCCAGCAAACCCAGAGAATCGTCAGCCAAGTAAATGGTTGTCATTCTAAGTCATTAAATTTTGGAGGTGGTTTTGCTAATTGATATATGAACATTTATGTCTGCTTTTCTCTCAACAGACCAGAAGTTAATGGGGAGTAGGACTTCCTCTGTTCTGTTTACCAACACTCCATTCCCAGGCAAGTAGCAGACACCCCATGAGTGTGCACTGAATCAGTGAACGAATAAATGAAGGAATAACTAGTATCTATTTGGCTTCCCCTGGGAAGGACGTTCTGCCCCAGCCCCCAGGTCTTCCTCCCCTCCCCATCAGCAGCTGAGATGAGATGCAGACACTTACAGGTGGAATTCAAATTCATGTTCCACCATTACAACTGGTGACCATGCGCTAGGCTGGCAGAGCATTAAACACTGAGGACAAGGGGAAAGGCAGATTCATTCTCTACCTCAAATGTGTCCCCCGTCTGGTCAGTGAGATGGACACAGATAAAGGCAACAGCCTCTCCTGCTCACTGAGCTTACCATGCTCCAGGCACTTTACACAGTGTTTCCTCTCATCCTCGTAACAACCACAG
This sequence comes from Corynorhinus townsendii, assembly GCA_026230045.1. Taxonomy (NCBI): domain Eukaryota; kingdom Metazoa; phylum Chordata; class Mammalia; order Chiroptera; family Vespertilionidae; genus Corynorhinus; species Corynorhinus townsendii. The sequence goes on along the minus strand of JAPDVU010000005.1, from coordinate 163,412,443 downwards.
GAGTAGGGCATTTATATAGATGAGGAAACGAAGGCACAGTGCAGTTAAATGACTTGCCGAATGGGTTGGAGCCAGATGCAAGCCCGGCTTAACCACACTTTGGTGGGTGCTCTTTGCACAACAGAGTTGTGTGGAGGAGGTATGCATCCTCCAGGGCGGGAAGGCAGGAGCAGCATGTGTCAGAAAGGTTTTGCAGGCACGTTAATTCTAGAAGGGAGAACAAAGCAGGAACGACATTCCAGGCTGCAAGTAGAGGGAACTGAGGCAGAGGTGTGGAAGTGCGTGGTCTGCCTGGGGAACTGTAAGCAGCAGGAGTGGCCAGAAAGGTGAAGGTGTGAGGGGTAGTGAAGAGGCCAGCCCAGGAAGGGTGACAGGAGCCAGTGCAGGCTGCAAGGCGAGGCCACCATCCCTGCTGAGGCCAGCTCTCAGCCTTCTGATAGAGCGGTATTGCTCCAGATGAAGTTGGGACCTGGCATCTGATCCAGCTTTGATGCCCGGCTGCATGGTTTGGGGAAATCAGATCACTTGCCTACTCTGGGCCTCAGTTTCCCCCTCCATAAACTGAAAGTGTAAGGCAAGATCAAAGGAATTTCTATATACTGAGTACATACTGTGCACCAGAAAATAAGTTACATCACAGATGCAGTGTGAAGAATGAATAGGTTAATGCATAGAAAGTGACCGGCATAGAGCCTGGTGCATAATAAGTGCTCAATAACACTAGTCGTGACTATTATTGGTGTCACTCCAGCTGGCTGTAGAGTAACCCTATGGGTGACAGTCAACAGCAATGGCTCTGGGAAAATAATGCCTGGATGGAATCTCAGCTCTGCCACTTGCTTGCTGCGAGGCTTTCAGCAAGTTACTTAAACACTCCAGGCCTCCATTTCCTTGTCCATAAATTGGGGACCCTAATGGCATCTATCTCATTGGGTTGATGTAAGAATTAAGGGAGATAATTTTTATGAAATGTTTAACACCTAGAACTAAACTCCTACTAATAAATGTCACGTATTGATGACACCCCATTTTGCAGACAGCATAGTCGAGGCTGAGAGAGGAGCAGAAACTTGCTCCAGGTAACACATCTAACTGGTGCAGTTGGGATTTAACCTGGGAGGACTCTATTCTGTACCTGATCTCCTAACTGGTGCTCCAGATATACCTCTGAAATGCCTCCCAACAACTGGAATCCTGCTCAGAGCGTCACTGCTTCTGACCAAAGTCTTCGTAAAACTCCTCCTTAGTAATGACTCCTCCCAGAAACACTTTTAAATCCCCAGGGAGGCCAGAATTAATGTATGTTCCCCATGTACAGGCATACCACATTTCCCAGCTGGTTTTATGAGGGGAAGCTCTAAACTTCTATGATTCAAAGGTGGTAAATGGTAACGACGAGTTATTAAACTTTGTGGGGGAGTGACTGCCTCAAATCCCCTCTGGAATGAGGCAAGGTGTAAATAAAGAAACACCTCAGGAAGGGTGTAGCGGGGGGGGGGGGGGGGGGGGGTGGGGGGGGGAGGGGAGGGAGAGCTCTGATCTGGAGGGAGAGCACTGGTCCCCATCCTAATCCCATCGCCAACCTGCTGTGTGACCCAACCATCTGTGCACCTACATTTCCTAACAGTACTGTGACCCATCATTTATGACCCAAACTGGGACACTTTTGAGAGTGAAGGGGCGTGCTATTAATTCCACCAGGAGCACAGCGGTAAGCTTTGTTCTGGGAACCCAACCCTGAGACATATCTACCACCAAATGCTGAGACTGCACCATCATTTCTAAGAGTCTTCCCTACTGTGATGTCTTATGACAAAATCTGTTATTGAGGACTGGTCCTGTCTAGGTACTGGAGATGCACGGAGCGCTGGAACCCCACGGAAGGGCCTACTCAACAGAATGCAATGGGTCAGGGAGAAAGCTGAGCTGCATCAAGAACCATGATAAATAACAGACATTGTATGGTGGCTCCCCGAAACTCCAAGGTGCTCTCCTGAGCTGGCCATAAAACACACCTGTCATCTCTCCCCATCCCATCAGGCAAACAAAACAGCACGAGGGAAACTGCCTGCAGCAGAACAGGACTCACTCACTCGCTGCCTTGCCCTTGCACTGTCCCAGGTCTGGAGTGTCCTGACAGAGCCAACCTCATCATCCTTGATGCCCTGGATCTCCCGGGCATTCCGTGGCCCATGGTCTATCAGACATGACGTGGGTCCTGACCCGAAACCACCCAGATCGGCACAGGCAAAGGTGGTGGGATGACTCAGCTATCTGCTTGGCTCTCAGGATCTGGTTGCAGGAAAAATTCTGGAAAGATCTATTTCCAAAAATACCTCCCATTGGTTTGACTTGAATGTGAGCTGCTCACTGAGAAGTCAAGGGTTCCACCTGGTGACTAATGATCAGAATAGTTGGAGCCTGGTCACCTTGGAGGTCTCTTCTTGAGAGTTCCCCTCCCTGACTCCCAGACAGAGCCTCTCCTACTTGGCAGAAGAAGGAAAGCTCTCAACCAGAAACACTTCATCTCTTGCTAGGCTCCCGCGCTGGAAGGTGATGGAATCACTCTTTAATACAGCCGCCTTTCTACCCACATCAGCGATGACTGAAGGCAGTGGGAAATACTCCTATGAGAAATGTAGGTTTTCAGTCAAGCAAACAGAAATCTGAAGGGTGATTTGATTAGAGTAGCAGCCTGGCTAGCGAAAGGAGCAATGAATTCCCAGACTCCGTGAGGCGCTAACCTCTCTGAGTCGCTCTCTCCTAATCCATCTCACTACTACTAGATGGCTCGATGGGATAATGGGCTCCAAGTGCTCAGAAACTCCAAAGCGCCGGTTCACATGTAAATGATGATATCTTTTAGGATGTGAAGTGTTTTTAAAGAGAAGGTTGCTGCTGATCAATTATTCTCTTTGCTCATACAGGACTGACAAGGCTCCTAAATTCCACGTTCTGCATACCTGGATGGTTTTAGATCTCATTCCTTTATAGTCCGGAACAATCCTACAGTGATGCTGCCTCCCTCAAAAAGAGGGCTGGGTCCCTGGGGGAGGTGAGGAGGTGGCGAAGGCTCTAATCTCCACTGGGGGTCCAAGGTGGAAGAGGTGGAGGGTGGGAGTAGGAGTCAAGGTCATTACATAAATTGGGGTTCAGAGGACAGAGCTGCCTTTCATCTATTCTTGTGGCATGGAGAAATTGGGGGTGGGGCAAAGGGGTAGTTTGTATTCTCTTTTACTCACTTTCCTTAACTGAAAAGGAAGTGATGGTTAACGCTTCCACCTTGTTCCTTAAGGACAGAATCTGCTTCTAATTCATCTCTTTATATGGTCAGTAAATATTTGATTAGTAAATGTTTTAACTAAACACAATTATAATCATATGAAGAATTTCCAAATATATCCAAGTCCCTCAAGACATCCCTAATTTCTAATGGGAGGCCATCCCGACCTCATACCCTGCAAGTGAGGTCATCCTAATGTTTTTTTCCTGAATCCAACACTGACCAACAGAGAGTGTGTAGGGGCTACCTCTCCTTCTCCCACTCCCCTCCCCAGGTGCCCAGATGGGTGCCACAGCACCTCCAGCAACACAAGAAGAAAGGCTGTTAACTGTCTGGGTGGAGATGGTCTGTGAAGTTGCCATGAGTGGCATCAGCTTGCAGAAGAAGTTATTTCTCCCCGCAGAAGTCAGATTAATCCTGCTCTCCTCTTTCTCTTCCCCCGTGGGCTGAGCATCCTTGGGCAAGTTGCTTTGCCTCTCTGAACCTAGCTCTCTCTCTCTAGTAAAATAGGGATCCTAATTCCTGTTCCGAAGGGCTGGTGGCTATGAGGAACAGTTGAGATGATACATGAGAGGGGCCTAGCTTCATGCCTGGAACATTTTAAAGGCACAATACAGAGTAGCTGCTATTAATTTCTTCATTAGCAGCTGATGAGAGGGTGGATAGGGATTAGGTAAGATAATGTATGGTAAGTACTTCACATCATGTCTGGGATCTAATGAGGGCTCTAGAAGCATTGGCTTTTATTAGCGAAGATGAAGGCATGTACGTTACAAAAATAATAACAATGTAAAGTAGAAATGAATTAAGCAGAAGAATACAAGTTCTCAGCTCTATCAAAGGAGAAAGAGGCAGCTGCTTCCGGTTGAACAAACAGGGTCAGCATTTCTCCAAACACTCTGCTAAGGATCGCTTTGAGGTCTTATTAAATACAAGTTCATTAGCCATAGCCCATGTCTGATCTGCAGGTCAGGGACTGGGAAATGAGCCGGGGCAGGCTCTGTGTTCAGCAAGCACCCCAGGGTTTGCACCATGAAAAACTCTGGAAAGGCTCGAGAGTGAATGACTTCCAAGCTGGGGCTTGTCAGCGAGGTGACGAGAGTCATAGTCAAATCCAGCTTTCTTCGAGGACTGCACACTGTGCTCACACTTCACACCAATCACCCTAAACAGTCCCCTGAGATAGACAGGCACCACTAGACCCACTGTACAGATGAGGACAGTGAGATTCAGGAAATTGAAAGGACTAGCTCGAGGTCACAAACTGGAAAGTGCCAGAGCCTGGATTCAAACCCAATCCTGTGGAACTAAATATCTGTAAGCTTTTTACTAAGACACACTCTCTAGATGTTTCTCTGTGTGATAAAGGGTCATCCTGGTCACCCTGGCCTGAGTGAAGGCCTAGCGGGGAAAGGCTGATGTGAGAGAAATGGCAATGAAAGTAGTGGAATAGTGGTGCAGCTGGAGCAGAGAGGGAGGGAAGGGCAGTCACGGAGAGAGGTAGGAAAGGTAGGATGGTCCGTATTGGTTGAGGTTCAGATTAAGCTGGTATTATAAAAAGACCCCAAAATGCAGGAGCTTAAGTAAGATATGAGTGATCTCCCTCTTATGAGTGACCCATGGTGAGTGTCCCAGGGCCTCAAGGGGCAAGGTAGGGGAAGCTCTCATGTCCCTGGTCCCCAGTGGCCCAGGCCACTAGGTCACTCAGCATGCGACATCCATCCCTGGTCTAAGGCAGCTGCCCCAGGTGCTGCCATTGCTGAGCCAGAAGAAAATGGAGCTGTAGAGCCCAAGGAAGACAGCTTTGTCCTTTAGGAAATGGCCTGGCATTTATTAGAAATGGGAATGGCACTCACCTTACTGCCACTCACCCTCCTGTGGCCTGAACTAGTCACATGGCCACATCTAGCTACAAGGTTAAATGGGAAATATATGGTGTCTAGCTGGGCAGCCATGTGCTCAATTGAACTTGGCAAGTTGAAAGAAATTATGAAAAGGAAAGAGCGCTGAATGGATTCTAGGGTCTGTTACAAGGCCACGTTGGATTGTGATGCATCAAAAGCAGTTACATAGGGCTTTGTCTCTGCCTTTCACTTTCTAGGTGTCTGACTTCTATTAACTCAGTTACTCCTCACAACCAACTTGAATGCTAGTGCTGAGGGCTTGCTCAAAGTATAATGCCTTTGATTGGAATAGGAGTACTGGGGGGTTTTGAATAAGAGGGTTGGGTTGGGTTGGGCAGTCAAGGGGCACCTGGGAGCAGAGGCAAATGAAGTGGTCCTGGCCTTGACTTGGAAGGTTTTGTAAGCCCAGCCCTTGGCTCCTTCATTCTGGGCCCTTCAACCACATACCTCTCTGTCTCTCTGTGAAGTGAGGGGGCTGGAATTGGTGGTTTCTGAGGCACCCCTCACTCTACACTTCTACATCATTGCCAGGGGCCTCCTGTGAACCCAGAGTTACAGAGGGCACTAAGAGGGAGAAGGTAATAGGCAGAGAGATGCAATGCATTCCCACAGGACAGTCACCCTAAGAAAGGTCTGTCCCCACAAGACTGGCAGATGCCATTCTCTAAGTCTCAGTCTCTACAGTGTTGGTGAGCACGCCCACCAACTTGTCCTGGCAAGTAGGAACCTGGGAGTCATCCTCACTATCTCCCTCTCCTTCAGCACCACCTGGTGTCTCCCAACACTGCCAATGCTATGCTGAATCCATGTCCTTCTTTCTAACTCTACCTTATGGCTCCAGGTGGAGCCAGAACCATCTATCCTTCACCTGGACTACTGCAGTCACTTCCTGACTAATCTTCACCTTCCCTACCTGCCCTGCTCCAATCCATTCTCAGCAGCAAACGAGAGCTTGGTATAAAGCAAGTGTAAGTTTGCCATTCTGCTGGTTACAACTCCCCAAATGGGTCCCATTGCTCTCATGGAGAAGTCCAAAATTCCACCTGTCTTACAAGGTCCTGCTTGGTCCAGCCCACCCTATGTCTCCCAGCCTATCTAACACAGTTGCTTAGCTCTATCACAGGCTCCAACTATCCTGGCCCTCTTTATGGGTGGATGATGCTCCCTCGTGCCTCATGAAGACTTTTATAAATGTCTGGATCCTCCAGCTCTTCATCTGCCCACCTTCATGTCTCAGCGCAATTGCTTCTTCAAGGAAATCTTCCCCAATCACGACCCCCAGTCTACATCAGCCCCTCCTCTCTCAAATTCTATCAATTTCCATATTTATTTGTGTGACTATATGATTACTGTCAGTTGCACACTCAACATTCTAAGCTCCAAAAATACAGGGACCTTATTTACCCCACTCACCATCACCTTTCCAGGGAACAGAAGTGGAATAAAAATATTTATGAGTGAGAGAACATCATTCCCCACCTTCTATAGAATAAAATTCCAACTTCCCTATCCTGTCCTCCAAAGCCCTGCTCAATCTGGCTGCAGGTCCAGCCTCAGAAATATGACCTCTGACATATACATCTTCATCAGGTTTCTTTCAACTCTCACAACGACTAACTGATCTAAATATTGTCCCCATTTCACAGACAAGGAAACTCAGAAAAAGACAGCGATGTTCTTATCATCAAGTATGATGCCATTTTAGTAATCCTTGATATCCATTTGTTTAGATTTTTCTAATATTCTCTATTGATCTTAGGTGGTTGTAGGGTGATTCAATCTTGAGACAATGGGTATATGCACGTGGACAGAGTTTCTAAGAAGCTGGAGTTCAGCCTGAGAGAGCCTGTGACAAGGACAGTAGCTGTGGAACCAGTGTCCAAAAAAGCGGGCAAGATAAGATAAAGTAGATGATCTCTTTATGACGCTGGAAACCCCACATTCTTGAACTCCTAAGTGCTCTCAAAGGGCGGGGAAAAGTGTGGTGTCTGTTTTGGAGCAAAGCCTATGAGGCTGAACCACATTGAGATGCCAATATTGAATTGTTTTTGAGCTGTATTTGCATGCGCGTGCGCGCACACGCACACACACACACACACACACACACACACACATCCTTGTACATATACATATACAAACACACATGACCTGAGGGGGCTGCCCACATATTCTTGCCAAATCACATTACTTCTCTGAACACCATGATCGATGACTAAGAAAACAGCACATTTTCTGCCAAAGGTATACTTAAATAAGAACTACTGTGATCAAAGAAAGAAATCTAAGTTTCTAAATCTTTGGACGACACAGTAATTTAAACTCAAGGCGTGTTATGACAAAATATAACATGACGCATCAGAGTTGGTGGGAAGATTTTGTAAATGAAAGAGAAGCTGGTAATTCAGAGAAAGCAAGAGACTGGAAATCGAAGCTCTGATTGGAGCAAGTAGGAAAGGCTTCTGGGACTGTGGTTAAATGGGAACCGGCAGCACCTGTTCAGGCTGCTGAAAGGCTCCCACGCACGGGAAACTAACCCGAATACCACCAGAGGTGGGTACCTGTCACCCGAATACCACCAGAGGTGGGTACCTGTGCCCCTCTACTGTTTGGATTTGGGTCCACTGCGTCACCCTCAACTCAAAGGGGTCAAGGCCGTTCCGTTGAGAGCAGTTTGCACTGGACGGTGAGACAGAGGATTCAAGGTGGGCTGGAGACCTATTCGTTTCAGGAAATGAGATGTCAGGGGTGGTGATCAAGAAGATGAAGATGGCTGGAGGAAGGCTCCCCCAGAGGAGTGACCCAAGGCCCGTGTTGATGACGGCGACGACAGCTAACACTTACGTGCCAGGTCTTCTTCTAAGCACTTTTTCACAAATATTAACTCATTTCGACCACATGGAAACCCCACAGAGTCTGTGTGCTGGGACTAACCCCCAACTCACATAGAAATAAACTGAGATATAGAAAAGTTCAATATGTGTTCAAGATTACATAGACCAAAGGGCACCTCTATTTCCTCATCTGTAAAAAAGGATAATAGAATCCACTCCTAAGATTGTTAGGGGTTCAATTAGGTAATACAAGTAAATCTCCTGACAGTTCGTGCTGCATCTCTGAGGGCCTGACATTTAAATAAATAGGCTATAGCCCCTCTTTGTGGGCAAGCCCGGCTAGACTAGTTACGCTGTTCAGAAGTTCCTCTGGGAGAAAAAGCAAGTGAGGGGGTCAAACTGAAAACGGCTGCCTTTGTTGGGCTGCCATAGGCCTGTTGCTCTTCTCTTAGGAACATACAGAGGTCAAATCCACAACTCAAATTTGAATTATATCCTAAAGTATGTCTGACTTAACCCTGTGAAGTAGGTTCATACCCATTTTACAGATGAAGAAACCCCGTTCAGAAATGGAAAACAACATGACCCAGGTGACATGGAGAGTGCTAGATTGTGGAGTCATAATCCAGGTCTCCTGCATCCACAGCCAGCACAGTCTCCGTGGCCTCTTGGGGATCCGTGACCTTTCCTCCCTCCTCTTCTCCTCCTACAGCCAGAGAAGGTCAGGTGAACAAGCCCCATCTCAACTGGGCTAAGGGTTGATTTTCTGCCTTCTGTAAGGACTATCACAAGCATTAATATCCACAAAGGTGAGAGAGGGTCAAATGACACATTAGTTTTCTGTTCATGGCTATTTTTAATCTGACAGTTTCAGTCATGTTTGTGTATTGTTTTGGAGCAGGGGGTCTAAGAGTTCATCTTAAAAAGCAATTGTTAGCAGTGGATAAACACACACATAAGTGTGATGTTTGCCTCTTAGGGGGGCGTGTATCTCTAAGAGGCATGTGTGCATATGTGTGTGTTGTGCCTGTGTTTATATCTGTGTTAGCTGGGCCTGCATTTATATGCATGCATCTCTAAGTATTATGTGTGGCTGTATTTGTGTATTGTGGTTATCTGTGCTGATGGCATGTGAATAGGCCTTGTCTATAGGAGTTGTATGCGTATATTGTGAGTGATATAAAAGTGTGACCATCTAGCACATGAGCCGGTTGTGTTAGGTGTATTCTATATGCCTTTGCTATACTGGTGAATATCACAGTTGAAGGCTGTGTGTTGAACATGACGTGTGGTGTGTCTTGGGAGGATATGCTCCACATGAGTGTGTGCGCGTATGTGTGTATGTGTGTGCACACCTATATGGGCGGCCTGTGTCCTGTGGGTTAAGATACGATGCCTGGGTGTGGTGTCTGCTTGTAGGCTGTGTTCTGTGTCCACGTGCAGTGTGAGTGTTCGTGCTGCATCTCTGAGTGTCTGGATTCTGTGTGTGTGCACATACACACACGTGCATATGCCAGGCATGACTTCACCAGGCTTCTGTGTCTCCAGTGAGTCACCCTCCCCCTCACCCACTTCCCCCAATCTCGGTGCTGGAGTCTGGTACTGGTAGTCATTAGCTGGTCAGACATTTTTATCTCCTCAAAATATCCTATCGCTCATACTCAGCTCAGTAATCACAGGAATGGGCCTCGGAGACATCGTTTATGCTGCATCCTCCACAGACCAGGAGAACTCCATGTCCCGCTTACCCATTAGTCATTGAAACTAAAGCTCACAAGCCAAACAGCTGCTGCCTCAGCCGGTTAACCCTTTCTGAGCCAGGTTGAGGTCTCCTTCAGTGAGGCTGTCAGTCCTGCACAGGGCCAGCTCCAGACTGCCATAAGCAAGATGGGGAGGCCCCACCACTTCCTCAGGTGGAGTGTTATTGGCATTTGCATGCAGGGGTGAGAGCACCATGTGTTAGTGAATAAGACTTCTGCATGGTGCCAGCCCAGCCCCTCCCAATTTATTCCTGATTCCTGTAGTGTCCCCAGTCATTTTATCTGAAAATGACCACACGTCCAAGTTTCCCTGGAGAAACTTGCAAACCACTGGGCTAAAAAATAAAAATAAATAAAAAAAGAAAAACTATGAAAGTGCAAAATCATTAGGTTAGAAGGGACTTAAAGGACAGCTTTTCGTCATTATCCTGGTAGAACACTCTGACATATTTAATTTATTCATGATCCATTCATTCATCTAGTTATTCTTCCAACAAATATTTATTAAGCACCTACTCTGTGCCAGTCACTTTTCTAAGCATTGGGATGCAAGGGGTAAGCAAGGCCCCTGTTCTCAAGAACTTTATATTCTAGTAGGGAAGACAGCAAACTTACAGACAGACAAACAAGAAAAATGTGGGGTAGCAATAAGACCCTTGATAGCAGTGAAACAGGATCATCTGACGGTGGGAAGGAGTGGGGCCACTTTAGATGGCAGGAGGGAGGGCAGGGAAGAATCTCTGAGAGGAAATACTGAAGCGGAGGCATAAATAATAAAAGGATCCATACGTGGAGGCCTCATTACACAGCCATGAATGATTAAATCACTGGCCACTGGTTTAATCTCCAGCCCCTCTCTGGAGGTCAGGGGGTAGAAATGAAAATTTCAACCCACTAACACATGGTGAGGGGCCCTGGCCACCAGCCCCCATCCTTAAGAGCTTTCCAAACACACCTCTTTAATGTAACAAAAGACACCTTGTGCTCTCATCACTGAAGAAATTTCAAGGGTTTCAGGAGCTCCGAGCCAGAAACTGGGAGGAAGACCAAAAACAATAGATCCTCCAATAACACTGTATCAGGCCTACGTGGGGTTAGTTACAGTGTTGATGAGATACCTGGGAACTTAACTCTTATTTATATCCTTGAGTCTATGGTGAAACTGGTTTCGTTATACCTCCTTTCTCTTAAAATCATAGAACCTATGACAACATGAGGACTTTATATATTTCATATTATAAATCCCGGTGAGGCAGAAGAAGTAGGTCACCTTAATTATATTTAACAAAAGAAAACACTTCTTACTTTGTACCAAGCACTATGCTGGATGCTGCATATGCAATACCCTACCCAACAACATTCTGAAGGAGAAAGTAGTAATATTCTGGTCTTGCAGGGGATGAAATTAAGGTCTTAGAGAGATTGGGTACCTCATCCAACCTCACAGCCAGGAGCCCAATTTCTAATCCAAACAGTCCGCCCCGTGGGTCTGCGTGCTCAATCAAATCAGTGAGTTCTGCTACCCAAGGCCCTGGAACTTCTTTAGATTCTGAGTCACCATCTAGTTTTGGCCTCTGTGCATTCTAGATTTTTCTATCCTTGGATCCCCCGATATGGGGTGTCCCTTTCCCTCACTGTGCCATGCTCACCCAGACACTAAACCTCTCTCCCGAGTTAGCTTGAGGGAGTTTCTGTTTCTTGCCCCTACACTGTTAACCAGGAAAATGGCCCAGCAGAGGCCAGACTAGAGGGCACCCGACTATGATCGCACGGGTCGTTCTACTTCACTTGGCAGCTCTCCAGGGGAAGAGAAAGGTCCTTAATTTACTGGTCTCTGCAGAATTACTTCAGGTTTCTGGGATGAGGACATCTCAGGGGACCGTTACTCTGCCTGCCATACTACTGGGTGAGTAATGTGTGTTGAATTAAATTAATCTCCATTTTCCAAGTCCTTCTAGCCTCCCGCTGTCTAATAACTTAAGAATTCCTAAAGTGAGAAGAGATCCTGAGCTCTGTGACTTTAGGTGAGTGTCTTGATCTCCCTGGACAGAAGCTCCCCCGTCTTTGCACTGAGGATTCTGGAATACCTCTGCTGTACCCATCTTATACTTCTCTGGAGACCAGGCACATAATAAAAATGTGTAAAGCAGCCAAGCGAAGATAAAAAAGAAAGTGGTGAGACTTGGGGCCAACTGGAGAACAATGCCTTACTTAAAAAGCAGCCAAACGACATTTGTGCCTGCCTAATAAAGTACTGAGCACAGGCCAGGGACTGTATCCCCGAGACCCACTGAGACCCGCTGCTAGTGACGCTTCTTCTGGCTCTAACACCGGCTGGCCTTTGCCGAGCCTCATCCTGTGTATGCACGTGTGTTTTTATTCTCCCACCTTCCCAGCGGAAGGGGAAGGTAGGAGGCTGAACTGAAGCGCTTATCTAACAAGATGCAGAAAAGGAGGGGCTGAAGAGAATAGATCAGAACCTTTCTCCCGCTGGTCCCCAGCCTGCAAATGCACTGTCTGGAGGAAGCAGCATCCCAGCGGGGCTGGGTTCAGCGTAGCCAGAGCTGGAAGGAGACCCTGAGCAACCCAGGCCTCATTTATGAAGGGTGTTATTTCCCTCCTGCTTCCCCGATAATGTAACTGAGTCACTCAATTGAGCATAAAATAGAAATTTGGCTTATCTGCCTCAGACCTGACTTTACTATTTTCTTTCTGCAAAATACATTTTTCACTATCTTATCTGCTAATAAACAATCCTAGCTCGGCAGCCTTGTGGCAATGGCGCTGAATGCATTTAAGAGACATATTTTTCCTCTCACTCCCTGCTTTAAGTTTTCTGTTTAAAAACCTGCATTTACTTTCCCTCCCTTTTGGAAAAAAAAATATATATCCCATTGGTATGCCGTCTTCCTTTAAAGAACACACATATTTTTCACGCGTTCTTCTGATGGATCCCTTCTCTCCTTCCCCTTTGCTCACTTGATCACCAATGACAGAGGGACTTCCACAGCAACGGTGTATCAATTTGATGGATTAAAGGACTGGATGGGGGAGGTTAAGGCATCCCTCTTCAAAAGGGGGCAATTTCTAGAGTGGCCAGACCCCAGTTGGTTCTCCCAGATTGTGTGGTGGGCAGGACACATACTGAGGAAAAGCCTGCTATGAATGTTTAATGCCTTTTCTCAAATGCAGACTGTCATCAGACGCACCAGACAGTGAAGCTGAAGCCACAGGAGCAAAGAAGAGGAAAAGGGAACCAATAGCTATTGGCACTCTCCTCAGAATGGCCTTTTGAGAGAAGAACCCCATTAAGCAAAGAGGAGAAAACAGCCCCATCATTGCAGAGGAGAAAACTGGGGTTCAGTGTAGCTAATGCAAGGCACATCCAAAAGATGGGATTCACTGGCAAGTCTCCAAACACCACTTTGGGAATTAGAATCACACACACACACACACACACACACACACACACACGTTTTGTGGCACAGTATCTGTAGTTGCTAGGCAATTGTTTTATTCAGAGTGTAATAGGAAAAAGCAATGGGGGTAAAAGTCACTCACTCATCAACTGGCCTCCCTTCTATTAATTCCAACTCCTACTATTTCCTGGTGGAAAATATAGCAAGTTCTAGGCATGGATGTTACATTGGACCAAAGCATTTACCCCCACTGCTTCTGCAGTCTGTATTTGGAATAAAACTCAGCCTGTCCCATCTGATCCATGCCAACCCTGCCACCTCATTTGCACCCTCAAATGTACCACAGAGTTTCCCCTTCAAGGCTTTGCATATATTACTTCCAGGAGTACCTGGAACACTTACTCCTACCCATCCTTCATAGGTGAACTCCTACCCACCCCTCTTGGTAAACTCAAAGGCTGCCTCCTCAGAGAAGCCTTCATGACTACCATTCCTCAGGTATCCCCCCCTATTATTCTCTCCATAACACCTCCCATCCTTCAGCATCATCACAAACGCATACATTTATGCTGGTGGGTTTGCACGTTTAATTTCTGTTTCCCCCACCAGTCTGCTAGCTCCAGAGAGTAGGGAACCATTTCATTTTTATTTCAACACATTATCCCTATGCCTAGTACACTGCCTGGCACCGAATGGGCACCCAGCATATATTTGTTGAACAAATAAATGAATAAATGTGACTCACGACAACACTGTTGACAGGCATTTGTATCCTAATTTTCTAATAAACAGTGAAACCAGTAAGAGTTAACATTTCTTCCATACTTACTATGTGTCTGATAGGATTCTAAAAGCTTTAAAAAGCACTTTAATCACCTAAGTTAGTCATTATTCTTACTTCCATTTTACATATGAGAAAACTGAGGCACAGGGAGCATAGAGTTGAGGCCAGAGCACAAGATTTCCTGTTTAAAACTCCCGCTCTCCCTACCCACCACAAGGCCTCACATCTGAGCCACCAATGGTGAGAAAGAAATAACCAGGAAAAAAGAATCATATAAAAATTACACTTCGCCTGGGTCACTGTTTACACTGGAAGCTGTCTGATAAGGGTTTGCAATCTCCTCTAAAATCTGCCAATCTCAGGTCAAAGATATTCATGTGGAAAGACAAGGCATGAATGAATATCTGGTTTGGCCCCTTAGGACAGTGCTGGTGGAGAGCGCTCTGAAACTGGATCATTTTCCTTCCCACTGCCTGCTGCGCTTTCCCCTGGGGGCTCATGCCCTAGGCTCACCTACCCTCTACCCACTGGAGCAGGCCTGTGCCCCTGTGAGAACTGCGTTTCTCACTCGCAGCCTGGAGAACAGGGTGGGGTCCCTGGGGCCTTCTGTTCCTGCAGGGAGCCGCGAAGATTAATCTGTGGGCAGAGAGAGGACGCCCGCAGTGGGGAGATTTATGAGGGGAGGAATCCAGGCCAAGGTCCCTGGTTTTCTTCCCCCCCCCCACCGCCCCGATCTGTCTTAGGACTACCACAGAGCCCTGTGGTGGGAAGAAATTTCCAGAGGTCATCTGATCCAGTCCCCTGCCTAAAAACCTTTAGCAAAAAAGGATGGCCATCTGATTTAACACTTAAATTCTCTACGGCTCTCTCTCCTCCACGTAGTGCCAAGCATTTTAACCTGGCATTTGAGACCCTCACTTCCTCTTAACCCCAAACACAAACTCCACTGCAGCCAAACTGGTATTTCCTAAGTCTCCCAACTATATGTCCCATTTGGAATGACTTCCCCTCTGCTCTGCAAGATGAAATTTAAAAGCCTCAGTGCAAATTACCCATCCCCTATGGGCTTCCCTGCCATCACAGGTCTTCATCACATGAACTCATATTAATGAGGATGTGTCTTTTACTGACTCAGTGTTTGTAATCGTATCACTCCTGGTGGCTTTGGGGCACAGTTATGACATATTACTATTTCCCTGTGCATCAAATGTACACGTGTGGTGCCCACCTCCGTGACCTGACTCCTTTGCGCAATGCTGCTCCTCCAGTCTGTCCTAGCCTGACAAACTCCATACCCATCAAGGCAGAAGGCAACCAACACTGTGGGGCTGTCATGTGCCAGGTAGACCAAGCTAGGGTGGGCTTGGTAGACATGATCTCAATTCTTCTTTACCAAACCCCAGGATACAGCTAGTATTATGCGCCTTCCACACATGATAATGATGAGGCTCAAAGAGTCTAAGTTCATTTATAAATAACCTGTTCGTTCAGTCAGCAGCTATTTCTTTTACATTTACAGTGGAACTCACCCAACAGGATGCCTATTACTCATGATAAATTTTGAAGAGCAAAACCCCTCAAAGGAGAAGACATTCCAGTCTCCAAGAGAGAATTACTTGGGGAAAAGTAACCTCCAAAGAGCCCATTAAATAACTCGACATGGTCTTTTCCATTAGTTCGATGGTTCTCAGTGCCTCTTTGGCCTCTTCACTTGCAGCACACTCAAGGTGGGCCCAATGCTGGAGACAAGTCCAATCCCAGAAGCTCACCCCCATTCAAGAGAGCAAGGAGAGCACGGTGGGGGCTGTACAGAGCAGTCACATGGAACCCTACTATATCGAACACAAAAAAATAACTTTTCAACTTTTCTTTTTGATTTTTTCACGCTGTAACAAACTAGTTCTATCTCTCACCCTAATTTGAGCCCCAAAGTGGAGTGGGGGGCTCCACCCTGTCTCAGTGACTCTGCTTTCTGTGTGTCAACTCCTCAGGAAGGCATGCCCCTGCAGGGAAGCCGGCTGCGGCCACTGGAGGATCCTGCCCCCCTCTCAGGCTCCAGTCCTATTTGCCAGGGGCTCCCAGGCGTGCCTCAGACCTGAGATCTCACCCAGATAATGAAGAAAGAAGCACAACGCTGAGGCCTGCTCCCGTCTTCAGGTCTTCAGTACATCCTGATAATGTTCCCTAATGCTCACAGAAACGGCATGTCCCAGACACAGTGGCTCCGGGCGCTCTGGCAGGGGCCCAGCAGGGCTGCTGCAGCCACATTCCCCGCACCTGAGCATCTTGCTCAGTCAAGGGCTGCTCCTGGGAGGGGGGATCTATGGAGCCTGAAGTTGCCCCGTGGACCTCACTGCTCTACAAACGTGCAGCCAGCATATAGGTATTGGGAAGCTGTCATGTGCTATGTCTGTGCCGGACAAAAAGGCACACGTGGTTCCAATGTTCACGGAACATCCAGCCTGGCAGGGAGGTGGCCATTTCCTTACAGGATGTTAAGAGGGAGGACAAGGAGCTAGAACACCACGGGGCCCACAGGAGGGGGCACCTTCCTCAATCTCCAAAAGCAAGGCACTTTTCTATACACTGGCCCTGGCTTTTACCAAGCTCCTCCTGTTTTGAGCCCAGCATGAAACTAAGCACGGGGAACACCCTGATAAATGACAGGTTGCCCGATAGCTCTTTCACTAACAAGGTCCCCTTCTGGATTAGTAGGCTAAAGCTGCTATAACAAAATGCCAGACACTCGATCCATGAACCAGGTCACCCACCGGTCAGGGCACATTCCCAGGTTGTGGGCTGGATCCTCAGTAGGTGGCATGCAGGAGGCAGCCAATCCATGTTTCTCTCATAGATGTTTCTCTCTATTCCTCCTCTTTCTTTTTTTGAACTTTTCCTTTTTATTTTTTTCCCCTATAACAAACTAGTTCTAGTTCTATGTCTCACCCTAATTTGAACCCCGAAGTGGAGTGGGGGCCTCACCTTGTCTCAATGTCTCCGCTGTATGTGTCTCTAAAAAAAAATCAGTAAAAACATTTTTTTTTAAATGCCAGACAGTGGGTGGCTTACACCACAGAAAATTATTTTCTTACAATTCCAGAGGCTGGAAGTTCAAGATGAAGGTGTTAGTTGGTCTGGTATTGAGGCCTCTCTCCTTGGCTTGTCCCACTGTGTTTTCACCTGGTCTGTTCTCTGGGTATGAGCATCCGTACTGTCTCAGCCTCTTAGGAGGGCACCAGCCAGATTGGCTCAGGGCATACCTTAATGACCTCATTTTAACCTAATCGCCTCCTTACAGACCCTTTCTCCAAATATAGTAACACTAACAGTTGGGGCTTCAACTTATGAATGGGGGTTGGGGGAGGAAAACATAGTTCAGTCTATAGCACCTTCCATGTATCAAGTATATTTCATATACTTGGAAGCTTAAAAAATTTTTTAACTTCTTTCAAGAACATGAGCTTTGGGGACAGGCAAAGCTAGGTATGACTTCCAGATCTGCCACTTACCTACTGCCTGACATTGGACACATGCCCTTAGAACCCTCAGTTTTACTCACCTGTGAATTGAGATAGTAATTTTCACAGCCCAAGTGTCTTGGTAGGATTCGAGATTGAGTTATAGAGAGCACTTAATGAATGGTACTGATGTTGCCAGTGGTATTTATTAATGGCAAGAATGGTAGTTGAGGGTAAGACCAGGATAGGTTTAGACCTACAGAATAACAGCCAGCATTTATGGAGCACAAATATGCCAGGCATGATTCTAAATGGATTCACTCATTTAATTCTTAAAAGAACCCTAGGAAGTAGGAACTATTATTATATCCATTTGTAAAGTGAAGCACAAGTTTAAGTAGATGTCCTCAAGATCATGCACAGCTAATAAATGGAAGACCTGGGATTTGAACCCACGCACCCTGGCTCCCACACAGGCAGCCTTATTACAACCAGCTCCCTAAGGACTTTAGACAATGCACTGACCCTAAACAAAAGCAATACTACCATAGCCTACAGTTGATATAAAAACTTAACTCAAAGATGGTAAGACATTTAAGAAAGGTCACTTCCCTTTTTTTGCTTGAACTTCACAGTTTTGTGGATTTTTATTAGGGAAACAATAAAGACAACATTGTTCAGGCAGGGCAGCCAATATAAAAAACTGTGACTCATCTACAAATGAGCTGATGAAATCCCCACCCCAAATAGAGAACATAGCTTGAGTCCATCCTTTAAAGCCTAGAACATTGATTAAAATGCTTTTATAAAGTAGAAAAAATGGAGCTAATATTAAAAAATCCTGTTTTATTAATCCCTAAAGGGAGGATTTTATTAATTCCTTTAGAATCCAATAAAAAGTGTGGTTTTTAATCAATGTTGTTTTCCAACTCTTGTCCAAGTGTCAAATCATAGCAAAGTAGCTCCCATTTCTTGAAAAACTTCCAGATAGCAGGGGCTGAGTTAGGAGCATGGGGGACAGACATGGACACAGACCTCTTAAAGAATCCTGTCGCACAAGACAAACTGTGAAATATTAAGTCCTATCAACATGATATGAAAAATCGGTGCTTATGCTCGCGATCCTTGTCTATTTTATTCCCATACAAACAGAAACCATTTGTTCCAGAACAGTACCCGGCACACTGTAGGCCCTTAACAAATACTTGTTGGATAAGTAAGCAAGAGAATAATCACAGAGTGTCTTAGAGACAGGGTAAGAAGTGTGGCTTTTTATCACAAAAGTCTGAAGCAGGAGAGTAACATGGTCTGTTTTGTTCTGTTGTAAATCACCTAGATTTACTGTTGGGAGAAAGGATACAGGTGTATGGGGGGAAGGGGGGGAGATGGTAAAACAAGAATAGCAATTAGGAGGCCATTACACAGTAGGGATGATGATGGCCTGGACTAGGAGGGTAGCAATGGTGCTGGGGAGGAGGTGATGGATTCAGGATACATTTGGGACCTAGAGTCACTGGACAAGCTCACTGGCTGGATATCAGAGATGAAGGAAAGAAAGGAATCAGTACGACCTCTTGGCATTTCGCTTGAGCATCTAGGTGGGTGGTTATGACACTAGTGAGATGGGAGTAATAAAGAAAGACTGGGTTTAGGGAGGGCAGAAATGAAGAATTCTGTTTTAAACACGTGAAGGGTAAGATGTTTTACTAGATATTCAAGCAGAGGTAGCAACAGTGGTTGCATGGGTAACTCGTGAGTTCAGAAAGATGTAAGATTGTTAGCATTCAGAGGGGTGGCGTTGCCAATGTTTGGTGGCCCACCAGAAGCCTTTGAATCGAGGCTAAGACTCACTTTTCTACCCCATATTAAATTCATGCCTCAGCCAAACTCCACTCATAGGGGGCTTGGAAACAGATAAAAACTGTGAGCATAAACCCAAACACCATGGACCCTGCGGATCAGTGTTTCTATTTCCTGAAGAAAATCCAGGACTTCCAAAAGGACCCCCACCTCATTTGAGGGGATTCTCCAAGCCTCTCTAGCCCTTGCTCACACCCAGTGAGTTCTAGGTGAGAGCTGTTGGTACCCACATATAGTTAAAATCTACCCCGAAAACTATGGGTTTAATCAGATGCATGGCTTCATTGCTTGGGCTTAATGAGGTAAACCAGACCTCCGGTAATATTGCCTGTATAATTGACATGGTTCTCTGGGAAACATTACACTTTATAATGAAAATACTGTATATAATTAGAATCTAATAGGAAGAAAATAGTAATTAGCCAGAATTAACTGAACAGACGCAATCAGGCAAATAAAGGTTATCCTCAGGAGAGGACCCTCCAGAGTTCAAATGCTCGTCCTATAATTGTAGAGAAGCCCCAGTAATTAAGGGTAATTTTTCCCTACATCGGGGTGGAAGGCTTTTTTTTAATTTTTTTATTATTTTTTTATTTTTTTGCTGAGTTGCAGAATGAGTCAGTCTGGCCAAGACCTAAAGGAATCTGGAAGGTGGTGTACTAGTAGACACACAGATCCATGGGAGACTTGTGAAGCCAAGAGAAAAGTAGAGAACCCAAAGCCTAAAATTCCAGGTGCGAATTCCAGGTCCAGCTGTGTCACTGACCAGCTGTGTGATCCTGAGTGAGTCACTCCCCCTCTCTGATAATAAAGATAATAATAGTGGCTATCATTTATTGAATGTCTACTTCTCTTGAGCAGGTATGCACTTTCCACACATCTCCTAATATAATCTTTGTGTTCCTAACCACTAGGTGTCTAAACATCCTTTTGTATTTGTTTCAAAGCAAAATCTTTTTCTTCTCCTCCACCAGATTAAACCAGACAAGGAAAACGGAATCCTCATCACGACCAAAATGACAACTCTCTCCACAGTGGTTGTGAGGCTCAACTGAGATGATGCCCTTTTGCAAGCTGAAGAGAGTAGGAAACCAGCCTTTATGGGCCACTTCTTGGCGCCAAGAACTTTACAAGCACCACGACTGGGCTCCCCCGGCTCCATGGCACCCATCCAATAAATGAGGGTGACCACCACTTGCATCATTAGGGAGCCAGCTCGGGCTCAAAGGCTGCACCCACGAACGGCCCACTGGAGGCCAGGGCGTCACTCACTGACCTGCTAAGCCTGCGGGACGGTCAGGGTGGAGTTTTGCTGGAAGACAGTCGCCCGAGAGAAGCGGGGTGCGCTGCTGGGCAGGTGGCTGGGAAACGGGCTCCATGTGCGTGGCAGGGCAGTGGCGACTCCTGCGTCACGTGGCCCGAGGTCTGGCGGGTCCCAGGCTTTTTCTCCCACAGCCGCTCTTGCAGTCGTACAACTACTTGGCCGTAAGGCAATTTCGCCGTAAAAGATAAAAGAACGAGAACTGTAAGAGGAACCTTTAAAAAGATATAAAGAAACATGAAAAAATAATAACAAAATTAAAAAGGCTCTACTGCACGAAATGAAAATGCATTGTCTTCGAAGGCTTTTGTTCATAGTATTACACTTTTTTTAAATTTTATGTTTTGTTTACTGATTCGTTTGCCCATTGGGCCTGCAGTTTCTTCCTTAAGAGAAGTATCGGTTTCCAATGGAAGAATCAATAATGAGCACTCTCAAAGGCTGGTGCGTTAGTAGCTGCCTCTTTTGCATTTGCCACAACTTGTTAAACTTCGGGTTTCCACGGGTGGGAGGGATGACTGGCTCACCCAAGGTTTTGCAAACTGATGTTACCATTCTGTAGCATCGTGTGCAATCTGGCTGTATACACACTCGTCATGCACTATTTTGAGATCACTATGTCCACCCCTCACTGTATGGACCACTATGAGGGCTAGCATTTATATAACTTAAAAGTGGGAATAACTTTAAGAGCTTTGTCAATGGAGAAATGAAAGCAAACTGACAACTAGCTTAAACACATTAAGTCTGTCCAATGTATCTTTTACCTCGAAATTGCCTTACAGCCATGAGTTATGAAAAAAAAAAAAGTGTTTGCATGAAAATGCTTGCAGCAACGATGTTTATGGCAAAACTGCTTATGGCAAAAATGCAGGGTGGTCTCTATGTGGGTAGGAATTGGAATGCAACAAAGAACTTTGTTCTCACCAGCAGGAGAGGGACATGTTTGGCCCAGGGTCACACATCACAGTACTGAGCCCTGCACCGCAGGCTAGCTGATTCTCTGAGCAGACTCTGTCAGCATTGGTGAGCAGGCTCAGGGTGGGTAATGGAGTGGCAGACGGCCTGTGTGGAGATTGCAGGATGTGGTAAGCTGGTGGAGGTCACTGCATACCATCTGGGAAGAATAAAGACAGATCTGGGAAGAATTCCTGACAAAGGCAGCATGTGCGGAAGGGCTGACAAGGTGGAGATGGAGAGAGAGGTTCTGGGGTAAAACCAGCCTGGGTAAAGGTATAATGGCAAAAGGCTAAGTGACATATGTTAGTGGGAAATCACTTGAAGCTCTGATAGATCTATAGAGAAGCAGAGATTTCTTGTCCTCTTCTGGAAGAAGACCTGGGGATGCTCTGTTCTCTGTCCACTCCCACCCTCCTCTCTCTCCCCATGAGAAAAAAAAGTGGGTTTCATTGGTGAGGCTGAAAAATACCTCCTTTGCCATCCAAAGGGCAAGAAAGAACAGTATCTTCCAGGCATGGATAAAGGTGTCTCTCTTGAGTTCCCTTCCCCTGCCTCTGCCCAGGAGTGGTGGGTGCTGGGCACAGGGTCTTGCCCCTACAGGTTGGGGCAGGCTTCTGTTTGCTATGCCAGGTTGTACATCTGTCCCAGGGTGGCTGGGTTCCATAGTCCAGACTCAGGAAAAGGATTCAAGTGATGCTGACATTGGTTTGTATTTTCCACCTGAATCTCTGTGTTTGTCTTTAATTGAGTCTAACCTGGAGAGGGATAGAAGCCGAGGAGTGGCAGCCCTAGCTCCTCTGCCATGAGCTGCAGGATCAGTTCATGCTTGGTTGCTTAGATCACAGGCAGGTTGTGGACCATGGGAGATAAGGCTGGGAAGGTGAATTGGTGCCTTAGGAAATGGGGCATGTGAGTTTCAAGTTCTCACATGCCCCATTTCAGTGCCCTTTCTCCCATACCAAATATCAAATCCATCTGAAGTCTGAAATGTACCTTCCCTTTAGGGAAATGAGGATCCAGTCTTATGTTGCCTGCCTATCAATGTGTGTTGAGACTTGTACCCAAAGCATGTCCATGTCCTGGGTACTTGCATCCCGTACTCTGCACGCCCATCTGCATTATACCATATTGATACTAAAGATCTGCATGGAGAAAGATTGAAGAGTGTTTACTAGTATAAGAGCAACTGGGGGGAGAATGAATGGATGGACATCAGACTCTAGTTATGCCATCTATCATCGAAGTGATAGATATGTATAGCATGTGTTTATTCTTATTACATGCAAGGAGTGTTGTGTTTTGTTCTTTCAAAGAGAAGGCAGGGAAACTAGACAAAGGGGTTAAGCATATCCTTTCCATTTTAAGAATTCACCATGAGCAAGAGAGATGAGACTTGTAAGAGATAATTATAATACAAGGTGAGAAGAAATAAGCTGATTAGATTACATGCTATAAAGTGCTGTTGGGTATGCAAAGGAGAGAGGGTTCTTTGCCAAGAGAATTTAGAGACCATTTCCTGGAAGAGATAGTCTTGAGGCTGAGGTCGAACTCTAGGATATGAAAATGCAGAGCCCTAACCGGTCTGGCTCAGTGGATAGAGTGTCGGCCTCCAGAGTGAAGGGTCCCAGGTTTGATTCCGGTCAAGGGCATGTACGTTGGTTGCGGGCACTTCCCCAGTAGGGGCGTGTACAGGAGGCAGTTGATCGATGTTTCTCTCTCATTGATGTTTCTAACTCTCTATCCCTCTCCCTTCCTTTCTGTAAAAAATTAATAAAATATATTTTTAAAATGCAGAGATACAAGGAGGGCCTTCCTGGTGGATGAAGCTCAATAGGCAAGGCCAATGGGCTCACAAATTGTGAAGCAAACATGGGGAGGAACAGGAAATCATGAGGGCCACTAGTTCCATGCACGGAAGCATTCTGAAAAATATGTGGAAGCCAAATCTTGGCAGGATTTTGATGTCAAAACAAAGTGGACTTTGCCCTGCGTTTTGAGAAGATATTTCATCCAGGGGAAACGTGACTTAAGCAGATCTTTATCCCAGTGCAATTGACCACAGCAGTGTCCCCTAGAGGAAAAGGAGTGGAGAAGAGGGGACTCCTTGGCTGTGTAAGTCTTCCCAGGAGCAGAACTCCCACCTGTGCTGAGTGACTAGCTGAATGATGGGAGGTGACATCAAAGGGTGGTTTTGCAGATCACCAGTGCCTCTGCCCCCTTCCTTTTCTCTGCCAGAAGCGAGACTCAAGGCAGTTCTGATGATCACAGGTGCAGCCCTCTTGTCTGGGCCTCCTATTTCTATTATCAAAGCCACTTAATGCCTAATTACTCAACCAGCCACAAGGCCTTCAGAGAGATTCTTACCAGAGAGCAATCGGATTTGTCAGACATTTCCAAACAGCACACAACTCTCTTGGAGGTCTCAGAATAGCTATGTCAGTGGCCCTAATGGAACATAATTTCCTGTAAAGGAAAACTAATTTAATATTTTCAGGTATTATGTAACCAAGTGCCCACAGAGAGAGGGAAGAAACTGCTAACGAGAAACAATCAGAGCGCAGTACCCCTGTGGAATCAGAAAGCCTGCAGGTCTATTTAATGTCACAAAGGGCGCCCACTGGTTGCAGAGACAGGGGTGGGATGGTGCAATGGTGAAAGTGTGTGGCTTTGGAGCCTTCCCTAGACAGGGTTTCAGTTCGTTTGCTGCTTACTAGCTCTGAGACCTCAGACAAACTACCTCACATTTCTGAACCATGCTGTCGGTTCATCCACAGAAAAATGGGAATGATAAAATAATCCTAACTCCTTTGGCTGTTGTGAGGATTAAATGGAAAAGTTTATGGCCTGACTGGTGTTGCTCAGTGGTGGAGTGTCAACCTGTGAACCAGGAGGTCACAGTTCAATCCCTGCTCAGGGCATATGTTGAGTTTTGGGCTTGATCCCCAGTAGGAGGCATGCAGTAGGCAGCTGATCAATTATTCTCTCAAATCATTGATGTTTCTCTCTCTCTTTCCCTCTCCCTTCCTCTCTGAAATCAATAAAAAATATTCTTTTAAAAAATTTTTAAAGAAAATTTTATGGGTAGTGCATAGCCTAGTGCCTGGCACTTTAGGAAAAAACACTCCACAAATGATTACTGTTTTATTACAACTTCTACTATTACTGGTCAGAGTCAAGTTAAGTAAAACTTACTTCTCACTCCCCTTTCAGAAAGCTTGAAGTCAGGATACCAGCCACCACAACCTTCTGGGGATTACCAATCTCAGTTCTACAGAAAAGGAAATTGGGGTTCAGAGAGGGAAGGGGACTTGCCCAAGGTCACCCAGCTGCCAAGCAATAAGCCAGGCTTCAATCCACATCTGTAGAACACCCCCATGCATTCTTTCTTCTTCACGAAGCTATCTCCCCAAGAAACCCAGGGGACTCATTCTTTCATCATTTAATCTCCCTCAATCCCCTAAGCCTTATCTGTTCCGATGAAGGCCAGCTTATTGTGCTCGAGATGGGTTATTGCTTTTCACAATTCTCTCTCAAGAACATAAGAATAAATCAATCTTTCCATCTTAATAAGCTGATAATCATTGTGGAATAGTTAATGTGCTCATCGCCATCCTTGATCTTCAGGCTTCAGTCAGAAAAATCATTCCCTGTCCTTCCCTCACTTAAACTTGATGCCCCACATTTGTTTTTCTTCGCTCTTCTTGGTTGTGTTTTTTCTACTTAATAGCTCATTTGCTCCTCTCCTTCTGCCGTCGATTCTCTCTAAAGCTGAGTTTTGTCCTTGGTGATAGGTGGTCCCTTTCTGCCCATCTGCTTCTTTGCCAGTGTTTGCATTTGCTCTTCACTTCTCATCCCCATATTTGCTTTGTAAGTTCTCAGAGGGCAGCTGTCTAACCCGCTCCCCTTCCCAAGTAAGACTTCATTCATTTATGTGTGTTCACTCATTTAGTAAATACTGATTAAGCACCAACAGGCCTGGGTCAAAACAGATAGGGTTCGGCTCCCACGGAGTGGGGAAGATCAACATCAATCCAACAATTACAAAACAGAGAGTCTCAATCTGTGATGCTGAGCAACATAATAACAGAGGGGGCCTGATCAGTCATTTATTGCTGGGAGTCACTGGACAGGGGTCAAAGAAAGGCCTCATTCAGGTGTAGGCACTGAACAGAGACGGCAGGTTGGAAGGGACTCCCGGCAGAAGGAACAGAGTTGGGGAAGGCTCTTCTCCCAAAACTATCTCCTACCTCCTGTTTAAAGCTCTCTAGAGGAAAAGCATCTACACTCCGCGTTTCAGGTGATGTGTTACTAGCCTCTCAGGTTAGAGATGCTTCCTCCTGCTTTGCAGTGTAACAGCCCTTAGATTGAGAACTACCTGCACTGGAACTCGGAGGGCCCTTAGGCATCCTCCGGGGTAAGCTCCTCACTTTGCAAATTGACAATCTGGTGCCTAGAGGAGGGAAAGGCTTGCCTAAGATGAGGAGACTCCAGCCCAATCCCTGACTCCCATTCCAGTGCTCTTTCCCCAGCTCCGCAGTGCCACTGAATTTCCTTAAAGACAGGGTGGGCGTGTATAATAATGGCCACCTTTTTGTTCATATTTGTCCATATTCCAGGTACTGTTAAACATTTGACACTTTTTTGCTTTTTAAGAGTCTCCCCAGCCCTGGCCTGTGTGTCTCAGTTAGTTGAGTATCGTCCCATACACCAGAACCTTGCCAGTTCAATTCCAGGTCAGGGCATATGTCCAGGTTGTGGATTTGATCCCCAGTTAGGGTGCACCTGGAGACAACCGGTTAAAGTTTCTCTCTCGCATCAATGTTTCTTTCTCTTTCTCTCTCCCTTACTCACTCTCCAAAATCAATAACAAAACAATTTTTTTGAAGAAAGAAGAGTGTTCCAGTAACCCAGTGGTATGGAGCATTGATACTGGCCCTTTGTTTCTCCCTGTCTCATCTCAGTTGGCTGAGGCCTCTGTTCAGCTGAGAACCCCAGGCCAGAAAAGAGAAGGGACTCTGCATAACCAGCCTGACTTCCCCCTCCATACCACAGCAGGCAGAACACGGCTGGCCATTTAGTCAGCCTCGGTCTGTGGACCCCACTGCATACTAATCAGTCACCAGAAATAGATGCATTAGGGAAGAAAACATTTACTGGCAACACTATCTGGCTTCAATCTTTCACCTTCACTGGGTAATGAGATGAGCTAGAACATTAAAACCAACAAACAGCCTTTGGTGTTTACAGCAAATGTTTGCAAGAGCACGGGAGCCAGAGGTGCTCTGGGGAACATCTGGATTTCTGGAAACTGTGTGATTACACAGATGTGTGAGATTCATCAAGCTATAAAAATATCCTGTGATGTATATCGGGGAAGAAAAACAACCTCCCAAAATGGATTTGGTACAAATGATCAATCATAACAAAGACACCAAAGGAAGGCTGCTCTGAATCCAGGCTCTGGGGAGATCTTCCAAGCCCAGATGAAGCGGGTGGTTTGGAGAGTGGTCTTTGGTTGATGAGGGCAGGACAGGGGTGAGGCCTGAGGATGTCAGGGATCCTATTTATCTATTGTTTCATGTCTCAGGACACTCTCTATCAGCACCCCATTGCACTACTTGGATTGAGCCCCTCCTTTCTTTACATACTTTAGGATCTCTACATTGCCCCAAAATATCTTCTACTGGCTTATAAAATTCTATGTAATATTCCCTGAAGCGCTCTCCAGATTCATCTTCTGCAGCCACCCCCTACTACCAAAATAAGACTCATCCTATTTCCCCAAACATGTAATTTGTCTTCATGCAAATGCTCAGATCATGCCTGATTACGCCCCTCAAAAGTTATTTTGCTTTTTTTCCCCCTTGAATAGTTGAGCAAGCAAATACATGAATGAGTTGCCTCCGGGCCTTTGCCTGCGCTCATGCTCATGCCTGAACTCTCCCTGAGATTTAGAGCTCAAGCAGGAATTCCTCTTCTACCTCAAGCGTGATGTCAGGTAGTATCTCCTCTGGATAGCTTTTCCCTCCACTCCCTTCCTCAGATCCTCATCATACCTGCTAATTTTCATGTCCCCAAATAAACCTCCAGCTTAGCCCATACAGCTTATTTTTTTCTTCTTCTTCTTCTTTTAGATGTGTCTGTTTTTCTCACTGTTCTAGAAGCTTCTCAAAACCAGAGATGCTGACTTGTTCATTTTTGTAGCTCTGATGTCCAGAATACTATTCAATACAAGGGAGTGTGGTGGCCCTAGATGAACCCCTTCAAGAATAAAGAACTCTTCATATGAAGTTCCACGGGCTTGTGATTCTAAAAAGAACTGCATTTATAGCTCGATCACACCTTGGAGGCATTGCCCTCTCAAGGGTAGAGGCAAGGGGAGCTACTTCTCTTCACTGGGGAGCCAAGACTGGATGAAGTGTTCATTGTAAACAGTTAAGGGCTATACCAGTGTGAAAGGTATGACAGGGTGCCCACCTGGGTATTTAAAGTCTGGCTCTAATGATTTCTTGTAGGAATACAGTTTTGCAACACCAAATAGTAGGAATAGAAAATAGTATCAATAGGAAAATACATAGACAGAACGAATGAAAAAATAAAGGCATATGTTATCTATGCTATAGCATTACTGAGTTCATCAGCATCCTTGAGAGGAGGAATCAGCCATTAAAACCAGGCCTTTGCTCATAGTATGTCTATATATTATATGGGGTTGTACATGTAGCTATTTAGTTTTAAATTCACTGGGCCCAGTGTCCAGTTTACTCCACAGTGGGAGCCCAATCAGTCTCCATAAGCCTTTCTAGAGCCCTTGGCAAGGCCAAAGTTAAAAGAAACCCCTTTGACCAACAACCAGGGGCATCTGCCTCTGAGTCGAAAATATTTTATAGCACAAAAGCACCGCCAAGGGCAGCAGGTCACCTCCCAGTCCCTTCCATTTTCCACCCCAGCCAGAGTCCCCATCATTCTATAAATGAGACCCTGGAAGGCCAGCGGAGATAGGAAATTGCATCTCGGGAAATTAGGGCCTCCCTACCTGGGAGGCATGGAGAGACTGTGGACGAGAGCCTGGAGAAAGAGACAAAACGCCTATGCCAATAAGGAAACGGCTTTAATCTATCAAAGTAATTCTCCTCCTTTCAGAGAAAGAGAACATGAAATTGCACAAAATGACTTACGGAGTGGCACCCAGTCTGATTAGCGTGGGGCCCAGAGCTCTCTGCACTTAATAAGGTAGAAAGCCCATTTGAATATTTAAAAAAAAAATTCCCAACATGAAAAAGGAGAAGAATGCATCGCATTTGTCTCTTCAAAAGATAAGATGTTTGTCAGAAGCCTCTACTTGGAGGACATCACAGAGGAGAGGGGTGCCTAATGGGGGAGGGGATGGAGAGACCGTGGTCATCGGAAAGGATGGCATTTTATTCCTCATCCTGCCATTTCTCCAGCTCTGTATCTCCCTCTGGCCCACAAGTTAAAGTCTGATACCACAGGAAAACATTCAAATCCTTTTAGTACCTAGACCAGGGATCTGCAAACTTTTTTCCATAAAAGGGCAAAATGGTCAATATTTTAAGTTTGCACGCCCTCGATCTCTGTCTCAACTACTCAACTCTGCCCTTGTGGCCAGAAACCAGCCATAAATAATACATACATGGCCCAGCTGGCTTGGCTCAGTGGTTGAGCATCGACCTATGAACCAGATCATGATTCAATTCCCGGTTGGGGCACATGTCTGGGTTGTGGGCTCAGTCCCCAGTGTGGGGTGTGCAGGAGGCAGCCAACCAACGATTCTCTCTCATTATTGGTGTTTCTCTCTCTCTCTCCCTCTCCCTTCCTCTCTGAAATAAAAAAATATATATATTAAAAATAATAATGCCTACATACATGAAAGGTGAGGACTGTGTTCCAATAAAACTTCATTTGTAGACATAATTTGTATTTCGAATCATTTTCACGTATCCCAGCATATTGTTTTTCTTTTGTTATTTTTTCAATCATTTAAATATTGTTTAAACCATTTGTAGCTCTCGGGCTGTATAAAAACAGGCAGTCGGCAGTGTGGCCCTCGGCAGGCAGCAGTTTGTCAACTCCTGGTCCAGACTGATCTTGCATCTCTCGCCCCACCACAAGCTGTTTCTCCGGGCTCTTCCATAAGAATGACTGTTTTTTCTATGCACAAGCCCCCTCGTTTGCAGAATCTGTACCGCGCTTCCCTGTTCTTTCTGCCTGGATTATCTTTCTGGTCCCTTCCCAAACATCGTCTCTGTTCTTCCAGCCTCCGACTCCTCACCCCTTCCTTGGTGCCCCATTGCAGTGCCCAGAAGTGACCTCCCTACACACACTTGATCTCTGAGTCTTATCTCCAGTTCCAGACTCTAAGCGACTTCTAAGTAAAACACTCTCCACCACTTCCATTCACCCTTCAACTAATTCCCCACAACACACCTCTGAGGTAGGAGCTGCTATTACCCCTATTTTACAGACAGGGAATTGTATCTTAAAGAGGGCTGTTCATTCACTAGAGGCCACCCAGTGACTAAAGATGGGAAAGGAACCACACTCTTGACTCTGGTGTTAACACTGGCTGAGAGGAGACCTCACACCTTCCAAGTTGCAGACTGCATAGCGCCTCAAAATAGGGGTGCTCACTATGTGTTTGTTCAAATGAATGCTAAAGCATCTGAAGTCCCTGGGGATTAGAGGTAGTAGGCAAGGACCCCAACACGTGGGGGTGAGGGGGGCGGGGGGAGAGCAAACAATAGCTGACAATCTTACTTTAAGAGAGGACATTAAAAACAAACCAAAGGATGGTAAACACCAGCCCAATAAACTCACAAAGCAGACAGTTCCAGTGTCTTTCATTGTAGGGTCTAGTGGTCCTGCATATGCAGCTGTCCTAGAGAGCATTGCTGTGTGGTAGGTAGCAACATGCTGTATGGGATTATCTTAGTGGCAAGGCTGAGCCCTCACAAAATGGGAGTCAATGATCTGCTTAAAAATCAGGGAAATATGTGATCAGTTTAGATGGATACACCATCCAGTGATCTTTCTTTCTTCTTAATTTTCTGTGTTTGAATCATTTAGCCCTTACTAATCTAACTACCTCTGCTCTGAAGAATCACCTATTCCCTGAGGGCAATGGGGACCCAGCCGTTTTTCCACATCATAATAATATTGCAGGGAGCCTCTGTTGTATTTACTCTCTGTATCTTCTTACTGGGCTGGGAATAGTCGGCCTGTTCTCTGTGGATTCATATGTGCACATTCAATACAAATCAACTAACATTTACTCAATTACTACTGTATGCAGTGTCCTGTGCTGCGTGATATAGATATGGGGCTGATGGTTTTGTTTGCAAACTCCAGCATTTGCAATCTGGGAGAAAGTCAGATGCTCACAGAACGCAAGAGCTACATTTTTCTTACCATGCTGAAAGGCTAGTTTCATCGAAAAGAAAAAGGACACACCATGGAGCAAATAAAAAATAAAGAACCCCCTCGGCCCCCCAGAAAAATCTTGAGTTTCCCCAGATATTTTTAGTTCCCTTGATCATGCCTTCCTTATTCTCTACCATCTCTAAACCTGAGACAGTCAACTTTGATTTCTAACCTCAGCCCTATGCAAACTTGGGGTCTCCTGGTATTCGGTTCAGTTCCTACTAGGCTTGTCCAGGTACTTCCTCTTGCTCCGGGTTGGCCATCCTCTCTTTGGAATCTGGCCTTGGTGCATTCTCATTTCCAAATCGGCTGCTCTGGCTTTGACTCTAGCAATTTATGTGACACCCAACCAGGTGAAAAGAAACAACAGCCACATTGTGAGCCGATAAAACCTATCACCAATTCCATATTCACCCCTTTGGTAAATATGTAGTGAGCATCTACTCAATGCCAGGCACTTTGCCATGTGCTGAGCCAGAAAGATAATGATAACCCATGCCCCAGAGGCTTGTGCTGTTGATATGAACAATTGGCAGGACATGAAAAATTCTGTGGTCCATTGAACACACACTCCTAAAACTGCCTCTGTGTGTCAGTCCCTGTGCCAGGTGCCAGGGTTTCCGGATGAATAAGACAAAGTCCTTTCTTCATGCAGCTCACTGCATCTCAGTGGCCTGAGGCCTTGCTAAGTCTACTCATAAATATTCAGTTCTCCTACCTCCAAGCACGTGGTAGAACTGCTTTTCCTCACCGTCTTGAACTCTGGCAGGGTGACTGGACTCCCCTTAGCCAATGAAACATGAGTGGAAGTGACATGTGTCATTTCTAGACAAAGCCTTTAAAATGATGGAGCCTATTAGGAAGATAGGGGGAGGCAGGGCCTTGGGCAAGTGACTTTCCCTCTCTTTGTGCCTCGATTTCCTAATCACCAAAATGGGCATAATATTTACCTCAGAAGACTGTTGGGAGGATTAAAAGATACAGAAGTCACACAATGAGCACTGCATTATTTATAACATCAGGACTCTAGGTCATAAGAAACAACAACAAAAAAATCTTAAAATCCCTTAAGCTACAAACCATGGGAATAAATTAGTTTATATAACTGGGAGTCTGGGGGACAGAGCTGACTTTGAGAATGGCTAAGTCCAAGGAAATTATGTGCTTAGATCTCTCTCTCTTTCTCTCATCCCAGCTGGACTCTTGTTGGCTTCATTCTACAACAGGCGTGTTCCACAGGCAAGGCGAGAGCTCTGGGCAGCTCTGAGCTAACATGACTGCACAGCATGAAGGCGGTGTCCTCCAACATCTACATCAGGGCTCAAAAGGACAAGACTCTGCCTTCAGACCAATCTCTGTGCACACATGGGCAGGACCACGATGCCTTAGCCATCACTCAAATCCCAAGAAATAAAAACAGCCCAGCATAGCCAGATTGGCTCAGTGGTTGAGTGTCTACTCATGAACCGGGAGGTCACGGTTCAATTCCTGGTCATGGCACATGTCCAGGTTGTGGGCTTGATTCCTAATAGGGGGCATGTAAGAGGCAGCCGATCAATGATTCTCTCTCTATCTCTCTCTCCCTCTCTCTTCCTCTCTGAAATCAGTAAAAATATATTTAAAAAAACAAAACAAAAACAAGAACACAGAGAACATAGAGTGAAGGGAGCAAATAGCTCAGACACCTCCAGAGGATGTGCCAGTTTCCCATGGGCTCCGCTGCCCTGGACCTATTTTAGATGGTGACGCAAGGCTTCCAATAGCAACTGACTCACTGGCCTTAGTTCTTATTCCATTTCATTAAAAGTGCCAGTGGGTGGCCCACACTCCATGCCCCACCTGAAGGTACAAAGGCAGGGAGGCACCAGGGAACCGGTTCACAAGAACATGTTGGGCTCCAGTCTTTTTATAGCACCGAGAGGATGCTGCCCAAGAACATGAGGCTCGGTAGCACACACACACACACACACACACACACACACACACACACAGGGAACATGAGTCTCTGTAGCATGTGCGCGCACACACAGGGAACATGAGGCTCTGTGGCACACACACATACACACACAGGGAACAGGAGGCTCTATAGCACACACACACAGGGAACATGAGGCTCTGTAGCATGCGTGCACACACACAGGGAACATGAGGCTCTGTGGCACACACACATACACACACAGGGAACATGAGGCTCTGTGGCACACATACACACAGAACATGAGGCTCTGTAGCACACACACATACAGACACAGAATATGAGGCTCTATAGCACACACACATAGAACATGAGGTTCTGTAGCACACATACACACAGAACATGAGGCTCTATAGCACACATACACACAGAACATGAGGCTCTGTAGCACACACACATACACACACAGAATATGAGGCTCTATAGCACACACACATAGAACATGAGGCTCTGTAGCACACATACACACAGAACATGAGGCTCTATAGCACACACACAGAACATGAGGCTCTGTAGCACACACATATACACAGAACATGAGACTCTATAGCACACACACACAGAACATAAGGCTCTGTAGCACACACACACACACACACACACACACACATAGAACACGAAGTTCTGTAGCACACACACACATACACACAAATGGTCACTGCATGAAGCAGGGGCCCATTTGATCAAGTATGGGGCACAAGAAAGGACTTGAGTGTGGGACTTGGATCAAATCTCAGCACCTACACCAATCTAGCTGCATGACCACAAGGAAGTCACTTAACCTTTCTGAGCTTCAGTTTCTTCATCTAAACAATGGGGATACCAATAGCTCTCCTTCAGGATTGCTATGATGATTACTATGAAGAGAACAATGTTGCTAACGCGTACATTAGGATCCGGGTGACTGCTTAGGGTTTGTGCATGTTAACTCCTATCCCACCAGTCAAGCCTAACTCCCAGCCCCCTCTGAAAAGTGTTCCCTTCCACTCAATCTCCCCAGGGCTTTCCTGGGTGGATGGAGGTGCCCCTCTATAACAGCTCGCTGTACAGCCCACCCTCAGGTCTCCACTCAGCCGCTAACCTTAGGAAGTCACTGTTCCTTCAAATGTCATTCTTGCCTTCTGCCAGATGAGAAGGCTTGGGTTCAATCAGGGGCTTCCAACATGTGATTTGGGGCCCACATGCTTTGTTTGTCAGCACAGGGTTTGTAACATTTGCATGTTGAAACTTTTAGTTTTAGCATATGCTCTATTCCACCCGTGGCCACAGCCCTCACCATTCCCTCATCTCGCCCCAGTCATCCAACTCACGTACCCCTGCCATCTGGCCACTGTGTGTGTGTGACCCTCAGTCTTCTGGAATAAATCACCTCAATGCCTTTTCCAGCCCAGAAGGTCTAGATCCAGCGGTCCTTCTGTCTCCCAAACAAATCATAGTCATTCCTACCCTCGTGCCCACTCCCATTACGTCCGCTTATCCTAAAATGTCAGATTTTCTCTTCTCCCACTTCTACCCAGATTCTGTGCATCTCCAGACGGATTTGTTCTCTGTTTCCTGAGAAACTTCTCTGAAGCCAACCCTAAGTCACAGTGTTCAGAGGATGCAAAGAGCAAACGCTTCAGGAAGCTTCCTCTAAGGAACCCTGTCCTGGGCTTATCAATCAGTTAATAGCATCACCCTCACTACCTACACCTCATCCCACCTGTGCGCCAGACACTGCCTCCCCTGCTGCCCTGCAGGCTCTCCTACAATACACAACCCTACGTGCTGTTGTGCCCACTTTACAAATGGGGCCATAGAGTTTCAAGGGGTCCAAAGACACACAGCTAGTAACTAGAAGAGCAAAGGTTTAAAATCAGGTTCATTGGAAACCCGCATCACTGATTTTGTTGTTGTTGTTTCAATATGCAATGCAGTCATCCTATCAAAAGTTAAATGATATTGCACATCAAAAGAGAGAATACAAGCAAACTGAATTTGCTTTCCACCCACAAGTAGCACTGGCTAAGCCCTGAGATTTAAAAAAAAGAAAAAAAAGAAAATCCCCCCCTCCTTCTCAGTTTAGGGTGGGCATGAAGAACAAGATTGAATTTATACCGATCTGCAAATATTTTCCTCTTAAGTGTCCATTTTCACCAGACGTAAATTGGACTGAATTGCCTTTACCCACCGGAGCTGGAAAACCCGTCTCTGTGAATTGATCCCTTCACTCTGCCATCCTCCTGAATCAATTAGCTGCTCGCCGACAGCGTCCACCTCTCTGGTCATCAGCCACTGGGTCACTAACACCAAGGTTGTTCTCGAAGGTGGACCGCTTCTCCGTATCACACACTTCTACTTCCGTGCATTCATTCACTGGAGACACCTTCTCTTCCTGCATCCAGTCATCGCTTCCTGAAACAGTGCTCAGCTCTGCTGCTTCCTCACCTCCTCGCTGCTGCCGCCTTGCTCAGGGCTCATCATTCCAGGCTTGGACCTTGCTTCCCAGCTGCTCTTGCTCCCCACTTTCCCTCCAAGCTGTGCCTGTTCAATCTTCACACTGTAGCCAGAATGGTCTGTCCGTCCAGGGGTAAGATGACGAATGCCCATCTTTTTCATGGAGGGAGACGTGCATGTCCATTCCCCAGATGGAATAAGAAGTCTCTCTTCTCAACTTGCGGTGGGGAAAGGCTCCAAGCTCCACTTGGGATGAGACAATAATGAGTTTGACAGCTCCTCTTGGGGTGGGGAAGGTGCAGACAAACCTGAGTAGCTCCCATTTATTCCACACGTACTATATGAACTGGGCTTCCCCAGGGCACCTCCTGGCTCCATCACCTGCCAGGACTGGATATCTTGTATTTGCTCCTTAGATCTCTTTCACCTTCCTCTAGCTGGCTCCATGCCCTGGAAGCTGATTTCTACGTTATATCTGGGATTGGGTTCAGCCTTGGAGGAGAGGAAGGACAGGGTAATCAGACCTTCCAACCCCCCACCCAGCTCACTCCCCACCTGGCCAAGACCACAGCCACTTTAGGGAAGCCCTCTCCTAGATCACAACTACTCCAAGTTCTGGTAACTGCCCCCGCCCTTGCCCCATAGTCTGGGCTGATTCACTGCCCATCTTCTCAGCCTACCCCTTTATTAATAGGCCCTTCCTTAACCCTCTTTGGTTATTCCCAGTTGGGTGAGTCATCTGTTTCCTGCTACACTGACTTCTAGAATGGAGGAACTGGGGAGATGCTGGTCACAGGGTACACAGTTGCAGTTAGAAGATGAATAACCCTGGAGAGCTAATGCACAGCATAGGGAGTATAGTCAACAGCGCTGTAGTATACATTTCAAAAGTTGCTAGACACTAGATCTTAAATGTTCTCAGCACAAAAAACAAAAGGACAATTATGTGAAGTGATAGAGGTGTTAGCTATATGGATGTATTGAATCAACACACTATACCTTAAGCAGGGGTCCTCAAACTTTTTAAACAGGGGGCCAGTTCACTGTCCCTCAGACTGTTGGAGGGCTGGACTATAGTTTAAAATGAACAAATTCCTATGTGCACTGCGGGCCTGAGACGAGTTGGCTGCTAAGCAGGACAGGCAGCGGCACCCAGCGGGCTGGATAAATGTCCTCAGCAGGCCGCATGTGGCCCGCGGGCCGTAGTTTGAGGACTCCTGCTAAAGTTACACAATGTTAGAGCCACTTATATTTAGATAGATGATAGATAGATAGATAGATAGATAGATAGATAGATAGATAGATAAAAAGAATGATCCTGAACGAGTCTCAGCCCTCCTAAGCCTGAGCCTCCTTCCTCCTCTGCCCAAGGAGGATGATGCCAGCGAATGATGGAAAGGAGGATGAACTGCTTGGCTATTGTGAGAATTAAGTGAGGCAAAGCACTTAAATGATGTCTGGCCTCTAGAAAACACCCCAAAATACTAGTTGTTCTTCATATTATTAAATGGTCAATGATACAGTGTTCCCTCAATTTTACACTAATTCTCATAGAAGTCAAGTGACAGGCAAAGTCACCCTGCTCCTAGCGGGACCAGAATCCAAATCCAAGGCCCTCTGACTCCAGAGACTCAATGTTATCCAATGCAGTAAAGCATTGAATGGGAAGTGTGGAGATGCCCCCCTGAGATGCTAAGATGGGACCTGCCTCCCCTGATGTCTCAGCCTTAAAAGAAACCTGTGCTCTCTCCGAGGACCCACAATGCACCTGGATAATCGCACTGTGGATGGTGAGCTGGGGAGCAGGGCCTCCTTGACCCCTGCAGGCAATCAGCTTAGCCCATGAAGCGTGAGATTTAATTACCCTTATCTAAGCTTAAATAACTGTAAATGTTATTGTTGGTCACACAAATTATCTCGCCCTTTGAAAACACCCAGCCATTTCCCTGACTCTGTGCTTTCCACAGACAGGGAAACAATAACAGTTTTGTCACAGCAGCCCACCACCATTTGAACCCCCGTGTTGTGCAGACTGTGTGTGTGACATTTTGAAGGACCCAATATGCTGTCCTCCAAATTCCTGTTTGTCAGCTACTGGCAAAGAATAGCAGTTGGCGTAGTGACTGCCACCAGGGGAAGAGAAGAGAAGAGAGCTGACATGCATAATTTACCACTTGGTGGCTGGGAGATGCTGGGGGAGAGAGAGAGAAAGAGAGAGGGAGGAAAGAGCTTGAGAACCACTGATCTAATCCACTTTATGGATAGAGAGCTTAAGACCCAAGCATTGAATAGGCCTGGGATCTTAGGAAAGTTAGCGCAGCTGAACGTGGTTCCCCTAATTCCCAGCCCCACTTAAAGTTCTTTTCATAACACCAATTTCTCTGTCCACAACACAATTCAAGAATAAGTGGAGTCCTAGCTGGTTTGGCTCAGTGGATAGAGCTTCGGCCTGTGAACTGAAGGGTCCCGGGTTTGATTCTAGGTCAAGGGTACATGCCTGGGTTGTGGGTTCGATCCCCAGTAGGGGGCGTGCAAGAGGCAGCCAATCAATGATGTTTCATCATTGATGTTTCTCTCTCTACCTTCCTCTCTGAAATCAATAAAAATATATTTATTAAAAGTATAAAAATAAAAGAATAAGTGGAGAGAGGGAACTCAGACTCCTTTGGCAAGGAGAACCAATTGGTCTAAATCCAAAGAGGAATGTTGAAGTTGAGAACACCAGTAGATGTTGCTTCCAGGGAAACCCAAGCCAGAATGGCAGCATGCAATCTGTATGAAGGTCCAGTCAAGATATAAACAGGCATCCTGGGATGTGTGTGCAGATCTCAGAAGGCCAGGGTGTAAATCCCCAGCTGTGTAGACAGAGCCCATCCCCACAGGCAGGCCGTCCTCTGGGCCTTTTTTATGGGCCTGTTGCAAATTGACTTGGAGCATCTGCTTCCTGACAACCCTGGGTTCCCACGGGCCTCTTCACTGGCTTGAGTGTCAGTTTCTGCTCAGACCAGACTCTTCCAGAGGTTTATGGCACATCTGGCATCTACTTAAAAGGACAGTTGTGTCCCCAATGGACAGATTCTTCTTCCTCTCAAGGTTCAGGCACTCCTTTCTTATTTACACAATAATTCATTCTCTCTCTTAATCAACAAACTTTGTTCTTGGTACCGAACACCATGCTGAACCCTGGGGGACACTGATGGGGGCCAATTCTCAACCCAGAGAAGCTATTGTTTCATTCAGCAGCTGAGGTCGGTGAAGGGGAGGTGGCTTCTCTCCTTGGCACTAAGATAGTTCTGAGAGCAACATTGTGAAGGTCACAAGGCACATTTGTTATGAAGAAAGCTCCTCCATCACATTCAATGCCAAAAGAGGAAGGCTAGTCAGCGATCCTGCAGTATCACTGCATTGTACGGGAGGGTGATGCTCAAAGAGGGCAGAGCCTTTCCAATACTTCATGGTCATCAGAGCCCAAGCCTCCCAGTAGATAAGAGATCGCTGCAGCGCTAATATATGCAATTGCTTAGGACTAATCTCCGAGGCAGTCCTCTTTTGGATGCTTAGACACAGCAATCTCATTCTCACCTCGAGCCTGGAACACTCACAGTCACCCACCCACCAGCCCCAGCACACACTCCACCCCATTCTTTTCTTGGCTACTTCTTCATGCATCAGGTCTCAGCTGAAATGTCACTTCCTCAAAGATGTTCTCCAAAAGACCCACATCTAAATTTTTCCCCATGTAATTTTCTTTCATAGCACCCTGTACTTTTACCTCATGATGCTGATCAAAATTTGAATTTTTTTTATATAGTGATAGTTTTTCAAAGCATGACTCTGTCACAGATCAGAAAATCATTTGTTGTCTGAATGGGTGAGCAAGTGGTGTAACCAGTGGTAGAACGCTCCCAAGGGATATCCTGGATTCTCAATAACATAGGGAAGGTGGAAGCTATTCTAGCTAGCTGAATTTTAAGAGATTTTACTGAGATTAGAATGAATGTCCCACATTAATCTCAAAAGAGTGCATTTTGGTCAATTCATGTGTAAGTCAAGATCACGATAGCATCAACTACAAAAATCTTTTACTCATTTCAATGTTGCAGAATTGCTTTGTTGATCAACAATCCATCCAATCTCCACAAAAACCCACTAGAAGTGGGCATGTCATTGCAAGAGGCAGGAAGAGAAGTCTTCCTAGAGCAGCCATGGCTCCATTCCCAGGTGTTTGTCCTCAGCGGTTCCATCCAGGCCCTGGTCTTTTCTTGGTGGCTCTTTGCATCTTGGGGCATATAGCACGCATCCATGCACCCTGGGAAATGGTTTGGATAGATCGGAGCCTTCCAGAAGAATTGGACCTCCTGGTCCTCCTGTGACCAGTACATGTCAATGAGGGATAAGTCAGAAGTTCTAAGATAAAAGGAGGTCCAGGTCATTACCCAACCCCATGAAAAGTCCCTCAGCAGGGATGATGGCGATAACCTGCAGAATATTGTTCATGGTTATGTGATGATCCCATTTCCTGATGAAAGAATGAGGATTCAGAAAGGGGAAGTGATGCAGCTGGGGAGACTTGGAACTGAGGTTAGAATCCAGCTTTACCTAATCCCCAGACACCTTCATTCATTTATGCCACAAACAATTATTTGTTCTGTACTTACTACATAACTAGAACACTATTCTAGGCATTACATAGAACAGAAGATAGAAATTTATGTCTTCACAGAGGTCATGTCCTGGAACTAGTGACAGAGTCCACGATCTATATGCTTCCATGTTACTAAAAAGTGAGTCAGAGAGAAAGAAAACTGAAGTACCTGGGTTCCTGGATTCAATTTTATTTTATTTCATTTATTTATTTTTAAATCCTCACCCGAGGACATGCTTAGAGAGAGGCAGAGAGAGAGAGAAACATGGATCTATTGCCTTCCCTATGACCCCCAACTGGGGTTCAAACCCACAACCCAGGTATATGCCCTGACTGGGAATTGAACTCACAACCTTTCCATGCATGGGACGAACTGAGCCACACTAGCCAGGCCAGGGTTCAATTTTAAATTTCCTGCCTGTCCCATCACCCTGAAACTCCCATCTCTAACGTGGGGCATACACGCCGAAAGCAGGAGGATTTGGCCACAGCATTTTAGACCCAGGACCCCTGGTAGGATCTCATTATTATATCATCTTGGGCCGTTTGTAGCCACAATCAGTGGGGCCAGGCTTTCTCAACCTTTGAAGTAGTCTAGGGAAGAGGTATTGCCTTTTAGGAGTGTCCAGAGATGTGCCAAGGTTTGTGTGTTTTTTAGAATGCTCACCTATCCTTTGTATGTGCTTGCTCAGACCAGAAATGCCGGACTCCCGAGGCTCAGGCCAGCCCTGCCACCTGCCTGGGACTCGTTGCCTGCATGGCCCTGCTTGGCCCTTCAGCAAAGGGGGAACTGTTGCAGTCTGACCTCCTCTGGGACGTCAGCAGGTGAAGCTCCATGCTAAACCCCTGAGTCTGCATCTGTAACCTGAGCAAGCCCGGCTTCGGGTCCAGCTAGCACCCTCCTAGCCCTAAGAGTCTAAAATCACGCAAAGAAGCACCGACAGGCAGCCTGGGCAGCCTGAGCAGAGCTGATTGAGTTTCCTGCCCGACCTCCTCCCCCTGCTCCCTGATTCCCTCTGTACACCCTCCCTCCCTCCCTCCCTGCCTCCCTGCCCATCCCCATCAACTCAGGGCTCCCATATGCCATATGCTGCTTTGTTTATACTGAGAACCCATCCCAAGGCAGCAGTTTTAACCCTCTCTGCTCTCCTGCTGCCTATTTTTACCCGAAGTGCAGCTTGCTGCTTGGATAGCAGGCACCAACAGCCCCAGCTCTGCCCAGCAACAACCCCCTCCCCAGCGTGTCCCTGGGATCTGTAGCCAGAGGCCCCCTCCGGCCAGGATTTCCTGCAGTTGGTAGAGGGAATTTTGTGCCAAGAGAGGGATTGAGGGAAGAAGAAGAAAGAAGAAAGAGAAAGAAAGAGACATGAAGAAAAAGAGGGAGGGAAAGAGGGAGGGAGGGAAGAAAGGAAGGAGGGAGGGGAGAAAGGGAGGAAGATGTCATGATTGACCACCATGCCCTGTGCTCTGTATTTTAAATATAATTCATTCTTTTATTTGTTGAACAAATATTTATGAGATTTTTATGATGCACAAACACTATGATAGGCACTAGAGATGCAATGCTGATAAAAGTAGAAACATCCCTGCCCTCATTGTGCAGGAGACCCAATAATATAATGTAATTCTCACAACTAACTTAGGAATTTTAATATCCCCATTTTACAGATAGGAGAACTGAGGCTCAGAGAGGTTAAGGGGCACCTGCTCTTTATACTGCACTATACCATGTTCCTCTTCTTTCATTTTCATCTTCGTGTAAAATATATAATGCTTTTCAGAATCCAAAGCAATGGTTTTTCCATTCTTTTCCATTCATGATGCAGTGTAGTTTCCTAGCTGTGGGAGCAGTGTGTTCAAGGACAGTTGCTGGAGAAAGTAATGAAGTCACCCCTCAACTTAGACTATCAATTTAGATTTTTTTAAATGAAACCATAGTCTTCAGATTTTGTTTAGAAAGAAAAAGGATTTCTAAATTCTTAAATCGCCCATGAGATATCAATAACTTAGCCAGGCCAAACTTAGCATCAAATTATATTCTAGGTCATGAATACAAAAACTTGAGATATGAAGTAATTCAAATTTAATCCAGACTGCCCTGCCCACGGTGACGAAGCTGGAAGTGGACATTCCTGGAGGTTGCCCGAGTCCCTGGCTCTGAGCCCAGCACTGTCAGCCAGAGCAGAGGGCGCTATCTGTGTCCATCTCGGGTTCCCTCACATTTGCAACACTTCCTTTTTGTTTATCGCCTTTATTTGGGTCCAGACTTGTTTTTCTGATGAGATGACTGCGAAGGGACCCTCTGTGACCCACATGAAACCATCTGTGGCTCATACTCAGTCTCCTCAACTGTCCTTGAATCACCCCATTTAAGGTGAGCAAACACTTCACTTGGTTTGCTTAAGCGTTTGACTCCCAGGGACAGAATTAAACCTGAAGGGTGAGGTGAGTGTCATTTTGATGAAGCTGTTGTCCAAGCCCTGCTGGTGCCCTTTCTGACACAGCCTGGAAGTGATGTCTCTGTCCAATGAACTGCTGCACCACCCCCACCGCCTAACTTGGGATGCTTGGCACTTGGCGAGGGTACCCTGCCCCTAACAAAGCTTGCCTCGGTTCTCTGCCAAGCTCCAACATTCCAAGAATAAGCAGACTTTACAATTCCAGAGTCTTCTTGATAATTCAACCAAGGCTTTAAACGTTTTGGTAAGCAGGACAGGGAGAAAGAACAATTAGCTACCTTGAATTTGAAACAACCTCTCTGGACCAGTATAACATGGCAGTCGTGTGGCATGAAGATCAAGGCTTAAGGTTGGGTTCAGATACCCATTCATAAGAAACCACTAGGCTAATTACAAAATCATTCTCATCTATTTCCTTTCAATGGATCTCGGAGGAGCTTCACCATATTCAATTGGGTAGCCTAGTTTGAGTTGTCGTATGTACCTGAGAATTAAGAACTCTCTTTTTTATTAAATTACTAGAGGCCCGGTGCATGAAATTCATGCACTTGTGGGGGGATCCCTTAGCCTGACCTGTGCCCACTCACAGTCCAGGAGCCTTCAGGGGATGTCCGACTGACATCAATTGAATACCCTTAGCACTGCCGTAGAGGCTGGAGAGGCTCCCACCACCGCCAATGCACTCACCAGCCATGAGCCTGGCTTCTGGCTGAATGGCGCTCCCCCTGTGGGAACGCACTGACCACCAGGGGGCAGCTCCTGTGTTGAGCGTCTGCCCCATGGTGGTCAGTGCATGTGACCGGTCGTTCCATGTTCAGTTGATTTGCATATTATGCTTTTATTATATAGGATACTTGAGGTTTTGGTTCTCTCCAACTGCTTCTTCTTAGTGTTTCTAAATGAACGAAACTTCCACAGCTCTTGCTCTGCAAAAGCACCATGAAGTGGTTTAGGCAGGAGCTCAGAAGATCTGGATTCTTGTCATAGTGCTTCCTACCTTGCTCAGTGACCCAGGCTAAGTAATTAGCCTCACAAGGCTCTCTCATTCAGAAAATAAAGACACTACTGTAAGTTGGATTGACCTCATTAGGCTTTGAATGATAGTATGAAATCATCCAATCAACCTATCAATGAAAAGATATACTGAATACCTCCAATGCACAGGCCCTTTGGGGATACAGAAAGGTATCATTCATTTGTTCAATCAATAAATTTTAATAGCACATTTCCTAAGTCCCAAGTGTCAAGCCAAGCACTTGGGATACAGTGAAGAAATTAAGACAGACCTGGTGCCTGTGCTCATTGAGTTTATATTCCAGTGAAGGAACTTTACAATTAACAAGAGAACTAATAAATACTGAAAATAACTGTGCCTGGTCAGATCCTATGAGAGAAGCATAGCATTGTGAGAGAGGACACCGGGTTGAGGAAGATGACATGATTTAGTGTGGGGAGTCTGGGGAGGCTCTACAAGGAGGTGACATTTAAACTGAAAATTAAACGATGCAAAGATGCTATCCATGAGAAGAATGGGGAATGCTTGGGGGAAAGTGTTTTCCTCAACACAAACAGTAAGTGCCTGCAATATTGTAATTTATAAGAAATACATGTATATTCAGATGACTGATATTTGTCTTCATTCACCACTT
The DNA here is from genome assembly GCA_026230045.1 of Corynorhinus townsendii. Lineage (NCBI taxonomy): Eukaryota > Metazoa > Chordata > Mammalia > Chiroptera > Vespertilionidae > Corynorhinus > Corynorhinus townsendii. The sequence goes on along the minus strand of JAPDVU010000005.1, from coordinate 163,368,258 downwards.
CTGGCTCAAAGCTCTCTAATCCCTTGGAGTTTCAGAAATGATAAGAGGCCCTAACTGGTTTGGCTCAGTGGATAGAGTGTAGGCCTGCAGACTGAAAGGTCCCAGGTTCGATTCTGGTCAAGGGCATGTACCTTGGTTTCAGGCACATCCCCAGTAGGAGGCGTGCAAGAGGCAGCTGATCGATGTTTCTCTCTCATTGATGTTTCTAGCTCTCTATCCCTCTCCCTTCTTCTCTGTAAAAAATCAATAAAATATATTTCAAAAAAAGAAGTGATAAGAGTGATCAAAGGGTCTTTTATTATGTTATTGAAGTGACTTTTGGACACCACCCAAGGGTGGGGGCTGGTAGCTATTAGGATCCAACCATGTGGTTAGGAAATTGGAACTTTTAGTCCCACCCTCTGATTTCAGGGAGGGGTTGAGGTTGAATCAATCACCATTGGCCAATGACTCAGTCAATCATGACTACATAAGGAAGACTCCATAAAAACCCAACAGGACAGCTTGTCAGCCTTTTTTCCCAAAGACCTTCCCCGCTGGGGAACCAAAATACTTTCATGTGCCATCATGCCAGGCCCCAAGCTCCACAGCACAGAAGCTTCTTCACTTGGGACCTCTCCAAATGTGTCTCTTCATCTGGCTATTGATTTGTATTAATCAGTAATCTAGTGAGTAAACAGCTTTTCTTAAGTTTTGTGAGCTATTCTAGCAAATGAATCAAACCCAAGCAAGGAGTCATGGGGACCCCCGATTTGTAGCTGGTGGGTCAGAAGCACAGGTAACAACCTGGGCTTGCAACTGGCCTGTGAAGTGGAGGGCAGCCTTGTGGGACTGAGCCCCTTTACTTGTGGAATTTGATCCTGTCTCTAGGTAGATGGTGCCAGGATTGCGTTGAATTTTCAGACACCCTCTAGTGTCCAAAAATTCGTTGGTGTGGGGAAACCTTGCACATGTTGGCACTGGGCCTGGGAAACCTTTTTAGTGCCAAATTCTCAAGACAAGATATAGCAGGGAACATTCCAGGAACTGTCAAAAGGGCAATGTGCTTGGAGCTTACAGTGCAAGTTGGAGAGTGATTTAGGCACAAATCTCATCTTAAGATGTTGAGCATCTAGTAGACAAGATAAGATGTATATTAGCAAAGACAATTTAAGGTAAAATCCTTAAAAAGGACTAACTTTTATGACAGAAGAACAGATGGGGAGCTGTATGTCCAGGAAAGTGACAAGACTCAGTGGAGGCCAATGGGGAAAGTGGGGCTGAGTTGAATCTAAGAGGATTACTCTAACAATTAGCTTTGCACATAACAAACCACCCCATAATTTAGTGATTTAAAACAATAGACAGGTATTTATCTCACAATCCTTAGGGCTGTGGGTTTATGCTGGATCTAGTTGGGCAGTTCCTTTAGTCTTGGCTTGGCTGTCAGTTGGAGTCCCTCTGCTCTCCGTGAATCTCAGCCTCAATGTGTCTCTCATATCTTTCTAGCATATTCTTAAGTCAAGGCCATAGTGTAAGCACAAGAAAGCCAATTACGCAAGAGACTAAGGTTTCCTGAGGCCTAAGCTCAGACTCAGCGCATAGTTGTATTCTATTGGCTAAAACAAGGCCCAGAGTCATAGAGTGGAAGTGACAAAGTTACAGGATAAAAGGACATGGATTGAAAGAGGCCATTAACTGGTGTTATCAGTGTAATCAATACACCACAGTCGCTTAACTAGAGAAGTCTAAAGCACTGTAATAGGAGGGAGAATTCAAATGGTGGGTGATAGGGGTCAAGATTGTAGTCAAGGAGACAAAAATGTATTAAATTTGAAGACTGCAATACAGAGAGAAAGGGGAGACTCAGCAACGGAAGCAGAAGCCAGGAGGAATAAGTGGATATGCCTTGAGGAATGGGTAAGACAAGGGAACTAACTTTATGCAGATCCAGAGAGAGAACGCTGTTGCTGCCCTTATATAACAGTACCTGGTGTGGCACCATATGCAGCCTGTTCCATATTTTATCTCAAGGTCTCTTGTTGCAACCCCACCCCTGGTGCCATTTTCACATTGTGGTAAGGCTGTGATCTGGGAGAGGGGGAAAAACTCATGGAGGCGTTGTTTTTTCAGTTAGACCTTGAAAGATGAATAGATTTTATGTATAAAATCCACTTTAGGCACTGTGGTATGATGTTAACATTATACTTATTCTTAGACACAGAATTAACTAAAATCATTGTGACCAAAGGAATAGAGCTTGTAGTGCCCCAATTAATTTTTTTTATCTCAATGACTTTCAACTTTATTTTATGACAGAGCCCTTTTATAATAAGAAAACTTTATATAGATCCCGACTATGGAAAGCATATCTTAACAATATGCATTTATTTCTTAAGTTCCTTTTAATGATACTTATTTAAGAACCTGTCATTAAAAACAATAAATTTATTCTGATAAAACAGTAACTCAAGAGTTATGGATAAGAGTAACAATCTCAGGACAGCTTGAGTATATTTTGCTGGAGTTGTGCAGTATTGAGAAAAATCTTCTTTCATACAGATAAAAGGTGATTCTCGTTTATAGAGTTCTACATGAGTGAAAATGTACCACCCTGCGCTTAAAACAAAATCTCACTACAGGGCACAAGGTCAAAGTCTTCTGATTAATGATGCATTCACCTTTTAAAGATAGATATATGCCCATACACACCCAAAATAAGTTCATTCTTTGGTAACCATTGTTGTACATAATTTGCTTCTATGATGTAATGAAGTGGGTACTGTATTTTTATATAGTTTTTAAAGTAAGTTTTGTAAGTTAACTTTTACACTTGAGTAGTCACAATTGCTCTTCTCCAAAAGCTCTCACTGTCCCCTGGAAAACAGATTTCAAAGAATGCTGCTGAGAGGCTAGAGAAGGTGGAAATGCAGCCATGTTGTGGGCCGTGGGAAGAAAGTGAAGAAAGAACACGGACGTTGGGATCATATTTGTGTTCACGTTCCACCTGTGTCCCTTATTAGCAACGTGATTTTGGTCCTTACTTCTCTTTGATCCTTACTGCCCCCTCTATTAGTATTCCGACCCTCATTTCATCCAATTGGCATGGATCCTTAATAAATGTTACTTCTTTTTTCACAATCCTATTCAATCTCTTCTTCTATCAGGAGTAAAAGAGAGATCAGATCTTTGATTTGCTCAAATGTTTCTCTAGATGCCCCCATGTTCTGATAGCATCAGCCTGTCAGGGTGCATCTACGATGTTTGTAATTCAGGTAGCAAATTGATTTTTGAAAGCACTCCGAGCCTGCTCTGTCCATGTCGGATAAGCTCCATGCATTAATTATGCACCAATATCGATGTTTTTGTCTGACAAGGTCTAATGTCACCATATTCAAATTTGGCTGCTTTCTTGTTAGAAAACCCTTCAAAATGTGGCCTTGGAAAAGACAGCATGTGTCACCTACAATATTTGAGATGTCCCAGAACTGAAGTCTTCAATTAGAATTAAAGACAATGTCTGTCCTTGGTCAGGGACCTGACAAGAAGGAGCTGGGAGGATTCATGAAAGCAGCTTGAGGTGTGGCTACATCAAGCAGCCTGGAAGAAGGCAGCCAAACCTGGTGCCCTGTTCATGCTGGTGATGTGAACAGTTTAAATACATTTGGGTTTGCAATATATACAAGTGGTACAGTTTGTATTTGGAAGTCTATTTAATTGCCAATTCATATGATCAACCATAAATATCCAGATAGATCTAACTGATTTCAGAGACTCATTAGAAGAATTGGAATCAACATATTTTTCAAGGAGAGTTATATTCCTATCAATGCCAGGGCCTCTGACTTGAACTGAGCAAATAAACCAGTGGCAATCTCATTCAAATGTTCTTATTGGATCCATTTAATTTAGCCAACAAATAATCTCTGTGCTCTGCCGATGCGCCAGGCAATATTCTGGGCATTGGGAACACCCAGGGCACAGGTAGGCAAGCTCTTGTGCGGCATTTTTTTCCAATGTAGCATAGTAGAGACATTCTCATTTCTAAGACTTTACTAGGCAGAGAGAGGCAGCTGGATGAAACTCTTCTGTGAGTTTAGGATTTTTATTAAAATAAAAATGTTATTTAAATAGAGGAGTTTGCTAATTCCATCTCAAGCAACTCCAAAGAAACATACTTAAGCATTCTGAATATAATTAATGTCTTGCTCATATTGAGCTATACTATGTTTTCATGATGTCAGGGAAATTGTAGGAGGGCTCTTAAAGGGGATAATTATTCTACTCGCTCTGCATTTTCTGAAGGGGAATTGGGTCAGAGATGATTGCTAGTGCCTCTTTGTCCACTGCAGTAAAAAGAAAAGGACCCTCACTTCTGGTAATGAATAGTTAATATAAATGATTTATAGGTATCTGAAAAATGGGATGGGGATTTTTTACATACCCTGAGATATTTTCTTCTTTATTGTTTTCTTTCTATTTTTCTTTTCTTTTTTTTTTTCTTTTTTTCAAAAACATTTTGCATCTGTGCCTTGTCCCAGCTACTCTATGAGACTGGGAGAATACAGACAAAGGAAACATGGCCTTCACATTCACAAAATTCACAATGTCATTTTAAAAATTAAAAATGTAAGTGAAATCAATTCAGTGTAGGACTTACACTCGATTTCTCCTGGAATTCACAGAATGCTCACATTCTAATGGAAGGAGTAATGAGCCAGATAGCCAAAGATTTATTTTTGAGTCTTTTCTATGTCACTTGGGGAGGACACTAAACATTTCTCTATTTTAGTTTCCTCATCTGAAGGAAAGGATTTCACAGGACTGGTTGTGAGAATTATTTCAAATGCTCGATGTGAAATGTGATGAGAGCAGCAAGGCCCCAAATGAAACAGATGAACCGAGATGGTTATAATTCATGATAATTCCTATGAACCTTCTACTCTGAGAGCTGGAAGTAATGGTGATAATAATAACAGGTAACATTCATTCCAGGCAGTTGTCAAAGGAATGTATAGACACTAACCAATGTAATATTCAGATTAGGTCTGTGGGGTAGGTATTATTCTCACTTCTATTTTTAAGATGAGGGTACTAGTACAGATATGTGGAAGATTTTTCTAAAGCCATGTGGTAAGTGGTAGAGATCCTATCTGAACTAAAGTCTGGTTCCAGAGGTCTACCCAGCATATTCAACACCTCCAGTGTTCCAAGAACTGCACTGGCTGTTTGAGGGACTATAAATAAAGATTAGTTAAAGATGAATAAACTGCAGCCCTCATCTTCAAGTGTGTACAGTCTAGTGGGAGAAATGAATAGGCAATCAATTACCTAATGGCACAGGGGCACGAGGTAAATGGGCTGAGTTGACAATTCTGTGGGTAGAAAGGAGCAAGTCAGTACGTGGTCATCTAGAGCAGCATGCTAAGTGAACTTTTGGAGCTGGGGAGTGCATTTGAGGAAAGTTCCTGCTGTGGGAAGATTGAATGGTAAAGGACCGGAGAAGCTGGAGATAAGGAGTGCAGTTAGGAAACCAAGATGTCAGACGAGAGAGAGCAATCAGCCTGATGAAGAGGTTCAAGGTGGAGTTCATCCAATTCCTAGTTTTGTCCAAATTCTAAGAATGCTGGGGAGATCCAGACACAAGGACCATTTTGAAAGGGAAAAGAATACCCAAGTATCAGCATAAAGGTTCCCCATGAGGTGGATTCCAAAATGGGAGCAGAGTAAGTGGATGCTACACTGACATGCTCCCAGGACCAAACCAGAATTACAACTAAAATTTAAAAAAATAATAAATTTAAAAATCCTGAATAATCTACTGAAGACTAGCTGGAGAGAATTCTGATAACCAAGGACAGAAAGTGGAGACCACATAGACACTAGTAGACAGGGCAGAGGCACGAAGGACTAGCCAGGCTCCCACAAGTAGCAGCTGAAGTCCTGAAGCAGTATCTCAGCTGTGGGGTTTTCCACTGAGAACTCTGGGGTCTAATCCCTAAGCTGCCCCCCAACCCCCAGCAGAGAGCACCAGAACTAAGAAAGGTGCCTCTTAACATCTGGCTGTGAAAAGCAGTGGATTGCTGTCTGCCAGGGAGACAGCAGGCACTATCTTAAAGGGCCAATGCACAAAATTTCATGTGCAGCCACTCACCTTGGGCTCTGGCTGATGGAGGGCAGAGTGGACTGGAGCCTTGTGAGTAGAAGCCAGGATTGGGGGCTCTGGGGTTAGAGCTTAGAAGACAGACACCCTGGTTTCCTGTGCTGAGTCATTCCCTTATACTGCAGAGGACATCTTTCTCCAGCAGAACATTATCATCCAGGCAGCTTTTGCCTTGGGGAAGGGCCCCTCCCCCTCCCCCCAGCAACTGCCTACCCTATTAGAAAACCCCTTGCCTCATCCTGCAGAGTTTCTGAGGCCCAATAAGAGACTGAGAATAATAATTCACCTCCAGGCAGAAGCAACTGCCCCACCCTGTTGGAAAACCTCTCACCCAACCTGTGGGTGATAGCCTCAGGCTACTCAAGACTATACAATCAGTTTGCAGACAGAAGCAGGTCTCTAGAGGATTTGAGTCTTTGTCTAATCTAATTAGTCTGAACAGCGATTTATACTATCCTGCACTGGAGATTGGGAGGCATAGCAGATCTACTTAATACATAGTCACAAACCCAAACAGGCAGCAGTAACAAGGAAGGATCTCTTACCCTTTGAGACAACATGGAGGGACCTGGAGAGTATTATGCTAAGAGAAATAAGCCAGTCAGAGAAAGACAAGTATCACATGTTCTCACTCAATCTAATGAGCAAAATAAACTCTTGAACAAAATAGATCCAGAGATATAGAAGTATGGAACAGACTGTCAAATCTCTGAAGGAAGACGTGGGTGGGAAGAGATCAAACACAGAACTTGTGTGCATATATGTGTAACACATGGGCACAGACAAAAGGGTGGTGGAGGCCTGCGGGGTTGGGGCAGGCAATAAGGGTTCAATGGGAGAAAAAAGGAGACATATGTAATACTTTCAACAATAAAGATTTTTTAAAAAATAAATAAAGGTTCTCCATAGGAAATAATAACATTGAATGTCAGAGCCTCTGCTATAGCTTCCTATACCCTCCTATAGCTACTCAGCCTAAGAAGAGTTGCTACCTGATATAACTGAGTCCAGGGCACTACTTGGACCACATTTTACAATTGAAGGAGGGTATGAGTCCCAAGGCAGGCCTCATGTTCTACTTGCATATCCAGCCTCACACCCAGGCAAGGCTGTGTCCTGGGGCAGACAAGCCAGTCTCTGGCAGTTACAGCTTCTACAGCACCAGGAAAACTCTATAAGCTGAAGCAGGGTGGCTCTCAAGTCCTGGCCATCTTTTCCTCTCTCCTCAGCATGCTGGCCTCAAGAGGCATGTTCAGTGCAGGTAGAGTAGAGAGATAGGGAGCTCTGGTGGGCTTCTAGCCTAAGCCATGTGCTAGAATCTAACTTTTCTTAGAAAGCTTTTCCTTGAGAGAGCAAGCTCTTCGCAGAGTTATTAATAAAGTCTCTTCTTTTTCAATGCCTAGAACTCAAAAAGACAAAAGATAACACATGTTAACAAGGATGTGGAAAAAAGGGAACCCTCGTAAACTGTTGGTGGCAATGGAATGTAAACTGGTACAGCCATTATGGAAAACAGTATGGAGATAACTCGAAAAATTAAAAATAGAACTACCATATGATCCAGAAATCCCACTTTGCATCTGTAACCAAAGGAAATAAAATCAGTGTCTTGAAGAAATTTCTGCACTCCCATGTTCACGGCAGCATTACTCATGTCAGACTCACAGAAGCAGAGAGTAGAATTGTGGTTTCCAGGGGTCAATGGGAGGGCCATATGGGGAGATATTGGTCAAAGAGTACAAAGTTTCACTTACGCTGGATGAAGAATTTCTGGAGATCTAATGTACACCATGATGACTACATTTAATAACACTCTTTTATACTTCAAATTTGCTAAGAGGGTAAATCTTAAGGCTTCTCACCAAAAACACAAACAAACAAACAAAAAAGGAGATTATAACTATGGGGGGTGATGGGTACTTTAATTAGCTTAATTGTAGTGATAATTTCACTACATTTTTGCCAATTATGACTCAATAAAGTTGAAATTTTTTAATTAAAAACATAAAATAGTATTTCTAAAACAGTGACAGATTATAGAAGGAGCTCAAAATCATTGGGTCCCTTCATCCTTCTCTCTAGCACAATATGTGCTCAATAAATCCCCACAGAATTTAACTGAATGGTGACCCCACTTACAATGAAAGATATATATTTTGCTATGACTAACTACATGGGTACTCTAATAAAATCACTTAGATTTGAATCTATACTCCACTACTAACAAGAGTAAACCAGCAGGTGTTTTAACCATTCTGAAGCTCCTGGCATATGTAAGGGAGATAGCAGTACCTACCTCGTGGGTGTATTATAAAGAGAAAAATCATGTAAAGAGGGTAGTACAGTGTCAGACATACACAATTGATATCTGTGTCAGGACAGTGGGGGCTGTTTTCTTCCTCCTCCTTTTGTTTGGATGGTTGCCTTTGAGAGCTATCGAATGGCCATGCAATCCAATCTCATAGTCCCATCCCACATCACTGACACATCTGCCAATGCCAGAAGTATCCTACAGTATCAGAGGGTGTGAGAGAATTTGGACACTGTCTGCATTTTCTAAGTAATTGTCTTCTATCTCTGCTGTTGCTTTGGCCATCAACAATCAGCATCGCTAAGGCCTGTAGCTGGTCTCGGCTTCTACAGAAATCTCCCCCATGGGAATACAATGGATCCAAAGCTGGAAGCATCTCCTAAGGAAGGAGGCTCATGTGAGCTGGACCCAAAGGAAGCAGGTGGCATTTATATCTCCCTTGGTATTTCCAACTTATTGTTGTGGGGGTTCCCAAGTTAATAAGTCAAGGTGCCAACAGACAGCCCTGGGTACATCAAGCAAGAGAAAAATACGGGACAAAGCGAATTCCACACCCTTAGAAACCACCTAGCTTGGCCCATTACAGTGAATGTCTTCCCCAAGGTTGCACAGGGAGTGAGTACTTTCTCCATGAAGATCACTGTGATACCCAAGTCCCCGAGGTGCCATTTACATAGACTACAATGTGAATGGTGCCCCTTAGAGTGTTGCATCCCTCAGATTCTTTTCCTCCATCAAAATATGCTAACTTATGAACTATAAATAGCTTTATTTCCCAGTAATACCACCCTTTCCTCTGTCTTGACACTATCATTAATGGGGGTGAAGAATGGACAAGACTTCTTCCTTCCACACTCTCAGATTCCTCATCGTAGTCTGCATTGGAAACCTCCTGTCTTGTACTGCATCCCTATTTATGTCCATCACCACAAAATCTAGGACTTGGAACTCACCTCACATAACCAGACTCTTGTCCTCACACTGCTCTACATATTGCCAAATCTTACTCTTTGCAACTCCCCAGATCCTTCCACAGCGTCTGCTACCAACCAAGGTCTTCCTTCAGCAAGATCTTCTGTATCTTCAATCACTTTCCTGTAGGTTCCTTCCACAGCTTTGGTCTACCTGAACTCCACCTGATCTCTGAGGAAATTTCTTCTCCAAGAGTCTTCTCTTCCACTGTGCTTGAAGAAGCTGGGGTTGATGGTCTTCTTCCTCATCATCTTCCCTAGAACATTCTTTTTTCTTCCTCTTACTCACACACATGCACATGCACACATGCACACACGCACACGTGCACACACACAGTGGAAGGAAAGCTAATACCAGCAGTCCATGCCATCTCTACCCTTCCTTGTTCCTGTCACCTACAATCCTTCAAGTCATTAGCCCTTATTTCTTGAATCACTGACACTCTTGGTCTACACTGACACTCTCTATTACTTCTGGTATAATTATTTTTCACATATAAATATAAGCCTTAATTTTATCCTCTGTAAAATGGGACCAATAATACCAACCTTCATTACATCAAAAGGGACGGTCTGACCCTTGTGATGGGGATCATATAGGATGATGCAAGTGAAACACCATACAAAGTGTAGAATTCTATTCACTAACAAATTTACTTTTCTGGCCATATAAGGTATCTCTCAATCCCAAATGTGGGGTAAATTAGGAAACAGTCATAAATTGAATAAATCTTTTGCAAATGTGTCTGTCTCAAAGGAAAGACAAGATCTAGCTTCCTTTTCAGCTGACTTTTTAGTCTAATGACCTAGAATTACTGCTATGCTTTTATTCTCATCTCAGTGTGCTGCAGCCCACGTGGACATGTCTGATAAACTGGGAGCTGCTTTTGATGCATGGGAAAAGAAGATGTTTTCTATTCCAAGCACCCATATCTTTACAGAATATTTTTTTCATATTCTTCTGAAGGTTTTGATCTCACATTATTTCTCTTTTGATTCGAAGGATGGTGAAAAAACCCACGGGACTTTTCATTTATTTATTGCAGAAGGCACTTAAGACCTGGTTTCAAAGTTGATTTTTTAATTTCTGCACTCACTCATGCACTTTGGGAAGATGGTCTGACCTCCTGGAGAAGAGCTCCGTGAAGGTCAAAACATGTGTCTGACTGACACATGGAACAATATTCAGACATTCTGACCCAGACCTCTGTCTCCAAGCTGGGGCCAGCAGCATCAGTGTGATGGAAGGGGCTGCTGGGAATGTCTTCCAGCCACCTGACTCTTTACCATAGTTTGACCTCTGATCTCTACTACTTTTTCTGCCATGAAAGAGGAATTCATGCCTTTATTTTAAAATGTTAGAATTTGATCCAATTTTAATTCAACAGATACTTATTGAGCACTTATGTCTATTTTGTGCACCCCCCCCCACCTTGGGCTGAGAGCTACAAAGATGAAAATTATTCATCATTCCTGGGAAAGGGGGTCAAGAGTATTCAGGACTCAGACAGCCTGGGTTCAGATCCCAGCTCTATCACTCATGGATGTGGGATGTTAGGCAAGGCTCCTCATCTGTCCCAGTCTGAATTTGTTCACGTGTAAAATGGGATGACAGCAACAATAATAATACCAACCATTAATCTATACAGAGCACATAAGTCAGTAGCTGGGCCATAACTTTCCATTAATATGATAAGGATAAGGATGGTGTTCTAAATGAAAGGAAGCAAAAGAAGTATGATCCCTGTCTTCATAGTCTAACAAGGAGCACAGATATTAATCAAATAGCTACATAAACTGATAATTTCAAACATGTCACAATGGTACACCTGAAACTAATACAATATTTTATGTTAATTATGATTGAAAAATAATTCTTATAAGAGCTATAGTAGGTTATGTTGTTGCCCTTCCAACATATATTAGGACCCTCCCCCATAGTGTAGTAGCCATGTACATTTGGGGGAGTAGGAACTAAACCCAATCTCAACTCTTCAAATACATCTTTTTAAAAAATATATTTTATTGATTTTTACAGAGAGGAAGGGAGAGGGATAGAGAGTAAGGAACATCGATGAGAGAGAAACATCAATCAGCTGCCTCCTGCACACCCCCTACTGGGGATGTGCCCGCAACCAAGGTACATGCCCTTGACTGGAATTGAACCTGGGACCCTTCAGTCCACAGGTCAACACTCTACCCACTGAGCCAAACCAGTTAGGGCTTCAAATGCAACTTAAGTGGCCCAATCCAATTGTGTAATTTCCACTGCGATTGACTCCGAGGTGGTCACATGACCTAACCAATCTAATCAAAGGGAAGCCCAGGACTTTTACCTATAGTGAGAAAGAGAACTCCCTTTCACTACCACTGCATATGACAGAAGAAATATTTGATGAGCAGCAGTTAGCAGCCACTTTTCAACCACTAAAGGAGCCAAGCTTAGGAGGCAGTCAATACTGTGGAGGGCAGAAATAAAACATAAAGAAGACGGGTCTTTGGTAATATTGTTGAGGTACTGGATCTGACCTCACCTGAAACCCCAAATATCTTGATAATATTCAGACAAAAAGTAGTCTTCAATGATAAAGAGAAAAATAACCAATTAAGAAAATGGGCAAAGGCTCTGAATAGACACTTCTCCAAGGAAGACATAAAATGACCAGTAAGCATATGAAATGGTCTTTATGGAAATGCAAATCAAAACCCCAATGAGATATCACCTCACACCCACTACAGGATGGGTAGAATAAAAAGCAGGTACTGTCCTAGCTGGTTTGGCTCAGTGGATAGAGCATCGGCCTGTGACTGAAGCAGCCGGAGGTCAATTCTGGTCAAGGGCACATGCCTGGGTTGTGGGCTCTGTCCTCAATAGGGGGTGTGCAGAAGGCAGCCAATCAATGATTCTCTTTCATCATTGATGCTTCCATCTCTCTCTTCCTCTCTGAAATCAATAAAAATATATATATTTTAAAAAGCAGATACTAATAAATGTTGATGAGAACAGAGCAACATCAGAATCTTTATACACCACTGGTGGGAATGTAAAGTAATGTAATCACTTTGGAAGTTACTCAAATGACTACCTGTAATTACCATGCAACCTAACAATTCCATTCTTCGGACTATACTCAAGATAAATGAAAACACCTGTCCATCCAAAGACTTGCACAGGAATGTTAACACAGCATTATTCATAGCATCCAAGAGGTGGAAACAACCCAAATGTCCATCAACTGAAGAATGGATAAACAATTAATTGATATACAATTAAGTATTTCATACAATGCAATATTATTCAGCCACATTCAATGCTTTGACCCCAGTAGTCAAGTCAGTTCCCATGGTGCTTCATCAGTGACTACCCGATCTGGCAATAACTAAAGCTGGTGATGCCCTGTAAATAACCAGATATATCTGCCAGACCTAAGCCTCAGTACCACAGGGCAAAAAATGTCTACCCTGCTCACCTGTATCCACAGACAATGGCACAAAGGCTGGCCCATGGTAGGTGCCTGGGAGATATTTGTTAAGTGGATGAATAACCTCTATTTGTCCTTAAGTTATTATCCAAATGATTGTCTCATATTCCACCCTGGAACCTGCCGCTGGGCAGCACCACTGTCAGCCCATCTTCATTAAGTTCAGAATCTAGCACGGAGCCTGTCTCAGAGTATGGGACGCAGTGCACAGTGGTGAAATTCCTGATGTCTTCCATAGTCAGTTACCTGGCTAAGTAACAGGTCTGTTCTCTCCGAACACTCACAGCTTCTTGGATAAAACTTTTTGACACACTTACCCAATTCTGCCTTGCACTGTAATGATTTACAACAGTGATTTTCAACCTTTATCATCTCATGACACACATAAACTAATTAGTAAAATTCTATGGCATAGCAAGAAATATATTTTTTGCCGATCTGACAAGAAATATGGGAATAATTTTGATCCATTCACACCAGATGGCTAGTGTTGTGTTGGCCGTTGCCACTTTTTTATTTGACAAACTAAGAGAAACGAGATCAGCGCCCCTGACTAAATAATTAGGTATTGCATATTTTAAAAATGCTTGTGGGCACACCAGAGTGCTATGGCACACTGGTTGAAAATCGCTGATTTACAAGAATGGCTGTTTCCTCCCATAAGATTGTGATCTCTTCTGAAAGTGAGGATCCCATCTCTTTCATCATATGGGACCCTAATCTGTTACCCAGAATAAAAAGCACAACAGAAGCTCAGTAAACATACTTGTCGAATAGCAGGTAGATGATTGAGTAAACGAATGAGTAAGAGGAAAGTGAGAATTAAGTAGGAATGAAGCCATGATACCTGGAAGTTTGCACCGTGTTCTGACTCTGTGATCAAGACATCATAATAGGCCCTAGATGGTTTGGTGCAGTGGCTAGAGCAGTGGTCGGCAAACTCATTAGTCAACAGAGCCAAATATCAACAGTACAATGATTGAAATTTCTTTTGAGAGCCAAAAACTGATTTCTGCGCATGGGCCACGAAGTTTCAATCGCAGGGTACGTGTGCGCCCGCACATGGTACTTTGTGGAAGAGCCACACTCAAGTTGCCAAAGAGTCGCATGTGGCTCGTGAGCCGCAGTTTGCCGACCACTGGGCTAGAGCATCTGCCTGTGACATGAAAGGTCTGAATTCAATTCCGGTCAAGAGCACATACCTCGGCTGCAGTGTGCAGGAGGCAACCAATCAATGTGTCTCTCTCACGTCGATATTTCTGTGTTTATCTCTTCTTCTCCCTTCCACTCTCTCTAAAAATCAATGGAAAAATATCCTCAGGCGAGGATTAACAATAACAAAAAAACAAACAAAAGCTATATTAGTAATTTTATTTGTTTTATTATCTCCTTCTACCAGCAGCCTATAAGTCCCCTGAGAACAGCACCCATATCTAAGATGCTCACCACTGCATCCTCACTGTTTATCACATAGTACTCAATAAGTGTGTCAATGGCAGAATATTCACCCACCCAGTAACTCCCCACGGTCCCAGCACTCACTTCCCCCTCTCCTTTTGATCCTGCAGTGAGCAGTGGATGCTCAATGCCTTCGAAATAAATAAGGATGCAATCACAGCAATCAGTCTGCTCCCAAGTGCCCCCCTCCCACCCTGTACTTTCCCAACTGGCTTGAATCCTTTCATCTGCAGTTACTTCAGAGGCATCCAAGCCAGGCCCTGCTATACCGCATGATCAAGATAAACCGCGGGAGTATTTTTATGAGTAAAATCTCTCCAGATTTCAGTACATAAATCATTTGTTGTGAAACCGCTCATTGTCTTTAGGCAAGGCTATAAAATGAGGGGAAATTCTATCTATTTATGAATCAAAAGTCAGGGGATAGGAACAATTTGCAGGACAGAGACTACAATATAAAAACAAGATTTATCTCTTAATATTCTCCTTATATATATCCCTCCACCCCTTTCCCTGACTTGCTTTTCAGCATAGAATCGGAATTCAATTTCATGTTTGTTCCACAGAATCACAGAGGGAAGTAGAGCTTAAAGGCAGGATTTAGAGGACACTTTTAGAGCTATGCCAACTCAATCAATCCTGTTCCCATCCCAAGTTGAAAGTCACTTCCTCACAGAAGTCTTCTGTGATAACTTAGGCTAAATCAGATTGTCACTATTAGTCACTCTCATAGTACCTTTATGACTTTTTAAAAATGATAGTTGGTATACAATATTATATTAGTTTCAGGTGTACAATATAGTGATGTGACATTTTTAGACTTTACAAGGTGATCACCCCACTAATTCTAGTGACCATCTGTCACCATGCAAACTTATCACAATATTATTGACTATATTCCCCTTTTCCTCCTTCTACACTTCTCCCTACCCCCTCGCTGCTGGTAACCAGCTCTTTGGTCTCTGTTTCTTGTTATTTTATTGTTCTTGTCCTAGTTAAAATTGCTCTTGCCACAAATAAAAATGTACTTGCTTGTATGCTTGCTTAATAAGCCTGTCTCCCTCAGCAGACAGAGGGATTCTGACTATATTTATTTTCCGCTGTTAACTCCAACAACTAACACAGTGCCTGGCATAAGGCATCCACTGTGCAACTGTCTGTTTTACATAAGTTCATGATGAGAATTTTCCCGCCTATTTTCCAAAGTTAAACACAAAACAATGAAACACTGTTTAGTTCTTTCAAGCACTTTAAATGTTATTGACTAGACATGGAATGTTACTTTTTAATAAAATAAATGTTTATTCTGTGAAAACCATTGCATATATTATCTCATATAATAGTCTAGATAATGCCAAAATGTAATAAAATAGATATTATGCCCATCCTAGTGATAAGCTTCAATGACCTGTCTTATGTGTGTCAGCCAGTAGTGGTAGAAGCCAGTCCTGAAGGGCAAGGCCTAGCCCTGAAGAGCCGAGCCTAGCCCCGAAGCAATACCTATGCTCCCAGCAGGCCCCAGGGAGCCAGCCTCAGTGTGTCAGAGTGATATGCACAGGCACCTCTCCCTTGAGAGTCAGCATTTCTTTCAGCCTCTGGCTCCAAGACCAGGGTGTAAGGGTCCTTTCTTCTAAGGCAATCTTGTGGAGACCGGGGCTTCCCCCTGGTCTGGGTCACTTTGATTTTAATGGACCTAGCCATGAATAGCCCAGTCAAGGCCAACGAGCAGAATCTAACCCCACAAAACTAACACTGGTTCCGAAGAACCAGCCTAGTCCCTAAGAGTCGGCCTGGCCCCTAAATCCCAACTAGTCTCGATTAGCCAAAGCCAGTCCAGATGGGCGGAGCCTAGCCCCAAATAGCCCAGATCCAAACCCATGGACAGAGACAATAAGGGGGTGAAGGCCTAGAGAGGAAATGGGAATGGGGAAGAAGGGGTTAAGGCAGCGGAGGGAGGGGGGAGGGGGAAGGGTCATCTGTAACACTTTCAACACTAAAGATACATTTTTTTAAAAGGCAGCACTGGGTTTAAACCCAGGTGGTCTGACTCTTTCAACATCTCCCCTGGCCTCAAAATTATCTTCATATTCATACAGAAACGTCCCTGCCAGGCACTAGAGCCCACGGAGTGTCTCATGTCTGTCACCACCAGAAGGAAGGGATGGGGATTAAGCTGCAACATGAGAAATTGGAACGGGAGTGAAAAGAAAATGGCCTGAAAGTCTCTAGGTACCAGGGTAGAAAGAAGGACAGCTTCATTTTTAAAGACATAGATGCCCATAAACACAGAATGTTTGAACCTGGTTCAGGCTGGACACTGGGGTCCAGATGAGGAGGCCTGGAAGCCTCTTTTCATGTTTCAGGAATAAAGTTTGAAAAGGAAGGTCAGCAAACCTATCCTGATGGTCTTTATCTTCTTAAAGGTTGTCTTGATTAACTAAACACCTGATCCCTTCATTTTTGAGAGTATCTTTTATTTAAGAAGCTGTTTCATGACCCTGTCTCAGAATTTGCATGAAAATTATAGCCATTAGACAGAAACATTATTAAACACATTGTGCATATAAGAAAACCAAGGCCAAGCAAGGAAGAATTAAATTAGACAAATTCCCTCCTGATCTCCACATTCATAGTCTGCACACCTCACTGGAACGGCAGAGACCGCTGGCGTCCTAGCCAATAGCCACATTCTTCTCTTTTTCCTGTACCAGCAGATTCTAATTTTATTTGGAACATCAAGGCATCATTCAAAAAGATTATATTCCAAGACTCCCTTTCAATGAGGCTTGATCATGTGACCAAGTTCTGGACGGACAGTAAGTAGACTTTTGTGGCCAGTTCCAAAAAGATCTTTTAAAGGAAACGGAATTAACCAGAGTGAATCCTTTATGGCCCTCTCCCCTTCCTTCCTCCTCCTCCCGGTTCACGTAAATACGAAGTTCCACCCACCACCGTGGGCTTTGATGAGGTGACCTTGAGGGCAAAAGCCAAGCATTGAGATGGAGAAGCAGAAATAATAATGGGAGGCGGGGTGCCTGAGCATCCTGAGGCTGCCATGCCAACCCTGGCTTGCTTTCCTCTTTTTGTATATGAGAAAGAAATATTTGATTTACAAAAAGCCACTATTATTTTGGTGGGGTTTTTTTTTATATGCAGTTGACCATAATCTTAACAGCAAGAAGACTGAATTCACTGTGAAACCTGGTTCCTTCATTTCATTCACATGATCACAAGAAGAAGGAAGGAATGTTGGGTGCCACATAATTCATCAGGCTCCGGATGCCATCCGTTGCATGATGCTGTCATTTTATGCATCAACAACAAAGGAAAAATGTTGCCAATTGAACTCTGACATGCCACTGATTGTAAAATGCAAATCAATTTCAGAAATGTAATGTGAGGAAAAACAACCTAAAAAATGTATATTGGAAATTTAATGAAGCACAGTGTTTAAATTTAAAGTTTATTAGACCAACCATCCTTCCATTTCTATTTTAAACAAAACAGGCCCAGCTAGGGGCAGTGACTTGTCCAAGTTCAGCCATGGAACCAAGATGAGAATGTTGACTGCAAATGAGATCTCTCAAATAGGTCCGAATACATAGCAAATTTTTGCTCATGTTACCTTGACTTGTAGTGACACATTTCATCAAAGAAGTGGCACTGAATAGGCAGAAACAAATGGACTCCACCGTCATGGGAAAGGCTGGAGGCAGATTTCACAGCACATTCAAGGCTCCACTCCTGTGGTACTAGGCCTACACCTTCTTCGGCAGCTCTGAAGGACATGGAAAACATCAGGAGGCTACCAAGAACTGTGGGGAGGAGCCCTCTGAAACACATGAAATTGAGGTGACACAGCAACAGCTGATGGCTGGGCCCATCAGTGAGATGTCTCCTCAGCTAAACCTCTGCTCCATCCTCCTGCACACGGAGGAGACACCTGGTCAACGGTGCCCCTCACAGGGGACACCAACCATCTATACTCCCAGGTTATCAGAGACGGAAGGGGCCCGTAAGATCATGCGTCACTTCTGCCTACACCAAAGATAGAAATGGTTCTCAGCTCTCAGAGTCTGACTTGCGTGAGAAAGACCATGCTGGCCAGTGTGGTTAATCTTGGAGGCAGAGTGAAGTGCGGAGGCCACTTCGATCATCCAGATAAAGGATGCCAGGGTCCTGGACTAAATACCAGGGAAGGCTGGAAAGAATAATAGGGATGGTCCAAGCAAGAACAAGGAGGCTTCCAAAACATCAAGCTCCTGAAATCATGTTCCTGTTCCAGGTACTGTTTCCTTGTCTGCTTCTGTGTCCTCACTCTCAGCATCCCTGGCTGCCATCCCTCCTGTTATTAGACTATGCCTGAATATGGTATGAAGGCCTGATAACAGAGTAGATGGCCGATGACAGCTGCATTCATACAGGGAATCTAAGAACGAGCTAAATGATGCAGTGGTGATGGCAGATTTCAGCATCCACCTGTGGATGGAAAGGTACCTACCTGAGGCATTGGGGCTTCCCGTTGCTATTGGCATCCTTCTCTGAGGATGATCGCATGGAGAAATAAGCACGGTTTTCTCATTTTATTTTTCTAGAAAAAAAATCTCAAAATCTCAATGTGTGTGTGTGTGTGTGTGTGTGTGTGTGTGTGTGAAAGAAGATCCGAATTAGTGTAACTTTTGCACAATAAAACGATAGTACTAGGCCTGTAGACAAAGGTGAAGGATTACTTTTCAAAATATATAATAGCATGGGTTGGACTCGCACACGGAAGAGCAGAAGGATCTAAGAGACCTGCTTTAAGTGAATGCACAAGGATGGTTTATCATTAGGAGAAGATTTGGAAATGGGTCTTTCTCTGGGGCTTAGATCAAATAAGATGGAGTTTCTGAAAATGCTTTAAAAGCTAGAAAGCACAGCAGACATGCTTTCTTCAGCACCACATGATTATTTGGAATGGGTTTGTCCTTACAGTGCACTGAGTACATTGCAATGGAGTCCTCCCCACAATTGGAGCTACAACAATCTTTATTTTACAGAAGAGGAAGTAAAGGCTCAAAAAGTAACTAGCAGTCCCCCTCTGCAAATTGTAGTGACTTCTCAAGATGGGGGATAGGAGGCAGGGGTTTGGGTTCTTCCTCCTGACTAATCCCAAGGATAGGAAGACAGAACTGATATTACAGAGCACTTTTCATTGTGGATGAAAAGGGGCCACATGCTAACCTGACTAACTCAGGAAAGGCCTGCAGGGGGGCCTTGCAAACTCAAAAGACCTAACGTAACCACAAAGAATGGCCTGAAATTAAAACCTTTTCATCAAAAACCAGTTTATAGTGGGTAGACATGTGCTAGGCCAGTATCTTCCCTGACAAAGATCAACTTTGACCTTTACTGAGCCTATTGTCTTTTTGCACCTAGATAACCTACTTTTGTAACTTCCCTTTTTCTGGACTCCTCAGGGTACAACCAATATGCCAGGACAGAGACCGTAAATTCCCTCATTGTTACTGTTATCATGTTAAGTGTCTTGTACCCGCCTATGTAAAAGAAGTATGTGTCTATCATTTTACTTTTTATCCAATCCCAGCGGTCCCCCCCACTTTGCTTTCTCCCACCTCCCTAATCTATCACCAATGGATTTCATGTAACCCACATATGTCTCCTCCTTTGATTGTAATGTATAAAACAAGGTGAAAAAAACTGCCATTCTCCAGAGCAGCGGTCGCCAACCTCACGGACCACCAGTCGTCCTCACGGACCTCACGGACCACCAGTCGTCCACGGACCACCGGTTGGTGACCACTGCTCCAGAGCATTATTCCAATACCTTGAGATTCTGCTTCCTGGCAATTGTCGACAGTTTGGCTCAAATAAACTCACCAAAAAACTCTTTACAGGTTTGAATGTTTCTTGCCTTGACACCATGGTTAAGGAAAACTAGTGAACATCACCTCATGTGATCCCCAGAACAAACCTAGGAAGTAGGTACTAGCATTACCCCACTCTACTGATGAGAAAGCTGAGGTTCGGAGAGATTAGGAACCTGCCCAAGGTCACACAGCCAGGAGGTGGTAGGACCAGATCTCAGGCTGAGGTCTGGTAAACACAAAGACCGGCATAACTTTTTCCAGTCCACAGTTTTCCCACTCCATGGTCATGAATATGCATTTGGTTTCTTTGGAATAATAATGCCTCCCAGCTCCCCTGGGGAGTAGAGGGCCTAAGGGTGCCTTCCTTCTGGATAGATATTACCTCTCCAGGAATTTGTTTATGGAGTAAGCAAATAGTCTTCCTTTCTGTAAACCCGCATTCCACCCAATGAATATATAATGAGGCTTTCTAACATTGAGACATTCTTTTTCCTGCAAATCCTGGACCACTGTGCAGATCAAACCTTGCTTTGCATGGCAGGGGAGCTGTGTTAGTGATTCGTCCCAAAGCATAAAAGGATGGTGGAGAAACAGTCACTAGATGAAATGTGGGAGAACCTAGAGAAGGGGGCAAGGTCAACGGTGACAGAGGGGAGAGGAGGAAGGGGGTGACGGAGGAGGAGAGAAGGAGGCAACCACTGGGAGTCTGGGCAGAGGATGCCTTTGAAATGAAGACACCAGGTCAGATCTCAATATAGCAGCTGATCCTAAGCTTCTAGAAAAGGAACTGGAGGTAGCACTTGTTTGGCCAGAAAGGAGCTGGAAGATGGAGCTAGAAGAACAGTCCCTTGTGTCCTCCCCCCATCCCAGCCCCACCACCATCACACACAACTTTGAGTGCTTCCAAATGCCAGGGAGAGAAGGGCTGCTGGGCCCAAAGACAGGGGTGGGCTGGAGGAGGGAGGGAGCGGCCTGAAAGCTGATCAAAAACACTTTCAAGTTAAGATTAAACCCCGCAGATGGCAGGAGGCCAATTTAATGGGAAACGTTCCCTGTTCTCCCTGTCCCCGCCTCTGGCTTCCCATGGGAAGGGGACTGGGCTGTGATGTTGCTCATCAGAGAAACCCCTGGCTACCAGATCTTATCCAAATGAGCAGCTGTGAAAGGCTAGAAAGATGGAACTGGGGGGAAAAATAGTTTACAAAGTGTTGAAAGGGAGAGGGGGGTGTGAGACCGGGATTTTAATTATCCCACATCCTTCCTGTGGAGGGGCAGGCGCCATGGCCGGCTGAAGGTCATTAGCTCTGAAAGATGAAGCTGGCGGCGGGAAGGCCAGTGGCCTGGGAACAGGATCCCTGGGCTCCAGCTCCAGCTCAGCCGGTGCTTTCCAGGCCTCAGTTTCCTCGGAGGGAAATGGGAAGGGCGGTGTTGTTGAGACTGTGCTGTACGGAGCCAGTGTGGGCAGTGGCTAAGCCCAGGGGGTCTGTTCAGACCCCTCTTCTCCCACCTGCAAGCTGTGCTCACTTCTCTGAATCTCAGTTTCCTATATCCTTTCTGAGAAATGGCACGATGATCGCTTCTGCTGGTCAGGAACATGGTGAGGAGTAGGAGAGTTAGTCCCTGTGAAGTACATACACGGCGTTTGACCCACACACCGTGTGCACGCGGTCCCTAAAGGTAGTTATTAGTAGATGGTTCAAAAGGGTCCTACAAAACTTGGTGGGATTGGGGGGAAGAAGGGACTCCTTAAAGTATAGATTTGAGATCTGGACCTGCAAGTCACGTAGCTTCTCCCTAAGTCGCAGCTTTTTCATGCGAAATAAGGGGCTTGTGAGTGTAAACAAGGTGTGTGCCTGAGGAGTGCTCTGTAAATGTGAGGTCTACACGGGTTGTCTCCTATCAATGGAAACGGAGCTATTCTCAACGGGGATGAAGTTTCAGTTACACAAGAGGAAGAATGACTTCTAATATCTGCTGCACACCACAGTGCCCATGGGCTGTGCTCTTAAAATTTGTGTTAAGAGGGTGGCTCTCATGTTAAGTATTCTTGGGGGGGGGGGGGGGAGAGAGAGAGAGAGAGAGAGAGTGAGAGAAGGAAGAGAAGAGAAGAGAAGAGAAGAGAAGAGAAGAGAAGAGAAGAGAAGAGAAGAGAAGTGAAGGAAACTTTTAGAGGTGGTGGATATGTTCATTATCTTGGTTGTTGTGATGGCTTCATAGGTGTATGCGTATGTCCAAATTCATTGCACTGTACACATTACACATGTGCCCTTTGTTTTTTATCAATTATATCTCAGGATGCTGAATTCCCCTCACCTAAGACAGGCGGGGCCCCTGAGGGTGCCAGCACAGTCTTGCCTCCATCCAGCACACAGAAGGGGGAGGGAAGCCACAGAGTGATGGGCAAAGGACTGTACTACAGCCCCACTGACAGCTGAGGGCTGGAGGGGAAAGTCTCAGCCAACCTCTGCCCACTTGTGCTGATGCTCACATGAGACAGGGAATCGGAAAGGGCGGGGGAGGAAGAGCCCTCCATGGAACAAGGGAGAGTAAAACGGAAGAAATAAAAATAAAGATGAGTTGCTGTTGGTGTTTGTTGGTCTCGCACCTGATTCCTTCACATGGAGCGCCTCCTTCCAGGAGAGGACCATTAATACTTTGTGAAGAAATAAGTGAATGGGTGGGTGGATGGATGGATGGATGGATGACAGGTGGCTGAGAGGAACACTAGACCAGGGATCAGGAGACCTGGGTTCTAATCTCAGCTCAGCTAAACCAGAAACTTGCCCTCTGATCACGGGAGAACAATATTCCTGTGTCTTCATCTCTAGACCAAGACCCAGAGGCGGAAGAGACCTGTTGCAGAACCCTAAGCACCTGGCCGCCTTGCTGCGCAGCGCTGGGGGGGGGGGGGGGGGGGGGGGCCGGGAAACGCCTCTCTCCCGCAAGGCAGCGGGATTAAGGTAGCAACCCGAGAGTTCCTATTCCAATCCCATGACACGATCATTTTGCATCCCTCCCCACTCTGACGTGAGGATGTCTGCATTGGGTCTTATAGGCAATGCAGAGGGGTGTGTGTGTGTGTGTGTGTGTGTTTGCCACCAAATCCCCTTGCTGAGTGTTTTTCAATGGGACTGGGCTCAGAATCAATCCGTGGGCAGCAAAGAACACTACGGTAGTCCCCACATTGGGATCTCTGGCCTGAAATCCTGCTGGTTCTGCTGGTTCAAGTCCCATATCCGTGCCCTCACTCCTTCCTTCAGTGAGTATTTATCAGTGTCTGCAGTGCACCAGGCACTGTGCTACACCCTGGCAATTCGTGGTGAACTAAAGAAACCCATCCTCTGCTCTCTTGGTGCCAATAGTCTCCTCAGGACCCAGGCATACCTAGTACTTCGAGTAACCACACACGCAAAGGTGCACAGTGGACACAACAGTTTAGGAAAGTGCAGTGAGCATTGAGGACCTATACCGAGGTGCCTGCCTAGTCTGGGGGAGACGGGATCCCAAGGATGCGTAGGAATTAGCCAGTGAAGGGAAGGTGGGTGCGGGGGACCTCTGTTCACAAGAGCAGGGAGAGCAGCCCCTTTTCCAGGGTCCCCAGCCCCACCTGCTGCTTTTCCTCGTGTCCAGGACACAGATTTCCTGAGCTCTTACTGCAATGTAATGTCATTTTTTCCTAAGTCTTTATCACACTTTATCAAAATGTGTATCAGTGTGAGCGACTGAACGTCTGCCACCCTCCCCTCAGGCAACTGCAAAATTGAAATCCCACGAAGACGGCGGCACGTTTCCTATTTTAATTATTTTTGCATCTTCCTTGGCCGGGCTCTGCTTTTTGATGACTCTTTCCATTCCCGTCTGAAGCAGGCCCACTCCCTCCCGCGTGCTAACTGCGCCGTCTCCGCCCACGTGGAAAATGTTTCCAGGGCGTCAGATGCCGACGGGAGAGCGTGTGAAGGAAGCGTCTGCTCTCTTAGAGGCGCTTGCAGAAAGCAACCTTCGCGAAGACCATTTCTCCAAACTTGGGGGGATTGCACAGAGCATCGAACTTGGGGGTGAGCTGGCACTCAAATCCGGGCAGCAGGCTAACGGGCTGCGTGACCTTGAATCTGCTTGTTCTGAGCGCTTGACAAGGACTGGCCTGTTGGGGGCCCCCACACCAGCTTTGAGGCAGGAGCTGCTGGCACCCTATTTACATGCCAGGGGAGAAATGGGGGCGTACCTGCCCCAGATGTTCCAGGCGCCAGGGCGGTCTGTCTGCAGAATCCCCACTTTTACCACCTGGCTCTATTTGCTCGGTACAGTGAAACGTGATTCCCCTTTTAAATGTAAGGAACCTGGAGGCCCAGAGGGGCTGATCGCTTGCCGAAGTTCACACAGCGAGTAAGTGGCCGAGCTGGCATGTGAACCCACGTCTCTGACTTCAGATCTCTCTCTCTCTCTCTCTCTCTCTCTCTCTCTCTCTCTCTCTCTCTCTCTCTCTCCTGCATAGTCTTTTCTTATCCACTCTCTGCAGCTGCCTTTGAAGACGGCCATGCCTCCATGAGCCTGGATCCCATTCATTTCCCACTGGCTTAGTGGAGGATCCCGAGGTGCGCTGGCCACAGAGAGAAATAGAATAAGCAGAGTCACTACTTCCCCGGAGACCGGAGACCGGAGACTGATGGTGGTCTGGTGGGGAAGACAGTCGTCAGGCAGACAAATCAATGGCAGGCTGGCTGCTCTGTGGGTCAGGCTGAGCTTTAAATAAGGTTACGATGATACACGATCTCATTAAGTATCAGGTTCACAGTAGAAATCCAGTAAGTGGGAGGGATTCCTTCTTTTTTGGTCCATGAACATAGATGGGATGGGGGTGAGAATGAGAGAGAGAAAAAGGGAGGTCGAGGTGGGAAAGACACCATAGTGGTCACTGGATAGAAGCCCGGGACACAAAGTCCTTAAAAAGCATCCTTCCAGCCGCTGTTCAAACACCTTCTATGACATAGAACTCACTGCACCAAACAAGCAATGAACACACTCTAAGTGATAGGAATGCAGAGGCTGGGGAGGGGTGAGCGTTTGCTAATCTCTAGAAATGGGGAAAGATTACCTTCCCATCAGCGTTTCAGTGAGGGCGGATTAAGTTAGTCCACAAAGGTTTTACTGCAATGCTTGACCTGTGGTAAGTCATTGATAAAAGTTATTATTACTATTCATGGCATTGTTGGCATTGTCGTCAGTGTGTGGTGCCTAAGAGCATCCGTTTCAGAGTAAACAACCCTGGGCTCAACTTCACTCCCACCATTTACCAGCTGTAAGACCATGGACAAGTTACTCACCACCGCCAAGCTTCAGTTTCTCCATTAGCAAACTTTGGCAAATCAAAATATCAAAGATTTTGTATCTGACACGCTTAGTACTGTGCCTGACTCGTTGCCTATGCTCAGTGAAGGGAAGCTATTCTTATTACAGTGAAGTGGACAGTTGGGCCCACTTATGAGGAGATGCCATAACCTGCTGATCCCAGAAGAGAAGAATTTGAGGCTAATATGGCAACTATTTCTTCGGTGGGTGCTGGACCAGAAAGCACCTCTTTCCTACCATTACCCTGCCCCATTTCTTCTGTGATAGCCCTGCACCCCCTAGGAAATGAGGAATCCTTGTCTAACAGCCAGAGCTGGCCTAAGGTGGACCTTGCTGTCTTAGAAGGGAGGGAGCGCCCGGTCAAGGAAGTGTTCAAGCTGAAAAATTATGGTAGAGACACAGTACCAAGAGAATTCAAACATTGAATCAGGAGAGGAAGGGAAGAAATGAAAGAGAGCCAGGCAGAGGGTGTGGGCTAGAACAATGGTTATCAAACTGTGTCCCATGGAACCCTGACCCTAGTATAGAGCCTCAAGTTTAGCCACAGAAGATGGGGGAGGTCAAATGAGGGAGTGTTCAGGCTCCCCTCCCCTTTCTTCAACAAGAGAATCTCCATTTTTATTGTTTCTTTGGATGGAGGTTTGAATCGGTTCGCTATCACCACAAAATTGCTGTTATAGAATACTACAAAACTACAATGAACACCTGCCTCTCACTAGTCCACACAGTTCAGTTTGACCTAAACTGAGCAGTGTTGTTGTTGGCCAGGCACCATCTTAGGGGGAGTAGGATGGGGAAGGGATAGGGTCAATTGATCTGAGCTGGGTTTGCCTGGCACCATTTGGCTCTGCTCCATGTGTCTCTCATCCTCCTCCTGAACCCAATGTGATAATCCAGGCGTGTCCTTCAAATAACTCATCACGTGCCTCTCCCATATTGTAGACTATTTGGAAAAGCGGATACGTCTCTATATGGATAGGCTGGGAAGAAAAGCAGACAGCGAAGAATACTGAAGTCATTTGCTTTTTTGAATGGATTTGGTTTTTACCACATAACTGAAACTGCCGACTGGAAGAGGAAGCTTATAGAAACAGGATTTTTGAGAGAGAGAAAATGACTTTTTGGTGTCCATAAGTATGACTTTGCACATCAAGACCTAAAATCTGAAGAACTTAGAATGGCAAGTGGAAAGCATAAAACCACAGAAAGGGGGAAAATGGAAAGTGTTTGAAGAAAAATTTCCTCTCCACTGAGAACAGAGATTAAAGTCTGATGGAATGACAAGAGGAGAAGCAGCAGTGGAGAAATTCTAGATCTTTGGGTCCCCCAGGTTCCCAACCTGCTGAGCTAAGTTCTGATTATAGGAGTGTATCAGTTACTTATTGCCACATAAATGCTATGTAACAAACACAAAATCTTAATGACATATTACAATAGCTTTTATGTTCTTAGAGCTACAGGTCAGCTGGGGGTCAACTTATTGAGGCTGGGCTTGTCTAGAGGTGGTTTTGCTCTATGTATCTCTCTCTCATCCTTCTTGGATCAGAGGAAAAGCTGAGGAATGTTCTCTTGGTGATGGCAGAGGCACCAGAAGGCATCTGGTGGAAACAGAGAAGGCCTATGAAAACCTAGACTTGGGAATGGCACACCATTACTCTTGCCTCAGTTTATGGGCCAAAGCCCATAAAAAGTCACACAGTTGAGCTCAAAGTCAAGCAGGGCAGGAAGGTTGGGTGGGTGGGAGAGAGATGTGCACTGCCTTTAAGGAAAGAAATGCAAAGTCACATGCAAAAGGCATTAATATCAAGAGTGGCAAAAAATCTTGGGGACAATAATGTCACTACTTGGGGTGGAATGATAGGAGCCCAGGTGAGCTATACAGATTGTGGGGCAGAGGGTACAGTTGCTTGCACAGGTCGGCAGCCATGGCTGAGGAGATGTCCAGGTAGATGAACCATGGTCAGACATTACCTACACACACACATACACACACACACACACACACACACACACACACACACACACACACACACACACAGAGGGAATGTTGAGAAAGCAGACATGCAGGCACAGAAGTGCTGGTGGACCTGAAGGCAATTACAATCAGGATGCAAGGCACGAAGTCTGATGGTCTGATAATTATGGGGCTGGAGAGAGACCACCAACAATACATGCATTTGAACAGAGGCCAATGACCCCTCATGGGATAAACCACACCTCAGGGAGGCCTGCAAGGACCAAATGCCTCTGCCTATAGTAGATAGATAAAAGTAAGGGCCACAGGAAGTCAGCTCACCCTTCCCACTTTGGGGAGAAGAGGAATAAGAGAGAGATAGAATCTTGAGGTACCTTCATTGAAATCTCAAAAATGGATCGCATTTAAATCTGAAAGTCACCGAGTTACTTGAACATACAAAATCAACTTTCTTGCGCCTGCAGAAATGGGGACTCAAGCGCTAAGGACAGCTAAAAAGAAATAATGCAAGTTACATCTAAACGTGGTTTATAGATGGTGGTGACTGAACTTTAAACCTGCTACTTAATATGTATCCACTTCTGTACATTGTAATCACATTTCTTTTTCTTTCTTCGTGTGTGTGTGTATGTGTGTGTGTGTGTGTGTGTGTGTGCGCGCACGTGCGCGCTGGACTTCTTAATGCTTTTCATCAGAAGATCAATTACATTGCTAATGGGAGCCTTTTAAAGGCCTACATCAAAGCCCTGTGTGAAGGACAGAATAAACCACCCTTATGGAGACTCAAGCTGAGCGCTGACCCGGCTGGCTGTCTCGGGTCCCTCCTCTCCCTTGGGCTCTCACAAACACCAACCAATACTTTCTTTTGCATCAACTGACGTGGAGGGAGTCTGGTTGTTTAGCATTCTCCAGGGAAGTTGCCACTTGGGGCTTGGTGCATTGATTATGTGGCTTTTCTTTTCATTCTGTGTGTCTGGGAGTGGGTGGGGTGTGGCAGGTGAGACGGGATTGGAGCCAGGCTGTCCTTATTTGACTTTACAAGTATTTGGAAGGCATTTCAGTTTTTCTCTTTTCTATTGGAATGAGAGTGAAATTTAAAATTCCTAGCTGTCTCTAAATACCAACTGACTAAGCTTAAAGGCTCCCAAAATAAACAGCTTAGCATTCCGGAAAGTTACCAGAGACCTGGGGGTTTGATAAACGAAGCACGTACCTCCTGCCTTCCTCGCTCAGCTTCTGCACAAGCAGCCCCTGCATTGCCAAGGCAGCGGACATATGTTTGTTTTGTAGCCAGTTGATAAGAGATAAGTTTCTAACACTTCAGCTGGTGACGCTGGGGCCCCAAAATAGAATGTTGCCAACAGGATAAAATTCAAATCCAGCTAGGTTAGATTGTCCCTTTCTACCTGCCCCTTATCTACCTATCCTTAAGGGGCCGATTCAAGTCTTACATCCCCTCCATGTATCCTCTCGTAACACGTGAGCCTGTACTAAAGGCCTCCCCACCTTTAAGCAACATTTATTTTAAGGTCAACAACACTTGGCACACATGTCATCTCTTCCATTCCCTGCCCTGTACAGACATTAGTAATTGATCACAGCACATCTTCCTGCTGATTTACATATAGCCTCACAACTCTGTACTCTAGGCAGCCAGTTCTGATCAATAAGGATTAGCACTTAAAGTGAAATGGCTTTGGAGTGCCAGGTTTAGATTCTATTTTGAACTTCTAGGCACAGAGGGTAAAAATAAATATAAGAATAGCTATCATTGATCCAACAAGCACTGTGCTGGATGCTTTTCAAATATCATCTTATTTGTTTCTTTTCACAACATTGCAAATCAAGCATCATGTTCTCCATTTCATGGATAAGAAAACTGTGGCTCAGAGAAGTCAAGTAACTTGCACAAGGTCGCACAGCTGCTCAGGGCTGGAAATGGAGGGGAGTCTAGTTCTAGTATAGGTTGAGGCTCCTGGAGTTTTAATTTCTCCAACAATCCGCCAGGTACTACGTCTGAATCGTCCCTAACATGCCATGCTATTGCATATTCTGAGGCCTTTACTTACATAGATCCCTCTTCCCAGAATGCCCTTCAACTTTTCCAGCTGGTGGAAACCTTCTTATCTCCAGAGAACACGCAGCACAGGCATCACATTCTCTAGAAAACCCTCCTGATTCAGATATAACTAGCCCCATCCTTCTTTCCCCACCAATGCTGCAACAATCCAATGAATTTTTACCTTTACGGTGCCTCTTTTTCTTTGTAATCCTCACTCGAGGATATTTTTCCATTGCTTTTTAGAGAGAGTGGATGAGGGAGGGAAAGACAGAGAGAAACATCGATGTGAGAGAGACACATTGATTGGTTGCCTCCTGCACACACCCTGACCAGGCCTGAACCGGGGAGCAGCCTGCAACCTTGGTTTGTGCCCTTGACAGGAATCGAACCTGGGACCCTTCAGTCTGCAGGCCAATGCTCTATCCATGGAGCTAAACAAGCTAGGGCTTAAAGTTCCTCTTGGAAGCAGGATCCAAGCACTATTGATTCTTCTAAACCAAGTTAGTTCTGAATGAATTAATGAATGAATGAATGCAAGCACGGGATCCGAGGCCCTCAACGGTGGCTTGTTGACTTTTCAGTCCTCCAGGAACTCCGTGGACCCCCTGTGGGTATTTCTGCTACCCATTTGCTAGTATATCAGGTTCCCATCCTGCCCAGGCAGAAGGAACCAGGATCCACTCTAACATGAAGACACAATTAACTGAAGCCAACCAAGGAAACACACCCAGAGTGGGGACCCAGAACCTTTGACCAGCAGAGTTTAGGCTCATCCAGGACACACAATGTCAAGTGTCAGATCCAAAGGCCAGGATGTGGCAGCCTTCTGACTGATTTCCACCTCTGCCTGCCCCTCCAAGTTCTCCTCCACACTGCCCTAGGGTTATCTATTATAGACAAGCATCTGGTCATTACTCCCCACCCCCCAACAAAATTCTTCCACAGGTCCCCATTGCCCCAGGAAAAAAGGCCAAACATTTTAATACAGCACACAAGGCCCTCCATAATCTGAGCCCCAAATCCTCTCCAAATCCTTCTCCTGCCTCTCTCTAACCCACCCCTGACACCTCCATCACCTAGCGGGGTGTGAGTCTCTATAGGAGCCATGTGATGTTGTGTGCCTGGACCTTGGCTCATGCTCATCTCTCTTCCTGGAATGACCACTTCCCTCCTTTCATCCTGGGTAGTTCATGGCCCAGTTCATGTATCACCTTCTTCCGCCTCCCAGACTAGCCCCCACCTGCGCTACAACTCTTGCCTTCCCTATTTACCTGTGCGGCCAGCACCTAGCACAGTGACTGGCAGGTCAGTGCAGAGGCCACAGTGGATGAATGAAGGGTCAGTGGCTGAAAGGGCTGGATTCCGAATGAATGTCCTGCATTGAGGGCTGGGTCAAGGCTCATGGTGCAGAAGAAGCACTGTAATGCAATCTGGCTGGAGCTTTGTTTTCACAGGTTTCCAGAACCTGTGGCCGGGAACAGCATGCTCCTCCGACCACTCTGTTCAAGGAGGAGGGCTAGAATCTGTAACCCATTTGAAAAGAAAACTTTAAATGCCTGTCTCTACCTATGGACGTCCGGCTTTTGCCGCACCCCAACCCCCAAATCTCTAGGCTACTCATGCCAGATGAGATGCACACTGTCTCTCTATTTCTGAACCTCTCTGATCCTGAGACGGAAGCAAGAGCACACTCATTAGCCTTTCTTTTCTCCCTATGACCAAGCTCTTTTCAGCTTCCGGGACTCAACCTCTTCCCTTCATCTGTTTTCCACAAATTATAACAACAAGAATCTCAAATAGCTACACACTGCAGAGTGCTTATGTGAGCCAGGCTCCCTGTTTTTCATGCATTCTTATCCCCACACCATTTTTCTGAGGACACCCGCACATCAGTTTCATTTCCAGCATTCCAGTGCTACGAAATTCCTTCTTTTACTCTTGAAAACATCTTCTCCTCTAGGGCATCCTCGCTCCCTGCCACTCACTATAAACGTCCAGTAGAAAAGGAAAAAGCCAACTCTAATATGTTCTCTCTATCCTGGTCTTTTCCCTTTCTCAATAAATCCATTTAAGAGTAAAGTGTTTGATGGACAGTTTAATAGAGCTCTCCTTAAACCTGGCCACATTAATGATTTCTGGCTGGCTAAATGTCAACTTCCGTAGCTCAATAGCTATTTTCCTTCCTTAACAATCAGTGTTTCACTCGGGTCCTTTATTGGGTGGACAGGGTACGGTGCGTTAATGGGTCACCACTAAGTCAGTGGACCTGGGATTTAAACTGGGCTCGCTGTGTGACCTTGAGCAGTTATTTAACCTCTCTGGACCTTAATGGTTCCAAATGGCAACAGTGATGTCCAGGGCCTGCCTACTTCTTATGAGGGAGTATTTCATGGTGTCTGTAATGTTCTTTAAGCTCCTTGGAGAAGAGGCAAATTTACATGAATATACGTTTAGCCCCACTGTGTTCTTAGTTTGAAGCAGTGAAGTGCAAAATTTCTCTGTAGGTTGTTTTGCTGTCTTACTGCCACTAGGATGATGCAGATGAGTTCTCTCTGCTAAACCTATAATGATCTATAATTTTCTGGAATCCTGAAACTTGTTTTGTCTTTAGAGGGCATTTTTATCTCTTTTCTAAACTGATGGAAATTGAATGATCTTATCCTGATGCTCTCATACACTGCATGCTGTAGACCCTCAGTCCCATGCTACAGATAGAGGAGTTGAGTCTCAGAGAGGTTAGGTAACATTCCCAAGGTCACACAGCAAGCCAGTGGCAGAGTTGGGACTCAACTCTACGCCTTTACCCGGCAAGCAACAACCACCTCCAAGCGGACAGGGTATGGGTCCCAGGTCGGGTAGGGCAGAGTCGGGTGGGGGCTTCTGAGCAATACGGCAGCTTCACTCTCTGGTTGCAACAGTGAGGTGAGGTGTTTAAAGCCTTTGAATCTATGTGGGAAGCCGTAAGCAACAATCACTTTTATTTTCTAAAATCCTTTCTTACTTTTAAATTTCCCGACTCTGGCCCACTTCCAAAGCCTCGGGTTGTATGTTTCAATAATAAAAATTGTCATCCTGGGTCCTGCCTGTGTGAAATTGCTGCGGCAGCTCAGCCCCATGTCCTGTGGGGAAAAGGCAGAGCCGAGAGCTTGGTGTAGGAATGGTAGTCTTTATCACTTAATATCCCAAGACTGCGGAAGTATCTTTTTTTTTATATATATGTTGACTCCTCACCTGTTTGGGGATTAGATAAACTGACACGCTCACCTGCTCAGAATTTGATCTGGATGCAGGTCCAGCCAAACACTTCAGTGCTTCATCTCATGTAATCCTCACTGCCAGCCCTTTTTGCAGAGAGAACACAGGGGCCCAGAGAGCCTGAGTCACTTGCGTATGGTCGGTCACACAGCCAGTAAGTGGGAGAGCTGGTCTATGTGC
The DNA here is from genome assembly GCA_026230045.1 of Corynorhinus townsendii. Lineage (NCBI taxonomy): Eukaryota > Metazoa > Chordata > Mammalia > Chiroptera > Vespertilionidae > Corynorhinus > Corynorhinus townsendii. The sequence goes on along the minus strand of JAPDVU010000005.1, from coordinate 163,335,206 downwards.
CCGGCAAGTTTTCAATCACCCTGTCAGGTGGAGAACAAGGAACCACCATGGCTGCACAACCCAAAGACATAGGAACCAGCCTGAGTGTTTTCACTCCAAGGCAAGCGACACCGATACTTCCTTGGGGTTTATTGACACCAACTTCACAACAGGAATCTAACCTGCGCCGCCTTCTGGACGTGGTGATGGGTGATGCAGAAGGTGGGAAGAGGCTGCAGACCACGGGAACAGCCAGGGAGATTAGTGGGGGGATCACCAGTCTGGGAATGAGGACGTCTGGGTTTTCCTTCTGGTCCGTCTGCTAACTCAAAGCACTTAAGTTCTCAGCGGCGAGTCGAAAAGTTTGACTAAGTGGTCTCTGAGGATGCTTGGGGCTACAGAGGGTATAAAGAAGAATAAAATAAGCCGCAGTCCTTGTTTCTGAGAAATGTGCAGTGTCCTACAAAAGACAGGTGAAATATACAAGTCTAAAACAGGGCAGACAAAAATTAGTGTGTGATAGAGGGGGAGGGAGAGTGTTGGTTCATGGGAGACAAAATGTAAGGATTCATCCCAAACCAAGATACATGGCACAAGGTCGTGCGTTTCTGTTGCAAGAAGGGTGTGCATCTCCTGTCCTTTAATGCTGAGTGATAGTCATTGCTTTCGGATGGATGGTGCAGGCTGGACTAGACCATTGCACAGGCGGTTCCGTTAATGGCAAAGGGCTTACTGCCTCGGTTCTGTGGACAATTCATCCATCCAGAACCTCACCTCCCTGGCTCTTCCCCGGCATCAAGGTTAAAGCCCAGCAGTTCAATGTTCCTACAGAAGGGGCTTGTACTTGGTAACGGTTCTGGATCTTTGTTATACAAGGCAATTTATTTTATCCTTGTGAAATAAAATTCAGTTGTCTTTGATTCTCTCCTCTAAATCACATCTAATCTGACTCTTTGTTGGAGTTGGGTTTTTCTCCTGTCTTTTTTTGTCTGAAGTTTTATGAATTGCCCAGACAGATGAATTCATGTAATTGGAGGGCTTCTGGATCTAAATGAGAACCCAGGAGCCCTCGGGGAGCCAGGGGACCTTGAGGGCCGACACCTGCCCCAGTGGGGGACTCGGGTGGAGGGGAGACACAGCCTGCCCTATGGGAACATTTGAACCCAGAACTCGAAAACCTCACTGTGACCTAGTTCCTGTTGACATCACTAGCCCTGCCCTTGACATCTCAGGGCATTGAAGTGTTTTGTTGTTGCTCCTTTAATACTCCATGGCTTTTCTCATTCAATGCTTCCTGTTCCATGCCCTCTGGCTGGAAGGCACAGCCACGCCCCCCTCTCCCGACCCTCAGAATTAGACTCCTAATTGATCACTGCTTTCTACGTATTCATCACTGTCTCTGGAAAGTCTTCCCTCATGCCCTGGGTCTGGGTGAGCACCTGCTCTGGGCTCCCTCGTACACCTACAGCCCTGACCCACCTGCGATCCCACCCACTGCTCTGTCTCTCTCACTGGGCCTTGCGGTCCCTGAGGATAGGGAGGGACCAGGCTGCCTCATTTACTCACATTCTGTCACTTCCCTGTTTAAGGACTTTGAGGGGGTCACTTAACCTTTTCATGCCTGTTTCCTTATCTGTAAACTTGAGATCATAACGTAGGACTTGCACATAGATTAAACATAAATACATTTAAAAAGTGTGGGAACGAACCTGCCACACAGCAGGCGCCCAAGGAATGCTAGCTGCCGCCATGACTTACCACTGGTTGGCCAACACCCCTCGTGGTGCCTCTTATAGAATTCTGGCTCAGTAAATATTTTCGAGGCAAGAATAAGTAAGCACTGTGCCCTACAGCTTCCACTGTCCATCTTAGACCAGGGGGCCTGGAACCAGCCGGTACCTATGTAAATAAAGTTTCCTTTTGCATTTATTCTTTCTATTCTGGAAGGTACAACAGGGAGATGACCCCATCCTCAAACACGTGGGCGTGTGTGGGGAGAGGGTTCCCCCAGATCCTGCACACAAAGCTCTCAGCACAGTGCCCGTGGCCCCTGCAGTGAGGTTGGACCTCCGCTGCCTGTCAGCGTGCTCCCTGGATCGCCCTTCCCTTGTCCCCGCAGCTAGGAGGCCCCAGCCAGCACTAGCCACCATCCGGGGAAGCCCAGAGCCCTTTCATTCCTCCCTCTCTGACTCTCTCAGGAGTGTGGGTGCAGGTCCAGGGTACACACCGAGGCTCCTTCCCTCTGTCCTGGGTAGATTTGTGTTTGTCAAGGAGGGAGAGGGGCTTGCCCTGGAGTCACCACCTGCTAGAGTCCGATCTGAGGAAAGCCAGGCCTGCGATGAGGCACCAGCACCTCCGGCATGGATGGCGCTGCTCCAAGTGCTCGGCACCCTCTCCTCTTCCTCACAGCCCTGGGGCTGACACCATCGCCACCGCCATCCTCGCTCTGCAGATGTGGAAACTGGAAGCAGGAGGCTGTGAGCTTTGATGGCGGCTGGGCAGCTTGCAAAGGTTTGCACCCATGTGGGTGGGCCTAGGACTGAGCTCTGAAGGCCACACCCAACTGCCTCTCTCAGGCATCCCTTCCAGGCTCCTCTCCTCCGGAACCTTCAGAATTCCAGAGTCCCCATGCCTCCTCGATTTCAGACATTGTGTCTCATTATAACTCTGGTATTTTACATCTCGGATCCAAGCATTTCCAGTCTTTCATTCTTATCCTTGACCCTAAATATGATGACTGCTTCCACTCCATGCAATAATACATTTCTGGCAAGTAAAAAGGAGCTAGGGGTCCCCTCATCAGTCCCATCCGAACCCAACGAGCACAGCTCATATGCTGCTTCTACATCAGAATCTCCTGGTCTCCCTTCCTCTACCCCCACACACTAAATCAGAAAAGTGCTGGGGCCAGGCTCAAACACCTCTATCCTCAAAGACTGAATGTCCTGTACTTCCAAGTGCAGACAGAACCCTGCTCCAGGAGCAGAGCCGCCTTTGGGGCCAGATCCCTGGATTCAGTGTTGCTCCTCTGGTACCCTACCCGTGACCTTGAGGGAAATGGGTGCCCTCTCTGCATGGCCAGTCCCAGTCTGTAAGGGGAGACAATCTGGGGCTTGGAGACATGCGCGATAACCTAAATGCAATGCCGCTGACGGAGTTGACAACACATAACAGACATTCATTAAACCCAAGATGTCCCTCCCCCACCCCGCCCCAGCTCCTACAGTAACTGCATCAGTACACACTGCTTGCTTCTCCACCCCAATAAGTCAGGCCACATGGGTCAAGTATCAGTAGACTGCCATGGAAATGAAGGTTTTAGGTGTGAATGCTGGCTTCACCTCTTCATTCCTTTGTTACCTTGGGCAAGTTGCTGACCCTGTTTCCCCACCTGCGAAGTGGGGCTGGCACCACAGACCCCAGTAAACATCAAAGGAGACTGTATACAATGCATTTAGCACAGACTCTGGCTCATAGGAAGTGCGAAGCACATGAAAGGTACCACACTCACGTCTGTGTCTGCTGCCGCATTTCCTGCCCCTGCAAAATCTTACGGCACGCTCCCGTCCATTCTACCCATGAGTGTGCAGGCGCTGGACCAGAATCTCAAGGACTTTTAGCCCTCCAGGTGCCAAGTTAACAGATTTTTTTGTTTTAAAACTTTAAAGACTTAGGATTTAATCCATAGGAAATGGGCTTGGCAAAGCACCATAAGAATCGGCACAACTTTTAACTCAATCTCTGCCCAGGCCTTTATTCACGTATGCAAAATTAATTTAACAGTCATCTTTGGCTGGGGCAACTCCAGAGAAAAGGATGGTCAGTTCCAAAGAAGGAGGCAGAGGGAGCAAGCACGTCAGACAAACGTGTCAGGATCCCAAAAGACCTGAACAGGTCTGAGAGATGCGCCAAATCAGGGTAGACTTTAACAGGGACAGATGCTCAATAAACGCGGGTTTGGAAGCATGTGAAATCCCGGTTCTGGGTTCTGGAAACCAGGCATATGGATGCGGGCTATGGGAATTATGGCATTACTGGCTTCAGTGCCTAGCCCACCAGTGGCTATCAAGGCCTTCACATCCCAGTCACTGTGGGGTCATGGTTGAGACAGGAGCTCTGGAGCCAGCCTGCTTCTACCATTCATCAGCTAAATTATTTACCTCTCTGCGCCTTGTAGTTCCCATCTAGAAAACAGAGATGTAATAGTGTCTGCTTTACAGAGTTGCTGGGAGAATTAAGTGACACAATGCATTGGCCCAGTCCTGGAGATGCAGAGAAAAATAAAGCAATTTCTATTCCCAAGGAAGACACAGCCTGGCAGGAGAGGTTGACACAGAACCCACCTGGGCTTGTCAATAACGCTGCATCTGGTCCTGAGATGTTGTAGAGCAGAGGTCCACAAACTCTAACCTGCATGCTGAGTATAGGTCTCTACCTGTTTTTATAAAGTTTTATTGGAACACTGCCTCACCCACTCATTTACATAGTCTTTATGGCTTCTCGGACACTACAACAGTAGAGCTGTATCTATCATTGCAATAGAGACCTGATGGCCTCCAAGGTCTAAAATACTTATTATGTGGCCCTTTATAGAAAAACTTTGCCAATATTTAATAGAGGAAGAAGTTGACTCTGTCTTAGATGCCAAGAAAGTAGAGCATTTTTGAGCCCCTAATATGTGTTGAGTCCTCAATATACATGAACACATATTTTTTTCCAGGTAATAAATTTGAGATTCTAAAACTTTTGATAACTGGCTCAGAGTCATAAATAAGTGTTAGAAGCAGGGTTCAAATTTGGGTCTAAAGACTCCACATGACAGGCTCTTTTTACTGTCCCAGGAAAACTAATACAATCAGAGAGTATATTTGAGTTGGGTGTTGAAAGATGAATAAGAGTCTTCCAGGTAGCGATAATGTCCAAAGGATGAAAAGGGTACCCAAAGCAGATGAAAGAATAGGAGCAAAGTGTCCAGGATGTGAATGTATTTATAAAATGCAAATAATCAGATGCAAGGAGATTTGAAAATAGAATAGCAAGGGAGGACAATGTTAAAAAAGAAAGGAGTCCAGAGGGTGGGCAACAGCTGAGGGAAAGCCAAGAACTGTCCGCATGTTATAAGTAAATCACCTCCCACAAGGTCTGAGAAATAGCACTCCCACAAAAGGGGACTCCAGGATAACAAGTCCGATCTCATCAATCCTACCTATCTACCTCATTGCACAGATGGCAAAACTGAGGACCCCAAAAGGAGGAAACCAAGGCCACAGGGCACCTCAGTAGTAGAGAAGCCAAGATCCCAAATCTTGCCACACCTGTGGGGCATGGTAGATTCTGCCAGCAGGGGGCGCTGCGGCCAGCTCGCCTACCGTGCAGGATTCTTGAGAATCTGCAGTTGAAGGTCTCCCCTTTCCTTGGGACTAATGAGGTTCCATAGCCTTATCCATCTTGTGTGATGGCGTCCCAGACCCATTTCTGTGGGGTCACCGTGCTGTTTGGGATGAGTGATGCTGACTGGAGGCCCGCCAAGGTACCTGTGGTCTTTGGATAACTTCACAAATTGCCATCTTCTCATACTAAATGTACAACTTACAAGCAAGGCAAAGTTTAACTCACTCTAATCAACTGTAAAATGAACTGGGGACTTGCTGTTCCCCTCGAAAGACCTGCATCTGCATCATTCTCATCATTAACGATGGTGGAGCTCTCTGCTTCCCCAGATTGGTTATTAATGAGCGGGGGAATTACAGATTTCAATTAAGCGCTTTACGTTGTCCCTGAAACGCAGTGGGATCCACTCTGGGGAAATATAAATGCTGAGATGAAATGCAATCCTCCCGTCTTACCCCCTCGCATCTCTGGGTACCGTCCTTTCAGCCCCATTCCTGTCTGTGAATCAGCGCGGTGCAGGGCCAGGAGGATGGGCCTTGGATCCGAGCTCCAGCTACTCTTCCTGCAGCCTTTCCCCTGAGTCTGGGCTTCCTGTGCTCCAACTTGGGTTTATGGAGAACTCAGAAGGTGTCGGGGCTCAAGTATGAGTGCAAATAAAGATGCTGCCCTGTCTCTCTCAGAAGTGTTGTGAGATTCCATGTCACTTAATACATTAGCATTGATGAAGTACCTACCACCTGCAAGATGATGCTCTTAAGCTGATACCTGAGAAAACTCTGGAAAATGCTTTGAAATCCGACAGAATTGAGTTTAAATCCTGGCTCTGCCCTATTCAAACCATGAGGTCTTGCAATTACTTAGTCCCCCTGAAATTCAGTTTCTTCCCCCCTTGAACATGGGAATTACAGCATCTACAACACACAATGCTAAGGAATACATAGGATAGCCCGAGAGACACACCTAGCTGTACCCAAATGCTATTCCCCCGAGCCTTGAGAGCTATTTACAGCAAACAGGCATTTTTTTTTTTTTTTGGTTCTCCCTCAACCATTGCCCACCCTTGGGACTCCTTGCTTCTTAATGTTTTCCTTCCCTGCGCTCATAATCATTCAATGAAAGGCCATTGCTATTACTATTATTACCGATCGCCAGACCTTTGCTGAGCATCTACCATGCTCTTAGCCCTGTAATAGGTGCTTTGGAAAAATGCATCATCCCATGATTAGAAAAATACCTACTCTCTGACATTTTAAGCTGTAGTTTTAGAAATAAGAATGACACAATTTGATTCTGTAACTAATGAAGATTGTGCAGTGCCTAGTTCAGAGAAGGGGACAATAACACAGACTGGCGATATCAGGAGACAGTCTAGAAGGAGAGCTCAAGTAGCCAGACAGGAGGGCTTCTGAGTTCCAAGGCTGGGGGACCGGGAGGGGACAGGGAAGCATCTTCAGGACTGGCTTGCAGGGCCAAGGGGAAGCCACAGGGACCATAGCCTAAGCTGTCACGTGGTAAGGAAACCTGCCACTCCCCCAGCTCTGCTGTATGACCTTGAGCAAGTCCCTCCCACGCTGGGCCTCAGTTTCTCTGACTACAAAAATGGGGACAATAAAACCAACCTCCTCGTGGGCTTGTTGTGAGGATCACACAGAATGAAGCACGTGAAAATGCTTTGAAAACTAAAGCTCATGGACATGTGGAGAGGCATCAGGGAGAGACCAGACAAAGCAGCAAACACACACACACACACACACACACACACACACACACACAACAGATCTCATTCTGCCTTGGGGTGTGTGATCCCAGGAGACCTCCCCTTGGTTCTTGCCACCGGCTGCAGTCCTTGACCCCAGCTGCCTTCCCCTGGGCTGGACAGGATTTGGGTCTCTGCTCACTGCCTCCCATTCTGGTCAGGGCAGTTCTCCAGTCACTCTGTGATAAATTAAACCACAAACAGATTTCCTATGAACTCATGACAGCCTTATTTCCTGCAAGGCAAAGCTTCCTTTGTGTCCTCAGTGCCATCCTAAGGAAGCGTGGGAGGAGGAGGTAGGTTGGGGAGACAGCAGGGCTCCATGATCTCCCTTTAAGGGGACAAACAGCAGGACCAAAAATTCAAGAGGAAACAGAGGCAGCAGGATGATTCTCCTGTGCTAACTAAGTGCTGTGCAAACTTATATATAGCAACTAACCTCTCTGAGCCTCAGATCTTCCAAACCAAATTGCTCACGTATATACCATCCCTCCCCGCCCCCCACCGCCCCGCCAAATTAAAAACCATGGGTCCTTTTTCTTCCTGTCTTAATAGTCACAACTCACATGTGCAGGGAATGTCAGTGTTTATAAAGCTCATCTGTATCTATTCACATACTCAATCCCCACAGCAAACTGAGGAGGAATGTGGTAGAAGTTCATTTTCCCATTTCAGAGATCAGAAAACCCAAGCTCAAGGTGAGGTCATTGTGGATTAAAGTGGACTTTGATGACTGGTGTCCTTATAAAGGGAAAGTGTGGACAGACACAGAGACATGCACAAGAAGGACGCCGTGTGAGGACAGAGCCAGAGACTGAAGTGATGTGTCTACAGGCAGAGAAAGACCAAGGATTGCACACAACCCCCAGAGCTGGAAGGCCGGGAACAGTTGTCCCCTACCACCTTCAGAGGGACCATGATCCTGCTCAGGCATTGATTTTGAACTTCCAGCCTTCGGCATTGTGAGAGAATAAATCTCTGTTGCTTTGAGCCACCCAGTTTGTGGTACTTGCTTATAGAAGCCCTAGGAAGCTAACACGATAGCGTTGGCAGAACCAAAAGTGAGTGGCAGGTGTTCCATCCACAGTATCCATCTTCCCCTGAAGCTCTGGCCCCTTCTGATTGATCAAGTCTTTGTGGACTTCACTGCCCATGTGGTCTGTTCCATGTCGTGGAAATCAGGCAAAGCCATGTGTCAGTCCACTGCAGAGAAGGTTTTCAGAAATAGTGTGGGAGTTTTCAATGTTGTGACTTGTAGATCTCGTCTCAATTCCTCCACCTTCCAAAAAAAACTATCTTAACCATCTACATTCATCCATCCAGCCACCTGTCCTATGGACAGTACATCCTCAACACTTGGGCATCAAAGTGAATGAGATAAGAGCCAAGAGAAGATCCTGAGAAGACTGATATCTCAAATCGTTTACAGACTGACTCATGCCCTCCATCTCCCTACTGGGCCAAACCTTTAAAAATTCTGAATTACAGATTTTTATATTTCTGAGGTTCAAATATGAGGCACTATACCCCTTTCCTATCTACATGCCACAGTGTTTATAGGTAGGTGACTATATAACTTATCATCCAAACAGGAACATTTTTGAGTGGAGAGGGGGATTTCTTGATAATTACACCATAGGCCTAAACCAAGACTGTCCCAGGCAAGCCAGGGTGCATGGTCACTCTATTTATAGGGGACGGCGGGGAGCTGGTAATGGGCTTCAAGGTCTGTAAGCTCAGTTATTTAACCTGAGTATCCCAGATCAATTAGCTAGGGTGGAGAGGAACAAAGGAAGCTTCTACGTAAATGGGGGCCAATCAGTGCCATCATGACTTAAGATGAAAGCCTTCTGCCTTCCTCCAGATTCACTGTTGTTCTACGTTAATTCGGGACTTCTTCATGATACTGGATGATGCATCAACAACAGAAGCCAGCCTGCCTATCTTGACCTTAATCCTTGAATTTGTAGCTTCTCTTAAAATCCCAGAATGTCAGTGTGAAGGGAAATTAGAGCCCGTGGCAGAGGCTGGTAGAAACCCCCCAATATCCGTGCTCCCCTTCTTTCATAATAGAATGTAGCTGCCCAGAATATGGTCAACGGTCACCAGCTTCCCTTGCAGCAAGAAGCGGTCATGTGATTTCATTCTAGTTAAGGGATGTAAGCACGGGTGTTGAGTGACAGCTTCGAGGAACCTCAGCTGTTAGGTATCCTTGCCCTTCTTACCCTGGCTTCCACCATCTTTCTGCGACATGGATATGATCGCGTTTCTCCTTGGGCCCTGAGGTCAAAGGGCACACCATATGATGGGGAGGGGTGGATTGGAAGGAACCTGGGACCCAAGAACACCATGGAATACTGCCCCTAGCACCTCTGGAACTTAGCATGAGAGAGAAATAAGCTTCCACCTCTTCAAAGCCACTGCTTAGGCCCTGTCAGCTAAGCCTAGTCATGGCAATGAGACCAAGTTCCTCCAATTCCCAGTGCTAATTCTGCAGGGGAGGAGAACTAAGCCTGGAGAGGGGCTGAGGGAATGTTCAAAATCAAATTGGCTGATTCGATAATTAAAAATAGCAGGCTTCCCAACTTCTGGCTCCCATTGCATTCATTCTCCTCGTCAACAAACTCTTCCTGAACACAAACAATGTGTCAGGCAGCAAACAGGTGCTGAGTGAAGAGCTGAGTAAATCGTGGTTGCTCTTTTCAGAGGCTCGCGTTGCTTTTTTCAGAAGAGAACAAACAATAAAATTCCAGTCTATATACTATATGTGCGCGCGCGCACGTGTGTGTGTGTGTGTGTGTGTGTGTGTGTGTGTGTGTGTGTGTGTGTGTGTGTAGGGACACAAAACAGGAAGGAGCAACCAGCTAACCGTCTGGGATCAGGAAAGACTTCACAAGGGAGGCACCACTGAAGCTGGGTCCTAAAGGAAGATGAGCAGTCTGCTAGTTTGGATGGGGAAGTAGCGCTTCCAGCAGCAGGGGGGTAGTTCATGCAAAAGTTTGGAGGCCAGAGAGGACACGGATCATGTGATAGACACAGTAACGTCCCCAAATATGTCCATTCCCAAAACCCGTGGGTATGTTGAGCCCTCAGGACTACCGGGACCTCTGCATCAAGCTGGAGGCTGGAGTGCTCTCCCCACTCCCTCCCTTGTGTCTTTCCCGAGGTGCCTGTGCAGGGGACAGCTCTGGACCAGAGAGCCGGGCTTGAACCCTTCTCTACCTGAATGGGGCCTGGGCCAAGTCCCTTCACCTCTCTGTTTCCACATTTGCAATGTGGTGATGACCATCCTTCCCTCGGAGCTCTTCTCTGGCGTGACACCATCCAGGTCACCTCCAAGCTTCCTCTGAATGCCTGTGCTCCCTTTGGTGTTGAAGCATTCTCCCCACGCTTTTGGGGCTCCTACCTTGAATTCTGGATAACGCTGCAAGCCCTCCTTGACCGTAGATGGGGGGAAAGACTAGGTCAGTAGAGTGGGAAAAGCTTTATAAACAATGTCATATGCTTGCTATTTAAAGGTATGTGTCAGGGTTTTTTGTTTTGTTTTTCTCTGCCACATTCACTTTAGTTTTTTAATAAATATTTTCCAAAACTGAAAAAAGATAAAGAAAATTACAGACTTATATGCCGTGGGGGCTGGGGGGCGGGGTGGGAAAGGAAACGGGGGGATAAGGACACATATGTAATACCTTAATCAATAAAGAAAAAAATAAAAATAAAATAAAAACAAAAAAAAATTATAGAGCACGGAATTGGTCCTCAAAGTTCAAGGGAGCTGTGTGTCTCAAGGGCCCAGCATCCCGCAGTGTTGGTCAGAGGGCTGGGCGCCATCTAGAGGGCACCAGCTGCAACACCAGGAAGACCAGAGAGCCAGAGTAGGGTAGTTTCTCAAAATGACCAAGGAGGGTGCGGGAAGAAAGCCTGCTTCTGGTTCCTTGCACAAGAAAACGATGGGTGGGTCACAGAATTTTGGACACTCCAAGTTATAAATCATAGAATCTTTGATTTCTAGAATCTAGGAATCATGGAATTATAGAATAGTTAACTCTCCTATCCAATAGTAAATTGTTCAGTCATTACATAAGGCAAAGACAAACAAAGTTATCAATTTCTATGCTGGCTCAGATTAGCGTTGGCTGCCTGATGCTCTGAATCAAGAAGGTATTTGAGGCCATGTTGGTGTCCTTGCATATGAGTGCTGAGTGAGGGTTGGTCTGCCCCATGTGGCTGAGTGCTGAGATCAATTAGTGATGTCTGCCCTGAGATTAGCTCTAGAGGGTAGTAATATGTGTGCCTTCTATCTACCAGACCTCATGAAGAATTGGGAAGATAAACAAGATTTTGCCACCTACTACATGGCAAGTGTTTTAATTGTGTGTATAAATCACATTTTATCCTCATAACATCCCTAGGAAATGTGTGATTATCTTCGTTGTATAGACTTAAAAAAAACAACAACCTAAGGATCTGATAGATTATTGAGTAACTCCTATGACTAAATTTAAATGTTTGCATTTTAAAGGGAAATTTTTAATGCCTTCACTCAAAGGTTTGGGATAATTTTAAGCATTGTAGCCATCTGGTGGGATGAAATTTTTATGCAGAAAGAGTTCCTTAGATCACAAGACGCACATTGGTATCTGTGGTCCTTTACTCATCTTTGCTTAGAATCAGATGATGGGGGGGCGGGGGGTAGAAAAATAAAAATAGTAATACCTTAAAATGTAGGTGAATCTCACTTTATGAATAGGCAAACAGTACCAAAGTCTAGAATTCACACACCTGACAGATTAGGGCCTGGACATCCACTGGGCAAAACAATCTCTCCTCAGGCCATTTTGCAAAGGCCTTGGAGGAAGGCCCACTCTACACCCCGCTCTGCAGGTGAGAGTCAGGCCAACAGGAAGGCACTGGCCTGGCAGACAGGAGAACTGGGTGCCAGCCTCCATCTACCGGAAACCCTCAGTGTGACTTTGTGCCAGGCCCTTCCTTTGCCAGCCTTCTATTCTCCATCTAAACCACAGGGAGGTTGGAGGAGACCTGTGGATCTCAATATGGTCAGTTCTTCCTCCCAAAAAATGGTTTGGACACTTCCAGGGGTACTTTTGGTTGTCAAAGTAGATGGGAGGGACGATGCTGGCATTTGGATGCGAGACAGCCTGCAGCACACGGGAAGGCCCTGCCCAGTAAAGAATCGGACCACACCTGACTCGATTTTGGTATGTCCCACCTGACATAGTAAAAACTTCCTGCTGTCAGCACCTGGGCCTAGATCCTGGTTTCATTTCACATACAGACACAGAGAATTTTTGCATGATTTTAATTCCCATCGGATTTTCCGGGAATGAAACCACTGTGCCGATGAAGGAGGAATTGTACATTGTTTTGTTCAGATCTCCACCGTCTCAGAAAATCACCATTCTGGAATACATGCTGTTCCTGTGGCCAGTTTCACACATAAATTTCAGTTTCCATCAAGCAATCATCTGACTGCGGTGATGAAAGTACTCTAGTCATATCCTCTCCTTCTCAAAGCAGCATACAAGTTATTTTATTACAAATTACTTTGCCTTTTATTTTTCATTTACTTTGCTGTGCGGGCATTATATAGATTTTTAAAATGAGATGTCTAGGTGGGTTATGTACTTTATGAATTCCATTTCGGGATAATAAAGAGAGCATCACAAAATATTAGTCTGGAAGGGTTGAGAACCCCTGGATCGCATGACCCCCTAGGTCCCTTGCAGCCTGGGCCAAGTCCGGGTATTTTGCAACGAGAGGCATGCCTAGATCACGTGCCACACATTACAGGAAGAGAATGAGGGTAAATTACCTTGCTTTCTGCAAAGCGTCCTCACCCACTCAATGTCCTTAGCCGTCCCTGAAGGTACAGTAATCTGCACCACGGCGCGCATCCTGTGATGATGAAGCTGCCTGGGACCGAGCGTGGGCACGTTTGGAAAATGGTTCGAGAATGCCACAGCTTCGCTAGGTCAGCGCTGAGTATGTGCTTTTAAAAAATATTTATAGTGCAATTGATTTCTTTATAAGGCATTCGGGCCTTATTATTTATTAATCCACCTGTCAAGGTTAATTTAAACTACTTCTCAATAAGGCGCTTTGACAACACCTTTGTTTACCAGATTGACAGGCCCAGGAGTAAAGCCCCAGGCGAGGGATCCCTCTCCCCAGAACAGAGAGCTCTGAGAAGGGCCTTCCAGCAGAGACCACCCTCACACCTGGTGGGGACAGGAATCAAAAGGCTTCACCCACTTCCCCAAGCACGTGCTGACCCCAGATCTTGAATGAGCACTGACTCCCATAGACTGTGCAGCCCCGACTTCTCCCAGGCTTTCCTCTCCTCCTCATTCCCGCTGCCATGGTCTTAAAATTACGTCATCTTCTCCGCTGCCCATTGCAAGCAGGTTCCTAACTGGTCTCTTTGCCTCTGCTTGTGGGTTCCTTCCATCCATCCCGAGTGATCTCACAAAAATACAAGCCTGACTATGCCACACCCCTGAGTATAACCCTTCAATTCTTTGCACAGGATCAAGTTCAAAGTCCTCCATGCCCTGGCCCTCCTACCACCTCTCCTCTGCTATCTTGCACTTGCTTTGCCCTCAGTAGACAGCCTGTGATGCTGTTCCCTCTTCCTAAATCCCGGCCATCATGGGAACTCGAGCACTGATGCCGTGGCTGTCACTTGCTGCCTTGAGCACCTCTTCGGAAAGACTGACCACTTTCTGCCTCGGATTTTTGTTATTTAAAAACATATCCATTGAGTCAGTAAGTAACAAACATGTACTGAGGGTGGGCCCTGGGCCAGGTGTAGTGCTGAGCACTGAGGACATAAGAGAATAGGGAGACCTTTGACCTGCCCTCCCAAGGCTTACAGGCCATGCAGGGAGCTCCTTGAAGGAGCTGTTCTTAAGTATTTCCCAGTGTGGGGCTGCTGGGAGCGTGGGAAGACAGGTGAGGCTAATGTTTATTGACTGCAAGCCACTAGACTATGCTCGCGTATTTCATCTTTAGCGATAAGCCTACAAAGCTAGTATTTCATTCCCCCTTTAGAGATGCGCAAACTGGCACTGGAAGAAGCGACACAGCTTATGGACATTCACCCAACTCCTTTGTGGTGAGTCAAATACTCAAACTCGGGTCTGACTGATTCTTTAGCCTCAATTCCATCTCTACACTCTGCCACTCTCTTCCGCACAGAGTTCAGGCCTGTTGAATGAATCCATGACACACACCAAATCAAACACTCTCTTTGTGTTTCCTCCTGTACCTTCCACAGCATCAAAGTAGAATGACTTTGACTTTACTGACCGTGCGTGGCTGAGTCTGCATCATTGGGTGGGTCCGTGATCCACCAGAATGTGAGGCCCATGGACTCCAGGATCCAGCCTGCTTGGGGAATGTGACCTTCCTAGCACCTGAGCATCACCTGTAACTGCTGAGTACACATGCTTAAATGAATGGATACATGAAGCTTCCGAGAGAGTCTGACCATGAAGCTGCACTTGAGGTGGGGTGGGACGTTGCACTTACCTTGGGTGAGCAGAATGCTGGTCTGATTCAAGTCCATATTCCTCACCTTCTCAAGTGCAACGTGTATAAACACAGTCAGATATTTCATGAAGGAAGGTTTCAGGGTCAACCTGCTCTCCAGGAGCTGGAAGCTTAACAGACCCCCACGTCACAGTCCTATGTAAGGACAGCCCTATCGCCCCTTCTTCAGACACTGGATCAGTTTGGTCAGAGTGGTGCAGCGGCAGGGAAGAGCCAGGGTGTACGAGAGAGCGGCAGGGAAGAGCCAGGGTGTACGAGAGAGGGGTGGCGGAGTGCATTAATTTTTGCCCCTGCAATTCCTTTCAGCATTAAAATTCCATTTTCTTCTAAGCATATCTTTGCAAAGGCCATTAAAAGGTCATCTAGCATCTAATCTCCTTTCTTAACTTTAGACATCTGAGAGTCTCTGACACTTTCTCAGCTGTAAAATACAGATAATACCTGCCTGTGAGACTTTAAAGAGGCCAATCACAGTGTCTGGCCCACAGTAGGGACTCGATGCTGTTAGTTAGCTTCCTCTCTCCCTGAGACCATTCAATTATTCCATAAATATCTGTAGAGCGATGCCCCATGTGAGGGATTACAAGACGAACTACAATAGGATTCTGCTCCTAGAAACCCAAATTCTCCCAGGGGACAGGAAACATTTACTAATATCTTTAACACAAGGTAGAAAGTGCAAGGTGCTTGGACATAAAAGCCCAACAGACCTGGGTTCAATTCTTGGTCCCCTCTGACCAGCTGTGTGATGTTGGGGAAGGTACTCAACCTCTCTGAGGTACATTTTCTTCTTCCCTCAAATGGAGTCCACACCTAGACACAGTCCTGTTTGTGGGAATTAAACACGTTGATAGACATAAAATACACAGCAAGTGCTCAATAGAGGCAAGCTGTTCAGATTGTGTTCGCTGACATTTACTGAGCACTTACTATGGGCCAGGCATGTGCCGGGTACTTTCCATGTAAGTAACTCTCTCCCCACAGTAGCCTTATGAAGCAAGTAGGATAAGGGAACCAAGGCACAGAGAGGCTAAATATCATGCCCAAGGGCTCACCATAAGTGGCCTGGGTGAGGCTTCGGAGCCACGTCCCTAACCGCTGGGTGAGACTGTCTCCCTGAGGGGGACGCCATGGTGGGGGGGCACGGAGGAGGGTGCTGAATGCCACCTGCATGGTGCGGTCGGGGTTCTCACGGGACGGAGGTGCCCAGCTCCTGAGTTCCCCTTAGCTCCAGCCCTTCCCTCTCCTCCGCATCCATCAGAGCCTGGAGGCTTGACCGACCCCGCGTGCCGCACCGGCCCCCCCCCCCGCCCCCCTCCCCCCGAGTCTGGCAGGACTGAGGTGTAATGTTTGAAAATTGCCCAATAAAGCATGAGAGCAAGCCAGGCAGAATGCTAAAAGACCGGAACACATAAAATTTCAAAACAGCCTCTGACCGTGCAGAAATCAAGGAGAGATTTTTTTTTGCAAAAACAACTTTGTTTCCAGCCAGAGGGAGCCTTAATCCGCCTGGTCATTTGGTTCGTCTGCCCTCCCTGCCCTACACGGGACCGCCCTCCCCTCCCCTCCCCTCTCCCCCCCCCCCCCCCCCCGCCCCGGGCGGGCGTGTAATGAGGGGAGGATGGAGCCAGGCTCTGCGATAGGAAGACATTTCTCCACGCTGGCGGGGAGGGGGCTGAGGGACAGACGACATCCAGGGGGAGTCAGGAGGGGGAGGTTTCTGGGGTACGTGCCCTTTGACCCGCAGAGTCATTCTTGGTCCATGGCGGGGGTGGGACCTTTGGGAGATGAAGTAAAGGAGACCCGGGAAGGCGGGCTCCCACCAGTGGGGAAGGAAGAGGGAGGAGTCTGAGGCCACAGAGAGCTCAGCAGGGGCTTGCTTTGTACATCTTGGAAACTTAGTTCAGGAGAAACCTTGAGTGCTGTGTGGGAGCAGACTGCAGGGCAAGCATGGACGCCAGAGCTGGAGGGGCCCAGGTCCAAACCCCACACTGTGGTGTCGCCTCTACCCATTTAAGTCTTTCTCTACTCAGCCGTCTCTTTCCTTCTCTCCCAGGCTCTGCTATCTGCTTGCTATTAAAATAATACCTAAGCCTAGCCAGCGGGGCTCAGTGGTTAAGTGTTGGCCTATGAACCAGGAGGTCACGGTTTGATTCCCAGTCAGGGCACATGCCTGGGTTGCCAGCTCGATCCCCAGTGGGGGATGTGCAGGAGACAGCCAATCAATGATTCTCTCTCATTGTTGATGTTCCTCTATCTCTCTCTCCTCCTCCCTTCCTCTCTGAAATCAATAAAAATACATATTTTAAAAACACCCAAAATAAATATTTCATCATGAACAATTGAAAGAGCAGCAATTACGCTTCAGGAGACCTGCGTTATAATCTCCCTCTATGACCTTGAGACTCTCCCTTGTCCTCTCTCGTCCCCAGGGGCCCTGGTGCTAAAATAAGTGGGTTGTCCTGGATTATCTGTCAAGACCCTTCTGGCTGAAACCCCTGGTCAATTAATATACATTTATACTATGGTAGAAATGACTGCTATCAGATGAAAAACTCAACCTCTGTCATGAGAACTGTGGTTAACAAAGATCAACAACTGGAGTTCAGACTGAACTGGAGAAGATACCCCTATGGCAGTATCTTAGCGACAATAAATATGGTCATCAGACTTTGTTGAGTGACAGGAAAGAGAGGCTAATATTGATTGGGGAAACTGATGCATATTTTGCTCAGAAAAATCACAATGCCCACAACATCATAACAAGGTGACCACCGCATTTTCGGACAAGGAGACTGAGGTTCAGAGGGGTTAAGGAACTTGGTCAAGGTGACCCGGCGACCGAGTGGCAGACTGAGTTGGCTCCATCCCAGCTCACTGTGTCCTGCCTCCCACCCAGCCCATCCACTCCAGGAGAAAAGGGATTAATGGAGACCTCCGGCCATCTCCACCTCCAGCCTAGAGAGGACTTTTGTCGGGTTGGCATTGATTTTCGTGTGTTTGTTTGCTCTTGATGCCTCTGCAGAATCTGAGATCCCGGCTGCAAATAAGGCAGATGAAAAGAGGTGAGCAGGCGGGCTCATTTCCGCAGCATTGGAAATATCTCCTGCTGTCCCCACTCTTGTTGGTTGCCCCTTTCATTCCTCCGTGGTACTGTGCCCGCCAAACCTCCAGCCCATCCATTTGCAGACCTCTGACTGGTGACGGGTCATGAAGGTGACCAAAGAAATTGCTAGATTCTGAGATATTGATTTCCAGCCCTCCTGCCCGGGTGCAATAGCTGCTTAATGCATCCTCCTGCCCCCAGTCTTGCGGCCCCTCCCAGGACAGCCTGGAAAATGCTACAATAGGAAATGCCCCAAGCACAGCCTGTGAATCTTCAGTGGCCCCTTGTTGCCCTCAGAATAAACTCCCCCAGGCTGTCCGGGTTCAGCCACAGGCTGCCTTTCAACTCTGCAGTCCCTCCTTTACCCTGCTGCCTAGCATTGTGGGCATCCCGTGTGTTGTAAAGGGGCAGTGATTTCCCACTCTACACCTGTTTCATCCTCCCTGTTCCCAATTCCCAAACCGGCCCACCCTGCAGGGCTGAACCTGCCTCAGAGTCACTTCACAGACAGGACAGAGAACCACGAGCCGAGGACATTATCCTTGTCTCACTTTCCCTCTCTGCATCTCTCCTCTCCCCACCTCCACCCCTGACCCTGACCCTGACCATGACCTTACTAAAGACTGTGAACTCCACGGAGACAATAACATTATTTAGTTCATTTCTGTGTCCCTGTCCCTAAGGAAGAACCTGGACCACAGTAGGTCTCAGTAAATGCCCGTGATGACAGAAGCCAATTCCTAATAGCCTCTTCAGCTACAACAGCAGTTTGCACAAGCGACCCATCCTCAGGAGAGCCCTAAGACAACCCCAGGAGAAGCGAGTACCTCTCAGCAGTGAGGTCAGGACCACAACTTTGCTCTCATGCCCAAGTGCAGTGTCTGGGGGTCCTTATTTTACAGAATTGCTTTCGTCCCTTTCGCTGCTTCCAGCCTCCGTCCAGACCACTCCCCGACACAAGACCTGGGAGGACCCAGAGGCTTCTGAGAGATGCCAGTGCAAACCCCAGAGAGCTCATGGATGCCACCTGCAGATTCATCTACATGCCCCGGCCACCTGGGCTCTGCTGACTGGACAGGTGCCAACTGCTCCTGGGAGAGCAGGTGAGGGAGACCAGTGCGAGGCGGTGGGGCCACAGCAGCCGGTGCCCACTCGCATCCCTGGCATCTGCCAGACCGACTTCATGTTCAGGGTTTGCACCTGCAGATGTTGAGGCGATTTCTTGGCCCATCGGGATAACAGGATCAGGTTTATTAATTTGCAGCCTCCGACGCGTTTCGACTGCGGCTCTCAGCCCCAGGGTCAGCGCCCAGGCACCCATCTGGTGGCCCTTTTGAAAGATCCTTTGACGCATGGCTCCTCTTCGGATCTGCTTCATTCCTGGCGGTGAGCAAAGCAGCCAGCACTCATGGAAAAAGGTCAAATGCCCGCACTGTTTGTTCACAAGGGTGATATTTCACCAAAGAGCAGATGCTTCCTAAATGATAAATAAGAGCATCAGCTCCCCGCAGGCCTCAGGGGAGGGGAAGGTCTCCACTCTGCATGCAATGCAGGCTCCGCTCCAGCAAAGGCTGGGCAGGAGGCAGGGCAGAGTCTAATTCACTGGGATACGGGCATTATGATACAGTATCCATCCACAAAAAGGACGGCACAGCACACAGTGTGTCCTCCACGAATAGACAGATAACCTTCACAGCCGCCATTTATTGAAGACCCGCTATGTGCCAGGCACTCCCTACTTTTTAAAAAAATCTTATTTAATCCCTATCTAGGAGGAAATGGGCTCAGAAAAGTTGAGCTGCATGTCCATAGTCACTCAGCTAATATGGGGTACATCTCAGGTGTGTCCGGCTGCATGGCCTGGATATGCGTTCTGCCTGGAGCCAGCAGGCGGAGGGTAAGAACTCAGAAATGACCTGGAGGTGGAGGTGATGAGCTGCCCATTCAGCATGGAAGAAGCATCGCACACCTGGCGTTCAGCAGACTGGGTCAGGATGTTGTTCCATCCACTCTCTAGCTGGATGGTCCCCACGGCAGTTAATGAGTCTCCGACCTTTATTTTCCCCCTCTGTAAAGTGGGCTGAATAATAATGCAGGATTATCATCAGTGTTAAGTAGGGTGATACAACGCTTATGATGATCTATCTAGGAACATAGGAGGTGTTTAATAAACGTTAGTACTTACTAGTATGAGTGGGAATGAATAATGGTGGATAAATCAAGAAGACAGCCAGATTTGCAAGATTAAGACGTATCCCAAGTTGTTTGTGAGGTCAGAGGCCACCTCTTAACCTCCCCACTACTTGTCACAAGCAGCGAAGTATGTGGAAAGAAAGCAACGGTCACAGAGAACATTTGGGGTCCATACACCAGTTTGCAGACTCAATCTCTCTGCTCCATTCTTCACCTCTACATCAGGAGCGCACAGCCCACCCACCCACAAAGTACCTGGCAATGCCCAACTCTGCTTGGGCGGCCAAGGTGCATGCACCATGGGATCTGGGACTGAACCCGTGAGGGCAGGAGAAACCCTTTACCCACCTCTAGATGGCACTGTGCCCTAGACCTGAAGCCTAGCTGCTCCTGCCCTGGGTCTCCAGGGACCCAGCTCCTCTGGCTCCCGCTGTCATCCCTCCATCAATGTTCAAACCCAGTTACCTCTGCTGACAACAAGGGGCAGAGGCCATGGAATCCTTTTACTCTTCTTCCGTTTTCTTTCCTCCCCTCAGACACCTACACAATCACACACACACACACACACACACACACACACACACACACACACTGGGTGGGGCAATGTGGTAGTATCATTTATACCCCAGATGTACTCATGTCTCAACTCTGGTCTAGTCAGGATGTGGAGGTGCAAAAGAAAGAAGGGAGCCATTTGCACTGGAGAATCAAGGAGGGCTTCACAGAGGTGGTGGCTTCTAGCCTGTGGTGTCCAGATAAGGGGAAAAGCCAGAGTAATCTGGAGAGTGGCAGGAGAAGAAGAAGAAATATTAGGCTAAGACTAATCTTAGAAAGCCTTGAAAAGCATAGCAAGGCCTAAATAGTACCGTCAAGGATGGTGTTTCTTAGCCAAGGAGAGCCCCATGCATGCCACAGTCTGTGTGCCCATGGTTAGCCTACAGGGTGCCTTTGGTATATTTACCCCAACAAACACAAGCAGCGCAGCTTTGGCACAGCAAGGATGTGGGCAGATGGTCTCTCCGGCTATATTAGGTGGCCCTGACATGGTCCTCGGGTAAAGAAGAAGGAAGAGACAGGTACAGGGCAAGAAAGCTCTGGCCCTGACTGTAATCTACCCATCAGCTAAAATTCACCAGCCTGGACACTGCAGCTTCTTTTTAAACTGATGGCAGAATATATGTGTCTCATTAAGAATCAGGTGATGCCGCTGCTGAGTGGAACTGCCCCCTTGGTTCGGCCTGGCTCTGCCCCGGGGGGAAGTACCAGAGGTTAGTGAGCAAACACACTCACACCTCATCCACTCCCACCCCGCCTGGCACATGCCATTTGCAGAACACACTGTCAGAGACCCAACTCCACCCCTTAGATGAGGCCATGGTGTCAGGTTCAGAGAGAGAGAAGGTAGGAATCAGGTCTCCAGGAGAACAGGCAGATGATCTCAGAAGTTATCCAGAGTGTGGTCAGGTCAGGGACCCCTGTACTCTCACCAATGGGTGTTGTATGTGGGCTCCCTGGGTGTGTGTGCCATCCCATGTGCCAGCTGGGAGGTCTGGATGCTTCATGACCCTGTATTTCTAATATGGGTGGTGCTCCCTCAGATGGGTAGTGTCCAACCTGAACATCTGCACACAGTGGCTCTGCTGGTCTAGGAAACGTCCTGTGCATCGGGCACTCTTCTCACAAGAATGGTGTCTGGAGAATCAAATAAGATAAGAGATGGAAAAGCACTTTGATCCTAGATTTTATTATTCTTCTTCTTTTACTGCCCTAAAAGAATGTCTCTCCTGGGCCTTTGAATTACCTAGACCATTTCTTCTTCTATTGACTTTGGATCCCCAAGAGAGAATCGTATTTTCAACAAGTTTTAGCTGCTATAGATTCGTGAAAGATGGAATGACAGACCTGGAAGGCACCCTGGGGAGCATCTACCACTTTCATGCAGATGGGGAAGACGAGAGGTGAACATCTCATCTATGAACACACAGCTGGTCGCTAAGCCCTTCACCTCAGTCCATTGGCATGATGGGGTCCAGTGGCTCTGAGGCGGCAAGGTTGCCCAAGGGCAGGACCTCAGGCACCCTCTCATCTTCAGGGCTCTTTCTGAGCAAGTGTTTGGAGGCTGAGCAGGACTGTGGGCCCTCTCTCCGTCTGCGGCTGCGTGAGCAGGCCAGAGTTGGTACTGAGCTTGCCAGAAAGGAAGTAAACAGGCTTGGGGACATGGGTGTCCCCACACACCGCCTCAGCTGCCTCCAGGGTTCAAAAGATAGTTAACACTTCACACGGAACTCTTGACAGAAACACACTGTTTTGTGCAGAGTTCCTGACAGGCAGGCGGGAGAGTCTCCCGAGAAACAAAGGGAGATTTATTGGAAAGAAAAGAGAAGGCAGTTGGGATTGTACGGGGACTGGAAGTGAAAAAAGAAAATGGTTCTGGTGAAAGGTATGCTGGCCAATCGACAAAGGAAACCCAGACGCGTCCAATCCATCTTGTTCAACAAACTACACCTCCACGATGTCTCTCCAAACAGAAGGATTTAATTCTCCCTCGTGAAGGCCCCTTGCTACCGCTGGCTGCCAGGAAGGAGAGGGTCATGAAAGCTCTATTACCTTTTGGTGACCAACTCCATGATCAGAAATATCATTATTACCCACACTCTGCGTCCTGCTAGTCTGTGCTTGTTCTGACTCAAAAGCAGGTGGGGACCATATTGTTTTGGGGACCCCTCCCCACATCCAACCCAATGCTTGCATTGAAGGTCTTCCTCCATGCATATGTTCCCACAAGTGAGAAGGCAGCAGGCATTTGTTTTTGAAGGGACTTTATTTAAAAACACAATATTGGGCATCTGTTCTAGAAGTCTGAGTGTTCTTTGGGAACTGGCAAGATGCAGTATTTGAAATATGAACTGGCCTGTGAATCTGGGACAGGTGAGCAAGGCATCTGTGTTATTTGATGGCTGAGAAATAATAGCCACCAAATCAGTGACAGTAACCATCACAGACACATCCTTGCTCAGTAGATCACACAACTGCCTTCTCTAATTTCCAACCTCTAACCTCCCATGTTTATTTAATAATTCAACCGGTTTTGATGGAATACCTATGATGGGCCAAATATTGGTGTCGAGCTTTGGGCAGGGGGATGGAAAAACAGAGATGATGGGGTCACAGCCCTCCCTCAAAGGCAGAGTATGGGGACATATGTGTGAATGAAGACCAGCAGTGCAACCACTGACATCTGCAAGGTCTGAACAGTGTGCTGTGAGAGCAGGGAGGGGGTCCCTTAACTCTGCAAAAGGAGAAATGGGGTCAGCCTCACAGAGGAGGTAACCTTTGCATTGGGCCTTGAGAATGGGTAGAGAGTTGGGGGGTGGGAAACGGAGCTGGAAGGGCCTTCTAGAAGGAGGAACTGCGGAGAGGCCTTAGCGAGTAGAGGATGTCTGAGCAGGACGTTCAGTGGGAGGTTGGGCAGTAGTAAGGAATGAGGCTGGGAGTACTGCTTGGAGAGCCAAGCTTTGGCCTTAGGCAGAGGGGGCGGGTGGTTGTGAACAGGACGACAGGTCCCTGGTGGGGATATGGGAAAAGGACTTCACTTGGGAAGAGAATGGAGGGCTGTCACCATAGCTAAGGAGCTGGAAACAAGACTGGATTTACGGGATGTGTGTGAGGATAAATGACAAGATTTACTGACCATTTCGATGGAAAATGAAGAAGAACAACACGGTAAAAGAGACAAAGTTGCAAGCTCACATAACTGAGAAGCTACTGGTGCTATTAGCCAAATTTAGAAATAAGTCTAAGAATCCAATTCAGGGGGAAAAACCGTGAAGGCAGCTCGGCTTCCTTCCCTTCATTCGAGCCCCTAATGCCCCACATCAAGCGGGTACTCCATTAGGAATGACTGTTTCCTGCCCACTGGAAACATGGGTCCTCTTGCAGATGAAGACATTTGTAGATAAGGTAGTCCAAGACAGACTGGGGGGGCGGGGGGGTACCTTTCCAAATCGAGACCAAAAGGCAGAAGAAAGATGATCCTTATTGGAGAAATCAGAAGAGGCTTCCTGGAAGAGGTGGCATTGAATTTAGTCTTGAAGGATAGGAGTTCAACCCACAGAAATGTGGGTAAGGGGTACAAGCCAAGGCAACACCAACAGTGGGTGAAGGTGGTGTAGTGGTGGCAGGAGGGTGAAGAGGAGTTGTGAGAGACAAAGCAGAAAACATTGGGAATGCCATTGGGAATCGGTGCTGAATTAGGAGCTCAATAGAAAGCCACTGAAGGTCCTGAGCAGTGGGAGGACCAGGGACTTAGGAAGGCATGGCTGACAATGGCAGAGGCCTCAGTGGCGCCATGGAGGGACCTGGAAATGAGGAAGGGAGAAAATGACTTTCTGAGCTGCCAGTCTAATCTCTCAGGGGTCCTCTGTTCTTGGGCTCATGATAGCCTCTTCTGGGACTAGCTCAAGAAAGGCTCTCCGAGCTAATAATTTTATGTCAAGTCTTGTGTAAAACCAGGCTGGATTAATTATTGATGCAAACTTAGGCAAATGAAAGCTCGCCCTGGTTGGCAAGGTTCCCTTCTGCAAAATTAGCTTACGCAGCTCTGGCTGCCTCCTGGGGTGAGGCACACGCCTGTCAGTGGCTCAGACACACCGCCGGGGACCTGCACACGGAAGGGCTTTGAACCTCTGACTTCAAGTCTGCGCCAGCATCTCAGCTGCCTCCCCGGCGCCATCTGGGCAGGGGGTGGGAGGGCAGGCCCAGAATGAGCGGGGAGCTCGCTCCCAGGCTTCCCGTGGGTTCCCTTGCAGCCAGCCGTGCGCAGAAAACAATATCAGCAATAACAGCCTCGCAGATTCAATTTCATCCATTTAATTAAATGGCTTCAGCACTCGCAAATTGCAGCAATGGAGGCAAGCTCATGCCAGACACACAGCTGCAGACCTGACACACAACGCCGTCTGGAAGGTGCGGGCAAAGACCAGTTACCTCCATGGGAGAGCCCAACACAGGCAGGCAAGTGAACAAGAACACGCGCCAGCCCCGCAAGCCTCCCCAAAAGGACAAGATCCCTTTCACCACTCCTTTGACAGCCATTTATTGAGCACCTACTATATGCCAGGCCATTAGAAATACAGAGGTGAATGGGAGGGCCTTGCCGTCAAGGAGCCCAGAATTTCCTGGGAACACATGATGACGTGCTAGTGTCCTTGGTGTGTTTATAGGCGAGCTCAGTTAGGGCCTGGGGGGCAAAGTGTTTGGACATTATCCTAAGTGATGGCAGTCCCTGAGGGGAGAGGCAAGGTTGAGCAGGACAGCGTGAAAGTGCTAGGAATACTGCAGGAAACAAGATGTCCACACTCCCTGATTCCCCTCTCCCGCCCCTCCTTCTCCCCCACCAGCACCTATGTCCTGCTCCCCAGGCAAACATCAAGCCTATGAGTTTTGGGAAATTGCATCATCAGACGGACCAGTATGAGTGTTAAATCAGTTAGAGGATCAATGACCTTGGCCATATCATGGCCTGAGATGTTTTCCCCACCTGGGAAATAGGCACAATGCAACATGTGCTGTCTATCTACCCATCAGGTGTCTCACAGTAGTAATGTAAAAGGTGAGGTACATAGGAGGCACTCAACACATATACTGAATGAATGAAATGTGGCGGAAGTTCTTGGTCAAGTGAAAAGCACCATACAGTATAGGAGGTGATGGTGGTCATGATGGTGATGGTGGTGGTGGTGGTGTGATGGTAGAGTATTATGAGAGCTTTAAAGCTATTCTTAAAAATGAGTTTGACTAAAGTTGACTTCAAACATCACCAGAGATTAATTAATTCTATCGAAGACTTCAGAGAACCTTACTTCTTTCTTCTTGGTTAGATTAATTAGAGGGTTCCCGTGACAAGCTCCAGAGTAACTGTCTATATTTCCTGTGTAGTTCCCCCACCCCAAATAAAAAAGGGTAGTAGGTAAAACAAACCCAGAATTAGGGAACAGACTGACATGGGCTCATGTCTGACCCTACCCTTTACCATCTGCTAGAATCTGAGGAGGCTCCTAAATCTCTGGGCCTTACTTTCTTCAGCTATGAAATGAGAACAAGAAAAATGGCCTGTGAAATTATCAAGAGGATAAAATGATACTATTAGCACTGCATACAAGGTGTAGCACAGTGCCAGCCACATACTAGATGCTCCATAAATATCACTCAACATATTCTCTGATTTGCTCAATTTCTGATGTTTTTCCTCCTGCCCATGGGTCTCCCTAAAGACCTTTCATCTCCCAAATTCATTCCTAATTTTCTGAATGACTTTGGGCCACAAGCCTTGTCTGAGCCTTGGTTTCCTAGCCTCAAATGTTAAGAGTAGCCATGTTTTTTTCCTAACTTAATTATACCCGCAGAGAAAGTGCCTCATGGTGCATGCAACTAAATGAAAACATTAATTAAAATAAAACATGAGCTCAGCAACAATGAAAATGGGCAAAGAAACATAAAATAATTTGTATATACATATAGCACACCCCACCCTCAGTCTCAAAGCCCTCAGGATCTAAGAATGGCTTGAAGGCTAACAACCAGGACTTGTTCCCCAATCATACTTCATGATGGCATCACTTCTCTCATTGCTCCCCGACAGCCTTCCTAGGTTACCCAGCATCCTGAATTCTATGCCATGAATAGTCTCCACTCTCCACTTTCACATGACTCAACAGCTCCTCGGTGAGAGGAAATGACTACTTCTTACCCGCTCTGCTGACCTCAAATGGGTACTACCCAACAGCAACCTTGATACAGCTTCTGTTCTTTAGTTCTCTGGCCTCATAATGTCAAACCAGCTTGGATTCATCTCCCTTTTGAAGACTCAACAGAGCTACTTCCCTTTCTGACCCCAAGGGTCCCCAGCTACACAATGGGGCTGCCTCCTAGGATTGTTGTGATGACTAGACAACACAAATTGCAGTGTGCCTGGCGTATAGTAGGGCTTTCAACAAGTCATTCCCATTCTTTCCTGGTCCCTATGTCCAGAAATACCACTGGCTGGTCACACATCCTTACAGAGCCGGAACCCAGGAGCACTGGGTACGTCACATGCAATTACAACGTCATTGCCTTTGCCAAGCAGAGTACAGTACACTTACTAATGTAATTACACTGTAATTCTCGAAGTCCATGAACAATGTGTGCTTGTGAAGTAGTGTCTGCAGTAGTTATGGCCACTTCCCTCTTCTAATCCACAGGGTCATCATCTCACCCATCAAGGACTTCCTACCACTGAGGAATAGCCCAAGTTTCTTGAAAGAAATAGGAGGTGGGGATAGAGGGGCTGCTTTTATTTTCTTCTCTATTTCAGACACACTGATGGCAGACGGAGGCAAACGGAAGAGGGAATATCAAAATACTCCTTTCTTCTCAGGTCCACCCTCAAAAAGCTCACCTGGTCTTGTTGGGACAGGATCTGAGACACATACACATGAATTTCAGCTGTCCCCCTGCCCACACTCTTCACCTGGGCAGTACTCCTCTGCATCCTGTGGAAGACCTCAGACTTCGACCCACTTTTGAAAACCGAAGCAAAGCACGAAGATGGCCCTGCCCCGAGCTGTTCCCCAGCACAGCGGTCACAAGACTGAAGTCCCAGCATAGCTCTCCTTTGGCCAAGCCATGCAAGACCTTCATTCAGGTCATCAGGACTGGGCCTCACCGAGCACCTGGACTTTTCCTACCTCTCTCATGTGTTACCTCGTCTGGCGCTCACACTGGCTCAGTGAGGTGAGTAGAGGCTCAAAGAGATGTACTGTCTGGCCCGAGAATATGCAACGAGGAAGTGAGTCCCAGTGGGCCAGGTGGCTGGGACTGAACCACGTCTCCCGGGAAGCCTGTCCCCTCTGTGGTAGGAAAGGAGGAAGCCCAGGCTTCTCCAGCTCTGAGTCCTCCCGGGGTGCTTCTGATTCTAGCTCTGACACTTCCCCACTGGGGACCTCCCGCAAATCACTCAACAAGCTCCCCTCTGCTCCTCACTCCAAGAACCCTTCATAGCCCCCAAGCCATTCGTATAGGTTTCCTGTTGTGGTTATCTGCTTGTTGTCTGGTTTCTGCGTTAGACCACAAGCCACATGATCACACTGCTTCTGCTCACCAGTATATCCTTAGTACCTAGCAGAGTGCTGGATTTAATGAGAATTTATCGAATAGCTGAATGAATACATAAGTGACCAAATAAAGATGTCTCATTAGCTGTGTGATATCAAGGAACATCATTTCTGATCCTCAGTTTCCCCCTTACAAAATGGCAATTATTCTATCTGCTCTGCAGGGCCTTACTCGACACCCTCCCACTGCCTGCCAAGCCCTCCGTAACCCCTGCCCCTACTCCAGTTTCCTCTGTAAGCCTGCCGCCATCTGCCATCCGGTATATGGTCGGTTTCCGCCACTAAAACATGGGCTTCGTGAAAGCAGCGATCTTGTTTTCTCTGCTGTATCCCTAGATGCCTAGGATAGTCCCTGGCACATATTAGGTGTTCACTAAAGACTCATTGAATAGCCCTAGCTGGTTTGGCTCAGTGGATAGAGCATTAGCCTGCAGACTGAAAGGTCCCAGGTTCGACTCTGATCAAGGGCATGTACCTTGGTTGCGGGCACATTCCCAGTAGGAGGTGTGCAAGAGGCAGCTGATCGATGTTTCTCTCTCATCGATGTTTCTAACTCTATTTCCCTCTCCCTTCCTCTCTGTAAAAAATCAATAAAATATGTATTTTTAAAAAGACTCATTGAATAAACAAATGAGTGGGCAGTATTATTCAAGTCTTGCCATTAATGGAACGAACAACTTGCTATGAGCCGAACCTTGTGCTAAGTGTTCTATCGTATTTACATATGATGTCACCCTCCCCAAGTAGCTTCCAACTACTTGATCTAGTGATCGGAGATGTCCTCTCTCTACCTGTCATTTTTCACATCCCTGGTTCTCCCCAAACCAGTCTGTCAGATGTGTTCAAGGAACCAGCACATCTTTTAATTAAAACAGTCTGCTATGATGAATCTGTTATTATAGAGCCTTATCTGTGTAAAACATTAATAATACAAATTTCATTTGTTTATGTCAGTGCCAAGCATTAATTTTTAATAGCAAAATGTATGAGTTATGAAAGGCATTAATGCAAACCAAATCACAGCTGAGGATGAAAAGGAAATCTATTTTTTAGAATAAGCAGTGGCAATGAAATATTATTGTGGCTTCGAAGCCAGGGGGAGGGGGGAAATGTTTCTTCACCCTTCAGCAGTAATTAAAACAAAAGGACCCACATGAAGAGAGAACTTTATCATCACATTAACATCAGTTCATAATTAGAGCAGAGAGCTGTCCCTTTTATCTTGTAGGGTCTGTGGTGGCAATTTCAAAGCAAGAATTCAGGCAAAATGGTCCTAATCAACTGCCTGGTCACATTCAAAATTCTAGGATAAAATATTAACTTGTCACATTTGCACAGCACAATGAAGTTTACAAAGCACTTTCATCCATTTATCTTAACTGATCCCTGCAACTCTGCAAGAATGGGAGAATGTATGCCCATTTTACAGATGAGCTCACTGAGGCTCAAAAAGGCTTGGTGACAGGGCTAGGACTGCAGTGTTTAGTGAACAAATGAAGGAAAGTGGAAAAGAAACATTGAGAGAAAATGGAGGGAGGAAGTGCATTACTGTTTATTTAAAAATAAACAGATCTGAATCTTAGTCATCAAACGCAGACTGTTAACACCAAACGCTCCTGACTGTCTCGGAATCAGCCTGAGCTGTCGTCATGAGAGCCCTTCACTCAGCACGAAACGGGGTGGGGAGTACTGGGCACAGCTGCTGGCAGTTATGACGGGGAAATGTAAGCATGTCATGTTTATATCCCAACCAGTTAAGACTCTTCACTATTAGTAAATAATGAGAGGATTGCCTCAGCTGATCTCTCTCTCTAATTCTGCGATGACATGATTTATTCATTCATTGGCACGCATCTGAGAAGCACTTAGGTACTGAGAGCTGTGCAAACCTGGGCGGCTGCAGAAAGATGGGTGGAATGTACGAGAAACAGCCTGGCAGGGAGGCACACCCATGCTCTGAGTTGGAAAGGGGAAGGGGGTCTCATGGGGCACTTGTAAAACCTTTTCTAGTAGAGATACATTGAACTTGATCCTTGCCACTGCCCACTGGCGAAAGAAAGGAGGTCGAGTGGATTCTGGGACTGGAGAATGTCAAGGGTGCTTTTCTGTACCACCTCATATGAGCCTCAACTAGTCCAGTTCAATTGAGATCATGGCTCCAGGGCTCAGCTCAGATCTTTTCATGTGAGCGTTCTTATAGTCCCAAAAAGATGTGAGAGAGAGAGGGAGAGAGAGAGAGCGCATGCCTGGAGCCTGGAAGATGCATTACTGGGATGTGCTAGCTGGCTACCCTGAGACTGGACCCTAAACCTGCAATTACCCGCCATGCACTCTCCAGCAACGCTTTCTCCTGTCAGCCTCCGTGTCCTTACCCGTGACTAGGCTGCTCCCCAGGTGCCTGCGAGGTTGGATGGAGGTAATGTGGTTTTAGAATGTATTGACACACCTGCCTTGTTCCAGAAAGAATTTGCAGCGCCTACGAGAGAATGTAGACACAGCACTTCGCACACTGCTTAGCATGTAATAGGTCCTCAATCAACGCTAGCCTTCCTTCCTAAGGAAAGCTCAGCAATTCCGTCGAATTCAATGTGGAGAGAATGCAGCGGACAAAATGAATTAGGGAAATGTAGATATTTTTAGAGAAAAGTAGTCTTAATAAGTAGACCACCTATTCTTCCAATAAAAAAATAATAACTCTGGAAACTGGGTAGCAATATGAAAAATGTTCCGATATAAATAAAAAGGCAGTGAAAATAAAATAAGATAAATTTTTAAAGGGGAAAAACGGCAGTGAATAGCAAACAGTACATTTGCATGAGGCTTTATGCAATATGTCTATCTAACAAGATGGAGAAATTTTCGCATCCCCTCCTGCCACCCTCTGTAGATTTTCCTGGGGTAAGGAAATGGCATTTGTTTGGGGAAGTCATTTGGGAAGAAGGACGCTAAAGGTGGAGGCTACCCCTTCCCACAAATGCCCACGCTTTGGTCAAGTTACTAACTTATGTACAGTTGCCGTTGGGGGCTTGCTGGGACTTCGAGGGAAGGGGGTGGACTTTGTATTCAGACTGATGGGAAGAAAAAAAAAAAAAAGCATGTGTACGGATACAGGATCATGGAAGATGCGGGAAGGAAACATTTAGAAGTTGTGAGAAGAGTTCAAACACTCTGGAGGCCTTGAGCCAGAGAATCGGGGGCCTGTGCTGACACCTGGGCTACATTTTTATACATGAACAAAGATGTAAGGAAAAAATGGAAATGGGTGATGTAGCAGGATGAAAAGATTGCGGTTGTTTTTCTAATACTTTTCCTGATTATGGCATACAGGGGTGCTGTGGAAAATTTGGGAAATACCGAAAAGCATAAGGAAGAGACACCACTGTTAATATCTTGGTGTATGTCACGTGAGTTTCCCTCCCACATATATGCGTGTTGGCTCGCATAACTGAAGGTGCACATGCACACTCGAATGCGTAAGGTTACATACATCAGATGTTCTGCCCTCCACGTTTTCTGCTCAGCCACATAACGTGAGCATTTCACGTGGCGTTACCATTCTTCTTTTCATTTTTAACGGCTGCATAGTATTCCACACTATGGGCGTGCACAATTTAACCAATTTCTTGATTTTGAACTTCACTATTCTAAATGATGCCCAAGTGCATATTATTACACCTTTGCATATGCATATATGGCTATTTCTTCAGGACCCATTTCTAGGAATAGAACTGCTGGGCCAAATATATTTAAAGCTTTCATCACACTGGGCCAAATTTCCTCCCACATATATTGCACATATTTTCTACAGCACCAGCCATGCCTGAATATATGCCCACTTCCTCCACATGCTCACTTAGCCCTGGGGATGGCCTTTCACTCCTGCCAATTTAATGAGTGAAAAGAGCGTGTCAGTGTTGTTTTGACTTTTGTTTCTTTGCTCACCGGTGAGATTAATTATTTTCATTTGTTTACG
This sequence comes from Corynorhinus townsendii, assembly GCA_026230045.1. Taxonomy (NCBI): domain Eukaryota; kingdom Metazoa; phylum Chordata; class Mammalia; order Chiroptera; family Vespertilionidae; genus Corynorhinus; species Corynorhinus townsendii. The sequence goes on along the minus strand of JAPDVU010000005.1, from coordinate 163,303,083 downwards.
CAGAATTGGACTTTATATTTCATTTTTTCATGAATTACATATTCATGTCATTTGCCCATTTTCTTACTGGATTTTCCTTTTTACCTTCTGCATTTTAACCATTTGTCTGCCATATATGCTGTAAATATTTTCTTGATGTATATTTTTAAAATCTGTTTATGGAGTTTTTGAAGCATACTAGCTTTTATTTTATTTAGTTAAACCTATCAATATTCTCTCCCTCTCCCTTCCTCTCTGAACTCAATAAAAATATATGTTAAAAAAGAAGTTTTACCTAGTATTTTCTTTTGGTTTCAATTTATCAGCGTTTAGATTCCCCTTCTCCTATCCAATGTCGAATGCCTATGTTTTTCCCCTTTTTTAATTGTTAAGATTGTCAAAGATTGTTTAGTATTCTTCTACTTTCTTTGGGCTTATTCTGTGGTCTTCTCCCTCACTTCTTGAGCTGAATGCCAAGTTCTTTTTTTTTTTTTTGCCTGATAAGAAAGTTGTTCAATGCTATGAATATTCCTGTGGGTAAATCCTTGGTGATATTCCATCAGTTGATACGTTGTATTCTCATTGTTAGTGCATTCACCACAGTCTGTAATTATAGTTTGTTTTGATTTAATCATTGACAAGAGTAATTGAAATTCCTCCTTTATCTCACCCAACATCCTTCTCAGCTCAACTTATCTCCTTTGGCTTTCTTGTTTTTTCCCCAAGCAGACAATGTCTTCTTAACTTCTTCCAATGATGCAAAATGGCTTCTTGAGGTGTTTAATTTTTTTCCTCCCCCACCTCCCCTGGAGTCCAAAGAGATATACCTTCATCAGAGGTCTCCTTTGATCTGTAACACTTTTTACAAAAATTTTAGTGTTTTTCCCCCCTATTGTTTGTCTTCAAGAAATTCATAATCTATCTAAACCCTTAAAAAATATACGGTATAAGCAATGCGCTGGCCTCCTTTCTGTCCTCCTAGATGATGGCTAACCCCCCTTTCAGTCTTCTTCAGGAGGATGGCTGAAGTAGGCAGCAGCCCACAGCCCAGTTTGCAGCTTGATGGAGGGATCTCCTCTCCACCAAGGATTCATTCTCCAATCAGGTAAGATACGTGGAAGAACTACAGTTCCCAGCATGCAGCCATACCGTGGTTCATCCACGTTCATTCTTTGGCCTACAGCGCCTCATTTGTGGGTCTTGAACTCCATGGTTTGGCATATGGCATTATTAGTGCACACACAGGCATATTTTCTGTTAAAAACTCAAGTGACTGTCCAAGATTGAATGCAGACAGAGGAAGGGGAAGGAGGAAGGAGGGCAGCAGTAGTCAGGGGAGGGAGTGAAGGGCAGGAGAAGGATGGCCACGGAACTTTCCGATTTCTAGCATCCCGGGGTCTCAGAGACAAGGAGACAACATGAAATCCCCTGCTACTTTTCTTCAAATGGTCTGTTTCATTAAAAAAAGTAAGGTAGGTCTCTCTTAGTCCAACTCCATCTGCTTTAGTTAGTGGAAATCCCTCTTTGGTTCTGTATTAGGCTGGTTAGCAATCCCAGTTTTTGGTGATTTTCTGAGCTTTTATCTCATATTTTCATCAGTACTTAGTGAAGAATTTAAATAATTTGCACCCAAGTATTGAGAAACAGATACCATTTTAATGAGTATTTTCATTAATTGTGATAATTTTGCTTCTGCAATAAATTTCAGTCTTGCTGCCACCTAAACCCAGCCCCATCATTTCTCTGCCTCCCGTCCTATCATTCTTCACCCCAGGCACCGAGAGTGATCTTTCTAAAGCCAAATCTCTTTGGATGGTTGGTCCAATCTAAATCTTCAGCTCAGCCATTCAAATACCCACTGAGCATCTGCTTGGTATAACATTTAGCTGCCAGTTCCTCTGGGGCTCTGGGGACAAGGGAGCCAGCTTGGTGCTTCCTCCTTGGGCCACCAGGCCATACAGTTTATCTGAGAACATTCAGGGCAAAGGAAGTTGGTCTTCAACTTCAGTGTCATCTCCTCCTCCTGCCTCACCCCCCAAAAAATAGTATTGCCAGGATAAGCTACATAACTTGGGGGACCCATTGCAAAATGAAAACACAGGTCCCCTTGTTGAAAAATTATGAAGAATTTCAAAGTGTCATTCACCCAAGGGCCCTCCTGAGGGTGGGGCTCCGAGTGACTGGGCAGGCCACACACACCATGAAGCCAGCGCTGGTGCTATGCTTAGACTGACAATCAGTTACCAGATGGCTGGAGCTGGAAAGGTTGAAAGAGATCATAGAGACCAAATCTAACCTCTTCACTCTTCATTCTTCACTTGCAGAGTTGGGTCTGAAGCTCAGATAGGACAATATCTTGGCTGAGAGCAAGTGAGAGATTGGGTTTTTGGTCTCTAGATTAGGAACATTTCTTTCTTCCATGCTGCCCACCAAGCTTTCTGTCAATCACTCAACCACACAGACACAGGGGTAAGGCCTAGGACATACCAAGCACTGAGCTCTAGTATTGATCTCCATTTCCTCACAGCACAGAGGATTTGGAGCCTGTGGTGGATTCCACCGAAAACCCACATGGAACATGATGAGGTCAATTTTTCTCTCTGGGCTTTAGTTCCCTCTTTTGCAATAGGAAGGTGCACTGAACCAGCTGGCCTTGAGGGTCCCTCCCAGGCCCAAATTGTGTGGAAACTTCAGAGAGGAGCCCTAGCCTGTTTGGCTCAGTGGATAGAACATTGGCCTGTGGACTAAAGTGTCCCAGGTTTGACTCCAGTCAAGGGCACACGTCTGGGTTGTGGGCTCAATCCCTAGTAGGAGGCATGCAGGAGGCAGCCAGTCAATGATTCTTTCTCATCATTTCTCTCTCTCTCTCTCTCTCTCTCTCTCTCTCTCTCTCTCTCTCTCTGAAATCAATAAGAATATATTTTTTTAAAAAAAAACTGCAGGGAGGAAAGTATTCTCACGGGACCCCAAGGGAACTCCCACCCCCACCAAGGATGTAGCTCTGGGCTAAGCAGTACTCGGGTGAAATTAAACTCTGCTTTCAACTAAATTTGCCAGTTTTTCAGCCAAAAATAAATAATAATAATAAGTATCACAACTACAAGCTGTTGCAAGCCAACCTGCCCTTAAACAGATAATAGGATTTGCATAAATTGGGTGCTGCTGAGGTTTAAATAATTCATCAACAAGGCAGGCTCTTTTTAATAGCCAAACAGAACTGCCAGACTTCAAGAAAGGATCAATGGCAGCCCACGTCCCAGGGATGTGAGCTGCATGCTCAGGATGGCCGGGGCTGCTGGGTGAGGTCTGGAGACAGGGCTCTGCATCCTGGATCCGCATGGATTCAGACACAGGGTGTGCTTTCCCTATTCCAAGGTACTGATGTGTTCAGCAAAGCTTGTTCTCAGAGTCAGGGTGAAGGGAAACACCCGAGTCCCTTTGAAAAAACATGAACGAACAGGAGACATCTCAGATTCCATCATCTTGGGGGAAAAGGAGAGGGATAAAGCCATGTGATGAATTGATGGGAGACAGAACCAGGGGAGTTCAAGTGCAGAGGATCTCAGTAACGGGAGACAATTTCACTGCCTTCAAACCCCTGAGAGGCCTAGAGAAGAGAATTGTTTGGGTAAGGCCCAAAGTTAGGGCCAATAGGAACCCCTGGGAAAGAGGTGTCAGGCTCTCTGGAGTTGCTGTCCCTCAACAGCTAGTGTTGCTTCAGGTGTCAAAGTCACCCATCCAAAAGGTCACCAGGAACACACCTGTAGTCAAGTGAAGTTGACTTCATGGCTCATTGCAACGAGGAAGAACACATTCCATGGGAACCATGAGGAGTGTCGATGAGAGGGTATGAGATGACTTAGTATAGGACTTGAGCCTCTGTTAGGTGCTTTGGGAAGGGTTCAAGGAGGTAAGGTGCGGAGTCTACTCAACTGCTCAGGAAGTGGAGATAATTCTACAGTTGTGTACTTGAATAAATTTTAAGGAGAAAAAAAAAAAAAACACAGCAAGGCTAAACCTGAAATAGGTAAAGGACAGAGTATCTGCAAGGGAGTGCTGTCTGGCACTTTGGGATTCGCACAGTGGCCTTGTTTGTGTCTCTGCCCATATGAGATTATAAAGGGCTCTTGCTTTTCTCTCATCTCATTACACTTGCGTAGCCACCCTGCCTGATGCCTGTGTTTTGTGAGGGTGTTTATGTCCAACAGAGAAACACCAGGTCATAACAGAAGGGTCCTTCTATGAGCCAGACCTAATGAAAGTGGCAACCAGTTCCCAGGTACCAGAGGCTGTTCTTCTCCTTCTCGCAGTCACACAAGAACATCCGTTTTGCAGATTAACGCCAATGTACTCTGACTCAGAATGTTTCATGCTGACTTTGCTGCTGTCCCCTTAAATGCATCCCTTCTCCAGACTCTCCACCTTGCTATGTGGAACCACCCCCCACACGGGGACCCAGGTGAGATTTGTACATCATCCTAGCCTCCTCCCGCTTCCTTATGTCCCCACCCAACATTTAATCCCACCACAAACCCTGCTGCTGTGCCTGAATATCAAACTCAACGTCCTAGAGGTCTACTGTCCTTGTTGGATCCTGTCTGCTCAGTAAAGTTTCCTTTGCCTTTTTCTGGATGTAGTGCTATCCTTCTTTATCTGCCCGCAAGGCATGTCAGTGACTTAGGGTTTCTTTCTACCTTGCACTCAAAGAATCCGCATTACTGTGATTTCACGCACATCTCTCCCGTGTCTGTCTTGCATCTCCATGAAATCTTCCCCCTGCATCATCCCCCCAGCCAATGCCCAGGGCAGCAAAGGCATAGTCCCGCCTTGAACCAAACAGCAGAAAGGAGGGTGGCACAGGGGACGGTGGCCACACGAGGATCCACACCAGACCTCCCCCTCGCCCCAATCTGCTTTGAGGCCAGACATGAAAGGCCTTTTTGGAGAGATGCAGGGAATTGTCATTAGAGCCTTTCTTCTCTTGATAATGACCCTGCCAGAACCAAAAGAAAGAAAGAAATTACAAAACACGTTGGTGTGCTATTTATTATAATACATGGGCTGCAGTGTATATATAATCATGAAAACCATCCTTCGACCAAAACTGCTACTGTCTTTGTGCTGGTTTTAATATTGTGTACTATCTAAAATTTTCTATTGATGGCTTCAAAGGGAAAAAAATCATAGAATTTTAGAGGAACCCAAAGCCATTTAATCTATCCTCAAAAAAAACTAAAATAAAAAAGCCAGTATCTAGTTATTCAGTACTTGCACATCTCTAGCAACCGTAAGCTCACTATCTCCTTCCTCCAACGTTCTTTCTTGAAGTCATACATAATCACAGCTCTCCCCCCTCCTATTTTGAATCAATTACGAAAGAAACAGGCGAGTCAGCGGTAGATAATAGATGAGCATCATTTCTCATAAAGGGGAACTGAAGCAGGCAAATTGGATATTAGGCCAGAAGGGACTTACTATGCCTCCCTCAAGTCTAGGACCAGCTTACAGGGAGAGGTGAGTCTCTGAGCAGCCTCCCACCTACCGGGTCCTTGGGGGACCCTGCTGCCTCACATCCCACATGGCCCAGAGGGTCCGGAATGTAGCACTGTGCTGCCTTATGAGTGTGGCATGTGGCCCATGCTCCACCCGACACAAGGGACCAGCAGGTTCAGACTCTCCCCATCTCCCCAGATGGGTGAGCCACTCTTCCTAAGGCTTGGGACCAGCAAGAGGCACAAGCCCAGTGGAAGCTTCCCCTTCAAACTTCTGAAGTCCTGTTGTGTGCTCCAATAGGAACCAGGAGAACGTGGTTCCGCCCTAGCGATTGCTTGAGCCAATCAGCTTGATTGCTTTCCTCCATTGACTGAAATCTGCTTCCATTCAAATCCACCATTGTCCCCAGTTCTGGGCTCCGTCTGAGGACAAGAAGCCAGGAATGGCACCCGCCACCACAGGCTCCATCGTTAGCAAACCCTAGTTCAAACCTTGGCTCTCGCACTGACTTATCATGTCTCTGTGGACAAATTTAAGCTGTTTTTCTGAGTCTCCATTTCCTCATCTGTGAAATGGGCGTGATGTTGGTCCCGCCCTCAAAGAGGTTATGGCTATTCACCAAGATGACCCACGTGAAGCATTTAGCCTGGAATATGGTAATGGCTTTGTAAATAATCACTGCTGATGTTATTGCCACATGGAGTTAGTGTAAATAGGGCATAATACAATACACAAAAAAGAGCTTAGCCCACCCCTGGGGCGACTCCTAGTGGCTTCTCTGGGTAATGCAAGAGGAAACAAGACCCAAACTTCACCCTTTACCAGCCACCATGGGGGAGATGTGGGCAGAGGATCATGCACGCATTCATGTGCTCATCCACTCACTTGCATGGGACATGTTCGGTCATTCATCTGATACTTGCTTCACTCCTTGCTCTCATTCAAGCCCTGTGCTAGGCCCTGAGGCCACAGAGTTAGTCGTTGCTGCTCTGCCCTTACAGAGCCCAACTCCAGCCAAGGTTTCAGGACAGAGCTGCAGAATAGAGCCCTTGAGACTCAAGGGAGGGGGGCGGGGGACAGGGGAGGGCACTTCCAGATGGTGTTCTTGGAGAGGCTTCCTAAAGGAGCAGAAACTTAAACTGAGCTTTGAGCAACGTCTAAAACTTGATGGTTGGTGTACCTGTTATTTATGCCACTGTAACTGCTGTGTAACGAGCAGCTCCAAAACTCAGGGACTCAAAACAAGGAGCATGCACTTTTACTCAGGAGCCTGTGTGAGGCTGGGAGGCTCTGTGGTCTGGGCTGGCACTTTCACATAGCTGGGTGTCGGCGGGCCTTCAGATGGGCCAAGAGGGGTAACATGGCCCTTCTCCACATGTTTCTCATCCTCCAGCAAGATGATCTGGGGATGGCGTGCAGGGGAACACCGAGGAGCAGAGTGAGAGCGGCTGCAGTGTGCAGGTGTGTTCAAGATTGGGCTGTGGCCCTGACCGGTTTGGCTCAGTGGATAGAGCGTCAACCTGTGGACTCAAGGGTCCCGGGTTTGATTCCGGTCAAGGGCATGTACCTTGGTTGCGGGCACATCCCCAGTAGAGGGTGTGCAGGAGGCAGCTGATCAATGTTTCTCTCTCATCGATGTTTCTAACTCTCTCTCTTCAACTCCCTTCCTCTCTGTAAAAAATCAATAAAATATATTAAAAAAAAAAAAAAAGACTGGGCTGTGTCAATTCATTGACATCCCGTGGCCATCAGAAGTGAGATGGCCAAGGCCAGTGTCAGGAGGGAGGACCCCGCCCGCCCAGTTGCAGAGCACAAGGAGAGGAGGAGAACAGGTTTTCGTGCAATCAGTTCACACAAGAGGAGTAACAAGAACAAACAGAGGCAAGGCTGAATGAGCCTCGGGGTAGCTTTTCCTCTCCACCCTCAATCACCACAACAGCGGCCACTTCCTGAGCATCCACCGTGTGCCAAGCACAGGGTCAGAGGCACAGCACAACAACCCTGCAGGCAGACATTCCTCTTTCACAGACGAGCGATCGAGGTTAAGGGATAGAAGAGTCAGGATGCAAACCCTCGTCTATCAGACACAAAACTCTGTATACTTTTGACCACCTCCCACTACCTTTCACACCATTAGGAGTCAATAAGGGAATTAAAGATTGAACCCAGATGGTCAAGGACCAGCAGTCTACCCTGGGTCCCACCTTTTGTAGGGGCACAACCCTCTCTAGGGAGCCTCGCTTTATTCCAGAGCTTGCTTTTCTCTCCACCACCAAGACCCTCCCTGCACTCGCCATCTTCACTTAGGCATCCCTATTTGAGCTTAATTAGGTCTGCGCTCAGCGCATGAGTTTCCGTAAACTTAATGGGCTCTAAAAGGGAAAATAGAGATCTTTCTCACCAGGTGTTCATTGCATTCCCAAGTTGTCCCCGCTGCACTTGCAGCCTCATTTCCAAGTTCCATCTGGTTAATGGGTGCAGGTGAGAGGGAGCAAGGTGCCGCATACCCACCCATGTGCCCCCACCTCTGCCCCATCCACAGCACACCCAGCTGCTCCCTGCTCCCCAGCAAAGAAGATGGGAATGAAATGAGAACCTTTCCAGACCAACTTCAAACCCAAACAGACCAAATCTCATCCCTCACATCTGTCCATAGACATCTTTGCAAAAGGCAGGAAGGATGAGACATTCTTGAGTCCCTACTATGTGCTAAGTGCCGCACCTACCCTCGCTCTCGATTCATTCATTGAGCGAATTGACAGTGTGTGGATTCTGGGGTGAGTTCACACAACTAGGCTACTTGCTGGAGATCCCTCTGCACCTCTGTTTCCTCACCTGAAGCTGGGGATGAGTATAGTGTTCACCTCAAAGACTGTTTGTTGTGAAGCTTAAATAAGTTAAAACTTATAAGTGCATAAAGCAGTTCCCGGCTCATGATAAGGACTCAATAAATGTTTGTCAGCAGTATTATAAGTAAGGTTTCTCTCACCCTCACAATTCTGTAAGACAGGACCCTTCCTCATTTAGAACTAAGAAAATAGATTTGAGGGGTAAAGTAATTTGCCCCGAATAACCGAACTGTACAGATAATAACTAATGATGAGGTTTAAATCTTCTCCACCAGCAAAGCTCCTTGCCTGTCCACCACACATCACCCCCTCCCCTCTCTGTGGATGAGGTGAGCATAAAGAACGTGGTCTGTAATGCAACCAACTGCATTTTCTCTAAGGTGACAGCAAGGGAGACCTCCCAGGAAGCGGCCCATGGAGGGTGGAGGTGGCCTCAGCCTGGTTTCTCTTCCCCTTGGTTCTCTCTGTCCCACAAGGCCACCCAGTGCCCAGTCCCAGGACATGGCAGTCCTACTCATCCTCAGTCTGAGATGAGTAAACGGTGATCCTCACCCTGAATCCCTTCCTGTGCCGAGGTGGGAGCCGATCCTGCCTGGGTTCGGGGCCGGCCTGGTGGATAAGGAGCCATTGAGTGGGCTTTCAATGAGCACGGTTCACAGAGCGTGGAGAGGGGGAGAGGAGCCCCAACCAGCAAGTGCAAAAGGCCAGAAAGTGAGGGATTTAGACTTATCCCCAAGGCGGGTCAGGGAAGTGGTTAGTCCAGGGGATAAAGTGATGGGGCTGTGGGAGTGGTGGACCATCCTAAAGGGCCCTGAAGCATAAGGAAAGGCATGTGGGCCTCATCCTGGGCTCCACCCAGGGGTACGGGGGGGTTAAGCAGATGAGGAGACACAATCACAGCTGGGATTTAGAAAGCTCCGTCCCTGGAGGCTGGTTTGAGGCTGCAGATATTAAAGGGAAATTCACTGTGGAGGGTCTTTCACAGGTCAGGAAACAGATCGGCACTGCACACGTCTAACCTGTTGAGCTTTCCCACTGATGTTAGGAGTTTGCAAACTACAGGGGCCATGGGCTCAAGGCCCCCTGCTGCCTGAGTTTGTAAATAACATGTTTTTAACAGTCACTATCCATTTATGTCTTATTGATGGCTGCTTTCATTATATAGTGGTGGAACTGAGTCATTGCAACAGAGACCGTCTAGCCTGTAGATCCTAAAACATTTACTATCATACCCTTTACAAAGAACGTTTGCCAATACCTGTGTTAGCGGGAACAACCATTATGCCCATTTTATGCATGAGAAAACGGAGGCTCTGAGAGGCAAGGCAACTTGCCCAAGGTCACACAGCTTGTGAGTGGAAGCAGGGAGATGGAGAAGGAGGCCTGTGACTCTGGTAAGGTGAACCCTGAATGCCGACACCAAACCCACGGCAACAGCCCTTTGCCATCTTCTCGTCCCCTGCCGCCCACTACCACTGCGGCCAGCCAAGGGGACTCAGGCGCCTCTCTGTCAGCCAGAGCCCTTGCTCTGGTCCCCAAACCAGCATCAAATGACTAATTTAAAATCTAATGCTTCCACCCTGTCCACCCAGCCGCCCCTTCTTCAGCTTATCGCATCCTATTCAAGTCCAAAATAAATTATTTCAGCTCTGTGGCCTTTGGATAAAGAAAAAAAATGAAATTAAAAAATATAAAGGAAGAAGGAAAAGCTTTGAAGGGAGAGCCTGCCTGCCTGCCTCACTTGCCCACAGTCCCAGCCTTTGTTCTAAGCCGGCACCGATAACCTCAGGGGATGCTGCCCACGGCTGGAGGACAAGAACCACCGTCCTCCCAACCCTGGGTCCAGGCGACGTGACAGAGAGATGAGAAGATTTTAGGCACCAGGTGGTCCTCCATCTCGCTCTGATTTGACAAAGCCTGTTCTCTTCAATAGACCAGACTCCCATGTTTCCAGGGCGCTAGGGTTGCTGGGGAGAGGAATGAAGAATATCAATTGATAATCATTCATTTACTCCTTAAGGGCGTGTTTCGTACCTGCAGGACCTGCGCCCAGTGCTGGGCTAGGCACTCGGCATGCAGAGAGGAGCAGCTGAAAGGAACCCTGCTGGTGTGCCCGCTCTCATCAACCCATCCAGCCCGCTGCACTTCACGGTTTGCAAAGCCCTTTCGCGTCCGCTCACACAATCATTACAAGGCTCGCTTTGTAGATGGGGAAACTGAGGCTTGAAGAGGTCAAGTGACTCCCCCAAGGTCACACAGTAGGTGGGTGGCTGAACTTCTCAAATGCTTCTCCCATCAGAGTCGCTGGCAGCGTAATAGAGTGAGTAAAAGTCTGGCCAGACTGACCTGGTTTGCCAGCTGAGCAACTTCAGCCAAACTTTTTAGCCTCGCTAAGTCTCAGTCTGAAAAGGGGAAATAAAACCTGTCTTGTGGGGACAGGAGAGGGTAAAAATGAACAACAACAAAAAGAGATTTTGTTATTGAAAAACTAAGAAGGAAATACAAACTGCACTGAATGTCTAGCAGAGATGAAGCTCATTGAAAACATCACATTAGTATTAAATGATGGATCAGCCGTGGTCAGGTGGCTCAGTTGGTTGGAGCATCGTCCCGTACCCCAAAATGTTGCAGGTTCAATTCCAGGTCAGGGTACATACCTAGGTTCGGGTTTGATCCCCAGTTGGGGCACCTATGGGAGGCAACCGATCAATGTTTCTCTCCCCATCAATGTTTCTCTGCCTGTCTCTCTCCCTCTCTCTCTCTCACACATACACGCACACACCCGGCATGCAATCTTCCATGTACACTGATGCACACAGCCCTCCTGCCTGCAGGCACAGCCTCTCCTTGACCTTCCAAATGTTCACCTCTCCGCCCCTGCACACACACTTGGGACCCAGATTCCATAAAATCCAGACATCAATCACCCAGCCAGCCAGCCAATCTCCACATCTGCCTTCCAGCTCTAGGAACACCTGTCTGTCTACCCCCATGGACTCACGACCACAGGAGAACCCTAGGCACGCAAACACTGCAAGCTGTGCCATCACCCACTTCTCCACCCACCTTCCTGCGGTATGACTGCCCTCTCACTGTCATGCTCCTCAGCCACCCACAGTGGAGCGCCTGCTGGGCCGGCCCTGGGCTGGGTGCTGGGAAGACAGTGAGAGAGTGCACAGCCTGTATGCGGCAATAAGGAACCCTCTCCCAGCCCCGGATGTTTCCCTCCAGGAGTAAGAGTGCAGTTAGTATAGCTCCTGCCCTCTCTATCTCTTTACTCTCTCTGCCCCAGGGACGTGGGGAGACTTACTGCATCTGATGTGTGTTGGGAAGAGAAACTGAGCATGCTCAGCTCAGCCTCCTTCTTGGGAGCAAGTTTGAGCTCTAAGTGCATAGTTCTCCACTCCTTCTGGCCCCAAACCCTGCCTGGAAGGCTGCCATGTTGGTCGGCATGCCTTGCCCCATCCTCAAATGGGTGGATAAGCCTTCCTAGGGTCTGTGAGCAGAGCCTGCCGGCCCTCTCACTAAGCCTCAGAGACCCCAATAACATACTTATCAATTCATCCGGACAATTTACATCCATCGCCATCTGACATACACGTCTCCATTCTCATCTAAACCCACTTCGAGGTACGCTCTGCCCCCCTATCAACCCCATGTTGTAGATACATATGCCCCCATCCTCCAAGCACCCAAACCCACAACCTCGCTCTACATTTTCTTCCCGACCTCTGCTCCATGGCCCCTCAAGAAGCCCCCACACTTTTCAAAAGTCTTCCTCCCACCCACCGAGTATCTCAAAGCCGGTCATCCCTCTGCCAACACAGGCAAACCCAGGTCATGCCACGAAGCAATGCTGCATAGCGTGCCAGATTTTTCACTCAGCTCCCAGTTAGATAACTAGCAGGACTATCTTCCTAGCTAATGGCGGGGCGGGGGGGGGGGGGGGAAGAGGATGGTGGGCAGAGGGAGGCAGATCAGGTGGGCTCAGTTGCTGCCAATATGCATTTAAATGGCCGCACCTAGGAGGAAAATCTAAATAAGAGCTGAAGGGAGGCTGGGCCTTAGGGGGAAATCTCACTGTAATAACTGTATGAGGCGAAGCAAATCAACAGAAAGCTGTACACCCGCTTGGGGAGAGAGAGAGAGAAGATTCTACTGTAACACGTGTGCTCGGAAACTTATTGGAATCTTTGCACTTTTAATATAATGGCATTAGCGTCACGGTTCCTTATATATAAACTCACCCGCCACACGGAATGAACGGAGAACTATTTCCCAGTGTGTGATGCTTGCATGTGGGTGCGGGAGAGGCTTAATGATCGCCTTTTGAATCTGGGTGATGTCGTGCAGCCCTGAAATGCAGATGGAGATTTCATGTGAGGGGAGAGCAGACCTAGTTCAAAGCCAGGCTGCACCACTTAAAAACTAGGCGACCTAGGTTGCCATATCTCGGGGAACATCCACAAAAGAGAGATAATGATGCATACCTCCCAGAGCCGAACTGAGGATTCAATAAGGTATATAAAAGTGCTTGGCAAATAAAAAGCACTTAATAAATGTCATTAATAGCCCTGGGCTTGACTCCTGCCTCTGATACTTACTAATTGAGTGACCTTGAGGAAGTTCCCTACCTTAATTTCCTCCACGTAAGAAGAGGATAATGACAGTCCTTACCACGATGAATGCACACAAAGTTCTTAAAACAACACCCACACTTTGTATGTGCTCAATTCATGTGAGATTTTATCATTGGCATCATCATCACCATAAGTCAAAGATGCTGACGTGTAGGAGAGGTGGAAACCAGAGAGGTGGGAGGTGTCTGGGTACCACTGATGTGGCAGGTGAGAAAGCCTTGGGACAGAGCAGCTGAAAGGGCTGAATCAGAGCAAGAGGATTCGGAGGGGCCTTCTGGTCATTGGCTTGGGCTGGTTGCCAGGTGCAAAGCAAGGTGACTGTTTCTCTCTGTGATCCTCAAGGGTTCTTCTGCATGCCAGGCCACAGCTGCACATATGTGTTTGCACTGGCAGGGGCACCCAGGAAGAAGGAAACACCCTTTCGGTGCGTGACAAGAAGACTTCTCCCAAAGATAAAGACCCAAAAGCCAACCCAAGAACAAAAATTGGTGAGAGACGAGACAGCTAAGTCAGAGGTTGTGGCAAAAATGTAAACTCCCAAGGTATCTGCAGAAATCTTGAGTTGTATGGACTTCTAAAGAGTATGAAATGAGCCAGCTCTTAGGCAACCAAGAAATTCCATCTCACGTCTGTGATAGGAATACGTCTACAAAAGACTACCGAGAAGGGAATATACCAAATTATTAAGAGGTGGTCAGACACTTAGGGATGACATTTTTTTTCTACCTTGCTTTTCTCTAATGTTTCTAAGTTATCAACAATGAATACATTTTATAAATATTAGAAGTAAAAGTCATAAAGGGAGATTCCACACATTTCTGCATTTCTCCTGATCTGGACTGAATGCATGAGAGAACACAACAGGCTCCTCCCTGTTGCAGACAGCACACTCCTAACGTCAGACGTTACACTGGGCACCACACATCACACAGCTGGGCTGTCAGCACCAACACTTGCGCACCTTTGACACGTGTGCATCTCCCTGCATCCATAGCCTGTGCTGCTGATGTGTGAATAAGTCCTGATCCTAAGCACGGGGTCAGTACTTATCCCTGCTATGTTTCCTTTGGTTGGATTCCAGCTCCCATTGGAAGCTGCCAAGACCTTTGCTGAGCCTGAGTAGGTCTTCCAAAACATTCATGGGCCCTCCCAGCATCTTTTCCCTGGGAAATCGGGATATGTCCGCCACCCACATCTCCTTTTCTTCATTCAGTCATGATGTCTAACACTCACTGAACACGTCCCATGGGTCAGGTCCTGTTTTAAGAGCGTTGTGTTGTGGGCAGGCTCTGTGATTGCAGTGCAGACGGTGAGGAACAGGCACTTCCTGGCAGAGAGCCTGGGGCACTATGGTTAAATGTAGTCAGTGCTTTAGGTGCTACGCTGCCTTTCCTCCTTGGAAACTTGGGCAAGGTACCTCTCCACTCAGCTCTCCAGTTTCCTCATCTGTAAAAGGAAGCTGAAATAACACCTACCGTAGAGAGCTAGGGGGATGGTGGAATGAGTTAACACAAGCAAGGCATTTAAAAGAGTGCCTGGCACCTAATAAGTGTTCAATTAATGTCAATTATTATTATTATTATTATTATTATTATTATTATTATTATTATTGGAGGATATAATGAGACACAAAGGAAGGAACTCTTCAGAGAGGCGTTGAAAGCTTAGTTTAGGAGGAGGAGCAGGCCTTTCCTATAAGTAAGCAGGGCAGCAGGAGCCCAGGCCCAGAGGCAGGAAAGCTTGAGGTAGCAGGTATCTTCCCTCCCCTCAGGGCATTTAAGCCCAGAAGTGGGAGCGGCCTCCCCTGCTGACCTGTACAAACCATCTTAATTCGTGGCCCCTGGGGTGAGATGGCACCTGAGACTCTCCAGGTTTTAGCTCTGTTTAGCGCTGGAAGAGCGCAAACTTCTGCTTCAAAGAGAAAAGGCATTTGAAAGGCTTATGGAAGGGCTTATGAGCCTTCTTGTACATCAAACACGTCTTACAAAGCAACATTTTGATGAGTTAAGTGCAAATGAATCAGAAACACAAGGATTAACTTTCCCTTGAAATACACATAGGTTTAAAGATTAAGGGGAAATTGCCTGGCAAAACGTGCTTTGGGTTAAAACATTACAAAGCAGTTCAAGTCGGTTCCTGTCTGCCACTTCCCCTCTGTTATTAGTAGAAATAATAACAATAATAATAGCATCAAAACCACTCGATATTCATTCAGCTCACTTGAGACCTAGGGGAGGGATCTAGGTCGGTACATAAAAAAATTAAACTGTAATGATAGAAATAGAAACCCATGCAAGAAACTAAGAGGGTGTGGCTGACTGAGACTGGCAGCTATCCATCAGACCAGCTCCACCTCTCTCTGCAGCTCACAGCTGTGATTCAGCCAATGGAACATGGGCAGAGCAGGCTGTGTTACCTCCAGACCTATGTTCCTCTGTCCTCTCTCATGTGCTGAGCATGCAACCTTGGAGGTCATGTGTTGAAGATGATAGTCTTTGTCAATCCCACCACCAGAGGACTTGATGTGAGCACAAAATAAACTCCTATTGTGTGATGCCAATTAATGTGGCCAAAGTAATGACATGGTAGTCCTAAGCCTGGACCTCAAAAAGCCATGTGTACTTCCATTCATTAATCCTCTGTAATAACCATGAGAACGTGCCTAGGCTCTGCTGATGGAGGGTGAGAGACATACACCCCAGTTGCCCAGGGTGGCAGCTGACCAACCATCAGACATGGGAGTGTGCCCAGCAAAGACTAACACACAGCTGAGCTCCAGCTAAATGGACAGTCCCAGATCATGAGCTAAATAAATGCTCGGTGTATTAAGCCACTGAGATTTGGAGAGATTTGTTACACAGCATTATTATGGTAATCTATAATTGATATACACATCCATACTGCAAGGGAGGCTGGGAAAACAATCTCGTCTTTTCAGCTTCAATAATGAGAAAGAATAATGGCTACTGGATAGGCAACCAACAGAGTCTGCCATAGCAGCCAAGAGGAATGACAAATATCCAAGAGGCCAGGGGAAGGTGATGATAATGCCAAATGCTTCTATATAATTCTTCAAAAGGGATTGACCAGTGGGTGAAGGGTTAAGCAGGGAATGAGATCGAAGTAGCCAAGTCCTTATGCAGCCAAGATTTATCAGGTCTCTCTGCCTGAGTTGTGATGATAAATACATCAGGGACTGTATTATCAGCAAGACAATTGCAAAATCAGGGGACAACTCACTGTAATACAGAATTCATGAACCTCTGGAAGTAGTCTGTATTAAGGCACTTCTCCCAGGTCACTTCAGCAGAGTTTGAACATTCACATTCTAATACAAGATCCATCTTTGAGCTGAGTCTCCATACTTGGCAAATCCCCATGAGAGCCCACACAACTCACCCTGGGCACAGTCTACATCAACCCTCCAGCAAAAAGGGCAATTGAAGCCATCTTTGGCTGGGTCTTCCACAATTCCTTGTATGTGTGTCGAATTTTCTATTTCCCAGTAATCCCTATGATCTCTTTGAATCCTTCCCTCCACCATACGAG
Source organism: Corynorhinus townsendii (assembly GCA_026230045.1). NCBI lineage: Eukaryota > Metazoa > Chordata > Mammalia > Chiroptera > Vespertilionidae > Corynorhinus > Corynorhinus townsendii. The sequence goes on along the minus strand of JAPDVU010000005.1, from coordinate 163,286,573 downwards.
GTTGATATTAACCCTAATCTCAGATGAGAACACTGAGGGCTGAGAAAGAGTTAAAGGAGAAAGCTCTATTTCTGCCAAGCAGCTCTAACCTGGTCTCCCTATGTCTTTCTCCTTCACTTAGTTTAGGTCCTTGTTCAAACAGCACTTCCTCAAGAAGAACTTCTGGAACCACTCTTTCTAAATTGTCACCCTCATGCCTTTCCCTTACTCTCTCTTTTATTTTTGTTAATAACTCTTAGCACTACCTGCCAGGGCATCACATATTTTTCTGTTGATCTTTAGTAGCTCTCCTCAATAATAATTCAAGCACTCCAAGAGTCAGAGCTTTGTTATGTTCACAGAGCTCCTCCCCAGGCCTATGACAGTGACTGACACTAAGTAGGCAGTTAATAAATATTTATTGAAGATAGAATGAATGAATGAATAGTGGATGAATGAATGAATGAATGAGTGAAGATAATAATCAGGTTGACTTTTTCATTCCACACCTGGGGAAGCACAGAGTCCCCCAGAGTCATCTTAATTCTGACCTCTTGCTTGTTCAGAATTTGCTCTATTAATGGAACATCTTCCTTCTGCTCATATTCTACCTTTATTTATCCCACATCACCTAGACCCAAGGAGAACTCAAATCCTTCCACATCCATCGCCAGAAATGTTTCATGCACACACAGCATTCTTAAACATCATCAACTTCACTGATCACTTAGAGAGGGGAGTTAGAGAAGGAATTTATATTATATGAATATAAACAACTTTGCATCAGACATCATCATTTTTAATATGTCCTCTGGTCTCACTTCATCAAGGAATTGTCACCAGCTGCTTCTCCCAGTTCCCCCATCCCTTTCACCACTTAAAGCTCCCCCAGGTCCTCCAGGCTGAGTTTGAAAACATTGAGTTAATAAAATGAAGTTTTATTCTATGGAAATGTCTTTCAATGGTAAATTAGCACTGCCAGAGAAGCTCTGTCTATAAAACTTACAAAAATAGAGAGGAAAATGAAAGCAAAAAAAAAACCTCATAACTCAAGGAGCCTTGTGACCCCAATTTGAGAAACACTGGGCTAAACTGTTTGAATTATAAATAATTCAAAGGCCATATCACCCAGCTTCCTTGTTAGATAGATGAAAGAGGTGAAACCAGAGAGGGGCGTGGCTTGCTCCAGGTCACACAGCAATGCAGATTTGAACCTGAACTCCAGGGGTTAGTTCTTGATACTACTTTCTCTTCTGATTTATCTCCAAAACTAATCTCCCTAATCTGCCTAGAATTACAACCTTCTTCTACTTCATTGTTTGCTGGGTGGTTTGGTTTATTTGAAGGAGGCAGGTATTTTATATATATATAATTTTTTTCCTGAGGAATGTAGTTCCCCAAACTCATTAAAGTAGCAGGTTTCCAATGCCTTTCAAAAATTGATCACCTCCTCTTATCGTTGAAGAAAAATGACAGATTGGTACAAAAAGAGATGTTTCAGTCTACCTCTTTCTGGCAGGTACCCAACGAAACTCCCACCAAGAGAAGCATGCCTTGATATGACCCTCCCAAGCTAAACCTTTCCCACAGCCAAACAAATGTCTTCACTCTCACATCAGTCACCCATGTATTCCTTTGACAAGTATTAATTGAGCTCCTATTGTGTACCAAAGTCCCTCTGAATCAGGAACCTGAGTCTCAGAAAGAGATAGGGACTTGCCCAAGGTCACAGACCCAGTAAGTGGCAGAGCCCAGATATAATTAGAATAAAGTGACTTCTTTTATTTGAATTCTCCAGGTTCTTGGAAGCAGTTTAGAGCAAAGATCCCATGTGAAACTGGTCGATGGATCTGGAGGGAGACATACCCTTTAAAGTAATAAACAAGAAACCATTTATAAGGAAAGAAAAACTGAAGAGGAGAAAGTAATGAATCACCATTGCAAGTCGGCACAAAAAGAAAAATTAGTTCATAAAAATGCAGTTGGATAAATAATAGGTTATTTCATCATGTAAATATATCCCCAAAATAACTTTATTGAAACGAAAACATCTATCCCAGTCTAAACTATTCATCACACTAACATATATCTAGAATCCTAACAAATTTATGAAAATGCTATATTCCGTAATCTTCCTGATCCCATGCAAATAAATAGTTGTGCTTCGGCTGTCTCATTACGAAATGATTAATCACAGTTGCCAAAAGCAGCCAAGAAGCTAATTTTGATTTCTCACGTTGTGGGTGGCACTTGGGGAAGTCTCCAAAAACTGAATATCAGACCTTCTGGAACGAAGATCTCAGTATTCTGCCTCCCCCAATCTGGACCAACCTGGGGACGAACCAGCATTATAACTGTTAAAGTGGGTATAGCTTTTTCCAGCTAAAGAAATTCAAGAGCTTCTTATTGGACAGAACAAATCAGGAGAGGAAGGATGGAAACTCATATTCACTGTAGTTATTTTATCCTCTCAGCATCCCAAGAGATGAACTACCGTGATTGACTCCAGATGAGGAAATTGAGGCTCAAATTTCTCCAAATCATCGTGAAGTTGGCTTAGCAGTAAGGTGACCAACTTGTCTAAGTTTGCCCAAGACTTTCCTAGTGTGAGTGTTGGAAGTCCCACAGTCTTCCCACAGTCTGGAAACCTCCTCCTATGTTGACCAACCTAGAACAGTTGGTTACCATACCCACTGACTCAAATGTGGGTTTACCTGATTTCAAAGCCTCATGCTCTTTGAATTTGTACATCATCACCTCCCTTTAGCAATCTCAGAGGACATACTTTGGTGGCAAGTACTCTTTGGGCTTGGAGACAGAGGACAGGACTTGAATCCCAGTTTGGCTTCTAATCCTAGAAGCTGTGCACCCTTGGGCATCGCTCCTAAATCTCAGGCCTTCTATTTCCTCAACTGTATAACATAGGAGAATGAAAGAGGAGATCAGACTGTGATATCTACACCTTCCTCCAGCTCCACCATTCCCTGAGTCTAACTGGCTCTACCTGTCCCCTGCCCCATGCCCTGTACAGACCATCCTAGACCTAACAGTGGGGGCAATAAAACTTCTTTCATCTCTGGTTAAAATCCCGTTCAATTGCCTTGATAATTAGAAGAAGAAAAAAAACTTAAACTTTTACTTTAGAAACCCCATTCCATTTTTTCCATCTTTCAAAAGAGCTTATTTTGGAAGAGAAGCTAGTTCCTGTAGGAAAAAAAAAAGCAAGTTTTCTGGCTGAAATTGTGAATTTTGTAACTGCAAGCTCTTTCAAAGGCAAGGAGACAGATTGTAACAGGATGGTTGCTAAGGAGACAATTGTATTTAAATGATCAGCTCACAATAGACCCAGCAAAGATATTGATTAGATGTGAGAGGGTAAAATTATATTCTTCAAAGGGGGGGGGGCGAACTTGAGGATCTGGCTAGAGGTTCACCCTTCCTGAGGTGGAGAGAGGCTGGGAACGTACAATTTTCCTTTGTTTAATTGGAGATGCTAAAAACAGAAGAGACGCTGCTTGCTTTACATTCTCCACTGCAGTCTCTCTCTCAAGTTAGCTGAAACTAGAGAAGCAAACAAATAGAGAAGGGAAGTTGTGGTCAGTATGCAACTAATGGGTCAAAGGGACCTTTTGCTAACAGTCCTGATGCCAGCACCTATAAGAAACTAAATATTATACTAGAGGCACATACTACTTTCTACATAGGGGAGCATTTTTCTAAGTAATTCCTTGTTTAAGCCCTATGGTACCCCAGTCAGGTTAGTATGATCATTTCCATTCTACAGACAAGGAAATGGAAAAGGATTAAATAAATTGTTCAAGATCTCTTAAATAGCACGTGGCACAGCTGGGATTTGAACCCAGGCACCTGTCACCAGAATCCATGCTGCCACCTCTGCATCAAGTTGCCTCTGTCCAAGGTTTTGGCATAAGAATTCTAGAGCCCATAGACAAGCTCCAGAAAAAAAAAGTGTCTTCAATCAAAAGTGGCCAGTGGAGATAGAAAGATATGTATTACTCAAGCCTGGAGAGAAAGCAAGATTGGATTAAGACATAACTGATAACATTTAAAGACAAGTGATTAATTTTAACACATTATGTCTAGATGTGATTCCAGTCTCTTTCAACCCTGTAGGAAAGGAATAGCATTGTTTGACTTAGAGGTTGTTCAATAGCTCAGGCAAGAAGAAGCCTCAGAAGGCTCAGGGCAGCCAGCAGGAATGGACCAGAAACCAACACTTCCGGCCACAGGGCTTTTGCTTCAGCCAGGTTCCTCCCCTCTTCCCCAGCCTAAGGTGGCTGGCACCTCCAGGTCTTACCAGGCTTATCTTCCAGGGCCCACTATTGGTTCTCTTTGTTCAAATGGAACCAAGAGAGTATTGGTCAGAGGCAACCAATTAGTGGACCAGAAGACTACTAATTGGTTGGTTCAAAACTTGTGAGGTCTTGAGCAGAGATAAGGAATGCAGAGTACGGATTGTGTCCGCCCTTTACTAGACTGTTATTGACGTGTGTGTTCAAATGTGTTAATACTTGCTTCTATTTCTGCAACAGTAGAGAGTTGAGCCAGGATATCTGCGACACTGACCTTAGATTTCTTGTGCATATTTTTTTTAAATCAATGATTCCAGATCAGTTTAAGTCCTTACTGGCAATGAACAAAAGAATGGTATAAAAATCAAAGGGAGATATCAATTAACTTTCAAACCATCAACAAAGATCCAGTGAGCCGACAGATTCAATTTCAAGAAATAGAAGATTATATCTATTATGTAGCGTTTCATAGATAACCAACAGAAGAACTCACTGCTTATGGTAGCAAGATGTGGGAAATGATTTAAATGTTTTTTGTTTTGTTTTGTTTTGTTTTTAAATATATTTTATTGATTTTTTACAGAGAGGAAGGGAGAGAGATAGAGAGCTAGAAACATTGATGAGAGAGAAACATCGATCAGCTGCCTCCTGCACGCCCCCCACTGGGGATGTGCCCGCAACCCATGCCCTTGACTAGAATCAAACCCGGGACCCTTCAGTCCGCAGGCTGACACTCTATCCACTGAGCCAAACCAGTTTCGGCTTAAATGTTCATTAAAAGGAGATTGGTTTGCCCTAGCTGGTTTGGCTCAGTGGATAGAGCATCAACCTGCAGACCTAAGGGTCCCAGGTTCCATTCCGGTTAAGGGCGCATGCCCAGGTTGTGGGCTTGATCCCCAGTAGGGGACATGCAGGAGGCAGCCAATCAATGATTCTCTCTAATCATTGATATTTCTATCTTTCTCCCTTCCTCTGAAATCAATAAAGATTTCTTTTTTTAAAAAAAAGAAGATTGGTTTAAAAAATTATGATACATTCATGTGCATATAGCATCCATCCATTCAAAAGAATGTGGTAGATATGAAGAAACTAATGTGGACCATTGGCCAGGGTATAATAAGTAAAAGTGCACAATAGTGTGTTTTAGGAAAAAGCAAGAATTTATCAAGATGTGTTACTCGAACAGAGTGCCTCTGAGGGCTGCAGAAGAAATGGCGCTGCTTCTGGAGATTTTGCAACTGAGGGTCAGGGATAGGAAGGAGGAGCCTTGGTTTTCACTGGTTCTATTATTTTTATTATTATCATGCATTACCTCTTAAAATAAAATTTCCTCAGTAGATTAAAGATGGTAGATAGATGATAGAGATATATCCACGCATGTCACATATGTGTATACATATATGTATGTGTGTATCCACATGCACAGATATAACTATAGATACGGCTACAGATACGTCCCCTATGTTCCTGGAGTGTCCTTCCCCTAGTAGAGCCCTGAGCAAGGCGGAGCATCTCTCATCTTCAGCTTCCTGCTCAGAGCTTCTCTCTGGTTGTGCGAAGCCCCTTCCTTGTGTTTTACTTGATGCTATTTGACCCTCAAAACAACCCTTTGAGAGAAGAAGCTTGGGGTCCATTCTCTCCATTTTACAGACAAGGAAACAGCTGTGTCTTCATACATCCAGGAGCCTGGGGAGTCTAAGTTCTCCATATCCCAGTGCTCCTTCCACTGAACAGAAACCTGCTTAGCAAGCTCTTCCTTTTACTCAGCACTGGAGGTTCAGCCACCTAACTCCAACTTAAGCCCTCTACTGCCTTCCCACAGCCCCAGTCCCACCCCTGGGCTCCATGGACCCCCTTCCCCAGCCTCAACCAGATGGATGGCAACTGTGTTTATTTATTTCTCAGATGCCTCCCCCACTCCTAATGTGAGCCCCTCAGCCAATCACCTCTTACTCCAATCTCTACCCCGTGTCCAGCGCCATGTGTCTGGCACCTAGAAAATGCTCAGTAGATATTTGTCAAATAAATGATTCAGGGAACAATCATTCCAGAGCCTGGTAGCTTCATGTGATTTGAGTTATTGCATTTCTTTTCCCCCCATCTAGAAAGAAAAGCTCCCAGACGACCCCTCAGCTCTGCTCAGATATTGTAAATAATTGATCATAAAGATGAAACACGCAAACTGGAAGGAGACCAGGGAACCTGTCGATATCATGGGAATAAATTTCCATTCTCTGCGGCCCAGTGCCTGAGCTGGCTTCCCAAGGCCATTAAACTATCACCGCCGCTCAGGCATTAGTTGGAATAAAATGTTTGTGTTTGTTTGTTTGTTATCATTTCTTAGTAAAAACTAATTAAGGAACTAATTGATTGTTTTGTTGTTCTACTAATTAACTCCATATGGTACCCATTTCCATGGAGATAGACTATGAGTTATGGGAAGGGCTCTGATTTAACGCATCGTTTCGGGGTTTGGGGACAATCCTTTAGAATTAAGTGTCCTTTCCACTATTATTCCCCTTCATTGCCGCAGCCATGTTCTTGGCTGTTCTGGCTCCTTGAGGATGGAGAGATGCAGCTGCCAGGACCTGCCAGGAAAGCGCTGGGTAGAGAGAAGGGCATTGGGCTGGAGCAGGCAGTGGAGAGAGCTCTGGCTCAAGATAATAATTATTATTATGGCAGAAGCTCCTACTCTCAGCACGCACTACATACCTGGCTCCATAATAACATTGTACACACACTGCCCCAAACCCTATCAATTAGCAATGCCTGCATTTTGGTACCGTTGTGTATGTGTGAGTGGAGTTGGGGGCGGGGGACTGGGTGCTCAGAGTCACTTGGGTAAGGTTAGGCAGCTAATTCATTTGTTCATTTAGTCAGCATTCAACAAATATTTACTCAGCACCCCTATGAATGAGCCACCTTTCTGGCCTCTGGAAAGAGCTCTGAATCAGAGTCAAGCCTTCCCCTCACAAGATGTATTTTCTAAAGGGGGTGAGACACATAATCAGAAAGAAAACAAACAAGATTATTTTTAATAATGACAAAGGCAGGAAAGAAAATAAGACCAAGTGGTAAGAGAGACTGATGGAGGTGCAGTTTTAAATCAGGTGAGTCGGAAGGACCTCTGTGAACAGGCGATGTTGGAGCTGAAATCTATATGATAAGAAGGAACCAGCCACGTGAATATTTCAGATGAACAAAGAGAATAGCAAGCAGAAAGCGGAGGCAGGAAGGAGCTTGCTATATCCCAGGAGCCAGAGGAAGTCCAGGCTGAGGGAGGCAGAGGGAGAAGAAAGGAGAGGTGAGGTCAGACAGAGGAGCAAAGCCAGGCCAGGAGGCCCTTAGATGTCACAGGAGAGTCTAGATTCTTTTATGTGGATGATGCAGTCCATCCGACTGTACAACTCATCTTCCCATAGCCCCTTGCTGCCCTCAAGTGCAATCCCAGACAATCCCATGGACACATGCAGGCCACTCACCAAGCATTGTCCTGAAAGGGTCCTTTGAGACTGATTTGCTCAGTGGCTTCTGACCTGTGACCCTCAGATTCTCAAGAATCAGAGAAATTAGTCTCCACATCCTTATTTGCAGGAATGGGGATGTCCTTTACCTGAAGCCAAGCCCCAAGGCTTAAGTCAACCTTCCTTGCAGCCTACGTCATAGGGCTGGTTAGTGTTCAGTGAATATTCACTTTCCTCTCCCTCTCCACCAGTTGATGCTGGGCTGGGCCACGTGACCTGCTTTGGCCAATGGAATGCCAGCAGATGTGATGTGAGCACAGGCATTGCATGTCTTGGACTTTTGGAGCCACAGGTTCTCAAGAGGAGTCAGCATGGTCCTAGGTATCTAGGAGCAGCGTCCAGACATAGTGGCAGGTGGAAGTCAGAGCCAGAAAACTAGATCTGCATTCACTCCATCACTTACAGCGTTCACTAAACACCTGTTGTGGGCCTGGCACCAGTTAAATGTTGTGGGGAGAAACCTAAAGCAGACCAAACCCCTGTTCTTATGGGAAATGCAATGTGGTGGGGAATTCTGTACATATTAATCTATGTGCTTGCTCCCAGACTCTGGGGCCACTGAATTCTTTCCATGGGACCCCAAGTGTCTCTCCTCTGTTCTACTCCCTAGGCTGTCCACATAGGAATAAGTCATTCTCAGTGGACTGTAAGACAAAAACTGCTTTGAACACTGCCAAGTGAAAAAAGAGGTGTACACCAGCAGAGCTAGACTTTCCACTATGGAGACCATAGAAAGGACAGAAGAATGAAGAAAGGGAGAGAAAAGTTTGGGAAGGGACCATGAAGACCAGAGAGGGTAGAGTGGAGGTTGGCCTAGGGCAGTGGTCGGCAAACTCATTAGTCAACAGAGCCAAATATCAACAGTACAACGACAGAAATTTCTTTTGAAAGCCGAAAACCGACTTCTGTGCATGGGCCACGAAGTTTCAATCACACTGTATGTGCACGCCCGCACGTGGTATTTTGTGGAAGAGCTACACTCAAGGGGCCAAAGAGCCACATGTGGCTCGCGAGCCATAGTTTGCCGACCACTGGCCTAGGGGAAGAAAGGGAACATGTGCCAAAAGTGTCAGGGTATACAGGAACACAGGCTGACTCAGCAGCATCTGAGGGGACCCCACCGGCCAGAGGTCAGCCCCATCAGCCATTGGTTATCCAGCTGGCAGTGGTGTTTGTCTGTGCCCCACAGGTTACGCCTCTGATTGGTCCATCCCATGAAAACAATCCATGATCTTAGAGTCTTTGACACTTGCAAGGCCCCTAAAGCAGAGGATGGAGGCATTGGACATCTTATGGAATAATCGTGACCTGAAAGAAAAGACTCACCCTCTGGCTAAGGTGAGGCTAGAAGGAGCCTGCCTAATTTCACTGTCTGGAGAGGGAGTCAGAGAAATGAAGGCACTGGAAATGTGGGTGCTAGTTTGAAACCTGCCCAGTGTCCCAGGTCACAAAGGAGAATGAAGCCAACTCTACCAGTGGAGACAAGAGACTGGGACAGGAAAACCTTTAGAGATGAGGTGACCTTACAACTAAGCCCTGGCCTGAACACCAGGTCTTGAGGTGGAGGACAGTCATGAAGACCAATAGCAGCAAGACTGGGGCTTCAACTGAAGGGCTGGGGTAAGCAGGGGCACCACGATAGAAACATGACTTGGGATAGAAAACAGGACCCCCAGAAAGGGCCAGAATGGAAGGGGAAGAGGTGAGACTAAGTCCCAGATCATGAAGCTAAGGCCCTTCTTATCTCACAATTCTAGCCCTGGCAGTGGGATGAAGCCACAGGTGGGGCTCAGGTAGCTCCAGCATGGGCGACAGGGTTTAGGGTGAGACGGGGTCCAGAAGCATGCAGCACTTGATACATAATAATGTATGTAAAACATCAACACTCTTGATTCCAAAGCCAACTACCTAAGCCCAAGATGGAAGAAATACAGGTGAAGAGATATTTACATGAAAACGATTTAAAGTAAATCAGTAAGAAATGACTGCAAGCTCTGGAGAAGCCAGCCCTGAATTAAACCTTGATTTTAACCTTGTGCAAGCTATTTTGCTTCTCTAACCCTTAGTCTCCTCAGCTGGAAAGGTTAATTTGGAACATTAGAAAGAAAAAAGTAAAGCATCTGACAGACTGCCTAGTACAAAATAGGTGGCTCAAAATATAGTAGCCTTTACTGATGATGAAGGTGATGATGATGGTAGTGGTGTAATGGTCGTAATGATGGTGGTGATGGTGGTGGTAGTGGTGATGATGGCAATGATGGTGAATGTAGTGAAAATAGTGATCATAGTGGTGGTGATAATGATGATGATGATGGTGGTGCTGATGACCAATAAGATCATAATGTTGCCCTTTAATTAAGCCAGGTTGAGAAGATACTTTCTACAACACCCCCTAGATCTTGGATTTTCTTAAAACCTTGAGAGATGGAGAATAGGCATCCAGGTGGATGATAAAAGGCGTGTCATAGCTATGGGCCTGTGAGAATAAAGACATTTTATTCCGTGGTCAGCTAAAGCAGGTACTGGGGATGGACAATAAAGACAGCTGTCATTTGCTGGGCCCTCACTGTGGGTAGCAGGGCACTAGGTGCTTTTACGTTCATCACCCTGTTCACCCCACTAACACTCTGTGCGAGAGGTAGGGATAGTGCTCCTGACAGAGGGCACAGCCTGTGCAAAGGCCCTGAAGGGGAGAATTTAGATGGCTGGAGAGTGGAGAGGAAAGCAGAGGGGTAACGGAGGCTAAACAGCTCCTAGCACAATGTCTAGCATTAATAAGTGCTCAGGAAACTCAGACTCGACCATCATTGTCACCATTAAGGACTGTGAGAGTTGGGCTTATATAAAGATGAGAGAGGTGTTGCTGCAGGAGGGAAGAGCTCCCTGTCACAGGAGGCATTCAAACAGTGATATCAGACCTTTTAGGAGACTGGCTACGGAAAAGCAGATTGAAGCATTGGATTGGGGCAAAGCGTGGATCCGTGAGATCCCCGGGAACCATCTCAACCATTATTCCCTATGAGCTGGTGAACTAAGAGGAGGAATGCTCAACAATTATGAGGATATTTGGGGTGCCCCTGAAAGCCTTGCATGTAGGGGGACCCCATCTCCCCCAGGCATCTGGTCTTTACCATCTACCTAGACTGGAGGTGAATTCTGCCGGAGATGCCTGGCCCAAACTTGAGCATAAACACCCCAGAAAGGCAGACTTTCTCTCTGTGTCTTAATCCCTTTTGAACTTGTCCTGCCTCCTTTGTTCTCCCATTTTAATGATTCTATTTGCTTCGCTGCCCCCCCATCAGCCACCTCAGATCAACCCCCACAGCAGGGAACCCTTTAATTGGCAGCAGCTTTGCCAAAGCTCAGCTGTGCGGGTGGAGAGGCATTTAGTGGTGTTTGTTCTGTGTGGCAGGAGAAGGGAGGGGCAGGCTCTTCGAAACTAAGCAGCTCCAATAGCTTGTTCAACACAATTTGAAGGTGATAAATCGGACCTGATTTTTTCGGTCATTTTTTTCCTTGCTGGTTCTTCTGACAAGTGGCCACTGCTGAGATTGCCAGAGGGGACAGAATTGCTTTTACCTGCAGCTCCCGCCTTCCTGCAACCTCCCTCCCTTCCCTCCTCCCTTCTGGATCTGCCACCAACCTCTACAAGGCCAGCCCCAGGGCGGGTGGTGCCAACAGAGCCAGGGCAGCATCTCAGAGGATCGCTAGGCACCTAGGCTGCTGAGTTCTGAAAAGAAAGATCTGGAAAGAAGGCAAAGTGCATCATTCACTGGAACATGGTTGTGGGACCTGAGGAATGGGTCCAGAAGCACAGGCTTGGGAATACTCTCCCTCATTCCCTCACTCTCTTGTCATGCGATTCGCTTACTCCACAAGGATTTATTGAGCACCTACTATGTGCCAGGGCACTATACTAGGGCTATGCAAGTGAACAAAACTGACTGCCCTGGTGGATAAAGGGGACACACAGCAATAAACAATATATATAAAAAAAATCAAGAAATTATACACTGAGTGGCCAGATTATTATGATCTCTGAATGCATAATAATTTGGCCACTCAGTGTATATCCTATAAAATAAAAGGTTAATATGCAAATTGTCCCCTCGACCAGGAGTTCGACCAGCAGGCAGGCCGGCCAACCGCCCATGTCCCCTCCCCCTGGCCAGGCTGGCTGGACCCCACCCATGCACGAATTCATGCACCAGGCCTCTAATATATATATATACTGAGTGGCCAGATTATTATGCATTCAGAGATCATAATAATCTGGCCACTCAGTGTATATACTTAGAGGATGTTGAGTGCTGTAAGAAAATAAAAAATTAACCAACAGAGGACAAAAGGGATTGAGAGTGGGGAGATTTCAGTTTTCAATAAGGTAAATGAGATAGCCCTTACTGAAATCGTGCAGTCAGAGCAAAGCCCCAAAGGCATTCACTCTTTCTCCCAATTGCTTACTCATTCCCTCACTTGGGTCTTCATTCACTCAGTCATTCCCTCAATCACTCATTCCCCTATTCAAGAGTTCCTTGAGTCACTCTCCTATTTGCTGGCTTATTCCCTCATTCATTCCCAACATTCATTCATGAGCTCACTCACCCAGCAGTGTCTCAGACACTGAGCTCTTTCCATTTTCATCCACCAACGTGCCCCACACCGCCTCTCTTCTGGGCCTTTGCATCAGCGATTCTCATAGCCTGAAATGCTACTTCTACTCATCTCTGCCTGCAGCGCTGGGTTTACAATCAGCCCCTGTGGGAGGCATCTCCGACTTGCAATCTGTAAGGGCTGCAGCTCGGGGTTTCAGCACTCAGTTCCTTAGCCTGACACTCGCACAGACAACGAGCTCCTTGGATTTGGGACAGTGTCTTATCCCTACACCTGGCATCATACTTGACACACAATGGTTATTCAGTAAATACTTGTAAAGTCTGGACAGAGAATCAGAAGAATCACTAACCAACCAGGGACACACCACAGGGCAGGAGGAGAGTGCACATGCGATGAGCAGTCTATGCACCAGGCACTGGATAGACCTGAGCAAGCTTCACACCAACCCTCTAGGACCAACATTTTTAACTCCACCTCATAGATGAGGACGCCGACGCACAAAGAGGTCAATGCCCCGCTGAAGATCCCATGAGTAATAGATGGCCCAGCTGGAATTTCCCCCAAGTCAACTGGACCCCTTAGCTGCCTCCCTTAAGACAAGTGAAGTTCATCTGGCCAGTTGGAGAACGAGCCTGGTCTGAGACAACATTCATCGGGTCCTGGGCCCCCACCCCGGCTAGCTGCTGCTGGCTGATATTAGGTTATTTTCCTGATTATGCATTTAAATGGGACCAGACCTCCCCAAGACCAGGGAGCTCTGGCCTCAGACCTTTCAACTGGTAATTACTCTCAGCCACAGTGTGAGATCATCCATTAACCTGAGGCCAAAGTGCACCCTGCTAATCAGCCAGCTCTGATGCCATCAAGCAGCTGGGCTGATTGCAGACCTTAATCACAGAGGGACGGGCACAATCAGACTGGCCAGCCCTCCTCCAAGCCCGAAGGGGAGAGAAAGTTTTATTATAGTGGGGCTGACATTTGGCAGCCTCTGCAAAGAGAGGTTGCCATAGGCCATGTCACAGCAAGACTCACTTAATAACCATGCAAGACCAGAAGGAGGAGGAGCTTGGCTGGACCAGGCAGACAAGATGATGCATGAGACAAGGATCAAGGGAAGAAAAGGAAGGGAAATGTTTGGGTACTAGGCCCAAACACTGCACTGGGTGCTTCACTTTCATTGCCCTTCATCTTCAAGTAATGTTGCAAGGGTGGTATTCTTGATCCCTATTTACAACAGGGAAGCTGAGATTCAAGGAAATTAAGACCCTTTCCAAGGTCATACAACTGGTAAGTGACAAAGCTAAGACTCAAAGGTTGAATTTTTCTGGCTCCAAAATCGGTGCCCTTCCCACCATCTTGAGGTACAGAACTGTCAGGCTGGCTGATTTCCTTGTATTAGAGATGACAGAGTGGTTGATATGTAAGTTGAGACTAATGTGCAAAGCCCATTCCAGCCACATTTGCATTTGAAGAGAAGTGTGATTAATCTGAAGAGGAGGCTCAGTAAGAGTAGAATTTCAGGCGCTGTGTGAGATGACTGGGAAGCTCCATCAGCCAGAGGACTCTTCAGGTCTCTCTGGATCCATACTTATAATAATCCCCATCCTCCTCATTTTCTTTAATCACTTTGGCTATGTGTGGGTATGGGGGCGGGAGGCGGGGGGGGGGGGGGGCGACAGAAAGGAAAGCTTGAGATCTTGTATTCTTCTTTGGAGAATAAAAATAAAAAAGAGGCACAAGTTTCCTGGGATTGAAGGTAAGATATGTCCACCTTGGAGCAAGGTGGTCCAGACTCAGGAAGGAGCCTTGAATAGAAGTGGATGTCTAGAGAGAAACAGACATGGCCAACATGAGATACCATTCCATTGTCCACACAGAGATGGTGGCCTGGGAACCTAAAAGTGGGCGAAATTGCACATAAAGGCTCCAAACAGGTGGTCCCCACATCTTGTCCATGAATAAGGCGATTCCCTCCTTCTTCTCACCATCCCCCATAGGTAATCCATACACCTGTCCACTGGGTTCTCTGCTCCTGTGACCCTTCCATGTCAAGAACCAGGCAGATCCTCTGTCCAGCTATCCAGATCTGGTCAATCTTCAAAAATTTAAATGTCAAAAACATATATAATTTACTTATTTTTAAATTCCTTTCTATTGGAATCTCAATTTGTTTTTGAGACTCAGCAAGCACTATTGAAAAGAATAAATTCTAAGAGAGTAGATTTAGGCACTTCTTAGTGGCCACAAAGATAAAATTAAAGTAGAAGGACATAGTTTTAAAGTCATATTTGAATCCCAGCCATGTGTCTTCCTGCCTGTGTGACCTTGGATGGATCATTTCACTTCTCTGAGCCTCAGTTCTACCACCTGTGAAAGGGCTGATGATATCTTCCTTGAAAGATGGTTGTGAAAACTGACATAAGCTAAGCAGCGCATCTGGCCACAGTAAGTGCTCAATAGGTGATTGCTGTCACTTATGAATAGGTCACAAACTCTGGCCTTACTCGGTACCTCTGGCCTTCGTTGGTCTCTCTGGGTAGGTAGCGTCCCCTCTCTGAGCCTTTCCCACTCCCCTCATCTCCAGAGTTTCCACTGGGATGTTGCTCTTCCCAAACATGTGACAATAAGTCACCCACCTCCTTAATGGACCTTCCATAAGACCAACAGGACTCTAAGGTTAAGACTGCATGACTAGATCACAGAACCTATCCACATCTCCTGCCACTTACCAAACCTCCCTATGATGCCTACAGCATCAGCAAGTGTTGCCAAGTTAAGGAGGAGGAGCTCTCTGCTCTGACTTCCCTTTCCTATCTTAATTATAAATCCCATTAATTCAGTCAATAAACATTCACTGAGCACCTCCTTTGTGCCAGGTGCTTCCGTGAGGAATCAGAGATGAACAAAATATGCTCCAGCAGAACCCAGAGCCTGGGGGAGGATTCATCCAAAACTGACTTTTGCCCTTTTTTTCCCCCGGACTCCTTGAACACCTGCTGTATCAGAGGCCAGGCAGGAAACCAATGGCATACTCCAACATGGTCACTGAGATGAGTTTAATAAAGTTGTTTATTTACAAAGGCAAGGGCAAGGCTAGGGGGAACCAACAAAGGTTAGTGCAGTATTTTGGATTCACCACCCATAGATCTGAGCTTAGCAGAAGTCTGTCTGTGGAGGGAAGAAAGGGAAGAAAATTTGCCTGACTTCTCTCTCCTCCCACCCTTTGGTTGCCTGCTATTGCCTCCTATTGGAATCCATAATGCAAGGGAGCCCACTGTTGCAATCCCTAAGGATTGGCCTTCCAGGACACAGAGCAGGGGGTGGAGGGCAGAGAGAGAATCTGCAGGGGCAACTGCCTGCTGCAGATAACTTGGCATGACCCTGGGAAAGACATGACCTTCCCTGTTTCCACCCATGAAATTCCCTCCTATGAGCCTGAGTTGTTATTTCCAGGAATGAGTCACCGTGGGGAGTTCAAGGCACAAAGTGTTATTGTTGAAACACCCCGAGCATCTCCAAGGCCCTATTGAAATTCTCTCCCTCTCCCCAACTCTCCTGGTAGCATTGCAGGATTACTGCAGCTCATATTCATCTGTCTCCAAAAGATTAAACCGTCCCCTGGAAAAGGCCACTGTTTCCCAAAGGAGGAGAGCCCATTTATGCTCATTCCCTCAAGGAACTGACTTTTCAGAAAAAAATGCACAGGTTGATTTCTTTCCCAGCTTGGGAATAAGCTACTGTTTTGCTGTTTTTTTCTAGGGGGTGGTAGTTATGTGAACCTAAAAGACTTTTCTCTTTATCTCAAGCCACTCCCAAAGATCTCTTTGAGTGGTAATATTGATAAAACCAACAATAATAACTGACATGTATTTGTTGAACACTTAGCATGGCGCTATGTTGTCCAGCATCATACACAGATTATCTGATTTGATTGTCATATCCTCATGTTAGTAACCCCATTTTATAGATGAGGCAACTGAGACACAGAAAGGTTGAGTGACCTACCAAAGATCACACAACTAGCAAGAAGCAAGTTTGGGATTGGACTCAAATCTAGGTTTCTAAAGCAACGTTTCTCAATGGGAAATTAGTTTGTTTCTCCAGAGGACATTTGAAACTGTCAAGAAACATCTTTAATTGTCACATCTGGGGGGAAAGGGTACTAATGGCTTCTAGTGGTAGAGCCTAGGGATATTTCTAAACATCCTACAATGCACAGGACAACCCCCCCACAACAAAATGTCAATATGCTGAGGTCAGAAACCCTTTCCTAGAGTCTCCCAGAATCTACTACTGCCCAATCACGATGGCCCCTCTGCTGGGGAAAATCTTGGCAGGAGAATGGGGGCCAAGATCATGCAATGCCTCATTGAAAACATTTGTCTTTGGCCTAAGAACCTGGGGAAGATCCTGAAGAATTCTAAACAGGGAAGAGACGTGGTGAATTTGAATTTCAAGAAGATAACTCTGGCTGCTGTGTGGAGAATGGATTGGAAGGCATGGAGAAAGACCAGCAGGCAGGCTGCTAGGTAATCCAGATGATGGTGAACTTGAAGGACAGGGTGACTGAGACAAATAGATGGATTCATGATCTATTCAGAAGGAAGCAAACTCAACAGAACTGGGTGAAAAGAAGGAGGTACTAGAGATGACTGCCAATCTTCTGGCCCGAGACACAAGTTCAATTTCATAGACCTTGTCTCTCTCTATTTTTCTACCTATCTTTCCATTCTTATCTCTCAAACTAGCAACTCTGTGTTTCTGACCAAGGAACCAGCATCTGCAAAGTTTCTGAGAAGAAGAGAGGTTGAGGCCCACCCTTCAAGCGGCCAGGTGTGGTTGTGCAGGATGTCAATGATGTGAATGGTGCCACCTAGGGTTGAGCAGCCTACATAGCAGCCTGGTTGTCAGATTCTGTGATCTGAGTTCTTGACTCTGGGTTGGCTATTACCTAGGAAGGCCCAAGCTTTGGGAACAAAACTACCAAAAGCTAAGTCAGTCCAAACAAGAGAAGACTCAAGGGAACAAGTCACTACCTCTAGTTCTTTACAAGGTTCCCTACAAATGGGGAGGAAAGGGGATCAGAGGAGCACTAGGGTAGGACTATGGTTAAAGGGACTATGATTGAAAGTGGTAGAGAGAATTATTTCAGCTTAGTAAAAGAACTTTTTTTTAAGTTGAAATGGTTACAATAACATAACAGCCCTGTATCCCACCCACCCTATACAACCCTGAGCAGGCTCATCTACCCTTTCCCTTCAGTCTCATTTCTTATCCTCCTTCTTCTTATCCTTCTTGTCATCCTTGATGGCCTGGGATGCCAGGGAGCCTATGGCATTTCCAATGGCCTCATTGATGGGATCCACACCAGGAAGGTGCTTCAGGACACTCTGAGGAAGAGCAGATTACTTATGTCATGCTGATGTCCCCGCAGGGCGCCGAGTTTGACTAGGCCAGTGGTCGGCAAACCACGGCTCGCGAGCCACATGCGGCTCTTTGGCCCCTTGTGTGTGGTTCTTCCACAAAATACCACGTGCGGGCGAGCATGTACAGTGCGATTGAAGGAGTACCCTAATTAAGTTAATAACAATGTACCCACCTATATAGTTAAAGTTTAAAAAATTTGGCTCTCAAAAGAAATTTCAATCGTTGTACTGTTGATATTTGGCTCTGTTGACTAATGAGTTTGCCGACCACTGGACTAGGCAGAATCAGTTGACACTGATACCAGTTCATCCACGGACGCATCTGAGCTCACCAAGGAGGAGGAGGATTACAATGTGATGCAAGACCCCAAATTCCTTCAGATAAAAAGAACTATTTACTAACAAAAGCTGTTCAACCATTAAAATGCTCTACTTCATCAAGGAATGAGCCCATCATCAAGGGAACTCAAGCTCAAGCACAACCACCTTCAAGCAGAGGTGCAACAGAGGGATCTCAGTATCTGTCAGGTAGGATGTTGACGAGACCCCTTCAAAGACAGGCTCTGTTCTGAGAGCGTGGACAAGGCATGGTGATGTCTCCAGGTTGGCCTTTATGAAGCCCAAATGATTTCTCCAACAAACACTTAGCATGTCTGCAGCAGCTGCAGAGAATAATTACACCAATATTCCTGACCACATCACTTACTTAAAAACACTCCCTGCAGGGCAGGAAAAATCTTCCAGACATTTTTTTTTTTAATGTACCAGCGATGTGCTCACTGCTGCTGACAGAACGTCAATAAATATGCCCTCAATGTAAACGTGCTTCCACTCTCTTCCCTCTAACGAGTACTTTCTTGGCTCCCACCCACCTAAAGACCTTCACATTTTGTCCTTCCATCTGGGTATGATTGGAGGAGTAAAGATCAGACATGATTCTGGAGATGGTTCAGGGACGGCCACTCCCACACCTCAAAATAAGTCATGAACTTCCCTGATGATTCTAATAGGGGTTCTCCCTACCCCAGAACTTTCTTCTGAACTCCAGACTCACAGAGCCAAATGCCTGTGAAGCATCGCCTCCAAGATGTCCCACGGGAATCTCAGATTCAACTGGTCCTTAACATAGCTCACTGTAGCCTTCCACCCCACCCCCACCCAAATATCCTCCTGCCCCAGAGTTCCAGGTTTCAGGGACTGTCATTCAAGCCAGACACCTAACGCTTCTGGAGTATCTTTGACTCTTACCTCGTCTTCAGTCCTCATACCCCTCTGCCCCTGCCTTAGTTTGGGTTCCCCCAGAGGCAAACCTTGAGAAGAGTTTAAATACAAATAGTTTATTTGGGAGGTGTAGGAAACCCAGGGTGAGATAGGGAAGGACAGGAAATCAACCAACCATGCATGTATCAAGCCATCTGTGCTGTGGGCAACTGAAGCTTCATTCCACATGGACACTTGAGGAAATGGTATAGACACAAGCTTCAAAGCCACATCGTGTACTGGTGGAGGGCACTCTGGGGGATAGTTAATTCTCTGGCACTTATAGCCTGTCTTATCCAGCCTCAGAGAAAGCCTTTAGGCAAAGAGATATAGATACTGCTGTTGGAAGTAAGCCAGGAAGTGGTGGGACTTCAGAGAGGTGGGCAGCGCATTGGCTAAGTCTGCTGTAACATCAATTCCTAAGAAGCCTATTGCCTCAGGGACTCTCCAGCATTCTAGATTCTCCTCATTCTAGATTCCTCCAGCTCCATCCAGGCCACCATCTGGCTTTCTGCAATCAACACTGACTGGTCTCCCTGCCTCCAGCCTGGCACCCTAAGAGCCTTCTCCAAACTGCAGTCTGAGTAAGGTGACATGCATAATGGGTACAGGGAAGACTTCCTGTCCCGCTTCTAGGTACATGATGTTAGGTAAAACACTTCACATCCCTGTACTTGGCTTTGTTTGTTTTTTTGTTTTGTGTGGGGGTTTTTCAAGTGAAAATTAGGTATGACACTTGTACCTTCATCATAGGATTATGGCAAAGATTACATGAGTTGATATATGTGAAGTGTTTAGAACAGCACCTGGTATAGTGATTATCCAATAAATGTTAGCTCTTAACCAAATTGTTAGCTCTCTATAACGAAAAAATGTGATTATGTCCTACTTCAAAGTCTTTCCTCTGATAATGAGACACTGGGAAGGCAAGCTTTGATAATTGCTGGAAGACTCAGAGCCTAGAAAATCCTGGTGATACTCTTAAGGAACAAATCTTGACCCAAGGATCAAAGATGCTATTGATGCAGTGGGTGCCTTGGGATAAAGAAGCCACCGAAGTACGAGTTTATTCACCAGGGCATTGGATCCAAGAACCGAGGAAATAGAAGATGCCTATTGCTAAGTCCTCCTCAGTCAAGGGCGGACTTGTGGTCAGAAAGGTACAATTAAAGAAGGAAAGGGTGGCAACCCCAGGCCTGCCAGTAGAACAGTCTTCAGAACCCAGGTGATACAGGATTAAAATCTGTCTCCAACACTAACTCATAGTGTGTCTGGCCTGGGTCAGGTGACTTTCCCTCTCTGAACCTCAGTTTCCTGATCTATAAAATGAAAATAATACCACATACCTTATAGACATGTTGGGAGGATTACATATTATCACATTTGTGAAAAGGCCAGCCATACAGGTAGGGTCTCAATCAAAGCTAGAGTCTGTCTTTCCACTCACAATCACTCTCCTGGTCCTGACCTCTCTATGAGCACAGTGGAAACTATAGTACTCTCTTGGATAATTTAATGCCTCACCTCACATCCTCTCTTCCCATCTTTTTACTTCCATCATTGCTGCAGCAACTACCTGTGTGGTTGAAGACTGACAACACCACACAGCTCTTGCACCATGTCCCCCTTAATTTACACCCATGGCCTTCTGGCAACTTCCTCTTGACTGCTGAACTCAGGTCTGGTTCACAGATATGTTGGTGCTGTTCAAAATAAATGGCTATTGCAATATAGCCCTACTCATGGTGAAAGGATTCCTCCCAGGATGTGAGGTTTTGAGCAGTATACTTGGCAGTTCACCTGGTATACAAGCATAAAGGTGCTGAGGTAGGAATATACGTAGACTCCTGGACAATGACAAGGGGTTGATCAGAGCGCTAGAAAGAATACAATCAGAGATTAGAGACAAGGAATTATGGGGAAGGTGGAAGAAGCACGTGAATGGATCTATGGGTATGGAAACAA
This sequence comes from Corynorhinus townsendii, assembly GCA_026230045.1. Lineage (NCBI taxonomy): Eukaryota > Metazoa > Chordata > Mammalia > Chiroptera > Vespertilionidae > Corynorhinus > Corynorhinus townsendii. Next base: position 163,265,489 of record JAPDVU010000005.1, on the reverse strand, counting down.
AACATGCAGAGCCTTGCATCTCACATTATTGCACACAAAAGGTCATCCAAGTAGAAGAAGGGCTCAACAGCTAGATAGACAGGCTGACTCAACCAGTGGACGTCAACCAGCCTCCTTCCGCAGCCACCCAACTGCTGTGCAGTGGGTCTGTGAACAGAGCAGCCAGGTAGCAGGTGTGGAGATTAAACACAGGCATGGCACTTTGGGCTCTTTCTCATAAAGACTTATCTAACTACTGCTATTGATAGTTCCTAACCAACAGCAGCAGAGGCTGAAAGGGAGCCCTCAAAATGGCACCGTGAGGACACTAGCTAACCACTTGGTGGCAGATTAGTTACCTTGAAATCCTTTTCTTGAAGACAGGGCAGCAATCATCTATACGGGGATTGCTATCTACTCTAGCTTGGGGTCTATCATCTTTGTTGGCATTGCCTCTGCCAGCACCACCGACCACAGATTTAAATAATGTGGGATCCTACATCATATCACCTTGGACCCCTGAAAGAGCTGGTACTGGGAGAATCAAGACAATGGACAAAGCACTGTTTGACAACTTCTGTGATGAACTCTCAAAATGGCTTGTTTTCATCTGTCCCATGTTTAATTCTGCATCAGTCCCACCATGCATCCCTCACACAAACATACCGATTGAGGTGTTCTCTCTTTGGTGAGAACCAAGTCCTGGAGGGAGACTAGCATTCCTCTGCAGACCTATTGGTTCTTGTTCAGTTATTCATCAGCTCTTTTCCAAGGAGAGACCCACCCCCAATGAAGATTCAGTTGTAAATGCCACCCAGAAGAAAGCTGGAGTGAAGTCCCTCAAATCAAGGCTCAGAAGTCACCTAGCAGTGCCTCTTGATTCTTTAGAAATAGGATTTGGCTCTCACTGGTTCTAGCATCCCTTTATCCAAAGCTTTGGATGCTACATTCACAAAGGGCTCATGAATAATGCACGGTGACCTGAAGAACTCCAGGAGGGTGAATTAAAGATGAGCATGAAGAACCTGGATGCTCAGGCTGAATTCAACTGTGACCACAGCAGGCAGTTCTGCCACACAGGATCAGCCAGTGGTTAGCCACGCTCTGCCTGGAAGGCCTGCCCTGCCTTCCCTGGACTGCCCTCCACATTGGCTTCCTAACCCCTGCAGGGCTCCCATTCTTACCTTGACCCTCAGCAACCTTCAAACTTACCCCTCCGAAGTCTCCTTTCCTCTATAGCTTATTAGGAAGTTAAGATTAAACCTAAAAATGAATTCATGCAATACCAGAAATAATGGATGATGCATGTCCCTCTTCCAGCCACACACTTGTGAGTTTTCTTTCCTAAAGGCTGTGCTTGCAAATACCACTGAAGTTAGAGGAAGAGGAGGCGTTATTGATAGAGCAGTGGTCCCTGGAACCCACAGGTTCCCAGTCTCCCTGCTGTCATTTCCTGCCAGAATAACCAAGAACCAAGGGCTTCCTTTCTCTGGTTTCAGTTTCCCATTCTACAGGTGGGAGAACTGAAGCCCAGAGTGGAGCAGATAGTCCCCCAGGGTCACACAGCAAGCTGATCATAGATAGAGCCACAGAAAGAACCAGGACTCTTTTCCCAGGGCAGGCCTCTTCCCCTGACTCTAGCATGCCCACCACCCTGTTCCCAGGTGAGCCACCCCAGGAGGAGCAGGGGAAACATCTTTGCAGGTGATTTAAGGCAGGATGCTTCAGGTGCCCTGCTCCCTCTCAGTAATTTATGGACGTGTGAACAGGATGATGGGCTCACTGCTTATACCGTGTAATTCAAAAAATGCACCCACCCTCGAAAGATGGGTGAGAGGTATAAAAATATGTACATGTGATGGAGCATATATATGTGTTTGTAAATACAGTCTGTTATTGCTCAGTGTTATTATATATCCATCATCTTTCTTTGGGTTATTGGAAACATAAAAATCTTAAAGCACTAAAAACACAAAGAACGATAAGTCACCCAGGAAAGTATATCTTCCCGGCGATGATTTTATGTCTGGAACAGTTTGTGCCTTCTGAAAATAAAGTCCTTGTACTGCCAGGGAGGGAGGAGGAAACAGGGTGGGGCTGGGAGATGGCTCCCACAGCCCCTGGGCAAAAACCCAGGCTGGTGGGTGCTCAGTGGGACAGGGGGGAAAGGCAGTGGGCAGAGGGGCCGACCCAGCTGAGGTTCCACGTTTGGGCAAGTTATGACCTTTTAGCCTGGTTCCTTCTTTATAAACTGGGGATCACAGTCCCGACTGGCTCCACAAATATTTCCCTCCCTTTGGACCCACTCCATTCTGAGCCAGTGTCAAATGTGGCTGCGTGAAAATGACTTTGGCCTGGCTGGTGTGGCTCAGTGGTTGAGCATTGACCCATGAACCAGGAGGTCATGGTTTGATTCCAGTCAGGGTATGTGCCAGGGTTGCAGGCTCGATCCCCAGTAGAGGGTGTGCAGGAGGCAGCGTATTGATGATTCTCTCTCATCATTGTTTCTCCCTCTCTCTCCCTCTCCCTTCCTCTCTGAAATCAATAAAAGAAAGGAAAACATGTAAAAATATTTTCAAATGACTTTGATGTATCAGCCCCTCTCTCTCTCTTTGCTTCCTCCTCGCAGGCCGAGCATCCAAACCATGAAGGGGAAACATAAACTAAATTCCAAGCAGCAGACACAGTCAATAACACAGACATGATTTTTAAGTGAAATTAATGATTTTTCGAATATAGATTTCCTCTTCGTGCCCTTCCTTCCACAACTTCGGAGATTCATGCTTCGACAGGCATTTGGTAATGTTGCCAAGCCTGGGACCTGCTATAAGTCAAACGGTAAGGAGCCCTGGAGGGGGTCCCTTCACAGTGAGGATGGAGGACACAGAAGCGTGCAGAGCGAGAGCAGCGGACTAGAGTGACCAAGCCTGGCCCTCCGTCACCCTGTGCAGCCCCCAGGCCTGCTACCCACTCTGCCTTCACTCTGCTCTCCTGACTAGAGGGGCTGGAGCGGGTGCTCTTTCAGGGCCCCTCGGGACTGCACTTCCAACCTGATGTTGGAATGATACATATTCACTTTGGTTCACCTCCAAATCCCCAGTATGTGAACTATTAGAAAGGGGGATGGGTCCATAGTAGAGGCTCAATAAATGCTTGTTTCCTTAATTAACTTTGTGTCCTTCAGAAATTCACTGAAGTCACCCCAGAGGTAACAGACCAAGTGCATTCATGGCCCCCAACAATGGCCTCCCTGGGTCCAGCCTGTATAGTGTGTTCCCAGTTGGACCCTGGACTCGGCCATGTGACTTGTTTCCACCGATGGGAGAGACTCAGACTTGGCACCCGCAGAAGCTTGAAAGGTACTTGTACTTCTCTCCATGGCCATGGTGTAGCTATTAGAGGGTATGAGGGGTGCGGGGAGGAAAGATGAGCACACCAGCCCAGCCATGCGGGCCAGACAGCCCCCAGCCAACCTGCGCACTGACCCCAGACTTGTGAGTAAGCTCAGCCCCAGGGCCAAGGGAAATAACAAATGGTTATCTGTCATCCAGCAAACACTAGGTTTCCAGTGATTTCATCTAAAAGGGAACAGACCTGGGTAGAGCCTGGGTGGAGGGGAAAGTGAATGGACCCCTCTCTGAGCTGGCAATGGGTTGGCTGTTCTCTTGGGTCTGTGTGTTCCTCTCTTCTCCTGCCTCCCACTAATGTCCCCACCCTCTATCTAGACACACTTCTCCTGCCCTCATTCCTTTAGCTTACACCGGGGGGTAGGACCCCTCACCACCAGCCACCTGTGTCTGCACCTGGGTCTTTCAGCTGGGCCCCTGCTGCTGATGGCTGGGACTGAATGGGAGCCACTGTGGCCTGTTCTTTGGCACTCCCAGCACAGCTCGGTCAACAAGAGGGACAACCAGTGATGTCACATGTGTAGATGCATATATATTACATGCAAATGTAGATATATATACATGCATCTATATGTATAGGAGAGAGAGAGAGATGCTTAAGCCTCAGGAAACCAATTGAACTAAATAGCTTAAGATTCTTAAGTTCCCTCCTCTGAGAGAAGCCCGGAGAGGAAGAATACTCTTGCCAAGGTTGTACTGCAAGAGTCAAACTGGGTTGTTCTGACTCTTCATCCAAAGCTTTTTCCAATACATTATATTCCATTTCCTGATGGTCCCATCCCTGGGAAATGTGGGCACGGCTTCAGATAAAGCCACAGCATTTATGCAAAAGAACCTCCCATGGCCCCATGTGTACTCCCTTTTGGACGTGCCTGGTCCTCCCAGGCCGGAATGCACACCAGCCTGTGCCATCCTATATAATAAAAGGCTAATATGCAAATCAACTGAACAGTGGAACGACCCGTAGCTATAATGCACATGGATCACCAGGGGGCAGATGCTCAACACAGGAGTGGGACTAAGCTGTCAGTCGGACATCCCCCGAGGGCTTCCAGACTGCAAGAGGGCACAGGCCAGGCTAAGGGACCTCCTCCCCCCGAGTGCACAAATCTCGTGCACCAGGCCTCTACTATAATATACTAGATCTTTTGCACAGCTCTTAACATCAGGTCTGCTTGTGACAATGAACTCCTCTTCATGTCACCAGCTTAGAAATTTCCTGCCACAATTTTCAGGATAAAATGAAAGATCCTGCAGGAAGGCTGTTTGGAGCAAACTGATTTCAAGGAGTTTACCAGCAGGAAATGAAAAATGCAAATTACACAGACAGAGCCTTACACTCCTTGGAAGACCAAGTGGGCTCATATACACCTGATGGGCTCAGTAAATGGAGAGGCTGAACCTGAGTCAGGAGGTCCCTGCTGGGTGGTTAAGGCTGAACTGCTACTGGGGTCGCAAAAGTGGCTCAAGAACACTCTGGAAGAGACACTCACATTTACTGACCATATGACCTCGGGAAAGGTATTTTCTCTCTGCCTACACTTCCTCATCTATAAAATCAAAATAACAGTAGCTGTTTCTAGGAAGACTGTTATTGTTGTGAGGTTCAAATATGGAAATTCACATTAAGTGCCTTGCCCAAGGCCTGGCACATATAGTAGATGCTCAATAAATGCCAACTATCATTATGATTATTTTATAGAAGAACACTCCAGGCACAGATGAGGGTGGTATGAAAAGACAAGGAAGCAGGAAAGTTTTTTTGAAGGAGGATATGACAACTGAACTAGGTTGGGGGGAAAGAGTAAAGGCATTCCAGCCAGATGGCAGAAGCAAGGTTAAGGAGGCATGGAAGAGTTGGATGGGGAAAAAAGAAAAAAAAAATGGGTTGATCTGTTTGAAGAGTGAAGTTCAGAGTCGTAGAAGGATGGCAAAAGATGAATTTGGAAATGCAATTAGAATGTTAAAAACCTCACATTTTACATTAAAGATCTTAAGATTATTTTTTTAGGCACTAAGGAGCTGTAGAAGGATTTTGAGCTCAGAAATAGCATCATTCAGATACATTCATACTAAAGTGAGAGTGGCTAATATGTTTTTATGTCTTTCAAAAGTGTCCTGCCACTTTCCTAGGAATATTTGCTACTTTATAAAAGCCAATCCCTTTGATGATAACAATAACAGTCAATACATAAAATGTTTACAGTGTGATAAAGACACCTTACTTTTAAACTAATACAACCCTATGTTCTAAGTTGATATATTACTACCATCTTTTGCAGATAAGAAAACTGGGGCACAGAAAAATTAATTAACTAACCCAACATCATTTACATAAGCAGTGAATTCAGAATTTTAAATTCAGAGACACTGGCTCCCAAGTCTGTGCTTCATAGAAAAAGAAGTCAGTCTTTAATGATGTACCTCAGGCATAAGCAGGATTCCTGACTGGAGAAAAAGGAGGTTTGATGATACAGTGGAAAGAACTTGCTTGGAATAAAGAAGGCTTGAGTTCCAGACCCAGTTTAACCTCTCAAACTGTATGACATTGCTGTGACATTGAGCAAGTGGCTTCCCCTCTCTGAGCCTCATATCCCCATCTGACCCACACAATCATTCTAGCTTTGATATGCTCTGGTTCTGGGGCTTTCGAATAGGATAGAGGGTAAACCTTGTGATGTTAAATTATGCAAAAAAGAATCAATGCTCAAAGCTTGAGCAGGAAGATGTGGTCTGGGATCAGGAGAAAGAGGGGTAGTCAGGATGGCTCTATAGACCTAATATGAGGTCAATGTTGCAAGAAACAAGTAAACCAACCAGGAGAAATGCAAATATTTCCACCCCAATCCTAGCCTAGCTATGCAACAGCCAGCTTGGTGTCAGAAAATACCAAAGCAGAAAGATCTCTTAGAGGTTATGTTATAAGACAACTAGAGGCCCAGTACATGAAATTCATGCCTGTGGGGGGGCGGGGGTGTCCCCTCAGCCCAGCCTGAACCCTCTCCAATCCAGGACCCCTTGGGGGATGTCCGACTGCCGGTTCCTTGGGATCGGGTCTAAATCGGCAGTCAGACATCCCTCTCATAATCCTGGACAACTGGCTCCTAGTTGTTCACCTGCCTGCCTGCCTGGTTGCCCCTAACTGGCCCTCCCCACCCCCCTCACTGCCCCCCCCCCCGATCACCCCTCACTGCCTCTGCGTGCCGGCCTGATCACCCCTCACTGCCCCCCCCTCACTGGCCTGGTCACCCCTTACTGCCTCTCCTGCTGGCTTAGTCACCCCCAACTGCCCCCTCTGCTGGCCACCCCTAACTTCCCCCCCTGCCAGCCTGGTCACCTCTTACTGCCCCCCCCCCCCCCCGCAGGCCTGGTTGCCTCCTACTGTCCCCCTCTGCTGGCCTGGTCGCCCCCAACTGTCCCCCCCACCAGCCTGGTCGTCCCATGCAGTCTGCTTGTTCAGTCGTTTGGTTGTTCCTTACGAACCCCCCTGCCAGCCTGGTCATAGGCAGCCATCTTGTGAGGGCATGAGGGTTAATTTGCATATACCCTCTTTATTAGATAGGATGGTTTTCAAACATACATTTAGCTATTTTTAAAATCTTGCATGGAATGCAATCTACAAAGCTGGTTTTTAAAAAGCAATGCTTTATTATCATGTGAATTTATTTTATAAATACGGGTTATAACCTTTACTTATTATTAAGTCAGTCAGTAAGAACAAGGCTGTTTTGATTAAATAAATTGGATGCTCAGGTTGGTATGAAACTGCAATTGCCATCTGTAACCCCCTGACTTCACTTTTTTGTGTGTTTATCAAAAGAGCCTGATCATTTTTATTAGTTTGGGTTGTATAGCATCTTGAAAACATTATTTACACAGATGAGTAGCTACAAATGCTGACAAGTTAAAAAAAAAAACAAGGAAAGATGGCTTTGCAATCTTTGGATATTCTTCAAAGTGATGCAGAGGCTTAAGAGGAAGCAGAAGATATTATACAAAATATTCTCTTTCAGATCACATTCATGGGCAGAGTTCATCCAGCAGATAGCCCATGAGTGCCTACAATGTGTTATGCGCTACTCCAAGCACTGGATACAGCAGGGGGCAAAACAAAAGCACCCTGTCCTCTCGAAGTTTAAAATTTTGGCATGTGAGCGATGAACAATCAATAGGTAATGAAATCCGTAGCATGATCACTACACTGTGGGTTAGTACAGGGGCGGTGCTATGGGAGCAAATAAGCAGGAAATGGGGTAGGGACTCTGAGGTGGAGCAAAGTTCAACTTGATATAGGTCAAGGTGGCCTCACTTGGAAAGTCTGAGCAAAAGTTTGAAGGAGTGAGGAGCCGGCCCTGAGCCTGCGGGAAGGGCATCCAGCCAGCGCCACCAATGGGTGAGAGGCCTGCTGGGCCAGTTCGAGGAAGAGTGGGAAGGCTGAGGCTGAACAACTGGAGGGACTGAGCCAGGGTGAGGTGGTGGGGAATGAGGTCAGAGAGGAGAGAGGGGGATAGATCACACTGGGAGGCCATTATATTGCCATTGGTTTCCAGGTGGACTACGAGGGAAGTCACTGGGGATTTTTAGGCAGAGGAGAAACAGTATGCTTTTACGTCACTTGGAATGCTAGGTTGAAAACAGAGTCTAGGGAATAAGGGTGGGAGGAGGGAGAAGAGGAGGTGTTTTCCATACTTCAGGAGAGATGATCGGTGGCTTATACCACGTGAACATGGAAAAGGGATTGGGTTTTGCATACACTTTGAGAATAGAACTGATAGGCGCTCCTGACCAATTGGATATAGCTTATGAAAGAAAGAGGAGTCGAGGATGACTCCAGAGGGTTTAACCCAAGGAACTGGTAGAGCGAAGCTGCAATCCACCTTCCCTGAGATGGGAGGACTAGGGAAGGAGGAGGTTTGGGTGGCTGTGGGTCAGGACTTCAGTTTGGGGTGTGTTACCTTCAAGACCCCATTAGAAATCTAAGTGAAGATGGACAAGTGAGTCTGGAGTTCAGAGAAGTGGTCCAACTTGGAAATTTCTGAGGACTATCTATCGAGGAGGTGCTTAAAGTATAAGGGAGACAGCATGGGATCAGCGAAGCAGTCGGTGTGGACTGACAAGAGGTACAAGGGCTGAGCCTGGACATCCCCAAGATCAGGAGGTCAGGGGTCAAGAAGAAACCAGCTGGGAGACTGAGAAGGAGCAGGGGTGAATGAAGGAGTGGAGATCAGGAGGGTCAGGTGTCCTGGAGACCAAGTGAACAAAGTGCTTTAAGGAGGAGAAAGTGTTCAGTTATGTCCAATGCCAACAGGACAGCACGGAGGTGGCCGGAGACTAGACTGCTGGTTTTAGCCACGCTGTGGTCATGGGTCATGGGTGACCTTGGTAAACCCAGTTTTGATGGAGTGGTGGGAGCAGAAGCCCAGTCAGTTTATTGCAAGGGGGCATGATGAGAGGGATCGGGGCAGTTATATAAAGACCCATCTTACCAAAATATTTGTTATAAAAGGAGGGCAGAGAAATGAAATGGCAGCTAAAGAGGCATGTGGAATTGGTTGGTGGTTGCCTGTTTTAACACAGGAGGTATTGTTGTGTGTGTACATGGATGTCAACGATCCAGAAAGAAGGAACTGCTGTGATGTAGGTGAGAGGGGGGACAATTGCTGGAGCCATGTCCTTGGAGTGTAGGGGAGGAGGCTCTTCTCAGGAGTGGGCACTGTGCCTCTATCTGCTGATGTAAGGGCAGGGAGACAGGCAACTGTGAGGGGTGGGAACCTGTGGACGTTCTCTTCTCATTGCTTTATTGTCTCTGTGAAATGGGAAATAGGCCATCAGGTGAGAGTGAGGGAGAGGTGAGGTGTTGGAGGTTCAAGGAGGGAGGAGGAGGTATGAGAAAAAATCATGTAGATGAGAGAGAGAGTGAATGGACCGGGGAAACAGATGGTGGTTGCCAGGCAGCATAGGGACCCATGGGAGATTCAGGCTCAGGACTCTAAGGGAAGCTGTCAGCATAGCTGCATGCTTTTCTCAGAGTCCAGAGCCACCCGGCTGCTTTGGAGGCAGGCACGGGATAGGCAGAGTTGGGTATGACCAGGTTCGTGCTTCTGCCAAATAAGCATGAGATGGACAAGCATCAAGGGTTTGGACCCTGGAGACAAGCTACCTGGTTACAAGTCTTTGACCCACCATTCATTAGCGGTGTGACCTTGAGCCAGCTCCTTAACCTCTTTGTGTTTCAGTTCCTTCACCAGGGTCTTAAGTAAAAGTTAAAGGCACTAAGATTCATACAATACTTAGGACATTACCTGGCACGTGAAAAGCTCTCAGTAAAGGTTAGCTTTTATTATAATCAATACTGTGTGGGGGTTTCTCAGCCAGTGAAAATTCTGCTTGTCAGAAAACACTTGTGAAATGTATCTTGTAACATCAGGAGATAATATCGTTTTAAAAATCTGATTCGGCCCATTTCTGTTGGATACACTTCAGATGTCCCAGTCTAATTTCTCTTTTTCTTTCTTTATATGGAGACCAACCATTACATTTCAATTTCCCCACTGACGCTTTATCTGCTGTCAGCATGGTGACAACTAAAAGTCAGTCGAGAAGCACCCAAAACGTACAAGGCACTGTATCATCACAACATGATGGGATGCGCGCTGCACAACTGACTGTTAGCACCGCAGAGAAGGCAGCTGCCTGAGATGCACCTGAGCCCTACCCGGGGTTCTAGTTGTCCTTAAAATAGATTTTTCTCAACCCTTGAGTGCTGCAGTGGTATATACACTGACATGTTTGCATGTGAGCAGACGTGCACAGGAGAATAGCAGCAACTGTCACTCGGATGATGGCTCTGCTGGGGACCAATGCAAAGCCACAAATGGTGACCCTAACCTTTCTGTAAGCTGGGCCTCTGGCACTCCTGTTGGGTTCAGAAAGCTGAGCCTCTGATTCTGGCACCTGAAGGATCATTGCCCGATTGAGTCCCTTCCAACTCATTTTAACGTTCTTTGGCTAAGGCCTCCCGGCTCCCAGGAAGCAAGCGAAGGCCTGTTCCCAATGCAAAGCCCCCCTAAAGGAAGCTCGTGTGCAAATGAGCATGCTGGATGGATTCAGACCCAGCCAACACTGGGCAAGACTAGATTTTGAATTCCAAAAGCAACAACAGCCTCAGACAGTTTGGCTCAGTGGATAGAGCGTCGGCCTGTAGACTGAAGGGTCCTGGGTTTGATTCCGGTCAAGGGCATATGCCTGGGTTGCATTATCTCAGCAACACTCAGTTTTCCCACCTACAAAATGGGGATAATAATGCCTAGCTCACTGAGCCATTACGATGCACAAATGAGACGGTGCCTAGCACAGTGCCCAACACAAAGTAGATAAACAGTATATGTTATGTTTTCCCGCCTCAGTATCAGGCTCCCAATGTCTGCCACTTCCCTCCATGCCTCCTTTCCAGCCAAAGCTCCTCCTGTTCTTTTGATTGCCATCAGTGATGGATGAGGCTTGGTTTCCATGGTTGCCCAGGTCTATTCACTGGACAGATGACGTGCATTGCCTATAGGTCTCTGCTCAGAATTGGCAGATGCAGCCTGAAGCTGAATTTGCAAGGCACCTGGGCTCTCTCCGCTCTGGAAGGAGCCTTGGGGATGCTCTCAGACTCCCTTTGTCAATCCTGGGTGAGGTGGTGACATTTTTAGGAAGCTCCACATGGAGTCAGTGTCAAGTGCCCATTGAGCAAATTATTGCTCAGTCTCCAAAGGCCTTCTCTGGCTCTTCCACTAGCTCAAGAGCTTCCCAAGGTCAAGACCCAGGTCTTGTTCAGCTCTGGATCTCCTGTGTCCACATCTCCTGGTATGCGGCAGGTGCTCGTGGTGAGCTGCATTAATGACCCCAATTCTCCACCCCTCCTTGTACCCACACCCTTTATCGTGTGACTTTGCAGAGCATAACTCCCCACTGCAGGCCTGGCCATGCAATTTGTTTTTTATCTTAAGGATCCGAATTAGTTATCTATTGCTACATAACAAACATAGGAGATTAAAACAACACATATTTATTATCTCTCAGTGTCTGTGGGCCAGAAATTTCACTGGGCCCTCTGCTTCTGGACCTCTCAGGGGCTGCAATGAAGGTGTCAGCTGGTCTGTATTCATTCACCTCATGGCTCAAGCAGGGAAGGTTCTGCTTCCAAGCTCATGTGGTTTGTTGGCAGAATTCGGTTCTACACATACTCTTGGCCGGAGGCTGCCCTCAGTTCCTTGCCATCTGGGCCACTTCAAAGTACATAAGCCAAGGAGATCATAGAGAGGATCTGCTAGCAAGACAGAAGCACCAACTTTTTGTAACCTGATCACAAAGCCCATTGCCTTTGTTGTGGTCTTTCTGTTAGAAGCTCACCACAAGCCCAGCCCATCTCAGGGGAAGGCATGAACGCCAGGAGGTGAGGATCACTGCGCATCATCTTAGAAGTCTGCCTTCCACATGATATTTGCAGATGTTGCGAGTGAAGTGAAGAAACACGTGTGCAGTTAAGCTTGCTTCCTCTTGTACTTCTGTCTCTTGCATGAGAAGGGTGTCCCCCGGGGTAACCTACGAGTCCCAGGAGGAGGAGGAGAGACACATGGTGCACAGCTGAGATCCCCCTCCCAACCACGGCCTACAGCAGAGTCCCCATGTCATGAACATTCAATGAGTGGCAGCATGAGTTACCAGGACAACACGATTCCATTTCTGCAGAGTTTAGGAATAACACCTTTCTACCCAATCCCAAGGATCCCTCCTGTCCTGATATTCTAGTAGCCTGTGAAAACAGAACCGCTCTGGAATGAAGAAGACTGGCGCTATCCACAGGGAGGGGGCGGCACTAGTCTCTGCCGTCAGCCTGCGTCAGCCTGCGGTCATCATTCCAGACCAGGTTGGAGAATCTCACTCTCAGAATTAAGTATGTGCCCTACCCAGACTGCAGTCCTCCTTCTCTCCCCTCGTCAGGGGCATCGATCCCAAACCAGCTCAAAATGTGTCTTTATTACTCATTGGCTGTGATAAGCAGTGTTATTAGGGCAATTTCCTAGCCTGGCATCAATTCCTTCACCCCACCCCACCCTGTGCAAGCCTGAGTATCTCTCTGAAGTCCCCAGATCCAGTGGCAATTTTGCAGGACCAAGCCCTGGAAGTAAAACTTCAGTTAAATATACTGGAAATTAGATTCAATTTTATTATGGGGAGGAAAAGGTGACAACAACCCAAGGCTTACAGGGAAAGGCTACATCAACAGACAGATCTGAAATGAAAAAGCCATTTTCCAGCCTGACTCACCAACCCTGAGGAACCAATGAGCATCTGTCCAGCTGGGGGCCAAGAGGAGGCAGACTGGCTTCAGCAATGGCCGCTGGAGTGGAGCTGGCTCTCACCTTGGAGAGGCAGGGCAAGGCCCAGAAAAATGTTCTGGCCCTCGATGCAGACCATCAGGACACAAACCCAGTTTCACCACTCCCAAGCTGCATGAACTTGGATGCATGACATCCCCACCGTGAGCCTCCATACCCTCCCCTGCACTGTAGGATGATGTTCATAGTGGTGCATAGCTCGGAGGAGCTGGTATGAAAGAGTAAGTGAGATCCTGTGTGTTGCCTACTAAAAAGCTTGAACTGGGTGATCAGAATAAGAAATAGAAAATTCACAGTAAGAAACATATTTTGCATCATGGTCCCATGCATGCATATGTACACAAAAGTAGATATATAGAAAAACAAAAACATCCCTAAACTGAAAGCAACCCAAATATCCATTAGCAAAAGAATGGATGAATAAATTGTAGTCTACTCATACAATAATACAGTGCACAGTGACAAAAACAGTGAGCTTCTGACTCACACAATGTGGATGAAGCTCAGGCACAGTTAGCTGAGCAAAAGAAGCCAGACATAGAAGAGTACATTCTGGAAGCTTCCGTGTATATGAAGTTCTAAAAGGTGACAGTAAGAGATGGTGATCAAAGTGAGCAGGGAGCATCCTATGTCTTGATGCAGACGGTAGTCACATAGAGTATACTTGTGCAAACCTCCACCAAAAGTGTACCCTGACATTGATCCAATAAGTGCACTTTGCCATATATACATTACACCTCAATTCCAAAACTATTTTAAATAGAGAAATACAGCAACAAAGGTGAAATGGAGGCCTGGGCAGATAGGTTAGGACAGCTCTTAGCATGAGTAAGAATTCAATTCGTGTTCGGTAGGTTGGATTATTATGCAATGGCACCTAAGGGTGTGCTTCAGGGAGCAGAGCCCCTCTCTCACTATTTGGGTAGCTCTGATTTGGGTTCCCTCCTCTAGTCTCCGGAACCTGAGGCCTCTTTTGGAGCCCATTCGGGAAGACTGTTCAAGTGCATTACCACTGGATACCAGTGGGCCTGGAGAGTTTCCGCAGGACCGTGTGCGTGCTCTGCACCACAAATCCTAATCCCTTGCCCCCAAGATTGCAGTGACAAAGATATATAACATTTTCCTATGCAATGGGCTTGAATTATCCCAGGGATAATGAAAAGGTATTTTTCATCTTTAGGGTGTTAATGAATATAAATGGGATTCCTAGCCCATTTCTCTGCTTTCTGTTCCCTCTGGGAAGAGAGATCAGCAGAGGAAAACTTCCAGAGGCGGGAGCGGAGTGGAATGTGGCATTGGATCCTCCCATTCAGGACACCCCCAAGTGTGGGCATAACTTCAGCAACGCCAGTGCCTTCCCTCTATGCCCAACTGGTCAAAAACTCCTTCAAGTAGAAAGTGATTGATTTATCAAGTTACAATATTTTTTAGTTACGAAGAATTGCTAACCACTAAACTTTTCCAAGTGAATCAGGACCCATAAAGTCAATGCCTACACCTATTTTCCTTTTTTAAAAATGCAGTCGACATTCAATTCAATTATATTACTTTCAGGTAGATAGCACAGTGGTTAGACATTTATATAATTTATGAATGGATACCCCCTGATAAGTCGAGTACCCACCTGGCACCATCTATAGTTATTACCATATTATTGACTATGTTTTCTATGCTGTACTTCACACCCCCGTGATTATTTTGTACCTACCAATTTGTACTTCTTAATCCCTTCACCCTTTTCACCCAGCCCTCCAATCCCCTCCCATCTGGCAACCGTCAGTGTGTTTTCTGCATCGATGAGTCTGTTTCTGCTTTGTCTGTTTATTTTGTGTTTTAAATTCCACCTATAAGTAAAATCATATGGCTTAAACCTCTCTTCTAAGATGGGATACTTTTCTTGGTGCTCATGGTTTTCTTCTGGACAGTAGGGAATATGTCTGGTGGATCCAAATGGGTCCCCATCTCTCAGGGGAGTAATTCTGCCATCTCCTCACCATTTGTGACTTATTTTCTGCTGGATTGGTTGCAGGACCCAGAAAGTTATCATTCTCCTCGGGTCATTTACATGTCATTGGCCATGCCTGGAATATGTCTCTCCTCTCTGTTTGGCCAGGGGATGCTGAGAGTGGCTGAAAAGTGAGGCATCAGGAGGAATCCTTGCGATGAACTGTTTGATCAGATTCTATTAATGTCAATATCCTGGTTTTGATATTTTACTAATGGATTACAAGATGGTGCCACTGGGGAAAAGTGGATAAAGGATACACAGGATCTCTTGTAACTATTCCTTATGATTGCATGTGAATATTTGATTTTTTAAAAATCTCCTTGAATAATCTAATATGCAACCAGCGTTCAGAATGATCCTTCCAGCCCAACACTGGCTAGGAGAAATTTCTGTGATGGTGGAATTTTTTTCTATCTGCATTTTTATATGGTAGCCACTCGTCTTAATAGCCACGAGTAGCTATTAAACTCTTGAAAGGTGACGAGTGTGACTGAGGAATTAAATTTTTAATGCAGATTAATGTAAATTTAAATAGCCATGTGTAGTATATTGGTTTGTTAGAGCTGCCTTAACAAAGACCACAAATGGGGCTGCTTAAACAACAGAAATATATGGTCTCACAGCTCTGGAAGTTACAAGTCCAAGATCAAGGTCTCAGTAGGGTTGCTTCCAGTTGAGGGCTGTGAGAGAGAATCTAGACTTGGCAATACATTTTTGAAGAGAGGAAGCTAACCCCGCTAGAGCAGAGGGTTGGGAAAGATTAGTATAAATAAAACTGGGAAGATTAGTTGAGACTAGAGCATTCTTAAATAATCAAGGGTTCATTTAGGAAGCTACCTGAACGATGCCTTTTATCTGCAATGCCATGGGCCAGTCCTAGACGTAGGTCCAAGCGAGATTCACCATTACCATCATCATCTTTGTCATTATTGTCACATTTATTAACACCATCATCATCATCTTCATCATATCACATCATCATTGTCATTATCACCATCACCATTATTGTCAATGTCAACACCATCATCACCATCCTCGTTATCATTAGCTTTATCATCAGCATCATCAGCATCGTCATCACACAGCTTCTTTCAAGGAACTGTATTTAAGAAAAGAGCACTGGCCCTGGGGGCTCAGACACATACATTTGAGTCCCAACTTTGTCATGTGTTGTCTGTGCCTATACTAGTATGTAGAGTTTCCAGAAGTCATTTAGTCTCTCTAAACCTCGGTCTCCTCAACTGGATAATGATGTCTGAAGTTTAAATTAAAAGAATGAATGAGAACATAATCTACCAATACTAAATAGTAAGGATATTCTGTTCTCATTAATATCATTCTGTGTCTTCCCTGATCTGCCTTATGCACGATTTTCCAGGAATATTACCATAAATTCAGACCTCAACTCCTATAACACATGTACAATCTCAACTTCCCACTGCCCCAGTGTGGTGTGAAAAATACAGTAGTGAATCCTTCCAAGCTCTGTGACTTAGAGTTACCTTCCCTCTCTGAACCTGTTTCTTTGCCTAGAAAATGGGATCATAAGGTTGTTGTGAGTATTCAGTGAGATCATGAAGGTTAAGTGCTTGTCACATGGAAGGTACTCCATGGGTGTCCATGCTATCTCCTACCTTACTCCTTTAGGGGTGGCATTAACATGGGGTACCCAACATGCTGGGAAAACTACAACCCAAAAATGGAAACTGGCTTATGCTGGTTTGTTCAAGGAGGCCCGGAACAAACTTAGACAGGGATGCAGATCTCCTGACCTCAGACCAGGGACCTCTGAATGAGAACAGAGCAATCCAAGAAGACAGCAATCCCTGCTGTCCTCATTTGCATTGTATGAATGAGCAAGAATTCCTGAAAGAAGGGTACTGGTATAGACAGCTCTTGGGAGAGAGAAGGGCTCCCAACAGCTGGAGACATGGGAGGGGGGAGAAACAGCACTACCTACCCAAATATACATCTGAAAGCATCATTTAATCTGTACTTGCCTCGATTACAAATAGAACTTTCCTTTCCAAGGAAAGTCACTTCAATAGCCGGCCTAATGTCCTGTGGAAGGAATATGTGTCTTGTATGCATGAGTTGTTAGCAATTGTCCCACAAAGACCATTTTGGGGATGCCAGACAGTGTGCACAGAAAAGTTAAAACAAAATGTTAGCTAAACTGCAGTACATGAGGGAGCATGTTTCCATCCATTGGTGGGTGAATGAGGGGCTGGAGCACCGACTGCTGGTTAATCTCAGGCAGAGAGGAAGGGTTCCAAGCCCGCTATGTACACTGTGGCTCTGGAAGAGCACAGTGGAGCCAGTGCTGTGAGCAGAAAAGAGCACCAATCTGGAAATAGGGAGGCCTGAATGTGAGCCCCAGGTCTGCCAACAGCTTACCCACGGCTTTTAAAACAAGCCCCAGGACATCATGCAAAGAGCAAAGGAAGCTGTGTGGGATCATAATGGTCCCAATCATTGCTATTTATTAGTAATTGCTTTCATTTATTTATTGAGGTCCTGCTCTGTGCCAGTCGCTGTGCCAGGTACATACAGGGTCCAGGCCCACCCTCTCAACATGCAGAACCTGGTAGAAGAGACGGGGAGTAAACGTTTAATTACATTTACTACAAAACATATATTTATATCATTTCAAATTGAATTTTTTAGCATTCCCTATATCCACACACCTTGCCAATGACTCTGTAGTTCCTTTCACTGAAGAGATAAGTCTATTCTCCACCCCTTGAATCTGATCCCAGCCATATAAGTTCCTTAGAATGAGGTAGATGTAGCAACGTGCACATTCTAAGCCTAGAGCTCAAAAGCCTTGCATGTTTCCATTCGCTGTTGGACATCTCCGCTCCTGTGAGAATAGGCTCAGACGAGCCTGCTGGTCCCAGAAGAAGGATGAGAGGTCCTACGAGCAGAACTGCCCCAGCTAAGTTGACTCAGCCCAGCCCATCCAGAGCTAAGACCCCAGCCAAGCACCATGACACAGGGCAGCCAGTATCCATTGAGCTCCAACCAGATAAGCCATCCCAGAACATAAGCAATAAAGTCGTATATGCCACCAAACTTTATAGTTGCCTATGTGCAGCGTTGTTATTGTGGCAATAAATTATACAACACACACTAATGTAGATCCATTGGCCATGGCGGTCTGGAGTTTTATGTTAAGGAAGAGTCACATTCAGGTTAAACAGAGAAGAATAACTTAATGGTTTGGATATCTATCATGAGCACAGAAATAGGGAGAGACAACATACAGGAAATATATTTGCCATCTCTGAATGGCACTTAGCAAAATAGATACTTTGATTGGAGATAATTTTGCCTTTCTATAGGCCCAACCTCCCAATAAGAATTACAATAAAAATAAAATTTAGAGGATCTATTTGTTTCTTTGTAAACACCCTTGCCTGGAGTCGATTTTAAAATGGATCAATAACTGATAACTAACTCCAGCATCCATCTATTGATCTCTTTGTTCATATTTTTATTATTTTCTCTCTCTCCACAACTAGAGTATTGGGTTTTATTTTAACATCTACAGTTTGAAACACGTAGTTAACAACTGGAATTCATACAGGTGGGGGTGACCAAGATGGTTCAAGATTCCATAATCATATTTTTAAAATTTTTTAAATGACCCAAAGAGCCTAATCACTGACTTCAAATCTCCAAAGAGCATGAACAGAGCAGACCGAGTTTGTGTGTCTCCAGAGAGTTAAACCAAGAGGTCACGGTTATAGGATGACAGGCTGGGCTCAACATAGGAAAGACCTTTCTAAGACCAGAGTGATTTGAAATTGGATTGGGGGACCTTGTGAGATTGGGGGCTCTTGGTCACTAGAGGCTTTCAATGACAATCTGGGTAATAACCTCTTGTGCTATTGTGAAAGAGATTTTTTTATTGGGGAATAGGTAATATTAAATTATTATATCCACCTATTCCTTCATTGAAAACATTCTCTAAAAAAAGTCTAACATTCTTGAGTGCCCACTACATGCTAGGCACTGGCTCCATGCCAGGTAACTAAGGGTCATTTGCAAATCAGTAGCTCCGGATCTCTTTGGAAAATCAAGGACCATGGGTATATATCCCTTCCTACTCCACCACTTATTTCTTTCTTAATCCTCATCCAAGGACATGCTTAGAAAAAGGAATGGAGAGAGAGAGAAACATCAATTGGTTGCCTTCTAAACATCCCCCAACCCAGGACCAAACCTGTAACCTGGTATGTGCCCTGACCAGGAATCAAACCCACCACCTTTTAAAAAATTTTTTTTCAATAGGGGAAAATTAGACTTATATAATACTTTAAACAATAAAAAATTTAAATATATATATACACACACACACACACACACACACACACACACTAGTAAAAGGCTAGGTGGCATCTCGCCCTAATGTCATCACAAGATGGCCACCCCATGTCATCACAAGATGGCTGTCACAAGATGGCCAACCCCATGTCGTCACAAGATGGCCACCCCCACATCATCACAAGATGGCTGCCCCTATGTTGTCACAAGATCAGGGGAGGGCAGTTGGGGGCAATCGGGCCTGCAGGGGAGGGCAGTTGGCGGCTATCTGGCCAGCAGGGGAGCAGTTAGGCATCAATCAAGCTGGCAGGGGAGCAGTTAGGGGGTGATCAGGCTGGCAGGCAGGTGCATGGTTAGGAGCCAGCAGTCCTGGATTGTGAAAGGGATGTCTGACTGCCAGTTTAGGGCCGATCCCTGTGGGCCATGTGAGCCGTGCCAGCTGGGAGAACCTGCCACCTTTTGGTATACAAGATGACACTCCAACCAACCGAGCCACTCCGACTGGGGTCATCACTTATTTCTTTTTATAGTGAAAAAAGTAAGAGAACTATTTGTTTAAAAAGATATCTTTTCATAGAAAAAAAGAAAGAGGAGGAAAAAAAGACAGAAATGGCACCCATCTCCCATCTTCCTGTCTTCAAGTTCCCAGCACCCAGCAAATGTCTGACAAGTAGTAAGCACTCAAAGAGTGTGCTTACGAACAAAGTCTTGCCTGTGTGCACGCATGAAGGAAGGACCATATTCCATGAGAAAATCCCCAATACATAGTCTGACAACTACTTCATCTTCCCATGTTCTTGAAGGGAAGAAAAGTTTGACATGGTCCTGTCCCCCAAGACATTGACAGTGTCCCAGGAGAGGCAGACAGCTCAATGACTACAGTCAGAGCATTTCTCTCACTGGATTTAATGTCATGTGCAAGAACCCTGGGGACCAGCGCCTGCATTCTGCCTGAGCCACCAGGGCAGGCTTAAAGGAGGTGACAACATTACCGCTCAGTCTTACAGATGGCACAGGTGTTAGCCACATGTTATCTGCTTCCTTGACTACAGCTGCAGTGAGGCCTAACATGACTCCAAGGAAGGTAAGAGCCAGAGGCCTGGGTCCATGAGCACCGAGCATCCTCAGGGGAAACTCAAGCTTAGAGAGGTCAAGGATCTCACTTAGCATAACAGCCAAGCAAACAGCACAGGTTAAGGCATTGGGGGGAAGGGCGGGGAGGGAAAGTTTCAAATAGCCAGAGGGGACATGATAGATGTGATCAGAAAGGTTCCTAATGTCCCTTTGACTGTATTTCCTGCAATTTTGTGACTTTTAACAGCGTCTTTGTAAGAGCCCAATCACTAATAGAGTTGCTGCGCTGAGAAAGCATGTCACCCGGGGTCTGAGGAGATAGTTAGCAAGAAAATCTATATGACCCTGGCGGAGTCACATGCAGAGTATTGCATTTCCTCAGGGGGCACCGCATTACCGGGCCAAAGCAGACAAACTGGAGGGAATTCAAAAGTGAACATGGAAAAATAATTAGGGGAATGAAGAAATTGATCTAGGCAGAAAGATTAAAGGAAATAAATGCATGCGGGTGAGTGTGTGTGTCTGTGTGTAAGTTGAAGCCAGCAACAACTAGGGTAGCAGCTGTCAGCATGCATGCAGGGAAGGAGGGCCAGGGTGGGGCGGGAGTCTGGGACAGATGGAGGAGGCTGGGTTGGGGGCCAAGCAGGAGGTGGAGTTAAGATGGGAGGGTGGGCTCCAGCTTGAGACGGGTGCCGGATTGGGGGCCCCATGTGCTTGTAACAGGCTTCCAGGATCTGCCTGGGGATTTGCCCTAGACACCTCAGTTGTGGGAAATATAGCTGGAGAGAACAGGTTTAAGACTCTGAATTCACCTTTGCCACATTCTACCTGTGTGATGCTAAGCAAGACCCCACCACTCTGGGCCTGAGTTTGCCCGAGAATGCTCAGCGCCCAGGGACTCAGGCCTCACTGCAGCTGTAGGCAAGGACCCCTTTTCTGTTCCTGGCTGACCCAGCATGAGGCTATCCTAAGTTCTGGCAGGAAGCCCTTATTCTTTTCATTGACCACATCTCTCTGGACTCCAATCCTCTACCCCCATTAGAGCCCTGGACCTGAACAATACTGTGTCCCCACCCCACCTTCCGGGCCCAGAGGAGGACCTGCGTCCCAGCCAGGATCCACCATTCATGAACCGCATGAACAATAGTAGCTTGCTTGCGCTCTCTTGGCATCAGCTCCCCATCTCCGCAGTGAGCACAGTAAGAGGTGCCACGCTGGGTACTGTGAAGACTGAACAAGCCAGGGCTTGGGGGATACTGAGCACAGAGCTGACACACAGATGTCACTCTGTAATGGCGGGTGCTCTCGTTGGGACTCTCTGTTCCTTTTCTCAATGAATGGCTCACCTGGTCCCGCAGGCTCCGGCCAGACACCTCTGAGGCACCCGAACCCTCCCCTGTTCATGTTGACATCAGTTGACGTATTAGTCACAGCTCGGAGGACTGCATCTCCTCTCCCATCCCCTCTCACCATCTCCTACGCCTGGATCACAGCTGTAACTCCAGGGCACATTTCTGCCCAACTGGGCCTCTGTGCCCACTGCCTGCACTCAGGTCAGTCTTCCGGAAGCACAAGATCCAACCACATCACTCTCAGTGCCTGCTCAGGGACAGCAATGAATGCAGAAGCTTCAGCAAGGCATCCTGACCTGCCGGAGGCCCTTCCTCCCCATGTCTCCTTCCGTTGCCCCTCTATCCCTGCTCACCTCACACACAAACACCTGGCCCACCCTCTCACCACAGCTAATATCCCACTGTTCCTGAACATGCCACATGCCCTTGCACTTCCCAGCTTTAGCTAATTGTTCCCATCTCCTGGAATGCTCCTACTTCCCAAGGGAGTTGGTGACAGGCTCTTTGTTGATCTCCTAGTCACTTATTCTCTTATTCAAAAATGAGTGGAGCATCTAGCTTGTGCCTTTTGGAGTTTGGAGATGACACATCTCTCATCAACTAAGCCGTGAGCTCTGTGAGGTCAGGGATCCATTCAGTCTCTTCACCTTTGGATCCTGGAATGGGTATTCCACAAAATGAAGCAAGAACCTTGTGAAGTCCGTGACTGTGGTATGGTGGGGTGTCAGGGAGTGGACAGAGGTGAGTCTGGAGCCAGAACTTGAAGAGCCTTGAGTGCCATATTCAAAAGTTCCATGTTCATCCTACAGGCACCAGGAGCCTCCCAGTGCTTTCCAGAGTCCACTCGTGCTAGTTCCTCTCTGTGTCTTCGCACATGTTGTTCCCTTTGGCTGGAATGCCCTTCCCATCTCCTTGCCTGGATAACTCCTCATCATCCAGGGATTCAAAGGAAACATCACTTCCCCTGGAGGCCCTTCCCAATCCTTCACCTGGGTTAGTTCTGATGCTCCGTCTGATCATAGACGGCTATTATCGCTAGTTTCATGCTGGTGTGGCTGACCCTGGAAGACCCAGTGAGCCATGTCCACCCTGTTTCCTGTTGGACCCCTAGCCCAGCCGATGCCTGGCCCATGATAAAGGGAGAAAGAAAAGGTAGAAAGGAAGGAAGGATGGAAAGAAATATGGGGTGTCTGGACTGGGCTTTGAAAAAACTTGGGAGCTGTGGGGAGGATGGATTAGAGCCCATCTCACAGGGCCCTTGTGGAGATTATAAAGTGCTTAGTTCAACTCCCAGCAGAGAAGAGAGAGCAACAGAGACAGAAACAGAGAGTCAGACAGAGACGGAGAAAGCAATAAATGCCAGGCGCCACTGCCTCCCAGGTCCACCACGTGCAGTTCTGGGCTAAGCCCCTCAAGGCTGCCTCTGTCTTCCCACTATCTTTTCTTCCCCTAAATGAGCCTCCCTTCCATCGATTCCCAGCCTCTCCAATGTGGGCACCTAGCTCTATACCCAGTCCCAACATCGCCGCCTCTCCATCCACAAAGGTTAAAAGCCGCAGCCTCCACGCGTAGCGCTGGCTCCAGCGCCGGGAGCGAGCTGTTCTGTCAGCATGTCCTGAAATTCTTCCTGAATTTTGACAGGATTGAGGGGATTAACACATTAAAGCATTATTACAGCAGTCACGGAGGCTTTTCAAAGACTTTACACCATGATCTATTTGTCCTGTTACAGAAAACTCGCATTAATAGTCTGATGGCAAAGGTTGGGGGAAGGGGGAGGGGGTTGATCCTAGCTGTGTAATCAATAAACTTATTTTTTTGATAAACACATTTAGCAGGCGAGCCAGTTATTAAGCCTGAGACCCTCCCATGGCATACATCAGTGAAATTATCCTTTCAGAAACCATTTGCTAATTAAGTCCAGGGTCTGTTTGGGTCTTTCAGGCCACTAATGGCAGGGGCAGGGGAGACGGTGGAAGCCACCCTGCTTCCTGGCTCACCTGAGCCCTGCTAACCCGGCGCACGCATCACCCAAGTCCCTGGTGCTGGGCGGAGGGAAGGTGATGGGCTCTGGCCGCAATGCATTGTGGGTATTCTAGACCCCAGTAAGGAAGGCTCCTGAGCGGGTGTAGAGGGAGCACAGTCTGTGTCACTCTATAGGGATCGATAAGGGGCTCTTGTCTTGGTGTGGCTGCCCTCTGAGGGTTGGTAAAGAGCACCCCATTCTGCTGCCCAAGAACATGGCTCATTTCTTCTGTTAGTGCCTGCCCACTCCTTGCAAACTGCGAAGAGTAAGGTAGCATTTTAAAAAAATAACATGGTAGCTGATTGCCAGGGACGTACTAAACACTTCACATGCGCTGTCATGCCCCTCTTACAGCAGCCTTTTGAGGTAGGTTCTCCTATAATCCCCATTTTGCAGAGGAGGAAATTGAGAGGCAAAGAGCTTAATTGCTTGCCCAGGGTCACAGAGTTATAAAGTAACAGAAGTGACAGCTGGAGCCAGCACTCAGGTTCCTGAGTCCCAGCATCTAACCAGGATGCATCGAGGTATCCTGCTAACAAATATTCACAGATTGCTTCCACCTCCTGAGCAGTTCCTGGGTGTCTAAGCACTTGTGTGCGCTTAATTCTCACAGAAACCCCTTAATGCAGATGTTGTTACATATTCCCATTTTTTCATTCAAACAAACTGAGAGTCAGAGCGATCAAAAGCAACTAACTAGCCAGGGTCACACGACTGGAAAATGCTGGAGTTGAGACTTAAACACAGGCAGTCTGACACCAGATCCCAGACTTGTAACCAGATTCAAAGTACAGGGGCCCTTCCGAACTCAAAGCAGAGCCATCAGGCAACACTCAGGCATATTAAGGACATGCTCAGTAGGCCTGTCTGAGGATATGCGAAGAGTGAGAAGACAGCCCAGGAGAATGCTGGCCAAAGGGCAGAGGCCCAGGGCCTGGCACCGAGCAAGAACACTACACTTGGCTCTCGGCTCCTGGAAAGCAAGGTGTTCAGGTCGCCATCACCGTATTCCCAGACTTAGCCCAGAGCCTGGCAGAGAGTGACATCTCTGTTAAATGAAATATTGAATGAATTCTTGTTTCAGAACTAAGAAGGCCAAAACTCAGACTAAGGAGGTGACCTGTCTGAAATCACACACCTAGGACATGCTAAGCGAAGGTTGGGTCTTGTTTTCATCTTGAGCCTCAGGTTTGTTTACCTCTTGTCACAGTCCTCCCTCCTCACCTTTCTCCCCTCCACGTACAAGTGCAAGCACACAACACACGCAAATCCTAAGCTTTGACCACATCAAACCAATTTACACTTCTGGAAGGTGATGTACTATCTGTCACACCAAGCTTTTGCCTGGTATGCTCTTCCCCAAGCTCCTGTTCACCTGGCGGATTCCTACTCTTCCTTGGAGTCTCACAATAGCAGTCACCACCTCTAGGAAACCTTCCTTGGCCTTGAAGTTGGGTCGGGTCATGAGCCCCTTCCTTTGGCTGTCACAGTCCTGTGCTCTCCCATCTGTTGACATCCTGCATTGTAATTGCCTGCTCCCTCGCGACTGGGCCTCCTAGACAATGGGTCTGTGGTTTACCCACATTTACCCATGCACACCTGGCTTTGGGCTTTAATAAATAGGTTCTGAATAAGTGAACACGTCTAGCATACATACATACATACATGCATATACACACACTCACACAGGGCTACATACTGAGATAACAATTTGTGTTTTGTTTTGACTGTTATTAGTTATCTATTGTTGCATAACATATTTCCCTGAAAACGTAATGGCTTATAACAACACACATTTTTATTATCTCGCACCATTTCTGTGGATCAGGCATCTGGGGGCAGCTGAGCTGGGTGGTTCTGGCTTGAAGTCTTTCATGAGGTTACAGTCAAGACATTGCCCGGGGAGTTAGCTGAAGGCTCGACTGGGACTGGAGGATCTGCTTCCCAGACGGCGCCTCACCTGGGTATTGGCAGGAGGCCTCAGTTTCTCCCTGCATGGACCTCTCCATTGGCTGCTCGGGGGAACTCATGACCCAGCAGCTGGCTTCCTCCTGAGTGAGTGCTCTGAGAGAGCAAGGAGGACGCCAAATACTTCTTATGACTTACACCATCACACATCATCACTTCTGCCACATTCTCTTCATTAGAATCAAGTCATTAATCCCACCAAACTCAGGAGAGGGGAATTAGGCTCTAACTTATTGAAGAACTATTGTCAGTGTGTTCGTGGACATATTTTTAAACATTCACACTGCCTGAGGATCCTGGAAAGAACAAAAGGCCTTTTACCTTGCCCCTTTCCCAACAGGCAGACAAACGTGAGGATTCTAAATCTGAATGCCACTGGCTGAGAGGACTTTGAACAATCTGTATTTTAGAGTGGGAAATCAAAATCACTTGGAAGATAATAACCCTCACTCCTTCCCCTCACCAACTCTTCTACCCTTGTTGGGTGGAGGAAACAGAAGTAGCTGACCCTAAAAGAGAGAAGTGCTCCCGGAACTGAATGAGGATAGGGATGGAGTAGATTCTTCCTTCCCAGATTCCAACTCCAGCGTGTGGCAAAGCCTCCAACAGGGGGCACTGCAAGGGGGCCATGGAAGGGGCTGCTAAGGACTGAGTGAGGCCTCAAGAGCAGCTGCCATCCACTGAGAGGCCCCTGAAGAACACTGCAAGAAGCCCCAGGAGCCCAGTGGCCCACCAGACAGCAAGACCAGGTCTGCACACAGCATCCCAACACCATAGCTGCCCTAGTGCCTTAGGGGTCATCAGAGACTAAACTCCTTCCTCATTTCTAGGCCCATGTAAGCCACTCCTGCTCCCGTTCATGCTAATACACCCATAAGAAAGGATGGGGGTTCCCTATGCAGGGTGGCCTGGGGTGGAGATTGCCTCTACCCTAAAAAGTGGGCCTCAGTGAAAAGATGACATTTGATTCAAAACAAAATATCTGAACAGCTCCTTCAGCACCATGGTCTTTGTTCCTAAGCTCTCTTATAATTCAGGCAGTATTTTAATTAAACAAAAACAAACACACAAAAAGCAAGAGTGAGGAGGAAAAGAACTGATTTTTACTTAAGCCCTACTGAGTGCCAGGAAATTGACTTAAGCCTCATGGTGGGATTCTTATTCCCATTTCACAGACGGAAAAGAGACTGGAGATTTAGCAAATGCCTTCTCATGGTGGGTCAGGCATTGGCCTGCAGCTGTGGACTCTCCTTGACAAGTCTGCACTGAAGAATTACTCTCCATGTCTTACAGATGAGGAAGCAGAGGCTCAGAGAAGTTCAACAACTAGCCCAAGACCACACAGCAAGTGACACGAGGCAGCCCCGGGCACAGGTGACCATGCTGGGTTCTCCTTGCTGAGAAGGACCCCACAAAGAGTCTGTTAGCATGTCATCATCTGCTATAAAAGAATCTGAATTTCCGCCCTGCAAAGTCATCTACCATCATCCTGTAGCCCCTCCCAGCTCCCGGAGGAGCGTTGGGGAAAGGGAGGTAAGAGAGAAGCTGAGATCCACTGTGGGCTCTGAGAAGGGAGTCTGTGGTAATTGGACAGGATTAAGGGGATTAATACATTAATGCATTATTAGTGCTTTTATAGAAGATTTCAAAGAGTTGAGCGCTGTGATCCCTGTGTCCTGTTGTATAAACCAGCAGTAATTGCCTTAATTGGCCCATTGTTGCTGATGGAAGCAGACAAGCAACAGGCCCGTTTGTCTCAGGGCCAGTGGTTCTCAGTCTTGCCACAACTCCAGGCCAAGCTAGGAAGAGTGGGGAAAACTGAGTCTGGGCATGGACTGCCAAACATCCTGTTCCATAGGAGGTGCAGTCCAGCATCTCCGATCTCCATGGTGTGGAGCAGAAGACCTGCCTGCAGCCCTAACGGTGCTGCCTACTGACCTGACCTCAGCTCCTTAAGCCTCAGTTTCCACATCTGTCAATATGGGTGACAGTTTTATTCGCCTCATCATGTTGCTGAGATAATGCAAGGAGCCAGCGCTGATGAACGTGCTTTGTCAATCAGACAGGCCTGTGCCAGTGGGAGGAAGGGTGAGAATTTTTTGGATGGACTGTTGGTGAGTTTGTCTCTTGGTGTTTATCTGTTGGGAGAAAATAATAACAACCCCTGGAGGGAAAGTAAGTGGATGTGTGGGAGGGCCTGGGAGATGTCCCTGGGGACAGGAGAGCCAGGCAGGCTGAGGATTGTGGGCGGTGAGTTGTGAAAGAAGCCAGCAGGCTCCAGCACCGAGGCCCAGACACCTCAGCATGCCCTCCACTGGCTGAGTAGCAGATTACCCAAGAAGTCACCTAGCAACTGTGGATCCTGGTTCCTTGGAGTTTAATTAGTCTTTGCTAATTAAGTGCCTGGGTTGGACCCCTATAGGAGGTGTGTGTCTGCAGCTTCATAGATGAGAATAATAATAGAATCTTAGAATCACAGCTCCAATGGGGTCCTGAAATGTCTTTTCCTAGAAACAAACCAACAGAATACCCTGTATGAATCCTCTCTATGAATCTAGGCTGGGTTGCAAGAAAAAATGGTGCCACTGGGCCCAAGCTTTGCATCTGGAAGGAATGACCTGGGTGGATTGGGACTTCAGGGCAATCACTCTGAGATGCCAAGGATGAATTATAAGGAGCCACACTGGCAAAGAGCCAAGGTGGATGCAACAATTAGGTGAGAGATTGTCAAGCCTGGGCAGAGGCAGGGGTCTAAGAGTCATGGAGCAAAGGGAATGAGATTTCTTGTTGTTTATGAAGAGTTTTGAGTTACCTGGACATGGTGACCCATTCAGGAAGTTTGAGAAACAGAAATAAGGTGTTTTGTACAAAAATTTTGGTTCCTCCCTTCTGGGCACATGGTCAGATTACATGTGCCCCCCTTGCCATTGGTGAAGCCGTGAGTTGGGAATGGTAACGCCATGCTCACTTCTGGGATGAGCAATTAATGTCAATGTGAAACCTCTCTGGCTCAGCAAGTAACTGAGTGACTCCTCCAATGGCCTAGGATGCTGAGTGGTCATGGTGTCAATAGCCCCCCTGACTACCTACAAAGAACATGGATCATAAACCAGAAATATATCCAGTTTTTTAAGCCTCTGAGAACTGGAGGTTATTTTTTATCCAAACACAACCTAGTCTACCCTAATACGGAAAAAGTAAACTTGATGATCAAGGCTGTGCGAACACCATCAGTACACAGTAACATCCATGTAAATAAAGAATAATCCCCAGTTCTGATCGAGGGCTCTTTTGCTGTAAGCCAGACTTGCTGCCTCCAAACTTGAAAAGCAATAAAGACTTTGGAGAGTTCGCCTAGAATTTCTCCGTAGCTAACTTTTGCTTTCTGTTCCAGATGCCGGGAGAGAGGAGCCCTGTGTGTGTTTTACATACATTAGTCACGGTGCATGTGGTCCTGGATATTGGCCATTGGAACTGGCCTCCCATTTTCCACATGCATCTGGACCAGGTAGATAGAAACCTAGCTGTAATGACTTTGCCCCTTGCCCATGACATCTGTACTTTATAGCGGGAGGGCTATAAAAAATTTTAAATCTCAAAGTCTGTTTGCTTTCAGCACAGTCACTGTGATGAGGTTTGGAAGCCCTGACTTGGATTTAAACTTAACTTCCTAACAAGCCTGGGAGAGAAGTTAGGGATGAATCAGGTCCTTTTCGGAATCTTTTGTGTTTTTATCCAAAGTTTTATTTTTTTCTTTCCTTTGGTAAATTGCCTGGTCTGAGAAAAAGATGGAACTCTCGGGATAAATGTTGATATCTTGATTAGAAAGGGAACCAATGGTGACTGAGCCCTCACTGTGTGCAAGCATTGTTACCTGCTTTATACATTATCTCTTTCAATCATCACATTAACTCTTTGAAGTAAGTTTATTCATTCTTTTTGGAGGCAAAGGCATTTAGAGATGCTAAATAATAGAAAGCATCAATGCCAGAAAATGAATCCAGGCTTGTCAACCCAAGAACCCATGCTTGGTCCCCCCCACCGCCCTGCCTTGGGATCCATGATTTATGTCCTGATAAAGTAACTGTGGCCCACCAATTATTACTTTCTCAGGAGAACAGTGTTGGTATTATGGAAAGGACATAGGCTGTGGAATCAGTAGGATCTGGGTTCAAGCCCTGGGACCACTATTTAGTGGTTTTAGGAGTTATAGTGTCTTCTGCATTTCCTTTTCCTAAAATGGGAGAAAAACTAAAGGGAAGCATGCTGTGATAATAATGGAGTAAATAGATACATGATCAAAATATTTTTAGATAGTAGCAAGGGTTATTAGGGAAGTCAGCCATAACGATGTGATAGAGGTAGAATGATGGCTTGGGACGTGAGGTGGGCTTTGCAGCTCCTGCCTGAGAAAGGGCATGTGGCTTAGGATTAGAGGAGGAGAAGGTGGTCCCCAGTTGCCCATGCTTGAGCCTCCAGTGGCCTTATCACTGCTTCCAGCAGATGGGTCACCTTCCACCCTGAAGTGCCTCCCATGAATTACTTGGGTCTAATCAGAATGGTTAGGAACTTGCAAAACCTTGTGTGCTATAAAGTCGACTTTGGGGTGGTCTGTTTCTGGAGAGTTCCTGGGAAATGACAGAGAGGAAGAGAGGGAAGATCTTCACGGGGATGAAGATGAGAAGAGACAGACAAACAGAGAGACATTCAGACAAGGAGTTTCAGGTAAAAGGAAGAGCAAGTCAGGTAGGAAGTCCAAAGTAGAGAGGGACAGAGAAGGGGAAAGAAGAGAAGAGAGGTGGGCAGGCCCAGGCTGGGGGTAGGGATGCCAGGAGAAGAGACAGACAGACAGACAGGCCATCCAGGGCCCAAACAGAACTTCTCATGCCCAGCGACGAGATAGAGATGCAGGGGCACCAACCAAGACGAGGTGTAGGGAGAGACAGATGGTGGCAAGCTCCTGCAAGACATGATTCCAATCAGGCCCATTGAAATGGATGTTGGCCAGTTCAGAAGGCAGCAAAGCGTGGGATTGGGAGGAGGCGGAGGGGTGGGCCCGGGTGGAACAGGTTGGGGGAGCTTCTGCCAGGGATGGGCTGGCTGATGAGATGGCAGCAGCTCGGCCTCAGCAGGAGGAGCCCTCCGCCCGTCCTTCCACCACAGTTGGACTCACCTGCCAGCAGAATGAGTAATGAGTTCATTAAACCTCCCGTACCCGTTCCTGAAAAGAAGATGAATGTGGCAGAGCGGCAAGGCTCCAAGTGCGTGCCTATGGGTGGGTGTGGGCCCGCGGCACCCCTGGCTTAAAGCAAACAGATCACTCTGGTATTTTGCTTGTAGACCTCCCAAGGTTGCCCATCACCCACAGGGGCAAGTGTAGACCCTTGTCCTGGCATTCAAGGCTTTCGGGAGCTGGTCCTGCTGACCTCTTCAGCCTGGTTTTGTACCACTTCCCTCTCCGCCTGGGCAGCCTGCCCTTCCACCCGGCTTGTAGCTTCCCACACAAACATGGTATGTCACCAGCTTGTAGCTTCCCATACAAACATGGTATGTCACCGGCTTGTAGCTTCCCATACAAACATGGTATGTCACTGGCTTGTAGCTTCCCACACAAACATGGTATGTCACCGGCTTATAGCTTCCCATACAAACATGGTAGGTCACAAGGCTGTGTCCATCCCTGGGAGAGCACTCTGCTTGGAATGGCCTTGCTCTCCGCACAGGGCTCCATGCCAGCGGTGATTTCCTAGTCACCCGCTGAACCTTGCCCCGGGCCACTTCCTCTGTGAGGCTCCCAGGGGCAGCAGAGCTGGCCATGCCTTCTGTGTGACACTGGGTGCCAAGTCCTGTTCTGGAATTTATCATTAGGAATATCCACTTCCACAGCCGGTTGCCCATCTGATGCCAACCCCTCTGCATCCCGTATCTCATTCATCTCTGTTTCCAGATGCATGCACAGCACACGGGGGCTAACCCCAAGATTTCAGAACCAGAGAGCCCTCCGGCTTATACCACACCCTTGGGGTTGGGACCCTGGGCCAGCCACCTCTGTAAGTCCCAGTTTTCTGGGACTGTAAAACAGAGACGGAGATGCCTGTTTCTGGGGCCTGCTGTAAAGAGAAAAATCAGACAATGTTTGCTTGGTGACATTTTTTAAAATGTCATCTTAAAAGTTGGCACCAGATATGGGGAGGGGGAGTGGTTTGATCTTTCTGATTTATGAGTGTTAACCTGAAAATAATAGGCCAAAGTAAGAGACAACAAGCATTTACTTGAGATTAAAAACAGCTATTCGGGAATCCCTGATTCAGGCAGAACCCCAAATCATGTTCTGACTAGGAGACAAAGGCAGCAGCATTTGTGAGAAAGGGGAAGACCTTTCTATGGGTGCGTTGGAGCTAACATGGGGAGGCTAGTTCTAAGCAATGTTTTTAATGTTCAGTCCTGTAGTCACACCTCCAGGGCCTGGATCCGCCCCCTCCCCAGGAGCCTCCCTGACTGCTGGACCCCTCTACCTGCTGGAAGAATGTATCTGGGTTAAAGCCTCGATTCCTGTGGCTTCCACCCACTGATCGCCCACAGAGACTGTCATTTCTCACTTTGGGAGCGGGGGGCTTGTCATTTCGGGTTTTGCTTTTTTGTCACAAGAAATGTTGAAACAATTTCTTTCCCTGTCATTTTTGCAGGCTCCCAGCAGGCCTCCCTGGCATCTTTCAAACTTGTTTCTAATTCTAAATACTTTAAAGAGAGAGAGAGAGAAAGGAAGTATTTTGGGTCAAATAAAGTTACCTATGTTTTGTTTTGTTTTTTTCCTAATATGTAGTACCATCACACCCTTTACCCTGGCCTCCCCCACCCCAAGGGCAGTGGAAATGGAAATGGGTCAGGACCTAGTAGCAGAAGGCCCGTTCTGGTCACAGCACTGTCCCTCACTCGCTGGGCAACCCTGAGCAAGGCACCCACCCTCTCTGAGCCCACAAGGAACCGTACCTGCCTCCGAAGCGCCGTTGGCAGATCAAAACACAAAGAGTCCTTAAGCGGGTATTGGGCACGCAGTTATGCGCACAGTAAAAGCCAGATTTTGAAAAGATCTGTTGCCGGCTGATTGAAATGGGGCTGTTAATCTGGGTGAATGCGAGTTATGAAACGATATTTAGTCCCTGTAACAGAGAAGCCTGGAATCCCGTTGAGATGGTTGGGTGGACTGTTTATTTGTTGGTTGAATCGATACGTGATAAGACCCACAGTGTCCACTGCTGAAACCATCCGGGACCTGAGCGAGAACAGGCAGCCAGGTACACTGGGGGGGACCCCCTCAGTGGCAGATGTAACTGTGTCTGACCCCTTTCCCTGTGACTTTGCTCTGAGCTGCGGTTCTCCCGCCTGTGGAATGAATAGAGCAGGAGTTGCCGCTTCAGAGCGCCATTGTGGCAGCCAAGGAAACCGATAGAAAAGCGGAGATGCTCATCTCGTAGTAGCCCCGCTGCTCCGGCCGGGCAGCTCGGTTGATTGCAGCATCGTCCCCATGCGCCAGGATTGCGGGTTCAATCCTTGGTCAGGGCAGGTGAAGGAATCAACCAGTGAGTGCCTGACGAGGTGGACCAACCAGCCAATGTTCTTCTCTCTCTCCTTCCTTCCTTCTTTCTCTCTCTAAAATCAGTCAATAAAAAAAAAATTTAAAAACAGCAACCCCCATCTTCCTACCCCTATCCCTACAACCACAAATGTGGTATAAGATGTGTGCACTATTATACTAGTCCTAATGTAAGGGTTACCGTTAACAAAGCAGCTGAATGCAGTGGCTACTGGAGAGGAAGTCGGAGTCAGAATACCTGGGTTCAAAGCCTGGTTGCCCCATTTCCTGTAAGAAACTTTGAGCAGGTTATTTAACCCAGGTGACCAGGTCTCAGTTTCCACATCTGTGAAATGGACATAATAGTAGTCGCTCCTCCCTCCTGAAATAGTTGTGAGAATCACTAAATGTGGTCTTGTGTATAAAAGCGCTCAGCACGGTGCCAGGCTCTGAGCAAGTGTACAATCAACGTTAGCCGACAGGCTTAATACCGAAGTAACTGCTGTCTCTGGCGTTTGATGTTGTAATGGAAAGATCTGATCTCAAATCCCAGTTGTCTATTATTCACTGCGTGACCCTGAGCAAACCCCTTCCTCTCTGAGCCTCTGTTTCTTCATCAGTAAAAGGGGAATGAAATTAACTCCCCCGTGTAACACTTTTGAAAGGGTTAACTTACTTACAGTACATGGTTGGCATGTAGAAGGCACTCGGCAAAAGTCTGCAAACCGATCTGTCTGATTTAAACAATCCATCATAGTGCTCTGAGCCTCACTGTCCTCCATGGTGAGATGGAGACATTATCTCTGCCTCAAGGGTGGCGGTAGGGAAGGAAACATAGCTTGGAGAAGCACTAGGACAAGGTGGGGACAGTCAGCGCTGCAGCACAACCCTCCCCTCCTGTCAGCTGGATGTATACGGTAGAGTCTTCACCTCAATTAACTCTCACACCTCCAGGTCCAAGTTCAGGAGACACTGCCCCAGAGCCCAGTAGAATTATGAACCTTGTGTACAAAGGGTATAGTGCATGTAGACAAAACAGCCCAAGGTCAGTGCATCGGCATTTTGTGTGGGGTGGGTGGAGGGGAGAGAGACCCATTAAGTCAAATTTACACTGGACCTCCAGGCGGGCAGTAGCCCTGCCCCTGCTTTATGTCTCAGAAACTGCCCCTGCCAGCTGCCCATGAAAAGACAGAGAATGCCGACACACGAGCAGAATCATCTGGCCTGGATTCCAAATTCTTGTCTTGAGAGAGACTTGGAGAACCAAAAGAGAGAGGAAGTTTCAGCACTGTGGGCTGAGCCCATAAAAGGAGTCCCTGCTCCCTGCCTACTCTTTCCACTGCCCCAGCCCACAGGCTACCCAGTCCCACGTCCACACCAGGGCCCACCCAGGGCCCCCACTGCTCCCCCTGGGCTGCCTTCCCCACCCTGTTCCCTTGAGCCACCCAATCTCCAAGCATTCTACTTTGTTAAACATGGCAAACCAAATTTATTTCTTTTGAACTTTTCCCATATGTTATTTCTTCTATGCCTTGCAGCCATGCTGTGATACAGGGAGAATTAGCCTCATCTTAACAATGAAGGAGACTCAGGTTTTCCAGCTGATGCCCTGGGTGGCCTGAACGAATAATTCCCCTTCAGCCACACCATGGCTATTCCATGTACACCACCACTTCCTTCTCCTTTGAGTTCAGTTTGCATTTCTAAGATAATCCCTATCTTGGGTGTAAGCTCTGAATATAACTCAGCCAGGATCACTCCCCAGTGGTTTGATCAATGTGGGCCTGTTAAGGGTAAGGATCATGTCTTTGCCCATCACACGTGTGTCCTCCGGGCAGCCAGCTGGGCATTGGACATCTCACTTGTAGCTGTGTTGGTCTGGTCAGCCTGTTTTCCCTTCTTCCAGGAATTTTTCTCTCTCACTTGAGTCCTACGGCTGGCGCTAGGGAAAGTCATTCCTAGTACCTGGAAAGTCTTCTCAAGGAGGATGCACGCATGACTCAAGACAATTCAGAGTTTAATTATTTGATTGGAAACTGCATGTTGAATCTACCCATGGAACAGAGACTGGGAGAACTCACCCATCTGCACCTTCTCCTCATTCTCAGGGCTCACTGAGAAACGCATTCCCCAGCTTCCTTTGCATCTTGATGGGCCCATGTGACTAATTCTCACCCATAGGATGTGAACAGAAGTGATGTGTGCATTTCCATACAGCCACATAGTAAATAGCAGGTGTGTCTTCACCATCACCCATTTCCCTGGGTGAATGGAGAGAGCTCCAAGGACCTAAAGAAGAACGGAACCACAAATGGGAGAGACCTTGGGTCCCTGAATGACCCTGTGGAACAGAGCTCCTCCCATTTTATATGGGACTGTGGCACAAACAAGAAATAATGTGTAATTCAGTGTTAAGCCACTGAAGTATTGGAGTTGTTTCAACAGAGTTAGCCTACCCAGACCAGTAAAATATGCACACACACAAATGTCTAGCTTTCTGATTGTTACAGAGGCGGGTACCATACCGATAGGTTAGGGCCAAATGTCGGAAGGTCTCATTTGCTAATGTTTGTTAGTGTTCATAAAACCGGTAAAGAATTTTAAGGAGAAGGAGTGATTGTTAGAAGGAAGGAAAGGAAGGAAATGAGTTAAACTTCTGTCACATATTGAGTACTCTATGTCCTGGATCCTATATGCCAGCATATCAGCACCATCTCATCTCACCCTCCCAAAACCACATTCCCCCTTTTACAGAGGAGCAAACTGACTCCCGTGTCGCACAGCAGGGAACCAGCAGAACCACACCTGACAGGAGTCACACCCACACCTGCCCTGCTCCAAAGCCTGAGCCCTTTCATTCAACCACAAGACTTATTAGGATTAGCGTGGCCCATGTATTTTTATAATGTTTTTGTCAACTGGTGCTATTTATGCCTTTAGAATAGTGAAAAAAAATACTTATACACACACCAAAAAAAAAAAAGAAAGGAGTAAAAAGGTCATCTGGCTATAGAAGGGGATCCAGAATCCAAGAACCCAGTCACCTGGGACTTGTCCTCTTATGTGAATCCTTTGAAGAAAAGGCTCACCCGCCCCAGTAAATGATGGTCCAGCTGAGGAAAAATGACAGTAGCTTTTACTGAGATTTCCAATCATCCCAGGAAAATGAAGCTTTCACAGGAGCCTTGTAATTGCCAATTTGTAAGCAGTATGTATGTAAACTCCGATTTCCTCACGTGTTCATCAGGTTGGGTTTAGATAACCAAGTTGACTTTCTTGCTCTGTTTTAGGCCCTCCCTTCTGCTCCTTGCAGACTCTTTCTCAGCCTCCAGCCCCCACTCCCTAGTACTGCTCTGCCTCTGTTTACATCTTCCTGGTCTGCAATTTCTTAATGATGTTTTAACAAGGTGCCAGTTACATGTGCAAATTGAAAAGAGGCGACATTGAGAGATTGCTACCTGGCGGTAAATTTATTAAAATCAAGGCAGTTTTAATAACTTCCTTGTATATGCATCCGCCTTCATGTCTGTAATATTAGTCTTGGTTGTTATTGCTTTTTAAACCTCCTTTTTTTTAAAAAAAAAAAAAAAGATATGTTTATTGATTTCAGAGAGGAAGGGAGAAGGAGAGGGAGATAGAAACAGCAATGATGAGAGAGAATCATTGATCGGCTGCCTCCTGCATGCCCCCCCACACACACACACTGGGAATGGAGCCCACAACCTGGGCATGACGCTCAACCACTGAGCCACGCTGTCCAGGCTCGTCTTTTTCAAGAGTGTCACTCCTCACCTAGCCTCTCCCATTCATATCATGACTCCAACCACTATTGTCTATCCACAGCATCTACATCAATCTCTCTTGAGCATTGGACTTGACACGTCCAGCCACCCACCAGCATTCTCATTGGGTGACATACAAGGTCCTCACAAACCCAAAGTCCTCTCCAAGCTCCCCCTAGTCCCGTGTTTGGCAAAAGAAGGTGTTCTCTCTTCTTCCTCATAGAAGCAGGCTGCCTCCGGGAACAAGGTGCCCTCCCTCTCTGCAAGGCAGAGAGGGCTTCCCGATGCTAAGGTGCAGTATGATGCTGTGGCCCGCGATGCAAGCCACAGTGTTCAGCATCAGCTTTCACGGCAACAGGAGTGCCGTTTTTGTTTCTCTATTGCTTTCCTCTTGCTTTATGTCCCCATTGGTTCCAAACTTAGGCAGACGGAAAGGTGCTGATGATGGAGCCTCCTCACACCCCCAACAGCTGGCATTCCCCCCAGATTATCCCTCTCCTCCCATACAACTGAGTCCCCGTGAGCTGAATGTGGAGTCAGATGCCTTTGAGTCAAGTCTCAGGTTTGCCAGTTTCTATCTCTATAATCTTGGAGAAGTCACTTCTCCTCTGGGAGCCTCAGTTTAATCATCTATAGGATGGGACTATAGGTCCTGCTATACATTGATCGAGACGCAGGAGGTGAAAACATGTTATAAACTAATTTCATACAATGTGAGACTTAAGCATTTTTTTTAATAAACTAATTTTCTACAATGTGAGACTTAAGCATTTTATAAACTAATTTTCTACAATGTGAGACTTAAGGCTCTGCCTCCTTCTCTGGGGCCTTCTAGACCAACTCACATTTCCCGTTAATGCGTAAGGTTCAGAAATCTCAATGTGAGCTTAAACATCAAAACTCATGTTGCTAAAGAACTTACCACACACACACACACACACACAGCCCATCATCCTCTCTATTTGAATCATGGGGAAAGCATGAAGATAATCAATTTTTATATGAAAATTGCCTTTGCAATTGCGGCAGCTTGGTTCACAATCAGGAGTCTCTACTGATGCCGCCGCCTCCTCTTTTGGGTGCTTGATTTGGTGCCGCTCTGTGTACAGGCTGCATATATTTGTTTTTTTATGGTATTTTTTTATGTTTGCAAACAGCATTCTTTAACCTGAAATATCTTTCCGTTTAAATGCCAGCCGTTAAATACACAAAATGGCCAATCAATTTTTTCCCCGTGCATAGAATGAGTCAATTCTTGCTGTTGTGTGAAAACGCCGACAGCAGTCGGGAAGAAATCAAAGAAATAAAGAGAACCTGATCTGGGGCGGGGTAGCCTTCAAGAATATCTCCAGTGCAGCCCCCTCATTTTACAGATGGGAAACTGAGGCCCAGAGAGGAAAGGCGCTGGCCAAAGACCACACAGCCAGTGAGAGGCAGAGCCTGGATGAAAAACCTGGATGAAAAACCTGGACTCCTGCCTCCCCGTCTATGCCCATCGGCAAGGTCCGCTTACTTCCCCAGAGATGTCAGAACTGCCAGAAGTTGGTCAGAAAGACCACAGCACATGTCAAAGATGTAGAGGCGGAAACAGGAGGCTCTGAGCAGACACCCACAAAGCTGCTTCTTTGTCTTATTTTGACACAATTTTCAGGCAATCGATATTCCTGTATTTAAGTATAGGAACATGATCCCATCCAAAAGAGAAACAGAAAGTCAATCTTTTCTTTATCTACGGTTTGGGATTATTTTAATTTTATATTTTCAGTATATTTTTTATTGATTTCAGAGAGGAAGGGAGAGGGAGAGAGAAATAGAAACATCAGCGATGAGTGAGAATCACTGATCGGCTGCCTCCTACACGTCCCACACTGGGAATCGAGCCCACAACCCAGGCCTGTGCCCTGACCGGGAATCAATCCGTGACCTCCTGGTTCATAGGTGGACACTCAACCATTGAGCTATGCCAGCCAGGGTGGATTATTTGTACCTTTGCTTCCCATCCCATGAAGCTCATATAGCATGGTCTTGGGTTTCAGACAGACTCAGCTCTAGGACCCTGGGCAAGTGGCTTCATGTCTCCAAACTTGTCTTTAAAATAAGAATAACCATACCTCTTTCAGAAGGTGGCTTTAAGAATTAAGAAGTGCCTCATTTAGTAAGCCAACCAAAATAAGGGCTCACTATATGTTGGCCACCCTTTCTGACTGACTCCAATTTATAGAATGTGGTAAAGAAGTGCCTTAGGCGCTGTGAAGAACTAAGACACAAAGGAAGCCAACAACAGGGTGAGGACAATGGCTCCCTGCAAGCATGATGCGGGCAATGGATCACTTCCCATGATATCCTGTGGCTGCTTCCCCTTACCCCTTTCTTAAGTTAAAAAAATTTTTTTAATTTCATTTATTGGTCAACTTTTCCCATGAGAACACATCTTTAATCTAATCATGTAAATCCATGGGAAAGCCTAATTCACTTTGGAGAAATAGGCTTCAAGGCTAGCCCTATGGGAATGACTCTGTTTCTTCAAGTGTATCTGCAGCACGTGACGCGTGTCTTTCTCACAGTCACAAAGGGAGAGAAGTGAATCTCTGGCTAATTTTAGGAAATAGAGGGTTGATTAAATAAATGGTAGCTCTCGTGATCCAAATGATCTGTCATTTTCAAACATCTCAGGCACCAATGTTAATGCTAAATTTTAGCTTTCCAAAATTGTAGATTCCATTTGCGTATTTAATATTCGATTTGCCTGATTATCACTTTGTTAGTTCCAAACACATTTGATTTTTCTGATGCCTGTTCCACAGTCTGTCTGGCTTCAGACTGTGAAGTGCGCCCTCAGCAAGGAGAGGACTGCTCACTTGCGGCCCTGAGTGTTTCACTTTTCAGACGGGCAGCACGCTTGATGCTGTATTCCCTTCTTCTCAGGAAGCCGCCGCCTGCCCAGCCCGTGGGTTCGCTGTGCGGGTCAATTAAGAAATTGAATGTGAAAGGGTCTAGTCACCTGTGCATATTGTTCTTACACCCAACAGTGATGGACGGGCAAATAAATGACTAAGTCCATCCATAAACCTCTGTGCCGGACGCTCTAGAAGTGAGGAAACAGGCATCATTATAAGGTTCATCCTTAGGGGTAAGGAGCTCATCATCATCTGCAACAGATGGGGAAATACACAGATGCTTACACCCCGCCATGACATGTGCTCCAATAGGAGGAGCCCAGAGGAGGTGCCCTTAACCCACTCTTGGAATCAAGAAAGGCTTCTTGGAGGAGGTGAGCTTTAAATGCAAAGTGGGAAGTAACCAGCCAGAGG
This sequence comes from Corynorhinus townsendii, assembly GCA_026230045.1. Taxonomy (NCBI): domain Eukaryota; kingdom Metazoa; phylum Chordata; class Mammalia; order Chiroptera; family Vespertilionidae; genus Corynorhinus; species Corynorhinus townsendii. The sequence goes on along the minus strand of JAPDVU010000005.1, from coordinate 163,225,297 downwards.
AGAGGGGAAGTTGCCATTCATCAATAAAGGCCAACATGTTTGATCAGATGCTACATGGATTACACACTGTTCCCTGAAGAAGGCACAGGAAGCAACGCAGACACTTCTTTCGTGGTGTCCGTCTGAGTCCCACCAGGAAAACAGACCCGCCGTAAGTCTAACAGAAATAACGCGTTTCGTTCGGGAATTAGGATTTACACACGTGCCAGAGCTGGGGGAGTGGGCATACAGAAGGGAAGAGGATCGGAGAAGCGGTCACCAAACATTCCAGCCCCGAATGGAACCGGTGGAGAAGCCCGAGCTCACCGGGAAGTGGAAGATGCCACTGAGATGACATTCAGTCACCAACGTGGGAACTCGAGGAGGGGTGCAGAGAGCCAGCGCCAGAACATGGCTCCTGCTTTGCTCCCCTGTCCAAAGCGCCTGCAAGTTCCTCTCACTGGAAAGCTGCCGAGAAAGGGCTCCTGGGAAACAAAGTCGCCGCCAGCGGATGGGGAGTAAGTGGTGCCAAGTTGACAACAAACAGTCCCACACGCTGCCGCCGAGGTGGCATCAATCACATAATCCCAGGAACGTGTATACCTCCGTGTGCAGAGCGCTGGGAGGGTCTGAGCCACCTGGCGGGTCTGGGAAGCATCCCCTGGGAACGCACCCCTGGGCTGGGGTCGGATGGGAGGGATGAGGACATCAGTGGACCCTAAACACGATGGCACATATCCCTCTTACGCGGACCCACCACCACAGGTGGCCCTTCTCCTTCTGCCACGGTTCAAGGAAAGATGTGTCCAGGTCTCCCTAACAGCCCGGGGAAGGTTTATTGCTCTGTGGACAAAGGGCTAACTTAGCTTTAAAAAAATCCGACCTCCGGAGTCATAAATAGAAGCCCTGAGCCAAGCCAGGCCCGGGGTCTTCACTGTTAGGTACACACCTGGACCATCTGGGGCTCCGAGCTGACCTGGCCCCAGGCCCCTCCCCTTCCGGCGCTGCAGCAAATGGATGAAAAATTGTATCATTAAACTCTTTGATGTTCTCCTGTCTAATTGAACCTGCAAAATTTCCTAAGGTTCTCCAACCTCCAAAAATTCAATTTTCCATGTAATGCATGGTGACGTGTCAATAAATCATGCTGTAAAATAAATGCGCGGATTCTTTTGTGCAGGAGCAAGTGAGGAATAAACCTTTCGTAATTGATAAATAATGTCATTGGAATCAATAGCTGGCAGAGGAGTTGGAGGAGTAAGCCTGAATCATGTATGAGTGCTCCGGGGTGATCAATGCCTTTGAAACAGCCCGGGGCTCAGGAGCCAAGTGTATAAATTACCGCTTTAATATTACAGCAGGGCCCAGAGTTTAAAAGATGGGTGCGTTACTAATCGCTGGGGAGATGGGAAGATGGGTCAGGGGTGTGTGGGGGGGTGAGTTCCCTGGTGGGTGCTGCTTGGAGAGCTCGTGGGGTCCCTGCAGGTGGGCTTCCATAGAGATGAGGAGCAGATTATGCAATCTGGAACTTGGGGTGGAGACGGAGCGATTCCGGCTCTGGCCAGTCCTGCCGGCAGCCTGTGTTGGCAGCCAAGAGAAGGAATCTGCTCCGGGAGCCATGGATGCTGCTTTGAACAACAGCCTAGCAGTTCCCAGACGCCTCGATGATGCAGAGGGTGGGCACTGACATACAAGATGAAGACAACCTGGGATTCATTGAGTCAGGCTCTGAGGGGTAGCTGCAGACCATGCTGGACCAAAGGGGACGCTGGGCAGTGGGCAGGAATCAAACTCCTCAGCACCCTCCCCCCACAAATGAGCTGTGTGATTCTAAGAAAATTGCCTAACCTTTCTGTGCTCAGTCTTCCCCTGTGCAAAGCGGGATAATAATTCCAACCTCACTGCCTCATAAGGATGAAATAGAATCATGTAACTCTCTGAGCTCAGTGTCTGTCCCTACTAAACTTGGAGCAATAGTGCTTTACTCATTATATACGGGTTCAGGTACTATACAGGCACGTTCCTTGTATCATCTTATTTAATCCTCACAATGACCCCATGAAGTAGTCACTGTTATCATCCCCATTTCACGGGGGAAGAAACTGAGGCACAGAGAAGGCAAATGCCTTGCCCAGATCACACTGCTCTAAGCAGTGGAGCCAAGATTTGAGTTCAGGTAACACAAATCCAGGGCTGTGCTCTTCACCATGGAAGTGCGCTACAGCACCGCTCTCAGCCTGGGGTCTCCCAGCTCTGCGGAAGGCTGTGCTACGAGGGCTCTCCCACTGGACTCGCGCAGCCTGATGGAGAGGAGGCACAGAGGACTCGGAGTCAGGCAGTGGGTTCGGGTCCCAGCTCATGATAACTGCTGTCCCTGGGGGTCATCTCCGATCACTGTGGGCAGAGCAGCCAGGAGCTGCTGGTGCAGGTGTCAGCCAGGGGAGCTGAGGGCCAGCCGGGGCGGGATCCTGGCCCTGCCTGGCTGTGTGATCTTGGGCAGGAAGGGCCCTCCGCGTCCTCATCTGTGACAGCAGCCCCCGAGAATTAGATGAGATAGCTGATATAAGTCACGTTCGTACCGGTGCCTGCAGCCAAGTGGGCCCTCAATAAATACTGGTTCTCGCTCCTTCAGAAGGAACCCCACAGAATGTGATACACGACTCTAGAGGGAGCGAGCTGTGTCTGTTGCTGCACAACTGGGGGCAACAGCCAGGAGAAATCAGAAGGAAAGCATTTAGCAAGTCTATGAGTTCAGCTTAAGCCTGGACCCAAGTGGTCCCCACACCGTGTGCCCTCTTGACCCCTGAGCTTCCCCAATCACAGCACACACTCTGCTGTCGCGTAACTAAGCCACACTGCCTTGCTGGAGGTCGGTCTAGTGAAGACAGGTACTCTCTTAGGTTGGATGAGTTCTCCCCAAATAGCCCTCCCTTGTCTTTTCTCATCTGCCAGTTGCATCAAGAGGATTCCAAGAGCCTAGAAGAAGGCAGAGTTACAAGCTGGAAAATGCATCTTTATTCCGGGCAGCCATGTACCCCACAAAAAAGCGCTCAGGAAGAAAGGGAGACTGGACACAGGAGGTGACAGCAACCTCTGGCATCCGGCCCTGCCAATGCTAAGGAGGATGCACACCTGTCAAGCTCCCTCTCTGTGCTCAGGTTTGAGACAGTGGTTTGCCTTTGGTATTGCATCCATGACAACCCCCTATGAGGTAGGGGCTGTTACTGTTGTTCCCATTTTAAGATGAAGAAACTGAGGCTTAAGAGTCCAGGCTCAGGCAGTAAATCAGGGCAGAGTCGGGATCTGACGTTGGATATTTCTGACTTTGGATCCTACACTCTTTAAAAAAAAATAAATAAACCTTTATTGTTCAGATTATTACAGGTGTTCTTTATTTTTCCCCCATAGCTCCCCTTCAACTGATTCCCCACCCCACCCCATGCCCTTACCTCCCCGCCGTCCCTCCCCCACCCCGCCGCCACTGTCTTCATCCATAGGTGTAAGATTTTTGTCCAATCTCTTCCCGCACCCCTCACACCCTCTTCCCCCTGAAAATTGTCAGTCCACTCCCTTTCTATGTCCCTGATTCTATTATATTCATCAGTCCATTCTGTTCATCAGATTTTTTATTTACTTGGTTTTTAGATTCACTTGTTGGTAGGTATGTATCTGTCATTTTGTTGTTCAGAATTTTTATCTTTACCTTTTTCTTCTTCCTCCTCTTCTTAAAGAATACCCTTCAGCATTTCATATAATCCTGGTTTGGTGGTGATGAACTCCTTTAGCTTTTTCTTGTCTGTGAAGCTCTTTATCTGACCTTCCACTCTGAATGATAGCTTTGCTGGGTAATCTTGGTTGTAGGTTCTTGCTGTTCATCACTTTGAAAATTTCTTGCCACTCCCTTCCGGCCTGCATAGTTTCTGTTGAGAAATCAGCTGACAGTCATATGGATAGTCCCTTGTAGGTAACTGTTTTTCTCTTGCTGCTTTTAATATTCTTTGTCTTTTGCTCTTGGCATTTTAATTATGATGTGTCTTGGTGTGGTCCTCTTTGGATTCCTCTTGTTTGGGGTTCTGTGTACTTGTTGGACTTGTAAGTCTATTTCTTCCACCAGGTAGGGAAAGTTTTCTGTCATTATTTCTTCTAATAGGTTTTCAATATTTTGCTCTCTTCTTCTGGCACCCCAATAATTCGGATGTTGGTACACTTAAAGTTGTCCCAGGGGATCCTTATGCTATCTTCATATTTTTTGGATTCTATTTTCTTTTTGTTTTTCTGGTTGGGTGTTTTTTATTTCCTCATATTTCAGATATTTGGTTTGATTCTTAGGGTCCTTTGATCTACAGTTGAATTTCTGTATATTCTTTACTTCAGACAGTGTATGCTTAATTTCTGACTGGTCCTTTTCCATTTTTTTGGCATTCCCATTAAGGGCCTTGAAGGTCTCACTAAGCTCCTCAGAGGTCTCATCAAGTTTCTCGGTGGTTTTTAGAAGATTCTTGAGTAACCTTATAAATGTGGTTTTGAACTCTCTGCCTAATAGTTTGCTTTCCTCCATTTCTTTCATTCATGACATGTTTCTCTTCACATTTTGCTGCTTTCCTGTGTTGATGGCGTGGTTTCCTGTGGTAGGTGACCAGTGGTTCAGCCTATTACCTGATGTGGACGCTCTTGGTACACCCCTTTGTGGGCTGAGTGCAAAGTCTTAGTGTAGTTAAGCCTTGATTGCTGTTGGTACACTGGGAGGAATTGGCCAATTGGCTGTGAGGACCCACTATGTCTATAATGGGAAAACTGCTGTGCTGGAGACACGCTTATGGGGCAGAACTTGCTTCAGTGGGGCTCTGGTGCTCACTGAATCTGCCCCTTGAATGTATCACTTATGGATGTGAGGAGTTGAAATCTGGTGTCGTCTCACACTGACCACTAGCTACACTAGCTTCTGGATCTCCAATGGGGTTCAGGTCAGCTACTGTCTGAGGCCACCCAGCAGGAACTACAGTGAGAACTACAGTTTTCTCCTCTTTGCTTGGGGTTTGGAGGTTTTGGAGCTGTCTGACCAGAGCTGCAGTTTGTTAGGTTAAGCTGTGATAGGGCAGGCCACTTATATGCAAAAGCCACTGCGTGGAGCTTGGGTGGGTTTGCAGATTGTGTGGGGCAGGGTCTCAGGGAGTCACTAGGCTAGGGCATGGCAAACAGCGATGGCTGCCAGTCAGCCGTCTCTGCATCTCCGTGTTTCCAAGTCCCCGCGCCCCGCGCCCCAGCACAGTAAACAATGATTGCTGTGCACACCTCTGCAAGAAAGCCACCCTCACTTTCCAACCCGATGGCAGACAGTCTTGCATTTGGAGCCCACACTCCTGTAGGAGTTTGGGTCCCCAGTGTCTCCCCAGAAACTGGAGTTCAGAGTAATGGGGAGCTTGTCTCCCTTCGGGTTGAAAAATGCCGCACACCCAGTCACCTGCCACCAGCCCAATTCGTGCGCCTCCATACCTCACCTTTTCAGCGCCTGTGCACATCTCAATGCTCTTTTCTCTTTCCTTCTAGTAGTAGAACTTCCACTCAGCCAGCTTTCCCATGGTTCTAGGTGATAGACGTTTCGTCTTTTAGTTGTAGTTTTGAAACTGTTGTGCAAGGCAGTAGTTTAGGTGTTTATCTATGCCACCATCTTGGTTCCACCTCTGGATCCTACACTCTTAACCTCTGGGTGACCTCTGTCTCCTTAGGAATGTGAGCTCCTGGAGAGCAGAGAGCCTGCTTTGTCACTTGTATGCACACAGTTCCTAGAAAAGCCTAGAAGAGCCTGGGAGAGTTCTCGGCACCTAGGGGCAACTCAGGAAACACCTGACAATTTGGTTAAAGGAGAGGGAGGAGGTGAAGGAGTCAGGGTAGCCCTTGCCTGGGGCCAAGGGAACACTTTGGAGACATTAATTATTAACTGAGATGGCCATTAACCAAGATAGGGGGTTGGGGGAGAGAAGGCAGAGAGAAAGTGGTTCAGAGATAGCCTGGCTGAGCTTAGGTGCCTGTGGGACATCCAAGGGCAGGTGTCCAGCTGGCAGTTGGATCTACGCATCTGAAGCGTCCGTGGGAGGCCTGGGCTGGAGCCGCGGGCAGGAGCCTCCCATACATGGGCAGCGGTCCAGCCAAGAGCGTGGCCAAACTCACCCAGAGAGTGGGTGTGGAGGACCCACAGTTACGCCCAAAAACCTGAGCCGAGTTTCCAATGATCAGCCTCACTCCTTAGCCTTTTGTTTTGTTTTACATTCCTCCTCCTGGGCTGATTTCCGCTTTGCTCTTTCTGCCCATTTTGCAAGATGATTTGTTTTCTGGGCGAAGAGCCTATTTTGTGTGTGTAATTTTAAGGTCCTACCATCCCAAACACCTACCCACATATGGGCAATATGTAGATACAGGGACCCAGTATATTAATGCACACACCCGTCCTAATATACATGCAACTGGGTTGTTAGAACGGCGGTGAAATGAACGCATATCTGGGTGGAAGCAAGGGCGTGGATGCCTGGACTACCTGGAAGCTGTCATAAAAGCACCAATAAGATGGAGCAGAAGTGTGTTTGACTGGAAGAGTGATTCTTGTTTCCTTTTCATTATTCTTAATAAAAGGAGATGGTGCCGAAAAATTGTGTTTCCTGGGTTATTTTCCCCAGGAGATCTTTGATAAAACACGGAATACATAACAGACCATGTTGCAGGCAAATGCCTCATTAAGGAAATATAGTTAGAAAGAAATAGTAACCAAAATGAACAGTTATTTTCTCTATTTTCTTTTTTCACCCTCTGTAAAATGGAGAAATTAGATGCGATATGGATTTAGTAACAGCCCTCAAATAATACCACGGGAACATGATGGTGCTCCCACGCTGAGATGGAGGGTCTTTAAATGCTGCTCGGCAAAAAGGTAGCTGTCTGGGAAACACATTATAAGCGCCAGGGAAAAAAAGGCTGCTGTCTTCCAAAGGGTCGTCTTCCCATTGCCTGGCCTGAGTCACCCAGGTGGCTTTAAGCTTCCTTGTCTCGCTCCTCTTCTCTCTACATATTCTTCTGGAAGATCCCAAACTCTCTCAATATGTGAGCTAGTGACCGCAAATCTCCACCTCGAACTCCCTCTCCAGAGCTTGGGGCCCATGTGTCCAAGCGCTTCCTAGCCGTCTCCTTCCAGATGCCCCCTGGCCCTCCAAAACCATGGCCTGCTTTGAGCTCAGCATGTTCCCCCAGACCCCTGCTTTTCCGGGATCCCATCTTGGTGGAAGGCATCACGACTCACCCAGTTGCACAGACCAGAAAAACCCTGGAATCATACTGGACCCCACAGCCACTCATCGTCATGTCCCGGAGACCCAACGCCCAACTCTATTAAATGCATCCCTTTAATGCTTATTCCTCTGCCACCGCCTGGTCCAGGTGCCATCTTCTTTCTCTGGAGTCACCACCCCAGCCTGCTCCACTGCAGCCTCCTTAGAAGTCTCTGGATGATTTTCCAGAACTTTCTTACAGACTCTTTAGTGGCTTCAAATTGTCCCCTACACCATGTTCCAGACAGTGGTTTCCCAGGATCAGAACACCATTACCTCTCCACTGGCATCGCATCAACCTCTCCCTTTGTTCCTCCTCCAGTTATCTGAACTGTTGCTAGTTCCCCAAATGTCCCATGCCATCCCTCACCCTTGCACCTTTGCACATACTGTTCCTCAGCGCTTCCAGGTCCTAGTTGCCAACTCCTTTCTCTGCTGGCTTTGACTAGCCCTCACTCCTCCCTCATAATGAGGTTGAAGTGCCACCTCCTGCAGGAAGACTTCCAGGATTTTCTGTGCTCTCAGAGCCCCTTTGTCATAACAGCTCCCATTGTGCTCATTTACTTTCTACTCTGTTTCTTCCAAAGACTGAGAGCTCCTTGAGGGCAGGGATTAACCAACCACAGGGACCAGTACCAGCCTGCAAAAGCAAGGACAAGCTCAGCCTTCTGTGTCTGCTGAAGCAGTGTGAGCATGCAGCCTGGCAAGAGGAAGAAAGTAGATGTGATGACCCTCGAAGTTCTGTCTAAGCTGAGAATCTGGACCTCTGCTCTTCACAAAGAACAAGAGGGCGATCCGGTGCTCCCCAGCCACAGCAGAGGAGGGTGGCTGAAAGTGTTTCAGATGCTCTCTATAGAAGCAAGAACACCGTTTTTTGAAGCTAAACAAACCTGGGTTCAAATTCTGCAGCAGTTTTTAGCTCCTCCTCTCTGAGGCTCAGCTAGAAGGTAAATATGCTGAACCCTGACTTTCTGGGGGATTGTGAAGACTAGACATAAGCATTACAATTAAGCATGGTGACCAATATGTGGTAAGTGGTAAACAACAGCTTAGCATTCTGTTATTATCCTAAGAATTAAAATGCATGTGATTGCATCAAATCAAAGGCCTACATGGTATCTATGGGAAACTATAATTAATCCCATTTTACAGATGAGGAGACTGAGGATCAGAGACTTGTCCAAGGTCATACAGCTATAAAGTGTCTGAGCTGGGATTCAAACCCAGATATGTTTGGCCCAAGTATCGGTAACTTAATTAACCACCCACAGGGCCCAGGTTGCCTCTCTCTTGTGATTTGATGAGAGAGGAGGGTTCTGGGCAAAAGGGAGCCAAAGTCAAGCTTAGTGAAGACTTGTCAGATGGGCCACTTCCTCAGGGGCACTGAGTGACCTGAATGACCAAGTCAGTCCCTCCCTTCCTTTTGCCACATGCCAGCCCCCTCTCCCTCACCTGTTACTAAGAAACCTACATACTAGTGTGTCCATGTAGACTGGAGGTCTTCAGGGCCCTGGGGGTTCCCTGGGGGTGCCCAGGTCTCCATAGGAAGCAAGGAGGAGGCTGAGTGGGATCGAATCCCTCCTCACCCCCATTCCAAACGGAGCCACTTCTTATCTGTTTTACACATGTTCTCATATGTAACACTGTTTTCTAATAAAAGCATTCTACTGCTTTAAAAAAATGTAAACCCTGGGTCCACCCAAACACTTTCATATTACAGAGCGGGAAACTGGGAGCAGTAGCTGGTCCAAGGTCCTGCAGCCTGTTGGAAACTGAGTTGGGATCCATTCCGGGTTGCCCCCCATTGAGCTCTCCCCAGGCCACTCTTTCCACACACAAACCCCCTCCCTCCCCCCAGCTGTCCAACGTGAAGCAGATTTAATATCCACAAACAGGAGGCATTTATCTCTGAAATGACTGTTGTGGAACAGAAGGGGGAAATCGATGCGTTCATTAGCACGCCGGGAGGGGGCAGGTGGCGGGATGTGGATGGGCGCGGAGTCAGGCGTCGGCAGGCAGCAAGGACTTGAGTGTGCGGAGCGGAGCGGAGGTGGCTAATGAGACCGCCTCGCGCACTCCACTCGCGGGCTCTCCCTCCAATGCTGCGACGCTGCGTGGGGGGAGCCGCAGCCCTCCTCCGCCCAGCTTTGATCCGAATGTATTGGCTGTGACAATGTCGAAATTGTATCTGGAAAAACCAGTTAGCTTTCATTTCAGTTCCCCCAGAAATGAAGGGAGGTGATGATTAGAGAAGCACTGGCGGCCCTGAAAATCAGACAGCCTGTCTGCGAGGAAGACTCGGTCCCTGAGCCAGGGAGCGGGCCCAGCGCCCGGGGCCTTCGCTAGGAATGGGAGGACGGAACCCCTAGAAGGGAGGGCCTTGTCTGAGGTCACGTGGCCCCATGGGGACAAACGCCCAGATTAAAACCCAGGTCTCTGGAAGCTTCTTGAAGGCAGAGACCCCATGGCCGGACCCAGCACAGAGTCCGCCACAGAGCAGGCCACTCAGGAAACGCCAGTGAATAAGTGAGTGAGCCGTTTCCTGCCTGTACACTGCAATGGCACACCACTTCATCGGGCAGAGCGCCCCCCAGGGACGCTCAGCACTAAATGTCTCGGATCTTCTGCCTTCCGATCACATTTTAAGCACACAGCATTCCAAGGAAAGTCACATCAGCTCTCGCCATAACTGACTTAACTGTGACAGCGGGTGAGTGTATTTCAGAGTTGAGAATCAGAACCTAATCTCTGGACCCTTCCAGCCGACGCCTTAGGGACACTGGGGTTCCCATGCTCCGGCCTGGACAGCCGGCCCTGCCCGCGGAGGGGGTCGCTGGGTCCTCCCAGGAGCCCAGCTCTGGGCTGGGTCCCTGCCGCAGCGGGGACCACCACCAAGGCCTGCTCGCCTGGAGCTTGTTGCCAAGGGGAGGGACAAGCAATACACAAACACAGGCCGTGCTGTCCGGCAGGATTAGCTCGTGAAGCAAAAAAAAAAAAAGCAGGGCGAGGGGCGAGGGGTGACCGCGGGGTGCTCTCGGGGCGGCTGTGTCTTAACTCGCTCCCCTGGAAGCAGAGCCGGGCCTCGGGCTGAGAGGATGAAGGGCGTGCACTCCGCTGAAACCCAGCTTTGACCCCCTCAGGAGTCAGTGGGGGTTGGGGGGGGGGTGGTCATAACCTGCGGGCCCGGGGCTTCCATCAGCCGGTTCCCTGGAGGAAGGAGGCGGGGGTGACGTGAACAGCCCACGCTGCCAGCTGCCAGCAGGCAGGGCCCGGGCGGGCACCGCAGCCCCTTCTCCTAAGGGGAAGACCTCCCAGAGTGACACGGGAGGAGGGACGTGCACGAAGTGAAGCGGGGAAGGAGCAGGATGGGAGGGCATCCCCGCAGGAAAGGGGGTGTCCAACGCACAGGCCTCGAGGCGCGAGTGCAACCGGCCCACCAAGCACAGCAGACTCAGCAATGCTCCTTCCTCCCCACCAGCAGCACAGGAGTAAAGGAGGCCCGGCAGCCATGCCCCCTCGTTGGGAAACTGCTCAGGGCACATTTCCTACGATGCATCATGGCTGTGACGCTGTTAACCGCCCCATTTCGCAGACACAGCACTTGCCAGTCAACAAAGATGTTTCCTGTGCGTGAACTCACGTGGGCCTGGTGGCAACAGTTAGAGGAGATGTTATTATCCCCGCATGACCTTGACCCGGAAGGCAGCTCTCCGGGGAAGCCTTAAAACCACAGCCACCACGTCTCCCCCACCCCCTGCTCAGAAAGAGTTGTAAATGGAGTGGTCCCATGCCAGGACTGGGCTGGGCCTGGCTCACCATGGGGAGGGCCACTGTCACCGGAGGCCAACGTTGGCCACGGTGCTCCCCTCTGCTGGTAACGGGCCCAGGGCCCTATCCGTGTGCAGGAGGAAGCCCAGCAGTCTTGCTCCCTCTGGCCCTCTGGCCTTCTATTTATGCTGCAGAGCCTATAGGAGTACCCAGGACCTGCCCCAGGGAAACAGTGCTCACTTTCTCTTCTCTTGGGCACTGAATTAGATGGTGAGATACGGGGTAGGAACACTGACCTGGTGGTACTGTTGTGATGCTTGAACTCAGGCTGATTGGAAGGGCACATAGTAGGCCCTCAAACGGGTGGCTACCACATCTGCTGCCCTTCCATTCCAGGCACAGAATGGGATGGGGGTTGAACTGGGTACCCTTTAAGACCCCAGCCAGCCAAGGGCTCTAGGCTTCTGTGACCTGCCCAAGGTCACATAGTAGGAGGCAGTCCCACTTCCCACCTCGAGCACCCAAGCGCCTCTTCTCCGTGCAGGTGATGACTCAGGAACGCTCAGAACCAGCTAGAGCATCCGATGGCCGTGGGGAAAGTGCTTCGGCACCAGGCAATCGCTTAACTCCCACTCACCCTTCCCTCTTCTGTGCTTTATGAAATTTTTTTTCACTCTGTGAAGCCCATGGGCAACGTGAGGTATGCTGGGAAATGTGTAACATCGTATGTGGATTTCTCTGCATGGCATCTTCACCTCTCACCTGGCCTGATTCTCTTCCTTGCCTCTCCCCAGTCTCCATGTGCACTGGATCACTTATCAGTGAGGCCCTTTAAGGCAGAGACTCCTCTCTCTCATCTACACAGCACAGGGTAGCCTGAGGAAATAGGTGGTTTTTTAATGAATGAATCACTACAAAAGCACTGGCAGTTTCCACAACTAACAAAACAAAACAAAACAAACAAAAAAACAGGAAAACTTAGATTAGCCATAAACTGACTTGTTTTATCAGAGATGTACCTCATAAAGGAATAAGGAAACAATGATTTCCCAATCCACCTTTTTAAACCCCACAACACAAAAGCAAATCTCTTACACCTTCTCCATCTCCATCCCCAGACAATGAATATTCTACTAACAGCTCTGCATCTGACTTTTCATGTCCTTAAAATGCCAGTGATAGGACCAATCCCAAAGAGTGCTCACATAAGCAAAGTACATAACAAAACACCTGGCAACGGGGCTCAATAAATACCGTAGCTTTTTTAAAATATCAGATTTGAGAAACTACCAAAGACTGAGTCACACCCTCTCCCCATTTCCCAGAATTGAACCTGAAGCCCAGGGTAGGCAGAGGGTTGCAGAGTTGCATGCACGTCACACTCAGGCTCCTTGGTAGCCCCTTGCTCCTATTTTAATTTTGTAGAGACCACTCATCACTCTGCCCATCTGCTTCAAACCAATATCTGAAAGAGCTTTGTTCAGTAAAATGCAAGTTTCAGCCAGAGGATGAAGTATCAATACTATTTAAGCACAGCTTTCATGAAACAAGCTAATAATACTCCCCATGAACCCCATTCACCCACCACAGTAATGATTTGCCTTTTCATGGTTTGCGCATTTACTCTAGGCACAGGGCATTGACACGTGTTATATGGTTGCAGACTTGATATTCTGCATTTTGCACTTGCAGCCTATTATAAATGTATTCCGTGATGCTACAGTCTTCATAATTATCATTTAAATGGCCCCATAATACCCTTTGGTGTGGATACGCCATAATTTACAAAACTGTTCACCGATTGTTGGACATTTACTTTTATACAGTGTTTCTTATTATAGATAACGCTGTAATGAGCACCTTCGTTGCACATAGCTCTTGGCATCTGATGAATTATATCCCCAGAATAAAAGAGAAATTCACAGAAATCAATGTTTGGAATCAGAGGACATAAACCTCATTAGAAAATGTAACTACCACCATGATTTTTTCCCCAAAAAGAATTGTACCAATTTATGATACACCAGTGGAGTATACTAGTGCTATTTGCACCACAAAATTTCACCATCTTGGATGTTCTGACTTTTTCTTGACTCTTTTTCAGTTTGTGACAGAAATACACATTCATTGCAGAGATTTCAAACAGAAAAGAAGATAAACTCAAAATCTTCATAACAACCAAAAGTAATCACTACTAGAATCTAAGCATATTTATTTCCAGTCTTCTTTCTATGCATACAAGAGACTTCCCCCCCAAAAAAAAAATTGAGATCATATTCTGTAATTACTTTTATTTTGTTTTTTTTTTACTTACTGATTTTGAGTCATTGTAAACATTTTGAAACAACTCACTTTCATGAATACACAATATTCCATCATATATGCATGCCTTCCTTAAAGACCTCCCCCCCCCCCCGCCCCTCCGCCGCCCCAGATATTAGATGTTTACGCTGTATCCAGTATCTCCACAGAATAAACCAAGTTGTCATGACACCCTTTGGTATAAGTCTGAACCTCATCTCTATTATTTCTACAGCACAAAGAACTTGAAGTAGAAAATCCAGATCAAAGGAGGTATCCTTGGATTCTAAGAATTGAAATGGAGAAACATCAGGGAGAATTATGTTCTCTCCACCTGTGACCTCAGGAAGGCAGCCTGGGTTGGGAGGAGCAGGGGGTGGGGCTCAGCCAAGCAGTGAGTTCGGGTATCAGCCTCAGGACTGAGGACCAGGCATTTAACCTCCATGTCTGTTACAAGGAGCAATGCCGTCCACCATTTGTCATTTGAGGCTACAGAATATCCAGAGCCCTTTCCTACTGGGGAATTTCTGGATTAAGAAAGAGGTGAAGCCCCTCTTCTCATTCTGGAGGCCAAGGCGGGGGGGGGGGGGGGGGGGGGGGAGGAGCAATCCCCCCTCTGCCTGACCCTAAACGCACACAGCCAAGAGCCAGGCCCAGGTCTGAGCTGAAGCGTCTTTCCGAGATGGCAGGATCTTAGCAGCACCTGCCTCCCTGTGCTCTTTCCCTTGGTTTTCCAGCCTTTATACCAGCTTTGCCAGTTCCCCACTAGCCTTCCAGTCAGTCCCTTTTCTGCTTAAGTTGAGCAGAGTGAATTCTATTCTAGCCAGCAGGAACCAGCTGGAAGCCAGCCAGAGGGTCTGTGGGGACGCGAGGTTAATATGGGTAGAAATTCTGGAACAGCACAGGGCCCAGAGTTGGCACTAAGTAAGTACGGACTGCTATTATGATTACAGTTATCGGGCAGCACGGACTAGTGGTCAGAAGCCAGGACTCCTGAGCCAGACTCCTGGGGTCCATTTCTGGCTTTACCCCTTACCCTCTGGATGACCCGAGACAAGTTCCTTAACCTCTCCACACCCTGATTTCCTCATATGCAATAGAGAATAATAACAATACCTGCCTTTTAGGGTTGTTACGAAGAGAAAATGAGTTAAATACATATTACATGCTTAGAAGAGGTTTTAAGTGTGTGCTATGATCATGATGAAAACTAACCTAAGGATCCCTCACACATGGCCATCTTACAGTACCTTCACAGTCTCTCTACTATGTAACTCCAATAACAATCACAGTGGAGGTGAAATCCTTGTTTTACAAACTTGGAAACTGAGCTTCAGAGAGTTCCCTCTCTGGAGGTCCTACAACCAGTAGGTGGCAAATCCAGGGCTCAGACCCAGGACCCTACTTGTGACGGTCAAGCTCTTTCACGTACACTAGTTACCTGTGTGAGCGTGGTAGTTCTAAATATTTATTCATGGGCTAGTAGTGATAAAAGGATGAGTGAGCAAGCAGAACACATTGAAATATCTAACATTTGCCCAGATGGCACGGTTCAGTGCTTGAGCATCGACCTATGAACCAGGAGGTCACAGTTAGGTTCCTGGTCAGAACATATGCCTGGGTTGCAGGCTCGATCCCCAGTGTGGGGTGTGCAGGAGGCAGCTGATCAATGATTCTCTCTCATTAATGTTTCTGTCTCTCTCTTCCTCTCCCTTCCTCTCTGAAATCAATAAAAATATATGGGTTGTTTTTTTTTAAAGAAAGAAATATCTAACATTTGCTTGGCACCTACTGGGGTCAGTCCTTGTTTTCACACATGACATGTGTAGTTTACATGTAATTTACTTCTTATACATGGCAAGTAAATTACATGTAAACTACACATGTCATGTGTGAAAACAAGGACTGACCCCAGTAGGTGCCAAGCAAATGTTAGATATTTGCTTGGCACCTACTGGGTGCCATTTTAGACAGGATATCTATACATATCCATGCCATTTGGCATGGATATGTATAGATATCCTGTCTAAAATGAGGAAACAGGCTCAAGGCCACACAGCTGAGCAGCTGATCCTGCACTTTGTCCCAACCCCCAACCCCGTTAAAGGGGACGCCTTCTGCATTGCATCTGCCAGTGCCCCGCCCCTTCTCCCATGATCTCCAAGCTGAAGTGTTCAAAAAGGTTATTTTCACTACCAAATAGGCTTTTAGAAGCTGGAGATCGAATAAACAAACGATGACCAATTTATTGTGCAAGGTTTGCATGTAGCCTCAATCGCCGCCATTTGACTGTGGGGCCACTTGACAACGGCTGTGCTCAGTATCCTGTTTATCAAATGAATCTGTAATGTAATTTCACACGGTTCTGAAATGCACAGAGAAACACGTGAGGACTCGGTGCCTCAGCTTAATCCATATGAAATAGGCTGGAAACGTGCCTAGTAAACACACAGGAGACAGCGGGCTGCAGCCAGGCCCATCCTCACCTGAAAAGGGTTACCTTGGAGGAGAGGGTGAGCTGATGCCTTCCAGCCAAGTGGACCGATTCCACAGAGCTGGATGGGCGAGCTGAGGACAATTCATGGATGTCTTCAAACCAACCCCTCCTGCAGGATGGTTATGATGTGGGGACAGGTGTTGAGTAAGTGACATTCAAGGTTCAAGAGTAAAAGACCTGTTTCTGTTCCCTAAAGCACATGTTTTGTTTTGTTTTTAATATATTTTTATTGATTCCAGAGAGGAAGGGGGAGAGAGATAGTAACATCAATGATGAGAGAGAATCATTGATCAGCTGCCTCCTGCACGCACCGCACTGGGGATTGACCCCACAACCCTGGCATGTGCCCTGACCAGGAATTGAACTGTGACCTTCTGGTTCATAGGTTGATGCTCAACCACTGAGCCACACAGGCTGGGCCCTAAGGTACGTTTTAATAAGAACCCTAATGCCACAGACACTGAAGAAAACGAGGGCTCTCTCAGTGGGAACTGGGTTTTGTGTTCGTTCTAACCTTTGTTCCTGAGCTGTGGGAGACATTGGTGGGTTCCAACTTAATTTAATTTAATGACAGACTTGCAGAGTGTGAAGAAGACTCATGAGGCAACGCGTAAGAGGTGAAGGGGCTGGGGCATCAAGATTTCTGCTGGGTTCCTATTAGTCTGGACCTGCAGTGAGGCCGTCCTGGGCTAGACGAAGATTTGCAGGGGTGGGGAGAGTGGAAATGAACAAAGACCACACGACTGAGAACACACAGAGCTGGTTAATCAGTGTGTGCCTAGCACGGAGGCTTCAGGTGTGCCTAGCAGGAGGCTGTTGGCACGGGGAGCTGGAGCTGGGCTGACTAGAAGTTGGTTTGGGAAACATATTTGGCTTTCTGTGGTTGGTCCTTTGTTGGAAGCCAGCACAAAAAAATAGGAAAGCTGGCAGTCACTGTGCAATCCTGGCCATTTGGAACCAATTGCTGCAGGGGTTGCAGGTGAGACTTCTATTGTCATATGTGGTCTGGCCACTGTCACATGCATCCCTGACTCTCAGCTTCGTCGCGGCTAGGTGTGTGTGTGGCCACCTCTTTGTTTTCTTAGATTAAATGGGGCAGGTGAGATTGAACAGGCCTGTGGCTTGTGTTTTTTTCCTTCTTGGGAGTGAATAGCTGCAGCTCTGGGGCTCATGTGGGTGGGAAGAGGAGAGTGGTGGAGGGGGGCAGGCAGGGATGTGGGGCCGCAGGGGTGGAGGAGGCAGGTTGCAAAAGGCAGGACCCAAAACTGGGCCTTCAGCACCTCCTCCCACAGATGCCATAGACCCCACCAGACCATCACCCAGCAGCTAACTACACAACCTGGTCCTTTGGAGCTACACCACCTTTACTAATCAGGTGCGTGATGTAGCTTCCCGGAAGAGATGAGCAAGCAATGTCATGTATGAGAATAATAGCAGAATCCAACAATCACAGGCTAAGAAAGAGGTAAAAATGTCTTCAGTCCTCCATGCTTTCCTCCTTCTTCCATCAGTACAGCAACTTTATAATTTATTGAATGACTTTCTATTTGTAATGAAAGTAAAAGTTAGCAATGATGAAGGAGTAAGTTACTCTTGGCCACGCACCATGCCTTATCTCATCTGATCCTCATTCTCTGAAGTCAGTATTATACTACTTTTCCTTATTTTACAGTCAAGGAAAGAGATTGTCAGAGACTACCACTCATTCCGTTCAGTCATTCTTTACATCTTTGAGGCCTGAGGAAGTAGTCTGGAATAATGAGAATATTACAGTGTTGTGGGTAAGAGTTCTGCCGCTCCCTAGCTTTGTGGTCCTAAGTTATTCAACCTCCCCGAGCCTCAGTTTGACACACTTCTAACATGAAAATAATAATCCTTACCTCATAGGATTTTAAGAGAAGTAAATCAGTTCGTGTAAAGAGCATAGTGTTCAGCATTTAATAAGCACTCACTTTATTGTCCTTATCATCAGTATTATTAGTCCACAAGACATTTTGAGAACCTGACACATGCAAAAACCCTCATAAATTTTACATTTAATTTCATGGATCTCCCCACCCCCCATGAAAACCTTGTCAACTGATCTGATCAAAATCCAGGAACCTCTTAAACTAGTTAATTTCCCCCCGTTTTATAAGCAGAGAACCAGAGAACCAGAGACCCAGAGGAGGATGTGTTCCACCGATCTGGGCTACACCCGGATTCCCCCAGTCATATCAAAGTTGACGCCAAAGTGACTCTCAGTTACGTGCTATTTTTCAGCAATTGTGAGATCTCTCAGCAAACATTCTGGAACTCCTAAGCCCTCCGCCAAGGCTAAAATGCTGCAAGTGCAAGGAAATACACAAAACAATTGTGCATGCCTCCTGCCTGGCCTTGATTTTACACACAACTTCTGAGGAGTAAGGGCCTCATCCCAGAGAAGTAGCCAGCTCAGCCTCACCGTTCACCTGCTGGGAAGTCCTGGCTGGACCACGTGTCTGGGAATCTCATTTCCTTCATAGGTCACATGGGATGACTATGACCTACCTCCCCAAGTTGTTGTGAAGATTAAACAATAAAACGTGTCAGATACCTGTACTCGCCACTTTCCACAACCACATCAAAATTATAACTAAAAAAAACCAGAACAACCATCATTCAGAACTGCCTGAAAGTTGGCTGAATTGAAGTCCCACAATTAGACAAGTAAAGAAGAAAGAACATTGAGGCTGAAAGGAGAGGCAAAAACACAGAACAGGCTGGCCTGGCACCCACATATGCTATATTTTTAATCAGGAGGGAGATAGTCTCTGTGGAGGCACCCGTGAGGACCAAGCCCCACACCAGACCCCCAGCCCAGGGCTCCAGAGCTGGGAAAAGAAGTTCCTGTAACTTCAGCTGAGAAAACCAGCAGGGATTCCGGTGAGGAACACTAAGGCTGATGGAATCCCAGGTGTTCTTCTTAAAGGGCTGGCGCACAAACTTACCTGGGACAGCTTCTTCCAAGCTCCAGACACATATGGGGAGAAACTGGATTGTCCTGCATCTGGGCATGAACTTGGGGGTGGCTTTCTTCCAGACGGGGGTGCACCCAGAGGTCATTGTTGCTGTGCTAGGACTCCCCTGTCATAGGGCTGACTGGCAGCCATATCTGAGTCTCTATTAGCCTGGAGCACACTCTTTGCTCCACCCTGGGGATTACCTGAGACCCCACCGTGTCCAATTTGTAGCCCCACCCAAGCTGCTTGTAGCAGTTTTTCCATATACATGGCCTTTCTTGGCTCAGGCCCCAAACTTTGCTAAAACCTATGAGAGCATGCCCCAAACCTATCAATAAAAGGCCCAAGACACAACACTAGCATCAGCCTGCCTTGCTTTATAGCTGGGCCTCAACTCCTGCACAGCAGCTCTCCCACTATAGTCATAGCTGGTCCTCACAGCCAACTGGCCTGGAGGTCAACTCCTCCCAGAGATGCCAATAGCAATAAAGGCTCAACTACAAGACTGTGCACACCGCCCACACAGGGTGCACCTAGAATGCCCAGCTCAGGTGAGGCTGAGCCACTGGGCCCTACAGGACACCTACTACACAAGGCCACTCTATCAATTCCAGGAGACATAATAGCTCTACCTAATAATACATAGAAACAAACACAGGGAAGCAGCCAAAATGCAGAGACGAAGAAACATGTCACAAATGGAAGCAAGCAAACTACTGGATACAGAGTTCAAAACCATGGTTATAAGGTTACTCAAAGATCATCATGAGACTTTCAAGGATCTTAGTGAGAATGTCAAAGACATGAAAAAGGACCAGTCAGAAATTAAGCATACACTCACTGAAATAAAGAATTATTTACAGGGATTCAACAGTTGAGTAGAGGATTCTGAGAATCACATCAAGGATTTGGGATATGAGGAAGCAAAAAAAAAAAAACCCAATCAGGAGAGTGAAAAGAAAAAGAATCCAAATATATGAAGGTAGCGTAAGGAGCCTCTGGGACAAGTTCAAGCATAACAACATTTGCATTATGGGGGTGCCAGAAGGAGAAGAGAGAGAGCAAGATATTGAAAACCTATTTGAAGAAATTTTGACAGAAAACTTCCCCTACCTGGTGAAAGAAATAGACTTACAAGTCCAGGAAGCACATAGAGTCCCAAACAAGAGGAACTCAAAGAGGCCCACACCAAGACACATCATAATTAAAATGCCAAGGACTAAAGACAAAGAGAGAATCTTAAAAGCAGTAAGAGAAAAGCAGTTAGGTACCTACAAGGAAATGCCCATATGACTCTCAACAGAAACTTTGCAGGCCAGAAGGGAGTGGCAAGAAATATTCAAAGTGTTGAATAGTAAGGACCTACCACCAAGATTACTCTACCCAGCAAAGCTCTCATTTAGAACTGAAGGTAAGATAAAGAGCTTCACAAACAAGAAAAAGCTAAAACAGTTTATCACCACCAAATCGGTACTATATGAAATGTTGAAGGGTATTATTTAAGAAGAAGAGATTTAAAAAATGTGAACAATAAAATGGCAACAAGTACATATCTATCAAGAATTGAATCTAAAAATCAAAACAAATGAACAAGAAATCTATGAACAAAATAAACTGGTGAATAAAACAGAATCAGAGACATGGAAGCATGGAATAGACTAACAAATCTCAGAGGGAAGGGGGGGCAGAGATTAACCAAAGATCTTACCTATGGACACAGACAGTAGGGTGGTGAAGGCCTGGGATGGGGCAGGAACTGGATGGAGGGGGGGAGTGGGGGAAAAGGGAGCACATTGGTAATACTCTCAACAATAAAGATTTTTTTTAATAAATAAATTAAATTTTAAAATAAATAAGTAGACAAATCATGTCAAATGTGTCTGGCCCAAATAAGCCCTCAGTGAATGGTTGCTGTTACTATCCTCAGACTGGAAGTGTTCAAGGAGTAAACCTTCCTCCAAAATCCCCCTTTGGAAGAACAGGAATCCACAGAACCCAGTGAACAAAGGTTTGCCAAGTCCTGCTGGTACCTGTTTTAATGAATAAATGAAAATGCTTGGTAATGAGCACAGTGATTGTTTTATGTAAATGGTGCTCCCGTGGAGCTGGTAAACAATTTCTTGTCTCAAGAAAACATTGCCCTTGAGAGCTTGTTTACAACACCAATTTGCTTCTCCAACTTTCTCTTCATGGCCTGCGCAGAGGAACATGTGGCCCAGTTGTGAGAGAATTTGACAGCTCCTTAATTGATGCCTCCAGTCTCCACAGTGGCTTTTGGGATCCCAAGAGCCTTTGGAAGGGGCTCCTCCACCTTAGGAGAAATGTTCTTTTTGTTTTTCCTTCTGCCTTATTCTTGGGCCAAGCTGGGAGGGGCAGGTGATATTTAAAGGAGTTAATATTTGGATATGAGAAGTGATGAGTTTGGGTCAGGTGAAATAAGAAGCATAAGATCATGTAATAGTGAAAGGAAGTCGTGACCAGCCAGAAAGCTTTGCTGTGACCCTGGTGCACTCAAACCACAGGGGAGCTGGAATAAACCCTGGTCAGCTAGACAATTTCCCAGGATACTGGTCTATAAGAGGTGCTAAATAAAGCCTCACTGAAGTCCACCAGGAATGTGGTCTCAGGTTCCCACCTGCAATTCCTTTCATAATGGGAAATAATCAACTGATCCTGTCCCTTGTCATAGCAAGTGCCTACAGTCACTCCCCAAAACCTGTTCAAATAGCAGGATTCAACCACACACCACAGCACCAGTCAGCTGATTATTCAGGAGCACTCCCAAAGAGCTATCTCATCTCAAAAATCTTGTAATAAGTCTTTTCCTTTTTAACCTAAAAGGTACATATTTTTATTAATCAATAATTATTTCCCTGTCCCTCCCAAATAAATAGTAAGTTAAGATTTAAATACTGTAAGTGTGATGGGATATTAAATTACTAAACTGCTGAGTGAATTCACATGTCTCTGATGGCCCCAACCATGAGCTTTCATCTGATCTTGAGGAGTCACTTGACCTTCAAAAGTCAATTGCCAAATGCATGATGAGTGGCCATCCTACCAATAAACAATTTCATGCTCCTGTGCCTTTAGCTTGCTATTCCTTCTGCCTGGAATGCTCTTCTCTAGTCCACCCCTCTTACTCACCTGGCCAACTCATAGTCACCCAGTGAGGTCCCTTCTCTGTTATGCTTTCGCTGTTTCCCCAGGCAGAGTTGCTTGTGTAGCAGGGGCTACATATAGCATCTTTACACTATAATTTGCATTCTCTCTACCTGTCAGCCTCCTTCATGAGGTTTTCAAGGTCCAAAACCAGGGTTTATTTACATGTATGGTCCTAACATCCAGCACAGTAAATGGCTCTGAGTAGAAGCTCAACAAATGCACCTGGATAGACAGGAGTGTCACCATGACCCGCCATCTCCTATGATGGCCCCAATGGGTAATTTTCCTTTTGCATCAGGAGATCCTCCCTGAATTCCCTCCCTCAGAGGAGGGGAGGTTGAGCAGCATGTTTGTTGAGGGCAGTGGAGGTATCTGGTCAAAGAGGCAGCCAGCATGCTCTGATTGAGAGATTAGGTCCATACAGGGATATTAACAAACATGTAAATATATTGAGGCAAATAAAAACCAAGTTGCTCACTGTCAGAGATCAGATTTGAAAATAGGGAGGGAGACGGCTAGAATGAATGCTGTGGTGTTGGATTGGAATTAGAAGTATCAATATAAATGTATGAGATAGATAGATACAAACATACATATATATAGACATGGACACAGACATAGAGATACATGTGTGTATATATAAGTATACTAGTACATACGTTTCCTAGCACCGTCCATTGAGAGGACGTGGAAGCAATGACACACCAGTAAAAATGAGCACACCGAGCACCCAAATCTAGGTTTCTAAATACCATCCTCTATTAGTAGGAACCAGGGACCCTTGGAGAAATGGCCGATTCTAGGGCTGGGGCAGGGTGGGAAATTACAAGAGGAACCTGGAACACCTTGTGCCAGAAAGTAAAGAAATGCTTCAAAGTGCATAAGAGCCAGCTTGAAAGGGCTCCCAATAGGGAAATACGGGACAATTTGAGCATCAAAGTAAATAATGACTATTATGGTTCACAACCCATTGAACAAGATAGAAATTCTCAAGTTTCATGCTGATATTAATTTGTTAATTAGTTTAATTAATTAGCAAATAGGGGGAAAGGGGAAAGTCTTCTGTACAGAAGAATTCCAACGAGTAAATGTGGAAAGAATGATGGAAATGGAAAAATCACCATTTGGTAACCATCACTGTAGAGACTGATTTCGGCAGGAATTGTCAATGGATGCTAAGGCTGATGGGTGGGGCCGTTTTAGGAGTAAGAGGATATTGGCGTAATCTTGGACTATCTCACCACATAACATCAATTACAAAGCGAGGAATGATGGCTTTGTGGCAGAGAAATCTGGAAGGCACCAACCTGGTCCTCACAACAACCCAATGAGAGAGGTAGATCTCTGCCTGGTTTGGCAGACTCCAGCTATGACCACTACCAACCAGGTGATCTTCAGCAAATTCTTCATCTCTCTGTGCCTCAGTTTCCTCTTCTCTATAATAAGAGTATTAATGACACCTACCCTCTGAGGGCTGTATTGCAAGTCAATACATTAACCCATGTAAAACACTAAGAATTGTGCACAAAGTACACCCCCAATCAGTGTTAGCCATCATAACCATTATGGATGAGGAAATTCCGCTTGGAGAGGTAGAAACAGCACTGAAACCCATATCCAGCCACCTCCACATCACACACTCATTCGTCTCCCAGGAATCGGAGAGTTAAGTGGTCAACCACTCGGCAGTTTTCAAAGTGCTGTTTCGTTCACATTTCCCTTGAAAGTGACAAAAGTCTCTAGAGATGGACAGAAGTTAGCTCTCTCATGGGCCCAATTTGGCAAGTGAGGAAGGGCCTTGACTCACGCAACATGACAGCTGTAATAAACAATAAACGTCACAGGATGAATCTGAGCCACATGTTCTGACTCCAAAGCCCTGGTTGCTTTCAGGGCCTGACTCCAGGAATTCCAGCCCCATTGCCATTGGATCCATGACGTGACTTAGGGAGAGGGTTCGATTTGGAAAAGGCAGCCAAAGCTGACAGGGCCCTTCTGAACTTGAAATTTGCAGTGAAAGTCTAATGTGTTTCTCCCCCTCCCAAACTCATTACACCAGTGGATGAGGAGATGCAAGAAGAAATCTGACAGGGAAACAGGGGACTTAAAAGCAAGGATTAGAGTCAAGGATGGACATCAGCTAGTCTTCAAGTTCATAGGCCTTTAAATTACCATCTGTCATCGTCTCATTTTGTCATCTGGAGGGATCTACGAGAGAAGTGGGGGTGAAATGGAGGGCCAGCCTCTGGGCTTAAACAGAAAAATGTCCCTTTCTGGGCTCCCGATGGCTCTCACCTTCTCGGCAAGTGCGTCATCAGCGAACATAACCAACTCGACACTTTTGGCCAGAGAACAGATTGAATGGAGGCCTTCGCCAACACAGAAAAAAACACACCCAGATCTGAAGTTTACAATCACACCACGAGGAAATGGGAGCATCTGACACCACACGGATTAAATACCCGCTAGGCACCACCCCCACCTCTACTGCAGCCCTGCCAAGACCAGCTACAGATTTTCTCTCTCCCCCTTTCTCTCGCTCCCAGAGAAAACTAAATCTCATCTGTCTGCAGTTAGCAGAAGCCTGGAGTAACTGGATTCACTGCTGGAACAAAAGATATATGTGGTGTTACCAGTTCATTGAGCTGTGAGATGAACAAGACGGGCGTTGAAAAGGAAACCGAGCTGAGAGTACATTCCCAGTGTTAATAAAGGTTCTCTTTTGTGGTATGTTTCCAAACACTGACTCCAGGATGGGCGCCATCCGTTTCCTTCTAGAATCAGACAGGCCTGCAGATTCAAGGTGTCGGAGCCCCACTCGGCCCTATCTATGGACAGCACAAAGATGCTGCGTCAGGAACATAAGCCCATCTTTAGCTATGACTGCAGTTATTTTGCTGGCTTGGCAAAGCGTGTACCTCCCGTTCACCCAGAGAGTGTTCACACAGATAAAAGCCCATCAGGGGAAGCCACTGAATTCCAGAACTCAGATTTGTGGGGGTGCTTATCATAGCGATGGCATCAATAGTGCAAAAGCGGAAGTGGCCTATGTGCCCAACAATTGGTGACTGGTTAAATTACAGAAGAGGCGTGCGGGACAAAGGTCTCCATGGCCCTTAAAAAGCATGCTGTAGAAATGTGTTTGTAGACATGGGAAGATGCTCATGATTTACTGCAAAATATTTAAAAAGCAAGGTATATAAGAGTATGTGTAACATGATCCTATTTGTGTACTGAGTGCATTGAGAAAGAAAAAGAAAGAAGCCATGGTCTAGCTTCTGCTAAATTAAAAGTCTTGGTCATCTCGATGGTTTTAGGTAAGTGAGGATAAACCTTGGCTACAGGTGCCCAGGAGAGAGCTAAGGGTTCTGCATAACAGAGAAGGAAGTGGAACTTGGGGGGGGGGGGGGGGGCAGTCCTGCACCAGAAGAGTGAGTAGGTAAAGAAATAATACAAAGAAAACTGTTGTGGTTTGAGTTGCGTTCCCCCCAAAAGACCTATTGACGTCCCAACCCCTGCCACCTGAAAATGTGACCTTATTTAGAAATAACTGAGATGACATCACACTCAATTAGGATGGGTCCTAAACCCATTAGGACTGGTGTCCTTATAAGAAGGGAAAACAGAAACACGGGGACACCCAGACAGGGCAGGAAGACGCCATGTGGAGACAGGGATAGAGACCGGGGCCACCAAAGACTGGAAGAGGCAAGGAAGGACCCTCCTCTAGAGACTTTGGCGGGAGCATGGCCCTGCCGACAGTCTGATTTTGGACTTCCAGCCTCCGGAACTGTGAGGGAACAAATGTCTATGTTTAAGCCACCCCATTTAAGGTGCTTTGTTACAGCAGCCCAGGATGCTAATAGAGGGACCCAGCTAGACGCGGTGTGGCTGGGCGGTCCATAGGGAATAAAGAAACCCATAGGTGGTTGCATTAGGCAGGGCTCCCCAGAGAAACAGGACCAATGGGGCGTATAAGAGGAGATTTATTATAGGAATAGGCCCATGTGGTTGTGGAGGCCAAGAAGCCCCATGTTCTGCTGCCTGCAAATGGGAGGACCAGGAAAGCTGGAGGTGTGATTCCACAGAGTCTAAAGGCCTGAGAATCAGGGGGCCGATGGCATGAGTCCTGGCATGAGCCCAACAGCGTGGAAGCAGGAACCCCATGTCTGAAGGCAGGACAAGGGGAATGTCTCAGCTCAGGCAGAGAGAAAATTCGGCCTTCCTCCTTCTTCCATTCAGGGCCAAATGCTAATGTCTCCAGAACACCCCACAGACACCCCCAGAAATCACGTTTCATCGCTATCAGGGCAATACTGAGCCCAGTCCAGTGGGCACCTGGGATTAAGCACCGCAGTGACAGAGCAGGTAAGGAACGCTTTAAGGATGAAGAGGCCTGAGCCTCACTTTAAAGCCATCAGTATTGCTGATAAAGTCCTCCTCCAGCTCCCCCCAAGTCCTCAGAAACTGGGTCCATGTGTTCAGTGTGAGGGCGAGTCTGGGGAAGCTGGAGCATCGTGGTGCTGGGGCCTAGGTGCCCACCCTAACCCCACGCAAGAATTCTCAGAAGTCCTCAGGGTGCACTGGCCTTCCCCAGTACCTGACCGGCAGCCTCATTTCATGGGTGAAAGGACTGAGCCTGGAGATGTGTGCACAGCGTGCGCAGGCCACACAGCCAGATCCATGGGACTCCAGAGCCCACGCCCTCGCCAACGCACGAGCCTGTCCAGCTGCCAGTCCAGCTGCTGGATGGCCCTGCGAATGGGGAGCAGCTGTCACACAATAACCATTCTCTGCTTGTGCCCCTCTCCTGGGCCGCACAACAGTGACCAAAGAAAACAAAGAACTCTTTTTCCTCTGCCCACCAAGCCACACAGGGCCCCATCCAAGCCGCAAATGGCCCTCTTGCTCTCTCTCCAGACTTCATATCTGATTCATGTGAAGAGAGATTTCCTCAGACACTCTTGGGGAGGGTGGGGAGGGCGGGGATAAGGGGGCGTGGCCCAGGATTGCTTCCTGCAGAGGGCGCAGCTGGGAGATGCTTGCTCCTGTCCTTCACTCGGGTTAACATGGGGACGGATGCCATCGCCTGCCTGCAGAGCACTTCACTATAGTACAGCGTGTCCAGCGCCTCCACGCGTGCTGCTGCCACCACTCGTCACCACAGTGCCGCGAGGGACTCTCTATTCTTGCCTCACGGTGAGGACAGAGAAGTGGAGGCTTGAGAGAGCTGTGCAGGCCACGAGGCAGGCATTGGGACCCATGTCTGATGGCTTCCAGAGTCCCCTCTTACAAGATGCCCTGAAATTCCTTAAAATAACTCATAAAGGAGGGAGTCAGGTTTTGGACCTCACAGCCCCAAAGCCACACTTGCTTCCCCCTTCGTCCACTACACTGCCTCTCCCAGAACCCCTAGCACATGCAGAAGCCTCGCAAAATTTCTCTGTAGGCCCCTTCCCCGGGGGGAGGGGGGTCCTCCTGAATTTGCCATCCTTGTGCTCTGTGAGCCCCCCCTCCCAGTGAGACCGCCATTCCTTGCCTCAGTTTATCTACCTTGATCATGCTACATTTTTCTACACAAGGCCAACGATAGCACCACTCCCTCCTAGGAAACAAAAGAAGAGAAAGGAGAGAGAGAGAGAGAGAGAGAGAGAGAGAGAGAGAGAGAGAGAGAGAGAATGAAAAAGGAAAAAGACAGGCCTCCTAAGCGCAGGGAGAGTTACACATGAGGACAATCACTTCCCCAGCCGCGGTTCAGTGAAGCGATCCGAGCGGGAGAGCTTCCCAGGTGTGGTAGAGGCTTTATGGGGTCCAGTGATATATGACGGACGCCACGTGCCCGATGATCTATGACCGGAGGGGTTATGCTCCCTCCTCGGGACAGCTGTGTGATTTAAGGCCACTCCTGAGACTGAGCTGGCAGCTGGCACTGGGGCCGCATGGTCTCTGTCGTGTCTGAGACGGGGTGTGCGTGCCAGCAGGAAGGGCACGTCGGATTTCCTGCAGGACCCTGTGAGAGAGGCGTGCAGACCCTCTGTGCCGGGCGAAGGGATCTTTCATGGAGGTGGAAGAATGTACCTTCCTGTTTTAGGACTCTAGGGCGGCTCACCACTGCAAAAATATTTGTCAACCCAAAGGCTCCTAGAGATGGAGATGAGTTCAGAGATCTCCATCCCTCCACCCAGGCATCATTTATTTAGTCCACAAATATGGGCCGGCTCCTAATCTATCCCAGGCACTCTTTCCGGGTGCTGGGGGTACAGCAATGAACATGGCGAAGTCGGTTTTGTCACATGGTGCTTGCCTTCTAGAAAGGAAGACAGTTACACAAGGAAGTAGGCAAGTCAAATGGTGGCAGATGATATCGGTTTATAAGAACTACAAAGAGCGGAGATGGAAGATGACAAGAAGACCTTGTCATCTGGTTAGGGGAGGCCGCCCAAAGCATAGGCACTGAGCTGAGACTTGAAGGAAAAGGAGGAACCAGTCATGTGGGGAGTGGGGAGAAGGGCCCTTTGGGGTAAAGGAGGGAGCATCATGTGCAAAGGCCCTGGGGTAGGAAAGAATGTGACATGTGTGAAAGACTAACCAGCTTGTCCCCACAGTCCATGAATATTTTAGAAGTGTCCAAAAGAAATAACCCCATGTCCTTCCAAAAGCAGAGAAATGTCCCCCTAAAGCAGAGAGCTTTGCCTTAACAGACGGTCTTTCTCACTGCTGTTTGCATCCCTGAAGCACTGAGGTGACCAGGAGGCAGATTTTCAGGATTATCCTGTTTTATAATCCCCGTGTCCAGTGTCCTGAAATGTTTCTCTGGGTGAGTGATGGTGTCTGTCTCATTTTCTACTTTGCAATGCTAGGTGAGTCATGGCAACCCAAGCTTTCAGAGCCAGAGCTGGGTGCCGTGAAATACCTGAAGCAAAAGAATGCATGTGTCATGAGCATCAGGTGACCTTCTCAACGATGTCGATGGCTGTGATCAGCCCCTTGGGAATGGCCAGTGAGAGGGGAGGACACAGGACAAACACGTGGGCACGGGCTTGGAGAAGGGGAGCGGGTCAGTTTCCCCCTGCAACTCTCCCCAGCCTGCCTACCCCGGAGTCTGAGAGGCTGCAAGCCACTGCTCCTTGAGGCATGTCACATCCAAGAGGCTTCCTCCTTCTGCCACCCTCAGAGCCTTATCACGCTAAGCACTGCCAATTTCCCAAAGTAGAAAAGCATGAATTTTCTCAATTCTAAAACATGGACATTTCTGAAATGAGCATGCATCTTACAATTGATGTGCATAACTTGTTTCCTTTTGTTTCCTAGAGGCTGTTCCTAAGTCAGGGATGTGTCTTCTGATTCATGGGCTCGTGGAATCAGGGAGATACAGCGCAGCGCGTAGGGCCACTCCAGGCTCTGGACCACTGGGCAGTCCTGGTGTGTGCCCCTCGTCCCAGTGTAATTGCTAACAGCACCCTCCTCTTCAGTCTCAAAAGCCCCAGCAGGGATAATAAAGTACACGGTCTCACCGGTCACTGTCACAATACAGCACTAAGGAAAGGCTGCCTGCAGGAGCCCCACACGCCCACTCACTTGTCAAAACAAATGACCATATTTTGAAAGTCCCTTACAACTCCTTGACAAAACTCCCTGATTCTCCCCTGGAAGGCATGTGATGGCAAAACAACCCAAAGTCTTTCAGACAGCTCCTAAGCAGCGCTTCCAAAGCCTCCCCCTGGGCCATACACCCCGAAAGCCAGAGGAGAATAAAGTCGTACCCCAAGAGCCCCATAGACCCCCACCCACAGCCCCCTGCAAAGCTTCTTTTCAATTCTGAGTTTTAAAATATGACACGTGGAATTTGCCATCCACATCACACTGTAGGCATGCTTATTTTAACTTGAAAACTATGTGCAATCTAGTTGCCAAGTGATAAAATTGAACCACCTGGAAGATGCTCGATGTTTATTCCAACGCTATTTCCAATGACTGACACAGTGCTAAGAAGTACAGTCCCAGAGGCCTCTGCTCTGATCAGATGGGAGCTTCTCGCTGAGAGTGAAGAGGTAAACTTTCACCCCAGGCTCCTGCATAACAAACAACATGAACAGAAGGAAAACGAATGCTCATTGGGCATCGAAGATTTCAGGAAACCACAGCTCTGGAGGGAGCCTTATTGTCACCACGTTACAGAGAAAACAGAATCAGATTTCAAGTCACATTGGGAACAAGAAGCACAGAGGAAATTTAGAAATCCAAGCCCCCAGATCCAAAGACAAGATTTCCCCGCCTCGACTCGGCACTTTACCTCTTCTGACTTCCCCGTTTATCGGTGTGTTCTTATACAAGATGTGTCTCCCATCTCAAGTTCCTCATCATCTTCATTGTCACTTCGAGTTTTTCTCTTTATGTTGACTTCCCAGGACTCTCGTGGGAGTAAGAAAAAAAAACACATTTTTTTAAGTGTCCATGTCTATTTGTAGCTCTAAAAGCTGGTTCGTATTTAGGGGAGATTATTTTGTGAGATTTAAAAAAAAATGTTGCTGAAAATGTGGAAAGCTACTATAGATAAAATGCATTTTTTCTCAGATATGATCTGTTGGATTTTCTACTACCACAGTGGAGAGAAAACAGGTGGTACTCCAGAAAAATACTCACAGATGGAAAATGTATAAATGGTAATTCACCAAAAACAACTGCATGCATGACTTTTAAAACGCGATGCTGGTTTCTTTTCTGGGGTCTGTGCTTACTTTGGAACTCCCTGGATAACGAATGTTTAGCTAATTAGATGCTAAGTCCTGGGGAAAGGGCACGGACAGAAGAAAGGCGCTCTATATCACCATGAAATTTTAATCTATGTTCTTGGGGATTTGGGCATGAATCATATTTAAAAAGAGCAATACAGTGCAGCAGAGGGTATCCGAGTTAAACCAAGCCAGGACAGTACATTCCTCTCCATAGGTCTTCCTTGTTACTGCCATGAAAGCATCCGAGGTTGAGGGAGACTGAACAATCTCATTCCCAAAGCTACTCAAAGTTTTATGTGCTTACACTCAGCCCTTGTTGTTTGCAAGAAAGTATAAAGCAGCCTAGATTGGCCTGAGTTGAAATGGGTGTAATGTTAGGACAAGAACTGTTTGTCTTGCCTGGCAAACTCCTCATACTATTTAAATGTCCTTCCTACAAGATGCCGCTTTCCAGGCACAGTTATTCTCTCCTTCGTCAGTGTTTCCTCTGCTCTTTGTGATTCCTCTTTTGAAGATCCTGTCTTACCACAAGCAATCATTTTTTGTGGTGACTTGGTTTCACCCACTAGATTATGAGGTCCTCAGTGCCTAGCAGCCAGCATGCCTCACTTGGAATACAGTAGTTGCTCAATAAATGTTAAGCGAATGAGTAAGAAAATGGATGCATGAAATAAAACAAGAATTGATGAGGACTAGAAATGAAACTTATAGTATAACCTACCTACATACTTGTTAAAAATCAGCACAATATATTATAAATTAAAGAAGATAATATAATAAAATAACATTTATTTCAGTAAGAAAATGCGCAGGCATGCCTTCAGAGAAGACACAGGAAGCAGTCAGGTGTTGGCACCCCTTTCTAATGAGCAAGCTGGGTTTAAAAGACATAAACTGCACTCAATGAATATTGTTGACACTTTATATTTGACATTGACATTTTGAAATAAGGGCTAAATAAGCACCTTTCTATATTTATAACTACAAAGGCAGACTGAGTCAAGAGGGGACAGTTTTAGTGCCTTAAATTCCACAGCGGCTTTGCCATCCACAGCATAATTTTCTGAAATGGAAAACAACTCTTGGTAAAGTTTTGAACAAAACAAAGTACCACCTACTCTTACTTTACCCAGTAGCTGCATTCCTGGAAAGTTCAGTGTGTTTTAAAAACATGCACAAAGTAACTTTATATATATTCATATCCAGATAGATGAATGTGAGAGTTTGGGCCTAGATCTACATAACATCAACAGATTGTCACACACATGCATTTCCAGTGAGGCATGTGAACGTTGCTCAGGAAGATACGAATGGATTCTTTGTAATGTGGAACTTCCCCGCCCACGGCAGAATGTTGGGCATATCTGGTCCCACGCACCAGTTACACATAGCTTCCCCCAACATTGGGACAACCAAAAACACCTCCATAAATACCCAAATTACCAGCAGGGGGCAGCATTGCTTCCTTTGAGGATCAACACCTCAGATGACTAGCTGCACCCACCATCCTGGGTGGGACCATCAGGGACTCAGCCATGTCCCCCTCTCCCGGCAGAAAGCTCAGTGCAGACCTCTCATGCCTCGGAGGAGGCTGCAGGGCATGCAGGCTGGCTCATGGGACAGCCACCTGGGCACACCATCCCAGCAGAGGTCGCCTCCAAGGACAATGTTTGTAGATGGGGGTGTGAGCAAGAGAGATTCACACGCCCCTAATGGCCTCTAGCTGCTGCCACTCACACTGTGCCCAGGGACACAGCCAAGCCAGATGGGCCATGGTCAGGCCGAGTCCAAACTGAGCTCAAGCCACCAGCTCCCTGCAGCCAAAATCCACAGTGCGGAGGCAAGAGACTGGGGTCTAGTCTCAACTCAGCTGCTGACTCGCTGCGTGATGCGGACAAGGTGCTTGCCTTCTCTGGGCCCTATTTCCCCTCTGTCATGAGAGTCAGACAAGAGTATCCTTCCTGCCCTAAAAGTTTATGTTACAAGGAAAGAAATGAACCAACACACAAGGGAAATGCTCAATTCAAGTGACTCCTGGAAGCACATCCCCAATGAAACTGTGGCCAATGCCCTTGAAGGAATATAAATGGGCCATTGTGTAATTAGCACACAGTTTGCTTGTGCGCGATGACCCAATGCTCAGTGCACTGAAACAACCAGTTTAAGCTGGACGGTGAGGGAAGGAACAGCTGAAAGTCAAGAGGCATAGAATTGGACAGATAACATGAGAACTGGTATTCAAGAGCCTTGAATGCCAGGCTTACAGAAGCTTGAGTATTATGAAGACATTGGAAAGAAAGAGGGTGCTGAGCACAGGAGTGGCAACAGGAACATGGGCAGAGTCTGGGCCTCAAAGAGCCAGGTGGATCCCAGGGATGAGACCGAGGCTGAAAGACTGGTAGACCAGATGTGTCCATTGCCTTAGCAATGACAAGCTATTGGAGAATTTTTTTTTACAAAGAGTACCATGATCTGATTTACATTTTTAAAATATCACTCAGGCTGCTGTGGGGACAGGAGACCATAGGTTAGGGAGAGCCGAGGCTGAGGGGTCAGTTTAGAGGCCGCTGCAGCTGTCCAGTGGGATTCCAGCATTGAAGATGGAAGCAGTAGGCAGGCTGGGTATACTTTGGAAATGGTACCAACAGGACTTTACCCTGGATTGTGGAGGGGAGGTAAGGGAAAAGAACTCCCGAGTGCCCTCTGCTAAACCACACTGCCTTAGACGGCCTAGAGGTCTCTTGACCCCGTGGTGCTTAATGTTCTTCAAAAGTGGACTCGACACTTCAGGGACTGAGGGTTCATCGTCCACAGCAGCCCATCGGAGATTCTCACTGTGATAGAAAACGCCATCCCAGAGTGTGCTGTGTTCTGTCTTCCTGGGATATCCACCCCACATTGGCTCCAATGATCCCCTCTAGAGGCACAGAAAGGAGAATAATTTCCTTTCCCTCGAGCTCTCTCCAAAGATTGAGACTCCATCCTCCTCCTGCCTTTTCTTGCTCCAGGAGGAGGATGGAGCAAGAAAAGGGGGTCAGGGAAAGGCTCCCACCCACATGCTGGCCTCTGCTTCCTGCTTCCTGCATCTTCTGGCTCAGTCTTCCTCTCTTCCCCCATGCCAGTCCACACATCACATGTACACACACCTCCATCACAGTAGGATTGATATTCTCATTTTGTGCTCATCTCTATCTGTCCCATTGGCACCCGTCACCATCTGAAGTTTTCAGGGGGATTGGTGGGGGAACCCAGGGTTGGAACCCACTGTTTCTGAGCTGATCATAGAGCGGTGACTCTCCCGGCTTTAAGAGAGGTTGCTCAAAGCCCCCAGCTGACAGCATCTCAGAAGGGAAAGCTGTAATCAGGAGGCTGGCAACGGATCATGGGATTCTCCCTCTCTCTCCTCAAAATTTTCGGATGGATTTAGAAGATGCCCTACTTTCCCTAATGGGTTTATCTCAGCCTGTCAGTTTCAGGTGTGATTCACCCCACTTAAGAAGTATTTCCAGCCAGTTACACTCCCTTCATCACAAAGCACTAGAGAAATTAGCAGAGGCTAATGGATTTTAGCAGCCACCTCCCCTCCTGCCCCCGCCGCCCCGCCCCCAATGCCAAGACCCAAACAGTTGACAAAGAGACTACAGAGCGCTCCACCTCTTTCCCCGTTTTTTTCCATGTCAGTAGTTTATTCTATTAGCTGAAAAGCCCTATTTAGCTAGCTTGCAGTTCCCATTTTAGGGCCTGCTAGGAGGCCCCCAGGGCAGATCACCAGTGGGATAAAAGGGTCTTTTGAAGATTACACAGAGCAAAAGAAAGAGGTACTTTGAACATTGATGGAGGTTCTGGGCTTCAAACTCCAGCTGAGGCTGCAGATCTCACTGAAAATAAATGGGGGAAAAAGGAAAGACATAAAGAAAAGAAGTAACCACTACAAGAAAGAGAGGAATTTAGATAATGCAGGAGTATAATTGGGACTCAGGAGCCCAGGTGACTTGTCCTGGCTCTGTTTTTGCTGTGGGACCTGGGTAAGTCAGTACATCTGAGCCTTTTTCTTTCAACATCTGCTGATTGATCAATATTTGGGCTCATCATTGTGCTGAATACTGGGAATTCCAAGGCAGCATGATGAAGAGCCTGCTCTTTGGGAATCCACAACATGTGAGGAAGCCAGCAAAATGGATAATTACAACATAATGTGACAATAATGCCCATTCCCCATCTATAAAACCAGCAGCTTCACCTGGAAAATCATGATAGTGATAGCAAGAACGAATATCTGCTCAACTCCTAGGCAAAGTCTCCCCATTCCTTCCTTCTTCCTCCAGCCCTCAAAGCCCAGACCACCGCTGTCTGTCTTCAGCCTCCCAAATCGAATCCCGTCATGCTCTACACCCTGGCTCACATCTGTCATCCCAAGAAGCCCAGGGTTCCCAGGATATTGCCCCTCCTCAGGCTGTGACCCCAATGGGCTCGACTTCCCTCCCAAAACTTCCCACTACACCCTCTGCAGTCTCCTTTCTCCTCAATCAATCTTCTTCACCTCCCAGCTCCATCTGAACTCTGACTTTTGGGGGCCCTCTCCCTCTGCAACTCTCTCAGAAGATCCTGTTTTCCCTCCCACACTCCTGCTGTCATTCACACTGATCCTACTGCTCCATAATGCTGTCCCCACCCCCATCCCTAACAGCCTCCAGCTCTGGAGCTCATCCCATCGGTTAAAGCACCCAAAATCCATTCTTTTCATGGCCATCCATAGACCTACAGGTCACTCACTGTCCCTGACTCCCTAAAAGTTCACTGGTACTCTTTCCAACAGAGACTTAGTTTCAATAATCATATAAGAATTCCTCCCAACATTCTATTCTGTCGTTCCTTGACTTCCTCTCCTGCAAAAGGCTTACCTCTGTCATTCACTGCCACGGGCTTACTGTATACCTTATCATCACCAATAACTGTGCTTGCTCCATAACCTCAGTTTCAAGAATTCCACTCTATGGGCTCTTCTCACTCTATGGTCAATGATTTTTTTTCTTCCTACTTAAGTCCTAGATCCCATTGTTTCTGCTATCTTTTTACTACCTTTAAGCCCTCACGTCCCTCTTTACTCAACTAAGAAGGCATAGTCAATCATCACTGTAACCATTATCACCATCGTCATCATCACCATCAACATCACCCTCATAATTACCATTATCATCATCATCACCAACATCACTGTTACCATCATCACCACCGCCACCATCATCATTTCCTCGCATTACCTTTGTGGCAGTTGCACATTCTAAAAACTGGCTTCGATAGTACCTCCCATCTCACATGTACTTCTTAGGTGACTTTATGCTCCTCCCATTGAGAGGTGGGTCTATGCTTTCTTGAATCTGAGTAGGGCTTTGACTATGGCAGAAGTAATGTCAAGGCCGTTATAAAAGGTGACTGAGCTTTCTGGCTTATTTTCTTGGGACACTTGCTCTTAGAACCCAGCCACCATGCCATCAGAGGTCCCTGTGGAGAGTAACTAGGGCCCTCAGTCCTCAGGACCAGCTGAGCTCATGGATGACGGAACAAACTTGCCAGCCATGTGCGTCTCCATCTGTTTTAGTTCCCTGGAGATGCTGTAACAAATTGCCATGAGCTGAGTGGCTTATAACAACATAAATTTATTTGCTCACAGTCCTGAAGGCTAGAAGTCTGAATCAAGGTGTTGGCAGGGCCACACACTTTTGGAGGCTCTAGAGAAGAATGCATTCTTTGCATCTTCCAGCTTCTGGTGGCACCAGGCAATCCTTAGGTTATAGCTGCATTACTCCAATTTCTTCCCCTGTGGTCAGATTGCCTCTGTCTCTTCTGTATGTCAAATCTCCCTCTGCCTCTCTCTTATTGCATTTATGGCCCATGCAGATAATCCAAGATAACCTCCCTGTCTCAAGATTATCAACTTAATTACATCTGCAAAAATCCCTTTTCCAAATAAGCTAACATTTACAAGCCCAGGAATTAGGACCTGATACTATTGGAGGGCCATTATGTGCACTACACCACCTTAAAAAGAGGTCCTCCATTCCTCACTGGAACCACCCTGGCTGAGCAGATACAAACTGTCTCCACCAAAGCTCTGACAAAAATGGAAGCTTTACAAGAAAATGAATGATTATTGTTGTTTTAACCTGCTAAGTACTTGGCTGGTTTATTACACTGCAATAGATAACTGATACAACCCTGGGCTGCCTTGTTCATTTCTTGTTTCATTACACTTGCTGGTTTAATCCAACTCTTCACCTGCTCTCAACCGGGGCCTGGCAGCTGAATGCCGTCAGAGAAACACAACCTTGCTGACTCTGCCCACACTGAATTCATGGCCACTTTGGCTGCCCGGCCATCCAATTACATTTCTCCAGTAAGAATCACTCTCCCAAATGGCCATTTCAGCCCCTTCACTCAACTCAAACCTTTAATGCTTCCTCCCCAGCCTTCATCTCAGCTGATGTCTGATTCCTATTTTGCCAAGACAACAGAAGCAATCAGAAAAGCACTCCCACAAGTTCTTTCATCACATCTGTCACCCAGTCCACCCACATGCACTGCTTTTCCTCCCCATGTTCCAACTCTCCTCGTGTCCATTAATCCAGTCCCCAAGGACACCACTCATTCTCCCTCTTGCCTGCATCATCATTTCTTGCCTCTCGGCTGGATCAGTCCCATCAGTGTTAGCTGTGTTTTATTTCTCCCATTCCTCTCCAATGCTACCAGCATATCTCCTCCCTCTAAAATAAAATAATGGTTCATACTCACAGTCTTGAATGCCTTTCCTCCCATTCTCTCTTGCATCCACTCCAATCAGACTTTTATACCTTCCATTTGACTGAAAACAACTCTTGTCAAGGTCATTCAATATTGCCAAGTCCAAGGTTCTTCTTCAGACTGATCTTATTTAACCCATCAGCAACATATATCAGTTTCTTAGGGCTTCTGTAACCTACTTCCACAAACCCGGTGGCTTTAAAACAACAGAAACTTACACAATAACAGTCTGGAGGCTATAAATCCAAAATCAAGGTGTCAGTAGGGTAATGCTCCCTCTGTAGGTTCCAGGGAAGAATCTTTCCCTGCCTCTCCCTGCTTCTGGTAGCTACAGGCCTCATTCTGCATTCCTTGGCTTGTAGCACATCCCTCCAACCTGTCTTCTCCCCCCGACTCCATGGCCTTTCCCCCTCTGTGTGTCTCCATGTGTCCTCTCTTCTTCCCATAAGGACACCAGCCATTGGATTTAGGGCTGACCCTAAGGCAGTATGACTTTATCTTAACTTAGCTAATTATATACGCAAAGACCCTACCTCCAAATGTCACATACTGAGGTTCCAGGCAGACATGAATTGGGGATATACTCTTTGACCCACAACAGCAAGTGTTAGCACAACTGACCATTCCCTCTCAGAAGTACTTCCTTCTCTTTGCTTCTGTAACATACTCTGAGTTGTCCTCCCACCTCAGTGACCACTCCACCTCAGTCTCCTTGGCTGATTGCTCCTCATCCCTCTGAGTGCCCCAGGGTTCAGTCCATGGAGGATTTTTCTTCTCTCCACTGACTTCCTTCCCTAGGTGACCTCATCCAATCTCACGTCTCCAAATCCCCTGTAGATATTGACAACTGCAAGATTCCTAACTCAGCCTCAGTCTCTCCCCTGAGCTCCATACTGATACATCCTCCTTGGATATCTAAGGGTCATCTCAAACTTAATATGTTTGAAACCAAAACCCTAATTCTCCTCATACCCTAAAAACATCCTGTTATACCCATAACTCTCTCGGGTCTGTAATTGGCATTTCTCAGGTCCTAAAACTTAGTCTTGATTCCTCTCTTTCTCACATCTCTCCTCCAGTTTGACAGTATATCCCATATTCAGCCACTTCCCATAACCCCATTGCCATACCTTGGCCCAACCCACCAACCTTTTGCTAGAAGGGTCTGGGGGGAGGGTCAACAAACTACAGCCTGTGGGCCAAACCCAGCCTACCACCTGTGTTTGTAAATAAAGTTTTATTGGAACACAGTCACACCATTTGTTTAGTACATACTGTCTGTGGCTGCTTTCGCATTCCCAATGAAAGAATTGAGTAATTGCAACAGGGACAATATGGTCCACAAAACCAAACACATTTGCTTTATAGAAAAAAAATGTGTCAATCTCTAGTCTGTGTTATTACAGTCATAGATCTTCCTAGGGATACCATTGTCCACATGATGGTCAATTCACAAACCAGCCGGCAGAGCAATGCTCTTTAAATGTTCCCTGCTTAGAATTCCCCGATGCCCACTTTTGTCACTCACCCGGGCCCACCTGTCCCTGCAGCTCTAACCCAGCTGCCTCTCTGTCCCAAGTCTCACCAGCCACACCAGACCTGTTTCTCTCCTTGGAAGATTCCAGGCATGTTCCCACCTCCAGGCCTATGCATTTTCTATTCTCTCTGTCTCTAATCCTGACCGGGCTCACTCTTGCAACTCTCATGTCCTCAGACCTTTGCTGCTCCCCTGTATGAAACAGCACTAGCCCTCCTCATCTGCTCTGCTTCAATGCCCGGAACTTTTCATCATCAGACAGAATGCACTTTCTCTTACTTATCTGGTTACAGTCTGTCTTGCTTCTTCAGGTTGGCATCTGCATGATACACATTGTTCTAGCCCAGTGGTCAGCAAACTCATTAGTCAACAGAGGCAAATATGAACAGTACAACGATTGAAATTTCTTTTGCGAGCCGAAAACCGACTTCTGCGCATGGGCCACAAAGTTTCAATCGCGCACGTGCACGCCTGCGTGTGGTGTTTTGTGGAAGAGCCACACTCAAGGGGCCAAAGAGCTGCATGTGGCTCGCGAGCCGCAGTTTGCCCACCACTGTTCTAGCCCAAACACTCAGTGCAGTGCCTGGAACACAGCAAGTGCTCAGTAAAGATTTGCTAATGAAGAATGACCAAAAGAATGACTGTGGGTCATTTACATGCCTCAAGTTGCTAACTCAAAATGCCCGTGAGAGAGAGACTGAGGCGAGGACCTTAAGACATCTGGCCAGGACTCAGTCAAGTGTGAAACCAAAGCTCACTGCCCTAGCCATCCCTATCTCCCAAAATTATACTGTTCTGTATATTTTAGAAGATACCTTAACCTGTAAAATCATATTTCTAGCAAGCCAAGTATCCAACACTAAATGGATGGATAAGCAAAATGTGGTATATACATGCCTTGGAATATTATCAGCCTTAAAAGAGAAGGAAAATTCTGACAAATGTTACCACATAGATGAACCTGGAGGACATGATGCTGAGTGAAATAACCCAGATACAAAAAGACTGTGTGATCCCACTTGCACGAGGTGCGTAGAGTAGTCAATTTCATAGAGGCAGAAAGTGGAGCGTGGTGCCACACGCTGGGGGAGGGAGACTGCGGAGCTGCTGTTTCACAGGTGTGGACTTTCAGGTTTGCACAATGAAGAGTTCTGCAATGGGTGTGTGACAGTGCCCCACAGTGTGAATGTATTTAATACCACTGAGTTGTGCCCTTTACAATGGTACGATGGTAAATTTTATGGTGTGTTATGTATAGTTTACCATAATTTTTTAAATAAAAAAGGTAATATTTATTCCTGATTACGAACTGCCAAGTGGCTCTAAACTTCCCGCTTCCAGAAGAGGAATCTGAGCTTTGGAGAGTGAGGCGGAGGAGGGCAAGGCTG
Organism: Corynorhinus townsendii; assembly: GCA_026230045.1. NCBI lineage: Eukaryota > Metazoa > Chordata > Mammalia > Chiroptera > Vespertilionidae > Corynorhinus > Corynorhinus townsendii. The sequence continues at coordinate 163,184,832 of JAPDVU010000005.1, read as the reverse complement.
TGGGGGGTAGCAGCTTGAACCCAGGCCTCTCCTGCTCCTCAGTGGACAGTACCATGGCCCCCACCACCCTGCCTCCTCCTAAGGCAGCAGAAAGACGTCCCCCACGTATTTACCACACTTTAAGTGACAGGAAATTAATTTTTTCCATTCCTTGGGTGGATTGGGAATTTCTGGAAACTTCTTTCCTCCCTCCTGGATCCAGCCCTGAGTTGGAGTGGGACACAGCACAAACACAGAAATTGTCTCAGAAGAGCTGGGGGTGGGGGTGGGGGTGCTGATGAGAGATATTCATTTATTAGCATATGCAAATTGGCAAGGGTAAAGAAAACTGGGAAAGCTGCTATTTTATCATTTGTGGTAATTACAGTAATTTAGAGCGGTGAATCAATGGGTTCCTCCTGGAGGTAAAAGCATCTCGGAAGGGTAACGCGGTGTGATTAAGGAGTTCTGATTAAGAACCCCTGTCATTTTCCCTTGAAAAAAGTGAGGAAAGAGACTGGGGTCAGAAGTGCAGCCACATCAGTCTTGAAGGTGGGGACCAGGCCCTGTCCCCAGCACGGAGGACACAGAGGAATCAGATGCCCCTGCCTTGTGAACGTCACAGAAGAAAGACAAGCACAGACACTGACTATCCAGACCTACTGTCATCACGCAGTGATCGCGCTTGTACAGGAGGCTAGAAGGAATGATTCCGTTTGTCCCGAGGGGAAGAATGGTCTGGAAAAGCTGCAGAGAGAAGGAAACTTCTAAACAGGGTTTTGCAACAGCAATAGGAGTTTGCAACTCACAGCGCCAAGGGGGAAAGAGCTTGCAGGTGGAGGTAACGGCATATGCGAAGTGGGGAAGTGAAAGTGCATGAGAAGAACTCCAAGGGGGAGGGCGGCAAGTGGGAAGCTGCAGCTTAGGAGCTGGAGACACTGGCAAGACACTCAGGAACCTGGACATAACTCCGAGCTATAGGCCAATAAAGACAGAAGCAGAGGAGTGACTTGATTAGAAATTAATTTAGGAAAACCTGGCGAAGGGAGCCATAGAGTCAGTGCAATAAACCAGGGATTACAACGGCCGTGGGAGGGGAGGGGCGGGGGGGGAGGAAGCGGGGTCGGGGAGAGGTACAGGAGTTAGTAGTTGGATGACATAGGAACAACTTCTAATTCCTGAAACACAAGCAACTTGGAACTTCAGAGGATGAGACTAAAGGGACCTGAACAACCATCTGATTCGACCCCCATTGGACGGAGGAGGAAGCCAAGGCTCAGAGAAGTGAAGGCACCTGTTTGAGGTCTCGGGTCTAGTAAACAGCAGAGCAGGGGTTTGATGCTCGGTCCATCTGGCTCCAAAGTCTGAGCTCTATCTACTGCTCCACAAACCTCTGGACAGAAGACAGAATGGTCAGTCTTTCCAAGACGCCGGTCACCTGATAGAAGGGTCATAGAGCAATTAATGAGTCCTACCTTCGATGTTGTGTGAATTCTGAGGAAGAAAAACAAGACACCCACTAAGAAGGGCTCCTGGTGGCTAACTGAGCTCAAATTAGGGGAGGTCGGGGGGAGATCAATGGGGGGGGAAAAAGGAGACATATGTACTACTATTTGTAATACTTAAAACAATAAAAAAAAAATGGTAAAAAAAAAAACAAACAAAAAAAAAAACCGCAGAGCCTAGCAGCCATTTCTACACCAGGACCCCTTGTGCAAACTGCACTTCCCAGAGAAGCCTGCACTGAACTGCCTGCATGCTGAGCCAGCCCTTATAAAGGAGTTCCCGGAGTCCTATTCCAACCAATAGGACCGATGCTTTCCCCGCCCAATTGGAGTTGCAGAGGCTCTATTCTGACCAATCAGGGATCAAGGGTGGGGACTTCTGTCTATATAAGCCAGCCATAGCGAGGGGCCTGGCTGTGGGGCAGCCTGAACAGTGCTGTTTTCACAGCCTTGTGTATTACCAACAAGCCGTTTGTACTAAATAAAGTTTCCTTCTTCACCGCACCCCAAATTGGGGATTCTTGGTGTTGAATTGGCACCAACAACCATCTGTCGACAATTGTCACAGAGTCGTAAGCTCAGGAGAGACCACTCTGTGGCAGAAGGAACAGATTTTATTTCCATGAGCAGTACAGGGAGCCCAGTCCAGAGAATGGTGGAGCAGTCAGATCTGTCCACCACTAGAGTGTCTACCTTATGAGAGAGTGAGTTGCTCGTTCCTCGGGGTTGACTCTCCACCTGCCCTGGATGTACTAGAGAGGATTCCTGCACTCTAGGAAATTTTCAAGATCTTTTTGAACTCTAAAGTTCTATGATCTTTGCAGGCTGAAACACATTTCCAAGCAAACCAAACACCCCTTCATGAGCTGTCACTGAAGAATCATTTATTAATTCCTTCACCAGCAAAGAGTCTTTCGGAAAACACTTTTTGGTGGGAGAGTCACAAGGAGCAGAGAGAGGACTCAAGGGGTAACTGAACACAGCTGGTCTTGAAGGATGAGAAGGACCGGCTGTTCCAGCAGGAAGAACAGTGAACGCAAAGGCCAGAGGCAAGAGAGAACATGACAGAGGCCACAGCAGGTCACCGTGGCTGAAAGCAGCATGGCAAATGGACGGCTGGGGAGAGGTGAGGCTGCAGTCACGGGCAGGGCCAGACTCTGCCTTGAGGGCCACGGGAGCCAATGACAAGCAGCAAAGTGATGTGCATTTTAGAGCATCCCCGGTGACAGCCATGTGGAGTTGATGTCATTCATTCCTTAAGACTAGTGTAGATAAGGGAGTGAAACCCTCCCTTGGCTCCCATGCAGCCTTGTGGGACAGGAGTGTTTCCATCGTGGTCTGAGGGAGCAGTCTTACCTCATCTGAACCCCAGAACTCCTGGCACCCATCCAGTGCTGGGGGCCATGTCCTAGGGACACCGTGTGCAGCCAGGCCCTCTGACCTTGGCCCCTGCGGCCCTCTGAATGCCAGCCCCTTGCACGAGGCCTCACCCGGCCTCACCACCAACAGATGGAGTATTTGTTGACGCTCCAGTGACAGCTTGAAAACTCATCTCCTCCCTCCGAGCCGGCCCGTTCCACCTCGTCCTCCCATCTGCTATCTCATTTTAAAACTAGCAGAACAACTCGGCTAGAGCAATTCCGACTTTTTCCATCTGTGCCGAGTTAATTAAGAGGGTAATGAGAGCTGGGAATGAACGAGGCCTGCATTAATTCAAGATATGATTAAGAGAAGCTCTTCTAAAATATATATATGTTTGTGCGCCCATCAAAGCCCAGTGACTTGGGGCGCACCCCAGACCGAGGGCCTCTGCCGTGTCCTGGGTGGGAGGGCTCCAGGGAAGCAGGTGCCACCATGAGTGTGGGCTCCCAAAAGCAGCCCCTGTGGTCACGGGAGAGAAGACAGAGACCACCTTAGAGTCTATCCCCAGAGGCCTCTCCACAAACACGTATTCATCACCCAGGCTACATCCTTCCCAGTGAGCACAGAGAGAAAGCTAACTGGAGCCTCTCTTTACGACACAGTCATTTATTTGTTAACTAACCACTTACCTCAAACAGTTCCAGGGACATCAAAAATTCGCTGAAGATCAATAGAATAAAGAGCTGAGAACAGAACCCAGGTCTTCTGACTCCTAGTCCAATGGGCCTACAGGTAAAAATACCAGTGATCGTGAATAGTAATGGATAACTAGCTAACGTTCATTGAGCATCTACTCTTTTGTTTTCTGGAAACTCAGCCTCTCTGGGGGCAGTATGATAGCTCCTAAACAAGCTCTTAGATTCTTTCTTGGGAAAAGCTCAGAAAAATAGCAATGGCTAATGTTATATTGCAGGCCCCTTACTGTACATCTATGGTATCATGCTTTCTTCAATACCTCTTGAGGCAGATGCCATTATTAAATCTATTTCACAGAAGAAGAAGAAGAAGAAAGGGAGGCACAGAGAGGTTATGTCATTTATCCACAGTCACACAGCTAGCAGGCAGAGGAGCTGAGACAAGGAGGCAGGCCTCTGGCTCCAGGCTGTACCAGGCCAGGTGACCAGGCCTGCTATGTTGCATATGATGCAGCTCTTGCTTACCTTGTCAGAACCTCGGGCCCCTCATCTGTAAAATAGCATTACCTGCCCTGCTCTTAGCAAAAGGAATCATGGACAGCAAAGTGCTTTCTAAACTACAATGAAGGCACCTGAGTTTAAGTCAGCCCTGCCAGGTGACCTTTTTGTCCTTTTTGGGGGTCCTCAGTTTCCCCATCTGAGAAATGGGTGGGGAAGGTGATACCCTGGGTTGTTTCTTCTAACTAGCGCATGAACCCCATTAATTTCCTTTATGCATCATTGAACTAAACAAGGAAATTATTGTCTCTATTAACAATCTCTATCAGACTTTTCCAACCTGAAACATGACTCTCCTAGGCCAAGAAGTGTCAAAATCCCCAGAAGACAACAGCTGCACTGAACTCAAGTCACCCAGCAGAACTCTGGCGTTCACATCAGCTGACAGCTGCTTGGGAGCTGTGGAGGCTGTGGTTGAGTGGCACTTGGAACCTCTCTGCTTTCCATGTACCTTCCTGGGCAGCAAACTCAGAAGCTAAAAACTACCTTTCCCAGAGGCCTTTGCAGCTGAGGCTTTGGAGGCAAATCAGGCTCCACCAATGAGGTGCAACGATGTGAGATTCAGAGGGCAGAAAGAAGGTGGCAGGTGAATGGGATGTTGGCGGATGAACTTTCACAGAGGTGACTCAAGGGAGCCTCCCAGACAATCCAATTGAATCAGAGACAGAGCTGGGGCCACACCTGTGCAGCAAAACTTCCACACCTGGCACACCCTGTGCCCCTTTCCGCCCCCCCTCCCCCACACACACACATGAACTTATACTCATTTCTCTCATCTTGAGCTTCCCCTCCCCCTTCCAGGACTTTTCTTTATTATGTCCAGCTACATGGGCTAGAATTTGGCACATAGAGGATGAACTTTTAAATACATTTAGATCACAAATTGCCCCACCAATGGCTTTAAATGCTTTGAAGCTTAATGTGATGGTATTATTAAGATGATTCTGAAGTCTCTCTTCTTTCTCTGGTAATCTATACTAATAAAAGGGTAATATGCTAATTAGACCGGACATCTTCCGGACAAAGCCAGGGTGGCAGGGGTGAGGCAGAGGCAGTTAGGGGTCATCAGGCCAGCAGGGGAGGGCAGTTAGGGGTGATCAGGCTGGCAGGGGAAGGCAGTTAAGGGTGGTCAGGCCAGCAGGCAGGCAGATGAGCGTTTAGGAGTCAGTGGTCCCAGATTGCAAGAGGGATGTCTGACTGCTGGTTTAGGCCTCATCCCTCCCAGATTAGAGAGGGTGCAGGCTGGGCTGAGACACTGTGCTCCCACCCCATGCATGAATTTCATGCACCAGGCCTCTAGTCTGAAATAAAGGGAAGGGAACTACCTATACTTGGGAGCCTGCTAGGTGCCCTGAACTTGGTATATCGACTTGCTGGATCCTTCCCCAACCCCACAAAATGGGTATGAACACCTTATTTTATGGAATGGGGTTTGGGCTCAGAGATGTGGATCATGTGATTGCAGAGCCCTGGCTCTTGTCCCTCTCTCCCCAGAGATGTGGGGCAAGAGGCAGGGTTCCACTCCCAGGTGAGGTTCTCTTCGCAGACACTGCCCGGTGCCTGCGTGGCCTGCAGGAGCCAGCGAGATGGCTGAGCAGTGACTCAGAAATGAGCCCCTCTATGTCTCAGTCTCGGAGCAGAGTTGGGTCCCCTCGCAGGTGCATTGCCAGGAGTAGGGTTTGGCTGAGAGGCATTCACCCAGCCCAGCAGAAAGGAAATTATTCTAAATAACATACAGTCTGGCAGGACATTAGCATTCTTAGACTACAAATCAGCAACCAAAATAAAGTAAATTGTTAGGTCTGGGTGGCATAAAATACGGACACAGACAAAGAGACTTAAAGGTCCGAGTTGCTCTAAATCAGTTGAACCACCTTGCAGCTCCTCCCATTACAGTCTTGATCTAGCACAATAGTGAGATTACTACGTGGCTTTTGCAATTAAATTGCATATTTTATGAATTCTCCTTCTTTCAGGCTGTAGACACTCCCAGGAAAATGCAGACCATAAACCTCGGTATAGAGCATGGGCAGGAGGAGGTGGGGAAACCAGGACGGTGCTTGGGGGCAACTCTGAGCTCCACATTCCATATTTCATTTGCTGGGAAAGAGTCCTCAGTTCATACCCCCATTAGGGTAAAAGGTAGGTCAATGAATAGACTTAGAGATGAGTCTTCTGAGGCACATGATGGGGGTCCCTGGGGATGAGAGGGCATTTCCATGGCTGAGAGGAAGCATTTCAGATTTTAATATCCTAATAGGTGTGTTGGAGCTGGTGAGTTATTCTGCTCTGAGAGCAAGAACAACACATTTTCTTCTGCACTTTGATTACTGGCTTCACCATGGCCCTAACATACAAGATTTGGGATTAGAATCTATTACTTAGTGAATCAGAGAGTAAAATCCATTTGATAGGGGCACATCTGGTGAGCTATTTCCTGTGACTCTGTCCTTGTGATGTTGATGGACTGATCCATGATGTGTGCTTGTGTGCACACACACACACACACACACAGTCTTTCGTGCACAGACCAAATTCCTTTCCTGGACAGAATTCTGTGACCTAGCAGGTCAGTGGTCCTAAGTGCCAGGCTTCCATTAGCACATGTTGAGGCCTGGATCTGGAAGGATCTTCCAGCTCATGTTCTAGAACCCTTTCCTGTGAAAACGGAGTCACAGAAAGTCTGGGGAGCAAGGTGCTGACAGAGGCACGACCAGAAATTGGAAGTGCTGAGCAAATTCAGGGCCTCACAGCCCTCCCTGGAGGTGGAGAGCAGGGTGCTTGAGAGCTTGGGCACCAGACAGACCTGAATTCAGTCCTGATTCTGCCATGTCTTTGACCTCGTGTACAATAAGAAGAATTCTTCCTCGTGGGATTGTTGTAAGGAATAACTGTGTGAATAAATACAGACATAGACATAGACATAGACATAGACATAGACATAGACATAGACATAGACATAGACATAGACATATAAATGACATAGACACAGGCACAGATAAAAATATACGCAGTGCTTAGACTAGTGCCTGGCACATAGCAAGCTCTTAGTATCAATAGCACTATTTCAATATTAACATTATTATTGTTGTACACATCAGAGGCATGGTGGTGCTATGAATTTAATGTTCAATTCAACTCATTAAATGTTGACCTGCTAAGGTAGCTACTAAGCTCCAAGCGTGGGTCGCCTGCTGGCAATACAGACAGGCAGATGTAAGTCAGACTAAGTCATTTCTCAAAAGGCATCAGAGTCTGATGGTAGAGATGGCCAAGAAGTAACTGTCTTGGGTAGGTAGCTACTAGAGTGCAAGGCCACAGTGGTTGTGCAAAATGGAGTGGCCATCTGAGCCTGCAGCCCATGGAGGTCAGCATCCGAAGGCCATGCTCCAAGCCCTGGCATCCCCACTGTGCACAGCTATGAGACACTGGCCAGGGATCCCCAACCTCCCTGGACCTCAGTCCTATTGCCTTTGAGATGGGAAGGGGAGGAATCCCAGAATGGGTGATGGGTAAGTCCCCCCTACAGCTCTGGTTATCAGCAAAACTGAGAATGGAACTCAGAGGGGGGAGGGGCAGGAGCTCTGAATTTCAAGGACACCTTAGCCACTAGAACATATTAATTAAGATCTTCCAGAGACCTACATCTCTTCATCCATTTCCAATAAATTAAGCTCACGTATTTAAATGTCCCAAGCAGATAGGAGAGAGGAAGTGGCTTAGAGTCCTCTCATGAAGATGCCAGAACTATTTCCTTTTTTTTTTTTTTTTGCATTTACTTTTAACTTGTCTGGACAGTCAGATTCTGCAGTCCCCTGACCTTTCTCCTTCCACCTCCTACTCTCTCAGGCCTCGGGCTGCCTGCCTTTCCTCCTTGCGTGAAAGAGCAGAGCCACTGTCTTCTGAATCCCTGTGGGCAAGACACCTGCTTGACTCGGCTGTCACTGAGACCAAAGCAACACGCTCAACTCGGAAAGCAAGGTTGAGGGGATGGAGGAGATTTAATCCATTAATTACTAAGTCGCCAGGAATAATAACTACATAAATAGAAAAATGAACGAAGGAGGAAGCTGAATTGTGAGGCTCACCCATAGCGTTGGCTCTACCCTGTTTTTCTCTCTTCCTTTGTTCTCTTATTGATGCCAACATTATTGTGGGTAGAAGTACCAGAACCTGCAGCTGTGCAATGAAAGCAGGGTTGATGTCAGCCAGACATTACTCTAAGCTTCACCTCTGTAAGTCACTTTTGGAGGGTATTGCTATGCTCTTCCCCATTTCATTGGTAATGAAACTAAGTCACAAGTTGAATAGTTTCCCTAACGTCACCCAGCTACCGAGTGGCAGAAGCAGGACGGTGCCCGGGTAGTATGGGTCCAACTCTAGGCTATGCTGCTTCTCAGAAGCCACGTGTGTGTGGGGGGGGAGGGGGGGCGGTAGGGAGGGGGAGATTCCTGACTCCATCTGAGCAGCAGCCCGAGGACCCCTTCTGGCTGCCTCAGAGAGAGAATGCTGCCCTTGCCCAGCAAGATGCAGGCTGTGCAAAATGAGGCACAGGCAGTCTGCCCCAGCCCCTCGTCCGGGAGCCCACCTCTGCTGGCCATGCCTGCCCAATAGCCATCCTTTAGGCTGCGAGCAGTAAGCCACACTTTATCTGGGCAATAATTGGGTGGAATCCTTACTTCTGCCTTCTGAAAGTGCTTTAGAGCAAAGCTCCTCCACATGTCTGGGTGGGAGGGAATTAATCACCCGTTAAAAACTTTTACCTGGCTACACATTAGAATCCTCTGGGGAGCTATTAAAACTCCCGATGCCCAGACAGCACCCCACACCAATTACATCAGAATCTTTGGGGCGGGGCCAGACATCATTATTTTTTCAAGCTCCCTGGGTGATTGCAACATGCAGCCAAGTTTAAGAACCACTTCTCCAGACCAAATTTCTTAGCAGGCAGAACACGAATGAGACACCGGTGAAAAGTCAAATTGCCACTGGCTCCCTGGGCTCAGTGCCTGGGGTAGAGGAGAGACCCTGGAGAGCTTCCTGGAAGAAAGAGCACTTGAGCCCTGAAGTCAGACTAATCCGGAGAGGCAGCCAGGAAGATCTCTCTTTGGCCCTGAGGTCAGCCCCTCTCCAGCAGCCACAGCCTCCCCCGGCAATTTTCCTCCTTCCTCCCCCACCTTCCGCACATCCCGCAGGAATGGGCTGAGCACTACAGACAAACGCGATGTTGAATGAAGAACATATGTCCTGCGTGCATTTAAAGAGCATTTCTCTTCCTCCTGCCCAGTCTGGTCGGGAAGTCAGTTCTTTCTGCTTTCACATTTTAGGGATGAGCAGATGGCAAAAGTTTTGATTCAGGAATAATGTCCATCTGAAAGGCCCACGCTCAAGGACCCCTGACTGTCATCAAAGGATTATCACGGACACACAATCTGGACTCCTAAAAAGTCCCCGTTTCATCCAAAAATGAAATCTTCACCTACCCACCCCCAGCCCAGCTTCTTCTTTTGGGCCTCCATCTCAGCAAATGGAACACCCAGCACCGAGACTGACTCCCCACTCTTTCTGTTGAGTTTACCTCCTTAATGTGTCTTGCCTCAGTCCCCACAACTCCCCCCTCCGCAACCTGAGCTCAGGCCTCCTGGTATATCCCATACACCACGCCCCAGCCTCCCCGCTGCCCTCCTTTCCTCCATCAGCATGTATCCCACATTGTGGCTCAGAACTTTCTAGACGGTCCAGCTAACCAGAACACATCCTATTCAACAACCTCCTGTGACTACATGTTGCTACACTGGTGTTTCCCACGTTGTCACTTCTCAGCTCACATAGAAAATGGTAGTGTGTGTCCAGCACCCTGTAGAAAACAGATGAGCTGCTCATTGCTGGGAGCAACCAACCCTGAGTGTTGGCCAACCCACGGGCTGAGGGACCTAGGATCTCAGCTCCTTTATCAGCCATTTCACTGACTAACTGGGCGCTCAGGCCTATGATGATGGATCCCAAACATGAGTGACCATCAGAATGGGCCTCCTCTGACCATCACTCCTCCCCCACCTTCCATGGAGTTCAGGCTCTCACAGAGCTGGGCTTTTTCCTTTAAGAGCACTTATCTCATTGATAATTATACCATCATATATACCAATATTTGATTACGGTCTGCCTTGCTTACTGAACCCTAAGTTCCAATGGTCCCACTGTAAACCCAGCATTCCTAGCTCAAGTCAAGTGATGCTTCTCCCAGGAAGCTTTCAAGGATCTCTTCTCAGTACTCCAGACTCACTACCTTCATCAGCCATATGTAATGAGCATTGAGGACCTGTGACAGTGCCTGGCACATAGTCAATGCTCAAAAAACATCTGTTGATGATGGCTGGATGGGATGGACGGATGGACAAATGGATGAATGGATTGATGGATGGCTGGACAGATGGATGGATGGATGGATGATTAGATGGAGGATGGATGGGTCTTGCTGACCTCTCAAACTTTATTTCCCGCCATCTCCTCACCAACATGCTAAAAGCTCACAAATTGAATGATGTCATGACTATGTTCCTACATGACTTGGTCCTTTTAAAAAAGGAGCTGTTTTGCTATTTCAAGAGGGTTTTCTGCTCCCAGGAAACAAAAGCTTCTGCAAATAATAGGAAGAGGTGTGTCAAAGAAGTTATTTCTAAGATGAGCATCGATGCTTCATAGTCTTGCACACTCTCCCTTGGCTGCCAGGAACGTGGCATCCACACCCAGGGAGAAGATCAAGAATAGCTCGACAATTAAGCATGTTTCATCATCAAGCACGCGATGCCAAGCAGAGAGGGCTGTGAGTCTCATCCAGTAGCTCTGTGGCTGGGCCCAGCAGAGGGGTCAGGAGAGCTGTGTGGAACAGCAGTTATGCTGGTGACAGTTCTTGCTGAGCACTCAATATGCGTCAGGCACTCGGCAGAGAACCTTATACACAATATTGCCTCTAACCTCCACTAGGTCCATGCTAGGAACCACCATTGGATTCAGGAGCCATACTGCCTGCGCTTGAGTCCCTCCGGCGCCCCCTAGTGGCTACATGGTGTTGGGCAAGGTAGGTAACCTCCCTTTCTCTGTTTCTCTTTGGTAAAATGGGTATGATAACTATTGCCTACTTCGTGGGGTTGTGAAGATGACATGAACTAATGTAATTCATGTAAAGTGCTTAAAACACAATCAAGGCTCATAGCATTCATTAGTTGTGAGCCATTATTACTATTAATTCCATTTAATGAATGAGGAAACTGAGTTCAGAGAGGTTACATGGTACCCAGGTAGCAGAGTTGGAGCTGAGCCCATCTCTGTCTCATCAAAGCCCACAGTCCTCACCACCGGGAATACTGCCTACCTCAATACCCTGGATGTGTGACTCTGCCCACCTCAGGCCCCTCCACCCCTGCTCCACCAGGACTGGCACTCTCGTTCCTCTGGGTCCCGTCTTCATTCAGTAGACACTTCCTGGGTGACTGTTCAGGCCAGCACCAGGGGGTGCACAGATCCATCAGACACAGTCCCTACCTTCAGGTGGCTTCTGCCTGCAGTAGAAAGACCAGATGTGAGTATTAAGATGCAACAAAGAAAGAGAGCTGTGTTTATTGGTTACCTACTTAGTGCTGGGCCAGGGTCTTCCTCATTTGCACTTCACCCTGAGGTAGTGTTATTATGCCCATTTTGTAGATGTGGGAACTGAGGCCCAGAGAGGTTGAAACACCTGCCCAAGATGGCACAGCTAGGAAGGAATCTGAAATAAGGGCTGTCCCATTCTGATCCATTCAACTCACTCTGAACTAAAGGGTGACTTACTGTAGCCTGGATAGAAAACACTGTGCTGGAATACTAAGTGAGTCCTGAGGACACCATCACTTGGGGGTCACAGAGCCTCAGACTCAAAGGAACTCCATGAGAATGATAGCAATATATTAGCCAAAATTGTCAATTTTCTAGAAACATATAACTTACCAAAATGGACTTTAAACAAAATTTAAGCACAAAGAGATCTATAACCACTACAGATGTGTAATCAGTAATTTAATATCTAGCTACCCAAAGCACACACACCTGAGTATAAGTAAAACTGGGGAAATCTAAATAAGATCAATGGATTGTATTAATGTCAATATCCTCACTGTGGTCTCACACTAATGTTTTGCAAAATGTTACCATTGGGGGAAACTCAGCAAAGTGTTCTGTGGATCTTTCTGTATTATTTCTTATAACGGCATGTGAATCAACAACTACGTCAATAAAATTTCTACTAAAAAAATCAATGACAAAATAAAATCCCAACAGGAAAGTGAGCAAAGTATATGAACAGGCAATTTATGGAAGAGAAAATATAAATGGCCAATAAACATATGTAGAGCCGATCAAATTAAAACAATGAAGTATTATTTCACACCAAGTTAATTTCCCTTTTTTTCCTTCTAAAAATCTGATAATGCCAAGAATTGGCAAGAATATAAGGAAAAAGGTATTAATTCACTGCTGTTGAGAATGTAAATTGGTTCAAACACTCGGGAGAGCCATTTGGCAATATGTAGTAAGCTGCAGATGTGTCTATTCTATTCAGCAAGTCTGCTTCGCTCTCTACCCTGGAAACGCTCGTGTATATATACACAAGGAGATATGTACAAAGACGTTTATTGCAGCAATGTTTATATAGCAAAATAACCCAACTGTTCTTCAATAGCAGACAAGGTAAACAGCGATTTGTTAATAAAATGGAATACAATGTGGAAGTTAAAAGAGCTAAAACTGGTATTCATACATAAACATAAATAAACTCAACAAAATGTTAAATGGGAAAAAGCCAGTTGCAAAATAAGACATGATGATAGCATTTATTTCAAAAACTTAGGCCTGCAAATGCTATACTATCGTATTGCCGCTGGGAACATAGATATGTAATAAAGTTCAAATAGACACATGAGAATATTCATGGGATGATGCACACAGGTACCTTTGCCAAGGGGCGAGAGGGAAAAACTGAGGTAAACTTCACATGTAGCCCCGACATTTTATTTCTTTAAAGATTTGAAGCAAATGTAGCAAAGTGTGCATGTGTGTGTGTTTGGAAATGTAAGTTATTTATTTACATTTTAGTAATTTTAGAATACTTCAGAATTAAAAAGGAAAATAATGATTATGAGAACATACAACCCCTGATCCAGCAACTCTACTTTTAGGAATGTAGCCAAACATATAATTTTATACTCATGTACATAAACAAATAGGTTTTATGTAGCATTGTTGTTGGCAGCAAAGACCTGAAAATAACCTAAACGTCCATTCATCAGTGACTCAGGCTGGAGAAGCAGCCTCCACTGGGTGCATGATGTCCCCAGGGCACGGGCAGATTCTCCAGAGGGAGGGGGTGAATACGTGGGATTTCTTAAACCTTCTGCTCAGAACTAACATGCTGACACTTCCATTTAGACTTCATCGGCCCAAGCCCAAAATCAAGGAGGTGAGGATGTATATACCCCACCCACGAGAGGCAAGGGAAGTTACGTGGTAACAGATGTGAGTCTGCAATCTTACTGGGAAGGAGATAGTAATAAATAGTTGTGAGAACAATGAGATTGATTATAGCCACTTGCTGGCTATGTAACTATCAACAAATTGTTTAACCTCTCAGAGGCTGTTTTTGTACCTGGACGGTGGAAATAATGACGCCTCCTTTGCAAAGTCAAGGTAAGGCCTGAGATAATGATCATGAAAGGCCCTCGCACAATGCCTGGGATCTGTCATCGGTCAGCCCTGGTTCCTTCCTTCCCAGCGCTGCTAGTGTCAAATGGAGGTTTCCTAGAACAATGCTCCTTAAATAATGTTTGTCCAAGGAGCAATGTTTTCTGTTTCCTGCCAGCCAGTAGTTTTGTAAAACACAATAAAAAGGAGTTGCTAGAAATGTGAAACAAAAATAAAGATATATAAATGCTAGCTAGCCTCAATGTTTTTATTATTAGAGTCAACTGATGTATCAAATTGCCTCCCATGAGAGACGGTGTACAGTAGCAGAGGTCACGGATGGGCGAGTTACAGCAGTGCTGGTCCCGTCTCCCCCAGCCCTTCCCCTGCTGGCCCTGCCCGTGGAGGAATCACCTGCAAGAGGGGGAGGAGGTAAGGGGGAAAGCTAAGTGAGAGCAAAGGAGTGGAGAAAGCCCCCACCACCTACCACCGCAGTCCCTGACACCACAAGGGTGGGCCTGGGCTGGAGATCCACATTGCATGGAGATCGAAGTTCTGATTTGGACCAGCCTGAGATTTTTAACCCCAGAAAGTGGGTTGATTTTTACTATCTACGAGTGATCAAATAATGATGTGTCAATATTGGTTCATTAATTGCAACAAAGGACCACACTGAAGAAAAGTGTTAATAATATGGAAAACTGGGATAATATGGAAACCCTCGTACTATCGTCTCAATTTCTTTTTTTTTGTAAATTTAAACCTGTTCTATAAAAAATAACATCAAGTTGGAAACTACTTTAAAATAATTGATAATCTATGGGGTCTGCCTGAGCCACCTATGGGAAGGTAAGGGAGAGTGGGCAAGAGAGCACGTTTGAAGGCAGAGGAGGGAGAAGGTAAAGCTATTTTTTGTTTGCACCCTAAGAGACCAGTACAATCAATAACAGGTTTACTAGTGACTCGTATAGATGGAGCCATTTTGAAAGTATGGCAAAACTGAATTCTCTGATTTGTTTTTTTCTTCCTAAACCAAATGTAGTAAGGCTTATCAGCCTTTCTTCTGTGTCGAGTAAGTGATGCAGAGATGGCTAACGACCTCAGGTGAGATTATCTGGGGTGGATTCTGTGCCTCTACATCCATTTCCCCTGCTTCTGGGATCAGCTCTTCATGTTCCTTCAGAACATCCCGCCCCACGTCACAGTCCAGGTGACGCAGGTAGAACAGATGTCAACCCTCACCCCATCCTGAACCAACAGCGAGCCCAGCTCTAGCCAATCCTTGAGGCCAATGGCGACTCCTTCCTGAGTGGGCCCCTGATCCAAATAGTCCCAGCCCTCAGAGCATGAGGAGTTTTCCTGCTGCTATGTAGACAGGAGGGAGCTGTGGTTCTCCCAGCCCACCCAGTGGCTGGGAACAAAACTAACACAGGGGAAAACAAAATGAACTTGATGACATCATTTGAGCACCTAGATCCAGCCCTACCTGACCCGGCATCCCTGGGACCTTTCAATTATGTGGCCCAATTAGTGTGTTTTGTTTTGTTAAGCCAATTTGCCACAAGTTTCTATTTCTTGTCAGGAAAAGAATCCTGACAAATTTTGTGTGAGTCCCACCCTGGAGGTAATCTGATGGGAGAGACAACATGAAAAGGAATAGAATCCGGATGCCAGTTGGACGCCTGTGGCCCTGAGAGATGCCGGTGCCTGGCTCCGGCGTCCTCACATCAAGAGAACCAAGTTCTCCTCATGGCTTCTCTTTACTCCCAGAGACAAGCAGCTTCCTGGGCCCCTCTCCCTGCACCGGGGATCCGGGCTGCTTAATCTGTGCCCATTCTAAATCCACTCCAAAGTAGACGTGAACTTGGTCAACTTCCCAACATAGCACTTATGAGTGATACAGACGTTGAAGGGGAGGTGGGGAGACATAAGGCGCATCCTTAATGGTCAACTTAACATTCCCATTTCGTCATGCCTCGTCCTCCCCAAGTCTTTCTCAGCTGCTCCTCCGGTAGAGAGACAAACATCACTGACTCTTCCCCCACACAGCATCCAGTCTCAGGGGCTCCTGTCTCCCTGGCCCCCACCCCAAGTTCCTTTTCTATCCGTGCCCCTCCCCCCAACATCTTCAAAATTCTCTCCCTCCTACAGTGACAACTTGGGATCCTGCACCGACGCTGTTTATACACAAATGCATAGAGGTGCTTGGCAGAATGAAAGCTTGCCTATTAACTTAATCTATTCTCTTTAGAAGCAATTTAGGTTATAAATGGGAAAAGAAAAATTGATTGCATGCAAAAACGTTACAACACAGTGGGAGAAATACTGCACTAGAGAAAGATGAGCAAGGTGTGTGGGAGGGGAGGGGAGGCAACTGTGACCCTGCCCACCGGGGCCCTAGGGAAGCTTCCCCATGGAGGTGGCCTCTGAGTGGACTCTATAGCATAAAGCAGTGTCTGACCGGCAGAGAATAGAGGAAGTATGCGGCCAGCAGGAGGAGGAGCATGTACTAAAGTGCAGAGGCTGGAAAGTTCATGTTCGACGTGGGGAGCACCTTTCGGAGAGTGCCTGGGACAAACAGCGAGTGGGGAGGGGCCGAGGCAGTGAGCCAGGTGAGGTGGACAGGATCCCAATCACAGAGCATCTTGGATCCCAGTGAGCAGACGGACTCGTCCAGCAGGTGACAGGAAGCCATTTGCAGGTCTTAATCAGAACAGTGCACAGCCAGATCATGTTTACAGAGATTAGGTTAGTCGTAGTATGGAGGGGAAGTTGGGAGGCTGATGGGAAAGCCAGGGAGCAGTTAGGGAGCTAGCTGGCACCAGCGGTGTGCTCTTCTCATGGCAAAGAGCGGAGGCGCGAGAACCCAAACCTAATGGCACAAGCCCCTTTAAGGCCTCTAATCAAGTCTTGTCCACTATTGCATGGTGGCCAAAGAAAATCACATGGACAAGCCCAGCTAATACTCTGCAAAGTGCAAAGCACAGCAGAAGGTATGAGTGTGCCATCCAATTGGAGCCAATAGTCCAGTCTATGACGTACCATCTTACTTACCCAGAATCCCCAAGCTCCCTCAGACCCTACCACTAAACCACAACTGCAATGCCAAAGGCCCCCACCTAGCGGGCATGCAAAATTCATGGAAGCCACAGTTAATGGAGGTCTAGTTGGCCACATCATCTGGGCCTTCACCCACTTATTCATATAGCCCATGCTTCTAAAGCAATTAGAAGTCTTTTAAGGGAGGTTAAGTTGGAAGGTCCAAGAGACTTGACAATGTCCTTATGAAAAGTCTTCCCATCTCCTTGGGTAGATCAGACTTCCTGAATTCCAGCCACGTAAGTCATAGCCACTGAGGTTAGCTATAATGTCACCCATTCCTTTGTCTGCAAGCTCCTCCCTGCACACCACCTCATGCATCTTTTATCGCCACCTCAACACCTTTATAAAATATTGATTGCCCATATCCATGGCCAGGCCAAGAGCCCCCAAATGAGCTTGTGCACTGATGTCTGGAGTTCAGAGCTCGTCACAGATGACGAAACCCACTTGGGGGACTGGGAAGACCTTCTAGCCCCAGCACTGAAGAGATGCTGGGGAGTTAGATTAACACAATGTTTACTAATGAGAAAATGAGGGTCTCTGAGGAGGGCTCATGAGAAGGGAGATGGAAGGAAATGGAAAGGTCAGGAGGAAGGAAGAGGACGCACAGGAATTGATGGTGGGACCGAGCTGAAAGCCGGATCATCAGCCCCGTTTGCTGTTAAATTTAATGGGCTGTAGGGTTGATTGCTCAATCTATAAAATGAGCTATTAATTTGCTGTTCTAGCAGGATAGGACCCATCTTATGCAAATTGACTTGAAAGCCAGCATCAGTTCTAAGAGAATGGCTCAGACCCCTCCAAGCCAGAAATTTTGCAGACTTTCCTATCAGAGGCTGTTGAGTCTGCTTAATGCTATGCCAAGTGAGGGTCCCGGGAGTGAGGACCTCAATCCCTATCCATCCCTCACTGGATGTGAGCTCCTGAGGGTGGGCTGTGTCTGCTCTGTTCACCTCTGCATGCCCGGCACCCAGCACAGTACCTGGTGCCTGAATGACTGAATGTGTGACTCCACTGGTGGATCAGCCACAGCCCTGTGTGTGACTTTGAGCAAGTGACTGCCCTTCTCACTCAGCTTCTGGTTCCACCATCTATAAAGGGGAGGGTTTGGACCAAGCCTAGTCCTGGAACTTCCATTGTCCAGGTCATCAGTGAACTCTGAGCGTGGTCCGTGGGAGCCTTGAGTCTCTGAGACACAAGAGGGGGAGTCTGGGAGATGTCCTACCGCCTGGATCTCAGTGCCTCCCTGGAGCCATTCTCCAAGGCGCAGGCTCTGCTGCCCAGGTTTTGGGGAGCCTTGGTCTGGAAAACCTCACCTCCAGTCTTGCTCTAGTGCTGACCTGCTCGGGAACAGTCACTTCTCTTCTGTGGGAATAATGACTTGGACCTCACGGGCTATTGGGTACTTGAAGCTGAAACAAGGGAAGAAAAAGGTGTTTTAAAACCAAAATGTCCTGTGAGCCTGTCAGGTGAAGGAGAGTGGGTTTGGGGGACAGTGTAATCAGGGTTCGGATCCCAGTTCAATGATATGCCAGCTGTGTAACTTTAGGCAAATAACTTCACCTCTCTGGGCCTCCGTGTGCACATCAGTAAGGCCAGAATAATCACCGCCAGGGTTGTTGGGAGAATCAAATGAAACATGGTGTATAAAGTGTCTGGGCTACAATGCCTCAGTGCCACAGGACTGGCTGCACCATGTGCAGGACCCAGCGCAGCATGAAAATGCAGGGCCCGCTGGTTCAAAAATGATGAAGCATTTGAAGGATCGCAGAGCATTAAAGTAAGTGCAGGTCCCCTCTTGGGGCAGAGCCCCGTGAGACTCCATGGGTCACACACACGTGAACCCAGCCCAGGCTGGCACAGAATAGCTGCCCAAGGTAGGTTGGGCCCTTCCCTACCTCAGCCCTTGCCCTCCTAGGAACATATAAATAGGACTGGAAACTTTTTGAGAAGAAGCTCACTATTGTTATTCCTGAAGCAACTTCATTCTCCCTCCTCTGAGCAGAGCAGACTCACCCATCCTGATAGACATCAGATAAAGGTGGAAATAAATCAGCTTTCAGGCTGCTGGCAAATGCTGTAGCTGGCAGAACGGGTTTACAGGATCAGCCAGGAACTAGAACAGGGCAGACGTGACCAGCAGTGTTTTTCTACACAAGGCAGGAAACTCTGAGCAGCCATGACCCTCCTTCAGGAACCCTCAGTGGCTCCCCCTCCAGCACCGTCAAGGTTAAGTTTATCATCCCTAGCAGAGCATCCAATGCCCTCCATGGACTGATTTTCCAACTGTCTTCCCCCAATCCCTCCCATGGTGCTTCAATAAGGCTGTTTTCTCATTGGCCTCACATGTTCCAATGTACCTTCCCACCTCCATGACTTTGTCCACTCAGCTTCTACCTCCTGGAATGTACTTTCCCTATTTCTCAGTCTCATAAAAAATTTTTCCCAATCTGAGTTTACATTCCTCCTCTTC
Organism: Corynorhinus townsendii; assembly: GCA_026230045.1. Taxonomy (NCBI): domain Eukaryota; kingdom Metazoa; phylum Chordata; class Mammalia; order Chiroptera; family Vespertilionidae; genus Corynorhinus; species Corynorhinus townsendii. The sequence goes on along the minus strand of JAPDVU010000005.1, from coordinate 163,165,447 downwards.
CAGGAATCATTGTAGAATAATCTCCAGGATACAGAGACTGTATTAGTTAGCTCTTGCTGCAGTAACAAGCAATCCCCAAATCTCAATGCCTTATGGTTACAAACATTTGTTTCTTATAGGTCAGTTGTATGCGTCTGTCTGCTCAGCTTTGCTCCATCTGTTTTCTAATCTGGGCACCCAGGTGGAAGAACAGCATTCATCAGGGACAGTAACGTGGCATGTTGCATGGTTTCTCATGGCAGAGAAAAGTCATGCATGAGAGGCAGAACCAAACAATGAATGTCTTGAAAGTTGTTGCTCAGATATGGTGGCCTTCACATTCCATTGGCCACAGAAAGTCACATGGCCAAGCCCAATAAAGTGGGAAAGGGCACTCCACCAATGGGGAAGCATAGCAAGAAAGGGGGTGAGAATTGTGAACAAATCACACAATGTACTCAGCAATCAGAGAGCTAATTATTTGATTCAAATACTTCTGTTTTGAATCCCAGTTCTTCCAATTTTTTGTCGAATATGCTCAGGTAAGTTTTTAAACCTTCTGTCCTCAATTTCAGTATCTATAAAAACAGGGTAAAAATGCCTATTTTAAAGATACCTGGGAGGGATTAAGTAAGGTAATAGCTATAACATGTTTTGCACACAGTCCTTGGAATACAACAAGCACACATAAATGATATTTTTATCAATAACATTTTTAAAATTCATTTTTATTAATTGTAATTTCCTATTCACTTATTTGTCCATTTTTTTCCTTCTTCATTCAACATCCATTTCCATTGCACCCACTGGCATCTGCCTGACTCTCTGTCACACTGGCTTAGTCCAAAGGAACTTGGGTTCCATTCTTAAGTCCTGCAGTCCCCAACCAAGGCTTGGTTGACATCTTCAGTCACCCCACGACTGCACACACAACCCCACCCTGTAGAAGAACCCCGAAGTTCTGCTTCTATTTCAATGTAAGGAATCCAAGTAGGATCGGTTCAGTAAAGGAATGTAGGCACATCAAACTTTAATTAGCGTCATGAAGTTAAAATTGCTTTCATAAGAGGAAGGGCTAAGGTAGGGGACATTGAGACTAAAACCAAAAGAGAAAAGAAAAGGGAGGAAATGGTCAGAGGGAGCAGGAGGAGCGTCTCCCCTGCGGCTAAAATAAACTGTCCACATTTCTCTAGAACGGCTGCCAATGGCATCTGACTCCGCTAAGGAGCTGTCTTTGTAAATCACTCAGCTTTTCAAATGAATGAGAAGAAGAGGGGACACCCTGAGCTGCATGGTGATTTAGGTCTCAGCCCCAAACAGGGGAGCAGACAGCTCCCTTAAGGATGAATGAGAAAACAAGCAAAGCAGCTTGCTCTCCCACAAATCCCTTCAGCCTCTCCCAGACAGTTGGGTTTAATAGAAACCCCACAAATCTCAGCTCTGCCTTTACCATCTGTGTGGCCTTGGGCAAGTTACGCCCTTGCTGTGAGTCTCAGTTTCCTCCAGTGATGGAGGCAGCCTCAGGGCCGCCCCCTCGGGGCTGTTGGACAAGTACATGAGAAACTGAATGGAAAGAACCTAGTCAGTGCCTGGCACAGAGCGGCCATGGAGAGGGCGTTAATTCCCTTTTCCTCACTGTCCAGAGAAGGAAACCCTGCTAGCTCCAGAGAAAGAGATTGATTTGTTATAAGAAATCAGCTCACACAATTATAGAGGCTGACACGTCCCAAGATCTGTCATCTGTGAGCTGGAGACCCAGGAGTGCGGACAGTGTGATTCCAGTCAAAAGACCAGCAGGCCCAAGACTCAGGAAGAGCTGTTGTTTCAGTATGAGTCCTAAGTCAGGAAAAATCTGATGTCCCATCTTGAAGACAGCCAGCCTAGAAGAATTCTTACTCAGAGAGTAATCTTTTGTGCCACTTATGCCTTCCACTGATTGGACGAGGCCCACCCACACTGGGGAGGGCAATCTGCTTTATTCAGTCTATTGGTTCAAATGTTAATGTCATCCAAAAACGCTCATAAGAACACCCAAAATAATGCTTGGCCAAATATCTGGTCACCTGTGGCCAAGTCAAGCTGACACATAAAATTACCTGTCACAATTTTTTTAAATATATTATTATTGAGTTCAGAGAGGAAGGGAGAGGGAGAGAGAGACAGAAACATCAATGATCAGAGAGAATCATTGATTGGCTGCCTCCTGCATGCTCCCTACTAGGGATTGAGCCCGCAACCAAGGCATGTGCCCTTGACCGGAATCAAACCCGGGACCCTTCAGTCCACAGGCTGATGCTCTGTCCACTGAGCCATTCCAGCTAGGCTAACTGTCACAATTTTTAAGACTTTCCTCCAATGCCAAGAACTTCTAAGAAGGCAGTGCCACGTCTATTATAGAAGCACAAGTCTGATTACTTTCTATCTGAATCTCAGCAAGTAAAACCCACAATCTTTGCTGTAAGTCACGCTTTGAGTCTGTTTCCCACTCTGTTAAAAGGAGACAACAATGGCTTTGGTACTAACAAGATACAGCCAAGGGTTCAAAGGAAGAATGTGATATGTGTGTGTGTGAGTTATGTACTGTGGGGTACATGTGTGTACAGGGGAAGTCAGGGCCTGGCCCCTGTCCCAGCTGAACCAGTGTGCATGCATTCAGCCTCAAGTAGCAGAATAAGCCAATGAGCAAATACTCAAGTAACCGAGTCATAGAATCCTCCCACGTGACAAGAAGCTGGACTTAGGTCCAGGATCGTCTTATTCAGCAGCTCAGGGGCATCGGGCCCTGGATCAGCCCCCTGGCAGTTCTCAGGGCCTTCCCATCAGGTTCTCAAGAAGACTGAGGGAGCTCACATTCCTCATGGGACAGGGAGCGACACTGGGAAGGAGGAAAGGAGGGTGGAAAGAGCTTTCTCCTCCTTCCTTTCTCTAAGATAGGAAAGTCTTTCTCAAACCACCCATCAGACTTCCGCCCACATCTCATCCCAGTGACCTTTGCCAGAAGGACAGGATCTCCGAGATTATCTTGCATCGATCCTGATTTATCCCCGGATGCTGGGCACATGGCCACCAGCCAAAATCAAGATTCCACCAGCAAGAAATAAAAGAGATTAGTTGGGTAGACCACCACCAGGGCCCACCGTTGCCTCCCAGCAGGGCTTCCTGTTAGAGCAGTTGGTAGGTTTGAGGCAGCGTTAACGGTTAACGTGGCTACGAAAATAAACAGGACCGAGAGTGACAAGAAAGTTCCTCCCCAGACAAAACAAGCCATATTTTACTTAGAAAGTAGGCCTCCGTCTTTAGCCAAAAGGACCTCAAAAAACATCATACCTAAAGAAGAAAGAGAAGGAGGAGGAGGTGGGAGAGGAGGCAGCATGAGCTAAAGAGAATCTGGTTTTAGCAATAAGGGCACCTCTAAAGCGATAGCAAGACCATCAAGCGGGGTTGTTGTTTTTTAGGGAGGGAGCTGAATTCTCAGTAGTAAATAGTAGTTTATTATTAATCTTTTTACTTTGCTCTAAAAGGTATGTCTTATTAATTTTGTATTATGCTTACTTAGTTTTGCTATTTGCTCATGAATAGTTTATCTTTTGTCCATAAACTTGGAGAATCTGGAGTCCCTGTTTCCCTTGTTTCTGAATCAAATGTCTACATTACTTGGGCAATTTTTATAGACTCTTAGATCATCAGCTGTCAAGCATGTGACACCTGTCCGCCCCGGAGGCAAGGGGATAACTTGACACTGTTTGCCCCCCTCCCAGTGGTCTCACAGAAAAGAGGTAACACTCTGGCAGAAATTGGTAAGACCAAGTCAAAAAGGTACTGCTCATAGTCGGTGCTCAATAAATGGTTGTGAATTAACTAATTCTCAAGCACAATAAATAAACTATAGCAAAGATATGACATCTTCCTCAGTTTCCTCCTGGGGCAGACTTTATATCTGGTCGGTTGGTTTCTACCGTGTGAAGGCGCTCTGCTCAGCACAGATCCTCAAAGGCCTCTGGCAGGAGTGGGACAGGCAGACTAATTCACCCACCCCTCACCTTCTCCAAGACAGGACCTATCCTGGGAAGGAGGAAAATCTGGGTGGGGGTGGGGAATGGAATTGAACCCTGTTCTCGCTGAACGAGTGGATGATGGAAACAAATAGAAGTGATCCAGAGAGGCCACTGTTAGCACAGAGAGATGGGAAAGTCCTGAGAAAAGGCAGCAGATCGAGTGCTTAGGAATATGGGCTCTGGCATCCTATGCTTGTGTGAATCTCTGCAACAACACTGGCTTGCTGGGTGACCTTCTAGAAGTCACTGACCCTCTCTGTGCCAGGATCATGAATGGAATTAAATGGTAAATGCACAAAAAGTGTTTAGCACAGGACCTAGCCCTATTTATTATTAGGAAGGTCAGAGGAGACCCGATGTGGGCAGGGTCAGTGGGGGGGGTGGCGCACTTGCGCTGAGCTGCAGTGTGAGCAGAGGTTTGCCAGGAAGGGTATTTGGGGCAGTAGGGAAAGTGTGGGCAGAAAGGTGGGGAAGGACCAGGTGTGTTTAAGAAACTGCAAGAACTTGGGGGTGAATGGAGAGGCGGCTGGGCAGGACAGCAAACTAAAATGCTGAGTTACCATGACACTGGGCCCCTCCCCCGAGGCCAGCACTTAAGGACCTAGAGTTGGGAGACACTGAGAAGCAAGAGAACAGTGAGAAACCTCTGAAAAGGAGGGATCCTTTTAAAATGGGTATAGGAGTGATTTTGACCAGAGGAGGAACCAGCCCAGCGAGGTTGTGGGTGATAAAAGAGGGAAGGAACTGGTCACTTCCTCTCTTCCTTCTTGGCCACCATTGTTCTGGGACACAGGGTGCCTCTCCTCCATCTGCGGGACTCACACCTGAGGGCCAGGGAGCATCAGGGACCTACTGGAGCCCTGAGAGGAAGGGTGAGAAAAAACAGGGGTGGAGGCCAGCTAACCACAGGCAGTCCCTTCCCCATCTCTTCCCCTCCACACCCCGGGCTCTGGCCCACACGTCCAGGTACTGCTTTTCTCTGTGGGAAATGGTGACACCTGGTGAGGGGGTGAGGGTAACTGGCTGTGGTTTTATGGCCCTGTGGCCTGTCCACCTCCCCACCAGGCCCCCTGAGTCCATCGGCCTTGGGGCCTCCCTTCCCCTACACACGTGGCCTGACTCTAACCCACATCTCTCAGGGAAAATACGTTTACAGGGAAACATGACTACAAATTTAAAAGCACAGCTAAACCAAAATCAGACAAGAAAAACAACATCCTGGAATGCACATTCCATAAAGAAGCAGAAATATGAGACCAGAAGGAATAAGAATTTAAAATTAGCCTAATCAACATATAAAAGAAGATAAATGGAGATATTAACAACATGGAACAAGAAGAACAAAACAAAAAGGAAGGACCAAGCAGCAATACTGCACATGGTGAACAGAATCGCTTACAGGGTGACCAGAGCGTTGGGATAAATGGCAGAAGAAGGAGTGAGTGGCGGGAAAAGATGAAGAAAGTTTCCCTAAGGAGGAAGAATTGTCTGATTAATTAATTAAATGAAAAACTAATTGAATTGGAGAGATGTTGAAGGGTACACGCTTACAACTATTCCTTACGTCACTAAAAGGGGCAAAGGAATCCTTCCTGTCATAGTACCTACCCAATGCAAGGCGACCCTCACCCAGGGGTTTATGGGGCCAGGCTCTGTGACAGGCAAATGCCCAAATTCTCCAGAGAAGACTAGTCAGCCCTGCCACATCACCTCAGCCTCTACTACTTAACATTATAAACTCTGCTAGTAACTCCAGGTCCCTTGTCTGGGGAAGAAAGGTAAGGATTTGGAAATTGCGCATATTCGCATATGTAATCTACCACCCAATACTGTTGCTCAGAGACCCAGATATTTTAGTTCCCTCCCCCTCACTGGCCCCTGACAACAGTTATTTCAGGAGCTATAAATGGGGAGAGACTATGGCTATATGGTCCTATTCCGGAACTTTATGTCATTCCACGTATTGGTGGTTTTCACACATATGAGCAAGATAAGACCCTTCCCTGGAGGGAGGAAATCTTCTGGAACTAAATATGGGCAATAAAATCCTGACGTTTCAGTCTGGGCTCTCCTACGGATCTGCTATGTGGCTTTCTGCAAGCGGAGTGACTTCTCGATGCCCATGCCTTGAGCAGGGCCGCTGATTCCCTGCTTCTTCCACCCCCACTTGTCCCTGGAATAGACAGGCGCTCTCTTATAGCAGATAAAGACAGATATTCATTCCTCAACCCTCCCCCCATCAAGAGGTGAGCCTCTGTGTTCTGTCGTTGCACCCGGGCTCTGGGGCTGCTCGGACCAGCTTCTACTTCATGCAACTGGGACCACTGCCTCTGGGAGCACTGAACATCTTCAGCCCCATGCTGAAGATGGCACCTGGCGGTACTATTGTCACCTTCCCAGCCAGGCCCAGCCTTCCAGCCACCCCCTTCCCCAACCCAGGCACCAGCCACGTGATCAAGGGAGCACTTGCAGGTGGATCCTCCAGCCCCATTGCCCCAGCAGCTGCCACACTGTTCAGGGACGAGGTGCCCGGCTAAGCCTTTCCCCAGGTCCTGGCTCAATACCACGAGCAAAAGAAAATGGTTGCTTTAAGCCACTGGGTTTTGGAGTTTGTTATGCAGCAACAGATACCAAAGCATCCTTTCTCCAGGGAACAAGAGTGTACAGAGAGCCGGCCCAAGGCTCGTTTGTGACTTCTTCCTTGTGGCTCATTTGGGGAGCCCATGTCTATAGACAGAATCCAGAGAGAAAAGAGCATCTGGAAAGAAGAGGTCGATCAAGTAGGCAGTTCACACAGGAGAAATCACAGTAGCTGACAGACATTGTAACGTGCACTGGACCTTCCTGCTAGTGAGAGAAATGCAAGCTGAAATAGAATGGGGACTTGCCCCTACCCAATTAGCCAAGTTTCTGAGTAGTGATAACAGTCTACGCCAGTGGAGGGTGGTAGGGCATTGAATACCTCCACAGTCTGCCAGGAAGAGCAAAAACTGGGCACAATATTTCTGAAACGTAAATTGACTAGTAAGTTTAGTCTTGTTGGTTTGTTTGTTTTGTTGTTTGATCCTCACCCTAAGATATGTTTATTGATTTTTACAGAGAGGAAGGGTGGGGAAGAGAGAGAGAGAGAGAAACATCGATGCAAGAGAGAAACATTGATCAGTTGCCTCCCATATAGGCCCAGACCAGAGATCAAAACCACAATCTAGGCATGTGCCCTGACTGGGAATCAAACCCACAACCTTTTGGTGTATGGGACGATGCTCCAACCAACTGAGCCACCCTGCCAAGGCTTGACCAGTAAGTTTTCGATCCGGGTATCTCTTCTGGAAAAATAACTTGACATGTAGACAAAGATTTATGCACAAAATATGTTCATCATAGTATCATTCATAATAGTAAAATATTATGGGTAAAAAAAACAAAAACCACCTTAAATGTTGAATTTTAGGGAATGGCTAAGTAAATTGAACTGCTTGCACAAGATGGAACATCGTGCCGCTGTTACAAATGATGCTTATGAAGTGTTCTTAACGACATGGAAAAATGCTTAATGATATAACATTAAGTAAAAGAGCAAGATAGAAAAAGGTTATAAAGTATGATTTCAACTACTCTGAGCAGCATAAACAGACTGGAAGGAAATACGTGGAAATGTTCATAGTGTTTATCTGTGGGTGGTGGGATCATAGGTGGTTATTTTTCTTATTTATTCTTTGCTATATTTTCAATGGTCTGATTTTTTTTTTTTTTAATAAGAAAAGGAATGGCCAACAGTGGTTAATCTTAGGTTCAAGGTGAGAGGCATGAAAAGATGGGTGTTGGGAAGTTTCTCCGAGTCCCTGGAATTGAAAACCTGTGGCAACACAGACTTTCCGGGTGAAGTTTCACTTTGTCTTTGTCTATGATGGGAACAATATTTGCTGGATGCAGGAATGGTGTAAGCATGAAGTCTGCTCCCACAGCGGGACTTGATGTGATAAATAAACCCCATCTTGTTCCCAGGAAGTAGCTCTGGGCTCCCCACATGAGAACTCTGTGACTGAGAGACATACTTCCACTGAGGCAAATGGAAAAAGCTCGGAATCCAAGTACATTGTCCTCAGACTCCAAGTGACAGAGTCCTTGGATTTAGACACCAGGCATCTGCCTCTGTGGCTACATGGGCACCTGTTTTTGGCTTTGTGTGCAGTGTCACTTGGTGTTATTTATGAAGAAAGGAATGAGGAAGCAGAACTCCTTAAGGACTTGAAGAGACTCTTGGGGCCAGAGGAAACTCAAGATCCTAGATCTAGTCCAAAGCTTTGTTGCACGAATGAGAAACAGAGGCACAGAGAGGTAAGGTACTTTGTAAAGGGTCAGCCAGGGAGTCAGTGCAGGAGGTTTGGGGGAGGCAACAGCCAGGTCTCCTGACTCTTGTTGACTGCTTCTCAGCGCCACTCCCCCTAGGCATTGGTGGCATCAACTCAGAGGTTCATATTCAGCTTCTTTCTGTTTGATTGTTTCTTGTCTGTATCTCCCCATGAGGGCATGGACCTTGGTTACCTGGCACATAGTAAGTAGGTGCTAAGGAAATATTTGTTAAATGGATGGGTGGATGGATGGACAGATGGATTGTCGGATCAATGGGCTGACAGATGGACAGATGGATGGACAACCTGAGAATAGTATAATGGAAAGACCATGGGTTCTGGAACCATGTTGACCTGGGGTCAAATCCCAGCACTGCCACCTATCTGCAGTATGACCTCAAGCAAGTCATTCCACCTCTCTGAGTGAAGTGAGATAATGTGAGGGAAAAGATAGCACAAATGAACAAAATACAATAAAGCTCATTAACGAGCTAAAAGTTGGTTCTTTGATTTACCAAAATTAACCACATCCTGGTCTACAATTCAAACCTCAACAAATTTCAAGAATTAAATTTATGAAGACAAAGTGCTTCAAACACAGTGAAAATAAATTAGATATTAACAGCAAAATATAAGGATTGCTAGAAAGGTCTCTCTATTTTGAAATAAAGAACTGTATTTTTAAATAACCCTTGTGTCAAAGAAGAAATAACACTGGGAATTAGAAAATATTTTTAACTAAGTGATAATGAAAGTGCTACCTAACAAAACGTATGGGGAAATTGCAGCCTTAATTGCAGATCTTAGAAAAGAAAAGGTCAATGATGTGAGCATTCATCTCAAGAAGTTAGGGGAAAGGCAGCAAAACGAAACCAAAGGAAGCAGGAAGAAGGAAATAAAGAACAGAAATTAATGGAAGAAACCAGAGTACAACAGAGTTGAGTCACAAAGCTAGAAGTTGATTCCCTGAAGACTTTTCTTATTGATAACCCACTGGCAAACGGATTGAGGAATAAGCAAGAGAGCGGGAGAGCACTAATAACCAATACCCAATGTCAGGAGTGGCATAGGCAATGTCACCGCAGGATCACGTAGAAATTCACATGATAAGAAGACACCTTATGTCAATAAACTTGAGAATATAATCGGCATTGACAAATTCCTAGAAAAATACAATCTACTAAAATTGACACAAGAGGAAAAGTAACCTGATTACTGCCTCGTATCTATCAAAGAAACTGAATTCTTAATGGAAACCTCCCACAAAGGAAACTCCAGGGCCATCCCAGTGCCTTCACTAATGAATTCTATCCAACACTTAAGGGGTAATGCCATTTTATTCACACTCCTCCGGAGACTGACGCTCCTCTCACCTCATTTTCTTTTAAAAGGCCAGCATCATCTTGATACCAAAGCCTGGAAAACAAATTATACAAAAATTGCAGCCTAATTTCTCTCATGAACCCAGATGCAGAAAATTTCAGCAAAATATTAACGAGCAGAATTGACCGAATTGATCCCTTTCCTTTGTTCAGAGCATCTTAGCGCAGTCAAGTCGTTCATGAATCCTCAGCTTAGAAGGAGGAGTAAGCCGAGGTCCCCTCTTTCTACTAGGAAGCTGGGGGCCCTCGAGCATCAGAGACGCCATAATGAACACTTTTGGGTTAATGAAGAAAGAAATAGAATGAACGAACCGAGGAGCACACTGTGATTTTTTGGGGAAATGGAAGCATCTGCTTTCTTTTTTCTTTTTTTAAAATTTCTTTATTGATTAAGGTATCACATATTTGTCCTCATCCCCCCATTCCCATCCCAAACCCCTCCCCACGCATGCCCCCACCCCCCTGTTGTCCGTGACCACTGGTTAGGCTTATTTGCATGCATACAAGTCCTTTGGTTGATCTTTTCCCCTTACCCCCACCCTCCCCTACCTTCCCTCTGAGGTTTGACAGTCTGAGGAAGCATCTGCTTTCAAACATGCTCTGCTCTTGGTCTAATTCCACCTTAGAGAGGACGCCCGCGTAACCGGAAGAGATAGAGTGAAACCCACCCAACAAGCTTCCTAGGAGCCCTGGCATCTTGTGGGGCATCAGCGGGAAGGGAGTCAGGAAGGGGACTTCAGGATTCAGCACTTCCATATCTGATAATGGACTTCAAGAGCTTTGGTCTACAATGAAATCCAATACCCCGTGCTCCCGCCCACCTTTGTTCTCACCACTGACCGAGCAAAAATGCCTCTAGGCCTGGCAGATGGAGAGTACGGCCTCGTTTGAATGACTGCACACTGGTCTCCCACTGCTGATCCGAATGAAATGGTCTCATCCTTTCAGAGTTGGTCAGCTACGGAGACCATCAGGGTCCTGTTAGAGAGAAGCGGGGCCACAGGCTGATCTGCTCCCCGCCCCTCTGCTCTGACCAATATTTGGTCAGTCACCGTGGGCGTTCATGGGGACATAACTGAGTGAATGACAGTGGAGGGGGAGCTTCTAAGATAGTGTCCAGCCTTCTTCTTCCCTATGGGAGTGACCTGCCCGAGGTCACCGGGAATGAAGGGCTGGGGCCCTTTCTGCTCCTCCAGCCACTCTGCAGCGGGCTGTGTTACATAGGATCTAGGCAGACCTTCCCCATTCAGTTCATCACCAACTTCACTTATTGGACAGACTTCCTACCTTTTACCTCCTTTCCAATCCTGAAATGAGAGAGCCTACAAGGGTTCTTCTGAGCTTCCCCTGCCCTCTAAATTTTCATTCATTCATTCATTCATTCATTCATTCATCCATCCATCCATCCACACACTGACCCAGCTAGCTGAAGAGAAAGGGCACACTTCAGAGCTCTGCCACTTATTACCAAGTCACGTGAGCAAGTCACTCCCCCTGAGCCCCTGTTCTTATCTGTGAATGGGTGAGACCAAACCCGAAGGGGAGTAAGGATTAACTGTGAACAGATTCATAAAACCAATGGTGTTTTGTGAATTTAATTCGTGTTTAATGCATGTTTGCTTCTTTCCTTCCTATGTACAGGCACTGGGGTCACCAAGGTGAGTCTTTTTTTTTTTTTTTAATATGTTTTTTAATTGATTTTTTACAGAGAGGAAGGAAGAAGGATAGAAAACTAAAAACATCGATGAGAGAGAAACATTGATCAGCTGCCTCCTGCACACTCCCTACTGGGGATATGCCCGCAACCAAGGTACATGCCCTTGACCGGAATCAAACCCGGGACCCTTCAGTCCGCAGGCCAACGCTCTATCCACTGAGCCAAACCGGTTTTGGCACTAAGGTGAGTCTTAACTTGCCCCGCACACCAAGAAGCTCATGTATAATAAGGGAGATACAGGGTGTACCAGCGGGCAGGTGCGGAGCATGCAGGGGCATGCAATGCACCCAGAGCTAGGAGAGGGTGGACCAGAGAGGGCAGCCCTCAGCTACCTGGGTCGGAGGCGGGGCGGGGCGGTTCTGTTCACCAGAGGGTCCCGCTGAGGAGGAACAGCAGAGCATGAAGCTGGAAAAGTCTTCAGATCAGACCCGGGGGCGGGGATCCTGAATGCCAGGCTCCGGGTTTGGGCAGTGTTCTGGGTGAGCCATGATGTACATGGCGGGCACACATAGGACCTGCTGCCACTGAGTCAGCGGGGCCGCAGCTTCCCTGCTTTGTGGACTTGGAATATACAGTCAAAGTGCTGGGCACTCCATTTGCCCTGCTCTTACTTCCATCCTTAACTCACCGTCCCTCCCAGAGCACGAGCTCCTTGTTCCCCAGGGGTGACACCTTCCGCTGTATGTCACCACCAAAGGGGCCGAGTCTGGGGAGTGGGGCCAGACTGTGTGTCCAGCTCTCCGGGCTCTTCCTGTGGCCCAGGCCACTGATGCCCATCTCCCTGCACCCAGACAAAACCAAGACCAAGACATCATCCGGGCACCGCCTCTCCCCCCCTTCCCCCGCCCCCTTCCTCAGCCAGCGTCCTGCCCTCTTAAACATCTCCAAAACCCATCTGCTTCTCTCACCAGCCCATGCCTCCTGCTGGCCCAACACCCCCGCCCCCCGCCCCCATCCTCTTCACTAGTCTTGGGTCCTTGTCACTCCTTTGTGTCAAGTTCTTCAGTGGCTCCCCACTATCCTTGACACGCAGACTTCTCTCCAAGGCCTTTTGGATCCTCAAACCACAGAGGAAGAGAGAGGCCTTAAACACACTCCCTCACAGCCCCCAGAGGGAACCCACCGCCAACACTGATTCTTCACCAGGGACAGGTGGCCCCACAGGGCCTTTGCCCACAGGCCTGGCGTCTTGAGCGTCTTCCATGAGCCAGGACTCTGAATGACATTCTCCAATTTGCTTTCCCAGGGCGAGTGGCCTTTCTATGTGTCTCCCTCTCCTTGGAGCCCCTGAAGTCAGAGCCCTGTGACTGGATGTCATGCTGGTGCTCCCCCACCCTGATCATCCTCCTTCCATGACAGTCAGATGTGACCACCCCCAAAGCAGCAGGATCAGCGCCCCCTCTTCTCTTCTCCCACCACCATGTCCTTAACAGTTCTTAGCACACAGCACGACGCTCAGGCATGCACACGCCACCCTACACACACACTACGAAGTCCTCCAGGGTATTTTTAAAACTGGAAAATGTCAAAGGAACATTGCAATGGCAGTGGCCCACAAGGAACAGTTGGAGGAGCTGGGGTGGCGCAAACGAATAACAAAAGTCATCATCTCATCGGTTGTGTGCCTCCTCCATCCTGGGCCCCGGGCCAGGTCCTTGACCTTTGGAAATTCAGCCTCAAGCCGCCTTGTACTACAGATGGGGACACTGAGCCTTCCTATTGAAGGCGTTTCTCCTCCTGCACAAATGCTCCTCCCACAGAGGAAGTGAGAGCCAGAGCTTCCTTAGAGACACAATTGCCTGTACCGTCCCTGTCACCTGCTGGCAGGATTCCAGCCTGGAGCAGGGGCCTGCGTGGTCTCCCTCATTCTTTTGCCAAAGTTGGTGCCATGTATGTGATTGTTAGAAACATTTTGATTTTGATACAATGCAACGTGTTTTTTAGATTCAGTCTTACCAATTTTGATCAACCAAATTGTTTATGCTGAGGGGCCCTGGAAAATTAATCTTGAGAGTTTTTTTAAAAACTCCCTCATGATTTCAACTCCTACAAGAAAATAACTAATTGCGAGTTTTAAATGCATTAGCCCTACTCCCTTTTTTTCCCCTCATCAAAAAACAAAACAAACAAACACACACACACACACACACACACACACACGTTTCTAAAATCCAAGTTTGAGAATGGGAGGTTTCTTAGGAATGCAAGTGTCACCTTATAGCCAATCGGGTCATGTCATTCCCATTTTATAGATGAAGAGAGTGTGCCCCAGGCTGGGTGACCACACCATGGTCACCACTAAGTTGCATGCAAAAGTAAGACACTCTCTAGTATATCCCTGGAAATAGAACTCCTGGAATCCTCAAAAAACTACAACTAGATAAATCATATGACCCAGCAATTCCACTTCTGGGTATTTATTCAAAGAAAATTAGGACACTAATTCAAAAAGATATATGCACCCCTATGTTCACTGCAGCATTACTTGCAATAGCCAAGTTATGGAAACAACCTAGGTATCTGTCGATAGATGAATGGATAAAGAAGATGTGGTACATATATACAATAGAATACTGTGCAGCAATAAAAAAGATTGAGATCTTGCCATTCACAACAACATAGATAGGTCTAGAGGGTATCAGGCTAAGTGAAAGAAATCAAGCAGAGAAAGACAAATACTGTAAGGTTTCACTTATATGTGGAATCTAAAAACAAAACAAAAACAACTTATAGAAACAGAGACTAGAGGGATGGTTACCATAAGGGAGGGGGTGGGGGAATGGGTGGAAAGAGAAAGGGGAATATAATCAAAATATTATAAGACTTCTCTCCAGGGCCTTATGGTTACAAGAATTAGTGCAGTGTAAGGTATAAAAATGTCAAATTACTATATTGTACACCTGAAACTAATATATATATATATATATATATATATATATATATATATATATATATATAAAAGCCAAGCAACCAGAATGACCGGAACCACTAGTCGCTATGATGCACACTGCAGCGGCCAACTGGCCCAATAGGGGCCCTGATCGCTCCCCCCACCAACCTCCCTCAGCCCTCCCCAGAAGGCCCAGCCCCACACCGGCCCCCACCACCCAATTAGGGGCAGGCCCTGCTGGACAACCACCTGCAGCCCCTCCCCTCAGCCAGCCCTGCCCTCAATTGCCCCCCCCACCCCAATTGGGGGCAGGCCCATCCCCCTCAGCAGGCCCAGCCCCCAATCACCCCCCATTGGGGCAGGCTGACCGGACTCCACCCACGCATGAATTCGTGCACCAAGTTTCTAGTATAACCAATATAATATTGTATACCAACTATACTTAAATAAAAAATAAATTTAAATTTAAAAAAAGAAACAGAATTCCTGGGTGTATTAGATATTGCAAATTTCCCACCTAAATCAATGTACCACTATACTACCAACATGAGTTTTCCAGTTTTCTCATTCCTTTTTAATATATACCAATCTGAAATAAATGTAAAGCAAATTCACTTTTATTTTAGATTTTATTTCTTTAATTATGAGTGAGATTGAATGTCTTTTCAGACATTTATTCCTTCTTTTCTAGAAAGAGCCTATTTATACCCTTTGCCCATTTTTCTCTTTTGCTCTTCCATCAGAATTTCTGAGAACTTTTATTAATAAAGAAATATTCTCTCTGTCATTTGTTGCAAATATTTTTGCCAGTTTAATTGTTTGCCTTTTAGCTTATTTATGGCATTTTTTCCACACAGAAGTATTTTAAATTATATGTAATGTGCCTATCTTTTTTGGTTTCGTGGTTTTATGCTATGTTTAGAACTCTTGCCCATCCAATATTCTTTTCATTTCACCCACATCTACCTCTAGTACTCTACGGTTTCTTAATTTACATTTAAATCTTCAATGAATTGCAATTTTTTTATATAATGAGTAAGTGAAGTAGGAATGTAGCTTGCCCCATCCCCTACCTCGAATGGCCAGCTGGTAGACCCAACACCATGGTAGATAATGCATAACACCTATCTCAATGTCCGCAGAGTAGGCACTTAACCTGTTTGAGAAGATAGTAGAAAGAACTTCAAAAGCTCCACAGGAGAAACTGTGAAGAGAGGGCACATAGTCCTCAGAGAGAATATGGAGTATGAAACCAGGTTGGTTTTTCAATATAGCTAAATTTTCTAAGTCATGTCTCCACCCCAAAATTAGCCCAGTTCATTAAACGGGGCCAATTCCACATGGACCAAGGACAGTTTACATGGGCTTTGTTTGGCCTTGGATATTGACTTCCCTTCTGTGACATGTTTGACATTTACTGCTTCTCTTAAATAAGAAGATGGGGAGAACACAAGTCGGGGAGGGCAGGGGGGGGGGGGAAGGGCAGAAAGATTTTTTCCAGAAGAAAAGAAATGTCACTTACAGAGCATTATCAGGCATCAGCATTGCAGGGAACCACTGGGACTGGGCAAAGTAGGCAAATGTACCCATGGTGAACTGTCTCGGCATGGTCATATGACGGTGAATCTGGCTTGAGTGGCAGCCCCATTAACAAACTGGAGAGGAGACTGATGTCCTTCCACGGTCGGGAAGGCGGGAAGTGAAGAGCTCTCTCGGGCCTGCACCCGTCAGAGTATAAATATGTATCGCTGGCTTCCAGAGTGAATTATGATTTCGTTCTCCTGGTGGTACCTGGAATCTAGAGAGGGCATTTGTCTCGTCCTTGTATCAGGGGTGACAGCTATTGCAACGTGGTCACACAGGGGAGATAACTGCTTGGCAGATAAATCAGCGCAGTGAATGAACCTGTTGTGATCAATTTGACCTTGGGGGTTAAAGTCCTCCCCGCATGCTGAGCTGGTCTTCCCTTCACTGGAGCGTCTGCTGTGCTGCTTTCTCCGGCCTGTGGAGCCTCTGGATGAGCTGGCCTGCAGCCGCCTGTCCCCACACTTCACACGAGACCATCCGCCTTGCCCACTAGAGAGCGAGCTCTTTGAAGACAGATCCATGTCCGATGCCCCCGTGTCCCTATCGTGAGCACAGGGGCGGCCATTGTCTGTTCATCGAAATGAACAGAGGCCGAGCCAGAAATCTGGCCCCCACCAGTGGAGGAGACACCGGCATAAAAGCGCTGAGCACAGGGATTTCCCCTTCTCGGTCTCTTTCACACAACTTCCGATGACATCTTCAATGCCCAGGGCTCACTTCTCATTCTTTTCACGATCATCAGGCAAGTGCAGCCCCTTCTGGGCTTCCTGTTTAACCACGGGAGTCACAGACCCTGAATCTCCACCTGCAGCCCCCATCTCTCTCCTGGTCCACACCTGCCTGTCCCACCTTCCTGAGGACGTGTCAGACCCAGCCTGTCCCAAGAGGAGCTGAGCATCCCCTTTTTCCCCCCACGTCCTTTGTCTCATCCAGTGAGGAGGGGACTTGAGACATTCCCTCAAGGACTGGAAGGACTTAGAATTCAAAGCAGAAAGAACGATCTTGAGCATCAGTAAAGACCATAGTTACCAAGTACCTAATATCTACTCCGTGTCTGCTATTGGGTTAAGTACTTACACATATATAATTGCGCTAATTCTCACTACAGCCCCATGGTAGGGACACGGACACATTGTGGATCACCCAGAAGGAATTGGCACCCCCAGGAAGCCATAGCCCAGCCTGGAACAGGGAGACAGAGATGGCCCAGACACGATTCCTTGCCTGCAAGTGGATTGTGGTCCTAAGCAGACTTCACATTCCCTCTCCACCGCTTCACCAATGTGTGGAGTTGGAAAAAAGTTCACTTTTCTGAAGCTCAGCTTTCTCATCTATAGATCAGAAATAATATTTCCTACCTCCATTGAGGGTATTGAGCATGGAAAAGACAGGGAGGCGGAGGGGAAGAGGAGGGAAGAGAGAGAGATGGAAGAGGAATAGAAGGAAAGAGGGACTAGTGAAGAAGAAAGGAGGGAAATGTGAAAACAAAACTGCCCTGTGATAGGAACAGGTGAATGAATGAATGAATGAATGAACGTACTTTATTTCTCCCTGCTACCTCCAGGCCCCACAAGCCGTCCTCCTCCTGGCTCACGTGGCAGGATGCCTGTGCCACGTCTTTATCATTTCTCCTGGTGAGAGATTTCACTTCCTCCCCTTTGCAGCCCGTTTTCAATAAGTGAAACTTGGTTAAAGGCCCACTGCTCCAAGAAACAGCATCATCAGACGAGAGCCCACGCCTTCTCCCATTTACGGATATTAATAATACATGGCAAAAAGCCGCAGCTCTATTTTATTCTGTTCTCCAAGTCAAGCTCTTTAAATCAAATATTTAGGGAGGGACTATTTACCCACACGTCCTCGAGAAGCATTCCTGGTTTTCAAGATAAACATACACCATAGCAATTGAGGGCTGATGTGCACACAGTGGGATGTAATTCCTCCAGCTCCCAAACCCCCCTGAGACACCACTGTCAGCACCCCCATTTTATAGGTAAAGAAACTGAGGCTCAGTGGTGCTCTAAGTGCTTGGCCAAGTTTTGCTTGTGCAATGGTCTTTACATAGATTATCTCAAAGTAAAAGCACAGTTTTTTTCTGGGTCTCTTCTCAGGAGCTCTGCATTCAACACATCTCTTCTGTCCCATGAATTTTGAAAAAAATTGGAATATAACTGTCAAGCTTCAAAATCACACGATATGGCGAGGAGAGTTGCAATTGCTGAGGGATTCCTGTGCATGACAGTACACACCTACCCTCTCCTCCTCTACTTCCACACCTCGCAGTGACCTCTGCCCCTTCCCTCTGGAACTTCCAAGACTGAGACTGATGTTGACATTCAAGGCCATGCTGAGAGTGGTTGGTGCTCAAGGCCCTAAGTCTGCCCCCGCCCCTCACCTTGCTTTGGAAACTTATCTCTTGCTTATGCCTCCCTCCAGCTAAAGACACCATCTCTTCATAGCCTCACATGTCCAAATCCTTCCACGTGAGCTACAATAATAATAAAAAATAGCCAATAAGTTGAGCAGTTACTGAGTGCATGAGGGTACCTTCAGGGATCCTAAGTAGGGAGCATTCACTGAGTGATTCATATAGAAGAAGTTCTTTTTACCTGTTTACATTGAATCTGCACAACATCCTACAAGGTCCACCTCAGGAAACTAGTACCTTGCCCGAGGTCCCCAGCCAGGGAAGAGTGAAGGCAGGGCGTGAACCAGGCAGTTCCCCACGAGTCACACTCCACCTCAACACCATACCGGGTTCCGGGGAGGAGGTGGGTACATGCGACAAGGTTATAAACATCTCCAAAAGTTAAACATAGAGTCACCACATGGCCCAGCAATTCCACTCCTAGATATATGCCCAAAGGAAATGAGAACACAGGTCCTCACAGGAACTTGTAAACGAATGTTTGGAGCAGCTTTATTCACAGTAGCCAAATGGTGGAAACAACCAAAATGTTCATCAACAGATGAATGGGCAAACAAATCGTACATCCATACAATGGAATATTACTCAGTCATAAAAGAAATGGAGAACTGATCCACGCTACGCCAGGGATGAACCTCAAAAGCTTCCTGCCCAGTGGAAGAAGCGTACACATCTCTGCAGGATGTTGATGTAGGGAGGCTCTGCTTGTGGGCATGTGTGGGGTCAGGGGGCACCTGCCTGATCTCTCCAACGTCTGCTTCATTTTGCCAAGAACCTAAAACTGCTCTAAAAATAAAAAATAAAAGTTAAAATATTTTTAAAAATCACTGCATTAGTTTGTTAACATAACACAGACTTGGGGGCTTAAACAACAGAAGTGTCTTCTTTTCCAATCCTGGAGGTTAGAAGTGTGAGATCGCAGTGCCACGGGGTTGGTTTCATCTAAGACCTCTCTCCTTGGCATGTAGATGGCCCTTCTCTCCCTGTGTCTTCACATGGTCTCCTCTCTGTGCATGTCTGTGTCCTAACTTCCTCATAGGACACCGGTCATATTGGGTTAGAGCCCACCCTAATGATCTCCACCATCATGGGAGGAAACTGATCATAGGGGAAGCTGAGGAGCTTGTCTGATGTCACACAGTCAGCGGTGACAGAGCCAGAGGTGGGTGTGCACCAGGAGTCAACAGTAGACTCTACTCTTGGACCCTGAAGATGAAAACCTGAAGCCTAGAGGGGATAAGTGATGTGTCCACTCTCCCTTGGCGAGTAAGCAGTGGGATTTGCATCCAGATCTGTCTGACCCCCAAAGCTTAGCTGTTCGTTCAGTAAGCATGGTAGGCCACTGTGTTGGATCATAGGCACACGGATGTCTCTATTTTCAATGGGTTCCATTGAAAGGAGCCAGTGGCATTTACTCAGACATAGCAGCATGGGTGTTTATCCATCAGAAAGCCCGGGGAGCTGTGGGAGCTCATGCAATGATGAGGAACCCTGCCTTGGTGGCCGGGGAATGGTCTCCATAGAAAGGGCCATCTAGGCTGAGTCCTTAGGATCAGACAGATGCCATCCAGGTGAAGAGGTCAATAACAGACGAAGCGTAGAAGCCATTCCAGTCAGTTGCCTCTCTGCTCCGCCTGTCTTGCTCCAGGTCCCAGGCTGAGGGAGCGGCCTCTGTCCGTCGGGGACGCTGCCGGTCATGACGGCGGAGACAAGGACACAGTCATGGCAAACCAGGTGCTGGCTCCTGAAGTTTCTTCCTTGAAGCACACACACCATTCCCCCACTCCCACCCCTCATCTATTGTCCAGAATAAGCCCCATGGCCGATCCTGATGAAAGCAGGAGAGGACAGAAGGAGCAGCACCTGTAAGTGGGAGAAGGTGCAATCTATCTAAAAAACATGCCAGGGTTTGGGGACAGGCCCGCAGCCCGCGGTGCACAGAGAGCCACAGCTCGCACCGGGCTCAATCTTTCCATCCCAGAGGAACTCGCCCGGAGGAACAGCGAGCTCGTGACATGGACCCCATATCAGATGGACCCATGCCGAACTGTGGGCACAGCACTCCTCCCACGGTTTCTTCATCATGAATGAATAATAAACATTCCACGGAAATCTTTAAATGAGTAGAAGAGTTTAATTATAACAAGTTAATATTCAGAAGCAAAAGCTGCTTTTATACAATTACAGTAAGACAAGTTTTAATTAACTTTGGGAACTTTCTTTTGCTTGGAAAATCTAATTAAAAATACTTAGGGAACTATTAACGTAACACAAGATTCAGGAGGGCATAAAAGTAATATTGGGAAGGTGTGAAAAAGAGACAGAGAAGAGGTGTCCGTGGGAAGTAGGGTCACCTACATTTCCCCAAGCATTTGACGGCTCCTGTCCCTCCCTGAGCTCCATGGACATCCAGGAGCGGTTTTGCCAACAGTGGCTCCATGGGATTCCTCTAAGGAATGGAATCTGGTGGGAACACTGCCTTTTCTTTCTTCTCCCTTTGGGACTCCCAGCCTCTGATGTAAGGAACACAGAGGAGGGGGTGTGGTTAGGCTGGAGGCCAGAGGAAATTTCAGAAAGTGACAGGATACCATGAAACATTAGCCTCTTCTGGGAGGGATAGCAGAATAGATGTTGATGGCTTTGCAAATGACCTACTCCTACTGTGCCCAGGGGATGAGAGCATGGCCCCAGCCACAGTGGCTCTCAGAGTGCAGTCTATGACTCCCCAGCAGCAGCAGCACTCAAAAGTATACGTATTAGATAAATATTCCAGAATCCTGCCCCACCTCAATCCACTGCATCCAAATGGGCATTTGAGCCCAGTGCCCAGGTGATTCAATGCCCATTGAAGTCTGAGAAGTGTTGATGGCAGCCACAGTGCTCTCCAAGGGCGATCTGCCAATGGCTTGGTTCAGAATTCCTTGGGGAGTCTGATCAGAAAGTAGACCCCAGGCCCTACCACAAGCCTAGAGAATCAGAACCACTGGAGGTGGGGCCCAGCAGCCCGCATTTCAGAGCAGCTCCCTGAAGGTGGCTCTGATGCACACTCGAGTGTGGGAGGCGCTGGCATGCTCCACACAACTCCAAGCGTGAGAGCAGGATGCCTGGCCTCCACCTGCTGGCCCAGGGGCCCCTCCCTGTCTCCCGGCCTCGGTGTCCTCATCTGTGAAATGAAGAGAGCAGTACCACCTTGCAAGGTTGCTGCATGTCAGCTGAGAAAGCAGAAGGGGGCGCTATAAGTGATGCCAAGGACACTGTCACCCCCGCTGGAGCCCCTGAAATCAGAGAGCCAGTGGGGGGGTAGGAGACCAAGACCCTAACCTGGTCCTGCCACTGACTCGCTTCAAGACCTTGGGCTAATCAGGCCACCCTCTCTGATCAGCTTCTCAGATCTCTGAACAGCCAAGCAGAAAGCCGTAAACTGTGCAGGGTGGCAGGAGATCTAGGTACTCTCCCAGACTCCCTGACACGCTGCAATCTGTTCTTTTCTAGAGCTGCCCTCTAGGTAGACCCCGCCTCCCAGGTGGATGCAGATGAGGCAGAAGGGGTCACTGACAAGGGTAGCTACAGCCGCTTCGGCGGGGGCTTGAAGAGGGAAGGGATTAGTCCTCTCCATGTTACAGAAATGTGGCTTTCCCAGTAAGTTCCTTCTGAAACTCTAAAGTCAAAACAAACAAGCAAAATTGATTCTCAAGTGGCTCTGGATCTCTCAGCCCACCTGGCCTGGCACCTGCCCCCAGGGTTCCAAATACAACCAGCGGACCCACATTCTGAACCCAAGGTCCTCAGCAAGGTGTGCGGGCAGAGCAGATGGGAGGAACGGCAGTGTTACACTGACCCCCTGTGGAAGCCAGGGGAGGCAGCCACAGCTCACACCTGGAGCATCACCCCTCCTGGCCACACCCCAGCCTCCCATCCTGGCCCTGTCAAGAGCAGCCCCAGGCCCTCGCAGGGAGGGCCATCCACCAGCCACCACCTCTGAGGCAGAGATCACTGCATCCAGGGGAACCCCCACCAAGGTCAGACAGAGAACAAAGGGAGGGGGCCTGCCCTCAACCCCACCGGCCAACCAGCACCATCTCCTGCTGGATATTACTACAGTATCCCCAGCCCCCAGCATCCTCCTCCTCTGGAGTGAAGCCCTTGTTCATTCATGTGAGCCCCCAGCCCGGTGTGGCCTTCTCCCATCAAGGCCCACTCTCTGCACCCATTCGTCAACTATGCCACTGGCCCCTACCTGGCAAACACGCTGTGAGTCATGAGCAAGCTGAGGGTAGCTGCCCTCTGCCCTCCAGGCCATGGAGAAGCTGCAGGCAGCAGACAACCAGGCCATGTAAGGGGGACCATGGAAGTGCAGTGAGGCCTCAGGGATCAGGGAAGTCTTCCTGGAGGAGATGGTGTCTAAGCCAAAACCCAAAAGATAAGGAGGCATCCGCTGGGGGAAGGAAGGAAGGAGACAGAGGCAGGGAGAGGAATCCACCTAGGGAGTGAGAAAGAGAGAGCTTAGTTGTGGAACCCAACGGAAGGCAGTCTGATGGGGGAGGGGAGGGTCTAAGTGGGGAGAGCAGACCCAGAACCCTGCTAATACAGAGTGGGCTTCACTGAAGGGGAAGGGAAATGGCATCCTCAGAGGTTCATCTTAGAAAACTCCAGTCCATGCAGAGGAGGGGACTACACCAGATGTGGGAAGACCAGGCACTGCCCTCGGCACCTTACACATTTATCAACGCATTTCCTCCTCCCACTTTCCAATGAGGAAGCTGAGGACCACAGGTTTTAAGTAACGTGTCCCAGGTCACAGCCCAGTAGAGGTGCAGAGTGAGGGGAGGAGGCAGCGGGCCTCAAGGAACAAGAGCAGGGCCGCCAGGGCCTCGGGGACGGGGCTCCACCTCATGAGGCTAGGTGGAGGGTCCCAAGAGCCCTGGCTTTAGGACAGCAAGATCTGGGAGACATTCCTTCTCTGCCATCCTGCAGCTGGACACGCGCAGGCAACTAATGTCTCCTCTGCTTTCTCAGCTGCCAACTGTGCATGAGACTCATCAGGCCAATCTTTCACGAGGATAATAAGCAGAGGAGAGCCTGAACCAGAGGAGGCGCCCCTGAGGGCTCCCTCCCTTGACTCCCTGCAGGGCAGCCTGCAGAGCCCTGTGGGCACACACACGCAAACAGTGGAGAGCAGCTCCCCTCCCTGCCTCATTTCACCCCTCTGAGGTTCCCTCACTGCCCTCAGGAGGGGCCCATAGGTAGCATTTAGAAGTCACCCTCTTGTGTGCTTGAGAGGGTGTCATAGAGGGTGTTGTTCCCTCCCTGAGGCCCAGGAGCACTCTCAGCCTCTCTCAGGAACAGCTATGGCTTCTCTGGGTGAATAAGTTAGAGATGCTCCTTTCCCTCTTTGCTGTGGCTGCTGGGGAGCTCAGAGCCATGTATAAATTTGGTCATCCAGCCCTGTCAGTTTCCTAGTGCTCAGAGAGGGCACAGGTAGAAGCCCTTTGCATCAATGCAAACGACTTCCCAGTGTACACGGAATGGAAGAAACGTCCCTTAGGTACATCTTATGCTGCTATACTTGTTTGTTCCTAGGCCCAAATTTCCTACTATTTTTTCCCTCAGTATAAAAATACACACATACCACCCGAAATTCCACCCCTCAGATATAAACATTTATGTGAACATTTTGATGAACAGCCTTCCAGATGGGCATGGAACACAAGTATAATTTTATATAAGTGGGATTCTATAATTGACTCAACTATATGTCATATATAGCATTTCGTGTCAATGACTATAAATCCACATGACTGCACAGTACACCATAATATGGATTACCATAATTTATTTGGCCAGATCCCTATTTCGGTGCACTTAGGTTATTTCTCATTTTAGCGATTATAAAGCAAGCTGCCAGGGAATTCCTGGTGCAATTATTTTCCCCATTTGTGTGCTATGCTTCTGATGAAAAATTCTTAGCAATGATCTCTTTTGTTTCTAATCTGACAGCATTCTTTAAGATTGGTAAATACTTTGGGGAACAAGAAGAAAAATATAAAATAAAATAAGTGATGGCATATTGACCCATTTATCAAAACAATGGAATATTACATAGCCATAAAGAGGAGGGAAGTGCTGAAATATGTTACCGCATGGGCAAGCCTTGAAAACGTTACACTAAGTGGAAGAAGGCAGGCACCAAAGACCACATATTGTGTGACCCCGTTGATCTGCAGCGTCCACAACAGGGAAATCTATACAGATGGAGAGTGGATTCGTGGTTGCCTAGGCCTGGGAGGGATGGGGATTTGGACGGTGACAACTAAAAGGGATTCTTCTGAGAAGATGAAAATGTTCAAAAATTGATGGGATGATGGTTTCAAAACTCTGTGAATACCATTCAATTGTGCCATTG
Organism: Corynorhinus townsendii; assembly: GCA_026230045.1. Classification (NCBI taxonomy): domain Eukaryota; kingdom Metazoa; phylum Chordata; class Mammalia; order Chiroptera; family Vespertilionidae; genus Corynorhinus; species Corynorhinus townsendii. Next base: position 163,140,654 of record JAPDVU010000005.1, on the reverse strand, counting down.
AACTGTCACTTTAAATGGGTCAATTGTGTGGTACATACCTCAAGCAAGCTGCTACACAAAACAAAATAAAAAGCTGTGAAGGGATCCCTAGGAGCCTAAGAGGGGACAAGAAGCTGTTGGAGGACAGGGGGGCAAAGAGCTGACATCATGGGGCCGGCCCCTCGTCCGGAAAGAAACCAGGAAGCAGCGTCTCAGCCCTCCCACCGAGGCAGGGGCAATGGTGGTGGAAGACTGAGTCCCTTGGAGTTTGGGGGGATGCAGGGGACATTGCCAGGGCCTCTCCCCAGTGCAGACTGGGTGCCCAACCCCACGTTCCCAAGCAGCTGACTCCCACTTGCTAAGAAGGTCAGTAACGCGACAGAGCCCTCTCCGGCACTCATATCATCAACCGTAGACAGTTTGAAACTCCCTGATTGCGACTACCTTTCATCATTCCCCAAGCAAACCTACTCCCCTAAAAATTTGCTAATAAAAGCCAGACTGAGAAGAGGACGAAAGAGGAAACCTGCAGGGTCCCAGCAGCCAGGAAGTGCGGGAGGAGGAAGTGGCCCAGTTAAGGCCCATTTTTCACTCAGTTTTATGGGGCTGGATCTTTGGGGTCATCTGGGGGTCCCCTCAGTGGCCCATCGGTAGGGCCCATAATTCACCACAGCTTCACACTGGCATCAGACTCCAGGTGCCTGGCAGAGAAATGGGCCACCTGTGCTCCACCAGCTGGGGGCACGGACCAGAGAGCATTTGGCCACCACAAGCTACCTGATGACCCCCAATATCCGGGAGTCTCCCTCTTTTCCTGTCACTATTCAAAAGGCCTCCCCCACAGGCCAGCCAGTGCACTGGAGAGGCCCAAGGCTTGGAGTCAGACCACAGCTCCGATCCCAGACCCTGACTCCAAGACCCTGAGCAAGTGGCTTTCTCTCTCTGAGCCTCAGCTTCCACATCTATAAAATGGGGGTGATGGACACAATTTGCACTTTGTTTATTTCCCTGGGTGTTGTGAAAACTGAGTGAGCCACTGGACAAGATAAAGGGACTTAGGAGAGCAGTTCCTACACACCCAGAAATACAGATTCCTGGGCCCCCTTAAAAGAGAAATGGTGTGTTGGCTATAGGATGGGGCCCAAGAACCTATATCTGAAAATACTTAGCACTTATAATGGGTGGACAGGCGCCAGGAATCTCTGCTTTACAGACCAGTGTGGCATGGACTCTCTGTGGGACAAAGGTCAGACAGTCAAAGTGAGGTAGTGCTGGTCAACCACGGGGGAGCTGCTCTCAGCTAGGCCAGGTACTCTCCCTTTCTGAGCCTCAGTTTCCTCACCTGAAAAATGGGGATCCACCCATCTTTCAATCTTGGTAGATAAAGGATGTGAAGTACTTAGCACACAGTGAGTCTTCAATAAATGGTAGCTGTTCCACTTTATATTAATTTATGATTTTCATTATTATTAGATACTTAGAACATTCAGATAACTTCAGACCTAAAAACCACCAGTTCTTATGTTTTTGCCTGATATTTTTCTCTAAATTTTTTCCCATTCCAAAAAGGCATGCATCCCCAGGAATGCACATTCATTATAAAAATGCAAACCATCTAGATACATCGAACCCAGTACTTACAGTTTGAGACTTAGTTTTCCAGACATTTCTCTATAAACAGGAATCCTATATAATGAAAGACTAATATAGAAATCAACTGAACAACCAGTTACTATGACGCGCACTGACCACCAGCAGGCAGACGCTCAATGCAGGAGCTACCCCCTGGTGGTCAGTGCACTCCCACAGGGGAGCGCAGCTCAGCCACAAGCAGGGCTAACAACTGGCGAGTGCAGTGGCCCACCCCAGAGGCAGCACTAAGGGTGTATGACTGCAGCTGAGGCCCACTCCCCCAGGGCTCCCAGACTGCTGAGGGACAGCCCCCTTGTGTGCACGAATGTCGTGCACCAGGCCTCTAGTAAACATATAACTGCCATTTTGCACATACACAAAAATGACATCATCCATTGTAAGGTGTGCTGAAACTTGCTTTTTTTCTCCACTCAACAATCTATCAGAGGTATCTTTCCATGCCACTATATTGATCTATTGACTTAGAGCTAAAAAGTATTCCATTAAATGGGGGCACCATGATTTATTTACCTTGGCCCCTTCCAATGGGCATTTAGGTAGCTTCTGATTGTCTACTCTTAAAAACAAACCTGCATGCCCATTTTGGGGCATTTATCCTTCCACCTCTGGGTAAGCAATCCTGGGAAGCCACCATGTGCTGGTGCCAAATACTTGGGTCCTGGCCCTGACTACACCCGGCAGGATCCCCGGGGACAGCCATTTCCAGTTTAAGTGAGTCGAGAGCTCCAGTTCCATCTGAGGGCATCAGCTGCTAATTTATATTGGAGGCTCTGTGTGCAGTTTTTTATGCATCCTTAAATACCAAAACATAATTACCAATGTCAATACATAACGTTTATTTCTTTCAGAACCGACATTTTAATTTTCCTAAGCAGGCGGGAAAAATGATATGCATAAAAATAATGACAAATATTAAAAGTCTCCCAAATAAGGGCCTGAGATCACCGCATAATCCTAAATTTAAATGCATTTGTGATCACAGCCATATTAAAGGTCTGATAAGCCAAATTAGGTTCCATGTAAGCATAATTAATCTTCTTTTTCAATGAAGATATTACAAGGGCGTTCATTTGAATCCCAAAGGCCTTTGGGAAATTAAATTATATAGATAAAGCAAATATTTGACCTTTTCAGATAATTACTATTTAAAAAAAAAAAAAACCACCACATTGCAAATGAACAGCAAGTAAACCCTGGGTGCTGCGGGGCCCTGCAGAGATAAAATTCTCCATAAATATTCAGCGAGAGAAGAGGCAGGTGTTGCACTCTGGTTGGACTCCCAGCTTTTCATTTCACATTTGAAACATAAAACTCCAGCCTGGTGTTTATTAACAAATAATTGAATGGAATTGGCCAGTGCTGATTATGTCAAATTTGCAAATTATCCAGTATCATTTATAGGTCATTAAATTTCAAATGACAGAGCAGTGGAGCTACAGTGATGATCCCAGCGCCACCCTTCAACACGGCTACTGATCATTCAGGTAAATGCCTCGCTATCAAATGGCACTTCTGTCGCCTGCAAGCCAGGCTCCAGGGTCCCCAGGCAGGATGAGGAAGAGGAACCAACATCAGCATCACGGCCCTTCCCCTTAAGCAAGCTGGTGGCATCCAAGCATGAGCAGGGGTCTGAGGCCAAGTCCTGGTCATGGAGCTCATGGGGTGAGTGACCCTGGGTCATCGCTTGCCTCAGTTTCCTCAACAGTAAGTGAGCAGAACCATGCCACGGGTCACAATCTCGGGAATATGAAAGGAGATGGAGGATTTTTGAGTGCTAACGCTGAGGTCCTCTGGTGCTAGACAAGCCTCGTTTGCATCCTGGCCCCACCACCTCTACAGATGCTCAGGTCTCCTGAGTTTCCCAGTCTGCACAATGGGTCTCTAGCACCCTCTCCATCTCCTCAGGTTCTTATGAAGATTCAACCAGAAAGGGCTTGTGAGGCGCCTTGCAGAGAGGAAGCGCTACTGGAGGGTTAATTCCATCCCAGGGTGCCACAGTCGCTTCCCCATGCTCCCAGCAGAGAGTAACCACGGTGCCAGCCTCCTCCCCAGCTGCAGAGCAGCATCTCTAGGCCCAAAGCAACCCTATGGAGCCAGAACCCGCACCTCCTCCTCAAGACTGTTCCTACAGCTCTGGCACTAACCCCTCCCCAGAAAGAAGTCCAAGCATCTGACATCACTGAGTGCTAACCTGTGCTCTGTTCTAAGTGCTTTGCATGGATATTTCATTTCATCCTCTAACAATCCTATAAGGAAGGCCTGTTAATGTCCCCAACTCCCAGATGAGGAACCTGAGACCCGAGAGGTTAAGGGAGACCCTTAAGTGGCAGCAGAAGGGCTCACACCCACCATCTGGCTCCACAGCTCAAGGCCTTCACCCCTGTTGCTACTGCCACACTGTACCAGAGGCCAGGCCTGGGACCAATCAATGCCATCACCACCCTGGGCCTGATCTCCCCAAACTTTCTCAGTGGCCTGATCACAAAGATAGTAGCCCACTCCCCTCCACAAGCAGAGTTCTTTATGCCCATCAACCCACTCTAGCAGATCCCCAGGGTCCCGGTTAGCCAGGCCTGCAGCTGGAGGGGACCATGACCATGTGACACAAAGGAGCTGGCCTGAGGGTCACCTGAGTCCCCTGCATGGTCAACATTGTAGAATGGTGTCTATCTCAGTTTCCTTTGAAGACTGAGCTTGTCCCCAGCTACAGGGGATGGAAATGTTCAGATGTTCAGATCTGAATTCAGATATAACTACTGCTGTCACACAAAAAGCAAACAAATGGAGAAAAGGCAAGAAGAGTATAATGCTATGCAATGACAGGACTGAGCAGAATGACCAGCTTTGCCTGGGGAAACTTCTGGCCAGGCTTTCAGAGGGGACTTTTTGAGTGGGCTTTGAAGGGTGAGTAGGAGGTTACCAGATGGTGCAGAAGAGAAAGGACATTCCTAGTACAGGAAACAGAAAGAGTGAAGAGAGGAAGGTACATGAACATGTGCTGGGGGCCTACACATTCTCCGAAGGCCCTGGTTGTCACTCCATGTGACTCTCCTCAGCCTAGAATGTTGCCATCAGGTCTTGGTCTCACCCTTGAGTCCAGAGGGGCTGGTGGGATCAGAGCCGAGCAAAGGAACAAGTTCTCCCAACAACACTGTTTGCCATCATGTTCCACACTGTGCCCGAGGCATCATTCAAAGGCCTCGTGTGGCTTCTAGAGGATATTGACACATGGAGATCAGATAACAATGCTCCCAAGCCCTTGCCCTTCCCACAGCCCCAGCAAGGCAAGTCTAGAGGCCATGGCTCCCAGGAGTGTTCGCAGTGGGAGACATTTAAATGGCCAAAGTCATTTTCCCCATCATCACACTGGAGTTTTCAATCTTTCTGATTAGAGAAAAATTTAATCTGGCCAGGCAAAATTGAATGTGTACCTCTCCTAATCATACAATCTTCAAACACTGAACATTCTAGTCCCAATTAGTCTTCTCTGATCAGTAAGGAAAGGAGGGAGATCCTTATTGGTAAGAGGAGAATGACAACTCAGAGCCTGGAGTTATCGGTGATTGATCAGCTGGGTCCCAAATAAAAGTCAGCCAAGGCAGGGACCTGGGGGAGAGGGATCTATCTACCATGGGCAATTTGGTGACCCCATGATTTGGGGCAGTTCCCAGACCTTTCAGGCTGACAGAATTATTTACACAAGAAGATATTTCTTGTGGGTCAAGTAACTATTTGACCATTGATTGCCAGGTGGGCTCCACAGCCAAGAACAGAACTTGCATTAAACCTTAGGTTGGCCTAATACCCTCCCCGGGTGCCACGATGCCCATCTCCTAACATGGCCCTCCTGACATCTCTTCTCACACTGGACACCCTTTCCCAGTAGTTCAATCTGCCCCCTCAGCTTTGGTTACCATCTCCACCCCAGCTCTCTTTCTCTTGAGCTCCAAACCCAAGGATCCAGCAGCCCTCTGGGTATGTTCACTCAGATGTTTGAGGTGCCTATAGCTCCACATGTCCCAATGGAAGTTGACATCTTCATTTATTGAGAGTATCAGAGCCAATGAGAATGAATGAAAACCCCACGCAGGGCACTGTTCTGTCTAAATACATGCATATCCCATTTAGCTCTAACAATCCCATAAGAAAGGACTAGTCTCAGCCCTGTATTACAAATGTGAAGACAGTTTGCCGTTCTATGTGCAAGATTCTTTGGAAGAACAGGTAATCCTTGGGCCACAACTCTGTAGACGCTAGCCTGTTGCTTCAAAGGATGTCTAAAGCCCCTGACGTGTTTCTTGCTGGGTCATCTCTTAGAAGTTTTGCTTCTTTCTGCCTGGATCCTTGCAAGTTATTTGCTTTTACCATTTTCCTTGTCAACATATTAACCAGGATTCATCCAAGTGTTGGTCTTTCATTGGCTTAGCCAGGACGGAGGGGGCCTTTTTGACCTGCACAGTCTGTCTTTAATTTCTGCCTTCATGCCGACTGTACTGCTTTCTCAAGAACCACCATAATATCTACGCTTGCCCCATCTCTCTGTCTTTATCTTTTTCTTCTGCCTTCCAAGGGAACTTTTCAAGATTATCTGCCACGTCACTGATTTGATTTTCCATGAAGCTGATTCCACTGTTGATGCTTCCAGAGATATTGTAAGGATTCCATTGCCTTTCATGCCCCTTGTAAATCTTCCTTAGCTCATCCATCTTCATATTTCATCAAGGTATCTGTTCATCTCAGCTTCCTCTCCTACGGCTTGCTCCTTTAATTTCATAAGAGCCACGCTCCCCTTGCATTCACACAGGGTCCATAAAAGATGCTAAAATTTTCTTCTGGATCCAGAGAAAACACTTTTCAGAAGTCTACTCATCCTCTGAGTTTTGAACAATATTCTCATTCAATTATTCAGCAATATTTTTTCCAGAGATCCCAAGCCATTTCTTGAAGAAAAATATAAAACCAAGCTGATTTGTTCATCTAATATTTACTGTGTCATCATGTCCCAGGCCCATGAAGAATGTCAGAGAGGCCATCAGTAGCTCCTGGGTACACACTGGCCCTGAGAAACTAGAAATGTGTTTCTCCTTGGCCCAGAGGGAAGCTCTGCAGGGCAGGGACTGAGTCTCTTTTGGCCAAGCCCAGTGAACAGGGCCTGAATGTGCTCATTGCTCATGGAGGGGAAGGGTCTGAATTTGCACAACCAGTTCCCAGAAGATTGATTCACCTTCTTCATGATGAAGGCAGCTCTCTTCCTGAGCCCTCAGCCTACCTGTTGAGACAGAGACCAACCACAGAGTGGGGAGCCCAGGGCCTGCAATGGGGAGGGGACTCTGAGAGCAGCTGGCGCCAACACTGAGCATGTGAGAGCAATGGCGGCTAACAGGGGAGCTCTGACAGCCGCACCCCGGCCCTGGGCCTCTAACCCAGTGCTCCCTCCACCGCACGGGGACGTAGTGCTTGAGAGCTTCTCAGAATAGAATGAATAGAATGGGCAGTGTCTTGGGCAAGGCGATCATTATGAAAGGGAGAGATTTTGTCATCAGCAAGAGCAGAAGTTCCCTTTTCTAAACAGCGGTATTGAAGGTAAAAATGTTATACAAACACTGCATATAGTTAATGCATACCAAGTGCACACACCTGTGATATCATCACCAAAATGAAGGAAACAGACAGCTCCATCACCTCCCAAAGTCTCCACTAACCTTTTGTTTTTTTGTTTGCTTTTGGTGGTAAGAGCACTTAACACACTATCTACCTTCTTAAAATTTTAAGTGCACAACACTGGATTGTTAACTAGAGGCATTATGGTTCCCAGACGATCTCTAGAACTAATCCACCTTGTATAAGTGTAACTTTATACCAATTGATATCAATTCCCTCATTCACCCTCCCCCCCCACCCCCCCCCCACCTCTACCACCCCCCGGCATTCCACTCTCTGCTTCTACGAGCGTGGCTATTTTAGATATCTCATATGAGTGAGATCATGCAGTATTTGTCCTTCTGCGTTATTTCACTTAGTATCATGTCCTCGGGTTCATCCATGTCAAAAATAGCAGGATTTCCCTCTTTTGTAGGGCGAAATAATATTCCGTTTTATCTATGTACCGCATTTTCTGCTTCCATTCATCTGTCCGTGGACATCCGGGTTGTTGCCACATCTTGGCTACTGTGAAGAGAGCTGCAGTGAACAGGCAACGCAGATAATGAGAAGTGTTTCTTAACCTTCTCCGGTCAAGGCAAGCTCCCTGGAAGCCAAGCCAGCGAAAGCAGCTCCAGACAAGACACGACAGCTCCCAGGAGAGAGCTGGTGCTGCCCGGCCTTCGAGAAACCGGTGTGATTTCAGAGAAGGAAAAGGCAGGACAACATTGGACCGAGGAAATACCTGCCTGCGTGTTTCACTAAACTACGTAACGTGACGAAACAAAGCATCATGAATGCGCTTAATGCCACTAAATTGCACACTTTAAACATCATTCAAATAGAAAAATGTATGTTAAAGAAGCGTAGGGAAGAGAAAAAGCATAGACCCAGGCAACAACAGCAGCTAAAGGTAAGTTCAGATCGAGGAAAGGGAAAACCAAATTACAAGGTTCTTCTCTGGCCCTGGCGTGTAGTAAGTAAGGGTTTTGAGACGTATGGGCACATTATCGTCTCTACAGATCTAATCCCATCACTTGGCTCTGCAGTGAATATTCCCATAATCGAAGGTATGTAACTGGTATTTTATTGGATTTAAACATTTTTAGAGCCAACCTGTAGAAAATTTATGAAAAACCATTATAGTAACAGGGAGAATATAAATGTTATGAACCTTGACATTATAAGAATAATTATTTAACAAGAATTGGAGGGTAGGCAGGAGCCACTGAAGAAAGGGTAAATATGCTGATTTTTTTTAATCTTCAGAACAGTGATCAATAGTTACAGTCCGAAAGGAATCAATAAAGAAGTAAAGAGTTCGTACAGAGTTAAAAGTTACAAAATCAGAACTCAGAATAATGCCATAACTATAAAATTCAGTAAGGAAAAGGAGAGATGGAAGGCGATAAAGTATATCAATTCCTCATCTTTCTTAGCAGGAGGAAACTGGGAGTGTCTAAAGGAAGTAAGTCAAGAAATAGAATTTAATATTTATAACTTCAATGGTAGGTGGACTCTGTTTTTGGTGACATATCCCCTCTTTCGTTGGGGATGATCCACTTGTGTGGTGAAGGTGGGGCTAACCTGCCCCTTTGGGTATAGAAATGGTTACATGATATAGCCTGACCAATCAGAGCCTTCCCTGGGACTTTTTGACCAGCACTCTTGGGAAGATACTGACTTTCAGCCAGTGTTATCAACTTGGGAGAATGTGAATCTGGGCCTTTCTGTGTCCATCTCCTTGCTCCTGGGTATGTGACTGTGCACAGACTAAAGCAAATCAGAGCTGATGCCACTGAGCCCCTTGATGAGCCTGTAGCTTGTATCACTCTGCAGATTTCTGTTATCTTGCTCGGTGACTTCCCCTTTTGCTTTAAAATAAGTAAAATAAAATATGGAGCACTGAAAGATCCTCCTTTCAGTTAACTTTAAAGTTAATGATAACGACTTTTTTTAAGTGCTCTGGGGCAGTCATTGGCTCCTGTGCTGTGCTGAGGGGTAGTGCTGACACAGGCAATCCTCTAGGAGGCAGTGCAGTTCACCGGAACTGGAAAGGAGTTAGAGCAACAGCCCATGATCGAGTCCTAGGATTTTCAAGGTCGAGTCACAGAGCTTATTCAGTGGCTAGAACATCACCTGATGGGATAACTATCATGGCAAGAACTTGACGTTTAGATGGCCATGCCAAAATCCAAACCCCAGCATCCAGGGACTGGGCAACTTGGACATGATTCTCAACCACCCTGACCTTAGCTTCCTTGTTACCCAAATAGACATAATAATGTCTATCCCAGGGGTTGTTGAGATGGCAAAATAGTGAATGAAAGGTAATTTATAAGCCATCCCAAGCTTGACTTTTTATGATGACCAACTGAGTCCCTGAGATGGTCTTTTAAATTTGATTTTGTGTTCTGACCACAAACTGTACCCCTAATTCCACCCAAACACCCCACAAATGGGGTGAGGGTGAGACAGTGTGAATGAGACACAGCAGCCTTTCCAACTCCCCTAGCCATCAGAGGTCACACAACTGGAATTGTCACCGGTTTTCTCCTCCTGCTTCTCCGCCCCTTCCTACAAGGTCCCTCGCCCTGTCACCAGTTCCTCTTTCCCTGTTTTGCTTATATAAATGCCATCCTCACGAAAGGACAAAGGGGCTGTTTTGGGGGAGTCGCACATGATTCGGGTGACCTCTGGAGACACGAGGACTTGTAACGGCTTCACGTGAAGATAGTGTCACTTACAAATGATGTGGTGTTGGGTTCCTTTCGTAAACTTTTATGTGTTTTTTTTTTTCTTTCTCCAAAAGTAATATTGTTTCTTGTAATTTTTTATTGTAAGTAATATAAGTGGTATTGTTTATTGCAGAAAACACAGAAAGATAAAGAGGGAAATAAAAGTCACCCCCAAGCCCACAATCCAGATTTAAAAGTTCTGTTAACATTTTGGTAGACTTTTCTCCACTCTTCACTAACACCCGAGAAATCATACCACACCTTGCGCGCTGCTTTTCCCATTCAACATTATATTGTCAACCTATCCCCATGTCATTAAAAATTCTTTTTTCAAATGTTTTTACCAGCATAATACCCCAGGATATCAAACTCTCCCATCCTTGAATATTTTAGAAACTTCTAGTTTTTACTACTAATCATTCAGCCTTTAATAAGAGGCTTTAACGATTTGTGTGCATTGTCATAACTAATGGGCCGAGCCTGAGAGGTGTCACTGCCATCCACACACAGGACAGCCCCCTGCCCCAAAGGCAGCCTTACTTTGCAAATTTTCTGTAAGTTTAAGATTGTTTCAAACTTAAGACATTTATTTTAGAAAGAAGTAATGTGCCCTATGGGCATGAGGGGAGTTCTGGACAGGACGCAGGCTACAAGAACCAAGCATATCAACAGGACTTCAGACATTGTGGTCTCTCTCAGGATCGAGCCACTCCTGCCTTGGACCCAGTGGTGACTTCCTGCTGCCCCAGGATCAAGTCTGCTCTCCTGGGCCTGCTATTCAAAGGCAACTCCCCCGCCCACTGTCCTCCCTGCATCCTGCTCTCCCTTTAGTGCCGGACCTCCACACGGTGCACTTTCCAGCAGATCCAGAGACCACGGAGTTTCTGCACCTCTCAGCTTTGTTCTCTGCCTGGGACTCCCCACGGCCTTTCTCCCCTGGGAAGCCCCAAGAATCCTCCAAGACTCATTTCAGAAGCCCCCTCCCGAGTCCCCCCAGCTCCTTCTCCTTCCCCAGCCACAGCACAGCACATGGCACCTTATAGGAGAGTCTGTCTCCTCCATCTGACTGTGAGCTCTGTGAGGGCACAAGCTCCATCGCATTCCCCGCAGGCACTCAGCACCCGACCCCAGGCAGGGCCCAGGGCACTGTGGGTGCTCATGTGCCTGGAAGGTGTAACTGAGGGAGCCTCACAGCCCCACCCACCGGTCCCCAGAAGTGGCCTCCCTGTGATGCGCCCCAGGGTGTTCCAGGCCTGCAAAGGAGCCATTTGCACGGCGGCCATTCTTGAACCCTGAGCACGGGATTAATTACTGTCTGTCGAAAAGAGACTTCTCCCGTCCTTTCAGATGCATCTTCTTTTTATTCTTAGTTAATTTTTAAAATTACGACGTCAGTGCGAAGTCTAATTTATTTTACTTTTAGCATTATTCCTCTGATATGCTGTTTCACTGTATGCCAGGCACCCAATTTATCACATCAATTCCCATTTGAGGGGCTGGTCAGATGAGTTGCTCGCCTTCCTAGGCCTCAGGCTCCCCGCTGGGGATGAGAATCCCAGTGACCCTCACCTGAGGGTCCCACCCCCCCAGGCCTCGCTGTCTGCGGTCCCATGAGCTTATCCCTCCCTACGGACTCAGTTTCACACGTTGGGTCCCTGGGCCGGGCCTCCTGCCCACCCGCTGGCTCACCTGACAGCAGCCCCTGGGAGGCCTGTGCCACCCGGGAACAGTGACTCACCAGTCTTGTTACCCCCGGCAACCAATTGTCGCGCTGAGCAGCTGAGCTGGAATCGGCTCACGTCGGTCTCATGCGACATTGTAGCTACTTAAGGTCCCTATGTCAAGTGTCTCCAGTGCCCAGCGCAGGGCCTGGCACGGGGAGCAGCATCCTTCCAGGGGGTGGTCATGGAGGACCAGGCACCATCTTAGATGAGCAGAACAGACAGGGGCCCTGCCCGCGTGGAATTTACAGTCTAGGAAGGAAAAACAGACAATGGACAGTAAGCAGGACACATATGAAAAGTACCTGACATCCAGCCCGCTGAGTGAAATCAGAGCACCGGGGGCAGGCTGTCCCTTTAAGTGGTTTCTGAACAAAGTCTCCGAGGAGGGACGGGGGGGGGGGGGGGCCTGGAGGAAGGCATTCAGGCAGAGCAAGCACCCAGGCTCTGAGGGGAGCACTCGGGGCCCCTCAGGCTTGTTCGAGGGGCCAAGGTGGCCTGGCTGGAGGGACAGGGGCAAGGGCAGGCGACCCTGTGGGAGGCTGGGTTAGGAAGCCTGAGAAGTGCCTGGGGAACTCATTGAATCGTGATTTGAGCCCGTCCTGAGAGTCTAGGTGGCAAGAACTACATAAACAATTAGAACGGGGGAACCAAAGGGACATGTCGCGGCCCTGAGGTGACCAGGGAATAACTGAGTGAGAGAACTCCGGGGCCAGGGACACATGGGCTGGCCAAGCGGGGAGCATGGGTACAGCCCCCAGGCTGCATGTGCTTCCTAGGGCTGCAGTGACAACATCCCATAAACTGAGGGCTTCACAACAGAAAAGGATTCTCTCACCTCTCCGGAGGCTAGACGTCCAGAATCCAGGTGCCGTGAGGCCGAGATGTGCCTGGGACTCTGAGTCGATTCCCTCCTGCCTCTTCTAGCTTCTAATGGTGGCCACCAACCCCCGCCCTCCTCAGCCTGCAGCTGCCTCACTCTCACTCCTGTCTGTGGTCACCTGGCCACCTCTCCCAGTTCACGTGTTCTCCCCATGCCTCTCCCTGACTAAATGGATGCCAATTACAGCGGGTTAAGGGCCCACCCTATCCCAGATGACCCCATCTTAATTAGTTACACCTGCAATGACCCTAATTCTGAGATGCGCGGTATGAGAGCTGCAACGAATCTTTTTTTGCAGATGGGAACACAGTTCAATCCACAGGAGAGGCCTGACCTCCCCTAGGCCCGCTGTGGGACCCGGGCTGTGCCCCGGGCTGGGCCTCCATAAAGCGAGGGGGTTGGTCGGTCATTCCCAGGCGGCCCTGGCGTGTCTCCAAGTCTGTCGGAAGCCTCTCCAATCTCCGGCACAGCAGCATGGGGACAGGAGCTCGGCTGATTCCAAACTGTGTCTTCACCATGAAACAAATATTTTGAAAAGCCTTTTGATGTCACTTGAACAGAGTGAGGAAAACACTGTTCAACCCCCTGCATTTTTTAATTTCATCCCCTTTGCTATTTTTTCCTCTCCTTGAAAGCTTGTGTTTGCTTTCATGTTACACGTTATTTATTTAGTTGCTTGTCAATTAGTGTCTATTCTCCAAGAAACAAGCACATTAGCAGCTGCAGAGATTGGAATTAAAATCTGCAGCCCAGCGGGCTTGCCTACCCGGCTGAGAAAACAGCACCTCGTTGTCATTTCAAAGGCTGACCTTCCTCTCCCTTCCTCCTGATCCTGGCTCCTGACTTCATTCCCACGGACTCCCCCAGAGTCACGGCTGCACAGGCCGAGATGCTTTAAGATGAAGCTTTTCCAAACGCACAGAAGAGATGCAAGTGCTGTTAACAGCAGCCTTTGACGACTGTTTGAGTACAACAGGAGTGCTGGATTTGAATAGCATGCTTTAAATTGCCAGCTTGGGGGCCCAGGGGTTCTGACCCAGCCAGTCCAACCCGTCACAGCTCCACCCTGCGGCTCAGCAGATATTTAACGAGGTGACACCAACTGCTGGAAACAAAAGGATCCGGCTCCAGTCCCAGAGCCTCGATTTACTGGGAATGTAACCTCGCCGATTCATTTCCTGGTCTCCGAAGTGGGAGAATTAAAACCACTGCATAGGCAAGTTGTCAAAGTGAGATTGTGGGTGTAGAACTTGGCAAGGTAAGCTTCAGCGTCTGACTCTTAACGTAAACACAGTCCCTGCCTGGGACTTCTGTGGGCTCGCTGCTGGAATCCAGGGGGCCTGAGCGTGGCCCTCCCAGGGGTCCCCCTTCAGTGAGGAGCACGGACAAGGAGCCTGCTTACCCGCTGTGTGACCTCAGGCAGTTCTCCTTTCCTTTCTGAACAGTTTCTTTGAGCACAAAATACAAGGAGTGAAGCTTACTTCACAGGAAGTTGCTGGGAGATTTAGCGGTGAGAGAATCTACTCAAAACACTAAAAATGGAGGCCCGGGCAGCAAGGGTGATGAAGAAGATAATGACATTCTGTGGCAAAGACAGATTTTGTTACCTAACACACGGCAGGCAGGACAACAGGGGCTCCCTCTTTTCTCAGCATTCTCCCTGGGTGGCAACAGCCTGGCCCTATGGGAAACCACAGGGTTGGACTGGGGGCAGGAGGCAGCCATTCCTCACCTGGATGTGCCTGACTTCCTGGCATGGGAACCAAAGTGATGCTGCAAAAGCCCAGGTCAGAGCACACCTGTTCCACACCCTCCAGGGTCCGCCCACTCACACAGTCACGCCAACCCTCCCAGGGCCCGCCAGGCCTGCACAGGCCCTGTCATCATCCAAGCTCATCTCCCTCCGCTCACCCCCAAGCACCCCGACCGGCTCGCTGCTCCTCAGGCACCTGGGCTCCCTCCTGCCTCCTGGTACTGATCCAGCAGCTGTCCCCTCAGCCTGGGATACCCTGACCCTGATGTCTGCTTCACCCAGTTCCTCATCTCCTCCCGGCTCTGCTCACATCACTCTCTCCTGCCACCTTCCCCCTGCACTGCTCTCCTGTCCTGTTGGCTGCACCATGTCCACCCTCCAAGAGAGGGGGTCATTACTTCTCTACTATGTCCTCTCACTGCCGAAATGTAAGCAGAGTCTTTGTTTTGTTCACTGCTGTGTCCCAAGGGCCCAGAACAGTGCCAGCACGTGTTGGCGCTCTAAGCATGTGTGGATGCAGGCGAGGAGGCTGAGGGGCCAGGCCAGCGAGGTGCAGGCAGGAGGAAGCTGTTCTTACCTCCGCTGTGCAGCAGGTCCCCAGGGCGTTCATAAGCCTGGCACAGACCCCCGCCCCCCCTGCAGGGAGGGACTCCCATCTGGATGAGCAACACTCCCGGAGACCATGGCAGCCAGGGTGGGGAAGAGAACATTGCAACTTGCGGTCTGATCTTGGGCAAGCACTTTCTCATCTGGATGATGAAGAACTTGGGCCACCGATTTTCAATGGGAGGTTGACCCTTAGAGCCCCAGTGTCTGGGGGAGCTCGGCGTCGGGGTGGGGGGACAGCCCGTCAGCCCGCGCAGAGCTGACCCTCTGGTCTGCCTGTGTATGTGGTCCCACATGAGATTCTTTGTGAGGAAAGGGTTCCAATTCCCAAAAGTGTTTGGGGATCACAGGCAAAATGATGGCTGGGACTGGGAAGATACCAGTGGTACCAGTTCTGGACCTTGGGCAGATGCTTCATCCCTCAAGGCTACCCTTTCCCCATCTGTTGAATGTGGGGTTGGACGGAATGACCCCAAAATGCTCCCCAACTCTGAAGCTTGGTACTCTGGTTTCACGCTGGTAGACACATCGAGGGGAAGCATGGGAACCGGATGAAGACAGGGAGGCGGTGTCTGCAGACGGACAATTATCATCACACAATATAACACTCTAACGGCAGAATCCTTTATATGAGAATAGACATTATGGAGCACAGTTCCATCAAATGAATATAATAGACTTGTTTTATATTACAATGCACACTATAATTACACATTTCAATAATTCTTTCAATGCATTACACAGAGGCGTTCTGAAGTAATGGAGTCCTGTGACCATCTATAATAACTCGCCTAAGGGAGGATGCCGCAGGTGGCGATGGAGTGACAGAGGCCTCCTAGCCTGCAGGGAGAGCTGTGACTTCCTCCTGCCCATAGTCACATGGCTTCTGACCCTGGCCTCTGAGGGTCATGAAGGGGGTGAGAAAACTTTGTTCAAGCACCTGCCCACCTCCACCTGCACTCTGCAGCCACGCCTCCAGGATGGGGAGCTCATTACCTCCCTGGCTATCTATTTGATGGGTCCTGTCATTAAGAAATTAGTCAGGGAGAGGAAACCAAGATGGTGGCATAGGTAAACACCTAAACTGCTGCCTCGCACAACAATATCAAAACTACAACTAAAAGACAAAATGGACACCATCCAGAACCACAGGAAAGCTGGCTGAGTGGAAATGCTACTAGAAGAAAAGAGGAAAGCACATTGAGACTCAGAGGAGCTGCAAAAGGCTAACGTATGGAGACACGCGTGCACACCGAGAGGATGGGTGGCTGAGTGCATGGGCGGCTGAGGGCACAGCTAGCTTTCTAAAGCAGGAGGGAAACGGAAGCTCCTGACTGTGCTGAACTCCAGTCCCAGGTGAGACTCTGGGAAGCCATACTTATTCAGGGGGAATCTGGACTGTCAGGAAAAGAGAAAGCACACTGAGACTCAGGGGAGCTGCAGAAGGCAGAGGTCCAGAGGCGTGCGCGCACAGAGAGGACTGACTGCTGAATGCACGGGCAGCTGAGTGCATGGCTGGCTTTCTAAGGCGGGAGGGAGACGGAAGCTCCCAACTACGCTGAACTCCAGTTCTGAGTGAGTTTCTGGGAATCCAGACTCATTCAAGGAGAAACTGGACTGTCTGGCAACAGGCAAAACTTGAGGGCAGCTTCCTCTCAGAGGTGCTTGCAGTGATTACTGAGGAACACTGAGACCCAGGGGCCTCATAGGGCAGGGCTGACGGGAAGCCAAGGCTGCCTGCTCCACCCTGAGACTCCGCCCCATCCAAACTGAGCACAGAGGCTTTTGCAATTTTGCAAGTCTTGTCTCATAAGGGTGTCTCCAGCACAGAAGTTCTCCCAGCATAGACACAGCTGATCCTCACAGCCAATTGGCCTGGAGGTCAATTCCTCCCAGTGATACCAACAACAATCAAGACTTAACTACAACAAAGCTGTGCACACAGTCCACAAAGGGGTGCACCAAAAGTGGGGAGGCTGAGCCACTGGGCCCTATAGGACACCTACCACAAAAAGCTACTCTACCAACTCAGGGAAGCAGCGAATATGCAGAGACAAAGAAACAGATCACAAATGAAAGAAATGGAGGAAAGCAAATGACTGGATATAAAGTTCAAAACCATGGTTATAAGGTTTTTCAAGAATTTCCTAGAAAAGGCCAATAAATTTAGTGAGACCCTCAAGGATATGAAAAAGGACCAACTAGAAATTAAACATACAGTGACTGAAATAAAAAATATTATACAGAGGTCTAATATTATACAGCAGACTATCGGACCACAAGAATCAAGTCAAAGATTTGAGATACAAAGAAGCAAAAAACACTCAACCGGAAAAGAAAAAAGAATCAAAAAATTTGAAGGTAGTGTAAGGAGCCTCTGGGACAACCTCAAGCATACCAACGTCCGAATTATGGGGGTGCCAAAAGAAGAGAGAGAGCAAGATACTGAAAACCTATTTGAAGAAATAATGACCGAAAACTTCCCCCACCTGGTGAAAGAAATAGATTTACAAGTCCAGGAAGCGCACAGAACCCCAAACAAAAGGAATCCAAAGAGGACCACACCAAGACACATCATAATTAAAATACCAAGAGCAAAAGACAAAGAGAGAATATTAAAAGCAGCAAGAGAAAAACAGTTAGTTACCTACAAGGGAGCACCCATACGATTGTCAGCTGATTTCTCAACAGAAACTATGCAGGCCAGAAGGGAGTGGCAAGAAATATTCCAAGTGATGAATAGCAAGAACCTACAACCAAGATTACTCTACCCAGCAAAGCTATCATTCAGAATTGAAGGTCAGATAAAGAGCTTCACAGACAAGAAAAAGCTAAAGGAGTTCATCACCACCAAACCAGTATTATATGAAATGCTGAAAGTTATTAAGAAGAGGAAGAAGAAAAAGGTAAAGATAAAAATTATGAACAACAAATACGTGTCTATCAACAAGTGAATCTAAAAGTCAAGTGAATAAAAAATCTGATAAACAGAATAAACTGGTGAATATAATAGAATTGGGCATAGAAGGGGAGTGGACTGACAATTCTCAGGGGGAAAAAGGTGGGGGGGTGCGGGAAGAGACTGGACAAAAATCGTATACCTATGGATGAGGGCAGTGTGGGGGAGTTAAGGGCAGAGGGTGGGGTGGGAACTGGGTGGAGGGGAGCTATGGGGGGAAAAAAGAGGAACAATTGTAATAATCTGAACAATAAAGATTTATTAAATTAAAAAAAAAATAGGAGCCCAGCTAGTCAAGATGATTAGCAACGTACAGTTCGCCATCTTTGCCAACATGCTGGGTGATTTGCTCTTCCTGCTTGTCATTCTCTATCACTACGTGGCCGTCAACAATCCCAATAAGTAGGAATGAAAGTGGCGGTTTCTCCACCCCAGGGTTCCAGGACATAGTGTGAGGCAAGATGGAGGGTGTGAGGGACCCTCACACTTCACTTCATCCCTTCTACCCATCACAGCAGATAAAGCAATTGCACCTGGATTTTTCCAAACAACTTGTATTTCCCCCAAGTCTTCCTTCACCCTAGGGAACAAGAAGCTGCCACTGAGTAGGGCCCAGTATAGAAGCTGCTTTCTTTTCTACTCCCTTCCCCTGATGTAAGAATATAGTTTTTTAAAGAAATTACTTGACATTACCACAAGCCTATGGCATCATCTCTAAATTCATGTGACCAGCTCTACAGTGACTATTTTAGGCACTGCAGTGTATGTCTATTGCTGCTATAACAAATCACCCCAAACTTGGTGGCTCGAAGCAGCACAAATGTATTCTCTTACAGCTCTAGGGGTCGGAAGTCTGACATGGGTCTCCCAGAACTCAGTGGTTGGCAGGACTGAGTTCTTTCTGGCGTTTCCAGGGGAAAATCTGCCTGCTCACCCTTTCCAGCTCCTCCGGGTCCCTCCCCTACATTCCGTGACGCGTGGCCCCTTCCTCCAGAGTCAAAGCCAGCCACTCTGGCCCTCTTCCTGCTGTCATGTCTGCCTCTGACCACAGCTAGGGAAGATCCTCAGGACTCGTGTGATTAGAGTGGGCCCAGCTGCAGCATCCCATCCCACAGTCTTTAACATGAAGGACACTTGTAAACTTCCCTTTGCCATGTTAGGTAGTCACAATTCCAGAGACCAGAGAACGGACATGTTCTGGGGACACTGCTCCACCTGCCACGGGCATTATTTTATTGCAACACCAAGCAGACTGAATTTATTCCTCCTCACCTGTTTAAAGGGCAGAATAGCAGGATTCAATGTGACTTAGGTATAATGCCTGCCATATATATGTTTGATAAATGGAAAACAAATTTGATGATCAGGGGTGACAGTATCAATGATATAATCCACTTTGCCAATATCCATCCTGTTGCATGGTACAGGACATGATCACAGACTCAGTGCAGGATGGCAAGTCACAGACAGGGCAGGACTCTTCACCTCTCTTGTTTGGGCTCTATACCTCTATTGATGCAGCCAAGGTAGTATTAGTATTTGAGGTCCCTTCTTCTTTGGTCTCAGCGAACTTGCCTGCTAGTAGTCAGTTAAAACCTTAAGTCTGTCTCCAGTTACAAGGGGGCAAAGAAACCGTGCCCATTTTATAGCGTGAGAAAGTGAGGCTGAAAGGATGGAGGCTCTGGGGTGGTTCCGGAGATGAGACTTGAAGGATGAGTGGAGTAACATGGGGGTGTGGGAGACGAGTATTTCAGAGCAGGAGACGCGTGTGCAAACCTAGAGTTGCAGAATAGGAGGTGACTTCGGGGACTATGAGGAGTGTGACCATACTCACGGGTGGGGGTGGGGTATCACAGTGATGAGCCCAGAGAGATGGGAAAGGCCAGGTCAGGCAGGGAGGACCGCATGCCAAGCAGGAATGGGGACTTGGCCTGGGACAGTGTGTGCAAACAGGAAGGAGTGGTTGGGCTTGTGATTGACCAGTTCACCCTAGCTATGCACAGAGACCAGACAGGGCAGGAGGCAGAGGGCAGCGAGACCCCTGGGAGGCTGCAGCCTCACCCAGGCAGGGAGGTGGATGGAGAGGAGAATGGAGAGAGTTAAGGAAGGAGGTTGACTGAGCTGGTGAGAGGCAGCGAGAGGACCACTCCTGGAGAGACTGAAGCAGCTGGGGGACCAGGGGCTGGATCTCGAAGACAAGGAAGAGGTTGAGGAGGGAAAGGGAATATATTATTACTTCTATCTTAAAGATGAGGAACTGGAGAGAGCAGGCTCACAGCTATCGTGTGGAGGGGGGGCTGGGAGGACAGTGGAGGGACTGAACAAAAAAGGAAGAACTAAAAAAATATATATGAGAGACTGGGGGCTGAGAAAGGTCAGATCACCAAGGTCAGGCCGCAAGAATCCACAGAGCTACAACACAGGCCCTCTCTGCACAGCGGCTGGGACCACTGTCCTGTCTCGGATGAAAGAGCAGTGGGCAGCCCGGTCAACAGGTCACTGTAGGAAGATGAACTTGATGAAACTTATCTCTCAGCCACTTTGTATGCTGAGTGCCCCCACCCATCCATGATTCTCTCTCTCTCTCTCTCTCTCTCTCACACACACACACACACACACACACACACACACACACACACATTGGGCTCCAGCCATTGGCTTCCACCACCAGGGAGCCTTGTAGCCTGGTCACCCTGTCTGTGATCCCTGACCCCACTGTCATTTTGGAGAAGCCAGGGTGGCCCAGACCTCTTTCTTCGCCATCTCCTGTCATAAGCCCACCAGTGCCACCAATGAGTGGGGACCACATACTGTTCCGTTTGGAAGAAGTAGCATTAATACAAACAAAGGATCTTTCTAACCCTGAAAACCTGTATTTAAGCTCTCATGTGAATGTCTGGTAAGAATGACATGATTATGTATTATTCATGTGAATGTCTGTTAGGAATGACATGACTTTGGTTTGTAATACAGGGAAGGGCTGCTGTTTGGGGAATAGAGAGCACTCGGGGAGATGGAATGATCCAGAGGACAGGATAAGGTAGAAAACAGGTTTTGACAGACTCGGGTTCAAATCCTGGCTCCAGGATTCAGTGGTTGGTAACCACTGAAATTTTATTAACTTTGCATCAAGCAGGCAAGGGGTTCACCATGCCCAGTGCTGCCCTCTGGGGCCAGGCAGGGGCAGGGCTTCCCCAAGGATGAGGACAGGTTCAAATCCAGAGCTGAAAGGGTCCTGGGAGACAGAGACCTGCGAGGAGTCAGCTAGAGGCAGCTCCAGCTGCTTGTCCCTTATGGATGATAGAGAGGCCGATGCCTCGAGAGTGGCAGAGACTGGCCGAGCCAGGCACAGGACTGGGCTTTGGATCTGGTGGCAGAAAGCTTCTGGGCAGGCCGCCATAGAAGCAGCACTGGGGTGCAGACTGCGCCCCAGCCCTGAGCTGGCTCGGCACTCACCATCTCCAACTGTGCCCGCCGAAGCGCTGGGATGAGGCCTGGGCCCTGCAGCTGCCAACAGCTTCTGCTTGAATCCGGCTCCACGGCCCACTGGCCCGATCTTGAGCAATTTACTCTGCACCCCAGTCTTCCATCTGAAAAGAGCAGCATCTCCCCCACAAGGCTGTCACATGATTACACGTGATGTTACAGACTTCTGGCTGGGAAACAAGTCTTCCCTATTGGAGTTACTACCTGTGCTCCCCCCACCAGTGTGAGTTCTTCCAGAAGGAGGTGAGAGAAGCTCTAAGTATGTTTCGTGAGTAAATGTATTTGCTGCTCCGAGGCTGGCACCAGGGCTGGAGTGGTGAGCAAATCACACAGGGCCTGTGGCCTCACAGTCCTGCCAGCTAGTGATGGGAAAAGGCGTAACCAAAGAAAGTCACACAGGGGCCAAGTGCCGGTGAGGACATCATTGTATAACAGGGGCTCCTGATTCAGAAGATTTCTCTGAGGCATAAACAGGAGCCAACCAACAAGAGAAACAAGGAATGCCGGGGAAGTGGATGGGAAGATGCCAGGCAGGGAAGCATGTGCAAAGGCCCTGTGGCCAGAAAGAAAGCCCTATGAGGCTGGAGAGGGCAGGCCAATGGAGGAAATGAAGGAATGGGCAGAACTCAGCACACCACCTATAGGTCACCCTAAGCGCAATGGGAAGCAGTCAGCGTTTAAACCAAAGAGATAACACAATCAGCTTTGCATTTTAAAGAATCACTCTAGCTGTGGTTTGGGGATACTGGAGAGGGTAGTGGAAGTGGGGAGGCCAACTAGGAAGCCATTATAGCTAGTGGTTCAGGTGAGAGACCTGGACCAAGGTGGTGATGAAGATAAACAAAGCAATGGCCTTGGGAGACAAAGTGGATAGAACAGCTGTGACTGTGGCCGGGATACAGAGGGTGAGGGAGGAGGAGGTGTCAGGGATGACTTCAGTGTAAGCTGCTGGCTGAAGGCAGAACCTTCACGGAAATGAACGAACAAGCAAACCCCAGGGATTTGGCCAATGTCTGGGGCTCACAGTTAGCCATCTTTTCCTTTCCACATCATAATCTTGCAGAGGAAGTGAGACTGTTCTACTAGGAGCCCCTGAGAGCCCAGGCGAGATCCCGAGTCTCTGGACCCGCTCAGGCCCATCCCACCTGACACCGCAGAGTGAGTTGGGAAGGCCCCAGCTGTGGCAAGAGGCACACACATCTGGCCCTGAAGGCAAAGTCCTGGGCTTCTCAGGAGACTGGATGAGTAATTCTGATAATTGAATTTTTGAGTTAGACTTAAAAAATGGCCAAGATTGAAGAAGCAATTTGGCAGGGTCAGGAGCCCCCAGGCAGGTTTCTCTGCCTCCACAATGCTGAGAACTTATTAACAAGATCACTCTTTCTCCTGTCCACAGCCCCATTTACAAGCGGTTTTCAGGGCTGCCGTGCCAAGGAATTCAATTGTGGGTCTCTGGGCCCCTGCTCTGGTCACCCAGTGACATTTTGTTGAAAAGGGTAGAGTGAGAAGACTTTGGTTTGTAATACAGGGAAGGACTGCTGTTTGGGGAATAGAGAGCACTCGGGGAGATGGAATGATCCAGAGGACAGGAAAACGTAGAAAACAGGTTATGACAGACTCGGGTTCAAATCCTGGCTCCAGCACTTCCTCAGGCAGGAGTGGGGACCTTTTTTCTGCCAAGGGCCATTTAGCTATTTATATCATTCACAGGCCGTACAAAATTATCAAGTTAAAAATTAGCCTGCTCTATTTGGTCAAACATTTAATTATCTCACCCCTAATGCCTCGGCAGGACCAGACCAAATATTTCTGGGCCGTACAAGGCCCGATGGCCGGACATCCCCCACCCCTGTACTAAGGCGATTCCATCCATTTTCTCTTTTGTGAAATGAACAGGACGGTGCAAATTAACTGAGAGGATGCACAGTGTGGCTACTGCTAAGCAAGTGGGCACCAGCCTACAGGAGCAAGGACTTTACCCTTTGGACTGATGCCAGGGAAGCGGGCAGGTGGGCCAAAGTGGGCGAGCAGGAGGCCTGTGCCTCCCCGCTCCTTCTCTCTGTGCATTTGGCCTTGTGGCTGCCCCTCTCAAGTGCAGGTGCGGCTCAGTCCGAGGACATAGGTGGTGATTAATTTCACCAACAGGAAACTGATGCATTTTCTGATTACGGCTTCAGAGCCTCCTGAATTCAGGTAAAATTAACTCACCAGGGACAATGGAACCTTTTCCAAAGCCCAAATTGTCCTTATTTGCTGAGTTTGCTCTTGGCTCTAATCCAGCCCAAACCGGGCTGCTCCTCTACCTCCCAGAGGGAGGGCCTTCACTAGCCCAAGGTTGGGAATAGTTTGCACGATTCTGAGCGGGGAAGGGGAGGTTAAAAAATACACTTTGCCTTGGATGACTGTGTTCCTGAAAGGCTGTGGGTGGCTGAGGCGAGTGGCTGGCGGGACTCCCAGAGCCCCTCCTCCCCGAGCCCTGCTCTCAGGCAACCACATGGGCCAGGAATGTGCCAGAAAAGTGTATCTGCCCTCACCCCTTCCGCTCATGCCCTAGCCAATGACCAAGCCCAGCTCCCGGGCCTATGCACTGACCACATGCCAGGCAATATATGCACAACTGCCAGTGAAGTAGGCAGTACTGCCCCTACAGGTATATCTGAACCCGGGTCTGACCTCCAAGCCCCACCTGAGTTCTAACCACTGTCCCGTTCGACCTACTCCCCTCTTCTCTCCTCACCCCACCCCTAATACTTATACACTTGCATTTGTGCTCATCAACCACTGGTAACTTAAAATAGTGCTTTGAAAACGTCCTAGTGACCAACCATTGAGAGACACTGAATGAGAGTCATTACTTTTTGGAAAGGGTTCGGTTGGCTACTTCCAAAACTTGAGGCTCCCACACTGTGATCAGACCGACTGCCACTTACAGATGAAGAGACTGGTGACAGGGCTGTGACTTGGGACTACAAGACAGGCCTCCTGCTCCCTTCACAGAACCAAGTGGAGCTGACCTGGCCCCGGATCAGAGCTCCCGCTAAGGAACCCAGTCGTGTGACTTACTTTATGCCTGAACCTGAGTTTTCACATGCTGGCAGGTACTAAGGTACACCTGCGCAAACTCTTCTCAGGAGAGCTCAGGTGGCAGGAACCCAAGCACAGAGGGTCCTTCCTGCCCACCTGCCCTGCCCCTCACCTGATGGGAAACAGGCAGAGAAGTGGGGGCCCGGGCTAGAATGAGGCCGGCTCCTCCATCCCTGTGCCTACAGCTGATGCAATCACGTCACCTCGTCACCGTCGTGTCCGGGGAGCTGCAGGGATAGCAGCAGAGAGCCCAGGAGGGATCACGCCCCAGCTTTACCCCAAAGGTAAGGGCCTTGGACAAGTTGCTCAGCTGTGCTGAGGAGACTGGCCTGATCCTGACTGCCTGCCACTCCGCCAGTGAAGTCATGGACTAAGGACGGTACTGAACTGAGTGATGGAGCCGTTACATCGCTCAGCCACCCCAACGGGGGAGGACACCGAGGTGGTGGGCAGGGTTGTGGGGCAGAAAAGCAGAGCGGCTGTTGGCGCCGCCCAGGGCAAACTGGCCAGTCTGGAAACTCAACTTCCCCTCCCTGTGTATTTCTCAGGGACATCACGAAGCTCAGGACAAAGATGGAGGGCAATTTAACAGGAAGGCCAGCAACAGGGCTGTAGCAGATGCAGCAGGCAGTGAGGTGGAAAGACTAGGGTCATCTTGGGGACACTGCACTGCCAATTCCCCACAGCAGCCTCCCGGTCAGTCCCAGTGGGAATGGCACCACCTCAGCGGGCTGCTCGAGGACGACTCTGTGCATCGCCGAATCCATGCCAGGTACAGGCACTGGTGCCCCGGCCATGCCACGTGGCGTCATTCCTCTCTGGACACCTGGCTGGAATCAGAGCTTAGCAACATCTGAGGGCCACTCCCAAGACCCAGCCTGGCCCCCTTGGGCATGGGGGACCTGGGCTTTGCGCTCCACACACAGTCACTGCGTCACCAAGTTGAAACGAATCATTTCATGTGAACCATCACCCTGCAGGGCTGGCTGAGCGCTAAGCGAATCGGGTGGCGTGGAGCCCAATGCTACGCACAGGGACGCCCGGACGCAGAGACCTGTTAAACACACCGCTGCACAGCATGGGAACCTTGTCTGACAACAACCCTTAAGCCAACTTCAGGACAGAAAACATTAAAAGGAAAAACAGATTTCTTTGAGCAGACGGCTCTTTTCCTCAGTAAGTAGGAACCACGCCTGTGACAAGGAGACAGTGGGTACCACGAGCTTTATTGTCTGCACGCTGTCAGGAGCCCGGCCTGCTGGGACTGCACGGTCCTGGGTGGGCACCCCCGGGCCTCAGCTGGAAGAGAGGAAAACAGGAGAAGCTTAGGACCCAAGGAGGGTGTCCAAGGGAAAGGGGACACTGTTATGCTGAAACTACCATCTAAGACCCTGTTTGGTGAGTAAATATCTACAACCAAATGACAATGCAATCATATTTACTCATTCATTCAAACCCAAGTGCCACTGTGTGCCAGATACTAGGCACTGTCTCTCACTGGTGAAAACCACAGCCAGTTGGTAATCAGAGCCACTGAGACCGTGGCAGATGAGAGGCAAGTTCTGTGCTCCAGTGTGTGGAGAGCAGGTGCCCTGGTTTCACCTTCGTTGTTCAAAGAGGTCACTGCCTGCCCTGCCCCACCCCGCCCGCCCACCTGGCTTTCCGCGGGAGGAGCTGCAGGCGTTACCTCCAGGTTTCCTCGGGCCTTCCGAAGGACCTTGTGAGTGATGAGCACTGAGGAGAGAGCGGAGAACGGGAGGGTGAGGTGCGGGTACCCAGGAAGATAGTGGATGAGCCAGGTTCAGGGAGGAGCCCTCTGAACGACCAGGCCAGAGAGAGGTGTGAAGGTGATACCCAGGACCAAATAATCATCAGAGAGGGTGGACCAGACACCTGCTCAAGATACCATGCTGAGCCACAACCTCACAGTGAAATGAGAGGTTGAGCAGAGGTGCTACGCCTTGTTCCAGACAAAACCGAGGCTCCAAAGGCCAGCTGGATGCTCAGGTGTGCCCAGGGCTCACCTGTACAGGCCCAGGAGGGGCCAGGGCAGGGCAGGGGGCGCCTGCGCCTGACTAGATCCTGCATATCCTGGCTTCTGGAAGGGGGTGTGCCCACTGAAGCAAGCCCACATGTGAAGGCCAAGCCCAGGGTGGAGGGCAGTTCTGTAGTCAAATGTGTACCAGCAGCACCGAGCATGCTCCAATGACCGGGGAGGAAGAGCGCTGGCACTTTCCTCCTGAGCTGCCCTGTAGCTGGCAGAGGACTGGACATGGTTCCCTGCGCAAGTCACGCTCTGCCAGGACAGGAGGGGTGGGTGGGGCAGCTGCAGAGGTGCCCCCAGACCTGGCACTGAGCTGTGTATGGGCAGACTTCAGAGGTGCCCTCCCCCAATCCCGGGCTGCAGCCCAGGGAGTTCTACCCTGGGTCCAGGGGAGTGCTTTGGAATGGCCCAAATACCCGGGAACTAAGCATAAATCTTGACGTGTGTGTGGACAGATGCATCTTTCTGGAGAGAGATCATACCTCTCCTGAGAGTGACTAACAAGTAAGTGTCACGGCCGTGGAGGTTAAAATAAGGCTGTGATGTTGAAGAACAAGACTCGCCCGGAAGGGACTCCCACACTGAACATCACTGCCCACCTTCCGGAGCACGGAAATCCCGCTGCTTTCAGAAGCCCAGGACAGAGCGGTAAAGGCGCGGCCCAAGTCCAGACTCGCGCAGCGTGAGGACAGACTGGAGCCAGGCCTGTGACTCAGCGCAGGGGTCCTCCGCATCAGCAGAGGCTGGCAAGAAGACACCAACCCCAGTGGTGTCTCGCTGGTGACAATGGTGACCTGGTGAATACACCAACCCAGAGCAGCAGGTACTCCTGTCTCAGAGGCTGAGAGGGAAGCGGGTGACTCCAGGTAACATGGCGAGGGAGTGGCGGCGTCCGGTCTCACGGTGACCCCTTTCCTTCCTTTCCCCTGCAGACTCTGGGAGGAGACTCTGGCAGGGACCACCCTGGGTCTCACTCCTCCAGTCACCTTGCGGAGAAGGGGCAGCAGGGGACACTTGCACACAGTCACTCACAGCCAGAAGCAGCCCAGCAAGGCTGGCAGCTTTGGAGCCACTTCCAAGGACCCGATTCATTGGGATGAGCCGCCGAGCCTGGCCAGGGGCAGTCCCAGTCCAGGGCCGGCCACCAGCTGTGTGGACTCAGGCAAGCCCCTCCCCCGGCACTGAGCTGAGCCCCCGCTGTGCCAGGCCTTGGAGACAGAGATGGGGGACACCATCTTAGCATGGGAGCTGCCATGACACATTTAGGTTTTTCGCACTATTAATGGTTTACCACCCCCGTACGTGGGATTCAGTCTGACCGACTGGAAAAAGAGGCAGAGAACTAACGTTTATTGAACTTCCACTCTGTCCAGAAAGAGTTTAGGTATTGTTACCATCGAGGCAATCGAGGAGGAAACTGAAGCACCTTTATAAGGTTGTGTTTAGAACTTGGCCATCTGGCCAGTCTGAGTCCTTTGGTATTATTGTCTCCAATCAGAGATGATGAGTCTGCAGTTCAGAGCGTTAAAGCCACGTACTCCAGGTCACACAGGAGAGCAAAGACATGGCCTGTGCTCACTAGTGATTCCTGGCACCGACACTGGACATGGGGCTGGATCTGCCCTTTGGGTCTGCACGGTCACTCACCCACCTGCACGTACTGCCCACTTCCAAAACCCCTCGCCTGCAGCAGGGTTGACTTGATGTGCCTGTGACTGCTCAGGGCTGCTGAGGAGAGATGCCCACAGGGCGAGGTCCGACTTTTGCTGGACTTGGGGGCTGAACAGAAGCACCTGCCCTGCTCCTTGCTGCTCCAGTAGGCCGACCTCAGACAGGACCACACTGGCACCATCTCCCCCGGGTCCCCTCCAGCACTCCTTTTCTCTATCAGTGACATGAACCCTGGGCCAAAACCTCACAGACACCCACCACTCTGCCAGGGCTCCTGCCTTAATCTTTCAAAGCCACTCCCTCTCCTCCGTGGCCCTGTGCCGGCCCCATCAGGCCTCTCCACTGCCTGCCTGGGCGACTGCCACAGCCCGAAGCGGTGTCCCCACTTCCAGCCCCTCCATACTCAGCCACAGACCTTCCCACACACAATGAACCAGTCAGTCCCTACTGCTCATTCCTGAGTCCGGCCCACAAGGCCCTTTGTGACAAGACCCAACTGGCCCAGAGCCTTGAAGCCCCTCTCAGGCTGCCTGGGATGCAGGTCCATCATTCTGCAGCTCAGTTCTGTCTCCCCCCATTCAGGCAAAGCTCCACCTGGCAAGAACTGTCTCGCTTACTGCTGTCCCCGAGCCTGGCACTGGGCATGGAGCAGGAACTGGTGCTGGCTGGCGACTAAGCAGCTCTCTTCTGCAGTTCACAGTCTCACCGTCTGTTTTTAGAAGGCTCCCACGGGCTAAGGAGAACTCTTATGTGACAATAATCCACGTTCTGTGCTTCTCGGAAATGCCCCAGAAATGCTGGACTTTGATAAGAGTGCACAGGCAGCGAGGACAGAAAAGTGCCATGCTCAGCAGTTCTGCTAAGACTGGGCGGTGACAGGCAGACAGCCTGGCTCACCGGAAGGAACTCGGAGGCTGCTCCCAATAACCTGAAGCTCCCAGGTGGGGGCAGGGGCTGACCTCACGAAGTGGTTTTACCTCTGTGACCTTGAGTCTTGTATCTGTCTCAAAAATTGTTTCTCAACCCCACCCCTGCCTCTGGATGCCCACTGCCCGGCACAGGCATCCTGCTGGTTGCCTGGCTCCTCCTCACCAGCCTGCCCTGCACACAGAAGTGACCGGGCCATGCTCTGCTCTGAGTGCGAGACACCTGAGCCTGCCACGAAGGCCTTGGGCAACACAGTCCCGGTCCCCCTGACCCCTCCTGCCTCAACTGGCCACGTACAGCTCTTAGTACAGCAACATGACATGCTGGTGGTTTCTCACATACAAAACCTTCTTTCTTTCCTCCACGCCTTTGTCTACACGGTTCCATTTCCACCTGACCAATGCCTACTCCTCCTTGCAGACTCAGCTCCCAGGGCAGGGTGGCACCCGCTCCACTCCCACCTTAGTGCTCCCTAGGACCCTGCACATGTTCCTATCAAAGCACATGCCACACACCGTCTCACAGTGAGGTGACTATCCCTGGCACAGAGTGCCCCTCCACAAGTCTGTGGGGTGAATGCATTTGTCTGTGTGAGTCAGGAAGGATGAAATATGAAAGGAAACCCACCCGCTGGAGGTGTGATGACAAACAGTCTGGGCTCCAAAGAGGGTGGTCCAGGGCTGGCTCTTTTAGTCCCCAGAGGCAGGAAGTGGCCAGACATGGCGGCCGCCCCCGACCGTTCACTTACACTGATCAAAGATGACTTTTTCCTGGTGCTTGCTCAGCTGCAAAAGCTTCATGGTGTGTTGCAACTTCTTTTCTTGTTCAAATAATTTTTTGTGCAGTTTGGTGATCTCTGCCTTCATTTCTCCAGTCTAAAGAGGAGAGCCATTGGAAAAATGAACACAGGATATCCAACATCATCTCGACGGGCAGAGTTACAAAACCACATATAAAGATGTTTCACCTCCCCTACAAAGGTATTCGAATAAAAACGAGAAGCCATTTTCTGTGGTCAGGTTGGTAAAAACAGGCCAAACCCAGCGAAGGTGAGGTGTGGGGAAACACGCTGAGGGGCTGTGCCCATGTGGAACAATGACCTGGCAAGATTTGCCAAATTATAAAATGTGCTTACCCCTCTGACCCAGCAATTCTACCCTTTGGCATTTACCCCCAAGGAATAATATAAGCACAAGAAGATGCCTGTGTTCAGAGATGTTCATCTCAGCATTGTTCTTAGCAGGAAAAAATAAACTGATTAGTAAGGGTCTAGATAATAAATCATGGTGCTCACACACAGTGGAATGATTCTGCAGCTATTAAAAACGATGTTGTAGAACTCTACTTATTGACATTGAAAGATGATAGTAATTAGTGACAAAGAGCCCAGAACAGCTATTGTGTATTAGGCATTCCTGTTCCATAAAACCGATTACATACATCTACAGTCACAGATGGGTACATCAAGATGTCTACACAAACACTGGTGACATAGAAATGTCATCAAAATGTCAATAACGATTATTCCCGAGAAACGTGATTTGGAATGTTTTGTTTCATTTTAAAAATTTATCAGAATTGACTTTTTAAACAAAAACTACAATGCTAAGTTTTTAAAAATGTAATACTTAAATCTTACAAAGAGATATAAAAGTATTATTAGGAGAGTCTGATCCATTAGGGGCACCTATCTTGATTTTTCAGAGGTGAGGAGAGCATGGAAGGGCCGCAAGACCAGCGCCCCCGTCCTCTGAAGGGAAAAGGGCACACCACGCAGGCCCTTAGCGAGCCTCCACCTGACTCATGTATAGTGTTAGCACACCCCCTTTCTCCTAAAACCCCGACTGTAAGGTGCCCTGGCACAGATAACTCTCCCCTACATCAAGACACTTCTGTCCCCAAGAGGGGACATGCTGGGCTCTTAGCTTATAAAGAGTCACTTTAGTTCGTTCCCAACTTATTTATGGCAGTTTTACTGAATCAGTTACAGCAGGTCCTCGAATAAGGTCATTTCCGTTCAACATCATTTCCTTATTACGTTGATGAGATGCCGCAGGCACTTAACCCTTGTTTGTATCAATTAGTCCGTGGTAAAATGTATTTCCTTATATGTCATCTCGCTTAAAAGTCACAGAACCTATTGATGACGTTAAGCGAGGACTTACTGTGTGTGATTTAATTAAGTGTTAAGTAACCCTGTGAAATATTGTGTGTGAAAAGAGAGACCTAGTTGTATGAAAACTACTTCAGGAAAGACTTCGTAAAGGCAAGTCACTAAAAATCCATTTCTGGCAAATGAGGTGTGGGTGCATCAACTGTAAAAGTTGTGGGAGGAACGTGGTCTAGATGAATTCTCTATTCAAACTGCTTTTCATGTGTCTCCATTTTTTCTTCATCTTAAAGAAACAGAAATTGGAAGTGACAGACATACATTATAGATGTAATTTATGAAAGAAAGGAAATGTAGAACTCCGAACAGCAGACCCATATTCAAAGGAAAGGCTCTGGCCCTACATCAAAAGAATGGCAAATGAACGTACATTTAACTGTTTTAAGTTAACCTAAAATGTTTAAGGTATGTATCATTTTTTGATTCCCTGCTTTAACCTACTTTTAAGATTAAACAACTGTGTCAGCTACAAGGACTTCAACTGTTCTTCCAAAACATCCTAATTTAAACATTAGCTTTTCTTTGATTCTCTTCCTCATGCTAAGAGCCCACAAAGACCCGTTATCTGGTCATGGCTTCAAGGGCCACACCTTTCAGGACAGTCATTCTCTCCATATTCAGAGCCTCCGTTCCTTCCACGTCTGTAAAATAGGGAGGACCCGCACCCCAGGCATCACACTGCAATAGAGAGCCTCAAATGAGGTGCTGCCGGAACACAGGGAGGACGACTGTTTCACCCCTGCCTGGCCAGCAGCCCCTTTCTCTTCCTAAAGTCAACTCAGGCATCACCTCCTCCAGGGAGCTTTCCCTGAGACTCTCCCCAGGAGACTAGGCTGGTTTCTGCTCCTTTGGGTGCCCACCGTGTGTGGTGCTTCCCTTCAAATTTTAATGCCTAAATCTTAGAAAGAGATATGAAAGTATTATTAGGAGAGTCTGACCCATTAGGGCACCATCTTGATTTTTCAGAGGTGAGGACAGCATGGAAGTTGTTTGCTTCCCCTCCTGGACCACCAGCTCGCTGAGGGCAGAACTCAATTCTTCCCTGACCATCAGCGCCTAGACCAGAGGAGGTGCTGTGAGACCATCCGCCAACTGGGGGTTAATTCCACCAGCGCTCTCAAACACTCCATACATATTCTATCCAGCACTTAAAATACAGAATTTAGATAGTGTCTGCTGTTCCTCCCATCTAAAATCTTCATTTTTATAGGATGAATACACCTTAGTAAACCTCAGGGTTCCAAAGCCAAGCTCATTCACTTCCAGATGGTGATGGAGCAAGGGAGCTTCAGTCCTTACTTCCAGAAAATGGAAATAATCCCTCACTCTCTAAAGGCTACTGTGAGGGATGAAGTGAGACGCTGAGTGTAGAGCAGAGAGCCTGCCACCCAGGAGCCTGCCACAGAGCAACCCTTCCCCAAGGCCACCAGGCTGAGCTGGGCACGAACACCACATCCCTCCCAGGGGGCCTCAGACTTACTCCTGAGCACCCACCAGGCTGCTGGGGCGGGGAGGGTTCTTTTGTGCCGTGTTGGCTTTCTTTTTCACGATGAAAATTCTCCAACATTGACAAAAGTAGAAAGAAGAGGACAATGAAGCACCAACATTCCTTCCCAGCTTCAGTAATTATCAAATCATGGCCAACACTGTGTCATCCCTGCCCATCCTCACCCTAAAGTTGTTTCTAAAATCAATCCTAAGAGCCAATTATATTTCATCCATAAGATGTTTCAGTTTATAGCTCTAGAAGAAAAAGATTCTTTAAAAAACACAATATAATTATCACATCTAAAGTGGTGACAATAACTGCCTCCTATCACCAAATATGGCAGTAGACACATTTCCCTGATTGCATCATAATTTTTTGGAATAATTGGTTTGATTCTAATTAAATTGGAGTACAAATAAACGCATTTTGTATTTTACTGATGTGTCTCTTAGATTTCTTTTAATCCAGTAGTTCTCAGAGCAACAGGACTTGTAAAAACAGAATGCTGGAACCCACTCCCAGACTTTCTGATGCAGTGGGTCTGGGATGAGGCCGCCAAATTTGCCTTTCCAGCTAGTTTCCAGATGTGCTCATGCTGCTGATCAAGAAACCATACTTTAAGAATCACCACAAACCTGCAAATTTCACTCCCTCCCGCCCCCGCTTCC
Organism: Corynorhinus townsendii; assembly: GCA_026230045.1. Lineage (NCBI taxonomy): Eukaryota > Metazoa > Chordata > Mammalia > Chiroptera > Vespertilionidae > Corynorhinus > Corynorhinus townsendii. The sequence continues at coordinate 163,107,183 of JAPDVU010000005.1, read as the reverse complement.
CTCATTTTTCCTAGGGTGAAAAGATGTTCTAAGCTCATATTGCACATTTCCTTCCCCAGACCTAGACTCAAGCCCTTTCTCCAAGGACTCCTGGTTCCTAGTAGTAGGAAAAGGTATTTAGAAACCACAATCTGGCACTAGAGGTGCTCACTGGTTCTGTTTTGGACACTCTTAAAGCCTTTTAGAGAGAACTATCCTATATAATAAAAGGTTAATATGCAAATCGACCAAATGGCTGAAGGACTGGTCGCTATGATGCACACTGACCATAAGGGGGCAGACGCTCAATGCAGGAGCTGCCCCCTGGTGGTCAGTGCACTCCCACAGGGGGAGCGCCCCTCAACCAGAATCCGGGCTCATGGCTGGCAAGCGCATTGGCAGTGGCGGGAGCCTCTCCCGCCTCCACGGCAGCACTAAAGATGGGGAGCGGGCCTTACCCATCAGTCGGACATCCCCCGAGGGCTCCTGGACTGCATGAGGGTGCCGGCCAGGCTGAGGGAGCCCCCCAGGCTGAGGGAGCCCCCCCACCACACACACACACACACACACACACACACACACACACAGTGCACAAATTTTGTGCACTGAGCCTCTAGTGGTACATACATCATGAGTCCATACTGATATTTCCAATTTAAATTAAGGATTGCAGATTTTTACTTCTTTGATTTTTTATTTAATCTCTTCCCTGACAGTAAAAAACTCAATATAGTTATTTGTTTTATCCTATAATCCTATCTAATAAGAGTAATATGCAAATTGACCATCACTCCAACACACAAGATGGCCGCCCCCATGTGGTCAAGGACCCAGGCCTGCAGGGGAGGGCAGTTGGGGGCAACCAGGCCTGCAGAGGAGGGTAGTTGGCGGGGGGGGGGGGGGGGGACGACAAGGCCTGCAGGGGAGGGCAGTTGGGGGGGACCAGGCCAGCAGGGGAGGGCAGTTGGGGGGAACAAGGCCGGCAGGGAGGACAGTTAGGGGCAACCAGGCTGGCAAGGGAGGGAAGTTAGGGGTGACCGGGCCAACAGGGGAGGGCAGGAGGGGGTGAACAGGCCTGCAGGGGATGACAACTAGGGGCAACCAGGCCGTCAGGGGAGGGCAGTTAGGGCGACCAGGCTGGCAAGCAAGAGAAGTTAGGGGTGACCGGGCCAGCAGGGGAGGGTAGTGGGGGCGACTAGGCCTGTAGGGGAGGACAGTTAGGGGTGACCAGGCCTGCAGGAGAGGGCAGTTGGGGGCAACCAGGCTGGCAAGGGAGGGCAGTTAGAGGTGACCGGGCCAGCAGGGGAGGGCAGTTGGGAGTGACCAGGCCTACAGGGGAGGACAGTTAGGGGCAACCAGGTCGACAAAGAAGGGCAGTTAGGGACAATTGGGCCAGCATGGGAGCAGTTAGGCATCGATCAGGCTGGAAGGGGAGTGGTTAGGGGGTGATCAGGCAGGCAGGTGAGTGGTTGGGAGCCAGCAGTCCTGGATTGTGAGAGGGATGTCCTACTGCCAGTTTAGGCCCGATCCTCCCCCTCCACCTCCGGCCATGCACGAATTTCATGCACTGGGCCTCTAGTATAAATATAATAGTTTTATAACATCAATACCAATATTATTACTAATAACTTAATGAAAACAGTTTAAAACGTTTTACAGTTCTTTTTGCCCTTGGAGTATTTCCATGCAGCCAAATTGCTGTTTCAGTCACTGAAGTGTTTCCTCTCTGTGTGGTTATGCCTTCAATACTACAGACACTGAGGTTTGTTCGTTTCATCTTGCTATGAATTCTTGGAAAGTGCTTTTTTCTCATGTTGATTTACTTTTATTTATAATTATGTAAAGCATTTATACAATTTCAAAGTCAAATTTACAAAATAAGTTCTATTCAAAGAAAGGTACCTTCTATCCTGCCCATCCATCCTCTTCCTTCCCACCCCCTACAAGTAACCTGTTTATTATTTATCCATTAAAAATTTTTATACATAAATATACGTACATATTTGTACCCCTCATCACAACTCTCTTAGACAAACTGAAGTATATGATCACCAGAGTAGTCCTGGAACTGCAGAGGATGATGTATAAATGCAAAAGGCAAATTAATGACACTCCGAGAAAACACCAGGTAGTAAAAAGCCATTGGGGTTACTGGTGACAACTTGGAAATCTGATTTACACACATTTCACACCAAGAAAAAGGCACTGTATGAAGCATGGGCAGGGACAGAAAAGTGGCTGCAGACAATTTAACACCACACAGGGGGTCTGTGTACACCAGCAACCATATCGGAGCATCTCCAAGGTCCTTTTTGTAGCTCTAAAATTCTATGATGCTAAAGTGAGCATCATCAATTCCTGAAGAAAGACTCGGAAAGATGGGGCGAATCATCACAAGCACTGATCAGTCCCTAGACCGATTTGCTAGTAGGGAGATCAATGTGAGCCTAGTTTACACACACACACACACACACACACACACACACACACAGGACTGCATTCTGTCTATTTCATAGACATTACTATGTATCGAGGACAAAAACATTGCATTGAGAGTTAACTGTTTAGTTCAGACACGTTATGCTCTAAAAATCATATGGGCAAATACTAGTTTGATAGTATGAGAGGAAATTATTTGTTCATTTAAAAATATGAACAACTTAGACTTGGCCCCTCGTGGAAAATAGTGCGAAGCAGTCATTAAACAAATGAATATGTAATTATGATTTGTGATAAGGGCTATGATGAAACAAAAGCTATGCTAAATGAACAGGGAGCCCTTTCTGATCTTGACATAACATTTAAGCGGAGATGGGAGAGACGAGGAGCCAGCAGCTGGGAGGGAGGCAGGGTTAGGAGGCAGAGCATCTGTGTCTAAGCCTCAGAAGGAAGAGAGCTCAATGGGTTAGAACAGTGGTCGGCAAACTCATTAGTCCACAGAGCCAAATATCAACAGTGCAACAACTGAAATTTCTTTTGAGAGCCAAATTTTTTAAACTTAAACTTCTTCTAACTCCACTTCTTCAAAATAGACTCGCCCAGGCCGTGGTATTTTGTGGAAGAGCCACACTCAAGGGGCCAAAGAGCCGCATGTGGCTCGCAAGCCGCAGTTGGCCGACCATGGGGTTAGAAGAAAAGGAAAGGCCAATGGGGGCCTGGAACCCCATGGGCCTCCTTCCCGCCAACATTCTGTCTTCCTCTCGGGCCCCACCAGCTACAAGAAGGCAAAGCATGATTTCCCGCACCAGGACTGGTTCCGTACTTCCCACACTCAGTGCACCCAAACTTCCTCCCCAGGTCCCGACAGGGAAGTCTTAGGGCAGGCTCCACAGACCCTCCAAGCAGAGAGCTGCTTCACCGCCACTTCTGACAGGCCTGAGAGCCACCAAAGGGGCTTAATTAGACGAGTATTGACATGGATGGCCAAATTCCCTCTGCCTTCCCGCTGCCTGCGGCAGGAATGTATAGGTCAGACAAGTCCAGGGGGACACATCTGTCAGGCCACCAGGCAGAGTTCTAACGCCTCCTCAACATGCGCACCCCTGCTTCCAGGAGGTTTCTCTGGTCAGCAGAGTGGGCGCTCACCTGTCGCAACGTTTCCCGCAGACAAAACCCTGGGACCACTTCCGCCCACCTGACTCCTGAGTAGTGCCTATGAGACATGTGATGAGGATGGGCGTGGAATCAACAGTTCTTAATTTAGTCACATTCAAGTGTCTACAAAGTCGTGCTTTTAAGGGAAGTTTCAATGGTTTTATAGTAAATGATTTTCACTGATTCAAAAAAGTAGTTCCTAAATAGTTAAAAGAGACTTGAATAAGGCCAACTTAATACAGTGCTGAAAACTAGCAAAGGCATCAGCTGGCCCAGAAGAAGGCATCTGAACTGAAAGACTCTGAGAAGAAGGGAAGGAGCTGGTCCACGGGACAAACTGGGACCTACAGTCCATAAAACAAAAGTTTATCCTCTGGATTCAGACACTTGCGCTTTTAAATCAGCTCTGTAACCTTGAGTATGGGCCTCACTCTCCGAGCCTCAGTTTCTTCATGTGTAGGATGCAAACAGGATCTCCCTCAACAAAGATGTCCTGGGAGTGAGGACAGGGCCGGGCTAGGGCAGCAGGGGTGGTGGTGGATGAGGAACACACTGGGAGCACCAATTTGGTGCTGGCACAATGCCTTCCCCGCCCTCTGACAGTACCCACACTGAGCGCCCAACTGCCGTGAGCCAGGTCCTGGCTGGACGTGCAGGAGACTAGGACACACACCGTAGTGGCACCCCTGAGCCTCTGCACCATGTGTCACCACGCACCTGCTCACAGTGGAGTGTGCACTGGCCATCCGTGGGGAGTGAGACCCTCCAGAGAAGCGTCAGTAACCTCGCGGCCTCTTCCAGGATCAGCTTGGCTCTGCTCACGCTGGTGACAAACCTGCTCAGAGGCACCGGGTGGAGACCCTGCATGGGGGCATGAGAAGGTTGTTACATGCAGCCTTGAAAACAATTATGGACAAGCCAGCTTTAATGGATGGCATAAATCTCCAGACTGCAGGGCTCACGCTCCACATGCTGAGCAAGAGCCTGGTGCCAGATGACACCAATTTATTGTTCTTAAAGACGGGTGAATTATAGATTATGAGAGAATTCGGTGGTGAATTTAGCCCAATCAATAACCATGATTAATAACCACCTGCATTAACTATATTTACTATGCCAAGAAGAGGGTGCATGGTCGGACCACTCTCACTGCCTCTCGGGAAGGCAGACGACGCCAACAGCACGTAATGCAACACGAACGCTCCTGCCTCAGCCGCCCACTGAACGGCTCCGCTTGCTGCCAGTGCACAGCGGGGCCCTGTAGAGTCTCTCACCCTCTCTGCTGGCAGAAGCAAACTCAAATTGGGGGATGGCGAGGGCATGGGAAAGCAAAGAACATGAATCAGGAGGGGAAAAGAAAATAAATTTAAAAACAGAAACGGAAAGGGCATTGTCTTCACTATCAAATAAATGTAAAATAAAACACAACACTCCCCTTTTAGCTATCAAATTGGCAAAAAAAGACACAAACTAATAAATAAAAACACTCAGTGCAGACAAAGGTGCAGTGAGATAGCAATATTTTTGGAAAGTGATGTAGCAAGAGGTATCACAAGAGTTCACAGCCTTCAAACAGGTAATTCCACGTTGGGAAGTTTGTCCCTAAGGAACTAGTCAAAGACATGACAGAGACCTATTTATAAGGATCATCACAGCTGAAATATCCATCAGCCAGCTGCAAAGTAAATCAAGGGTGGTACACTCACAGGTTAGCTTATTTTTCAGCCACTAAAAGTCAAGTTCTAGAAATTATACTGACTGAGATAGGAAAAATGTTAGCATAATGTGAACTGAAAGTCAAAATATGAAATTCATATTTGCTGGAGTCAGTGTAATTAAGCTTCATGAATGAACTAAAAGTATATTTATCAAAATTTTAAGTGTTAAGCACCATGTGGTATTTTTATGTTTTTCTTTTATGCTTTTCTAGTTTCTAATTTTTTTACAAAAATTATAATCAGAAAAGAACAATAACCTTAAGATTGATTAGTTCATTCAACAAATATTTGCCACGCAGCTATGCCATGCCAGGCCCTGAGCTAGGGCGTGGATAACAGTGTTGGGCAAAGCAGACACTACCCTGCTCTCCTGGAGCTCATTATCTAGTGAAACGTAAGACACGAAGCTGACTTTTACAATATGGTAGTAAAACAAAACGAAACAAAAAGGCAAAAAGGTATCAGGAAACAGGGGGCTCCAATGTCCTCAGTAAGGATCTGAGATGAGGGACTGGGAAATGTGGCCCATGGAAGCTGGGTCCAGTCTGGGAGGACTGAAGGACGGAAGGATGGATGGAAAACTGGACAAACAGACGCAGTCATAGGGCAGGTTCCAGTAAGCGATGGCAATAATGCAAGGCACCAGCCTCGACAAGTGTCCCTCCCACAGAAAACAACAGAAGCCCCTAATGGGACCTGACCTCTCAGCTCTCGTGACTACACTTCCAGGTTCCTCGCCCCAGGGCCTCAGTGAGGTCACCTGTGTCCCTTGCCTTCCAGCGCCCTCAGCCGGCTCGTCCATGCCTGCCCCTACTGAGCATCCGTCTCCCTCGAGCTCTGTCACAGGTCAGGTTACCTTTGTTCCCAGCTCTCGACTTGAGGGGCTGGGTGCCTCCTGGATCTGAATGTCCATCTCAGCAAGGAGCTTCTGGCCCTGGCCAACCTGTGTGCACAGGGCCTCGTAGTCCTCAATCAGGCCCAGGATGTGGCTGCCACTCTTGCTGGCCCACAAGTGGTGGCCCGGGACCAGACGAGACATACTCGGGGAGCTGGTGGCCGAGCTGCCACTGTCGCAGGACAGGGAGTCCATGTCATTTCTAGAGAGTGGGGGACTCTCCGATGCTAGATAATGAGAGGGAAGATGTCAGATCTATTGGGGGCAGCACCCTGAGTTCCATGAGCTGCATTCAACCAGCTCGGGGGATGTACAGACTAAGGGCAGCTAAGAGCAGCCCTCAGTCTGTACATTACCCCACACTGGGCTTATTTGTCTTGTGGGAGAAGCTCAATTCAATTCAATCAACACTTAGCAGGTCAGGCACCCAGAAGACCCCGATTCACACGTATGAATCAAGCCAGTGCCTACACTCCAGGAACCCATGGTCTAATCAGAACACAGACACATGGGAGGTGGAACAGTACGACGAAGAGCCAGGACTCAGAGTTAAAAATTCTGGCTGGGACACCAGGGAAGTTTGCATTTGTGATGAGTGGCAGAGAATGGGACAACGGCAGTCTGGAAAAGGAGGAAAGTGGGAGCATGTCTGCGGGAATGTGACCCCTCTGTAAGAGAGCATGAGGGCAGAGGAATAAGGCCGGACTGAGCCCACCGAATCTGGCTGCTCCAGAACCTTGAAAGCCACTCAAGGTGTCACACTTTAATCAAGAGACCCAATGATGTCACTGAGCTTGGTAATACCTATGGACCACTTAACTGGCTTGGAGAAGGAGATCACCAGCTAGAGATGCTGACAACATGAAACCCCAAATCCTGCCAAACACCCTCTTAAGTTAAGACCAGGGACATCCTTTTCTTCAATTTAAAAAGTCCTACTCTTGCCGGTTTGGGTCCCAGGTTCCATTCCGGTCAAGAGCACATGCCGGGGTTGTGGGCTCGATCCCCAGTAGGGGGCGTGCAGGAGGCAGCCAATCAATGATTCCCTCTCATCATTGATGTTTCTATCTCTCTCTCCCTCTCCCTTCCTCTCTGAAATCAATAAAAATATTAAGAAATAAAATAAAATAAAAAATAAAAAGTCCTACTGACAAACCCGACCCTGCTGTAGTCAACCCAGATGTCGGCTTTGTACCTGAACTTGGGGGCACAGGTGGGGCGGAGTCACGCAGATCACAGGAATTATCAGTTGCCTTAGGACATCTGTCACCATCTAGAAAATGCAAAATAAGAGAAGGAAAATGAGCAGTGAAATGTTTTTGTCTCACAGAGAGAACTGAAGGAGAATATGGTAAAGTATCGGACACACAAGCATTCCTTCATAAGCTCACTGAGATCTCTCCTGCCAAGCCCTGGGCAGACACAGGATAAGAGTGATCAGGCTTCCCTGGTTCAGTTGGTTGCAGCATCATCCTGTACACCAAAAGGTTGCAGGTTTGAGTCCCAGTCAGGGCACATTCAAGGGCAACCGACTGATGTGTCTGTCTGTCTGTCTCTCTCTCTCTCTCTCTCTGTCTCTCTCTCTCTCTCCCCCCCCCCAATCCGCTTCCCTCCCTCCCTTCCATTCCTCTCTCTAAATCAATTAGAAAAACACATCCTCATGTAAGATTAAGTAATAAAAAGAATAAATAAGTAAAAAGAATGAGCAGACTCAGTCCCCACCCTGGAAGGACCCTCTTGTCCAGACAAGTAAACAGGCCATTTCCCTTGGGGTGCTGAGGGCTAAGGGAGGGGCGCTAATCCTGAGGAGAAGAAGAAATGCAGCCAGAGGAAGGAGCAGAGGCACAAAGGAGTGAGCCATCGCTATACACCCAGGGAGACTGCTGCAGTTCAAATGGCTGAGCCCAGGGAGCCAGGCCAGAACTGTGAGGACGTGGGACCCATTCAAGGGAGTGAGGCAGGGCAGTGTGCAGCGAGATCTACGCTTCGGACTGGAGGAGTGAGCCTGGAGGCTGCCACAGTAACTCAAGCAAGAGAGAAGAGTGACCCAAAAAAGGATTTGGGAGGTGATGCATTTCTGAAACAATGTGAGGAGGCAAAACCAATCAGATGCTACATAAGATGATCTGCAACACAAGCAAATGCAAAGCAGAACCAGTTTGCAAACCTACCAGGATGCCTTTCGGGTCCTGAAAAGCATTGTCAGTCAGGACAAGAGGCTTAAATTCTCTCTTAAAGGCAGTAAGAGGGACTAAAAGGGATGTTTAGCAGTGGAAGGATGTGGGCAGGACTAGATGGATGGGAGGGAGCAAGACCGGAGGCAATGAGGGTGGCTAGCAGCCCAAAACCCACTCCCTGAGAACCAGGAAGCTCCAGACAGAGCTTACACCATTTTGCCAAAGGTGACAGCTAATTAGTGGTCAGGTCCCCTGGCTCCCAGGGTAGAGCATGTCTGCTGTCAACGGAAAGACACCTCTGTGAGCAAGGGCAGCATCAGGTGCCTGTGTGTCCTGCACAGACACACAGGGCTGCTTTCTCTAAAAGGGAGGAGAGGCGGGAACAGTACCGTGTTTGTCTGGTGGGAGGGGCCGCTCAGGTGTGGGCAGGGTTTGGAGCACCTTCCTCCCGCCCTGCGCCAGCTGCTCCTCGAGCCTGCCCTGCAGTGTGCTGTTGGTATCGATGCTTCTTTCCAGTTGTGCCCGCAGAGCCTGGATCTCAGTCAGGAGGCCGTGCAGGTCACCAAGCGGGTCCTGCCCCTTCCAGCCTTCTCCCGACATCTCTGCTCTGGACTCTGCAAACACGTGCAGGGGAAACCTTGACACCTTCTTCCACCAAAGGGTCGGCCATCAAAAGTGCTCGAGTTTTAAACCCGCCACCATCACCCTCCCCTTCCTAAGAACTAGGTACAATTTAAAATAACAACTTGACTTTAAAAACAAAAATATTGGCAGGCCTAATTGCTGCTATTCCACAGGCTAAATAAGAGCTGGAAATTAATTTCCACTTCTGGCCATAAAAGCATAGCAAATTGCACACCAAACCCCGAAATTATGTCTAGTAGTAATAAAATCTATTTGGGTGGAATTATAGAATGAAAGGGGCTGATTTTAAGAGCCACAGTATATTTAAAAAGGCACAACAGCAAGAATAAGAAAAGCAACTTGAAGAGAAAATAAAAGCTGTGACCCTTTTCTAGATAAATTTTCAATAGGGAGAAACCATCTGGAAAATTAGTTTTAAAAAACCCCCACCACACCTCAAAACTGAATCTAAAACATCCGAGTTTACAGTCGAGTCCCTCTGCTCTGGAGTCTCTCTCAGGATATAAAGAGGACCAGGGCCAACGACCACCTCCAGAGCAATGGCCACTGTGGAGTGGGTGCTCCATAAATACTCGCTGAATGAATGGGCAAAAAGGAAACACATAGTAGCAAGAAAACTGTCATAAAAACCGTATCTTGAGTGCCTACTATGTGCTAGGTACTGTGTTAGGGTGCATTTAATAAATGACATCATATAATTATCTCAGCAACTCTACAGAACAGGCATCAGTGAGCACGCTTTACAGAGGAAGAAACAGGCCCCAAGGGGTGAGACGAACTGCCGAGAGCAACAGAGCTGGGAGCAAGGCGGTGAAAATCCACATGTCAGCTGGCCTGACTCCTGAGCCTCCGTCCTTCCCTGAGTCCTGCGGCTTCTTCAGAGGAAGTGTGGGCCACAGAGCTTCCTTAGAAATACACCTACCACCCAGGTGAGCTCGGGGTGTGATGACAGCCCGAGACACAGAGCCCAGGCCAAGAAAGGCCAGGACCAGCGCCCGTACCTCTGGGAATCCCGTGCTGCGCATCCAGCTTCTCATACACCTTCAGCTCCACTCGCAGGGACTGCAGCAGCCTGTTGTTCTGTGAGAGCAGCTCCTGCCTCCATTTCAACCCCTCCTGCACCCTGCGAAGGCCCAGCACAGCGGGGGAGAGGTTATGCTAACTTAGAGTGACTCAGTTGGACCCCATGGGCAGCCAAGTCCACCCTCAGCTGGGAGAGAGTGGACCAGATTGACAAGCGATGTTCAGAACTTCAGTCACAGCCCAGCCTTTTACATACATTATCTCACGTAATCTTCACAGACACAGAAAGGAACGTGCTATCTAATCCTCCACTCAGACATGAGGAAGGGAAGCCCAGGGAGCACAGCCCGGAGAGGAGCCAGGATGGAAAAGACCACGTGCCACCCCAGGTGACCCAGGGGGAGGTCAGTCACTCTAAAAGAGCAAGGCACTCACGCTGCGACAGGAAAGGCTGGAATCATGGGGACAAGACAGAGTCCAAGGGGAAATGGCAGAGCAGTTGGCACAATCCTTTTAAAATCTAAGTCAGGCTCATGTGGCCTCTCTACTCAGAATCTCCCCAGCCTTTCTGCCACTCAGAGTAAAAACCACAGTATTGACCACGTGACGACGTCCCATGTGATCTAGCCTCTAGCCACCTCTCTGCCCTCACCCTTACCGCAGCCTCTCTCCTCCAGATGCACTGGCCTCCCTGCGCTGCCCAGCAGAGGCCAAGGACGCCCTGCCTCCGGCCCGTACCCTTCCCTCCAACAATGCTCTTCCACCAGATATCCGCAGAGCTCACACCTCACTGCCCCAATGGCATCTCCGCAAGGCTTCCCTGACCCGCCCTGCAGGAAAACCCACAATCAGCCCCCAGAGCCTATCCTGCTTACTGCAAAGACCTCTCTCCATATGTTGTATTCCCATGTGACGTATTACGTATTTGGGTGTTTGCTGTCATACTCTCTGCGGTCCCTGCGCACTAGGGCAGGGGCTGGCATGCCCTGTCCCGGGGCCACAGCCCAGTGCCCAAGGCCCGCACAGCCGCCAGGCCAGGGGTGCCTGACTACCTGCTGAGCTCGCTGCGGCTGGCACAGAGCTCCTGGCGCAGCTGCTGGTTGTGCTGCTCCCTCTGGCCCGCCTCTTGCTGCAGCCTTTCCTTCTCCCCCTTCACACAGGCAAGCTCTCGCTGGAGCCGCTCAAGGTTCGCAGCCTTCCTGGAGAGGGACTCTCGTAATTTTTCATTCTCCTTCTGTTTATCTGCAAACAAAATGCGCCACTGAGAAGCATCCCCATTTGTTTTTCCCAACCTTATTACGCAAATACGGCACTTCAGTTCGAGCACTCCAAGAATACAAAAGAGAATGAGATTTAATCTGGCATTTATGATTCTGGCACTCCAATTATCTTATGCATTGTGGGCAGATAAATCTGTCAACACCACGGCTGCAGATTAAACATCACTGGGATGAAATGGGCCTGTTTAATTTTCTATTAAATAATGGGCTGTGCAAACCTAGTGACTTTGCCTTCACAGAGCAAACAGTGGGTAGAAATTAAAGACAGAGGCAAGAAACAGGCCCCAAATCCTGGCCCTGGGTGTTGGAAAAGTCCACAGGCCAGCAGGGATGTGCAGATGGCGGCCTGAGACCCATCCAACTCCTCAGCCCTGAGGACAGCCCTCTCCTGAGGAGGAAGACACACCTCGGGCCCAGAGGCAGTGCTCTTCTGCTCATTGGCTCCACAGCCTAGAGTGAGCTTCTTCCCTTCTTTGTGCCTCGGTTTCCTCCATGTGCCAGTATGAGGGTTACCCGGGGACTGCGTGCACAGGGCTTCCTCAGCATGCTGGAGGCTGTAAGCACTCCACAGTGCAGGCCGCTGCAGTGCTGTACCAGCCATCTGCAGGCATCACGTTAAGATCTTCACATGTATCATGTTATGTACTCTTCACAGCAAACCTCCAAGAAAGGTACTAGCATTCTCCCGTTTCCCAGACAGGAAAATAAGGAGCAAAGAGGTTAAGACTGTCCCAAGATCACACAGTCAGTAAGTGGCAGAGCTAAGATCAGACCCGCGTTTTCTGATTCCACTCTTAAGCATGACACGTTAATTCTCCAGCAATGTTCTCCTGCCCCCAACCCCAGCCACACTCAGCCTCATGTAATTCCCGAGTGGTCTGTACTCACCCCATCTCTAACCCCTAGGCCTGTGTCCACTCTCCTTCTTCTATTGAAAAGGCCCTGCTCCTCTAAACCAGAGGCACCTTGGTTAATCCCTACTTATCCTCTAGACTCTGCTTCTGAAGACCAGCTTTCCCTGGCCAGGATGCTGTCTCCAGGATCCTGTAGCTCCGAGCCTGCCTGCATCGTGGCTAGTCCACAGACTGGCCTGCTGTGTTTCCCATCAGACCACGAGGGAAAGGACCAGTTCTCAATTCATTTCTGTAACAGGCCCTGACATAGAACTGGAACCAGAAATGTTTGCTGAGTGAATGAATGATCTGCAGAAGCCCGAATTTCATCTCTTAAACAAAATCAGCATGAATAACCTCTAGGGCAGTGGTCGGGAAACTCATTAGTCAACAGCGCCAAATATCAACAGTACAACGATTGAAATTTCTTTTGAGAGCCAAATTTTTTAAACTTAAACTTCTTCTAACGCCACTTCTTCAAAATAGACTCGCCCAGGCCGTGGTATTTTGTGGAAGAGCCACACTCAAGGGGCCAAAGAGCCGCATGTGGCTCGTGAGCCGCGGTTTGCCGACCACGGCTCTAGGGAAAGTGAAATAAACTGTCCCAAGTTTCAGCTCTGGCCCACCTTCTAGCTCTGTGACCACAGTTCAGTCAATTCCTTAGGCCTTTTACCTGTGAAACAGGACTCATGACATATCATTCCAGAAACATTTTAAGTATTGAGAGGCAATGTAAGTGAAAGCTCTTGGGGGACTAAGCTCCAAACAGAAGGAATTAAGAGAAGGGATCTTTATAAGAAATACTGGAGAAACTTTCCTAACAGTAGGAAACCTCTGATTGAGATGTGGCAGTAATATACTTCCACATCTCTCCCACTGGGAACTAAGACAGATGAGAGGTGGCTGGATAGGGGGGGATGTGTAACAAGGGCAAAAAGCAACATTTACTGAGCTGAGGGCTTTTCAGTGCTTAACTGTCACTACAGCCCTCTGAGGTATTCCTGTTTTACAGCGGAGAATACAGAGATTCAGAGAGGTCAGATGACCCGCCCACAGCCACAGAGCCATGGAGGCGAGCCCGGGCTGCTCAGCGTGCAGTGCCTGCACTCCTGCCATGCCACAGAAGGCGGCGAGGCGCCGGGCTGCAGGAGACCGCTTTAAGCCTTACCTCTGGATCCTCTAGCAAGCATTGTGTTGAGGGCCTGGTTCTGCTTCCTCAGGAAACGAATTTCTGATGTCAGAGAATTATGCAGCTCTGAACCACAGGCAAAACTGTTTAGAGAACCTATAAAAACACACAAAAACTGATTTATGCAGTCTCAAGGTCAGTATAAAAGTTCCTAGAAAACAGCTTTAAATAATGAGGAAACGTAAGAAAATCACTTCTGTGAACTACATATGGCGCTACCAGAGCCCAGAGGGAGATAAGACTGAGCTTGAAAGAGGAGACAAGAGCGGGCTCCCCCACATCCTCAGCATTACAAGGAGCCAGCCTTTCTCCAACCTGCTCCCAAGGTGAACACTTGGCAGCAGGGGGAGGCGCAGCCACATTTATTTCTTTGTCTCTCGGAGGCTGTGACAACATGGTGAGAACAGCATGTCTTTCCACCGGCGTGAATACTTTATGAATGCCTTTTTGTAAACCTTCCCGTCAAAGTGAATTACTCTCCAGAGCAATTGCCTGCTCCATTATAGCTGGTGGCCATTTGAGCCCCCAAATAATTCTATAATTGAATTTGCTAAGGAAAATGTAAAACAGAATGAATCTAATTCGGGCATTACCGAGAGCGAATGTGAAGGGCCCAGGCATGTATTTCTTTCCTGTGTTTGATGTGACTAATAACTCAGCTTAATAAATTTCCCTGGGGCTGACAGGGGGGAGGATGCTGGATGCAGGAGGGAAGGAAGGGGGGGGAGAGAGAAGGAGGGAGGGAGGGAGAGAGAGAGAGAGAACCATTTGGAACCAAATGGCAGCATGCGCTGTCGTCTGGAAAGAAGTCCTTCTAGGCTGATGGCTGCGACAGGCTGGAGAGCAGTGAGAACTGGACTAGGGTCCAAAGATTCAAGTCAAGGAGCTCTGTGCCAGCCGCAGCGAGCTGCCACCGAGTACATCTTTATAAAGATGCAGGACTCCGTCATCTCATCTCCAAAAATGGAATGACATCAGCATCCCCACCCTTCGCAGAGCGCTGCAAAGTTAAACTGGTAAAGTTACACAGTAAGTAAAATAAAACTGGTAATGATGAAGGAAACCACCATTTATTGAGAGGAGCTTAAGCAAGGCCCCATTCATAACACTGCCTCATTTAATCTCAGTGACTCTTACAAGATAATTAAGATGGGGAGAGCTGGGGAGATTTGCCCAAAGCCACACACTAATCAACAGAAGCTCTGGGATCCACACCAGGTAGTCCAACCCCAAACAATCTCCCACTTTCCTGGAGCACAAAGCTGCTCTCAGACACATTCTTCATGAAATGAGGACATAGTCCTCGGAGCAAGAAGGAAAGATGTCCAAAATGTACTGTTTGAAGAAAAAGAGGGGACAGAATAGTGATATAAAGTATTCTACACCTTCAGGGTAAGTAAGAAAGGGAGTAAGAATATAATTTGTATTTATATTTTTAAAAAAACACTGTTTAAGAATACAGAATAAAACTAGCAGAAGTGGGAGAAGAGAAGGGATAATAGGACATATCAATTTTTAAATCAAAGAATATCTTACCTATGGAAAAATATACATTTAAAAATTCTTCATGGAAGAATATCCCATTCAGAGCTAAATGTGGCTATGCAGCATTATTGGTGACTTTTTGATTGGCATGTGAGATTTACTAGACTGCTAAAATGCTAATATTTTCATAATCCATTATTAAAAAGACAAAATACCACTTTGTTTTGTTTTAAAATACCTATCTATTTCTGTACAGCTTCCAAAGACAAATGAGGAGCCAACCACAATTCAAGACGTCTAGGGGGCTGGCAGACTTCTCCAGTGGCTGGGAAATTAACATTTATCAGGTGACTACTATGTAAGGGGCTGTGGGGCTCTCTCTTTAAGTAATTCTCATCACAACAGGATAAAATGGAAAACATTATCTCCATTGTATAGGAAACCTACTAAAACTGAAAGCCAGAAAGGTTAAGTGAGGGCACCCTGGAGGTGAGCAGCAGAGTCAGGGTTTGAATTGAAACCTCTCTGGCCACGAGTCCGATGCTCTTCCCAGTACACAGAATGCCGATCCAGGCAAACGAACACTCACAGACTGCGCCGGCTTTGGGAAGGTCCTTCTTACCTTGATCAAATTCAAGCCCTTGCCGTTCCAACTGTCTGCGTAGCTTCTCATTTGTCTTAATAGATTCTTCTAAACGTTGTCTCAAACTTCGAATTTCCTGTATGTGTTCCATTAGTAGGTCTATGGGAAGAAGGACAGTTTTATTTATGGTCTGAAGCCCCCAGCAAAGTGAATAATTTCTAGATTTTGCAGTGAACTTGAAATTCCAATTCACTGGCTGTGCTAAGATAGTCAGCAACTGGCAACTGCTTCCTAGCAGGGGGAGGCTGAGCGGCTGCCCACAGCCCACAGACACAGTGCTCTAACGATTCTCTGCAGCCCTCCACGAGGGAGATACTGTCCATCACACGGAAAAATTCTATTCCATACAATTTTAACGCTAACTCTCATGCAGCCCTTTACTCTTCTAAATATCAAATATTCATTTAAAATCTTCCTTATGGTGAAACTAACAGATCGCTCTGAAGTCTGCCTGAATTGCCTAAGAGTTGATTAAACTACCTCCATTATGAATCTAGATATTTTCAGGACTAATTCTTTGAAAGGCATATGTTATCCATTTATCACTTACTAATTTCAGTCTTAAAAACAAAACAAACAACAATCTTGATGTTAGTGAGAATGGTACACTCAAGAATACATCCTGTTAGCATGCTAGAGTATAAATGTATATGACTTTCTGGGACTGTTTTTATCATTAACCTTAGAAAGAAAGGTTCTTTCCAATGTCTTTTACCAAATAATTCTAATTCTAGGAACTTATTTAAGAGGTCACCAGAGCTGCTGACAACCATTTGCCAGATGCAAGAAAATGTTCTTGACACTGTATGTAATAGCAAGAACTGAAAATATCTCAAATTATGAAATAAATTGTATTATATGTTATGATGTAATATTACACAGCTATTAAAAGTATATTATGATGACCTTATAGTGCCATAGAAAAATATAGATACAAAATGGCTTATCAGTGCAATCAAAGCTCTATTTAAAAATGTGCAGACAGAAAAGACACATACTCAAAAGAAGGAAATACACTGATATATTCACAGAGATTGCCTTTGGGTATAGATTTTTGGTTTCTCAAAACTTCTATATTACATCTTAATATTATATTTAATAATATATGAAAATTAAATTTCCCACATTTTCTAAAATGAGCATGTCATTTTTTTAGCCTCTGCCATACCTCACTTTAACAAAGAAGGAAGCGTAGCTCCAACCTAGAGGTGGGTTTCCAGAATCAGTGTTTAAAGCACAATCACATTAAGTATCAAAAGGCAAAACTAAAGTCTTTCATTCATCAATTAGGGTACACTCAGTATGTCTTAGTAATGTTTACTTTAAAACATTATACTAATGTTATGACCCAGTTTTAATTCCTCCAAAACGACTTTCATTTTAAAGTAGTACCATGTTACAGATCTTTTCCTAATTAAATAGCAATTTCACCATGAGTCTGAAAGTTTATGAGATGACTTAATTCCCAAACCCTCAGCTATCTCCTATTAATGCCACACGTGTGGCAAGCCATTTGCTGGACTGTCTGAGGCCCTCGCTGCAGCCCAGGCTGAAGAACGGCCTGTCACAGACTCCCAGCATGTCACATCATGTCACCGCACCTGCTGTGCCTGCCTCGCTCCCTGCACACCTTCCAGCGGCTAGTCAGGTCGGAGGGAGCCGGGAGCTTATCTGCTCTGACTGCGGCCATCCTTGCCAGTTTCTCCCCGTCGCATGCTGCTGGCTTCTGCGGTAATAATCTCAGCAGCCATCAGCACAAGTCATCTTCTACTGAGTCTAGCCGGGAGCTGGAATCGTCACTTGGGCTTAAGGACACATTCCCAGTTGAACTGGACACCACTTGTTAATTATGCAGCCCTCACCAAGGAGAAGGAAACAGTATACTCGCCTTTACAGGTGGGAGAAAAATATCCGTCCCTCTCACAATAACACCCTTCTGACAAATGCCAACTCTTTAAAACCATAAATCCTGTTTAAAAGCAACCACCAAAACACTGTGTACATCTTCTGACTAGTAATTCCAATTTACAGAACCTAGGTTAAGAAATGCCCTTCAATAAGGTGAAAGCTCATTTTCAAAGGTATTCCCTACAGCAGTGATCAAAATTGTGAGATTTTTTAAATGACTTAAATGTTCTGCAACAGGGAACATAAGAAAACCTGCAGTTCGGCCTTTAAGAGGACTACGCTAAAGCCACTAAAAATGATGTTCTGTAACATGTTAGAAAGCTTGTGATATAATGCTAAGTGAAAAAAAGGAAAAACACAAAATTCTCCCTCCATTCAGACTATGAATGTGACAAAGGAAAAGACAGATGTAAAGACTAAAATTCTGAAGACAAACCAAGAAAGTGAACAGTGGGTTTGTTCAGGGGACCAGTGAGCACCATCCCTATTAGGGGCGTGCCTGGGAACCCAGGAGGAGGGCATAAGCCCAAGGTCATGGGTCCTCAAAGGAATCAAAATTAAAGACTCCTGAATGGTTCTACACTGAAAAAAAACACAGAGACTAGGAAAAAGAGGGACAGGCAAGAGGAAAAATGGGAAGTGCCCAGCACCATAGCAGGAGGGCTCTGAAGAACAGATCTTAAGCATTCTGATGTTACTGAGTTGGCTTGCTGCATTAGGACCCGGCCCCTCCTAGTCCTCCCACCCTCAGTCAAGTCGGCTCTTCCCACAAAGGCCTGGGGTTTCTGGGAAAGGAACTGAGTTCCATGCCAACTGACAGTGCATGAGGTGGTACCGGGGACCAAACAATTCAGGGTCTGACATAAATTAGAAGAAGGTAGATCATACACAGAAATCGTAGAGGGGTACAGCCAGAAATCCAAAGAATGCAAATCTAGGGGCTAGCTACTGAAGGCCCCAGGTGAGACTCGAGTTACATCACGCATGTGTACTTCATGCTCTAGGTATGTTTTCAAACTGTGCTTCTCAGGACCCTGAGTGTCCTAGGGGAGCCTGGGAGGTCACCATGGGGACAAAGCCTCCACTCGGATTTTTTTACATACTGGACCCACATGTAAAGTTTCATCTGAGGAAAAAAAAAAAAAAGTGGGGAGGGGTGAGTGGAGGTCCTGTTGCTAAAAAAAAAAAAAAAAAGGGTTTAAAGTTTTTGAAAACCATTTTGATGTGTAATCAGGTGTCAACAAAGGACCTCTGGGTCCACTCTGGGCTCCTTGAAAAGAACCCGCTAGAAAAGAGACCAGAAGAAGTCAGCGGAGGTCCAGAGTCTACACCAGGGGTTAGAAAACAGCCCTGGGTCAAATACACCCACACCTGTCTTGGTGAATAAAGTTTTATTGGAACCGAACCACATCATTTGGTTACATATGATCTATGGCTGCTTTTTACTGCAACAACAGGATTTAGTAATTGAAACAAAGAGCAAATGCCCACAAAACCTAAAATATTGACTCTCTGGCCTTTTACAGGAAAAGAGGTGCAGTTCCTGGTCTATCTGTCCTGGTCTATACTGTTCCTTGAACTTCTGAAATGCATTGAATTATGAACACTAAGCCCTACCTCATACCCCAACAGGATGTAACGAAGACTGCAAATACAGAAGAGGAAAAGGGGGGCTTAGAGGCAGGTGGGGCCTCGGGAGGCTGGTTCTGCCAACTGAGCCCATGGCTCCATGATCAGAGGCAGGGCAAAGGGCCGACCCATGGGCCAGGGGTTCCACGAAAGAGAAACACAGCAGATTTACAGAATTATAAAATATTTAACGGGTTAGGTGATCTCTGGCATCTGTACAATTCAAAGCAGAAGAGTCTTCCTAGTGCCCCTGCCTTGGGAAGAGTATGAAGGAAACAAAGGAAATTAACCCGAGTTTCCAGCCTGCCTACTTAGAAGAGAAGGAAATGGCAAGTCGTATAAGAAGTCATCATTTAAAAAACAAAAATGGCTTTTCCCCAGTCACCAACACTTTCAACAACCCTAGCTTTCCCCAGTGATAAAGGACACTCTGAGTGACCAGCTCTGGCCCACCCAAAATCTCCTTCTCTCAAAGAAATATTCAAATGTCACCACACTCTGCTTACCACGGCAAGATGACAAACTTGCTTAAACCAGGAAACCTTGGCTATGTTTAAAATGCTGCGTCAAGCTTAGCTTACCTTGAGAAAAATTGTTCACCGAAACTGAAGTCCTCTCAGACTCGCTGTCTTGCTTCTGGTCTTGTGAGGAGGAGGACTTTTCGGACATTTCACAATCAGACAACGCGTGAGAGGCTGCAGGCTCAGGAGATTCAGGTAGAATATGTTGGTAGGGTAAGCTGTCTTCCTCAACCCTTGACCATGGGAGTGAGAAAGAAATCTAAGATCCCAAGGACCATGCCTTCAAAACACTTAAGATCACTGGGCCCTTTGCTGTGTTGGAGCCCCTTTGTTTCCTTGGAGCATTTCAGCAAGGACATGCAGAAGACAAAAAGGGCTCAGGGGCTTGGGTTTGGAGCAGGGGGGGCCACCACCATCTGGCTCGTAGGGGAGAGACCTGAGAGAGGGCATCAGTCCACGGCATACCAGGCACTTGAGATGAACTATATTACTTGGTCCTCGCAGAAACCCTGTGAAGCAGGGAGTAGGATTCTCACCTAGAGTTGGGGAGACTGAGTCCCATATAAACTTGCCTGCTGTCTCACAGCTCCCAGGTGACGGGGCTCCCATTTAAACCCAGGTCTGCCTGCCTTTGAGGCCCCAGGAGAATGAGGGAGACCAACGCAAACTCATGAAGTGGCCTTAGGGGGTTAAAAACCTCAAAACCCTTGTGGCCCAATATCTCCATTCTGGCAATCATCTGGTTATTAACCTGTATTTCCCAAGGGCAAGCTAAGCCATGAGGAAAAACATCCTGAACTCTGTAAAAAGCCCATGTGAATCCCCATTATAGATAAGCTCCTTCATTTAAGCTTTTTTTCTCCCACTTTTTCCTATTACTTCTTGTCTCATTATTCATAAACTCAGACAAGAGCAAAGGACTCCAAAGCTGCAATGCATTCATTAACAGGTAAACACCAGATGCAACTTTGCTCAGACAGCATGATGGATGCGTGGGCTTACCGCTGCCTGGCAAAAGTGCGGAATGGGCCAAGAGCCCCCGTTTAATTAGCTTAGGAGTGGCCCATGTGAGTGCTAAGCCTACAGCTGAAACAGGTAGAACAGAAGGAAAGAAACAAGCCTGTCAGAAACGGAAGGGTGACACATGGTTAAGGAGGCTCCCTGCCTCCCTCCGCCCATTCTGCAAGAATCACCGTTGCCTTTCAGATGGCAAATCTGATCATGTGTAGTGCCAGCTCTCCCTCCTTCAAAGACTCCCTCTTCCTACAGAACAAATTTTGGACTCTTAACACAGTATTTGTGGGTAAGCCCAACAAGGTCCTGCCTGCCTCTCTAACTTCAACCCTCACATTTCACGCAGCAGCCACACTGCTTAAAGGGGCCACATCTCCTGTGCATCAAGAATGGACACTCGCCTAGTCCTCAATGCTCATCTTTTAGATCTCAGCAAAGACTGTCTCCAGTCTGGGAGGCCTTCCCTGCCCTCCCCGCAGCCTGCCAATGGGATGTGATCTGTTATTTTAAGGATGGAAGTGGAGGGTTGAACTGGGAATACTGCAGGGGGAGAGGAGTATTTCTTCTAAAGTTACAGCAGCACTGATAGAAATGTCCCCCAGTGAGCTGTGATCACCTCCCTGCCTGCTTGCTGGTGGCCTTCATGACGCCAAATAAATTCTACACCCCAGACTGGTCTCTATTTCTTCATTTTACCCCCAGGAGCCCAGAGGGCTGCAGTTCCAAGGAGGAGAGCAGTGCCCATAGCCCTGTAGCATTCAGAACCTTTAACAAGAAAACAGAGGAGGGCAAGACCTTGACACTTCCAGTTGCCCAGAGGCAAGCTCCGAGAGTATGCAATCCATTTAGTCCGGGAACATTTTCTGAATTCCAACTACATGCCAGATACCTGGGGTTGAAGCAGGTATAAAGGTATTAAAAACACAGTCTTTGACTTTCAAAGGCAATGTGGAATAACAATAACAGCCCAGGTGTTGGAGTACAACAGGCTCAAGATCAAATCTCAGCTCTGCTCTTAACGGCAAGTATGCAACTCTGACCCTCAGGCTCCTCATTCAAAAATGAGAAGAATAATGCTCACCTTGTAAGGCCAGAACTATTGAAAGTGAATGCTTAGGCTGGGACTGACACATACCAATACCCAGTTAATGCTAGATCCTTTCCTCTTTTGAGGCATTTGGGAGTAAAAGATGAATGCAGAAAGTATTACAATAGCGTGTGCTAAGTTCTGTAATGTAATTATGTATCAAGTGGTACAGGAAGAACAACTGATCCTGAATGCAGTGGAGAGATGGGAGTGTCAGGAGGAGCCAGTTCGTTTCCATGTGAACTGACTGCCATCGTGGTCTAGAGCAGCAGTCGCCAACCGGTGGTCCATGGACCACTGGTGGTCCATGAGGTCCTAAAGGTTAGCAACCTCTGGTCTAGAGAACAACAGTCAGAGAAGCATGGGATACATGATGGAAAGGAAAGATCGGTCAGACCAAGAAGGGCCTCAAATGGATTGATTCTGCAGGTACCCAGGTGCCAACAGGAGGAATGTATCCTCTGGGTCACAGCACCTGGCAGAGAAATGCCACGAGTAACCTAATCAGCTGAATGAAGGCTGCAGGACACACTGCATGACCCCTTGGTTTAGTGTGGCCAGTTTCATGGGTGTTCATGCTTTATTTACAGGAAGCAGGAAACTACCAGGGGGAGGGAGCAGGAATACTAAAAACACCCGCAGACAAACCACACCTCCAGCCCTCTTACCAAACACTGAACACTCACCTCTCTATCAGTTCACTCTGGGTACTCATGTCCACTCCTACTGATTTTCCTAGAAGCAGAAATAACATTAAGAAAAACATTTTTAAAAGATGTTCCCTGATGATTTCTTGCTCAGACATTTGCAGAGACACTATTCCATCTGTTGAATCACTTTATAGCAACCCCAGGTATATAAAGTAGAATTACCAAAAACATGATTAGGACTAAGACTCCTCATACAGTTCGGGCTCCAGTTCTAACAGGATAGTGACAGCACTGAAGCTAAAAGCAATGGCATAGGTGCAGGTTCTCAGTCCTTCTCTAAAACTCTGATACTAGCAGAACACATGCTCTTTATAGGAAACTAGAGGCCCGGTGCATGAGATTCATGCACTGGCCTGTGCCTTCACAGTCCAGGAGCCCTCGGGGGATGTCTGACTGATGGCTTAGGCCCGCTCCACTCCCACAGACATCCTCAGCACTGCCGTGGAGGCAGGAGAGGCTCCCGCCACTGCCGTTGCACTCGTCAGCCTTGAGCCCAGCTTCTGGCTGAGCAGACTCTGTCACTTCCTGTGCTACCCTGCACTGGGGCTGCTCCTGAACTGAGTGTATGCCCCCTGGTGGTCAGTGAGCGTCATAGCAACTGGTCATTCCACCATTCAGTTGATTTGCATATTAGCCTTTTATTATATAGGATAGGATGATAACAGAAGAAAAAGATCACTGTCCTTCGGGTACCCGCTACGCACGTGTCACTGAATCCAGTCTCTTCCATTCTTTGTCCATGCATTTTGGCAAGGGTGATAGGATACCGTGACTGAATTTTTCACTTTGTACTTATAAGCATTTCTCTTACTAAATGTGCTTTACAAACATCCTTTTTAATGACCACATTAATATTCCAGTATAGACATGCACATACTACTATTTTGCCTGTCCCATTTTGACATTTAGGTCATCTCCAATTTTTCACGTTTATAAAAAAAAATGAAATAAACATCTTGGTGCATGCAGCTTTATCTGCATTTAAATTGTTTCCTTGGGAAAGACTCTCAGAAGAGGGATTACTGGGGAAAGGAGTGTATGATTACCGTTGAAAAAGCCAGTGTCTACAACAGGGCAGATGACAAAAGAAAACAAAGTGAAACAAAGCACAGCTGGGAAAAAGATCCTCCTCTCTCTCCTGCAGGTACTCACTTGCTGTTTGAAAGGAGGCACATGAGCCCAGATTTCAAAGAGACTAACAACTTTATTTGAAAAATACTTCAGAACTCTGGAAACTGCAGACTGAGATGAGCTCTTTGAAGAAACTAACGTGTGGCTAAAGAACAAAACAAACCCTGCCATAGCCATACTCGAAAAATGAGCCTACAATTAAGCTACACCACACACACCATTTTCAAAACAACTCCTAAAGGAGAGTTCACAACACCACAGCCCCAGGAAAAGATCACGGGAGATTCGCACATTTGCTTTCTGTCTGTGGTTCCCAAGGATGAACTCTCAGGCTGGCTGGAGGGGCTGTCAGGGATCCCTCTCCACCCGCCATGCCAGCCATTGGGCTGCAGAAATAACATTAAGAAAAAGTATATGACAGGTCACAGCCATATACCCTGTGTTTGAAAGTTACCTCCCACTGCAGGGCTCTTGGGCACCAGACAGGCCTGAGCAATCAGGAGCCGGGCTCTGAGGATGGTTCTTTAATAGCCAATGATATTAAAGAACAGGCCTCACAACCATCCTACAGGCCCGGTGTCAGTGTCTCCATTTTACAAGAAGTGAAAATCCAGGAGGTCTACTGCTTCTACTCTCCCGCTCTGCCCAATGCACATTCTCACCTCCTTTCCTGCAGGTTCCTGTTTAGCAAGGGACACAGAGACATTCCCACAGTTAGCCCCACCACACATCTACGTCTCCATCCCCTCGCTTACATCCTGCAATGACGGGATATATGGGCTCCTGGAAGGGGTTGACTGGCCTCTACTATGGTGGGTGCTCCCAAGGGCTCCACCTCTCTGTTCTCCACATTCCTCCTCAAGGGGGGAATCTCTATCTGATTGAGTCAGGTTCCAAGACCAAGGCTAGAAGTTCTGACTACAAGACCACCACGGATGGGCAGGGACAACTGCATATCCAAACAACTCAGCGTTCTTCACCTCACACCTGCACTGGGGCTGCTCACCAACATTCAGCAGATGATGAGGTTTGGGCCCTACAGACCCCGAGGAGGGCCATCTGCTGCAGCCCAGCTTCCAAAGAGCTGGGTGGTCTACAAACACTGGCCAGGCCAGCAGTACCTCCCGCTCCACACTTACCATTGTTCTTTACGGGCATCCATACACTCCTCAGGAAGTCCTCAGGACAGGGGGCCCTTGGTCTGGGGCAGATTTTAAGCATTCACAAACTGATCTTAAAACTATCAAAAACCTCTCATCAATTCCTAACAAAACTTACGACCAAAGAAGGAAGTAGCCTGATGCCACCAGCAGTATGGGTTCCTCTTCTTCAAATAAGAGATCCTTTGAGGGGCTTGTGATGACTCCACAATTGCATTCCACCCGTTCCCTATCACAACAGTGTTCTTCAAAACCAAACGACAAATTGTTATAGTGGGATTCACATGGAGATCATTACAGCTGATGCAGCGAATTTCTTGGTGGAAACTGCCTGCATGCAGATCACAGGTTACCATCTGTCAGGCTACTCCAAAAGCGGAATGTCATGAAAGCACTGCTCCCATCTCTCAAGTCAGTCTTATTGCTACCCCCAAAAGCTGTGTGCCAGCAAGGGGACTTCATCTTTCCAAATTAAAGGACATGTAGTTATCAAATCCATAGTTGAACAAGCAAGAGAATTATTATGCAAGACAGACGTGTAATTGGTTGGCCCATCTCGTTTCCTCTCTGCACTGATCCATCCTTGTACACTGCCACCATTTAAAAAGCTTCTTTTCAAATAGTACTCCCTAGCTCCAAAGCTACCAATTACATAGAATTAAGATAAAATATCACAGCCTGGCCACTCCTACCTGACCCAAATGGGATGTGAACTCAAGTCGGTTTGGGTCCAAAGGTTTGGTTCTTCCCATCCCAGCGCATGGCCTCCATCATAAGCCCAGATGTGACTGTCAACTGGGTGCTACAAACAGCCCCGAAGTAAAGAGAAGGAACAAATTGGCTCTACTCAGGGATGAACAAGGAAAACTTCCTAGAAGGTAGACAGAATCTCTAGAATTAGAGAGGCAGTAAAAGGCTTCTAGAAAAGGAACCGGTTTATATAGAGTCACAGAAGTGGGGAAATGCAAGGCCTGACCCACAAAAATATTTGACCAAGACACCTAATGTGATAGGAGTGTGAGACTCACTACACCATGGTGGTCAGGATGTGGAAGCAAATGTCTGAGTTCAAATCCAGACTCTGTCACTTCCTGTGTTACCCTGAGCAAGTAAATCAACCTCTGTTCCCCATTCATTGAATGAAGATAAAAAGTACCTCATAGGCTGAGCACAATGCCCAGAATATAGAAGCACTCGATAATGACCAGCCTTCCTCATTGTTTCGCCTTTATCATCATCATTATTATTTAGAGATTAGTGGGCTGAAAAAGGTAGACTGTGTAAGGCCTTAAAAGAAATGTATTCATCCCTGCAGACAAAGGAGAGCCAAGGGGAAGGATCCAGCAGCTGTCTATTCATGTGGCTAACCCTGGCGCACCTGGCAAGCACACTCAAGAAAGGAACTATTTCACCAAAACCAGTTTGGCTCAGTGGATAGAGCATCGGCCTGCGGACTGAAGGGTCCCAGGTTCGATTTCAGTCAAGGGCATGTACCTGGGTTGCGGGCACATCCCCAGTAGGGGGGTGTGCAGGAGGCAGCTGATCGATATTTCTCTCTCATTGA
This sequence comes from Corynorhinus townsendii, assembly GCA_026230045.1. Lineage (NCBI taxonomy): Eukaryota > Metazoa > Chordata > Mammalia > Chiroptera > Vespertilionidae > Corynorhinus > Corynorhinus townsendii. The sequence continues at coordinate 163,080,938 of JAPDVU010000005.1, read as the reverse complement.
TGTTTCTAACTCTCTCTCTCCCTTCCTCTCTGTAAAAAATCAATAAAATATATTTGGGGAAAAAAAAAGGAACTATTTCATCTTCTTTGTACCTTCCCCAGGGCTTATTCAAACATACCTGAAGACAAACACTGCCATCCTGATTTAAGCTACTGGTCTGGGAGGTACCATTCACAAGGAAATGGTGGGAAACCTGGGACTGCAACACCAGTTCCTGATCTATATTGGGGTCTCAGCCCATTTTTTGTTTTGTGTGTGTGTGTGTGTGTGTGTGTGTGTGTGTGTGTGTGTGTTTTAATTGATTTCAGAGAGAGGAAGGGAAAGGGAGAGAGAGACAGAAACATCAATGATGAGAATCATCGATCGGACCGGGAGAATGAGATCGTCCTGGGCTTGTCAAGGTAAATAACAGAAAAATAAATCAAGGGGGTGGCTGAACGATCAAGGGACTGCAGCAGGAGCACACCCCGTACTGGAGATCAAGCCCACAACCTGGGCATGTGCCCTGACTAGGAATCGAACAGTGACCTCCTGGTTCATAGGTCAACACTCAACCACTGGGCCACACCAGCCAGGCTCAGCCTGTTTTGAAAATCTAAGTTTTAGACCCTCACCCCAGAAAAGTGCACATACTCACAAAACCTGCAGGGCTCCAGACCTACTCTTGTCAGCTCTCATGACAAGCATTAGGAAACCACATTATCACCCTGCTTCTTGGGTTCTACCAGTCAAATATTAACAAAGAAATAGCAAGGATGTGCACAGAGACTCCAACAGTGTTCATTACAATAGCCCCAAACTGAGAGCAACCTGAATGTCCACCTAATGGGGATGATTAAATAAATGATGGCACACTCATACAAAAGAAAGCTCAGTAGCGACCAGAACTTACAATGTAGAGTAATGCTTATCATCTATAATTGAACAAAGGGAGAGATTACAAACAGTCCTACTTCCACACAAACATACAAATATGTATAAAAAAGGTCTGAAAATATAAACGCCAGGGTGTTCATGTTTTGCGGTATAAATGGTGCAATTACAGGAGTATTTGCTTATCTGTTATTCTACAATAAACATGTACTGCTTTGTATTAATAAAAAAAAAAAAAAGACCATATTTAAATTTTTTAAGAACTCATGCTATGCCACTGCCTCAAATATAAAACTAGTCTGTGGTTAGCTCATTTCATAATTCAGGAGCCAGAACTTCGATAGCATCTGAGAAGGACCCACCTCTGCTCCATTTTATTCTCCTAGGAAAAGAGGTGCAATGAGGTTCCCGAGACCTCTGCGCCTTTTGGAGAAGAAAATGCAGTTCTGTGTTTGTGTTGTCTGCCAAGACTGAAATACTCCTGCTTTGCAGGAAACAGAGAGTGAGATCTCCCCGGGCTTGTCAAGGTAAATAACTAAAAAATAAATCAAGGGGGTGGCTGAAAGAGCGAGGAAGGGCAGCTGGTGCCGGGCACTCTCTCTCAGCCCCACCTCCTGGGCCCAGGTGGAGGGCTTGCAGGGGCAGATGGGAAGCGCCGGGGGCCTGGAAGGTGCAGCTCCATCTTGAGGACCCATTATTCTCCAATAATAAAATGAAAACTAGCTTATTTGGAAACCCTTCACCAGAAGAAAGCAGATTCCATAAAGCTGGGAAGCCAAGTGCCCCTATGCCCCGGGCGGCCCTCACAGGCCCCACAGATCTGGTCCTAGAGAATCAGTCTGCAACCAGCCTTGCTGTTGGGCTCTTCAAAAAAATCAAGGAAAAACATTCCCGGGGCTCAGAGGCCAAGCTACCCACCCCATGTTCTATCTTGGAATTAAACTGAGCATATGTAGACCTCAGGAACCATCTGTACCACAGGTATGAAGAGAGAAGAACTGGGGTCAAATCCCAGTTCTGTGACTTTGAGCAACTGACTTTCCTCTGTGAGAGCCAAGCTCCTCCACCCATCAGGCTGTTCTGGGGACTCAGCCCCAACTCACAAGCGCAGATCCTCGTGAGCACACAGGACCTACAAGCCTCACACTGTTTAATTTAACCCTCACAGCTCACACAGGAAAGCCTCTGACGTGAGCAGAGAATGGACTGCCCAGCCTTACATTTCGAAAAGATCACAGACTACTGTATGGAAATGGACAGTAGTGGGACCAGGGTGGGAGTGCAGACCGGGGGAAAACAGGACTGCGATGACCCACGGGAGGTGGCAACAGTGACCTGGAGCTGTGGCAGCAGCAAGGGAGTGACCATTGGCCCGACTCTGAATCCAGGCTGAAGGGAGAGCTTCCAAGGGGCAGCCCGTGGGGTGGGTACAGATTCACTGATGTCATCGCAGAAACCAAAACTTCTGTGGGTTTGAGTGAAATGCAGTCTGAAAATGGACCGCTGGGTTCAGCAAGTGGAAGTTGTTAGTGACTCTGGCAAATGCCATTTGGACGGAAAGCTTGGGATGTCTGAGAGCCCGGATCCAGAGGGTTTAAGAGAGGAAGGGAGACTGCCAAGTAATACTAATGGACATAAAGAAGAGGGACAAAAATAATGACTTAACAGAAGCAATTTAAAAGAATTAAAGTTTTAACTTTGGAACCATCTTAATGTTATTCATATTCAAAAAATAAAACTAAGTTAAATCAATAAGGACAGGGGAACCCTAAAATTGAATACAAACAGAAAGAAAACAAAAATCTGACTGTATTTCAAATGAATAACATAACAAGACTGTACGAAAGCAAATAACTAAATTTAATACCTGACTAAGTACCCTTAGCCTGAAAACAAAAATAACTATAAACAAATTCTGAACTCTTTTAGGTTTGTATTTCACCAGGGTATGGGCAAAGCGATTCTGGAACTCTGTGTGTATTATAGAATTAAGCAAATGAGCAGATATGTTGATATTGTGAGCCAGGAGAAGGGAAACACAAATATAGAAGCAAGAAAGGCAAGAAATAACACAGTGGATCTGAATAGAAATTGGAAGTACCACTGTGATTTTTTTAATATATTATACTAGAGGTCCAGTACACAAATTTGTGTGGTCTAGCCAGACAGCCCTGATCTGGGCTGATTGGGCCAGGCCAGAAGGGGGGAGGGGACTCGGGAGGTAGGCCGCCCAGCCCCACCCACGATTGGGGTGGAGGGGCTGATCAAGGGCAGGGCCAGCCAGGGGGAGGGGCCATGGACAGTTGGCCGGCCCTGCCCCCTGGTCGAACTCCAGGTTAAACTCCTAGTCAAGGGGACAATTTGCATATTAGGCTTTTATTATATAGGATAGGATACTTTTAAACACATACTTTTTATACATACATATGTAGATATAGTGTGTGTGTCAGTGTATGTTTATGTATGTGAACATATACTTTTGTTCTATTGCTAAAGGACCTAGAAACAATTACACACCAGTAGCAATAAACACAGCCAGCACCAACTCTTGGTTTTTAAATGGCATTGCCTTTTAAAATGAACCAGGGCTGCTTAGAGAAATGGCAGATTCAGGGGAAAAGACAGAATAAAATGAGCTTGGAGCCCTGGCCAGTGTGTCCAATTCCCAGTGAGGGTACGTTACCTAGATTGCAGGTTCAGTCCCCAGTGGGGCTGGGTATGGGAGGCCACTGATCCATGTTTCTCTTATACATCGATGTTTCTCTTTCTCTCTCTTTCTCTCCCCCTTTCCCTTTCTCTAAAATCAGTAAAAACATATCCTCCAGTGAGAAAAAGAAAGAGGAGAGAGAGAGAGAGAGAGAGAGAGAGAGAGAGAGAGAGAGAGAGAGAAAGAGAGAGAGAGGGAGAAAGAAAGAAAGAAAGAGAAAGAAAGAGAGAAAGAAAGAAGGAAAGAGGCCTGGAACATCATTTGGGCTAGGAAGTGTCCCCCAAAAAGATGGAGACATGTTAAAAGGAACTGCCACCTGTCAATTCTGGAACAATTTGAGCATTAATATGAATGATAGAATGGAAAATACATAGCCCACTGAATAAAAGAAGAATCTACAAGTCAACACTAATAATAAACTAACAACAACTATATAAATAAAAGGAGATAAAGGGAGAATTCATCCTTATAACAGATGCCACCTAATAATAAGGAATGATGGCATTAGAAAAAATGACCATGATAGCATCATCACAGTGATAAATGACTAAGGCAAGAATCCTCAATGGATGGTAAAGCCCATGGATAAAAGTCTGAAGAGGAATGAAATACTTCAGAGTTGCAAAGTATCCCTCATTACACAGGGAAATACTATAAACTACAGTGAAGAAATCTGACAGCCATTACCTTAACTAGGAATTAAAATTACCAATACCAAAAATGGGACAAACTGATATCACAGACCTCCTTAACATGACACCATGAGAACACAGCCATTTATGTAGTACTCCTGCCAAAGTCACCTAATGCAGCTAATCTAATCATGAGGAAACAACCGATAATCCCAAATTAAGTGAGCAGCCCGAACTCCTGAAATATATCATGAAAGACGAAAGGTGAACTGCTCCAGACTAAAGGACACCAATGAGCTGGGACACCTAGATGTAGTGTGGGGGCTGGATCCTGGATCAGGATCGGGAATAAAACGCTCATAAAAGACATATTTTTACTACAGTATGATTCCATTTACATGAAGTTCAAGAATGAATAAGACTAATCTACGGGAAGTCCAGAACAGTGGTTGCCTGTGGGATCATAAAAGACATTAAAGAATCAATTACTAAAATTTGACTATAGACTATATATTGGAAAATACTTTTTCCTGATTTTGACAATTGTGGTTAAGAGAATGGTCTTGGTCTCAAGTATCTAGGGAGACTGATGACACATATCATCAATCCACTCTCATAGGGTTAGGAAAAAAAGAAGGTGTGTGTGTGTCTGTATATATCCTATCCTATATAATAAAACCCTAATATGCAAATTGACCAAACAGCGGAACGACCAGTCACTATGACATGCACTACCACCAGGGGGCAGACACTCAACGCAGGAGCTACCCCCTGGTGGTCAGTGCGCTCCCACAGGGAGAACACCACTCAGCCAGAAGCCTCATGGCTGAGCCTCTCCCACCTCTGCTGCAAGCGGGCGGTAAGGAGCAAGGGGTCCTGGACTGCAAGAGCCCCAGATTGCGAGAGGGATATCTGACTGCCCCGAGGGGTCCCGGTCTGCGAGAGGGCACAGGCTGGGCTGAGAAATGTCCCCCTCCCCCCAGTGCACGAATGTCGTGCACCGGGCCTCTAGTATATGTGTGTGTGTGTGTGTGTATATATGCATGTGTGTGTGTGTGTGTGTGTGTGTATATATATAGAAAGAGAGAGAGAGAGAGAGAATGATAAAGCAATGTGGCAAAATACCAACCACTGACAAGGCTGCATGAAGGGTATACGGAAGTTCTTTGTTGTAGTCTCAGAAAATTACAAATTATTTTTTAAAAACATTTCAATATAGTAATATCTATTAAACTAGTAATATTTATTAAAGTACCTAGCATATGACAAATGGTTAGCAAAGGTTTTCTCTCATCCCTCTTCTGACTACCTCTGGCCTTGGAATATATGTAAATATATCATCTTTATTGTTGAGAGTATTACATATGTGCCCTTTTCCCCCGCCATTGACCTCTTCTAGCCCCCTCCCCTCCCCTCCTCTCCCCGCTTCCAGGCCTTCACGGCCCTATTGTCTATGTCCATGGATTATGCATATATGCATACAAGTTCTTTGGTTGATCTCTTCCCACCCATCCAATTGAATATATTTTTTAACCAATAAAAGTTCAGCCCTAGCCAGTTTGGATCAGTGGATAGAGCATCGGCCTGTGGACTGAAAGGTCCAGGTTTGATTCCAGTCAAGGACACATGCCCGGGTTGCAGGCTGGATCCCCAGTAGAGGGTGTGCAGGAGGCAGCTGATCAATGATTCTCTCTCATCACTGATATTTCTCTTTCTCTCTCCCTCTCTGAAATCAATAAAAATACATTTTTTTAAAAAAGTTTGGGGTTTTTTTCATTTATTTGTTGTTGCCAATATTTAAAACTCATGTGTTTTTTTTACCAAAACAACAACCAAACACCCCAATTTCGTCTTCTCTTATGGATGAACCAACCACCACGTGGCAGGTACTGAAGGGCAGCACCTCCCCGCTGGCTTCACTTGTGTGTCCCACCAGCCAGCCCGAGGCAGGGCCGGCCCCAGGTTTGGAACAGTGGAACGGTCACTGGGAGAAAGAAGCAGTCAGTGTGGTCCTATTGTCACCTCATCAGAGCACAGGGTGGAAGGTATGTGGGGCCAAGGAGTCAGTTCCCCCTGGGCCCTCCAAGCAGCCCTGGGTCGATTACTGATGTGCCTTAAGACTCGAGTGCCTCGCCCCACTTACCATTGAGAAACAGCTTTTCCAATTTCTCGAGCAGCTCGGCACATTGATTCAGCTGTTCCTGGAAGCCCTCCGCCACATAGTAGTCCACATCACTGGCCTGCAGCAACTCCTCAAATGCCTTAATCACGGTGCTCATGTGTTGACGATAAATGACACAGATGTCATGGCTATCCTTGATCTGCTGCCGCTGAAGGGAGAGCTCCCTGGCTTGGGACTGAACTAATGAATTGTATCTGATAAAAGGGGGGAAAGAAAATGCTTGTGCCATTTTAGAATTGCATTTTTGTGACCTTAACACTAATTGGAAAAATGACAGAGCACAATTTTTAAAAGCCTGCAGCTGTACAAGTATATATACTTTTAGAAAAATTGAAACTGTACAAGGTCACTCCTTCGATTTCAAAACAGCTAACAAATGCTGGAACAAAGGTTCTTCTGCAATATTTTTAACCTTATGAAGCCCCCAATTAAAGTAAGATTGGCAAGGACTCAAGAGAACAATCAGTTTCCATACACGCTTCAAAATTCCTATTCCGAATTGTGGAAACAAGTGCCCAAGGGACAGGGAACCCACCACAAATTCCGTGAAGAACAAAACAAACTGTAACAGGAAAACAAAGACAGGACCCCCTCTTCTCAACCAAAAGGTCAAGGAATAATCAGGATCCCAACTACCATTCATGAAGGGTCTGTGACGTGTTTGTTAGTCACTGTGGTGTTTTTTGTAAGTTATCTGATCCTCCCAATCTTCCAACCAATGTATGAACCTCCCCTTTTACAGAAGAGGAAACTGACTCTCAGAGACACAAAGTTAGTTAAATGGTGAAGATTTCAGACTCAAACACAGCTCTGCCTTCAGAGCGCACGCCCTATTATGCCACTGTACTGGGCTTCCTAGTAAGCCCTCAGGTATTGGGAGGCACTGAGGAAAACGTGGCTCACAGAAACTGTGGCCACAATAACCTGGCTCCAGAGCGGCTGGCAAAGACACTGAGCCCTCAGGTCAACATGTTCCCCCTCCCTAAAATGACGACAGTGTGTGGGACTGGTGACCACCTGCCCCCAGTTTGCACATACAATCATGTGGCAGCAGTACTGCAGGTGGGGGCCAGTTGAATGGATGAGAAAGGACACGAGTATCAGAGTGGTCACTATGGGCTGGGACCCAGGCAATGGCTCTATGAATCTGAGGCAAGTCAAGGCAACCTCTATGAGGCTCAATTTCCTCATCTATAAAAACACATTTAATAATGCCTCCTCCTCAGGTGACTTTGAGGGTTAAATAAGGAAAGTGCCCAATGAAGGTCTGACACAACGGCCTTTCAATAAATACAAGCTTCCTTCAATCTCAATGTTTGGAAGTCTTGAAAAATTCACTCTGGCTCCTGACAATTCAGAACTATGTGTTTATCTCAAATTAGTGACAAAAGAACGTCAACTTTACAAATGATCCCATTTTTCCAGATCTCATGAAGCAAAGCTGTATGTATCTAGGCCCATAAAACTTATATTCATGACCTAAGAATTCTTCTCTTTCAACACTAGCTTGTTTCTTTAAGATGACCTTAAATGGTAAAGATATGGAAAATATTTATATTCTTCCCACCTGCCTAGGATATCTTTCAGTTCTGCAGCACAGTAAGTAAAAGCCAGTAACAGAGTCCAGAAGTGAACACTGCCATTCAGCAAACATACTATAAATCGCAAGTGACTGGTATAAAATGTTTACTGAGGCCCCAACCAGGGGAAGGCAAAATCTGCCCTGACAAATGCAGAGGATAAAAGACTTGCATGTGTGCAGGCACTATTCTCTGTGGCCTCACATTTCACTTCTGGGCCGGGCCTAGCTGCCTACACCCCACCAACAAGCCTTCCACAGTACACACCCCACTCATGGCCCCTTTCAGCTCATTGGCTCCAACCTAGTGGCAACGTAAGGAAACTGGCGGCTTAAACAGTGGGATGTACCTTGAGGGCGAGAGATCTCTGAACTTATTCTGCGGGTCATGCACTTCACTGAAAAGTTCCATGTTCAAATCGTGCTCCTTCTGCAGCTCACATTCCTGGTCTACCAGCTGCTGCTCAAGGCTCTCCAGCATCCTGCCACCAGCCATCTCTGGGTCCAGCGGATGAAGGATTTGCATTTGTTTCACATAACGTACTTGGTGCAAACTTGAAAAGGCCATTTCTTCTTCATCAGTATGAGCCATGGTCTTATTGGAGCCATCCTGAGCACCTTCTGTCCCACACAAAACTGTGATAATGGCCTCACTGCACTGGGAATGCTTTTGAAGCTGAAATATGAAATTCCGGTAGCCCTCGAGCTCAGTTTCCAAGTCATAGATTTTCTGTTTCAAGTTTTCTGTATCATTTGAGGTATCGATGTTCTTACACTGATTGTTTCCCATCACACTGACTCCAGTGGAAAGCTGACTCTTAGAATTCAGGTAAGTAGCTACTGAAGTTGGGCTATGAAAATCTTCAGAAGGATTCTCTTTGCATGTTGGCAAGATGGCAAGGTCACTGGGTTGGTCAATTTCAGAGTCTGAAAATCAAGCACATTTATGTCAGTGTATCTCCTATGCTGAAACCCATCCCTTCCGTCCTTGCTCACAGCACTGCTGAGCTGAGACCACTGCAAGGGCCTCCTAACAAGCCCCCTGACTGCAGTCTTCCCTCTCACCTCTCACTTCTCAACCCAGCCTCTTCCTCAGAGCAACTGTTCTAAAAAGTGAATTTAACCATGGGAACCACCCTCCTGCCAACAAACACCGAGACGAACACAAAGATACAACTAGGAAATAAAAACACTGGGGAGGCAAAATGCAATTTATGAGATAATATTAATCTATTGAGCTGCCATAACAGGACATAAAAAGCATAAATATACTGCAGCTTGTCTGAAATGGTTTAAGTTCAGGCTCTCAAAAAACTATGAGTGAGAAAATGATTTCCATAGACTCATGCCCACCTTTCCCAAGAGAGAGGCCCCAGGACCTTCTGGGAAACTCTGGAAGGAAGTAGCACATGGTTGAGGCACCCTGGGGTCTCAACAAAAAATAAAAACATTGGTAAGTACAAATTGGCAAGCCCTGGACAAAGTGCCAGGCCTATGTTTGGCTGAGTCACTTGGCCATAAAATCTTTCCTCTCTGAAGTGTACCCTCCTCCGGACCCATGACCCAGGTTGATTTAATTATCTGCGCCCACCCCATGAGACCTGGAGTTCTCAGGAGGCAGAGACAGTCTCTCATTCCTCTCTCTCCTCACCCAGTACATGAGGCCGGGGACACAGCAAATGCTCAGGGGACATCCACTGAACCAGTGAATTGATGCCTGCATGGGTAGATGGATGGATTAAAAGCAGGGAAAGGAGGGAGAGAAGAGTAATCCTGCCAAAGGCCAGCTTATCTTGAAACCGAAACTAAGGTAAAGCCAAGATAGAACCTAAAATTATATGGAAAAATACCTCTGGCCACAGACGAAGCCAGAAAAAAAGCCCAGGTTCAAGTCATCACATCTGGGGCACTGCAGGCAATCCCAAGTGAGGGGAGCAGTGACCTCGCAAGACCTGTGAGCACCACAAGTACCTGTATTCAGACTCAGAATAAAGTGAAAACAATAGATTCATTTTCCTTATTGTGTTCCCTCAATTGTGTATTTGTCAAGAGTCAAGATTAATCACTGCAATTCATGAAATTTATACTCGAACTTATTGCAATTCTAAACAACAAGGCTGACATTTCCAGCAGTTCAATCGGTCGTTCATCTAGCTTGCGGAGAAGACATTTTTCTAGGTGCTTACCTTTCTGTAGCGTTTTGTCTGCCGCTGGGCTCTCCTCCATCATTGCTTCAGCCAGAATTAACTTTTGGTGAAGTTGCTTGTTGTGAATTTTAAACTCCTTCAGCTCCCCCTGCAGCTCCAAGATCTGGGCCTGCAGCTGGGCCACCACCTCCTGTGCAGCTGGGAGCCGATACACACTTCCCAATGACTGGGATGGTTTTATGAGGATGGGCAAACGGGACTTCTTAGCATCCTGAAAACATACACAAAGACACAATGAATATACTTCCTGTGATCACATAATCAACAGTCTCATGCCAACCTTATAAAACTGAATTCAAACCACTATTCAGATTTCTGGTTCCTATACTGACATCTGTGTTTGCCTCCCAGTCTGAACACCCCATGTCCCCAAAGCTACACCACTTAAAAAGTCTCTGTCCTGGTAACTCACACCACCGCCCACTTATAGCACAACCCAAAACCTGGGAGTCGTTTTTAAACTTCCCTTTATATTAGTCACACACTTTCATCACTCACCAGGTTCCATTAATTCCACCTCCCAAGTTGTCTCTGAATTCTTTCCACTCCCTTCATCCTCCACTACCACCATTCAAGTCTAGGACGCCCTCACAAGGCACTGCCACAGCCTTCTGAGTGGTCCTCCCAACACTCACTCCTGCCCTTTCTAATCCACTCTCCATGCTGCAACAGAAAAGACAAACTACCATCCCTCTCCTCTGCTTAAACTATTTTACTGCTTCCGAGTTGCCTTATGACAAAGGTCAAAGTCCTGACCACAGCCCACACTGAGCATGACCTGCAGCCTGAGTTCCTCCCCCTCTCCCACTTCCTAACTGCCAAATACTCACCTCTAACAGTTCTTCAAAATCATAGGCTCCTTCCACTCAGAGCTTAGCGTATGCTGTCTCCTCTGCCTAAAACTCTTTCTTGCCTATCCCCACTTCACCCACTAATCCCAATACGTTCATTAGGACTCCACTCAAATGTGCCTTGCTCAGGAGAATGGGCCTTGATTTCCAAGACCAGGTCAGATCTCCCTGTCATACACTCACTGCCGCCTATGATTCTCCTGGGAGAACATTAGTACCATTGTAATTAAATGCCTATGCAATTCTTGTTCTTTGTCTATCTTCTGCTCTGGCCTACAAGCTCCGGGGTTCAGGGACTCTGCAATTCTTGGTCACACTCTATTCACAGTTTCCAGCACAAGAACTAGTACTCAGTGGGTACTCAATAATGACTGTGGAATGAACATGCAAACAATAACTTAAGAGGCCAAAAGGGTGCCTTTCAAGTGGGAGAATTTTAAACATATTCACACTCTGAGGAGAGGGACTGAATCTGGAATATAAAAGAACTATTAAGTCCTGGCCAGTGTGGTTCAGTTTGTTGGACGTTGCCCTGTGCACCAAAAGGTTGCCAGTTCAATTCCCAGTCAGGGCACATGCCTGGATTGCAGGCTTGATCCCTGGTAGGGGGCATGCATGAGGCAGCGATCAGTGTCTCACTCTCCTATCAATGTTTCTCTCCCTCTCCCTCTCCCTTCCTCTTTCTCTAAAAATCAATTAAAAATCTTAAAAAGAAAAAAAGAACTATTACAATTCAATAATAAAAACACAAATAGCTCAATTAAAAGATGGGTAAAAGATCTGACAGACATTTCTTAAAAGAAGAAACACATATGGCCAATAAGCACATGAAGAGATGCTCAATATCATTAGTCATCAGGAAATATAAATCAAATTGCAATGAAATGCTGCCAATCCTATTCATTAGGACAGAGATAATAAAAAAGATAATAAAACAAGTGCTAGTGAGGATGTAGAGAAACTGCACCCCTCACACATTGCTGATGAAAATGTAAACTAGGAGCAGTTGCTTTAGAAAACAGTCTGGTAGTTCCTCAAAAGGTTGAACATAGAGTTACTGTGACCCAGCAATTCCACTCCTAGGTATAAACCCAGGAGAAATGAAAACATGTATACTCACCAAAACATACACATGAAAGTTCATAGCAACATTATTCATAATAGCCAAAAAGTGGGAACAATCAAAATGCCTATCAAATTAAATGTACCATCTCCACACAGTGGACTATTGTTTGGCAATAGAAATAAAGTAGTGATACAGATTATAGCATGAATGAACCTTGAAAACATTACGCTGAATGGAAGAAGCCAGTCACCAAAGACACATATTCTATGACTCCATTTATATGAAAATACAGAATAGGCACAGCTAGGGGTAGGCAGGTGCGGAGAAATGGGCAGTGATTGCTAATGGATTCAGGGTTTCCTTGGGAATAATGAACATGTTCTAAAATTAATTATGGTAATGGTTGCTCAACTCTATGAATATATTTTTCAAAAACCACTTTATTATATACGTTCAATGAATGAATTGGAGGATATATGAATTATAATTAAGTAAAGCTATTTTATTTTTTAAGTGGTGGAGAAGGAACCTGAGAGGAAAACAATAAATATTTGGGACCCTGGGAATGAGAAAATCAGCAAAGTCTCTCAAGAAGAAAAACCCCTTCTTGCACATTCTAGGATATCAAATGCTTCCAGGCATTCTCCCAGAAGCCTCGAGTAAACTGTATTCCCAAAGCTAAGAGAATAATAGATATTATCATGCCTGTTTTCCAGACAAAGAACTGAGATGGCAAACAAGCAGTCAATGTCATACAACAAGGTTGGAGAGATGGACCTCAAACAAGCTCTGCAGACTCTACTGCTCAGCTCAGAAAAGTGAGGCTCTTCTGCCCTGAAATTCCAGAGCAGAGCGAGAACAGGTTCAAGGACAAGAGCACTTGTGGTGGTGAAGGGACTGTTTGGGAGGAGGTGGATGCCTCATCATAGAGGACTGGAAAATAACAGTCATTTGCTTGGTCCTCTGTCTCCACCAATCTTTATTCTTGGATCCAAATCTGTGTGTCAGATGGCAGCAGAAAAGATATCTGCAAGTGCACAAATGCCAAAGCCAATTCCAGGCTGGAAGACTGCTGTCAGTCAACCTAATGCCGGTTCTAAAATAACACTGCAGAAAATGCTACCTTATGGACGCTGAGCAGATTCCCACCTACCACCTTATTAAAGATGTCATGAAACTTCTCACCTGGCAATGGAAGGGAACAGGAAAGCACACACTGAGCTCCTACCACGTGCAAGGCATGGCCACACATGACCTCATTTAGCTATCCATCATGCCAGCCTCAGGTTCTAGGTCACACTGATCCCACTCAAGTCACTGAGAAAGATCGGGTGACTTACACAAGGACTCAGCATAGCTAAATGTCAGGCCCGATGCAATCACAGGTATATCTATAAAGTCCATTCTCGTGCTTCTAAAACTAAACAACCGGAATTACATCCATCTCCTTGTTTCACTGTTGAACTGCAATGATGTTCTTTTCAACAAGATACCAGCGTTCTGGCTTAAGCCTCAGGATTACTGATTCATTGACTAACCAAAGACCACAAAGACAATCATTAAATTTTCTTCTACTTTGCATAGAATGGAGGCCACTGTGGTGATAAGAGGGCTCCACCCCTCCTGAGAAAGGTAGGTTTATAAGAGCCCTGTCTACCTCTAGAACAGGACTTCAGTTTTATATCCTTCTCCTCCTCTTTTTTTAAAAAATATTTTTTATTGATTCCAGAGAGGAAGGGAGAGGGCTAGAGAGATAGAAACATCATGATGAGAGAAGAATCATCGATTGGCTGCCTCCTGCACACCCCACACTGGGGATCGAGCCCACAACCTGGGCATATGCCCCGACCAGGAATTAAACCATGACCTCTTGGTTCATAGGTCGACGCTCAACCACTGAGCCACGCCGGCCGGGCGCTTCTCCTCCTCTTAACAGCTGAGTAACTCTGGACATTTTCTGAGCCTTTCACGGAAAGATTAAATGTGATGATGTATGCATAGATATCCTATTTGCTTGTGTCTTCAAAACAAAGGTAACTGTGCTTATTTTATACCACAGTCCTGTGCTATAAAATAAGCACAGTTACCTTTGTTTTGAAGACACAAGCAAATAGGATAATTCCAAACTAAAAAAGATTTTCAGCCCTCGCTGGTTTGGCTCAGTGGATAGAGCATCAGCTTGTGGACTGGGGGGTCCCAGGTTTGATTCCAGCCAAGGACACATGCCTGGGTTGTGAGCTCGATCCCCAGTGGGGGGCGTGCAAGAGGCAGCCGATCAATGATTCTCACTCATCATTGATGTTTCTATCTCTCTCTCTTTCTCCCTTCCTCTATGAAATCAATAAAGAAATATATTTATTTTTTTAAAAAAAGATTTTTAATACATTCAGGGAAATTAAGTTCACTCAATCACCCAAACTTCCTGAATATAGAATGATATCTCCCATACAAATGGGGGTTGGGGGGACCAAGTTTTCCTAATATGTAGGTACAAACTAAAGGAGCTGGGGCAGATGAGAACATTTCTATTTTAGCCAAATTGCACAAATTTGCATCTCAAGTATCATATCATTAATATAATAGCAGTGTCTTTTCATATACAGTGTGTGTGTGTGATAGACAAATAAGGTATAGGGCTGGGATGGGGAAGGAGAAAGGGGAAACGATGGTAATACTTTAGAGAAGGTTAGGACAGACACACACCTCTAAGCAGAGGCCAGGATAAGTGCAGGCAGAGGGGGACACCAGGTTTTATATAAATCCAGTTTTAGACAAACACCGGTGATTTGAAGTGTTCTCTTTGTATAAAATAAGTAATGTAAGGAGAAGCTCACCTTGTCAGCCCCACGGAGGAAGGAAAGAGGACAGGCCTGACGCCCTGCCTTCCAGCACAGGTTCTCCGGCTGGTAACCCGTGCTGAATGCGGCAGCTGGCAGTGTCTCTTCCCAAGCCTCTCTCGTGCCTTCGTGTTTGAATCTGAGCGGGTCACGCTCTGTGGCCATGGTCTGCACCGAGGCATCTTTCAGCTCCACCCTGGATGGTTCCTCCACCTTTACTAGCTGGCTGCCCCTAGGCGACTTCAGCTCATCGTGGAGCTTGGAAAAGGAGTTGGCTTGGATGAACTGTCTAAGTTCACCTCGTAGCTGAACAGCCATCTGCTTAAGTATCTTCTCAGTTTCAGCCTCAAGGTGTTCTCTGGAAACTTCCTGCTCTGGCAAGCAGATTCGTTCCAGGAGTAGTTCACGCAGAACTTTCAGAAGGTCCGGCCTGTTTTTCCAAGAGAAAGAAGTGGGAAAATTAAGCTTCTGGTATGGCCTCGTTCTCTATCAGCTTTCCCAAGGTGTCCTCACTGACTGGCCCTGGTCCATCACGGTGCACGACTGGTGCTCAGTAACTAGGCATTGAATAAAGGGATGCTATAAACTGCTCTTAATTGAAAGAGCAGCGGCTCTAATATCAGACGAAAGTGGTTCCAAATTCTAATTGAGATTCTTTGAAAGTAAGTCTTCCTCCACAGGACAGCTACGAGGATTAAACGAGAGTGTATGGGTAGCAGATGCTTTCTCTGCCCCTTGCCACGTGCCCTTAGCCTCCCTCGGACTCCAGCTACAGCTGTGTGGACAGACAGCTCTCATAGACATTCACAGTTCCACCTCAAGTGCTCCCTGTATCTCTCTGCTGCCTTGGGACCTTTTCCAGAGCTCACTGAGCCAGCCAGCAGGGCAGTGGGAAAGTGTGGACCATTTCGTACCTGGGGGAAACACTCAAGCAATGGGGAAGAGGGCTGCTGAGTAAATGTCCCAGGCTCCCATCCTTTGGAGGGACAACACTAAGGCACGGTCTGTGCTGTCCCTCAGAGAGTGGACAGTAGGACTGAGCCCCAGCTGTCCACAGCAGTAACTAGAGCAGTGATGTACCCTTATTGGCTTTGCCTCCATTTCTATCTTCCTTTCCCTGACCCCTCCCTTCCTACTCCCTGGAATCAACATCCCAAATAAACCACTTGTACGCAAGTCCTCATCTCAGGCTCTACTTTCCTAGGAATGCAAACTAAGGCAGCATGTAAAAGATTGTGGAGTAGTTCGAGAAGAATCCCTTGTGAGGTATTTCTTGTGCCAGGAACTGTAATGGGCACTGGGGGTACAAAACTGCCTGCGAGGACTGAGCCTGCTGTTGGAGACAGGTGTGTACACAGTCCTTCCTCCACAGGGTAGAAAGCGGATCAGAGCACTATGCACGTTTCTGAAAGCTACAGAGCAACAATCCCAGGTGTCCAGACCGGGGTAGCAGGAAGAATGTCTTTAAACTACTCCAGAGTTGAGAGAGCCTAGCCAGAGAAAGGAAAATGGAATACTGTGAGCATGGAAAACATATGAACAGAGGCAAGACACACTGGAGAACAGTGAGATGAGGCTGGAAAGTGAGGTGGGAGAACCCAGCCATGGTAAGGAAGGACAAGCCACTGCGAGGCTCTGTGCGAGAGAGCATCATGGTCACACGAGCTCTGGAAAGATGGCTCAGGCAGGCTATCATGTAAAGAAGGAATGGAGAGGTTCCCTGCCCAGAGGGTGGTATCAGTACACACAGGAGCCCCTCCACTCTGTTCTAAACACATGTAAAGGGCAGCAGGAATATGGAACAACAAAAATGTTGTAAGCTGCACTACAGGATTCAAATTCAAGACAAAATTTATTCAAAGGTCAGAAACAGTAGAGCCCAAAGTCATGAGAAAGGGGCATATGCAGAAAGCAGTGGGACCAGAAATTTCACTCCACTGGTAGAAGAACCATGTAAATATCATAAGCTCTACAGTAAGATCTAGAAAGTCAAGTTGAGGCAAACCACCATGCAGGGAGGAGTAAGGGTGGGGGACTGATCAGGGCTTAACACAGGCAAACCAAACTTGCCAACAAAACCCACTATGATCCAAGATAGATAATAAACCAACCAAGTGAATTCACACTCAAGGAAATAAAAATAACAAAGCAATCTAAAGAAGAATTTTAAAATAAGCATGTTTAAATCATCTCAAAAAATAAGAGAAAAAGAAATTCATACAAAAAGAAGAGGAAGTTATAAAATTGAGACAGAAAATTATGAGAAAAGGAAGTGGAGGGACGGGGCAAGTCTGGAAAGCGGTCGCTTCTTCCAGGAGAAAGATGTGGGGCAGGATGAAGTAGTGCAGTCAGTAGAGAGAGAGGACAGAACAGGCCCTCATCAGTGTTAGATCCCTTTTCTTCTCTCTGCAGTTTCTCCCGCCTGCCTTACTTCCAAAATCCCGTGGGACAGTGAGACCACAACTACCAACACGTCTAACACATGTTGGGCTTCCCTTGCTCTGCAACTCTGCTGCCACCAGAAGTAGCAGGAGCCCGTGTTTCATCTTCCCCACGGAGCCCTCTGAGGCCAGGGGCACGGTCTCACTCATCTCTGGGTTCTGGTCATCTAGCTCTGGGCAGAGTCAATTCAACTCAACTGAAACAGCTGCAGCTCACTAAAACAGAGCAAAAAACAAAAGTATAAAAAACAAAATTAAAATGTATGGAACGTTTTTCACTTCTAATATGAAATCATCTAGACTACACAAACCATCTTAAAATTCAGTAAACTCAGACTTTAGAAATATTTCTGGTATTTTAAGCACATTAAACTAAATTTTCCTCTCCTCTCCTTCCCTTAATATAGATTAAAAATAATGACAATTGCTATTCAGCTAGCCCAAGGAGGACCATTACTCAAGACCAAACAACACACAATAAAACCCAGGAAAAAGACTTTACAAATGGGTAGTAAAAGGTGGTGAAAGAGGCCATTATATTAAAGTGGTGTGCTGTTAAATAAAGCATTTCAAGTGTTCCTTTGCTGGAAACCTGAACAGCAGATTCATTAAGCTGTCACTGCAGTCAGGACCTTTTCAGTGGTCAGCCCCTGAGCATTGTTTCCGTGCCCTTCCTGAGCATCTTGGTCACACAGAAGGCATAAGGGAAAGGGACTGATGTTTATGAAGCACTTATGGTGTCAGATATTTTATTTAATTTTTTTTAATATATTTTATTGATTCTTTTACAGAGAGGAAGGGAGAGAGATAGAAAGTTAGAAACATCAATGAGAGAGGAACATCGATCAGCTGCCTCCTGCGCGCCCCCTACTGGGGATGTGCCCGCAACCCAGGTACATGCCCTTGACCTGAATCAAACCTGGGACCTTTCAGTCCACAGGCTGATGCTCTATCCACTGAGCCAAACCGGTTTTGGCCGGTGTCAGATCTTTTAAATACACTAAATACATTTAGTCATCAGAAGAAGACTGTGAGATGGGGGTTAACATGAACCCCATTTTACATATGAAGAAATGAGCTTGTGAAGAGTCAAGATCCCCTAGTAATGTGCAAAGCAGTGACTGGCACTCGGGCCGTTCTGACACCGAAGAATCTTCCCAGGTTCCTAAAGTCATCTTCCGCTAGGATGCTGAGTCCAGGCCAGAACTGGAGCCTGCTATGAAGAGGGGAGCAGAAAAGATGTGAAGTGCTTGAATTAGGGATGCACGTTGAAGGTGGAATCAACAGGACTTGCTGATGGATATGGGGATTGTGGAAACTAGACTTTCAGCTACACCAATTAGATAGATTGCAGTGCTGTTAACTGACGTGAGAAAGATAAGAACTGGGAGTTTAGTTGTAGACAAATGTTGATGGTGGAGATGTCAAGCAGTCAGCTGACGGTATGACCTGGAGAATTCCGGGCTGTGGGTATACATTTGAAAGTCCCAAAGCGTACTCTAAAGCCATGGGAGAGGGAAGACAGAGAGGCAAACGGGGTAAGGACACAGCTCGGGAGCACGCCAACATTCAACAGCCAGCAAAGGAGGCTGCGAGGCCAGTGAGGCAGAAGAAAAGAGGGAGGGAGGGCTTGAATGGAGACCACAGAGAGTGGCCAGCTCTGCTGATAAAGGCTGACCCTGGCAACTAAACTTCACAACTTGGAGACTGTCACTGACCTTGGTACGTGCAGTGAAAGGTATGAAAAAGCCTTGGGAATGAGATAAAGAGGGGATGCAAGGAAAGAAAGTGGATACAGGGAATGTGAACAGGTCTTCCAAGAAAACTTGCCTTTGAGGGAAGAAAGAAATGGGCAGTAGCTGGAGTAAAATTAGGGAAGGGAGGGTGCAGGGGGAACGTCTCCCAAATGGCTGATATTAATGCATGTCATATGCTAATGGCGATGATTCAGTAACAGGAAAATACGAATGATACAAAAAAGAGAGGGTGCCCATTGGTCTTGGACAGTAGCAGGATATTCCTTTCTCCCAATCGGACAGCGGAAGTCAGAGTTCATGGATATAGAAGCACCTAAGCTGGCAGCACTGGTGGGAAAAGAAAAATAGCTTGAGAAAACTATTTTTTCAGTCAAGTATAAGGCAAGGTTGTCAGTCAGGGAGGGGAGAAGAGAAGCTTGTGCTGGGCAATGGTGAGTGCTCATTTTGAAATTAGTGGTGATAATTGGATCTGTCATATAAGCGCATGTAACATGAGTAGCTGGTCAAGTCAAGGTCTTAGGAAAGGGTTGGATGCAACAGATAAACAGGGATTAACCCATGTCTAGGGAGGGTGTGTTCGTCCTTGGCATATGCAGAGACAGACGTAGCCAGGCAGCTCATCCTGGGAACTGAAAGAAGGGGAGTGTGGTGGAAGCACAGAGAGCAGGAACAGTGCTAACACAGCTGCAGGACAGGACAGGGTTGCCAGACCACGCAGCGCCTAGCAGTCCACGCTAAGGATTTGGGTCCCGAGAAAAGTGGAGTTTCTGGGGCTAGTTAGGAGACTACTGCAGTGATGCCGAGCAATCTGACGGGAGCTGAGGATGGACAGGAGGCAACAGGGATGGTGAGAAGTATGCAAATTAAGAGCTATATTAGGAGGCAGATGGTCAGGACTTAGGTTTGGGCGGTGAAGGAAAGGGAAGAATTGAGGAGGACCCTGGGTTTCTGGGGTCCTGTCTAGAACCCCAAGATCTAGTCCCTCTCCAGCATGGACTGTACCTTCAGGCACTTGCCAAGTCTGCTTCCCACGCAGCCTACACACGGCAAGTCTCTTGAGCTGTTTATGTGCCAACCTCTAACTTCTGTGGACCCCTCACCAGCGCCTCTGTCTGGTGGCACCTGCCCTGCCCCACAGCCATGCCCAGCAAAGCAGACTCAGATTTCCTAGGAGTAGCTGCCCCACTTCTATTACCTAGAGCTCAAGACTGTATCAGCTTTTTAAAAAAATAATCCCCAAGGGCTCCCCTTTTAGATTTTCCGGTATCAAATTTCACACCTAATTTTTGGCTACAAAGACCAAAACATTGACGTGACAAAATCTTAAACCATGTCCTCCAGGGAATGGAGTCAAATGGAATTGGAAGCACCTAGAGAGAAGGCTGGGATCACACACAGTGAACACCGCAGGAGAGGAGGGGCTGGCCAGGTGGGGCCTGCACCCATCCTTTCACTCCACCTCCAAGGAATAAATTGCTCTGGTTGGTCAAGTGCAAGACAACTAATTAGGCTACAGTAACTACTGGACATGTTGCTTCCTTAGAGCATCCTGGCAGACGGTAAGTTGAATTAGTTTTCCGGGGGCCCAGCTCTTCTGCTAGCTTCATAGGCCCCAGCAAAGGCCTGCAGATGGCTGGAAGGTGGAGGCGCTCAAAAGCTGAAGGGGAGTCTCAGGCCTAGCCTGCGAGAGCTCAGCACCAGGGTTCTCAGGTGGCTCACAATGACCTTGGAGGCAGGAATCATGGGCTGGCCAGTGTCTTGCATTTGGTATGAATCTTACCTGAGGGCAGTGGGAAAGAGCAGTAGTAGTTGGTAGGGCACAATTTAAGCAGTAATATCACCTAAACCCCATTTACTGCCAACCTGGATCTATACTCTACCCATTATTTCACTTAATCCTCAAAAGATGTCCAATGAACTCAGAAAATTAAAGACAAAATTGTTTGTATTTACTCTTAGCTTAATGTTGGTAGGTACCACAAAGTGGGAGTTGTCAACCAAGTAAGAGAAATCTGTCCATTAATAGAAAAGAAATCAATTGCAAATAAAAAATTGTTAAACACTCAAAAGCAATAATAACAAAAACAATACAAAAATAAATGAGATAAGTGGGAAGCAAAAAAAAAAGATGTCTAAGCATCATCACCCTACACGTTACAGATGAGGAAACCAAGATGGGGGGTGATGTCACAGGTCTAAATGACACAGCTGAACTGGAGCACAGGTTTCTCTGACTCCAAACTCTGCTTTTTTTACTACACCAAGGCCACCTACCACCTGGAGGGAATTCCAGGTAGAGGACTGGTGTTTCTCTGACTCCCCCAGAAAAGTCTCAGTGGCTCTGCCATTCACTAGCTAAGGAAATGTCAAGTCCCCAAATGTCTGCTCCCACACTGTAAAATCGAGACTAGCAGCACGCAAAGCAGGTATGAGGGTAAAATGAGATCAGGCATTTTACTAAGAGTGCCAACTTGGGCCCTGGCAGAGTGTGTTGAAGAAGGGGGTGCAGTTGGAGCTGAGAAGCTCCCGTCCGCTAGAAGGGAACACTCATACCCCAGTTTGCCCACTCCTATAATGCCCACTCAACTTTCCCAGCTCCCATCACCCAGGCACGTTCTAGGTGGCCCTCAGAGAGAAAGAGAGAGTTGCATCTTCCACTCGATGGAATATTTGGGACTCTGATGTTGAGGAAATCCTCCATTTCTCAAGCTCTGATATTTCTCAAGGCACCTAACTCCCTGTGATAATAAACCAGAAGAGCCACTGGGAACATCCCAAGAGGACTCGGGCTGGAAAATGTTAAGACAGATGTCAGGACCGGGGAGAGCTTGGCCAGCCTGAGCCCACAATCACAGAACACTTCAATCCTTTTTCTTACTAAAGAAACGTCCATGAGGCTTAGTCCACCAAGGATATAGATAGAGGAGGGTTCCTGACTCTTGCCAAGAGGCATGGGCGGCAGTCACCAGCTCCATCCCGCCATCTTTACTGGAAGAGAATTGACACCTTTTACTGTACACACCAACATACCAGCCACTTTCCACAAACAGTACTTTTTCTTACACCTCAGAGCAACCCTGAGGAGTGGTCAGAGAGGCTGAGGCACTGAGAGATGAGGGCACAGCAGCTGTTGATGAACCAGAAAGAATGTGAACGGGGAGGAAATGGCTCCTAAAGGATTAATTTTCAATACAAATGTACCAAATGTTTCTCCGTTTTTGTTTTAAGAAAAACACCCTGTAGTATCTCCTCACGTAGGAATGACTCCCTGCAGATATAATGAGAAGAGAATTTTAGTTCAAGCTCAACATGAAACAGCAGAGTTACAACTACAATGGCAGTTTCTCAGCCGCTGCAGAACTGAGAGCCATGTCACTGGGGCTGATTCCTCTCGCCGACATCCAGATAGCCCTGTCTGAGGCTCGCAGGAATGATGCCAAAGGAAGCTCGCTTTCTCCTCTTTCTAACGGGCTGCATGGGCTGAGCTGAAGTCCCTCACAGCCACGAGCATGCAGCCTAATTACTTAACTGCATGACTGGCAAGGCTCCTTCCCAGTCATTTCAGGAGCTTTCTCAGGTAAATTACACAGCACCACATGCCAGCTACATCCACTTAGCAAAATGAGTTTATTCTCCTGAATAAAGCAATGCCGGGGCCCCACCTCACCTGGATTCCAGTAACGACGTGGCCTTCTCATTGAAGAAAGGGGCCAGCAGGTTCATAAGCCCGCCTTCCTCCAGACTCTGGTCTCCAGGGCCGCCAGGTATGTGGGCTCCATCGTAGTCTAAAATATTGGAATCTGTGTGCCTTAAATATCCATTTTTGCAGCCCCCTTTGGAATAATCCTCAGTAATCTGCAAATCAAAGTATTTGATCAAATAATGGACTCTGGCAGAGGGGAAGGGGCAGGTGGAGGAGAGAGAAAGGATAGAGACAGAGAGTAAGCAAGTACAAGTAAGGCAGAGAGAACATGAACGAGGGAGGGGAGGGAGGGATGCCACACGGTCTCTTCATGGCAGGGAGACACTCTGGCAAGAGCACAGAGATGATTAGATCAGTTTTCTCCGCTATAAAATGGGGACAGTAATGCCACCTCCCAAGGTGACTATGAGAACAAGATGAGATGACCAACTCACTTAAGTGTGTGGCTCCAGGTCTTAGCCACTACGGCATGCTTCTCCCCCTCTCCCCCATGGCCCACGCTTTGGAAGTTCTTCCTAAGAAGGGCACAGAACCCATGCCATTACCAGTGCTTTGGACACTTAGATACACTTCTGCAATGGAGCCTCCCCATTATGGAACAGAAAGCCCACTTGCTCTTTACAGATACATCCTAAGTAACGTAACTGTGATTTGCCTCATTAGGAAAGTGGAGAGTTCCTCATTCCCATGGAGATGTTATTTCCAGATCCGCCTTCTTGGGTCACGGAGGGTCCCAGAGGAGTGGTGCCAAGGAGGCATCCAGTTAGAGCCTGGCTGGGCATGTCTTGAGGTGCTGCAGTTAGCATTCTCTCCCCTCCTTTCCAAAGCTGTAAATTTCTTTACCAACCTATAAATAACTCCCTCGACTTCATTACTGCTGGTGATATGGCCATCACACCCTCTCTCCACACTTGTAAAATGATTAAGATTTTAAATGGAAGACAAGACCTACACAAATGAGCTGTTATTTATAGGGTCTTGTGTGCCCCTAATGTAGCTATTAAATCCATCTACATAAGCAACCTCCCAAGAAGGAAACGTCTAGAATACACTAATAAAAATAGTAACCGCTATCATTTACTGAGCACTTAGTACATGCATTTCTATTTAAAAATCACAACAAGTCTAACACGAAGTATTATTATCTTCATTGATGGGGAAACTCAGGCTTAGTGGCTAAGTAAGGGTTAACCAGGGTCACAGAGATACTGACTGAGAACCAAAATCAAGTCTCATTCCAAAGTCCTGCCTTTTAACGGCTTTGCTCTCCATCACTATCTACATTTTACTTATTTTTTTTTTATATTTTATTGATTTTTTTACAGAGAGGAAGAGAGAGGGATAGAGAGTTAGAAACATCGATGAGAGAGAAACATCGATCAGCTGCCTCCTGCACACCTCCCACTGGGGATGTGCCCGCAACCAAGGTACATGCCCTTGACCGGAATCGAACCTGGGACCCTTGAGTCCGCAGGCCGACGCTCTATCCACTGAGCCAAACCGGTCAGGGCACTATCTACATTTTAATGATCTCCCATTCATGACTCCATGAACTTGAACACTGAAGGCTACAAATGTCAAATCTGCAGCCTCCTATCTCCCACCACATCCCAGTCTTTAGGATCTTTTTCAAACTTGGAGAGTTTGCTCCAAATATTCAGTATCAATGTGTCTGGAGAAACATTCAATGTGGACAGAGTCAAATTCTCATTGGTGCTGGTCACTCAGGAAAGTTATTCTCCTTGTAAAGCCCTATTTTGATTTGCAAGTATATGTTTGTTTACTGTTTCATTACTGGCTCTCCCACCGAGTCAGTGACTTCTGAGAAGGAAGGGACCTAGTCTCTCAGCTCTCCACAGGCACACAGCAGGCGCTCAATACAGGTGGCATGAACAGGAAACCCAGGGGACACATCCCAGACTAGACGACTGGCTTGGGCACAGAGAGGGGTAGAGGGGATAAGGAGTTAACTGCCGTGTTCCTACCTTCTTAGTCTGCTCCAAATGCGAGTCACTCAGGGAAGTACTCTCGTCACCCTCTCCAATTCTGATCGTGTCCTCGTCTTCCTTGCCAGCCGGAAGCTACATGGTGCATGGAATGGTGTGAAAATGCAACCCAAAAAAAGATGTAGCACGAATATGTATGAATAAGTCAGTGATGACTTTTTTTTTTTTTTAATGCAAAACAAAAACAAACCAAAAAAAGAAGCAAAAACAAATGCCAAAGCCATGAAATAAAAATTAACTAAAGTTAGAGTTGCTAGTTCTGGAAATCACACACAGCTGCCTGGGACCAGGCATAATTTAAGGACCAACTCCCCAAGAAATAACTCAAGCTATTTTCCCTGCCCTTGCACGGCCCTCCCTGAGCTGCTGTAAGTGGAATATGCTGTCTGTTGTCCTGCCATTGCTGAATCTACTTTCAGATTATATAAAAGTAACAAGATTTTGGAAAATAGCTATTGATGGGATTGAAAATATCAGACAGCGAGAAAGCAGTAAATGAAATCTATGGCTTATGCACCACTGCTTCTACTTCGCACAGGGCATCGACCTCTCTTTGGAGTGTCACGCATCTGAGATGGACAGTCCCAGCAACACTGTCATTTTGCTGACAAATGTCCTCATTGCTAATAAAGAGGATCAGGCTTGCCTGATGATAACTTCATGCTTTTGAAAACGAAGGACAGTTATTTATAAAAAGTGCATAAATCCCTGATGCTTTAAAGAAGTGCAATTCCCAAAGGTTCTGCAGAATGCAGAGCAGACAGTACGAAGTTCTCAAGAGGGCCAGATCTCTGCTGTCTGGGAGAGTGAAAATTCTAATCATACAGCACCTGGATTAACCAAATAAAACATGAGAGGAAAGATGGCCATCCCCAGGGAGGGAATCAGTCACAGCTGTCTCAAAAATTATACCAAACCACATTTCACCAGAGTTAAAACCACAGACTAAGCACGGAGTCACTTGCTGGGCATGTTGAACATATGAGATGTCTAGGATTCTAGCACCATAGTTTTATTCTATGAATTTATACATTTAATCAACTACCCATAAGTCTCCAAGCCCAACTTAAAATTTTCTATTCTTCCTTTTAGAGGAAACTCTTGTTCTGGAAGAAGAAAAACAAAACACAGCAAACTAATATCAGAAAAGTCATTTTATAGAAAATATCCCAGGATTAGAATATATTTAATCTAACCACATCCAAATCTGCAATGAGGATCAAATAGAATTGATGATCACAAATCAGATCTGTACTATCAAGTAATAAGCAGACTAAGAATACATAAGCATACTTACTAGGGCATACAAGTTTCTAAATACAGGGGAGGAACCCACTCCTGCTACTGGCTTCTTCCCTCATCATTAAAACTTTCTCAGTTATATAGATCAACCAGGACTGTTAAACTTGTTAGTGAGAGTATAAAATGTTAAGCCACTATGGAAAAAATACTGGCAATTTCTTATAAAACTAGTAACCCGAATCCCACTCCTAGGTATTCATCAAGAGAACTAGAAACATGTCCACATAAAGGTTTGCATATGAATATTCATATCAGCTTTTATAACAGTATCCAAAACCCAGAAACAATCCAAATGTTCATCAATAGCAGAATGAATAAACAAACTGTAACTTAATCATATATTAGAATACTACTGAGCAATAAAAAGGAATAAACTGTTGATTCATGTAACAACATGGACAAATCTCAAAAACATGCTGAGTAAAAAAGCATTACACAAAAGAAAGCATCCTTTATGATTCTGTTTACGTAAGGAACAGTCCAGGCACAACTAATCCAGGAGAACAAGATGAGAGAAGTGGACAGGGTGAGGTGGGGATTGACTAGAAGGGCCATGATCTTGCTAGGGATTGGGGTTACACAGGTACATACATTTGTGAAAGTTAGCAAATGTAGACTTACGGTTTATTCATTTCACTGTACGCAAATTTAACCTTAAAAGAAAAAATAACTATAAAACATATTACAGTTAAAGATAAGCATGTTGGAGTACTTAGGGGAAAGTGTACTGATGTTTGTACATTAAAATGTATCAAAAAGATAAGCTGAGTGATGATGGACAGGTGGGAAATGTTAATAGTAGAATCTAGATGGTGAGACTACCCAGACTACAGTCTGCTCAAATCACTACCTTATGTCAATTCTCTCTATCTCTTCTTTTAAATCCTCACCCACAGACTTTTTTTTTTAATCTTTATTGTTGAAAGTATCGCATATCTCCTATTCCCCCCCACCCCCACCATGGCCCCTTCTAACTTGCCCCGACCCCTGGTCATATTTTTTATTAATTTTGAGAGAGAGGGGAAGGTAGAGAGAGAGAGAAAGAGAAAGAAAAATATCAGTGTACAAGAGAAACATCAATCAATTGCCTCTCATCAATATGTGCCCAAACAGGGGATCGAACCCACAACCTACACATGTGCCCTGACTAGGAATCGAAATGCAACCTTTTTGGTGCACAGACCGTCGCTCCCACCAACTGAGTCACCCAGCTGGGCCTGTATGTCAACTCTCAACTACATTTTTCGGTAATACGTAAATTAATAACCAATAAATAAATGTAAAGAAATAGGAGCAACTTCATGAGAGATTTTAAATGCACTTTAAAACAAAAGAACACCTGTGCATGGTCTTTGTGGGTGGTCTGAAGGAAAGTGCCAGGCACAGGGCAGCAACGGACTGCAGAAGCTGGAGGGAATCCACGCCACAGCAACCGTTTTGAAGATGAACCTGACCAATTGTCATCAAGGGCCTCCTACTATTTGGGCCCCTTTGTCAAATTAAAAGTTGTGGCAGGAGGGCATATAAAAATAAATGATATGCCTATGTTATACCTATATCTACTAATATTTGTACGTCAGACCTAGTAACTGCATATCTGGAAATAAAGCCTAAGAGAAAAAATCCTAAACCTAGAGAAGATTTGAGTCCAAAGGCACTCAGCAGGTAAGTTTAAAATAGTGAATCACTGAAAACAATCTCCATGTTCAGCAATAGTGAGGCAGTTGGTTAAATTTCAGTCCATTCATAAGATGCTATAACAGAACAGTGACAGGAAAAACACAAGAAACAAAACTGTATATATGTCTTGTGGGCATGCACGTGTCCATATACACAAACAGAGAAGGAAAGATGCCAAAATGCGAGTTAACTGTGAGTGTTTTAAAGTGACAGGATTATGGGGTGATTTCTTTTCTCTATTTTCCAAGCATTGGGTAATGCTGTGGGTTAATTAAATATTGGAGTTAAATATTGGAGGAAAATACTGAATTTATCACACAAACGATATTTGCCGTCGTTTTCCTCTTCTGATTCCTAGGCTCCCAGAGAGCAGGATCGGTGCCAGCTCCACTCTGCAAGCTCTGCTGCTCAGAAGAGGCGTGGACACAAGCAGGTCCAGTGTCCCTGCCTCCTCCTCACGAAGGAGGCCCACACGCCCTCCCAGGGAGCGCAGCTGCCCCTCATTGTCACCCACCCTCCCCCCGAACTCCTCCTCCCTGGGCTCACGGTTGTTGTGGGAACATCCCCCTTCCCATTGCAGGGATGACGGGAACTGTGCTACAAAGGACGAGGCGACTCATAGGGAACATCAATTTGAAGTGCAATCTGACATATTACTCAAATCTGAACCGGCTGGTATGAAGACCTCAGAGTGGGAAGAGGAAAAGGCCTCTGTTCTCCAAAGGACACAATGGGACATTTAACAGATTTTTCAAAGGACAAATGAACAAACAAACGTGCCATTTACCACTCAAATGAAGTAGGTGAAGAATGAGCTGCTTATTAAAAATGCTGCCTTGGAGAAAAGAAGCCAAGAGACTTGTTTCTCCCGAAATGAATCGCAGATATTCTTGGTTTTCAAAATGCCCTGGAGCCCTGAGGCTTAGATCAGTAACATTCCCTCTCCAAGACAGCAGATGGCCAGCACAGCTCCAATACCTTTGAGCATTTCCCGCGTGGAAGGTGGGAGGAGACAGCTAAAAGCTGACAAATCTTTCCCCAGAAATGATGGGCAATGAGACGTCCAGTGACATGACATGCCAGGCTGGTTCAAGACAACTCTGACCAAGAGGATTCCAGGGGCCCCAAACAGGCCCACCTGCATTTCAGGGTGAGAACAATTCATCTTCTGAAAAAGGCTGTCAGATGCAGGGGGTATGGCTCTTCAAGCAGAGAGCTGGGCCGAGTTAGGGGCAAAAGGGAGGAAACGACAAGCTCTCCCTCACTGTCACAACTCTGGGGCCCTCCCATGTACCCCACGGGCTGAGAACAGAGAACATCAAAGGCTACGCTTCGCAAAGATGGGCAGAGACCAGAGTCGTCAGGGTGCACACTAACGACTTGGTCCTTCCCCGGAGCAAACTAACACAATGGGCCTCTCTCCCTCGGAACACAATCCCAGGGAACTACAGGCTGCATGTACACTACCCAAATTATCTGGGTGATCTGGCAACTCTCCAGATCCCTCAGACTGCACCTCTCTTCCAGAGGTGCCATCTGCAGCACAGATCTCAGGGCCAGGCTTGGAGTCAAAGGCATCCCAATGTACCGAATGTGTCCCCGCAAACATGGCCCCAACTTGAGGAAGCCTGTGGACAGACCTGCTGACCCAAGAGGGCCCTCAAAACCCCAACCATGCCCGAGGGAATTTCTCTAGAGACTCCCCAGGACAGGCGCAGTCTTGAGAAATCTGGGGGGTTGTTATTTTTTTGTAATTAGCACATGACAAGGATGGTTTTTCTTACCTCCACTTGTTCTGTTGACTCAAGTCTGTCATCCCCCGGGAAGCCCAGGCAGGAGAGGTCAAAGATGGTCTTCTTTAGGTGCTGGTTGTCTGTATACAGTTCCTTCACGAGCTGTATGAGGTCACTGACCTAGGAGGTAGGAGGAGAGAACTGGATACCCACAAGCAGACTTCAGCTTCCCAGGGCCACACTCCTACTGAGCAGACCTTTCAGCAGCAGAGCTGTGGAGAACCAGGCAGTCTGATTCCAGGCTTCAGGCTCCCCTGGGAACAGTGAGGGGAAACACCAGCATGCCTTTCCTCTACTCCCAGAGCCAGCACTTCATGGCAGAGGTGCTGGGCAAGTGGCCTAAGCTAGGCCTCCAATTCCTCATCTGTGGAATGGGTTACTATGAGAATTGAATCAGATCATGGTCACAGTGCATTAAAGTCCCTGGTACAGTCTAATAACAGCTAACTCTACCTGTCTTGTACTTGAGGCCCTCGGGAGGAAAATGCCCGAGATGGACGTTTCTGAGACTGTCAGAGTCTTATTTTACAGCATCGCCTCCTTTGTACACTTACCTAGCAGTGTCAGTAATAATAACAGTCTTCAATTACAAAGCAATTTACAGCTACTAAAATACTCCCACAAGCTTGAGTCGATTATTCTTTTCAAAAGTCTTGAGGAGGTGGATAGTCTAGTATAATTATTCCCATTTTACAATGAAGAGCCTGGGTGGAAAGACCTTCACTGCCCAAGGTCCCACCGCTGGGGGTGCCTGGAGAACAAATGGCAGGTAACAGCCAATGTGCCTCGCCATGTGGGAAAGGGCAGCTGCCTCCACAGAGGCACAGCCAGGCCAGAGCTGCGATCCGGACACTCCCAGCCCTCTGCTCCTCCTTAAGGTACCGGTCTTGCTAGGCCGGTACATAAGCAATTGAGCAGACACCACCTTTGTTCCCAGCAAGTTTCAAATCCCAATGGCCAGAAATTTTCCAAGGACTTCTTAACAGGGTAATCATTAGCCCCTCAAATAAAGTGGGAAATCCTACCCACCCAGACTATCCATAGCAGATGTCCAACATACACCAACACATGAGTACAAACTAAACCCGATCCTCAAGTTATAATGGAAAATATAAGATATTCTGATCCTATAAACACTATGTGACACTTACTACGTGTCAACCACGTGAACAATTTCCTGCCCTTAACACAGCCACAGTAGGTACTAGCAGCAGCTATATCATCCCCACTTTCTTTACCTTCAAAAATTAAATGTTTCATGCTCCTTGCTTTACTCCTCCCACAATACTGAAATTTTTATAATTCTCCTTTCTATTTCTTACTTCTGTGCCTTACACCGGCTATTTTCCCCTTCTCTGCTAAAAAAGCCCTCTACCCAGACAA
This sequence comes from Corynorhinus townsendii, assembly GCA_026230045.1. Lineage (NCBI taxonomy): Eukaryota > Metazoa > Chordata > Mammalia > Chiroptera > Vespertilionidae > Corynorhinus > Corynorhinus townsendii. The sequence goes on along the minus strand of JAPDVU010000005.1, from coordinate 163,049,939 downwards.
ACTCCTATCCATTCTTCAAAATCCACTTCAGGCCTCACTTACACTGAGAATCTTTCTCTGATCAGGTGAGTACTCCCCAAACCCAACAGTTAACCTTTCCTTCTCTGCTACCTCCATACCCTGTACATCTGCCTATTACAGCAATTACTCCACATTGCAATTACTTATTTATAAGTCCATTCACCCTATCAGAAGGTAAGTTATTCCAAGACAGAAACTGAATCTGTCATACATGTATGATAACTTTACAATAAAACAGTCTCCTCTGAGCTCACACTTCCTATTCTTATTCTATTCTTAGAACCTTGAAATATTAAATCACTCTAACCACACCAACAATGATCAGCAGACTGAAAAACCTTTTCAGTTTTAAAAAAGAGTTTTTGATCAAACTTGAACGTTTATTCTTTCAAAAAGTATCTATGAACTCCCACTACATGTGCCAGGTACTGGAAAACCAGAGATAAATGGGGTGTTCACGGCCTAGCAGAGGAAATAGACAACACCCCGATAATTGCAGACGCGCATGCGAAGGGAATCAATGTGCCTGGTGCAAGAAGAGAGGCGAACGACCTGGGGGAAAGGTGGCCAACTCTACATGGGGGGACTAGAGAGCGTTTCCGAGAGCAGCTCGAGCTGGGCTGGTCCTTGAGCCTAAGCAGTGTATCAGACCTGGGTAGGGCTCTCCAGGTAACGCGCGTGAAGGAGCAAAGGCAAGGAGGGAGAGGAGGAGAGAAAGGGGGTTTGAGACTCATACACCTCTGATCAGGAACCCAAGAGACAACAAATAACCAAAAGAGCATTGAAAGTAATAGGCAAATACCTTTTTCTTAAGATCTTCTTGAGAAAAATGCTCCACTTGAAACCGATTGTGCTCTTCAAGGCAAATACTTAGATAAGATGTTTGATCACTATAAAATGAAAATGGTTCTTCGGCTGGAAAGAAAACAAAGTGGCAGGAGGTGAAAAAGAAAATCAGAAATAGATCCTTCCAAGATCAGTCCCAGTGCAATCCATCTCTGGCAGTTTGATTGGGTAGGGGTGGGGACAGAGGGACAGAAGTACCCATAGGGAGTCTAAGCTTTGGAGCAAAAGTAATTTTCCCTTCTTTCTCTACGGGCTGATGTCTCAAACTGTGGTTTCATCGTGGGCTGCAGAAGCTTTCACTGTAGCCAATTCTGAATTATAATTTGCATATCAAGTGTTGTGCCTGAGTGGCACAAGAAAATGGTGATTTCAGTTTAAAAGAGGGAATGATTCTATTTAGGTGAGAATACAGGAAAATTAGATGTGACCTTCAAGGGTAGAACTCAAGGGAAATAAATACCTAATGTATTTTTTACTGACCCCAGAGCCTCCATGGTAGCAAGCATACCCCGTACAGAAAATGCCTGCTAGATCTCAGATATGAGAGTCGAGTCACCTACATAAGGCCCGCTTCCTCTGCAGCAGCCATCTTCAACCAGTGTTCCGCAAGAATGTTTAAAACATGCAATACCTGACTATGTAGTCAGGGGCACTGGCCTCTTTCCCCTTAGATTGTCAAATAAAAAAATGACAACAGCCAACACAACAATAGCCGGCCAGTGGTGTGAATAAACCAAAATTAGACCCTTTTGTTGTTGTTGTTAGATCAGCAAAAAAATACATTTTTTGGTGTGCTGCAGAATGTTAGCAGTTAGTTTATGTGCCGTGAGATGAAAAAGGCTGAAAATTGCTGCTCTGCAGCAAAGGTCACATTCTAATAGGGAGGGAAGGCGCAGGGAAGGGGCAGGCTGTTTACTGAGTGAGGCATATCCACAAACATGACCTCATTTAACACACGCGGGTAAGAGCTGCTACACTTAATGCACTAGGAAGAGCTGCACTTCAAAGGAAGATGTCCTGGCTCACATCTGGGTAAACCAAGTCCCACTCCACCCCTGAGCCTCATTTCTTCATCTGTAAAATAAAGTCAATACCTACTCTACCTACCGGGATGACTGTCAGGATCAGGGGTGAGAAGTTAATTGCCTGGCACTGTGCCTTGTACAAAGCAGTTGCTCAAGAAATGTTAAGCCCACCACTATTACCAATTTATACCACACATGCCAGGCTAGAGATACAGAAAGGGAGGAGATTCCAAGCCAGACGCTAAGGGGCTCAGGTTCTAGGAAGGGAGAGGGCCAAACATTACTGTGAGAAGCACAGCAATACAAGAACCACATGACCCTCATCTTGCAGCCCTCCCTAAATGCGCCACTGTGGTCACGATGACGCAAAAGGCAGTGTGGATATGAAGCAGCGATCTCGCCCTCACGTGTCTGTAGTCCGGGCTCTGCATAGGGTGCTGTGGAAGGCAGAGCCCGGACGCTCTGGGCAGCCAGGGCTGTTATAAGGGGTACTGTAAGGTTCCAAGGTTACCTGGAACTAGAAGTGTCAAATGCTACAGAACCCAGGAGAGGCAGAGGGAAGCAGTCCTGCAGCAGAGCTCTGCGGAATTCACACCATTTGCTGGGTCTTCCACTATGAAGACCGAAGCCAGGCGGCTACAGACTGGGCGAGAAAACACTGACATCCCCACAAAAAAGGACCCGTAGATGAAATCCTGTGGGTGACTCATGTCCCAATGGAGTTTGGGACTCTCTTAGAGTCCAGTCCCAGTCCTCCAAGTGGAAAAACCAAAGGGAAATAAATACAAGAGTGTGTACCTTCCCGCCTCCGTATCTCACTGATCTGCTCCTCCAGCGTCTTTTGCAGATTCCGATAGGTGAGCACATCCCACTCCAGCTGCTTCCGCAGCGCAAGGATGCTGTTTAACTCAGCCTGCAGGTTGCTGACACTTGGTAAAACAAGACAACAGAAATTAAAAAACAGACCCGTTTGCGCTTTAAGACGCAAAACCCTGCCAGCCTTCCCTTTGATTTTTATGTCTTTTGTGGTTGTTTCTGGTTATAAAAGTAAATATGTTTGTTATAGGAATTGTAAAATATAAGACAAAAGAATAAAGAAAACAAAAATTACCATGATCCCACTACCAATTAACATTTGACAGACTGTATTTCCTCCCAATCTTTCCCCCCTGAGTATTATTACAAGGTTGAAATGGATGTACAATGCTAGGTTGTATGTTCCTCACTTAAATATTCCCCTACACATTTGGAAGTTGTTTGCAAACATCAATTTTTGACTCTGTATCATTAACTCCTCCCCTATTGGTGCACATTGGGATTACTTCCAGGTTTTTGCTACAGATGGAAATAAGTGAAAACAGTTTAATTCTGCAGAATGTCTCTGTTGGGGAATGCCTGTGAGGGCTTGGGTATAAAAAGGGAGGCTCTCCGGAGCCTGATGTCACCTGGCACCCAGGCTTCCGAAGAGAGGAGACAAGAGAGAATGTTTGTTGTATCACTCCAAAAAAAGGTGGAATAGGGCAGTGGTCGGCAAACTGCGGCTCGCGAGCCACATGCGGCTCTTTGGCCCCTTGAGTGTGGCTCTTCCACAAAATACCACTGCGGGCGCGCACGTACAGTGCGATTGAAACTTCATGGCCCATGCGCAGAAGTCGGTTTTCGGCTCTCAAAAGAAATGTCAATCGCTGTACTGTTGATATTTGGCTCTGTTGACTAATGAGTTTGCCGACCACTGGTAAAGGGTAAGGGTGAGGAACAGGAATGAAGAGAGAAAAATAAAGAACAAAGCAAGTCAATAAAAAGAGGGAGGGAAGGACCAATTTAAAGACCAACAGAACTCCATGGTGGTGCGTCAGTCCCTCCCAAATACATGGTGGAATGGGTTCTTATCTTAGGAGGGGGAGCCAAGTATGACATCAGGGTCACTGTGACACAGTGCTAAGCTACAGAGAGAGCAACCTGGAACTCAGAGGAGGCCATGAAAATGCACACCTCCCAGAACTGGCATTGACCTTGGGGAGGACTGTCCAACAGAATCCCTCTGACGATGGAAATGTTCGGTATCTGCACTATCTAATACAGCAGCCACTAGCTAAAAGCACCTACAGAGCATTTAAACTGTGACTAGCATACCAAAGAACTAAATGCCTAATTTTTTTAATTTAAATTTAAATAGTCACATGGCTAGTGGCTACTAATTGGACCATGCATGTCCACAGGAAGGACTGTGATCCTACTGCTGTGCACACGGCAGGGGTCCAAACCAGGACACCAGCTCTCAGAGGAACAGAGACCCCAGCCAAAACCTGAGTAACATAAACAGCGCTTCACTGAACTCGGTGCCTAACCTTGTTCCACGCTCAGGTTAGTTTCTTAAGGCAAGTTGCCAGCAGTGCAGTGACAGTCAAACTATATGAACATTTCTCACGACCACCAAAACACACTAACACGTGAGAAAGCCTCCTTTTTCAGACACCAAGTAATATATCACTCCCTATCCAGCATCTGACCTTGCGTTCCCTAAGAGTGTCCATCACCACTTTGGAATTGTCTATGTGGCTTTTTCTAGGAAGAGGGCCCATAAGCTTTCAAGAGACTTTTAAAAAGGGGTCCACACCCCAAAACAGAGACAAGCTATTGCTCTAAGTATATGTGCTGCAGACTCAAGCCCTACTTCTCCTTCACAGCTTTCTTCCAGCTCCATCCACCGGACTGCACACATAAATCAACATATACTGGAAGGAAAATAAACCATTATGTCTAATCTTCTATGCTCACTGCTTTGATGATGGCTCATTGTGAAAGCCGTCTTCTTGCAAAGCAAGGGGTCCTACCAGCAACTTGCACCTACTTCCATTTCAAGACAATCATAATGACCAATTTGTAAGGCTGATGGAAAACCTTCCAGAGTGTCACGGCGCAGCACTCGCTTGGATACAGCTGGGCTGCAGACACATTTAACCAGGGAAAAAGAAAAAAAGAGATTGCTTTAGCAAAGCTCGTGCGATTAGGGCTGGGAAAGCTAACTGCTTCACTTCCTCTTCCATTCGCTGCTGCGCCCCTGTCCATTACTTATGTTTCCCCAACTCCAGAGTCTTTCCAAGGTGCAGAGATTTGGTGGAACAAAAGAAGCAAAGGAAGCAAAAGCCCTGTGCATTCCTCTCTCTGGAACGTGGTAGGGGAAAGAGGCAGAAATGAGCAGTAGAGACCCAAGCACCAAAAGGCAACCACCAACAGCTAGCTCCATGACTTCAGGCCTTAGTCCTAATTTCCTTCTCTGTAAAATGGGGTTGTATCTTTCCTTGAAGATTGTTTTGAGGATTAAATTAGGTGTTATATGGGAAAGAACACAGCATAGTGCCTAACACATACTAAATACTCAACACATTATTTCCTTCCTCCACATATCCTAAAAAACTCCCCCAAAAAGATAACATTTATAAGCCAAATGTCTGATTCTCATGAGTTACATCAGTGATTCTCATATGGAAACAATTTTGGCACCCAGGGAACAAGCGGCAATATCTGCAGACACTGATAGTTGTCACAACTGGGGTGTGGAAGGGAGCTACCGGCATGTAGTGGAGAGAGTCAGACATGTTGCTAAATGAGACAATGCACAGGATAGCCCCTCCTAACAAAAAATTACCCAGCCTCAAATCCCAATAGTGCTAAGGGTGAGAAAGCTGAGTCACAGGGCAATGAAAACTGTCCGAGTTCTCAAGATGAGAGGCGTCTCAGGAAGGGCAGAGGCTCGGGAGCCAGGGAGGTCTGAGCTTGGTCGTTCCAAGCTGTAGACACCTGGACAATACCCTGACTACCTCCAAGAACTGACTTCCACCCCTTGCCCCATCTAGTCCCACCCCAGCCCCAACCAGGAAGCCTCGGCAATCTTGTTCCACAGTATCCCTGCCCACTTCCTCTGCTTCTGTGCTGCTTTGAAATAAACTCCAGACATAATTCCTTTCACCTGTTACTATCTCAGTTCATAGAAAGATGATTTCTTACTATGAGAAATCACTGAGGCCTCCCCTATATTTATAGATGGGCAAACAGTGGCCCCGGGCAGGCCACTTGCCTATGGACACAGAACGAGGGCTCCGACAAGACCTCTAGCCTGTTATCAACTCTGCTCACCACACTCCCAGGCACCAAATCATCCCAGCAATTCTGTAAAGACACAAGTTGCTTGAGTGAGTTGTGCGGTTCTGTCACTCATCATCCATGTGACTTTGGACAAGTCACTTAACCTCTCATGGAAAATGGCTTTATGGAAAACAGAAGTAACAGTATTATTTACTTTATAGAACTGCTATGAGGATCACTGGAGATAATACATAGACACACTTTCTAAATAAAAATCTGAGTGATAATCCTAAATTTGTTGTCAAGAGTCAGACAATTCTTGGTAGAAAATGGGTATATCTGACTTAAACAAGGCAGTCCACCCAAGCACTTTGAGCTCCCGAGGCAAACTTTGCTGCCTCAGAAACAACAAGCACTTATTCAAGTAAGTGCTCACACTTACGTATGTGTGATGTCCAAACAGAAACCCTTACCTGTCTGAGTCCTGCAGAGATTTCACCAGGTGGGCATAGATGTTCTGCTCTTTCTTTAAGACCTGAATCAGCTCTTCATATTCTAACTGTTGCTTTTCCTGGAAATGACAATGGATATCTGACATTAAGAGAAGGATTTTAAAAGAGCACGTCCTTATATTATGCAAACCTAAGTGGCTGCTTCTGGTTTCTAAATCCAAACAAAGGTGATCGCCAGTGCCGGGCTCTGGATCAGGCCATGGTCAGTGAGCACCACCTGCAGGAGGAGTGGGGAAGGACTGGCCATCACTTACCTCAGAATAAAGTGGAGCTGTGCTCCCAACACTCAATAGCTGTCACAGAGAACCATCATAGTTACTCTATTTGCCCATCATAAAATAGCCGCCCCTCAGAGCTTCTGGTTATTATTTTCACAACACTATACAGAATGCCTTTCCACACTGCTCTTGTTCAAAAAATAAATAAATTTCTAAACCCAAACCTGACAAGTATTAGGAGTAAGGGACTTACATTCAAGTAGAAGAGGTCAAGTGAGTCGTGCTTTACTGGCATACGAACAGAGCGATGCTACAGAGACCTGACGGGGAGCTCTGCACCTAGCAGCTACGTAACCCAGGTAACTAGTTAACAAATCTCTATGAGCTTTAGTCTCCTCATTTATGCACTGGGGATGTAATTTTGTGAATTAGCCTTTACAAATGTGAATTTTTATTTTATTGATTTTTTTAGAGAGAAGAAGGGGGGAGAGAAGGAGAAACATCCATTCATTGTTCCATTTATTTATGTATTCATTAGCTGATTCTTGAATGTGCTCTGACCAGGATCAAACCCACAACCTTTTTGTATCGAGACAACACTCTAACCAACTGAGTTACCCAGCCAGGGCACTATGAATTTATTTTTAAGGTTCAAATTTTGTCTCTGCCACTTACCAGTTCCCAAGGAGGTTATTTACTAAAGCCTTGGTATTCCATCTGTAAATGGTAGACAATAACCACCACCTCAAGGAGTTATAGAGCAGATAAAGTTAAATGTGTACTATAAGGGGTCCCGAGAGAAATCGCCAGTGCCAGTATTGGGGCAAGAAAATCAAGGATAATACAATTTTGTTATGCCAGAAAAGATTTAATTGCTTAAACAACGATGCAGTGTGTTTCCAGAAGGACAAAGGAGCCAGTTTGAAAAGGCCATGTCTGGCCCTGGCCTGGATGGCTCAGTTGGTTGGGTATCATCCCATGCACTGAAAGGTTGCCAGTTCATTCCTGGTCAGGGCACATGCCTGGGTTGTGAGCTTGATCCCTGTAGATGGCACGCAAGAGGCAGCCAAACAATGCTTCGACATTCCTCTCTCTCTTTCCCTCTCCCTTCCTCTCTTAAAAAAACAAACAAAACAAAAACAAATGAGGCACTCTTCCTCCTGGGAGCATGCCTGTGCCTTTTCCTTTGCTTTTGCCTTCCCCTTCCTCTTCTCCCTCCCTCCCCCTCTCCCGCCCTGCCCCGGTATGTTACCATTAGCTTCCTCACCCCTAAGCGCCAAGGGCCCTTGCTTTACCTCCATAACTTTTTCCTAAGGCCATTTCTTCTAGGAATTACTTTTTCTACCTCTGTGATTTATCAAAAAAAAAAAAAAAAAGTTCTCTTAAAGTTAAAAAGAAATCAATAAAAAAATTTATTTTTTAAGAAAAGGCCAACTCTGGAATAATTTGAGCATCAAAATAAATAACAGTAGTAACATTATAACCTATTGAATAAAATATGACTTCTTGAGTCCATATTGATATGAATAAATGAATAAATGGGAAGAAGAGTGCGTTTTTCTTTAAAGCAGAACAACAACTAACAAATGTAGAAGGAATGATGGCATTAGAAAACTCATCATTTGCCAACCATCGTGGGAATTAATAATTCAGCCAAGAAACATAAAAGGAAACTAGTGGGTGAAAGTTTGAAGATCAAGGTATTTACATAAATTCAGAACACCCCTCCCCCCCCCCACAAACACACACACAAATACTTGTTAATTACAAATGAAAATAACTATAGCTGAGACACCTGGCAGACACCATCTTCATAAAGTTATCAAAGTCAGTGTGGCCAGTAACAGGACAAATCGAAATCATGTGCCATCGGACGGAAACAATGAGAACACAGCATCACACCTGTGATATTCCTGCCAAAGATGCCTAGCCACCTGTTTATCGACCTGAGAGCTCCTTGTGGGCAGCACAGTGCCTGGCACAGATCAAATGCTGCCACAATACTTGCAGACCTGATGATTAAATAACTAAGAGGCAACACAGGGACCCATAGGAATCTTCAGAGCACAGTCTTCTGGGTATTTTGCATAATGGCGTCGGAGTGAGTCAACGTCTTCCTAGAAGCAAAATGTTCACCCTTGCTAAATAAATGAACTCTTTGGAGCCATTTGGGTCCCATTTCACCCATCACCTATTCCCTTGCATTGAATCATGACCCATTAGAAAGAGCTGACAAACCAATGGGTCTCCTCAGCATAGAAGCAGAGGGGTGCCAGGAGGGCAGTAAGGAGAGGCACCTCTGAGCAGGAGCAACCTCCACGCTGTCCCTCCAAACAAGAAACAACCCAGACAGGAGACCACTCATCCCACAGGAGACACGATCACCACGCATCTACTGGGTCTGACTCTGCAGTTGGTTCTCTGCAGCCCAAGACCACCCAACCAGCTCACCACCATCCCCTTGGCCCATCTGAGAACTGTCCCTAAAACACAGGGATGAGAGAGGGAAGACCCCTCTCTGCTCTGCGAGCCAGACCCTGGGTCCTCACGAAACTAGTATGATTCTCTCCAGGGATTCAGAAATGTAAACTGAAACATCATCAGTCTGAGAGTTGCTAGGTGTGACTCAGGTCAAAGACAGAGTCCTAACCCTGGCCAGTGTTGCTCACTAGTTAGAGCATTGCCCTGCAAACTAGAGGGTCGAGGGTTAGATTCCCAGTTGCAGGTGGGTGGGTGGGCGTGCAGGAGGCAACCAACTGATATGACTCTCTCACATTGATGTTTCTCTCTCTCTCTCCTTTCCTCCCTCCCTTCTTTCCACTCTCTAAAAATCAATGGAAAAAATATCCTCAGGTAAGGATTACCTAAAAAACAACAACAGACAGAGCCCTAGGGTGAAGCTTCTGCTGTCCATGGGCCTGCAGCAGGTTCACTCTCCCCCAGGCATGGCTGCTGGGCTCTCCCCTGGCATCTGCAACAGCCTCCTTATGCTACCAGTAAACACTCCAGTTCACTGCTATTTTGCTCAAACTACTCAATGCTGTATTCTGTTACTGGCAACCAAAAGAACCTTAACTAATACACTACATTATTTCTAATCCTCTCAGGAAATTAGCATGGAATTCTCCATTTTACAGATTAGGAAGGTGAGTTCCAGAGAGATTGAGAGACCTGACCCAAGTCACAGAGCTAATAAGTAGCAGAACTGACATTCCAACACCAAAGCTGGGCATTTTCTACTCTACCCCAGCTTCCTTAATGACATGAAGGAAACACAGGCAAGGCGTTGACCACTATCTGAAGAGATATGTAACAAGAGGACTTCATGGCTCACTTCTTGATAACGAGGGCAATTTAGTGCCTGGAAGATGGGTGGTGTCTATGTTGGTATGACACAGCCCTGCAATAAAGGTATTTAATACTCAGGAACTTCAGCAGCGATGTTCCGAACATGTCAACAGCCAGGATCTAAAAATCTCTGGCTGCTGCAAGTTTAATATGGTCAGTGGTTTTACTCTCTGTTCTTCAATTCCCTGAGCATCCAGCATTCTCAGGATCACACAATAATTAGAAGGGAAACAGACTGCCCAGAGTAGATGGGGACATCATTACAGCCTCAAGTTCTTTGTAGAAATGGGAAGAGGATAAAACCTAAATTAACACAAAATGGCCAAGAACATAGCAGAAGAAATCCACATTTTCTACAAAGAAAGAACTGCAATCTGAAAAGTATACCTTTTGGGGGTTGGGGGAGGGAGGGGGCGCTATAGCTTCAGTTGGGATTTCTTAAACTGACACCTAGAAATTTACAATTCCTAAATGATAACTTATAAATCCTTATCCACAATTTGAAATTATTCTTACAGAACAGAATTAAAGACTTTGCTAAAATACTTAGGCATTTTGCAAATAATTTAAACATCAGGTTCTAAATATAAGGGAAATGCCCATGAAATGACTTTATACTTGTGGTTATATGAAAGTACAAACACCAAAAAAAACTAAACACGGAGTGGTGCAGATCATCCAACTCAGCCTATTCACTAGATTCATGAACATGTTATTCAACATTTACATACTTTTTACATGACTAAAACATGATGCAAAATAGCAAAATTTAACTAAATGTGTCCATCTAGAACACCTGATGGGGTGCTATCTTGTTTCAAAACAGACTGTACCTTAGACAGGTTAGAGTGTATCCTAATACCCAACTAAATTTGGTCAAAATAAAATAACTATACGTAGGTTAGAATTACAAAATGTCAGTCCTGTGAGGTTTAGTTATCAGACTTACCCAACAAAGTGACACAGCCAAGAGAGGAATCCAGGCCTGCAGACCTCTGGCCTGGCTCTAGTGCTCCTCACTGGTCTATGCTGACACTCTTATTCCAAAGACACAGAAATATGCAAATCCACAAATGGTCAAAGTTAAGAAAGAGCTCCTACTGTTCAGCCAATGATGCCCTCTGGACCGGGACTGATACTGAGCTGATACTCAGTGCAATGGCTAGTACTGATGCTAAAATACTGAAGTACTTCTACACCAATTTAAAATAGCCCCTGATCTGCCCTAACCGGTTTGGCTCAGTGGATAGAGTGTCGGCCTGTGGACTGAAGGGTCCCAGGTTCGATTCTGGTCAAGGGCATGTACCTTGGTCGCGGGCAAATCCCCAGTAGGAGGTGTGCAGGAGGCAGCTAGCTGATCGATGTTTCTAACTCTCTATCCTTCTCCCTTCCTCTCTGTAAAAAAGATCAATAAAATATATATATAAAATAAAATAGCCCCTGATCCATCCACCCCAACTAGCCCAGCTGTTCTGGCCCTGCCTGTAGACTCCTAGGGATCTCTCCAAGACCCAGTAACTACAGATTGGTCCCTGGCACACGAGCAGGCCTCCAGGACCCTGATCCAGCCCGACCGCCTGAATCTATTCCCATAGCTGGGCCCATCCTGCACCAGTTAATTATTTTGAGAATCACCCTTTGCAAAAGCACACATCATGATCAGAGCCATTCATCAGAGAACTAATTTGCATAGGAGTCTGTCCTAAATGTATGAACTTAATTAAAGTCAAGTTTCAAAACTTGAACTCCTTTCCTTTCCCATATCTGGCTGCCAAGTTGCATTTCATTCAAGCTGGGGTCAGAATACTATCTACATATCTCTCATAAAGCAACAGTCATTTCTTCACTCAACGAGCACTTACTGAGCCAGCCAATGGGCTAGATGTTGGGGTTCAACACGAATGTCAGTTCTCTACCCTCTGAGGTGCCTGCCCATGGTGCACGGGGGCTCGAGTGAGGGGAAAGCAGAAAGGTGGATCCTGTAATGCCAACACAAGAACTAAGTGCGAGGATGGATGGGCGTGCACAGTGCTGTGCCCCAGAGAGGAAGAGTGGGTTCAGGGGAGGGGCCACAGAGGTGGTGACACCAGAGGGCCATTAGAGATGCCCAGGAGTCACCAGGTAAACAAGGAAGAAAAAGGCATTCCAGGGGATGGAACAACGCCTGCAAAGGTGGCGCTTTCAGGAACCTGCAAGAAGTTGGCTGTTGTTAGTGATGAGAAGGAATGAAAGAAACTGGGACTGGAAAGAATGCTTGGGACCAGATAAGGAAGGGCTACTGTGCCCTTTTTCATGTGTGTTTGATCAGGAAAATGTTCTTAACACTTGAGATTACCTAGTTCTTGAGAGGTGAACCCCCCAGAGCAAACATGAGGCTCATCTTTTAACGAGCCACAATTTCTGTTTCCTGTGCAGTGCAAACACTAATGCTCAGCTGCGGGATACTAATCTATAAGTTAGACTCACAGCCCCTCTTCTTACTGTTGTAAGCTCAACTAGCATCAAAAAGGCATCTGCGGCTTTCTAGATCAAAGGAATTACCAAATATGTGCCGGAAAAGAATATGAATTCGCATGTGAACGTCCCGTTTCAGGCACGCTCACCTCCGAGAAGATGCTTCTGCTGCCTGGTGACTGCTGAGAGGAGCACTTCTCTGTTATTAAGTCTTCACTCCTGAACTTGAGATCCTCCACAGTCATTAAATAACGATTTTGCTGTCCTGCTTCTGAATCTTTGCCACTGAATTTCTAAAGAAACAAAACAAATCATAAGGATGTTTTCATCAAAAAATAAATTAAGAGATTATCCCCTGCTCTTTAAGGAAAGATACTTTTTTTTTTTCACAATGTCCTCTAAGGAAATTCCATCATCCCCAAATACTGGCAATTACAAAACTGTAATGCACCCCATTTGTGTGTTACTACAGCTGGAAGTCAGATGCCAGCATGGTGGTGGTCCTTACAAATCTTCATTCTGCCACCACTGAGACAGCCTCCCAGCAGGTGTGGAGAGCAAAGCCCAGGCTCTGGTCCCAGGGGGCTGGGTTCCAATCCTGAGTCCCCCTGACCAGTGTGACCCCCGGCTCTGTTTCCCATGCTACGGGGTTACTGCAGTGATTAGGGAGATTGTATATCACAACCACCAAAGGGCAGTATCTCTTGAAATATTACAAATTTGATAAAACTTGAATCACCCATATCTGTGAGGAGATTTGACTTCCAGGAAGAAAAAGGCAAGCCTGCAAACACTGCTTTGGGGTCTGGTCACACATCTAAAGCTCCTTCATGCTGATGCACAATGCAGTTCCCCCACCCCGACCCCTGCAGAAGAGGTGACATGCAACAACACGGCAGAACTAGAGACCGTTTCTCCGGTCTTGTGTCCAAGTTCAAGCATAGAATCTAGACCTACCTACTTAACACCTGGTAACCCCTGAACTAGGTTTCCACACTCTGTCAGAATTTCAGGGCAAGAACCACATCTTATTCCCTAGCCTATCAGAATTAATTCATCATGTCAAGCTTGTCAGAAAAATTAGGTGAACATACACCAAAAAGCAGCAGAGACAAATTTTTATAAAAACCCACTGACCTGTAACAGGAAGAACTAGGAATCAAATAGCCCACACTGATTTCTAGAATTGCCATCATACTGTTGTGCTTGTGTTACACGTTTATCTTTATTTTTTTTTTAAGTCCAATTATACATATACTAGAGGCCCGGTGCACAGATTCGTGCATGGGTGGGGTCCCTCAGGCTGGCCTGCACCCTCTCGCAATCCGGGACCCCTCGGGTGATGTCAGACTGTCGGTTTCGGCCCCATCCCCAAGGGATGTAGCAGTGCTGAAGTGGCGGTGGCCCGGGAGGAGCCCAAGCTGGGGCCAGGCATCGTGCTGCTCCCGCTCATCCCGGTCCCGCTGTGCCTGCCACCACCCACAAGGGAGCGCTGCCGCTGAGTCATAAGAGGCTCCTGCCACCGCAGTGTGCTCACCAGCAGTGAGCCCGGCTTCTGGCTGAGCCACACTCCCGCTGTGGGAGCACACTGACCACCAGGGGGCAGCTACTGCATTGAGTGTCTGCCCTCTGATGGTCAGTGTGCATCATAGCGACTGCTCAACCAGTCAAGTAGACCTATCGTAATGGTCGCTTAGCTTTTATATATATAGATATTAATAGTACTGTGAAGCTTAAATAGAAAACAGTCGCCTCCACCTCTCCACTTCTCAGCTTAGTCCCACTCCCAGAAAAAAACAACTTGCAACTCTATAGCTATTTTGTGTTATTTACGTCCACATTTCTATATTAGACTCCTATTCCCACATTTCTTGACTTTTTAGGGTTAGATTTTATCTATTGGCTCCTATCAAAGAAGTCTTAAAATTTAGCTCTTATATCATCTGCCCCCCACACAATTTTCCTAATAGTTATATTATAATTTTAGTAAATCAATATTCCACATTTACAGTATGGCCATGCAAATACTGTTTATGGCTCAGCCCTACATATTGAGTTCCATGATTACATTTCCTTTCCTTTTCAGTTCTTTACTTTTTGTGGAATCAGTAACAACTGCTTTGTTCTGTTTGTCTACTTAGTTCATAAAACTAAATCATGCACTTAATGTTAATTTACCTCCAAACTCTCTAAAAGAACTTAAAAATTCTTCTAGATAGAGTCAGATACTCCAGGTAAGTGATATTCCATTTCCGTTTCTCTGAGAAATTTTAACTTAAGTTCCCTCAACAGCTCAAATCTGGGCTCCTACATCTCAGCCATCCGCCTGGGGCTTCACATCCCAGGTGAATTCCTTACTTTCTGGATTCCATGCTTCCTTTTGGTCACTTCCTCATTTAACACCATCCTCCAGACGTCTCCTGCAAGGAGTCCATGGGAGGCAGATGATTTCAGACACCAAACATCTGGAAATGCCTTTACTCTGCCCTCACTCTTGCTAACAGCTCTGTGAGCACAGAATGCTGGACTAGAAACCACTCTTTCTGCTCTGGATGGTTTGACTCATTGGGAGAGCATTGGCCCGAGGACCGAAGGGTTGTGGGTTTGATTCCTGGTCAAGGGTACATACCTCAGTTGCAGGTTCAATTGCCTCACAGGGGAGGCAACCAATCGATGTGTCTCTGTGTCTCTCTCACGTTAATGTCTCTCTGTCTCTGTCTCTCCCCCCCCCCCTCTTCTTCCCTTCCACTCTCTCTAAAAATCAATGGGGAAAAATATATCCTCAGGTGAGGATTAAAAAAAGGAAAAGTAAAAAGAAATCACTCTTCCTCAATAATCTGAAAATACTGCTCTCCCATCTTCTGGCTTCGTGTTCCAGTTGAGAATTCTGTAATTTTGAGGACTTTGTATGTCACCCGTATTGTCCTCTCTGGAAGCTTTTCGGATGCTCGCTTTACCTCTGTGTTCTGACATTTCACAAAGACATGCCTTGAGCTACAGGTCTTTATCATCCATTGTGCCAGAAACAGAGCAGGCCCATTCAATGCACAGCTATCTGTCCTTCCATTTTGGAAATTTTCTATTACTTTGAAAATTTTCTTTCCTCTGCTTTACCTGTTTGTTCTTTCTGGAACTTCTCAGTCATATATTGGAGCTCTTCAATCAAGGCTCCAATTTCCTCTTTTCTCTCCCATTTGCTGCAAAACTTGCTCTTTATCTTCCAACTTTTCTAATTCTTCTATTACACTTTTTATATCTATACCAGTTTCCAATAGGTTGCCCTTCTTTTCCAAATATCTTTACCAGAGCCTGATCTCACTTATTATCTAAACATGTTAGCGTTGAGTTTGTCACGCTAGTTTTCTTCCCATCCTCCACTGCTTCTGTCTCCTCTATGTAGCTTTGTTCTGTCTGTTTGGCCTTTGTCTTTCCTCTGAGACACTTCTCTCCTGTCTGATGAACTCCAGCCTCCAAGCAGGTTTCAGTGTACATGTAAGCACTCAAGCTCTGTGAGTGCGGAAAGATCCATCGCTGGCAGCCTCTCGATGGGGACTTGGCTGTTCTGTCAGAGGACCCCCACTATCAGCACCTTTCCATCTTTCCCCTTTCAGAAGAGCCCACAGCTGGGTACACACACGTCTGCTCCCTCCACTCTGCTTTCAGATGCACCCAGTGACCCCCGGACCAGCTCCCCAGAGAGTGAAGCTCCCATTTCCAATTAGTGAAGAAAAGAGGTCACCGAACTGCCCAGTGTTCCAGTCCCTCTCCTGTTTACTAAGACACCAGGTACCTGCACTGCCTGCTGAGCCTTCTGGGTTCTGTAGGGTAAACCAGCTTGCTTCTTCTTAGCTTTTCATCCCAAAGCACGTAGCAGCAATGTGGAGAAAGCGGAAGCCCACGTAGCTAACACCTGTACATTCATTTATTATCCAGACAACGACCTGCTGTTGCACACTCCCCTCCTCCTAGGCCTGAGGGTTTATACCTTTTTACCCCTCAACTGCCATGTTAACGAGGCTTCAGCAGGAAGCAGAGTTAAATACCCATCATGGTCCCTATAAGTCTGAGTTGAATGAAACATGATCAGCCCTAACCAGTTTGGCTCAGTGGATAGAGCATCGGCCTGCGGACTGAAGGGTCCCAGGTTCGATTCCAGTCAAGGGCATGTACCTTAGTTGCAGGCACATCCTCAGTAGGGGGTGTGCAGGAGGCAGCCGATCGATGGTTCTCTCCCATCGATGTTTCTAACTCTCTATCCCTCTCCCTTCCTCTCTGTAAAAAAAATCAATAAAATATATTACAAAAAAAGAAACATAACCAAACAAGAAGGGTCTTCCAAGACAAAAAGTACAGCAGAGTGAAAGGGCACAGCACGAATGAGGAACAGCAAGCACCTGCTGAAGACATACTCAGGGAAGCAGGGGGGCACCAGAGCAAAACAGGTCAGGGCCTGAATCGGATCCGCCACTTACCAGCCATGTGACCCAGGATAAGTTCCTTCCCTTTGCGGAGCTTCCATTTCTCCAAACTTACCTCCCCGGTGCCTGAGGCCCAAATGATAGAAAGAAAGCTCTGAAGTGCTCTGATATATAGCAATGAAGGCTAAAATCATTTTTACCAAACGTGTTTTTATATAAATGTTCATGCGAAAGAGTCTAAAGACACCTACCCCAAGTTGAAATCTAAATACAAAAGAAAGATACCTGAGGCAACAAGTCCTTGTCCTTTGGATCGGTACTTTCTGTTAGACGGCTGATCACCTGCTCTTGACCGTGTAATTTTTTATTACTTTC
Organism: Corynorhinus townsendii; assembly: GCA_026230045.1. Taxonomy (NCBI): domain Eukaryota; kingdom Metazoa; phylum Chordata; class Mammalia; order Chiroptera; family Vespertilionidae; genus Corynorhinus; species Corynorhinus townsendii. The sequence goes on along the minus strand of JAPDVU010000005.1, from coordinate 163,032,636 downwards.
ACTCAAAAGACTCTTATAATGGTTCTCTACTGCTTTCTCTCTTTCATTCACTTCGTTGCGTAATTTTTCAACTTCATTTCTAAGGTCCTGCCAGAAGGAAAAGAAAAAAGTGGAATTTACTTGACAAAAATAAGCAAACCAGTAGATGTATTTAACAAATGTATACTTCCTTTTCATTTAAAGTCTTACAAAATCCAACTTTAAGAATAATCTGAAATTTGGAAAAAGCACAGATGTTATCACATTATTTATAGTACTGAAAAACCGGAAAGAAACTAAATATCTACCAGTAAGGAATTATAAAAAAAGTGATGGTTTGAAAAAATGCACAATTATCAATAAAAGCAAACCAGGATAGCCTGGCCAGTGTGGTTCACTGGTTGGGCATCGACACCTGGGTCAGGGCACATGGCCGGGTTGTGGGCACAATCCCCAGGAGGGGGTGTGCAGGAGGCAGCCAACCAATGATTCTCTTCTCTCTCATCACTGATGTTTCTACTGGTATTTCTCTCTTCTTCTCTGAAATCAATAAAAATATTTTAAATGTATTTTTTAATATAGAATAAATAAAATTTTTAAAAAGCAAACCAGGATGCTATGTACTATGATGCTAATTGTTTTCTAACTGTTCACACAAAATGTTGTTAAGGCTATAAGGGAACACATCAAAATAATAACAGCATACCTAAGTAGAGGAATTAAGGGTAATTTTTTATTTTTCTCAGTTTCTAAAATCTCTAAATAAGTCTGTCTTACTTTTATAATCAGAAAAAAAACTGTCTTAATTATGACATTTACATAGAAATGCTCATGTTTTGACATTAAAGAAAAAATAGAAAACTGTATACAGTGATTGTAACTACCTCAAAATATGTACTATTTGTAATAGTGAAGCCCTATTCATAACAGCAAAAGGTGGAAACAACCCAATGTCCACCAATAGAGGAATCAACTCTTGTAAATGCTCACAGGGAAAACTCTGACGCTGTCAAGGACAATGAATTATTACTCTATAAATACACTGCCCTAAAGCAATCTTTAGAATATATTGCTGCAAGGGAGAAGGGCAAAGGGGACAGACCCCAGGAGAAAAAAAAGTATATATAGCTTATTAACATTTATTTAACCATAAAACAAATTAAATGGCTGTCTACAAGGAAAAAGAAAGAATAAAATAGAAGGGACAGAAATTAAAAGTAGAACTCGTTTTATAGATGTTACATTGAAACCATTTAAATATTTAGATTATTTTTAAAATAAAATTATTTTTAAAATAAAATTAAAATTCCCTAGAACTGAAAGCAGAACAAAAACAAAAAGTGAATCTGTGTATCGAGTTGATTAGTTAACCAAACAGAAAGAGATTATTTCAATAACTTTAAAGCAAAGTAATTTGTGCATCTCTAATGGGATATTTTTCTAAGGACAAAAGGAACTGCTGCAAAAAAAATCTTAAACTGTTTTTAAGAAATAATGTTGGTATTGTTATTCTGAAACTGTGTGTATATTTATTAAATAAGTAATTATTAATGTCATAAAAAACAAGACTTTAAGCCTAAGAGAAAAAAATACAAATGTAAAAAGTTAACATATGTAATTTTAAATCTGAATTGGAAACATCAATATGAACTTATATTTTCTGTTATTTCCTTCCTTTACTGAAAAATCCTAGAATCATTACCATCCCTATCATCCAGACTGTAGTCGCTAAGTACCATTTCCCACCAAAATGAATAGGGTTCTTTAAAGCAGTGGTTCTCAAAGTGTAGTCCCTAGAGCAGGGTTATCAGCACCACCTGGAAATGGCAAAAGCAAATTACTGGACCCCATCCAGACCTATTAAATCAGAAATTCTGCAGGTAGGTTGGGTCCATCTGTCTGTGTTTTAGTAAGCCCTCCAAATGGTTCTGATGCACACTAAAGCTTGCCTTATGGGAAGGAATGATTCCAGACCCAGGGCAGCAACATACAACGTGAGCCCAAACATAGTCTCATGTCAGAAAGGAAGGAAGCTATCAAAGTCTCAATGTTCATGTCTAAAGAACTCAGGGCCTGGCCGGAGTAGCTCAGTTAGTTGAGCATCATCCTGTGCCACCGAAAGGTTGTTGGTTCCATTCCCAGTCAGAATTCACTGTGTAATTTTTTTATTACTTGCACTCAAAAGTCTCTTATAATGGTTCTCCACTGCTTTCTCTCTTTCATTCACTTCATTGCATAATCTGAGTTTGGTCCCTAGTCGGGGCACATACAAAAGGCAACCAACCCATGTTAGCTCTCACATCAATCTCTCTCTCTCTCCACCCCCCTCCTTCCTCTCTAAGCATGTCCTCAGGTGAGGATATGAAAAAAAAAAAGGAGGAATCAACTTGAATAAGCTTTTCCACTATCCAAGGATAGGACAATTAAAACATCAAGGATAATAACAATAAAAATATGTTAAAATTTTTAAAAATCTGAGCTCATAATATTAAAACAAAAACAAAAAATGATCACTATAATATACAGAATAATGTCCCCCCAAATTAGATGTTCACATCCTAATTCCCAAAATCTGTGAATATGCTAAATTACGTGATAAAAGTTGCAGATGGAATTAAGTTTACTAATCAGCTGACCTCAAGATAGATTAACCAGGTGGGTACTATATAATTGCAAAGGTCCTTAGAAGTGAAAGAGGAGAATTTCGCCTCTTGAACTAAAGTAGGTAATTTGTGTTTTTGCCTCCCTGACAAAGTTTATATAAAGTTACAAAAAGAAATTGACAGCCAGTTTGAAATGGAATTGCCATGGCCTAGAGCAAAGAATATCCTTACATGATATTATTCTACAATGTCATTATAATTTTAGATATTTTACAACAGCATATTGTACAACTATCCCAAACAAACTTACAAACTAATTCTTTGAATGGTTGGCAGCAATTTAAAAAAAAAAAAAGGACATGAAAGGATTTAATCCCTTTCAGAAGGAATTAAGGCACTGGGAAGGCACTTGAGCATCCTATATTGGCTCCTCTTGCCTTCTGTGCCAAGAGGGACCCTCTTCTCACAATCCAATTGCCCTCAGCTGTTGCATAAGCTTTTCTGTTCATGCTGAGCTTGAAGCCTCGTGGTGGCTGGTAACATGGATCTGTCTCATACCCAATCATGTAAGCTGGGCCCTCACTGGAGAAGAAACCCGAGTTCCCCGAGATATGTGATCAGCGCCGGGACCCCGCTAGTAGGCCAGGGGATCCCAAGGCAGGTGCTGGGCGTGGAGGCCACAGGGGCATAGGTTACCAAGGAGACAGAACTGAACCTCACATCACCCTGCTTGGCCCCAGAGGATGACTGGTTAGCCAGAGACGGGTAAGATTCCTCAGGGAAGGAACAACCTAAGACAGGCACAGTCGCAGAGGGGCCATCAGGAGAGAACTTGGGGGTCAACAGAGGTGGGGCGCAGACCCTCACCCCCCCAACCCTGAAGGGGCCTCAACCCTCACCCCTTCTTAGGGAGGTCTCCTGCCCCCATGGCTGCTTTGCTTCCCACGTCCAGCTCAGATTGGGATACAGGTGACAGACAGAGACTTGGCCGACAGCAGCTGCCCTATATCTAATTCCAGCCTAGCATCAGGAATGCTCAGGGCCTACTCAAGAATGCAAATAATCCTTTCCACTAATATTTACAGGGTAAACTAAGATTGTTGGTAGAGTATTAAATTTGACAGTAAAATAGTAATCAAGTTTTCAGAATAATTTAAATAGGCTAATTGAAATAAGTGAATATTCAAGTAAATTTAATTGTACTGGACAAAAAGCTGTTCCTAAAGTAATAACTAAAATTTCTATTGGTAGTTCATCTCCTGGTAAAATTCCTGAACATGCAATGAACCTAAAGCAGTCATATTTTTGGGCAAAAAAATTAAAATTTAAAGTTATCAAGACTGCATTATAAAATTTACAAAAGCCTCCATTAATAAAAAAAAAAGGGGGGGGGTATAGTAGGGTAATATCATGTAAGGAAAAATATCCTATAAGTAAATTACATCTAGAAAATTTTTACTTTACAAAATTAATTTTCATTTGTAATGCTAACAGCAAGACAGCCATGAAAAACACACATGGTGTCTAAATAAGACAAAGGAAAATCGTTTGGGCAAAAATAAAAAGGATCCCAAATCAATTATATAGAAAAGATTCCTTTATTAACTTTTGGTCGAGAATATGTTTGTATATTTTCAGAAAACCACTCCAAGACCATGTGGATTCCTGCAACAGAGAGGAATTGACAGGTCTGCTCCAACCACAACCACGAAGACAAGAGGAAAAACAGTCCAGAGATGGAAGATGCTGACGACGCCTTGCCACGCTAGCAGTCAGCAGCTGTGCACCGCTGCAGGTTGCCTAGGACCAAACCAGAGAGGGTCGGACCTGCATTGCCACCATGTGCCCACCATCCAGATATCATTGCTGACATGTACACATAAGGAACTGTTTGACATTGAAACGGGGACTCAGAACTGTTGGACACTGAAATTGGGACTCAAACATTTTTTTTTGTTATTATATGTTTATTTCTAGCCTGCAGAGGCAAAATTTTTTAAAGGAAAGAAATGGGGGAAAAATAGATACAGAGGCAAAGAAACATTGAACAGACTGTCAAACTACAGCGTGAAGGAAGGAGAGGTTGGGCGGGGGGCGGGGGCTGTAAGAGATCAACCGAAGGACTGATTAAAAACCTGGAGGAAATATACATGATTATAAATGATATTTTTAATTATGTTATTTTTTCTCTATTTTTTAAATATTTTATGCTAAGCATATACTATATTTATAACGGAGGGGAAAACATTTTTAAAGTAACATTTTTTAAAAGAAACTACCTTAAAAATTAAATGTTAATTTTTCTCTTGGGCAAACAGATGGTAATAAGATTGCCCTAAACCAGTGGTCGGCAAACTCATTAGTCAACAGAGCGGCAAACCGAGGCTCTCGAGCCGCAGTTTGCAGACCACTGCCCTAAACCATTAATCCAAAACAACTGGACCAAGAACCTATCATGAATTGTAAATGTCAGTAAATAGAAATTCAATTCTAGAGGTAGGAAAGAATGTGGGTTTTTTTATATTATACAAATAATACTAAAGCGACATTAATAGAACTCTAAAGTTAAAAAATAAGAACATTTCCCACATTAGTGTCATGCCAACAAATTAAACCATTTTCAAACTGTAGATGTTCCTATTGGTCCTTGTCCATCTGCAGCCATAATTTTAATGCAATTTTAAATGGTTTGAATTTGTTCCCATTTTACTTGATTTATTTATTCCATTACACCACAACCTACAAAACAGCACGCACCCATTAAATAATTACACAACTGAAGAACAATTATAAAACAGAAAGTTTAACAGTTATTTAAAAAGAAAAAAAAACATAGAGACAGCCAAAACCAGTTTGGCTCAGTGGATAGAGCGTCGGCCTGCAGACTGAAGGGTCCCAGATTCGATTCCGGTCAAGGGCATGTACCTTGGTTGCGGGCACATTCCCAGTAAGGGGTGTGCAGGAGGCAACTGATTGATGTTTCTCTCTCATCAATGTTTCTAGCTCTCTATCCCTCTTCCTTCCCCTCTGTGAAAAATCAATAAAATATATTTAAAAAAAAAAAAAACACACACACACATAGAGATGAACCCTAGCCAGTCTGGCTCAGTGGTTAGAGTGTCAGCCCAAAGACTGAAGAGTCCTGGATTTGGTTTCAGTCAAAGGCACTATCTCGGTTGCAGGCTCAATCCCAGGCCCCAGTCGGGATGCATGCAGAAGGTAACCAATTAACGTATCTCTATCACATCGATGTTTTTCTCTATCTCTCCCCTTCCCTTCCACTGTCTCTAAAAATCAATGGAAAAAATATCCTTGGGTGAGGATTAACAAAAACAAACAAAAAAATTAGAGATAAGAAAGATCTACAGAGCTGGTACACCTGAGCTTACAACTGGATTTTCCCCATCCTGCTGGTCCATGGGCAAGACAAGATGTGGTCGCTAGGTGATGCTCAGTGAAAGATAGACAATCTTCATATTTCTCCATTTCAATGAGTATATCACAATTCATTTTTATCTATTTCCCCACTGTCTCCAGATAATACAGCAAAGAATAGCTCTGTGCATAAAACAAATTTTTTTCCTAACTTTTGATTTGCTTTCTCACTAGCACTGACATTTTCTTAAATGTTTGCTAATTTAATTGGTATAAAATGGTTCTTCGCAAGAGTTTGAATTTGCATTTCTTTGACTGTCACCATATTTCTATATATTTGACTATTGTTTGGATTTCCCCTTATGTAAATTGGCCATAATGAAAGTACTTTCAAGGGCGGTTCTCATGAAAAGTTGATCTCTCAGGAATCACCCATGGTGTGCAGACACAAGCACACACACCAACTCCTTGGCCCCCCACATCAGAAAAGCCCCCAGGACAAAGTCCACCTGTCTTAGTAATGCTGTTAGAGAAGAAGCAGATTATGTTCGTTATTTTTTGGCCTTCCTGGCTGTGTTTTGTGAGCTTGTTACTAATCAGAATGAGAGCGTGCACCAGTGCAGAGGAGCTGCTGCGGCTGAGCGGTGGGCAGTGTGTGGAGTGCAGAGGACCTGGGAGCTCCCACACCTGGGTTCTGTTAGTAATAAAAGCTATTGTGTGTCACATGGCTTCTGCAGTTCCAGGCACTGTGCTAGGCACTTTCGTATTCACCCAGGTAATCTTCACAACCTACGATGGCTGCTTACTTCGTCTCTTGCTGCTCTCCCCTCAACCTGCTCTGCTCTGGCAGCCCTGGCTTTCTTGCTGTTTCTCTTATGTACCATGTGTACGCCCAGCTCAAGACTTTTAAGCTTGCTGTTCTCTCTGCCTGCAAAGTACTTCCTCAAGCCTGCTTCCTCATTTCCATCAAGTCTGTGCTCAAATGTCATTTCTCAGCCCAGTCTTTCCTGACCATCCCTTCGAAAATCACCACAACCTCATTCTCTGTATGCCTTCCCTTCATTATTCGTCTTGATAGCATCTTCTAATGTAGTATTTATTTAATTTATAAATTTTGTTTATAGTCTCCCCAACCAGAATATAAGCTCCACAAGGGCAGGGATTTTTGTGTATTTAGTTTACTGCTGAAGCTCAAGCACCTAAAATGGTACCTGGCACACAGTAGGCACTCATGGCAAAATAAAGACAGCCATAAATTCCTCGACCTTCTTTTTATCAAGGGGCTGTGGATTCTAAGTCCCCTCCTATAGCTATCATCTAGGCCAGTGGTCGGCAAACTCATTAGTCAACAGAGCCAAATAACAACAATACAACGATTGACATTTCTTTTGAGAGCCAAATTTTTTAAACTTAAACTTCTTTTATTGCCACTTCTTCAAAATAGACTCGCCCAGGCCATGGTATTTTGTGGAAGAGCCACACTCAAGGGGCCAAAGAGCCGCATGTGGCTCACGAGCAGCAATTTGCCAACCACAGACCTAGGCAATGCAATGACTACTGGGACCAACAGAACACAGCAGAAGTGACAGTGTGCCCATTTCTAAGCCCAAATTTAACAAAATGGCAGCTTCCAACTCTTATCTCTTGTAACACAACACTCTCTCTGGGATCCTGTCATCAGCTAAGGAAGTATGTCTACCTTAATGCAACTGACAATCCCAGCTGTGCTAAGCTTTCCAGCCATTCCCCCAAAGGCACTAGACATTGTGGGGCACAACTACAGTGTTTTAGACAGGTTCAAGCCTTGGACTGATGAGAGGGCACAGTCCTCTCGTGGCCACCTGCAAGTCCCAGCTTGCAGGGCAGAGCCCTCCCAGCACAATTATAGCCAACAGCTATAGTTGTAAGCTTGAACCTCTGGTCCGAACATGGGGCCCCACCTGTCTTGAGTGATGTGGGCTTGATAGAGTTCAGGTGCATGTAGCTGAGTAGGATTGAAACCCACCAGAATGTGGTAAACATCTTGATCACGTCCTTACTTTGCCTCGTGGCATCTGCTATAAAATAAAGACACGGCTTGTGGATGGCGGCGCTGTCTCTCAGGAAGTAGTGTCCCACCAAGACCCAGCTTTCATTCTCTTGTCTGTCTTTTCTAAGCCTTCCAGCTGCCCCCACTCAGGTTCACCCTTGGCCGTGCCTGCACAGCACAAGTGACGCCCAACAGGGCCTGAGTTCGGGGGAACTACAATTGTTAGGTGAAAGGAGGCCCCAAGGTGCGCGCGCGTGCGCTTGTGCAGAAAGTAAGGTAGAGAGCCGAGGTGTGGTAATAGCTCGGTGTAAAACCTGGAAAATTCAGGACCCTAGGAAGGGATCCCTAAAAATAATGCTTATTGAAGCATTTTTAAATTTCTTAAGGAGAAAATAAGTAGAAAATAGAATATAGAAAATAAGATAGATACAGATTAAGTAGAAAACTAGAAGTAGAAGATAGTACAGGTAAAATTTTGGTAATTTGTTTGCTCATAGGCACTGGACCTCGTGGAGTTTTGTGGGTTCAGTTAAGGTGTGGAATTTATGGGGGTTGCAACCCAGGGAGGTTTGGGCAGGGGCAGCCAAGCCTACCTATAGTTCACAGATAGAGGTAGAAATGGAAAAGTACATGGTAGAAAGTAAGCAGAAGAAACAGGAGCTAGAACCAGGTAGGAAATAAAGTAGAAAATAGGAGATAGGAAATAAGAGATAGTTGGGAACTGTAAAAGCAAAGGATGGAAATTCTGGTCAGCGGGACACTTAAAGCCAAGCCAGGACATTTTGTTAAGGACTGTAAAGCAAAAAATGGAAGTCAAAAGGCTACGGACAGTGGAAACAAGCAGCCTGGACTGTGCCCAAGATGCAGGAGAGGAAAGCATTGGGTAAATGAATGCCACTCCAGGACTGATATTAACGATAATCCAATACCCCCTAGAAGGGAAAACTTCAAGCGGAGCCAGCTCCGGCCCCACCAGGTAGAGGGGACTGTATTCTCAACCCTACCACAGCCTTTCCAGCCAACTCAGTCCCAAAGCCAACTGTCCAAGCAGCCTGATCCTCAGAATCCAGAGGGAGAAGTGCAGCTGATTTGGGTGCCAGAGCAGGACGTGCGTCGCCGCAGGGGACCCAGGAAGGCTCCTTATCCCTCCGTTCAAAAGACAGAGTTGCGGCGCGCAAGAAGAAGATAAAGAAGGCCACATGCAAGGGACCGAGGTGCCGACATGGGGTCAGCTGAAGAAGCTAACAACTGAGGCCCAGCAAATGGCAGAAAAGCAAGGAGTGGAAGCTACTCCTTCAGCCATGTTTAAGGCTATGTTAGCATTGGTTAGCTGCCTGTCTTCTGTAAAGTCTTGTGCAGCCAAATCTAAGGACTCTGAGTAAGATATCCTGAAAATGTTAACATGTCTGAAGTTTGGTTTTTCTTATTGCTGTATTGCATTGGCTTTGTTTTGTTATTCTTAATAGCCAGAGTTTTGTTCTCTCTTGTTGCTGTATTAATGTTGCTGAGTTGAATGTTTTAATAGCCAGAAGTTTGTTTTGATGTATTAACTATGCTGAATTTGGTTAGAGTTTTTTCATAATGTAAATAGACGTGTTTAAAAGCAAAAGAGGGATATGTGGGGTACGGCTACAGTGTTTGGACAGGTTCAAGCCTTGGACTGATGAGAGGGCACAGTCCTCTCGTGGCCACCTGCAAGTCCCAGCTTGCAGGGCAGAGCCCTCCCAGCACAATTATAGCCAACAGCTATAGTTGTAAGCTTGAACCTCTGGTCCGAACACGGGGCCCCCACCTGTCTTGAGTGATGTGGGCTTGATAGAGTTCAGGTGCATGTAGCTGAGTAGGATTGAAACCCACCAGAATGTTGTAAACATCTTGATCATGCCCTTACTTTGCCTCGTGGCATCTACTATAAAATACACGGCTTGTGGACGGCGGCGCTGTCTCTTAGGAAGCAGTGTCCCACCGAGACCCAGTTTTCATTCTCTTGTCTGTCTTTTCTAAGCCTCTCAGCCGCCCCCACTCAGGTTCACCCTTGGCCATGCCAGCGTGGCACAAGACATGTGACTGAAGAGTCACGGACCCTCCAGACCAGCCTATTCACCAGCTGAGTACCATGTGAGACCTGGTGTTCAGCAGAAAACCACCTAGCTGAGCCCTACACAAATCCCTGATCCACAAAAATGATATATAGCAAAATGATCATTGTTTTAAGACACCAAGTTTTGAGATCATTTGTTATGCAACAATAGGTAACCAGAACGGCATCTATTAGTAATAATACCTGTTGTTTGGTTGGTTAGTTGGTTGGTTGGATGGATGGATGAGGTAGATGTGGTTGCTCCCATTTAATGAATGAGCAAACAAGCTCACAAAAGTAATTTATCCAAGGTCACAGTCACTAAGGAACAGCACCTGCCTGATCCTAGGTCCCTCTGATTCCAAGACTTGCAGGTCACTTCCACAGTATGACAAGGGTTTGGATTTCTTTTGCTGTGATCCTAATCCACTGCAGTCACCTGATGCTCGCCTTTGAAAGCTCTCCCTAAAAACTGTTGCAAGAATAGGAACCATAAAATCTATGTTAAGCTACTTAGGTACATCTTTAAATTCACAATAAATTTGCCATCCTAGAAAGATCATGCTGACTTTCTAATTTTAAAATGTTTATGTATTATGCTAAGCAAGACATATGCACCATTCATGTAGACATTTATTATAGGTCCACTTATTAATGTGTCAGCAATAATTTATTCCATTGTCCATTTCATTTGCTTATAAAATTTTAATTCAGCTACCTATGTGTTTTAAGAACTTCTTACATGTTTTAAGAAAGGCTATTAATCTCGTGTCACATTTTTTCCACATATACCCCAACCTAACAGTCGCCAACATGAAAATAACTTGTTTTAGAATCCCAGAGGACATGTAATTTTGTCATTCCTAAGACTGGGGGTTCTTAACCTAAGAGCCATTGAATGGGCCCCTGGAGCCTATACAAATCTCTGTGTGTGTATTTTTTGGGGATTTGAGGGCTGTCAGCATAAATCAGGGTCCCAGGACACCAAAGAGTATAAACCATTTCTCTTATTATAAGTATTAGTAATAGAAACTACTGTTTACTGAGCACCAGCTATGAGCCAAGCACGGGCCAAGGCATTTTTACCTAAAACATCTCTAGCCTCAACGACTGCCTACATGGTAAGTATTATCAGTGCCATGTTTACAGAAAGGAAACTGGCTCACAGAGGCTTTCACAAAGGTTTACAACTACGCTGTAGTCCTGAAATTGAAACTCAAGTCAGTCTGACCCCAAATCCTGTGCTCTTTCCACCTAACTGCACCGTTAAGACCAAAGAAACAGAAAACCACGCTATGACATGGGCTTCCCTTGGTTAATAATTTCAATACCGCAACCTCATATTTTAGTTTCTCAAGGCTCAGGACTGAAGGAACACCCAGTCTGGGATGGAGGCCCTCCTGCTAAAGAACAGGGCAGGACCAACGACCTTGGACCACATGTGAAGAGCAGTCAGAGAAGGCTTTAGAAACAGGACCACTGCAGGGAATGGGGAAATGTGTGCTCAGGTGGCCTTGAGCAGGAGCAGCTACCATGGCAACACAAAGACAGCCGACAGGCTCGTGCTTGGCACCAGTGGAGTCATAATAAATGTTTAGGGGAGGTATGGAGACGGCATGTCTCGCCTGAGCAAAACAATCAGAACTGAAAATTGATAATCTTGGGTGGTTTCCCCAAACCTCCTTCAATATTCCAGGGCTGTGAAGACAGGCAGACCTAGCCTTGCATCCTGCTTTACTGCTAAAAAGCTATGTGGCTAAAACAGGCAATTTAAATTTTTATGATCATCTCCTTTCCAGTAAATAGGAATAATAATACAAACTCCTAGGGTCCCTGGAGAGGTAAATGAGAAAATGCAAGGTGGGTGGCCAGCTCAGAAGCAGATGCACAGGAAATGATACTATGCCACCTCCCCCCCACACACATCCTTCAGGCTGACCTCTATTCTCAGGTTTGCTGTGTGGCCACAGCATCACCTTCCACCCAGCCCCAAGGTTCAACTCTTCCCCCTCCCTCTCACACACACCTTGTCATCCAACAGGACATCCAGGCCTGAGGGGACAGCACATCCTCCACACAGAGCACATGAGAAATGAGCAGTGAGGACTTGGTGCTTTTATGTGGAACCAAGTGCCAAATCCTGCCCTGCCAACCGCCCCAAACTCCCGCAGAACAAAGCAGCTAAACATAAGAAACAACTGCAGACTAAAAATCTCATACCCAGCGCAAGGCTTTCTGATAACACTGAGAGTTGTTTCTGTTTGTGTTTTGTGAATGGGGAGGGTATATACAGCTTACAGTCACCTACCCAGCAAAAGCCAGGCCAAGCGAGGTCTGCAGTTAGAAAGCAGAAGAACCTAGAACTTGTAACCCACCCATTAGCAAGACTCTGAATAACCGGAGGAGTCAGTCCTCCTCCCTTGAGGGGGTATTAGAAAGGATGAAGGAAGGACAGAAGCTGAGGTACTGGGGGAAAGTGTCCTTCCCTACACACTCAGCCCCTCCTCTCCTGCATCCCACTGCCACTGCCTTCTTCAGAACTTAGCTCTCACCTGGTCAACCGCAGCAGCTTACTAACTGCTCTCCCTGTCTCTGGGTTCACCCACCAAATCACACACTCAGCCTTGATCATTACATCTCTGCCTGGAACCCTTCAGTGACTCCGAGATGACTGCAGAGTGAAGCTACCTTAACAAGCAGTCATTCCAGGCTCCCGCCAGTACATTCTAGCTTGCCTTTTAGCTTTCTCTCACCCAACCACTTCATTAACACACTCCGGGCCCTGCACCTGTACCCACCCAGTCTTCTGCAACCAGAAAAATAAAATAAATTCCCTCAATTCTGTCTGGAGACGGCATGCTTATCTTATAAGACCCAACCAAGTTCCACCTCTTCCACAAAGCCCTCCCTCACTATTCTACCCTCAGTAATCATCCTTCAGAAACACCATCACCTGAAACACCATCACCTCACTCAACTCACAACAACCCTCTAATTATATCCATTTATCATCCAGGAAACGGAAGTTTGAAATGTTCAAGCAACCTAACCGAAGTAAAAGGTGTGGAATTAAAACCAGGTCTATTTGAGTTATTTTCACTAAACTAGCAATTTGGAGCCCAAGAAGCCCTAGGATTAGCAATGTCCAAGCCTGGCCGACTATCCATATCATCTGACTACACGTTCATCCAGAAACTGACGCTGTCAACTTGGGGAAAACGTAGAAGTTTATATCTGAGGCATGAACTGAGTGGCTTCAATTTCTACCCTACGGGACAATTTTCCTTTCAGGTTCACAGTACACTCTCCACCAACACTGTGCTGAGTGATGCTTTTGCATGTCAGGCTCTCTTAGAACAGACTGATTTCTACAAAGTGGGTTATTTAAAAAATAAAATATCCCTATAATCTTAAAACCACATTAGAAATGAAAGCCAGGCCCTCTCCCTTCCTTCTCCAGTCAGCTAGTTTGTTTTATCTCTGGCCAGATGGAGAATGAGAAGGTTCTCATCCATCAAGTTTCTACTTTATCAGGTTCGCTGTGAAAAAGCTTGTCAAAGTGCTCAGTGGTTACCTTTAAATATACAAAGGAAACCTCTCCACAATCTTAATGAGGTGTAGGAACTCAGTGATGTACGAATTCCCAGAGTTGGTATGAGATGAGGTGTCCAAGCCCCCTTCTGGGGAGCCTCGCGGCTCCTGGGGGTTGTGGCAGAAGCAGGACATGGTGGGGAAGGGGGAGTACCAGGCCTCCTCCCTCACTTCACCCTGAGCAGCTCTACTTTTATATGTTTGTTCTTCAGAAGAGTTCATTTGAACAAAGAAGCCACGTGCTTAAAAATAAACAGAAGCCACTGGAAGGAGACAGCCCTTGTCACAGAGAACCAGCGTGTGTTCCTGGCTGTGAGGACTGCAGGAGTTCCGAGCAAGGAGCTCAATGCAGCTTTCACCAGAAAGATGGAAATAACAAAGGAAATGAAGATGTGCAGGGGTCAAGGCCCAGCTGAGTCACTGAACAGCTGCCAGGCACCACACCTCTCTCAACCCCACCTGGATGATGCCCTGGAGCATACCTGCCCTGTCCTCCAGCCCCCACTACTGTTCTCCCTTGTGCCATGCTCATTCAGACCCCCAAGCCTTTGCACGGGCCTTCCCTCTTCTGGGAATGTATCTGCACCTCCCGTCCAGTCTTAACTCAAATCCACCTCCTCAGTGGAGCCTTCTCTCCTTCCCCTCCCCTCTTAGCACTGTGCTCCCAAAGCATGTAGCCCATCCCTCTATCAGCACTTAGCATTGGCTCTTTGCCTGCATTTCTATTATATTTCTCTACTAGATTCTCTCAGAGACTGTATCTGATTTGATTCTGTCCTGTACTCCCAGTGCCCAGGACATTGCCTGGCACAGAAATCCTAAAATAAGACCCAGAGATCAGGAAAAGCCTCTCTTAGAACAATTCCATATGAACACTGATGGGAACAGCCTTGAAACCAGCTCCTCAAGCAGCCCCACGTGTGAGACACCGATCCACTCCGAGTCTGTCACTCCAAAGGGCTCTGACTCCCTTTCTTGAGGGAACCATCAGTGGGACAGGAACAGAGAAGAGGTGAGTGGTGACCAAGAAGAAAGTTTCAGCTATGTTGACTTGACTGGTAAAAGGTAGACCACATTTATTAGTCAACAGTGTCCATTAGATTCTAGCAGCCAATGGTTTGTCATTCAAAGTTCTAAGCCAGCACGTGCCACACAATTAAAAACAGGAAAAGAGGAAAGAAGAAAAGGAATGTAATATACTGAGCATCTACCTCTACGTGCCAGAAACCACAGTAGGTGCTTTCTCATGCGTTATATTTTATTATTCATTTATTTAATCCTAAAGTAGATACAATCAATCCCATTTTAGGGGAGAAAACATTAGTTTAGAAAGGTTAAGTAACTGACTTAGAGGCTTAAATACCTGCTGAAGCTGAGATTCCAACTCGAGCCCAGCCCTGTTTTC
This sequence comes from Corynorhinus townsendii, assembly GCA_026230045.1. Classification (NCBI taxonomy): domain Eukaryota; kingdom Metazoa; phylum Chordata; class Mammalia; order Chiroptera; family Vespertilionidae; genus Corynorhinus; species Corynorhinus townsendii. The sequence goes on along the minus strand of JAPDVU010000005.1, from coordinate 163,017,574 downwards.
CACTATTCCAAAGACATCTACGAAAATGGCTAAGTTTCTAGCTCCCAAGGTGGCAGCAGCATCACCATCATGAAAACAGCTACTGTTCACTGATCATTTGCGATGTGCTAGGTATGATGCTAAGTGGTATCTCTTGTAATCCCTACAACTAATCTGTCTTCTGAAGAGACATGGACCCCACAGTTTGGAGAGGCACAGTTCCTGCCTCAGAGTTCAACAGCTCACAAGTGATGGAGCCAGGATTCAAACCCAGTTTGACTCCGAAGTCTCTGCATTTGGCCTCTCTTATAAGAAACTGGAATTTGCAAAGACAGAGCTTCTTCCAACATAGGACACTTAAACTGCATATGATTCTACAAGGATACCAACTCAAAATCTTTACACCTGATTAAACAAACAAAAAAAGGCAAGGGGAGCTTTGGTCCTGGGTAAAAATCACACTACCTCAGATCTGTGGTCTTAGCCCTAACCAGCCAGCCTGCAGACACTGTCTCTAAGGGCCATGTTTTGATTACGGTCCACCAAGAGATATTCTGGATGCTGTCACAATCTCATTTGGAGCTTCCCATCAACAAATGCACGTGAGAACCGGAGGGGTTCAGGCTGAACTACCCTGAAATTAAAACCCGCTCCTGTCATAGCACACTGGGTTAGCCAGCTAGGTGACAGGTACAACTTTAATTAGATTTTTGGCCTTTAGCCAGCCAATGCATTCCCACAGAGCTAAGTGCCCAGGTTCTGAAGCACACACTTGTCAGAGTAGCAAATGACAGGTCTCGTGACAGATAAGAGCATTATGTGACAATCTGGGGAATATGGCTAAACCAATGCCTAATATACATTACTTCTACAGAAGAAGAAGAAGACTAGGACTTGCTCTTCTCTCCCACACAACCTGAATAGCACACAGAACACCTGAACCAGAGATAGCAAATCTAAAATAAAGACGTACCGCTCTATCACCTTCATCAAATGCACACACACACACACACACACACGTACGCACACACACAAGTACACACACGTGCATGCACACACGGAAAGGAGAGCCTTATGTCTCTGGAACCAAGCAATGTAGCCGAGTCAAGAGATGTGAGGGCAAGGATGTGGGGATCCAAGCAGCCTGCCTGACAGACCACAGAAACTAGGGCACTTTAAACATCACAGTAAGGACACTGACTTGGGCATTCTGGGTTTTTTGTTTGCTAAGGCCCGCTGAATTTCTTCAAAGGGATATGAAACCCTCTGGTGACAAGGAGGCATAATACAATAAAAGGGACAGATCTGTGAGGCCCTCAATTCTTGACCTCCCTTGTTGTAAAAACACTCCCACAGTAAAAACCAAACTTGTGTTCCCCACAGCCTACCCACAGTGCCTGCACCATTGCAAGTACTCAGGAAGTGTCCCTGGAGTAAACAAATGAACAAACTGCACATTACAACACATGCTGAGTCTACTGGCACTGGGTCCCTGCAATCGCCGGCAATTAAAACAAATGAGAAATGACTCTCAGGGCCAAACTTCTCAGCGTTCATGCACAATAAGACACGATGAATTCATATGCCTCTATTCAGACAGGCATTGTCTCCCCCGAAATGCTTAAAAGCAGGCACAGTGAGACGGCAATCAATGTTTTTGGCATGAGCAAAGGATGGTTTGATCACATCCAAAAGAGAGCTGATTGCTTACCATTAGGAAGAATTCAGGGAATGCTATGAAATCTAGCACTGCAGGGTAGGGGGCCACTGCAAAGGCTCGTAGTCAGGGCACGTCTATAAACAGGGCCACAGTATTTCCCATGGACTTTGTAGTTGTCCAAGACATGAGAATAATGGGAAACAGCCACACACAGTCCCAGGGACTGAAAACCTTAACTTAATGCTTACAAGCTTACCGACTTGGATGACACTGACCTGGCCCTGTGCAAAATTGCTTTTATTGAATGGGGCATTGTCAGAGATCCTGTATACTGCTCAGAGAACTCTTTATAAAACCCACCAGAGGCAATACTTCCCTCAGGCCTGAGTGCTGGCAAAGCTGTCCTTTTATCTTAACATGTTCATCTTACAGACACTGGAGACCTTGTAACTGAATTTCCCTTTTTACTTGCGCTGCCAGGAGCTACCAGCTGAAGTTAAGTCCCCCTCTTCAGTACTGTGGCGGGTATCACAACCTGCATTTCTACTTACTGATTCCATTTCCCAGTCACCTTATTTTTCCTTTACCCTAATGCCTTTATCTTCATTTTTCATTTCATTTCATTTCATGACGACCCATAAACCTCTGAAATGTTTTGAAAAGAATTTACAATTTTTAAAACTTCAAATAACCAGAATACTTTAAGCTGGATGTTCTTATTTTGTTTCTCCCAAAACAACATACATTCTCACACCTCTGTACCTTCAACTTGCATGCAAAACCCTCCTGCTCTCCCTTGCCTATCTAACAACCTTAAACTTGAACTTCAGAACCAGTTCAGAAGGTACTTTCCCCAGAGCCTGCTCTGCTCCTGCAAGCACTTCCTTCCTCCGTGCTCCGTGGTACTTTGTTTATATCTCAGTGTGGAACTGTCCCCATGCCAAGTTGAGGGCCTGCTAAATATGTGAATGTTCCTTTCCTTTGCCAGGGCAGAAACACTAAGAAGTCTGGTTCTCCGTTTGTTTGTTTCAATCCAAAGCACCAGCAGTAGCAGCTGGTGAGAAAAGGGCTCCAGTTAACAGAACAAGCTGATGGGACATGCGAGGCCCGTGGTTGTGCTCTGCCTCTGCATGCACCTAGCACCCTAAGGCAAAAACACCACCCGAAGATGTCTCCCCAGACTCTGAGCAAGCCAGTGACCCCAAGATCAGGCGTAAATCATTCATATGAGATGGACACAACCAAATTCTTAGAATGTAACCAGAAGTTAGAGATACCTGTGATGCAATGCATACACAGAAAGAAAGAAACCACAGCCATTATGACCTTGTCAGAAACATATATGTGACGTAGAAAAGTAGTCACGAGGTGCTAGGAAGCTGAGTCACAGACACGCTCACCTGAGGAAAGCACTCAGAGCACACAGCTGTGGTTTTGGTATGCCCAGTGCCATGAAACAAAACAGTGCTTTCGCTCATCCCCATCCAAGCAAACACATGGTTCTAGGGGAAGCTGACAACGATGGCATACACGCACTTCTGACAAAGAAGAATGGGCATGGGACCCAAGCTGCCCTCTCGTATCTCACTCCCTGGCCAACCTGACAGACACAGCAGGGGTAGTGGAGTGTGAGCCTCCCTTCCTCTATGTAGTGAACTGGGAAAATGGGATCCCGGCAGGGCTGGCAGGGATGGGTCCAACCACTTGGAACTGGAGGAAGTAGATGCAAGAAAAATAAGATACTCCCTCTCACCCTGGCCAGTGGTTCAGTGGTTAGGGCGCTGGCCCCAGCACTGAAGGGTCTCAAGTTTGATTCCCGGTCAAGAGCACTGCCTAGGTTGCAGGTTTGATCCACAGCCCTGGTGCAGGAGGCAACTAATCGCTGTGTCTCTCTCACGTCAATGTTTCTCTCGCTCGATGGCTCGCTCTCTCTTTCTTTCTCTCTTCCCCTCCCCCTCCTTTCCACTCTCTCAAAAAATCATTGGAAAAAATAACTTCAGGTGACGATTAACAAAATAAAAAAGTCAGCTCTCAGAGAGACAGAGACCAGGTCCTGGCAGTGTCCCAGTCATCCATCCTTCCAGCAATTTAGTTACAAGGCAATAAATGTCCCTTTTTGCCTAAGAATACAGCTTTTTATCAACAGCAGCCCAACCTTATTTTAGAAACACCAGAGTTTACGTGAATAAGTGAATTTGGGGACAAACAATGTCTCACAACAGAGAGATAGTTAAATACCCTTTTGATATAATTATCTAGCTATTTATTGCCAAGAATAAGTGACAGTGTAAAAAATTACATATTTCACATATGAATACATAGACATACACATATATGTTCCCCCATCCAAATTTTATTGAATATTTTTATGATGACAGTGAAGAAGAAAGAAAACATACTATTTTAAACTCAAAAAACAAACAAACAACCTGTTATGCCACAGGTTTTGTTAACCTAAAAATTTTGTGAGCAATATAAAAATTGACTCTGAAAACTGCACTTCTGTAAACGGACTCTTGCCAGTCTCATCCTTACCTCATCCACAAAGGCACACTACTCAGACCTCACTCTTTTCAATCAACTCAAGTATCCGCTCCTGCTGGAAGGCCTCCCTGACTACTCCATCCTACAAGGATCTTCTGCACTGACTATATAAACTACATTCATTAGCTCTGGATTTCAAACTACTTTGCATTTTGTCATGTATACCATTTTCAATTTCCTTAGAAAAATAAAACTTTCAGAGGCCATGCCTTGTATTTCCATCAACATCTACACCAGGTATATTTGGTGTTCAATAATACTGAATAAATACAGGGAACAGGTCTTTTAAAACAAGCAACAAACTGGTACTCTACAATACTGCTGGTGGCAACATAAACTGGACCAGCCTTTTGGACAAATGATTTGTCAGCATGATTGATTAACTAGTGTAAAATATTTGTACCAATTATCTCATTCCTCAGAACATATCTAGGGATTTCAAGAGAAAATGCTTTAATGATCAAAGATGTTCACTGTAGCATTACTTAAACAGCCAAAATGTTCAGCAGAGGAGGAAATGATTAAGTAATCATGAGAAATCTATTCAGTGAGGGATATGCACCATTCAACCTAATTACTCTGAAATCTATACAACGTAGGAGATGTCATAAGAGAAAGTGACCTGGGGAGATGTCCCTGATAAGGGAAGTGACATGGGGACATGCCCCAGGTGACCAAAGAACACTGACAGTACTTAGCCTCTGATTAGATTGGGGGTCCAGCTGTACCAGCACGGAAGGGTGATCTTAAAAAACAAGAGTTACTTCACTGGAATGGTAGGTGCCGATTTCTTAATTATCTACAGTTCCATTATTGCTCTCTGATGTTCATTAAAGTTTTTGTTGAACTATACAAACATTGTATTTCAATTCTTTCGTCAGCATTACCATCAGGATTTCAAATTATGGATCTTGGTGTCCCTGCCAACAGCAGCCCCCAGAGAACTAACCTCTGATACCTATAGTCTCTCTTCTGAGCTGTCTACTCTGATTCTTCCTGCCCCAGATTCCCGTGCAGGAAATCCAATTAACCTGAGTGCCACTAACTACTCCAACTCGACCCTCTCCTACCTGACCGCACCAAGGCTTATGTATCTGGATGTGACTCTCAGGATGCTGAATACTTAAGTTTAAATATAATAAAAACTTTAAAAGATAAATTATTTTCTTCTTTCCAAGTTCAGAGATTTCTTTTATGATGCTAACACCCAATGCTGAATAGAGTAGCCTTTAAAAAATCACTCATAAATTGTAGCACATCCAGGCGATGAAATATTATGCTTGTACACACAAACAAAAACGTTTTTGAAGAACATTTATAACATGGCAACACACCAAAGAGAGAACACAGAACTTAAAAAATAGACACAAAACTGCATTTTCAGCTTGATACCAATGCCTATGGGGTGAGGGAAGAAAGAGTATATATAAAGGGAATGAAACATCAAATAGCTAAGAAATCAACTGGTCATTTCTAGGTGATCAGATGAGTGAAGTATTTTCTTCTTTAAATCTTTCAGATTTTCTAAGTTTTCTGCAGTGAATCTCCCTAAAACCATAACGTGGAATAGCCCCAGCCCGCTGCGTTGCCGCTATTTCAGAAGGGAACGGGGGTGCTCACGTGGATGGTGCAGTCTCTCTTGCTCTTCTCTCGATGTGCTGCCTCCAGATCCTTTTCTAGTCTCTCCTTCTCCTGCTGCAAGTCGCTCAGCTCCTGTGTGACTTTCTTAATGTTCCTCCGTAGTCTGTGGTTCTCTGTACTCTTAGTGAGGTTTTCTGAGTGCAGCTCAGCCAAAAGGGCTGCCTTTTCCAACAGAGCAGCTTCATAATCTTCAGACCCCTAGAAGAGGGGTGGGGGGAGATAGCTCATTAAACAAACCAAGGAATCTGTGCTCCTCTTTCACCTTGCGGGGAGGGGATTAATAAAAACATCATTCAGGACCTAGAGCACAAATAACATGAAGATTGTGAAACAACTCAGGGTAATGTTTATATTACAGTGTTGATGTTAAAGGGAAGGGGGAAGCTACAACTGTGTAAAAAAACCGTTTTTTTTAAGACTAGAAGATAAAGTACAGAAAGTTAACAGTAACTTTCTTTCATGGGGTGGAAACACAGTTGACTTTTTTCCTTCACTACTCTGTATTTTCAAATGTTCTAAGTTTAGTGAGTATGTAACTTTTATAATGATTTTTTTCCTTTGAAATATAAGAACTTTTTTTTTTGGTAAAGTTTTACTTTTAATTTATCTTTATTGTTGAAAGTATTACAGGTGTCCCCTTTCTTTCCCCATTGACCCCCCTCCACTCCGCACCCACCCCAAGGCCTTCATCACACTATTGTCAGTATCCCTGGGTTACGCAGGTATGCATATAAATTCTTTGGTTAATCTCTCCTCCCCCCACACCCCACCCCTGCCTTCCCTCTGAGGTTCATCAGTCTGTTCCATGCTTCTATGTCACTGGATCTTTTTTGTTCATCAATTTATTTTGTTCATTAGCTAATAATTTTAAAAAACAAAACAATTTATTTTATATATATATATATATATATTTTTTTTTTTTTTTTAAATTCTCACTGAGGACATGACTAGAGAGAAGAAGGGGGGATAGGGAGAGAGAGAAACATTGATCATCCCCTTTCAGTGCACAGAACAATGTTCAACCAAGGAAGCCACTTTGGCCAGGCCAATTTAACCAGAATGAGATGGTTCTGTTATGGAAGCCCACTGCGTTTTCCTCCGCTCCTTTCAGCCATGAAGTCCTGACCTCAGCCCGAGAAAAGTTCAGAGAGAGAACTCCTTCACCCAAGGGAACACTTACCTGGAATTTCTGGGTCTCTGGGTTCTGGCGGGCCTCTTTGACTTTAGCAAAGGCAGCATTGAGCTCTTCGATTTCAGAGTTAAGTTCTTCAACCTGGGTAAAAATAAGGACTAGCAGCCAAGTGTGCAACTGGGCTCCTCCTATCTCCGCATGGCCCAACTGCTTTTACTGCTGGGTTGTGCTTATAATCAAGGGCTTTGTAGTCAGAAAAAGCCTGAAGTCAGAAAAGAGGGACTTCTAGTTTGGCTGTTTACTAGCTGGATCACTCAAGGCACAAAACTTAATCTCTTTGAGACTGAATTCCCTTAACTATAAAATGAAGATACCACCACTCACCCAACCTCGCATTGCTGACAAGGTAACATGCAGTGGTGCTAAAATCATATTGGGAGCAGATGAAACCAAGATGGCGGCATAGGTAAGCACCTAAACCGCTGCATCGCACAACAATTTCAAAACTACAACTAAAAGACAGAACGGACACCATCCAGAACCACAGGAAAGCTGGCTGAGTGGAAATTCTACAACTAGAAGGAAAGAGAAAAGCCCACGGAGAATTGGAGGAACGGCAAAGGGTTGAGGTATGGCAAAGGGTCTTTGTGCGTGCAGAGAGGAAGGGCGGCTGAGAGCCTGGCTGACTTTCTCTGGCAGGAGAGGGAAGGAAGCCCCCGACTGCACTGAACCCCAGTTCTGGGCAAAACCCCATGGACCCAGGCTCATACAGGGGGAATCTGGACTGTTAGGTAGAGAGAAAGGCACTCGGAGACTCAGAGACCCAGGGGAGGGGATCTGGAGGTGCGCGCCAGTGCGCACAAAGACTGCGGAGGTTGCCACAGGCTTTCCCTAGCAGAAGGGAGTCAGAAGCTCCTGACTGCACTGAACCCCAGTTCTGACTGCACTGAACCCCAGTTCTGACTGCACTGAACCCCAGTTCCAGGCGAGCCCCTGGGGACCCACGCCCTTGCCGGGGGAATCTGGACTCTCGGGCAGAGGCTCGGGAGCCGGGGAAGGCAGAGGTCTGGAGGCGAGCGCAAGGGCAGGACTGACGGGAAGCCAAGACTGTCTGCTCCACACTGAGACTCCACCCCATCCAAGCTGAGCACAGAGGCTTTTGCAATTTGGCAAATCTAATCCTATAAGGCTGTCTCCAGCACCGAACTTCTCCCAGTGTAGACACAGCTGATCCTCACAGCCAACTGCCCTGGAGGTCAATTTCTCTCAGTGATACCAACAACAATCAAGACTTAACTACAACAAGGCTGTACACACAGTCCACAAAGGGGTGCACCAAGAGTGTCCACCTCAGGTAACTGGGAGGCTGACCCACTGGGCCATATAGGAAACCTAGCACACGAAGCTACCCTACCAACTCAGGGAAGCAGTGAAAATGTGGCGACAAAGAAACAGATCACAGACAAAAGAAATGGAGGAAAACAAATGACTGGATATAGAATTCAAAACCATGGTTATAAGGCTTTTCAAGACTATCCTAGAAAAGGCCGATAAATATAACAAGACCCTCAAAGATATGAAAAAGGACCAACTAGAAATTAAACATACACTGACTGAAATAAAAAACATTATACAGAGACCCAACAACAGACTAGAGGAACGCAAGAATCAAGTCAAAGAATTGAAATACAAAGAAGCAAAAAACACTCAACCGAAAAAGCAAAAAGAAAAAAAAATCCAAAAAGTTGAAGATAGTGTAAGAAGCCTCTGGGACAACTTCAAGCGTACCAACATCCGAATTATGGGGGTGCCAGAAGAAGAGAGAGAGCAAGATACTGAAACCCTATTTGAAGAAATAATGACTGAAAACTTTCCCACCTGGTGAAAGAAATAGACTTACAAGTCCAGGAAGCGCACAGAACCCCAAACAAAAGGAATCCAAAGAGGACCACACCAAGATACATCATAATTAAAATGCCAAGAGCAAAAGACAAAGAGAGAATATTAAAAGCAGCAAGAGAAAAACAGTTAATTACCTACAAGGGAGCACCCATATGATTGTCAGCTGATTTCTCAACAGAAACTATGCAGGCCAGACGGGAGTGGCAAGAAATATTCAAAGTGATGAAAGGCAAGAACCTACAACCAAGATTATTCTACCAGCAAAGCTATCATTCAGAATTGAAGGGCAGATAAAGAGCTTCACAGATAAGAAAAAGCTAAAGGAGTTCATCACCACCAAACCAGTATTATATGAAATGCTGAAAGGTATTCTTTAAGAAGAGGAAGAAGAAGAAAAAAGTAAAGATAAAAATTATGAACAACAAATACATATCTATCAACAAGTGGACCTGAAAAATCAAGTGAATTAAAAACCTGAGGAACAGAATAAACTGGTGAATATAATAGAATCAGGGGCATAGAAAGGGAGTAGACTGATAATTCTCAGGGGGAAAAGGGTATGGGGGGGTGCAGAAAGAGACTGGACAGAAATCATACACCTATGGGTGAGGACAGTGGGGGAGAGGTAAGGGCAGAAGGTGGGGTGGGAACCGGGTGGAGGGGAGCTATGGGGGGAAAAAGGAGAAACAATTGTAATAATCTAAATAAAGATTTATTAAATAAATAAATAAAAATAAAATAAAATCATGTTGGCTCATACTGCCACTATAATTATTGTCCATAGAGATGAGCCACCCAAAAACCTAGCCTGGCTACTCCCATCGACCCAGAGACCGCCAATAGCTACCAAGGTCACACCTGGACTTTGCCGGCACCCAGAACTGCTCCACCACTGGGCCCTGAACTCCCAGCACAAATTACAGCTACCATTATTAGGAACCAGCGCTCTGCTGCATCTGACAGTGGTGATTACTCAAACTCATTCTCTCCTTTAGCTTCTTCAGCACCAGTTTCCTGGTTGGCTTCACATTCTTCTACAGCCATTCCTTCTTCCATCTTCTTTGTGCATTCCTCTTCCTGCACCTTCAATTCTGATGTCCCTTGTGGTCCAATCCTCAGCCTTCTATCCCACTCTACACTCTCCTTGGATAAGGTGATCAACTCTCAGAATTTTAACTCACATCTGTTGAAGAGGGACTCTCTGATCCCTACCTTCAGGCCTAATGAGCTCTCTCCAAGCTTTAGACTTGCAGATCTGTCTCCTGGACATCTCACCTGGATGGTCCACAGACTCCTCAAAGTCAATACTTTCTAAAAGCCTCATCACTTCCATCACTACCTCCCATCCCACCATCATCCTCCATTTTCCATGCGGAGCTGGTGGCAAGACCATCTCTCTAGTGGTGCCAGCCAGAAGTCATCCTGGATTACTCCTTCTCCCCATTCCTACGTCTGACCATCAAATTTCCCCAAATTTACTTCTAATCTTTAATTAATTATTTCTTTTTTAGATTGTATTTTTAATTTTTATTTTATTTTTCAATTACAATTGACATTCAATATTATTTTATTTTGTGTCAGCTGTACAGCATAGTAGTTAGTCATATACTTTTAATTGTTTCTAAATTTGTTCCCTGAATTAGCCCCACCCCACCACTCTTGCTTGCTGTGACCACTGCTCTAATTCACCCTTTCTGAATTAGGTGGCTCTCACCTTGGCTACTGGCCTCCCTGCATCTATTCTCTTCCTCCTACCACCCACTCTCTGGATACAGGCAGAGACCTGGCTAAAATGCAAATGTGATCACACCCATCCTGCTTAAGAGTCTTCAGTGGAGTGTCACCCAAGCAGTGAAACATGAATAGATCCACCACCAATGTTCCCTGGCAACCTCTCCAGCCTCTTCCCTCACCTCACTTAAATTCTGCACTTGATGCTCTGATGACCTCAAACTGATTTTGGTTCCACAAAAACATATCAGGCTCTTTCCTCACTGAATGCCTGACTAATGTTCTCCCCTCTGTAAGAAATGGCCTCCTCTTTTCTGTCCTCCTTCCCAACCAACGCCTACTCATCCTTTAAGATTCAGCTCAAACACCTACTCCTCGAAGCACCAGACCCCCTTCCCAACCCTAATCTGGATTAGGAGCCCTTTGCTCCACCTCACAGCCCCAGTACTTGCGTCAATCACAACACCTTCATTGTCTTTCTTCCCCACTAGGCTTGTGAGCACAGCTAAATTTTGCTTCTCTGTTTCTGTGCCTCCAACTGAGACACAAGATTGCTACACCAATGACAAGAAAACAGCACAGAATCACCAGCCACCACCTTGGGTCCCAAAGACAACAACCCACGTACCTATCTAACTACCTTGGCCTTGCCCCCCAAAACTCCGTTATCTCAATTTTCTGTTGTCTTTCCAAAGATTAGACCTGCACTGTCCAATATGGTAGTCACAAGTCACCTTGTGGCTACTAGGCACTTGAAATGTGGTTAGTCTGACTTGAGATGTGCTGTAAGCATATCTGGACTTCAGATTTTTTAAAATGTTAAAGCCCTAAGCAGGTTTGGCTCAGTGGATAGAGCTGTCAGCCTGCTGGTTCAATTCCGGTCAAGGGCATGTACCTTGGTTGCAGGCTCCTCCCCGGCCCAGGCCCTCTGGAGGCAACCAATTGATGTGTTTCTCCCACATCAATGTTTCTCTCTGTCTTTCCCTCTCTCTTCCACTCTCCCTAAAAATCAATGGGAAAATATCCTCAAGTGAGGATTAACAAAAAATAAAAATAAAGAAATAAATGTTAAATACCTCTTTATTAATTTTGTTCTGTTGACTGGATGTTGAAATGATAATATTTGTCATATATGTTAGTAAATATATGAGACAAATATGTTTGCTTCTTTTAATATGGCTACTAGTAAATTAAAATCACATATGTAACTCATATATGTGCATTGGACAGTGCTGGATTAGACATTCCAAAAGAACTTCTAATCGACTACCCCACTTTCTACAGTCAACTCAGCTCTTTTACAAACTTTTTCCTTAAAGCTGAAAATTCAGGGAAGGACAGGCCAGTCACAGAAGCTAATAAAGAAAAATCTCACTTGAGATCTAGCAGACATACCTCTTTTTCCTTTGACTTTAATGCCATGGTTAGGCCCTGAATGGCTTTATCCCTCTTTAAACTATTTTTCTTTTCTGTAGCAATTTCTCTTTCCTTCTCTCTCAGGTCCTCCTGAAGTGCCTAAATTAGATTAGAAAAAGATTCACTAAGTTGATGTGTTCCAACCAAAATGCACAGTATATATCTTTAAGAGAACACTCAAATGCAATTATTCTATCTTATTCCTGTCAGCCTGTGATTAATGTTTCCAAGTAGAGCTGAACGTAGTGGCATCAGCTCCAACTTACTGTATTACCGCTCTTGGCAACAGGGCTGGGTGAAAGGAAGGGGATCAGATCAGTTAAGAAGATGACAGCTATTCCTACAGGAAGGACTCCAATGCCTTCTAGAAGTTGAATACAGTCACATCAGAGTCTTTGAAATCATACCAGTTATTTGGGGGGAAATAACAGATCATTAATATCATTCCTTAATGCTGCAAACACTAGCAGAGAATTTGGTTGGATGGAGATTGAACATATACATTTATAGTCTGAGTTCATTTCTAAAGATACTCACTGCTGCCTCCCTCCCAGCCTGTCGTAAGGATCAAATGAGATAACGGATGTGAAAGCACTTTCTAAGTCGGCAGGTGCTATACAAATGCTAGCTGCTGAGACTAAGGGACCATGGAGCAAGGGCTTTGGAGTCAGAGACTGGCAAGTCTGAATCCCTACTATACTCCAAGCTACATGACCTTGGGCAGGGACCTCACCGCGCTGAGCCTCACATGTCACATCTGCAAGATGGGCATGCCTGCTTCACGGAGTTATTACAAAGACTGAGAACCCCTCTCCACAGTGCCTAAAGCTTGACTGGCAGACAGCAGCATTCAATGAGTGACAGCTATTGCCACACAAAATTAGCTATTGCACTCAGAATAAAGAGGCAAAGATAAATCTTCAAGACATTTTTAAAACTGTATCAACATACCTGGATCCTCTCTTCAAAGCGATTTCTCTCCGTCTGGCGTTCCACTTGTACAGCCTACGAAAAGACACTAATTGGTGCCCAGAAGGGACCCATAATCCAATAGCTTCCCCCAAACAATTAGAATGAGCACCTCATTTACTTGCTGTTCCCCCTGTTGTGGAACACACCCCAAGTCCCACCCAAGTGAAGAAAAATGTAAAGATGATCACCAGCCCCATAGACAGTAAACCAAAGGGCGACTGGACAATGAAAAGGGCCTTTGAAAGGACAAGGCCAAGGAAGTGAGACAGAGGGTTCAAAGAAGCAGGAGACAAAGGCTGATTACAGCCTAAAACTCATAGGTGAGGCTAAGGAAGTCACTGCTGTGTTAGGGACAAAGGAGACCCTGCTCCATAATGAAGTCAAGACTTCCATGAGCATCCAGAATGTCCCTAAGGTGAACAAACCACATGCAGCAGCACCCATGGTCCAAAAGGAATAGGAAGGTCTGACTAGGCCTACCTGTACTTCCAGGTCCTGCCCACCCTCTTCCAAAGAGCTTGCTGAGGAGGCCGCCTAGTGTGGGGAGGGGTCCCAGGAGGCTTTGGGATCAGTACTAGTACTTGGAGCCTAGGAAAATACAACATCTCTGAGCTGAGCCTGTTTCTAAACTCGATGAGGGACGGTGATCCCAGCCTCGCAAGGTGACCAGGCGGATGAGATGAGGGGCACCCGGAGTCCCTTTGTGTGCGGCATACCCAAGACAGGGCAGCTGCCTGTCCCCACTGCCTCTGCAGTCTCAGACCACAGCTGGCCTTAAGCCTGCCGCTAACCACAAAAGGTGAAATGAGAAAGTAACACAATTTTATCCTAAGAAAATCTAAAGGATGAAAACAAGATCAAGTCCCCAGGCAACAACAAATGAACACATAACAAAACAGAGGCAAGCAGGTATGGACTGGTTTTTTAACCAACTCTGTGAACACAAGGCTGGAGGGGGAAATATGCCAGGCCCCTGACAGGAAGTTTCTGCTGATCCTCAGCCCACAGGGCGATGATATTCAGAAGCAGACTGTGGGTGAGCCAGGGGGCCTGCATGTGCGTCCCATGGCCCGTGCAGTCTGGTGTACTAACTAAAGTCCCCTCCATGTCCTGTGGCCTCACCACGGTTTCTCTCTCCTTTTCAGCGCTGCGAGCAGCAGAAAGCCCTCGGAGCTCTCCAGATGACACATTCTCAGCAGCTGGCGCCATCTGAGATTTCTCCTCTCTCAGGCACTGAATTAAAGCTTCTTTGCTCTTCAAAGACAGCCTCAACTCCTCAATCAGTCTAAAAGAGAACAGATTTCAATATTAATTCTACACTGCTCTCTCAGCTCAATGGAGCAGGAGGAGGTAGAAAATGGGGCCAGACATCTTCACAGTAGACATGTCCAATGACTGAACATGAACGAAATCGCATTTTGCATGTCGGAGACTAAGGGCCAGAATCCATGCGACATTAACTGTCCCCTCCCCTCCAGCCTGGCCCCGGGCAATCCACCCTCCGAGCTGCTGGACTATGGTCTGACTGAGTCACACCCCTGCTCGGCTGTTCAACAGCCCCCACCACCGACAGCTGTGGATTACTACATTTTTTTAGCCCAGAAATCTTCTCTCCAAAAGAAATCTGGCACTGAAGGTTCAACAAACACGACCAATAAAGCAGAAATATTCTGGTAAATGTGAAAAACAAAGAACGTCTCTCCGAGGCATCTCAGGGCAAAGTGTAAAATATATCGACTTTCAAGATGAAGAATAAACTCCTTGGCAGGCAGTTGAGCCCGAGGTTTTAGGGCCGAGATCAGAGACCCTGCTGAAGCTTCGGCATCACCTCTCACAGGAAGCACCCCCCTGGGCCTCCAGACCTTTGTTCCCACGGTTCCTGTACCTAGAATGCCCTTCACAACTCCACCGCCACCTCCACCTGCTAGACACCCATCATACACCAGACTTCATGAGGCGTTGTTCTCGGGGAAGCTTTGCCAATCGACACTCCGAGAGCCCCCTCAGGTAGAGCTGAGCACACCCTTCTGGAGGCCACCAAATTCCCTCTATTAACTGCTCCCTGACAAAACAGTCAAATTATTTCGGCTCTAAGCCTGCATCTCCTCAGCTATAAAACGGGGATAACTTGCTTACGTGGGAGGGAGGTAAGCTTTTTCAAAGGGCCCTCCACAGCTCCAGACATATGGCAGAACTCAACAAGTGACAGCTGCTATAATTAGTACTTTTTTTTAGCATTCAATGATTAGCATTTTGTCAAAAAACCTTAAGAGTGATTGTAGCTAAGCCTAAAAAGCAAACTTACTATGGCAGAAAGAGGATAGGTGCCCCAAGTGCAGGTGAGAAGGGCACCAAAAGCAGTTCGAGCACCTGGCATACTGTCTGAACATTGTGTGTCCCCACAGTGGTGGCATTAGGAGGTGGGGCCTTTGGGAGAAGACAAGGTCATGTCAGTGGAGCTCTCGTGAATTGGAGTGATGCCTTATAAAGGAAGCTCTAGAGAAATCCCTTGGTCCTTCTGTCAGGTGGGGACACAACGAGAAAGAGGACCTAAAGGGGGCCTTCACTGACCACGCTGCACCTGACCTTGAACTTCCAGCATCCAGAACTGTAAGAAATAAATGTATTACGTATAAGCGATCCAGTGTGTATTATTTTCTTATGGCACCAAATGGACTAAGACAACTGGATACAGCGAGAACTGGCAGCATCAATACAACACCCCCCAAAACTAGGAAAGAGAAGTAAGAATACCCTCTAGGGGCTCAACTCTTAAATCATCACATAATCCACTGGAGAGGTAAAGGCACCAAACTGTACTCTAAAATGCATGTGTTGCCTAGTGTGTACCTTGCACCTCGATAAAACTGTTATAGGTACCTTACAGCAAGGTGCAGCGAGGGGTGGAAATGAGCAGGGCAGGCCTGCGGGGACTGCGGCCAAGCAGGAGCACCCGGCCGCCTGAGGGAGCGGCCGTACTCCAGCAATACCACGGCCGTCCTCCCACACCTCTAGGTCTTCAAGAGAATCTGGAAATTCATACTCTTACATAAAATTAGATGTTTTTAGTTAAACTCTAAAAAAAAAAAAAGATAAAACATATCCAAAGGCCAAACCTGACTGCAGGGCTCTTCACTGTCAACTACCTTAAAGATACAGACTAATTTCAAGGTCAGATTGAAGGAAATCAAGTAGCTAAAGTGCACACCTTTGAAAAGGGTGGTGGGGGCCCAGAAAGACAAGGACATCCTTGTGAGCACCCTGCCCAAAGGCGGGCCAATCTGTGTGGCCAATCTGGATCCATCTCACCAGGGCATGATGGAGACCCTTATTCCAATTCTGCGCTCAGCATTCACCTTCTCATATGGATTTAGCTTCCCAGACAGGCCCGTCTTCAGGGGAGAAATACTGACCTTAGACCCAGGAAAGCTCCACCGAGGGCCGTGCCCAGAGCGAGCAGGAACCCAGAGTAGGCACCTGGCTGCTCTTCCGTCTCTGGGAGTGTAGCTGGGACACCTACCCCTGGGACAGACGCACTTGCAGTGCTGCCAACACAGGTTTCTGTGCCTATCCAGCCAGACCTCTAGGAAACCCCAGGAAGACGAAGCCTTTCACAAGGCCCTGACCTAACTACCCACGTCCATGGAGACCCCACCGCTTGGGCCAGTAAGAACTCAACAAGCATTAATCCTTCCCAAATTCCCTTTTCCAAAAAGATGAGAATCCAAGTCTCATCGGGGACCACTTTCCTCTGTAATTACCTTGAAATGAGCCAGACTCCACACCTCTGCAAGTGCCGTTCCCTCGCTCGGCAAGGCTGCCTCACCCAACTCCCAGCACTCCTCCTCTGAGAAGCCTTCCCTGCTCCTCGCCCAAGCAGAGCTCCCTCACCTCTGTCACAGCACAGAACCCTAAACTTACCTCCAGTGCCATCTTCCCTTTACATCCGTCCCCTCCTACACTTGGGAACTCCCTCTAAGGAAGACAGTGCTCACCTTTGCATTCCTGGCACCCAACCCAGGCCTTGCTCAGTGGGTGGCTAATGAATGAATCTTTATCTCCTCGAATCTGGGCCTTGATCCATATACCCAAGTACCACTTGGACTCTCCTCTTGGCTAGCACAATCCTTCAACCCAACAAGTCCCAAATGAAAGCTCATCTTCCCACCCCTCTACCCAAAAGCATCTTTCTCCCTTTTTCTCCCACACTCAGCCAACTGCCATACCATCCCACCATTGCTCATCTGGGTGAGGGGTATCTCGGCAGCCTTTTCCCTAGCCCCAAATCCAAAAAGCCACCAAGCCCTTCAAGCCAATATGTGATTGATTCTACCTTCTAAATATCTCTCTTATTCTTCTCCATCCCTAGTTCTGTCACCTTAGCCCAAATGGCACACGTTTTATTCCTGGACCATCAAAGAGCTCTGTACTTGGTGTGCACTGTTTTGGCCCTTTGCACTGTACAAACCTGGGCCCTCAGCCTGCATTAAAAGATATGTCAGAAACAGGTCACACAAAATGCACTGGTATTTATTGTGGGGCTGTAGACATTAACTGTTCCCTACAAGAAGATCCACAAGAGAAGTGTCTAAACCAGTGGTTCTCAACCTTTCTAATGCCGCGACCCTTTAATACAGTTCCTCATATTGTGGTGACCCCCAACCATAAAATTATTTTCGTTGCTACTTCATAACTGTAATTTTGCTACTGTTATGAATCGTAATGTAAATATCTGTGTTTTCCAATGGCCTTAGGTGACCCTGCTAGCGGTTCTCAACCTGTGGTAAAATTACGGTTATGAAGTAGCAATGAAAATAATTTTATGGTTGGGGGTCACCACAACATAAGGAACTGTATTAAAGGGTCGCGGCATTAGAAAGGTTGAGAACCACTGGTCTAAACAATGTCAAGTAAAACTGGGCTTCTCCTGAGTTACTAACTTGTTTTATTTCATGAACAATGTGAATCTTATGTCCATCAAGACTGTTTTTCCCTTTTTCCTTTGACTACCAGGAAGCTTACAGCCAAAACTGAATGCTAAATTTAGTATCTGAATAGAAAATTCCAGCATGAATTTCTATCTACTACCTCTCTCTCTGTCCTCACATTCCTAGCTTTCTTACTGTGGGAACCAGTAGGAAAGGGGTGGGGGAAAGGACTGCCAGATAAATGACTGTCAGGGTATCACAGGGACAAGAGCCAGACCTGTCTTTTTCTTCCAGGACCAGAGCCATGTCCAAGTCCCCCTCGTGCATCTTCTTCATCTCTGAAAGCTTGTTTTCCAAGCTCAACCGAAGAGCCTTCTCTGTTTCTGTCCCTGCAACGGCCTTTTCCAGTTCTGCTTGGGCGGCTTTCACATCCTAGAGTTAAATTAAATGCATTTGATGCCATTTTTCAATACAATTGGGAACACTTTGAAAGGAAATTGGATTAAAATATAAATATTTATGACTTTTTCTCCGGCACATTTCCCCTCCCTGAATTGTACTCTACATGGGGAGAATCAGTAATAAATACATTTGCCAGCCATCTTTCCTTCTTGTATCCTGAAGAGTAATAGGCATTTCCAATGGAAAAGACTCGGCTATAAGAACTATTGTGGTTTTGAAAAATCAGATCAATATTTACA
Source organism: Corynorhinus townsendii (assembly GCA_026230045.1). Lineage (NCBI taxonomy): Eukaryota > Metazoa > Chordata > Mammalia > Chiroptera > Vespertilionidae > Corynorhinus > Corynorhinus townsendii. The sequence goes on along the minus strand of JAPDVU010000005.1, from coordinate 162,998,968 downwards.
GCTCAATGAGAACAAGGTATAACGTACCTCTCAATACTTAAACATATATAAATTCCAAAGAGTCACCACAATCTCCACACAAATTCATTCCACACCCCACCGCCCCCTCAGTATTTTTTTTTTTTTCAGATAATGACGATACAATTCTAAGTACATTTTCTCCATCTCCAAAGTGATTTAGGTGGTGAAAAAGTGTATGTTCTACCTGAGCACTCACAGAAGAAATTATCTAAACCATGCAGGCAGCATCTGTGTTAGGGGCAAAGGCGCTGGTGCTCATGAAAGTGACCCGAGTAGATGGGCATCTCTGTCTGCTCATGCCAACTGCCTCTGATTGCATCACAAAGATGAAAGTCAAATCAAACTAGGTTCAAAACCCAGCTCCCACTTATTTGCTGTGTGACCTTGGATAGTCGCTTAACCTCTCTGAGACCCAGCTTCCTAATAACCATCTCATCAGAGAATTGTTGTGAGGCTCTGTCAAGTGCCTGCTGCATCATGGGAAACCCAAGAAAAATGTAACTTCTTCCTCCACACCTTTTCCCTCCAGTGCCTCCCGAACGCTGTCTCCCAAAGAGGCGTGCCTGTCAATCTCAGTGACAGCTGGGAAAAATCATTTCCCAATATTCTGAGACAACAAACAACGAAGCCTATTATTCAGCGGGAGCTTACTCAATGCCAGGTTTTACCAGAAGCTCTGTTTATATTATCTTTGATTCTCACTCAAGCCTAAACACTGACATACAGAGAGACAGATTACTGCAGCTTACAACGCAGCCAGACCACCAGGCATTTCCTGCCTGTGTCACCTTAAGCAAGTGACTCAGCCACTCTGTGCCGGTGTCGTCATGTTTTTCTTTCTGTTGTTAAAGGAGGACGCAGCATTTACCTCCTAGGTTTGCTGAGGGGATTACCTAAATCAATATACGTAAAACACTGAGAAGGATGCCTCATATGTGGTAAGCCTTCCATAAATTGTTAGTACTGCTGTTGTTATTACAATTACTACAGCAAAGCAGGCATCACTAGCCTCGTTTTACAGAGGCAAAGGCTCAGGGAAGGCAAATGCTTTATCCAAGGTGACAAAGCTAGTAAGTGACAGAGCAGGGATTCAACCCAGCACTGTCAGTTACACTGGCAGCCCAACACACTGGAAGACACTTACTGGGAAAAATAAGATGAATGAGCAAGATTAGGTTAAGTCTCTTAAAAGTCTCACAATCATCTTCTTTGTTTGTTTGTTTTAATCCTCACCCAAGGCTATTTTTCCATTGATTTTTTTAGAGAGTGGAAGAGAGAGGGAAAGACAGAAAGAAATATCAATGTGAGAGAAACATCGATTGGTTGCCTCCTGCATGCACCCCAAAGAGGGCCCGGGCCGGGGAGGAGCCTGTAACCAAGGTACATGACCTTAACCAGAATCAAACCCGGGACCCTGGGGTGCACAGGCCGACTGAGCCAAACGGGCTAGGGCAGTCTCACCGTCATCTTAACTAAAATTCAGAACTTGGGCTCAGAGTCCATTCTTTTGATCCCAGCTCTACCACTAATGACGAGGACTACTTTCTCACCTTCTCTGAGCCTATTTACTCATCTGTATGATCGACTCAATATCTATACATGCTCATGAACAAGGGCTGAACTGAACATCATGACTGAAAAAGGCCATTGTTAGCTGCAAATTACAGTACAAATGTATTCACTCTTTGTATCCAGAAGTGCTCTTTGGTGCTATTTCTCCTCCTCCCTGCTTAGAAAAATCAGGTTGCAGATAGAAAAAGTGAGATGAAACAAGACTTCAAAGACCAAGAATTAAGTAATTAGTTTACTTAATATTAGCTTTAATGGAGGAAACCTGTTTACTACCTAGGAAGCATCTGCATCTGATTGGAATCAGGAGGAAGAGGTACACACAGAGCCTCCCAGACAGGTCCTCGGTCAACACTGGTGGATGGTGGAGTGGAGGCTGGACCCGGGGCGGGGGGGGGGGGGGGGGGGGGGGGGGCCTGCGTGGACACACAATGACCTACAAATCAGAAAATCTGGTTCCAGGCTTAGCTAATGTTGGGTGAGTGGCTTCCCTCTCTGGGCCTCAGTTTCCTCCTCAGTGAAATAAAGGCACTCAACTAAATATTAAGAGTGGTATAGCAAGAACACAGGGTTTAGAGACAGCAATCTACATTTAAATGCAAGATTAAACTTGGACTAGTATTTCTCTCCATGCCTCTATGTCCTCATCTATAGGAATAAAACAATAATGGCCAGTTTGCAGGGTGAACGGGTATAAATTCTTTATGCTAAGCATCTCTGATGGGGCTGGAACCCCGGAGATATTCAATGAGGATGGCTCCCGTGTCTGCGGAAGTTTATGAGGAAAGAAACACAATTCTGCCCACTCCCTTACTGACACACTGAAAGAAACACATTCTCCACAGGGTCTCCAGACTTGCCTCTTCCAAAAGGAATATCCTTTTGGTTAGGAGCTCTTCGACCTGCTGCACCTTCTTCTGAGCATCCTCTTTCACCCGCCGAACTTCTGAGCCGCCCCCTTCAGCGAGGCTCTCAACTGCTTTGCTGCAAAATGAGGCAAATAAGGGTGACAGTCAGCTAGTGATTTTAATCACCCCAAGAAACAAGGAATCCTCCCATGGGCCTGTGCTGAGCTTCTTTTTATTTTAATTAATATTTGTAACTCAAAAACACTGACCATACAACATATAAATGTATCAAATCAACATGTTGTACCCCTTAAACTTGCACAATGTTAGATGTCAATTATGAGTCAATAAGAATACATATTATTTAAAAACAAAGTAAGCATCATCTATATCTCATCACGATTTTATTGCTTAACACACTATAAACACCTTTTGTGTCAATAAATATAAATGTGTATCATCATTTTTAAAGACTACATATTAATTTGCTGTATGAAATGTACTATATTAAATCGACCCCTATTTTTAAAACATTTAGATTGCTTCTGATTTTATATATTTGTCCAATAACACAAAGCTCTCAGGCCAAAGTACTCAACAAAGTATTCAACAAATGTCAGTGTTACTGTTTGTTATTATAAGCAATGTTGTGATGAAAACGCATCCTTGTATGTAAACTATCCTGTGATTTCCGTAGGGTCAATTACTAGAAAGGGAATCTCGGGGTCCAAGTCTAAGTACTCTTCTAAGACTTTTTTGACAGCTATTGCCAAGTTTCCCAACAGGAAACTTCCAACAAAGCACACCTCCACCAGTGGTAGGAAAGGTGGAGAGCTGGCTTGACAAACCAATGTACACAGAAAGCATGTAACAAAATGAATCTGAGGGGTGAAAGTTGGTTTGCTTCAGCAGGAGGGGAAGCGTTTTGTTTTTAAATTTTATTTATTAATTTTTTGAGAGACAGAGAAAGACACAGAGAGAAACATCGATTTGTTGTTCCATTTATTTATGGATTGACTGGTTGATTCTTGCATGTGCCCGATCGGAACTGAACCCACAACCTTGGCATATCGGGATGATGCTCTAACCAACTGAGCTACCTGGCTGGGGCTTGAGGGAACGCATTTGAAATACAGCACACTGCTATGTGTGAGCTACTACTTAGGGCATGAGGAGGCGAGAGCACGCAAGCAGCCCACACTCCGTGTTACTCTAACATGAAATGCAGACTTCACATCACTGTGGCACCACGGAATGAATACACTGTCTGCCTGACAGGCAGTGGTGCGGATGGCACACCAAAATCAGACAGAGGACCACAACCAATGATGCCTTTCATCTGGTTCTCCCCAGAAGAAAAGCAGTGCCGGCTATGAATTTGTGAGACGTGTACTCAGAGCAGTTCCGTTGGGTTTCTAAAATAATAGTGGCTTTCCAGAGGCAGACTAATATAAGGAAATGGCTCCACCTAAAGCTCGTTTCTCAGAAAACTGCAATAGGACAAACCTGTTCACCACCAGCCTCCCAAGCCCTGCGTTAGGGGTACGTAAGACTTTCCAGACCAAGAGCCATGTGATCAGACAGGCACATGCACGGGCCATGTGAATTTTTGCCTGAGAACAATGGAAAGTCAAGAGGGCCATACTTGCTGTCCAAGCCTCAGACATGAACTGCCTGCAAATAAAGGTTTTATTCATATCTTGTTTCCTTTCACCAAGGAGCCTTCACAAGGCCCCAGTGTCATGATATCATTTTAATGGAATTCAATGTGGACAATTGGGAAGAAAGAACATGAGCTCTGAAGCAGAACAGATCTGCTTCCAAATTTTTCCTCTGTTGTGTCCTCAGTGTGACTCTGGGTAAATTACCTCTTTCACCTCAGTTTCCTCATTTGAAAAACGAGGCGATGCCCTCTTAGAATTAATGTGCTAGCACATTCGGCGGCCAAAGCACGGGGCTCCTTCCTCTCTGATCTGAGTGCTGCAGGACAGCCTGTGGTGCCTCTGCTAAGATGCTGAGCGGCCTCATTGTACCCTCCACTGGTGTCGCAGCTGAGAACAGATTGCCCACTGGCCTGAGCTAAGGCCAAAGCTGCCACTTCCTGATTAATGCCACCAAGTGTCCTGAGCCCAGTCCTGCAGCTCACTTCTTGACCAGTACTGTCAGGAGTTCACATGGCTCACAATCATTTCTGCCACTTCTCAAGAGGGCATTCTATATGGCTGCAAGAATTCTGGACTAAAGGGGAGGAAGTGGAGGACAGTTGTAATAGTGTCAAGAATAATTTAAAAAGGAAAAAAAAAATTCTAGAAAAGAAGCTTTTCCTTCCTGAGCCTTGGATACAGAATTTTCCAGGCCTCAAACGAACCACAAATGTTTTAGCCCTTGGGCTTCAGAGAGCCTCCTCTAGCAAATGGCTCCATTACCCCTCCCCGACCCTCCATTCCACCCAGCAGGTACAAATATACTGGCTCCCTCCTGCCCGCCCAGATCAAACCTTAGTGTTTTACAGTCAGCATCACACACATTGTCAAAAGGCCAACTACAATTTTTAACAAGTAACGGCATTATTCACTTTGCTTGCATTTTAGTTATACCAATAAAATATACACCCAATAATAAATGTTCCAACTTTTCATTTATCATCTTTGTATTTAACAGTTACTGTAGCAATAAAATTTATACTCGGCAGTATGGTGCAATTTTCCTCTACTAATGGAATTATTATTTTTGTTTGTGTTTTAAAACTACAGAGATAAAATTCACTCCTGACAATATGTCTGCTTTTGGTTTTAATGTCCCCTTATGGCAGTGGTAGGCAAACTCATTAGTGAACAGAGCCAAATATCAACAGTACAACGATTGAAATTTTGAGAGCCACATTTTTTAAACTTAAACTTCTTCTAACGCCACTTCTTCAAAATAGACTCGCTCAGGCCGTGGTATTTTGTGGAAGAGCCACACTCAAGGGGCCAAAGAGCCGCATGAGGCTCACGAGCTGTAGTTTGCCGACCACGGCCTTATGGTAACTGAAAAAAAGAACAATGGAAAATCAGTATGTTTACGTCACAGCGAGGCAGAGTGTCCTCCAGAGCCAGATCAGCCCCAGCTCTGTTGCCACCTTGGGCAAGTTCCCTCACTCCCCTGAGCCCCGTTTCCTCTTCGCTCAAATGGGAATATTGGCTGCCTCACCAAACTGCTGTAAAGTCAGATGCAGTAAAGCAGGTCAAGGGCCAGGCACAGGGTTAAGGGCCAAGAAGGATCTCAACAAATGTTAGTTTCCTCCCTCTACCCTTTCCTTCCTTCTAGAATTTGGGCCAACAGACAAGACTCTCCGCAAGACCTAAGGAGAGGAAAGGCTGAGGAAAGTGGTCTAATCCAGCTTTCCACCCAATACAAAAGAGAACTTCTATAACCACCACCCTCGCTACTCTTGTTAACCATCAACATTTCCTCTTTCTGTTCTAATTATAGTTCTTTGGAGAAAAACAGGGGCTTTTCCCATATCTCTCCTCCCTCCCCCCCCCAATAAAAACAACCATAAAACTCAAAAAGGGAGTTGAGGGCATTAATAAAAAGCTATTTTTCCATCAACAAGGTTTATCACACACTGCCAAGGGCCGGGCAGGTAGAGGTCCAGGGAAAGCCCATTGAGCAGGTCTGTGGTAGACGGTGCGCGTATCCTATGACAGGTCATCTGCACAAAAGCCCTAGGATGTAGGAACAACTGAGAAGCCAAGGCTCGGAGACCACAGTCCTACCTATTGGTAGAGCCAACCCAGAGCCCGCCCTTTCCACTGCCCCATACTCCACTAAGGAAGAGGCCTTGGCTTAGATGTAGAGTCATGTTGAAGAAGTGAGAAACACCCATGAAAACTAAAAAGAATCTGAAACCTCGTGCTGGACCAGAAGTCACAAACTTGAGTTCTAAGTCAGCTCTGATCTTTTTGGCTGAGGGATTTTAGTCATGGCCCTTCACTTCTCCAAATTGAAATTTCCTGCTCTAGCATATGAGGCTTTCCTTAAGATTTGATGAACTCTCAGGATAACGATGGAACGTAATTAGATGTGAAAGTGTTTTATACACTGAAAAGTGCTAAACACATATGGGACTGTCATTATATGTGAAGAGACAGATATGGGCCGAGGCAGCCACGTGGGATTCAACAGAAGCCTGTATGAAGGGTGGACAACAGGAAAGGCACTGGGGCTGGGAGGGCTGGGCAGGGAAGAGGTCTGCTGGGGCAATGGTAGAGCAGCAGGAACAGGAACCTTTCTAGTATCTGTGAACGGTGTTTGGGATTAAAAGTTGGTGAAGAGAAAGCTGGAGCAGCTACGTCACTGTGAGCATTCTTAAACAGAGCTCGTGATGTGATCCCTAACCTATCCTTGCCAGCTTTCTTCCCATCCACCAAGTCCTGTTGATTTTGCTTCCTAAGTCTTTCCAATCCACCATCTACTTCCATCACTAACCTGTCACGTACACTACTGAACTAGCCTTCTCACTCTTCCACTCCCGCTCCCTCTACCAAACATTTCCTACTCAGCATCCAGAGCGACCTTTTAAAAAACAAAACTCTGATTGTATCGGTTGCTTAAAGCCCATGACTGTTTTTCCTTTGATCTTAGGATAAAGACCAAAATCTTTAATCAGGCCTCCGGACTCTGCAAGACGAGACTGAGCCCCCTAGGCTTCTATTTCCTCAGAACTAAACATTTCTTTCCCCTTAAACACTTTTCACCACCCTTTCACCTGGCTAATTCCTACTGACCCCTCAAATGCTACTTCCTCAGGGTCTCTTCCCTGCTATCTATCTATATATAAAAAAGTCTAAGCGACTGGCCGACAGGCTCATAGCTATGACGCACACTGACCACTAGGGGACAGACGCTCAATCCAGGAGCTGCCGAGGGACAGCAACTTTGTAGAGTGCCCGCTTGCACTCAGGACCCCTCGGGGGATGTCAGACTGCTAGATTCAGCCAGATCCCCACAGGCCAGGCTGAGGGACCCCACCGATGCACAAATCCGTGCACCAGGCCTCTAGTAGACATATACTTAGGTATCTACTCCCGCTGCTGTAAGTTCTCACAGCTCCCTTTATTTTTCTCACTGCTCTTCTCCCAGTTTGTATTGATATATTTATTATTGAAGTATTTGATCCCCATCAGTCACACTAGAATGTAAGCCCCATGTGTCTGTCTAGCTCACCACTGTATACCCAGGAGCTGAGGCCAGTGCAGCACAGAACAGCTGGTTAATAAATATTTTCTGAATAAACTGATAAATAAGATCAGACCAAAGGGCCTTAAACACTAAGTTGGGCAGTTTGGAGAATCTCTGCATACAAAGCACTCCTCCCTGCTTGCTGGTATGAGGAGTGTGCACAGCCTTGATGAGTCTGGGCTTCCATGTGTACATACATGCAAGACGTGCAGCAGGCAGGGCGCTGAGTATAAAACAAACCGAATTCTACTACTGACTTCCAGGCTTGGTAAAGTTGATTTGACTCCCTGCCTAGAGAATGGTGAGTGATGTGCCTCTAAAAAGAAACTACAACATAAATAAAAAATGTGTTAGCCTGATTTATTCATTTACTCATTCATTCATTCACTCACTCAGAAAATACTGCACATGTGAGGTCAAGCCAGGGCCCTCAGAATCCCTTTAAGCCTCCAGGGTTTTTACAGAAATGAATGCATTCATGATATACTTTAAGACCTGGATGGATCTCACAAATATATTGCTGAGGAAAAGGACCAGACATATGAGGGTGCATGCACAGTATATGATTCCATTTCCAAAAAGTTCAAAAAGGGGCAGAACTCAAGGTGATACTACTGGTCAGCAGAGTGGTCATCTTTGTGGCAGAAGGGTAAGTTCCGGGAGCACAAAGGGGGCTGGTGATGTGCTGGTTTCTGATCAGGATGGTGGCCCCACAGGTGTGTCTGCTTAGTGAGAATTCATTCTGCTGCAAGTACAAGATCTGTTCATTTTCCTATAAATTTTAAGTTTGTTGAAAAATAATTAAATAAAAATGAAACCTCCTCAGAGCCCAGCTGGAGAACAAATGGCTTAGAAAGCACAAGGTTCTATTTCACTGACCCACTTAGCTGCCACCATCAGAACCCCTGGGCTACCCGCAAGCTTATGACAGGATGACAGGTACTCACGAGGCTTTGATGAGCAGCTGCTCTCTCTCTTGGAGCTCACGCTTCAGACTTTCTACTTCCACCTTGAGCTCGATATTCTTTCAGACGAGATTGGGGGGGGAAAAAGAAACAGCGTAAAAACACAGGACGAAGGAATGTCTACTGTGGGGAAATGGCTTTCGGCGTGGACTACGCCATGCTCATAATAGGCAGCCGTTAGATGCAAAATCTCATTAGCCTCAGGGCACTGGGAAAAGGGAATTATTAAACACTGGTGGTCTCAAAAGAAAGCCCCAGATTTCTCAAGACTTGGAACAATTATGTAAATTTTCCAAGCTTATAACAGCCAGAGCATTCAAACATTGAGGCATAAATGTCATATAAGAGAGGCCGATTTAAAAATTGTTTGCCCTCCACCAAGCAAATTTACAAGCAATTTCGCAGTTTGCTTTTACCATTCCAAGGCAATTACTTCTGGTTGTTTACCATCATGCATGTCCTGGTTGTAGAAGTGGAAACGTTTTACAGCTTTAAAAAATAAAACATGTGGCTGGATAAATGGGAACCTCATCACTGCCTATCTCCTTTCAATGTAAGATTTCAGGGTATTCACTTACAAAAGAGCCACAATCACGCAGGGCACGCTGTTAGTAAGGGACACCACAATGTTCTCCAACCAACCATCTTCCTCTTAATTGACTAGAAGGAAGGGAGTCACACATGGCCTTGGACTCATCATTCACATGAGATTCTAAAGACAGAGTCGTTGACAAGTGGATCACAACGTGAGACAGGTGGGGCAGTGGAGCTCCTTCTCAAACTAGTCCACAAATGTATCCCAGACAGAATATTAGATGAATTCGCATAGTAGAAACAGGGGTCTGGGTGCACAATTTGCAGAGAACTGCTATAAATCTAGGTTTCCTTTGAAATCTTGCTCCTGTTTCATTTTAATAACTCGTGCTAATTTTGCATTCTACTCCACAAAACATGTTCATCATTTTAAATAAAAATAACACATCCAGCCCAACTGGTATGGCTCAGTGGTTAAGTGTCAACCCATGAACCAAGAGGTCACCGGTTCAATTCCCAGTAGGGGCACATGCCCAGGTTGCAGACTCCATCCCCAGTAGGTGTAGTGCAGGAGGCAACTGATCAACGATTCTCTCATCCTTGATGCTTCTCTCTCTCCCTCTCCCTTCCTCTGTCTAAATTAATAAAAATATTTTTTAAAAACATAAAACTTCCAGTAAAATTTATAATCTCAGAGGACATGCCTCCCTCCTTTCAGCCAAATAGCTGTAGGAGATACCCAGGTTGAGTAGTCAGCCAGAAAGGAAAAGTCATGGGCTTGAGACCAGAAGGACTTGGGTTCAAATTCTGCCTCCACTCTTCACCAAGAAGAAACTGTAGTGGTCAGTAAATGCTCATGTATTCATTCCTTCACTTCATAGACATTCACCAGTCCCTGTGATGGGCCAAGCACTGGACTAAGCACTGAGGACCCTGGTATACAAGGCAGACACAGCCTGCCTTCATGCTAATGTCAAACAGAAACTTGGAAGTGTGAGCCTGTAACTGTCGGCAGAAGCACAAGCCCAGGATGTGACAATGTAAGGTTCTCCTCTCAGTTCCCCATGTGGCAAATGAAAATCAATAAGCCACCTGACATGGGAAATTTTAGGACTAAGTGAGCTAACGAATGAGAGCTGCCTAAAGACAAAGCTCAGAATGTATTATTGTCTTCAACGCCAAACAGCAGGAACTAAAAAAGTCATCCACGCAGAACTTTTTCCAGAAGAAAGTGATCTTTGATAAAGGACACTGAGTGACAGTGCACAATGTTTTCAACTGTGGTTTTGTGAAAAAAACAGAAACACCCTTCAACTGAGGATTCCTTGCCAGAAGGGCAGAGAACTGTGTAAGAGCTGATAGCACAGATTCTGAGTGCTATACTTTCTGATGAACCAACTGGCACTCCAGCCTAGCGAATTTAAAAGAACAGAGAGCTAATGTGTCCACTAGACTATTTTTCACAAGCCCAACACCTTAAGTTATAAACTTATATACATGGGAATCATTATTTCGAAACCAAAAATCAAGATACCTTATTAGCATAAAATGAAATATCATTATAAAAAAAGAATAGCCTGGTCAGATGGCTTGGTTAGTTGGAGCTTCATCCTGTACACTAAAGGGTTGCGGGTTCAATTCCCAGCCAGGGCACATGCCTAGGTTATGGATTCGATCCCTAGTCAGGATGCATATGGGAAACAACTGATTGATGTTTCTCTCTCACATTAATGTTTCTCTCTCTCTCCCTCTCTCCCCCTCCCTTCTTCCCTCCCTCCCTGTTCCTCTCTCTATAGTCAATGGAAAATATGTTCTCAGGTGAGGATTCAAAACAATTTTTAAAGAAGACAGAAGCTCTTAAGCCACTATTAAGGAAAGATATCCAAGATATTAAGGAAAACTGCAAGATACAGAACAGAACATGCTTGCATTTATCTAAAAGGGGGTTTGAACACACACACTTGCTTTTACAGACATAAAATATCTTTGCCTAAGGAAATAACACTATTGGTTAGACCTAGGGGCCTAGGAGACAGGGTGGAAGAAAGTCTTTCAGTGTATACCTTTTGTGCTTTTTTAATTTTGAACCATGTACACCTATATAAAAACTTAAATTGCAATAAAAGCGCAATAACATCAGGTCACCTAATCAGACAACGGAAAAGACTAGCTGAAACAGTGTGGTACAATGAGGTGGGCAGACCTGCGTTCAAACCCACCGCACATAGTAGCTATGACTTCAAGCAAGTCACTGATCTTCCCTGAGCTTCAGTGTCCTCTCCTGCGCGTGAGGATAATCTCCACTGCAAAGGGCTGTCTTGAGCCTTAAAATAAGGTGATGACGTACAAAGGCCCAGGACAGCGCCTGACCTAGCGAAGGCCATTAACACCATTTAGCTTCTCATCACCCTGGAGTTCTGAGACAGATGAAACATTTTACATGTAACCATACTTACATGTAAAATGTTTTAGGCTACTTGTTTGTCTTTAACATTTTGATTGCATCATCACTTCCTTCCAGAAAAGAGGACGCCCTCCTTGTCTTTCCACCCCCACGATGAAGGGAAAACATTGTGTCCTAAGGGACAAGGGAGCTTTTCAATTCTCGAAAAGCCTCAGAAGTACAGTACAATCCCTCTTCTAGACAAGCCCATTTAAGTTCATCCACTGAAACTCAAGCAGAGTTCCTTTTCCTCCTTCAAAAGTTTCCACTGGTGCAAACTTCAGAAGAGAAAAAATGGAGTAATTCCTAGGCCAAGGGCTAATCTACCGGAGAAAGCCAAGAAATGGGCACTGAAATATTGTTTGTACTCGTGCCTTTTCAAGAAAGCCAAGTTCTTTTTTCAACTTTCAGAACCAAGGTTTGTTTTCAGGCAAAGGCCTCCAGGCCAAGACTTCAGATGGAAATTGACGTTTTTTCTGACAGTTAGTTATAAGCAAGCACAAAAAGCACACAGAGGAGTCACATCACAGAAACACTGACAATCCTAACTCTCGGCTGCCCTTGGAAGCCTTCATGAGACAATGATGATAACTGCCAGCACTGGCTGCATGCTGGGGCTTTTCATCTGTCCCCTCATTTTAATCCACACTAATAACCCTTTGACGCAGTGATTATCACTCAACTCTGGACCAAGCCCAGACAGCTGAAGTGACTTGCCTACAGTTAGACAAATTAGTTGATAACAATAAGATGCAATTCCAAAGACATTCTACCATTTCACTGTCTTTGTCTAAATTACAAATTTTAAAAGGCAATTGAGATTTAGGAAATCAGAAGTCCAATTTTAGGAAGAGAAAACGACTCCTTTAAAATTAATCTTGTATCTCTTTGCTTAATATTAAGGTCATCCTATTATCTTTATGCTCCTCATAATCAATTCAAACTAAATGAAGGCAGCTCTATCTACTCATGCTAACTCTGAGAGTAAATATTAATCAAATTTCTGCTCGGAGGACTTTGAGGAAAGACACCAGTGATGGCAGCGAGAAGTAGGACACTCACAGTTTTATAGATGTGTTCTGTGGGGCCATGAAATTCCTGTTGCATTCGTTCTTCAAGGAAATAGATGCGAAGCTTTAGGTTAAAGTTTTCTTTCTTCAATTCAGTGATTTGCTGAAAAATAAGCACAGATGGGTTATCAAAATAAGATCAAAGGGATGTTACCTACATTAATTCTCAGAGCTCCCGAGGCTACAAATGGATTCAAATGTTAAATACTTACCTTTGCTATAATTGTACCAACCCAGAACTAAGTGGTTCCCTCTAACAAAATTTAGGACAATCTGAGCATCAGAATAAATAATGACCAAGTAAAGAAAGAATTCAAGATTTCACACTGACAATAAGTAAAGAAAGAAAGGAAAAAGAAGAGAGGAATCTGTTCTTTACAATATAAATCCAGTTAATAAATGTAGAAGAATACTAGGAACAGAAAATCACCATTACACAACCACTATAGTAATAATTGACTCAGGTGAGAATCATCAATGCTAAAAAATTTAGATGAAAGATCACTGGACAGCATGATATTCATTCACATGGTCTCAAGATATCACCCCACAGATGGCTTATTAATTACAAAAGGAAAAGGTACATTAAGAAACCTATCAGACACCACGTTAATCAAGAGCATATACAGCCCTAGCCAGTGTGGCTCAGTTGGTTAAACGTCATCTGGTGCACCAAAGGGTTACTTGGTTCAATTCCCAGTCAGGGCACATGCCCAGGTTGGGGGCTTGATCCAAGGTCCAAATGCATCCGCGTGCATGTAGGAGGCAGCCAATCAATGTTTCTTTCTCTCTCCTTCTCTCTTCCTCTCTCTTTCAATCAATAAAAACTAATTTTTTAAAAAAGGGCATATATAGTTGTCCCTCAGTATCCACAGAGGATGGGTTCTAGGAACTCCCATGGAAACCAAAATCAGTAGATGCTCGCACCCTTTATATAAAATGGTGTAGTATTTGAATATAACCTATATTTTAAAAAATATTTTCAGCCAAAATATTTTTAGTTGGTTGAATCCAGATGCAAAACACACAAATATAGAGGGCCAGCTGTGGTTAAAATCCTCCTGATAAGACAAACTGACATCAGGTGCCTCCTGAAATAAAACACTGAAAGGAAGCAATTTCACTTAAAATACTTCTGCCCTGAATCTAATCAAAAGTTGTTGATCAGACGCATCCAGATTGAATGACTTTCTGCAAAACAGGCCTTGACTCTTCAAAAATCTTAATGACATTTGTGGAATATAATGAACATTATAAACTGATAAACAGACACAGAGACAAAGAAGCTTCAAACAGACTGTCAAACTTCATTGGGAAGGGGTTGAAGGTGGGGGTAAGAGATCAACCAAAGGACTTGTATGCATGCACATAAGCATAACCAATGGACACAGACACTAGGGGAGTGAGGGTATGTGTGGGGGAGTGAGGGTAGCTGGGGGGAGGTCAATGGGGGAAAAGGAAACATATGTAATACTATATATATGTATATAGTATTAATACTATATATAATACTTTAAACAATAAAATAAAATTTAAAAAAATCTTAATGACAATCTTAAGTAAAAAATGGTTAGGGAACTCTTCCAAATAAATGGAAGTACTGCCCGGCAAGTGTGGCTCAGTGGTTGAGCATCAACCTATGAACCAGGAAGTCACAGTTTGATTCTATCAGGGCATATGCCCAGGTTGCAGGCTCCATCCCCAGTGGGGGGCATGCAGGTGGCAACCGATCAGTGATTCTCTCTCATCACTGACATTTCTGTCTCTGTCTCCTTCTCCCTTTCTCTCTCAAATCAATAAAAATATTGTTTTAAAAAAGCAGGCACACAGTACAATATACAGACCTTATAACATAGAAACCCACTCCTGAAACCTGTATGTTCACATTGACCAATGTCACCCCAATAAATTTAATAAATAAAAATAAATAAATGGAAGTAATAGAGGCATGACAACTAAGTACAATGAAATCATACAGTGAATCTTGAATTTAAAAGCTAGAGCTATGTGAAGACAACTGAGGAAATATGAATAACAAATTTATATTAGATAATAGTATGATTTTGTATGAGAATGTCCTAAGTAAGAAATACATGCTGAAGTCCTTAAGGGTGCTATCAAGCTTTCTGCAACTAACTCTCTAATGAATGAGAAGAAAGGAATCCACCAAAAAAACTATTAGAACTAATAAATTAATTCAGTCAAGTTGCAGGATACAAAATTAATATTCAGAAATATGTTGTTTCTATACATAAATAATAAACTATCAGAAATTAAGAAAACAACCCATTTACAATTGCATCAAAAAGAATAAAATACCTAGGAATAAATTTAACCAAGGAGGTAAAAGACTTGTACTCTGAAAACTAAGACACTGATGAAATAAACTGAACAAGACTCAAGTAAATGAAAGGCTATACAATGCTTATGAATTGGAAGAATTAATATCATTAAAATGTCCACAGTACCCACAGCAATCTACAGATTCAAACAATCCCTATCAAAATATCAATGGCATTTTTGACAGAATAAAACAAAGAATCCTAAAATTTATCACAAAGGACCCTGAATAGCCAAAGCAATCTTGAGAAAGAATAACATAGTTGGAAGTATTATGCTCCCTGATTTCAAACTATACTATAAAGCTATCATAGTCAAAACAAACACATAGATCAAAGGAATAGAATAGAGAGCACAGAAACAAACTCACACTTATATGGTCAATTAATCTATGACAAAAAAGGCAAGGTAAAATTATATAACTTTTAGAAGAATATATAGGGGGGGAAATCTTTGAAACCTAGGGCTCAGTTGAATTATCTATAATAATAATAATAAAAGGGTAATATGCTAATTAGACCAGACGTCTTCTGAACATCATTCCAGATGTCCTTCCTGAGGAAGCTGGGGCCAGAGGGAAGCCCGCCTGGGCTGGGTGCCTGCTGGCAGCTGGAAGAGGGAAGCCCGGGTCCTAGGTGCCGGAAGGAAGCCAGTGCCAGCAGCCGGGGGAAGGAAGGCCTACTCTTACATGAATTTTCGTGCATCGGCCTCTAGTTAGATATAACAGTGAAGGCATCATCCATCAAAAAAAATTTTTAATCAATAAATTGGGCTTCATCAAAATTTAAAACTTTTTCTCTCAAAAAGAGAATGAAAAGACAAGCTACACACTAGGAGAAATATTTACAAATCACATATTCAACATAGGAACTAGCCAGAACATAAATAACTCTCAAAATGTAACTGTAGATAGAGGAATCCAAGATGGCGGCGTAGGTAAACACCTAAACTGCTGCCTCGCACAGCAATTTCAAAACTACAACTAAAAGACAAAACGTCTATCACCCAGAACCACGGGAAAGCTGGCTGAGTGGAAGTTCTACAACTGGAAGGAAAGAGAAAAGAGCATTGAGACATGCACGAGCGCTGAAAAGCTGAGGTACAGAGGCACGTGATCAGGGCTGGCGGCAGGCATTGCTTTTTTCAACCCGAAGGGAGACAAGCCCCTGATTACTCTGAAATCCAGTCTCTGGGGAGACACGGGGGACCCAAACTCCTACGGGGAGAAGCTGGACTGTCTGCCATTGAGGGTGGCTTGCTTGCAGAGCTGCACGCAGGAATAATTGTTTACTGCTCTGGGGCACGGGACTCGGGGATGCCATCGGGACGCAGAGCCGGCTAACTAGCAGCCATTGCTGTTTGCCACGCCCTAGCCTAATGACACCCTGAGGCCCCGCCCTGCACAACCCCATCCAAGCTCTAAGCAGCGGAGTTAGCATAAGAAAGGCCTGCCCTATCGCAGCTTAACCTAGCAAACTTGCAGCCTGGGTCAGACAGCTCCAAAACCTCCAAACCCCAAGCAAAGAGGAGAAAACTGTAGCTCTCACTGTAGCTCCTGCTGGATGGCCTCAGACAGTAGCTGACCTGCACCCCATTGGAGATCCAGAAGCCAGTGTACCTAGTGGTCAGAGTGAGACACCAGATTTCAACTCCTCACATCCATAAGTGACACATTCAAGAGGCAGACTCAGTGAGCACCAAAGCCCCACTGAAACAAGTCCTGCCCCATAAGCGTGTCTTCAGCGCAGCAGTTCTTCCATTATAGACACAGCGAGTGCTCACAGCTAATTGGCCTGGAGGTCAATTCCTCCCAGTGTACCAATAGCAATTAAGGCTTAACTGCACCAAGACTTTGCACTCAGCCCACAAAGGGGTGTACCAAGAGCATCCACCTCAAGTGATTGAGGAGGCTGATTTACTGCCCCCTATAGGTCACCTACCACACAAAGCTACCCAGCAACACAGGGAAGCAGCCAAAATGTGGAGACAAAGAAACATGTCACGAATGAAAGAAACGGAGGAAAGCAAACTACTGGATGACTTAGAGTTCAAACCACATTTATAAGGTTACTCAAGAATCTTCTAAAAACCGCCAAGAAACTTGATGACACTTCTGAGGAGCTTAGTGAGACCTTCAAGGACCTTAATGAGAATGCCAAAAAAATGGAAAAGGATCAGTCATAAATGAAGCATACACTGTCTGAAATAAAGAATATACAGAAACTCAATTGTAGATCAACGTACCCCAAGAATCAAACCAAAGATCTGAAATATGTGGAAACAAAAAACATCCAACCAGAAAAACAAAAAGAAAGAAGAATCCAAAAATATGAAGATAGCGTAAGGAGCCTCTGGGACAACTTTAAGCGAACCAACATCCGAATTTTTGGGGTGCCAGAAGAAGGGAGAGAGCAAAATATTGAAAACCTATTAGGAGAAATAATGACAGAAAACTTTCCCTACCTGGGGAAAGAAATAGACTTACAAGTTCAGGAAGCGCACAGAACCCCATACAAGAGGAATCCAAAGAGGACCACACCAAGACACATCATAATTAAAATGCCAAGGGCAAAAGACAAAGAGAATATTAAAAGCAGCAAGAGAAAAACAGTTAATTACCTACAAGGGAGCACCCATACGACTGTCAGCTGATTTCTCAACAGAAACTATGCAGGCCAGAAGGGAGTGGCAAGAAATATTCAAAGTGATGAACAGCAAGAACCTACCACCAAGATTACTCTACCCAGCAAAGCTATCATTCAGAGTTGAAGATCAGATAAAGAGCTTCACAGACAAGAAAAAGCTAAAGGAGTTCATCACCACCAAACCAGGATTACATGAAATGCTGAAGGGTATTCTTTAAGAAGAGGAAGAAGAAAAAGGTAAAGATAAAAATTATGAACAACAAAAGGACATCAAATACATACCTACCAACAAGTGAATCTAAAAATCAAGTGAATAAAAAATCTGAAGAACAGAATGGACTGGTGAATATAATAGAATCAGGGACATAGGGAGTGGACTGACGATTCTCAGGGGAAGCAGGTGTGAGGGGTACGGGAAGAGATTGGACAAAAATCTTATTCCTATGGATGAAGACAGTGGCGGGGGGTAAGGGCATGGGGTGGGGTGGGGAATCAGGTGGAGGGGAGCTATGGAAAAAAAAGAGGAACACCTGTAATAATCTGAACAATAAAGATTTATTTAAAAAAATGTAACTGTAAGCAAACAACCCAATTTTAGCCATTAGGAAAATGCAAATTAAAACTGCAAAACTACTATGCACCCACTAGCCTAGCTAATAAAAAATTATAATTGATGATATCAAATGCTAATGAGGATGTGAAGCAAATGAGGTTCTCATACTCTGCTGATGAGAATGCAAAATGGCACAACCCGTCTGGATAACAGTTTGGAAAACTACACTCATCACATGACTCAGCAATTCCACTCCGAGGTATTTACCCTAAAGAAATGAAAACCTATGTTCACACAAAAACCTGTATGTGACTGTTTACTGCAGCTTCATTAACAATCACCAAAACACAGAAAGAATCCAAATGTCCTTCAAAGGGTGAAAGACTAAACAGTGTACATCCATATGATGGCATAATACTTGGCTAGTGTAATACACACAACATGAATATATTTCAAAGACATTACACTGAGGAAAAGAAGCTCAAAAGATTACAAACTGTATGATTCCATTTATGTAACATCTGGAAAAAGCAAAATTATAGGGACGAAGGACAGAACATAATAGCTGCCAGAGGTTTGGGGAAAAGAGAGGGTTTGACCACAAAGAGGCATGTGGGCATCATGAAACTAATTCTATATTCTGATTGTGATGATGGTCACATGAACCTAGAAGAGTATACACATATAATTTAAAAATTATAACTATATACATTTACATATTATATCTTCATTATGATAGATACAAGAGAGTATACTCATCCAGCACATCCAAAACTCATCCAACACTTAAAATTGGTAAATTTTATGTAAAGTATATCTCAATAAGTTTAATTTAAAATAACATAAAAGAAATATAGCAAAATATTAATAGCTGTACTAGAATGCCTAACATCTCCACACATATCACTCAGTTTTTTTTCAGCACTTTAAAAAATAATTGGTAATAGCATATAATACTCTTTTTAATAAATATACTTTTATGACTGGATAAAAGAAAATGCTAAGCATACTCTGCATTATATTTTCATACTGTCTGCCCATGGCCCTCTTGTTAACAATTTTGTGGCCAACAAGAATAGCATAAGAAACAATTGGTAGGTTCATTAAAGCCTCCTTTTAAATGCTGCAAGGAAACAGCACATAAAACATTCATTTAAACAAAAAAGTCTACCCTGCCAGCTGCATCCTATAAAGAGAAACCTTATCCTGTTCCTCAGCTACCAATAAAATATTTATGGAGCTTGCTCAGAATGCCCACATTGTACACACTGCTAAAATTCTTAACACCACTTGAAAAAATATTTGTCCTATTCATAGGTAAAGACATTTTCTTAAAAAATAAGAGAAAGGTAAATAAGCCTCAAGACTGGCCCAGAAGATATACAGGCACTATCTATTCAACAACAATGCCAGTCTAGTTCTCTGCATTTCCCTCCTCAAGTTTTCTCTGACCAGCCCCGCCAGGCTGAACTGGGAATCCTTCTAAATATTTCCATACACCCTCCACTTTCTTCATCCTGACAGTTACACAGTGCATTGTATGAGCTGGTTATTTGCCTTTCTACCCAAACCATCTCTGAGACATCGGGAACCATATCTTCATGTGCATTCTAGTATAAAACATGAGACAGTTTACTAAATACCAAACGGCTGAATGGGTGAACAAACACATTTAAGAATTTCTTGAAGAAGTGCAATGCAAGAAGGCATCCAAGTCAGACAGATCTGGTTCACATCATTCCATTGTGTTTTTCTCCACTTTCAGAGAAGAACTCCCTGCCCTGGCCACAAAGCTCTGTATGACCTGGCTCCAGCCTGTCTCTCCAGTCTCACCGTATACATCCTCTCCCTTGCTCAGTGTTTCAGCCTCACTGGCCTCCTTTGTGGTCCTCAGATAAGCCCAGACCCTGTCTGTCTGCACAGCTCTTCCGCAGCACTTGCCAGGGTGGCTCAGTCTCATCCTTTCCATCTCAGCTCAAATGTCAACAATTCAGAGGGGCCCTTCCTAACTATCCAATCTAAAGTGGTCCCCATCTCTACCACCTCCACCAAATCATGCTCTGACACCTAACTCTTATTTTCTTGCCAGACTTTTCACAATCTGTATTCACCTTATTTACTAACACATTTATTATTTATTATGCTTATTATATGTGCACGAAAATTCATGTACTCAGGAGGGGGTCCCTCAGCTCAGCCTGCGCCCTCTCGCAGTCCAGGAGCCCTCAGGGGATGTCTAACTGATGGCTTGGGAGCAGGCCTAAGCCACAGTCTGGCCTCCCTCTGTGGGAGGCGACTAGCAGGCAGATCGGGGGACGGCGCCGGTGGCGAGCGGCCAGTCCCAATCCCCTGTCACCCCTCCACTACCGGTCACCACCACCCACTGATCACTGCCCACCTATCACCGTCCCCTCCTTCTGCCCACTGGCACACACCTTGGCTGGCCTAGCACTGCCCGCTCACCAACCCGCCCCCCACCGAACGGTCATTCTGCTGTTTGGTTGATTTGCGTATTAGGCTTTTATTATATAGGATAATCTACTTCTTGAGGGCATGAACCTTATCTGTTTATGTCCCTGAGGTTTTAGCACAGTCCCTAGAACACAGTAGCATTCAACCAACATTTGCTAAATGAATGAATCCTATCTAATAAAAGAGTAACAGGCAAATTGACTATCACTCCAACACAAGATGGCTGCCCCCACGTGGACACAAGATGGCTGCCACAAGATGGCCAGCAGGGGAGGGCAGATGGGGGGGGGGGGGGAACGAGGCCTGCAGGACAGGGCAGTTAGGGGTGACCAGGCATGCAGGGGAGGGCAGTTTGGGGAGACAGACCCAGGCCTGCAGGGGATGGCAGTTGGGGGGGGGGGGGGAACCAGACCAGCAGGGGAGAGCAGTTAGGGGCAATGAGGCTGGCAGGGGAGAGCAATTAGGGGTGACAGGGTCGGCAGGGGAGGGCAGTTGCGGGGAACCAGGCCTGCAGGGGAGGGCAGTTGGGGGTGACCAGTCCGGTAGAGGAAGGCAGTTAGGGTGACCAAGCTGGCAGGAGAGGGCAGTTAGGGGCAATCGGGCTGGCAGGGGAGCAGTTAGGCATCAATCTGGCTGGCAGGGGAGTGGTTAGGGGCTGATCAGGCTGGCAGGCAGAAGCAGTTAGGGACAATCAGGAAGGCATGCAGGTGAGCAGTTGGGAGCCAGCAGTCCTGGATTGTGAGAGGGATGTCCCAGATTAGAGAGGGTGCAGGCTGGGCTGAGGGACACACCCCCGTGCACGAATTTCGTGTACCAGGCCTCTAGTAAGTTAATAAATAAATGCAATCCTTACTATCTTACTAGCTGTGTGACTTTAGTCATGTTCATTTTCCCTTTGCCTCAGTTCCTTTATCTATACAAATGGGATTATAATAATGCCCATTTCAGAGAGCTATTATAAGGATTAGAAGAAATTAACTTCATTGCTTAGTATTATGCCCAGCACAGCATAAGAACTTAAAACATATTCATAGTCTTCTCATTTTTGCTTTTCCCTCTATGAGAACAAGTTCAAAGAAATGTTTTAAACTTGAGCTGGAAAAACTGAAATCAGCTTACCATCCAGTAGGAATAAATACCTCAAAATAGAAAACCCACCAAATATGACTCAGAAACCTAACACTCAAAAGTAAGCTAATGCAAGGGCTGTGCTTGCCACATTCCCGCCTTCAGAAGCCCAGTGTTGTTGTGGAAGCGCAGTCTCTGCAAGGGGAAACATCCAGCATGGTCACGGGTGGTGCTTTCTGGAGCTGGACAGGGCCCCACTTTGAAAGAGCTGCTACTCAGTCCTTCTGGCTTCCTCCCACTCTCATTCCCTATCAAGAGCCTTGCCTAAGCCTAAAGCTTCACCAAACAGGGAAAAACAAAAATCAACCACGTGAAAAAGAATCAGGGCAACTCCAACCAGGCCCTCCTTCACTGAAATCTAAGCGCGGGACCTCACTCTGGCGATCAGTTTCAATGGCTTGCAAGAGCCGGGGACTCCAAAGCTGAAGCTCACCCATCAGATGACCTTTCAATTCAAGGCAGCTGGGCTGGGAGCAAGGCCCTGGAGACAGCAGAATGAACTGAACTCCCAATGCTGCCACCTATGAGCCGTGTGACCTTGGGAACATTATTTAACATCTTTGTTGGCTCATCTATAAAATAAGGATACAATTCAATCACCTCACAGGGGTGTTGTGACAACCGAATGAGTTAAAGCACCTGCAGAGCCTGGCACTAGCAAACAGGAAACAAAGGCTGGCTTTCAAAAGGAATCCGCTTCCACTCAAGCCCTCGCTAGGCAGATCTTTGGGTTACCAACAATTCTGTTATCCTCTTTAAAAACCCAAAAGGTGTTAGACCACTCACCTGTACATCACAAAAACCACGAACTCTTACTGTCCAGAATCCATCTCTGGTAAACAATACCACGTGTATGATGGTTTTGCCAGTAGCAGCTAAGTGAGGTTAGGAAAATAAGGACACTTTGGAATTAGTTTCTGATTCCAATACTCTCCCTGGTCCTCAAATCATCAAGAAAACTGTTCTTGGCAAACATCTATTTATTAACAATCAGTACTGCAGCAGTAACCGAATTTTAAAACTAAACTTTAAACAATACTTGGAATACAATGAAATCAACTTATGAGATCAGTTTCTGTTATATTCTTTTCAGCTTTCACTCATGAATATACATTTTTTTATATATTATAAGTGAATTTGGATATTCCACTGCTTTCCCCTAATGTCTTAAATTGTTGTTGCAGAATTAGACAATTATCATTTGAAACGACTGCACTGAATTCTACTGACCTGATTCACTGTCAATCATTTCACGTTTCTCTACTGAGCATCTATGCAGTCAATGTGATCTAGCAGAAAGCATTCAGGCTTTATAATCAAGAAGACCAGGCTTGAATTTGGCCTGCTTTGAGTTTCTCAATCACATCAAGCTCATGGGCAAGTCACTTAATCTCGACAATCTCAGCTTCCTCATCTGTGAAATACCTTCATCACAAACTTATTGCAAGAAGCCAAAGAAATAACAAATGTAAAATATCATTCCTTTGTTCCCAACTTTTCACAATTGTATACCATGTGGCAACAAACACCTTACCCACAGAGCTTTTTCCTTCCACTGGGTTGTTTTCTGAGGATAAGTTTTCCCAAAATGGATTAGTGGGCTCAAGAGTAATATTTTTTTTTATGACAAAATGGGGCAGGGGTGGGGGATGAAGGGAGCTATTCCCTGGTATAATAAGTAACTCACAACATAAAAGTTACAGAGCAAATCTGAAGATGTGAACTTCCTACCATTCCTCATATAAAACACTAAATTTGATTAAATGCCTCAGCTAAGACCAAGAATTTTTAACAAAAAGGAACAAGATATAAGCACAACCAATGGATATAAGACACTGGGGCAGGGGGGGGAGGGTGGGCAGGTGAAGGCATGTCCTGGGGGGTAGGGGAAGTCGGGGGGAGATCAAAGGGGAAAAAAAAAAGGAGACATATGTACTACTATTTGTAATACTTAAAACAATAAAAAAAAAAAATTTTTTTAAAAAAAAGGAACAAGAGCCAGGATACAAGAACACCAGCACCCCAGGGCAGCTGAGTATGAGACATGAGCAGCAGAATTTACCCTAAGAAAATAATCACATACCTATCAAAATATGTGTGCATAAGGAGATTCATCACAGCTTTGTTTTGTAATAGTGAAAAATTAGAAACAATATGAATGTCTCACAATAAAAGATTATGTAGATTACTTTTCAATCCATCCCTTTTAATAAGTCTTTATGAACTTTAGACGGTCATTAAATAATACTACTATCCATCAGTAGTATTAACAGAGGTGGCAAGCTACCCCTGTCAGTCCCTGTCAAGAAGGTCACAGAAAAAGCCAGAATTAAACTCTTCTATATATGAATAAAAATTGCTACTGGACTAACTGGATAGGCTGAACCAGAATCTGGGTCCAATAAGACAGGCCCCACTGAAGACCAAAATGATTTGCCAGCAACCATAGGTCTGCCACAGAGGTGATTATACCTTCAGCTAATAAAGGTACTAGGCAATGGATTACCAGTTTAAAAACCTAAAGAAGGCATGTGGTTCTCACATGGCAGAGTGAGGCCTTGCACAGAATAGCAAAGTGGCCCAAGTTCAAAGCCTGAAGAAGTCCCTCCCACTCTATGGGCTTCAAAGTCCTCATGTATTCCTGGCATTCCTCTAGCTCTGAAATTCTGACTTTCTTCTAAACATCTCGTGACTCCATCCCTTAGCTCCAGCACCATCCTCTTTCCCATGAGACCACACACAGCAGCCTTTTAACTGGTCACCTTGCCCCCAGCCTTGCTCCTCCTGCAGTCACCAGTCTGGGTGATCTGAAAGTGTAATTTGGTCATTTCCCTCCCCAGATTAAAAGCCATCATTGGCTCCCCTTCATCTTCAGGACAAAATCAAACAAAGCAGTGTAACAGACAGAATCTGACCCCTGCCCGCTTCAATGGCCTCACTTCTCTCAGGCCCCCTCACAGAGGCTCCTTCCAGCCAAAGGGAACTAACAGTTTCTCTAAACTCATCACACCTACATGCCTCTCTCTACGTTTGCCCATGTGAGTCCTTGTGTCTGGATGCTCTCCCAGTTCTCTTGCTTTGCTAATCCCTCCCTGTTTCTGAACACCCAACTTAAGGAACACCTCTTCCAGGGAGGCTGCCCTGAACCCCCAGGCCAGGTTCAGGGCCCATCCTCTGTGCCCCAGAGCACCCTGTACTTACCTCTATCACTGCACTGTTTCCCTCTCCATCTCCCCAACTAGACTTTGAGCCTCTTGACAGGGAAACGTACCTGGTATTAACCTACTGCAAATTCCCAGTCCCTGGCCCAACCTGGCATAGGGCATATATCTGAAAATATCCATTAAAGAACAGATGAACTCTGAGCAAAACCAGAAGGAGGCCTATGTCTTGCTAGATGTTGGCTAACAAACCCTGATGTGCAGGTACCTGTTATCTGAGACTAGAAGAAGAAAAATCATAAGTTTCCCCTTTAAATCAAAACTATTCCTGCCTCCTCTTTAATAAGTGTGCTGACTTTAAAATTAGCATGAGATGCCAAGAGCATTTCCTATAAGCATCCCGCAGAAAGCTCAGACTACCTCACCGTAGAGGTCATGCACTAGGTAGCTCAGGCCAGATGAAAATCTTCAGTGACTTATAAAGACCTAAAAGGGAAACACTGATTTTAACAGTGTGGTCATTTCAATTTCAACTGAAGAATTCGCTCTTAAAAATGGTACAGTAAAAAATATTAATGCCATAAAAATCTAACAGCAGCCAAAGGAGCACAGTCATAAAAAAAATAATAATAAAAAATAAAACATAAATCCTAAAACATTGGCATGGAAGGCTCTCCTTCACCTTTAAGAAAAATGGTATTTAAGTCATCAAGAGCACGCTTGAGCAAGAGAAACTTAAGTCACATGCAGAGTAGGATAAAAAATCACAATAATATATATACCAATAACTATAAAAGGAGCAACAGCTGACACAGGATGAACTTGGTAGGCTCATGTGCTTCACACACTCACTCCTAATCCGCACAACAGCACTACGAAATAGAAACTGTTAAGTAACAGGCCCAAGGTCACCCAGCAGAAGTAGGTGAGCAGGCAGTCTGGCTCCAGAGGCTGTGGTCCTTAAAGAACAGCTTTGCCATGTCACACCTCTGGGTCTCAGTTTCTCCTACATATAATAAAGAGGGTTGGATTCATCCACGTCAAAAGGCAGACAATAAAGCGTGAAACAAAAATTCTAAGATTCTATTAAATTTTTCCATCTAGAAATAAAATTCACAACCATACCCTTCATAAATTAAATAACTATATCTTGCAAAGCTGCTTTAATATTAATGTAATGTATATGAAGAGCCTAACACGTAAGTGCCCAGCTCAGAACAAGAGCTCAATAAGCAGTAGCTATTATTACTCTATGATAAACCAGGAACCACCATTTAATATTAGAGCACATTTTAATTATACACAATGTGAAATAATCAAATCTCATTCGTTTGAGGCCCCAGACCCCATGGCATAGATCATGTTGTACAGTTGAAATTATAACAACTCAACCTCAGAAATTACTTGTTTCCATTAGAGATCTGACAAGTCATTTCTTCAATTGGTCACTGGTGGTTTGCAGATAACTATTAGCAGTAATGAGTATTCTAAATTAAATCTAGACAGTACCGCTCTGTTCTGTACAGACAACTGGGGAAAGAGAATCACAATTGGGGAACGTCCTTCTCTGTGTCCTCCGTCTTCTCTCTGATAAATATCTCCTTTATCTTATACAGTATGGATTCCATTTGGTTACAAATGAAGAAGAAACTAATTCTTCCTATGATAGATGAGAGCACTGAACAGGTAACTTGTTAAGGAGATTTGGAATTGGGAAAATAACCTTATTTTCCTGTTACTTGACAACAAACCTCCCTTCCCCTCCACTAACAAATGAAAGACACGGTGCCAAAAGACATTAAGTACAGGAGACAAATCTATCCCCACGTAATCCATCCTCAGACAATTACCAACAGCACTGGGTCCAAGCTGCTCACATTTCATTCAACAGCAACAAAGATGAAGCCTACAAAATGCAAGGAGCCACCCCAATGTGGTGAAAAGAATAATGGCTTTGGAGTCATTAAAAACCTGGATTCAAATCCCAGCTCTGCCGCTTAAATATTATGTGATTCCTTATCTGTAAAATGGGGATAATACAAAATACCTCACAGAGTTGCAGCAAAAATTAAATGGGGACCATAAATAAGGCGTCTGACATCATAAAAAAGCCCTTGACAAATATGAGCTCCTCTCAACTATGCACGAGTGTAATAACCTCACAGTCGGGACCCCAGAATACACCATCTCCCCCCAAGCTGGAAATTACTGATCCTGTTAGAACCCATAACTGGCCACGTATTCAAGGGCCGATTGCCTAGGTATGCAACAGTCTCAGAGACATGGCATTCCTCCAAACCCTGGCATTACCAGCTTAGGCACTTGTCAAGAAATACAGCTCCCTCCTGGGTCTGCTTAGACAGTGGCAGCAGGCATGATTTGTTAGGGCTGGTAACTTGGCGTCTCCACTTACATTTTCAAAGTCCTTCATGTTCCGTGCTCTTGTGGGAGACACCGTTTCTTCTGACACCTTTGGGAGCACTGTAAGAAGATAAAGTATACAAAACATCATGGTATACAAATCACCCAGCATCCCTATTAGGGGACAGAGCCCAGAGAAAAAAAACGTAAATAGCTTCCACAGTATATTCTGCTGGTACTTTCAGTCTGTTGTGATTTACTGATTTGAGTCCAGGGAAAGCTCTAAACCATTAGATTTCAAATATTTACAAATTACTTAAACTAGCCCCACTGTAATAATGTATGTGTCAGAGGATGAACCAGAAAATGCACTGGGCATGTGGCAAAGCAGCACTTCCTTACCGTTTGTCATAAAATTATTCTGCTGGATGTCATCTCACACGTCAGCAACTAAAACAAAGCATATCCAACTGACTTGAGAGCAGGGGTCGGCAAAATGTGTAAGACACCAGACAACAAATATTTTAGACTTTGTAGGTCATATGTGAAGCCTGAACTCTGTTACAAATAAAAGACAGTTACATCACTAACTCTTCTGTTGAAGCACAAAAAGAGCCACAGACAATTCATAAACCAATAAAGAAGCTGCTCCAATAAAAGCTTATTTTCGAAAGCAGGCTGTGGGTCGGAAAACTGCCAAGCCCTGCTTGGAATGATTAAAGACTTTGCCAAAACCCAAATTTTTCCACAGCTTCTTTAATTCACCAAACATTTATTACACCCCTACTCTGTGCCAAGCACCATACTAGGTGCTGGGGAAACGACAGTGAAGGAGACACTGATGCTGGACCCGAGAGATCTCCAATCTAGTGAGCAAGACCGAGATGGACACACACTGTTAGGCTGCACAAAGGGCGTGGCACTTTTCAGCTGCTGAGCGGATGGGTGCTGAGTGAAGGAAGGCACGCTTCCACAACTATGCTCTGCTAGGCCTCATCCTAGGCGTGGCTGTATGAGGAAACGAAACAAACCAATGGAGCTGATATTCTGGAAAGAAGAGATAGACAAAAAAATAAGAGGGCAATTACGTAGTATGTTAAAATATGAGCCGAAACCGGTTTGGCTCAGTGGATAGAGCGTCGGGCTGCGGACTGAAAGGTCCCAGGTTCGATTCCGGTCAAGGGCATGTACCTGGGTTGCGGGCACATCCCCGGTGGGGGGCGTGCAGGAGGCAGCTGATTGATGTTTCTCTCTCATTGATGTTTCTAACTGTCTATCTCTCTCTCTTCCTCTCTGTAAAAAATCAATAAAATATATTATAAATAAATAAATAGGTAAAATATGATAAATACTGTGGAGAAAAACCAAGTGGATAAGGATGAGAAATACCAAAGGTGGGCTAAGGGTTGCAACGTTAAGTAAGGTGGTTAAATGAGGGAAGGTGTCACTGTGACATCTGGGCAGACTTGAGGGAAGGGCAAAGGGAGAAGTCTGAGAAGTAAGGGGGAGCATGCCTAGTGGGTCTGAGGACCAGCCGTGATGCCAATGGACTAAGAGAGGCAGAAAGGAGGTGAGCAAAGGACTGGGGAACAGGCTGTGGATGGCCTTGTAGGCTCTTCTCAGGACTCGGAGAGCCAACAGAGGATTCTGAGCTAAGGAGTCACATGATGGGACTCCGGCTTCCACAGGCTCCCTCTGGCTGCCTCACTGAGAACAGACTGAAAGGAGCTGAGGAACAAGGAGACCAGCGAGGAGAACAAAGGCACAGTCTAGGCCAGAGATCACAGTGGCTTAGACCAGGGGGGCAGAAGTCATGTAATTCTGGGTATTTTTAAAGCAGCCAACAGGAATCAATGAAATAAAATTAAACATGCACGTTTCAGAAAGGAAAGCGCACCTAAGTCAGCCCGCGGAGAGCCAGGGAAGGCAATGAGCTTCAAGCTCAGTCTTAAAGAGGCAGCAGGCAGATGAGGGAGCAAAAGGAAAAGCAGGATCCCATGCAAAGGCCCAGAGGTGTGAGTGGGCCCGGTGTCTGAGCCATTCCGCAGAAAAGAGGTTCAGGAGCCGGGCAGGGGCAGACTGTGAAGGGCCCTGTACGCAGACGAGGGGCACACAGGTCTGTGTTCCTGCTCCTCAGATGGGCCATGCTCTCCAGCACCTGTGCTGTATCCCTATCTAGGTCCTATTCATTCTTCAAGTCTTTGCTCCAATATCAGTTTCTCAGGAAACTCTTGCCTGACCCAACTCCTCCAGTTCCAGGGTAAATTCCCTCTTACCCCTCTCACAGCACCTTATACTTCTTTACTCGTTACATTCGTCATATAATTTATCATAATTATTCTTTGTTTAATTGGCTGTCTTCTCAGCTTTACTGTAACCTGTTCAAGGTTGAATCCCAGTGCTTAGCCCAGAGCCTGACATGAAGCAGACGTACACATGGGCTGCATTAAGGAGCAGGCCTACCAATTTTCTTCTTTTAACTGCCTGTGGGCAGGGAGAGCAGAAGCCAGAATTATTGAATTTGTGTTAAAAGTTAACATATTTTGAAGGAAAACCTAGGGGTGGCCTATAAGCTAAAGTATTCTCCAGAAATAAACCCTGTGACATTTATATGACCTGCTCTAAAAACTTCTCCCTTTTGCACATATCTCATCACTTTGAAGAAGAGAATAAAATGCAAGTCAAAATATCTCTCTGAGATATTTCAACAAGTCAAATTATTAGCACATGCCACAGAAACTTACGATAGCTTGCACTTTTTTCAGAAACAAAAATTATGAAGAATGCTTTAGCAAAATCCACACTGCAAAGCGGAAAGTCTCCTCATAATGGGCTCCACCACAATAGACTGCTTATTTACTCGGCACCGTCTCCTGTGGTCTAACCAGCTATTTGTCTCCAAAGGGCAGGCCCGGGTAGGAATGCTGGGCCTCCGCTGGCAGATGGAACCCAGCAGCCTGCCAGGAAGGCCTTGGCACACGGAAGTTCAGATAGGAGCTCTCCTCAGCCTCCAGCCACTCAGCAGTGGGACCAAGAGACCTTCCTTGTCTGACTAGTCACCAATTAAACATCCAGCCTCCACACAGTCATTCAGTTTAGCAAACACACTGATTCCCTACAAGCTTGGTAGCAAAAAAGAAAACTCGTCCTGGCCCGTGTGCTCCATGGTTAGAGCGCCGTCCCGTGCATCACAGGGTCAAGGATTTAATTCCTGGTCAGGGCACATACCCAAGTTGTGGGTTCGATCCCCAGTCAGGGCGAGTGCGTGAGGCAACCAATCGATGTTTCTCTCTCTTCCTCTTCCTCTCTCTCTAGAATCAATGAAAAACATGTCCTCGGGTGAAGATTAAAAAAAAAAAAAAAAAAGAAAGTAAGAAAGAAAGAAAACTCATGAAATATGGCCTGAAGGACATCAATTCCTCTAGTACCATGTTTAGGAAAGGAGGTGAATAACAAATCAATACATATACAAAATACTGAGCACCTACTCTGAGCGCCTAGTCAGGCCAAAGTAGACTCTGGGCCCAGAGACATCAGAGCCCAGTCCCAGGCTCAAGGCCTCAAGGCCCTCATGTTCTGGTGTCTACATCCCTTCTTCTTACTCAAGAGAATACCCAGTTTTGTGTACTTACCTCCATTTCCCAAACCAGCAATGGGGCTGATACCTTCCAGGTCATCTGGTAACTTGGGGACAAGGCCACTAAGAAAGAACATGTACATAAGAGATGAGTTAGTGTTTGAACCACAGGGAGATCGTTAAAACAGTCTGCACATGACAATCATCAGGCCACGGCCACAGAGGGACACACAGCTGAGCCACCTGGGAGGCATGCAGTGCAGAGGTTAAGAACTCAATAGCTGAGTGACCTTCAGTGAGGTTGGTTGGTCATTCATTCATTCATTCACTCATACAAGTATTCTGTGTGCCATACATGTAGCAGGGGCAGAGGCACTGAGCCAAATATAAGCGAGTTACGTATCTGAGTCTCACTCAATCTGTTACATGGGAATACCACCCTCTAGCTGTAAAGATTAAATGAGTGAATGTATATGAACACACAGCACATAGTAAACACTCAGTAAGTGGCATCTATTGTTTTTGTCATTACTATTATTGATATATCTATCACAACCAAAAATTAAGCTTCCAAGAATCAGGCACCAATTCAGATGCTTTAAGAACATCGCACAAAAATACAAAATTCACTGATCCAAGAAGTTTTACTAGGTGAATTATAAAAATAGGGTCAGTGAAGACCTGGAGACATTGTCAGAATACTAAGCCATAATAGGAGGAGTGGTTTAACACAAAAGATATTACCCTGGATCCTATTCTAAGCTCTGCCACATACCCCTCCCGGCTTTGCTTCTTCCATCTGTGAAAGGAGAACAGCAACCATTTCAGAGAGTAACTGACAATTAAACAAGACACAGTGCCCAGCAAGGTATCTTCATATTGGAGGCATCCCATAAATGGAAGCAAAACATCACTGTCACCTAGAAACATACTGTGCTTTGTAATTTACAAAGGATTTACTGTCATGAGAGCTACCCAATTCCCTGAGGGTCCATGTATTTTTCAAAGGAAGGCGCTAAGATCCAGATAACTCCAGTGGCCTACCCAGTGTGGCATGGTAGTTAAGTAGAGATCCAAGTCCAGAATCCAAGCCTTTTGTGTCTAGTCCACAATGATGCATCCCTGCCCCAAGCTATAACCTAGGAGCTGATGAAAGCCCAGCTTGGCTTCTTGGCAGACTGTTCTTTCCAGATCTCTAAATCAGAATCCATTCTGTTCCAAAGGTAATTCTGCCTGATCACCAAACTTAAAGCTGGCATACACCTCCAAGATGAGAGCCAAGCAAAATATATGGGTATCATAAAACATCAAGAGAATGATTTACACAAAATGTGTCTGCTATAAAAACAACTAAATATATATATGTGTGTGTGTGTGTGTGTGTGTGTGTGTGTGTGTGTGTATTCAATGCACTCCCTATTAAAATACCAAGGCATATTTCACACACCTAGAACAAACTCTCCAAAAATTCATCTGGAATAAAAAAAAGATTCCGAATAGCCGCAGCAATCCTGAAAAAGAAGAACAAAGTAGGAGGGATCTCAATACCAATTATCAAGCTATATTACGAAGCCACTATTCTCAAAACTGCCTGGTACTGGCACAAGAACAGACATATAGGCCAATGGAACAGAACAGAGAACCCAGAAATCGACCCAAGCCATTATGCTCAATTAATATTTAACAAAGGAGGCAAAAGCATACCATGGAGTCAAGACAGTCTCTTCAATAAATTGTGTTGGAAAAATTGGTCAGATACATGCAAAAAAAAAAAATGAAACTAGACAACCAACTTACAACATACACAAAAATAAACTCAAAATGGATAAAGGACTTAAACATAAGACGGGAAACCATAAAAATCTTAGAAGACTCCACAGGCAGCAAAATATCAGACATATGTTGTAGCAATATCTTTACCTATACAGCTCCTAGGGCAATGGAAACTAAAGAGAAAATAAACAAATGGGACTACATCAAAATAACATGCTTCTGCACAGCAAAAGAAACCATCAACAAAACAACAAGAAAGCCCACTGCATGGGAGAACATTATTTGCCAATGTTATCACCGATAAGGGTTTAATCTCCAGCATTTACAGGGAACTCATACAACTTAACAAAAGGAAGATAAACAACCCAATCAAAAAAATGAGCAAAGGACCTAAATAGACACTTTTCGAAAGGGGACATAAGGAAGGCCAAGAGACATATGAAAATAAGCTCAAAGTCACAAATCATCTGAGAGATGCAAATCAAAACGACAATGAGGTACCACCTCACACCTGTCAGAATGGCTATCATCAGCAAATCAACAAATGACAAGTGCTGGCAAGGATGCAGAGAAAAAGGAACCCTCGTGCACTGCTGGTGGGAATGCAGACTGGTGCAGCCACTGTGGAAAACAGTATGACATTTCCTCAAAAAATTAAAAATGGCATTCCCATTTGACCCAGTAATTCCACTTCTAGGTATCTATCCCAAGAAATCAGAAACACCAATCAGAAAGGATATATGCACCCCTATGTTGATAGCAGCACAATTTACAATAGCTAAGATTTGGAAACAGCCTAAGTGCCCATCAGCAGATAGTGGATTAAAAAACTGTGGTACTTTTACACAATGGAATACTACAATGCTGTAAAAAAGAAGTAACTCTTACCATTCGAAAGAGTGGATGGAACTGGAGAGCATTATGCTAAGCGAAATAAGCCATTCAGAGAAAGATAAGTATCATATGATCTCACTCATTTGTGGAATATAATAAACAACATACACTGATGAACAAAAATAGATCCAGAAACAGAGAAGCATCGAACAGACCGTCAAACCTCAGAGGGAAGGCAGAGTAGTGGGGGGAGGCAGTAAGAGATCAACCAAAGGACTTGAATGCATTCATATAAGCATAACCAATGGACACAGACACTAGGGGGGTAAAGGCATATGCTGGGAGGTGGGAGTGGCTGGGGAGAGGTCAATGGGGGGAAAAGGAGACATATGTAATACTTTAATCAGTAAAGAATTTTTAAAAATTTTTTAAAGACAACTGAAAAAAACAAGTAGAATATGTCCTCAATTATTTAAAAAAATACAGATATACTAAAGTCACCACTAATCCTTCTTGGAAATTAGGTGGGCTATAAATATATAACAAGACAAGGGAAATATTTAAAATCATCATTTTTGGAAATAAGAGATACTTTCCTCTTTTAATTTTCTATAATTCTCAATTTCCTCCAATAAGCATCACTAGAAGGACAAACTTCATTTTCTAAACAGAATTTTCTTAAAAGTTAAAATCAAGTTCAATCAGCACCTTTCACAGATGGTGGCCCAACAGCCCACTAGGTTACTGATTAAGCTCATCCTACAGTCTAGTCTCTACATTCCCAATCTGGGGTTCTCCCCACCACACCCATTGAATGACTCCCACTGACTAAACTGACCCATCAATTACTCAAGTCAAGATCAATCATGGTTGACAAAGCCAAAGAATTCAGTCTTTTTTTTTTTTTAATAAATCTTTATTGTTCAGATTATTACAGGTGTTCCTCTTTTTTTTCCCTCATAGCTCTCCTCCACCTGATTCCCCACCCCACCCCATTCCCTTACCCCCCGCCACTGTCTTCATCCATAGGAGTAAGATTTTTGTCCAATCTCTTCCCGCACCCCTCACACTTGCTTCCCCTGAGAATCGTCAGTCCACTCCCTTTCTATGTCCCTGATTCTATTATATTCACCAGTCCATTCTGTTCTTCAGATTTTTTATTCACTTGATTTTTAGATTCACTTGTTGGTAGGTATGTATTTGATGTCATTTTGTTGTTCATAATTTTTATCTTTACCTTTTTCTTCTTCTTCTTAAAGAATACCCTTCAGCATTTCATGTAATCCTGGTTTGGTGGCGATGAACTCTTTTAGCTTTTTCTTGTCTGTGAAGCTCTTTATCTGACTTTCAACTCTGAATGATAGCTTTGCTGGGTAGAGTAATCTTGGTTGTAGGTTCTTGCTGTTCATCACTTTGAATATTTCTTGCCACTCCCTTCTGGCCTGCATAGTTTCTGTTGAGAAATCAGCTGACAGTCGTATGGGTACTCCCTTGTAGGTAATTAACTGTTTTTCTCTTGCTGCTTTTAATATTCTCTCTTTGTCTTTTGCCCTTGGCATTTTAATTATGATGTGTCTTAGTGTGGTCCTCTTTGGATTCCTCTTGTATGGGGTTCTGTGCGCTTCCTGAACTTGTACGTCTATTTCTTTCACCAGGCAGGGAAAGTTTTCTGTCATTATTTCTTCTAATAGGTTTTCAATATTTTGCTCTCTCCCTTCTTCTGGCACCCCAAAAATTCGGATGTTGGTTCGCTTAAAGTTGTCCCAGAGGCTCCTTACACTATCTTCATATTTTTGGATTCTTTTTTCTTTTTGTTTTTCTGGTTGGATGTTTTTTGTTTCCACATATTTCAGATCTTTGGTTTGATTCTTGGGGTACATTGATCTACAGTTGAGTTTCTGTATATCCTTTATTTCAGACAGTGTATGCTTCATTTCTGACTGATCCTTTTCCATTTTTTTTTGGTATTCTCATTAAGCTCCTTGAAGGTCTCATCAAGTTTCTCAGCGGTTTTAAGAAGATTCTTGAGTAACCTTATAAATGTGGTTCTGAACTCTATGTCATCCAGTAGTTTGCTTTCCTCCGTTTCTTTCATTCGTGACATGTTTGTCTCCTCATTTTGGCTGCTTCCCTGTGTTGATGGAGTAGCTTTGTGTGGTAGGTGACCTATAGGGGGCAGTAGCTCAGCCTCCCCAATCACCTGATGTGGACGCTCTTGGTACACCCCTTTGTGGGCTGAGTGCAAAGACTTGGTGCAGTTAAAGCCTTAATTGCTGTTGGTATACTGGGAGGAATTGACCTCCAGGCCAATTAGCTGTGAGCACTCACTGTGTCTATAATGGAAGAACTGCTGCGCTGAAGACACACTTATGGGGCAGGACTTGTTTCAGTGGGGCTTTGGTGCTCACTGAGTCTGCCTCTTGAATGTGTCACTTATGGATGTGAGGAGTTGAAATCTGGGGTCTCACTCTGACCACTAGGTACACTGGCTTCTGGATCTCCAATGGGGTGCAGGTCAGCTACTGTCTGAGGCCATCCAGCAGGAGCTACAGTGAGAGCTACAGTTTTCTCCTCTTTGCTTGGGGTTTGGAGGTTTTGGAGCTGTCTGACCCAGGCTGCAAGTTTGCTAGGTTAAGCTGCGATAGGGCGGGGCTTTCTTCTGCTAAAGCTGCTGCTTGGAGCTTGGGTGGGTTTGTAGGTTGTGCAGGGTGGGGTCCCAGGGTGTCACTAAGCTAGGGCGTGGCAAACAGCAATGGCTGCTAGTTAGCCGGCTCTGTGTCCCCAAGGGCGTCCCGGAGTCCTGTGCCCCAGTGCCGTAAACAATTATTCCTGTGCGCAGCTCTGCAAGTAAGCCACCCTCACTGGCAGACAGTCCAGCTTTTCCCCGTAGGAGTTTGGGTCCCCCGCGTCTCCCCAGAAACTGGATTTCAGAGTAGTCGGGGGCTTGTCTCCCTTTGGGTTGAAAAAAGCAACGCCTGCCGCCAGCCCGGATCATGCGCCTCCGTACCTCAGCTTTTCAGCGCTCGTGCATGTCTCGATGCTCTTTTCTCTTTCCTTCTAGTTGTAGAACTTCCACTCAGCCAGCTTTCCCGTGGTTCTGGGTGATAGAGGTTTTGTCTTTTAGTTGAATTTTTGAAATTGTTGCGCGAGGCAGCAGTTTAGGTGTTTACCTACGCCGCCATCTTGGATTCCCCAAGAATTCAGTCTTAGACAAGTTTCCAACAGGCAAATACTAAACTTTGAAAACTGACATGTGACATTCCAACTCTTAGAAGAAACCACTATGTAACCCAGAAATTCCTGTCTGGTTCTTGCCAAGTTTCCACTTGGGCTTTACCTACCCTTTTTTTTTTTTAATAATCCTTTTCTGAGGATATATTCTTTCTTTCTGTTTGTTTGTTTGTTTGTTTTGTTATTTTAGAAAAGGAGTGGGGGTAGAGAAACATCAATGTGAGAAACATCAATCAGCTGCCTCCCACACCCACCCCAACCAAGATCAAATCCGCAACCTGGGTATGTGCCCTGACCGGGAATCAAACCCGAAACCTTTTAGTGTATGGGACAACACTCCAACCACCTGACCACTTTAAATGCTATGAATCTGTCATATGCACACTCCAGTCAGTTCCAGCTGCCCTTCCAATTCTAAGTAGTAGCTCCCTCTTCCCGTTCGGATACTCATTTTTGGCCTAAGAAGTAAGGTTGGGGCTTCATGGAGCCCCACAAGAAAAAAAAAGGGAAGAGGCAGCTTTTTATGCAAGCAAAAAAAAAAAAACACAGGAGTTTAGATATGGTTTTTTCATGGTACAGATGGGGGAGACTAAGGCCCAGAAAGGGGAAGGAGCTTATTTGCTTAAAATCACAAAGCTGAGACAAAATCCAGCATAATCATATCCTATAGGGCACCCACACTAAGCAGGCACCACATGGGAGGAGGACAGGCAGCCTCCCATTTAAGGCTCATCACAGCCCTTCTGTGGTAGGTGGTAGTTTTTAAATGTTGCCATTTTTTAAAAATATATTTTATTGATTTTTTACAGAGAGGAAGGGAGGGAGAGAGATAGAGTTAGAAACATCAATGAGAGAGAAACATCGATCAGCTGCCTCCTGCACACCCCCTACTGGGGATGTGCCCGCAACCAAGGTACATGCCCTTGACCTGAATCGAACCTGGGACCTTTTAGTCCACAGTCCGACACTCTATCCACTGAGCCAAACCGGGTAGGGCAATGTTGCCATTTTTTAAAGTGAGGAAACAGAGGCCCAGAAAAGTTAATAACATGCAAAGGCCAAGCTACCCAGATTTCAAACCCCATCCTCTTAATCTCTACACCCTAACACCTTCCTCCAGGAGGCTGTGGTAAGGTCTGAATGAACAGAGGCAGAGGATTTTCCGTGCTCACTCTCACAGTGCAGAGCCATCGCGACTGCTGTTTGCCAACTCTTTATTGAGTGAATGAATGGACATTCCCCTGAGCTTCACCATCTCATCCTCCTATCTTAACTCTACAGCCACTCAGGAGTGATCTCTTTCTGTGTCTATATGGCAGCAACAATTGTCCACTCACCCCACAGACCCAACGAGGCCTAAGCACTTCATTGGTAAAGTGTTATGAGTGCCAAGGATGGGACTGGACATCACTTTCAGAAAACGGTTACAAGTGCACTTTTGTTTGCCCTTCAACAATTCATTTGTCATTCTATGTTACTTATCCTTAGAGAGGAAATATATAAATACAAAAGTATATATAAGCCTAAAGTTCTCAACTACTCCTCACTCCCAACTCAGTCCCCTCCTCAGAGGTAACCATGCTGCCACAAGATGTGTATTCTTCCAGATCTGAATCTATGCATTTACATACACTGAGACATAGCTTTATTTTGTGGTTTAAAAATAAATAAATACAATCAAATTTTATATATTATTCTGCAGCATCTTCTCTTCACTTAATGTGTCCTAAAGATATTTTCATGCCAATACAAATAGATCCCCCTCAATGTTTTTAACTCCCACAAAGCATTCTACAATACTTTTTTTCCAAAAATTATTGTGTACGACCCATAGAAGGAAACATATTACCCTTAATTCTTGTAATGTTATCTATTCTGATCTATTCCATTTTATAAAATTCTGATTGCAACCTACTAAACTGAATGTCATGAGCTGTCATGGGTCACAGTCTGAAAGACACTTTTGAAAGGATCTGTATTTACACAATCCCCTGATGGCCATTCCATTTGTTTCTAAGTTCTTCCTTTTACAAAGCATACAGGATTCCTTGTGCACAAGCATGAGGATTTCTTGTGCATAGATAACAAGAAGTGGAACTGCTGGACCAAAACATATTCATATTTTTGAATGGGCAAAGGATTTGAAAATATACAAATGGCTAATAAGCACATGAAAAAATGCTGAACATCACTGTCATTAGGAAAATGCACATCAATACCACAATGTGATACCATGTCATACCTCCATGGATGGCTACAATAAAAGAGACAGACAATAGCAAGTGTCGGTGAGGCTATGGAGAAATAAGGACCATCATACACTGCCTTGTCCCGAAGTTACCAGATGACCTAGAAGACATCAGCCACTTTGGGAAAGAGTTGGACAGTTCCTCAAAATGTTAAATATAATGTTACCATATGACCCAGCAATTTCACTTCCAGGTATATACCTAGAAAGAAATGAAAACATATATCCATATAAAAACTTGTATATAAATAAATGTTCATAGCAATATTATTTATAATAGCCAAAAAAAGGCAGAAACAACCCAATGTCACAAACCAGTGAATGAATAAACCAAATATGCTATATGCATACAATGGAATATTATTCAGCTATAAAAAGGAATGAAATGTTGATACCTGCTACTGAAGCATCCATCTTATATAAAAGCTGCTGTTTGAAATTGTAACCCTGCTATTTTGGCTTCTGTAAACGCTTGCTTGCTTAAATAATAAGGGAAATAAGACTATTCCCATTCCAGAGAGGCCGTGGACTATGCCCCAGACAGAGTTGTCAGTGCTGACACCAGGCCAGGCCTTGAGATATGGTCTCATGGCCCCTTCCCAGCATGGAGGCCTTCTTTCCCAGAAGGCCCGGAAGTCTCATTCCAAATTTGGGAGACAAAAGAGCTAAGAAAAGTATAAATAGGAAAGGTTTCCTCCATGTTGGGGGGCCCAGAATTTGAAAGGCACATTTTTCTCTGGGCCTGTGCTTAATAAAATGTAACTCCCTTTCTCTAAGCGTGGCTTGGTTTTTTTCCGGTCTTCCGTAACACTACAAGCTAGAATGATAATATATGGGAATACTGAATTAATATTAGAGGGGTCAGGGAAAACAGGACAATCCGGGTGAGAGGTCATACCACAATATATTGGGGCTGTGGTAGTAAGATGAAGACAAAGAGACATGATGAACTACCACTGGATCCAATTATGCAGAAGCTGCAAAGGGTCTGGCTTATCCATAGTAGATTCTCAATCAACAAAGAAACTATTCGTCAAGGTTTGTCCAAGACAGGACTTGTTTATGCCTGATGTCCAAGCATCAACACTAATTGTGCCCATTTCCCTCTTCAAAGAGCCCAGGTTTGCACAACAAATAATATAGTCACCCTTTCAATTAGGGCCTGTTGACTAAAAGCAGCAGCCTGTCCCTAGCAGACCTGGATAGACAGTGCACTGTCTCAGTCAGGCTCTCCTCAGCATCCTTCCAGCGCCCTCCAACCAGGGACCCAGGACAACCAAAGGGCCCAGCCCTAGAGCAGCGCAAGGGTCTCTGGGGCCCTCCCATAGAAGGAGATGCCTGGTCCCACCAGCAAAGTGGAGTCCAACTGCCTCTTGGAACAGGTCCATTGGGAGGCCACTCTCAACCATTATTGATGATGATGACGGTGGTGGTGATGATAATGGCAGCACAATCATTTTTGAGGCACTGATTATGTGCCAGACACTGCACTTGCCAAGCAAATGGATGGACAGACATCTCCTTTCATCCTCGCCCCAACTCTGTTGTGTGGATATCACCACTGGCCCCATTTTACAGATGGGAAAGTAGACCAAGCCACTCTACCAAGGTCACTCAGCTAAAAGGCCCTGGATGTTTTTTAATCTTTATTGTTGAAAGCATTACATATGTCCCCTTTTTCCCCCCATTGACCCCTTCTAGCCCACCTCCGCCCCCCAGGACTTGGATTTGGATCCAATTCTGTTCAACTCCAGCCAAGGTTCTTAACCATTGCACTCCACTGCCTCAGTCTTGGTGGCCCCATAAGCAAAGTCCCCATAATGAAAGCGAACCCCCAAACCAGAATGCTCACGGCCCTGCCCCTCCACCAGCTCCCACTGATGCGCCCTCCATGAGGCCCCCTCCTCCGCTCTTTCTTTCAGAGGAGCCTTACCTGCCCCGCACATCCTCTTCAAAGAATGACCGAAATACGAAGGGCGAGTGTGGTGCCGGTGGGGACCCCCAGACCCAGTATCAACTGGTGGGTCCCCAAAGAGAACGCCCTCCAAGAAACCCACCCCACACCTGACCCTGTCCAGAAACACCCTCAAGAGCGAACCCCCATCGGCGGGCACCCCGACCCCGTTATCGCGAATCCCTCAAATCCGGGCCGCACCTGCAGCCGCTAAGCGACCCGGGGAGGGTGACGTCCTCTTCCAACACCGAGTCCATCACGGACGTAGAGCAGGTGGTGGCATTGGTGTCCGTGGAGGCGGCACCACTGGTTTCTCCCGCGGTCGCGACCCGCCCGGCTCTACAGGTCCCCGCCCCCTCCAATTCAGCTCTTGTTCGGACTCTGGCGGCGCCGCCGCTGGAATTCAAACCGCAGCCGCCGCCATCTTTCCCGGCGCTTCTTCCTACGGAAACGGGGCGGGATCAACGAGGCGCGTGCAGTGAAGCCGGGCAGGGAAGCGCGGGCGGACGCCATCTTAACTAAGGGCAGGACGCCCGCACTAGGGCCAGCAAAACTAAGGAAAGAGAGGCCTGTGGTGGCCATATTTGATGAGGGCAGTCTGGCCGAGGCCGGGGAAGGCGCCATCTTTGTTGAGGGCCAAGGTCGGTCTTGGTCCGTTAATTTAAGCGGGAGCTGGGCATCAGGCCACTCACGGACCTTCAGAGTTCATAACCTCCTATGTGCTTTTCTAGAGTAATGACCACCATCCTTACAGTCTGTTCTTCCAAATTCCTTTTTTCAGCCTTCCATGGAAACTCATCAGAGAATCCGGGGCTGCCTCTCTTTAGAAAAATCCTACCCGTAGAATCCCAACTCAAGTAGTAATTTGCACGCTTAATTTGAAACAAGCTCATTCCTATGAGCCCAGTGGTCAGCCACACTTACTCTCCAATCTCTCCTAGTGATCATTACCTTCAGGTCTCCAGCTCACTTGAGATCTGTAAACTGAGGCCCAGCGAGACGAAACCACTCGCCCAAAGTCACGCACAACAAACCTGTAAACCGGAGCCGCGCCCCGGGCTCCAGCCCCTGCATCAGGGCTCCGCACAACCTCGCTGCCTTTCCTAAAGCACAGGGCCTCCCTGGACATCTGGATAACTGGGGCAGAGCTTGGCCAGTGAACCCAACCTGCATCTCCCCTTCTCGGGGTTGCCTACCTACCTCTGCAGGCTGACAGGAGCGTCCCGGATGAAAATAACGTGAAAAGATGGGTTGATGGTGACTTTCCCTGTTATCATGTGTAAGTCCACCCTCAGCCTCAGTTTCCCCATTCTTCACTTTAGGTGTTCCTTTCCCAAAGAAGCCTTCTCTCATCCTCTCATCTAAATCAGCCCTTTCTTGAATTCTTAGCAATTCTGCTTTTCCTCTGTGGCGCTTACTACATTTTGCAAGTATAGATGTGGGGGGGTTGTTTGTTTTTCAGTGTTGTCCTCTTGCACTAGACTGGAAGCTCCATGAGGGCAGAGACTATATTCTGAATAGTTTACTGCTTTATCCCCAATACCTATCACAGTGCCTGCCACCCAGCAGGTGTGTAAAAATATATGTTGAATGATTCAATCCACCTGGGAAATGGGAGCCAACACCTATCCTGCAAGGATGTGAAGATGACCTAAGATACCTATAACAGTTCAGTCAACGTCCTACATATTCCTATTCTCTCTCTCTTTTTCTCTCTCTCTGGTGTGTGTGTGTGTGTGTGTGTGTGTGTGTGTGTGTGTGTGTGTGTGTGTGTTTCTTCATGAAACCTATAAAACACATGGTCCTGTCCCTGTCCCTGTTCCTCTTCCTTTCCCAGGTCTTCAGCCACCTCAGAACGGGCAATACAATAACATCCTG
Source organism: Corynorhinus townsendii (assembly GCA_026230045.1). Classification (NCBI taxonomy): domain Eukaryota; kingdom Metazoa; phylum Chordata; class Mammalia; order Chiroptera; family Vespertilionidae; genus Corynorhinus; species Corynorhinus townsendii. The sequence continues at coordinate 162,956,137 of JAPDVU010000005.1, read as the reverse complement.
CAAGACAGAGTGGGCAGGAATCAACGGTCTCCAGGAAAGGAGCAGTGCTTGGCACCGTGGAACCAACAGTTCTTGACAGTGCTAAGTTCAAGCAGTGAGATGAGTGTGTCCAAAAGCAGCGACACTGGTTCTGCCACTGACTCCCTATGATCTTTGGCCGTCCACTCCTCTTCTCTGGACCTCAGTTTCTACAGCTGTAAAATAGGAGGGTTGGACTGGATGGATGTCTCAGGACCTCACAGCTCTGGAGGCAATTCCTTTGTGTGTTTTTCAAAGCTGCTAATGCACAACCAACACTGTTCTGGTGAGGGAGGCTGAGTTACAATCATCACTTCTCAAGTGAAGGAACTAACTTTCCATCCAGCAGATGAAAGCTCTTGAGAAAGGAAACAAGGAAGAGGACTTACACATTCTGAACATCTCTTTCGTGCCACCGTTGACAGGCACATCACATGCACCCCCTCATTTAACTCTCGCCACAACCCTCTGGAGTAGGTCTACTATGAGCCCCACTTCACTTACATGTGAGAAGACTGAGGCTGAAAGAGGTAAAGATGACTTTCTCAGGTGTCTCTAACTGTCAATGTCCTAATTGTTTCAGGCAGCCTGTCTTCCCTATTTCTTCCTTTTTCTCCACTTTAGAATTTAGGATTCAGAGGTGAGACATTTCAGGGATGTGTTCAGCAGACTCCTTGGGCAACTGCTTCAAGGTGGCCATGAGGGAAATCTTAGTGTGGACAGTCCGATTGCAGACTGGAAGTCTGGGTACCTGGATTCTGACTCTGGAGAGTCCTCTGACATCCTGTGACCTGGAGTACCTTCCCTTTGCTTCTCCTCGAGTTTTCCATGTGTCAAGCAGGGCAGACAGTGCTGAACTCACACACTTGCATTATCTAATTAGATACTTTGGGAACAATAAAGAAATACGAGCCTGTAAGGCATTCTCCTTATGATTAATCCATTGTCCCATTCCAAAAAAATGACCATGTTCCTGGATTGTGTGCTAAACCCTTGAGTGAACCTGGAAACTGAAAATAGAAGCAATCGTACAAAGGATAGGCTATTTGGGAAGTTGTTTTTCCTGTTTTCATGGTCAGGGATAAAGCCCTTTGCCCCGTCTCTGTCTCACCACGGCCTTTCTTTCTGCCAAGCCTAGAGGTGACGTCACTACCACCAGCTGTCTGGGCTATCTGGCGCCATCTCCTTGACAACAGCCACCCAGCCACAAAGCTGGCATTATTATTTCCTTGGGCAAGGTCATATCGAGCGGCTGTGAGGAAGTAGCTTGCAGCCAGATGTTTCTCATTAGGGTACAACCCTCCTAAAGTTTTAGCAGCTCAAGCATCTCATCAAGACACATGAGCTGCCATTACTAACAGCAAGAATACCTTTTTATAGGTTAAATACGTGCACGTTGCTACTCTGCATTGTTTCATTTTATCTCATGCTGCTGTGAAGTAGATTGGAATTCTTGCCCTGCTTTACAGATGAGGAAACTAAGGCTCAGAGAGAGGAGAGATTTATCAAAGGCTACCTTTTCCCTTTCTCTCTTTTTTTAGCTTTTCATTTAGAAATAACTTCAGATTTAGGGGGGAAAGTTGCAAAAAATACCTTGTATTGCCTTCACCTAGCTTCCTGAAATATTGACACCTTACATAACCATACCACAATTGTCAAAAATAAGAAATTCATTGAGACAATCTGATTGACAAAGACTTTATTTAAAGTTCATCAGTTTCCCATTAGGGTCCTTTATCTGGCCAAGGATTCCACACTGCATTTAGTTGTCATGTCTCCTTAATGTTCTCTAATCTGTGACAGTTCCTCTGTCTGTTTCTTTCATGGCATTGACATTTCATAAAAAGTTCTTGCCAGTTACTTGATAGGATGTTTCTTAATTCAGGTTCATGTAGTGTTTTCCTCGTGATTAAATTGAGATTATGCACTTTATGGCAACACAAAAGTGAGGCTTTGCCTTTCTCAGGGTATCAGGAGGCACATGGTGTTAATATGTCTCATTAATTGGTGATGTTAACTCTAATTTCTTGGCTACAGTGGTTATCTGCCAAGATTCTTCCTGGTAAAATTACTATTTCCTTATAATTAACAAGAATCTTGGGGGTGATATTTGAGACTATGTAAATAACCTGTTTTTAATCAAACTTTCACCCACTAATTTTATCATCTATTAATAATTCTTATTCAAAACAATGATTATGGTGGTATTTACCAGTTGGTGATTTCCTATTTTTATCATGCTTCTATATTTATCAGTTGGATTTCTAATGTAAGGAAGAGTTTTCTCTTCTTCCCCATTTATTCGGTTGTTAATGTAAATGCATATGCACTTGTGGATATTGGCTTTGTTTTGTGGGTTATAACCTATTACTATCATGATTTCTTGTGTTATACGCTTGCCCGAGATTTGGCCAAGTTGCCCTTCGAACCATAGGTGTGCCTAGATTCAAACCCAGGTCTGTCTGGTCCCAAGGTTATCAGTTTTTCTGGCACACCACCCTGCCCTCTTGCTCTGAAGAACTCTTCCCAGCCAGCCCTTACCATCAGCAGTCCTTGACCAATTCCCAGTTAATACCATTGCATGCTGGGTTACTAAGCCAGTGATGCCTTCTAGGCCCAACATCTGGCCCCAGGCTATGCATATAATAGGTGCTCAAGGCCAGCTTGTCAAATTAACTCATAGTCCAGACTTTTCTCAAGATTGGAAGAAGAGTGAGAAATGCCCCCTATCCAGGGGACAGCATGTATCTTATTGGGCTAGACAGAGTAATACAGATCAACATGATATCACCTTAGACCTGCCAGTTCAACTTTCTGGGCTTACTTCCTTTTTTTCTTTTTTTTAAATATATTTTATTGATTTCAGAGAGGGAGAGAGAGATAGAGACATTAATGATGAGAGAGAATCATTGATTGGCTGCCTCCTGCACGTCCCACACTGGGGACCAAGCCTACAACTTGGGCATGTGCCCTGACCGGAATCCAACCCGGGACCCTTCAGTCCGCAGGCCGATGCTCTATCCACTGAGCCATACCGGCCTGGCAAGGGCTTACTTTCTTATCTGTAAACTCAGTACATTAGACCACAAAACTGACACCCCCTTCAGCACTGACAGCCTGTGAATAAATAGCTGATATTTGCGACCATGTACTGAGCTCTGTCTATGTGCCAGGCACTGTGTTAAACTTTATATTTAATCCTTACAATACCATATAAAATAGGGACCAATTTTGCTCCAGTTTTACAGCTGACAAAATGGAGGCTCACGGAGGAGAGCGATTTGCCTGGCCATACAGCAGCTCAGTGGTGGAGCTGGGAATTGAACCCAGATTTCAATCTAACGCCCATATTCTTAATTACTATGCCATGGTGCCTTTCACTCAGTTACTGCTATCCTGCCTCCAATAAGCGGGTTAAAATGCACATAAGTAATGATAAATCAAAGTAAAACATCCTAAAATACTTTCTTGTTATAAGAAAAATAACAGTAAGGTTTTAGGGGCATAAAGAGAAGAGTTTGAGTCATTCTGATAGAGGGGTTGGGAAAAGGTGTTTTACAGGCAAAATCCATGCCCTCCAAATACGGCACTTCTGAACTTTTTGAAACTTACAGAAGGCCTAGCTACGTCCCAGTTCAAGATCTCCCTGCTTAAATTGATCATCCTCACTGCTACAGCCAGATCCCCATGCATCGAAACGCAGAGGCTAGATATGAGAGTCAAAGACTATTGGAAAACTCCTTTACCTTCTTTCACTCAGTAACCCCCACTCCCCTCTGACAGCTGTCGGTCTGTTCCATGCATCCATGCCTTTGTTTCGATTTTGTTCATTAGGTTCTACATATAAGTGAGATCATATGGTATCGGTCTTTTTCTGACTGGCTTATTTCACTTAGCGTAATAATCTCCAGGTCCATCCATGCTGTTACAAAAGGTATGATTTCCTTCTTTTTTACAGCCACATAATATTCCATTGCGTAAATGTACCTTTCTTTCAATCCTCACCCAAGGATATGTTTTTATTGATTTTTAGAGGGAGAGGAATTGAGGGAGGGAGGGAAGGAGGGAGGTCCATGTACTACAGCTTTTTTATCCATGCATCTACTTGGGTTGTTTCCAGATCTTGGCTATTCTAAATAATGCTGCAATATGACACAAGCATAGGCAACAGTGTGGTGGTGGCCAGAGGGAAGGGGGGCCAGGGGCTGGGTGGAGGTGGGCAAAGATGGGAGGGAATGGGGACATCTGTAATAGTGTCAACAGTAAAAAAAAAAGTTAAAACAAAAGAGTATTGGGAACACTCTCCAAAGGTGCCAGGAAGAGCTTTTGAGCGCCCTTCCCAGCTGCACATTTGAATATGTAAAACAGCAGTAGCTGTAGGCAAAGAAGAGTAATTGAATTAATTAACTGTCTGGACTTTTTGCAGATTAAAAGAAGCACTGATGTCTTTCTTAAAAATACATATTTTTAATTGATTTTTTTTTTTTTAGAGAGAGAGAGAGGGGAACATCAATCTGCTGCCTCCTGCACACCCCCTTCCCAGAGCCACACAGGCTAGGGCAAAGCCCCTGATGTCTTGATTGTGACTTGTAGGAGAGGATGGTAAACTGGCCTCTCCCTTACATGCAGTTGAGCGAGCAGGTTCCTAGGGAAGGACCACAAGTGGCCACAGCACCTACTTCCTCAATTTCCTTCCTCTTTTGAGCTATCTTTTCTTCCCAGTGCTTTCCTTTTGCTGTGTGCTTCCATTTCTTTTCAAAGAAATCTATAGCAAATGTGTCTGCAGACATTCCAAAGTGGTAGCCATAGATTGCTGAACAAATTGGCTAGGTGGGCTGCAACTTCAGTAACATGACTTTTTGTAGTTTCTTCCATTTTAGGGAAATACATAACTAGCCTGAGGAGATCGGCCGCATTGCTCTCCTTCTCAGTACTGGAATCATCTCAGTGCCTTTTTTTTTTTTTTAAGCTTTTATTGAAGATCTCTCTTTTTATTGAAATGGCAGAGTGGAAGGGAAATATCATTCATTGTAGACCTGGCATGTGCTGGGGTGCTTCACATATAAGATTTCATTTAACCTCAATGCAACCCTAAGAGTTCAGCACTATTATTCTTGTACAGGTAGGGACAGTAGGATTAAGAGCCATCTATTAACTTGCCCAAGGTCCTATGGTTGTAAAGCCTGCACTGGACTTCACATTTCTCTGCTTCCAAACTTGATGCTCTCTGTTCTGCAAACAATTATTTTTCAGAACTCAGTTAAAGAGGTTTTCTGTATTTCCAGGGTGCCTCCTTTAATTAGGTAGTAAGAGCTAAGTAATCCATGTTGTTGGTTACTGGGAAACTTAGTTAAACTGGTGTCAATTGCTAATGTAACCTTTAGCTCAGGGTTGCTGGTGTCCTTCTACCTCCTGTTTGGTGTTCTTAACTGATACTTGAACCCTTACTTTAATGTTTTAATTATCTCTTCTAACACAGCAAGGTGAGGTACAGATTATAAGTAAATGAAGTTAATTCTTTATACAGAACCAATACCTGTTAACATTGCTACCTTTCCATTTCACAGGATTCGTTTGGGGATTAATGGCCCATTGGAGTCTATAAAATTTCCTTAATTACCCCAAAATTATTATCTCAACTAAACAGAGTCTTAATAGACAACCATTAATGTTTTTATTCTTGCCTGTAAGAATCTCATCTCTGGGTAAAAAATAGCTTATAGCTTCTTAAAATGAAGCTGGATAATCCTCTAGCTATGGTGATAAAAGGTAACAATAGCTCATTTAGAAAATGTTTGGGGGAAATTGAAAAGCTGAGCTATAGCCTGTTGGTTCTGAAGCTACTGAACGTAAACGCAGGAAGGGGAAGGCACCAAAAGCATCCACATAGCAGACTAAGTCTGCCTCCTACCCAGTCAGCACATGCCACAGTGTTTGGGGATATTCAATCCAGTCTGTGGGCGAGATCTCTCTGCAGTGAAGGAATGATTTTCATTGGCACCATTCCACTAAAGGAAATGTTATGCTGTTTGCTCCCAGGGTCACTCAAAAAACATCCCTACGTACAAAATAACAGTATATTTGTTTTTTGGTTAGGCTTTGTCTAATTCAAAGCCTACAAACTGCAGTACACGTCTCACCATGTTTACCAGTGCAAAAACAGCAACACAGCTAATACAATCATTCGTTCATTCACTAATATTTATTGAGCTCTTTTTGGTACCAGGGCCTGTCCTTGGCCTTGGTATTAAAAGATAAAGATTGTCCCAGCCTTCAAACTGAACAGATAACTTGATAGCAAAGAGTTTCTTCTTTTTCTTCTCCTTCTCCTTCCCTTCACCTCCTGCTCCCCTTCTCCTTCCCCTTTTTTTCTTCTCCTCCTCCTCCTCCCCAATCCTTCTCCCTCTTCATTTTCTTCTTCTTCATCATCATTTTCATCACGGATGAATACTGGATTTTGTCAAACACTTTTTTTTCTGTATATACTGAGATGATTATCATATGATTTTTCTTTTTTTCAGTCTGTGTGAATTGCTTTGATTTTCAAGTATTACACCCATCTTGCATTCATGGGATAAATCCCAGTACTATCTTTTTTGTATGTGGTTGTCTTTAGTTAGCTTACATTTTCTTACAATATTTGGGTTTGTGTTCATGAGAGATATTGATCTGTAGTTTTCTTTTGATATCTTTGTCTGGTTTTGATATCAGGGTGATAAAAATGCTAGTTCCATAGAATGAATTAGGAAATATTGTCTCTTTAATTTCTCAGGATGAGTTTGTGTTTAATTGGTATTATTTATGTTTTTCATGGAATTCACCAGTGAAGCTAACCACACTTAGAGTTTTCTTTGTGGGAGGTTGTTAAATACAAATTCAGTTTCTTTAATAGACATAGGGCTACATAGGTTATCTTTTTTTTTTTTTTTTTTAAGAATCTGTACATTTCACCTAAGTCATCAAATGTATTGGCTGAACCTCCCTTATTATCCTTTTAATGTCTGTAGAAGCCATAGTTATGCCACTCTCATTCTTGATACTGTTTTTGGGGTGTGTGTGTGTCTTCTTCCTTTTAAACATTTTCCTGATTATTTGGCTGGAAGTTTATCAATTTTATTGAATTTCTCAAGGACCAACTTTTAGTTCCATTGATTTTTCTCCCGTTTTCTTGTGTATTTATTTTGGCCCTTATCTTTATTACTTCTTATCTTCTGCTTGTTTGGGGTTTGTTTTGCTCTTTCTTCTCTAGTTTTTTAATATAGAAGCTTAGGTCATTGATTAGAGATCTTTCCTCTTTTCTAATAGAAACATTCAGTGTTCTCTGATTTTTTTTTTATATATTTTATTGATTTTTTACAGAGAGGAAAGGAGAGAGATAGAAACATCGATGAGAGAGAAACATCGATCAGCCGCCTCCTGCACGCCCCCCACCGGGGATGTGCCCGCAACCCAGGTACATGCCCTTGACCGGAATCGAACCTGGGACCTTTCAGTCTGCAGGCTGACGCTCTATCCACTGGGCCAAACCGGTTTCGGCAGTGCTCTCTGATTTTCCATCTAAGCACTGCTTCAGCTGCATTCCACAAATTTGTAATGTTGTGTTTTCATTTTAATTCAGTTCAAAGTACTTTCTAATTTTTTAGTTCTTCTTTGACCTAGTGTTATTCAGAAGTATGTTGGTTTTTAAATATTTCAGAATTTCCCTGATCTATTTGTTACTAATTTCTCATTTAATTCCATGTGGTCAGAAAAAATATTTTGTTATATTTTTAAATTTGTTAAGACATGTTATGGATAAGTGTATGCTCTATCTTGGTAAATGTTCCATGTGCAGTTAAAAATAATGTATACCCTGCTATTGTTGGGTGACTGTTCTATGTCAATTAGGTCAAGTTGGTGATAATGTCGTTCAAGTGTTCTATATCCTTACTGGTTTTGTCTACTTACTTGTTCTATACATTATTGAGAGAGGGATTGCAATCTCCAACTATAATTATGGTTTTTCCTATTTCTCTTTTCCGTACTAACAATTTTTGCTTCATGTATTCAGAAGCTCTTTTACTAAGTGCATAAACATTCAGAATTACTATATCCTCCTGATGTATTTCCTTACCATTATGAAATAAAATGTAGTGGTTTTGTTTTGTCTCTTTAGTGCAGATATCACCAAGTTATGGCATTTCCTTTCAAACATATTCTGTATTTTCCAACAGTTGAAAATTATGTTGTATGCATCCGTTTATATCTTAACATTTTTGCTATTTACATATATACCAGAGTATATATATGTATAAACATGCATAGAGTTTTTTAAAAATACAATGAAAAAGCCATGTACACACACACCACTTAAGAAATAGTACCAATGCCTTTGAAGTCATCTGTGCATCACTCTCTTCCTTCCAAAAAGTTATCTTCACTTTTGTATTAATCATTCACTTATTTTCCTTTAGTTTTCCCACTTATTTTTAAATAACATTTTCCATTTTAGCCATTATATAAAAGAAATTATATTATATATTCTCTATGACTTATTTGCTCAACATTATGTTTTTGAGATTCATCCATATTGATGTATATAGTTGTAACTCATTCGTTTTTGACTAATGCATAAAATTCTGTTCAAAGGATATTGATAGACCACAACTTATACATTCTTCTACTGCAGACAGTTGGGTGTTTCAAATTATTATTTTGCTGTAACAAATGGTGCTTCAATGAAGAATGTGAGTCGTGGGTCCTGGTGCACATGTTCAAAATATCCTGTTTTTCTTCACTTAACTTTGTTCCTGTTTTTAATCATTCTTATTCTTTTTAATATCTGCATGTTATATCAACAAGTGTATGCCCTTTTGTTAAACACCTAGAGTTTGTCCCATTTTTAAAATATTTTTTTGCACAGAATTCTGTTTTTTCAGGTCATTTCATTAAAAAGGTTCCCAGGTGTGGATTTCTTGAATCAAGGCAGAACTGATTTTTATTCAGTGGAAGGGTTTTTATTGCTGAAATACATAAAGTCATCCCCTTCCAGGTAATTAACCCTTGGGGATCATAGATCCTTTGGAGACTATGATTAAGGGTATGGACCTTTTCAGAAATACACACACACACACACACACACACACAGCTTGTATTCACAAACCAAACAGCATACAATCTCAATAGTTTCTCAGACCCTCTGAAGTGCATACTATGCTGACATCTCTATTAAATTAAAAATATTGTCTTGCCCCGCCAGTGTGCTTCAATTAATTGAGCATTGTCCTATGCACTAAGAGGTCCTTCATTCAATTCCCAGGTTGCCAGCTTGATCCCCAGTAGGGGGCGTACAGGAAGCAGCCAATTAATGTTTCTCATTGATGTTCTCCCTCTCCCTTCTTCTCTCTCTAAAATCAATCAAAACATATTTAAAATTATATTGACTTACCCACTGAATATGATTTTCTTATAATACTTCACCAAATAAGTCCACACACCAACTCTTGTATCTGTCAAGTACCTTCTGTTTTATACCATCATTTACTGAGCACCCACATGTGCCAGCACTATGCCAGATACTAGAGACAGGAGAATAATTGCCCCTGGCTTCAAGGAATAGAATCTACTGGGGAAGACATAAAATAACAAGTATTTACGTAAAATATGTATAATGAGAGGTATTCATTAGACAAAGTAGAGATACAAATTATGGATTGATCACCTTTCTTTTATCAAGGGGTTGCAAAGAATGAATAAGTATTCTCTAAGACAAGCATGTCAAACTCAAAGGCTAACACGGGCCAAATAAATGAGGCATGTGAACTGCCGGCCACGAGTTTGACATGCTTGCTCTAGGATGCTATAGCTAGAAGAAACAGCACCAGCAAAGACAGAAAGAGACATCATATAACCTAGCACAGTGGTTGGCAAACCGCAGCTCGCGAGCCACATGCAGTTCGCGAGCCGCGGTTTGCCCCTCTGCTGACTAATGAGTTTGCCGACCACTGGCCTAGCATATACAGGAAATTATACATGAATTTTAACGTGGTTGGGTTAGAATGGTAGTGAACATAAGGAGAGCCTAAGGCTCTTCCTTATTTGGGATAGAGACTAAGAAAAACAACACTGCTGTATAAGACTAGCAATTGGTCTGACAACACAAAGGAAACCACAAAAGAAGATTTCCTCCCAAATACTTCCTTTATTACTCAAACCTACTCTTGCTACATACAAAGAGAAGACTTTGCCTGTTTTTTTTTCTGCAGCTATCTGAAGTTTGATGTTCAACATACAAGGTTTTAAACCTACCTATTAATACAAACTGGCAACACATTTTAAATTTAACATTGTCTGATGGCTTTCATTTGATTAGCAGAAATATTAGGAAGCCTATACAATAAATATGACAATAATTTCTTCATAAATTTGTCTTGAAAAACCTATAAAGGTAAAATTGTAACTTTTTAACATTCACTGAGAATGCTTCTTTTTAGCCTGTCAATTAACACTCCTAATACTATCTCATGAAAAATATTTTATTTTGAATTTAGCTTAAACTTAAGCATAACTGTTACTCTGAAGTTACTAATTTAATTATAATGAATCGTGTAATTTTATATCCCTATGGAAAATGAATACAACCAATTTTGACAATGTAATCTAGTAAATATCTTTATCTGATGGACTTTCATCAAAAGTATGACTACAATTCTATAAAAGTAATGTTTTTTCTTCTTGTGGTAAATTTGTAGATTTACTTTCTCTTGAAATTTCAAGTTGCTTAGATTTCTGCCATGCTTATTGTTTCCTTGAAACAACACCCAATTCATGTACCTCCTATATCTACACGTATAGAACCCTATGTATAAATTATAAAGTGGGATTATAAATAAAACTCATTTTCTTGTGTGACTAGAAAAGAAAAACAGGGTTATAAAGTTTAAATATCAATGTGATGTTGAATAAACCAGTTGAAGTTTATAAACCTGTCAGCACAAAGAAAGGCCTTAGTTTTTCTTCTTTTTCAAATACCCCCTTGGGTCTCCAACTGGCATCCAATTAAACACCTCTAAACTATGTCAAAATAGAGGATATTCAAGGGTATTTCAAAATAAAAAGATGTACTCTCATTACCAGTTATCTAATAAACACATAGAACATGGCTGTGGCCCTTCAAATTTATACCAAAAGGAATCCAAAAGGAGCCAAGTTTTTTTCCTGTAACATTTCCATGGAAATCTCAGTGGATATGAGGGGACAAGCAAAAGCACAAACAAGCCCTAGCCAGTTTGGCTCAGTGGATAGAGCTTCGACCTATGGACTGAAGAGTCCCAGGGTTCAATTCCAGTCAATGGCACATGCCGGGGTTGTGGCTCAATCCCCAGTGTGGGGCGTCAATGATTCTCTCTCATCGTTGATGTTTCCATCTCTCTCTCCCTCTACCTTCCTCTCTGAAATCAATAAAAAAAAAAACTTGTTTTTTTTTAAAAAGCACAAACAAGAATATATGTTAATATCTACGTTTTCTCTCTCAGGATGTGTTGTTTTGATTTGTTCTAAGAAGGGGAATCTTCTTCAATGTGGCATTTTTTTTTCCCAAGTGGAAAAATTCTTTTTTAAAAAATATATGTTTATTGATTTCAGAGAGAAAGGGAGAGAGATAGAAACATCAAGGATGAGAGAGAATCCTTGATCTGTTGCCTCCTGTACGCCCCAAACTGGGGATTGAGCCCACAACCCAGGCATGTGCCCTGAGTATCGAACTGTGACCTCCTAGTTCATAGGTCAAAACTCAACCACTGAGCAACACTCGCCGGGTGGAAGCATTTTTTAAAAGAAATTCTTAAAACACAAAGCATAGTTAACAAATGAAAGGTTCAAGATTTTCATGACATGGTTTGAAAATAAATGATCTGTGACATATATCGAAAGACTTCCAACCACTCTTACCACATAAAAAAGTAAAACAAATCTACAATAGGTACAAATTATATACATTTATTTTTAATAATTTTAAATAACACTCTTGTATAAATTCTTTTATATATTCAAATCATACACAAATTTAGAAATGCATCATGAAGCCTAGTACAACATATGGATGAGAACACATTTTTAAAATTTGTGTTAGAATTTTAGTGACATAAATACAACTTTAATGTTTCAGAAACATTCTCTAATTGCTTGGGCTGAAATTTAATGTATTACAGAGTGCTTGTGCCTAGCATTAAAATTTAACTTTAAAGCGTTTCGTTTTTGCATTAACTTAAATCTGGAGCCCTGGGCTCACATTCCAGGTCTGCTCTTGCAGTTACTGTGCGTAGGACAGATTCCCAACTGCTTCTGAAAACGCATCATTCAGCCACTGACATTTTAATGATCCATAACCCGTAGTCCATTTGATATTTGACTTCTTCAGATGAATCAGCATGTTCTTCCTGCTTTTCCCCTTGGCATAGTCACTGGCTCAGGGTTAAAGAGAACACTTACATTCATCTTCCATTATTACTCCCCTGCACATACCAAACTCATTTTAGCTCCCAAACTCCTTACTACTGTTAACAAGATCATAACAGACCAAAGCTTCTTCATGGATGAGGCCAGCAATGCTTTCCTTACTCTAACAGGTTACATTGGGTTGCTTTTTACTTCTGTGAACTTTTGTCAGAGTTTTCCTTGAGATGTGTAAATTCAACTCCTATCTATATTACTTCAAAATGTATGAACCAGGGAATGTCCATTACAAGCGGTGTTATGTTCCCCACGTGTCCTACAAAAAATATAGGACCAAGGTAAATAATCTAATAACCCAATCCCAATTGAGGCTGTCAGGAGGAAGTACTGTTGTCAAGAGGAAATAATTTTCTGCCTCCAAAATAACGAAGTCATCTGACCGAAATGAAACCGGGGTCAGTGAGTGTTGCTTTAATAGTCAATTTTCTTGGGAAGATTGGGCTAGAAAGTAGTCATATAATATTATGCTTCTACCAATCTTCCCCCCAAATCTCCTCCCATTCCATGTCTACTTTTTTATCCTCTTTTAAAATTCAGGTATCCCTAAGAGTAAAATCCACAGGGCCTTAGTATAAATGAGTTTTAGTTTTTATTATCATTTTTCTTTATAACTGAAGAAATTATTAATAAAAGACCTCTGGGAGCTAGAGGATAGAGGGGAGGACAAACATACCTAACAACACTTAGAGCATCTAACTGTCTGAAATGTTTAAGTGCTTGTTAAAATGAATTAATGAAGATAAAAATATCACTCAATAGCAGTATCTGTTAATCATCAATAAGATTCAACTAGCCTTATTTGAAAATAAACACATTTCTAATCTCTAGACAAAAACTCTTCCGGTACTAGTCTTTCTAAAGGATTGACGGGATCCTCCTGCTGAATGCCATAGTTCATAGGATGGATCATGCCTTTAGAGAAATTAATATTGTGTAATGCATTCCATGCTAGTTTTCTAGTCTGATTTTGGTGGTAGATCACTTCATGATTGACTTAAATTTTAAAGCAAAATTATTTCCACCAGAAAAAAGAGGGGACATGAAATATTACTTAAATTTTTTTAAGTCCTTCATTTTATTCCATTGGGAAAAATTAAAAACATGATTTAGGACTGTTCATAAGTTTTAAAGGTAAACATTCTTTGTGATTCATTTTTGCAATACCTTCTAAGGTCTGTTTCAAGGAATCTCTACATGGCCAGAATCTGGACTGTTTGGCTCCTTTCTCTGTTGGGTTAACTTCTCTTTATCAAATGCTTATTTCTCGCCATCATTAATCCCTGGCTTTGAGGGGTGGTAATCTGGGGAAAAGCAGGTATACCACTTTGCACAATTGCTTCAAATGTGCAGTGCACAGTCTATACACACATTATGTGGCAACTGCTGGGGGACACAGGTTCTCTCTCTCCACTTGGAAGGTTTAATTCACTTTAATGAAGCACAAACAGGTATTTTTATTTTCTTATCACCAATACTGGCTTCAGATAGTAATCTTTCTGTGTTCTTTCCACAAAGTCCTTCATAGGCATATGGCCCTGGATGGCACCTTGTACTTAAAAAATTAGAAACATTCACAGATGGGACTCTTCTTCCCAGCCTTCTCATGTCTGTGGTTAGGCAATTTCTGCATCAGCATGTAGTTGAAAGAATATGTGCTTCAGATTGAGGAGTCCTAATTCCAAGCATAATATTGTATAGCCTTGAATAAGACATTTAACCTCATCTATAAAATGGGGACAGCCATTACTTCCCCAGGGGGCTATTGTGAACAACAAAAGAAACACATATGCAAAGATGCTTTGCAAATGGCAAAGGGCTATAGAAATAACTTATTTTAATGTAATGTAACATAACATAATCTCTACTCTCATGAGCAATGGCCAAATATCCAGAGCACCTCAGGTTACCAGAAGTAGATCATCTGCTTTTATATCCTCCAAAGCATCATCTCCAAACCTGAGAACAACTCAGTGGTATCCTACAGAGGGATGGCCAAATTCCAAGTTTTCCTTGAGAACTTGGCAAAGTTGTCAACTTAGATTTCCTAAGTCTAATAAGTCTTTACTCTTTTTTAACCACTTGGACAGTTTTCTGTTCTGCTTAATAAATATCTATAGTTATCTTCTGTCTGCATTTTCTAACTTTAATCCACATCTGCCTATATCATAACAGATGAGAGCAACAGTGGATGGCCTCTGGAAAAATACTGCCCCTAAAAACAAGGACTAACCATATCCACTCAACTACAGTGCTACTCTCACCTGGACAAGAAGATAGGAGAACTGTAGCCCTGCAGAGAGATGGTACATTCCTCATGGTATATGAGTGACAGGCTATGTTCAAATGTAGGAGATACTTTTTTTGAGGTGGGGAAGAGAAATATAAATATTTCACAGGCATGAAAACAGGATGCCAAGTGATATGATGGCTTTTCTTTTGGAACTAAAGTATTTATAATTCCTTTGAAAAACTATCTTTTACATTAAAAAGCATTTTAATGAGGCTATGTTCCACATTAATCTATATAAAATATAGAGAGTGGCTAATGTCTAATTAGGTGAGTAGCTTGGAGAGTACAGCCTGGTGTTCCAGCTTAACAATCACTGACTTCAAAATCTATTGGTTGAATCTGTAAGTCAAAGAACACATAATTCTATGTTTAGAATGAGAAAGGGAAAGAAAGATTAGAAACATTCAACCTTCTATAAATTTCAATGATGTCCAAAGAGGGACTAAGAATGAATGGTGCTCACCAGAGCCCCAGCTCTAGCAATATTGCCATCTATTTTACATTATTTTAACCAATCCCCGTATTTTCTTTTTACAGTGTCATTAACTGCTGTACAAATACACTCTAGATAAAATATGACATGATTTTTTACAAATAGATACAAATACAATGTTGACCAAATATGCTACATTAAATATATACACCTTATTTCTCTAGAGGCAGGAATATTCCTTATTTTTAGATAATTCATCATTTACACTGAGACCTTAAGGAGGACTATCAGCTTCCTGCTCCCAGATATTGCCTTCCTCTCTGTACCATTAGAAGCTTATCTCGTGCCTTAATCCATCATTGAGCAAGAATTCTGGAAGGAAAAAGGAAACCCTTCTAAGACCTTGTTGGGACTTTTCTGCTCCTATTTTAGAAACAATCAAGATTGTTTATTGTGATACAGCCCAGACATTAGCTTTTCCTCAATGATGTCTTTTAGTACAGTAAATGAGTATTGTCCCTGAACCTCCTTTTAAAAAAAGTGTTTCAGGAATGGAGATGAAGTCTTCCAGTAGTCCTCTCCCACTCTACATCCATCATCCTGTTTCCGCTGGTTGAGTGAACACTCCCCAAGAGTCTATCTGGAGGTCAAAGCGATTAGGGCTGCACTATGGGGTTCAGCCTTTCTATACTCCCATGTGGTTTGTACAAAAATATACTTTACTTCAAGTCCTTATTGAGAGTGACTGCTTCAAATCTTCCTGGTAAACTAAAAGTAATAGGCTAAGTGCATTATGAATTTGTACCTGAAGACTTCGATGCACTATATGCCTTTGCTTTCTCAGCAAACTCTACCCAGGCTCTGTCATGCCCAGGGGCTGATGCTGCATTAGTGAGCACTGCGGTCTAACAATTCAGGAGAACAGGTCTAGCTCCTTAGGCTTTGTAATTATGCATGGATGTTGTCAGAGTCAGTTGCCCATTGGGAGTCACTTCATTGCCATCATCTTCCAACAATCCTGACACGTCTGCATTGGGAATGCTGTCATGGTAGCTGCTGAAACTGATATTGTCTTCTTTCAGCTCGATGGTCCAAAAGGGGGCATTGAGTTTCCGGTTTTGGTACTCCCGGTACATATATACAGCCCCCACAAATCCCATCAGCAGCACCACCACAATGATGATGACAGTCAAAATGATGATGTTAAATTGGGTCCATGAAACATCAGCTAAAGCTGATGTGCTGTTTTCAGCAGAGCTTACTGAAAAGATAGTTTGCAAGGTGGTGGGGGTAAATGTACTATTTATAACAGGGGTGGGCACTGATGTGCTCAAAGAGGCATTGGAAACCAAAATGGTAGAACCTTCAGGTGTTGGAACAATAACTTCTGAAAATAAAAACAGAGAATGAAATGTAAAAGACAAAATTATCTAGTTTTAAGAAACAATAAAAGAAATACATGGGAGTGAAGTTGATATGGCATGTTGACATGATAGTTTTCTTTAAGGTCATGCAAGTTAAAAATAACTTTTAGAGAAATATAGTGAAAAGAATCAAGATCTAGAAAGCTTGATTATTATATCCATGGCTATTATTTAAAATGTATAATATCTATATTAAAATCTTTGGGGAAATTCTAATGTTGGAATTTTCCATCCTTCTTTATTCTTGGATAGATTCATATAAATTCCTGCAAAGACAGTAAATATGTCACTACTGAGTTCTACATCATGTGGTTAAAAGTGACAGGGATAGATGACAATCATTTGAACTAAAATAAGTTCAGCATGTGTGATGACATTTCATAAGGGCAAACTTCTCTTCAAAGGAGACAAACACAAAATAGGGAAAAAACTGTTATTTCTAGTTACTTCTGAATAACACAATTTAAATGTCCAAAGTTGATGTCAGTCAAGAGAAAACAAGAGACTTACTTTAATTTCATGTATAGTAATTCTTTCTTGTGTAGATTTTAGCTATTTTATAATTAACATACTACACTTTGTACTTCTAATTCAGCACAGCTCAATGGAAATACTAAAGGCTCTAGAATTAAGTAGAAGTGTGTGGTTATAGGTAAGTCAGTTAATGTTTTTAAAATGGAGGTTCCTTATCTATAAATGGGAATAATAATATCTACTTTGCAAAGTTATTGGGAAAGATTACATGAGATAACATACTACATAACTATTATTTTTCAATGTTTACAGTGCTTGGCACATAGTAGTCATTCAACAAAATGATTACTTTTATCTTTGTAATTCATCACCACAATCATCCACATCAATTTATCCTAAAAAGAGGCATGTTTTACATTATTTAATAATCAATAATCACCACAGTCCTACAGCTAAATGTAGACAAGGTATGCCTCCAAGTGGGAAAAAGAAATGAGTGACAGGATCTCCAGGCTAGTGCTAAGGTTCAATCTGAGTTTCGTAGCCTGGATTACAAGAGAACAAGGATATCAAGAAAATGGCAGAAGGACAACCCTTGCCACAGGCTAAGTGTCCATCAGCCCAATATTCAACATCTGTCAGAATATCAAAGGGTAGTTTGTAAAAGAATGTGGTCTAATCTCTGTGACCTAGTAAAGCCTAAATATTCTTAACTCATTCTGAATTTCTCATCATTAATTTGTATCTAAACCCTTCCTAAACCTCCCTATAAGAAACATTTTGCCATTTGAGTAACCTTTTCTTTTAAAAATCAAAAGGAATATTATTATTATTTCCTCCATTACATACGGGAAATCTTAGGCCCAAAGTTAGGATAGATGCTAAAACAAACTCATTTCTCTCAGCTGGAACTTCTAACCAGATTAGAGGTCCCTATTTAAAAAGACCTTTGCTGATCACTGGAGATGATGAGAATACAGGAAGCAAAGGAAAAAAAAAATGATAGGACTTTTAAATTATTAACATAAAAATAAAAGTAGATGAATAAAAAATGTGAAAACACTGCAATGACTTGGTCTTGGTCCTCAAATTTCTGGAGTTGATTTTGGAGTATCAGGAGAGCAGCAGAAATGGAAGGAATTCTCTTTAGGCAAATATCTATTAAAATCTATTTCCAGAAAACTCCTCTTGTGGGATTAGAAGGTTTTATAAAGCAAAAGGTAGCTGTCCTGAAATTTTCAATGCTAGGCTTAGATATTAAATTTACAACCTTAGGTGAAGTTTACCTTTCTTGATGCAATTTTCTTCCAGGTCTCGAACATAACCTTCCAGGCAGTTCTCACACCAAAACCCAGTGGTGTTATGGAGGCAGTTGATGCACTCTCCACTCTCGGGCTTGCAAATCCTTGGAGTTTTAATTGGGTCCACGTGGCCATGACATTGGCACTTCATACAGATGCTGTCATAATTGTAATAGCCATTTTCACATTTATTGCAGTTCTGGCCTGTGTAACCCTCTTTACACTGGACACATTTAGGTTCCAATTCACCCAATTCTAAAACAGAGAGATCATCAAAATAATTTAGTCCAGTCTCAAGCTACAATTGAAAATGCAAAACAATTACTAGTTCTTATAATTACAGATTATAAGCTTTCCCTACTACCTCCTCTCAAATTTAAGAGACACATGGAATCAAACTAAAAATCTACACCTTATTTATTAATTGTCCAATTTATTGTGAGAATGATGGGGCCACAGAGAACCTATTCAGTAGAGAATAAAAGAAATATGCTTACATAAGAAATCTAATTATAATGAATAGGCACTCAATTTTTTTATCCCTTCCTCTTTAGTCATGACAGATTAAATAAAATATGCTTTTAACAAAAACTTCCTCATCCCTCTCTCAAGTTTCATTTCACATATGTATTTGGATTTGACTGTAAATGCCTTGAAAGGAACTTTTTGCTGTTTCTATAACTCCCTTTCACCTGCAGCACCCAGACTTTATGAACACATTTTATACCTATTGATAACTGATTCACTCTTTTTGCTTCTAAAAATAAAGATTTAGAGAAAGGCCTTACTTATGATACAACTGCCTGTAGATGTCACTGCTGAACAAGGGCAGCGAAAACATTCTTTAGTTGCATCGGGACTCTGATAAAATCCTTCTTTGCATTCTTCACAGTGGTCCCCTTTGCTATTTCCCCGACAGTTTAAACAAGCACCTAAAAGAAGTAAATTATTTTAAGAAGTTAAAGATTTACTCTGATAGCACAGTAACTTTATATAAATCATACCTGCAACCAAAAGACCTTAAGAGATATCAAGAAAAAGTGATCCAATAGAGATTAGACAGAGTTCAGTTTCTGCCCCATCTTACTTCTACATTGGCCAGGCCTGCAAGTTTGGTGCCCCCTAGCAGACTGTAAACTCTTTAGGGAAAGGTGACAAGAGTTGCAGTAAGCCCTTGTTGATTGATTGACCACATACTGAAAGTAGGCCAGCTATTTATAAAGAAAAAATAAAAACAATCTAAAAATCATTGAAAGAAAATAGGTAAAACTATACGATTTGAATCATTGGGATACTGAATTAAATAAGTGAACTAAACCTATATATTACGAACATGCATAAATCTTAAAAATAATGTTGGTGGAAAAAGCAAATTGCAGAATGATATATATGGAAGAAGAGTACTTACTTTTTTTGTTTAAGTGTTTTTATTGCTTTCAGAGAGGAAGGGAGAGGGAAAGAGAGACAGAAACATCAATGATAAGAATCATTGATCAGCTGCTTCCTGCATGCCCCCCACCAGGGATGGAGCCCAAAACCAGGGCATGTGCCCTGACCAGGAATTGAACCGTGACCTCCTGGTTCATGGGTCGATGCTCAAACACTGACTGAGCCATGCCAGCTGGGCTGAACTTCTTCAACTTTGATTATTTTTATTGTTATTGTCATTAGGAGAGATGGTTCCTTTCCCACTAAACTCAGTGACAAAATGTTGAAAACATAAATTGCCACATGTAAAAAGACTTTTCCTCATTTATTTCATCATTTCATAGTTTATATATAAATCTGTCAAAAATATAGCAAGTACTGATCATGTCTACAGGGCAGAAGACAAACTTTAACCTGTCAAACAGAAAGAAGGCTAAGCTTATATGAACAAGGGAGAGAGTACCAAGAGATAAGGTCGAAGAGAAAGGCGGGGTGGGGAGGGGGGCTGAGCATCAGGTCAGCGAGGGGACCAAGGGCTGAGCTCTTGGGGCTCCCGGAGGCTTCCTCCAGCATCGACATCCATACCACCCTGAACGTGCCCCATCTCGTCTTATCTTGGAAGCTAAGCAGGGTTGGGTCTGGACTTGGATGGGAGACCGCCTGGGAATACAGGGTGCTCTATATGCTGCTGCTGCTTCTTCTTCTTCTTTTTTTTGCACGCCCCCATCCTTGGCAGTGTGGTGGGGAACCCCTCCCAGGGGCTACTCTGGGAACCGACCCCAAATCAGGAAATGGTGTCTCCCGCCTTACAGACAGCACCCCTGGATTGGAGGGGTGTGTCAGTTACATGTTTGAATTTTATTCCAAGAGGCCTTAAGCATGGGAATGACATTATCTGGTTTTACATTTTTAAAAGATCACTCTGGTTGTTACGTGGAGACTGGACTATGGTAGGGTGGGGGTTAGGGGATGAGAGAACAAAAGAGGAGGCAGAGATCAGATGAGTGTCAAAGTAGTTCAGAGAGAGGACAGTGGCTTAGACAAGGATGACAGCAATGATCATGAACAGTGGTCAGACTCTGGGTGTTATGTGGAATGTCAAGCTAAGAGAACTTGCTGATGGATTGGATATTTGCAGTAGGAAAAAAAAAGGAATAAAATATAACTCCCAGGCTTTGGGACTCAGCAACTGGGTGAATGGTGCCAGTCACCAAAATGAAGAACACTAAGAGTAAAGCAGATTGACTTATAGGGTAAAATAGAGATTTGGGGGGGGGGATGTGTTAGGATTATAATGCCAATTAAAACCTTCAAGTAAAAATGTCGAAAGCATTGTTAGATCTTTGAGTGTGAAGATCAAGGAAGAAATGTAAATCTGGTAATCAGCACATGTGTAGATGACATTTAAATTAAATCCAGGGGACTGAATGAGATCATTTAGAGAGCGTATAAATGGAAAAGATAAGAATGCCAAGGGCTGAGCTCTGAGGCACTCCAGTGCTTACAGTGGAATAGAGGAAGATGTAGTGGAGCCAACTGCGGATGGGGAAAAAGAGCCAGAAAAGTGTGATATCTTAAAGTGAAGGAAGTCATTGAGGAGTGAAGGAGTGTTAAACTCAGTCAACCTGCCATAGAACACTATGAATATATGAAGGAGTTTAATTCTTAAAAAGAAGTACACAATATGAACAGAAAGTTCTAGTTTAAAAATAAGTCCCCCCACCTCCACTTTAAGGAAAATATGTGCTCTATAAAGAAAATCTAGAAAAATACAGTAGAGGAGAAAGACAAAATAATTACCCAAAGAACTGTGTCAGTAAGATTTTGAGAGGTTACTTGAAATCTCCACATAGAAAGGTTTGGATTTTGCTTTTTCAATAATATAAACGTATCCCACATGTCATTTTTATACCCTGCTTCTTTCCCTCTCATATTGTTATGTATCATTCTTTAAAACATTTTAATGACAACATAATCATGTTTCCATTTATTGATTGTTTATAATGAGCCAGGCACTGTATTAAGAGTTTTATAAGTATACTAGAGACCGGATGCACGAAATTCGTGCAAGGGGCTCGGCCCTCGCAGCCCCGGCTTCGTCTGTAAGGTCGTCTGGACAGTTGTTCTGCTGTTTGGTCTAATTAGCATATTAGCTCTTTTCATATAGCATTGCATTGAATCTTCACAACCCATGAAGCAGTTACTGTCATTATCCCAAATTTCTAGATTAAAAAAAAACAACAGGCTAAGAAACTTGCACAGGTAAAGATTTCACTTTCTGTGCTCTTAAGCATGTATTGCCTAGATAACATAATTTGCTTCATTCCCTGCTAGAAATAGGATGGTCTAATTTTTTAGAATTATAAGTAAAGATGTCCACTTCGATGAACATCTTTGAACATAAAGCTTTTTATGAATTTAGAATTATTTTCTTAGACTAGATTCCTAGAAACAGAATTACTGAATCAAAGAAGTATTTTTAAGACTTCTGATACACATTGTCAAACTGCTTTCCAAATTTTCCCCCAATATATCTTATCACAAAAAGGTTACTTTAAAGTCTACTTCAATATAAAATACAAGGTACAGAAAAAGACAAGAGCGAGAAAAAATAAAGACTATGAAAACATAGTAAGTGGCCACCAGAGGGCAACCATAACACAGCACTCTTGAAAAAAAATCTCATTTTAGACGAAAGACTAATTTTATATTAAGCTTACAGTTTTAAAAAAGATTGGCGATCCTTCACATTGGATTCCATTTTTATTATATTTCAAAACAGATAAATCATTTATTTCTCTTATTACTAACTGCTTTTAGAAAGCATAACCATGAAAAGGATTTCTTTTGCCTTAAAATATCTCCAGAGCAAGGACAGGCTGGAATTTACTTAACATTAAAGATAGCTAGCTTATTGCTGCAAGGAAAATAAGAAGTTACAACCAGCAATGTGGACTGTTTCCTGGTCCCGCAAAAGATCTAGGGAGCAATTTAAATCAACTCAATATGATGAAGCATTTTTGTTATTACCTAGGATTGGAACTCATGTATTGTGTGTATTTCCATTTACTTGTTCATTTATTTTTTTTAAATGTTAGTTAGTACTTACTATGTGCCAAGTTACATGATAAAGATAGTGTACAATGGTGAACAAAACTGATGTGGAACTTACAATGTAGTGACTAAGCCATATGTGACTCATAATCACAAATAAATATGCAATTACGAACTGTGGTAAGTGCTATAAAAAATACAAGTGTGTATAAATGGGAATTGTCATTTATCCTGGAGCATCAGGAACTGCTTTCTAATGCAGTAACCTTTAACTAAAGGCCTGAAGGCAGGATATAATTTATTAAGGTAAAGGGTCCAGGGTTGGGGATAGAGGTGTAATTAGAAAGGCCCTTCTAAGCATCCTGAATTTTTATTGGGGGAAAAAAGATTTCAAAATTAAAGACCAGAAATGTTAATTGTCTTTAGTTTTTTAATACTTTAAGCTTGCCTAAATGTGGATTTCTTGTTCTTATACTGCCTAGGAGCCCGGACAGCATGGCTCAGTGGTTGAGCGTCGACCTATGAACTATGTCATAGTTCTATTCCCAACCCAATCAGAAATTGAGATGGGTTGAGGATGATCACAATCTCAGTATGAGTCAGTTCACCAATGGTTCATCACAATTCTTGGTCGTGGCCCTCTAAGACTTCTGAGAACCTAACAGGCCTGAGTCTCCTCAGCCCTGAAAGACTGCAACAGATTCAGCACTTCCCTTCAGGTCCTACTCATACCTTCAAAATCTGGCAATGTCTTGAGAGAGAGATGGCTGTATGTTGTAGCCAGTCCTCTTTAAAGAGATTTTTGTCTCCTAAGCACTACAAGACTGAGAAATTTCTTTCTACCTTTTGGGCTAGCCTTCCATCTCCTACATAGTCAGCTAAGGTCCTAAGAGAAAAATGGCCTGTGTTTAGAGCTCCTCTAGTTTCCAATCCATCACACAAGCCCCAAATGACTGCCAAAAGCTCTTCTTGTATCTCTTTCCTCAAAAGTCATTCCTTTGCTTGGGCTAACCTCTGTTCCTTAGCCTGTGCCCAGATTCAGCAAATGTCCCCTGGAAAGGAAATGGCTATGATCATCAGCTTACGTAGAAGGAGTTCTACACTTTCTGGAATTTTAGTTCATATCATCCTCCTTGTTTCCACAGCTCTACAACCAATAAGATTTTTGAAATTTATCTGTATGTTTTTTTCAAGTTTTTGTTGCAGGAGTTTGCCTTCTATAAACTATTACATAGCACTTAAAGGAGAAAGACCCTTACAAACAATTTAGAAAGAATCAACCTACAGATGAAGGACCTCAAAATAAAAAGAACAATGGACTGATTTTAAAAAAGATAAGGAAAGTGTGTACCTGTGAGGGCATCACAACTGGCAGATCGATTATTGCATTGGCAGGGCAAGCAGCCGCTCCTACTAAAGCCATAATATCCATCTTGGCATCGATCACATGAAGAGCCGGTGACACCCACTTTACACTGGCATTTCCCAGAACTGCAAATAAAAGCAAAGCCAATAAGCAAAGTAAATCAGTTTAAAATTGTGTTGTTAACATCCCAATTATTCAAGGATCTTAATGTAGAAATTATTTCAACTAGAAGTATTGGCCTTGTGTTTAGGGCTCCTTTAAATAGTATGACTTTTGGCTGTACCCCACATGTTTTTTCATAAATATTCAGTTAACACAGTACTAATACTAATAATTTGTGACAACTTAATCCTCTACACTTAGGTAGTTAAAAATGAATGATAAAGGAGCCATGAAGAATATAAGTCCCAGAGCTTAGAAATCGTTGTTCATTAAGTACTGAACTTACTTAACTGATAGAACTGATACTACTACGACATCTCATTCCTGAATCATTCCACAGTTCCACCAGCACCCACACTGCCCAATCTGGAGATGAAAAGAAAACCACCTAGCCTTCACCCAACCCTAGCTTCTGGGTGAAGAATATGAAGACCAGTATCTTAATGAAAATGTCAACTAATATCCATTTAGATGCTGGAAACTTGATATAATTTTCTATTTTAGGTACAGGCTATATTAAAATATATCTGGTAATTTAACTGGAATTCACAGTTATGTAAAAGGACTGTATGGTGACATCCATCACTTTCTGGATTAAATCCATATAAAAATTATAGATTTTCAAACCCAAAGGTCTAAAAATCTAAAGAAAAATTCTTTAGTATCCCATCTCTTCTTATTAATCTCTTTACTTTTTCTTAGATGACCATTACATTAACATCACCTCTTTCCAATCAGTGAAACTTAAATCTCTGTTGTCATTTTCAAGTCCTTTCTACCCCATGTTCTTACAATCACTCACTCAAATCCAACATTTCACTAATTTATGTCTAATTTTATTTCAAAATATCTCTTGGTATTGTCATTTCCTCTACAAATATTTCTCTTAGAACATCTTTCCTTCTCCACCTCTCAAAAATTTCCTGCTATCAGGCTCATCTTTTTCTATGAAACTTTTCTCTAAAGAGATTTTTTTGGCTTCCTGACTTCACATTCTCTGCACCATAAATTTTAACCTTAACTATGGTCTGTTCTATATTCATTCATATATCTATTATCCATCTATCTATCTAAAATAAAGAGGCTAATTAACCGGGACACTGTAACAGTTCGACCAGACGGGAGAAGGTTGCACACACAGCATCGGGGGCGGGGTGGCAGAGGCCTCCGCGCCCCTGCGCTGGGGGAGGGCCTGATCAGCCGTGGCTGAGACTGCTTCAAGGACCGGAGAGGGAGGCAGGGCCGGATTGGCAGTGGCCACGGCTGCTGCGGGGCCTGGGGAGCCAGGCAGGGCGGGACCAGCCACTCGAGGGTGGGCGGCACCGTGTGATTTTGAATCGCGTGATGGGCTCCTACTATATATACAAAACTCTTGCTTCTCTAATTACATTGTTAAAGACCTGAGGCAATGACTGTATCATGCGGGGTTTTTTTAATTATCCTCAAGACATAGCATAAGCCTACGGATAGTGTACTATAACTATTTTCATTTCATACATCTTACTTGGTAAGTTTTCTGAGTCCAGGGACTGTACTTAGCCATCTTAATATCCTCAGAGTCTAGTACAGTACCTGGTTTGTTGTAGGCACCTAATATATACTTGACAAATAAATGGACAATAAATAGACAAACTGAATGTTAGAGCTAAGTACTGGAAGGGAAAAAGATGAAGGGCTATACTAGTTACCCTTCAGAACAGCTAAGATTCTTCCCTTTTTTCCAACAGTATAACCCTTCTTTATATGCTCATTCTGTATCTCAAATTTTTAGACTGCATCTGAGTAGATTTTGGCACCAGTGATATTGAATGGGAGACAATCCAAGGTAGAACTGCTTCTCAATATAATTTTTCTTTAGAAATTCAGCTCCTAATAATGAGTCCCCATGGTGTTGTTAGGTTTAGTTCAGAAGCCCAACTTCAGATTGTTAATACTTACACATATAATCAGTTAAAGTAATCCCCTACTATTTCCCATATTCCTATTTCTATAGTAAAAATGGAAGTTCTAAATTTGAGAGTTATTGGAACTTTGGGTTAAACTTTGCAGAATGGAAGTAAAGCAATTTTCAACTCTGTGTATTCTCCTTGTAGCATACAAACCTAAGAAATATTGTTTTATGTAAGATAATATATAAATAAATAGAAGCCTGGCTTCCAAAAAGGAGTAGAAAAACAGTTCTACATGGAATGTTTTTTTAGGGTTTTCCTCAAACAAAACCAGTCCAGAAAGGAAAGAAAGCCAGGCTTCTATTTGTAACGTATCTTAAAGTCTTGTATCCAAAGAAGTAACCTATCAGCATCTTTCTATCTTAAAGCTGCCCAGTATATTGGGTTGGTTATTCAGTTTCTTGACTAACAAATAAATTTACAGAAAATGTAAAATGGAAGCATCTGAAAGCAGGCGTGATGATGATTACGATGATGATAAAAACAATGAGCCATCGTTCAATAAGGGACTATGTCAATTATATATTCTCTCTAATCCTCAAAATAACTCTATTAGGTAAAGGTCATAATCCTCATCTTACTATTGAGGAAATGCAAAAAATTTAAAATTATTGTCCACACCTAGCAATTATTTATACAAAGACTTTCCCCCTATGCCATGCTACTTAGCCTTCCCTAAGTTTGACTCCAAATTTCTACAAGAAATTTGCCTGCCAAACGACTTGACACCCCTTGAGTATCAAGCTTCATTATGTAGATTCCAAGCACCACAATTCACCATTTATTTAAGTTCTAATCCCAGTGAGCTGTTTCTGCCTTACCCAGAATAAACCCTCATCTCTTTTCTCACTGCCAGTAAATTTTAGGACTTCCTAAACAAAAGCTAAGAGGTCTTACTGCTTGAAGAGACTTTGCCTAGCAAAGTCCAAGGTTCTCAGAAGATAAATCCCCAAAATTGTGATGCTTAAAGCTTAATTATAATCAATTGAAATTTATACTGATCATAGTATAGACGATGAGCAGTTTTTAAAATGCTACAGAAATTGATTATTAACAACCATGTCTCTTAAGTAACTTTGTAAAAAAATTTAAAGAGAAAATTTATATATATACAGTCTGTGATATATATACAGTCTCACACAGAACTATCCCAAATTACTTAAAGATCTAGTAATGAAAATGTGTGTTCATCAAAATGAACTTCAGGAATATCTTATGACTCAATAAGAAGTAACCAGTCAATTTAAGTCTCACTATATTGAAAATTATAAAGTATATAACGTATCTTTCAGAGAATGGCTAACAACAGTTCACTAGCCAAATTCCAAAGCTTTTAAAACATTAACCAAAATAGGCTTGCTTCTCATTTCTCTACAGACATTAGATTATTCAGTATATAGAAGATAAATAGTTATTTTTAATGACAGTGTTTGCCTAATCCACCACCTATAAGAAAAGGTATAATCTTAGAATACCTAATAATATAATATTAATTAATATTATTATTAATTAATAATATATTACTACTATAAGGTACAGCCAGTGTTCTCAAAGTAGATGCTATTTTTTAAAGTGGACTTTTCTTTTGTAATTCTGCTCTGGGCACTAGGAAGACTAATTTAAGCAGGCATCTTTCTCCCTGGAGTATATATTCCTTAGCTGATGATTTTTTAAAAAAATCCATGAATGGCTTTAAGAATCTTGATAAAGCAGTTAACCAATCTAGACACCATGCTTCACTTTTCTTGGGCAGATTTCAGAACAGGAACGGAGATGCTTTTTTCTCTCTTTTTAAAAAATATACAGAATGGAGTAGGGGAGTTTAATTGTGAGGCTGCTCTAGTAGGCTTTTCCACCATGCTACTCATGGCCCATGGCCAAGCTCTTCATGTATAAGAATTAAATCACTCAGCAAATATAAAGCTTTCCCTGTGTGACTTCTTTTATAGAATAAAGCCTTTACAACACCCCCTTTCATGGTATCCCTTTGTTAAAAACTGCTGAATGCTTTTTGAAGCAAAGGTCAATGATATAAATGCAAGAAAGAAAAAAAAAGTGGATCTGTTAACAAACCACTTATGCTTATCCATAGGTTTGAAATGAAAGAACCAAAGACTCACATATTCATACCTAGAGAATAAGAGCAAAGAACTGGAGTTTGAATAGAAGTCAGAAATCTATACTACTGAGATAAACTAACAAAGAATTTAAGATAGAATTGCTCATCTGATGTCACTCTGTATAGATAGATATGAGTTAGCTGCAAGTAAAGTATAACATGGTATAAAGAATTATTTCAGAAAAAAAGAATATATAATTAGTTACAAAGTGAGCACAAGCACTGTGGAACTAAGCTGCACTAAGTATAACTACAAATATACTACACATATCTTACACTCTCCCAAATGGAATTCTCAGGTATTCTTATGATGTAAGTACTTAGAGACTTTATCAAACTCATAGGTGTGAGCAACTATTACAAGGTTTGAACACCTAAAAATTATTTCTTAAAATGTAAACAAGTAGTATGTTTTCTGAAATGAAGCTACTAATAATTCAAAAGGAAATTCAACAGTGTATCATCTCAAGATAGAGTCCATATTTATGTCATACAAGCATTAACCAAAATGTCCTTTTAAAGGTTTTGTTTTGTTTAAGAAGAACGGGTGGAGAATCTTCAGAATTTCCATTATTTTATCATCACACTGGCCACGGTGGGAAGGGTGGAACACAGGAAGGGAGGTATCAAGGTCTATGGAAAATTCATAGCCTCAGGAGATAAGAGAGCAAATTCCAGTTCTGCTAGTAACTAGCTGGGACCAAGTACTTATTCCATCTTGGACTCTGTATTCTCATTTGTAAAATGAAGGCAATTATACCAAACTCTGTATGGTTATTTTGAGAATTGAAGATTGCATATTGCATATGTCTGGCACATAATCAGTACTCAAAAATGAAAGGAATATGAAGATAATAACAATGTCCTAGAACTTGAATTTTTTTCCTGAGAATTGTAAGGAAAATGGGTTAGGATCTCTAGTAGACAAAGGTAGACAGACTAAGTTATTTACTTTTCAAATTCTGTTAACAAACTTAGAAAAATTGAAAGAATTTATAGGGTAATTACTAGATTGAAGCAAATGTGGCTAGGAAAAGAAAGCATATTATTGAACACATGGTAGAAAAGGTTTTTGGAAAGAGAATTAAAAATTGAGAAGGGAAAGGATCAGCAACTCCTACATTAGGTGGAACCAAAGCCAGGGAGACCTGATGTGCTTTTGTACCAACTAGCTAAATGATTTAACTTTTTTTTAATTGTCATATGTCTTGGCATGTTTTGTTATAAAAAACATTGTCTATTTTCTTCCTAATATTTACAAGCTATAAACTGTATGTAAACCTTTAGCTATCATGTTATTAATTTTAACTCAAGCAGTCACAAAATAACCAAAGATACAATTCTAATTAGGGGAAATTAATTTATTAAGAAGCTTTGTTTTTCCTCTTTGCTCCTTCCTCAGACAGTTTACATATTGGCAGTCTATCATGGAAAGAACGAGAAATAGAAAAAATAGATAATCAAATGCATCAATTATTTTCTTCATCTTTTTAAATAAATAAGTAAATTTAGTTTAGGGAGAGACTAAAAGTACTAAAATTACTGAAATTGGAGCCTGAAATTATCAGTAAATTGTGGATTACAAGTGCTCTCAATAACTTAAAAATAATATTAACAGAGAGCTAACTCTGGCTGGGTGGCTCAGTTAGTTGGAACATAGTCCTGAACACCAATAGGTGGTAGGTTTGATTCCCCATCAGGGCACATACCGAGGTTGCAGGTTCAATCCCCAGTAGGGGCAAAAATGGGAGGCAACTGATCGATGTTTCACTCTCACATCCATGTTTCTCTATCTCTTTTCCTTTTCCTGTCTCTCTCAAATCAACATATATACATTTTTTAAAAGACAGCTAGAAAACATTTTTCTAACTGGAAAAAGCTTTTACATGGGAAAATAAATTCTTAATTTCATGACGTGTCATGATATTATAAAGGTAATGAAAGAAATAATTTTTCCTCTTTTGTTATGAAATAAACTCAATAATTAAACATTTTGGCAAAAGACTATCTGCACTTAGTGTTCTTCTATCTACAATCATAGAAAAGACTATTATGCAATGAGCAAAGCTTTTCTGGAGGGGGAAAAAAGGATAGCTTTATTAGTTGAAAACATTGGGCCATTATGCTAAACATTCCTTATATTTTTTAAAGCAAATAGTCTAAAATATGTTTATAGGAAATCCATATTCAGACAGAAAGTCTCAATACTCAAAAAGGATATTACCTAAGTACAAAAATATTTTTTGATAGCTGATCTTACAAAAACCAAACTTAAACGTTTACTTAAAAAGTCAGAAGTAAAACTTAATGGCAAAGAAAAATAAAAAGTGTCATATTTCCCAAACCACAACTTGGGAAGATTAAGTTAATTTAACTAGGAAAGTTATTTCTTACTTCCCTAAGTGTTTTTTTTTTCTTTTTTTATGGAAGAAATATAGCCATAAGAATTCTCAAACCCACACGATTACTCCATTATTTGATTCGAGATTTCTGCATTTCAAAAGTTCATTTTGAAAAGAGAAAAAGCATGAAGTCCAGTATAAACTTCTTGAAAAGAAGATGCTTCTCAAGTATGTTAACATTTTTATTCTTTTGTAACCATTGCAAAAGTTTCAGTAATTATTAATACTTGATTTGTATACATGCTATGTCACAAAAATCAAATCATAGTGCCTAGAATTTAGAATTCATTTTTTCACAGAATGTCAGCATAAGCGGTGGCTTCATTTCCAGAAGAGCAAACAAAAACAAAATGTTTACTAGTATACTGATAGTGCTGAGGAGCAAGTCCTTTAAACCCAAGTCCTATGCCTTTGAGTTCTGAACCCTTAGGTGGTGGAATGGTCAGAAGGCAATATTAACATTTACTGAGTTCATACTATGGAGTTATAAATAAAAAACATAGCATAAAACTTATATATTTAAAAATAAAACTTCTTAAACTTGATGGTATCTCAGATCTCTATGAGAATATATTGAATGTTATTATATGTTACAGACCACCGCCACAGAAATATGTACATATTCACCATTACATTTCACATGCTTCCCTTCTCTTAGGTTAAGAACTTCTGATCTTGAGCAAAGGAGCACACACTAATCCAGATATGAAAACCATGGGAATTTAATGTAACAGAAAGAACATGGGATATGTTTTCAGAAGACCTTGAATTGACTCTTCTCATCACTTAGATATTTAATAAATATCCAAGCCTGGGCTCATTATGTAACCTTTCAATTAATATTTCTCATCTTTAATTTGATGGATAATCATCCTTATCTACCTCTTGGGATTGTTGTTAGCATCAAATAAGAAAATGTACAGGAGAAAAGAATAGTATTTATTGTAAAAGACTTCGTAAGTAGTTATTAACATTCCCTGCAAACTACTAAATTTATAAATAGGCCCAAGTTTGGAAAACCCAAATTATTGAAACATACGAGATAATACCAGAGAATTCAAAATAATAAAATTAACAATTTTTAACCTGGTCCTATATACTTTGAATGCCAAAGTAATCATAGCTGAAGCAGTTATGTACCTTTTTCATAGGAAATCCAGAGAAATTTCAAGTCAAAATATCTCTCTCTCTGGAATTAAAAAATTTAGGTATTTTGAGTGGAAATCAAGTCCAAGAAGAAAAAAGATGAATAGTCCCATATTTCTCTCTCTACCCTCTAGGAAACATTTCTTGCTATGAAAAGAACCATCTGAGATGGAAAAAGTCATGCTGATTTAATTTTCTTTCAAGGGACACAGGAGAAGACAAAGCCTTCTTTGTGGCAACAAGCATCCTTCTATTTCAGCCTAAGTCTAACATAAGTTAGAGAAGCTCTTCCTTTAAAACTTTAGAGAAAAAAGATATTTAAAACATTAAAATAGGCTGTGAGTTTGATTGAATATTCTAACCACAATGTCATACATCTAAAATGGTAGATATCTATGCCACCAGAATAAGTCTATTTCCTTATCCTCATTCCTCTTCTGGACCTCAGGCTAAGAATTATCCAGAAACAACTTTGTCCTCATAAGAAAGAATACAGTAATATTATCCATATTCCCTTGACTAACTGCTCCAAATAATAATTCTATTAACTTTTTATTTAAAAATATTAGATTTAAAGAAAAGTTGTAAAGATAGTACAGACAGTTGTATATCATTCACCCAACTTCTGCTTACATTAACTTATCATATAAACATGGTATATTCTTCAAAACTAAAAATTATTAACAGTGCTATAATTTTTAATACTATTAACTAAACTATAGACTATTATATTTAATCTAATTTTTATACTACTGTCCTTTTTCTATTCCATGATCCAATCAGGATATCACCTTATATTTGCTTGCCTTGTCTCCTTAGCCTCCAATCTGACAGCTTCTCAGCTTTCCTTGTCTCTTATGATCTTGAAGCTTTTGAAGAGTACTGGTCAGATATTTTGTAAAATGTTTACCAATTTGAGTTTCTTTGATGTCTTGTCACAATTAGACTGAGGTTATATTGAGGAAGAATATCACAGAGATAATGTGCCCTTCTCATTGCATCTTATTAGGAACTACATGTTATCTATATAATTTATTACTGATTATGTTATTATCTTGATCATGCAAATGAGAACTTTTCATGTTAGGAATCTGTCTATATGAGAGCTAAACTTAGTATGGTTATCATGCTTATTTAGAAAGTAAGTAGAGGTTCAGCCACTCAATTAATAAACTCTAGGACCTACTGAAGGCAGTCTAGTCAAACAGGCGTTGGTTTGAGCCTGTTTCTGCCACTTACTAGTCTGTTAGGGGGCAAATTATTAAAGTCTCAGTTTTTTCATCTGTAAAATAATACCACTTCAATCAGTTGCTATTTTATCCTTATAAGAGTACATATAAAGCATTTAGCCTGGTACATAGTAAATATTCAATAAATGTTAATGCTCTTCATTCTGGACTAGATAGTGGTAGTAATAATGTTAATGTACTGGCCACGTTGTGTGACATTTTCATCTTAGAAGGAAGTCAAACTACAGGTGAGAAAAACACTGTGCTTGTAAGATTTTAAAAACTTTAAGTATAATAAAATGTCCTAGCAGAGACATATTTAGCTTGAGATTAAATTTGCAGTTCCTTTTTTAGCA
This sequence comes from Corynorhinus townsendii, assembly GCA_026230045.1. NCBI lineage: Eukaryota > Metazoa > Chordata > Mammalia > Chiroptera > Vespertilionidae > Corynorhinus > Corynorhinus townsendii. The sequence goes on along the minus strand of JAPDVU010000005.1, from coordinate 162,922,494 downwards.
AGAGAAGTTTATAATGGCTTTACCATTTGGGCAGGGATAGAAAAAAACCTGGAAGTAGGTCTTCCTGACTGGGTGAAGAATCATTTAAGTTAGTTTCCCTTAGTTGTGTAAGTACAGAGTGAACAAGCCCCACTGTTCACAGAGAAGGGTTTAATGAGACCTTTTGAATACCGGAAGAAGGGGGGTTAGGAATTTGTTAGGTAAAACATTCTATAAAATGTCCACCAGTACTCTTGGAGCTGGCTTGCACAGTGGGATGTGGCTGTACGCATAAAACTGAAGGAGATGATTGTTAAGATCTATAACTTTGGAGCCCCAATTTAGAGCATTTTTTAAAGAACTGGCACTAAGGGAGAGGGTTTATCCTCCCTTAAAGAATTGTTGCTGCCAATGATTCTAGACCAATAAACTCTTCATCAGAATAGTGAGCAAGCATCATCTGTCAGGTTGTTCAGGTCCAGGCCTCAACCCATGTAGGAATGGCAAACAACAATATCAGTGAACTAATCAGAATCGTTCCCTTAATACTTAGCATGAGAGGAAGATTGACTCCTAGAGTTATTAAAAAAAAAAAGTAATTAATTGGTGGAGAATGGGTTGCCTCAAAAGGAGGGTACTGGATTTATGCTACTGAGGTATATGAGTGTCAGAGGAATTGACTGGGGAAAAACAGGTATGCCTAAATTTGAACTCTATTTGTAGAAAAGTTTGTCAGTGATATAAGCTTTCAACTTCCCCATATCTATTATATTTGTTACCCAAACAGGCCTTATTATAAAGATGAATGGTTTTAAAACTCTTAAAAAATAAAGAGCTCTTGAATTAATTTTAGCAACAAAGAAAGAACATGAGTATGGGGACACTGCTTGACATTCAGCAGCAAAGCTTATGGAGGCATAAAAATACCAGGGGATACAGTGGGTGGGAGCAACTACTGAAGCAGAGGAAAACGATTCAATTTCTGCAGCCTGCAACAAAGGAAGAATGGTAAGTACAGGGAGAGGGTATGGGCCTGAGAAGGAACCCTAAGACTGAGCAAATTCTTAAATTCAACTGAGATATACAAAATTCAACTGAGAAATACAAACTACCTTTAGATTTGTGTGTATGTATTAATGCAAAAATCACAAACTTTCTAGAGAATTATGCACAGAAACATTGCATATCACTATTCTCATTATGCTCTGTTCTTTCAATATTCCACCCATTATCACTATTATTACTCTAATTTTGGCCCTCACTAGTTTTCATTCTGTCTCTAATCTTCTCCTATTTATCCCCATCCATTCTACTACTGCAGGAACACAGTGCTGACCCTTCTTCTGCCTAAAAATTGCTTTGTGAATAAAATCCAAATAATTTGTCTGGCCCTTAAGGCCCTCTGTGACCCAGCAGGATTTGTCAAACTTATCTCCTCTACCCCTACTTCTCTTCCACCTTACATCCTGTGTAAGTACATCTCTGAGACGTTAATCTTGCTGTTTCCTGTTCTGTAATGACTTTCCCACTTCTGTCTAAATCCTTTCCTTTCTTCAAAACTAAGTTCAAAAGCTATCTCCTCAATGAAATCATCTCTGATTTTTCCAGCTATAAATGATATCTCCCAGCTTCATAACCCCCTTGACTTTTTATCTTAATGTTTTATGATGTGGGTCACTTTTGTATATATTTCTTAGTGACCTTACTAGATCAGAAGCTCCTTTGGTCTTCCATTGTCCTGCTTATCTTCTGTTTCCCACAAGGCCTATTAAAGTATCCAGCACAAAATGTGTTGAACAAATAAATACCCTGGTACCAAATACAGCATTTGTATGAACTTGGTTATTTGTACTATTAACATATGCATAACTACAGACTTGAGGGAGCCACTCAGAAGCAGCATAATATTTTAATATTATCAATAACAAAACTTTAACTTTAAAATATTTCTTTTAAAAATTTCAAACTGACCTAGAAGTGGCTTAACAGAAATGAAAAGCATAAGAGAGTCTGTAAAATGGTTTAGAGAAAGTAACGTGTTTGATCAACAGCAACTACATCAATTCACTGAGACATGTTAATGTTCACAAAGGTCACCAAGAGCTGGTGGGGGACAAATATGGCGATGTTTGTTTTTGTTTTATTTTCTCATTCATTTGACTAAAGCTGATATCTAAGTAATAATTAGAAGACCAGGAGGACAGATCATGTCCTGCTGAATGGAGGATTTAAGATAGAAATGCACTGAAAAACACACAGAGCTTTCCAAACTGTAATAGCATTATTTACATTTAAACCTCAATACACTCAGAGCCTTTTTCTGAATAAGCCCCTGTCTGGCCATTTATTAACATTCAACTTTCAGTCCAATTTGTTTTACTATAAATTTAACATGATACTTGGTATAATGTGCTTAAAATATCTTCTAAGACATAAACCATGTGGTACTGTACAAAATTTATTGAAGCAAATGAATCACAATAGTTAAGAGGCTAGTAAAGTTAGCTACTTTTGATCAAGATGGTTAAAATTCTACCTTCAAGGAAAAAAATATTAAAGTGTACCAAAAAAAAGGTAATTTAAACTACAGATTGGTGTGATTGCAAGAATAATAATAGGGGTATAGAATAAATTTAATTTTATTTTAAAATTAAAGCTATGAGGCTTTGTTCTGTTTTCCTCTAAAACAGCATGAAAAATGCAAGTTAAAATTTCTTGACTTTGGTACACTATGTATATGCAACTGTCTACCAGACATCTCTATCTGAATGTCCCATAGTCACTGAATAAGCATGTCTGAAAATTAACATCATCATGTCCCTCCAACTTGCTTATTTACCTATATTCTTTATCCAGTTAATGAAATATTTTTTTCAGTCATGTGCCCATGTGAGAAAGAAATATGGGAGCTATTTCTCTGTCTCATTCTATACATACATCAACTATCTAGTCTTGTAGATTTTATCTTCCAAATATTTCTTACATTGGTTGTCTGCTCTCCAGCACCATTGCCAGTGCCAATGTCAATGCTTTACATCAGGCCTTTAACCTCTCTTGCTTGGATTATTATAATAGCCTTCTCGCTGCCTGAGTTCTCTGTCTCTATCCTCCAGACTTCTGATAGAATAATTTTTCTAAAAAGCAAATCTGATGTCACTCTTACTCAATATTCTTCACTGGATAAAATAACTTGCATGGCACACAGCAGGTCCTTCATGGCCTCACCCTATTTATTCTTCATTCAATCTGTTAATTCATCAAGTATTTACTGAGACTACTTTGTGCAAGGCACTGTTCTAAATGTTAGTGATACAACAGTAAACAAAAAGGCAAGTCTCATGTCTTAGCATTCCCCACTCTCCCTCAACTCCTCCTTTCCACCATTATCAAGTACTAGAGGCCCAGTGCAGGAAATTCCTGCACAGGTAGGGCCCCTAGGCCTGGCTGGCGATCAGGGCCCATCTGTGGGGCAACCAGCGGGGTGATGTGTGGGGGGGAGGCCTGCTTGCACCCACCTTGGCTGGCCTGGGGCCTGCAGGCTGGGGACAGCTCCTGCGTTGGAGTGTCTGCCCCCTGGTGGTCAGTGCACATCACAGAGACCAGTCATTCCGCCAGTCGTTCCACTGGTGGGTCTATTTGCATATTAGGCTTTTATTATATAGGATTCCTTGCCTTCAAGAAACAGTGAGCCTCTTGCAATCTACTAAAGATGCCTTAATTTTTTTATACAAACTTCTACTCATCCTTCAAGTCTCAATTTAGATGCAACTTTCTCTCTCAAGACCTCTCTGAATTGCTTATGCACTTTATGAATATTCATATTTTATTTGTGTTTCTATCTTTCCTCTAACAGTAAGTTTCTTGAGCACAGGGATAATGTCTTTGGACACATAATTGGCAAATGCAATGTCTTTATTCAATGGAACAAGTGAATAAAATGACAAAGCTTTCCTCAATAACTAATTGTACCTAGTGATCAAATAACTTTTTCTTGATCTCTCAGAATTACAGGCAAAGTAATAAATAAGAGTTTGTTATTCTTAATTATTACACAAAAGATGATTTTCAGAGCCCCATATGAATGTGAACCTTGGAGGTTTTGTCATCTTTCTACTGACATTTATTTCAGCATGTTTACTTCATGAGTAAAATTTTGCCCTCTGTCCTGGGGCACAGTCCCATAATTAAAAGTGCAAAATACTGCCCTGGCTAGTTGTTCAGTGGTTAGAGCGTCAGCCTACAGACCAAAGGATCACATGTTTGATTCCCAGTCAGGGACACATACCTTGGTTGCAGGCTTGATCCCCGGACTGGATTGGGGCGTGTGGGAGGCAACCAGTTGATGTGTCTCTCTCACATTGATGTCTCCTCCATCCTTCTCTCTCTGCCTCCCTCTCACCCTCCGCCCTCCTGCCTCCCTTCCACTCTCTCTTTGAAAATCAATGGGAAAAATATCCTTGGGTGAAGATTTTTTAAAAAAGTACAAAGTAATAAATATTTCAAAATACACTGTATAGCAGCAACCACAGATTTTATGAAAAGGATATTACACCACTACAGAATTTCTTTGCTATCTTACAGACAGTCTAAAATGATGCATCTTAACATACTATGAATACATTTTTAAAAAAATCTCAAATATGTATATAATTGTCTAGATATAAAGTCAGCCCTGAAATATTTTAAGAGCTGTATTAAAAGACTCGGGCTCGCCTCGCTAGACATACTTGCTCTTTGAGATAAAATGCTACGTGATTTCTTCATTTGTTTATCAAATATATGTCCAAATGTAAAACATGAAAACATTAGAAATGAATTCCAAAAGCAAAAATGAAACGTTAATATTTTATAAACCAACTCTGTCCCAGTTAAACAGGTTGGAACACCAATGGTGATGTGAGGGGGTGGCCATCTGTCAGAACATAAAGGACTTTGTTTTTGTACACAAAAACATTGCTCAACCCACATCTGGTGCCTGTAGCCAAATTCTATGCTCACTGGGACAACTCCCACTAAAATATACTGGCATAAAGAACATGGAAATAAATTTTTAAAAAGCCAGCTGTTTGTTCCCAGGGTATTAGATGTATGAGAGAAATCAGTCAGAATTGAGTCCATTTTTCTACTTCTATTTATTTTTAAAAAGGGAACAGGGAGTTTACAACAGGAAAAAATTTGAGTAGGTGTTAGGAGATCAGATTTTTTAATCTCTCTGTATAATCTTATAAAATTCATTTGAATTAACTTTTTTTAATATATTTTTATTGATTTCAAAGAAGAAGGGAGAGGGAGAGAGAGATAGAAACATCAATGATGAGAGAGAATCATTGATCGGCTGCCTCCTGCACACCACTTACTGGGGATTGAGCCAGCAACCCGGGCATGTGCCCTTCACTGGAATCGAACCCAGGACCTTTCACAGTCCACAGGCCAAGGCCCCATCCACTGAGCCAAACCAGCTAAGACTGAATTCACTTTTTTCCCCCTCTTGATACAGTTGTCTCCTCATCTCTCTAACTTCCCAAATCATAATTTGGAAAGCACATCTCAGTTCCTACCTTCCCTTGAAAGCCTTTCCTTATTCAGCTTATTCCTGTTTTTCTTCCACTGTAAACTACTCTACTTAAAAATTTAGCACTGTTTTGAATTGGTTTTAGCAGCTTTGCATCCTTTATTGGTCTTGCATAAATTATACGTTTCTTCACAAAAGCAAAAGCAGTATTGTTTTCACTCCAAAGTTTTTAGTCCTCTTTTGTAAGTCACCAATCCTATTCCTCACTTTTTTTTTATTAAAACAGAATTGACACAAAGAGATGTTAATATAATAGACATTGTAATTGATAATTATTCATTGAAGGGCTGATCCTCTGATGCTCTGTTTCTACTATGCTAAAATGGATTGGTTTTTACCAAGAAGTTATTCATATAGCACGACCATCACATTGAAGTCAGGGTCTGATTACCAGAGTACAACCATAAGAAATTCCTATAGCCTGGCTGGTGTGGCTCAGCAGTTGAGCATCAACCCAGGAAACAAGAGGTCGCTGGTTTGCTTCCCGGATTATGGGTTCAATCCCCAGTTAAAACCATGCACGAGGCAGTCGACTGATGACGTCCTCTCTCATCGATGCTTCTATCTCTCTACCCCTCTCCCTTCCTCTATCTCTAAAAATCAATAAAAATGTATTTAAAAAGAAATTTCTATAAAATATCAAATAGTTTATTCCATAGCATCGAAGTTTCTTACAGTACTCACTCTCTTTGCTCAGTATCTGAGATTTTGAAAAAAAGCTGTACCAGCATAATGAATAGGAATACATAATCTAGATCTAGATTGCAAATGTTTCAATCTCAACTCTTTTGCTTACTGGCTATTACCTTGTAAATTAGACTAATTATCTAACTTACAATTCTTTTCCTGTGCAAATGAGAATAATAATAATAGTCTTGACCTGATATAGCTGCTCTGAGAAGTGAATTACTACTACATGCAAAGGGCTTTGGATAGTGCCTAGCACATGTTCAATTAATTTTTCCTATTAAATTATTATTCTAAAATATATAATGCCAAATATGTTTCTTTATGAAAATGGAAGAAAATATATCCATTAGAATAAATAATTTCTTCTTTAACCTATCCAAAAAACCCAAATACCTCAATCCCTACTCATAGCCAAGTCTGGTTGACTTAATCCTCCTCAATTGTGAATCATCAATTCTATTCTTTGCTTTTTTTTTTTAAATAGATTCAACTCCTAGGAAGTTATAGAGCTGAACCCATGTGCCAGTTACAATGTAAGTGGGCACACACACACACACACACACACACACACACACATATCTCACAAAAATCCTTTATGTTGTATATATTAATCTTATTTTACAGATGAAAACACTGAGGCCCAGAAAGGTCAAACATCTTAGTAACGGTTATATAGTTAGTAAATGGCTAAACCAAGAATTGATCAAAATCTACTAATTTCAGATTCCACTTCCTTTCTACTACACCTCACATATTTGCCTACAATTTCCTTTCTCCTTTAATTCACCTATATATAATTAATAGCAGAGCACAACATAGAGAGGTGTTTCCTAATAGTTTACCATAAATTCTGCAACTTCCCTTTCTGTTTCTCTAATCTCAGGTCAATTTAACTTCCTTTCTGGTGGTAAGAAATGTGGTGCTTCGAGCTAGATTTAGGGCTCCCATGTCTTCCTTCTAAAGATTTCTTTTAAGTACAGACTTAGAAGTAAACATTTTTCTCTCTCTCCAAAAGTACTCAAAGCAAATGTGCTTGCAGAATCTTATTTAACTAGAGGCCCGGTGCACAGATTTGTGCATGGTGGGGTCCCTCAACCTGGTCTGTGGGGATCAGGTCGAAACTTGCTCTCCGACATCCCCTGATGGGTCCTGGATTACGAGAGGGTGGTTCTCGGGTGACGCACCCCGGAGTCGGGCTCCCTCCTCTCTGGGTTCCAGATGTGTCACTGAAGAACCGCCACTGCCAAGTGACCACAGTTCGGCAGCTCCTGCATTGAGTGTCTGTCCCCTGGTGGTCAGTGCACACCAGACTACTGGCTGGTCTGCTGGGCCCGGTGCACGAAATTCATGCATGGGGAGGGTTCCCTCAGCCCAGCCTGCATCCTCTCCAATCAGGGACCCTTGGGTGATGGGATCGGGCCTAAACTGGCAGTTGGACACCTCTTGCAATCTAGGACCACTGGCTCCTAACTGCTCACCTGCCTGCCTGCCTGCCTGCTTGCCCCTAACTGCCTCTGCCTGCTTGCCTGATCGCCCCTAACTGCCCTCACCTGCCAGCCTGATTTCGCCCCCAATGTCCCCCCCACTCCCGCCAGCCTGGTTGCCCCCAACTGCCCTCCCCTGCCGGCCTGATCTCACCCCTAACTGCCTCTGCCTTGGCCCCCACCACCATGGCTTTGTCCAGAAGGAAGTCGGACACCCAGAAGATGGCCAGTTGACCTGATCTAATTAGCATATTACCCTTTTGTTAGTATAGATATAGATAGATTATATTGAATAGGATTGCTTAAATGGTGGGGGGAGCCTTTTTCAGCAGGAGGAGATGCTCTTGGCAGACAAAAATACATAATCCCTATATCTGGACTGATAGCCAGCCATATTGCACTATACTGCCAAATCGGTCATTAAAAAATTGAACCGCTTTCTTACACCTTACACCAAACAGCTGTTGCCCTTAAAACCCCTCCTCAGCCCCCTCCTTAGGTTTTGCCTTCGCAGTTCATCCAGATTAGGTTCTGATTGGTCAGTTTCTATGCCAGTCAGCATCAGAAGCTCTGCATCCTAGGCAGCCACTAGCTCCTCGCAGTTCATCCAGATTTGGTTCTGATTGGTCGGTTTCTATGCCAGTCAGTATCTCCAGGCCTACCTCCGGGCCTGATCAGAGATGCGGGGCTGATCAACAGCCACCCCAGGCTGCTGGTGAGTGGGCTGAACTGCTGATCTCTCGGAGAGAGAGAAAGGTGCGGCTGCTGGCAAGGACCAGAGAGAGAGAGAGAAGCCTCTGTGGATCAGACCCTGCTTCTCTCTCTCTCTCAGAGGCTTGCCAGCAGCTGTGGTAGCACTGATCAGCCCCACCTCTCTCTCTCCCCAAGAGGTCAGTAGTTCAGCCCACTCACCAGTCCCTGCCCACCGGAGCCTGCTATGTGCGCAGCCTGGCGTTGGGGTCGAACCTTTGGTCGTTACGACCCTGGGTTTTTATGTATTAGGATAGAAGCAAACAGGCCATTAGATACCAGAATGAACAAATCTCATCTTTTAAAATGGTAAGAAATATGAACCTTCTGAATATAACATGTGTAGGCATGTTTTGGGGGAGTAAAGGAAGCAATGGTAAGCAATGGTTATGTTCTCAACCTCAATAGAGGAATTAACAATTTTCTCATTATGAAAGCCATATGGTACGGTGATAAGAACACTGAACTTAGAAGACCTAACTTGGAATTCTTTCTCTGCCACTTACAACTTTTGTGATTTAATAACATAAATAAAAAGAGTTGTGAGGATTGAGGCAAATAATTATGTAACATAACTAGCATCCTAAATTTGTTATTGTTGCACTTGAAATCATAAACTTCTTAATCAAATTCACTTCTATACTTTGAAGTACAATATGATACAATATTGTACAATAGTACACTATGATTTATGAAGCATACAAAATATCTACTGCTAAGTATAAAGAACCTTTTCTGCTACAGAGCTAAAAGTTCTTTAAAAATATTCCCTTATTAAACTAACAATATTCATTTCAAATTAAAACAAACCAGAATTTATTAAGTGATGTGTGCTAGGAATTTTATTACATTCTACTCATTTGGCCTTCACAACAACCTTGAGGACAAACTGAGACTCGGAGAAATGAAATAACTTGCCAAAAAGACACAGCTCCTAAGTGGCAGCAGATTCTTGGATCCATACTGAAGTTAGATTGATTCTAAAGCTTGTGCTCTTTTCTTTACAGAACATCATCTCTTTGGCTTTCTGACACGGGGTCCACAAAAAGCCACATGTCTCATACAAAGTCAAAGAATAATTATTTTCAGTGTAGGAGAAGGCAAATCCTCAGATTTGTTCTACTAGGTTAAGTCACCTCCAAATAACATACAATTTTAAAGGTAATTTTCAGACAATTCCTGCTTAATCAAGTTTTGGTCCCCAACAATGTGCTGGTAAATAAAGTAAACTCAGTCTTTTTCCCACTAACTAAAGAAATTAATATATTTTCAAGTTTAAGCCTTAGATGTGCAAAGACACTGTTCTAGAATTTTGATGAGAAAAAAATAAATCAAAGAATACATTTCCTGAACCTCTAATGATATGTTAATAAATAGAATTGTTTCCACCAGAAATGCCTGAACTTATTGCTTCCATAAAGCAGATTGCTTTCTCAATAAATTTTCTCCCCATGAAATTTAGAGAAACTATCACAAAGCAAAATTGGTGACCCAGGTGCTTCTGAAGAACTAAATCTGTAAATTAGAAGCTTTGTAATCTTGACATTAAATATAACATAATATATATAAAATGAGGTGATAAAAGTCTGTGAAATATTTTGTAAGTCTATGGCCACTCTCCCTCTTCATTTAAATTAGTCTGGTCCTTGAGAGCAGGAGCATTATCATTTTTTTAATCAAATAAAATTAACTTCACCTCTACCTTCTGCTGCTTACCTGTTGCAGAGGATGCTGAGTGCTCCATGTGGGCTACATTCACATGGCAGACAGAGCCTCGAAGTGTGATTCAGGTAAAAGCCCTCCTTGCAGGTTTCACAGTGAAGCCCCTGATACCCTGGCAGACACTCGCACTGCCCTGTGGTCTGGTTGCAGCGATTCACATCCAGGCTTCCAACCACAGAGCAGTTACATACATATTCTGCAAAGGAGAGAAGGAGAGACATTATTAACTAAGATTTAATGTTTTCTTAATAAAATGAACTCTATTTTTCTTAATCAATGTTCATGACAGCTTTGTATGGATAGATAAAACTAATTCTAGTTCAAATCCACTTTCTATTCTACTTAATTTAAATTGGGAAATATATACAGTAAAGTACATGAAACTAGGTATCATTCATATTTATAAAACTGACATTTCAATTTCCTTTCCAGTACGCTTCATCTTCTAGCTCTTTGACCTTACAATCCAATGTGTGTGGGTCTATATATATTATTAGTTTTTCTGGAATATAAATTGCCAAAGGCAGGGCCTACGCTTATACACCAGGCACATGTTGAAAATGACAATATATTAAATAATAAATAATCCCATTGTATAGCTGAAAAAGCCCAATGCTCAAATAGTTAACTGGGATAACTTACATAGATCAGACAAGATTGTGCTACAGCTAGAATCCTAAGTTATTATGTTCTTCCCAAGAAGAAATTAACAGAGAATTGAAACTTTAAGGTGAGAAAATGATAAGATAAATCTCAGATGAGAAAGTTTACTAGTATAGGTCATCCTGATCAGTGGGTTAAAACCAATCACAATTTGAATCTCTTTCCCAAGTTAAAAGATTTAGAAAATAAACATTTTCTTTAGATACATTTCAAATAGTTCTTTAGATGAAGTTATTTAGAAGTCCTTGGTGTTAGCCTTTTAATTCAGATACATTTAAAGGTCAGTTAGGATTTGGTTTGGGCTATTATTTATACCCATTTTATCAGGAAGAAAGCATTTTCAGCATAGTTTGATACAGTATTAACATGGGACTTTGCAAACATGCAAAAACTTAAAATAAACTGCAGATAAAACAAAACTTTGTTCATATTTTAGGAATAGCCCCCATTCCAAAACAGCTATGAACCTAGGTTTTAGAAGCTCAGAGAAATCTATCATACAAATTATATTTCTGAATAGATAAGGTACTATATAAAATGGCATTATTCTGACAAAAGTTTAGCTCAAAAAAAATCTTTAATGTAATTTTTGATGATTTCTTAAAAGTTACTAGATAACTGAAAGTCCAGAGTTTTATAAAGGAGTTTATTTCTCTATTCTAGAAAAAGAAATTAACCTTCAAAAACATTTATGTCATCAGAAGCAGTTTATTCACACAAGTCAAAACAAAGGATTCCACACAGATATTCCCACATGGCCAACTCTATACCGTCCACATTTCTTCAGTTCCTAACCTTTAATGTCAGCTTATCTCCCTGCTCTTTCCACCTCTTCTAATTTGTAAATTTACCAAAAGAAAAAATATATATGGGTGAGTGATTATTTTATGTATATGTCAAGCTTGAGTGGTGAGTTAGTTACAAACCTAGAGTTAAATTCAGATTTCTTCAGCCCCAAACTTCAGAGAGGAATCAGCTTCCCATCTCAATCAATATTCTTATTTTTATTAGCTATATAAGCATGACATTTCTTTGACAGTTACATTTTCACATTATTTCGTGTGTGTGTGTGTGTGTGTGTGTGTGTGTGTGTGTGTGTCGTTTTTGTAAATAAGGAAGCCATGTTTAGTGGTCTGTAAATCTGCCAAGGACAACTTCATGGCAAGACCTTCACTCCACCAAAAATGACCAGAATGCTTAAAATAACACTTTTCTTCCAAAATATGGCAGAACTTCAACATGCTTCCAAATTCCTCCTGCTGAACCAATTTCACCACAAGTTACCTAACCAAATTACACTAGTAGGGGCAAAACTAACCTAAAAAAAATGTTTTTTAACTCTATAATAAAGACTGAGAATTTTGCTCTGGCCAGTGTGGCTCAGTTGGTTGGAGTGTCGTCCCATGGACCAAAGGGTTGCAGGTTCGATTACCAATCAGGACACATACCCAGGTTTCAGGTTCAATCCCCGGTCAGAGCACATACAAGAGGCAACTGATTGAAGTTTCTCCTCTCTTCTCTCTTCTCTTCTCCCTCTCTCTCCCTCTCTCTCTCTCTCTCTCTCCCCCTTTTCTCCTCCCTCCTCCCCTTCCCCTTTCCTCTTTGTCTAAAATCAATAAAAACATATCCTTGGGTGAGGATCTAAAATAAAATAAAAAAAGACTGAGAATTTATCCTATTATTCCCTTACTAATGTATGTTCATCTGAAACCTGAATCAGTATTCCCAATGAATAATTAGTAGTATTTTTTTTTAAAGAACTCAATCTAAGAACTCTGAGGCAAAACTAAGGTTTCTCTTCAGTAAAGTTTTAATGGATACATCTTCAATACTAACCAAGTTCATTAATTATTTTTATAGAAGCAATTCAAACTTTTCATTATCCCTGAATATATTCTTTCTAGTCCCATCTTTGAACCTTTGCTCATTCTGTTCCTCTTGAAATGCTTTCTCCTCTCCACATATTCAAACCTATTTCAAGAATCAGTTGAAATTTACTCCTTCATAAATTCAAACTCTATTGTTTTTAGTGTGAATCCATAACATCTACCACTTATAACTCTCATTTGACAATAAAGTGAAGCAGTTTTGAGCACAGACTGTAAAGACAGACAGCTGCAGGTTAAATCTAGTTGTCTCACTTATTAATTTTATGACCTTAAGCAAGTTAGCTAACCTTGTGCCTTTCTTTTCTCATATGTAAAAAGGGCATAATATAGTACCTGTAACACTTAGCCCCAACATCTAAGCTGGAAGTAATTTGGAGTACTGCAATAATTAATACAATTGTTGTTAGAAATGAATACCTAATAAAATAAACACAATTCAGATGTCAGATTCATAGGCCACACAGCTTTGTTATACCCTGTGGACAAGATCTGAAAGCCCAGTTTTTAAATTGTTTGAAAATAGAAATATAAAGGCCCAAAGAAAAGACTATACACTCATGTTTTTATCTGAGAACTTGAATTTATGGGATAATTTTGATGTAAAAGTATTCAAAGTAATTATTGCATTTAAATTTAAAGTTGTGGGCTATCTGTAAGTAGAGAATAAAATGGTATCCCACATATGCCAGGCTCTATACTTTACTAATATGGGTTCCTACAAATACAATGGCAGAAACAGAAAGGTTTAGGACATGGTTTCAGAGAGAATGAAAAAGAGCATTTATTCCTAAAAGTAGTAACGTGAATGGCAAATATTTCAGCAAGACAGACCACCTGAGTGCCAGGAAGAGAACTGATATATCAAGACTATCATGTTAGCATTCCTCTCCAAATTAACCAAAGGAAAGGAAGCTGAAGCAAAGCCCAAAAAGATGTGCATCTTTTCTGTTTGGAACTCAGAATCCAAGGCCCTATGCCTGGGATCGACCGCAAATGAAATGACTCAAGTTAAATAAATATCCTGAGTAACAGTAAGAAATGTAAAGTAGCATGAACACCCATTTAATATCTCAGGAAAGCTTGCTAACTTGTCAATAGAATAAAATCTCAGAGCCTTCACAGTTATTAATATTCATATGGAACCAGACAGGAGTTAATGCAGAAACAATGCAATTTACTAGGAGGTTGGCAAAATGAAAAGAAATAAAATTTCAATTGACAGAAGCAGTAGGTAGGACCTATAACCAAAGAAAAGAGATAAAGCACTGATTTTTTAATGAAGTAGAATCATAGACACCAGAGCAGCACAAAGGAGTCTGTAACATGACTAATGGATAATAATGAGAATGAAATAATATGAAGAGGACACAAAAAGGTAATCACAGACAAGTCTGAATAAAATGCCAAAAGCTCATTTGGTTGCCTAAGATCAAATATGGAATAAACTCTGTCATTTCAGTAGCAGTTTTCCTTTCAGTGATCTATAATTCTTAGGAAAACTCTATAGAGAAAGAGAGAAGAATGTTAGTGTGTAGAAAGCAAATGTTAGCAGAGAGACTGCAACCTTTGGCAATGTTTTTTCTTTTTGTTTGGCTTCTGAAGAGCAATGAAACACAGTGATTTGAACCCTGAAGAAGAATAAGAAAATAAAATTTGGTGCCAAACTGTTTGAAAATAGACATGTAAAGGCCCAAAGAAAAGACAATAAATTTGTGTTTTTCTCTGAGAACCTGAATTTATGGAATGTTTTTGATGTAAAAGTATCCAAAGTAATCCTTGCATTTAAATCACACACTGTACTTTTTCCAACATTCCCTACCAAGGACCAAGAGATGAAAATTTTAAGCACCTTAAAAATAGAGTAATTTTGTTTTGAAGTCCCACAAGTCCCCCCACCCCACCCCATGCACAAACACCTGTCCTGGTAAAGATATTATCTCCTTGAACATACTAAAGACCTCTTCTGGACCTTTCATACTCCTGGCAGGCTTCTCTCTGTGTGAAACTTAAAACTACCTCATGTCCCTGCCCAGTAAAAAGTCTATTTTATCTTGTAGAAATTTTTAATTGTGTTTTTGTATCTGCAGCTACTTTGATGAGAATAAGCTGATTTTAGAAAAATTTTAATTGTGATAGTATGTTCTAATTAATGTGTCCTTGGTCTTCCTGTACCTCTTTCTGGAGTCCTTTCTGGGAGGTGTAATGAACTATGATGTCTGGAGACTCAAGCAGTTTGGTACAACACTGTGTTAATCTTTTGCAGATAAGAACAAACTTTAAGGCAGTAAATAAAGGACTTGAATAAGGAGATGAAAAAATTGTATCCTCAGTCAATTCATGATGCAAATCTTATACAACAAAGAAATGTAAATTGATAACAGTATTGTTGCTGAACTAAAATGGTTACAAAGTAAGTATTGCATAGATACTAGAAAAATACTTGTAAATATAACTAACACAGACCACTCACAAAAATCTAGTTCAGGAATATAGCCTGAAATTCTATCTATAGCATCTTGCAAAATTATAGAAATACTTTTGAAAAATTTAATTTCTGACTTTTTCATTCCTTCAACAATAACTTCACTCTTCTTTATCAGTATCTTTAGATACTGAAAGAATAAAAAAATTGCTCCATGCTACTTTTCATTCATTCTCATATTCAGAAGACATAAAATGTAATATAATATTGATGGCATCTTCTGTTCAACCTCAAAGTAGCAAAAACTAAAAGATATGTATTTAAAATGTATTAAGGTTCAGTATTTAAGCTTATATCCAAATTCAAAACATTAAAAATTCATTAGTAAATTTAAGCTTATCTGAAAATATTTTTAAAACATTATCAATATAATAAAAGCCTAATATGCTAAGTGTCCAGTCATCCAGTCATCTGTTCAACTAATCAAAGCATAATATGCTAATGATATGCTAAGGCTGCTCAACCACTCACTATGACATGCACTGACTGCCAGGGGGGCAGATGCTCTGACTGGTAGGTTAGCTTGCTGCTGGGGTCTGGCCGATCAGGACTGAGCAAGATGGGCCAGACAAGCCCTGGAGCCCTCCTGAGATCCCTCCGCAGCTGGCCAACCTCCTGTGTCCCTCCCTGGCCCCAGTTGTGCACTGGTGAGGTCCCTAGGCCTGGCCTGTGCGCTCTCGCAATCCAGGCTGAGGGACCACTCCCCCTCCCCCAAGCACACGAATTTCGTGCACCAGGCCTCTAGTTATCAATATAGGCTATAAAGCAAAGTATTCTAAAGTATACTTTTTGTTCTTAAATTATTTAATATCTGTAAGAGGTGTTTTTCTCAAGCACCACCAGTTTTCAAATTGTTCCAAATAGTCCTTAATCTAGGGGAAGGATTTATTAACAGGACTTCAAAGTATCTAGAAACTTTACATTTTATTTGCATACTGTACTTTAGTAACTTCAGCAGGAAAACATAAATACTCTGTTAGTCAATATTAGTAGGCCATCTATAATTATGGAAAAATTAAGTGTCTTGGGCTTATTATTAATAAGGAATAAACTGATTCTAGAATATAAAATACTAGAGGCCTCATGCATGAAATTCATGCATGGGTAGGGTCTAGGCCTGGCCGGCGATCAGGGCCGATCTGTGGGGCAATCAGTGGGTCTATCGGGAGGCCCCCACTAGCACTAGCCTTGGCTGTCCTGGTGCCTCCCATTTGCTGGCCCTGCTCCCCCGCTGCCACTGCCGCCGCCACCCGCATGCCAGCTGGCGCCGTCCCCCGCCAGCACCGCCACCAGTAGCCTCCCTCTGCGGAAGCCCCCACTGGCACCTGCCTTGACTGGCCTGGGGCCTGCAGGCTGGGGGCAGCTCCTGCATTGAGCATCTGCCCCCTCATGGTCAGGGAGCATCATAGTGACTGGTTGTTCTACTGGTTGTTCCGCCATTCAGTTGATTTGCATATTAGGCTTTTATTATATAGGATTTGGGGAGCTTTATGAACTGAGGTCATATAACAGAGATCATGTCATCACCCATCATACTGGAACAATTGTTACCATTTCTCATTGTACCCTGAAGCCAAAGAAAAACAACTTCCTATGAAATAACTGTCTACTCCTATACCTTCTCCCTTTCCTTCTTCCTTTTTCTCTATTAATTGTGGTCTATTGTTTGTATATTAAATGAGATAAAGAATACAATGCAAAGTAAGTATACAATCCTATCTAATAAAAGAGTAATATGCAAATTGACCATACCTCCACTACACCCACAAGCCACACCCACCAGCCAATCAGGAGCGAGTACACAAATTAACCCAACCAAGATGGTTGCGGCCATGGAGTAAACAGGAGCCTTGGGTTTCCCTGGCAATGGAGGAAGCCAAGCTTCCTGAGCACCCTGGCCCGCCCAGGCCTCTGCTCAAGGTCACAAAGTTTCAATTATAGAAGATAAATAAATCCCAGATACCAGGGCCTCCACTTGAGTCGCTGGGGTGCATGGCTGGCCTGCAAACCACCATAGGCCCCTCGCCCAGGCCACCTCACGCCCCAAGAGAACCCCCACCCTGATTCAGGACACCTTTCAGGGCAAACCAGCTGGCCCCCACCGGTGCAGCAGGCCTCTATCTTATCTCATAAAAGAGTAATATGCAAAGTGACTGTCACTCCAACACACAAGATGGCTGCCCCCATGTGGACACAAAATGGCCACCACAAGATGTCCAACAGGGGAGGGCAGTTGGGAGGGATCAGGCCAGCAGGGGAGGGCAGTTGTGTGCGATCAGGCCAGCAGGGGAGGGCAGTTGGGAGGGACCAGGCCTGCAAGGGAGGGCAGTTGGGGGTGATCAAGCCTGCAGGGGGGGGGCAGTTAGGGGTGACCCGGCAGAGGAGGGAATTTGGGGGTGATCGGGGCTGCAGGGAAGGGCATCTGGGGAGGAACCAGGCCTGCAGGGGAGAGCAGTTGGAGAGGACCAGGTCTGCAGGGGAGGGCAGTTAGGGTTGACCAGGCCTGCAGAGGAGGGCAGTTAGGGGCAATCAGGTTGGCAGGGGAGCAGTTAGGCATCAATCAGGCTGGCAGGGGAGTGGTTAGAGGGTGATCAGGCTGGCCAGAAGAAGCAGTTGGGGCAATCAGGAAGGCAGGCAGGCTAGCAGTTGGAAGCCAGCAGTCCTGGATTATGAGAGGGATCCCAAATTGGAGAGGGTGCAGGCTGAGCTGAGGGACATACACCCCCATGCACAAATTTCACGCACCAGGCCTCTAGGATAATAATAAATATTATTTTTAATATTTGCACACATATTATACTTTAGTATCTTTATGAGAAGAGCATGATCACTTAGTGAGCATATATCTAGGGCTCTGATAAATACTTTTTTACTTATTCAAATTCTAAGTGCAAAATAGCTATCAGATACTAAGAGTGTTAGAACCATGATCTGACTTACAAAAGTAGATAGCAGTTCTCTATACACACAACACAACCATTAGAACAACATCCACTGATTGGAAGTCAAAGAACAAACTTCACATTAAGAGATAATAAGTACCCACCTAAAATTAACAAAACAAAAAAGCCTGACGATATCAAGTGTTGATAAGGATACTTTCAAAAATTACTGTTGTGAATGCAAAATAGTACAGACACTTTGGAAAATAGTTTGACAATCCTATATAATAAGAACCTAATATGCTAAGTGTCCAAACATTTGACCATTCAACCAGTTCCTATGATGCGCACTGACCACCAGAGGACAGACGCTCTGCCCAGTAGATGAGCTTGCTGCTGGGGTCTGGCAGATCAGGACTGGGCGAGATGGGCCAGACACACCCTGGAGCGCTCCCAGGGTCCCTCCCCAGCCCTAATCATGCACTGGTAGGTTCTCTCAGCCTGGCCTGCGCCCTCTTGCAATCCGGGACCCCTCAGGGGATGTCAGAGAGTCAGTTTCAGCCCAATCCCCACAGGCCAGTCTGAGGGACTCCACCCTCTAGTTTCTTATCAAGCTAAATATACTTTACAATATGACCCAGTAATTCCACTCCTAGATTATTTATCCAAGAACAATGAAAACCTATGTTTACACAAAAACTTGTATACAAATTCTTATAGTAGCTATATTCATAATTACCCAAATCTAGAAACAACCCAAATGTCCTTCAACTGGTGAATTGGTACATCCTTACAATGTAATACTACTCAGCAATAAAAAGGAATGAACCACTGATAGGCACGAATATGGAAGGATATAAAATGCGTTATGTTGAATGAAAGAAGACAGACTCAAAAAACTACATATTGTATGATTCATTTACATGATATTCTGATAAAGGCAAAACTATAAGAGCAGAGAACAGATCAGGGGTTTGCCAGGAATTGGAAGTGGGAAGAAGGGCTAACTACAAAAAGGAAGCACAGGGAATTTTGAGGAATAATGAAACTGTTTTGCATCTTGAATGTGCATTTGTCAGAATAGAACTGAATATCAAATAAGTAAATTTTATCAGATGTAAATTTCATAACAAACAAAAACTTTTTTAAAAAGCAATGAAGTTTTACTAGATTCTTAAATTTTGCTAAAAGGAAGCCATGATATGCCACAAGCAACTACTTTAGCTGGACTGTAGCACTAAAGTCAACATGGCACCCAATTAATAAACTTTTTCAAAGCTAATGTTACAATTAAGATAGCAAGAATTGACTAATGCTTTATCTGATTACTAGAGGCCTGGTGCACAAATCCATGCACATTGAAAGGAAATTAATTAGAATAAATACTTTAATATCGCTATTCGCCCTTTATAATAAACTTTCAACCAAATTCACAAACGACAATGACAGAGGGAAATACATGCATGTGACTGGCGCCAGCGAGAGCTTTATATATATAGATAAACTTGCTTAATTAGACCTACTTTCTGATTTAGCTAAACTTTTTCCAGCCCAGTGAAGCACCCCAACTTCTCTTTCAGGTAATTGTCAGTAACACAGCAGTAAATTATCAATACAAAGCAGATTATTATTATAGACTAAAGGCCTGTTGCAGGAAGATTCCTGCAAGAATAGGGCTTCCTGGGGCCTTCTCCGCCACCCCACCTGCTTCCCTCCCTTCTCCGCAGCCCCGCCTGCTTCCCTCCCTTCTCTGCAACTCCACCTGCTTCCTGCCCTGCCTGCTTCCCTCCCTTCTCCGCAGCCCCGCCTGCTTCCCCGCCTCCCTACTTGCTTCTCTGCAGCTTCGCTCCCTTCTGCAGTGCTTGGCTTCCTTCTACGCTATCTTCAGTCTTTGCTCTGCACCTGGATATGCAAATTAACTGCCAGCTTGGTTGGGTTAATTTGCATACTCACTCCTGATTGGCTGGTGGGCGTGGCCTGGGGTTATGGTCAATTTGCGCATTTCTCTTTTATTAGATAGGATCATGCAGGGAGAACAAAGGGTAAAATATTTAACTGCAGCAGTGTTTGACTATATTCTGCGCAGTGAGAAAACCTGAAGTCATTTTCAAGGTCCACCATTTCTTACTTCTTTTCAGTTGGGTCAAGTTTCTAAGCTTTCTAAATCTCCTTTTTCCAGCTAATGAAAAGAAAATAGGATTCCACTGAGTCTCCTATCTACCTACTCCAGGACTTCTGTGAGGATCAAATGAGATGAGGCACCAGAAAATGCTTCACAGATATCTGGTTAAAGTGTAAAATGTTTCCACCTGGCTATAAAGCAAGCTGTATTCCTATGAGGAAGAAACTGCAAGGAGACTAGTCACTAGGGAAAGGAAGCCAGGCATTGCTATGTGATGTCACTACCCAGAGCCCACAGCCACCATTTCCGGGCTGGGCTGCGGGAGACATTTTGTGCCATGGGGTCTTGGCAGCATCAGCTGCCATTTGGTGGGGTATCGTTCTGGGGTGGTGGCGGGGCCTGTGTCCCACATGGGAGAAGCCGAGTGTTGCTTTGTCAGCACCAGGTCCACAGTGCCATCTCTCTATAAATGGCCAGTGCATGTCACGGTAGCTCCTGCGTTGAGTGTCTGCCCCCTGGTCGTCAGTGCACATCATAGCAACCGGTTGGATGGACGGTCATTCACTTTAGCATATTATATTAGCCTTTTATATATATAGATTGCATAAGAAGTTATGGAACATTTTAGGACTTAAAACGCTATTTAACTAAAAGAAGCAGCATCTTTTTCCTTTAGTTCTAGCTTAAGTCATGTTGTAATTGCTACAATGTAGAATGAGGGAGAATAGGAGAAAATGAGAGCTAAAGAGGTATAGGATCTCTAGCCGTTTTTTCAAATACAATCATTTATTTCCTTGAGATTCATCATTAAAAACCCTACTCTATTTAAACAAAGGCTAGAAAAATGCAAGTATAACAACTCTGAATCTAGCCTCCCTATTCAACATAGAACTTCACCCTTTTTAACAAACCTAGGATAGCATCTACAAAAATAACATCTCTCTTGATTTTCAAATTGAAAAGAAAAGGAAAAATAATTACCAGAATCAAGAGTAATAATACTTCAAACCTCAGCCTGAACATCAAAAGAACAGAAAATAACAATAATGAAATATATTGTCTTGACTATAGGCCTGTTGTCCTAAGTGCATGGTATCTTTATTTCAAAAAATGTACTTTTTATTAGGCCCATATTTCTCTTTGTAGGTTTAGAATAAAGGAATCTTAGAAAGGCCTCATTCTAAGGAAAAGGAATTATCAATGCAGAGTTTTTATTTTTGTAAAAGGTTTTACTCTAGCATAACAGTAATACTCAAATTACATTTCACATTTATGTTATGCCAGGGCAGGGTCACAAATCTTTACAAAGCTGGGAAACTTAATTTTAAAGCTGATGAGATTTTTGAGTTAAACCAGACTTTGAAGAAATTCGGAAAGTTTTAAAACCTTCACTTTCAAAGAAAAGCTTTATGCTTTACCTTTTAAAATAAAAATGTACCCACTAAAATTTCCAATCACAATTCACTACTACAAAACATTTCTTCTACTTTGTGGTAGACATGAAAAAGGGGGAATAACATGACACAGGTTTTGTAGAAATTTTTTCTGTCTCGAACTTAAGGACCATGTTGTTAGTGCTTGTCACTGGCTCATTGCCACTTTTCCACAATTCAAAGAAATTCATCTAATTAATGAAACAAGATGACAAGTTCTGGGAAAGGTTATAACAACTAGCATTTACTATTACTAATAAAAAAGTTATTGAGTGTACACTATGTGTACATCAAACATCACACTAGAAAGTTTATACATATGGTATCCTTTAGTCTTCACCACAATCCTGTGAGTTAGATACCTTGAATGAGGAAAATTAGTCTTAGAGAGGTCAAACAAATCACTCAACTAACCAGTACTGGAGAACAGTTTGGAACCCAAACTGAGTAACTCCAAAGTCCACATCTTTTCACTCTAACAAGCTTCTGCCTATGAAAACAAGTAGAAAAAACACTACACAGAGCCAGGATGCCTTAAAATCAGAATTTACTGCTAACTAACCAGCACTGTGACCTTCAATAAGTCTAACAACTGCTCTGAGTTTAGGGTGCCTCAATCTATAAAATGTGGATGATTCTTGTCCTCTGTCTAAATGAAATATTTAGGTATAAAGCTAACATAATATGTGTATAATCTTTATGCTTAAAAACTCCAAAACCCTGATGAAAGAAACCAAAAAAGACCTAAGTAAATGGAGAGGCATACTGTAACAATTAGAACTATCGATTCAATGACCCCATTCAAAATCCCAGCAGGATTTTGAGTAGATATTCACAAGCTGACTCCAAAATAAATATGAAAAAGCAAAGAAACTTCAGTAGCAAAGAATAACAAAGTTAGAGGACTCTCCATAACTGATTTCAAGACTTACTATAAAGCTACAGTAATCAAGACAATGTGTTATTGGTAAAAGAATGGACAAAATGGCCCTGGCCATTGTCGCTCACTTGGTTGGGCATTGGATGTCCCATGCACCGAAAGGTTGCCAATTTGATTCCCAGTCTGGGCACATGTCTGGGTTGTGGGCTCAATCCCTGGGAGGGGGCGTGCAGGAGACAGCCAATCAATGTTTCTCTCTCTCCCTTCCTGTCTAAAAATCAATAAAAAGTTAAAAAAAGGATACAATGGTCAATGGAACAGAACAGAGAGTGCAAGAAGAGACCCTTACAAATATCAACTAATTTTTTGACAAGGTACAAGGGTAATTCAACAGGGATATGATATTGTTTTTCAATAAATGGTGTTAAAATAGTTAAAACATCCATATGCAAAAAATTGAACCTCAGCTTAATCTCACACCTTGTACAAAAATTAACTCAAAATAGATCACTGCCCCAAATGTAAAATGCAAAATTATAACACTTCTAGAAGAAAACACAGGAGAAAATCTAATTAACTTTGGGTTAGGCAAAAGACTTTTAGATATAATTCATTTAAAAAATTATAAATCGGCCCTAACTGGTTTGGCTCAGTGGATAGAGTGTCGGCCTGCGGACTGAAGGGTCCCAGGTTCGATTCCGGCCAAGGGCATGTACCTTGGTTGCGGGCACATCCCCAGTAGGGGGTGTACAGGAGGCAGCTGATCGATGTTTCTCTCTCGTCGATGTTTCTAACTCTCTATCCCTCTCCTTTCCTCTCTGTAAAAAATCAATAAAAAAATATTTTTTTTAAATTATAAATCGAACTTTATTAAAATAAAAACATTTGCTCTTTAAAAGACTACTAAAAGAATGTAAATATAGCTACTGACTGGGAGATTATTTGCAAATCACATTTTTGTCAAAGACTTATATAAAGAATATAAAAAAAAACTCTCAAAATTCAACAATAAGAAAACTGAAATTTTTAAATGAGGGAAAGGTATGAACACACACTTCACCAAAGAAAATGAATGTATGAAAAATAAACATTGAAAAGATATTCAAATCTTTTATTAGGAAAATGCAAATTAAGCCATAAATAAATAGCTAACAGAATGACCAAATCATTTAATAGAATGACCAAATTTTTTTAAAACTGGCAATACCAAGTACTAAAAAGGATGCTTAGCAAATAGAACTCTTACATATTACTGATAGGAATGCTTGGAAAACAACCTGGCAGTTTCTTATAAAGTTAAATTTACATCTACCGTATGACCAGGCAATCCACTCCTGGGTATCTACCCAAGAGAAATGAAAACTTATGTTCACACATAAGTGTTAGTAAATGTTTACAGCACTTTTATTCATAATCACTAAAAGTTGGAACTAACCACTTTCGACTGGTGATTTGTTAAATGAACTTTGGTTTATTCTTTTCATATCATATTAATATATTTTTAATACATTTTATTGATTTCAGAGAGGAATGGAGAGGGAGAGAGAGGTAGAATCAATGATGAGGGAGAATCATTGATCAGCTTCCTCCTGTATGCCCCACACTGGGGATGGAGCCTGCAACCTAGATATGTGCCCTATCCAGGAAGCGAATTGTGACCTCCTGGCTCATAGGTCAATGCTCAACCACTGAGCCACGCTGGCTGGACTCATATTAATGTACTAGAGGCCCTATGCACGAAATTTGTGCACGGGGTAGGGGGGGAGGGAGGGTCCCTCAGCCCAGCCTGAGCCCTCTCGCAATCTGGGACCCCTCGCTCCTTACTGCCCACCTGCTCGCTCTTTAGCACTTGGATCCCTGCTCCTTAGCACTGCAGCGGAGGCAGGAGAGGCTCCCACCACCACCACTGTGCTCACAAGCCGTGAGTCCAGCTTCTGGCAGAGCAGCGCTCCTGCTGTGGGAGCACACTAACCACCAGAGGGCAGCTCCTGTGTTGAGCGTCTGCCCCCTGGTGGTCAGTGTGTGTCACAGCGACCAGTCATTCTGGTCGTTCTGCCGTAAAGGTCACTGGGCTTTTATATATGTAGATTTTTTCACATCAGAATCTGTTTCTGACTTATTAAATTGATCTATGCTTATACCAGTACAATATTGAAGTTTTAATAACTACAGCTTTATCATGTTTCACTAATGTATTACTCTTGACATTTTCCTTTAGTTGTTCATAGTTATGTTTCCATCAGCACTCTGTTGCCATATTTCCTCCAAAAAAAAATCCTATTGTAATTTTCCCAATAATTCCACTTATTCTAAAAATTAATGTATCAAGAACTGATAGCTTTACAATACTCAATTTTCCCATCTATGAGCACGGGTATGCTTCTCCATCTATTCAGTCTTCTTTTATATCTCTCAGTGAAATTTCAAACTAAAAAATATATGTATATGAGTATCATACATAGCTTGTTGAAATTACCTCTAAACTTGTCATCATTAGTGGTAATGGTTAAAACTGTGATTTTTTTCCCCATTATCTCTTCTAGCTAGTAATACTAACTTAGATTTTGTGATATACTTACATAGTCATTTTGATGAACTCCTTTATTATTTCTAATGGTTTTCCCCTTGACTCTTCTGAACAAGACTTCTATTTTTAAGTTACATGGAGTGAGGTCTTCCACTGAAGGTCATATCTTACCTGGCTAACAACAGATATAATTCTGAGTTTCCTCAACGACAACAGTTTGTTGGCAAAACAGAGCAAACTGTTTCACACAGCTGCATATCTTAATCCCTAGGTCAGCCTTATTATTGATTATAATAAAAGTAATTACCATTTACTATTACCTATCATGTCTCAGCCTTTGTTGTGAACATTTAGCTTCACAACAACATTGCAATGGTTATTTAGAAATAGGAAAACTAGAATTTAAAGAAGCTAGGTACTTGCCCAAGACCACAGAGTTACAGTAAAGTAGTAGAGACAGCATTCAAAACCCAGGTTTATCTAACTCCAATGCCCTTTATCATTCCACTTCACCACAGAGCTTTCTTCTTTAAAAAGGCAAGAAGAGAAGGGGTAAGAAAGAAAAAAATCCCACCTAGTTCTGTTAAATGCAATTGTTTTATTGTTTGGGTGGTTTTTTCTTTTTCTGTTTTCTTTTTAAGCAAGTGACATTGAGTCAAATGATTAACTAACAGTACAGTAGGAGAAAAGACTTGCTCAAGGTACAAAAAATTTCTCAACTGGAGACTTAGAACACCTCGCATTTGCTTTTGGCTGGTGAATCTTAATATATTCACAGCCAAAGACACATGCTCATGATTTAATATTTAGGATTTGTTTATTTTATTTAAATGTAGTCTCATAGCTAAAATTTGAAAAATAATTAATTATAACCTTAAAAATTAAAATAAAATGACACTGCTAATTAGCATTTCTAATATCTCTATAAATTCTGGATATGAACTATGCTAAATTGCCAAACTGCTATCTGAACCTAGGCAAAAATTTTTTCATTTTGTGCCATTATTTTCCCATTTGTTTGCATTTTTCAAGGCTTTGGAAAAAACTAATTGTGCCATTTACTGAGTTAAAGGCTTACTTTTTGAAAGGGCATTTTATTCTGCAAGGCCCCTATCAAATTTAGGGTATACTAAAAGAACTAACTGTACACCTGAAATTAATACAAAACAATCCTATATAATAAAAGCCTAATATGCAAATTGACCAAACAGCAGAACCATCAGTGGAATGACCAATCACTATGACGTGCACTGACCACCAGGTGGCAGATGCTCAATGCAGGAGCTGCCCCCAGCCCACAGGCCCCAGGCCAGTCAAGGCGGATGCCAGCGGAGTCCCCCCAATTGCCCCACTGGTCATCCCACAGAGGGAGGGACCGATGGTGGCGGCAGGGGGCGAGGGGCGGGACAGGTGAGCAGGCGGTGCCAGGCCAGCCAAGGTGGGTGCCAGCAGGGGCCTCCCAATCTCCCTGCTGGTCGCCCCACAGATTGGCCCTG
This sequence comes from Corynorhinus townsendii, assembly GCA_026230045.1. Taxonomy (NCBI): domain Eukaryota; kingdom Metazoa; phylum Chordata; class Mammalia; order Chiroptera; family Vespertilionidae; genus Corynorhinus; species Corynorhinus townsendii. The sequence continues at coordinate 162,895,923 of JAPDVU010000005.1, read as the reverse complement.
ATCACCAGCCAGTCCTAGGGGACCTAACCCATACACGAATTTCGTGCACCAGGTTTTCAGTATATTGATTATAAAGTGTAACTGAAAAATAAAAGTTGAAACATAAACAAACACTGCCTAAGTGGATTGAAATAAAAATTATTCCAACAAACTTTGAAGTTACATGAGCTTTTTTATTTACAGCAGTTTTCACAGTACCCTTGAGCTCAAGGGGAGATGAGGTGGGAGGAGAAGCAAATACAGAAAATGAATTTGAACAACTTAAAATCTGGCTCCAGGCCACAAGAGAAAGAGATCAGTCTATGAGGTCAAGGGACCTGGATTTAAATACTGAAACCATTGTTTATAAGCTCTTTGATCTTAAATTTCACGCTCTCTTTGTAAAGACTTTTCATAAAATAGTGCCTTGCACGTGTTCAATTAATTTTACCTAATATAACATTCTAAAATATAGAATGTCCAACCACTATATAATTGGGAAAATGAAACCTAACTTAGTAGGGTATTCTAAGAAATAGAAAAGACAAGGCAAAGAAAATACCTAGGACAGAACCTTCTCTATCCCCACCTAACTTTTTATTATAAGCCAACTTTTTATTTTTTAGGAAAGAAGCATCCTTAAATGTTACTATAGATTGCAAAAAGTCGAGAACTAAAAGGGATCATCAGAGATTTCTAAATGCACCAAAAAAAAGTATTCTAAATAAATTCATTAATGCCTTAATTTTGTAGCAATAGAACAGAAAATGTAAGAAAAATAAAAGAACTTCAGTTTCAAGTACTGCCAATTGTTTCAAGTACTAGATTTGTCTTAGAGTCTCTGTTTACAGAGCACAGCTGGGCAACTTAAAGGTTAGAACTACGTATTTGCTCATCATACTACCTGGAAAATTAATTCAGAGAAAAGGAGTGCATAGAGAGCAAGTGGAAAGGTCAATTTAAAAATACCATTCTAAGATGCCCGGTGACATAACCTAGAAATTTTCCTAATTTTCAAAAGGTAAAGTTGTTCTCACATATTATTGTTTAGCATTCATCCCAGCCAATTCTTAAACATTTTATTAAGTGGATGGTTTGTGGATTACTAGGAATAAATATGTATCTGATCACAAAATTATGCTAAACTATCCTGGGAAAAATACATGGGGTACACAGGGAAGAGTCAGTAAAGAAAAAACTACTTACTAGGGTTGCAACAAAGACTGGCAGGAAGTAACAGAAGAAGAAAATACATATTACAAAGGTATACTGGGACTCTGAATTCCATCCAATGAAGGAGTTTGCACCTCATCCTACATGGAATGATTCTCCAAATAAGTACCACCTGCTTCAAAATCACCTGGGGAGCACAGCAAAACACTGATTCATTGCTCCCATCCTACACCTACATAATAGAAATCTCTGGTAGAGGTACTCAGGAATATGCTTTTCTTTCTTTCTTTTTTTTTTTTTTTACAAGTTTCAAAAGTGATTCTGATACCCAAAAAGTTTTGCTCTAGGAAAGGGAAATATGAAAGTTTCTTGAGCAGAGTAATGATGTGGCCAGAGCTGCCCTTCAAAAGTAAAACAACAAAAACAAAAATAGCAACAAGAGTAATGTCAACAGTATTTATCTCTACTATTTATTATTTGTTCACTTATTTATTTACTTATTACATGCAAGGCACTATTTTATGTACTTTACATGCATGAACATTGAAAACTTTCATGTTCATGCATGTAAAGTACATTGCATGAACAATGTACTTGAAGCCAATAAGGTAGGTACAGGAGAGAGAGGGGATAAAATAAGAAAATGGAGGCACCGAGAAATTAAGTAATTTCCCCCAAGGTCGATTATAAGGCATTCATTTGGAATTAGATTACCTTTAGCAGCAGCGTGAAGAAAGATTCAGGGGAGACTGGAGGTGATAGATTTATTGATAAACTATTGTAGCAGTCTAACAGGAAAACCTGAATCTGGGCAGTGTCACTAGTAAAGATTGCTTCGGTAAACATACAGATACATTGTCTATATATTATACAGTGAAATTAAGTCTATTTGCTTTTTAAATATATATTTATTATTGATTTTTTACAGAGAGGAAGGGAGAGGGATAGAGAGTTAGAAACATCAATGAGAGACAAACATTGATCACCTGCCTCCTGCACACCCACCACTGGGGATGTGCCCGCAACCAAGGTACATGCCCTTGACTAGAATCGAACCTGGGACCCTTGAGTCCACAGGCCGATGCTCTATCCACTGAGCCAAACCGGTTAGGGCTATTTGCTTTTGAAATAAATAAACACTGCAAGGTGGAAAATATACCTGTCTGCAGTGCTAAAAGTTTAATAGATTTGGAGTTAAGAGCCAAGTAAAATAGCTGAGCCTTACATTATGCCAAAGGACACTTAACAGAAGTACTTTCTCCTCTTGGAACTGGAAGTGGTCTATCTTACTTTGTGTTCCCTATCTAATTCTCTTACTCCTCAAAACATGTTGACAAATTCCCACTCTCCTGCCATTCTTCACTATTATCAAACACGTAACACAGTATAAACATTTTTCTATACTGCAAGCTATGAAGTTCTTTGCTTTATCATCATGACGAAGCCTTTGGGTAACACCTCAAATTCAAAAATAAGGGCATGAGGAGGAAGAAACCCCTCTTCCAACTCCACTGCTCACTCCTGCTCTTGTACACACCATTCGAGGAACTTAATCACCCCTTTTTAAAAACACATGCACATGTGCGTGCATACACACGATCCTTAAAAAGAAAACCGAAATGGTCATAAGTGGTCTAAACACAGATTGGAAGGCTGCATTTTTTTCAAATAAGAATTTGGGAGCACCAAGATGTTAAAGACCTTGTTCAAGTTTGCAAACAATACAAAACACAACCTTCAAACTTGCCCTAATAATTGCTAAGGCACCACTGAAAGTTAACAATCTCAGAAATTCTCAAGGTCCAGTGGTCAATAAACCAAATAAAAAAATAAATTATTTGTCTCTGTCCTCCACTCTGAAGTAATAGTCTTGGAGAAGCAAGCAATGTCATTTAGCTAATATATCTAAGGGAAACACACTCTGGCTAAATGAAATTTGTCTCCACACTAGTGGAATTCACCTACTTCACTTCTGACTTCACATATCCCATTCATCACTTTCTATACTATTAAAAGCTATTACCACACTGCCACTGGATTGCAAAATGGTACAACCGCTATGCAAAACAGTGTAGAAGTTTCTCAACAAATTAAGAATAGAACTATTATATTTATATTATGTTATATTTATATTAAATACCACTGGGTATTTATCTGAAAATACGAAAATACTAATTCAAAAAGACATATTCATTGCATTATTCACAATAGCCAAGATATGGAAACAACCTAACTGCCCATCTACGGATGAATGGATAAAGAAGAGTTGGTGTATATACAATGGAATACAACTTAGCCATAAAAAAGTATAAAATATCACCATTTGCGACATGGATGGACTTTGAGGGTATTATGCTAAGTGAGGTAAGTCAGACAGAAAAGGACAAAAAACATATAATTTCACTCATATGTGAAATATAAAACAAAACAAAACAGGGAAAAAGAAACAGATGAACAAACAAAACAAAAACAAACTCAGACACAGACAACACATTGGTGGTTCCCAGAGGGGAAGGTGGGTGAGAGGAGGGCGAAACGGGTAAAGGGGGTCAAATGTAAAATGACAGACACTAGACTTTTGGTGGTGAGTACATTATAATGTATAGAGATATCAAATTATAATGTTGTCTACCTGAAACTTATATAATATTATAAATCAATATTACCTCAATTACATATACATTATATTAAGAGCCCACAAAAATAAAATAAAAATTGAATAAATCAAAAAGAAATTATTTGGCTTCTTCCTCCACTCCTGAAGTAAAAGTCTATTTAAAAAAATTTCATGGCCAAAAGCTTTTCTGAAAGAAAGGATTTATTGAGCCAAATACTAACCAGAAAAGGACCAGGTCCTGGGTCATGCAGTCTGAACCACCAGCAGGGCTAGGTGGAAAAGACAAACATGTCCACTGTTATGGAGTTGAAGAGGCTCTTTCATGCACATAGTTTAGGGAAAGAAGATTTAAGCTGTTTTGAAAGAATTTACATTGACTATAGTTAAAGGAGGTGGGTGAAGGTGAAGTGGGGCTAGTTCTGAGATAGGCACCAAGTCTATAAGGAAGAAGTGTTTGTTCTTCAGGACTGGTTGTGGGCAGCAGTCCAGAAAGTTCATGTACAAGCAAGAAACGGAATTGCCTGGCTACTCTCTTTAGATAATCATGGAAAATAGCCACCTGGAAGTTAATTCAAAGTTTCAACATATATTTAGGAATGTAAGCAGTCTTTGTTGGTTTTGCCCTGCAGTTGTTAACTGATTAACCTCTCTTGTCTCTTCCTTCCACTCTTCCGCCTGCTATAATTTATTTTAGGGCATCTCAGATTTTTTTTCTTGTCAGTCTTAGAGAAGCAAGCAATGTTAGCTAAAATATCTAACAGAAACTTGTTAATCCTCACCAGAGGATATTTTTTTCATTGCTTTTCAGAGAAAGTGGAAGGGAGGGAGGAAAAGTAGGAGGGAGAGAGAGAAAGAGACTGGTTGCTTCCCACATGTGCCCCAACCAAGGGATGAGAGCGAACCCGCAACCCAGACACATGACCTGTGACCCTTTGGTGCGTAGGCCGATGCTGTAATCATTGAGCTACAGGCCAGGGCAGGCTAAGTGAAATTTATCTCCACACCAGTGGAATTTACCTATTCTTTCTACTTCACTTCTAATTTCATGCATTGCACTCATCACTTTCTATACAATTAAAAGCTATCACCACACTGTTGGTGGGACTTTAAAATGGTGCAACTTCTGTAGAAAACAGTTTAAAGGTTCCTCAAAAAGTTAAAAATAGAACTACCATATGACCAACCTTCTGGATTGAAAGCAGGGTCTTGAAGAGACATTTGTACAACCCCTGTTCAGAGCAGCATCCTATATAATAAAAGCGTAATATGCAAATAGACTTAACAGCAGAATGACCAGTTGGTAGGGGGGGCGGGGCCAGCGAGCAGGCGACACCAGGCCAGCCAAGGTGTGTGCCAGTGGGCAGAGGGAGGGGACAGTGATGGGGGGGGGGGTGACCAGCAGCAGAGCAGAGGGGCAATGGGGGGGGCAGGCCGCTCTCCAGCCAGTGCCCCCCCTGATCAGCCCGCCCTGTTGCCTCCCACAGAGGGAGGCCACCAGCAGTGGCGGGGGTGGGGTGGGGTGGGGGGGAGTGTCAATGTGAGGTGGGGCCCAGCGCTGTCCCCTGATCAGCCTGCCCAGAGGAAAGCCAGACTGTGGACATTCCCTGAGGGCTCCCAGACTGTGAGAGGGTTCAGGCCGGGCTGAGGAACCCCTCCATCCTGAGTGCACGAATTTTCTAGTTATTCATAACAACCAAGATGTGGAAGCAGCAACCCAAATGCCCATCAACAGATGAATGAGTACACAAAATGAGGGATACACATACAATGGAATATTATTCAATCTTAAAAAGCAATGAAATATTACATCTACAACATCAATGAACCTTGAACTTATTATGTTAAACAAAATCAGTCAGTGACAAAAAGACAAATACTCATTATTCCATATAAATATGGGGTATCTAAATTAGTCAAATTCATAAAAATAGAGACTAGAATGGTAATTACCAGGGATTGTAGTGGGGAGAGTGTAAAAGGAATTATATTTAATGGGAACATTTTTAAATGCATAGGACCAACTTCAGAATAGTGGCTACATCTGAGTAGAGAAGGAAGAAAACTGGACAAAGACATTTGACTTATTTCTAAATGCATCCTCAACCCTCCCCAAAATACACAAACATGGCTCTGTGAGAGTCAGATACCAAGTTAGATGATATAGAGGTCAAACTTAAGTTGAGTGATAGTTACCCAAAGCAATAAAGTATATAAAGAGAATTTTTGCCTGGGACATCCAAGATTATTATGGCCTCAAAATAGGACTATATATAAAGTCTGAAAAGTAAAAGAAAGATAAAAAAGAAAAATAGCATAGTATTTGAAACAGAACTGAATCAGGTATACTGAAAGGTTTAAAAACAAAAGTATGCACATCTAAGGCCACGGATTTATTCACCCACTCAGCAAATATATTTTGATTCACTATGTGCCACACATTGTATTAGGTGCTAGGGATGCAGTAGTAAATAACATACACCAAAATTCATGCCCTTTATATCTCAGCATGGGGGAGACATACAATAAATGACTTAAGTTAAATATCTAGTATGTTAGGAGGTAGCAAAATGGTAAAGAGGAAAAGCAATGCAGGGAAGGAAAACATGGAATGCAGGGAAGAGGAGGGACTCTGTGTGTGTGTGTGTGTGTGTGTGTGTGTGTGTGTGTGTGTGTGTGTGTTGGGAAATGCAATTTTAGATAGGATGGACAACAGAAGCCTATGTTAAGTGTATGCAAGAGTTTTCCTTTTGCTTGTTCTTTATGTGTGCTTCTGGGCAAGGTATGGAGGTTTAAAAGGCACAAAGCAATATTCTACTGAATAACAATGAATAAGTAAATAAGTGAATGAATATGACTAGAAGATGGGGAGAGAATATCGAGAATATGAAAACAGAATGCTATTTTTCTCTCTGAGTTTATTAGAGTAAAGATTCTTGGTAAAGTCCATGATTATTAATTCACTCAACAAATTAATATTGTGTCAAAAATGGGTAGTGCAATTTCCAGATGGTGGAGATACAATAATGTGGAAGAAAGACATGTTCCCTACCCTCATAACAGCTCACAGTGTTATAACAAAGAGAAAAACAAAGAAGCAATATAGTGTGGTAAGTACTAAAATGGAAATATGCACACCATGTTTTCTTAAAACATGGTGTGCCTATTTGCACAGGGAGAAACAAGTAAAGCTTTCCAGGAAGAAATCTAAACTGGGACATAAAGAATGAGGAAGTTTAGCCAGGCTAAGAGTAGAAGGGAAGAATATCTCAAATGCAAGGGGGTAGCACATAGAATGACATGGAGGTAAGATGGAGCACAGTACATAGAGAACTAAGTCCAGTTCTTTTTGGCTCCAGCATAGAATAGGAGGTAGGAGTGGTGACATGTGAAGGACTTTTTTAAAGAGCATCTTGGTAGCTATGGAAGAAGTTTACACAAGACAGAATGACATGATCACATTTACATTACAGAAAGATTACTGACTACAATGCCAAGAATGGACTGGGAAACAATGAAGGTAAGGAGACCTTTCAGGAGCCTCCAAGCACATATGCATACTACTAAGACTACAGGAAATTTATCATTACCTGCGCCAGGTGGTAGGTTCATGTCCTTAAAACTTGTTTTTCTACTGTAGCAAAAACAAATCATGTGTGCCAATAAATTATCAAAGTCTCTTATCTGGAAGCTAGGGAAATTGTATAAAATCAAAGACCCTAATAAAACAGGCCCATACAAAAATATTATTGTAATAGTACTTTACAACCACCTAAAGCCATTATGCTGTTCCCTAAGAGAGCATCTTCATTATACATTATGTCAATATCTGATAACAATTTTCATTCCTTCCCCTTCCCAAAACAAGTTTTCCACCCATTTTAACAGCTTCTGAGACCTTGAGATCAATGGGTAAAAGACAAGTACAGCTTTTCAGCTGAATAAACAAAGACAGACAATGAGGGTAATGTAGCAAAATGAGTCTGCCCACTCAGATATTTTCCAAAGTAGGAGTTCATGCCCAGCTTCCTTGGTTGGAAAGCTCAGGGAAATAAACATTCTGGATATATAACTAAACCAATATCAAAGACATATTCATTAACACTATCATTTCTGCTAATTGTTCAGTGAACAGTATGTAAAATTTGGGGGAAATTATGAGGTCTGAGGGCTTAAAAATTTTTAATGGTAATAAAAAAGGTAGGTACACTGAGGTATTTTGTTGACAACACCAGACCTGACACATTAAAACAATCTTATTCACTGAGAGGGGCCAGAAAAGCAAATAACTTTCATCAATGCCCTCTAAAACTCATATTATATATATCAAGTGTATATTAAAAAATGTTATTGTAGTAAAAAATGTGGTTGTAGTCAAAGACAGAACCACTCAAAATGAAAATTAGTTGTTTGTTAGGGTATATTCAAAAAGACTAATGTTTTGTGTTAACTATAAACATGTACAATGTTTGACTTACGTGATGTAATGTTTGAGGCAGCTTCTCTATCCTTTTTTCTCATTCAATATAAGCAGTACATTCCTAACCAGGTCTGCTCAGACACCCAGGGTGCTAGTGAATGGTAATACAGACTCTTCAGTGACCAAGCAACCAATATCCAGGAACTTGAAAAGAACTTTTTACAATGAAAAGTTCCACTATCAACAAACCATTTGCCTGACTTGTTTTCATAGTTAAAACTGACTCTCTGCTGGAGACCAAAATTTCCCCTGTATTAGCCATATATTCACTTCACCACCTTAAAATTAGGATAGAGCAGAGGAGGGGGAAAGTGTTTCTAAGACAACAAGATGGAAGAAATTAGGTGATCAAAGAGAAAAATGTCCTTGTTATAAAAATATCATTATTTTTATATAATATAAAAATAATTACCAGGGTGGAGCAAACAGCAATGGCTGCCCGAACTGGAGAAGTCCCTGGTTCTCCACTTCCCACGCCCTCATGCAGGAACAATGATTGTTGCAAGCACCTCTAAGAGTGCAGCAGCAAAAGCTGAGTCTGCCCACCTCACAACTACAGAACTGTGGACACCACAGTCACGCCTTTCCAGAATGCAGGCCTCCTGAGACTTATCACCCCAACAGGCAGTTCCTGGGTGCCACTGTGAGTCCCTGCTGGACATGTGTGATTTCAATCAAGAGCGCAAGACAGCAAAAATTGGGACACCCCCCTCCCCGGCTGCTGACTTCTAGACACCACAGTTGTACCTTTCCAGCTCACAGGCCTACATCAAGAGAACCCAAATAGCTCAAGTAGGGAGCTACACTAGATCACCAAGCCCAGGAGACCTGAGAGATCACACCAGTAGCACCATCCCCAAAAGAACCTGAGTATCAAACCAATTGGACTTACAATTAGAACATTACAGCAAAACATGGGAAGACAAAAAAGCAATCCCCAAAGGAAAGAAAAGGAGGAATCACCAGAAAGGGAGTTAAATGAAATTGAGGCTAGCAGCATATCAGAGAAAGAATTCAGAGTAATGGTTAAAAGGATGTTTAAACGGCTGGATGACAAATACACACAACTCAATGAGAACTATAAAGAGCTGAATGAGAATGTCACCAACATGAAAAGGAACCAAGAGGAAATGAAGAACAACATAGCTGCAATAAAGAACAAAATGGAAGGCTTACACAATAGACTAGAAGAGGCTGAGGACTGCATCAGCGAATTAGAAGACAAGATAGGAAAAAACACACAAACACAACAGCAACTGGAAAGAAGACTTAAAAAGCAAGAGGAGAGCCTAAGGAAGCTTTGGGACAGCACAAAACGAAACAACATTCGCATATAGGGGTATCAGAAGGAGAGGAAGAGAAACAAGGAATAGAAAACCTGTTTGAAGAAATAATGATAGAAAACTTCCCTGATATTGGTAAAAATAATGTGGGCCATAGACATTTAAAAATAAATATAAATAGTAAGTTTCTTGAACTAAATAAATATTTATGGAATGAGCATGGTTCAAATGACAAATTTTAGCACAAGTTGTTTGCAGTTTATATGACCATTGACAAATTATTTTTTTTAGTTCGTTTACTCACATGTAAAAACTGGATAATCTAATATAACCAACCCTACTCGAACAATTCAAGGAGTCCATTTATATTGCTGGTTTTCATCCTCAGTTGGGCTATATAAAGTAATTAGCAATGTCAGAAGCAACATGAAAGTTACCAATTTTCATTACCTCTCCCAAAAAATAATAAAATTTCTAGATTAAATTTTTTTTAATGAAAAGATTTTCTCCCTACTCATAAAGAAAGCATTTTGCTGACTCTGTATTTGATGATAATAAGAAATTATTCAAATTTTTTTGTTTATGTAGGATAACAGCATTGTGGCTAATTAAGAAAAATAGAAGAAGCCCTGGATTTTAGAAATACATTCTGAAATATTCATAGACAAAATTTTAAGATGTCTGAAATTTATTCAAAATAATATAGGAGGCAGGTAAATGGATAAGGGTATGAATGAGGCAGGATTGGCCCATATGGTTGTCTGAGTGGGTGACAGGTATGAGAGAAGTCATTACACTACCAGTATTCTGTTAACTTTTGTATATTTTCAAGGTTTTCCATAATAAAAAAAATTTTAAGTGTCTATGCTACTTTCACAGGCATATTTTCGCAGGTTTTTGTTTGTTATAGCAAGGTTATTCATTGATGCCCTGAGCAAGGGGTCAGATTTTAAATATGCATGCTAGGCAAAAGTTCTTGGCCAAGATTAATTTGAAAAAAAGTAGGTTGGTTTAAATGCATTTTAACAAAATTTCCTGAATGTTTGGAAAACAGATAAGTTTCTATTTCAAAGAAAATTTTAACAACTAACATTTATTGAATTCTTTCCCTGTGCTTTCACTGTTTTAAGTGGCTGAGCAACATTATTTCATAACATGACACTATGAAACAGATTTACAGAAAGGTAAGAGATGGAGCTAGGATTTGAATCCAGACAATGACTTTAGAGCCTACACTTTTAGTTACTAAGGACTGGATACTTGGAAGCTCAACAATGCTGGTTTGCATAGTGTTGGAAAGAATTAAGAGAAGAGAGGAAAAAAACTACTTCCAGCTTAAAAATATACATGCATTGCCTTGTCAGGGGAAGCAGTGTATATGGTGGGGGAATGGAAAACATTTGACATTAGGTAGATCAAATACTGAATTATAGCTAGTTACCATTCATTATTACATGACCTTGACTAAATTAAATGTTTTAGTACATACAGCTTCAACATTCTCATCATAGCAACAATAATAAAATGGTAATTGTGTAAGGTGAAGGATATGTTAACTAACCTTAATTAGGGTAAACATTTGCAATATATATGTGTATCAAATCAGCACACTGTACATCTTAAACTTACACAATGTTCTATGTGACAATGAAGGTGGGGGGAACTTCTCTTATCCTTGGTTTCCTCACCCACACTTTGAAGGTTTGAGGTAAGGATGCAAGGTGAAAATGTAATAAAGTATCCTAAAGCATTTATATACAAGTCTGTTCTTCCATCAGACTGTAAATGCCTTACTCATTCATCATTCTATCCTCAGCTCCTAGCACAGTACCTGGCACACAGGAAGCACTTAGATTTGTTCAGTCTAACAGCAGATCCATTAAGAGGTCCAGCATCAATTGCTGGCTTTGTCAAGTCTGTGTGTTATACCAACAAGCAAAATAGGTTTCAAATGTTTGCTTAATAAGAGAGGACAGAAAACTAATTGATGTCCCCCTCCTATTACTATATTATCTTAGCATGTAAACCCTTTAATCCAAAATTAATGCTGGAAAAAATTTAGACAGAAATTTAGACAGAGAGTCAGTGGCCTCTAATTATCTTTTCTGGGGATCATTTACTCTTTCGGAAGTGCACTGTAGTTTCCAGACTAATCTAAAACACAAACCTTACCATGTAACTTTAAGGCTTATATTTCTTTGTCGCTTTTAGAACAAATTTCTGAGCATGATACATAAAGTACCTCATTATCTCACAACTGCCGAAAATTCCAGCTTCAACTTTCACCATTCCTTGTTCAATCCTCTCACAACCTCTCCTCCCCTACTCAGGGCACTCAGGTCTTCAGTCCCCTGTATAGGCTGTGCATGTGCTTTCTTACCTCTGTACTTTTTTCACCTCTGTACTTTTTCACATGCAGCTCCCTTTTCCTAACCCTAACCCCTCCCCCACCTCAAGACTCAGCCCAGAAAAAACTTCCTCCAGAAAGCCTTCTCTGATATTATCCTGCAACCCTCCCCCTCCAAAAAAACAAAAAACAAAAACCAGTCTGGGTGAGGAGTCCCCTCTTTGCTATTACAGCATGTGTATACCATTGTGATGGAACTTACCATCCTGTTATCTGATTTTCTGTATCCTATATGTTCTCAAGGACAGAAACCATCTTACTTATCTTGCAGCATCTCTCTATCCCAGCTCTAAGTGCATAGCAAGTGATTAACAAAGATCTGATAAAAAAAAAGGAATCGTATTTTGTTAAAATGGAAAGCCCACGTAAACTTACTGACATACCCTTTTCCCCGTTGCTTAAGTAAAAATGAATGCAAAATCTTAAGTTGAAACATCTTACTGAGACACAGTTGAAGGCCAGTATGAACATGGCGAGACAAAAAATATAAAATAAAAAGAGGATCTGAAATCTTGTCTGGCTGAAGAAAAAAAAAAAAGAAGAAAAAAGCTTGCGTAAGCAATAAGGAAATAGACAATAATAATTTCCTGACACTCGTTGCTTTAATTCATGAAGACTACTTAATCACTGATTTTAAGTGTGTGTATTTCTGAGTGATTTATTATATGAGAATATCAACTAAAAGAAATATAGCACAGATAAATCCCCTTTCTGATAAACTGTTAAAAGTCCTGTTGTTAACAAGAACGATCATATGCTAAGAGAAATAATTCTCTAAAGCAGTAAGTTTAAGTAAACATTTTTTTTTGCAACAAATGTCTGGAGTCCATTTGGAATTTATCAACAGAAATTTTATGCAAAAATTAAACAATGATTAATACACACCAAAGTACCTTATTAAATGGAGAAGTTTTTATAGCAACTCAATAGCATTTTTGATATTGTCTTTATTTCTAACAAACTTGTACGTCATCTTTTACACTGACTGAAATGCTACTAAGTTTTTGGAATTATGCAATTTACCTTTAAATGCCATCCTAGGTAATATGTAAAATTACTTATCTGGTTCATAACAGATATCTGTCTTCCCTCTGGAAACCAATTCACTGTACAGGTCAATTAGACTAAGAAAAAGGTAAAATTAAAATGGACAGTTATACTAGTATGTGAGGATATGCTTTGGTCTTTCAGGTAAAGTGCATACTTTCTACTACTAACCCAAAGAATTAAAGGAAAACCAACAAGGGTGGTTAAAAAAATCTATGGTATGGGCAGAAAAACAATGACTACAAATCAGGAAAGAGAGTGAAGGTGGCAGAAGGAACAAAATGCACTAAAATTAACAACAGAGGTTAGATATAATAGAATACATTAAACTCAAACTACTTTTAGCATATTAATTTACCATGACAGAATGTGCTTCAAAAATAACATAGATTTGGGTTGAATCCCAACTAACTAGTATTTCCTAGCTACGTGTCTATTGGGCAAACAACCAGACCTCATCTCAGGTTCTGGTTCTCTGTAAAATAGATTAACATTACAAATTCAGAATTGAAAAAAGTAGAGGTAGTGAAGAATCAAAGAGAATGGAAGTAGTGAAAGTGCACAGATATTCAAAATATAAAACCAGAAATAACAGCTCACATTTTTTTTTTTTTTTTGCAACAAATGTCTGGAGTCCATTTGGAATTTATCAACAGAAATTTTATGCAATTTAAAAAGCAAGAGGAGAGCCTAAGGAAGCTTTGGGACAACACAAAACGAAACAACATTCGCATATAGGGGTACCAGAAGGAGAGGAAGAGAAACAAGGAATAGAAAACCTATTTGAAGAAATAATGATAGAAAACTTCCCTGATATTGGTAAAAATAATGTGGGCCATAGACATTTAAAAATAAATATAAATAGTAAGTTTCTTGAACTAAATAAATATTTAAGGCTTACTTAAGTCTGACATTCTAAGTACTTCGTATATGTTTTCATTTAATCCTTATAATAACCCTGTAAGGTAAATGCTATTATTAAGCCCATTTTACAGATGAGAAAATTGAGGCACAGCCCAAGGTCGCACAACTAGTAAGTAGTAGAGAAAATTATTCAAATCTAAGCAGTCTGGCTCCAGAGATGATAGTTTTCACTAATATAATAATAACAATTCTTTAGTTAGCTTGAACAACAAGTTCTGTTTTAGACTGACATAATTGTGCTCTTTTACCTCCAAAAAGTTAACCTCTAAAAGCTATAGAACTCTAATCTACAGTACATCTCTGCTACTCTACTGCCTTTGTACAAATAATTTCATAATCATGAGACTTCATTTCCTCATTTCTTCTATGTAAAATGCTATTGCCGTACATTATTACACTTTAAAACAAGATACAAGATATTTTGCTCAACAACCTTTTCTTTCAGGGATAGATGCAATCTCAGGATATACGTAGCTGGTTATACAAAAGGAGACAACAAAAACAGGTTTTACGTCAAGCAGGTATGGTATTTTGGGCCACTTTTGCAGCTAGTGATTACGATGATAGGTCTGGGAAAGAATTCCAGATTTCCAAATTGCCCTTTTCTGATTATGCTTCTAGATAGGAGGAAGAGGTAACCGGAGATGAAAAAGGCAGTTTCTGGCCTCAAACTGTAGTATTCGGTCTAGTTGGAAATTATCACATCGTTCTTAATGGTCTTCCTGGTCATACCATTCTCAAATAAATAATTTACTATTAAGGAGTATTCATTTATTTAATAAATATTTACTGAGGTCCTACCAGATGCTAGGAATTAATCTAGGTGCTGGGCATATAGTGGGGGGGGGGGAGGGGGGAGGGAAAGAGAGAGAGACAGGGAGGGAGGGAGGGAGGAAGGAAAGGAAAAAAGAATGAAGGGAGAGAGAAGAGAAAAATCCCTGCACTTATGGAACTTACATTTTAATGGTGGTGGGTGGGGAGGATTTATTTTCAGTTCAACTATTTATTGAGTGCTTACTATGTGCTGAACACTGTCCTAGGTAGATGTTAGAGAGTACAAACATCAAAAAGACAGAGTCAATAAGCTACTTGAGAACAAGATATAGAGGAGTCAGTTGCATAAACAAATAATATTTTAAAATAAGAATCCTTACAAAGTAATAAAAAACATAATATGTACAGTAATATCCTATATAATAAAAAGGTTAATATGCAAATTGTCCCCTCGACCTGGAGTTCAACCAGGAGTTCAACCAGGGGGCAGGGCCAGCTGGCCAACCACCCACGGCCCCTCCCCCAAACGCACTAGGCCTCTAGTTATCTATAATAATAAAAGTGTAATATGCTAATTAGACAAGACATCCTTCCGGACGCCAAGGCTGCGAGGGAAGCCCTGGTCCCGGGTGCTAGCAGCCTGGGGAAGGAAGGCCTACTCTTGCACGAATTTCGTGCATCGGGCCTCAGTAATATATAAGGTACAATAGTATAGGAAGCTGCATGGATGTTTTTCAAGGACAAGTAAGTGTATCAGGTGAAAAAAGGGATGTGGTAGACAGCTTAGTGTCATAGTCTAATTTCCTACTATTTCAGAATTCCTTCTTACTTGGGGAAATTATCAATCTTTTAAATTTTGCTATCGTACCACAAAAGTTCATAATACCAGATCATTTTTTCCCTGCTTTTAGGGCATAGGCAAGTGATTGAGGCTTTAACTATCATATTCACCCTCATCTGGCTTGGAATTAGAGACTAATGATCCAAAGCAATGAGCGTGATGCTCTAGTGACCGAGAGAAAATGGCTACAGTATGATAAGTGGCAGCCGTACTTGGTATTGCAACTATAACCTCTAATGTTCAGTGGTGGTGTTAGTGGCATATTCAGTGGACGTCTCTATGACACAACAGGGCATATGTCTAGCTGCATGCCCTGAATTTAATTCCCTTGGAGATTCTGTGAACTCTTCAATATCCTTTTAATAAATTCAATTTCTGTTGCTTATAATTAAGACCCTTATTAAAACTGAAGAGAAGGGGATTCCAGGCAGAGGGAATAGCATAAGCAAAGTTAACTAGAGACCAGTTAGTTTAGTGATTAAGAAAGGAGGCTTTGAAGCTAGACAGATCTGAATTGGAATCAAGGTTCTACATTTTACTAGCTATAAGACCTTGCTCGGTATACTTAAACTCTCAAATTTCTGCTTAGTAAAGTGGGGAGACTAATACATATTTCTTATTAGGTTCTTTGAGAATTAAAAAAGGTCATGATAATTCATTTAAAGCGCTGAGTATCTGACCCAGATGACTGCCTTATTAGTAACAATAAGCATGATATTTGTGGGAAATAAAAGCAGTTTGTGCTAGAATTAGAGCATAAGGAGATGGTAGGAAATTATTACAGAGACAGATTATGAAGACATTTTAAATCATATTAAGATTGATTTAAGCATTTTGGGCTGGAATTATTTATGTGGTTAAATAGGAGAATTATATTGAAGTATGATTACATTAAATTATTAACTAGGAGAATGATATGACTAGGCTTTACACTGTATATATATATTCTCCACAGCTAAATTTTTATAGTCGACCTGACCACTGCCCTTGTACACGTGCAGCATGTTATTGTTGAGCCCTGATACCATACAAACTAAAGCTATTTCTTTTTAATAAATACAAATCCTCCCAATTGTGTATATCATCTGCCAATATATTTTGCAAATATATTTGAAGTAGCTGAATCTACACTTAAAATAATAGTTTCTCCTTTGTCTGATCTTTGCATAATGAGGGAAGTTTATAAAATGGGGAAAGGGAATACATCCTCATTACATTTGCAAATCTGAGATTCTTCTATGACTTTCATAAAATCAAATGTCACCTGCTACGCTTTAAAACATATTGACTTGCATCAGCATGTTGAGCTAGAGTCCCTATTAAGTTAAAGATGAAAGGTTTTACTGTCAAGAACAATCGATACTACCATTTTGCAGTGTGTGGTATTTCTTGCCAAATGCTAATAAGCATTACAGTCTCTGTTAGACCAATCCTGCTGGCGCTGACCAGACAACCTCATAGTTACTGTTCAGTTCTGCTTAACATGTATCATGGTTGTCTACCTATTTACTTTCAACTAATTTCCACTATTATCTCCTCTCCCTAGCTCCACTCCACAACCATATCTACCTCTGAGAAACACTCTTTGATCTAATTTTGATTTTCACAGTAGCTACTGAAATCAAACCTGAGTCACTGTAATTCAGAATGAGTGCTGAAAAGGACAATGTATGGGCTTGCTGGGGGTGGCTAGAGAAGGCAATAGAAACAGAAGCCTAAATGTGCTCCGTACCACTGACTGCTTTATTTCATTCCCATCTGCTTTGGCAATGCAGCTCAGTTTAGTCAAAAGAAAAAAGAACACAGACTTTTAAGTCAGACAGAGCTGGGTTTCAATTCTAGGTCAATACTCAAGAATCCTATTAGGTTGGTACTATTATACTCAAGTTACATATGATGGTATAGAAGTCCGGGGAGATTATGTGACTTGCACTGTGTATGTGCATGTTGTATTTGGCAGGCTCTCAAAAATATCAATGTGTAACCAACATAAAATTGAGTGGTCATGTCTTTCTATAGGCCAGTCTTATTTTCACTCTACTGGGTCATTTGTGGCTATGGCCTGATACCTTCAAAAGATCCCAGAAAAGTACACAGCTGCCAGAACTGGACAATGGCTGTTTCAGGGATTCCTTGGAGTTCTGTCTTTGCATTTGCTTTTTGAAAACAGCTTCCATTTAGTCCAGTTCTGAGCGATACCATTACTGTTGTGTCTGCAACATGTCACAGGATAATTCTGGCCATTCTAACCTGGGCCACTCTGACAAGGTAAGATGTGGTCAAGCACATTACTATTACTCTATACCTTAGAACTACCTGTTAGAAAGGTTGACTTGTTACAATGGGCAAATCTTCCTGAATACCAATGTGTTGCCAGTCTACAGACGCTGTCAAGAAACCTGGTAAATTTATTAATCTAGAATTGACAAAGTTTTCTCTGCTATTTTTCAAACACTGTGAGTAGGTAATAAAAACTATTAATAATAATGATAGCTAACTTTGAGTATTTACTATGTGCTGATTATTAATCTGTGCTGGTTATTAAACACTTTGGAATTGTTTTAAATGCATTAATAATTTAACCCTCTCTCAATAACACTATAGTTCATTATTGCTTTGATTTGAAAGTTATAACCCTTTCTTCACAAATTTCAGAGAACAGAGATCACCGTATGAAATAGATGTCAGTTTCCTGAAGATCAAAGCCATACTTTAGCCCAGCACCTAAGCCTTTTTTGGCAATGTCTGAGCTAGGCAGATGGACACCTTGATTTCTCTCATCACAGAATTGAAAATACTAAATGCCTGGCTTGGTTTCAGACTGCTTTGGGCTTTCAGAGACCACTTGAACCCAAGAAAAATCATGCTTGTGCTGGAACAAACACAAGAAAAATAGTCACAAGTTCAGTTCTGCCAAGGAGTACCAAATCTCAAGAAAAGCATCATATGGAGTCTGAGATCTCTATTTAAAATAGATTTATGTTCTTTTTGGTGACATGACAAATAATTTAAATGTAAAATTTTCCCCATTTAGATCTGTCATGTACTTGACTTTAGAACCTACACCTGTTTTCATAACAAATAAGTGACCTAATTTACTGCTGTGAGAAATGAAGCAATGTATGCAGTAATAAAATTTTAAATTCAGTCAGTGGTTAAAAAGCTTTGTGGTATAGATTTTTTTCCTATAACAATTAGGAGACACTTCATATAGTAGCTTGAACAGAGTAAGCACTCAGATTTTGATCATTTAAATTACAGTAATAGTACCAAAAGTACTACTTTCAACTTCATTTGAAAAAGTGTTCCATTTCACAGTGCTAAGTATTTGAAATTTATTAAACAGCAATTGCAAAGCAATACATTCATATAGAATTACCTCAATGGTAGGAAGGGAGATAAGTATTGATGTAAAAAAAAATTCTGTAGTTACCACTAAAATGTTAACTTTAGTTGTATCTGGGTTCATTTTGTCTTTATATTTCTTTATATTTTCTAAAATAAACATATATTATTTTTGAAATCATAAAAAAGATTAAGTGGAACCCATTCTAAAGAGATCAACTAAAAGTAATACTAAAGATCTACAAAAGCATAAGTGATTTATTTTATGAGTTTAATATGAGATAAGGATTATTTTATTTTCAAAGTAGTACAGGAAGAAAAATAATACTTTAGGATCCCAAATCTTTGGAAAATATCAATACAAATTTGTTAACTACAAAACAACATAAAAATATTTTTGCATAAAGAAGCTCCTTAAAAATGCATGTTCACTTCTTTGTTGTGTTTAATCAAAAACTATCTTGTTCACATTACAATGTAAGCGACATAAACCATGTAATCAGGAAAAAATACCAGAAAACAGTTTGAATTCTATAAAGCCTTTGTGTTGAGAAAAGCCCACCATAATTTACACATATATAACTTACCAAAAACCTTGGGAGACTGGAAGTAGCAGGCTTCATGTTATAGTCAGAGAAACTAAATTACCGAGCCTTTAAAAAATGTGCTCAAGAACTCACAAAGTGAATGGAAATAAAAACTGATACACAGTTCTTCTGATTGCTGTCCACTGATTAGTTTGGGCCATTCAACTCAGCCTTCATGGACAAGTTTAAGCAACAAATTAACTCAAAAACTAAAACCAGTTCAACAGGATAGGTTTGCAGGCAACATACCAACAATTCAGTATAATAATACCCAACAGCTAGATTGCTTTGTGTTTTTGATACACTTTATAACTATTCATTAACTCACACAACATCAGTGGATGGTGGGGCTATACTTATTGTTAATGCAGTTCATATAGAACAGATAAATCAAAAGACAAGGTAGGATTATAATGAATATGAAGTCAAATGAGAAGTCTATGGCAGAAAAAGCCCAATGCGAAACTTCTTCTAATTAAGCAAGCCTCAATAAACAATAAATACATTGGAATATCAATCATCTCCTCTTATCCCCTATTATTCCCATTAACTCTTCTTCCCTAACTACTATTACATACCTATAAATGATAGGACTGAAGAGAATCTAAAAGGTACTCAATTCATCCAACTTCCTTCAGAGAGGCCAACATCTAAACTTTCCCTAGAATATTTTTGAAGGAATTTCACCTTTAAAGACCATTTCCAAAATTAAAATGGTCACAGAGAATACAATTTTCTCCTTACAGTTAACTGCTACTCCTAACCTCTTCTTTTTGCTCACACGCATTAAGTAAAAGCACTAGATTTTTTAAAATAAATCATTAAAATATAGTAAGATCCCTGGTAATATGACAGTTTCTAGGAAGCATGCAAGTCAAACAAAAGTTTCCAAAGCCAGTCTAAAACTTAATAAAGGTTATTTACCATTCAACCTAGCCACGTTGAAAACATTCCTACTCCTTATCATTTTCCCTGTGACTAATCAGAATACATTCCTTTTTCTAACTGAATAAATTTCCTTTCCCTCAGAGCTTAGCTGTCTCCCTGGCAAGGATATCATATAGAGCTGCTGGTATATTACCAGAATAAAAGCAATCCCATCTGATCTAATTGCAAAACATACAGACAGACTGAAACCAAACTTTTGAGAGCTCTATAATCTTTAAAGGAACATCTAATCAAAGACCTTCTATTAGCTGAGCTGACAGCACAGCCAAGGGTTCGGCAAGCCTGGGGGAGGGCCGCCAAAGGATGGAAAAAAAAAAGACAAAGAGAATAAGCTGGGTCTAGGTGGATCTTCCTATGCCTGGCTGAGGCCACAGGGAGAGATCCAGACGGCAAGCTGAGCCTTTATGTTATAGTCAGAGGTAAACAAGGTATTGGTCACCATAGTTACAATGTTCTTGTGAGGTTCACTTGTTTTGGCAGCACTTGCTGCACCTCCCAAAGCCCATTAGCTACCCAGGAAGGATCTAGGGAGTGTCATAAGGTCAAGCTTAGTTAAGAGGGCTGTGCTCTCTAAGCTCAGACTTGTTTTCGGCTTTGCCAGCAGGTCAGTCTGAAGCTTAACCCAATAACCGCTCCCTACATTAGCAAAAGCTATGAACCATGACATAAATTCAAAATTTGCACAATTTAAACAAGAACTATTTTAATAAGCTATTTTAATTAATTTTTAAGTGCATACTTTAAATTTCCTAGACAGAATTAAATGGATAAAGAACCAGTTCTGCTTTCATTCTCTTCTAGATCCCAGTTAAACCTTCCCAAAGGTACCAAATCTTAGATGTCATCCCTACCATATGTTTAAGATTTGTCAAGCCTCAGGAAAGTTTCCTTTCTTCGGTATTGTCTTCAGCAATCTCCTCTCTTCAGAATCACAACTCACTGAGACTAAACAACTATCTCTGATGCAAATCAAAATTGCTAAATCAATGACAGAAATTATAATTAAGTGGCTCTAGGTAATACCAACTAACTTGATGTCATAATTTAAATAAATGCTTACCAACCTTATCACAACTTTTTTTCTATTTTTATTTCTTTTTATGATTCTGAAATTAAAATTAGAAATATTCAATGGAAATTTCAGAAAAACACAAAGAATGTAATTAAAATGACCCATAATCTCATTATTTAGCTTTAGCCACTATGATATATTAGTATATTGCTACTAAACATAATGTAATTATTTTAATGCTTGCATAATAGTTCATAGATTACTATAATTTCATTACCGTAGAAATGTAGAGTAGAAGAATTCCTGTATCAAAAATCTTTACTGAAAGAAACCCAGCATAGAAACCAGATGAGAATGGAGCTGATTAAAGTGTGGGTGGTGATTTGGGGTGGGAGGGCCCAGAAGTAGAAACACTACTTGGCCTCCACAGTTCCTACACTGCCTCCCAAACACATCTAAGGAACCATAGGACTCAAAATAATACACTTTACTAGTAAAAACCACAAATCTAGTCTAACTCTCTCATTTTACAGATGTAATTACTTGCCCAAGATCTGAACTGGTGAAAGACCTGAGAAATAACTTACAGAAAAGTGATCAGCTTTTCCAATTTAGCTACTCTTTGTACAAAAGTCAGCAGGTGTTTGTCTATTGCTGTTCTTCCTTTCCTTTAACTGAGAAAAATAGAAGGGACAAAGTTATGTAACAAAATATAAATAAATAATGTAATTTGCTAGATTTCAAGGAACTCCATTTGCCATAAGTAGTAAAGGGGAAAGGAAGAAAAAAAAGTTCATTTCTAAACTATAAGGGAAGAGGCCAGGAGATTACATTATCTTCCCAGAATACACTGCAGCCCTGACTGGTTTGGCTCAGTGGATAGAGCATCAGCCTGCGGACTGAGAGGTCCCAGGTTCGATTCCGGTCAAGGGCATGTACCTGGGTTGCGGGCACATCCCCAGTAGGAGGTGTGCGGGGGCAGCTGATTGATGTTTCTCTCTCATCAATGTTTCTAACTCTCTATCCCTCTCCCTTCCTCTCTATAAAATATCAATAAAATGTTTTTAAAAAAAAAAGAATACACTGCAACTGAAGTATAGCTACAAACCATTCCTTCTTTTTTACTCATTTAATCATCAAATATTTATTGAGAATCTATTCTATACTGAACACTGGGAATACAATTGAGAACAAAACAAACAGAAGTCCCTGCCCTCAAGAACTTTATAAACCTGACTAGAGGCCCAGTGCATGAATTCCTGCACGGGTGGAGTCCCTCGGCCTGGTCGGCGATTAGAGCCTGTCTCGCTCAGTCCCAATTGGGTTGATTGGAGCTGGGAGGTTGGCTGGCAAGGGGGAGGGACCACAGGAGGTTGACCGGCTGGCTGGGGGGTAGGGACCACAGGAGAATGATTGGCCGCAGAAGGTTGGCTGTGGGAGCACACTGACCACCAGGGGGCAGCTCCTGCTTCTGCCACCTAGTGGTCATTGTGCATCATAGCAACCGGTTGACTGGTCATTTGGCCAACTGGTCATAACAGTCGCTTAGGCTTATATATATATATATATAGTTAGGTTTAAGCAACCTACTTTATATTTCTCAATCTGAGTATTTACCACCCATAAAGTAAGGATAAAAATATTTACTGCATTAATAATTAAATAACATGATGTGTATAAAAAAAAAAAATCCTGGTAAGTAACTGGGCATGTAATATGTGCCCAATTAATATTAATTACCTTTCCTGATAAAGTGTTAAATATTAAATTAGAAATGAGAGGTGAGAAAGTAGGTCTCTTCGCCACTGACACACTGATTTGAGGAATTACAACTAAAAAAATGTTAAGATAATTCCAAAGAGATTCCTACACTAGGAGAGAGGTAAATCATATTTCAATCTGAAGAAGTGAGATTTACATGAGCCCTCTCAATAAAGTTCTGTAGTTCACTTTTGTTATCTACATCACCATTTACTTTCAATGAATACTGGGCTCCTTCCATAACACTCAGCCCCACATAGTACCTAAGAAATAAAATGTAAAGTAAGCAATCCTCTTTTCCAAATACCATTTTCCATCCTATAAATATGGGTAAGCTAAACCAGTCACAGATTTACATTCAACAAGATAAACTTAAAAGACAACAGTTTGAAATACAAAATATCAAATGTGAAACCCACAAAAAACCTGTAAACATTTTGTCAATATTCACTAATAAAAATACCAACTGAAAACAGAAGCTTAGCCTTTATTCATTCAAGTAATACTCAGAAATTAACAAAATATGGATGGCAAAGTCTTGAAGAGTCTAAGAGCACCTTATAAACTATAAAACACCGCATACTTATTCATTATTAGAAGCACTTTGTTCACTATTAACTCCAATAAAATCTCTACAGGGGACATTTTGTCATTCAAAAGAGCAAACATTTGTTTCTCAACCAAATTAAACCCTTTATACTGGTATATAGCCCCAATCCACCTACTCCGCCAAAACCAGTTTATATTATTCATAAATAGAAAAAAATTGCTACTTATTCAAAGTATTTGATTTTTTTTTAATTGAGACATAACTTCTGTTATGACAGTTTTTTCTGTATTGTTCCTCAGGAGAATGGATTGGGGGGAAAGGGATGGGAAGCTGGGCAATAAAGAAGACCCAAGAGCACAACCAAAACTTTTCTCTCATTTTTTTCTAGTTCCTTTTTTCAAAAAGGGATAATTAATTCCATGTTTTATATACCATATAAATGATGACATTTTCTTATCAAGTGGGCTTAATAATATAAATTAAATAGACTAAAAACAAATTCAAAGGAAGAAAGTCAAAGTCACAGAGAAAGACAGGTTTTGTTCTGAATGCAAAGTGTTCAACTCTGTGCACCCCGTTACCAGGACATCTTCAAGGACCTTTTGTTCCTCTAGAAAGATTTCTTAGAAGAATTGAGCTTTGAGAAGGCACTGAAGAAGGACAAAGTGGTAAATTGTTAAATAGAGAGGATAATTTGGTTCCTTAAAGAGCATGAAAGAATGGATGAGGCTAAGGATAAGAAATAAGAGTGAGAAGAACATATCGGAGTTTAAAGTTAAAAAAAAATTAGCAAGGGGAATAAATGAGTTTTTTTAATGAAGAAAAAGTAATAGGAAAAGATATCGCCTAACAATAATAGTGATCTGTGGAACAGTGACATTACCAGAGGGATTATTTTGACACAAATTTATCACATGTACTTAGATACATCTAAGAAGATAATTATTTTGAGTGGACTTTTACAGTGATCCAAACACATATGTATTCGACATAATCTTTATTTTTTGTCACAATTTTTGAAAATCTCCCTTTAAAGTTACCAGTACAATTAGGGTAATTGTTTCTACTGAAAAACAGATAAACCATAATGTGTTCTTGAAAAAAGACGAAGGGACCACAGAAGAGGTGTCCGTAACATGATCTCAACATTAGTAACAAAGGTTTTCATAGCATATCTAAAAAAAAAAAAAAAAAAATCAAGATCAAGGCAAATAAACATAAACTAAAGCTATTTATAACTAATAATATCATCTAACACTGTTTTTCAGCCAAACATAATCTTGTATTTCTATTCTCTTCTGATCTATTAAGTGCCCTACAGCAGTAATCTCTCTACCCATAATTTACCCATCAGTAAAAACAGCACTGTGATACTTTCCTTCCATTCTTTTTATAAGGGTGCCAGGACGTCTGGAAGTTAATATATACATGTTTAGAAATGCTGAGATGAAAGTAATGCACACTTTAATTTTATGGGTCTTTAAAAAAATTGAGATAAAAAGACCTAGCCAGATTATATCAACGTGTAAATTTTCAACTAGCCAGAAGGCTTCCTGGGGACATAATTCAGAAGAATTGAAACTAATGTTCTGGAGTTTAACTATTATGTTCCAGAAACTAATCAGACTAAGGAATTTCTACAGAAAGCTAGGTATTTAGCCTAGAAATAAGATACAGTGAATTTGAGATGTCTTGGGCCTGGCCCTAAAATGACTACAATCAAATTTTTCTCTGTCACAGACCATATTAGAATCAAATCAAGGGAAGAATTAGAGCTATAATTTAAAATCACAGTTGTAAAACAGAAAACTTGAGGTGAATGAATAGTGCACAATGGAGTAAAGGGAATACATGCCAGAGAACAGATTTTTTTTTTTTTTTCAGATTAGTATCCAAGAACCAATATTTTTAGCAAAATGCTTTCCTTCTCTTCTCTACTATGTGGCTCCTCCTTTTTTTATTTTTTTATCCTCACCCAAGGATATGTGTTGTGTTGGTTTTTGTTGTTTTAGTGTTTGTTTGTTGTTGGTTTTTGTTGTGTTGAGAGAGAAAGAGAGAATGAAACATTGATGTGAGAAACATCAATCAGGTGCGTATGTGCCCTAACCGGGGATCAAACACAAAAACCTAGGAATTGAAACCACAAACTTTTTTGTGTACAAGATGACACTGTAGCTACTTCTTTAAATGTCAATAATACAGATTCTGGAACCAGAACAACTTGGTTTGAATCCAGGCTCTGCCACAGCTAGGCTTCCCTTAGCGTCAGATTCCTTATCTACAAAATGAGGATAATAATAACTTGATTACACCTAATTGTTGTGAAGATTAAGAAATCACGTATGTGAAGCATTTAGAACATTGCCTGGAACATAGTGAGTACTATATGTGTTTGCAATTACAATAACAGTGGTCCACAATCCCTCAGACCTGATGCTAAATAGCAGAAGCTCCAAAAACCAAAGTTTTTCTGTAACTCATTTGGCACCAAAACCTGAGCTGAAAAAAAATTCAAGGCTATTTATAGTTTTTATTTATCCTACTTGGTGTGAATATATATGCATTTTGCTGCAAATATTTTAATGTGCTTGATTATAGGATACTGCCCCAGACTTCACTGGGCTGTATTTATTAACTTCCTAAAAGCTAAAAAATTCTAAATTTTGAAATACATCCAGCCCCACAGGTTTTGGACCTACATTACCTTTGGAATCTGAATAATTTCTATTTCCTTAAAATGAATGGCATACTTTAAAATAACTATAAGCAAATAAGATTCTGAACTTAGCAGTAGAGAGTTTTAGGATGAAGAAAACATTCCCCAGTACAGTCAGGTGCATTCCCAGAATGTTCCTTTCAAATAAAATCCACTTGTAATAATTTATGTACGTGTCATAGTAATAAGATTTTTCAAACTCTAACCAAGGGCTATTCTCTTAATTTAGATCACAAGTAAATGATTAAGAATCTTTGGGGGGGGGGGGGGCATTAATCCTGCATACCACATCGTTACAGAACTTCAGAGCTGGAAGAGACCCTTGAGAACTAATCTAAACTATTATTCCTTTCCTTCCAAACTGTTTAACATCCATAAATTTATTCTCCCCTGTGAGGTAAGAATAACCTGCTCTAACTTGTCCTTAGACTCTGTCTATAGGAACACCCTGTAGGTGAATATGAATAAACTGGGTGGGGTACACCGACAGACCTGGGATCTAAAAAGATGACTTGAACCTAGCATAATAAATCTTACATGTTTAGCAAATGCCTTAGCTTATACTTTAAAAAAACAACAAAAATTTCCAAGTCCAGAATAAATGAAGATTCATCTAGCACATGTTAAAAAAAAGAAAAAAAGAAAACTTAACTATCTTAATGGACTCAATGAGTCAACAACATAGTGCGGCTGCCAAAAAAGTTACTCTTGATTAGGATAACTACATCAACAGTAGTATAGCATCCAGAAAGAACGAGGTAACTGCCCTCTCTGCTACTGCTAGTTAGAACACATCTGGAGTACTATGTTCAGTTCTGTGTTCCACCTTGGGAGAGACACAGAAAGATTTTAAAAGTTCAGAAGTGGGGTGACCAGGATAGTGAGGGAATTTGAAACCATGTCACATAAAGAACAGTTGAGGGAGCTGAAGGTATTTAGTCCAGACTCAGAGGGAACATGATCACTGTCCCCAAATCCCTGAAGAACTGTCATGATACAGAGAGAGCAGACTTATTCTGTGTGGCTCCAAAGGGCAGAACCAGAACCAGTCTGTGTTAACCACAGGGAGAAATATTTCAGCTAAGTCTATGGAAGTATTTCCGGAAATGTAGAGCCCCATTAGGAGGTAGTGGTAATGTTCTATCGGGCCCTAAGGATCCATATTGTTTTTCTCCTGTAGTCCCGCATTCAATCTTGGCTGCCACAATCAGACAGAAAGTGCAAGGACCCTTTTTTATTTGCATCTGTGCTAGAACCTTGGCTGCAGACAGTAACTGCTCCAGCTCTGTCAAATAGATGCATTGAAGGCCCATAACCTTACAAGTCAAACATGTGTCATCACCTCAGTCTCTTACTGCTGTTGTAACTATTATTCTCTAGTATCACAAATTCTCCCTTCACCCTATTTTCAATGTCCTACCTAACCAACCAATCAGTCAAATGTTTAGCCAGGTCTGTGGGAGGAAAAGTGCCTACAATTAGTTTCAGTTTGTGATCAGTGTCCCTGTAAATAAAAGAGTGACCAAACTGAGAGGCGGGCAGGACTTATTAATTCTAAGAGCAACCAAAAGATCCATCCTATCACATAATGTATTATCAAAGGCACTCAGTACTTAGAGGAGCATTAAAATAAAACACCCTGTACAACCATTTTCCCAAATGCCAGGGAATCCAAACAAGTTTGCAAGCCAAACCAGGTCTCTCAAATTCAGGTAGAAGTTTTCCTTGTGTCAGAGAGATGTGCTTACTGTTTGAAGTAAACTAGAACCCATGCTCAGATAAAAAGGCTGCACCTGATTATATCACTGTAAAGCTAAAACTGCTAATTTATATGGCCAGTCAGTTCAGCCGCTGAGAATCAGACACAGGCAATCCATAGTGAATTCACAGAAAAGTACAAACTACAGAAAATTTAAAACATAAGAGTTACCAAAGTTGGGCATCCTACTAAGACTTTTGTGACCCAAAGACCACCACAGACATAGGTGTATGTTAGTCCTTGAAAAGCCTTGAACAGTTCATATGGCAAATATAATCAGTCTTGCTTTACTTCATCTAAAATTTATTTGGAGTCTATAAAACTCCAGCTAAAGTATTAGAGAACATAATATATATAATGAACTAAACAAGAACACATTCTTCTCTGTGCTTTTTATAAAGTGTCTATAATAAGAGACTAATTAAGTTATGATACATTTCTACAACACAAAAGGCAATTGTTAAAAATAAATAAATAAGGTAGACCTCAGTACTAACATGGGTGGGGTTGGGGGAGAGCCCATGATACATAGTTAAGTGAATAAGCAAGTTGCAAAACAATATATACAGAATTATTTCATTTAAAGTTTTTAAAAACTATTTTATATGAACTTATACACAGAATTTTTTTAATTTTTAAAAATATATATATTTTTTTATTTTAGAGAGGAAGGGAGAGGGAGAATGACTTAGAAACATCCATGATAAGAGAGACTCATCGATTGGCTGCCTCCTGCACACCTCCCACTGGGGATGGAGCCCACAATCTGAGCAGGTGTCCTGACGGGGTATTGAACTATGACCTCCTGGTTCATAGGTCGATGCTCAACCATTGAGCAATGCCAGCCAAGCTACACACAAGATTTTTTAAAAACCCGGTGTGTAAGTTCATATATGGCCAGAAAAATGTCTGAAAAGAGATCAAACTATTAACAGTAGTAATCTCTAGGGACTGACTGGAACCTGGAGGCAATAAAGGAATGACTTTCACTTGGTCCTTTGAGGACCTCCGATTATTTGTAATATTTTTTGCAAGTATTGGTTACATTATGATTTAAAAATAACAACACAAAAATAATGAAAGTAAAATAACATCAATTACACAGACTTATTTATCATATACTGACCCTTCAAAATAAGTGATCTTGCTACTTACATGCTACTGCGTGCTTCAAATTTCAGAAAATCTAATTCATTCTCTATTATACCTTACTAAAACAAATAAAAATCACCACAAATCCCTACTAGGTTTCTCAAATGTTTCATAATACATACACACACACACACACACACACGGCCTCATCATAAGGATAACTAACACACACGTTATTACCGTCCTTAACTCTGCACCAGGAACTGCTCTAAGCACTATAAATGTATTAACTTATTTACTCTTCTCAGCAATCCTATGAAGAGTAAAGTACTGTACTATTATTTTCCTTTCACAGGTTAGGATTCAAACCTAAGAATAGGCTCCCCAGAATTCATACTCTCAACCACTTGCTTCCTGTTTCTCAATATGTCAATCTCTCCAAACGAAGGCCAAAAAAAGATTATATTCCAGGTGGTTAATACACTTCTGAAGCTAGGAGAGATGCAATCTTGGCTTCTTATGAGTGAATAATCTGCAATGCCAAGCTTGAACTCAAGATTCAAGACTGTATTAAGACTAATAATCATGTGAGAAACTCCACAAATTCAATTACAGTCCAAAGTCCATACCTGACTCCGCAGTCAATCACTGAGCCTAAGAATTAGGTCAGAGATCCATTAATGTCAAGTACATCTAGGGCTAGGCAAACGGTTTGGACAAGGTGGATGTTATTTGTTTAGTTCCCAGCCCATTTTAGATTTTTTTTAAAAAGGGAGAGAATAAAAGTAGTCTCTGACTTTGCTTGAAGACTTCAACCAGCAGGAAGAGCCTTATTTTCCATGCGGACTCAAACAGAAATCAGCATTTATCAGCAAATTTAACATTCTAGCTTAAGGGAAAGGGAAAAAAGGACATCTCTGCTTAAATTGTATATTTGTCCAGACATACTGACCTTGTATCTGAGGGAGAGAAAAATGGTGCAAGGAAGGGATTTAACCTAATTTATAAATGTGCTCAACCTAGATACACACCTGTCCCAAATGACCTCCTGAATCCACTTGTTTCGGTCGGGGATTCAGGGGGGGTTCACAATCTCTCTCTCTTTTTCTTTTGGCCTCAAGTGGACTGTACTACTATTTGTAAACAAAATGCTCCGGGTGCCCCTTCCACATGTCACACGCACATCTGATATTTATATAAACAAGGAGAAATGAACAAGAAACTGGAGCTTCGGGAGGAACCCCTTATACTCAGCTTTTGACTCATTGGTTGACGGAGGTATTGTACTGGCTTTCGAACTTCCCCAAATGACCCAGGCGGAGAGGTAGGATGGGCGAACCAAACCCAAAAGTTTGTGCCCATTCGGGGTCTGACAAAGGCCAGAGAGCCCCGTTTGGAAGGAGGTGCGATGCCTCCCACCCAGCCCAGGGGGACAAAAGACTTTCCAGGCTGGGGGGTGGGAAGCAGGCTAGCTGGAGCCTGCCCCCCGCCCTTGGGAGTCCAGAGCTGGGGAGCCTCTGGGACAAGCAATGGTCCATTCCAGCCAACAGCCCATCCTAGACCCAGCGGCTGGGGTAGGGATCCGCAGCCGCTGAGTTGGTCGGGCCCGGCGAGGTAGCGCTGGGACTCACCTGGGGGAGGGGGAGGCGGCGAGGAGGCCTCGGTGGCAGGTGGGGTGGGCGGAACGCTGCTCCGGGGGACGACGGGCGTCGGGGTCGGTGGAGTAGTGGGCGCCGGAACGGTAGTCGCCACAGGGGTAGTCGGCGCCGGGCCAGTGGTCGCCGAGAGGGTGGTGGGCGCGGGTCTGGTCGTCGCCCGAGGGGTGGTCGCGGTGCTTTCCACCGCCACAGGGGCGGTCGACGAGGGGCCGAGTGGCGCCTGAGAGGTGGTCAGAGCGGGTCCGGCCGTCGCCCGAAGAGGGGTGGTCTCCGGGGACCCGGCTGAAGAGGACGCCGTCAGGGGTTGGTGGACGGTAGCGCGCGGGGGTCCGGTCCTCGAGGTCTGGGCCGTGGTAGCCGTCGCCTTAGAGAAGGGGTGAGTGGGCTCGCCTTCCAACCCCGGGCTCGGCGACGCGTCCACCTGCCCCGCGGCCCCGCTGCCACCGGTGACATTCCCCGCCGCGGTTACTGAGGCGGCGGCGGCGGCGGCGGCGGCGCAGCACAACAGGGCGAGGCCGCCCAGGCTCGGCAGGCTCCTCATGGCGCGCTTGACTTCGCCATTCATTCATTCAGTCATTCGGCCGGTCAGTCATCTTCTCCTCCCGGCACTCGGATCAGGGAAGCCGCCGCAGCCGCCAGCGCCAACGCCACCCGGCACACCATCGCCACCTCCTTCTGACAGGCGGCCGGCCCCGCGGGCGGGCCCCAGCGCGGAGGGAGCGACCCGGCCGAGCGCGGACAGCCCGCCCTCTCCGATTGGCAGCCCCGCCCGACCAATGGGAGGCCACGCTATCCCACGTGACACATCCGCTCCCCAGCCTCTTTGTAGCTTCACAGGCCAATCAGAGGGCGTCAAGAGGAGGGGGTGGTGCTAAGGCTAGAGGAGGGTGGCGCGAGCCCCGTTCCAGCGGATTCGGCTCTCGGCAGCGCGGCTTTGTCTGCCCTAGGAGCGGGGCGCGGGCCTCGGGCACCGGGCGCCGCGGAGCAGACAAAGGACGCGCCCCGCGCGGCAGGCGCCGGGCCAAGTCGTCTGCTCCATTGGGCGGCGAGCGCGACCTGGGGCGGGGATTCGGCTCTCGGGAGCATCCCGCCCTCTCTAACAATGGGGCGCCGCGCCGCACCCGCGTGGGGACTGGGCTGGAACCCCGGCGATGGGCGAGAGCGACAGCAACAAGGATGTAGAGTTCAGCATTGCCTCTGCTGCCCAAGAGGGCCTGGCCTCGGCCCTGCGAAGTCTGCGCTGCCATTCCCATTTCAGAGATGGGGAAACTGAGGCCCTTGTTGAGGGCCTTATTGAACTAAGACCCACGCCCTCCCCAGGCACCTGCTGTGGGCCAAGCTCTGTGCCATGCAGGACAGGGCATCTAGAGCTCCCTGCATTGGGGAAACGGATTCACACGCACTCTCCCCAAAACCCCGGGGAAAATAGGACCGGAACGGGTGAAACCTCAGCTCCTTGTCTCTTGCTGAGTGGTTTTGTGCCCAGAGCGCAGTTTTCTCGCCTCTAAACTGAAGATGTTAACCCCACTTCACCCCACCCTCCACACAGAAAGCTGCTGTAAGAATTATGTTCGGAGAGGGCTTACCCCAGTGCCTGGCCCCCAGTCAACCCTTCTTAATGCTAACTCCTCTCAGTGTACTGGGCTAAGACAAGCCCCTCGCCACAGCCCCGTTGTGTCCCGAGAGCCACCAGCCTAAGGCAGGGATTGGGGTGGGTCTGATAGCAGAGTTTGACCCTGGGTGACACTAAAACCCTGAATGAGGTTGGAATTCTGGCACGCAGCCTCGCACCATCCGCCCAGGATCCAGAGCTTTCTCAGGCGCTGCAGCCTCCGCTCAGCAGCTTTCAGAGGGAGCCAGGCGGGGCGGGTTTGTCATCTGACTGGGCTTAATCCCAGCCCCACCGCCAACCCATTCCTGGCCCCGCTAGGTGATGCTTGCCTTTGTGCATGGCTCCGCATTAGTCACTGGCCTCCAACCAGAAGGGCAGGGTGAGATTTGCGTGTGAACCTGCATATATGTTAATGAAAAAATGAATTTATTTACCTGCAAGAGTAGTTGGTGGGTGGGAAGAGGATATGTACATACTTGTGTATGAAAACATGAACATCCTTGTGAGTCTATGTGTATGAATATTATATGTATTTGTGTGAGCTTATGATATGGGAGCCATTATCTATTTGTGTATGTTGTATACTAGTATGTGTTTTATGTGTACTTTCTGTGTTTCATTTGTGAGTATGAGTGTGTTTTGGTAGGTCTGTTTGTGTATGTAAGGAGGAGGGCAAGATGAAGGAGGTGGGTGTGGGTATTCTGGTTTCAGCAGTATTTAGCAAACACAAGATTGTTTTTACCTCTCTCAGGACAAACACATCAGGCCCCTCCCAATATTCTCTAGCTGATTCTTCCTCTTCCTCAAACCTCAACCAAAGCACCATATCTGTGGTTCTCTGAGAATTAGTCTCTCCATCCCCATTTTCCCACTGTCCTTTGTTTATTCATTGATACAACCCTGGTCTATCAATCTATCTCTCCCCTGCCTCTTCCTGAAAGGATTAAGGATGGTTTTCAAAAACACACAGGATAAATGGAACTTCTCACACGGCTTTATTGCTTCTTGCAGGCATGCATCTGCCTACTACTAAAACGACTAGAACTTGCGACTTATGTCTGTCTCTATTATTAGGTTACTCTCTCTGTTCTCAGTCTAGCAGGGGTAATACATATATGTGAGTGTTAATCCATGCTGGTTAAACTGAATTAAACTGAAAAGTAATCCAGTGTGCTATGGGAAGAGCTGGGTCAGACAGATCTGGGTCATGACTCTGCCAGCTGTGCAACCTTAGAAGAAACTTTGCACCTCTTTGCACCTCTCAGTTTCCTCATCTATAAAATGGGACCAATAAATTCTGTCTTGCTTAGCTGAGCGAAGGATGGTAGAGAATGTTTTTATAGATCTTGGCACATGGAAGATGCTAGATCCGTGTAGGTTCGTCTTTCATGTATACCAGTGCTGGCTGAAGAACCACAGCAGAATCTCTGTCCCATAACTTCCCCATCAGGAGACGTGGCTTGACAGTTGCCCTACCAGGTAGTCCCAAGCGATAGCTGAAAATGCTGGGTTGACCTTCAGCTGTGCTACATCCAAGATTCTCTGGTAGAAGGAGAGAATTGCTGATGCAGCTTCTTTGCCTGGAGAAAGACTAGAAGACCTTGCCGAAGTGATCCAGGCCAGCTCTGGGCCTCACACAGGGATCTTCCATGCTTCCACCATGGGTCAATTACTGTGTAATATGTGCAGAGATATTAAATTCTTTTGAAAGGCAACTTAAGTGTATTAATGTTATTCATTCAACATTTAATTCTTAAATTTCTTGCTCTGCCTTTAACTCTAAACCGCAAGATGATTTTTAACAAATTTCTTAGGGATAACATTTTACTCTGTTTTAAAATCAGAAACACCTTAAATATCCAACATCAGAAAAAAATTTTGTATCTTCAATTTAATCATATAAAGTCATTGTAAGAGTGGCTAAGAAGACCATATAGCAACTAGTAATACCAGATCATTGATCTCTTACTAGGTGCTAGACATTATACTAAGAGATACACATGAAATATTTTGTTGAATTCTAAGAAAAACCCCAGGAAGTAGATACTGTTATTATCCCTATTTCACATATAGGGCACAGAAAGGTTAAGCTACTTGCCCAAGCTCACTCAGTAAGGATGGCTGGCTCTAGTGGTTCCCTTAACAACTGTGCTATAAAGGAAAAATGCTTATGATACGATGTTAAGAAGAAAAGAGAAAGTAAAAATTATAGTTGGTGACTCTGTGTAACTAAATGTTGCCTGGCACTTCCTGTTGCTCCAGAATTGCAGCTAAGGTTCAGGGCTCTAAAGAGAGCTGTCAACCCACCCATAACACGTGGGCCCAGGACTTAATGAGGGGCCACAGAACAGCAGGGGTCAGGGAGGGCCTTGTCGGAGTCCATGAGCAGTCTGACCTTTCTCCTGTAAGGTAAAGGGCCCCATCTGATTCCTCTTTGTATGCCCAGCACCTAGAACCGTGTCAAATACACAGAAGTGGCTCAAGAATTGTTTATTGAACTAAATGGAATCGTATGATGGGACAGACACTGTTCCAGGAATTTTGCATTCGTAAAGCATTTATTCCCCAAAGGGAGGGCTATCACCGGTACTTAAAAGAAAAGGAAACTGAGCTTCTGAAAGGTTAAGGGATTTGCCCAAGATCTGCCCAACTTCAAAGCCCAGGCTCTTCTCTAGACCCCACAGTCTTTTCATGTGGCCACTGTGCAGCACATAGTAGGGGGCTGATGAACACATACTGAAAGAAAGTATCCATGCACACCAAATCTAGCTCTCCTGCTAGAGCAGAATGGAAGAAAAAAGAAGCTTTGGGAGTAAGAAAAGAAGGCATAATAATATAATAGATGTGGCTCAGCAAAATAACTTCATCTCCCAGATTCCAGTAAAACACGAAAACTTTGCCCCTTCTGGTTTCATTGAGACAGCAGTGCTGACATGGACTATTTCTAATCCCGCCGGAGCCCAGCCACATATCAGATGTGGCTAAATTTAAGGTTTGGCATCAACGTTAGGATTATTAGGGCCACTATTAACAGAGTCTGCCCGGAAAAGGACACTAACAGACAACTCACAGGGAAATACAAGTGGCTAAGAAGCATGAAATACCTGTACTATATATTAAACTTAAGTAATCAAAGATTTGCAGATTGAGACAATGAGTTATCATTGTTTAACCTATTGGTTTGGCAAACATTTAAAACAACTGGTAATACTTGTTGCTGGCAAGGGAGTGCCTCACGCTATTGATAGGAATGTAAAGCAATAGAACCTTCCCAGACTGGAAGACCTTGCTGAAGTGATCCAGGCCAGCTCTGTGCCTCACACAGGGATCATCCATGCTTCTGTGAGTCCTGAAAAATGTACTCTTTTGACTCACTTCCACTTTTAAGAATATATCCAAGGGAAATAAATAAGCAGATGTAAATAAAGGTTTATGTACAAAAATGTTCATCAAAATGTTACTGATAATAGTGAATATTAGAAAAAATCTAAACTGATAATAAGGGATAGGTTAAATACTTTGTGGCCTATGGACTCCCTAGGTTGGACTACGTCTATAAAAAATGATACCCATGAAGGGAACTCTTTTTGAAAAAATGGGTTACACTACACACCTCTTTGAATGATCAAAATCTGGACACACTGTACCCAAGGAGGGCCAGTATGTAGAGCAACAGGAACTCTTATTTATAACTTGTGGAAAGACCAGCTGAACAACCAGTCACTATGATGCACACTGACCACCAGGAGGCAGATGCTCAATGCAGGAGCTGCCCCCAGCCCACAGGTCCCAGGCCAGCCAAGGCAGGTGCCAGCGGGGGCCCCCCCACCCCGATTGCCCCACCAGTTGCTCTGCAGAGGAAGGCGTTCAGCGGCAGCAGCAGGGGGCAGGGCTGGCGAGCAGGTGGCGCCAGGCTGGCCAAAGCGGGTGCCAGCAGGGGCCCCTCAATCACCCCACCAATTGCCCCACAGGTCGGCCCTGATAGCTGGCCAGGCCTAGGGACCCTACCCATTCACAAATTTCATGCACCAGGCCTCTCTAGTCCTATATAATAAAAGGCTAATATGCAAATTGTCCCCTCAACTGGGAGTTCAACCAGGGGGTGGGGCCAGCCGGTCAACTGCCCATGGCCCCTCCCCCCCAGCCAGTCCAGCCCAATGGTGCCTCCCTCATCAGGGCAGGCGGGCTGGACCCCTCCTGTGCATGAATTCATGCACCAGGCCTCTAGTATTAAATAGAAGACCAAAAGAAAATACACCAAAATATTAACAATCTTGTCTCTGAATAACTGCATTTATGGGTATTTGCATGTTTTTTCCCTTCATACTTATTTGTTTGCATTTTCCAATTTTTTTTACAATGACTACATATTGTTTCAAGAATCAGGAATAACCAACAACAGAACTCTTAGGTCTGGAGGTAAGTCTGCCAACCACATAATTGATCTACCTCCATTGTATCTTTTTAAGATGATGAGGAAGAGAAAGCCTTAAGTCATAAATTCACATTAATCGCAAATAGCCTTCCCCAAACAATGAAGCTAAATATTAAAATCCTCCTTCAGAGACCTTCTGGTCTAAAAATAAGCTCAGAAAAGCATTTGCTGCAGTTCTTGGAGATCTGCTGCAGGATGTCATTCACGGTGGGCACCCAGTCAAACCCTTGCTTGTCATCAGTGTTGGCTGCAAATCGAAGAATTTTAACCATTGTGGGGAGGAATGGAGCCAGAGCTTCACAAACAACTCTCTCCCTTAGGTTGCTATAATTGTAATGAAGGGGATTTACTGACAGGTGCAAAAGACACGGAGGTTTCCCAACCATTATCAAAGCTTATCTCAGCTAAGCTTTGCAATCACTCTGGGGGGAAGGTAGTAATAACAATAATCGTGACTAACATTTACTGAGCACATGTTATATGCCAGGCACCAATGCTAAACAATTCACGCACATTATCCCCTTTACTTTTATAATATAAAGTAGAAGGAGTGATTGCCTCCACTTTATATGTTAACACACTGCCACTCAAATAAGTCCCATGATTTGCCCAAGATCACCAAACTAATAAATGAAAGAACTAGAATTCATAGACATTTATTTAGACCTCAAGTCCAGAGTAATGTCCACAACTGCTTACTGAGCTTCTGCAACTTTTTTTTAAATTCAATAAGACCAGTCTTCACTTGTGGTCTTATTTTTTCTTTTTCATGTTTTTATTGATTTCAGAGAGAGGAAGA
Source organism: Corynorhinus townsendii (assembly GCA_026230045.1). Taxonomy (NCBI): domain Eukaryota; kingdom Metazoa; phylum Chordata; class Mammalia; order Chiroptera; family Vespertilionidae; genus Corynorhinus; species Corynorhinus townsendii. The sequence continues at coordinate 162,858,127 of JAPDVU010000005.1, read as the reverse complement.
GGGAGTAAGGGATAGAAACATCAATGATGATAGAGAATCATTGATCAGCTGTCTCCTGCATGCCCCCCACTGGGGATCGAGCTGGCAACCCCGGGCATGTGCCCTGACCAGGAATCAAACTATGACCTCCTAGTTCAAGGATTGATGCTCAGCCACTGAGACACACCAGCCAAGCTGAACTTCTGCAACTTTGATTATTTTTATTGTTATGCTTATTAGGAGTTTAATAATAGAGTACTGTGTTCAATCGTGGTCTTTCTAGGTGTATAACCTTGGACAAGTCACTTTAGCTTTGTGTCTCTACTTTCTGTCTCCTCTGCATAATGAAGGTCATAATATCTATCTCATAGGACTCAAGGTCAAACAAAACAATGTATATAAAGTGTTGAGCCAAAGCCTGCCCCACAGTAAATGCTCAAAAGACATTGGGACATGTCTGATTTTCCTAAACCTCATCTTCTGATAAGGCCAGGAAAGTACTATGTCCTTGGGGTTCAGTGCCCAGAACTTCTAGATTCTCAGAGGAGCACCACCTCCCAACCTGCTTCCATGACTTTGCCCTCTTGAAGAGCCTCCTTCATTGAAGTGGGTACCTGTCATTGAAATGTGTACCCAGCTTCTAGGGCTGTGATAGGAATGGCCACTCGACTCCTCAAGTGCCCCTGAGAAATCCAGGCCTTTAGGACTAAGATGCTCTTTGTAGAACTGTTTTGAAGTAGCCATGCTGATTTCATGCTAGCTTCCTAGGGCTGGAGGGTATGGAAACCCAGTCCTAAAGGGGAAATTGTTTCTCTGGAAAAGACACAGAAAGAGGAAATATCAGAGCTGGGTTCAAACCTGTCCTTGTGCAGATGACAAACCAAGACACAAAGAAAAGGGCCTTGACAAGGTCCTCACCACACATCAGCAGCAGACCTGACATCAGATGCAAACCTTCTGACTCGAGGGCCACCATCAGAACCAAATCACGCCTCACAGAGGAGGCAGGTGAGGGTCAGCAAGGGACCTAGAGTCGGCTAGCTGGAAATCCAAGGGCCTGTCTTCCCAGCCACAACACTGCCCTCTGACTTCCCAACCTGGATTCTCATGTCACCGGGCTCCCTCTCCAGGAACTTGCCTCCTGAACTCACAGAAATGGTGTCTCGCTGCCAGCTTTTGATCAATGGCCAAGGCAGGATTTAAAATGATGGCAATAAGCAGGGTCTGCTCTCGGGCATCAGTCAGGAACTCGGGAATGGCAAAATCTTCCAAATTAGGCCACATTAGTGTAAGGGAACTAGAAACAACATCTTTCCCATTCCATCAGGCCTAAATTAGAACAGCCCTGAAGAGGGTCCTGGGAGAGCAAGCCTGCTCTCAGGCCTGTGGGTCTGATTTCCTTTTTCACACAATCGCTGCACTTTTCTTACAACCGTTGAGTGTTTATTGAGTGTGTGCAATGCCTCAAGTGCAGCCAGAATTTGTAATTGGATATAATCCTGAGCCACATACTGGCAGCACTACTTCTTTATTTTTAAAAATATATATTTTCATTGATTTCAGAGAGGAAGAAAGAGGGAGAGATAGAAACATCAATGATGAGAATCATTGATTGATTGCCTCCTGTGCACCCCCCACCAGGGATCAAGCCAGCAACCCAGGCATGTGCCATTGACTGGAATCAAACCTGGGACCCTTCAGTCCGCAGGGCAACCCTCTAGCCACTGAGCCAACCCAGCTAGGAAAGCACTAATTCTTTAGAGACAAGAACCTTGGGATGTCTGCCATCTGCTTCCATGTTGGATAATTAGTCTATGAATCAGCTAAGCCGGGCTTCCAACCCCGAGTCTGTCTCCCTTCAAGGTGAAATGGTCTTATGGGAAAAGTCCATGATCTAGTGGGCCTGGTGTCCTCCTTCCAGCCTATGTGACCTAAGGCAGCAATCACAGTTTTACCAGCTATAAAGTGTGCATACATGTTTAGTCTACTCATTCTGTGCTGGGAGGAGTCATTCATTCATCGGAAATGTATTAAGCACTGATCTAGAGATACTCTGGTGAACAAGACAAAAAGAAGTGTAGAAGGGAAAAAAAAAAAGGTGTATCCTGAACTTGTGCTTACAATGTATTGAGTGGGATAATCAATTCACAAATTAATGGGTGAACAAGCAAGGTATTTACCGATTATGGTAAATGTTACAAAGGAGATTAAAAGGGTGTTGTGACACAATAACTGGGAGATGTTCCCTTAGGGCAGCGGTCGGCAAACTGCGGCTCATGAGCCACATGTGGCTCACGAGCCGCGGTTTGCCGCTCTGTTGACTCATGAGTTTGCCGACCACTGCCTTAGGGTGATCAGGGAAAGCCTCCTTGAGGATGTAACATTAAACTTGAAATCAGAAGAAGAAGCTGGCTCTGCAAAGACCAGAGGAAGAGCCAGTGTGGGACTATGAGGCGGGAAAGAATTGGAAGGGAGACCAGAGTAGAGGAAGCGTACCAATGATGGAGAGAATGGTGCCAGATAGGGTAGGAGCTAGTTATGCAGAGCTCTGAAGCCATATCAGTAGGTTAGATTTTCCCTAACAGCAATGATATGTCAAGGGAGGGTTCTTGGGAGGGGATGAAGTTGGATCACAGGGCGGCAGGACAGGAGCATGGGAACCAGTGAGAAGGCCAGGTTGTTCAGGTGTGAGAAGATGGTGGCCTAGACGGAGACTGAGGATGTATTTTAGACATAGAATTGTCAAAACTTGCTCTTGGATTGGGTGTGGGTGACGGAAGGAAAGAAATCAAGAATGATTCCTAGATTGGTGCATCAATGGGATCACTCATTCATTCAACAAACATCAATTAAGCACATATATGTTGCAGATAAATAAGGGGATGAAATGCAAAGCTTAGTCATGGGGAGAAACCAGAAAATAGGCAAATTTCTACATTTAAATAGGAGCAATCAATGTTAGAGAACATCTACTTCTGTTCAGGGAAAGGAATCAAAGAACTCTTCCTAGGGGAGGGGAATTTGAACTGAGTCTTGAAGGAGGGACAGGATGAAGGAAAAGGCTTTGGGCCATAGAACAGAGGTCTGAAATAACAACAACAATAATAATATAGTCATGGTAGTAGCTGAGATTTGTGAAGTCCTAACAATGTGCTAGGTATTGTTGTAAGCACACTCTAACTCATGTAATCCTCACGTGGGAACTCTGAGGCAGTTAACCTCTGTCACATGACTTGCCAAAGGCCACACAATCTTGCTCCAGGCTTCAGTCTCGTGCAGTTTGGCTCCAGAGGCCACACTCTAACCATCACACAGCCTGCCTCTCCGTGGGAAAGGTCTGCACCTTAAGGGATGGACAAGGGCAGAAAGTGTAGGGTGTAGGAGGGTAGAAGTTGATGAAGGTGAGATAAATGACATGAAAGTATTTTTCAAAAGTACCACCCCAAGCAGATTATCATCACTATTATTAAATAAGCACCTTCCCCTCTGTGGGAAACAGCTTCTCAGCAGTGTCTCTGGATGTTTGGCCTTGGAGGACAGTGGCTGCTTGCAGGGAGGAGGGAGGAGACAGGGGGACATCTCAGGAGAGGATGGGTTAAAGTGAGTCAGACTGTGACTTGGGAAGCAGCAAGTGTGGGTTCCAGCCTAGCTCTGCCCTAACTTATTACCTGGCCTTGGGTGAGTCGTTTCTCCAGCCCGGTCTTCCCTCTCCAGAAGATGGAAGGAGGGAGGAGTGGGGATTCTAAGGGCTTGTCCAGCCTTCACATTTTGAACAGTTGTTGCTGCTGTTAGTGCTCTGCTTCTCTACTAGACAAAAAAGGAATGTCTGCTTGGGCCCCTTTACCAAAGCAAAATGCCACCTTGGATGGAAGTGGCACCTTCCAGAAGCAAGACCCCTGCTGGATGGGCAGCCGATGTCTTATGTCGCTTGAATCCACAGCTCTCCAAGTTAAATACCTCTCATCCCTCCTATCCCTGCCAGGACTGGTCTGTCTCCCTTAGCGCCAGCCCTTCCTGTCCCTTTCAGTTCTCCAGGGGAAGTCTGAGCAGCACAGCCTTCTAGACATGATGCAGTCAGAAGATGCATGTGCTGTGCACATCCTAGTGGGTCCTGTTTTGGGTTTTCTGTGAACCAAAACCCTCGGCTTTCTCACATGCACTGCTTCATCTTGTGCTATTGGTTTTGGATCCACTGCCCAAGAATAAAAGGTGTTCACTTGTGATGCGGCATTGAATCTTTCTCCGCATCTCATAGGATCTCCACAGTGAGAGGAGACTCTTGGACCTGCAAGAGAACCTTTTCCATAAGAGCACTGCAATCCAAACTCATTAGTGACGTAGAACTTTACAAACTGGAAAGCACTTTCAGACATTATTAATTCACATATTATTCCTGTTGTACACCATAAAATCCCTGAACTAGTTTGGAAAGAGATAGGGTTGCCAGATAAAGTACAAGATGCCAGTAAAATTTGAATTTCAGATACACAGTGAAGAATTTTTAAGTATAAGTGCCTCCCAAATATTTCATGGGATATACTCATATTTAAATCATTATACCTTGCATACCTGAAATTCAAATTTAACTAAATATCATGTACTTTTATTCGGTCCACCTAACAACCCTAGACAGGGAACATTAACTCCGTTTTGCAAAACTAGGGCTCAGAGGGTAAAAAGATTTATACAAACTCTCTGAGAACAGGAACCATGTCTGATTCATTTTTTTTTTTTTTTACTTTTAGTATTTACTTCTTTATTTTTTAAACAAGACAAGTATATTCCCTAAAGCCAGTGCATCCATCCTTACAGTGGAATCTACAAGATTTGTTTCATGAAAAGCCTATTCTCCTGAGAATCTATACCGTCTGTTTGTGTAGGTAAATATATATATTGCACAGAGCATTAAAAAGCTAATGGTTCATTTTTAATTCCTGATTCCCAACCTGGAGACAGCACAGAGACAATGCTTGGGAAATGTTTACTCAGCTATTGAACTTTCTGAGTCTTTCATTCCTACAGGAACCCTACAGGGTGAAAGAAAAAGTTGGCTCGGGACCAAGAGTGGCCCAGGAACTCAGTCTTAGGCTTCCCTGTTCTTCCTGTGTGGTCGTGCCTCAGGTTAATTCAGAGGAGTTTCAGGAAAGCAGCGTGGAACTACTATAAACATCATGCAATTATCACAAGGCATCTTGGAGAGGCTCCTTTTCATCGCAGGGAGGTCTGCCCAGGGCTGCCACATGCAGGGAGGTCTTGGCCAAAATGCTTGCTGCCCACAGGGTGCCCACATGGTCAAAGTCAGAGGCACAAAGTCCCTCTCCTGACCTCTGGATGAGCAGACCGGTCTGGGTCCTGGTGGGACCGCCTCCAGGTGACTCTGGACTAGATTCAGCTCACCTCTCTCATGATGGACATCTCCAGCTCTGTCCACTGACAGGTCACAAACTGATGTCACCTGCTGAGCCAGAGCTGTGAATAAACACAGACGTTCCAGGAGACTTGGGCTGCTGATGGGGGTCAGAGGTCTTGGTTCCTTGCTGGGCTGTCAACTAAGAAGGATGACCTGCTGAAGAATCCTTGGAGCTTGGGCACGAGCACTAGGATTTTCATGTCTGAGGTCCACTGGTAGAATCCTAGAATGTTAAGGTTAGAAGAGAGGCCCTTAAGCCTTGGCCAGTGTGGCTCAGTTGGTTGGAGTGTCATCCTGTACACTGAACGGTCCCAGTTTCAATTCCCGGTCAGGGCACATACCCAGGTTTCAGGTTAGATCTGGGTCTAGGCACGTATGGGAGGCAACCGATTGATGTTTCTCTCTCACATCGGTTCTTTCTGTCTCTCTTTTTCTCTTTCTCTCGGCCATCCTCTCTCTTAGCATGTCCTCAGGTGGGGATTAAGAAAACAAAACAAAAAAACACAAGGCTCAGAGAAGGAAAGGACTTAGTCAAGCCCACGCAGTAACCCGGCAGCAGACGCAGGCTGGAGCTCATATTTCCCCTAGGTGCTGCATTCCTGATTCAGACCGTCAGCTTTCAGTTCAAAGCAAAGAGCAGGTGGGTTAGATGTGTCTGACTGGTGTACTCGCCTGTGAATCACGCTGGCATGCCATTAGCATCTTATCCCAATCTGTCACCCTCCACTCCCTGGAAGCCCTGCTGTCCACAGGCTACAGATTAGAAATGAACTGCTCTCGGCCAAGCCCCTGAAACTGGAGATGAAATGGCCCACACAGATCATCTGATCTAGTTCCCCAGTGTCTGTGCTGGAAAATAGGCCCAGAAGCCAGTGAGCTCAGTGAGCCAGCAGGTTGGTGGGCAGGCCCCCTGGAGGCAGAGGGTAGTGAGCAGGCCACAGAGGGATGGACAAGGTATGGAGCTGGCGCAGGTGAGCGGCAGCACTGCCCTTCTGTCTCCCGTCAGCTCTGTTCAAAAGAAGTATCGAAGTAAAGACCTTCTCTATGAGCTTCTGCTCCCTGGGTCCAGTCTGCTCCATCGCAGACTTGGGTAGGAGGTGGTCCAGGTTACAACACAGGTAAAACTGCTGAGTTGGGCAGGAACCCCAATCTGCATGCAGCCCAGCCAGGGCTCCCTCTGCTGCCAAGCCCATATGCACATCCCACTGAGGAGATGAATGAAGACCAGGGAGGGCCACTCTCCCTGGGATTCCTGGATGGGTCCCCTGCAGATGCTGGCATCCTTCTCAGCTCTGAGCAGAGAACATTAACAGCCCTTGTCACTGTCCTCATGGAACTTATGTTCTAGTTAAGGAGTCAGACAATATCTGGGTAAATAAGATCACTTTTGGAAATGACAGTGCTAAGAAGAAAACACAGGCTGATAAGGGGAGAGCAAATGACTCAGCAGAATGACCTCTTTGGAAAAGGTACCCATCAAACTGAGGCCTGAATGAGAACCAGGGGATACATGGGAAGATCCAAGGACAGGGACCCACACATGGCGAGTCTCTCACGCAGGAACCAGCTTAGTGTGTTTGAGGAAGAGAAAAGGCAGGATGGGTAGAAGATAGGGGAAGAGGGGAAGGAGACAGAATCTGTGTGGAGACAGTGGTCTGAGCTGCACTGGGTTTGGCTAAAGAATGAATCGTAGCGATGAGTCCACTTGTAGCACAGGAGAGCCACACAGAACAGGAGTCACGGCATCATGTGTGATGTGAGCTACGCAGGCCAGGGGCTCACACACAGTGTGGCTGGGGTAGGGTCACTGGGCAACTCTACGGGAATTTGTGGCCAGTTCTCAAAGCTGACAGGAAACATCCATCCCAGGTTTCTGTCCAGGCCAAACAACCTCAGGAAGGCTCTGTGCTCTCACGGGAGAGCCCCCCCGACCCCCCCCCACCCCCGCCCCAGGTCCGAGGCAACTAGAGAAGGAAGCCTAGGTGCTGAGTTTTTGTGAAAGGCTAGACTGAGCTGCACCTCCTTCCCTGCTTTCAGAGTTTTCATGGGGCCCTTCACCTCCTTCCCCACACAGGCCTGTACACCCTGGGTATGAATGCACCATGCCCTGTCCCTGGTGGCCTGCATGGTATTGAGTCAATGTCCCTGGTCAAAGGAATGCATCTAGAATTGTGAAATGTCAGTAATGTGCCACCCCTGTGAGTGTGACAGGGAGGGCCTGGTGAGTCATCTGAGTGACAGCAGGGCCCTGCCTGGAGCCAGGTCTTCTAAATCCAGGGTCAATGTAGGGCTTCCTCCACCAGGCTGTCTTACCTGGTTCAGATAACATTTACTCTCACCCACCATAGGCACTTGACTCTTGAGAATTTGTGGGAGAGTCTAGAGAACACCCATTCTATACTGACTGCCAGGATATAATTCCTGCAGAGGCGCTTGAGGCTGGGGTGGGGTGGCCCTGAATAAGCTGACAGAGCACTGGGATTTCAGTTGACGGCATTCTCACAGAGAAGCCCAGCCCTTCCACCCCCTTCCAGAAAATTCTGCCTGGCTCAACAAATTGTGTTGTCATCTCATTGGCACTGTTTCTGTATTCCTTTCCCATTTCAGAACAGGAGAGAACATGTGTGAGTTGGTTTTATCTTTCTTGAGGATGATCTAACCTTAAATAACAAGGCCAAGGAACTCTATTCTTACCTGTTGACCCCTCAGTCTGCTTCTAGGAATTTGTTCTGAAGAAATATTTCTAAAGATATATAATAGCAGAAAATTGGAGCTACCCAAGTGCCAAATGACAGGTGGAGGGGCAAACCCTGCCCCATTCACTTGAAGGAATACTATGACAAGCTTAAAAGTGACAAACATAGGCCCTGGCCGGGTAGCTCAGTTGGATGGAGCGTCATCCCAACACGCCAAGGCTGTGGGTTCAATCCCTGGCCATATACAAGAAGTAACCAATGAATGCATAAATAAGTGGAACAAATCAATGTTTCTCTCTCTCTCTCTAATAACAATCAATATATTTTCAATGACATATAAATCTAACCAAGACATGGAAAAATCTATATGAAAGAATGTCCAGTGAAAATATTAAAAACTAAAAATGCACAAGGCTATCTGCTTCTTTCCTGGAGTCCTCTACATGAAAACTGGAAGAGCTCAAGAAAGACTCAATACACAATGGAATAATACTATGCAGCTGCAAAAAAGAGGGATCTCTTACCCTTTGGGACAGCAATGGATGGACCTGGAGACTATTATGCTAAGCAAAATAAGCCAATCTGAGAAAGAAAACTATCACATAATCTCACTTATTTGTGGAAACTAATGAACAAAACGAATTGGCCAACAAAATAATACCTGAAGCGTGGAGGCAGGAACAGACTGACATACCTCCATGTCGGGGTGGGAGGCCAAGGAGAGATAAACCAAAGAACTTAAATACTTATATGCATAGCCCATGGACACAGGCAATAGGATAGTGAAGACCTGGGGAGGGGGGCAAGGGGAGGGGTAGGTAGGGGCTGGGTTGAGGAGGGTAAAGTGGGGGGAAATGGGAGACATCTGTAATACTGTCGACAAGAAAATAAAATTAAAAAAGAAAGACTCAAATAAGATTTTTATAAAGCCCATCTTTTTTGTGGATATTTGTGTGCCCAGATAATATTAATAAAATCATCCTTGTGAAATGCTTTCTAACTTTTAAATATTGTTCAATATCCAATTATGCACTTTCTTTACAAAACAACACAATCCTGCCCAGCCGGCATAGCTCAGTGGTTGAGCCTCGACCTATGAACCAGGAGGTCATGGTTCAATTCCCGGTCAGGGCACATGCCCGGGTTGTAGGCTCGATCCCCAGTGGGGAGCATACAGGAGGTGCTGATCAATAATTCTATCTCATCATTGATGTTTCTATTTCTCTCTCTCCCTTCTTCTCTGAAATCAATAAAAATTAAAAAAATATTAATAACACAATCCTGTGTTGGTGGTTGGGACGGAGAAATGATTATGTGTTACCTGGGATTCAGAAGAGTGGGCATAGTGTCTTGACCAGGCCTCTTCGTTCTCAAGGTTACTCCAGGAATTGAGACCCAGAGGAGAACAGCACATGCGCACACACAAAGGATGGCATGCCCCAGGGTCAAGGGCAGAGAAGCGGTGCAAGGGGTCACTTTCTCAGACAGTACTTGTCCTGGACCAGGGGAAGCCATCCATCTGGCCCAAGTGACCTGTCTTTCTAGAAAACTGCTCTGCTCCCCCAACCAATGGCATTAACTGTATGTCAGGGTTCTTAGCTGCAAACAATGAAAATCTGCTAGGGATAGTTTAATAATTATTGTTGTCATCATCATTAGTATCACTATTATATGTGGGCACTGTGCTAGGCGTGGTGGTCAGGGTTTTGTATGCATTATATCTTTTTCTATCTAGAACTCTGAAAAGGAGACAATTATTCCCTGGTGAAAAATGAAGTAACTCAGGTTTAGGAAGATGGAGAAACTTGCCCCAAGGTCACAGACTTCATAGGTGGCAAAGGTGGTTTTCAAAGCTAAAACTGACTGCAAAGCTGCATGTCTCAACCACCAGGTCCTGCTGCCTCTACAGTGAAGCCTCTGCAGGGCTTTGGCAAGAATCCAACAAACTGGCGACGGGGCCTCCAACCTCCGTGGGCCTCTCTAGCCTTCATATTTCAGGGTAATTTCCAGATTGCTGGCTAGAGTCGCTTGTTGACATTTAAGAGCAGGGCCATGAAGCCGGCTTTCCCAGCGGCTCACATGAACTGACAAGCCGCAGAAATGCTCTTCATGGCCTCAGGAAACATCTGCAAGTCCTCAAGGAGGCACGGCCTGCCCCTCTATCGCCTTCTAGGACAGATAGCAGGCCTGTCCCTTCAGCAGGGAGAGGACAAACATACTGCTTTTACTTTCCAGGCTGGGTCCCTGCAAATGGAACAATCCACTCCTGCTGAACTTTTAGAACCAGCCTCTGGGGAGCAGAGCCTCTACTGGGCAGAGGGTCACAGTCCTCAAATCAGAGCCATCACCTGCCTCAGGCAACGGTGAAGACAGTGAACGGCAGCCTCTGCAACTCCAGGTGATTGGTGCAGGACAGGCATGTGGTGCAAGGGGAAAAGTCTGGACTTTGAAGTCAGAAAGATCTGTTGCTTCACATCCTGGTTGTGTGACTTGAGGCAAATTTCCTAACCTCGCTAGGTGGTTTCTTCATCTGTAAGAAATGTAAATAATTATACTTTTATTGCATAATTCCCATGAGAATTAAAAGGAATAAATATAGCCATACTTAAAATTGCCTAGTACACAGAGGATGCTCACTAAATGATAACTACTAGTATTATTATAAAGATGCTAATAGGGCCATTTAGAAATGGTGTTGTTAAGGAGAAAATAACAGAAGGCACATATGAGCTGGGTTTTGACAGGTGAGTAGGAGTTTGTTGAGTGGCTGATGGGCAGAAAGTGTTTTCTAGTTAAAAACAGTAGCAAGGGCAGCTTTGTGAAGAAGTGAGGAATGTTCAAGTAGCATGAGTAGATCAGGTAGGAACTATTGGAATATTTTCATCAATACCCTCAGGGACTAACTGGCCCTTAGTTAGATGACTCTCTGAAATCCCCATCCTTGTGTCCTCAAATAAAGGACTGTAAAGGACCTCTCAGCATAAAGCATAAGCCAGCATTCTTATAAGCTATGCTCACTGAGGTGAAGTTGCCTCCACGCCCCTACCCGGCCAGTCCACAGGGAACAGATGAAGCTGAGGACAAGCCTCCAGGTGCCCAGGCCTCTGACTCATCTTCCCTGGAGTTAGGTAGACTTGGTTTTGACTTTTCTGGCTGAATAACCTTGGCAAGCCACTTGTCTCTCTTATCTTTCAGTTTTGCATCTGAAACTACATTACATAGAAGTCATTGTACATGAATCTCAGTACTCAGCACATAGTAGGTGCTCTCTGCTGTCCATACAAAGGGGCAGAGTGAGGACGGGACCAATGTATTCCTGGGGAGGGCTCACAATCTCAACCACCAAAAATAGAAAAAAACACTTTCACCAAAATGGCATATTTTAGATATTGCTTTGCACTTTGCTGTTTTTCAATGAATGACAAATCATGTCAATATAGATTCCTCATTCTTTTTTTTATTCACATACCTTAAAGTGTACCATTCAGTGTTTTGTTTTGTTTTTTTGTATATTTACTACTAGCTAGTGCCAGAGCAATTTTATCACCCCAAAAAGAAACCTCATGGCCATTAGCAATAATTTCCCATTCCTCCCTCCCACCACCCCCAGTACTACCTATTTTCTGTCTCTATGGATTTGCCTATTCTAGACATTTCCTAAAAATGGAATCATATTACATGAGGCTTTCTGGGTCTGACTTCTTTCACTTAGTATAATGTTTTCAAGGTTCATCTATGTTATAGCATGGATTACAGCTTCATTCTTTTTATGGTTAAATGATATTACATTGCATGGATATTACACCATAATTTGCTTATCTATTCATTGGTTGATGGACATTTGGATTGTTTCTACTTTTGGGCTATTCTGAATAATCCTTATTCTTTTTAATGGTTGCATTGTATTCCATTGATTGGATGGAGCATAGTTTATTTAAGTACTTCCTACTGAAGGATATTTATGCTCTTATCCATTTTTTGCTCATGCAAAATGCTAACACCAAAGAGTTTGCCACAATATCCTTCGAGTCTTCCATAACATGTAGTCAAAACTTACCCCATTTCCTGAGGAAATTACCCATCCAATGAAAAAAGTTGTATTGACAAAGATATTAATTACAGCAATTTTTACAACACAAAATTCGAACTACTAAATCAGGAGCTAGTTAGATAAATTCTGTTATGTAATGAAATAATGTACATTCAGTACAAATAATTAGGAAGGCAATGCAACATCAAGTAAATTGCTAATGATGGTTTTAAATGAAAAAACACACACACAAAAAACACCACCAACAAAATGTAAATTGGCATCACTCACCCACACTGGTCCTCACAACAGTAAGATGTGGAGGGGGAAAGCACACCCAGATCCCCTGTCCTCGAGTGTCCCATCTCTGCCATGTCATCGTGATCAACAGAAGCTGGGCTTCCTCCAAGGGGCGGGCTGGGGATCACTGCCAGACTGTACTGCTGAGGGGGCTATGTGAGGACCCACTCAGAGGAGGAGAGAGGGCTCTCCTCCCAAGTGACAAGGAGAAGCAGCAGTCTCATTGCAACTCCTTGATGCTCAGAGGGTGGGTCACAGCTGGGCTATGTAACCTTGATGAGACTCATGGACCAAGGTCATCATGAGGCCATGGATCTAGTCGTTCATGAAGGTAATGGGTGACCTGTGGGATGGGTACCCTCTGCACTTGCTTGTGTGCCTTGCTCAAGTCTCTTGCCAGCATTCAGCATCTTGGACGAAGGCTGACTTCTTCGAGTACTGCCTGATACTGTACTTCCCAGAGTAGGGGAGCAATGTAAATGCATTCAATTGAACCAATCACGTGAAACATTTTCTTTACTGTATGCTTTCTATTGTTCTACTACAACCATTGTCATTCAAAATGCACAGTGCAGCAAAACCAATGATGAACATGCAACCTTTAAGTATTAATGGGACAGTCAGCCCCAATGAAGGATGTTGGTTGTATGCCTGTAATTGTGATTCTTGTGTTGGGTTCTATCAATACACTTAGATGACATTATACATACATAATATAAAAATAGAATATAATAAATAGAATATAAGTCATAATAAATAATAATTTAGATTATATGTATTATTTCTAAATATCTTAAAGTTAAAATGTATAATTGTTAAATCAACACTTATAGGAAGGAATAATAAAGGCCAGTATTCTATGCTGTTCTGTGAAGAGCACAGTGACTCCCGAGTGCTGTGCCCCCAGAGCCTAACCAGCCCCATGAAGTGTGAAATGATATTCAAAGTGTCCTCAATCTTACGGAGAAGTCTGAGGTTGTAGTTGTTGGGTCACAGCTAAGCTGCTGTCACAAAAAGACTCTAAAAATATAGTGGGCCAAGTATCATCCTCATCAATTAATTTCTCCCTTAAAAAATGGAACAGGCAGGCCAGGTTGGTGAAGTGACTGCTATGAACAGGAACCAGGTTCCCTGCTGCTCTGCCATCCCCTGGGGTGTCCTCATTTGCTTAATTAAAGTTGGGTTGCTACTCCTGGGAAAGGGGAAAGAGCCAACATCCAACATAAAGAACTTAAGTTAGAGATGATCCAGAAAGTGTGCATATCACTTCCTTTTATACCCTATTAGTCCACCCCCAACCCCATGGCCAGATGCTGCTGCAAGAGAGGCGAGGCAATGTGGTCTCCACTCTGCCCAGGAAGAGGAAGAGGAGGGAATTGGGGGAACCGGCAGCCATTGCCTACAAAGATTGTTTTTTTTAATTTAAGAAAATGTGTAACAACAGAATTATATCACAGTCACATTAAACAACTACTGACATTTCTGTATGGCCCCTCCCACATTCAATATGTACATGTATTTTTACAAAGATATAAAAATATGTGTATGCAATTTTATCTACTACCAGAGCCTAACCAAGTATGAAAATTACATTAGATTAAAACAATGCTGTACTGTTTTTCATCTGTGACATTAAACCACAGTAGCCAACAGGAGGTAGTGGAGAAATGGTCATTTTCAAATGTTACTAATGAGGGTGTCCATTTGTACAACTTTTCTGGAGGGTAGTTTGGTAACAGATTCCAAAAGCTTTACAAATTTAACCCATGGGGGCGGGGGGTCGGAATTCAGAGATGTGAGTACAGATTTGCATAAAAGGACAGCCAACAAAGCCTTATCTGTAACAGTAAAATAATGGAACCAACCTAAACATCCAACAACAGGGAACTGTTTAAATGAATTATAACCCATCCATCCATATGATAGATGACTACTACACATCCATGAGAATCATGCTTTGGAAGAATATTAATTATATAAGAATTCTGATAATATACTGAGAAAAGCACATTGCAAAACAGTATATATGTTCTGATTCCAATGTATTGCTTAACATTATTCAGAGATATAAAAAGGACTTGAATATTCACCCAAATGTTAACAGTGGTTCTTCTGGGTGAGTGTTATTAGGAGTGGTTTTTATTTCCTTCTTTATTATTTTTAGCATTTTTCAAAATTTTTGCCATAAACATATATTACTTATATAATAAAGGGATTATTTAAAACTTTGAATTTGACTTACAGAATCCTATCACCTTAGGGCAGAATGGATTCTCGGCAAAAACTCCCTTATATTCCAAATGGGGAAAGTGAGGTTCAGACAGGGTGAGTTGCCTAAAGGAACCATTAGTCAGAACTGCTGGTCAGAACTGGGATTTGAACGGGTCTTCTGTCTGCAGGGCTAGAATTCTTTTCACGGTGCCACACTAGAAAAAGGGTTCCTAAAAACAACTTGACCCCTGGCAACTTAGTGGTGTTGAGGTGAATGCAAAACAAAATGTGCCTGGAAGTCTCTGGAAGACTTAAAATACACACACACATGCACACACCAAACTTCTGAAACAACGAGTGCCGATAAGGAAATACACACTGGGAATACAAACATTCATCCCAATAGAGATAGACTATGAGAACTTCATTCATTCATTAAAAAAAAAAACATCCCACATTTGCTCTAATTGGTTTGGCTCAGTGGATAGAGTGTCAGCCTGTGGACTGAAGGGTCCCAGGTTCGATTCCGGTCAAGGGCATGTATCTTGGTTGCGGGCACATCCCCAGTAGGGGGTGTGCAGGAGGCAGCTGATCGATGTTTCTCTCTCATTGATGTTTCTCTCTATCCCTCTCCCTTCCTCTCTGTAAGGAATCAATAAAATATATTTATTGAGTACCTGCTATATGACATCTTCGAGGCACTATATCCTGGTTATCAATGGTGAGCAGACATGATTTTTTTTTTTTTTTTTGGTGCTTACAGTATTTAAATCCTTCTTGTTGAACATCTATCTTATACTCTACATTTTCGCAGACCTTTTTGTCTGTTGTCTTACACCAATCGTATTAACCCCCACTTAATTGAGTTAGAGTCTAACTGTTATGCACTGTAACTAGGCACTATTCCCAGTCTTACAACTCTATGAGAGAGCTATCATTAACCTCATTTTACAGAGGAAAGAACTGAAAATCCGAGAGGTTAAGTGAATTTCTCAAGGTTACACAGATACTAAGTGGCAGAGATGTTTTCCAATGCATGTCTCTCTGCCCTTAAGCCCAGGGTCCTGTTCCCTGAACAGCAACTTCACCCTCTAATACCCACTCACCACAAAACCTAAATAAAGACCTAGACTCAATAAATTTGGACCACCCACACTTACTGAACTTGCTGGGATGGTGTTCAGGAATCTTCCATTCTTAATAAGATCCCCCACATACTTTACATATATGCTAAAGTTTAGGAACCATTGCCTTAATTTGTCACCTGGAATCCTACAGTTCAATCTTCCAAGAAAGGAACTATCCCCAGGCCCCAGTTTGCACATTCCACTAGGGAGCAGTATAAGCCGATGTGTCTAGAGAAGCAGTACTACATTGTTGAAGGGAGTGGAATGACTAAGTGATGACATTCATTCATTCACTGGACCAATATTGAGAGGCTGCCAGGTGCCGGGCTCTGGGCTGGGCCACGGTGGACCTTAAAGCCTTGCTGCTTATACCTCTGGCCTCTTGGAAGGTCTCTGTCATTAAGAAGTCCAGTTTGAAAGACCGTGCAGAGAGACCCGGCTGCCCATGCTCAGGTCCCAGACGTGTGGGTGAGGGAGGCCATCTACGACCATGCATCAGCAGACCAGCCACAAGCGACTGCAGCAGCCCACGCAAGTCCGGGGGAGCCCCACCGACCCAGTTAACCCACTGGATTGTGAGAAATAATAAATGTCGGTACAAAGACCCCAAAGCAGGAAAAATCTTGGTACACTTAGAATACAGCCTGGAGGCAGTAGCATTGGCTGAATGCAACATGTTCTAGGTTGAGGTCACATTTTAACTTATTTAGAATTCTTTACAGTTCAGTTTCCCACCACTCAGAATAGGATAATGCCAGCCACTCACATTCATTCACTAAACACTAACTCCAATGAATATAGTCCTAAAGTATTAGTCAAAATGTGTTTCAAAAGTTATTTTTCTGGCTCCTGAATCAGCAAACTATTTTCCACTTTTCTGTAGTTCTCATTGTCTTTGGTGTTTTCTTACAATGTTCAGAACCTGATTTTTAGATCTAGACTAATCCTCCAATAATATTAAATGGTTTATAGTCAGTTAAAAATAAGTGGTGGGGTCCCTAATAAGATAAATTAACATTGGGTATTTTCTCTCTCCCTCAAAATTCATCCTGGGGGAAGGAGTGAAATGGAAGGATGGAGCTTTAGAACTTGCAAAACAAAATATAAGGAGCGGCTCTGGAGAGAAGTCTGTCTGGGATGGTGGGTGTGCTTGGGAGCGGGAAGGGGGTGCCGACAGCCAGGGGAAAGGCTGATGGAGGGAGCAGAGAGGGGGAAGGCTGCAGGGAAGGCCTGGAAAGTGGTCATTGCCTCACCCATTGCTGTTTGGGGATAAACACTGCCTGCCCCTCCCCTTCAGAGACCAGCATCACAGGCAGGCCACGTGTTGGCAAGCAAAAAGCCCCAGGAGAAGAAAAGTAAAATGGAGCTAGAGATTACGCCCAGAGAGACTGCCTCCTTCCAGGGCTGCTGCTTACTGTGAATTTAAGGACAGTCCCTGAGCCGAGGATCAATCTCACCAGAAAAGTAGGATTAAACCAGAGGGATCAGGAGTGACTGTGTGGATCCTGGGGTTCTGTGACTGGGGCTTTCCCCCCTCTCTCCTTAAACTCGGTGAGAAGGACACAGACTAGAGCCTGGTCCTCAGCCCTTCCCCCAAACACTGCTCTACAGAGGAGCCCATTGCCCAGGGGAACGTGAGCTCACAGACCAAACTAATTAGCCACCTGAGGAGCACAACCACAGAACAGAAGGACAAAGGACAATAGGAAACAAAACAATTGGGATAGACTGGCCTCTAATGGGAAGTGAATTTAGGAAAATAAGGATTTGAAAATTAAACCAAGAACAAGAAATCACTGTTTACAATTGTGATGATGTATCATTTAACATAAAATAAGCTGCCCATATTGAAAGTGTCCAATTTGATGAGTTTTGACATAAGTATACGTCTGTGAGGCCATCACTATAATCAAGATAATGAACATCTCCATCACCAAAGGTTCCTTCTGGTCCTTGTAATCCATCCTTCCCTCCACCTCCATCCCCAGATAGCCACTAATCTGCTGTCACTAGAGGTTAGTTTTACAAAGAGAAGTAGGCATAAATAGACATATAGTTTGCATTTTTGTGTATGACTTATTTTACTCAGCAAAATAATCTTGAAATTCATCCATGCTATTGTATGTGTTGTTTGTTTTTTCTTTTTATTGCTGAATAGTATTCCGTTGTGTGGATATACCTAAATTTGTTTATCCACTTACCAATGGTAAAATACATTAGTTAAGATACTCTTAAAACTTTTGTACATTCTGAGTTCAGTTCTTCTAAATCATTTTTCAAGTCAAGATTGTCAATGTCTGTGATTTCCTATATATCTTTTATATTATCAAGAGCACTGCTTATAAAGCATTTTTTAAAAATAATTTTATAAAAGAAATGCCTTTATTGCTGAGCTCTAAAGGCAGCTTTGCAATTATGTGATGTTAACTTTTCTGTACAGTTTTTTAATGTGGTAAAATATATACTGGATAAAATTTGCCATTTAAACCATTTTAAAGTGTACACTTCAGTGGCATTAATCACCTTTGCAATGTTGTGCAATCATCACCATTATCTATTTCCAAAAATGTTCATCGCCCTGGACAGAAACTCTGTATCCACTGAGCAGTAACGCCCCATTTTCTCCTCCCCCAGCCTTGGTAACCTCTGATCTACTTTCTGTGTCTATGCATTTGTTTATTCTAGATATTTCACAGAAGTAGAATCATATAATGTGTCTTTTGAGTCTGGGTTCTATTCCCTAGCATGTTGAGATTCATCCATGTTGTAGCATGTATTAGAACTTTGTTGAATAATATTGCAACATATGTATATAGCACATTTTGTTATACATTCATCTGTTGATGGACATTTGGTTTGTTTCCACCTTGTAAACAATGCTGCTAAGAACCAACAAGTATCTGTGAGTCTCCGTTTTCAATTCTTTTGGTTTTATATCTAGGAGTGGAATTACTGGGCCATATGGTCATTCATCAAAGTGTTTTTCATAGACGCTGTACCATTTCATATTCCCACCAGCAATGTCTGAGGGTTCCAATTTCTCCAAGCTTGCCAACACTTCTTATCTCTTTAATAATAGCCAGGCTAATGAGTATGAGGTGATATCTCATTGTTGTTTTAACTTGGTGCGCTTTCACTGCCTACCAATCATTTTGCTCCCTCATAGCCCTCTTTCTGTGTAATAACTTTGTATGGAATTTGGCCTTGATACTTTTCTATTGTTTATTTTTATGTGAAATTATTTTTCCTGACTTTTGGAATGAGGTTACACTCAGGAAGAATTTTCAACCTTCACAGAGCCTCCTCTTTTGCTGTTTTTGTGTGGCATTTAAAAATAAGGCAGCACGCCCAGCGGTGTAGCTCAATGGTTGAGCGTCGACCTATGAACCAGGTCACTGTTCAATTCCCTGTCAGGGCACATGCCTGGGGGTTGCAGGCTCGATCCCCAGTGCGGGGTGTGCAGGAGGCAACCGATCAATGATTCCCTCTCATCATTAATGTTTCTGTCTCTCTCTCCCTCTCCCTTCCTCTCTGAAATCAGTAAAAATATGTTAAAAAGTAAAAAAATAAAAATAAGGCAGCTTGCTTTCTGGGACTTCTTGCCTCTGGTTCTTATCCTTGGTTAGATCAGGTCCATCTCTTTCCTTGCCTTCAAATTCTGATAGTGTTGTACATGTTTCTATATGGACTATAAAAACCTCCATGAAAGAAACAGTCCCCCCTCCCCCGCCCAATCTATCCTGGGCAATTTTGATTTTAGTTCCAGTTTTCCCTAGCGTGGGGTCCTGTCCGAGAACACAGCAGGTCAGGCTCATGAGCTTACCAGGGCTGCCTTGCTCCAGCCCTTTCAGGTGTTCAAACCTCAGGCCCTTGCACCCACCCACAGTTGCAGGAGACAGAACCTCTCCCAGCTTCAGTTGATATTTTTAAATTGGCTGCCCAACTCTTCAGTGATCAATATTTGGGGTTCTCCCGTTCTCAGGTCCATTACCTATTATCTCTGTTCCTTCCTTCCCTTTTTCCATTTCTTACAGAAATGCTGTTCTTGTGGAAGTGTTTGGTTTGCCCCATTTGCTCTATTTTGGGGTTTATGGGGTTACCTTGTCACCTACTTTTATCAGTATTGTCTGGGTTATTTTGGTTTTGCTGTTTAGTTGGTTTTAGGTGAGGACTCGGAGATTGAAAAACTATGCTGCTACCACCAACAACCTGCTACTTTTGTGTTGAATTTTGTTGTTTAATGATTTGTCTTCAAATTCTGGTAGTGTCTTATATGTTCCTATATTGACTATAAAGACCCCCATGAGTAGCAATAATAGCCTAATACAATCTAAAATAAGGATGAGTTCATGCAGACTTCCTGCTGATGTCTTGCCATGCCATCATGCCCTATAATAGCTGGGAATAAAGTAGAAGGCAATTCCAGTTTTAGAACGCATCCAGAGTGGCTGTAACCTTAAGTGTAAAGCAAGTCCCTATGTATTAAAATAGCAACGGAATTCAGCCCAGCTCACAGCCAGATGCTATTCCCAAAAGTTCCAGTAGATGGCAGAATGGGTTAGATAATAGTAGTGGTTCTCAATCTGAGTGGGCATCACAAGTACCTGCCAGACTCCAGCCTGCATTTCTGATTGGTTAGGTCTGGAGGGGCCCAATATTTTGCATTCCTTCCAAGTTCCCAAGTGATGCCAATGTGCTGGAAGGAAACCACGCCTGGAGAACAATGGATTATGGGACTTAATGTAGACTAATCCACAGCCCATTCACCCACACATCCCATCTGGCCCCTCCTGCTGGGTTTACTGTGTACCAGTTCTAGATTATATGGGTATAGAGAATAAGATACAATTCCTGTTCTCAAGACAGTCTTGTGAGGGAGGAAAAGAGAAATTAAGAAATTAACGCTTAGTCGTTTCTTCTAATGCTTACTTGTGTCAGCCTAGGCTAACATACAACCTTTGAACATGCTTTTGTTTACTTTACTGATTCCCTCTCATTTAGAGTTCCAGCTTTGTGCCCTTAAAGCTTGAATGATCAACTGGCTCCAGATTGGCCTTACGTGGCTAAATCTGCTGAACTAACAAACTCAGGAATGTTTGCTCTCCGGTGAAACTCTCACTGATGGAAAATCTCCTCCCTGAACTCAGAGAGGCTGGACATATAAACACACCTGACACACCCCTTCCCTGACTGTGCATTAATGAGTAAAAATAAAACACTAGGATTACTATGTCCTCAGAGTCTCATTTGGTTGCCTTCTTGATGAAGCCCTCATTTTAAGACTCAACAGTTAATTTTGGAAAAAACAAACCTTTTAATTCTTGATTCTCCATATTTTCCTTTAAATATTATTGATCACCTGTGATACATCTTCATTAGGAAAAGTTTAAAATAAAGATACAGTTTTATATATGCCCAGTGCTACTGATTAGCTCTCTTCTGAAGTGCTAGGTCTTACCAGGACTACTTTAACAGGCAATGCATAATTTGCAACGTATTGCATTAATTACTGGGACTTAAATAGGAATTTTTAATAGGTTTGACACCAATCCTTTTTATGTAATGAAAGAAAATTTCAATGCATGCCTTGTGTTGAATTATTACATCTAAATTAGTGATGCCTAGAATAATGAAATTGTATTTGAGACTCTTGTCTCAAACAATGTTTTCCATAGTATTTGAAAATGTAATAAAAATGGGTAAAAGATGAAGACAGAATTCAAAAGAAATATAAATGAGCACACATACAATATCTGTCTTCACATGTTAAAGACATGTCAATTAAAGCAACTTTGAGATACCTTCTTTATACTTACTAAATTAGGAAGCATGTTTACAATAACTGCTTAAAAGTGATGGATGTTGTGTTGAAACATGCACACGCCAACCAGCAAGATGACAACATAAGTCCCTTTAATCCATTTGGAAGCCACATGATAAATATGAAGCAAAAGCCACAACATGTTTCTTCTTGGACACAGAGGAGGTTTCTGAGAAACCAGAAATGTTCTTTCTTGACCTGGGTAGTCGTTAGTTGGGTGTTCACTTTATAATTATTCAGTAAACTGTATGTGTGTGTGTGTGTGTGTGTGTGTGTTTTATGTGCCCTTCCTTGTCTGTAACAAAAATGTTAAAAAATTTCCTTTGCTTTTACCAAAAAGTTCATCTCTTGGGAACTCATTCTAAGGAAATATGAGCAAAGAACTTCTCTGTAGCATTATCTAAAAAGCAAAACTGGAAACTACCTAATTATCCACCAAAATAGGAATGGTTTAGCAAGTTACACGTAGTAAAGGAGCATTACAAAGTATTGTGGTAATTGCAAAGACTCAAAGCACATGTCTGACAGCAGAATGCAAAACAAGGACTTGCAATCACATAAATCTATACACATGTGCATAAGGATTAGATGTGAATATTAAAAATCATTATAATAAAGGAACTCTAGGTAATTTTCTCTGTAAATTGGTGTTATCGTTATTTTACCACAAAGAGAACAGAACATGTAGTTAAAATGCAAACAAAGCACAAGGACTTTCCACTGGCAAAGACTACTCATGTCTAATCAAGAGTGATCATCAAACTTCTGCCCAATGTACACAGAACACTGTAGATGTTTAAAGATATGGCAGAACAAGGAGGCCTAAGAGAGGAAGAGCTGTGTGTAACTGGTCTTTCATTTTGCTTCAGTGCTGATATTCTCAGTCATCTTTTCTCCATAACACATAACCCCTAGGATAATCCACGAAATTTACTAAAATACATCATCAAGAACTTATTGAGCATCGGGTAACAACTCAGTCTTACAGTGGTGCTGGGGAGACAAGATATTCACCCAAATTGTGAAAAATGTATGGATCAAGGGTGAAAGTTAATGCTTTGCCAACTACAAAAGGTTCTTTGGATGAATTGCCAAATACATTGCAATTTAACTATCGTAGACACAGAGGTTGTCAGTGGGGGGTGGTAGTCAGCAGAGCTTCAAAGGTAGTGGGAGCTCAACTAGGTCCTAAAGGCTGACCTTAAAGGCTGGCCCCAGGACAGGTGGAGAGGCACAGAGGGAGTTCCCAGGAGGATGGGGGAAGAGCCCAAGTGCAAAGGCAAGAAAAGAAAGAGCAAAAACTGTCTGAAGAGATGAGCTGGGGCTCAATTATGTTAGGTCAGTGGTCAGCAAACTGCGGCTCGTGAGCCACATGCGGCTCGCGAGCCGCGGTTTGCCGCTCTGTTGACTAATGAGTTTGCCGACCACTGTGTTAGGTTAATAAATCTGGATGCTTCAACCTCACACTTACTACTCCTCTAAGCTAAGCAATTAGCCACTTTTCCAAGCCTCAGCTTTCTTATTGGTAAAAGAGGAATGATAATCTGCCCTATAATGGTACTTTTGAGGAGCAAAGGTACAGGACCACGTCTTGTGACAAGGAGTCCTACAAATTTAAATTAAGAAGAAAGCATGAACCAACTCGGGCATGTGCTGAGTAGAGGAGGACAAAAGAGAGGAAGGTGATTCCAAGGTCTCAAACTACGTAATGGTACTTTTTTTTTTCCTTTCCATTTGTTTTCCCTCTTGCATCTCATCCAAAATCATCATATTATCGGGCTTATACTCTAGTACGTGCAGAAAAAGTAAAGGAACAGAACCACTTCCAATTACGAGAGGCAGTTCCATCTCTAAAAACACATTTTAAAACACATTCACTTCTGAAAAGTCCCCTCTGAATTGGTTAGGGGGGGAAGGGGAGACAAGAAAATAGTCTTAACTACAGAATGTATTTTTAAGGAAATGTAGCTTTATTATTTTCAAGTACAAACAATAACTTGATCGTGGCTAACCAAATGTTGCCTAATTGAGGAACCTGTTTTAATGTATAGATATGACTTATAGTTAGCATGATCACTCACGGGTAAAAGAAAGTTCTCTGATGCACGAAAATAACATCTTATCTTATGGAGACACCTTGTACCCCAATCACTCCACTAGTTAAGCAATTCCTACTCCCCCTGCCCCACAGACAGTTCAAATATAAACTTCCCCTCATTCCCCCTGGATCACAACATACATCAAATTAGGGAAACATGAGTTGATGAAACTGCCCACATTGCCTAGATGTTGGATTGGTGAGACCAGACTTTTTCAACCTGAGCCTTCTCATCGAGAGTACTACATCTAAATTAGTGAAATATGACTGTTCACAATGTGAGTACAGGGACTCCAAAAAACTGCTGTTTGTATCATCTGAATAATTTGCCTAGTTTAAAAATGCAAACACAGCCCTAGCCAGTTTGGCTCAGTGGGTAGAGCATCAGCCTGCAGACGGAAGGGTCCCAAGTTCTATTTTGATCAAGGGCACATGCCTTGGGTTGTGGACTCGATCCCCAGTAGGGGGTGTGCAGAAGGCAGCTGATCAATGATTCTTTCTCATCATTGATGTTCCTCTCTCTCTCTCTCTCCCCCTCTCCCTTCCTCTCTGAAATCAATAAAAATATATTTTTTAAAAATGCAAACACGTTTTTATTTAAGCACATTCCTGAAGAGAAGTAGCTGATTCTTTCAGCTATAGTAATTCAGTGGGTTTACAATGGTCAGGCCTGTAGCACTAACTTTAAGCAAGGAAACCATCTAGAGAAGTCTGGCAACACACTGAAACAACTCGACAGCAAAACACCTTTTTGTAGGAGCATGATCATTCAGCCTGATTAGGCTGATGGGAGTGGCCCAAGACTATTCAGTCACCCACCCACATAAGGACTGATCCTGAAAAAAATTCACAGGGAACCTCTGGTCAGAGACCCTGCCAAAGACCAATAGTGGGCATTTCTGTTCCTTTTATCAGACACTCCATCTGGCGACTGAGTAACTCTCAACAGTGTCTCGGCTGTCTTCAATATTCTGTCAACCACCAGCATAACCAGATACGAAGGCTGAGTAGGAGGACAGACCTAAAAGGGCTTCTCCCCTATCCTGACAACTCCATGTCCCTAAAGACAAGGGTGACAGTGTGCCCTACCCCAGGCTGCATCCTGGAGCAGTGATCTGATTCTGCACATTTCCCTGCAGAGAAAGGCAGGTGATTCAGTCACCTAGGCCTGCAAGAGGCCCAGGGAAGGAGGCACAGAAAGCTAGAAGTGATGGTGGGGAGACACACCTCGAGGGTCCCAAGAAGCCAGGGCACGCAGCTTCAAGGAACTAGCTGGCTGGATTTGGCCAAAGCAAGTAAAGCCAAACTCCACTATCCTTAGCTTCTTTTGCTTGGGCAAAATGTCTAATCTAACAGAAACAATTTCTTCATGTCTAAAATAATACTGTTTCCAAATGTATTTCTTTTCTCCCTAAGATATTTTATAAGTACAGATATTTTATAAACATAGTGGTCATTCTCCTGAGAGCAAACACTAGTATAAGCACACAATCCTCAATTACACTTTACACTAAGCGTTTTCAATAGCCAGAATAATTTTTAAACTATGAAAAATTAAGTGCAAACCTTAAACCTGAACAGCAACAATCCCCACCTCCACTCAGGAGAAGCTATCCCAATATATGAACCTTCCTTTGAACTTCTTCCAAGTGGAGCCCCCTCTCTGAAGGAAGTTAGAACCAGTTTTGACAACAATGATGGCTTCAAATCATAGGGCCAGGCCAGAGGAAACTAGCTTCCTTTACAATGGGAACAAAGTTGGCTACAAACTTCGTGCTCACTCAGCTGTCCTGCACCCCTGCACCCTGGAGCCTGGGTTGTTATGTGCCTGTATGAACCTGAGAGAAGCCCTTCTCTTCCACCAAACTCGGGGTCACTCAAGATATCCCATGCGCATAAAGAAAGATGGAGTCAATCTGCTCATGACTTTGGAATTTTTCAGAAATGAGAATTTCACAAAAGATGCAGCAAAGACAATCCCTTGCTCCAAGCTAAGGAAGCTGACGTCACCCTGTGTGGAAGGCAGGCCCCTAACTCAGTGAAAGAAAGCTAAGCAACCACAGCTTCTTATCCCTGGACCACTCCTTTCACTGACTTCCCCACTTTGTTCAATCTTTTTAAAGGATGAGTTAGTTAGTATTCCGTTTTTATAAAAGCTGGCAATTGAATGACTAAATCTAGCATCTATAAAGCAATTAAGTAAAATGCCCCGGTGCAATGAAGGCAGCTGTGAGGACGACTCAGTTAGGACTCCAACCCCTGCCCCAAGGACTGCTGTCAAAATCGGCCCCACTAAGCACCACCTTGAGAACTTCGGTACTCACACTGAACTCAGAAGGGGAACACACCGTACAAGTTTCAGGTTTGTCAGTTCCAAATAAAAATTTCCCACAAATGACTATTATTATGAATTACTTGCTCTTTGAAGCTACTGAATTTCCCTCAAAATGAGGTGGGAGTAGGAATGGTCATGAAATCAGTAATCTGTTTAGCTGAATTAGAGGGAAAAAGTCATTTACCCTTACTGCCCAGTCTTCTGAGGCTCCTGCAAAACAGACTCCAGCTGCAATTCCATTTCTTTAGAGGACCAAGCAGAGCTCACACACAGACTCAGTATGAGGTGGATGAAGATACTTTTCTTTTACCTAATTCCTTTAGTGCCAACATGGATATTAACTAAACCTGTCCTTAAAACTGACGATCAATTCTGTAAACTTCACAGCAGTCAGAGGTCCAATGTCAGGCTTTTGCTAATGCGGATTCTGGGAGAGCTGTCCCCGCGCCCCCGCCCTCCCACCCCACTATTAAGTTTGCCTCATTCTCAGATCTGCTAGGAACCCTTTTCCACACCTGAAATGGATATGCTTTATATTACAGTCAGCAAGAAGAATGAATAACTCATTTTCCCAGGCAGAAGCACTCCCTGAGGTGCTAGTTCTTGTGTTGTCTCTAAACTACTTTCCAGTCTGTGAATGAAACAGGAGCCCCTCACTCCTCTGTAACACAGTGGGACAGTTGAGTGGTCAGACAATTATGGTAAAACATTTCCACTGCTGAAGCACAGTATTCTTTAACTTTACAGCAATGAGAGTTGGAGGACACCAACTGACAGCCCATAGATACGATTTGTTTAGCACACTGTATTTTAAATTATCTTCAATTAGTTGGAAACATTTTTTAAAATCAGGGAATTTCCAATAAAATTCTGGATTTCTTCTTCCTCCTGAAAAATCAGACCTGCCAGCACTGAGTTCATTTATGCCTAACACTTGAGCTGAGTAACTGTCCTTATTCAATAAGCTTTCCATGGATAGCACAATCCTACCCAGCATGCATCACTCATTTATGTTATCTGCATGTGAGTTTGTGAACCCTAATCTAGGGCAATTCCGTCACTGTAAATCTGATTAAAAAAAAAAAAAGAGGGCCCAGGGATAGAAAGTTAATCTGCTTGAAGCCACACATCAAGTTAAGAGGCAAAAGGGGAAGATACCAGGGCCAGGTACCTTTCTAATGTAGCACTGCCTTTCTACAGAACCACAACTCCTATAAGCATTTCTTCCACCAATTATTTACATCTTCTAAGTGGAATACGTGCATTTTCTACATTCTCCTTTTAGCCATCCTTTTCATATATTTGATTTCCTTATAGATGACAACTTTGTATCAGTGATTTCATTTATATATTATCTCCAATCCCAAAGAAACATATGAAACGGGAATCAGACAAAACAAAAATGTCAGCTTCTGCACAACTCAGCAGATGCAGAACCAGAAATAATCTTACAAATCACTGAGCTTAACAACTAGCTATACAGACAGACAGGGAGAACAGGGCCAGGGGAGTGATATGCCTAGGTAAGAGAGCCAGTCTTCAATCTTCCACTCCACCATGTCACCTCTGTGCAGGCACCTGGGAGACCGAGAATCAGCTTGCTCCAGATATAAACAGAAATGACAGAACTCCCTCACAGCTCAGCTGTGGCTAACCTTGACTCTGCCAAGAACCAGAGATTAGACTACATTACAATAAATCAATTTATAGACCTGGATTTGTACTGGAAGACAGATTTTCTTTAGAACTGGTATTTGGTGGAAAGTTTTGAATGTCACAGGACTTGGTGGTCTTTATAACACTGCTTGTTATAAAAGCTAAGCTCCATGTGAGAAAGTTGCTGTAAAACATCATAGCACCGTTGCTTCAACTTCAAAAGAAAAAAGGCAATGGTAAAAAGCTTTAATAATAGACTGAATGTGTTTTTATAGGCAACCAATTAGCATATTAATGAAGCACTTAAATTTCTTTACTTAAAACCAATATTCAAGAAAGATGAACCCAAAATGCATACTCTTATTCTGACCAACATAACTAAATACAAATGAAGTCAATGGTGTATCCCATTAGCATGCTGTGATGTATGTCAGTAAAACGAGCCCTCCCCCACCCAGAGCCCTGGCCCCCTGGCAAACATAGATAAATGATTGTGCACTGCGTGACGATACCATTAGGTGAGAACTTTGGTTCATGCAGTCGGCTGCCATAGAGGTTGCACTCAAACCCTGCAGCCCCGGCACCCAAAGTCAGTCAGCGGTGGTGGCTCATGGCATCAGCCGTGCTCCTTCCACAACACCAGGTGAATACTGTGATCAGGCATGCTGGTGGCAAAGACCAAGCCCGTGTCATTGTGCCCATCCAGTCCATTCAGCCAGGAAGCTTCGCCTGCCAGGAAGCTTGAGCCTCTCTTTGACTTCCTGTACTCTGGCAGGGGCCAGCGGCTAATCAGGCTCTCTGTCCGCAAGTCCATGATATATAGGTAGCGGTTGTCAAACAGCAGGGCAAAGACATCTCCAAAACCAAGCAAGGCCAAGTTTGCTATCTCGGGAGTCTTGATAACTCTACAAGGATGAGAATAAGTAACATAAACCAGAAGGTAACTAACTTTGCTTTTGTTTATGCTACTGTAATCTTTTCTGGAGACATTTAAAAGCAATATACAATTCAAGCAAATTTAGAGAGTTAAATGAAAGTTTTTGATAAAAAGGAAAATACAAGGACAAAAAGTTCAGCCTACTTTAAAACAAGGGGGGGAAAGTGGGTAAGAGTTCATAATAATAAAACACAGGCATGTAAGGAGAAAGGTGGTATTTGATGAACAGTTGTAAAAGCACAAATGCCCATCCAAGATGGAAAGGATCTCTCATATTCTCATGTGACATTTTCATTTCCAAGACGTAAAAACTAAAGTCCAGCCAGGATAAATATACTTTGTCTAACAATTCACAACTAATCAAGTACCAAAGAGAACTCGAATGTAAGATTCAACTCTTACCACCAAGTGAAAAGAATTATTCATCAAATCCTAGAACCCTAGCCTAGGGGCTACTCTCAGAAGGTAGCAAACACATAGGTTTTTCTTTAAAACAGTAGAGACTAAAAATATTAAGTTTCCCAAATAATCCAGAAACATTAATAATATATTCATAAGAATTTGCTAGCGAATATGGGGAGTTGGAAGGACAACCTTAACCTCCTCAGGTTCACAGTTCCCAAAACATCAATGACAAAGGTACAAAATTGGAAAGATCTAGGTAAAGGGTAGCAAAGAAAAACCTTAAGTCTCTGTTGTCTATACACTTAGTGAGGTAAAAGATGGACAAGAAAAGTTGACGTTATCTTTAGAGGCCCAAGGAAAAGAGCTACACGAGAAGAATCTACAAATTCTGCCCTGGGCAGTAAGTTTGGGCCCCATGAGAGGCCAGGTTAGCCTATGTTTTAACAAGGATGCTACCATCTAGTGTTATGTCCAAGAGGTCAACCAGATGGCAGGACCTAGTAAGCAGGAAAAGTTAGAAACAGCTGAAGGAAATCGGCTGAGAGGGGGAAAAAGAGAATTGGCAGGGACAGAGAAAGTATACATATCATCACCTTTAAGGAGTAAAGGATATGTGAGAGGCAAGACATTGCAAGCTCTAGAAGAGAGAACTAGGGCCCAAGGGAAGAGTTACACAGAAGCAGGCTTCAGTTTGGTATTAGGGAGGGGATTTAGTAGTGAAGAAGGCCTGTTTCTCACACTCAACCTGTCCAGGACTGAACTTATTATTAACCAAACCTGTTTCTCTTCTTTATATCCGTGGTTGCTCATTCACCCAGTTGCTCAAGCTAGGACACATGGCAAGCATCCACCTCTTCTCCTTACTGAAACCATAAATTCAAACACCAAGATCTATTGATTTTATATCCTAAATTTTCCCGATTTATTTACAACTATCAGAATTGCCACAATTCTGAGCTAAGACATCATCTTTCAACTGCACTACTGCCAAGTGTTTTCAATTGGTCTCCCTGTACCTATTCTTGGCCCCTTTCAATCAGTTAAGCTCACACTAAAATCTAATCCTATTACCATCTCATTTAAATTTTTAAAGCCTTCTATTGCTCTCCACTGAACTCCTATCTTCAGCCACATTGGCCTTCTTTCAGTTCCTTAAACGCACCAGGCAGACTCCTTCAGTCTTAAGGCCTCTAACCAGACTGGTCTCTCAGTCTACAATGCTCCTCACTGTGTCCCTGGCACCGAGTCAATGCAAATATTCATCCTTAGAGCTCAGCCCAAACTTCTTCCTCAAGGAAGCTTTCCCTTATTCCTCAAACTAGGTGAGATCTCCAAGTACCTAATATTATGTTGCTCTTATCATAACCATCAAAACATCTACATGTTATTAGCTATTTAATGTCAGTCTTCCATTCTGCTGGCTAATTTCCAGTTTGGTAAGTATTTCTGCTAGTTCCCAGGGTACATCACAATGCCTATCACAGGGAGGTACTCAATAAATATCTGCTAATGAACAGAGCAATGGTGCAATGAACACAGACAAATAAAAATTCCTACAAAAGAGATCCGAAAGAAACTGGGAAAAACAGCAAGAAAATCTATTAAGTCCCACATCAATGCAAAGCAGGAAATAATCAGAAACTTAGAAAACTGAGGGATAGGACGTTAGCCTGGTAAAGGTGAGGTGAGGTGACTCCAAAGACTGAAGCACAAATATGCTACAGAATAGAATAGAGGTTTTGACAAGCTCACAGTAGCACCTTTTGATGACTTGAGAATTATAAAAGTACAGCCCTGTGGTGCAGTCCTAGTTCAAGTGACTGTATCTTAGATTAATTGAACAATTTGCTGCCCTTTGTGCTTTCCTGTTTTCAGTTTGCTTCTAAGAGTAAGTAGCTCTACCTGGTCTCGGCAACTGAGGCCACAGGATTTGTACTAAGATTTCAAAAGAGGTTGATTTATTTGTGTTTGAGGGGAAAGGGAAGCAAGAGAAAAAAATAGCCCCTCTTCAAAGAAAAATCTGACCTATCACTTCCTAGCAGTAAACAATCTTGTAGATTTACTATTTAAAGCTAGTGGCTCCAAATACCAAAACCTAAAAGAACTTTCACCGGGACTCTGGATTCTTTACTGTATATTCTGAGTAAGAAGAATGCATGAGAAAGGATAAAATTAAAACCTTTAGAGACTCTAAGCATTTAAAAGACGGTGATACCTCTATTTTACCTTACCTTTGCATCATTCCCTCCCCAATTTTAATTCAAAACATAAACAAAATTAAACTGTAAATGATCTGATTTCCCCATGATGACTACTTAGATTTTTTTTTCTTTGCAGAGTACAAAGTTCTTTCAAAAGTTCCTTCTCTATGGCTTGCTGGGATTTTAAGCACATGCTTGCTATATGACCCAGCTATGGATAAATGGATGGATGAATGAATGAATGGATGGATGGATGGATGGATGGATGGATAAATGATGGATGCTGAACTAGGATGTGCTGTGGGATATTGGGCAAGGCCCCTATGCTCTCTCATCTTCAGTTTCCACACCTATAAGATGAGAGCTTGGACTAGTTTTCCAGGATCTTTTTTTCCTCAAAGCATAGACAGCTTGAAAACCTCATTGATTAGAAATGTAGGTCTGCCTTCAGGGAGACATAAATGGGGTTGTTACAACCTTTATGAGCAGAGAGACAGGGCCCATCGAAGTCTTATTGGCTAATAGGCTCAGATCCTATATGAGCTGACCTCAAACAATCATGCATAAAAACAATGAAGACAATGTTCAATTTTCTCTACTTCCCCAAGCCAGCATTTCCTGAACCATGCTGTGGAACACTAACTCTTGTGTGCTGTTAATAAGTGTTCCTCAAAAAAAAAAGGAGCTTTAGTACTATGAATGTTAGGTACAGTAGGTTAAACAAATTCAAACACGTTTCTTTATGTAGGGCTTCTCAGAGCTATTAGTAATAAATACCTACCAGGTCTTGTGCTAGGTCCTCATTATAGGCATTTCATTTACTCTTTATTTTACAGGTGAGAAACTAAGGCAGAGAGATTAAAAACTTACATAATATCACACAGCTCATAAGTGATGGCACTAGAACTTAAATCAAGGTTTGTTTATCACCAAAGTAAGTTCTCTTAATCACCATATGGTACTGGCTTCCATTAGCCTCCAAATGCTAACAGATACCACCAATCTCCAAGAGGGGTCTCACAAAATTATTTGTCCATGGACCTTTTCTTATTTATTTCTCTGCAAGTCTATTTTTCTCTAAATACCTGTGTTTCTACTAGTCAACAGAAGGCCACTCAATCCTTCAATAAAAAATTTCAACTAACTAGGAAGCAGAAATTAAAATATTACAACTAGAGGAAATGTAAAATATCTTTGCATCCAAAACCCTCATTTTCCAGAAAAGCTTGTTAACTTCTGAAAGAGGCAGTAACTCAGAGTAAGGGGAAGAATTAGATCCTAGATCTTCTAGGTTCTAGCATATAAACCTTTCTAATTATGCCTCTAAAACATTTTTAGGTCTGAGGTTTCCAGCATATAACCCTGTTTATAACTATGTAAAGATTTCCCCAAAGCAAGTGACTGGTTTACCCAATATTTAGTCTTGTCTTTACTATTAAACTGCAACAAAAAAATAAAGAAACCCCAAAGAACTGTCAAAAGTAAAGGTCCAAGGAAACATTACCTGAGAATATCATAACTGGCAAAGTCCCATTGGTAGAGGCCCAGTGCTGAACTACAGACGATGTATTTGCCATCAAAATGAAGTCTTGGCTGCAGGCAGATACTTCTATCCTCAGAGACAGACAGTGTCTTTAAGCACTTGCAGTTGATTTCTCTCCCAATTGGCCAAATCTACAGATAAAAGAAAATCAGGAGAGATGACAGATGCATCACCATAGAAAAGCATGTCCCCTTAATGCGGCTTTTGCCTGCTGAAGTCAGATACAAAGTGAAGTAAACTGGAAAAACAGGTTTTACAGTTGAGTTCAAACTCTGATTCTGCATGTATGTGCTGTGCTGTCTTGGATAAAATACTTAATCTCTCTGAACCTCAGTTCCCACAATGAGGATAATAATGCCTACCACATGGAACAATTTTAAAGTTGCACTAAGCTTGCTCTGTTAACTTTCTGCAATTTTTTTTAGTATACAAATAAATGTTTATGTTTTCATAGTTCAGACCTAAGAATTAAGGAGGGTAGAAGATACATGTCATAAAAAAAACAGAATATGTTAAAGATTATTTTCTGTGGATTTTCTTTTCTTCATTTAAAAATTAGTTAGCCCTGCCTGTGTGGATCAGATAGTTGAGCACTGTTCCATGTACCAAAAGGTTGCCAGTTCAATTCCCAGTCAGGACATATGCCCAGGTTGGGCTCGATCTCCAGGAGGCAGTGGGTGGATGTTTCTCTCTCACATTGTGTTCTCTCTCTCCCTCTCTCTCTCTAAATAAAAAACAACACACACACACACACACACACACGTAAAACAAATAAAAATCAGGGTTAGAAACTGCCCATAACATGGAGATAATGAATAATTCCCCTTGCAATGAGTTTCAGATGTCTTGGCCTAAGATATTTCTGTCTACTTTTAAATTTCATTTTAATTTAATTTTAATGTTCTTATACTGGCTAGTCCTTCTTTGACGACAATAGAGAAAAAAACCTTACCTTGATCTCATATTTGTCTGCACTTAAGAGGATGTAGTCTCCAGGGCTGTGCAAGAGAGACTTAACTTGGCACTTCTGCAAAACCACCTAGAAATATAAATATCCACATTACAGAAAGATCTTTTTAATGCTATTGCTACATTGCTTTTTTAAAAAATTAAAATATGAAAAGAGCTTGAAATGATATTGCATGCTAAAGTAGCTGAGCTAAAACTCTATGACCAAGTTAACCTCCAAGGGTTTTAGTACAACCAGAGTCTCTAAATTATCAGCAGAATCTAAAATATCTAATGTTGGCAGCATTTAATCTTGGCTTTAGTCTGGAAGCAAACATTAGGACTGGTTTTAAAAACTGTAAAATGTTACTTTATAGAAAATGTGAGGAACAGAAAAAAGCCCACAGACATAGAAATAAATACAAATCATCTGTTTTCATAAGCATGTGCATTATAAAGGAAAAAGCACTGGACTTAGGACTCTCCTTTAGCTCCACCTATTTCAGAAAGACACAATCATCATCCAATCTAAAACCCACTAGTCACCTCTGACTCTTTCCTCTTTGTTCCCCATAAGTCATTAAGTTTAACTGGCTTTTCTTAAAGGTATGGCCTTCATGTGTTCCCTTCTCTTTCTTTATTGCCACAAAACTCCAAGCTATGGATATTTTTTTGCTTAGAATACTGCAAAAGCCTAAGTGGCCACCTATATCCATCTGTGCCCCACTCAAACCCACTTTTTTCTTAGCAATTATTTTCTTCCTGTATGTGCCCTGACTGGGGACTTAACGCAACCTTGGCAAACCAGGACAATGCTCTAACCAACTGACCTATCCAGCCAGGGAGCAGTTATTTTCTTAAAATACAAATCACACCAAAACCTTTCACAGAATTGACCAATGCTTTCTACTATACTTGTGATATCCAAAATCCTTAATATGGCCAAGTAAGGCATACATGATGGCCACTGTCCTAGACCTCCTCCAAGAACAGCACAGCTCCACTGGCCTTCTAGGTCATGTGTTCTCCGTTCCTTCCCACACCAGGGCCTGTGCCATACTGCACCCTCTGAAACACTCCATTACACAGCTACCTCCAATTTATTCTTCATATTTTGTCCCTTCTCAAAAACTTTCCCTGAGCAAATTAGATACCTTCTTAGATTTTTTTCTCAGACAACACTACACTTTCCTTCATAGCACTTAACACAATGTGTAATTATGTATTTACATGTGAAGTTACTATTTAATAAGTATTTCTCCTACTAACTAGACTAACATTTGTGTCAAGCCTCAGTCTGTGTGGCTCACTCCTGCAAACTCAGCCCCTCACAGAATAGCATGGGAGGTTCAAATGTTTCTGCATGGCATTTCCATGATTAATACTGCATTCCAAAGAAGCATTGAACAGACTGTCAAACTACAGTGGGAAGGTAGGGGAGGGTTGCGGAGGGGGAGGGGGGGCAGTGGTAAGAGATCAACCACAGGACTTGTATGCATGCATATAAGCATAACCAACAGACACAAGACACTGGGGGGTTGAGGGGGGGGAGTAGGGGAGGCTAGGGGGAGGTCAATGGGGGGGAAAAAAAGAGACATATGTACTACTATTTGTACCTTAAACAAACAAAAAAACACAAAAAAAGTTGGGGGGAAAAACAAAAAAAATACTGCATTCCATCTTCACAGCAATCTTTTATTGAAAACTAGAAAACATCACAATATTCTTCTAAAGATCCTATACATGTTTGTTTATTCTACTTCTTGCAATTATTTTTTTTCAAAATGGAAGTGGCTTTTCTGATTAAAAAAAGAAATACACTTATCCTAAAAGGAAAAAAAAAACACCCACAATTCCACAAAAAATAATAGTCTTCAACATTTTGGTGCATAAACACATTCAGAAAACGGTATCATATTCTACATAGTTTTTTGTATGTGACCTGTTTTATTTGCTCCCTGTACACACCTATTATATGGTGGGCATCTTTCCATGTCCATAAGTCATTAGTATTTACAGTGTCTTTTACTGTTGTACAGCATCATGCTTTGTGGTTGCCATTTATCTTATGTCTTACCCACCACTTCTAAGGCAGCATGCACCATCCCCTGTCCCCCACCCCCACAAAACCTGATGTTAAGGAGATTTCATTTGCAAGTCTTCCTACCTTGGTAACCCATTCCGTGTGCCCGGTGAGTGTGTTCAGGCATGTCCCAGCAGATAAAGCCCATACTTTCACAGTGAAGTCTGCAGAGCCACTCACCAAGATATCAAGTTCATCATTGTAGTCGACACTAAATACTAATATATAACAGATACAAAGTTAAAACATGCTTGTCTGAGTCTTTTATAATAGAGTTTAATAGCGTTTATTCTCCCTAGCTGCCCAATTTTATAATTTCTCAACCAGAGTACAGTAAGAATGGTACCACTCAACAAGAAACTTTATGAAAAAAAAAAATCCATTTCAAAATTCTTGTTATTGTTTATTATTCTAAGAATAGAAAAGTCTCTGAACTAATCACCTTTTATGCCCATGTTAGCTTCAAAGTGAGAGGCAAAACCAGTGTTGGAGATAATGCATTTCTTCTCAAGAATGTCTGCCTGACACTAAACAAAACTTATCTAGCTTATGCAGGGAAAATAGAACTCAGGTGGCCCTAGTCATATTTGCACTATTTATTGCAGTTAAACAAAAGGTCAAGAATATAAGCGGCAAACCAATATCTATACTCAAGAAAAGCCATTGTAATGAGAAAACAAAACACAAACAAGGATCTCAAAGGTCAGACTAAGCCATTCTCTCAAAACTGTCTGCATTTCTTCACAGCCATACCTCCAGCACCTAAAGCAGTGCCTGAGTATATAGAAAGTGCTCAAATATTTGTTTTTCAATGTCTACCAAACTCTAAAGGTATATTAGAGACCCAAAGATAAAGACATTGGTCTTTTCTTTAAGGACCTAAATCTAAGTAAGCAGTGGAGGAATGGGGGGAGGGGGGGAGGGAGGGAGTTACCTCTTGCTAAGGAAATATCAAGGACTAACTCTGCCCAGGGGTATCAGGGAGGATCAGGGAAGAGGCAATATTGAAGATGGGCCCTGAAGGATGAGTAGAGTTTATTAAGAAAAGAAAGAGAAGATTGCAGGTAGAGGGAACAGCAAAGGCATGGAGTTAGAAAAGCCACAGCAATGTCCAGGGAATAGCAAGGAGGAAATTTTTTGGAGCAGGGCTCCCAAAGTTGATCAGATATAAAATTACCTGGTAGTCAATGTATACCTTGACACTGTGGAATAGTACCCTCAGTTTAACATATAACTTCCAGGGTAAATCATATATCTTCAAATAGTAATTTCTACAATAAACAAGTGGTAGCAGAGAGTAGAGGAAAAATGTACGGGAACAAACAAAACTGGGAAAAAAATTTGCTTTTAGCAATAAAACAGCTATGTTTACTTTAAAGAATTACTGAATACCAGGCATGGTGCAAGGAACCTGGGGACTTTACGGTGAAGGAAACAGGCAGTATCCTTGTCTTCTTGGAGCTTACAATCTGGTGAGGAAATCAAGATTATCATACTTACTTGTATGGTGAGTGCTATGACAAAAATACAGATTATTGGGAAACCTACAGCAGACTCAACTTGTTAGGGAGTCCAGGAAGGCCACTCATAAAATGTGATGCTTAAGAGCATTATCTGTGACTTCCAGGGATGAATGCAGTGTGCACATGGAGGAAGGGAGTTGCTGTACAAGAGGTTGGAAAACAGCTCAATATGATTCCTGCACAAAATTCCAAAATACAATGCACAGAGGAAGAAGCTCAGGCCTCTAGGCTATAGTCAAATGACCAGCTTCTACAAATTAAGGCTGCTGTAAAATTATTAGGAAATAGCAGGTATCTGTTTCTTTCACCTTATCTCTAGGCCGTGGCTTGTTATTGTCAACCAAGGTCCAATTCAATATAGTATATGTAGATCACAGAAATCTGAATGACTATCACTCCAAAAGATTTTAGCTCTATTTCTACAAATAAAGTAGACTGAATATATACCAGTAAGAGTAGGACTTACTCAATTTGGAGGTAAGGAACCTGATAAAGGCAAAGGGGACTGACTGTTCAACAGGATATAAATGAAATAGGAGAGAAAAACTGTCCCCTCACAGCATAAGGGTATGTAGATAGAGAAGAGTTTTAAAATGGGACATGGAAAGATACCAAATAATAGTAACTTGAATAAAGAGATTAATTGTCATGACTGAGAAAAGAGAGGGGAGAGTGCGAGTTAAATTAAAAAACAAAACAAAAAAGTTACCACATTCTTGCTCCTGGCTTTACGGAATGAGATTAAATAACTATGTAAACCCTTGGAAAAGGGCAACCCACCAGCCCCTGTGTGCCCCCGAAAGTGCTGGGTCCTGGCTCCGGAACTCCATTCCCAGCAGGCCACAGTGTTGTCAAAGGAGCCTGTCACAAGTTTCTGCTCATCAAACTTCACTGCTGCACAAGTATGGGTCTGTATGCCATAAATGCACTGCCCTGTGCTCACATCCCACAGTTTTGCAGACAAGTCATCTGACCCTTCAAGAGAAAAGCAGAGTGATTAGTAAGAAAACAAACAATGAAGAAGGAAAATCAATTTCCAAACCATGGTATTCTTAAACAAGAATCTCTGGGGTCACTTCCTTTAGCATTCCCACTTTATAGCAGAGAAAACTAAAGCATGGAGAGTAATAGGACTTATTCAGAGTCACCAAAATGGTGTTAACAACATGGGGCTGAACACAAGCTTTTGGTTTAGTCCTTTCCCTGTAACTGTCCAGATTATAGAGAAGTGTTAGACTAAAGCATGCCTTGGTGCTTCCACTTATAAAATATCATAAAATACCTCACCATTCTGAGCTCTGATTTGAGTTTGAAATCATAGGCATTACCTATGATTGCGTGTGTACACTTGCATGTTTGTCCATTACCCAACAACCCTGAACAAATAAAGAATGCTGTTAGTAGAGCTGTTGCTAGAACATGTTCTACTCTAAGGCAAGTCAAAGAGGAGCCTCAGATCACAGGTTAACTTCTGAGAAGTTTAACAGCTAATTTCTTGGGCCATCTTGAAATGTGTAAAGGAACTTCTAAGATAAGCAAGGATAAATTATTACTAGGCATTCACAACAACCCAACAATGAGCTTATAAAGCCTGTTATGAGTCTGTAAAAAAAAAAAAAAGTAGTTTCATTTCTGCCTCTGCTGACAATATTATACTGATCACAGTGACAATTCAGAATTTTGCTTTAATTATATTTAAAATCCTAATTATTAATTAATATCTCACAATTTACCTTTAGAATAGAAAAGTAGTAATAAGAATCAAAGGGCCCTAGCTGGTTTGGCTCAGTGGATAGAGTGGGAGCTTGTGGACTGAAGGTCCTGGGTTTGATTCCAGTTAAGGGCACATGTCCAGGTTGCAAGCTTGATCCCTAGTAGGGGGCATGCAGGAGGCAGCCAGTCAATGATTATCTCTCATCATTGATGTTTCTAACTCTCTCTCCCTTGCCCTTTCTCTCTGAAATAAAAATTATTTTTAAAAAATCGAAGGAAATTTTGAGGACACAAATATCACTATGACAAGGACACAGTAGTCTAGAAAAGCACCAAATGACCCATTGCCAAAAACCTAAAATGACTAAATCAACGCCAGCCACAATTCTTCCTTTAAGGTTCGGTCAAGAGCCACTGTTTCAGACAATGGAAAAATAACTATCACTATGAAAGAAGTAGAGCATGAATTTTAACCTAGGTAAACCCTATGAGAACACACTGAAATGGAAACTTTACTGTTTAGAGACTGTTTCCTCTCTATACTTGGTTGGTGGTTCTCAGTGGGGATATAAGACATCAGAATTATCTGGAAAGCTATATCAAAGCATATAGGCAGGGCCCTACCTTCAGAAATTCTAAAATTAGAATATCTGAAGAGTCCAATAATCTTAAAAGCTTGCCAAGTGATTCTAATGTATGAGCAGTATGTTGAGAACCAATATTCTAGAATAGTGCTGTTCAATAGAAATATAATGCAAGCCACTTAGTATTTTAAAATTTTCTATTATTGAAAAAGTAAAAAAATAAAAATTTAATATAATTTAACAATATTAAATTATCATTTCAACATGTAATATGAAAAGTATTAATAAAATATGCTAGCCCTAGCCTGTTTGGCTCAGTGGATAGAGCATTGGCCTGCAGACTGAAAAGTCCAGGGGCTCGGATTCTGGTCAAGGGTACATGCCCGGGTTGCGGGCTTGATCCCCAGTAGGGGGCTTGCAAGAGACAGCCAATCAATGATTCTCTCTCATCATTGATGTTTCTCTCTCTCTCTCTCCCTCTCTGAAATCAATAAAAAATATATTAAAAAATAAATAAAGTGTTTTATATCCTAAGTCTTTGAAATCCAAAAATGAGTATTTCACATCTCAGTTTGAACTAGGCACATGTTAGTCCTCAAAAGCCGTAAGTGCTAGTGGTAGGCCTAAATAATCTTTAAGTTGGGCATTTTGTGACTGTATTCCTAGGGAGCTAAGGTAAAGAAATCATTTTAGGATCTATCTGACCACACACCCAATTTGTTACCAAATCCTGTCAATTCTATTTCAGTGGCTGCTCTTTCATTCAACTTCTTTTTAAAATCTCTCTATCCTTACTGTCCTAAATCTAGGCCTATTTATCCTCATCTAAACTGCAACAGGTTAATCCTTTAATTTTGGAACCTCTAGTATTCTCTATGTCAAAGAGTCTCAGCAAAAGTAGGATCATCTCCTAAGAGGACATGTTAGAAATTCTTCGGGGTGGCTTCAATTGTCATAATGATTTAGGGGGTGGAGGGTTATTACTGGCATCTCCTGGGCAGAGGCCAGGAATGTTAGACATACTGCAATGATTGGGACAGTGCACAAAAACAATTATCTTGTAGTATGCATGACATTCTTAAAGGTTTGGCCAGATATTCATGAATGGAAAGGTTATTCTTCGTTATCTGAACCTAGAATCTGCTTTACAAAGCATATTCTCAGTTTATTCTGAATTTTCTAAGAGTATAACTACCAGGTAAATTGAGGAAAAATATACTTTGCTTTGTTGGGAACTTGCTAAGCATTTTTCACCATTTGAGAAATCACACCATATCAATTGATGCAGAAAAAGCATTTGACAAAATCCAACACCCTTTCTTCATAAATACTCTCAACAAGGTGGGAATAGAAGGATCATACCTCAACATAATAAAAGCTATATATGATAAACCCACAGCTAAGATCAGACTCAATGGGCAAAAACTAAAACCATTTCCCCTAAGAATAAGACAGAGATGCCCACTCTCACCACTCCTGTTTGACATAGTACTGGAAGTATTAGCCACTGCAATTAGACAAGAAGAAGAAATAAAAGGCATCCAAATTGGAAAAGAAGAAGTAAAGCTGTCCTTATTTGCAGATGACATGATATTGTACATAAAAACCCAAAAGACTCCATCAAAAAACTATTAGACTTAATAAATGAAGTCAGCAATGTAGCAGGATACAAAATTAATGCCAAGAAATCTATGGCATTTCTATATACCAATAGTGAACTTACAGAAAGAGAGACTAAAAAAGCAATCCCATTTACCATTGCACCAAAAAAAATTAAGATACCCAGGAATAAACTTAACTAAAGAGGTAAAAGACTTATACGTGGAAAACTACAGGACACTAAAAAAAGAGATAGAGGAAGACATAAACAGATGGAAGAACATACCATGTTCATGGATTGGTAGAATCAACATCATTAAAATGTCCATACTACCCAAAGCAATCTATCGATTCAATACACTCC
Organism: Corynorhinus townsendii; assembly: GCA_026230045.1. NCBI lineage: Eukaryota > Metazoa > Chordata > Mammalia > Chiroptera > Vespertilionidae > Corynorhinus > Corynorhinus townsendii. The sequence goes on along the minus strand of JAPDVU010000005.1, from coordinate 162,816,564 downwards.
CCATTGAAATACCAACGGCATATTTCACAGACCTAGAAAGAACTCTCCAAAAATTCATCTGGAATAAAAAAAGACCCCAAATAGCCACAGCAATCCTGAGAAAGAAGAACAAAGTAGGAGGGATCTCAATACCAGATTTCAAGCTGTATTACAAAGCCACTGTTCTCTAAACAGCCTGGTACTGGCACAAGAACAGACATATAGATCAATGGAATAGAATAGAGAATCCAGATATCGATCCAAACCACTATGCTCAATATTTGACAAAGGAGGCATGAACATACAATGGAGTCAAGACAGTCTCTTCAATAAATGGTGTTGGGAAAATTGGACAGATACATGCAAAAAAATGAAACTAGATCACCAACTTACACCATACACAAAAATAAACTCAAAATGGATACAGGACTTAAACATAAGACAGGAAACCATAAAAATACTAGAGGAATCCACAGGCAGCAAAATCTCAGACATATGCCGAAAGAACTTCTTCACTGATACTGCTCCTAGGGCAATGGAAGCTAAAGAGAAAATAAACAAATGGGACTACATCAAAATTAAAAGCTTTTTCACAGCAAAAGAAACCATCAACAAAACAACAAGAAAGCCCACTGTATGGGAGAACATATTTGCCAATGTTATCACTGATAAAGGTTTAATCTCCAACATCTACAGGGAACTTATACAACTTTAATAAAAGGAAGATAAATGATCCAATAATACAATGGGCAACGGACCTAAATAGAATTTTTTCGAAAGAAGACAGAAGGCCAAGAGACACATGAAAACATGCTCTAAGTCACTAATTATCCGAGATGCGCAAATCAAAACGACAATGTGGTACCATCTCACACCTGTCAGAATGGCAATCATCAACAAATCAACAAATGACAAGTGTTGGCAAGGATGCAGAGAAAAAGGAACCCTCGTGCACTGCTGATGGGAATGCAGACTGGTGCAGCCACTGTGGAGAACACTGGTGCAGCCACTGTGGAGTCTCCTCAAAAAACTAAAAATGGAACTCCCATTTGACCCAGTAATCCCACTTCTAGGAATATATCCTAAGAAACTAGAAACACCAATCAGAAAGGATATATGCACCCCTATGTTCATAGCAGCACAATGTACAATAGCTAAGATTTGGAAACAGCCTAGGTGCCCGCCAGCAGATGACTGGATCAGAAAACTATGGTACATCTACACGATGGAATACTATGCTGCCATAAAAAAGAAGGAATTCTTACCATTTGCAGCAACCTGGATGGAACTGGAAAACATTATGCTAAGTGAAATAAGCCAGTCAATGAAAGAAAAATTCCACATGATCTCACTCATTTGTGGATAATAAAGAACATTATAAACTGATAACAAAAAGATAGATACAGAGGCAGTAAAGCATCAAACAGACTGTCAAATTACAGTGGGAAGGTTAGGGAGAGGTGGGGGAGATAAGAGATCAATTGAAGGACTTGTATACATGCATATAAGCATAACCAATGGATGCAAAACATTGGGAGGTGAGGGCATGTATGGGAGTGGGGGGGGGGGGGCAATGGTAAGATATGTACACATATAATACCTTAATAAAATAAAATTAAATTAAAAAAGAAATCACACCACTGATGATATCTGTGACTCAAATACAATGTTCAGCACTTATAGCTATCATGTTCACGGTCAGTACATACAGGCACAAACATCTGATTACATTACTGTTTTCTAGCATAGCAATGCTTGAGCACTATATGTTTAATGTGTATTACTTTAAATTACAGCCTTATTTCTCCTCTGAAACAGGGTTTAAGCATTATATTGATTTTTAAAATATGTGTACATGTAGATAAATCATTTCTATGAATTTTAAGATGAAACTACTGTAAAATATGGTATAAAAAGAGGCCCTGGGTCTGACAAATAATAAACATTGGTCTACTTGAAGCAGAAAACTCTGATCCTGGCTCTTTTCTGCTCAAAAATCTTTCATAGTTTTTTTCCCTACTGCTTATAGAAAACTGTCCAAACTCATGTTCCCAGCATGCAAGGCTTTCACAACACACCTAAGCCTATTTCTTTAGATTCTAAGAGTCACTTATAGAGTCCCTACTTATATTCTAGAAGTCCAGCTAACATGAATTTTCTTCCTACATTCTCTATGCTCAGCCCTGTCATATGTTTGCTAAAGCCGATCTTCCTATCAGAAAGCCTCTACTTTGAATCTCATCTAAAATGTCTACCCATTCTTCAAGACTCAACAGAAACCACTGCTCAATTTTCTCAAATGGAAATCACTCCTTCTGAACAACTACATGAATTTCCTTTTTACACATTTCAACTAAAGCATCTGATCATACTTTTTTAATAGCTCTTGTTTTTCTTATTTGACTATAAGCCAGATGTCACAATATGGCAGCTTGCAGGCTTCTCTTAAGTCAGATCTGACAACTCTGAGCCTGAATCTCACATGGCAATAATTCACTACAGTGGCGCAACAGCTACCCTCTCTAGAAGGGCAGGTGTTCGTGTTCTCTGATTAGCCATAGTCCATGTGGAGAGTTCTACTTAACCAGGTTACCTTCTTGATCCCGGTATGTGTATTCTCTGCTCCAACTTACATATGTATACCTTTATATTGTCTTTTATACAGAAGGCATTTTATAAATAAATGCTTACTAAACAGCACAAAGTTCAACAGGTCCCTTTCTTACCACTTCAGAAATGAGCACGATAATTACCTCATTCAATCTATTCCATGTTAACTTTAGCATTAACAATCAATCTTTATGGCAATACCATTTTATGGCTGTTCAAACGGCTAATCTGAGAGACTATTTCCAAATTTAGAATTTCCCAATTCAACCACAGTGAAAAATACAAGCTCTTAAGTGACAAGATGACATAAACACTTTACAGGTATAACTCAGAGATATTGCAAGTTTGGTTCCAGGTCACTGCAATAAAGTGAGTCACGCAAATTTTTTCGTTTCCCGGTGCATATAGAAGTTCTTACACTATACTTTAGTCTACTGATTGTGCAACAGCATGTGTCAAAAACAACAACAATGTACATTCCTTAATTAAAAAAATACTTTATTGCTAAAATACACTGAGCCTTCGGCGAGTCATAATCTTTTTGCTGGTATAGGGTTTTACCTTCAATGATGCTACATAGAAAAAATTATATGAATGCTTTGGATTATCTTCAACAGACACAGCATAACTTTCAGTATGCAACCCTGATTAATTTATTCAGATTAAAAATAACAGAACACAGAGACCCACCTACAGAATAACCGCAAAAATGCAAGATTGGGCCCAGTTTTTATAAATATTAACTTTCTGGGTAAATAATTCAGTGAGTGTGTCCCATTTACTTCTGCTTCAAGTAAGTGAAGTTTTTATTGTACTTCAAAAGTAAAGTTTGAGCCCTGGCTGGTCGCTCAGTAGTAAGAGTGTTAGCCCACAGACGGAAGGGTCGCAGGTTCAGTCACAATCAAGGGTACATACAATTGAATTATTTATTTTGGTTGCAGGCTCGATCCCCCGTGCTGGTGGGGCCTGTGCAGGAGGCAATCAATCAATGTTTCTCTCTCTCTGTCTCTCCCTCTCCCTTCCATTCTCTCTAAAAATCAATGGAAAAAATATCCTCAGTGATGATTAACACACACAAAAAAATGTAAAGTTTGATGAGATTTTTTAATGAGTCAACTGCCAGTATTTACCTAAGTACAAGTGAGTTAACACTGCATCTCAAGCTTTAAAAAATTTTTTAAATACCTGCCACTGATTATGAGGCAAAAAGGACATGGAAAAGCCATCATCACAACTGGGAAAATACATCCTATCTAATAAAGAGGGAATATGCTAATTGACCATCACTCTGTCACAAAGATAGCTGCACCCACAGCTGAAGCCAAGTTCCCATAAGGCTCCTTAAGGAGCCAAAACTGGTTTGGCTCAGTGATAGAGTGTCAGCCTGCGGACTGAAAGGTCCCAGGTTCGATTCTGGTCAAGGGCATGTACCTGGGTTGCGGGCACATCCCCAGTAGGGGGCGCGCAGGAGGCAGCTGATCGATGTTCCTCTCTCATCGATGTTTCTAACTTTCTATCCCTCTCCCTTCCTCTCTGTAAAAAAAAAATCAATAAAATATATATATATATTAAAAAAAAAAAAAAAAAGGAGCCTTAACAAGCAATCAGCAGGGACCTCAGGCCACGCCCCCCGCCCCAGTGCTTGACAGGGGACCTCAAGGTGTGCTTCCCATCCTGGTGCTGGATTAGGGAACCTTAGGCTGCTCCCCTGCCCCAGCGCCAGGCTGGGGGACCTCAGGCTGTACCCCCTACCAGGTGGGGCTTGACAGGAGACTTCAGGCCGTGCCCCCCACCCTGGCACCAGGCCAGGGGACCTCAGGCCACACCCCCCACCCACAGCAGGGCTTGACAGGGGACCTCAGGCTGCACCCCCCCACCCAGCAGGGCTTGATGGGTGACCTCAGGCCATACCCATGCCCAGCACCGGGCCAGGGGACCTGAGGCTGCACCCCCCTGCCTGGCAGGGTTTGACAGGGGACCTCAAGGTGCACCCTGAGTGCTGGGTTAGGGCAACTCAGGCCGCGCCACCCGCCCAGCAGGGCTTGACAGGGAATCTCAGGCCGTGTCCCCCACCTGGGGGGGCTTGACGGTGGACCTCAAGGCACGCCTCCCATCCTGGCACTGGGCCAGGGGACCTGAGGCTATGCCCCTGCCCAGTGGGGCTTGACAAAGGTGGGACTGGCTGGGTGTGGATCTAGCCCAATGGGGGGAGGCAGCCAGGTCTTGGTCTCACGTGATTTTGCAGCGCATGCGAGTGGGCGGGGACTTGACTCTGGGTCCCATGGTGCGCCCCAGACTCTGACAGGAGGAAGGTTTTCATATACATTTTACTAATTTTCTTTCATCTCTGACACTTCTATTATAGAGAAAAGGAAAATAGCAATATTAAATTATTTCCTCTAATTAATCCCCTTTTAATGTGCATGCATTTCGTGCACGGGGCCACTAGTTAAAGTATAAAAGAACAGAAGATGTTCCAATAATCAGGCTTATAGGAAAATAGCATAAGCATTGAGTAAATTCAGTATGACAAACAAAACCAGGAAATACCTTACATTTAATGTTTATTTTATAAAACAAACTATTTTGGGTAATTTAACAAAATGTATATCCTCAATGAGTTAGAAATAAAATTTTAAAACAATCATGAGAAATACTATATCTCTTAACTATTAAAAATATTAAAATTGGCTGGTATGGTGGAGTAGTTAGAGCCTCCTGATTCCCAGTCAAGGGCATGTACCTGGATTCCATCCTCAGCCCTGGTGGGGGTGCATGTGGGAGGCAACCAATGGATGTGTCTCTCTCACACCGATGTTTCTCTCACTCTCTCCACCCCTTTAATATATATATATATATATATATATATATATATATATATATATATATGTAAATATTTTTAAACAAATATTAAAATTCAATCCAGTAGAACTCTGAGGGAGAAGCAGGTTATTTAAGACTGCTATAGGCATGGCATCAATTCAACCTATCTGGAAAGGATACTAAGAGGAGCTATAAAATCATTCATATTTCTGGATCTGATGATTCTACCTTGAGACTTCTGCCCCAAATAAATAATTCAAGGGGAAAATATGCAAACAAGACATTGAATATGCACTAAATGGAAATGGCTACATAATGATGATATATTTACACAAAAGAACAGTATATATTATGAAAAATAGTTTAATAATTTAGGTAATACTCAAATATTTATTAGAAATTATCTTGGATGAAGAAAGAACACAGAGTATCCCTATATATGATATACAATGAAAGCGAATAGATATTGGGATCATTAATAAGAATTGCTGAAACACAAAGAATTATTTACAACTAGTGGCCCGGTGCACGAAATTTGTGCATGGGGGGGGTGGTTTGTTCCTCAGCCCGGCCTGCACCCTCTGCAATCTGGGACCCCTCGAAGGATGTCCTACTTCCGGTTTAAAGGGATCAGGCCTAAACCGGCAGTCGGACATCCCTCTCACAATCCGGGACTGCTGGCTCTAGCCGCTCACCTGCCTGCCTGCCCGATTGCCCCTAACCACTTTGCCTGCCAGCCTGCTCGCCCCCAACTGCTCCCCTGCCAGTCTGATCATCCCCAACTGCCCCCCCCTGCCGGCCTGCTCGCCCCCACCTCCCCTCCCCACTGACCTGCTCACCCTCAACTGTCCCCTTGCTGGCCTGCTCACTCCAAACTGCCCCCCTCCCCGCTGTCCTGATCACCTCCAACTGACCCCTACTGACGGCCTGTTCACCCCCAACTGGCCCCCCTGCTCGTCAGATTACCCCCAACGGCCCCTGCCGTCCTATCCTGACCTGATCAACCCCCGACGACCCAAGATCCCAGCCCCTCCTTTATTTCTTTTTTTTTTAGCACCTCCTTGAGTGGAGGCCAGGGCAGCTGAAAGCCAGTATCTAGGATTTATTTATCTTCTATAATTGAAACTTTGTAGCCTTGAGTGGAGGCCAGGGCTGGCCAGGGTGGGTGCAAAGCTTGGCTTCCTCCATTGCCAGGGCAATCCAAGCTTCCTGCTTGCTCCAGCTCCGTGGCCGGCTGCCATCTTGGTTGGGTTAATTTGCTTCCTTGCTCCTGACTGGCTGGTGGGCGTGGCTTAGCATGGTGGAGTGATGGTTAATTTGCAATGTTTCTCTTTTATTAGTGTAGATGCTTGTCAAAATGTACTGCTTAAAATGTGTGCAGTGATTATAAAATCATATGTAGAAACACATACCCATTACAATTGGAAGATATACATAATCTTAAATTTTAATGACATTTGTTATATAAAGCTACTTAATTGCCTAGTTAAAATACCCACTGTATTTGTTCCCATGCCCAAACTCTTAACTTCTAATTCTTCTTAGCACCACAGGAATTTAAAATAAGAAAGACCTCCCTTCCTAACCAGGACAGTCAAAGAAGGAAACAAAACACAGAGAGATTATGTAATTCTCCCAAGATGATCTAACTATTTGCTTGGACTAAACTCAACTTCATTGGTTTTTCCCCAAAATCACTATTGGGAAGGAAAAAAAGAACAGTTCCAGGGTCCCTTACCTGTACATAGAAGTCCATCTTTGTAATAAAGTGCATACACTCTGGCACTGTGTCCAATTAATGATGAGGTTTCAAAGGCTTCATGGTCCTCCAGTTGCTTCATTCTCAAAATAGCCTTCAAATAAACCTTCTTCCAGTGCAAAGCGTCCTGAACAGAATCATCTATCTGCCAGCCCAAATTTTTACACGCAATCTGCCACACCTCTGTACAGGCACTTATCACCTTATTCCACTGTTTAGAGACGAGGCAGCATGTGAGTAAAGTCTGAGGATCGAGCCATTTTAACAAATAAAAACTGAGCTCCAAGGGCAGGAGTTTGAGGAAGTCCCGCTTGAGGAGAGTCTCCAGGTTATTAGAGAGATGCCTGAGCTGGACTGCCCCACTCAGACTAATCAGGTGATCCAGAGTTTCATTTTTCTGCAAGTCCGTCAGAGAAAGAAATGTAACAGAAATGTTATCAAGCCATGTCTCAAAGTCCTTTCTCTCCATAAGGTTATGGAAAAATTTACCTGTGGCACATCAAAATATTGTATTAGTTCTGCTCAAAAGACCGTTCAAGCAAGACTACTAACAAATGAAGTATTAAAAATTAGTATAAAAATTTTGGCATTACAACTTTATGCTTAGTTACAACATTACAACTTAACAGTTAATACACTATATCAACATTTTTCCATGCACACAAAAGAAAATACATTTGAGAAAACATTCTTTAACAAATCATGATCTCCAAAACATAAGTCAATGAAACTTATGTTGATGTGTGTGACTTGCTCCTTTTGAAGTCTAGCACATGCTACATGCATTTTCACAAAGATTTACAAAGCATTCATTCATAATGAAAACAATGTATTTTATATAATATACCCCTCCTTCATCAAAATCATCATAACATGATTCCCTTAATATATTCTATTTAGACATTAAAATCACAAAAATAAGCACCATGATGTGACAACCAGAAAGCAAGTCTAGAGCAGTAACCTGACACATTAGTTATCATGCTAGATACAACCTGACCTGTTAACAAAACCACAGAACTCATTACTGGCTTTTGTAATAGATGTACAGGCATAAATGTTTGGGGAAGAAAAATAAGCAGATTTAATAAGTTAGGTAGCTCAGGTATTCTGGTTCTTCCACTTCCTTTATGGCACTGCCTATTAGAACATGAATTACCAAAAGCCTTATCTGGCCTTACGTAGTCTATTTTTTATAAGCCTCATGTGAGTTGGTGACAACTCTTAACCATGTGCTCCAGAGTTGTGTGGGTCTTAGAAGTCTGAACAAATTAGTATTCCTGATGCTTACAAAACACCAAAAACCAGGTATCATCATCTTCACTTTGTAGATAAGGAAGGTACAGATCAGAGGAGATTAAGTGATTTGCCTATAGTCAACAGAGCTAAAACAGCAGCAGAACAGACTGGAAGCCAGTGCTCTCAAGATCAGTAATTTTCCAACCAGATCAAGCTGCCTCTCTCTGAAGTCAGCTACAACCAGGAGCATCACAACCTTGTAATTCGATCTGGGGGCACTGTGCCTTTGTGATTATACCATCTATCCCTTTAGGACAACGACAAATTGCTCCATGGCTAAATGGAACAAAGAAATTTGCAGTATCCAGCATTACGTTGTGTCAAAGTGTCAAATCACTCCTAACAATGGGGTCTAAACTAATGGAAAAAGAACAAAAATAAAGCAAATCAGTAAAAAACGTTTTCCCCAAGATTGGCCATATGTTGATAGATGTAAGTGCTGGGTGATGAAGATTTATTATTCTCTTTATTTTTACATGTTTAACATTTCCATGATTAAAAAAAGAGGGAAAAAAAATTCCTTCTAATCTGATCAATTTTCCACCAGATTATCAGACTAATTTTTTAAATGTATGTCCAAATTAATATGGAAGAGGAAAATAAATTCCTTTCCTATATATGTCACCTAGATCAGGTCTATACAAAAAGCTAGATCTCGTCTTCTAACTTTGTTAATGCAAGGTGAATAAAAATCATTTTTATTAATTTCCCCAATATCAAGTTTGGCAAGAATGTAATTGGGCAAAAAAAGTAGAAGCAACCAATTATATAATCTAGTTTTGTTTTTTAGAACAGTGAATAGACTTTAAAATAATGCTCTTGAAGTCTCAGGGTTTGGGCTAGGTAGGATTTATTAATTTAAGGACTTGTTTGGCTGCCAAAAAATAATGAATTCACCAAAAGTTTTATCAACTTAAAACAAGGTAACAGGCCTCTCAATCCTAACAATCAATCTATAACACTTCAAAAAATTTTTTACTTTAAAAAACGCATTCACAGCAAGACAAAAACAAGTCTTTTAGATGAACATTTATACAATGTCACAACAGCTAATAACTTAATATTGGCCAATTAAAAACATACATCAAAACATCTGCCAGAACAATTTTTTAATGAAAGGGGGAATAGTTTCCTCTAACACTTACACACATGAAATTTTCCACAAATTCATTATAAAAATGCTTACATTTATGAAAACTGAATTGTTATTTAAATGGCCACAAGATAAATTTATAAACCCAGGAAAACATGGTCAGGTTTCCATTATTCTTATTTAAGAGACATCCTACAGCATGCCATGTGCCCATGACACCACAGAAGACTGAGGAACAAGATTTTCAGTGAGCACCGTTATTAAAAAAAACAACAGCCATTTCTAAGAATTATGTATTCTCCTAACTCCTAAGAAATTTTTTTCCCCAACCCTTACAATTAAGAGAGTGCCCTTTAAGCTACTGAACCCCTTATGGGTGACTGTTTTTCAGTTCTTCATCTCTGATTGTCATGAAAAATAATCTTTATTTTAATAAAGCAAGCCCATTAGCTCAGCAGAATGCATGATTAAAAAACACTGTTCTGATTTCTTCTAGAGCTTTTCCAGAGACAACAAGAACAGTTTAGTTTGGTATCCCTATAGTTGTATATTGAACCGGCATTCTATTTATTAAACATTGTCTGCATCATGAAAAAAACAAAACACCAGTTTTTACTTTTCTAAAAAAATTAACTAACTTTGGAGGGAATTTTCTTAAGGCCACAAGCTAAACTGAACACTTTTAGAAGAAAGCTTCTAGGAGTATGTGTTATGTACTGGCAGCATTAAGGCCCCAAGAGGAAAAACTTCAGGAAGTGGGATTTCAATTCACCGTGAGGCGGAGCTTTTAAATCATCAGAGCTTTTTAATAATGAATAGCTGCCTCCAGAGTGGTGAGCTTCCCATTACTGGGAACAGTCAAAGACAATTGGATACAAAGGCAGAATGAAAATGCTTTAAAGTCAGTCAAAATGTTTACTGATTCAGCTATCATTCACGCTGAGAGTTGTGAAAATCAGAAATAGGGCAGGGACATGCTTAGCTCAAAGCTCAGTCTAGAGTAACTCAAATGGCACTTTTGTTAGTTTTATTATTATAAACACCTAGCAGGAAAGTTTTTAGTGACCCTGAGGCTGAAAGGGACATGAGCACTAACATCCCTTTGAACTCTATGATCTTACCACAAAGTTTCTCTTAAAAATGGCTTAAGATATATGGAAGAAAAACTCAAGGGCTCAAACTTACTGGGAATTTAATTTTAATAATTAAGGGCAGTTATCAACTTGGGGCTAGTTTCCCACCAGGTGTATTTTTCTCTCCACTCTACCCACACTCATGCTATCTTGCCCTTTTTCCCTCCATTTAAGACTACACATTAAACTTGCCCTCCTGCCCTCAATATTAACAATCACAAAGCTCTGAAATGGGTGGTGTGATGAAAAGACTCCTAAATTGGGAGATGGGAGACCTGGGTTTGGTCTCTGGTTCTGACCTTAACCCCCTATGTTCCCTTAGGCAACTCTCATATTTGTTTTGGTTTAACGTCTACTCATAGACATTACCTCATTTGGTTTTCACAACCTTGTGTAAGGTATCAGTAATCAGTACTTCTGCCCTTAACTAATAAATGAGGAAATTTATGGCCCAAGAAGTGGAGTGACTTTCCTAGGGTCCCACAGAAAGCAGCAGGCTCAACATCTTGCCCTGCCCCCACCCTCCCAAAACAAAAAATCTCTGCCTCTATATATCTCTTATATAGAGATATGACATTCTGGGTGAAACATGGTGAATGCATTTTCCTCTCCTCCACCAGCACCTGGCCTAGTCAAGAGCAAAAGCAAGACCTTTATTTTGGGGGAGGAGGCTTCATCTTCCTCTTATCAAGCATAGTCAGCAGTTAAGAAGTACAGAGGCTTTCACATACACAGAATATCTTTTCAATATTCAAGAAACTGGTAACACTGGTTGTCTCCAGAGGAAACTGAAGAGCTGAGGAATTGGAGTAAGGGGACCCTTTTTTTGAATTGAAAACTACGTGAACATACTATCTATTTATTTTTTTATTTTTTTTAATATATTTTATTTATTTTTTACAGAGAGGAAGGGAGAGGGATAGGGAGTTAGAAACATCGATCAGCTGCCTCCTGCACACCTCCTATTGGGGATGTGCCCACAACCAAGGTACATGCCCTTGACCGGAATTGAACCTGGGACCCTTCAGTCCGCAGGCCGACGCTCTATCCACTGAGCCAAGCCAGTTAGGGCCATACTATCCATTTAAAAGCTTTGAAAACATACAAATGGAATAAAAATAAGGGCTCTGCAGACCCTGGGCAAATCACATCACCTGTTGCAAAAGCGCAGTTTCCTCACTTGTAGAATTAAGTTGTAGCCACTTGTAACCATGAACAACACTGCCTACAAGGGTGTTTGTCTATAGGATAATGTATGTGTAACGTTTAGCACCGTACCTGACACACTGGTAAGCCTACAAGAAATGCCAGTAACCATTATTATTAGCATTAATACTGTTACCTTTATTTCAAGCAGCACCCCACATACACACCTGTTTCCATGGCATACCCACAACTATGGCGCAGTCCCTCACGTTAGTACAGCGTTTGCACTTCATACACATCTCCACACTTCATCTTTCAACCTCAGGGCAGCCCTGGAACGTCATTGCTAACGCATTTCGCAGCCAAGGAAACTGAGGCAGTAACTCCGAGGCTCAATGTTCCCAAGTCTAACATCAACTCCAGAGCCCTTCCACCCGTCCGTCGCTCCCAGGTCCCCGGCTCCGGGAGCGTGTTCCGCGCGGCACTGACCTGAGCGAGCGCCCCAGGGCCCGGGACCTCGCGCGGGGCCCACACCGACCAGGCGCACTCCGGCCGCCAGAGCCTCGCAGCGGCCGGGTCCGCTCCACAGCCATGGCGCCTGCAGGGAGGAAAAAAACAACGGCCGGAGGTGCGGCGGGTCAGCAGAAGCGCGGGCGGCAGCGAAACCCCTCCCCGACCGGCCCCGCCTCGTACAGAGAACAGACCTGGACCCGCGGCCGCCGCTCTCCGTCCGCAACCTAACCCGGGAGCGGCTTCCGGTGCTGCTTGCGTCATCTCCGCGCGTCCCTCCGCCCGCGGCGCCCAGCGGACGCGGCTGCACTTCCGGCACCCGCCTCAAGGGGGAAGCAGCAGGCTAAGGAGAGCGGCGAGGGAGGCGGGGCATGCGCAGTACGGTTCTCTCGACTGTTGTGGAGCCTGGACCTAAGCTTATTTCCACAATATTGGAACACAGCCAGCGCATTTATGTTCCAATCTGATCTTGCTCCAACTCTGAGGCACTTTTTCTGTTATCCTCACTTCATGGAGGAGAGGGAGGAGAAGTTAAGAGACATGTCCAAAGTCAAACAACCTACTCAGCACCTATTATGTCCCAAACACTTGTTCAAGGGGATAGGGTTGGTGAACAAAAATCCCGACCTTCTGGGGCTTATCTCCTAGTGGGAGAGAAAGACAAGTAAATAAGACATGATGCAAACTTTAGCAAGTGCTAAGGAAAAATTACGGTTGGTGAGGGAAAGAGATTATTACTCAAGATTATTACTTGAACCTCAACTCTTACACTCTCTGGCTGTGCCCACAGCCTGGTTACTTAACCTCTGGTTTTATTTTCCTCATCTGATCATTCTGAGAACTAAGGAGATAAAACAATCTTGTGTCAAGCTACTTTTTATGTTATAGCACTCAATTCCCACCATAACCCTACATGATAGTTACTATTATCAGCTCCATTTTTAGAGATGGAGAAACCCAGGTCAAAAGAATATTTCAACATAGGCCTCCTTCAGAGCATAAGTATCCTTATCTCGCCGTAAGGGCTCATAAATCTCATGTACATGTGTGCACACATACACACACACAAACACATACATTACATGCATCTTATCCCAGCAGTGTCCAATAGGACTTTGAGCAATGGTATGCTCTATCTGTGCTGTCTAATAGGGCAGTTAGTAACCTCTGGTGACTCTCAAACACTTGAAAATTACCTAATGTGACTAAGGAAATAAAATCTTAATTGTATTTAACTTTAATTAATTGAAGTTTTGACCCTGGCTGGTAGCTCAGGGTCAAAATTGGTTAGAGCACCATCCCAATATGCATGGTCTCTGATCAGGACACATATAAGAGTCAACCAATGAATGCATAAATAAGTGGAACAACAAATCTCTCTCTCTTTCTCTCTCTCTCTTTTTCTCTCTCTCTGCTTTGTTGCTCTCTCAAAAGCAACAAACGTAATTAAATGGTTAGTGTGGGCCCTGTGCGAGGTCCCAGGTCCTGGGGCACTGGCATGTGGCTTATGGCTACTATACTGGACAGCTCAGTTGAGTGATATAGGCATAACACATAATATAGATGTAAGGCAGCTGAAACCGGTTTGGCTCAGTGGATAGAGCGTCAACCTGCGGACTGAAGGGTCCCAGGTTCCATTCCAGTCAAGGGCATGTACCTGGGTTGCGGGCACATCCCCAGTAGGGGGCGTGCAGGAGGCAGCTGATCGATGTTTCTCTCTCATCATGATGTTTCTAACTATCTCTCTCCCTTCCTCTCTGTAAAAAATCAATAAAATATATTTTAAAAAATAGAGAGAGATGTAAAGCAGTCACATATACAGTTAGTGGTAGAGCAGGGCTCAAAATAGCCTAAGTCCATCTACAGTACTTGAAACATGGGAAATAAAAAATGACTGTGTGGGGTGGAGCCAAGTATGGTGTCCTGAAAGTCAGGTCTCAAGGGAACAAATTTGATTTAGTAGGCAACAGGATGACTCCGCAGGCTTCTAAGACACAGAGTCACTGTTGACAACATTATAAGAAAATTTAGGAAGACATGAGTACACAGATCAGATAACCTCCATGAAAGGGAAGGCAGTACTAAGGTAATCAAGAAAACCAAACACCTCTATATGTTTCCAGCAAACAGTCTCAATCCAAATATGGTAGGAGTTTGATGGCTCAAACTGGAAATTCCAGATGGAGCTGCTTCAGAGGCAATATATTGTTTAAACCTGTTATGGACAAAGAAACCAAATTCTCTAAGTTTAAGCTCAGAGGAAACCCAGGAGCAAAATATATGGCTCTAAAAAATGAAAAATTGCAAAATAGGATGTTTTTAATTAAATATCTCTAAGACCTATTTAATTGTTAGATTTAGTATATGTAAAAAATCCCTTTCATTTGAATGGTTTTCTGACTTTGTAAAAAGTTCCAATATTAAGCAATGATTGTTGAGAAAATATAGACAACTTTAAATGTAATGAGTTATTCCTAGGCAAGTAATTACAAAAACTGACATGAATAGCCAGTAGGAAGATCAACATATGAAAAGAAGAAAGAGGGAAAAAATAGCCTGGTCTGATAACAGAGTGCTCAGTACAACTGCTTCTGTGATAGAAATATGAAAATATGGTGGATATTGTTCTTTCCTGAAAATAAACTTACTGGTGGAAACAATACTTGAGATAATTCCTACATATATATGCTCTAGGAAAATAGCTAATGCTAAATATCAAATGCTCAGTCTCTTCAATTCAGGCTAAAATAGACTACACGTTATTTTCCATTCTGGGCTAGTTACCTGGGAGAGGTAGTTGAATAACATAAAATTGATTTAGTATAGCTCTTCCATAAACTACACTAGGAATTCAAAATCCTTCCCAATGAAACATACCCCAAACCTCACCATTTGTTTATATGGGGAGAAAAATTGCACCCACTGGTATGACACATATTCCTTGATGTTTATTACCTTTCTTGCACATGCATGTGGGGGGGGCATGAATTACTTCAACTGTTCAGTTGCGTGAGATGCACTCCAAAACACTATATGACATTTCTCCTTGTGTGATGATGCTGTGGAGAGGTGGTGTGGGTGAACTGTTCTTTCAACTCCCACGTATACTTCATCAGAAACTGGCGTGAAGACAAAAGGTCAGTTTCAAGAGGTACAGAAGAGTGGAAGCATTTGAAGAGGTTTTTTTTTGTTTGTTTTTTTAACTCTTTGTTCTGGATTCACTCTAGCTGTAACATGATCAGCACTTGCTCTCCTATACAGCCAGCAGGTATTCTGGGACAAAGCTCAGGTTGATTGGCTAGAAACCTTATCCTTAAAGTCTGAAGCACAAAGTACTTTACTTCAATTGCTGTTAGACTGGCTTGATCCTGAGACACATTTGGGCATAATTTGGCATCTGGACTCAGTAATTTTCAAAGCCCTGAAATTGCTCACAGACAACATGCAGGTAAGTTTCTTATAATCTCTGAAGCATTTGCTATCTATTATAATAGCCTTTGAGGTGCCTGGAGTTTCTTCTATGTACAAATAATCAGCACTGAGAAAATGGGAAGGAATTCAGATTCTAACATCAACACTTGGGTTTGGTTGTTTTTTCCTATTCAACAGACATGGAAAAGTAAAGGATAGGAGTCAGGATTCTCTAGTGGTTAAGAGTGAGCTTTGGAATTTGACATACTTGAGTTCAAATCATGGCTGTACTCCACCCCCTTATACATTGAATGATCTTGGGCAAATTACTCAACAGCTCGATGCACAGCTTAATTTTGAAAAACCTACCTGAAAGGGATATTGCCATGGCTAAATGATTAAGGCATGCAACTGGCCCACGACAAGTGTTCAATAAGAGGCACCTATTATTATGGAGGTCTTGTTGATGGAAGGGCCAATGAACAGAGATTTAATTCCTTTAATGTTTCCTGGATCTATTATATTACAATACTGCATATACTCTTCTAGATGGAAAGTTGCCATCTCCTTTGATAAAGTGACGGAAGCTTGGCACCACTCCGTCCTAGATCTATGAATGGGATGCTAAGCAGATAGCAGGAATATGCCCATATTGACAGACATCTCAGATGGATTAAGGAACATTGTCAAAACAGACAATGTCAGAATTAAGTATTAGAGTAAGTTGAAAAGTCATACTGGAATAATGTAAATGTTTGATAGTAGCCATCGTGCAGAGGCCAACAAAAGCAACCATGTCATTAAAAAATAGCCCTTGACCTTTGTAATTCGAGAAGAAACTGATCCAAGATCTTCAATTCCAGAAAGAACATCATGTATTTTCCTACAGGCTTTTAGCACAATGATGCCACTTGTTACTTTATATCCATGTGCCTACGTGGGACTCTTCTTTGCTTTGACACAGAGCCTTGTATATAGTAAGCAGGCTCTCATCCATACAGGCAAGAAAACAGCCAACATTTTATTCAGTTTCCACTTTGTGCCAAACACTGAACTCAGCACCACTGGAGAAGAGAGAGGCATGATGCCTGCTGTCCAGAAGGCCATGATCTAGCTGGGGAAAGATGAACAAAAACAAACACTTAAAATAGTGTACCACTAAGTGTTGTAAGAGGTATAGTTAGTGTTGGATGGGGGCAAAAACAGAAATGGAGATGAAGGTTGAATGAACATGTATCCTTTTCTTATTTAGGTGACATTCTGCAGACTTCGGACTCACCAGTGGTGTTTCATTCTGTTTAATGTTATCCTATTTCATGCCTTGTTTTTTGGGGCTGATTTTGTGGAAGAATACTTTCTGCATGCTTTGCCTTACGTAGATATGAAAGTTCTTGAAATTAAGGATAAGGCAAGAAAATTGAACATGGAGCCCCTAAGAAGTAATCTTTCCAAATATTATATCTTGAGCCAGTCGGAGGTGTGTAAAGGGAAGAACATATTTTTGCTCTCTCTTATCTTCAGTAGCCCTGGAAATCGAACAAGACGGGACCACATCAGAAAAACCTGGGGTAACATGACCAGTGTCCAAGGGCATCCCATTCTCACACTGTTTGCTTTGGGAATGCCTATTTTGGCAACTACCCAGCAAGAAATAGAAAAAGAGTCCTATAAGAATAATGATATAATCGAAGGAATCTTTTTGGACAATGCTGAGAACCAAACTCTAAAGATCATCACAATGACGCAGTGGGCTGTGACTTTCTGCCCTAACGCCTTATTCATTCTCAAAGTTGATGAAGATATGTTTGTCAATCTACTAAGCTTGGTAAATTACCTTCTCAATCTGAAAGAACACCTTGAAGATATCTATGTAGGAAGAGTTATGCATCAGGATATGCCCAATAGAGACCCTGCTAGTCAAGAATTTGTCCCTCTTATTGAATACCCAGAAAAGTACTACCCAGATTACTGTAGTGGCGAGGCCTTTATTATATCCCAAGATGTGGCTCGGATGATGTATATAGTTTTCAAAGAAGTACCCATTATGGTGCCTGCCGATGTGTTTGTAGGAATTTGTGCCAAGTTTGTTGGTCTTATACCCATCCACAGTTCAAGGTTTTCTGGGAAAAGACACATCAGATACAACAGATGTTGTTATAAGTTCATCTTCACATCTTCAGAAACTACTGATGCTGAAATGCTCTTGGCATGGAAAGAAATTAATGATGGGAAAGAATGTACACTGTTTGAAACTTACTCTGGACTCATTTCCTGCAAGCTTCTGACATACCTTGACAGCTTTAAACGTTTTCATATTGGTACCATAAAAAACAATGCCATGTATTCTGGTGATTAGGATTTCTTTTTCTTATACATGTACTTTTTGTTTTTGTTGTGTGTTTTTTTGGATCTACGTGTGTTCTTTTTAAATTAACCTCCAACCTTGTTACAGAAAGCACTCCTCCCTGTGTTTTATGTAGTTTTAATTGTACTCAGAAAGTTGCAGTGTTTTTAGTGCCCTGATACACTACATCATATTGAAATCTCATTTTAAAGAATTTAAGTTGGTATAGCATGACTTTTCCAAATAAAACCTCTCGTCCAGAAAAGTTAGAACATTAAATTTAATTACAACCAAAAGTTTTGTTTTTCTTTACAACTAGTGAATTTAAAAAAAAAGTCATATTCTTATAAAACTGTCATGACTCAAGTGATAGCATAGGTGACTAATTTTTGAGAATGCTGAGTTAAAGAAAACGCAAAATAAGGAATTTAATAACTGTTCATCTTGTCTACAAATAGGAAACATTTTAGTAATCTGGGTGGTGGATTATATTCAATTTAAAGTTTTAGCTACCTAGTATGTATTTATTAGCTTAAACCTCACTAGTATATAAAGACTTGAGCCTCTTTTTGTGATTTTCATTAAGTACCAATTAGAAGATGATTTATAGATGGGATGTAACAAATTCATATTTTATGTCATGTATATATTCTGTATTAGTTTCCTAGGGATGCCATAACAAAGTACCACAAATAGGGTGACATGAAACAACAGAAACTTACTCGCTTGAAGTTCTAGAGATTAGAAATCAAGTTGTCAGCAGGGACATGCTCCCGCTGAAGCCTGTAGTGGAGGATCCTTCCTTGTCTCTTCTAGCTTTTGGTGGTTGTCAGCAATCCTTGGCTTACAGATGCATCACTTTAATCTCTGCCTCCATCTTCACATGGCTGTCTCCTATGTGGCTGTGACCTCATACATTTCCTCTGTGTTGTATCTGCATCCAAACTTACCTTTTATTCTAAGGACATCAGTCATTGGATTAGGGCCCACCCTAATGACCTCGTCTTAACTTGATTATTAGGAGTTTGTTTCCCTTTCTCTGATCAAGTCAATATTGATTTGATGAATTTAAAAAGCTAGAAGCAAAACCCTCAACAATGAGACCAACCAATAAATAAAGTCTGGAGACCTTTCTGAGTTAGCATGTTATCATTCCTCTCTCCTCCCCTTTCCTCCCCCCGCCCCGCTAAAAAAACACACAACAGAGTAAAATCCATTGATAAATATAAAAAAAAGCATCAAAGAATACTAGAAACATTTTTTAAAAGTTTATTTTTCAAGGGAAATATAGCAACAACAAAAAAGAAAAAGAGACCTTTTCAAAGTATTTATTCTTATTATAGAGTACACTAGTGGCCCAGTGCATGAAATTCGTGCACATTAAAAGGGGATTAATTAGAGGAAATAATTTAATATTACTATTTGCCCTTTCTCTGTAATAGGTCAGAGATGAAAGAAAATTAGTAAAATGTATATGAAAACCTTCCTCCTGTCAGAGTCTGGGGCGCACCATGGGACCCAGAGTCAGGTCCCTGCCCAACCATATGCGCCTCAAAATCGCATGAGACCCAGACCAGGCTGGGCCCCTCTCCCATTGGGCTAGATCCAAACCCGGCCAGTCCCACCCTTGTCAAGCCCCGCCCGGCAGGGGACATAGCCTCAGGTCCCCCAGCCCGGTGCCAGGACGGGGGCGTGGCCTGAGGTCCCCTAGCTCAGCACCAGGATGGGAAGTGCACCTTGAGGTCCCCCATCAAGCCCTGCCGGGTGGGGGGCGTGGCCTCAGGTTCCCTGGCCTGGTGCTGGGGCAGGGGGCAAGGCCTGAGATCCCTGTCAAGCCCCGCCAGATGGGGGGGCGTGGCCTGAGGTCCCCTGTCAAGCTCCACATGGTGGGGGGGTTCACCCTGAGGTCCCCAGGCCTTGTGCTAGGGTGGGGGGAGCAGCCTGAGATCCCCTAGCCCAGCACCAGGACAGGAAGTGCAACTTGAGGTCCCCTGTCAAGCCCTGCCAGGTTGGGGACATGGCATGAGGTCCCCTGTCAAGCCCCACAGGGGTGGGGAAGGGCATAGCCTCAGGTCCCTGCTGATTGCTTGTTAAGGCTCCTTATGGGAACTTGGCCTCAGCTGTGGGTACAGACAGCCATCTTTGTGATGGAGTGATGGTCAATTAGCATATTCCCTCTTAAGATTTTGTAAATAGAACCAAAAGAGAGCAAAGGATTAAAAAAAATAAAAAAAAGATGGAGAAGAGAAACAATTTGGTTCTATTTTAGTTGAAGCTGATTTTATTTATTTATTTATTCTCACCATTGGATACGTTTGATTTTAGAGAGAGGAAGGGAGAAACACTGATCGGTTGCCTCCCGTATGCAACCCAACCAGTAATTGAACCTGCAACCCAGGTATGGGCACTGATTGGATTCAAACCCAAAACCTTTTGGTATACAGGACGATGCGTCAACCAACTGAGCCACCTGGCAAGGGCTGAAGCAAACTTTAAAAAAAGACAGTCAGTCCACAAAAGTTTTCTGGGAGAACAAAACGTCCATCTTCTTGTAAACAGTAAGACAGTCGAATGAATGTGAAAAATACGTTTCAATTATAACCAAGTTTGTGCTCTCTTGGTTTCACATTGTACTTCATGTAGAAACACAAATGCTGGTGATAAAATTAGGTTCAACATTCTATGATAACTCTGGGGGAGAGAAGTCTCTGTTTAGTAAAGTACAGAGAGTCAAATGCCTTAGGAGAAGTTTTGGTCCAAAAATGATTTAGATTCTAGAAGAAATCACTCAGCTCCTTCCACTGCTGTTGTAGAAATAGGTTTCACATAGTATGGACCTTCACTCACGTAAGTTCTGAGTCTCAAATAATTTGGGTTCCCAAAGATTTCTGCAACTGTCTTGGAATTGGCAAGTGCTTTCACCAGTTCGTATTTGGCATCCTTTGAAGCTTTGTCATGCTCCATGGACCGGTCCATCACATACTCTACAAAACCTGGACTGTTAAACATAAGTTTCTGAGCCCAGGGTTGGTTTGCAATGGCCTGGAATGAAAGGCAGAGAGAACACAATTCCTTTGAGTCTTAAGAAATGAAGTTTGTTAGTCGATGGCACAATCCTTAGAAAAAAAATTTGGCAACGTGAACCTTAGAAATGTTAATGTTTTGCCCAAGTAAATTCCCTCCTGGGAATCTAATTTAAGAAAATCTAAATGTTAAAAAAAGTCTTTGTGTACAAAGATATTCATTATAGCCCTAGCCAGTTTTGCTGAGTGAATAGAGCATTGACCTGTGGACTGAAGGGTCCCGGGTTTGATTCAGGTCAAGGGGGTATGCAGGAGGCAGCTGATCAATGATTCTCTTTCATCATTTATATTTCTATCTCTCTCTCTCTTCCTCTCTGAAATCAATAAAAAAATATTTTAAAAAAAGATAATTCATTACACTATGATAGTCACAATATAAATGTCTAACAGTGAGGGGATGGATAAGTAAACTATAATACATAGCAACACAAAAATGAAATAAACATTAATAATATTTATTAAAAAATAAATTGGTTATATGGTAAATGCTAGGACTACAAAGATAAATCAGGTATGGTTCCTATTCTCAACAAACTCTGTTTAACAGGTCAATAAATAAACATTTTTAACATCCTATATAATAAAAGGCTAATATGCAAATCAACCAAACAGCAAAACGACCGATCATTATGATGTGCACTGACCATAGGGGGCAGAAGCTCAATGCAGGAGCTGCCCCCTTGTGGTCAGTGCGTTCCCACAGGAGGAGTGCTGCTCAGCCAGAAGCCAGGCTCATGGCTGGTGAGTGCAGCAGCGGTGGCTGGAGCCTCTCCCACCTCCCTGGCAGTTGGACATCCCCTGAGGGCTCCCAGACTGTGAGAGGGTGCAGACTGGGCTGAGGGACTCTCCCCGCTCCAAGTGCATGAATTTCGTGCACCAGGCCACTAGTAATGTAATAAACAGAACACAGAGGTATAATCCTTACCACAACTCTAATGATATAATGAACCATACAATTACACTTATTGTCTGGGTCCCTCATCAGACACTGAGCTACATGAAAGGAAGGTCTTTGTATATTTTTGATCACTATTGTATTCCTAGCACCTAGCAAAAAAAGCCCCACCAAAAACTCAATCAATATTTGCTGAATGTGCCCAGCTGGCATGGCTCAGTGATTGGTTCAATTCCTGGTCAGGGCACATGCCCAGGTTGCAGGCTCAAACCCTAGTAGGGGCTGTGCCGGAGGCAGCCAACCCAAGAATGTCTCATCATTGGTGTTTCCAGCTCTCTCTCCCTCTCCCTTTCTCTCTGAAATCAACAAAAATATATTTAAAAAATTTTTGCTGAATGAATAAATACATGCAAAATATGAGAGCCAACATTTATTAACTCAACTTTGTGGGTTTGGGCAAAGCTCACTGAAGAGATACCTGATCAGTCCTTGAAGTATGAATAAGATGTTAACAAGCAAAGTCAGGGAAAAATGTTTAAAGCAGAGGGCACATGAAGGCCCAGAGATATTAAGCAAGCAGTTTGGTATCACTAGAGCATTAAGTGCCAGAAGGGGAATGGCCAGAAATAAGGCTCATGAAGAAGACCAGTTAGGACAATAAGGGCTTACGTGATGATAGATAAGGAATCTGGAATTACTTCTGTGAACTCATGGTACTCTGTGCTCTGCCACAGCATCTAATACCATTTACTGAAACTGTTTACATCTGTCTCCCTCATTAGTCTATAATAATAGCAGAGGCCAGAAACTACTAGGCACTTGTGTATCCCTAAAACATGGCAGAGTGCCAGGCTCACTGAAAGTACTCAAGTGTTGAAGAGAGTCCCAGGAGGACCTGTGGAAAAGAAGGAGTTGCCTACCGTGAACACTTTTAAGGCACCACAGTGTAGTTCAGGAAAGGGTTGATTACTGATGCCACGGAAGAGCTCCAGCGGGTCCCGATATAAAGAAGAGAACCAGGATTCTGTCATTCTCAGGAGGTCATCAGTCTGCTGCTCAGGCTACAGGACAGAAAAGAAAAACTGCAAGACATCTGGAAGTCAGGAAACACAGCACTCTGTCATTAACTTGCTGTGTGATCTCTGCCAAGTCTAGAGCACTTTTCCCCAAACTCAACCCAGATTTTATCCGTTTTATTTGTTTTTTAATGAGATTGATTTAAGCAGTATCTAGGGTCTGGTCCAGTTCCAATACTCTATGATTCCACTTTAACTTTAAAAATGTCACTAGTCATATAATGAGGGTTACACTCTTTTACTAAGAGTAAGAAAGATGGCATTTATCTGATCAACATTTAAATTAGCCAGTATTATGTTAACTCATACAGATTTATTCTCCCAAGCACATCCCACTATGTTTCATTAATTTCCCACTCTACTTACTGGTAAATAAAGAAGAGATGAAACTGCATCCAAACACCTAACTCTGAGCTCTGTTGAGGCATTCTTTGCTTGATATCCTATTCTCTTCAGTAAGCGTTCAAATCGAGTTCCTTTGAGGGATAATGAGATAGTTTTTATTGTCATAAAATACAAGTAACATGAAATTTGCCATTTTAACTATTTATAGGCATATAGCTCAGTGGCATTAAGTACATTCACATTGTTGTGCATCCACCACTACCATCCATCTCCAGAACCTTTTCATTATTTCACACGAAAAGTTGTACTCATTAAATAACAATCCCCATTCCCTAATGTCCCCACTCCCTGGTGACCACAATTCTACTTTCTGTCTCTGTGTATTTGACAATTTTAGGTATTGTATAAGTGCAAGTATACAGTATTTATCCTTTTGTGTCTGGCTTATTTCACTCAGCATGTCTTCAAGGTTTTTCTTTGTAGCATGAGAATTTCATTCATTTGTAAGGCTGATTAACATTCCATTGTATGTATATACCACACTTTATTTATCCTTTCATCCATCAACGAACATGAGTAAGTTCTACCCTTTTTGGCTATTGTGAATAATAGCTATTAATGAACACAGGTGTACAAATATCTATTTGAGCCTGTTTTCAATTATTTTGGGTATAATTCCACAGAAGTGGAATTGCTGGATCATATGGTAATTCTGTTTAATTTTTT
This sequence comes from Corynorhinus townsendii, assembly GCA_026230045.1. Lineage (NCBI taxonomy): Eukaryota > Metazoa > Chordata > Mammalia > Chiroptera > Vespertilionidae > Corynorhinus > Corynorhinus townsendii. The sequence goes on along the minus strand of JAPDVU010000005.1, from coordinate 162,792,332 downwards.
TGAGGAACCACTACAGTTTTCCCCAATGGCCACCCATTTACATTCCCACCACATATATACAAGGGTAAATTACAAATAACATAAAAATTTCACATCCTTGTCAACACTTTTTTTAAATAATAGCTATCTTACGTGAAGAGATTTTTTAAAGTGTGCTTTGCTTTCATATACTATGACCTCCACCAACCTAAACCAATATAAAAATAAACATGTATCAGAGACCAAGTGAGAAGCCTACAACACACATTCATATGCAATACAGCGTATATAAGTCAAAGTGTGGAGGATTAGGAATTAAAGGATCTGGATTTCAGTAGCAGCTGCCACACAGTCTGTGTGATCTTAGAAAATTTTCTTAACTTCTCTGAGTTTCAACTACCTTATCTATAAAATGAGAATGACAACAGTATGTTCTTTGAAGGACTGTAAAAGGGTTCTATGTCATAGGAAAATGCACTTAGAAAAGCACATATAACAAGGATACTAATTGTGATACACAACGGTGTATTATTTTAAACATACACTTCATACAAGGGTTTTAACAGTGCCACCAAATTAATTTTTTGTGCCAAATTGAGTGCTCTCAAGATACTCATGGATGTTCGATAAAGTACCACATTTTAAAAAATGGATTTATTGATTTGAGAGAGAGAGAGAGAGGAAGGGAGGGAAAGAGAGAAAAACATTGATCTGAGAGAGAAACATCCATTGGCTGCCTACTGGGGATCAAGCCAGAAACCCAGGCATGTTCCTGACCAGGAATGGAGCTAGCGACCTTTTGGTGTACAGGACAACACTCTTCCAACTGAGCACACTGGCCTGAGTAGTTATTATACCCTTTTTTAAAAATAGGAAGATGAAATACTTTGAACAATAAACAACTGGGGAAAAAAACCATGAGGAAAGTGAGGCCTAAAGTAGTGAAGTAAATACAATTAAAAAAGCTAAGTCAGTGAAAGAGCCCAGTTCTTTCTGACTCCAGCCCATCATCTTTTTACCATAAATACTATTTAAGGAAGATGTAGCGGGAAAGAGTGCTTCTTCCAGCTGAGTTCTAAAAAAATATTCACTAATAATTATGAGACGTTTTAGGAATGAGTCCAAGGTCGTGGTAAAAGATTGCCCTATATAAAAATAGTTTTAACAATGCAATTAATGTACCAGCCAACAAACTTACATATTGAAGCCTTGTCAAAAATTGAGATATCCCTGGCCTGGCTGGTGTAGATCAGTTAGCTGAGCATCACCCCGTACTGAGAGGTCACCAGTTTGATTCCTGGTCAGGGCACATGCCCGGACATGCAAGAGGCAGCCAATCGATGTTTCTCTCTCCCTCCCTTCTTCTCTCTCTAAAATAAATAAAGACATATTAAATAAAAACTTTAAAAATTAAGATATCTTTAAAGAAAGCCAAAACAAGTCATACCAACCTGTCTTCTGTAAAACCTGTTTTCCTTCAATATTGGATCCCAGGATTCCAATTGTGTCCACTGCTACGCCAATCATGGTAGGGTCCTGACTTTCTGTCATTTCGAAGACTTTTTCCACAAAAACTGGAAAACGCTCGCAGATCTGTTGAGGGCTATCCATGATGGCCAAGTTCCCAAAAAACTTCACAAATCCTAGAGATATTTACAAAAACATATTTTAATAGGGGAAGAAGACAGCATAAATTGCAGGCCCTATGTTTTCACAGGGACAGTAATAAACTGCAGGCCAGAAAAAGAAAGGCTATAGTACAATGTTGTCTTGAAATCAGACAGACCATAAGGAAATACTGAAGGACCTAAAAAGAGTGGTCCCCAGGTTGATAATGGAGCTGGGTTCAAAAAGCATTGTCATAAGCAAGAGGGAGAACAAAGAACAAGGGTCAGTGGATACAAATCATAGGAAGGTAAGTTTGGAGTTATTATTAGGAAGAAATTTTAAAGCAGATTTTCTTCAATGAAGTAATCTAGGCTACCTAATGAAGGAGTAAATCTCCAATTTCTGGAAGTGCTCAAGAAGAACTAACCAATCATGTCCTTGAACAGAATAGCTGGAATAGTTCCTGTATTAGCTAAAGATTACAATTCAAAGATTTGATGAATCTGTGAATATACTGTAAATATCACTACTAGTATTTTAATTTATGTTTCTTTTGGCTGAGCTGCACAGGAAACAATCCTAATGATCTAAACAGTAGTATTCCCAGAAAATCAGAATCAATAGTGCATGGCTCCCAGAGCAATAGATTCTACCTCATTAAGGGTCTATGAGTTGGGTAGCATCTCAAGGGAATAAGCTCTAAAGATGATGATCCCTCGTCTGCCCTGACAGTGATAACTCAGAAACAAAACATGCACCATCATTTCTACAGGCATCAATATTTCTTACCTGGTAAATAGAAGCTAGAGAAAGGGTCTGAATCTGCCCCAATAATTATATTAGATATCTGATCAATCACTCCTTCTTGAGCAAGGTACTGTCGTCCATGATGAGTATATGCCATTGAAGTCACCATTTCTATACAGGTGGCTCTGAAATGCCAAGATTTTGCATATGATTAGCATGGTTTAGGAATTGTTTTCATGTAGGTTATCTTATTTAATTCTTCCCACGAAATCTGAAAGGTCAATAATCCTAGCTCTACTTTTCACATGAGGGTACAGGATGAGAAAATTGCAGTGACTTGTCCAGAATCACATCTTTATTACAAGGTACAGTTTAGACTTAAATCTTGACTTTCTGACTTAAGGTGCACTTATTTCTACTATAATAAAGCTACTTCCTAAGAGATTAAAAAAAAAAAAAACTTTTGTTTTATCTTGATATGTCAAACATATACAAGAGTTCAGAGAACAGAACAGTAAGCCCCCAGGTAACCATAATCCTGATTATATAGTTATCAAGATTTTGCTTTACTTATTTCATCTATTTTTTCTGCTGAATTATTTTAAAACAAGTTCTAGTCATTTTGCCATTTACTCCTGAATTCTGTAGTATACATCTCTAAAACACATGTTTTCTCACACAATTATAATGCTTTTAGCACATATTTAAAAATTAACAGTAATTTTTTGGTATCACTTAATATCCAAACATTACCAAATTTTCCCAGTTGACTGAAAAACTATTTGTAAGATTTTTTTTTTCTATGTCACAAAATCTGATACAGAACTAAAAAATTAACAATTAATTTTCTTATTAAAAATGCTTTGAAAAAGTGCCCTAACTGGTTTGGCTCAGTGGATAGAGTGTCGGCCTGCGGACTGAAGGGTCCCAGGTTCGGTCAAGGGCATGTGCCTTGGCTGTGGGCACATCCCCAGTGGGGGGTGTGCAGGAGGCAGCTGAATCGATGTTTCTCTCTCATCTATGTTTCTAACTCTCTATCCCTCTCCTTCACTCTCTGTAAAAAAAATTAATAAAATAAACAAACTTCTGTATACACAAAGATAACTATAGTGCTATTATAAAAGCAAAATATTTGAAGCACACCAAGTGTTCAACAGTGAGGATGTATTGGTAAATTGCAGAATATCAACAAGGAAACATCTGACAAAGTGGTTTGGAGAGTAGAGTACTGGGAGTGAAAAGATTGGAATTAACATTTCTTTGAGGATCTATGTCAGCCACTATCTTGGTCTCTATGATAAATGCACTTAATCCTCATATTAACTTCTTTATAGATTTGTCATTGTTCCATTTAGATGAGGAAACTTGAGGTGCAAAATGGTTACAATAATTTGTCCAAGGTCAATCAGTTAATAAGCAGAGATGCATGTAAGCCCAAGTCTTACTCTGTTTAAAAGTCCATGTTTTCCTATCATGCCATAGTGCTATTTATTTAACAACACCTAAAAATGTGTATGGTGGCACATTAAATAATGCAAAATGGCAGTTATCATATGATTACAAATTTTTAAAAGTAGGCAGGAAGCCCACCTGTTGTGACTTAGTGGTGAAGCATCGACCTATGAACCAGGTCACAGTTCGATTCCTGGTCAGAGCACAATCCTGGGTTATGGGCTCAATTTCCCCAGTGTGGGGCATGCAGAAGGCAGCCAATTCTTTCTCATCATTGATGTTTCTCTCTCTCTCCCTCTCTGAAATCAATTTAAAAAAATATGTATTTTTTTTTTTTTTTTAAAAGCAGGCATGGCCCTAACCGGTTTGGCTCAGTGGATAGAGCTTCGGCCTGCAGACTCAAGGGTCCCAGGTTCGATTCTGGTCAGGGGCATGTACCTTGGTTGCGGGCACATACCCAGTGGGGAGTGTGCAGGAGGCAGCTGAAAGATGTTTCTCTCTCATCGATGTTTCTAGCTCTCTATCCCTCTCCCTTCCTCTCTGAACAAAAATCGATTTTATATATATATATATATATATATATATATATATATATATATATATATATATATAAATTTAAAAAAAGCAGGCATGTATGCCTAAGGACAGGGAACACAGTCATTCAAAAGTAGCTATATTACCCTAGCTGGTTTGGCTCAGTAGATAGAGCATCAGCCTGCAGGGTCCTGGGTTCAATTCTGGTCAAAGGCACATGCCAGAGTTGTGGGCTCAATCCCTAGTAGGGGGAGTGCAGGAAGCAACCGATCCATATTTCTCTTTCATCACTGATGTTTCCGTCTCTCTTTCCCTCTCTGAAATCAATAAAAATATATATATTTTAAAAAGTAGCTGTATTCTCAATGGGGCTCTACTGAGTTCCAGTATGTTGTCACAGTATCACTTGAGCAATTTTCTAAAGGCCCTTTCTTCAGAACATAGTTTGTCATGAGACTGCAACCTAGGCACAAGCTCCACCAGGGGAGATAAGTCCCAAGTTTGTTTTCCGGCCCTCCAAAGGAGGACATTTTGCTCTAAGAACTCTCTCAGCCAACATACCTGACCAGCACATCCTCCCCTGTCAGCTCTCTGAGGAGCTGGGTTACCAACCCACTGGTGGAACAGTAGTTTAGAGATTCTGGTGACACAGAAGAGATCTCCACAATTAGCTGAAAGAAGAGAAAAACAGAAAGGTCAAAACAACCCCAAATTTGTTAAATCTCATTTTATGATAAATGCAGGATTAGGCACTTCCTAAGAAATTTTTAAAAAATCTATTACATGTATTTATCTCTACAAGTAGGAAAATTTCACTGAACAAATAAGAAATTACTTTGGGCCCCGGACAGGGGGCCCAGTTGTTTGGAGCGTCATTTCATACACCAAAAAGTTGCAGGTTTGACTTCTAGTCAGGGCACTTATGGGAGGCAACCGATAACACTCCATTATATCTGCACTTTTTACAAAAGAAATTATCATCAAGGTACAAAAGCCTGAATCAGCAACAATAAAAAGATTGCAAAAATCATTCATTCATTCATGCATGCATTCTATCTGTCAGTCATTCACTTATTCATTTATCAAGTATGTTCTAAGGGCTTACTAGAGAATTTCAAGCAGAGAAATGACAGAACTAGATTTTGTTTTTAAATCCTCACCTAGGAATGCGTTTGATTCAATAAGAAGAAACATCGATCGATTGGCTCCCATACATGCCCTGATGGGGCATCAATCCGGCAACCTAGGTATGTCCCCTGACCAAGAATTGAATCCACAAGCTCTTGGTTAAAAGATCATGTCGATTACATGTTAAGATAGACTAGTAGTGACAAAAATGGATGAGACCAGTTTGGACTCAGTTAAAGTAGTTCAGGTGGGAGATCAGGAGCTTAGATTTGGGTGCTAGTGGCTTTATCAAGGAAGACAAATGCTTGGGTTTAAGAAAAACTGACACAACATGATGACTGAATGGATATGTGGCCAGGAGAACAAAACCTCATAGAGAATGAGCTACAGGTCTAATAGCCAACCACATGGACTATGACACAGAGCCAGTTTGTTGTTGTTTTTTTATTATGGGCATGAAGTGATTAGAAAAGATCAGGAGTTTGGTTTCAACATGAGTGTGAGGGGCCTAGAATATGTCCAAGGAGGAGAGAGTAAACAGTTGGACATGAAGATCTGAGTTCAAAAAAGAGGTAGGTCTGGGTTGGAGGTTTACATTTGAAAGTCATCACCATTATTGGTGGGCACTGAAATCACAGGATGAATAATATTGCCTAAAAATGAATAGATTACAAGGAGACAAGAGCTTGGGATTCTGCCTTCACAAACCCTAACAATTAATAGCTCAATAAAGGATAACAAGCTAGGAGACTTAGAAGAAACAGCTAGAGAGGCAGAAAATCAGTATCAAGGCATGCAAGAAGCTCTGAAGAGGGAATTAGACTGTAGAGGATTTGTTTTAAATATACAGCCTATTAACTGTGTGGCCTTGGGTCAATTACTCCATTAATAGTGAGGTTAATAATAATGGTATATAGGGATTATTGTGAGAACCAAGACAATACAAGTCCTCACAGTGCTCCGTACAAAGCTGGTGCAAATGGGAACCATTTCTTCTTACTACTACTATTACAACTAAGTTTTTCAACGTCTAGTTTCAATGGTATCTCCTCTACTATAGTATTTAATAAAGCAGTATACAGACTTTTATGATTGTCTCACATACTAGGTGGAGAGTTCATCCTATATCCCCAGTACCTAATATAGGGCCTAACACAGACTATATACTCAATAAATGCATGTTAAATGACCCATCTTGCCTTCCAAGGTAACCCTTCCTGTATTCTGAATCGTAGGTATCAGAAAGTGAGCTTTTCAACTTACCTCATAGACCCTATATCGAACAATGTCATTTGTTTTCATTACAGTTTTCAAATCATCCAGCAGATTGCTTTCAAATAAAGCCTCCAGTCCAGCTTGGGTCAGTGATATTTTTGACAGGGATTTAATGGCCTTATAAGGAAAGAAAATATCTCTTAATTCATAAAAACACAAAATAGTAATATCTACTGCATAAGACTGATGTGAAAATTAGTTTATGAAATGCACCCTGTCCCATGAGCATTCACTATGCTTTAGCTATTACTCTTTATAATTGGAAAAGATACATAGCATTCTCAACAGAAAATAATTATGTAAGTTTTGCCTCTTAGGAAGTAACCCAATATAAACCCTATGACAGAAAACTTAGATGTGTACTATATAAAATAGAAGGCGTTTACTAGTACTTAAATTTGACACCTTCTATATGAAGCTGCAATTACACAATCATCCCTTCTAAACTTCCACCTCTCAATCCAGAAAGCCTTTCTTTGTCATTTAAGACACAAATACCTCTGCATGTTTAAGTGGATTGTTGCAGCTGACTCACCGCTTTAGCTACAGATAGATTCTCTCCACCAATACAATAAATGATTTGTTTTAGTAATTCAGGATTATTTAGAACCTCAGTAACAGCATCAGAATTTTCAACAATTCTTCTAACCTGAAAGAAAAAAACAATCAGAAATACTCTTCCAAGGTAGGACAACAAGTGAACATATGATGGGCAAATTACCCATCATATGGGTAATTTGGTGTACAGTTATTTTAAGAGTTACTGATTACAACTATAAGACAAGTCATTAAAAATTCCAAATAATCCAAATTCATTAAAGCCAAGCACACAATGGCATAGTCATATCTATGAAAGAAAAATAAACAAATAAAATGGGTAAAAAGTTGAGACACCTCAGTGAGTGAAAACAATAAAAATCCTAGTTCTATTCATTTTTAGCTAAACTGAAACCCTAGGTCAATTAAATAACTTCTCTGAGCCTAATTTTTTAGCTGCAAAGTGGGAATACAATACTTAAGTACAGAATAGTAATGAAGATTAAATGTGACTAAATAGGTAAAGCACATACTACGGTGTCTGGCACATAAGTGATAAATTGATACTTTCCCCAGTTTGTTGAATCAACACTTTAGAGGAGAAAAGGAAAAACAGTAATTGAATACTTACTGGATAAACTAACTGCTCAGATCCTAACATCCTCAGCAGCAGTTCTTTACCTCAATAGTAGCATGTTTTGATTACCAGAATGATAAGTATTGTTTTAATTTGTTGGCTTAGTAACCTTTAAAACAGAACTTTGTTCATGCCAGTATAATAACATGACTTAACACTGCAGTCTTTTTCTCTAGACTAGGGGCTCCTCTAAGGAAAGAAATAACTTTTATTTACCTTGGTAGCTCTAACAGCATATGTATGGTACAGTGCCTGGCATGTAAAAGTAACTCAGTATTTGATGAATGAATACTGCCGATGGTACTTAGAACTTCTTACTTTAACTTGTATCCCCCTGGTCATAGTTATATACACTCAAATAGACTAGACACTCCCTAGGGACAGCGAGATCATGTTTTCTTCATTTCCCTGCACAGCAGCTCGCCCAGAGCAGGTGGTCACTAAGGGGTGGTTCCCTTATTATGTGCTAGCAAGATTTCATACCTGGGATAGAGTGAGGATTTTTACGGAATCATTGGGGTGAGTCAGTCCCCTCTGCAGGTCAACCCTGAAGTTCCGAGCCACGTGAACTGGCTCCAGAGCCTGGAGCAATCTCTCCAGAATGGATACACACAAAGTGGTCTGTTCCCTAAAGGAGATACCATAGACCTCATTAGTTCATGTCCTTGCAGGTAGAAAGGAATCTAATAATATCTGACACCTGGCTCAATGAGGATCTCCACATACACTTCTCTTCAAAACATCAGCTTCTACTTTAACATTACATGTTCATTAAACATTTACCAAGTACCTATTATGTGCCATGCCTGTGCTGGGGCTGCAAAGAATGATAAGATATATTCTATAACCACAAGGAGCTCAGTCAATGGAAGATACAGAAAAATAGGCAACTATAATCCCAGTAGATAAACGCTAGCTTAAAGCTGTAAGCTGTGGGAACTCAGTAAAGAACAAAGGGTACAGGGTATACCTGAGCAAATTTTTAAGTTACCCAAGAGAAGAAAGGTAAAGGGCATAGTAGCACATGAAAAGGCAGAGTGTTATGCATTCAAGGAACCACAAGTAACTTGGTATGACTGGGATCAGAAAGGGAGAGAAGTGGGAAGAAGGTAAGAGGAAGAAGATGAATGTCAAGAAATGAAATTTTAAAAAATGCACAGCAATCCGATTTTGATTGGTCTTTTCTGTCCTCCTATGGAATTTCACCTTTTCCCAGACGGCAATGGCAAGTCAAGATGTGGTTTTAAAGCAGAATTAACATGATGAGATCGGACTTCTAGAAATCACTCTGTCAGTGTTAGAGAAAGAATTTTTGGTTAGAAGTTTATGGTGAGGTGATGAAAGCGTGAAAGAGGTTCAAGAGCTATTAAAGAAGTAAATTAATCAGAACTTGCTGACTACCAGATGTACATTCAGAAGGTATTTCAAGAACAACTCCTTTGTCTCTTAATAGGCAGTAAAAGCAACTGAGCACTCATACATTGCTAGTAAGAAACACACTATTAAATTGGTATGATCTTGCTAAAAGGAGATTAAGCAATAAATAGCAAAAGCCTTAAAAATGAACATATCCCCAAGATCATTGAAAACATGCTCACACAAAAATTTGTACATGAATATTCATAGCAGTGGAAACAACCCAAATGCCCATCAATTACATGCATAAATGTGCTATATCCACAGACAGGAATATTCCTCACAAAAAGGAATGAAGTACTGATGCATGCTACAACCTGAACCTTGAAAATACGTTAAGTGAAAGAAGCCAGACACAAAGGCTTCCTTTGGACAATGATTCCATTTACATGAAATGTCCAGAATAGACAAATTCAGAGGCAGAAAGCACATCACTGGCTGCCAGAACCTGGGGAGTGGATGAAGGGGGGCAGAGGCTGCTAATGGGTTTCTTTTCCTTTAAAAATAAAATTGTGGTCCTCACTAGGTAGCTCATTTGGTTAGAGTGCAGTCCCCATATACCGAGGTTGCAGGTTTGATCTCCAGTTAGGTCACATACAAGAATCAGCTAATGAATGCATAAATAAGTGGAACAACAAATCAATGCTTCTCTCTCCAAAAACCAATCAATAAAAAAACTACAATTGTACATACCATAAAATTTACAATTTTTACCATCTTTTTAACTGATTTCAGAGAGTGGGAAAGAGAGACAGAAATATCAATGAGAGAATCATTGATGGACTGCCTCTTGCACGCCTCCTACTGGGCGTGTACCCTGACCGAGCATCGAACTGTGACCTGGTTCATGAGTCAATGGTATGACCAGGCCCATTTTAATCATTTTTTTTTCTTTTTAAAAACTTATCTTTATTACTGAAAGTATTACAGATGTCCCCTTTGTTTCCCCATTGACCCTCTCCACCCCACTCCTAGGCCTTCACCACACTATTGTCTGTGTCCATGGGCTATGCATATATGCATATCATTTAATTCCCCGATTAATCTCCCCCCGCCACCACTTATCCTCTGAAATTCCTCTGTTTCCTGCTTCTATGTTTTAAGCATTTTATAAGTACTGTGCTGCGGCATTAAGCACATTCACAGTGTTGTGCAGTCATCACCAAGATAAAACTCCAGAACTTTTTCATCTCCCATGGAAACTGAAACTCTGCGTCCATTAAACACGAACGCCCCATTTTCCCTTTCCCTCAACCCCTGGCGACCATCGTTCTACTTTCTCTATGAATTTGACTACTCTAGGTACCTCATATAAGTGGGATCATACAATATTTTCAAGTAGAAAAATTTTGGATCACAAATATTTTTAACTCTTCTAAATTATGAAATAGAAAGTATACCTGCATGTTAAATTACTGGATCAAATGGTATATGAATCTAAAATGTTGATGGATTTAGCAAAATTGCCAGGATAGGACTCCCTCTGAGGAGAAAAAAAAGTCAAGCACTTGCGCACAAGATTATCGAGTCCTCCCTGCAGGTGGGCTACCTTGCTTCCCCGCCCCCAATTCCTACTTTAAGGATGAAGGTAGTGAGGCCAGGAGATGGTCAGGGGCACAGCTCAGAGGCTGGGCTTGCATCACATTTCTTGCCTCTCAGCCTAGGGTCCTTCCCTCTCTGAAATTTCAGCTTTTTTAAAAACCTTTATTTGCGACTGGGTAAAGCCCTCCCTCCATCCCACCCGCTCCCGTCTCCACACTTGGCGGAGGCTCCCCCTCCGCCTCCTCCCACCCCCACGCCGCTCAAGCTGCGAGGTCCTCTCACCGATGGTTCTCACTGAGCAGGGAGAAAAGTGGACTCAGGCGCAGTTCCGCCGCGTGCTCGCGGAGCTCGCTGAGCGGCACCGCCTGCAGCACCGACTGAAGCGCGCGTAGCTCCTCCAGCGGCGCTTCCAGCCGGGACACATCCCTCAGCAGCGCCAGGGCCTGGGCCGCCATCATGCCTCCTCCAGCAGGAAGGCGCTTGCTCGGTCGCCTTCCCGGCTCCCGGCTCTCAGCGGGCTTCTCCGAGTCTCGCGAGATTTGACGGACCTACCCTCCCTTATCTGAATATTGGTTGTGACTGCGAACCGTCCGGCCTCAGCAGTAGCAAGGAGGAGCTGGCGGACCGCACCTGGTCCCGGTATTGCCAAGCCTCGCGAGATGTAAGTCCGTTAGAGCCAAGCCAATGATCGTTTGTGGTTGCGGGGTCGCAGAGCGGCGTCCTCTCAAGGCGCTACTCAATTGGCCGTGCAGTCTTATGTTTCCCGGCGGCTTGCGTATTTCCCACGGAGCGCGAAAGCTCCGCAAGTGCCTGGCAAGCGGAGTTGTGAACATGAGGTCCAACTGAAGGTTAAGCGACCTCGCAAGCCGCCTGCCAAGTCACGCTCTCGGGAACGGCCAGGGCGGGCGTGGTAGTGGCCCCTGCAACCTGGGCATCCTCATCCCGGGTTAGACACGTACCAGAGGAGGCGAGAGCCATGCCTCCGGAAGACATGATGAAAAATCTCCAGAAGTTGAAAGAAGGCGTAATGTCGACGTGGGGCGCTTTTTGGGCGTCAATGAGTCAACGATGCTCACTATTGAGAAAAACAAGAAGGCCATCATGGAGTGTTTCTCCCCTCTTCTCTGCTGCACTCCCCAGGATGTAAACATCAAGAAGATGGAGACCGAGTTAACCTTTTGGGTCAAGGACGGGATCAGATGGTAGGGGTGGGAACGGGAGGGAGGGCGGTGGGGAGAGGGGGAGAGAGACTGTTCTGAAGCTGAGGGCCATCTGTAACCATCCCAAATGCATTACAAGTGTCTGGTGGAAACCACTAGGAAGGGCAACCCAAATAAATTTCATGGGGAAAGGGAAATCTTTACAGTTTGCGAAATTAAATGTCCAGTGGGCACCTAAGTACTCCAGGCAATTCCAGATATTGATTAGAGCCAGAACCTATGTGCCTCACCGGGTCTTCCATGCCAAGGGCAGAAGCTTGTTTTGGAAGTGCCCCCTTAGTGTACTTTTAGGGGAAAATACAATCTAGAAGTCTTAGAGGAAGCTAAGAGCAGGATTTTCCTCATTTTGTTGTGCCAATGCTGCAAGTGACAAAAAAGATAACTGCTGCTTTATCAAGACTCTAATCCCACTTGTCTTTTGGAAAAAGATGAAAAAAACAACAAAAACTTCCTGTTTCCTGACAATCACCGGACTATCAGTAACTGCCGCCTTCTTTTTGGATTGGTTTCATAATTGTTTTATCCATCAAGTCCAGAATTATTTAACAGAAAAAAATCTTGAATTCAGACTGTTGCTAATTTTGGGCAGAGGTCCCAATCACCCAGACTTATTATTTTTTGCTTATCCTAGTATGATACTGTGTTTCTCCCTCTGGGTGGCACTGGCTATCATCAGCCCTTGGATCAGGGAATAATTGAAGCATTCAGGAGGTATTACACCAAGAATATGTTTGACCACTTTGCTGACTGTATTGGAAAAAACACACACACACCTTTCCTTAATTTGAAGGAAACATGGCAACAAGTACAACACTGCTGATACTTTGGTGGTGATAAAAGAGGCAATGGATAATATAAAGCCTGGTGGAAGCTTTGGGATGATGATGTGAATGATTATGCATGTTTCCCTAGAAGAATTGGAAGAAGGAAAAATCAGTCCGCAAAAATGGATGAAAATGAAATTAATAAGCTACTCTAGTTTCAAGTTTTGGTGATTATAGATAAGTCAAGTCTCCAGAATTAGAGGTAAAGATGAACCTAAGGAAATTGAATACTGTCTTACACTCTGCCTAATTCTTCACTGATACTGCAATTAATATGGATCCTTACCTGGATTGAAATTGGCTTTTAAAAAAGGTTTTGATAAATTGTTGTATACATATAGAAAGGTGCAAGAAGAGCACCTTCATAATAAAGGAGTTGAAGAAAAGGAAGACATAATATAGAGGAAGTGTGGATGAACAAGGTGGACACAGAATGAGTCTGTAGGGGAGTCTGAATTTTAGTCTGAGCCTGGGTCTAAATCCTATTAGGAGGAGGAAAAGTTAGGAAGAATAAGAAGCCTCCAGAGGAACAGTCTGGGCCTTCAAGCAATGGCAGTAAGAATCATACTATATCTGAAAAATCTGCCAAAACCAGAAATGCAGGATTGGATTTCTGGAATCTAACCTTGGAATGGAATTTGGAAAGAGTAAAGGTGCCTGAGTTGAAGAAAGAAGAGATTCCAGAGGCAGTTTCTTCCAAATAATTAATTTCTTGCCATCCTTGCGCTGTTGCCCCAAGATCACCTTCATTATGACCATTATTATAATCACCAGCCATGCATCCATATCATTTAGTTGTTAAACAGCATTTATAAGCCTAAACTGTGTGGGGTTTTGTGCTAAACTTGGGGACATCATCTCAGGATTTAAGGTAAATGGTCATTAACCAGTGGCCTTTCTTAATAAGTTAATAGGTATCCAAGATCACAGTCTTGAATATAAAGATTTTCTTAGGACACTTGGCCTCATTTACTGTAACTGTAACTGTTCCCCCCCCCCCCCCCCCCCAGATACTAAGTTTTTACATTGCAAATGGAGATTTTCTAAGTTAACAATAGTTGCCATGAGAATACTTGCTCTTGTAATGCTGACATGGTCTTACATTTTACAAAGAACTTTTAAATTAATCTACTCTGTTAACCCTCACTTTATACCTATGAAGGTCTATTTGCTGGTCCTTTACCAAGCCATCCCCCCCACCCGCCGCCCCCAAGCTCGGAGAGGTTAAGTAAGCTGCCTGAGTCTGCAAGCTAATGATGTAAATGATAAGAGTAGGGCTGCAACTGATTTATTTACTTTTATTTACTTTGTCAGACACTGCTAGGAAGTGCATTATTCCTTTGAGAATTCATAGTCTCAGGGAATGGGACAAAACAGGTGAACAGGTGTTTTTTTTAATATATATTTTATTGATTTTTTACAGAGAGGAAGGGAGAGGGAGAGAGAGCCAGAAACATCGATGAGAGAGAAACATCGACCAGCTGCCTCCTGCACAACCCCCACTAGGGATGTGCCCGCAACCAGGGTACATGCCCCTGACCAGAATTGAACCCCGGGACCCTTCAGTCCTCAGGCCAATGCTCTATCCACTGAGCCAAACTGGTCAGGGTGTGAACAGGTATTTTAAAACAAACAGAGGCTGTGAACTGGCAGCCCACAGGCCAGATTTAGCTAACAGATGTGTTTTGTTTAACCTGCTTAGTTTAAAACAGTTTTGAATTGGTTTCCAGTGCCCCCCTAATGCCTTTCTATTTCAGGTACTATTTACATACAATACAATTAACCAATTAAAGTGTATAATTCGTAGAATTTTTTAACACTTGTGTAACTATCACCACAACCAAGATACAGAACAGTTCCCTTAATTTAAAAAAGTTTACTTGTGCCCTTGTGCGCTCAACCCCTTCTCCTGCCATAGGCTATTTCACATTAAAAAGCTGGATTAAAAAAGTGGAAACCCTGACGGCAGTGGACTCTGCATTCCTGAAGGGCAATGCTTTGCTTACTTGTTTGCATCTCCCCATAGTTGATGTTAAATGTTGCAACAGAAGTGTGTACCAAGGGCCTCAGGGGAACAGAGGACCGTGGGATTAACTCTGGGAAAGGCTGCACGGAGCAGCTGGTTTGGAAAATGAATGAGTTCATAGGGAGAGCAGTTGGGAGCTAGAGTGTTATAAACCCAGGAGGATTAGAAGGGAGATCCTGGGAGGGGGAGCTGGTGTGGGGGGACAGGAAAGCAGCAGAGTGTATCTCGATTCTTGTTGGCTGGATGGGCTGTATAAAGTGGAAGAGTTTAGTGTATATGTTTTAGTGTTTGTGTGTTTTGCTTTCTGAAGGTTTTGTATAATCAAGAAACTTACGTCTTTATCTGTACATCTCTGGGGGTTTTAAGGTATTTTGTTGTTGTTGGCATGAGAAGGGGAAATTCGTACTTTATTTTTGTAAGGGTTATAGGTCTGCGTATGGTGCTTGGGTTGTATGTCTCTAGGGAGAGGGTTGTCCAGAGAAAATTTCTCACTCTTACCCCGCCCCCTCCACTATCTTGTTCCAACCAGCCTGCCTGGGGCGGGGCAGTAGGGCAGGCAGCAGGTGGGAGGGTGGGGGCAGGGAGGGCGGTTTAGGCCATAAGTTCCCGCCTCCTGCCGGCTACTCAGCCAAAGGCCACGTTCGCCGCTGCTGTGCCGCTAAATTACCAGCGACGCCATGGACAGGCTGGGCTCAAGGTGTCCTCTGCCAGGCTACCCTCGGCCCTCTGTCCTTTTATGTCTCCTGGTGAGTGCCCACGCTACGACATTACCACCCCCCTTAGCCCTAAACCTCCAACCTGGGAACTGAGGGAAAAGACACACTTCCCTGTACTGCTCTTGGCATTTTGAGCTGGGGGCAGGTAGGGGATGGACAGGAAAATCCCTGGAGGCACCACTCGGTATCCTGGAGACTGTGGTGTGGTTCTGAGGCTTACTAGCTCCCCTTCTTCACTCTGTGAGTAGGGGTGACTGGGCTGTGTTTCATTGGCAGGGAGGTGAAGGGGTATCTGGTGGTGAGTTCTTGTCTAAGGGTCACTTGATAGATTTGTTTCTTTCTGTTGCAGTTACCATGTTGCCTTTATGGGGGCTTTGTTTCTGTCTTAGAAATATCTTAAAATGTTACGGTTGGGAAGTGACCATTTACAGAGTATCTCCAGTGGTGGAGGTGGTTCAGAAGGAGGTGGAGAGAGTCAGAAGCCTATGGTCTAGCCCAGCTCTGATGATCACTTTTGGGTGATTTCTACCTCCTTCCGACTCTTTATTTCCTCATCTGTAACAATTGGCACATATCAGTGGCTCTTACCCTTTTGGCACCTGTAGGTTTTCCTGATTTTCTTTCTAGGAAGTTCAGGATTTGTACACAAGGAAACTATAGATAAACACAATGTTGTGGTCTTTCAAAATATTCATGGATTCCTTCAAACTAGGTGGGTTATAAATTTAGGTCGATTATAAACTAGGTGGATTATAAATTTAGAACCGCTAGGTGATTTCTGAGGCCCTCTTTGCCTTAACAAAGACTGTAAAGTCAATCATAACCCCTTAGAGGTGATGCAAATATTCCAGGACAAAAAAAGGAAAAAGGCAGAATAAAATGCAAAAGTAACTGAAAGAATACATAAAATATTTTAAAAGAATGTAAAAATAGAAAGGGTATATAGTAAAAGATAAATAGGAAAATGTTGAACAGACTTAAAAATTGTATCTTAAAATGCTCCTATTAGGGAATATTGTGATGTGTGTATCTTCCATCACTTTTGCATTCATATTATTTCACTTTCTAATATATTGTAGCCCATCCTTGGTTCCAGGTTGACTGTTCAGGCTTCTGACACTTTGTTGATATGGTCCACAAACATTTCTCAAGCCCTTACTCCCTGTCAGAATTGTAAAGTGCTGGGAATACAGAAATGAATGAGACTGAAGAGTATATGTCCAATGGAGGAGACATGTAAACAACTATCTGTATTTCAGTGTGACCAGTGGTACAGCAGGAGGCTGTTTAGCAGCAATTCTGGCCTCTACCCAATAGATGCCCATAGCATCTCTTCCCCAGGCATGACAACAGAAATTGTCCCCAGACATTGCCAGATGTCCCCTGGGGGTACAAAATTGCCTTGAGAACCATTGGATTAAGTGAAGCTGAATTGACCCCACTATATCAATTCCTAGTTGTGCTCATTGTGGTTCTAAGAGCCCTGAATGGAGGCAGGAGTCTTGGATGTAAGTTTCTAAATGTTCTGCCTCAGTTATCTTATTTGTTAAAGTCAGGGTTATCTTAGGTAATACTTGAGCACAACTCTCGGTTTCAGTAGCACAGGTCACATTGCTTTAGAATTAGGCTACTTTTTCCACTAGCCTCTCCACTGTGCCTAGCACATATCATATACACATGAATGGAGGGGAATTAACTCCTCAAACATCAAGAGATGTAAGAACTTAGTATTTTGACTTTGAGTTTACCTGAGAGTTTCAGTACATTTTGGGTGAGCATATATTGAATGTTATTAGCTGTGTTGCACTGCTACCTACTGGCTAGAATGCCCAGATCTTCCCTCAGAATGGCTTTTTTGGTTGGGGGACAGGCCATTGTTCTTTTGTTTGGAGTCTGTGCTGGAAGGTACCATAGAGTCATGTAGTGGACTCCTTAGAGTGTTCCAGTCTGCCCAGTTCTCTGTTAAAAGCACTGCTAACAAGACTTACCTTTTTCACAAGACTATTTAGTCTTTTTGTTTATTTATTATTTTAATAAATCTTTATTGTTCACATTATTACAATTGTTTCTCCTTTTTCCCCCCATAGCTCCCCTCCACCCGGTTCCCACACCACCTTCTGCCCTTACCTCCACCTCACTGTCCTCATTCATAGGTGTATGATTTTTGTCCAGTCTCTTCCTGCACTCCCCATACCCATTTCCCCCTGAGAATTATCAGTCCACTCCCATTCTATGCCCCTGATTCTATTATATTCACCAGTTTATTCTGTTCCTCAGATTTTTAATTCGCTTGATTTTTAGGTTCACTTGTTGATAGGTATGTATTTGTTGTTCATAATTTTTATTTTTACTTTCTTCTTCTTCCTCTTCTTAAAGAATACCTTTCAGTATTTCATATAATACTGGTTTGATGGTGATGAACTCCTTTAGCTTTTTCTTATCTGTGAAGCTCTTTATCTGCCCTTCAATTCTGAATGATAACTGTGCTGGGTAGAGAATCTTGGTTGTAGGTTCTTGCTGTTCATCACTTTGAATATTTCTTGCCACTCCCATCTGGCCTGCATAGTTTCTGTTGAGAAATCAGCTGACAATCGTATGGGTGCTCCCTTGTAGGTAATTAACTGTTTTCCTCTTGCTGCTTTTAAGATTCTCTCTTTGTCTTTTGCTCTTGGCATTTTAATTATGATGTGTGTTGGTGTGGTCCTCTTTGGATTCCTTTTGTTTGGGGTTCTGTGCGCTTCCTGGACTTGTAAGTCTATTTCTTTCACCAGGTGGGGGAAGTTTTCAGTCATTATTTCTTCAAATAGGTTTTCAGTATCTTGCTCTCTCTCTTCTTGTGGCACCCCCATAATTCTGATGTTGGTACACTTAAAGTTGTCCCAGAGGCTTCTTACACTATCTTCAACTTTTTGGATTCTTTTTTCTTTTTGCTTTTCCGGTTGAGTGTTTTTTGCTTCTTTGTATTTCAAATCTTTGACTTGATTCTTGTGTTCCTCTAGTCTGCTGTTGGGTCTCTGTATAATATTTTTTATTGTAGTCAGTGTATGTTTAATTTCTAGTTGGTCCTTTTTCATATCTTCAAGGGTCTCGCTAAATTTTTCGGCCTTTTCTAGGATATTCTTGAAAAGCCTTATAACCATGGTTTTGAATTCTATATCCAGTCGTTTGTTTTCCTCCATTTCTTTCGTTTGTGATCTGTTTCTTTGTCTCTGCATTTTCGCAGCTTCCCTGAGTTGGTAGGGTAGCTTTGTGTGCTAGGTTTCCTATATGGCCCAGTGGGTCGGCCTCCCCACTATGGTGGACACTCCTGGTGTACCCCTTTGTGGACTCTGTGTACAGCCTTGTTGTAGTTAAGTCTTGATTGTTGTTGGTATCACTGGGAGGAATTGACCTCCAGGCCAGTTGGCTGTGAGGATCAGCTGTGTCTACACTGGGAGAAGTTCAGTGCTGGAGACAGCCTTATAGGATCAGACTTGCAAAATTGCAAAAGCCTCTGTGCTCAGCTTGGATGGGGCGGAGTCTCTGGACGGAGCATACAGTCTTGGCTTCCCGTCAGCCCTGCCCTTGTGTGTGTGCCTCTAGACCTCTGCCTTCTTCAGCTCCCCTGAGTTTCCTCCTGACAGTCCAGATTCCCCCTGTAAGAGCATGGGTTCCCAGGGACTCGCCTGGAACTGGGGTTCAGTGCCGTCAGGAGCTTCCAACTCCCTTCCGCTAGGGAAAGCCTGCAGCAACCTCTGCATTCAGTCTTCTCTGCGAGCACTCACACATGTGCGCGCCTCCAGACCCCTGCCCGCCGCAGCTCCTCCGAGTCTCCGTGTGCCTTTCTCTCTACCTGACAGTCCAGACTCCCCCTGTATGAGCCTGAGTCCATGGGGTTTCACCTGGAAATGGGGTTCAGTGCAGTCGGAACTGGGGTTCAGTGCAGTCAGGGGCTTCCTTCCCCCTCCCGCAAGAGAAAGTCAGCCAGGCACTCAGCCGCCCTTCCTCTCTGCGCGTGTGTCTCCATACCTCAGTCCTTTGCCGCTCCTCTGATTCTCCGTGAGCTTTTCTCTTTCCTTCTAGTTGTAGAATTTCCACTCAGCCAGCCCTCCTCTGGTTCTGGATGATGTCTGTTCGGTCTTTAGTTGTAGTTTTGAAATTTTTGTGTGAGGCAGCAGTTTAGTTGTTTACCTATGCCGCCATCTTGGTTTCTCCAAGACTATTTAGTCTTAATAACAACATCTTGCTGGTGTATTAATTCACTAGTCTGCAAGTATTTATTGAGAACCTGCTGTGTGCCATGAACTGTGCTGGGGATACAGTGGTGAGCAAAGCATGAAATTCAGTTTTATTGAATTTGTGGTTACAAATTATTTTTCCTATCTCATGTGAACCCATAGCAACTGAGATAGGCAGCACAGTGTCATAATCTCCAATTTCTAGGTAAGGTTTATAGAAGGAGAGGTGGTAACTTGTTGAAGGCCACAGGCAGTTCACAGTACTCACACTAGGATTTAAATTCTACTGTGCACACATACACACATACTAAAAGCTTTTGAAGTCTAGGTTTTTTTTTCTTGCATGGTCACTGGTTTAGTTCAGTGGACTAGTATGTCGAATTGGTGGTTTAGTGGAGGTAGTGGGAGGGAATGAGAAAACCCAGCCCTGACAGGTCTGTAGTCAAACTGAAGCTGAAGACATAAAAACGCTGCTCAGGCCCTGCCAAGAAGTAGGAGGCAGGACTTAGGCAATAGCATAAAAGGAGTGGGAGGACAGAGGTTTATTTGAGCAAGAAAGAAGCCCTGGGCTGGAGGCAGGAGAAACACCCTCTTGTTCAGCCTGGCTTAAGTCACCGCGGGACTCCTTGCAAGCTGCCTCTCTCTGTTAATGACTCCATTATATTCCCCAAGCAGAGAACCTGGAAAGGAAGGTGTTTTCCAGTTTTTTCATTTCTTCTTATTTTAAACTAGAGGCCTGGTTCACAAAATTTGTGCGCTCATGGGGGTCCCTCAGCCCAGCCTGCGCCTTCTCGCAGTCCAGAAGCTTTCAGGGGATGTCCGACTGCCAGCTTAGGCCCGCTTCTCGAGGGGACCGGGCCTAAGCCGGCAGTCAGATATCCTTAGTGCTGCCAGAGGCAGGAAAGGGTCCCGCAACTGCTGCTGCACTTGCTAGCTGTGAGCCTGGCTTCTGGGTGAGCGGCACTTCCTGTGGGAGAGCACTGACCACCAGGGGGCAGCTCCTGCACTGAGTGTCTGCCCCCTGGTGGTCAGTGTGCATCATAGCGACCAGCTGTTCTGCCGTTTGGTCGATTTGCATACTAGCCTTTTATTATATACGATATTTATCATTAAAATAGTAAGAAAAATATCTTGAGTGCCTTTTCCTTTCACATTGTCACTGCTATCATCTTAGCTTCAAGTCTTTTTCCTGGATCATTGTAATGACTGTGTAAGTACGCTATCTCTGGTCATTCTCCCTCCTCCCTCCTGGTACCCTACTCAGCTTCACTATATTATTACTCTGCTACTTAAAACCTCCAAAAATACCATACCACTTGAGTACAAACTCCAGACTCCTTAGCCTGACCCTTTTCTCTATAGTTCTAGCCAGTTTCATTCCCTCCTGATCTACATACTCACAGTCTAAGACCCATGCAGACTATAACTCATCTATCCCTTAATACCTCTTGAGTTTGTACATATTACTATTGCTTAGCATGTATCCCTTTCCTCTTATAATCCTACTTATCATTCCAGATCCAACTTAGCTGGTACCTTCTCTTCCAAGCCTTTTTTCTGCTCCCTCAGGTAGAGCCTTCCTTATGGTCCCTGAGCGCTCAGTTTAGTAGCACAGGTTGCATTGCTTTAGAATTAGGCTACCCTTTCCATTAGCCTACTCAGTGCCTGGCATATATACAGATGAATGGAGGTGAAGGTAACTCCCCAAACATCATTAGATGTAAGAGCTTATCATTCATTATAATCTCACAGGATGATAGTTCAGTGGATGCCAGTTGGCATTACCTCCATCAGAATAGATTTCACATCATCCAGACTTGAGCCCTAATCCTGGCTTCACCAAATAAGAGCTATGTGATTTTGAACAAGCTTCTTGATTTCTGAGCCTCTGTTTTGCTTTGTTTTTAATCATCTGCAAAATGCAGAGGTAAATATCTGGACAGAACTTTGTTGAAGTACTAAAGCTCAGTTATATTTTGGATGGGGAATGGGTATGAAAAAAAGATGCCCAGCCCTGGTTCCAATCTGCTTGAGCAGGAGATAGCGAATTGTCATGTCACTGCTGACTTGTGTTTTTTCCCACCGTTTAGATCCTGACAGCTTCTTTCCTGACTTACCCCATGCTCAGGACCCTTAGCCTGCAGCTCCATTCAGCTATCACTGGCAGTTATGTCTCCGGCACTTACTCCATCGTCTTTGTCAACTGTCCCAACGAGCACATTGCCAGAGATATTGCCAGGTATGGTAAAGGGGCTTAGGTGCTGCCCCAGGAGGCTGCCCCATTTAGGCCCTTCTGCTTCTGATAATCCTGTCCATCCAGTGATGAACTACACAGCTGAATGATTTGATGGATCCTGCTGCTGGGCCTAAAATGTTGAGTGGCGTGGTGGGGAGAGGGGGGCGCATATAAGGAGACAAGACCCAGAGGGATGTATGGCTTATCCAAGGTGTTAAGGGAACAGTGGAATCCTACCTGTTGAGAATTTAAGTCTCATTCCTGGTCCATCTGTTTTCCTTCTTAGAGATACTCTCTTTGCTCAGTCCCAGAGGTGCTCACTATGATAGTGAGGAGGAGGAGGAGGCAGTCATTCCAAATATTTAGAAAATTTCTAGAAGCAGCTGTGGTATGGTGGAAGAACACTGGACTTGTAAGCAGATCAGAGTTTCAGTCTTGGCTCTACCACTTACCGTGTTAACTTGGGCAAGTCACTTCCCTTCTTTAAGCATTAGTAATTTGAATGTAGTAGGTGCTCAATAAATGTTTGTGGTATCTGGATTTTGCCCCCTTCATTTCTCTTTATAGATGCAGCTTTGAAGAGGGTTAGTGGGACTGGAGGGTGATGGATTTGGCTCCTTGATATCCCTTTCTTCTTGATCCACAACTCAGCATTCTTGAAGTTGATGATAGACTAGGTTATAGTGTTTTCAAATGTTGAATCTGGTCTTTGGGAGCAAACAGCCTCCACATTGTTGGCCACAGGTTAGCCTTGCATTTCATTCCATCTCTTGCCTCCAACCATTACCTTTGAAGAACAGCTCTTATCTAAAAGAACCTGTAATTACTCCAAAGATACCCATGGTATTTAGTAGCTAGGAATTGAAATCCCTCCTGATACTCCTGCTATACTGAGCGTCTATACTGAACTCTTTTCTCTGTGCTCCTGGACCAGCCACTCTGGGTCCTGTTAAGGAACAACTTCAGCTGACATCTGTGAAGTTTGGTGTTGGGAGGAAAATCATTCTAATGCCTGGATTCTAACTGGTTGAAAGGCCAGTTCAGGTAAATGGATCAGTATCAGCTTGGAAAGAGATCTCTATTATGTACTTGCATCCAAGGTTGTTGATGAGAAGTCAGGTGTTTATCAGGGCCTCATTCCTTTTTAGGAAATACTTTTTCTCTCTGATAATTTTTAGGATTCTCTGTTTATCTTAATGTTCAGCTGTTAATTTGTTATCTATTCTTTCCGTAGTCTTTCTGTGTCTGTTACTTTATTCTGCATACTGGGAGAATTTCTGAGCCCATTCTTCTCTCTCATTTGCTTCTCATTTGTATCTATTTTGAGTTTTTTTGTTTAAACGATTAGTTTTCCTTTTCAGGATTTCTAATTATTCTTTCATAACCAACTACTCATATTTCATAAATATCTGAGCCTATAATCTGATTTTATTTGATGGATGTAATAATCTTGCCTTATCTTTCTGTAGATATTAATTATACTTACTTTATTTTTAATTTTTTCAGCTTTATTGAGATAGAATTGACATATAACATTGTGTAAGTGTGTAAGTTTAAGCAATACACATGATGATTTGATACACGTATATATAGCAAAATGATCAGCACAATAAGATTAGTGAGCACATCCATCACCTCACACAGTTACCTTTTTTGGGAGTGAGAACTTTTAATATAGACTCTCTTAGCAACTTTCAGGTATATGTAATTATGTATATAATTATAGGAATCTGAGTTATACTTATTTTTAAATCTTGGTTTTGAATGTACTGTTAGCTGGTCCTCTTACATAAATTCATTGGTTGAATTTTTGATCTCTTGGTATTGGCTTTCCTCAGATGCTTTGTGATTCCTACGTGTAACCTCTCATCTTTTTAGCTATGCTGGTGGGGAGTCACGGGAACAGCTGCAAGGAATGGTATTAGCAGCACTGTTTTCGGTATGAGTGTGGTTTGGGGGGACATTCCACAGACTGGGGTGCCCTAGTGACTGGTCTGGGTGTGAATTCTCCCTTTTATGCTTGGCTGTTACCAGCTAGGACATTGTTGTGCCTTTTCCTGCAAAGTGCCTACACTTAACTTCTCCTTCCTGGGGACAACGCCCCATTATTGCTTCGGGGCCATGGGAGGTTTGGGGCATCCACCTGCTCCTGCCCGTGGCATTCTGGCAGTTCACCTTGCTGGTTGCCTCCAGTTCCTGCCTGCTTTGGTTCCCATTGCCCCAGGTACAGACTGTTGCTCTTTTCTCTGGGGCAGTCCCCCTGTGTGCTCCCTTGCGTGTCTCGGGGCTGCCTTTTATTCTTTGGGGCTTCCTCAGAGTTGCTGGTATATGAAGCGTTCTCCTTACTCTGTTCTAAAAATCTGTAGGGAAGTCTTTGGTGATGTGGGTATGAGGCAATGGATTTTTTTTTCTAGAGATTTAACTCACTTCCTGTGCTTGCATGCCACCTTCAGAACTAATAAAATGTAATTTCTCAGCAAATGATTGAGGGAGCAAGACTCGCAGCAGTTGCTTAAAAACATTTGAGCCATGTGCCTCTCCTTATGGTCGGGATTTATTTAGCTCCTAGAACTTTGCAGAGGAATGAGGTGGTGGTGATGCCACAGTAACGTGGAGCCTTAAATAGGGAGCACTGTTTAACCTGGAACCCAAGGGAAGAGAAAGTAGGTCGGTTCTCTTGGCAGCAGCTGGAGGAAGGAGGGATCAGTGAGCAGAGCGCAGATGAAGTTTATTTGGCAAGGCCTGATTCTGAGGGCTTGAGGTTTTGATGTTTGGGGACACTTCTTTGCATCAGTGACTTGGTGGTGCTCCTATTTCTATGACACCTGTGCTACTAGTTCAAGCCCTTTTTACTGTGTTCACCAGGGTGTTGCCTAGGAAATCTGAGATTATCAGACCAGTAATTCCAACCTGTGGTCTGTCCAAAAAAAAAAAAAGTCTTAGAGGTCTGCAAAGGTGATGATTGTGTGCTTAGGGCTATGATAGAAACCTTTACAAAAAAAGGTGAACCGAGCCTATGTTTGCCAAAGACAAACACAGTTATGATGCTTTTTTGTTTTTATGTGGAGCTGTGTGGTCACATGGGCATCTAAAGATCAGAAGCACCGAGTGCAGCCTGGTACCTACCTGTGGGATAGAAGCAGAGGTGGCATAATGAAAGGAGTTCTTGGTGGTGAAAGGGTTGGAAGCTACTGGTTGAACCATTTTCTCATTGTACAGCAGGAGAGTCAGGTTGAGCGAGGGGACATGCCTGTCTTGGAGAGGTGCTTGAATACTTATTCCTGGAATGAGAAAGAATTTGGGTGAGGTCACACAGCCATGCTACTGCAGGGCCAGGAATGAAACCAGGTCTTCTTGTTCTCTGTCCAGAGTTAATCCCTATTACCCCAGCAGGTTAGGCCTGTCATTAAAAGTGCCAGGAGGTGGGGGTGGGGGTGTGCATTCTAAATGATTATCTAGCTCCCAGAAATGCCTATATCTTGTTCCCTCTCTTAAGGTCCTGGACACTTGCCCCAGTGACTGTCACTCTCTTTGCTTTAGGGCTATACTGGATAAGAAGCTGGCTGCCTCTGTGAACATCCTGCCCAAGGCATCCTCATTGTGAGTTTTGCTATGGCCAGTGGAAGGTCAGGTCCTAGCTGGTGGGAGGGGTACTGAACTAATGGGGAATTGTGAAGGAACAACTCAGAGGCATTTAATTAATCAACACTTCACTGTTGATTTGTATTCAAAGGAAATGAACCAGTGTGTTTATGTCATTCTATGAACAAAAGCAAAAATGTGCTGTGTGTGTATAGAGAAAGGAGGGAAAACTCTCCAGTTTAGGAACAGTGAATCCTGCTTGCACATTCTTCGTTTAAATTAATTAGTTTGCTACTAGCAAGGAAGCCAGAATGGGCATTCCATCCCTGAGCAAGGCAAGTAGGGATATCAAAGGAGATCGTCTCCATTGCTTTTAGATTCTTTGGGAAACT
Source organism: Corynorhinus townsendii (assembly GCA_026230045.1). Classification (NCBI taxonomy): domain Eukaryota; kingdom Metazoa; phylum Chordata; class Mammalia; order Chiroptera; family Vespertilionidae; genus Corynorhinus; species Corynorhinus townsendii. The sequence continues at coordinate 162,766,264 of JAPDVU010000005.1, read as the reverse complement.
GAGAGTTTGGCACATGTGACAGGCTGTTTCTGTGCCCTGCCTGTCTTTCATTTCATTGACATCTTTATGTTAGTTAAGCCTGCTCTGTCCCATTTCTTTCATTAAAATAGTTTAGCATCCCACTACAAGTTGTGCAGGATTTGTCTTGTGCCTTAAACGTTCTGATTAGCCTGTTCCTCATCTTCTTCCCTCCTGGAAAGAGAGAGAGAAAATAAGAGCATGGGGTGGGGAGGGAAGGATAGGTGGGAAAGAAAATAATATCTACTCTGAAGGTCAAAATAGAAAAAGGCTATATAGTTAAAGCTCCCCCCCCACCCCCCCGCCCACTGCCAACATTGTCATTGCCTCAGTGGCTCACATCATTTATTGCTATGGCTCCCAAGTTTGGCTGTGCTTCCAGTTCCTGAGCTCCATTCTAGGTCTACTCAAGCAGTCCCTCTGAGGGTGGGGCTTGGTTCTTTGGATTTTTAGGAAATGGAATAGGTGATTCACATAAAACCAGTCTGGGAACCAATGGTTGGGGCCTAGAACAGAATTTCAGCCTGGCATTCCCTTCAGATGGCTTATAATTGATCCTTTTACCATGGCTCTGTGAGGCAGGGCCAGGGGCTTAGGTCATCTTAGATTTCCCCTGGATTAGTGTAGATATTCTCGGGCCAAATTTCTTTCCCTTCCCTTCACCTGATGCTGTTCTCATACTCTTTTCTGAATGTCATCACCGACTTTTAACCTTTGGACTTGTTCCCATGTCTTGTAAGGCTCACTTCTTCCCTGAAGCCTCCTCTGCTTCTTATTTATCCTTTCATGGATACTCAACATTGAGAGTCAGTGGTAAAAGTAGCCCCATTCCATAGGATGGGGAGGGGCCTGCAAGCCATGAGTGTAGAATAGTGTTGAAAGAGCCAGAGAGGCCCAGTTTGGAGAAGAGAAAACATAAGAGTTTCTGTACAGCAGGGTGTCAGGTTGACTCCTGAGGTGGTTCTCCGTATGGAAGTTGGGGAAAACAACTGGGTGGCAGATGTTGGCACACCATAAGAAAAACCACCTCATGTGAAAACCTTTAAGGTAGATGGACTTCTTCAAGCAATGGTGAGCATCTCACCTCCAGGAATGTTCAGGCAGATGTGAGTGTCCCCCCCCACGTCCCACGTGGTTCAGGGTTCAGGTTCAGGGTTCGGGTTCTGGAGGAGGCCACACACAAATGAAAGAGACTAGACAAGAAAATATAAATTTGGGAATTGGGGACCAGGCAGGAGTCCAGCTCAAGAGGAAGGACTACGCTTTGCTCTGGCCTTGCCATCCCTTTTATTCAGGTTTTGGGATACACCCATAGCCCTTAGGTAGGCAATTCCAATAAGAGCCAATCAGCAAGGATTTACATAAAACTAAAAGGTGGAAGTTGCTTTAGCTACCATTGTCTCAACTAAACAGTGGGTGCAGAGCTCTGACCTTTCAGAGCTCAAGGTTGACCAGCCTTCCGGGTTCCTTGTCAACACCTCTCTGCTAGTGAAGACAATGGGCAGCTTCCAACAGGCAGATGCCAGAAGCATGCATTAGAATGATTGGACTAGATGACCTGTCATGCCTTGTCCAATTGTAGACTTCTTTATGTGGACTTGGAAAGATTTTATTTTTAAAATTTCTTTATTGAATAAGGTATTACATATGTGTCCTTATTCCCCCATAACCCCCCACTTCCCATTCATGACCCCACCCCCCTGTTGTCTGTGTCCATTGATTCAGCTTATATGCATGCATATAAATGGAAAGATTTTATTTTATTTTTATTTTATTGTTTAAAGTATTACAAAAATAGTAGTACATAGGTCTCCTTTTTTCACCCATTGACCTTCCCCCGGCCTCCCCTACCGCCCGACTTGGAAAGATTTTAGTTTCCACTTCAGCCCTAACCAGTTTGGCTCAGTGGATAGAGCATCGGCCTGTGGACTGAAAGGTCCCAGGTTCGATTCCAGTCAAGGGCATGTACCTCGGTTGCGGGCACATCCCCACTAGGAGGTGTGCAGGAGGCAGCTGATTGAAGTTTCTCTCTCATCAATGTTTCTAACTCTCTATCCCTCTCCCTTCCTCTCTGTAAAAAATCAATAAAATAGATTTTTAAAATAAAATAAAATTAAAAAAGATAAATAAATAATTTGTATTTAAAAAAAAAAGTTTCCACCTCAGTAAGTTACCTAACTGGGCCAGGTTTGACATTTCAGTGGGATTGTTTTGTGAGCATCGTACATTGGTCTTGTTCTTGTCTCCAGGTACTTCTTGAATAGAGAAATAGAAGAAGCCACTGAGATCCTGTTGGTGAGTGAAGTTGGATTTGGGGATGGGCCTTGACATGGGAAGAGTGAGAGCATGGCCTTTTTCCCAGGTTCCAATTAAAAGTTAGCAAAGATCAACTGATTGAGGTTCTTGCCCCACACGGATGCCTTAGATTTGTTTGCAAGCTAGTGACAGGGCCTGGTGACCTGGAGGGAATGCTATCTCCTAAATAGCCAGATGAGAAAAATGAGCAGCTGCAGAGCTGGGCTGAGGTAAAGCAGTGATTTTTTTTTTCTTTACAGTTAATAAAGACAAAGACTTCCAAGGTCCACAAGCTATCCAGCTATGTCAGGTAATACTGGCGTCTCTTCTCAGCCAAGAACGTTCTAGGTATTTAAGTGAATGAGCTTGGAAAGCAGGAAACCTAGTCACAAACCTTCATATGACCCTGGACAGGTGCCTGTCCCTCAGATTCTCCATATGTAAAATGAGAGGCCAGAGTGAGTTTAAAGCAGCAGTTCTCAAAATTTTGGTCTCAGCGTTCCTTTACACTTTAAAAAATTGTCAGGGACCTAAAAGCTTTGTTTATGTGGGTTATATCAAAGTTAACTATGTTAGAAATTAAAAGTAAGAATTAAAAAATTAACAATAATAAAACCATTACTTATTAATGTTGTAAATAATTCATTTTTATGGAAAGTAACCATATTCCACCCCCCCCCAAAGTGAGAAGAATGGCATCATTTTACATTTTTTGCAAAATCTGGCTTAATAAGCATCTTTAAATAAAGCATCCTTAAGTACCAATCAAAGTGTGGTTCTGGAAAGCTCATGGTGATAAATTCAAGTTGTCCAAACTTCTAATTTTTGCATGAAAACATAATTTTTTAAATTGGTAACACATGATGTAAATTGTCTTCATTTGAGTGATGGACTCACTTTGTTCATGTCTGAGACAGTATCTACCTAATCCTCAAATCTGAGTAACCATAATTTGTAAAAATGATAGCTTATGGTAACTCAGGCTTAAAAATGGTGCTCCATGAAAAAGTCTGGTTTTAGCTTGTGACTCAGTCAGACAAGTGTAGGACATACTGAATTTAGGTACACAGCACTGTGCTTTCTGTATACCATATTGTCACACAAGGCTAAAAATACATGTACTCAAGAGTCAAAACTGAATAAAAATTGTAATTTTTACCACTTTGTCAAGGATGTTCTTAAGTGAATTTGACTTTTTGCAAGTGCAGGTGTGTGGTGAAAAATACAACAGTGAATACAGTTCGGTGCCATCGTCTTGATGCAGGTGCTAAGGTGCCAGCAGTTTTACCCATCATCGCTTTTGCGTCATTAGTGCAAATGTCAACACAGTGAAAAGATAAATAACAAATTAGCATTATTATGAACTATTGGATTCATGGAACTCCTGAAAGAACCTTGGAGTTGCCCAGGGGTCAATGGGCCTTAATGGGAGAACCACTGGTTTCAAGCCTTACCAATCAAAGTGTGGTTCTGGAATAATTGGCATCGCCTGTAAGCTGAATAGAGCTGCAGAGTCTCATGTTCACCCTAAACCAGTGGTCGGCAAACTGCGGCTCGCAAGCCACATGCGGCTCTTTGGCCCCTTGAGTGTGGCTCTTCCACGAAATACCACAGCCTGGGCAAGTCTATTTTGAAGAAGTGGCATTAGAAGAAGTTTAAGTTTTAAAAAAATGGGCTCTCAAAAGAAATTTCAATCGCTGTACTGTTGATATTTGGCTCTGTTGACTAATGAGTTTGCCAACCACTGGTCTAAACAATACTGGCTAATAGCATATCCCTTGGAGTTGTCTTTCAAATTACCATTTTAAGCCCCACTTCAGATTTGGACTTAACTGATCTAAAATGGGGATCAAATATGTTCTTCAGAAGCACCCAGATTGACTCTGATGTGAGGCTAGGATGCAAGTTACCTACTGGATGATGAAACTCTTTTCCTTCACTTCAACCAGTATCCTGTGGATAGATGGCTATACCCGGGCCTCAAAGCTAGTGGTAGAGAAGGCCCTGTGTTACCACCTTAGCAGAGGTGGGGGAATAGCCACCTTTGGTAGAACCAGCACTACCAAGAAATCACGGCTTATCTGGTGAGGGACAGTGTCATGGTTAAGATGGTGAACCCCAGAGCTTGACCTCTAGCATCCAATCTTGGCTCTACTTGCTAGGTGTAGCCGAAGTGCATGTAAATTAGTTAGACTTTCTGTGCCTCAGTTGCCCATCTATAAAATGTGGGCCATAATGGTCCCTTGGGATGTATGTATGTGAGGTAGACCCATGAAGTGTTGTATCAGTGGCAGCTCTTACTACTAACGTGTTACAAATGTCCTACTCTCTCTGAATACTGTATGTTTGCTTATAAAAAACACATATACTGGTCTAGGTGTCCAAGAAATAAGAAAATTCATTGTCCTGGGCACTGGGTAAAATTACCCAGCTTACCCTAAATGTGTAAGCACCTGGACACATGCTGTGATGTGTGTGTCTCAGGAGAACTTTACAGCGTCTCATTCTGCAGGAAGGAAGCAGAGGATTATAACTCCCTCTGACAGATGGGAAACTGAAGCCCAAGGCCTCATGTTCCTTTAGTCTGGAAAATGAAGAAAACTTGCATGGTGTGCCGAGGGCCAAGTGAAAGAAGGGGAAGGAAGAGAGGTTCCTATGGGTTTGGATGTCAAGAGAGACCCCTTAGAAAATGTCCATGGTTATTTGGCCTTGAGGGATAACGAGGCTGTTGATTGATGAACAGGAGCAGGGAGAACTTTCTAGGTGGAACAGAGAATACAGTGGTATTGGGTGGGTGGTGTTTGGGGTAGTAATAGAGGCAGCAGCTAACATTCAGTGAATGCATACAGTACCAGTTAGTGTACGAGCTAAGTGCTCTATGTCCTTGTCTCATTTAATCCTCAGTGATCCAGTCATGTAGGTACCATTTTCATTCCCTCTTTTGTAGGGCCTTTAGATTTGTCCATGGCTACATAGCTAGTAAGGGGTAGACTTAGAATTTGAACCCTTGTCTGTGAGACTGTAAAGCTATCTGGGCCAACTCACCACTGTAGACAGAGGTGGTGGGTTATGGAGGTGGACAGGGGATGCAGCAGATTGCAAAGGCCTCAAGGGAGGCTGGCCTGCTGGGTTTTATCGCCTGACTGATCCTAATCATAGTCACTCACAGGACTCTGCTCTCTTCCCAAAGGTCGGTGCATCCTTTTGAGATCCCAGAGGTCTTCAGTCTTCCCATGGACCAAGGAGATGTGCACTATTTGAAGTGGCTGGAGGAAGGCATGGAGGAGGACTGAGGGGGGCGGCCTTCTGTGGATCCTGCTGGCTGCCGCTGGCCTTCATCGGCTGCTCTCTGTGGAAAGGAGGCCTCTTTCTGCCTCCAGCATCTCTGGATTCCTTGTTTTTGTCAGTGCAGAGGAGCTAAGTAATTTGTGGAGGATGAAGGGCCAAGGCTCCTGAGGCTAGAAGAGGATGCTGGGCCAGTCTAGGCCAAGCAAGAACCCAGTGGAACTTGTCTCTGAGTACTTCCTGGTAATAGGTGGCCAGGGGATGAGGGCAGGGAGGGTTGTGTGTAGGGGACAAGGGGAGGTGGCAGGGAGGGTGAGATTTGTCATGGGCAGCAGTCGCTGGGCTACCTCACGTGTCGGTGGAATTACTCTCCTGGTTTTCAGGAGGAGAAATAGACCTGGTGATCTGTTTTACCTAGAAGTGTGTGGGTTGAAGGTCACCTTATGGAGGAATGGCAAGCACTTTATTCAAAAGGATGGATTGTGAATGGTGCAATTTCAGGGACAAGCAAGATTATTTCTCTTAGCTGAGGGTGGCACTTGTTATTCCTGAGGCCTGAGTAGTGGGTCTAGGAATGGGCTTCAGGAGTATGTGTAGGACTGGGGAGATATTAGCACTTAGACACAGTTCATGGGTTGGGAATAGGTCTTGACCTTCCTAACCTCAACATGACCAGCATCAGGAGGTTCTGGTGCCTTGCTCAGTGGAGACAGGCTTGCTCAGTGGAGCATTGAAACTGAGCATCCTAAAGCAGAAAGAACCCTGGGGAACTCCAAGACCAGTGTTTCCCAGACTTGCCCACAGAGCCCACAGGTTGACAGGAGGTATGGGGACTGCCTGCCCCTCTCTGCCACCTTCAGCCAGTGCAACTGAACTGTGTTTTTTTTGTTTTGTTTTTTTAATGTATTGAGTTCTCATGAGATTTGTGGAGCTTTTAAAAAAGTTTTCTTTGTCAAAAGTTGTAAACCAGTGGTCTAAGCCTGTCTCTACTTTATAGGTTAAGTAGAGGAAATTGAACTGCACTGAGGTCCACAAAGGGAGTGGCGTGATGTTACTAACGGGACAGCCAGGCTGCCTACCCTGTGTCTGGTGTGCTCCTATCCCTGCTCCTTCCCAGGTGGAAGAGGGCATGGAAGGCTGAACCCCCAACTCATTCTAAACTTGATGCTTTTTACTGCCTCTTCCAAAGAGGTTGGAAAATATCCTTTTGTAGACCAAAGACCCAGAGAGCCTGCTGCAGCCTATTCTAAGGGAAGACTTGGTCTTTAGTTCTTCCTCTATGTGGTAAGTGGGTCTGGGACTTAAAAACATATTGCATTGCTTAATTATACGCACTGATCTGGAGGTAGGTGATAGTATCTTTATTCTGTACATAAGAGGATAGATTTAGGATTGGGTCTGCATGACTCCAACTTGCATGGTTTGGCCTCTACCACAGTTCTCCCCGAATGGTGCTGTGGAGCCGGGGCCGGGACCTAGACCAGTGTTTCCATGTGGGATGCCTTCCCAGCATTTCTCAGGACATGTACGTGTTTTGAATCTGGAATCTCCAGAAAGATCAGTTCAGTGAATACGGAGGCTTAAAAGCATAGAGACATTACTGGTTTGAAGGAACCCATCAAATAAAAAAATAAGAGCAAGAAACGCCAGCATGCAGAGCCGAAGGTTAGGAGAAGCAGTGCAGGAGCCTGTTGGAGATGGCTACTGTCTAATCAGTCTTGCTTGTGATTGTGTCATAAGTGTCAACTTGCAAATAAAATAAGTTTATACAGAGTATACTTTATACAAATTCTCTGAGCAGTGTACCAAGTTACAGGCTTTCAAAGCAAAATAAATTCTTAATTTGGCATTTTTGACATGTGATTCTTACACTGTTCACGTTGCCAGGGTATTTGAATGTTATGTGATTTGAAAAGTATCCGATGACGGGGTTTAAATATTCCCTATAGGCTCCAGTTCTTTGTAAGTAGACCTAAGCTTGATAGTCCCATTTGTTAAAACAGTTTTTCCCAGATATCTATAACAATAAGGAAAGAGTATAAAGAATGAAGTATTTTAAGAATAACTTGATGATTTAGGGAATTTGAGATTTCTAATTTCTTGCTCCTAAGTCCAAAGATTACTATTTGTTGTAGATTTGTAAACACCAACCCAGACCACAAAGAACCAGGCCCTCTCCAGCGTGGGGAGGACCACTGTTCTCGGGGGTCTATTTAGCTGCTCACTGTAGAACTCAAAACTAGAAGCCAGGTCTCTTGACACCTGTGCCATGCACCTTTCCATTCCATCGATATCAGCTCAAAGAACAATCCCTACATCCCCCACAACCCCCCAGCTCCAACTCTGGTTTTGTCCCAAGGGCAGTTAAAGGTTGAAAGCGAAAGGCTGGTAGATAAAAGTGGAAGCCATAGTTAAGATTTTTAAGGGCAGATGTGAACACTTATGGGAATTAACAGGCTACACTTTACCCCTGAAACTACAAAATTCAGTTAGATCTTTGGTCTTCACCTGCCTATAGATGACTTCTCTCTCCAAACTTCCCCAAATGTAGAGTTTATTTAAAGTAATAACTTATATTTATATGTGAAAGGGTTCCCTGTCAACACCAGGGAACTGAATCTAGCAGGGATTAGCTTTGCCAGGAAAGGGAGAGGAAACTGAATCAAAGGACTCGGACCAAAGTGGTGCAGGTTCAGACCAGCAGAGCCACACCCAGAACTCACTTTGCATCACTGGGCTTGTGTGCACTGAATAGCTTAGCGTGCCTGTACTGACGTATTTTAATAGGAGCAACTTCTGAGTTCACTTCCCGTCCTTTACTTCTCTGTGGCCTCACTAATGTCTTTCCCCCCAATGGTCGGGTACAGTAGAAAAAAGGTTCCGTATCCTCTTGGTGGTAAGGGTGAGGATACTGCTGAGAGCATTTGTAGGGAGTGGCAGGGTGGCCAGCGAGAGGGTGGGTCCCACCATTCCTCAGTCTCCAGGGAACCAAGACCAGAAACCAGAGCCAATTCCTCCTGCTACCCAACTGCTGAGAGTTCACTGGGGGAAGATAGGCAATTTTTCAAAGGGAGCTTTTAAATTGTAAGTCAGACACGTTTAATTAGAACTTTAATATAACACGTTATTAAAAGCAGCAATTCAAAACCATAAATCTTTAGAAGGTGCACAGGATTATCATAAGGTCAGTTGGCAGTAATGCAGCTATGATCCGGCACAAATGAAAGGCTGGGGTATGGAGTCAGGCGACCTTGCGAGACCGTATCCTGACTTCCCAAGTGGGGAAGACACCCTTCCCCTCCTTTTCCTTTTCCGCTCAGAGCCTCTCTGAGCTCAAGTAGAGACGGTGCATCTGTGACAGGCCTGGGTCATCCTGTGCTTTCTCAGAAGCCCAGAGAGCAGGCCTAGGGGTTGCTATGCTCTCTGTAGCCAGGCAGGAAGCCACAGATTGAGCAGGGTGCTGCCTTCTCAGCTCCCCTTCCACCTATCCCCAGTTTGGGGTTTTGGTGGCAGCAGCTATGGGGCTGAGAAGGGGGAGACCTGGGTCCAACCTCAGATCATCCCTGTCTGGTCCATGCCAAGGAAACCACCTCCAGACCACCCCTGTCTGGTCTACACCAGGGAAGCTAGAGGAGGTGAGGTCCTATCAAAAAGGCACTGTAGAAGCTGAGGCTTAAGGCAAGGGGCATCTGCACTATCCAAGGGACCCCTGAAGGCTCACAGGTGGGGAGAGGGTCAGCTAGAATGGAAAAACCATCCTCTCACTGTTCATCCACCTTCGCTTAGCAGCTGGCAGCCTGCAAAGCCCAGCCAAGCTGAAGGCCATGCAGCAGTTGGCAGGTCCAGTCCCCATCTGGTGCACGCCCCCACCCCGAGTCAAGGCACGTTTTCCCGTTTTTCAATCAAGTGAGTCAGTTTCTAATATTTCTGGAAGCAGCAAAAATGAGGGGTCCCCTCCCATTTTTGTTTCCCTCCAGATTGGTATGAGTTTTAATGTTGGTTTTAAGAATTCTTTTTATACTCCCACTGACAAGGGCTTCTCTTTGAGGGGACTGAATGACACAGGCCCTTTGAAACTCCCAACCTGTCCCAGAAAGTGATTGTCAGTTCAGGGTGGGGCAGGGGATACAGCAGAAGAGCCAGGGGTTAAGTCCCCTGTGCTTCCCAATGGGGTCAGAGCTGGGTCACGGGCTGAAAGAAGGGGCAGGAGCTGGACTTTCACATTTAGTGGCAGCACATGGTCCCTGGAAGAGGGCCAAGGGAGAGCCAAAGGCAGGAGCCAGGCTGTCACTGGAGGGAGTGTGTGTGTGTGTGTGTGTGTGAGAGAGAGAGAGAGAGAACCTGGAGGCAGGGCCAAATGCTTGTGCCTGGAGGGTGAGAGCACATGTGGATGGAAGCTTGTGTGAGTGAATGTGTACTCAGCTGCGTCTGTGGTGGTCTGGGGGTGGGAGGAAACAGTCTGAGGTTTAGCAGGACACCCCTTCCTTTCTTCCCACCCCCCTTCCCTGTCCCTCACGTTTGCAAGGCCACCTCTATTCCAGCAAGGCCAGGCCCCACTCCATGGTCACCAAGAGGCAGTGTAGCCAAGGAAAGGAAACTGGGACCCCAGAAGCTGACACCTTAGCCTTCACAGGGCTCTGGTGCTGGTACCTCGGAGGTAGAGACCTAGACTCTAAGGCCTGAGGAGTGGAGCCGGTCTCTGCCTCACAGGCTCTCAGAGGCCTCCTATCCTCACCACCATTTCCAAGGTTTGGGAAGGGCGGGGGGGGGGGGGTGCAGGAAAGTGGGAGAGAAAAGCTCCCACCTTCACCCACTTTCTCAGAGGTTCTTGTTCTGCCCTCTTCTGGGCTCGTGTGTGTAGTTACACAAGGGACAGCATGCATGTGTAGGGTGTTTACACACACACACCCAAAAGGGGTGAGAGAGGTAAGTGACACAAAATTGGGGACAAAAACAGATTCAGGCTTCAGGAAAAAGCATCCCAGAGCCAGGGCGACACACACCGAAAGGAACAGGTGAACAGTTTGAGGGAGTGCAGAGTGTGTGGGGACACTGCGACCTTAGAGACATGCGCAAGGGGTGATGAGCCGGAGGCCTGAGGCAGAACAGCAGGGCCGAGATGCAGGAAGGGCCTGGGCCAGGCACCTGCAGCTCTGTCTTGCTTCCCTCCCCTTCCCCACCCTGAAGAGAATCTGGGAGCCTGTGGCTTCCACGGTCTCCCCATCTTTGCTTCCAGGGCTCCTGGCACCCCCTGCGGGCTAGTCAATAAGGGGTGGTCCCTTCCCACTCCACCAAGTACTGAACCTTGCCCTCAGGCGTGACCCTCCGAGCCAGCACCTGGTACTTCTCCCCACAGGCCAACCGCCCAGCTGCACCAAAGTAGTTAGTGATGGATGACTTGAGGTGGGACAGGGATGAGTCGTCCTCACTGATGCTCTCAAACGTGTGGCTGTCAATGCTTTCATCTGCCCGCTCGGGGCCTGAAGCCCCCTCGGCCCCACTGTCTGAGGGGCAGCATCCACTCGGCTCGGCTGCCCGCCGCTTTGCCCGCAGTGGCGTGTACGCTGTGGCTGCCAGCTTCCTCTTCCGGCTGCCCACTGTCCGTCTGTCAGAGGGGGAAGAGGAAGTGGGAAATGAGGAGGAATCCTCACAGGCCTTCCCCTGAGCACTCCCCTGGGCACAGGCCCTGGGCCCACGCTGCGCACAACAGCCCCATGGGAGGGAAACAGGCTCCAGGGAAGAAGCCACCAGTCGGGCAGTGATAGAGCCAGGATTCAGACCTTGGTGTGTCCAGCTCTATATTTAGGAAGCCCTGCACAGGGCCGGGGCTCCATCCTCTGTGCCTACTGACGTCAGTCCAATGGGGTCGAATGGCAGTTATGGATTAGAGTACCCCATATCCAAGAGTCTGGACTGGAGACAGACATTTGCAAACACATGGGCAGAAAGAGGCAGACTTGGTAGAGAAGTGGCCACACAAGAAGAGGCACACATTCAGACACTTGAAACAGAAAGAGCCAGAGAGCTAGTGAGAAGAAACAGGAAGAAATAAGTGAAGCCTTAGCCGTTTTGGCTCAGTGGATAGAGCATCGGCCTGCGGACTGAAAGGTCCTGGGTTCGATTCCGGTCAAAGGCACATGCCCAGGTGGCGGGCTCGATCTCCAGTGGGGGACATGCAGGAGGCAGCCGATCAATGATTCTCTCATCATTGATGTTTCTCTCCCTCTCCCTTCCTCCCTGATTAAAAAAAAAAAAATAAGTGAAAATACAGAGGCAATAGCAGAGAAAGACACCCAGACAAGAGAAAAACTCCCAAGATTCATAATTCCACTTTGCAGGGGCCTCCAGGACCCCAAAATAGAGCTAAAGGAGCCCAGAGTTCAGAAGCTCACCCTCCCTACGCCGCTGAGGATGGCTATTGCCAACCGGGTTGGCCCCTCAGTGTGGCCTCTGGGGTTCTGTCCCCTTCCCAGACCCCACACCCTACAGGGTGTCATTCTCCTCTCCACCAGGCTTCCAAATCCACAGCTCCTTTCCTCAGAGACTGGAACACAGAACTAGGGTCGGGACCCTGCGGTCAGAGGCACAGACATGCAAACTCCTGGCGTGCAGAGGCCAAGAGCCCCAGAGAAAGAACCTCTGGTCAAATGACCCTGCACTGGAACGCCCAGAGAGAAATGCCACCCAGCAGTCCAAGTGGAGCCACCAGAAAGCCCCACTCAGCCCAAGGGTCTCAGACCCAGGCTCACAGCTGCAGAGGGCCAGGTCCCTCAGCCCAAGACGCAGATGCACAGAATGAGCCACATGGCAAAAAGTGGGAGGAGGAGGTGGGGGGGGGGGGCGTGAAGGTGGGGGAGTGGCGGAATGGGAGTCCAGGCTGCCAGGAAGCTTACCTGGAGTCATAGGAGAGGCTGGTGGAGGCAGAGCCAGAGGTGCTGGCAGCATCCGTGGAGTCCAAGTCTGAGAAGAAGGTCTGGCCTGAGCTGGCACTGAGAGGGAGGAGAGGGTGAGCCTGCTATAGGCTCTCAGCACAGCCCCCCTGCCCCTCACCACCTCTCCAGTCACCTCTGGGCCCCTTTGACCTCCCAGCAGGGGCCCACGTTCCCATTGCTGCCACCACGCCTGCCTCCTCTCTGCTTGTCCATGTCCTACCCTTCCGGACTGCAAAGTCCAAGGAGTCAAGAAAGCCTTCCCTGACCACCCTCCCCTTTTAGGAGAGCTCCCGCTCCCTCAAAGCCTTTCTGCTCTGCACTTTCCAGGGGATGCCTTGGCTGCTGGGTTGTGGAGGTGGCACCCTCACTGTTACCTCTTTAAACTCTGAATTTCATCCAGCGTGAAGTCAAATATGCTGGCCAGGTGGTGGTTGGTGCTCCAGGCCGAGGTAAAGTCGCTCTGTGGACACAGAGGAAGGAGCAAGGGCGAGGGAGCAGTGAGCCTCAGATCTTCTCGAGTTGTGGCCGCACAGCTGCCTGCTGGTATAGCCAGGCTTCGGAGGGCTGGACCCTCCCAGGGTAAGACTCGCTTCCTCTTATTCCCAGACCTGCCTGACTAGGAAGCAGGTCACCCAGTCCTGGCTCCGTCTCTAGCTGACTGCATGACCTTCCCATGTCTGGGTCTCAGTGTCTCCGCTGCAAAAGTGGACAATGAGCCCTGGTGTGTTCACTCTGAGGTGTGGGAAGACAGTAGAATGGGATGGCGGTGTGAGTGTGAAGAGTGGGAGACGGGAGGCGCTGCTAACACTGCTGCCCGCGGGTGGGCAGCTGAAGGGGAAAGCGAGCCCTGGAGCCTGGGTGCAGGCTGGGCTCTGCTGCTACCTGAGCTGTGACCTCAGGAAAATCACCGCCCTCAGTTTCCCCACCTGGACAGAGGGAACAAGAATATTACCCACCCTTGCCCCCCGCCTCAGGTTCTGGAAAGAACTTGGGGAGATAAAGGACTGGCCTTGCAGAGCCTGACTCTTCCTTGTTTAGCTGTAATAAGAGCTGGCTTCTCCTTTAAGAGACCTGGTATAGTCTCCTGGGACTCACTTCCTGCACAGAAACCCCTAATATGTGCTGACCCTGCGTGTGAAAGTAGAGAGTAAGAAAATGAGAAACTAACACTGGGAATAGCATCTTCCAGCAAAAACTTTGATCTTTTTCTTCTATAAACTCGCCTTTTCTGCTGCTGGAATTCGTGAGGCAACAAACTGTGGAGACAGAAAAGGGAGAGGGTGGCCTCTTCAGAGCCTGCAGGCCCCTAGAGGTTGCCAGAGGGAGGAGTGGCAGGGGCAGGGCTGGGCCACAGCCGTGGGGGTGGGACGGCCACCTTCAGGGCTTGGGGAGGAAGGGGAAAAATGGCAGCAGGGCGGGAGGGAATGGAGGAGGCATGATGGGCAGAAGAGAGAAGGTGCCTTTTCAGGTACATGCATCTGAATACTCTGCCCCCCACGCTCAGGAGGAGGGGCTCAACTCCATCAGGAAAGCCAGGGACTCCTCACACTGATTTTTCTGCCTAAGCCCCCATCCAGCAAGACTGGGCCCAGGATCTGGCTTTTCCTCCAAGCCAGTCAATAAGGGACTAAGGCAGAAGGAGTCCCGATGTGGGATCAGCCCTGGCTCAGCCAGACTGGCCCCTCAGGGTGCCTCCAGCGGGACCAGCAGGTGTGGGTCCTCCCTGCCTGCCTGGACTCTAGCACACTCTCTGGGCCCATCGCATGGCGTGTCGCTGGGGCTGGGAGCTGGAATCCAGAGTTTGGCTGCAGCCCTAGTCCCTGGGTCCCCAGGCACTGACCCAGGCTTGCTCTTTCCTCTCTTACGCAGCTCAGAGGAGGTGCCATACTCAGCGGGCACCAGGCCCTTGTCAGGCAGCAGCTTCCCTGGCGGGTTGGGCGGGACGCGGATGCGCAGGCGGAAGATGCACTTCTTCTTCTTTATCTCCTTGCCACAGAGGAACCTAGAGGTGGGTAGGGGAGGAGAAAGCTCTGGAGTCTGTCGGTCCATCCTCCTGGGGAGCAGAGTCAAATGTTAAAACTACTCTCTTCGCTTCCCTGGACCCAGAGCTAAAACACAGAGTGGCCGGAGGAGACGCAGATTCCTCAAAGCCTGTGGGATCAGGAGTCCCAGGCGGAGGCTGAGGATGTGGCTGGTGGTTCCTGTTCTTCCACTGCCTGTGGTGGCTCTTGCTCTTCCTCTCCCTTTTCTTCTCTGCCTCAACCAGCCCAAAGCCACCTCCCTTAGGAAGGCCTCCTCCAGCCCCGAGTGGAGCCCCTTTATGCTCTCTGCTCTCCACAAGGAGACCGAAAGCACCTCCAGGCACTGCCCTCATCTTTCCAACACCCTCTGGGCTGCTCTGAGGCTGCAGAGGGGACTCAGTCGCAGTCCTATCCTCAGGAGACTGTCCCCGGAAGGACTGGAGCCTCATGGACTCAGAGTAGGGCTGTGTCTGGGCCCCAAACCATGAGAAGTAGGGAGAGAGAGTGGGTAAGTCTGCCTAGCAATGTCTGGAGACAGCGGCGGATGGAAGCAGGGACCAGGGCTCATCCTCACTGTGTCCTCACGCCTGCACAGGGCTGACACAGAGCAGCAGTTCGATAAAAGAGTCGTTGATGGAACAAATGAATGAAAAAGAAGAATGTGAGCAAAAGCAAGAGTGGGAAAGCAAAGGTTTCAGGATGGCGGACATCCAGAATAAATAAGGCAAAGGGCCAGAGGCAGAAGGCATGGCAGGGTCTCTTAGGGGCCATGAATGCTGTGCTAAGGAGCCTGGCCATTCCCTGTGGTGGTAGTGAGGGGCGTGGGAACTGTGGGTTCTGAGAAGAACTCAAAAGTCTGGCTGGGAAGCCACTGACTCACCTGAGAGATGGTGAGTCAATCCTTCAGAGCCTGGCCCAGAGCCAGATGGCTAGGGCAAGAGGGGCCCTCGGGTCAGGGCTGCAGCCCCCAGACAAGAATGTGTCACGCTGCTGGAGGGGTCAGGGGAAGCGTCACAGAGGAGGTGGGTGTCTCCCTGGATCTTGAAGGACAGG
The DNA here is from genome assembly GCA_026230045.1 of Corynorhinus townsendii. Classification (NCBI taxonomy): domain Eukaryota; kingdom Metazoa; phylum Chordata; class Mammalia; order Chiroptera; family Vespertilionidae; genus Corynorhinus; species Corynorhinus townsendii. The sequence goes on along the minus strand of JAPDVU010000005.1, from coordinate 162,750,660 downwards.
TAGGATTTATCCAGTCAAAGAGAAGGGGCAGGAGACCCAGGCAGGGAGCAAGCGTGAGCAAAGGCTATGAGGTAGGAAGAACCTTTAGATTGAAATCCCACCTGTAGGGGGGCCCCACGGCACTCCCTTCCCTGCACGCACCGGCTTTTGTAACTGTTCAGCGCATTGAGGAGATGCGGTCCTCGGTCCGTCACGGGGGTGCTGGTGAGCTACGGGGGAACAGGCCAGTAGGACAGTCAGACCCTGGCATATGACATCTGGGGAGGCCTTCACCCAACACCTCCCTCCCCCAGTCTCCTGAGTCCTCCAGGTGAGAACCAGTGACTTATTGCACGACCCCAGACAAGTGTTTTCACCTGAGCTCAGTTCCCATCTGTAACTGGGGAGAGTAACTCCTGTCCTAAATGTATCAAGAGCGTTAAAGATGTCCATGCCCCTGACCCAGTGATGCCACTCCATGACTCTACCATGCGGACGTAATATGAAACACAGACAAAGCTTTCTGTACACAACGTTCACAGCAGCACTGGTCCCAATGCTGGACCAATGGGAAGGAAACAGGTAAACTACGATGGAAATCAGCGCCGCCTTTAAAATGTTTCTGAAACCTCTTTTCATGATATGAAAAGATATTTATGATACAATGAAAACTGAAAAAGGGTATTTACAATGCTGTGTAATCTAAACCACGTAAAAAGAAAAAGTACACAGAGAAGAGAGGATGGAAGGAAATGTGTTTCTGGGTTGTGTGATGTGGGAAGATGGATGGCTTTTTTGACAAGCATACTTCCTTATACTTTTTGATACTTTAAAATTGTTCTACTAGGAGCATGCATGATTTTTTTGTAAATCAGCAAAAAATGTTGTTTTTAAAATATACCAGCTCTACCTATCTTTTAGGGCTTTAAACACTTATGTCTTCTATAAATTATCAAACATTGTAAATGAAGATGTTATATGAAAATCTTTTTTAAAAAGATTTACAAAAAAACAAAACCCTGTCGCCCTAACCGGTTTAGCTCAGTGGATAGAGCGTCGGCCTGCAGACTGAAAGGTCCCAGGTTTGATTCCGGTCGAGGGCATGTACCTTGGTTGCAGGCACATCCCCAGTAGGGGGTGTGCAGAAGGCAGCTGATCGATGTTTCTCTCTCATCGATGTTTCTAACTCTCTATCCCTCTCCCTTCCTCTCTGTAAAAAATCAATAAAACATATTTTTAAAAAACACAAAAAAAAACCCTGTCTCATCAAGGGTTTGGGGCAGTAAGGAGAGAAGATACCTCACTCTCTGTGGTGGAGAGGATTCTAAGGGTGACACAGCCCTACCGTGGAAGTGGCTGGGGAGGCCCTGGCTCCAGTTTTGGCTCAGCTCCAAATGACAAGTCACTCTCCACCTCTGACATCCAGAAACTCCCATGATGCCCGCTACTGCTATTCAAAGTAGGACCAGCAGGGGGCAGGCCCACTTCACTTTCCATCCTAGCCAGGTAATCTGGAGTGGGTCCAACAGCTGGGTCCTGCTTCAGCCAGACTAGATCCCTTGCTCCCTGCAGCTAAGTCTGTGAGGTCCTAATCTGCCCACTGTCAAAATCTTGGTCAAGAAGCCCCTTGCAAGGCTCAGAGGTGTGGACTCAGGGATACAGCAGCTCAGAGGCTCTGGGTCTTAATCCCAGCCAGCAGTTTAAGAGCGAGCGCTCAGAGACCTGGATCCTAACCTGCACTGTGTGACCCTGGGAAGCCTCTCGGAACCGTGGTAACCCCACTGTGGTATGGGCTCTTGCCATTCTGCCATCCCATGTCCTGCATACCTTGCCAAGCTGCAGGAGCTCCCAGTGGTGGTTGACAAAGGCCAGAATCTCCTCAAAGTCAAAGTACTTCTTCTTGCTCTGCACCCCCAGGTTGTAGAGGGCCAGGTGAACTACATCCACCCTGGGCAGGGGGCAAGGAGGCGGGGCTGGGGTGAGGCAGCAGGCCAAGGTCAGGGCTGGAGGATAGGGGCAAAGCTGGGGCCTGGTGGTTGGAAATGGAATTGTTCCTGGAGGAAGCGGGGAGGGGAGGAGCCAGGACAGACAGGGGGTGCCTGGGCCAACCCCCATCCTCTCACCATCGCAGGGGCAGCCTCTCAATGTATTCTGGGCCCTGGTTACACACGGAGCAGAAGAACAGGTAGAACCTGTGGGCGGGTGGAGAGGGGGCCTGTGGTGGGCGAGGCTCTGACACCCACCCTAATCTAGCCCCCTCACCCTCTCACCTCCCACTGCCATCCCATAGTCAGCTTGTTCTCATTCCTAGAGCTGGAGGCCCAGGGGGGGCAGGGGTAAGGACAGGGCAGGACAGAGATCAAGAAATACTCCCTTACCCCCTCGAACCCCTACCTCCACCCCTTTCCCCAGTGTCACTGCCCTGGAGTGTGGCTGAGTTCAGAGAGAGTGGGTCGAGCCAGGCTGGGCTGCAGTGGTCATGCTCTTCCCCTCTGAGACACACACACAGTCACCACGGCACACATATCTGGTTTGATGCACTTAAGCCTCCCATGAGCTTAGCCTCAGTGCTGTAGGAACCACTGGTTAGAAGCTGAAGCAAGTTATCCATTCACCCAGTGGTTCCTACAGCACCCCTGGGCCGGATGGGGCAGGGCTAATGTCACTCCCCCTCCCCCAGACAAAGAGACCAGGGCTTAGAGAAGGTAGGGTTTGTCTAAGATCACCCACAAATCAATGGCAACTAGGATGTGGTCCAGAATATTCCTCTACCGGAAGATTTCCCCCATGGAAACCCCCCGGCCCCCACCCCCCGCACTTAATTAGAGCCTGGCACGTAGTCTGAAGGAATTGCTACTGCCCTCCCCGTCTCCCCACCTCACACCCAAGGCTGAGCCAGATCAGATTAGCACCTACCGGTCTCCAAACATCATGGGCTCATTGAGGCACTGGGTGCAAGCCTCATGGAACCACTGCCTGCACCGGTAACACTGCAGCATCCGCAGGTACCACCTGGAGAGAAAGAGGAGCCAGGGTCACCTGGGCCCATATCCCCAGCCAGATATGACCCTCAGCAACCTTTCCCAACAGAAACTGGGGTAGGGGAAGGGACTCAGTTACCGAGCCATAGGCTGTGCCAGGGAAGGTCCCATAAGCAGGGCACATGCTTTCATTTGGGCTCAGGGTGGGCCACTATCCCCATTTTGTAGATGAGTCGGGGAATAAATGGCGTTGCTCAGGGTCACTCAGAACACAAGTGGTGGATGGGGATTCAAATCCTGGCCTGCCTGACTTCAAAGCACTCTTCCACCATGCCACACCAGAGCCCCCATCTCTGGACTGCGCCCCACACACTTCTTCCCAAATACCACCGACAGGGTCAAGTTTGCTCAGGGGACTTCATGGGAGAATAATGGCTCCTGTAACCAACAGGGCGGCACTGTGCCTGGTTTTTCTCACCTGGTACTGTACCTGCCCTATCACGGCCATTCACAACCACTCACTGAATATAAGCTAACAGCAGAAAGGTATTCTCTTAATGACAGTCAATGCTTTGTTCACACCTTGTCAGGTGTGGTCCATGGACCCCTATCATCACCATTACCTGGGGTCTAGGTACACTGCAGATTGCTTAGCCCACTCAAGAGATACTCAACCTCCCACTCTTGGTCCGCCCCCAGGCAGGTGGCCACCGCCACCGGGGGTGGGGGGTGGGGTTAGGGGTGGGAGGTGCCGCCCAGCCCCGCGTCCTGACCTTCCGGGTAGGCTGGCCCTACCCCATCCCGCCCGCCCCGGAGGCCTTACTCTCCGGGCCCGCCGCAGTAGCAGTAGCATTGCTGCTGGTTGGTGCGGTGGGGCGAGTCCCACTCGAGCTCCTCGGGCTGGTAGGAGAGTACCATCTTCACCGCCTGCAGCGTCCTGGCGATGGCGCCCTTCTTCACCGCGCCGCCTTTCTGCGGGAGATGAGGGTCCCAGTTGGGCCACAAGGGAAATGCCCACTAGGGGGACCCGCAGATACGCCACTATAGTCAGAGGCAAGGAGCTTTTTTCCAGAATCCGAAATCCATCCTCTCTCTTTCCCAGGTCCCCGTTAATAGTAATAAGCACAATAAAAGTAACAGTAATAACTAGTGAGTGTGGGCACATACACAATAAGGCTCCATTTCTTGGGGGCCGCCTACTCCTGACACCAAACCCGCATCCATGTCACAGTTGAGGAAACCGAGGCTCAGAAAGGCTAAGGAACCTGGCCAAGTGAGCGGCAGAGGCGCTGTCTGCCTCCAAAACATTGGCTCCGTGACCCCGAGTCAGGCCTGAGCTCAGAAAGTCGCTGGACCTGTGACTGGAGAGGGGAGAGGCAGGGACTGAAGGATGAGGGGCTCACCCGCACAGCCAGCGCGAAGATGCAGCGTCGGCAGAACCAAGGTGTGAGCAGGGACTGGTCGGCACTGCCTGCTATGGGGATGTGGCACTGCTGGTGGTAACCTAGACAGAGGAGTGTGGTGGGTGCCCACAAGGAAGCAGCCAGGGCCCCAGGCTGTCAACCCAAAGGCGGCAGGGCAGGGGAGAGCTGCAGCAGGACCTGGGAGCTGGGTGCCTGCCAGCTGCCGGGGGGACTGGCTGGTCATGCTCTCACCGAGGCAAGCCAAGTTGGTGTCCAAGCAGGCGACGAAAAGGCTGCCTGGGCCCCAGTCGGGGAGGCACCAAAGTCTGACTTCAGCCTCTGTGTCTCATCTCTCCCACCTATGCTCTCCACCAGGGGGGCTCGATTTCATAACTCGTCTCACTTTCCAAAGCCCCAACTCTCTCCAAGGGTCACCTCTCTGAGACCTCACTCCCAGAGACTGGCCCCTGTCACTCTGGAGCTCCAAGAGAAGCAGGAAGCCAGCTAAGGCCCCAGCAGTCTGAGAAACTGCCAGTCAGGGACCAGGGTGTGTGGGGGCGGGGGGCGGGGTGGGCGTGGGGGAGCCACAGGTCAGGGCCTTCTGAGCGCTTGCTCATCGCACTCACCCAGGCCACACTTGCCACAGATGAGGATCTCATTCAAAGGTCCTGATGTCTTCCCCAGGCAGATGTTACACTTGGGCTCCTCCCCCGGAACACCAGCTGAAAGAAAGCGAGAAGCCCTGTGGGTCTGGCTGGCGGGAATTGGGAGTTTTAAAATTGCATTCCAGGTGCTGAGCCTCTGTGCGCGGAGCCTTGCGATGGGCCTCGAACCGGGCCCCACATGCCAACTCACGGATTCTCCCCAACCACTCGGAGGTGCCTGTTGTCATTACTCCATTCTAAAAATGGGGAAATGGAGGCTCAGAGATGTTGAGTCCCTTGCTCCGATAGTAAGCAGAAGTGGGATTCAAACCCATATCTGTTTGACATCAAATCCTTTGTTCTTTTTACCGTATCATGCTGCCTCTCCTGCCTGATTTAACTTGATCTGTTAAGCAGTTTTTTATGTTAAATAATTTTTAAAATTTTTATAAATGTTATACTCTAACTCTGTGTTCTCACTAACAATTATGAACTCATGGGCAATCTTGTTTTGAAAATATTCCCATTCGCTTCCTGCTATTATTTTGCATCAAGTCCCAGATACCCAATTACTTCCATAAATATTTCAGTATGTATCTCTGAAAGATTAAAACTCACTTTTTTAAAAAATCTAGGACAGCATCTTTATTGCACCTAAAAATTAAAAACAAGTTCTTTATATCAATACCTTCCGTTAGTATTCACATTTCCAATTGTCTCAAATAAGTGTCATAACAATATTGTTTGTTCAATTGCTTTTAAACTATAGGTTCCCTCTCCATCTCTTTTTTTCCTTTTCATTTTTTTTTGTTTCTATTGAAGAAGAAACATGTGTTTAGGTGTGAGTGAATACATTAAATACATGTTAATGTGTGTTTCTGTCTTATTTCCAGTAGCAGACTGAAATGATACCTGTTCATCAAGGTGTCCCCAGGACCTCATAACACATGTTCAATGCATGTTTGTTGAGTAAATGCTCTCGTCTCTTATTCCTCAGTATCTGCACACTTTGTGGGTCTCTGTAAGTCCTGGGCTTCCTGAAGCTCAGCCTTGTGCTCGCACCTTGGGAGATGCCCCAGGGGCTGCCGTCCTGCCCTGTCTGCAAAGAGCAGGTATCTGGCGGGAGCCAAGTGATTCCCCAGGTGAGCACACAGTGGGCCTCCTACTCGTGGTCTGCTAAAGTGAACTGTCTTCCCTTAGCAGCTGGCTCCCTGCGCTTTCAATAAGAGGGTAACAAGGAGAGGAGGTCCTTATTGCTTTGGATATTTATATGATAAACTAGAGGGCCGGTGCATGAAATTCGTGCATGGGGGTGGGGGGGGGTGGGGAGTATCCCTCAGCCCGGCCTGCACCCTCTCCAATCTGGGACCCCTCAGGGGATGTTATCCTAAATCAGCAGTCAGACATCCCTCTCGCAATCCGGGACCACTGGCTCCTAACTGCTCTCCCCTGCTGGCCTGATCTCCCTAACTGCTCTCCCCCATCAGCCTGATCACCCCTAACTGCTTCTGCCTTGGCCCTGCCACCATGGCTTTGTCCAGAAGGACGTTCAGTCTAATTAACATATTACCCCTTTTATTAGTATAGTCTGAGGTGAGAGGGGCTTGGAGGAGAATCAGTCTGCATTGGCCACACCATCTTGGAGGCAAAGACAATTTAGAAACTCTACCGAATGCCTGGGTTCTGTGGCCCCTACTTGGCAGGCTCCCTGAAATCATCTCTTATGATGACAAATTCTTTAGGAACTGCCCCCCTCTAACTCTGGGCTAAGCATTTTATGTGGATTATCTCATTTAACTACTCTGTGAGGTCAGTACTTTCATCATCTCGCCCCCCCTTTTTTTTTTTTTTTAATGAAGAGACTGCGGGTCAGAGAGATTATGTTCCTTGCCCAAGGATATGCAGCTATTAAATGGCAGAGCTAGACCTCTGTCCAGGAACATCTGACCCTAAAGCCTGCCTCCCTACCCCCCCACCACCACATCTATTCTCCTGTTTGAGCATGAATGGCAGACAGGCTGTTGGGAGCTCCATGTTGAAAATATATGAGTGTTGTGACTAATTAGTGATGTCCGTCATTGACATGGGAAGGGAGAATGGTGGCAAGAATGCCATCGATTTAAGACAGTCAGCTCTCTTGAGGGCAGGGATGATACCCAGCCCAGCTCCCTTTCAACAGTGAAAGCTGGTCCTGCTCCACTGGCATGCTCATCTTCACCTGCCTGGCCCATCTTTGCTTTTGTGCTCTTTCCCCCATGGATAGAGCTGCCTCCACTAGTTTTCTTCACATGCTGGTAGGGGACACTGTGCTCACCTAGAGATGACAATTCTGATTGCCTGGGCCCCTCCCTGTTCCTAGCCCAGAGAGACTCCAAGCTTTGTGCAGCAGGAGATGAAGGGCAGCAAGGAGACAGATGCAGGCCTGGACCCACGCCGCTCCCAGCACCTCCCGAGCTCCTTTCTCCATCTGCTGGCCTCGAAGGCATGGGTACTCAAGGGGATGACAAATGTCATGGGCCTTTCCATGAAAATGTACAACTGACAATCTAATTGGCATCTCAGGGGCACTTGGGGGTTCATGGACAAGGTCGGATACCAGGAATAAGAGACCGAAGAAGAGAAGAAAAAAACAGAGGTGGAGGAGGAGAGAGGACAGAGGGTGGGTGGGGCAGGGGTGTCTGAAACCTTAGGAATACTCACCATGCTGTATGTCCTTCCACAGGACCCAGTATTTGGAATTATCTTCAAAAGTCACAAGGCAGCTCTGCTTTGAACTGCTGACCTGGGGCACAGAGAGGAAGGAGCAATGTGAGCAAGTAGCTGGGGAGAAGCCATGGAACATGGTCTTCCTCTCCCATTTTTGTCCCCACAGGACACAGAGATTAATGTGACCCCCTCCTTGTGCTCCAGAAAGTAGAGGTGGGCCAGAGGGAAGGTGGATGGCAGCTCCTGGAGGTAGCACATGCCCAGCCACTGGAGTTGTACAGTCAGGGACCGAGGGACGACTTGGTGGGAATGTTGAGGGCAGAACAAGCCATGGTCATCTGTGATCCTCTCCAACCTTACTCCATTTTGCTTTGTAGGCTCGAAAGGCACTTTTCTAAAGAACTGGTTGGGTGATATTAGTGCTAGGAATGGCACCTGCAAAAGCTTCTTCCATGTTCAGCTTCTGAGCATGAGGGACAAGAAGGGAATTTCCCAGCAATCCCCCATCCTCCATCACCAGCCTAGGCCATAGGATAAGCAGAGAGATGCTGAACCTGGGAACAGGGACCAGGGGGAAAAGGTTTACCCTCTTGATCTTCCCAAGGTAATACAGTCCATCTGTCCACCGGCACAGCACATACTGGCCCTCCGTCAGCTTGGACATCAGGTCTTTGAAGTTGTTCTTGGCTTTTGCCAGGGCCCCCTTGTTGGGGAGGTGACTGGTGGCACCATAGGAGTCCCGAGTCCCTGGGTCCAGAGCTCGATTCTCCATTGGTTTCCACTCTTACTGGAAGAGAAAGAGAACAGGCTTTTTACTCCTTGCTTCAGTGACAGGAGAAGGAAGGGAACCACCGTGTATGTAATGTGTGGCATGTGCCAGATGCTTTTATTATCTCACTGGATCTTCATGACAATCCTGCAAGGGAGACACTATTATTGCCATTTTACAGGTCGGAAAACTGGGCTTTGGCAAGGGAAAGTGGCTGGTCCAAGGTTGAGCCATGGCTCATAATCAGGTGAGCCCAACCTAAGTCCTGGTCTCTCTCCCACCCCTACCACACTGCCTTCTACAGAGATGAATCTCTCAGCCAACCACAGAGCAGACTTCCAGGTCAGGGGCCTGAACCACACTCTGGCTTAGGAACCTGAGGCTTTATCCCTTAAGCCGGTGATTTTCAACCCTCTTAATCTTATGGCACACATAAACTAATTACTAAAATTTTGCAGCATACCAAAAAAAATATATTTTTTTGCCAATCTAACAAAAAAAAATAGGTATAATTTTGACTGATTTACAAAATAATAATAGTAGTAGTAATTACCTATCCTTTTGCTCCAAAGTGACTTTTTTAAAAAGTCAGGTGCCTAGCTCTGGCGCTGCGGCTCAGTTGGTTGGAGCGTCCTCCTGTGTACCAAAAGCGGTCAGGTCACATGTCCAGGTTTAGGGTTCGATCCCTGATCAGAGTGGGTATGAGAGGCAACTAATTGATGTTTTTTTTTCTCTCCCTCTCCCTTCCTCTCTCTCTCAAATCAGTAAAAACACATCCTTGGGTGAGGATTAAAAAATAAAAAATCAGGTGCCTATCCTTGTACATAAGGATTTCTGGTACCAAAGAATTAACTAATCAGACCCAACCTGATTATGTGTCATGGCCAATAAGATGCAATTCTATTATATTTATGGTTCAATTCAGGGCATTCACACCTGAAGGCTATTTTTGTGTTGGCTGTTGTCATTTTTTCCCCTTTGATTGAATTTACTGGGGTGACAATGGTTAACAAAATTATATAGGTTTCAGGTGTACAATTCTATACCACATCATGTGTACTCTGTATTGTGTGTTCCCTGCCCAAGCCAAATCTCCTTCCATCACCATTTATCACCCCATACCCTCCTCCACCTCCCCTACCCCTGTGGTCATTTTATAATTTGACAATCTAAGGGAAAGGAGATCAGTGCCCCTGACTAACCAGTCAGGGATTGCATGTTTTAAAAATTCTTGTGCCACACGGGTCGAAAATCACCGCCATAAGCAAGTACAGTGCATGCTCTCTGAGAGGAGGACCTTATAACTCTCCACTCCTAACCTGAGAGCTGGCAGAGAAAATTTACCCGGAAAGGAAAACGCCTGTGTGGCTTGTGAACTGGTGTAGACTCCACCATCTGTGTCTTCTGTAATCTCCCTTTCTGCTCTCAATTATGGGATGACTTCATGGAAACCAGCGCTGGGACATTTAAACCTTCTTATGCTTTTACTCAGATGCAAAGTTGCTCAGAACGCCACTCTCTCCATGCCCGTTTCTCACCAGCCTATAAAATGCTTTCAGTCTTCTTGTGAATGATACTCCCGGGGTCCCCAGAACCCCTAAGCACATTAGACCTCTCCAACCAATGAGTTGCCACAGCTGCCAACTTTACACACAGTGACTTCCCGCTGACTTTTCCATCCTTATGTCCTGGTCTAAGCTAGCGCCTCACCTGCCTGGGCCATTGAGTCATTCAGTAACTGTCTCCTGAGCCTTGTGCTCATCTTGTGCTCACCTATGCTGGGCACCTAGGGGTGGGAATTATACCACCAGCGCCCAGGGCTAAATGGGCCACTCCTTGCTTTCCTGCCTCCCCACCAGACTCTTCTAGGGGACCAATTCCCATCTTCTTATTCTCTTCCAGAAACCTTCTGTGACTCCCAATGCCTTCAGTGGCATTTGAAGCCCTCCCCAAAGCCCCCTCCACCCCTCTCTGGCCTCACGTGGCTGCAAGCCCCTGCACACACTCTCCACCAAGCCAAACACTGCCTCCCTCTGTTCCCTGCACCCCTCCCTCTCTGCCATGGCGCTGGGCACCTGGTGTTATGATTATCTCTACACAGGGAGAGAGTCCCATGTATTTTCTGTTTGTGTACCCCTGTGAGACTGTCTTGGATGTTCACAACAGTATGTCAGTGAGCATATGAAGCTAAATACATGTGTATGGCACGTCAGGGGCCCCTGGCAGGAAGGGCACTGTGGGGTCTTGGCTCTCCAGACAGGGGCGCGGCCACCCCGCCCACCTCTCTGTCCCCACTCCTCTCTTTTCTCCAGTTCAAGGCGCACAGGCACTGAGCAGAGCATTCGGTCCAAATCCCTGCCTTCTCCACCACCTGACTCCCCTGCTCCGCGAGGTCCCCGCCCGCCAGGCTTGGGGCCCGGGCCGCGGCAGGTTCACAAACTGACACTTCCTCCCCTGCCGCGCCGCCAGGAGCCAGCAGGGTCGCCGCGCCCCCGCCCCACGGGCTGGGAGAGGGGGCCCCCGGGTGGCGCCCCCCCCTCAGCGTCTCATCCCCCCCGGAGCGGGCCCCCGTGGGCTGTGATTGGCTGATTCAAACCCATCTGCAAAGAAATGCCTCTTTGCGGGTTCCCGTCGGCGTCCAGTTCAAATCCGCGGCGCCCGGAGCGCGGGGCCAGGCGGGGGCAGGAAGCGAGGATGATTCATGCGCCGGGGCCTCTCCCAAGGCGGCCGTTGGGTTTTTAAAAAGGTTGTTGAGAGGAAAAAAAACTGCAGAAGTACCCCCTACGGACCAGCGCTCCTCTCTCTTCAGTCACTCGGACGCCGAGCCTCCCCCTTCCCTAATCTGGCCGCAGCCTGACTTCGGACGTGAGCAAAATCCCAAACGCACCCGTTTGGTCTCTCCTACACCCCACTCCTCCTGGGGCAGGAAAAGTAAAGATTTAGGGCAAAAGAAGGGAGACCTGTCACCCACGCTCCGCAAAGGCTTGGGGACCCGGGCAGAGCTCCCGCCGCGGACACCGGTCATCCCCCTTCATTCCCCGGGCGCGCGGCTCCCTAGGACTCCAACCCCCTCCCCCCGCCCCGAGGCGTTCGCCAGCCGAAGTTCTGGGAGATTGCGAAAGAGAGATGTGTGCAGGGAAAGAGTGTGGCTCAGAGTCCCCGGTCCGGCGGGCCGCCTGCAGCGCTCAACTTACCGCGAGCCTGCGTGTCCGCCGGTCCCACTTGGAGTCTGGCCACTAAGCGCATCCGCGGCAGAGACGGCTGCGCTCGGCCCGCGGCTGCCCGGCCGAGTGTCCGCTCGTGGGGCCGGGGTCGGGGTCTCGGCGGGGGCGGGGCGGGGCGGGGGCGCCGTGGGGAGGAGGGGGGAGGAGAAGAAGGGAGGGGCCGGGGCGCTCAGGAAGGGGCCCCCCGGGCGCGGGGCGCCATCTTTTTCGCGTTTTCCCGCGAATTATTGACGTCCCGCTTATGTAATTAGCGGGGCCCGCGCCGGCCTCGCCATTGGAGCCCGCGGCCGCGGGGCCCTGCAGCGCCCCCGCCCGCCCGCGCGCCCGCCCGCCCCGGGCCGCCCCCGCCTGCCGCTGGCGCGCATCTTCCGCCGCCGCCGCGCGCCGGGCGGGCGCACACACGCGGCGAGTGCATGAACGCAGGGACCGAGCCGGGACGCGGCCGCGCCACGGGGCGCAGGCACAGGCACAGGCACAGTATGGGTACACACAGGACAAACCCCGCGCGGGCGCTCAGGGCAGGCACACACTTGCTGAGGAAATAGCTCTGCGCGCAGCCACAGACCTACAACTGGCACAGAGGCGGGGAGGTGCAGACTCACAGCGTAGACACGACCCAGGGCAACCCAAACGGGATTCACACAACTTAACGCCACAGCACCCTGCGCTGGCAGCGCGATCTGCACAGAGACACAGCATGAGTATAACGCAGAAACATATACAGCGCACACAGCAGACACCAATTCACACCACACCACACATATGACACAAACATAAAATAGACGACCACAGAGTGTAGACAGATACAAACAAGGAGAGATACACAGTATATACAGTATAGATACGCAACAGAACTTACATATAAGGCAGACAAACAGGCACAGTAACAAAGTACACCAATAACACAGTGCACAGAAACACAGCACAATACCTACTGCATACACAAAACGAAGAAATGCATGACACACAGCGAAAGACAATACATACACAGCCATAGGAATAGCACATTGATGTTAAGGAATAGCAAATAATAGCAATGAGCATGACTCAGGTCATATAGGGCCCTTGCCCTGGGGAGGAAAGGGCCCACACACTCCTCCGTGGGGGGTGGTAAGAAGAGTTGTCAACAACACCCTACTCTTTACCCGCCCCTACCCCCGCCCCCCCCCCCCCCCTTATCCCTCAGCTCTCCTCTCACCTGCGACCATCACACTGCAACATCCCCAAGAGGCCAGGGAAGTGTGTACATCTTGGGAGTGGCCAGTGGACATCACTTCCCCACCCCACCCCAGCTTTCCCTCTCACTGTCAAGTTGCCCATCCTTGGCTCTCTCTGCCTCTGGGCCTTGGAGTATGATCTCTCTAGCTGGCTGTGTCTGCCTTTAGGATGTGCAGAGCAGAGATTATGGAAGGATGCACTTGCCTCTGGGCACTGATCACTGGCTGTGGAAGCTGAGCATATCACTTCAACTCTTCAGCCTCAGTTTCTTCATCTAAAGAGAGTTGTTGGGAAGGTTAGAATTAATGTACACAAAGCCCTGGGCAACCAGCGGTATGCAGTGAGTGAGTGTTGTACTTTGTAAAAAAATTATATATTCACTGAGTGCCCCCTGCGGGGGGACTAGAACTGGGAGCTGTGGGGCCCACAGTCTCATGGGGGCATCAGGTGTCGGTACAAGAAGTGGTGACACATGTAAATATGACAGGCTTGGTGTGGTGAACGGGACATGGAATCGGAAGGGCCCTGCCTTTGAGTTCAGCTCTGCCTAGGAGCCAGTGTGGGATCTTGGGTGGTGAGCTAGTTCCCCTTTGGGCTGAGGTTCCTCAAAGGGGGTAATAATACTACTCCATCTCACAGGGCTGTTGCACAGATGAGGTTAAAATTAGATTATGAATGAAGGTTAAAATGGCATGATGAAGGAGCGGGTACTTCTGTATTAAAAAAAAAAAGTGGTGTGTAAAGTGAGGTGTTATTAAAACACGAACAAAACAGCAAGTTATAAATGTCACTGGAAAGGTACAGTGTCACCAGTGATGTTTCAAGGCAACTGTAACTTCAAATTGAGCAGAGAGGGTATATATCATGGGGAAGGTGGCGTTTAGGTAGAATGTGGAACTAGGAGGAGAGCCTGCCAGGTGTGGGAGCTGGTACCTGCAGGAGCCTGGGATGCAGTGAGTTGTGTGCATTGGGCTGGAGTTCAGGGGTCTGGAGGGAAGCAGTGGAAGGCGAGGTTGGACGAGAAGGTGGAGCTGAGTATAATGGGCTGAACTTGATTTTCAGATCACTGGCCATCCAGGGCCCCCGAGCAAGGTGGCAAGAGTGCATGTTCTAGAGAGCCATTGCAAGTCTAGAGAAGAGAAATGCCATATAACCTGAATTTGGGACCTGGTAGAAGTAAGTTGAAAGTGTAGACAAACAGGAGAAAGACAAATAGTCCAATTTTTTTTAAGTTAAAAATATCAAGAGGCAATTCACATAAGAGGAAACCTAAATGGCCAAAAATATAAAACAAGGTTCGACCTCACTAGCCATGTGAGAGATGCAAATGAAGAGTCCATTTTACATGCAGCAGACTGGCAAAGAGGAAGAAGTCTGTCCACGTGGGGACAGGGAGAAGGGTGGTGAGGATGTGACAGCTTGGAACCCTCACGACACCAGCAACGGAGACATAAATGGCCACTGCTGCTTTGGAGTGGACTTGGGTAACCAAGTTCAAGATGCTTTCATCCACAGTTCACTGACTCCACTCTACTCCACATATAATTGTGAAAATTAGACATTGGTTAATTATTCATGAATAGCCATCCAGACAGATACGTTGTGATCTATTCATACCATGGAACAAGACACTGAGAATAAAAAGAAACTAAGGCTATAAGCTTTATCAGAGGTATTGTGCAGGAAAAGACAACATCAAGTTGTAGAGTAGGTACAGTGTGATACAAGCAGTTGCTTTAAACATTCAAAACTGTGCTATGTATATATTTTTAGAGGTTGGTCAGATAAGACAAGCATTAAAACATGCATGGAATATCAAAGACACCACATTTAGAAGAGTGGTTATCTCTGGGAAGGGAGGGATGGCAATGAAATCAGAAAGAGGTACATAGGGATTTAATTATATTTGTAATGTTTTATTTCTTAGACAAAGATAATCTGAAGCAAATGTGACAAGGTGTCAAGATTTCACCATGCTGGGGCCATGGTTGTTCTTTCTGACTCTTCTCCTTCTCAAGTCTAAAACTTTTTCTCTGTGTTTGAAACATTTGGTAATATAAACATGGAAGGAGCAGGGAGACTCTGCCAGAATGGCAGAAGGAGAGATTGGGTCACGTGTGCAGGGCCATTAAAGCTCAGTGCCCCAACACGTCTGATACGTGACTCGCCAAGCTTGATGAAGCAGGCCCAGCAGGGGCAGATCCCCTGTGGGGGAGAGAGTGGAGGCCTGGGAGGTGGAGCCATTTCCCCAAGGTCTCACACAGAGTAGGGAGTTAGGGCTCCTCCCCTGACCCTCAGCTGTGTCTTTGCACTTGCATAGCAGGGGGGACAACCACAGGCCAAAGATCCTCAGAGAGAGTCTGCCTTCCATCCTCCTCCTACATCTGTAACATTATCCTATGTTTTATTTCAATTTAAAACAACTTGGAAAATGTGGAAAAGCACAAGGAAGAAAATAAAACTCATTTGTGACTTCTCATTGTCTTACTTTTGAAGTCAACTTCAGAGGTATGTAGGTGATTCACATACAATAACTTCTTTTGTTTTTCTAGATCATGATTTTTTTTTAGCCGTTTAAACCATTTTATTTTTTTAAATTTCTTTATTGATTAAGGTATTACATATGTGTTCTTATTCCCACATTACCCCCCACCTCCCATTCATGACCCCGTCCCCCTGTTGTCTGTGTCCTTTGATTAGGCTTATATGCATGCATATAAGTCCTTTGGTTCATCTTTCCCCCTTACCCCCACCCTCCCTTACCTTCCCTGAGGTTTGACGTTCTGATTGATGTTTCTCTGTCTCTGGATCTATTTTTGTTCATCAGTTTATGTTGTTCATTATATTCCACAAATGAGTAAGATCATGTGATATTTATCTTTCTCTGCCTGGCTTATTTCACTTAGCATAATGCTCTCCATCTCCATCCATGTTGTTGCAAATGGTAAGAACTCCTTTTTTACCGCAGCGTAGTATTCCATTGTGTAGATGTACCACCGTTTTTTAATCCACTCATCTGCTGATGGGCACTTAGGCTGTTTCCAAATCTTACCTATGGTGAATTGTGCTGCTATGAACTTAGGGTGCATATATTCTTTCTGATTTGTGTTTCTAGTTTCTTGGGCTATATTCCTAGAAGTGGGATCACTGGGTCAAATGGGAGTTCCATTTTTAGTTTTTTGAGTAGACTCCATACTGTTCTCCACAGTGGATGCACCAGTCTGCATTCCCACCAGCAGTGCACGAGGGTTCCTTTTTCTCTGCATCCTCACCAGCACTTGTCGTTTGTTGATTTGTTGATAAAAGCCATTCTGACAGGTGTGAGATGGTACCGCATTGTTGTTTTGATTTGCATCTCTGATGATTAGTGACTTTGAGCAGGTTTTCATATGTCTCTTGGCTTTCCTCCTGTCTTCTTTTGAAAAGTGTGTATTTACATCAGTTGCCCATTTTTTGATTGGGTTGTTTATCTTCTTTTTGTTAAGCTGCGTGAGTTCCCTGTAAATGTTGGAGATGAAACCCTTATCGTTGATATCATTGGGAAATATGTTCTCCCATGCAGTGGGCTTTCTTGTTGTTTTATTGACGGTCTCCTTTGCTGTGCAAAAGCTTTTTATTTTGATGTAGTCCCATTTGTTTATTTTCTCTTTAGCTTCCATTGCCCTAGGAGCAGTATCAGTGAAGAAATTGCTTCGGCATATGTCAGAGATTTTTCTGGCTGTGGATTCCTCTAGTATTTTCATGGTTTCTTGTCATATGTTTAAGTCCTGTATCCATTTTGAGTTTATTTTTGTGTATGGTGAAGGTGAAAGCTGGTGATCTAGTTTCATTTTTTTTGCATGTATCTGTCCAATTTTCCCAAAACCATTTATTGAAGAGACTGTCTTGACTCCATTGTATGTTCATGCCTCCTTTGTCAAATATTAATTGAGCATAGTGATTTGGGTCAGTTTCTGGGTTCTCTATTCTATTCCATTGATCTATATATCTGTTCTTGTGCCAGTACCAGGCAGTTTTGAGAACAGTGGCTTTGTAATACATACAGCTTGAAATCTGGTATGGAGATCCCACCTACTTTGTTCTTCTTTCTCAGGATTGCTGTGGCTATTCGGGGTCTTTTTTTATTCCAGATGAATTTTTGGAGAGTTCTATGTCTGTGAAATATGCCGTTGGTATTTTAATGGGGAGTGCATTGAATTGATAGATTGCTTTGGATAGTATGGACATTTTGATGATGTTGATTCTCCCAATCCATGAACATGGTATGTTCTTCCATCTGTTTATGTCTTCCTCTGTCTCTTTTTTCAGTTTCCTATAGTTTTCCACATATAGGTCTTTTACCTCCTTAGTTAAGTTTATTCCTAGGTATCTTAATTTTTTTGGTGCGATGGTAAATGGGATTGCTTTTTAAGTCTCTCTTTCTATAAGTTCACTATTGGTATATAGAAATGCCATAGATTTCTTGGCGTTAATTTTGTATCCTGCTACATTGCTGACTTCATTTATTAAGTCTAATAGTTTTCTGATGGAGTCTTTTGGGTTTTTATGTACAATATCATGTCATCTGCAAATAAGGACAGCTTTACTTCTTTTCCAGTTTGGATGCCTTTTATTTCTTCTTCTTGTCTGATTGCAATGGCTAGTACTTCCAGTACTATGTCGAACAGGAGTGGTGAGAGTGGGTATCCCTGTCTTGTTCCTGTTCTTAGGGGGAAATGGTTTTAGTTTTTGCCCATTGAGTATGATGTTAGCTGTGGATTTATCATATATAGCTTTTATTATGTTGAAGTATGATCCTTCTATTCCCACCTTGAGAGTTTTTTTCAAGAAAGGGTGTTGGATTTTGTCAAATGCTTTTTCTGCATCAACTGATATGACTATGTGATTTTTATCTCTCAATTTGTTTATGTGATGTATCACGTTTATATATATATATATATATATTTATTGTTTTTTTTACAGAGAGGAAGGGAGAGAAATAGAGAGTTAGAAACATCGATGAGAGAGAAACATTGATCAGCTGCCTCCCGCACACCCCCCTACTGGGGATGTGCCCACAACCAAGGTACATGCCCTTGACTGGAATCGAACCTGGGACCTTTAGGTCGGCAGGCCGACGCTCCATCCACTGAGCCAAACCAGTCAGGGCTGTATCACATTTATTGACTTGTGGATATCATGATTTTTTTTATTGTTTTTTTTTTTTAGAGTGAGAGGAAGGGAGAGGGATAGAGAGCTCGAAACATTGATAGAGAGAAACATCATCTATCAGCTTCCTCCTGCACCCCCCTACTGGGGATTAAGCCCGCAACCAGGGCATGTGCCCTGACCAGGAATTAAACCAGTGACCTCTTGGTTTCTGAGTTGATTCTCAATCACTGAGCAACACTGGTCAAGCAAATTCACCTAATTTAAACACACAGTACTATCTTGAGAGAACGTGGTTTCATTTGGGAAATCTCGACTACTAGACAAGTTAGAATGTATGGAAGGGCTCTACTAAAAAAGAAAATGTTTTTCACAAGTATGAATACTTGCCGCTATAGTGCAGTTTTTGGAAACAATTATGATAAAGGTGCTGCCGCCTTTGAAAGCAGGTAGGCAGCTAGGTGGACCCACGCTTCGTTGCCTGAATTGGGGCATCAGTTTATAATGGCCTCAGCAGGGAGGTGCTGAGAGTTTTCAAATTATGGTAGAAAGCACGATTGTTAACACCATTTAAAAATTAAAGAGACAAAAACCAAAAAAGAAAAACACAGAACAGATGACAGGGTCAGACTATGACCTGCTGAAGTGCTTGTGGCCTTGGTTAGCTGCCAAGCCATAAACACCTTTACCTGTGGCTTTTGTGGGAAAATGAGTGCCTGGCCTCTCTGCGAGCCCAGGAGGGTAGAAAAGGGAGCCTTCACCCAGACGCAGGGGTTCCTCTGGGAACCTCGAACTTGCTGTGGAATCACGGGTGCGTCTTCTCCCTTCTCTGAACTATAGTCTCCCGGTCCCATAAAAATAACGTGGTGCCTTGTTTACATTTTCAACATCTCGTAGGCAGCGGGTTATGGGTTATAGAAACGTGCTGTGGGCAGGCACTTTGCTAGGAATGGGTGGGGGTGGGGGTGGGGGCGAGATGCGTCATAAAGGTGAATGACCGCTGCCTCTGACAGGCGGTGGGGAGGAGGGGGAGGGTACAGACACATCAGTAGGTAAATCAGCAGGTTAAGGGTAAATGGGCAAATGAGCCGCAATTAGCTCAGATTTATATCATGTTACTTTTGTCAGCTCTCCAGCAGTCCTCTTGAATTTTTCTGCCAAAATTTCTTTAAAACCCTTCTGGTTGAGTGTTCATTCTTACAAATTGCAGAGGGAGTTTGTGCCTGGGTGCGGGAATGTCTGTGTGACCTTCAGGACCTCTTTCAGCTTGGAGAGGCTGTGGCTGCCACCCGAATTCCATGGCTATTTAAGATAATCTTTGCTGTCTCTTGCTGAGAAACTCGCTGTGGTCTCTCTCTTTGGTGGGTTCTGCTCCTCGATCTTTGGGCGTAAATTGGGGCAATAGCTCCACGAGGTTTAGATGGAACCATTCAGATCTGCATCTTACGGCTACTTCTTCCAAGAATATAGTTCAAGGTCCCATATGTCTCCTGCCACAGAGGAGAGGAACCATCTGGGCCACACCTGCGTGGATGGTAGCCCACCTCGGGTGGGAGACTCCCTGGGTAGGAGCCTGTGAGCTGAGAGGTCCTCATTCCAGATATGGTTTAGACCTTGGGGTCTGGATCCCACCTGTGAGGCTTCGACCGGCCCAGGGTGTGTGTGGTGGCGGTGTCCAGGGCGGCTAGAAGAGAAGGGGAGGGAATCGGAGTAGCCGGCATTCAGGAAGGAGGCCCTGGGACGTATGTAGGGTCGGTGGGGACAGCAGGCAGAGTATGTATGGACCTTCAGCTAAAACAGAGACATGTTAAGGCAGCGGCGGGTGGGGGGGAGGAGGGGGGCAGGGAGGAGAGCACTTCAAGAGGGGAGAGACCAGCACAGGTCTCTGCAGCAAGGGGCTCAGTCTGTGCAGGTCACAGGGAGAGCAGAGGAGCCCAGGCTCAAATAGTGAGTAACCTTCTCACAACCGGGCACGGCCAGCCTGGCATTCTGCAACCCCCCCTCCCCCCGCAACCTCCTGGTGTGACTGAGGAACCATGTCCTCTTCTGCAGCCTGGAGATGATCCAATGTCAACTTAAGTGTTTCCCACTCCGCTCTAGGTCCCTCCTGTCTGCAGTCACTCCCCGCCCCCCCCCCCCCCCCCCCCCGCGCCCCGACACACACACCACCAATCACGGGGCAGTACGGGGCGGACTCCTCTGTGATGGTTAATTTTGTGTCAACTTGGCTGGGCTCTAGCACCCAGCTGTTTAATCAGACACTAATCTAGGTGTGGCTGTGAGGGATTTGGTGGTGTGGTAACCGTCTACAGCCCGTGGATTTAAGTAAAGATTACCCTCCATAGTGTGGGGGCCTCACCCAATCAGGGGGAGGTCTTAAGAGCAAAAGCCGAGGTTTCCCCAAAGAATAAGAAACGCCTCCTCAAGATGCAGGATTAACTCAGCCCGAGTTTCCAGATCGTCAGCTGGCCCGACAGACCTCAGACTTGGCAGACCCACAGTCATGTGAGCCAGCTTCTTACCACTAAAATAAAGACATCTTCAAATGTATCTATAGCCAATGAGTTCTGTGTTCCTGGAGAGCCCTGACTGAGGATCCATCTGTCACAGTCAGTCCCTGAGATCAGATCACTGGGGAGGTCTCTCATAGCCCATCTCCTGAGCACCTACTGACACATATGTGTGCAGGCCCCCATATTCCTTGCCCTCCTGCCCCTCTGCCCATGTACCCCAGCTCAGCCCTCCTCTGCAGATCGGACCCCTGGGTTTTCCTGCTTCTCCACACTCAGGACCCTAAAGGGGCCAGAAGGACCCAGTTGGGAGTGGAATCGCAGAAGAGCGAAGTTGGTGGTGGGTTGAAGGGCTGGAACCCAGCGGTGAGCCAGGAACAGATCCGCGTGGCTGTTCAGGATGCAGGCAGCAGCCTGGACAACTGGGTCTGTCTGCTCTCATCGTTCCTGGGCCTTGGCCAGAGAGACTGTGCCAACATTTTCACAGCCCTCAGGCATGGTTTTCCTGGTAAAAACCTGGATCAATGCCCACAGCACCACGGAGGCGGCTACTTCCTGCTAACTATGTAAACAGGATGGGAACCTATGACCTTGTATCAGTCAGGATTCTTGGTTACAAGGAACCATTACCATCTCTGGTCATCTTAAGCAAGAAGGGACTTACTGGAAGACAGTGAGGGCTCGCAGAACTGACACGAGGCTGGAGAACAGGCTTGAACAAAGGACAGAGCCATGAGAGTGCAGGAACCCCAGCCCAGGGCATGCTGCAGGTACAGTTCGATCCAGGGCCCTCTACTGAGCCTGACTTTGACCTGCCAGCGTCCCCTCACCACTCACTCAAGTGGCAGCCCTGGGAATGAGTACCTGATTGGAAGACATTATGTTTCATATGTGCCTGTCCACTGTCCAGGCAGGAGGAGGTGCTGGGAAAGAATTTTGCTTCCCTAGGCTTTTGTAGTGATGGTGGCCATGGGAAGTGGATGCTAGTGTTTCCCTCCCTTACAAGCGGGAATGTCCCCCAAGAGGGAAATCAGGGTTAAATACTAAACAGATTGATTACAGCTAAACCTAAATCCCTTGGAGCTATTGACCTAAGCCAGTGGTCAGCAAACTACAGCTCGTGAGCCGCAGTTTGCCACTCTGTTGACGAATGAGTTTGCCGACCACTGGCCTAAGTCAATAACAGTGAGATGGTATTGCTTAAAAAGGAGCAAGGTAGAGTGGATAGAACTGAGGGTTCTAACACTGGTGACCCAATGTCAAGTTCTACCTCTTATTAGCATCGTGACTCTGGGGTAAGAGCCTTGACTTCCTGCTCTGAAAAATGGGGATAAAACTACATACAACTCACAAAATCGCAGTGACAGCTTTGTAAACTGAAATATTTTGAGCCCAGATTCAGTAGGGATGGAGCAGTCATACCAGTCTCCTCTTGGTGCTCAGCTTAAGGCCTGGTCTCCATGAAATGCCCCGTATGTGTTTGTTGAGTGAATGGATAAATAAGTGATCAGTGATGATCTTTATCCTTATAATTTGACCATCAGTTTTGCAGGAAAAAAAACCACGCAAACAGACACATGCCGTTGAACTGTGATGTGGGTTTCATGAGCTGAGACCTAATAAATGAGCCTGCATATATATATATATATATTTTTTTTTTTTTAAAACCCTTTTGACATTTACATTTTAATATGTGAAACCTGGCTACTTGTCTCAGGGAGTGTTTATGGAAAGGAAGCTTCCAGTTGGCTTTGGGGAAGCCTATAAAAATGTACTGAGAACTTTGACCAGTTGGAGGACAGAGGGAGTGACGCCATACACCCTGGTGAAGCCCACAGCACTTCAATAATTAGGTCTCTGGGCAAGAGGATGCGTTTTTCCTTCCTTCCTGGTTCCTAGTCAAAGGATGGGGCCCAGAATCTGTTAAAGAGAAACCGCAGCTTTCAAATAACAGACAAACACATCTTTAACCAGGCAGTTTGTGATTCAAACCGTTTCTAAGGGCATGGGGGAGGGAAGGGTTTTTGAGAAGTTTAACTTCAGCAGCTAATCAGAATAGCCACACCGCCCCCTCCCTGCCAGCTTTCCAAATCCTACCCCTCCCCTGGCTCAAGTCTGACCTCCTCCAAGAAGCCCTCCTTGATAACCCCAGCCCAAGTTCAATTTTGTTAGCTTGGCATGCAAGGCCTTTGTGATTAAGCCCCTTCCCTCCTCTGTGGCCTCTTCGCATACTCCCCACTTCCACTCTTGATAGAGCCATGCCAGAACCTTCGGCTCCACCTCTTTCCTCCATGGGGGCCTCAGAGCCTTGGGCTGGCTGGATTTCCTTCTTTATGTGGCTGCCTGGTATTTATTCCCCAAACTCAGCCCAGGCCTCTCCTCCGGAGGATGGAGGGGGCTGCATGGGGTGGAGAGTTTGAATCCCCCAGGCTGGGTGAGGTGCCCTGCTTCGGTTCCCCAGAGCACTCATGCACCTAACAGTCCACTTACTCGCTGCCTCCAGCCTCTATCCCCCCTCCAGGGAGCTTTGGTTCAGAGAAGGGGCTCCCTTTTCAGCCCTGCTCCTCACACCTGGCAGAACCCTTGGATCATCTGAGGAGCTTTAAAATGCTGATGCCTGTGTTCTCATCTGCAGGGAATTTTGATTTAATTGGTCTGGGAGGTGGCCTGGGCATGGGATTGGGGCGCATGGGTTGAAAAGTTCCCCAGGTGGGTCTAATGTCGAGCAACACCGTCATTTATAGCACGTGACTTGGGGTTTCCCCAGCAGCTCAGAAGAACTGCCCTCCAGGCCCATGTTGGGGAGTGTGGCCTTGGACTCACAACCCCACTGTACTTGCCAAAAGTTGTGTTGAAAGAAACCCTATTCATCCATGTTGCTGGATCAGCAGTGCCCACCCAGCCCCCCAGAGCCCACCTAGCCTTCCGGGGTCCATTGGGAGAGATCACCTGTGACAGAGATGCCTGTCTGAGCCCAAAACCCAAGTAGCAGGGCCTGGGACTCTGCACAATAATGAAGTTACTGAGCACTTCCGTCCCACCGTGATGTGCCTCACCTCAAAATATCCCCAAACGGGCCGGGCCCGAAAGCTCCCAATGATTTGCACAGCCAGGTAGGGAAGCTAACAGCAAAAAGGGCCTTTGGGGAACCACGGGGGGGACTGACTGGAAAAAGACTCTGCTCTGGCCAGTTCTCGTTCTTGGGGCCTCACGTTGTCAAATCTGTTTTTAAAAACACACACCACCCAAATCTGGATTTTTATGTGAAATCTGTTAAAGGTTGACAACTAATTCAAACGACTTAAATACACTTTTCAGGTCAAAGGGAGCTTGCCTGAGGACTGCGTTTAGCTAGTGGACTGCCAGTTTGCTACATATGCTCCCATAAACCCTGCGTATGGATGAAGCTGGAGGGTGGCACACTTGCCCTGTGGGTCACTCTCTCTTCTGAGCTGCTTCTCTGCTTTGGGATTGGAGCCAGCGCGGAGGGGAGTACAGGAAACAGCCTGAGACTCGTGCTGTACGTGCGCCGAGTACGCTGTTTGGGGACACTGCTCCTTAGGCTCCACAGTGCCAGCGCCTCGTGCCAGCTCACCAGGGAGGGCCCCTGGCCTCAGGGCCTACGAGAGTCATGTTTCGCTCAGCAACTGGTTTGTTAGTGTCTTATGGACCCTGAACCGCCTGGGATTGGGCCTTGCCTGCTGGAAAGCTCAAGAGGACAATCAGTGGCCTGTCTCCGTCACATGTAGGACCTCATGGTCTGTGCTTTTGTACCTATTTCATTCCTGGCTTCTTCTGACCTTTCCAACCTCGGTTTTCCATCTGTCACCATCACATGGCCACATTTTCACATTTTAATTCTCTTGTATATCAACTAAAGAAGTTAATTGCTTTCTGAAACAAGGCAGGCTATAAACAAGCTCATACAAAATAGCAAGCGCTCAAAAAGAGTTTGTTGAATGACTAACTACTTGAATGATTCATCTTGCGGTCCCCCTCAGGGCCTGCACAGAGCAGGTGTTCAGGAAATGTGGGGCAGAGGATGGAGTGGAAAGTGACAGTTCAGCGGTGGGGAGACAACAGCCCTTCATTTCCTAGTGACTAGGATCTTAGCCAATTTAAGCTCTCTTAGCGTCAGTTTCCTCATCTGCAAAATGGGTATCATCTTGGCACCTACCTTATCAGAGTTTTGGGAGAACTGAATGAGATTATGGATATAGTGTCTGGTACATAATAGGCACTCAATAAATGGCAGCTGTGATGCTTACTATCAACACCCTCATATATGATGTCATTATTTAACAGCCTAATTTTAATAAGGATTCTTTCGTTCTGCTCAGGTCCTCTCTAGAGTCTGACAAATAAGTCACGTGCACCCAACGGGGGAATAAAACAGACATGTGCATATCAGTCCCAGGTCTGCTTACCACACGCAGGTCAGGTCACCCTTGGTTGCAATGCTGACTGCAGCAGCTTCTTGTCCGAGTCCAGGAGTCTGCAGCTGCCCCTTCACTCTCTTCCCAGCATGCACAGGTGCTGAAGGCCCTGTCCTGCTTCCCTAGCCTCAGCTCTCCAGCTCTCACCTGTAGCTCCCTGTGCTGGGAGCCTCTGGCAGTTTTCTCTAAGCTTTCCAGCACCTTCTCTAACGCTGCCTGGGCCCTCTCCAGGGGATCACTTAAGGCCGTGGTCGGCAAACTGCGGCTCGCAAGCCACATGCGGCTCTTTGGCCCCTTCAGTGTGGCTCTTCCACAAAATACCAGGGCCTGGGCGGGTCTATTTTGAAGAAGTGGCATTGGAAGAAGTTTAAGTTTTAAAAATTTGGCTCTCAAAAGAAATGTCAATCGTTGTACTGTTGCTATTTGGCTCTGTTGACTAATGAGTTTGCTGACCACTGACTTAAGGGATCAAATTCATGCTGAGTGGTCACGCCCTCACTGATGGATGCACCCACGCTCCAGGAAGTTTGTGTCTGGGGCATTCAGGAGGTGCACTCGAAGGGCTGAATGTCATGTCTGGGGGCAGTCCTCTGAGGGTGGGACACCCGTGCGACAGTCAGGAATGGAACCCTCTAATACCTGTACAGGGAAGGCGATGCATCATAAATCCTTGCTGTGGAAAGTGGGTGATGCTGATTTTATGGTCGGCCTAAGGGCAGAAAATTTATTCGGAGGGGGCCCCATTGTACAGGGCAGAGATTCCCAAAGCGTGGTCCCCACCGAGAGCATCAGTACCAACTGGGAACCATGGGGGGACTGACTGGAAAAGGACTCTGCTCTGGCCAGTTCTTGTTCTTGGGACCTCATGTTGTCAAATCCGTTTTTAAAAACATATACCCCCCAAATCTGGATGGGTGCAAATTCTGGGCCCCACCCCAGAACTACTGAGTCAAAAAACTGGGGGTGGAGTGGGAATGGCACCTTGCATTTTAGCAGGCTTTCAGGGTGATACGGACGCTGGCCATCTGCAGACCACTGGAGTAGTTTCGAGCCTCAGCCACCTCACCTGCAAACAAGGACAACGCTGTGGCTTCAGTGAGGAAAAATCTCACACATGGTTGGTGCTCAGTCATCATCAAATCAACTTTTATGGGTCAGCTATGACCTGATACTGTTCTGTGGTCCCCACAGAATCAGTCATGGACCCTATGACAAGGGCAAGAGATAAGACAAAGCTAAGGGAAATCTGATTAGCAAGGTTGCGTGTTCACCCCCAGTGATGGGGAACTCCGTGCATGCTTGACAGACTGAATTCACACTAGCAACCTGTTCCTTCCACCCCTTGTTTCCGACCCCAGGTAGGAAGACAGCAAGCATGTTTCCAGTTCTCCATGGTGGCCCTGCAGGGACCTTCCCAGGCTCGGGTCCTTTATCTCCAGATGGCCATCCATGTCCCAGGCCTGACCCCCCATGCCCTCCCGATCCTGGTCAGAGTCCACCTCAATATTCAGGGCTGGAGTGTTGCGTGGTCAGGGCAGAGGGAACAATTCTGCCACCACCTCCTTCTGAACTCTGCCTTTGTGGGCCCATCCCAAGGTCCTGCCACCCGAAGCTGATGGCCGCCATAGTCAATCTGTCAGCCCTGCTCAGACCATGCCAGCCCCCGCCTATCACTGTGCCTTGGGATCGTGGCACCTCCACGAGACTGGGTTGGTGCTCCCTCAGGGTACAGGTGCGGCTTCTCATCCCCTGCTGCCCTAAGCACTTGTCTCCACGATGCACTTGAGGAACATGGTGTCGTCCTTCACGTAGGCGTGCTTGGGCGACTGCAGCCTGCTGAGAGGGAAGAAGAGCGGGCAGCCGCTGGCCACGTTGGTTTCACTCTGGGGCCGCTGGAAGGACACTGAGCTCAGGTCGGGCCGGAAGGCATCAATGGCGTGCTCACGGTTGTTCTGGTCCAGGAGCATGAAGGTGACCTGTGGGTCAGGGCAGGTGGGAGGTCAGACCCTGGGGAGTGCACCCAGGGGCTCAGAGCTGGTCTGTGTCTGCCACCTGTGTAGCCCCTCAGACCCTGCACTCAGGCTGGTTAGGGGCCCCCCCGGGAATGGAAGCACCTGGTAATCTGAGCAGCCCTTGGGGGTTGTCCTATAATTAGGGATCTGATGGTCTATCCAACTAGAAGAGGTAGTTCAGATGCCATAGTCAATTTGGTTAGCTGTGGGGCTATATGTGGGACGAGCCCCGATGAGGAGGCGGGACTCAACCTGTAATGTCCCTTCCTGCTTAGAGATGTTTGATGGTCGACTATGCTGGAACCTCCTGGGCAGGGCAGGGGTGGGGAGAACAGACAGGCCATCTACCCAGGGGCTGTCAGTCAATGCCCAGAAACGTGAACTGAGCTTCTGTCTGCAAGGGGCAGATATGTGTACTCCAAGAGGCTGATGATCTCAGTGACACAAATCCTCCTCCCTGGCACATGGCACTGGAATGCCCATCAGGACATAGAATGCCTTCCCATCATCCACCTCAGCAGTTCTCAAACTCAGCTGCACCTAGAATCCCCTGGGAAGGTTTTTAACATCCTGATGCTCAGGCCTCGCCATTCACTGTAGTGAGACCCAGTCGTTGGTATTTTTTAAATCTCCCGGCAGATGTGGGAGCCACTGACCGGCTGACTCATATTCAGACCAGCATGGCACTCCTGCCCTTTTATACATTTTCAATAGACTTTATTTTTTTAGAGCAGCTTTAATTGCACAGTAAAACTGAATGGAAAATACAGAGATTTCCCATATACCTCCTGCCCCCACCCAACCTCCCACACCAATACCCATATTATAGTGGGACATGTGTTACAATCAATGCACCGACATTGACACATTATCATCACCCAAAGTCCATAGTTTAGCTCAGGGTTCAATCTTGGTATTTTACATTCTATGAGTTTAGACAAATGTATAATAACATTTTCTCATCGTTACAGAATCATGCAGAGTAGTTTCACTGCCCTAAAAATCCTCTGTGCTCTGCCTATTCATCCCTCCACTCCCCCTCATCCTCTGACAACCCCTCATCTTTTTACTGTTTCCATAGTTTTGTCTCTTCCACGATGTCATATAGGTGGAAGCGTATAGTATGTAGCCTTTTCAGATTGGCTTATTTCACTTAGCAGTATGCATTTAAGGTTCCTCCATGGCTTTTCTTGGCCCGATAGCTCATTTCTTTTTGGTGCTGAATAATATTCCATTGTCTGAATGTACCATGGTTTGTTTATCCAGTCACCTACTGAAGGACATCTTGGTGACTTCCAAGTTTGGCAGTTATGGATAAAGCGGCTATAAACATCCATGTGTAGGTTTTTATGTGAGCATAAGTTTTCAACTTCTTTAGGTTAATACCAAGGAGCGTGACTGCCAGATCGTATAGTAAGATTGTGTTTGGTTTTGTTAAGAAACCGTCCAACTGTCTTCTGAAGCAGCTGTACCATTTTGCATCGCCACCAGCAATGAATGAGAGTTCCCGTTCTCCACATCCTCGCCAGCGCCTCGTGTTGCCAGTGTTTTGGATTGTGGCTATTCTGACAGGTTGTGCAGTGGCATCTGCCTCCCTCCCCTTTTCTGAAAATGCTGCCAGTTCAGGTTGGCCCACAGCACCTCCTCCAGGAAGTGTCCTTATTCACCCCACCAGGTGAATTTCATTTCTACATGCCTCCCAGGATGTTGGTCCAGGCATTTTTGCCCCTAGCCACTAGATGTGCACTCAGGCTTTTGTTTTATGAAAGGAGAAGCTGATAACACAGAGAGGGCAAGGCACTTGCCCAGGTCCCTGGCCAGTTCATGGTTAAACCAGGACCGGGACCAGGACTCAGGCTCCCCAGCTCCCACACCCTTCCCAGTGTCCTCTTCCCTTAGTCCATACCTTGTTCCGGAAAGGCCACGGCAGCAGAGCATCGTACTCCCCTTTCATGATCACGATGAAGAGTGACAGGTGGGTCCTCTTTCCCGTCCCATCGCCATTCAAGTAGAGCCTCAGGCACAACTTGTAGCCGTACTTGGCAGTGTAGAAAGCTGCAATGTGGAAGCCAGAGTCAGCACAGAGGCAACTGGAGGATGCTAGCTTGGCAAATGAGGAAACTGGGACCAGCGGTTAGGCATGCCCATGGTCGGGTTCCAAACGAAGAAACCTGGGGTTGGAGCCCAGCATCTTCTCCATGACATACACAAGAGGACCCAGATCTTGGCCCCATCTAGCCTAGTGGCAGTCAACAGATTGCTAGGCCCCGCCCGGAGTTTTGGACTCGGTGGTGCTGGGTGAGGACTGAGAACCTGCATGTCCAACAGAGGACAGTGATGCTGTGGCCTAGGACCACACTTTGGGTTTAACTGACCTGTGTTTTGCAGTCAGAAAACCGAACCCAGCGAGGGGATGTGTCCGGCCTCGCAGTGTGCTGGGGGCAGAGCCAGGGTTAGGGGCCAGGCCTCCTGTATCCCAACACAGACGTCTTTCTGCTTCCCTAGGCCAGGTGAGGAAGAGTGGGCTCCCCCAGTGCTGCCAGGCACCCTTGGTAACGTCACCCTTGGTGACTCAGCACAGGGGCCTCTGGACTCTCTCTGCAGCTGAAAGGACCATCCAGTATGGCTTCTCGTGGCTGTCACCACAAGGGCCCTCTGGGAGGGGTTGATTGGGGACAGGGTGTGGGGGGGGGGTGGCAAGCAGGAAGGGGCGGAGGAGGGACAGACTGACAGTTTGACTCATCCTGCCCCTTACGTTTTGGTAAAACAGGAAGCCAGAGACACTGCTTGCTTTGTCCCTCCTTGGAAAGGAGAGGAGAAAAAGCCTAGTGTTGGAGGTGAGGCCACCCTGTGAAGGGGGCTGCCACTGCTCCTGAGCAAACGGGCCTGACTTTGGGACCCAGCCCTGCTCTGGGGTACGGAGCAACCTCCAATGCCTGTCTCCATCCCAGCCCTGTAGGTCTTGGTGCATCAGAGGAGCAGATGGACAAGAAAGGTATGAAGCTGGGGCAAAGGTGAGAGGTCGTTCAAGTTGTCACCTGCAGAGATCTTCCTTAATGACGCCCCCCCCCCCCCTTGTCTATGTAGATACGCATGAATGAGGAGAGGGGAAGAGTACGTAGGCCTGAGCATTCTATGCAAAAATATACACATTGTGTTAAAACAGAAATCAACTGATTAAGGCAGTGGTTCTCAACCTTTCTAATGCTGCCACCCTTTAATACAGTTCCTCATGTTGTGGTGACCCCCAACCATAAAATTATTTTCGTTGCTGCTTCATAACTATAATTTTGCTACTGTTATGAATCGTAATGTAAATATCTGTGTTTTCCAATGGTCTTAGGCAACCCTGCTAGTTGTTGAGAACCGCTGTTGTAGAGCCTAAGACCATTGAAAACACAGATATTTACATTACGATTCATAACAGTAGCAAAATTACAGTTATGAAGCAGCAACGAAAATAATTTTATGGTTGGGGGTCACCACAACATGAGGAACTGTATTAAAGGGTGGCAGCATTAGAAAGGTTGAGAACCACTGGGTTAAGGGAAACATCTGCCACGTAACTACTTTAGGCAAAATACTGTGTCAACTCCGGGCCCCAGAAATGAATAAGAACCAGCCTGGTTTACACAATGTTTCCTAATGCGCGACCCACAATCCTCCACTTGTCTTATTTCAGACCCTGGCTCTCTGAGGGCAGGGGTCCCACGGTATTTGCCTGGGAAAACTGTCCTCTCATTTGCACAAGCTTTGGTTCACGGCACACTGTCTTTCACAACGGACATCCACTCGAAGTCAATAACAATTTTATTCCTGTCTGCAGAGTGTGACTGACAGTTGGGGAGGTGGAAGGCGTCACAGTTCAAATAGCCCCAGTTTTATGTGGCCGAGCCAGGCACCTACCTCCTCCTCCGTGGTCCCAGCATGGAAGGTGGCCTGAAGGGACCCGGCCTAACTGGACAGAGTCACAGAACTGGCTGCTCCCCATGCTGTTTTCTGAGCCCCGTGGGTGTCTGTGCCCCTGGGGAGTGTTACCTGGAGAGAAGAGGCTGACGGTCCTGCCGCAGGCCGACTCGTGGCACCGCCGGGTGACGTTGGTGATCTTCCACAGGAAGGTGCCATCGAAGGAGGCCTCCTCCATGAGGCGCAGGCTCTGCTCCAGCTTGCCCAGGGCCTGGTCTTTCTGGGCCAGAGTCTGATGCAAATCCACCACCTGTGCGGAAGCATCACTTAGTCCTCCGCGCATGACCTCACACAGCCCTTCCTCTGGGAAGCAGTCAACCACCGCCTTAGCTCAGCTGGTCTCTCTCCCCCTCATCTATGTTCTTATGGAGGCCTTACAGCAGTTTTATGAGATTTATTTTTCAATCTTTCCTACCAGACAGATAGATGTCTTTCTTCCCTACCAAAGCCTGGGCCCACGCTCACTTTTTCTCTCTGTGCCTGCCTTACATCTAAGAGGAGAGCCAGAAAGTCTGTTGGTGAACTGAAGACGCAGTCGCTGCCCTCAGGGAGCCCAGCTTCTAACTGGGGCAAGAGTTACATAAATAAAGGCTTTACTTGATCACTCAATCCAGTGCTTGGCTCTTCTGGTTTTCTATTCACATTTGAAAGAATTCAAATTTACTCCTGGGTATGCTCACATAGGGCAGTCAGGAGTGGAAGTGAGTGTTCTTAAATTGAATTCCTAATTTTATGCATGAGAATGTTGAAGTTTCCTAAGAGGGAAAGTGACTTGCTCAGACCTACATAGCAAGTTCATGGTGGAGCTGGAACTAAAATCCAGGCCTATATAAATACGAGACTGTGATGTCAAGCTGCAAAAAGAAACACAAACAACAAACAAACAACCCCCCCCCAACACACACAAACTTGTTATATTAAGAAAAGTATAAGCTCTGGAACAAAGGATGGGATGACAGTCCTGCTAAACCAAGAACTGTCAGATAAGTGGATTATCTGGAGTTGGTCTGGGACCACCATTCTGACTGTGTGGAATCCTCCAGAGACTGAGCCAGAGCATGGGAGAACAGCATGAAACAACGTGCTGTGATGAAGGAGTGAAGACCCTGGAGCGTTTAGCCTAAAGAAGGAAGTACTATATAATCAGGTAGAATATAATCACTGACTGCTCGTCTCTGAAGGGCTTCCATAGAGTCTAGAAGGCAGATTTGTTTTCTGGGTCCCGAGGGGCAGGGCCAGGAACAATGCAGGGAAGACACAAAGAAGCTGATTTCAATTTAGTTTAAGGAAGAACTTTCTAACAGTAAAAAACATCCAGCAATGGAATGAAGAGCTTAGAAAGGGAGGATCCTACCATGAGAGAAATTCAAGCAAAGGACATGAACCATTGGATAATGGGATTGACCTCACTATAACTTCTAAGTGCTTCACCTAGAGGCCCTGGGACACAGGAGAGATACTTTTTGATTGGGGAGTGACTGCTGTGAGCAGGGAGAAGGAAGTTAGGAGGAAAGCTGATCCACTGCTCTGGACACAAGATGGGGCAGGGGTCCCCTGCCCCAGCCTTGAAGGCAACCTTGTTTCCCACGCTTACCTTCTGTTCCAAGCTCAGGATAAGCTCGCGGTCCAGCTGGCTCTGGTGGATCGAGGCAGCCAGGGCAAGGTGGGAGGCCTCCACCTCCTTGTTGAGGACGGCGACAATATTCTCAAACACGCGCAGCTTCCCCTCCAGGTCGGCCAGGAGCTTCTCCTTCATGAAGTGCTGCAGGGCCAACTCCTCCTGGCTCTCAGAGCAGGGTGCCCGGTAGCAGTCCACCTCCAGGTCCCCAGCCACCTCCACGGCTGCCTGTAGCTGCAGGTCTGACAGATTCCGCTCCAGGGCCATGGGGCCCGACCCCAGGCCTGAGCCCTGCTGGGCCTTCCACTGTTTCATGAACTCCAACAGCAGGTTTAGGTGTGTGGCCTGAGAGGCGACCTCATGCTCCTGCATGAATTTTGCGCTTCCCTGCCAAGAAAGTGGGACTGATCAGTGAAAACAGAGAAGGTTCCCAAAGAAAGTCAGATCCATTCACCCAGCAAAGGGGAAGCTGCTTTGTGCACAGTGACAGGGATTCGGAGGACCATGACATCAGACGTGCTCACAGTGAGCCATGCCCCCCAGGCCTATAGCACAATTCTGCCCTGTCTTTGAGAGCCGTGATGATTCAGGACCATGGAGAGAGGCATGGGGGGATGGGGATAGGTCATTTTAGTGATGCCTACAATGCTAATACATTAAGAACTCTCCTGAGTACAGAGATGATTGACTAGTGAGATTTGTTGCTTGAGAAGGTCGTTAATGTAAGGGACATCCAGAGGAGTAGCTTGATGTTGTGGGAAAATCCTGGAGGGGCTGAAGTGGGGAGACCCAGTGGCCTAGGGCTACAGTAGACAGATGTTCTTTCTCTCTCACATGCTTACCTTGAAGGAGCAGCCAACACCTGCAAAGGGGCACCCAACTCCATCTGCGGCCACCTCAGGGTGATCCTGGAAATAACAATGTCACTGATGTTATAGGAGTCCTGTGGGCTCTCTGCAAAGCACTAGGGTTCAACAGGGCACATGCTGGGCTGGGCCACAGGACTCTGCCCATGCTGGTCCTGCTGCCTGGCTGACCGCTTTCATGAGCCTCATTCAAAACAGGCTCAGGGCCCCTGCCGAAGTAGTGGGGCTACTTCTCCTGTCAGGACAGGATCCACACAGCACCATTCACTCTTTGGTTGCCCCCACTGGTCTAGGGGCTCTGTGAGGCTGTGTTCCTAGTGCCGAGGGCAGGGCCTGGCACAGAAGAGACACTCGACTGCATGAGTAAGCACCTCCCTGCTCCTGAAGCCCATGGGGATGCTCCTCACAGTTGCCACCTGCATCCCTCCCTGGCAATCCACCTTGGCCAAGGAGTGTCTGCCCTGCACTGCCCTCCTTCAGGATAATGCGCAGCCAAGGGGCAGGGACACAGAAGGGTCTCAGTACTTAACAGCAACTTGACCATATTGCTAACCTACTTACAGGTCCAAGATGCTTACAAAATGTTTTTGTGGTGATAATTCTCCATAGGGCCCCTGACGATGCTGTGGGGAAGGCAGGGTAGGTATTCTGTTCCCATTTTACTGATGAAGAAACTGAGGCTCACAGAGGGCAAGGGATTTGCCCAAGGAGGAATGGCTAGGAAGTAGCATAGACACAGGCTCTTTCCATACCATGTCAGTACAGTTGAACCCTGAACGGTGTGGGTCCATTGATACACAGATTTCCACGCCCCCCCCACCCCCCCCCAAAAAAAATACCAGTGCTGTTTTTGATCTGTGGTTGGGAATCCATGGATACAGAGGGCTGTTTGCCCCGATCTGCACTGTTTTATATAGGGGACTTGAACACCCGAGGATTTGGGTATCCGTGTGGGGGGGGGGTCCTGGAATCAATGTTCTGAAGATGCTGAGAGACAGCTGTAGCAGTTAAGTTTTGGGGCAGTCAAAAGTTATACACAGATTTTCTGTCGTGTGTGGGGTTGGTGTCCTGAACCCCTGCATTGTTCAAGGATCAACTGTATCTCTTATCAAGAGTAAGCCCGTGCGGAACTGGGAGAAATCTGTTTTTCCCCAAACCTGTCTGGAAAGGCCTTGTATCCAGAATACATGGATAACTCTTTCAAATAGTAATAGTAAGACGAAACAGCCTAATAAAAATGGGTAAAAGACTGAACAGATGCTTTACAAAAGAAGATATATAAATGACAAGCCTATGAAAAGATGCTCAACATCACTAGTCAACAGAGAAATGCAAATTAGAATGACATACCGCTATGAAATACCATCATCTGCTCACTAGATGGCCAAGACGCAAAAAGAATACCAACACTAAGCTTTGTGAGGGTGCGGAGGAACTGGAACATATGAACGCTGCTAGTGGGAATGCAAAATGGTACAGACACTTTGGGTAAAAAAAAATCTATGGAAGTATCTCATAAAACTAGATCATACTTACAAAGCAACTTATAAACCATGCTTATAGTTACCACACAAGCCACATTGCACTCCTAGGAATGTACCTAAGAGAAACTGAAACATGTGTTTACGTGTGTCTGTGAATGCTCATAGCAGCTGTATTCCTAATGGCTCCAAGGTGGAAGCAATCCAAATATCCATCATCTGGTGAATGGGTAGTGGGTTTTTTTTCTTTTTCTAGAACACTCCTCAGCAATCAGAGGGACTAAAACACTACATGCAATAATGAGGAGGACCCTCAAAACATTATGCTAAATAAAGGAAGTCAAACACAAAAGACAACAACTATGATTCCATTCTTATAAGGTTCTAGAAAAGGCAAAACTACAGTGACAGAAAGTCTATCCATGGCTGCCTGAGGCTGCCGCTGAAGAGACTGATGAACCAGGGGCACGAGGAAGCTTTTTCTGGTGCAGAAAAGAAGCATTCACTACCCTGACTGTAGTTGTCACACAACTGAATAAATTTACTGGCATTCATCAAACCGTACACTTCAACGGAGTGGATTGTATTGTACATATAAATAATATCTCGATTTCCAAAGAGCTTTGTTGTTGTTGTTGTTTTTAAAAGTATAATGTAATGGGGCAAAATGGAGATTTGAATTTAAAAAAGGGAGGAGGGCAGAGGTCTTTTGGGTTGAGCAAGTACAAAGCCACATTACTTATTATTCTTTAAAAGTAAAAGAAGCGAGCGTCATGGGCTTAATGAGTATGGTTGGCTTAGAACACAAAGCACAGCCCAGCAAAGGGCCACCCCCCTTTGGCCCCACTCCCACAGGGTTCAAGCACAAGATGTTCCTCACAAGGAATAGAAAACAGATGTTTTACTGGGGGCATGGGCAGAGGGCAGCCTTGGCAGGGAGACTGTGCCGGCGCTGGGAAGTGTACAATGACGCAGCTCTCCCAGCAGGTAGCTTCCTGACCTGTGGGCACAACAGAGGGACTGATGCTCGGCGTGGACCTGATTATGGCGAGTGGACTCGGGGATCCTCTCATGCCCTAAAATAACCTCCACGTGCATGATTCGATCCTCTGCCATTCTAAGCTGGGAGTGAGAGCCATAGGAGGGGGCAAAAAGGTGGAAGAGATAAAACAGGGGAGTTCCAGAAGGACCACCCAGGTGGAGAGGCATGTGGCCTTTAGTCGGCTGAGCTAAAAGAGGTGTTGTGTAGTGCAGGGGAAAGCCCGGCCCAGGCGGATGCAGGGGGCGTCCTTGTTATGATGTGTGGATGGGTGTGGGCTGTGACCAGCCTCCAATGGCTGTCAGAGTACGGGCAGGGGTGACCTGAGAAGCCTTCAGAGGCCTCAGTGGCCAGCCAGTCTGCCTACAGTTCCATCATCAGTTAGTCACTCATTCTGTAGAGTGCTACCGGGGTTAAAGGGGTGGGCTCTGGAGCCAACCAGTCGGGGTGCAAAGCCCATTTCGGTCACTAGCAGTGTGGCCTTGGGAGAGTATTAACCTCTCCACATCTCACTTTCCTCTTCTGCAAAATGGGATGATAATAGTCCCCGCCCCCGTAGAGTTATTGTGAGGGTTACATGAGATGGCAAATTAAATTCTGGTCTTACTTACATATTGCTGCTATAATAAAATGCCACAAACTTCATAGATTAAAACACACACAAACTTATTATCTTACAGTTCTGTAGATCAGAAGTCCTAAATATCAAGGTGTTACCAGGATTGTGTTCCTTCTGGGAGCTCTGGGGGAGAATCTGTTTCCTTATTTTTTTTCAGCATTTAGAGGCCACCTGCATCCCTCGGCACCTGGCCCCTTCCTCCCTCTTCAAAGCCAGCAGTATATACAGCATCTTCCAATCTCTCTCTGACTCCCTCTAGCTTCCCTCTTAGGAGGACGCTTGTGGTTACACTGGAACCACCTAGATAACCAGGGATAAGCTCCTCATCTCAGGATCCTTAATTTAATCACACCTGTTCTGGGCTAAGTTATCCCCTCCCTACCCAATTCTTATGTCGAAGTCCTAACCCCCACGAACATGACTATATTTGGAGATTGGGCCTTTAAAGAGGTCATTGAGTTAAAATGAGGTAATTAGGGTGGGCCCCAAGTGATATGATAGCTGTCCTTGTAAGAAAAGATTTGGACACAGACGTCCAGAGGGAAGACAATGTGAAGATAAGGAAAAGGGATGACATCAGCATCTCCAGGCCGAGGAGAGAGGCCTCAGAAGAAACAAACCCTGTCTTGAACATCTTGCCTCGAGATCTGTGAGAAAATAAGTTTCTGTTGTTCAGGGCCCCCAGTCTGTGGTACTTGGTGATAGCAGCCTCCGTAGACTAAGGCCATGGATTCATAGGGATTATTAACATGTGGGCATCTTTGGGGAACATCATTCTGCGTAGTGTAATACTCAATTAATGTTAGCTATTGATATTATTAGTAGTAATATTCCTGTGGATTAAGCACTGCCCTTGGGACCTCTTTTTTCTCCTTCTAATGGCTGTCATATACATGCATCTCATTTAATCCTCACATCTCAAACTTTTGATAACTAATTCTACAAAACACCATTTCCCCATTGCATTTCCTTGAGGAGGCGAGGAACATCCGTAACTGTTTACATTTATACAAAATCAAAGCATTTTTGCATGCTCTCATAGAATCCCTGTGGTCATCCTTTGAGGCGGGCAGGGTGAGATGACCTTCGCCTTAACACAGATGGGAAACTGGGTAACTGGCTTGCTCAAGGCCTCACCGGGCTTGCACACTTTGAGTAGGTGGCTGACTTTAGGTCTTCTGTCCCAACGTTAGACCTTGTGAGGGCTTGCTACTTTCTCGGCCTCTGTGTGAACATCGCCCCGTCAGATGTCATGTACCATGAGGAGAGGTTGGGGCTTGGTCCTGCTTCTCCCGTGTAAGTGGAGGAGCCAAAACCCAGGGACAGGCAGTGACTTGCAGGAGGCAATGCAAGTTTGGGGCAAATATAAGGTGGAGGTCAGGGGCCTGGAGTCCATGTCCAGGGTCCTTCCTCTACACCAGGAAGTCCTTGCCTTGTCCAAAGGGTTGAAGAAACAGAAAAGGGAATGAGGCTGGGGTTGCAGACAAAGACCGGGGCATCTGTCCTGGGCCAAGCCTGGGGTATGTCCAGTGCCACAAGCAGCCCCTGTTAGTGGCCGCATGCTTCAAACTGCTAAAAATAAAATTCGCAGTGGAATTTCCTCTGAGGAGGAAACAGAAACAGAGAAAACAGAACCCCAACCCTGAGGGAACACTTGTCCTTCTGTCTGCGTCCGGGAAGTCTGTGGGTCTGTGGTATTCCTCGCCACCCTGCTCACTTGGGCCTTCTGCGAGGGGGTCAGAGGAGGGTTCTGTTGAGAGGCCCCCACTCAGGGACCCACGGGCCTCCAGGAATGTGAGCATTAGGAGGGTGCCTGCCGGGAGCATGAGAGCCGCCTCTGTGAAGCTACTGCACACGACAGAGGGTCTGCAGTGTGCCAGGCCTGGGCCGCACCACTGCGCTGGCACAAAGGCTACCTGAGGTCTTGGATGACTGCAGGGGCTGCTTTTGTTCAGGACTGGGCTGGTGTTGAGGGAGAGGCACTCTGCTGTGACAGGGCAGACCCAGTCAGTCTGCCTCTGCCCGCCAGGCCTGCCTTCCTCTGCACCTGGGCCAGCTTCCTCTCTGGCAACCTCTGCTCAGCTCAACTGCCACCTCTTCTAGGAAGCCCTGCATGATTCTCCTCGTTGAAAGTAGTCTTGCCCATTGCTGTTTTTCCAGCACTTAAGGCTGACTGTGGGATTTAAACCTGCCGAACACCTTTAGGGTGGTCTGCCATGGAGGCAGCGGCAGGGAAGATGCCACCAGCCTAGGAAGCAGGGGTTGGAGCCTGGCTTTGCCTCCCTCTTGCTCCATGACGTTAGCCCAGGCACACCTCCTCATGGAACCTCCATATATCACCAGTATCCACACAGGGTATCACAGGATCGATGAGGTTTCAGATGCAACCACCAAGCTCAGCAGTGTAAGGGTTCAGGGGTTCATTTCTACACATCACTCTTCGAAGGACACACATGCATAGAGACAAGGACAGACTCAAGGGGAGCGTAGTCAGCACCTCTCCACATATGCAGCCTGCCTCAGAGGACAGGAGGCTGATGGACTTGCCTAGTGTGGCCTTAAGGGAGACAGACTTCAGGTCAGTACAAACAAAGAAGAAAATGGTACAACAGTCAGAGCTCCCCCCACTCCCCGTCCCCAAAGTGGAAGAAGTCATGTCTTTGGAGTAATGAGTTCCCCATCACTGGGAGGACATAAAGCCACCTGGCAGGAATCTAGTACAGAACAGAAACTGGACTAGACAGCTTGACTCCCTCTCGTTTTATGATTCTAGAGTAAGTTAAGGCACTATTGTAAGCCACTGGCAACAGATGCCAGCTTGCTTTTGACCTTGAGTGGCCTCAGAGGGAAGAGAACGAGAGAAACCACTCCATTCACGGGTCACACACAGTGCGAATTAAATGTTATTTTCCATCCACCGGCCGTCCCCTATTCACTGTCACTTCTACAGGAAGGTCATTCCAGGCAAGAACCAAGTCTCTAACCAGGTCAATAGTAATCCTTTAATATCTGCTTCTTAAATTACCTAATGGGTCCAGGGCTGCAAGCACTCCTTAGAGAGATATTAATCTAATGAAGTCAGAGGATGAGGACAAAGTGATAAGCAGATGGCATGGAAAGTGTTTGCAAGAATGGGTGGGCTTAGCTTAGCTCGTCTCCGGCCCAAACCTTCCACCCACCTCCATTCCCCAGGTTTCCCCAGATGCACAAACAAACTTCACAATGACCACGCATGCAAAGTATTGACTTATAATCAGCTGCTTTCCTTTGGCCAAAAGTCCCCCAAAGTTCCCATCAGGGTCAGGAGCTGGAGGAGTCTCTAGTCTTTCCACTAGGTGGCTTAGGAGGTGGTGGTGGTGGTGGAGGGGGGGGGTCAGACCACTGGCTAACCCTCCTGCCCCCCAGCTTTCCACTGGGGTTTCAGTAATGATGGCTTCAGGAGGGGGATGCAGGGGGTGGGAGGGAGAACCATGCTGCTCAGAGGCCTGCCTGCCCCCAAATGTGGGCAGTACCCCCTCCTACCCTGTTGCCTGTTACAGTGCCTGTAATTCCACCATTAGAGTCACTTCATTTGGTTTAAGGCAGCAAGTTTCAAACTGTGCTTTGCAGGGCTCCCTAGGAATCCCCAGTCCCTCAGGGGCTGGGCAGCTGGGCTGATTAAGAGGACAGGGTTCCAGACTACTCTTTAGTCACAGCACTTCCACTGTCATCTGATTTCATGTTAACGAAGATGGATAAATTACAGCCATTGAATGGAGAGATATGAATATATCTCTTCTCTATATTATCTAATTTGCTAAGAGGTCAGAATAAACCAAGTTAAAAACAATAGCCCTGGAGCATTCAAGCAGGCAGGGGCCTCAGGAAGCATCCAGCCCTGCCCTTCCTTGTGCAGGGGAGGACGGCAGCCACAGAGTTTTGGCTCTGCTCATGCCTTTCATGGTTAGTGCACCAAGATGCCCAAACAGGGAGGCTCTGGAAGTTATTCCATGGATCCGTTTGTCCTATAAGCTCTCAGTGCACTGTGGACTGTTACGTTCTGGGAAAACGCATTGGATCCTTACTAAGATTCCCTTGAGAGCCTACAGGGAGGGGCTGCTGAGAAGGGGATGGGAGATCCCTCAAAACCAGCTCTGGGCAGGGCAGGAAATTCTCCTAACCCTCCGAATGAGGGCTCAGAGAGGAGAAAGGAAGGAAGTGCGGAGACTCACATGTGGGCCTCGGGTTCCTACAGGTGGGAGGGAAGGTATCTGACATGACAGGTCCTGGAAAGGTCCTGCAGAGCAAACGTGGCCCCTTCATTTTACAGACGGAGAAACAGGCACAGGAGGCATCTTGGCCACAAACTGAATGATACAGAACCATCCCTGAGCATCGCTGAACATCAGGCTCCTGGGCTGTGGTTCAAGGCAAGAGGGGAGCCTTGGCTGAAAGGAGCCGGGTGCCTGTCTCACAGGGAGGGCAGTGAGGACAGCTGAGCAGTGAGACCCTGGTCACCAGGGAGCTTTGCACTGCGACGCCCCAGTGGGTATCGGGGCCCCATGTGTAAGGCGAGGGGATTAGATTTAGAGCAGTAGTTCTTACATTCTTACAGCTTTGGATTCATGAATCAATACAAGTTTTCTTTTAATTCGGAGATCAACATAAAGATTGCCATCTTTTTATTTTACCAAGTAAAGACTTTACCAAAAATTCTATCATTTACTGTCACTATCATTTCATTTCTACAAAGACATATATAGGAAGAGAATACTCGCAGAGTAAAGGTTGATTCTAGAAGTGGAAAGAATTTAGTTTTATAAAAACCCCACTACAATTTCCATATTTTTATCATTTTGTCAAGAACTGGTGGGAATGGACCAGCTCTGGTCAGCATGAGGGAACCTCTAGGCTGGACAGATGACCAGTGAGGGTCCTTCCAACCCGGAAGGAGTGGGGTTCTAAACTGGGAGGCCTGAGAATGTCTCTTTGGCCCCTCACACTCTCAAGGCCATCTCTATACTTAGGAGCATGGGTTGGCTGAGCCGCAGATGGGAGCTGAGAATGGCCTCACCTTGTCTGAGGGCAATCAAGGGCAAGAAGAACTGTCTAGATCAAGAGTTGGCAAACTACTTCTGTAAAAGGCCAGAGAGTAAATATTTTGAACTTTGAAGCCTGTGTTGCACTCGTCACTTCTGCTGTCACAGGGTGAAAGCAGCCACACACAATTCATAAATGAGTGGGTATGGCTGTGTGCCAATAAAACTTTATTTATAGACATGGGAGTTTGAATTTCATATCATTTACATGTGTCACAAAACATCATTCTTCTTTTGATTTTTTTTTTGGACTATTTAAAATATAAAAACCCTTCTTAGCTCAAGGCTGTATAAACACACAGGTGGCATGCTGGATGTGGCCTGCGGGCCGTAGTTTGCAGGCGCCTGGTCTAGACTGTTGT
The DNA here is from genome assembly GCA_026230045.1 of Corynorhinus townsendii. Classification (NCBI taxonomy): domain Eukaryota; kingdom Metazoa; phylum Chordata; class Mammalia; order Chiroptera; family Vespertilionidae; genus Corynorhinus; species Corynorhinus townsendii. The sequence goes on along the minus strand of JAPDVU010000005.1, from coordinate 162,708,601 downwards.
TCTCACCCTGAATCTGTCACAGATCAGCCAGGAAGGCATTGTCCCCTTGCTGCTTACAAACCAAACTCAGCTGACCTCGAGACAAAGAGGGAGGCACCTGCCGGGGCTGGGGAATGGCTGTCTACTTGGCCTCGACCTCAACAGATGGAGAAAATGGACAAATACCCTTTCCTGGCTGTGTCAACATACCTTCTCCTGAGACATAAGGCTCCCTGGGCTTACAGATTGGGAATCGTCTCCTCTGCACTTGGGACAGACCCGATCCTCGCCGTTCCTAGAGACATACGAACAAATCCGGCTGAGTGCGGCATTCACGACTCCCTGGCACCAACCTCTGTCCCGATAGCTCCAAAAGCCCGGCTGTGCCCAGCACGGTGCCTGATATCAGTGAGCATGAGGTCCACAATCCCAGACCCACCATTCCCAAACCTCACAGCACTTGGCACCCAGTGTCTTTCCATAGTTTGCAGTGAGCTGCTTTGGCAGCCAAACATGACCCTCCCGAAGTTACTGGCGGCTATTCTAACCCTTATCCCACTTAGTGTGAATATTTATGTTTCATGGCAGAAGCATTAGTAGGCTTGATCATAAGGTGCTGCCCCAACCCCACTGGAAGAACTACACAGTGATGCACTGACTTGCTTTTCTGAAATCTGAAAAAATTCTGAATTCCAAAATGCATCTGAGCCAGGACTTCAGGTGGGATTGTGGATGTATGGCCACATTGGCTCTTCTCAGCTTCTTCTGTTTGCTTTTGGTCTCTTTGTCTTAGGAATCACAGATGACCATGACCGATGAGAACAAGAAGGGGCCTCAGAGAGCACCTAGCCTGAGGTTCTCTCCCAGGAGTGGGTGGTCAGAGGACATATGGGCCTATGTGCTTTAATAAAGCTCCCAAGTAATTCTTATCTACAGTCAGAGCCACGGGTCAGGCCCTAAACTTGATACCTCAGAGGACATGTGGATTGGCCAAGAGGAGGCAGAGTCAGGAGCAAAGCTCTGCCTGGGTCCCTTCGACATCCAGTCAGTTCCTTCCCCACCTCTACCCGGTTTGGGAAGAATAGGGAGGGAAGCCAAGGGACCTAGTGCAAAAGCCTGAGATGAACCCACAGCAATCGGCTTAATGGTGAAACCAGCCAAGCTGTGACCACCCCACCCCCAAAACCTGGCTTTCCATGGCCACCTCTCCCCTCCCCCTGCATCAAAGCATTTGATTTTCTCAAACAGGACTGATTCAGTTTTCCCACCTTCTTAAGCTGTGAAATGCCAGACCAAGGTCGAGCTGAGGGTGTATGGCAGTTAAAGAGCACTTTTGCCAGGAAATTGAACCGGGGCAAGCTGACCTAATCTCTCCATTAGGCCTCACTGTCCTCATCTGTAAAATGGGACAATAGTAGTATCCACCTTTCCAAAGCTCTTCTGAAGACCCAAGGAAAGATGCACATAGTAGGCTCAAACTAGTGGGATGCTGATGATCATATGGAGTCACACCTCTCTGAGTTATTGATATTTTAAATATTTTACATATGTAAAACATGTATTTCTATTAAGTATATATTCATATATAAATATATACATAGTCAACTATATATATTCATACAGGGGTAGGCAAAAGTAGGTTTATAATTTGCCCACCCTTATATGTAAATATATCACCTATACATACATACATACATATTTATATAAATATAGATATCTTTGCTCCTTTTAAAAGTGTTCTCAGCAAACAATACAAGCTGATGGGAGATATTGTGGAAGGAGATATATTTGTATAGCAGTTTATCATTTACTAAGAAAGTTTATATTCATTATTACAAAAACTTTTTGGAATATTATTGATTGTGCCTCTTAATCCTGGGAGGTAGAAAGTAGCTTTACGGGAATTTTACAGACAAGGAAGCTGAGGTTTTGAGGCATGAAACACCCAGCCTCACAGTAAGGAGCCCAGCTGAGCCTGAGGCTCTCCCCCACCCTGGACAGCCTTCAGCTGTGGCAGCTGACATCCGTCTGTGGATACTTCTTCCATCAAGATCAGAAGGGGCAGTGTCAGGGACTGCAAGGAGAGGGTGTGGAAACTGAGGCCCAGAGAGGTGAAGTCACCCGCTCAAAGCCACTGGTTCCTCTCACCGTTGTCTCCCATCAGGGGTCCCTCCCTGGCACCTTCTTCCCACCCGTTCTTTGTTCCTCTGACCCCTCACCTCAAGTTCTCAGAGAGACAGGCGGTGCAGCAGAGGGCCCTGGGCTCTGATGGGTCCTGGCAGACGGTGGGAGGGCACCCAAAGGGAAACTCGTTCTCATCAGGGGCTGGGCGAGGGCTGCTGGCTGAGCCAGAGGCCATCCCGGGGTCCCAGGCTGGCCAGGGGCCCGACTAAGCTCCTCTGGGGAGGGGAACAGCCCGTGGAGTCTGTGCTGAGAGAAGAAGTGAGTTCTGGCGTGGGCCACCCTCTCTGGTGAGCAGGAGTCTGATGACTTTATCTTCTCGCTGACTTGTGTGGTTCAACGTCACAGCTGAATCACAACAGGGATGGGGCAGGAATTACCCTCTGTGGTGAAAAAAATCCCCTGGATGCTGAGTGAAGGCTCTAGGAGTGCCCAGTCATTCTTTAGAGTGACAGAGAGCAAGAGAACGAGTCAGAGAGAAAAAACAACCATGTCACACACTTTCAGGAACCACAGTCAGAGTTCCCCCGTTAAAGAACCTCGGGCTGCCGCTGGTTTCCTCCCCCTCTTTCCCAGGGGACATGGGCAGAGAGCCACAGCTGGTGACCTGTCTGTGTTCCCTGTGACCTCCAAGAAGCCTGGAATTCTGGGTGGGGGTGCTCACTGCCCTGGTGGAAATCCCTTAGGTCCTAGTGGCAGGTCCAAAAATGCAAGTTCCAGGCGCTCAAGTTCTCTGCCCTCTCCAGTGTCTCAGGCAAAAGTCACTTCCGCACAGTGGGTCTCGGTTACCCCATCTGTAAAGAAAGGAGTTGCAACAGGTGGTCTTCAAGGTTCTTCTAAGCTCTAAGATTCGGAACCTTAGGGCCAAGGCAGCCAGAGGTAGCAGGAAGCTTCTGATGGCCCTGCCTATGGCACTCCTCACCAGTCTCGATGACAACACAGGGCCCTCCCCTCCTTTCAAGTCCAAAGCTTCAGAGCCATACACTGCTCAGGGCCCCACTCAGGAAGTCATAGGTGGCCACATACCCTGGTCAGGCACTACCACTTCCCGGCCCTGAGAACAAAGCTCTAAATAAATACAAGGCCACAGGGAGTTGGTCTCAGCGGCTACGTATGATGCAGACCCACTGTTGTGTGGGAACTGTGGCTCCTGGCACATCTACTGTGGGCAGGGCAACATTTTCCTTCCTATTCCTCAAAGCAACCATCTGGGAATTCTGGGGCCACCGAGAAGCAAGATGACTGGGTCCGAAGTCACACAGCCCCTGGTGGTGGAGCAAGATTCGCAGCAGGTCTGTGGGGCCATACGCAATGTGTTCTTTCATCAGTACAAGAGAGATGAAAGCAAGGCTGAGTGGGGGAGCCTAGAGTCCAGGATGGAGGCCAGAGCACCCAGCCTCTGTTTTCTCACCTAACAAATGGAAAAGAGGGTTCCTTCACATCTTTCTATCCTGTTGATCTGCTACTAGGCACCTTGCAAATTTTTATAATGGTTTCAAATCATGAGCTTTGAGATCTAATAAATCTGAGCTTAGATCTTAAGTCTACTATTTACTAGCTGCGTGTCCTGGGACAAGGTCTTTAACCTCAGTTTTTGCATCTATAAAATGGGGATGATATTAACACCAACTTCATCTGACCGTTGTGACTAAATGAGATCATAGGTGAAAGTATGGCATGATACATAGCCCACCTGAGGTGCTCAAAAGGTTTTGACATTGTCTTCCAATGATGGTCACAGCCCTCCCAGGTCCTCACGATCAGGGGAGAGGATTAAAATGGTAAGTGATGGTCATATAAAGTGTTTACACATCCATCAACTTTATTTGAGCCTCACACGTGGGCAAGGCAGGTCAGATATCGTCCTCTGACCCGAAATAAATTCAACTGCCCACTTTCCCTGGGGCAAAACTGGGGCTACCGAACTGCTGGCAAAGAGGGCATGGCACACCAGGACCTCTACCCGCCCCTGGGCCAGCCCTGGCTTGGTTCTCTCAGCAAATGACCTTGAGGCCTACGTCAGACAAGACTACCAGAAAGACACTCCCTTAATCGCCTACCACAAACCCGCAAACTTCCCTGCATCCCACCTGTCTCCTCCTTCCCTTGGTTTGACACAGACAGGCACCCAAGACTTCTCTCCCATCCAAGTTCTGGGTCCCTTTCTGCCTAGTTCCTTTTCTCTCCCCTCTGTCTTCAATGCCTCCCTCTCTACTAGCTCCTTCCTATCAGCATCAAAATATGCTTCAGCTGCTCTAAGAATAAGAGTGAAAAAGAGTAAGTACTGCTTTTTAGTGCTGTGTGAAGTACTTTTACAGGCACCATCTCATCTCATCTTCACAGGAACCCTATGAGGCAGGTATTGTCATCATTCCTCCGTTTTACAGATGAAGGGAAGGCACAAAGTGGTTAAGTGACTTGCCCAAGGTCTCGGAGAGAGTGAATGGGGACTTCTGAACCCAGAGCCTGTGCTCTTACCACACACAGCGCTTTAGAATGCTCTTGGCCCTCATCCCAAATTCTCTCCTGCATCCACACTCTCCTCACTTTGGCAGAACTTCTGGAAAAGGTTGCCTACCCAGGTGCTCCACTGTCGCACTGGCATCTCCATAGAACCACCTCCTCGAGGTTCTAAATGTCAAAGTCGCCAAATGCCCTGGGCCTGCCCCAGTTTTCATACAACAGCCTTCTGGCCAACACCTGCCATGACTCGGCTCCTCCCTTAGAATTCTCTTCTTTCTGAACCTCCATCGATTCCTCTCTGTGGCTCTACCGAGAGATCCTCACATGCGAGGTCTCTCTGCGCCGTGTATCCCCACCTCCCCAGTCTTCCAACTTGTCTTTCGGGGCCCACCTGGACCAGACCCCCCTTCCTCTTGGAGTCTCCATAGGCTGTCCCTAGGATGGGGCTAGACACCCGCCTTTGCGAGTCCATCGCGTCCCGCAACCCCAGTAGCCTAGGTGTCCCCCGGCTCCGTTCGCTCCCCGACCCCCCAGGCAGGTGACTGTCGTCTCGCCACCGCCACCTCTCCCGTTGAGCTCGCAGCAGAGCTGCGTCCGCGACTATTCAAGGATGTGGGGACCCCAGGAGCCTGCAGGAAGGGCTGGGGCAGTGAGTCAGGGTGGCTCTACAGCCTCGATTCCAGGTCCCGGCTGCGCGCGGGGAGGCCTGCATTGGGGAGCCCCGCCCGAGCTAGCGGGACCTGGGCCTCCCGGGGCGGGGAGCGCGAGGGCTGGGGCGGGGGCCGGCACCGCCCGCAGTCCCAGGGCGAGTGGGGGTGGGGCGGGGTGAGGTGGGGCGGGGTGAAGTGCAACCAACCTCGGCGCCTTCGCCGCCGCAGCCGCCGCCTCCCGCAGCCCGGCGCACGCTTCCGGTAGGGCCCCGCGGACGTGGCTGGGCGGCGGAAGCCGGGGTGGCTGGGGCGGGTCTCCGCAGCCTGAGCCGGCTCCCGGGGGCGGGGCGAGCGCTCCCCCTAACGGGAAACTGAGGCCCGGGATGGGGTCTGCTGCGTCGCCCTGTTCTCCCACTGGGGACTGACAGGCTTCCAAGCCCCTCCTGCCTTCTCCGTGTTCCTGGCACAAATGAAGGACTCATTCAAGTGTTCACAGAATAAACGAATCCGGACAGACCTGGCACTTGACCCCCACGCCCTGCCTGCCCGCCCGAAACCCCGCATGGGGATGGGTGAGCAGAGTCTTGCCCTTTTGGGTTCCTGCAAAGAGCCTAGCACAGTGCCAGGCTCGTCCAGGCTTATTGGATTGGTACCGTGAGCAACGGACGGTACAGTAAGAAGAGGTTGGAAGGCAGGATGCTTTTACTAAACTGGGTGTCTTAAGGAACCATTTCTGTTTCTGTCTAAACACACACACAGTCACTCATTCTCAATGAAGCTGTGTGTATCAATCAAAATAGTTATGAAACGTAGTATTGGGATAGAATTTTGGTTTATAAGAGACAAACAACCTATGTTTTCGAGAATTTGACAAAGGCTCCTCCATCAGACCTCTAAGGTCTTTCTGCAGGACTGTCAGCTGAGGGAGGAGTAAGGCTGCCTATGGTGTTGGTTTTGTTTTATTTTAGTTACTCACAGGCACCCATTACATTCTCTTTATGTCTTAGGGTCCCATTTTTTGTCTTGACACGCAAGTGGAGTTGCGAACTGTGTTTTAGTTTTTTTTGGTTTTGTGTGTGTGTGTGTGTGTGTTTGTGTGTGTGTGTGTGTGTGAGAGAGAGAGAGAGAGAGAGAGAGAGAGAGAGAGAGAGAGAGAGAGAGAGAGAGTTTAAACCTGGGAAGTATGTAAGCCTCCCATCCAGGGTAGAGCTTCTTCCAGTTTCTGACAGAGAAGCTGATGCTGCAGGACAGAGTCCCTCTGTGAAAGGAGGGCTTCTGGGTCCTCCCTGGAGGGCAGACGCCTGTACTGGACAAGCAGAGGACCTCAGGGGCCTCCAACATAGGCAGTCTGGGGGAGGGTGACCAGAGGTGGCCCAGTGGGGCCTTTCAATTCTAAGAGAAAAAAAGGATTCAGAGTTTTGAGTCTCTGATTTAAAAATTCATTGATTCTCAGCCCACTCCATGAAGGATTTGGGATCTCTAAAAGCCATTCTCTGGTCCCACTTCTCTGCCACCCACCCTTTCCTCTCTGCCCCAAGCCAGTGTAAGTGAACAGGCAACCTGACCTCACTCTTTTCATGTGCCACTTCCTGTTTTCAGATTAATGAGCTCACTTGGTGGAAATTTACCAAGGGAAATAGTTTAATTTTGGAAAGTACCAAAAACTTATCTGTAGTCGCTTGGCTTATTTTGGGGGGCTCTTGAGGTAGAGGGGGCATCACCAGGGGACCTCTGAAGGTTCAGGGAGCTGCTAGGCCTCAGAAATCGAAAGCCAAGTCTCACAGGGCTGAACCTGACTCAGAAAGGAAATGAAACCCTTTGGAGACTACTCATCTCTACCCAGGGGAAAAATTATTTTTCCAAAAATAAATTTAAAAAGAAAATTAGTCCATCTGGCTAAGGCCTAACATCTGGTGGTGTGAGCGTGGGGCCATGAATGAGGAACAAGAAAGCAAAGCCAGGGAAGTGGGGCGTGCTGGAGCCTCAGCAGTCCTTTCACATTCATAACTATTCATAACTACTGCCTTCAAAGAGTCACCAAAAGGCTTCCATTTGCCAGTTTTGCCCAGTCCTTTAGCCATTAAGCTTTTGACATTGAATTTGCCTGCTTAGCCTTTCAGCTTCTGGCTCCTGCAAGGAGCTAAGGACTGAATGGCCAGGAGGACTTGGATATTAAAATTTTGTGAGCCATTCTTTATTGAAGATGGTAGAGCACATGTGACTGGCTCCTAAGTGTCTGACCACCTCCTGGCTTGCTGTATTTCCTAGAGTAGAGATTTTTAACCCTTTTTCAGGTGCAGAATAGAAAACTGGTAAGGTCCTGACAATTTGGTACTGGGATGAAAGGGATTGTGTCTTCCTCCACTCTGCCCCCCTCTGAAGTATGTAGTGATATATTGGAGGCTATGTTTATATATTGAAATGAGCACTGGACTAGGAGTCAGGAGATGCATGTTCTGTTTTTTCTCTCCTTGCCACTAAACCAGTTGTTTGCAGGGGTGCGGGGGGGGGGGGGGAGGGGGAGGTAAATAAATGAATGCTTACGTAATAATTAAAAATATAGTTCATAGATTTTTTTTAAAAGCAGAAAAATGATCATAAAGATCATAGAGTGTGTTAGGTTTTTCAAACTGTACTAGCTGTAGGACGGTGTCTTTGAATGCGTTCTCACTTGGAGCCCAAATACATAAACCAGCTGGAAGCTGAGAGCTTAGTGAAGCAGTGCACGTGGCCAGGAGTCTGCGCACTGGACTTCTCCCCATCCTGACCTCTGGGCTCTAGGGACACCATTTGAAAATCACTAGACTTAAAAAAAGAAAACCATGAACCTAATGAGATTTGAAAACTGGGATTCTTTCCTGGGCTGGCTTGCCTCTGCTGTCTCAGCCTGTTCAAGCTTTTTTCTGACAACTGCCTTTCCATGTGTTACAGTTCAGGATGCTGGCAGCCAAGAGCATTAGAGGAGGGAGAGATTACACCGGCCTGGGGAGACAGGGCCAGATTAGAGGCTAAGCATCTGGAGGATTGGGGTCCGTGGTTGTACAAAAAATACTAACGGAGACAATAAAAGTGACTACCTTTTATTTAATATCAGAGACTGCTCTGAGCATCGCCATGAATTGCTCCATTTACTAACATCACCAAGAAGAGGTGAGGAAACTATGTTTCCACTGTCCAGATGAGAAAAGTAAGGAGTAAAGAGTTCAGTAAGTTGGTGGAGGTGAAGCAGCCAGAATTTGGCAGCATTGGGGGTGGGAAGGCAGTCTCTTCAGGCTTTGTATGTTTTTTTTCCACTTGTTCAGACCAAGCTGGGATCTCATGTGGTTCCTCCATGACCAGCTGTGAGTTGTTTTCCTGCTGTGGGCCTCAGTTTCCTCATTTGTCAGGTGACAAGAGTGGAACAGATACTCCCCCGGGGCTTTTGCACACTGTCGCTCCCAGTTTACCAAACCCAGGCCTGTGGTGCAGGTAGGTGAAGGGGGCCACCTGACTCCTATCACAGTCAATACCCCAGCCACTCTCCAGCCTCTTAATTCTTGACATTTCTTTTAACAAGAGATAGATGGATATGTTCTTCAGGGAGAGGAGAGGAGCCAGTCAAGTGACCCACATTTCCAGTCAGGAGGACAGTCTTTCCTGAGAGCAGATGGGGAAAAGAGGAGGGAATTGACTGTCCATTCTGAGGGGAGGTAGGTTCTGTGGAGGGGTGAAAGGGGTGTATGGTGGGTCACAGTTGCTGCAGATATTTCATTGACTTCACCCCGAACGTATTGATTGTGAAGGCGTGGAGTGTGTTCTGTCATGAGAAGGCCCCAGCCTGCAGCTGTGAATAAGCCAGACAGAGCTCTTAGTCTCATGACTGCTTCATCCTAGATGTGAATGAACCGAGTGAGTGTACCCAGTCGGCTAATGACAGCCATGCTCCTGTTTGTCAATGAGCCTTAAAATGGGGAGTCCAAAATGAGCTATTACTCCCTGTGCTTACAAAAACCAAATGTTCCCAATTTTGCTCTGTATGCCTTCTTCTCATTGCCAGCATCATGCCTTGTCCCTGTCATATCCGTGGCTTATGTTTAGTAAAAATAATTAGCAAACAGCTTTCCTGTCCACATTATTTTAATATCCTCTAATAACTTCTGATGCCCAAAGCAGGAAGTTTAATTAAACATACGATTACAGCTTATCAGTCACCTGTTATATTAGAAGACCAAATGGCACTGGATTCTTCAACCCAAATTCAATACCTCCCTGTGGTAATTTATACTTAGCGAATATCAACAACAAAACAAAGAAATACACCAAATGATCTTGTAAAAACTATAGCATATATTATGCATTTTCTGCTTTGGGGATGATTAAAAATGTCCCAAGTTTCCTTCTGTTAATCTCCATCTTGGTTTTTATTACACTTGTTATAACTGGCAGTTTAAAAAATGTGCCTGTTTACAATTGTGTTTTTTTTTTCTTTTTGCCCCTCTAGAATATGTGAATTATATGAATATAGGAAGTTAAATGAAGTAAAGATGTTAAAGTAAAGCGGTGTCTTAATTATTCATTATTGTTTTCCCAGGCGTAGCTCAAGGCTGGGCACATGACAGGTATTCGATAAACACTTGTTCAACGAAGGACTAATATGCAAGACCTTACCCATAAACATTTTTACTTAAGTTAACAATAGTTAATAATAATTTCACCACCATCAGAAAACATTTATAAAATATTTTTGGCCTGGCCTATGTCAAGGTGTTAGAAAAAGCATTCTAACAAAAATCTGAAAAGAAAGCTGGGGTTGTTTGTTGAAGGGAGTTTCTATATCTGGTGATTTTCCCCATCTCAACAGATTCCCATATTTTAAGGAAAGAAACAAAACACCTCTGAAGTTCTTTGAATTGTAGGTTCCAGAACTGACCCTGGTGTGTTTCCAGTTATTTGTGGGACTGGCCACTTTGAAAATGCAAGGGGGATTTCAACATATGATGGGGGTGTCAGTGATACTCATGGGGATGGTGGCGTGGTCCAGGTGAACTGCTTGGGAGACCCTTGGATAAGAAAAGCTCCTCAGATGCCAATAATGAGCAAGGCAAATATCTTTGGGTTAACACTAGCCAACCTTCTGCTTCTCTTTGCCATCTCTGGCCATGCAGGAGCCTTGTTCTAAGAGATTGGTTTAGCTCTATGTCAGATTCTTACTTTTGTGGACTTGGACCATAAAGACTTTCCCAAAGGTGGACACCCTGGGCCTCCAAGGCTCTTTGCTGGCCTATAGAATCATTGTTCTTCTCTCATACTTACCTTTGTGAGATTGGTTTTCTTGGGCTCTGGGCTGGTGCAGAATGAGAATAACTCAATCTTCTAGCTCAACAGCATTCACTGTCTGGCTGAGGAGGGGTGCAGCCTGGCAGTCCTCATCTCATTCCCTCCTGAGGACTCAGCCTAAGAGAGAAAAATCAGGGAGTCGGGGGAGCTCTTACTCAGGAATGAGGATATCTGCCTCTGCTGTTGACTGCAGGACTGCAAGGAAAGTCCCTCCAAACTCTGGTGCTGCGGAAGGGACACAGCTCTCCCACCTGACTAGGAACCTGGACCAGGAACCTTTATAACGGATGCTGGAAGCTTCCACTAGATGCCTGGTCTTATGGGATTCCAGATATTTTTTTCAAGAAAAAACAGTGTGAAAAACCTCATCTGATGGATTTTTTTTTTTTTTCCAGAGCTCAAGCCAGATGAATTACCAGCACAAGCTAAGACTTGGAAGCAGGAATGTGGGGTGGGTAGCCCTGGCCGGTGTTACTCAGTTGGTTGGGCATTGTCTTGTGCACTGAAAGGTTGCTGGTTTGAGTCCAGTCAGGGCACATGCCTGGGTTGTGGGTTCGATTCCTAGTAGGGGGCGTGCAGGAGGCAGCCAGTTGATGTTTTACTCTCACATTGATGTGTTTCTTTCTCTAAAATAAATAAACAAACAAATAAATAAATAATTTTTGAAGAAGGTGGAGTGGGAATAAGAGGCTGAGAACCAGGCAGTGGCCCGAACTCCCTCCTAGCATGCCCAAGCTGGGGGTGGGCAGGGCTGTGAGTGTAGGATTGGTGTTTGGTAGTCTCCTCTTACAAAAGGGGAACGGGGCCCAGAGAGGGGTCGTAGCTTGGGCAGTAAGTCAGAAGTCCAGAGGGCCTCTTCCTGTATGTTCTGGTGCCCTTTTGTTCCAAAATGGCTCAATAATAGCCTGCCCTTTCTTGTTCCTGCTTTCATTTTTCCTCGGATATCTCTCCACAAGAGGGCCTAGGAGCAGGGCATATTTGTAGGCCCATTGTGCCCAGCCTATATCCTATCCTGTATACCAGAGGTGGAGGGTGGGAGTGCACAGTAAATACCTATTAAGAGGGAACAATTTGCCATATTAAGAGGATCCAGGAAAATGTCATTCCTACCTTTCACATGTGTGGGCTCCTAAAATGTGTTTAACAAATATATTTTTAGCTTCTATCATGAGTCAATTTGCTAATTTTTAAAAGAACCGTAGTATACACAGCTAGCAACACTTCTTGGGGGAGATCATTACCTTAATCATTTTACTGCTATAACTGAGGAAGTTTAAAATGTAAAAGCTGGGGGACCAAAAACACATTCTGTCTAGCTGCCATTCTTGGTTACACTCTTCTGTATCCAGTGTCCAGCCACATGACCAGAGAGCCTGGGGTAGGGCCTACAGCTCTCTCTGGCCCCCCCCCTGATTGCTGAAACTGGAGCTGCCTGGGGAGGCTGGGGCCCTGGCACCAGCTTCTCCTGGTCCTGCTTCTCCTTTCACAGAGAGCATGTCTGCACATGAGCCTTCCCAAGCCACCTTGGAACTCCTCCAAGGACAGACCTGGAGACTGGCCAGGAGAGAGTGTGCTCCTGGGAAAGATACATAGATGGGAAGTGGAGACCCTGGCATGCAGGCACACACATGCAAATGCTTGCAGGGCAGCCAGGTCTTCCAAGGTTTCAAGAAAAACTGGAAATCTAGATTTTCACGTGAAATGTCTTGATTTTTAGAATACTGCATGAGCCAAAAAGCAAAACAAAAAACCAACCCTCCCCAAAAATAACCCCAAACAACAACAGAAAACCACCAAGCTCAAACCAAACAATCATCTCAACAAACCATGTCTGTGAATCGCCATTTGCGACCCCTGATAGTGTCTGGCATGCCATGCATACAACCTAAACGGGTAAGCCAATGCCCCACGTGTAGCTCACCAGGACTTTGCACATTGTATGTGTTTATCCAGGTGCAGAGCCTGCATGCACAGAATGGAACCAGTCATTGAACATTTACGCACACGTTATCTTCTAGGATGTCACTGTGTAACATTCATTTTGCAGCTAAAGAGACTGAGTGTTGGAGAGCTCCATGGTTGTGTAGCTGGATGTGCATCCCAGGCTGCCTGGCCACAAAGCCAGTGTTCTGAACTGCCCCCCAAACCGCCTCCCGGATGCCTGCCCTCTGAACTGAAATGCCTGCTAATTTGCCTCCCTCAGCTCTGTGAGTTCAGAGACTTTTATTTGCTGTCACATCCCCATCACCTAGCACGGTGCCCAGGGGAACATAGAAGGTTCTCAAATAAATACTTGTGGGATTGTGCAGAGATACACATAAACCCCCACACAGGCACGTAACTCCACCGTGCCCAAGAACACCCGAACACTGATGTTCCCACAGGCACACCACCCACCCCACACCCCTCCTTCCAGGGCATCAGACCCAGCTGGGGCTCCTCAAGTCCTCTGGCCAGCCTTGCCCAAAGCCTTCACAAAGTGTTTCCTGGAAATCTCGAAGCGGCTGTGGTGTTCTTTTTCCCTAACTCAGGAGACAGCTCAGCAGTTTTGTTTTTCAAAGTCTGGGACTCATAAACCTGGATCCTTTCTTTGATTTTTCCACTAGAATTTTCCTTGGCCCGGTGCCTTTCCCCAGGGCCTTGGCCTGGAGGTTGTACTCAGAGCGCCCTCTGCTGGGCACTATCTTTTCAACCTGGTGGGCAGTTGCAGCGGGAGGAGGGGACTTATCTTAGACTCAACTGCTTTACAGATGGGGAAACTGAGTCAGATGCTGGTAGTAGGCAGAGGTTGCGGGGGGTGGTGGTGTAGGCTCATGCTAAGTGTGTGCCAGTTGTGATTTTTTTTAACTTGTTGGAAATGATAACAAAAAATAGCTTTCAGAGCTCCCACAGGGCAGAGAAAGGCCCTCTGTTCTCCCCAGAGCCTCTGTGTGAGACAGAGGGCAGAGGCTGGATACTTTATTAGATTTAACTTTATTCTTGAATCCCCACCACATTTAATAGGCAAGGGGAACAAGACACAGAGATGTTGGGAGAAGCAGTGGGAGGAATATTTTTGAGCACCTGCTCTGTGCTAGCTAGGCTTACAAATTCTTTCACATTTAATCTTCACAGCAACCTTATGAGGTAGGTAGCCTTGTTTCCATTTTATAGATTTAGACATAGAGGCTGAGCAAGGTCTCAAGATCAGAAAGGGAAGGGGGGAGCTGGGATTGGAATCTAAACCTGCTATGTTCTTGGCTTTGCAGCCTTCTGGATTTTTCTCACTTGGCTCCAGTGGGCCCAGGGTGGAGCCTCTGTGGCTGGGCTCATGGGGGCAAGAATTTAACGGCCCTCCTGCTCAGAATGAGAAGCCTGTCCTTGGCCTCTTCCAGCGGGCTGCCCTGGGGGCCAAGGGGAGATGGGTCAAGCAGGCTTGAAGCTGAGGGCCCCAGAGCTGGGAGGAGGGAGGATGCTGGGACTGGCAGCTGTGCCAAAGCCCCTTAACTCACAATACAAACAGGATTGGATGTCTTTATAAACTGAACTCATGAGTGGTTCCAAAGGGCAAGGTTTCTCCTGGAAAAAAAAAAAAAAAGCAGGTCCTGGAAGGTTTTTGTTTTGTTTTCTTCTTTCTGGTTAATAACACAAGGAAATGAAGAACACATTTCACTAAGAATTAGTTACTGCCCTCCCAACTCACCCTCCATCTTGCTGCCCTGTTCAAAACCTTCAAAACTTCCCACTTTCTGCAGGAAAAAAACCACCTCTGGATCTTGTTCTTCTTCAGTCTGGTTTGGCCTTCTTGTCCACTCATCTAATTGAAACAGACTTCCTAGGGGGTCTCTGTGCATGCCTTCCTTCCTTCCCACCAATGGGCGTTTGCTCACATTATTTCCTCTCTCTGAAAAGACTTCATTTTAGCTTACCCAGATCTTCGTCATTATTGAAGACTGCACTCGGAAGTCGCTTTCTCCGTGGAGCCTTCTCTGCTGTGCCCGGTGGAAGCCATCCTGCCTTTGCTAACCCCTGAGATGAATGTTCCAGTTCCCCTAAGACACTGAAACGCTCGAGAAGCAGTGTTGGACTCATCTTTGATTCCCCTGTATAGGCCTGTGTGTGGGTCTCTGCCTTTTCTGCCACTCGGCAGTGTGGTGCTATAGAAAGAGCTGGAGACCCCGGCTCCGTCATTAGGAGATGAGGGTTGAACAGAGATTGTCACAGAGAGAGCTGTTGTGTGACGCCCCTTCTGGAGTCACGAGAGAGGGGCTTTGTAGAGTCAGAGAGCTGAGCACATGTCTCCGGCAGTCTGAGATGGGGAGATACGGTGGACTGCCATCTGACAGCCGCCAGAGAAGCCTAAAGGATGAGTGATGGGTGCCATCTTAGACAAACAAGGCATAGGAGAGGTAGCCCTGCTCAGATCAGCCAGAGCGCCCAATGCTGTTTTGGGCCCAGGATATTGTTCCCGTGGACAAGAAGTGGGTCATGCACAGGGAGAACTGACGTGGAGGCCTCTTAGGTCTGTTCAAGAGGAGGACAAACTGAAGGGACCACGGACTTCCTCGGGCTGCAAGGGCGAATGAGAGGATACAGGTAGTGAAAACTCCCTGCATGTCTCCACACAAAGTCATCTTTAAAGCCTTCTTTCCATAGTACTGGTCAGAGAAGAGCTCTCCCGCTCTTTCCTTCTGCCTCTCCTCAGCACACTCCTCTAGCCTTGGAGAGGTCAGAAGTCACAGCGAACTGGGGAGGGACGTCTTGGGAGAGAAAAAAGCAGCTGTCTATATCCCTGTCCCCAGCAAGCACTGATTGGGAGAAAAGGTTGAACTTTAAATCAGATTTGGAATTTTGATTTTTTTTAGGGGACTGAGCATATAATTTAGGAATAGAGTTTGGTGACAACAATGTTCCCAGGACTTTTTTCTTTTTGAAGAGTGATCAGAAAAGTCACAGGTTAAGTTTTCATTAATGAGTAGAGGAAGGAGTTCTCTTCCTTTCCTTGGAATAAATTTTTATTGGTTGGAAGACAAAATAATTTATGATTATGCACTAGGAGTCTTATTTGCTCACTGTATTAATTCTAATTGCTACTGTAAAATGGGTTGTCTCCTTCCAATTTTCCTAAATGGTGGTGTTTGTTTCTATCATTTCTTCCAGAGCAATGAACTCCCTGTGCTTATGTCATATAAAGCAACTTAACCATCACCTGATCTTCTGCAGAGTTTAAGAAGCCTCCTGTGTGAGGGTCGATGGACTTGGTATTAATGTGCCTTTACTGCGAGGTCCTAT
The DNA here is from genome assembly GCA_026230045.1 of Corynorhinus townsendii. Classification (NCBI taxonomy): domain Eukaryota; kingdom Metazoa; phylum Chordata; class Mammalia; order Chiroptera; family Vespertilionidae; genus Corynorhinus; species Corynorhinus townsendii. The sequence continues at coordinate 162,692,741 of JAPDVU010000005.1, read as the reverse complement.
GTGACAATCAAATTCTGATCCTACTTTTTATTAAATGTAACAGACTTGACTTTATATCTCCTTTGCGCCAGGTCTTGTGCTTAAGAGTACAGAGAAGAATGACCCTTTTCCTCAAGGAGCTCACAGTGGGACACAGTGACATGGATGAGCAATCAGAACACTCGGTGTGTGGTAAGAGCTCTAGCACAGGTGTGTTCACAGAGAATGACTTATTGGAAGTGCTACTGACTCTACTCCTTGATGCTGCCACAATGCCTATGGTAAGGACTCTGCCTCAGGCCATGCACATCTTTTGCAAAGGTCAGCTCTTTTACGAAGTCTTCCTTGCTCAATTCCACTTGCACCCTGATTACTTCTTTACTCTGCCATCTCAGGGATTTCCAATTAAGTGTTGTGTTCACTTACCTGATGCCACAAATATACCGAACAAAATAACTTGTGGGACATGCAGCTTATCCCAGGCCATTCAGAAAAATTGAAGCTGGGATTCTAACCCAGAGAGATTGACACCTGCTTCTCATCCAGACAGTTATTACATAGTGGCAAGCACTGGCTTTGTGTGTGTGTAACCTTATCATAAGCACTTTCCAGGTTGCTACCTAGTTTTTATAATGATTCTCTTTAGAGGTGGCATAATATTTCATAAAATGTGTATACCATTATTTATGTAATGATTTCTCCCTTTTTAGGTCATCACTTTATATATCATATTTTATATATCACATAAAGTGCTTCCATAAAGTACAGTGCATCCTATATAATAAAAGGCTAATATGCAACTTGAGCAGCAGAATGACTGGTTGCTATGACACACACTGACCACCAGGGGGCAGACGCTCAACGAAGGAGCTGCCCCCTGGTGGTCAGTGTACTCCCACAGGGGGAGCGCTGCTCAGCCAGAAGTTGGGCTTACAGCTGGTGAGCCCAGAGCTGGTGGCAGGAGCCTCTCCCACCTCTGCGGCAGCGCTAAGGACTCCTGGGGGGATGTCTGCCTGCAGCAGGCGGACGCCCTCAGGGGTCCCAGACTGCGAGAGGGCGCAGGCTGGGCTGAGGGGAACCCCCTCCCCCCGCCCCGGCCCAGTGCACGAATGTCGTTCATATATCTAATCGCTACTTGATCTTTGCACATGGATGTCTAAAGATTCCTCAGACTTAACAAGGCCCCCACAGAAACCCTTATTCTCTTCTCTGTTAGATTCCTAAGGCGGCCATAACAAAGGATCACAAACTGGATGGCTTAACAACGAAAGAAATGTATTCTCTCACAGTTCTGGAGACTGGACGTCTGAAATCCAGGAGTCTGCAGGACTGGCTCCTTCTGAGGGCTCTGAGGGAGAATCTTTTCCATGCCTCTCTTGTAGCTACTGGCGATGGCTGGCAATCCTTGGCGTTCCTTGACTTGTAGAAACATCACTCCAGTCTCTGCCCGCCTTCACGTGACTGGCTTCCCTCGAGTGTCTGTGTCTTCACATGGAGTTCTCTCTCCTGTGTGCCTGTCTCCATGCCCACCCTACTCCAATAACCTCATCTAACATTGACTAATTACACATGAAAAAACCTATTTCCAAATAAGGTCACATTCTGAGGTGTTGGGGGTTAGGATTTCAACGTCTTTTGGGCGGGACACTGTTCAACCCATAACATCTTTCCTCCTCTTTGCCCTAAATTTGCACCTTCTGCTGTCTTCTCCAACTGTATAAATGGCACCTATATTAGCTCCAGGTGAGTCTCCATGAGTAATCCTTGATTCGTCTGCCTTCATCACTTCCACCCTAACACCTTCAGCAAACCCTTCAGTCTTGCCTCCAAAAATATCCTGAATCTTTCTATTTCTCTTCATCTGATTTTCTACCACGCTATTTCAAGATACCATCACCTTTCACTGGGACAGCTGCAAGCGTTCCTAGCTCCTCTCCCTGCCACTTTATCATGCACAGTCTGGTCTCAGGCTCTTACTTAGTACTCTCTACTGAATAAAATTCAAACATCTCACCTGTGCTTATGAAATTCTACTGATTTGGTGCCTTCTATTCCCTATTCCTCTGACCTCATTCCCCATCCCTTGCTTTCCTTGACCCAGCCACACCAGCCTTCTTATGGTTTCCTGGGCCATGGGCTTCCCTTTCTAGAATACTCTCTTTGGGCCTTCATATGGCTGCCTCTTCTTGTCATGAGAATCTCAGCTTAAATGTCATCTTATTTAGTGACATTTGAAAGACCTTCCCTGACCACCCAATTTGGAGCAGCCACCCAGTTCTTGATCACAGACCTTTAATTTTCTGCAAAGAATTTAGTAAATATATTACTATTCTCATTTATGTGTGTATTTATTGTCCTTCTCCCCAACCTATATATATAAAAAGCTAGCAACCATAACGCCGTAATGACCAGTAGCTATGATGCCCCCAGTGGCCAGTGAACCGGCCTGATCAGGGGGTGGGGCTGGCTGGCCAACCTCCCATGGCCCCTCCCCTCAGTTAGCCCCACCCCTAATTGGCCTCTCCCACCCCAATGGAGGGTGGGGCAGCCAGCCAACCTCCCCCCAGGGCCCTTCCCCCCACCGCCCCCCCCAATAAGCCACCACCACCCCGATTGGCCCATAGCCCCTTCCCCCAGCCGGCCCCAACCCTGATTGCCCCCCATACCCCAAAAGGGGGCAAGGCCGGCCAGCCAACCATCTGCAGCCCCTCTCCCCAGCCAGTCCCACCCCTGATCACTCCTCCTCACCAATCGGGGGTGGGGCTGGCTGGCCAACTGCCCCTCCCTATGGCTGGCCCCACCCCCAACCGGCCCACTGGCCAATCACCCGTGACCTCTGTCCCCAGCTGGCCCAGCCCTGATTGGCTCGATCAGGGCGGGCCGACTGGCCAACCTCCTGCTGTCTCTTCCTCCTGATAGGCCTGGCCCCTATCTGCCCGGATTGGGGCTGGGCCAGTCGGACCCCACCCATACAAGAATTCGTGCACTGGGTCTCTAGTTATAATCTCCAGGAGGGCAGAGACCTTGTTTATCTTGATTACACCATCTAGAACTGAGGCACATAGGAGGAACTCAATAAATATTTATTGAATGAATAATTAATCCTGCACAGAAGATCTTTGTGTATGCACTTCTTTTTCTCCCTTTTGGGAATTTACTTTATATAAATAATCCAACAGGAGAAGGGATACTAGATTAAGGGATATAAATATATTTTGGCTCTTGAAATGTATTGTCAAATTGCTTTGCAAAGAGGTAAGATCAGTTTTCATTTGTTAGGCAACCTTTTGAATTCCAACTGCCAAGACCGTGATTTCTGGCCTATGGGGGAGGGAGGGAGGACAGGGGGCAGTAGTGAGAGTGGCAGATCAGGGCTGCTCTCCTTGGTGGGTCAGGACGTTCAGTAGCAGCAGCAACCAACCTACTTAGCAGGCTCCCTATTTCAGTGCCTGTCAGGATGGGCAACAGCCTGGCCTTCCAGGCCTGACTGCAGTGGCCCATGCAGGGGGACCCACCTGTGGCATGAACATGGGTCTGGCTATAGGAGCCAGGGTGAGCAAAAGAGCTGACAGGTGCACCTGCTCTTCAGTGCAGTGAGACCCATCCTGGAGGCCAGGTAAGGAAGTGGGGAGGGGGTGGAAGGTGAGGACACAATGTGGGGCGTGGCCCCCAATGCACCTTTTGTAGAGGCTATCTCTGGATTGGAGCTTTTCTGCTTAGGACATGGAACTTGGAACATTAGGAGATTCAAGCACCTCTATCATAGGCCTCCAGGAATAAAGAGGCCTGTCTTACGCAGTTCTGCATACCGGCAGGCCCATTCAGCAGTGCCCTGCCCTGTCTCTTAGAATTGCTTCAAGAGCTAAAGAAATAAATACATGTAAAGGTGCTCAGAATAATGTCTGGCACATAATAGGCATCACCCGTGTGTTTGTCTTTAGTCCTAGCTCACATATCTCTCTGGACTGTAAGATTTCTGAGGACAGAGACTATATTCAAGACAGAATAGTGCTAATGAGTCAGGCTGCCTGAATTCTAAATCGAGGTTCCACCCCATTACTGAGTAGCCTTGGACAGATTACCTACCCTCTCTGTTCCTCAGTTTACTCCTCTGTACAATGGGGATAACAGTACCAAGCTCACTGGGTTGTTTTATGGATTAACTGAGTTAATGAATACAAATAACAGAACGGTGCCTAACACACAGATGGATCATAGTGAGTGAATAGATTAATTCGTTCCCAGACCTGCCCTGAGCACATTTTGCAAAGGCAGCCTGCTTTTCCTTTGGCACCTTCCTACCTCCTCTTTTTTCCTTAAGACCTCTTTCTGTTTGTTGCCTTGTGTTTTTCTCTTGTCCCCAGAATTCCTTAGACTTTTCTGCTACCCATTCCTGAAAGGCCTATTTGACAATACATTTCAAGGACCATTACTTTCAACCAGGGTGTTAAAGGGCTGCTTTCCTTCATGCAGGGATCCTTGACTTCAGAGGCACTCTATAACCTTGTTAGGTACAAAACCTGCACATCAGGCATCACCTGAGAGATGCATAATCTTGGGCCACCCCAGACCCACAGAATCAGAATTTGCATTTTTACAAGTTTTGAAACAATACTTCTTTACATCCCCATGACTATACTGTAACTACCAATTTGTGCTTCTGAATCCCTTCACCTTTTTCACCCATCAAGTACGCATAGGGAATGTAGTCAATAATATTGTAATAACTATGTATGGTGTCAGATGGGTACTAGATCTATTGGGGTGATCACTTTGTAAATTACATAAATGTCTAATCACTGGGTTGTACATCTGAAACTAATCTAATATTGTACATCGACTGTAATTGAAAAATTAAAAAATACTTAAAAAACAATACTTAATCTTTAATGTGCCTATAATTTCCCTTGAGATCCTTTTATATTTTGCCTTGAGATCCATTTAATTTTCTAGGCTCTGCTACCAGAATTCTGATTCAGTAGGTATGAGGCAGGGCCTGAGAATTTGCATTTCTAGCAGTCCCCATGCCATAGGGATGGGGATGGTGCTGGTGAGAGACTGCACTTTGTGAAGCACTGTTCTAAGACTGACAGCCTCCAGGACCAATGAAATGAAGCTTTAACAGGGAAATCTGAAGCACTGGAGGAAGTTGCTTTTTAAGATGGTGGGTCCTTTCCCAGCCTTTTAAGAGCACATCAGATCTCTGCCAGTGGTATCTTAGCACAAAAATGCTTTTGATTATTAATGCTATTTCCATATTTGTTCAAAATTCTACAGCTTAAGAGTTCTTTCATTTGTTTGATCTTATTTCATCTTGCAACAACCCTATAAGTTGAGCCAGGAGAAAGTATTACCTCATTTCCAAAAGAGAGAGCTGAGGCACGAAGCGCTATGAGAGGTAGAGATCTCATTGCCAGCTAGCTGCCACTGGCTGCCCCCCAAGTTGGCACGCAGGTATTATTTCAAATTCTTACCACCCTTCACAGATGACAATGCTAATCATACTTTATAGAGGGACAAGCTGAAAGGCTTGACGAGGTTTAGGAACTTCCCCAAGGTCACAAATGAGGTGAGTTCTTACTGTTTACCATATTACTTCCCTATAGTAATAACTCCTTTTTTGTTTCTATCACACACACACACACATGCCAAACCAAGGGGCCATTTTAATTTTCACACTCAGCATTAATTAAGGATCAGGCCATAGCTTTGCCTTTTGCATTTAGAAGTGATAGGAGATGGCAGAGGAGGAAAAACAGGAAACTCCTTTCTGCTTTCTCCTCCTACTCTGGGCATATCTCCTTTCTTGTTCTCTGCTCAGAGAATTAGAGTTTAGTCTTGGCTCTAATTTACTAAAGATTCTCTATTTGGAAAAAAATTATTAAGTCAAACAATTCTTTCCTCAGCTCCAATTTCTCTTGCCTTAGCATCAGTTCCTCTTTCATCAACCCCCAACAACAACTGAACACACACACACACACACACACACACACACACACACACACACACACCAAAATTCTAGCCAAACAAAAAACCCTCTTCACAGGACAGTTAGGATTTCTCTCATCTCATCTGTAAGAAATGTTAGGCCTGGACCCCACCTGCGGTTCTGTTCTCTGCTTGCCCATTTAACCCAGTTGGTGGGGGAGACACCAGGCACCAATATGAGGGGCAGGGAGCTTGGCATTCTGGTTCCAGCCCAGACTTCCCTGTGGGACCCTTGGAGCGTCCCAGCTTCTTCTGAGCCTGTCTCCTCATCGGTGAAATAGGGGGAGGCTGATTAGATGATCTCTAGGGGATCTTTAAATGTCAGTATTGTGATTTTACATAGGAGGTTCACACAGATAAAAATGGCAACTCTACTTTTAGGGGATGTAAGGTGACCTGTCAATCGAGTTCTACATACTGTGTTGTATCAATGTAGAACATGATTTTACGACACAAATTGCAAATCTATTTATCTCTAGTGCTGCCTCCCTTCATTTTTCTACACTAACACCAGTGTTCCCACTGCTTCAGTATCCTGTACCCCAGCCCTCACCTGCCTCACTCTGACTCACCTGCTGTCCTAGTACAAAGAGAGCTTAGAGAGCATGTATGAAACACACTTATTGGGTAGGGGGGATGCTGAAGTTCAGAGAGGCAGAGTCTTTGCTAAGATTACACAATGACAATTACTACCCTCCCAGTATGTGAGAAGACCCTCCAGCTCAGAGACTAGGAGCATGGGCCCCAGAACCACAAAGATGTAAAGGTACACAACTTAGCCTCCTGGAGCCTCAGCTGCTTTCCCCCTAAAAGTAAGGATGGTGACAATCAGCATAGGTGCTGTGTTCATCCTTTTACATGCATGGTCTATAATGGCCCCTTAGAGCTGAAGGGACATGGGACACTATCGAGGCCAACCTCCCACCTTGAATGGCTCTTGCAACATTTCTGGAAGGAGGTAGTGATAGGGCCTATTCGATCTTTGAATGGCTCTGGCTATAAGAAAATGCCTTTTTACAAGGAGTGAAAATTGATTTCTCTGTAACCTCCAATTTGTGTGGTGGAAAGAACACTGGGCTATCAGAGGCCTTGGGCTAGGGTCCCAGCCCTTGCACCTAACACTCCTCTGGGTCACAGATTTCTGAGGTGAAAATGAAGGAATTGGATGAGATGAGCTCTAGATTCTTCCTGGTTTGGACATTTTAGGATTATATAACTCATGACTGTGGACATAATACAGACTTAATCTGATTATAATGATGGAATCAGTGAAGGAGTGGACTCTGTGTTCCAAGAAACAGATCCATTTCTGCCAATATGTCTGTCAGGGCAGGTACCCTGCCAGCTGAGAAGAATCCAGAAGGTTCTTAGAAATGGAGTTCTTATCTTGTCTTAAAACAAAATTCCCTCCCTTTCTCCATTTCCCTCTTCTCTCTCCTCCTCCACTCTTTCCCCTTAATTTTTTCCTTTCTTTCTCCTCACTTTCTTCCGTCCCTTCTTTCTGATTCAGAAGCCTGAAGGAATATTTTGATCTCCCAAAGTTATAGATCATGTCCCTGGCAACAGGTTTCTCACACCACATTAAATATGCAGAATCAATCTGTTTTCAGATAAAAGCCCCTGGAAACACGATCCGGAGTTGCTCTGTGTCTCTGAGAACCTCCCAGAGTTGGCTGCTGAATGCCCAGCTCCTGAGGCGGGGTTTTCGGCCGTGAGGTCATGTGTGGGCTTACATGGTGGCTTCTGAAACAGTGCGCGAGTGTGTGCATTGTGGCCAAAAGAAGGTGCTTCTTCACAAGGAGCAAAAGTCGATTTCTCTGTAACCTCCACTCATTTGCGTGGTGGGAAGAACACTGGGCTGTCAGAGGCCTTGGGTGTGTGGAAGGGAAGAGGAGACTTTGACAGCTGGGAGCTAGACTGGGAGTTGGGCCTTGGTATCCCTAGGAGCTGGCCTAGCCCTCAGAGCCAGGCTGTGGTGTTCTCTGCATCTGATGTGACCAGACAAAAGCTGACTTTCCTGAACTTCAATCATGTGCATGCCAAGCTCATGTTTTTTGCCCTAAGAAAAACCTATACTTTTATTTACTTAAAACTTTTCCTTAAATAGATTTACTTTTTGAGAAATAAATTTATTTTAAAAGAAAATTGTGTATCTTGGCTTTTATGTGCTACTTATGTTTTTTCTAATACAGATAGATGCTCCTCGACTTATGATGAGGTGATGTCTTGATAAACCCATTGCAAGCTGAAAATATCTTAAAAATGCATTTAATAAAAAATGCATTTAATATACCTAACCTAATAAACTTCACGGCTTACTTAGTCTAGCGGCTTAGACTCTAGCCTATCTTAATCATAATCCAAACACAGTATCCAAAACACTTTGGCAACACAGTGCACTGTATAGCATCGGTTATTTATCTGTGTGATCACGTGGCTGATGGAGCTGAGGCTTGCTGCTGTTGTCCAGCATCATGAGTTAGTATTACGCCATATATCATTAACCTGAGAAAAGATCAACATTTAAAGTATGGTTTCTACTGAATGAGTATCACTTTTTACCACTGTAAAGCTGAAAAATCCTAAGTCAAACCATCACAAGTTGGGAACCATCTATATATATTAAAATAAATATGTAACTATTAAAATGAGCAGTGTTCATATGTACCACCTACATCCTCCTCCTTACCACCAGTAGAAACCTGCCTTATGCTTTTCTCCATAACCACAAAGACCCTCCTGTTTCTGCTTACACAGATCCAGCTCATCTTTCTCTAGGAAGCTCCCAGAAGCTCCTGCAGCTCACTCAGTTCCTTTCTCTGAGTTCCTTTCATATTCACAGAAAGAATTCCATACCCAACATTTGGATGCTCACATGCTACGTGGTTTTGTTTTGTTTCACAAGATAAGATTATAAAATAACTTCTTACAGCTATAGGTAAAAGAAATACTAGTGTTCCACTCCCTTGTTCTGATGCCCACACTCAGTGGGGGATCCACAGAGTCCCTATAACGTTTGCAGCATTGTGCCAGGCACAGGAAATGGTGGTGAGTAGAATGGACCCACACTTTGCCCACATGGAGCTTACAGTGGAGCCAGAAGCTGCACACTAAACAATATTCATGATTAAGTAAGTTATTGCAAGTGCCTTGGAAGAGAAGTGCAGGGCCCCAGCTTGTTTGGAGGGACACAAAAGCCTCACTAAGGAAGTATGTTTCAATGCATAGGAATTAGCTGAAGAGGAGCTGGCAGATTTTTAAGCGGTGCCAGGCTAACTCACAAAGGTCTGCTTTGATGTTTAAAAGCTCAGTTGTATTGTGGGTGAATTACGCCACTGTGGCCCAACCTATTGGCCACAGTGCTCAGGGAGAAGGCAACCCAACAGTTCAGAAACTCTGGTGCTCCTGGAGCACTGCAGGGTCCCCTCCACCCTGCATCAGAAAGATGGTGACAGGAGACACTTCAGGCCTGCTCTGGAGGGCCCTCACCCCTCACTGGCTGAGAGTTTAGGCATATTGGACCTGTTGGTTGTTTTTGCCAAGGGGGTGTCTACAATGTGAGCTTTGACATTAATAAAAATAAATCCTTAGTTCCTGGAAGTGGAAAATCTTAGTGTTACAAGGCACACTGCAGGGTTGGTAAAAAAAAAAAAAAAAAGAAAAAAAAAGGCAGATTTTTCAAAAAGGCAATGCATTTTAGTCACTGTTGCTATTATATCCAGAGTTTATCTTCACACTTCCTTGGCGATATTTCAGTGGGGCTGGTTAAACTATACACATCTGAGAAACTCCAACTGAAGCCTGTCTTAGTCTTACAAAGTGAAACCTGACAAGCAATGTGGCGGGTGCAGTGATGCAGAAGAGGGGTATGCTTACACTGAGAGAGCCTTGAGATGTGGTCACTAACCCTGCCCCTTAATAGGCTGGGGAAATTGCTTCATCTTGCTGAGCCTCCATGTCCTCATCTGTAAAATGGGGATAATAATAATTCCTATACCTTGTGAGATGCTTGAGCCATTACATGGAAATATATGTGAGAGCTTTAATGTGCTACAAAATGTCACTTAAAATGGACATCCTGTTATAACTCCTCGTTATACTAGTAAAGCCAAAGACATCTAGTTGGAGCTACAACAAAGGCCTCCTGATTCCTATACAGTTTCTTTTCACCAGGTGGCTGCACTGGGCCTGTCTTCCAGGAGAACAATTATTAGCAAGGGTGAGTTCTTGGGGAAATGAATATGTGCTGGGAGGGAAGGGAAGAAACTAGAGGGACCTGAGGGTGAAAGAGGGCAACAGAAGGGGAAGGGCAAAGACAAACTCTCCTACCTCCTCAGTTTGCTGAGGGCTTCAAGGTTAAGCTTTCTTGGGTCTCTATTGCTACCTTCTCCACCTCTCAATTTGCCTGTCTTTGTGTGGGTGAAGCATAAAATAACATGCTTTTCCGCTTTTTTTGCACATTTTGAAAGCCAAGTTAGGCTTTAATGATCAGTTTTCTGTTCCTTGGTATTTTCTTTTAAGCAAGGGCATGTTTTTCTAAGATACCACATTTCAATGGGCTATTCTTTTGTCCCCAGTAAACATTCCTGAGTGGTAGGTTTTAGGAGACGTTCCAATTTATTGCTTCTGGTGTCCAATAACCTTGGAATGAGTACCTGTCTCCATGCCCCCAAGGCCATGTTATTTCAGCTCTTAAAACCGTTCTCTAATAAAAGCAAGTGCCACTAATTCTAAGTAAAGTGAGCTTTCCAAATAAGACCAGCTGTGAACGTTTAAAAAAAGAAAAGGAAAAAACTTCAACAACAGGAATCCATATGAAAACTGTACACAGATGACCTTTTTCAGGGATCTTCGCAGCCATTTAAAAAGATGTCTTCAGCAAACATATCTAAATTGGCTATAAATGCTTGGCATGATGGACACGTTGTGTCTGTAGGCCAATATTCAATCCAGGTGGAGGAATCTAAAGGGTAGATGTACCTGCCAAGAAAAAATAAAAATGAAGCATTTGTGATGATGGCTACAGATAGAGGAGAGCCAAATTTGATTGAGTTCAGGCTGTTCAGGTCCCCGGGGGTCAGGCTGTCGGCCAAACTCTTCTGGACTCGCCTCCCAGTGGGAAGAGCCATAGGCCCTTGATGGTCATGAAGCTGCTTAGAGTTCTCACAGTTAAAAGCAGAAACGACATCTGTTTCGATGTCTATTTTTTAAAAAATGATAATAAAATGTGTATGTAAGCATTTTTCTCTTTACAAACAGAATAGTCTGAGAACTTATTGAGGGAACAGATGTGGAATAGGGGGTTCAGATAAGCACCCTCAGATTCATCTTCAGACTCAGGCACATGGTTTATCTGTCAGCGAGCTATTCTAATGGTTTTAAATATTTGTTTCAAACTTACATTATATCACTTTTGCTCCTAATGGTTTGTTGATTAACAGCAGGGTCACATAAGAAACATGTAGTGTATTTAAGGATAAATTATACTCAATTTTGGAGCAAAGATCAGAGACTCCAAAATATTGGTGACTTACTTGATACTGAAATTGTGTTTTATCTGGAGAGCTTCTTTACCCATAATTAAATACTGCCTTCCCTTTTGCAGGTCAGCATTAACACAGGTTGCCTTTTTAATGAAGGTGATTTCAGAGTCTTTCTCAGCAGCAGCTTCACCTGAGAGGCATATAAAGAAACTTATCACATTCATGTTATGGTGTCACAATTATATCTCTCTTAAGCATTCTAGTCCCTCAAGGCTATTTATTAGTGCGTGTAAATTTATATCGGGAGACTAATGGCTATTGGGGAGCAACAATGTCCATACAGTTAAGCCTTCAGACTTGGGTGCCTGGGTTATACCCCACTCTGCCACTTCCTGACTGTGTGGCCTGAGACAAATGATTTTTGCTCTTTGTGTAAGGGCTCAGCCCCCTCATCTGAAAAATGGGCATGACAATAAAACCTACCTTGTAGAACTGTTGTGAGATTAAATGGGTTGATATATAAAAAGTGCTTAGAAATATATATACAGTAAGCACTAGATATTTGCTGATCATTACTCTTGCAGAACCAGGAATTAAAATAACCTCTCTCTAGTTGAACAATATTAATCTCCATAGTTGTATAGCAAAATTAAAAAGTAGTTGGTAGCTGGCAATGGGAAACTGTAGAAAAGTGCGAGACATGTAAAAGACTTGGAATACTTTAAATATCTATCTTCCCCTTACTCCCATTATACTTGAACTTCTACCATGATATTTCACTCCACATGTGTCTCCTCAGCTTGGCTGGGAGCTTCTTGAGGCAGAGACTGGGTCTAATTCACTGTTACATATTCAGGACTGATCTCCAGTTAGCTGTCAAACTCTGGCAGAATCATCCTAATCAGTAAATCCTGAAGGACTTCTGAATATATTGATAAATAGTATACAATAGTAACTGTGTAAACAATCCACTGTAATTAGTAATACAAATTCTAGTATACACACATTAGTTCAAGCTAATTTTCTTAGGCTTTTCCAATGACTTCCTATTGTAGCAACATGTAAACAACATTCTCAGTACTTTGCCAGGTCCGTCCCTGTCATGGTTAGCAGAGTGGCTGTGTGGTGCCTTACTGTTATTTTAAAAAGCCTTTTGTTATGGAAAATTTCAAGCTTATTCAGGTGAAGAGAGGATAGTTAATTAACCTCAGCGTTAACAATCACTAATCCGCTTATCATTTATATCCTCACCTACTCTAAGCATCCTGTGTTTTAGGAGAAACACCAATTTATTATCCTTGAACCACATAGTTGCTCTGAATTCTAAATAGTTTGTTTTTATTTTGGTTTAAACTTACAGCAATTCTTGTGTAAGTTGTTACGTGTGCGATGTTTTGATATTTTTATAAATTTAAAAATTTATACATATTAAAAATAAATCCAGAGTGAAGAGATAAGAAAGTATGCAAATTTTTCTTACAATGAGACAGTTTTCAAAAATAATTATTTAATTTAGTTGCCCATTTCCTTTCTTTAAAAAATGAATATAAGCTTCATGAAGATAGTAACTCTGGCTGTGTTATACAAGTTGTATTCTCTGTGTCTTATAAAATGTCTGGCACACAGTAAGTACTAAATCTTTGTTGAATGGAAAAATGAATGCGTATTCTCACCAGCTTTGTAGACATCCAGGATGGTTGCAGTATACTTGACAAAAACATTTTCTTCATTGAGGGATGTGATACTAACTTTATAAGCTGGTAAAAAAGAAAACAACAGTTCATGCTAAATACCACCAATGCTATGTCCAATAGAAGCTAGAGTTTGTCAAACAAATGAGAAATGAAGCATGGTAAGCTCTCTACCCTGAGGTAGATCTTATTTTTTCCAAGAAGCCTTCTCAAAGGCTTGGAAGTCTGATTCTACTGATTATTACTCTAATGATTCATTCTACATAGAATCATTAGCCCTGGGCACTGTTATAGAACAGGCTGACTAGGCTAAGAACAATAGTAAACTAAAGAAGCACACAAAACAAACTAAATGAGACTTTGTTAGATATAAAGTTCAGATTCTGATCCTGTAAGATTAGTGGAGTCATGCTCATGGACCCTTTGAAGAGCCCCTTCCTTCTCTGCACAAGCACAGAAGGGACCCTTTAGTTATCCTTCAGGCCAGCCTTGGGAGCCTCCTTGCTCTCTTGCTCCCACTGGCTTTGATTTTTGATTTTTGATAGGATCCTGTTTTCTGATTCATCTTTGCTTGGATTGGCAACTCTCTGACATGAGCCACTCCAGATGCCGTTTCTCTTCATTCAGGCATCAATGTTTAATCCATGGTGTGTTTGACCTCCGTCCTGGAATGACCAGCTTGAAGGGGCCCATTCCTTCCATGTGACCTGAGAAAGGATCCTTTCGTTTTTGCTCTTGATGCGGTTGAAAGTTTTGTCTATTTTTGAGATCCTAGCTAGCTAACTAGATATCAGAAACCTATTTTAGCACAGAGAATAAATGCAACCTGGATTTAGTTTATTACTTTCAAGAAAAGACAAAATAGATGAATGAATGCACTCATTTTTTGGGGAAAAAAAAGGCTGTATAAATTAGTCACTTAAATAAAAACTGTGCTAAAAAAATAAAATGAAAACTGTGCTGAATTTCAAATTCATAAATCTTTATGGTAGATATGAGCAATGTATTTACTATTTTATTTTGTTTCTATACTGTTATTCCGGTAAAAACCGTCTCTCAAAAAGCCAGCTAAGTTTTTTTTTAAAGTAATAAACTAAATTCAGATTGAATTTATTCTCTGTGTTAAATAGGTTTCTGACATTTACAAGTTTAAATAGTTCTAAAATGGAAGGAAGAAATAATTTATTGAAATGTTTGTTTGCTAAAACAATATGGTATTTTCTTCAGGTCTCAATCTATTTTAAAAACTACAGTGGGCCTTGACTGAGTTGGGCCACTTTTTAGCTTAAAAAACAAACAAACATGAATTAGAAAGAAAAAAAGACTATAAACCACACAAAATTCATTCTGATGGCTATATTTCCATTGAGAGAATTCAGTGTAATATAACGGCAATTATATAGGAGATCAGGATACCTCCTAGTTCTACTACCTAACTTCCTGTATGGCTTTGAGAAAATTATTTCATTTCTGTGAGCCTCAGTTTTTTCACTAGTAAAATAAGGATAATATTCTGTTACCTCAAAGTTGTTTTGTGGGACTCCAGTGAGAAACTATATGAAAGCAATTGGTAAACACATAGCACCAAATCAACTGTACTGATTTTTTATTTATAAATAATGCCCTGCCAATTATCAAGAAAAGATATGAGATAGTATACAATATCCAGAAATAAATATCAGAAAGTATGGATTAAAAAAATAAAGGAGCTAATTCTATGAGGAACTTGAGATAAGGCAAAATTGTACTTGGGCATTTATTTAATTTAGAGCTGAGCTCTGAAAAACCAGGAGATGCTTTGTTTTGAAATGGAGAGTCTCAAACATGGATTTAAATTCTCTATATATTAAAATTATTTAGTACTGATGTTTTACTATGTCTTTGAAGAGATTTAAAAAAAGGACACCTAAACCCTAAAACCAACTTTGTCTCTGCCTCTGCTCCATCAACTGGAAGAATACAGTCAGTAATGAAATCTCACACCTTTGTGACTTCTCAAAAATTCTCTTTGAGCTCTGGCTGGGTGGCTTAGCAGGTTGGAGGGTCCAAAGTATTGTAGGTTAGATTCCCAGCCAGGGCATATACTAGTACAAATCTGGGTTGCATGTTGGATCCCCAGTAAGGGTGCATATGGGAAGCAAACAATCTATGTTTCTCTCTCACATCAATGTATCTCTCTCTCTCTCTTACTTCCTCCCTCTCTTTCTAAAAATCAATAAAAAACATTTACTTTGGTGAAGACTGGAAAAAATTGTCTTTGAATATGTTTAAGCGCCCTTAATTCAATGGGATATATGGGGGTAAAGTATCTTGGCTAGCTGTGCAAGTCACTTCCATCATTTTTAATGAAAATCACGTTTCTTGCTGAAGGGTAAATAACTTTGCATGTTAATGCTAAAAACTGCTGGCATTTTTCTTCAAAGGAATACATGTACTGTTGTATCCATATAATCACTACATAAAGTTATTGGTCTTCCTAACTGATTTTGTATTCATAAAATGTCATGTTTAATGGAACTATATATTAAACTTTTGAACTTACCGTATGCAATCTCTGGTTTACATGCTGTTTCTTTTCTAGTATCTGCAGAGATTGTCAGATTCAATTCTGGCTGCATTTGTCCACAGTCAGCTGGATTTTGTGATAAATGGTAAAAGGTTAATGCAAGGAAGCAGACACTCTCTATGGGAGTAAACAGTGCCCATGAGCTCTGAGACAATAAAATATAATATTATAAATACCAGATTCCTAAGACCCGTCTATTTTCTCCTCTCCCATGAAGTGAAACAGTATATAAAGCAAAAACAAAATAAATAAAAACAAAATCTTGAACATGAGACTTATTCTTAAAATAGATAGTCACTTCACATTCAGCTTTTCAGAAATGTAGATGCTTCCATTGAAGAAAGGAGTAAATTTTCCCATTTTAAGTATAATCAAAAATCACTTGAAGGAACAAAATTATAACTTCACTGATTTACATATATAAAACGATGCAACAAGTACCCAAGAAATATGTACATACTAGAGGCCCAGTGCACAGATTTGTGCATGGGTAGGGTCCCTCAGTCTGGCCTGCAGCCTCTTGCAATCCGGGACCCCTCAGGGGATGTCGGACTGCCAGGGAGGAGCCCCAGCTGGGGCAGGGTGCAGCTCCACTGCCACTCATTCTGGCCCCCCACTGTGCCAGCTGCTGCCACTGCTACTTGGTGGTAGCACTGCCATGGAGGTGGGAGAGGTTCCACCACCACAGCTGCGCTCACCAGCTGTGAGCCCAGCTTCTGGCTGAGTGGCGCTCCTGCTGTGGGAGCGCACTGACCAGCAGGGGGCAGCTCCTGCATTGAGCGTCTGCCCCTGGTGGTCAGTGTGCATCATAGCGACCTGTTGTTCCAGTCGTTCCGTCACAATGGTTGCTTAGGCTTTTATATATATACAGATAAAAGATTTAGAAAAACAAAATAAAACCAAACCAACCCCAACCCCCATGCAGTCAGTTAATTATTTGTGAGTTCTGGGTCTTTTTCTTGGCCAAGAAAGCTGTCTTGGATTTATAAAAGATTGAATGGAGAATTCACTGACTGGGAGGAACAAGGGAAAGAAAGGGGAGCCTCTATTCTGTTAGGTTGTGGACCTATTACATGAGAAAGACCAAGTGAAAAGTAAGAATTTCACATCCTGTTATCCCTCTAATAGTGAACAACTATTTGTACAGTAGAAAACATCAGGTTGTTCAGAAGTTGTTGAGAAGTAGCGTTACAGTGCTCACGGCATCAGCTTTTAATTATCAGAGATTGCATTTTTATTTCTGATATACCACTAGTTGTCAGATAGCTTCTCCCAGAATAGCCCCAGATTATGAGTGGCAGCTTTAAACAAGCATACATCCTAAATATGTTGAATGACATTTACCTTCTACACATTTGCACGTTGCTCCTTCACAGACTTTCTGAAGTTGGCTATTGGATGTACTATAAAATATGGTGCACTTTTTATCTGTGGCAATGAAAGCATGGTTAGGAAAGGGGGCTTGATCAGTGTACAACACATTTACCATCCTGTGAATCTCGCCCATGGTGTCTTGGAGATCACCAATTCCAAACCCTTCTTTTTGTAGGTAAGGCTCATGGTGGTTAAATTTTGAATTCTTTATCCTAGCATGGCCCCTCAAAATAATCTTCCCTTTTGTGCTTGAAATTTTACTGTTCAATATTCATTTCTTAGAATGAAAATATTTGGGCTTCCATGAATGAAAGGAAATACATTATGTTAAATGAGAGTCTATTGAAAGAATGTAATTGTCTAGGCTGGAGAAAACAAGTGTGTGTGTGTGTGTGTGTGTGTGTGTGTGTGTGTGTGTGTGTTTTAACTCTGAAGGGAAGGAGGGATTAAGTATGTTCTATGTGATTTCAGTAGTTAAAACTAGAATGAATGGGTGTCAGAGTTTGGTTCACTCTAAAATTTTTCTAAGAAGTAGAACTGTCCAAAGTGGAGTCATCTGTCCCGTGAATCAGAGAACTCTCCAATCACTTAATATTCTCAGAAGTGGACAAATGTGGGTCATTCATTCAACATTTATCAGTACACATTATGTACCTGACACTGTGTTAGATACTAGGGACACAACAGATGAAAACATTCCATCTGGGCTGGTGAGAAAGATATGCAAACAAATAACTACAATGCAATGTGAAGGTGGCAACTACTCTAATAGAGTTCTCTGCAAAATATGATGAGAATATAGATGGAGTAGAAGTTGATTCTGAGAGAATTTAAAAAGTTGTAGACTAAATGGACTTCTCTAAAAAGGAGAGGTTCAATGAAAATGAGGCAAAGAATTTAAAAGCTGGGAATAATCTGCCCTGGCTGAAGTTCTCAGTGGTTAGAGTGTTGGCCCACACACTGAAGGGTTCCAGGTTCGATTCCTGGTCAAGGGCATGGGTTGCTGGTTTGATCCTTCCTGCCTCCCTTTTTACCTCCCTCCCTCCAACCCTCCTTCCCTCATGCCTTCCCTCCCTTCCATTCTCTCTGAAAATCAATGGAAAAACTATCCTTGGATAAGGATTAACCAAAAAAAAAAAAAAAAAGAAAAGAAAAAGAAAAAGAAAAGAAAAGAAAAAAGAACTGGGAGCAAACTAATCCAGTTATTTTTTAAAATGAAGAAATAAAGGGCCAGAGAGGTGAAATGATTTGTTCAAAGTCATGGTGTAGTTTGTATGTGTAAGTTGGGACTTTTGTGAAGAGTGAGTCCTGGGAGAGGCAACAGGCCTCTAGTGGATTTCTAATGGTTTTGTAATAAATACAAAAGTAGTCCTCTGAAGAAATTTCAGAGTAGAGTTAGTTACCTGGTCTGTGGTATTCATACACTGTGAAAGTAGCAGGATTCAGAAACCCAACTTGAAAAAATTCAATTATCCGAAATCGAACACAAACAAACTCATTGGAAGGAATCTGTTTGGCAAATTCAAGGTTTAAGGAAATTATGAGAAAGAAGAAACTGATAATATTTTAGCTTGTTCATTTTGAATAGTAACCCTATATAACAAAAGTCTAATATGCTAAGTGTCCTGTCATCCAGTCATCTGTCCAGCCAATCAAAGCGTAATATGCTAATGATATGCTAAGGCCGCTCAACAGCTTGCTATGACATGCACTGACCACCAGGGGGCAGACACTCCAACCAGTAGGTTAGCTTGCTGCTGGGGTCTGGTGGATTGGGACTGAGTGAGATGGGCCAGACACACCCTGGAGCCCTCCCGAGGTCCCTCCCTGGCTGGCCAACCTCCCATGTCCCTCCCTGGCCCTGATCGTGCACCAGTGGGGTCCCTCGGCCTGGCCAGCACCCTCTCACAATCCGGGCTGAGGGACCCCCGCTGAGTGCACGAATTTCGTGTGCTGGGCCTCTAGTAGTAAATAAAGAATGATGGGAGGTGGAACTTACCGAATTCAGTTGCAGAATAACATGCCCATCTTTGATTTGGTAGTCAGTTAATAGTTGATCCACCCCTTCTACAAGCTAAGGGAGGGAAGAGAAAAGCTTGAATTTAATTTTATGATCTTTTTGTTTAAATGCATTCATCTGGTAATGAGATGTTAGATAATGGTGACATAAACCACTATTAAAAAAAGTGGGGCTCCTCCTCTTGAAAAAGTTGGAACATGCTATCACATGCACTCACAGTTTTTGTGCCATAGAAATATATGTCCTCACTCTGTTAGCATAGATAGTGAGTTATTAGAAAAGGGAGCAAATGGAATCAGACATTAAGCCTGACTCACAAGGGAGCTGAATTGGACATTAAGCCTGATTCACTCTGAAGCAGGAAGGTAGCCTGGATTACTGAGGGAGGGCTAAATAAGGCAGGGCACTAGGCACATATGCAGTAGAAGCCAAGATGGTGAAGGGAAAGGAAAGTTCATGCACAGTAGAAACCAGATGACTGCAGAACTTTGGCGCTCTCGCAGTAGGAGCCAAATGACACCATAAAGGGGTGGAGTCTAGCCTGGGGAAATCTGGGAAAAGAATCAGATTGGATAAGGGCATGGAATGCCAGAAGATCCAGGAAAGGAATGAATTCGGTAGAGGGACCAACCCAAGCCTGGGGAAACCCAGGAAGTAGATTGGATAGAGATGAAAGCAAGCCTGCTCCTTCTGAAAACCAAGAAAATATATGGAAGATTATCAAGGACCTCGGAGCAGTTGTTGTTAGAGCCTGCCCACCCTCTACATCAAGCATGTCAAACTAGTGGTCTGCAAACAGCATGCCTTGTTTATTTGGCCTGTGTTAGCCTTTGAGTTTGACATGCTTGCTCTACATCCTGCGGGCTTGTTGTGTCCCTTCACTCCAACAAATCTTGCCACCATTAAATTTCTCCCACACTTGTGCCTTTGAAATTCTTTTCTCACTGCACTGCAAGAACCCATTTACACCAGCAACAACTTCACTGAAAAATCAAAACTTAGGTAGGTTATTGATTTGGAAAGAATATTCTGGGTGATTCTTTGAAAGTGACATACTTGAATTAGAGGAAATATCTTTGTAAAATAATGCAGTAGAGAAAACCAAGAATTCATAACAATATACGAAAAGATTTACAGCTCTTAAGTCTTCTGTGTTTGCATTGACTCCAGTAGGCAAAGAGATATCCATTACTGCATGGGAGGACCCGGATGATGATTCTTCTCCACTGGGTTTGTAGCTAAAATAATTAGAGATTATAAAATGGAGTAAATAAATAGATAAGATTCTTTAAGAAAAGGCTATGTTCCTTGGTAGGCTTTCATTTTCAAAGTTGGATCTCCACTATAACATATGCATGTCAATCTCTAAATTTTGAGTTTCAAGAGGCCTTTTAATAATCTACACTAACTCTTTACTCACTTGAACAATAATCTCAATAGAGCTGGTAGAATTAATAAAAACCATTCAGCCCAAGCTCTTAACTACATGAGGAAACTGAGGATGAGAGTAAGGCACTTGATTGAAGGTCAGTTACATTACTGCTTCACCTCAGAGCTGCATTTTAGTTCTTTATCCAACAGAGCATATTCAAAGAAGAAAATTAATTGTATATTGTAAAAAGACTCAATAAGCATGGTCAGGAAAATACTGGAAGGAAGTACACTAAAATATTAGCAGCTATTTTTTCTGCATTGTGAGATTACAAGTGATTACTTCTTTTCTAAACTTTTCTCTATTTTCTAAATTTTCCACAATAGGCAATTTATTTTTTTTTAAATGTATGGGATATTTTCCCATCACTATTTATCTCTTCTATGCCCTTTTCCACTTCCACCCACCTCCCTCCCACCTCTGCAATCACCACACTGTTGTCCATGTCCATGAGTTCTCTTTTTTTGCTCAATCTCCCCACCAGAGCTGTCTGCCCACTCTCTATGAGTCTGTCTTGGTAGTTCTGTTTTGCTTGGTATTTCTGTTTGTTCATGAAATTCCACATATGAGTGAAATCATATGGTACTTGTGTTTCTCTGACTGGCTTATTTCACTTAACATAATGTTCTCCAGGTCCATCCATCCTGTTGCAAAGGGTAAAAGTGTTGGTAAGGATGTGGAGAAAATGGAACCCTTGTGCGCTGTTGGTGGGAATGCAGATTGGTACAGCCACTGTAGAAAGCATTATAGAATTATCTCAAAAAAACTAAAAATGGAACTGCCTTATGTCCCAGCAATTCCACTTTTGGGAATTTATCCAAAGAAACATGAAACACTAATTCAAAAGAATACGTGTACTTCTATGTGTTTTGCAGTGATATGTACAGTAGCCAAGATGTGGAAGCAGCCCAAGTGTTCATCAATAGATAAGTGTATAAAAAACTGTGGTACATTTGCACAATGGAGTACTATTCTGCCATAAAAAATGGTTTAAGGACTATCCTTTGTCTAGGAATTGTGCTTGTGGAAAATGTAAGGAGTAAAGCTTAGGGAATAAAAAGGAAGATTTGCTATTTTGTGTTTTTTTGTTTGTTTGTTTTCTGGTAAGAGAGAGAAGAACCCTGAAATGGGGATTCAGGAAACTTGGATTTTATCCCAATGCTGCTGAGAGTTTTCCACAACCACCTTCCCATTTTAGAGCTCATTTTCTTATTTCTAAAATTAACTATGAAGAAGTATAAACTTGTGTTTTAAATTTATCTTTAAAATTCCAAAGTTTTGCCCTGGCTGGTTTGGTTCAGTGGATGGAGCATCGGCCTGCGGACTGAGGGGTCCCCGGTTTGATTCCGGTCAAGGGCATGTGCCTCGGTTGCGGGCACATCCCCTGTGGGGGCTGTGCAGGGGGCAGCTGATCGATGTTTCCCTCTCATCAATGTTTCTAACTCTCTATCCCTCTCCCTTCCTCTCTGTAATATATCAATAAAATATATTTTAAAAAATAAATAAAATTCCAAAGTTTTAAGCAGAGTTAGAAGATTAAAAACGGAGCAAGCTGGTAGGTCTGAGACTGGGGACAGGAACATAGTGAGTGTGGTTCTGCAAAGATTGAGTTTCAGGTTCTAGTTTCACCTCAAGATGCTTCAGAGGTAGATGGGCATTCAAGAGAAGAGTTTGGGCCCTGACCAGGTGGCTCAATTGGTTGGAGCATTGTCCCATACACCAAAAAGGTTGTGGGGTTGTTTCCTGGGCAGGGCACCAACCTAGGTTGTGGGTTCCATCCCCGGTCAGGGCACACAGAGGAGGCAACAATCAATGTTTCTCTCTCTCCCTTCCTTTTTCTCTAAAATCAAGAAACATATGCTCAGGTGAGGGGTGGGGGGAAGAGTGGAAGTTGGAAGAACAGCCAGGGTTAAAGGAAGAAACTGGGAAACCAGCTTTATAAGCGGGAAAATGAATTGATCTCACCTAAAGGAATAAGTGTAAGTGAAATGGGAGGTATTACTTGAGTTAGTGAGTTGGCAGAAGATCTTTTGTCCCCAATCCCTCTTCATAGCGCATATATGAAGCAGACCCTATTTAAAGTTCTAGGTGTAATACTTACCATAATAATTTAAAATATTATAAAATTTCTGGCTTATAAAAATGTAACTCCATTCCCCACCAAGTTAACAATTTAAACAGAATATAAAGCAACTTGGGATGCAATATGACATCTGGACATGTCCCTAATTGAATGGGTGAGTGTCACCAGAAGCAGAGAACTCTTGCTCACAGATACAAATACTTTGTCAACAGTTTGGAAAGGGGCCTCCTGAAAAGGAACGTTTCTATGAAAAGTTGCTGGAGCCTTGATGACTGATTACCATGGTGATGGTTTCAGCCACAGAACAGAAACCTTTCTTTCAAGAAGCCCTTTGCCTGCTGCCAAAGACAGCACACTTCCCCAAAGGCATTTTGTTCCAAGAGAAGGAGAAAAGTAAATCCCTTTTTTCTCTCATGAATGCAACAGAGGTTGTAAAAAGCCAAGTACAGGAAAGAGGCCTCTGAACACAGAAACTGTGTGCTGGTATTTTTTTTTTTTACATCAGGAGAGACAATATTAGGAGGCAAAGAATTCTTCACATGAATCAGTACTACACAGTTACTTATCCAATGTAACTTCAGCATCACAGAGCCAAAAGCATATTCCATCTGGCTTTTCTGAACATTCTGGCCCCAGTTTACAAAAACCAAACTATAGAATATTCAATATTACACCTCTATTTGCTTTCTTTTGTGTATTAACAATCTGGAATTAGGCCTCCTGTCAATGAATGCAAACAAATGAGTTTTTGATGAGAGCCTTTTTATACAGAGTGGGGCAAAAGTAGGTTTACAGTTGTGAGTTAGTAAAACAGAGTTTATTCTTGTATTATTATTTATTAATTATTGTATTATTTCCATACAAACAACTATAAACCTACTTTGCCCCACCCTGTACGTAGTAGAGTTGGGAAACAGAACCAGAGGACACTGAGCTCTGATTATCCAATATCTTTTCTTCTCCCTCCCCTTCTGCCCCCCCGGCCCCCCGCAATATCCTTTCTTTATAGAAGAAGCCAGAGAAGTAAGCTGATTTACCAAAGGTCACTTCAGTACTTCATGGCAGAGGCTGTGTCCAGCTCCACTATCAGAGAGTGTGCTTCTTGTGCCCACCCTAGGGTCCCCCCATAGGGTCCTGTGCATTGATTCTAGCTCTGCCCAGAAGGTGTTGTGCACACCTCTCAGTGATAAGTATTATGGATTTAAAGACAACTGTAATCACACCCCTGCCACAGAAGAGAGGTACCCAATGTCAGTTAGGAGGAATGACACTGCCTGGGAAAGGGTTATCTTAATGGAAAGACCTTAGAGAATAAGGGAGGATTGGGATTGTTGGATGGGGAGCAGAGATTGGCCAAGGAAGGAAGGAGGGATTGTGAGCAGGCGGGCTGGTGAAGGAATCCTGAGAAGAGAGTGACTGGGTTGGGACCACAAACACAAGTGGGAAATGGCTGGGAAGGAGGAAGTGAGAAATAATGTGCTGTTCCTTGAGGTCAGTGGTCTGAGATTCATTGATTAAAGGAGGTGATTTAGATACTAAACTGGGTGTCAGGGTCTGGGGTTTGAAGCCCTGGCTCAGCCTCTAACTTTGTGAGAACTCAGCAGGTTAGTTCACCTCTTTGGGTCTCAGCTCTTTGTTTCTAAATTAAAGGTTATATGATGTTCTTAAAATCCATTTCAGCTCTAATAATACAACACTATGGAATTTCTAAGTCACCTATACTGAGAGCTTTGACATCAAGTGTGATTATAAGTAAAAAGAGCACAGTACCAGTAGAAATCACTGTTATTGAGAATAGGAAGAGTTTAGGAGATAGGACATACCAGGAAGTACTAAAGGCTGATGAAAAGAAGAGGGAAGAAGCCTGTCCTGGGTCTGCCACTAACCAATTATTTAAACAAGTCCCGGCTCTGCCACTAATCAATTCACTCTGCGTGATCATTAAAGAATATATACATATTTTTCGCGAGCAGTCAGCAGCTGTGCACCGCTGAAGGTTACCTAGGACCAAACCAGAGAGGTTCAGACCTGCATTGCCACCATGTGCCCACCATCCAGATATCATTGCTGACATGTACACATAAGGAACTGTTAGACATTGAAACGGGGACTCAGAACTATTGGACATTGAAAATGGGACTCAAAGATTTTTTTGTTTTGTTTTGTTTTGTTATTATAGTTTATTTCTAGTCTGCAAAGGCAAAACTTTTTAAAGGAAAGAAATGGTGGGAAAAAGAAACAGAGGCAAAGAAGCATTGAACAGACTGTCAAACTACATTGGGAAGACAGGGAGGTTGGGCGAGGGGGTCTGTAAGAGACCAACCGAAGGACTTGTACGCATGCATATAAGCACAACCAATGGATACAAGACACTGGGGCGGGGGGGAGGACGGGCAAGTGAAGGCATGTAATGGGGGGTAGGGGAAGTTGGGCGGAGGTCAATGGGGGGAAAAAAAGGAAACATATGTACTACTATTTGTATTACTTAAAACAATAAAAAAAATCTGAAAAAAAAGAATGTATACATATTTTCAAAAACAATTTAGGATGGTGGGTGTGGTAAGGAGAATAATGGCTCCCAAACATGTCCAGCTCCTAATCTTTGGAACCTGTGAATTGGTTACCTTACACAGCAAAAGGGACCTGCAGATGTGATTACATTGAAGATCTTGAGACAGGGAGATTATTTTGGATTATTTGGGTGGTCCCAATGTAATCACAAGGCCTTTAAAAGGAAAAGAAGCAGGGGAGTCAGAAGAAATATGATGATGGAAGCAGGAGTCAGAGTCAGAGAGAAAGATTGGAAGATGCTGTGCTCCTGGCTTCAAGGATGGAGGAAGGTGACCTCTAGAATCTGGAAGAGGATTCTCTTTGAGAGCATCCAGAAGGAATGCAGCCCTGATGACACCTTGATTTTAAGACTTTCAAACTTCAGAATTATGAGAATAAACTTGGGTTGTTTTAAGCATTACATTTGTGGTAAATTGCCCAGCCGGTGTGGCTCAGTGGTTGAACATCAACCTGTGAACCAGGAGATCATGGTTTGATTCCCCCATCAGGGCACATGTCCGGATTGCAGGCTTGATCCCCAGTGGGGGGTGTGCAGGAGACAGCCTATCAATGATTCTCTCTCTATCTCTCTCTCCCTCGCCCTTCTTCTCTCTGAAATCAACAACAATATATTTAAAAATAAATTGGTGGTAAATTGTTACCTAGCAGCAATAGAAAACAAACACTGTGGCCAATTTAGTGGGCAGAGAGCACAGCATCAGTGGTTCTCAACCCTGGCTACCGTTAGAATGACCTCCGTGGGTGAGGCTGGAGTTTTGGATAGTTCTAAAAGCTCTCCACCTGTCTTCTATGTGTAGCCTGAGCTGAGAACCCCTGGCTGATACTGGCCAGGGATTTTGCTGGGCGAATGTGATCTTTCTAAATAAGAGGGTAGGAGCTGCTTATGAGAGAACCGGTTTCTTTTCCTTTTCCTAATACTTACATCACATCTCTATCTTTCTGAAAGACAAAAAAAAAATAATAAAAATTAGAGTGTTTGAATTAGAAAATGGCCAAAAACAGGAGGAAAAACTACATATGAGCAAAAAATGAAACTGGTCTGTATAGGAAATAGCTATTTAAAAATACCTGTTATGTTCTACATTTGAACAAGTGAATAACTTTGCACCTTAAAATTCAAAAAGATGTAAAGCAATAATATAATGGTAAATGTGAGATATTGAAGTCTACATTCCCCTCTCTGGAAATGCACTCACCTGGCACATGCTACTAGGCGCTTGTATTCTGCAGTGCCTCTGAAGTTGGATGCTGTCACACACAACAAATAAACAAGCAAACAAACAAAAAGGAGAATAAGCTGTTCTTAACTGTTTTTAACTGGTCTGAACAGAATCATTAATGAGCAGAACTCTGAACACACTTAAAAGTTATTTGTGATTTGGAAGTTGGCACTTGTGGTGATTTTAATGAAAATTCGTGGCTATAGACAATACCAATAAGTCTTTAAATCAGAACAATATGCTGCTTTCAAATAACTTATAATTTAAGGAAGGAGTCATTGAAGGTAAATATGTTTTGGTAACATGTTTGGGGGTGGTTGTAGGTAGGAAAAGCAGATGCCTGGATTCATGGGTAGTTGGAAGGTTTCATGTAGGAAGAGGCCTCTGAGCCACACAGGAAAGCCATCAGGACAGAGGAGCAGCACACACCCTAACCCTAGGGTCACACTTAGAGGAGGACTGGAGTGTGCATGTGGACTTGCTTTCTGACTGAGAAGGGAGAACTAACCCACTAGAAGAGAGACATGAAGGCCACGCGTAGAGAAAGGGTACATTACTAAAAGGCCTTAAGTACTGGAGAGGCCAAATTGAAGATGGAGGCAGAGAAATGTGTATTTGTCAGAACCCTTGGAATACAGAAAGGGTAAGGGGTGGAATCCAACAGGATGATAGGGAAATTCGGGGTCCTAGAATGGAACATTGACACTAAAGTAACAGAAATTCAAATATCTGAAATTAGCATTCTTAAAGAGTAAAACAATGACTTGATCAATAGTGCATACTTTTAGTTTAGTTATTAAGTTACTTAATATCAGGTTCTAACTATTATTAAGGAGTTACTTCTATTATAATAAATGGCAGTAATGTTTACTCTGATGTCAAACTGCTAAAGAATTTGATGAAGAAATTTTTATTTTGGGGCCAGTACATTTTCCTATTTAGGGAAGCTCCCAGACACTCTGTATGCTTAGGCAAAATTATAGTGTAAATCATGCTGTTTTACCGTCCATATTCTGGGTGTCAATTTTCAAATAAAAGTTGCAAAATTCCTCAGAGGTACCAATTTTGTGAACCACAGTTGCTACCTGCATTGGGACAAATAAATAAGATTATATTTAAAGTGGGAAAGTGAAAAAGGTATTCTGGTAGGACTGCTGTTGTAAATGGGATGCTTGAAGTATCATTTTCAAAATCCAGTGCAAATGGTGTACAATCAAGACCCATTTCCCCAGCAGCTAGACTTCTGGCAAACTCCACAACCTGAAACATAGCTGAGAAGCCCAAATTAAACAAAAACTGGCCAGGCAGAATCCTGGTCCAAATTCCATGCAATTAAATCTGAGCAACTCACTCTTCCTAAGATGTTCATCTTTGAGCTTGTACACTCCAATTTTACACATAACACTACAAGGAAGTGTGGTTTTCTCCTTGCCCACATACCACCATGGTAAACAAGAAATTATGGGTGTGAATGGATGGGCAGGTGTGCTGCCAGAAATAGGTTTATTGAAGCAACTAGAAGTGACAGAAAGTAGACAATCCATCCCCTGTGCATGCAATCTGATAAACAGTCTTTGAGTGAATTAATGTATCTTATATAATAAAAGGGTAATAAACAAATTGACTGGACAGCGGAACAACCAGAATGCCTGTGGCCTCTCCCCCTAGCTGGCCCCTTCCCCAAGCAGGCGCCCCCACCCCAATTGGGGGCAGAGCCGGCTGGAAAACCGCCTGGCTCCGGCCAGCCCTGCCCCTGAGTGGACACCCCCACCCTGGTTGGGGGTGGGGTCAGACAGCAAACTGCCCATGGCCTTTCCCCCCAGCCAGACTGCCCCCAATGGCCCCCATCGGGGGGTGGGGGGAAGGGCTGGCTGGACCCCACCAGTGCATGAATTCGTGCCACGGGCCTCTAGTCTATATATATAAAAGCCAAGCAACCAAAACGACCAGAATGACCGGTCGCTATGACGCGCACTGCAGCTGGCCAACCTCCTGTGGCCCCTCCCCCCACATCGGCCTGCCCTGATCAGGTCCTGAATGGGGGCAGGGCTGGTAAAACCTTCCATGGTCCCTCCCCCAAGCCGGCCCAGCCCCGATTGGCCCTGATCAGGGCGGGCCAGCCAGATCCCACCCGTGCACAAATTTGTGCACCAGGCCTCTAGTTAAAGATAAAAGCATAATTAAAGTAATCAATAGAATGTTAATTTATGCTCAGAACACATATTTCATTTTATTGTAGTCATTTAGTGGCAAGTTTTCCTAAGTTGTTTATGAATGTCTATGTAGTCTATGGCTAAAATAAAAGAAACTTAAGCCCTTACATCTACACTAATAAAAGAGTAAGATGCAAATTTACCATACCTTTGCGATACCCACCAGCCAATCAGGAGTGGATATGCAAATTAACCTCAACAAAGATGGTGGGTTAATTTGCATACACAGGCGCCAAGCGGCCGGGGGTGGGGCGGGACACTTGTGTCGTCGCCATGGCGATGATGCAGGCGTTCTGCACCTCCCCAGCTGCTCTGGGCCTCTGGGCAGCATGGGAAGCCTGAAAAATGGCTCCAGCCAGAGCGAAGGCGGTGCCGGCAGCCAGGGGAAGGAAGGCCTATTCTTGCATGAATCTTCATGCATCGGGCCTCTAATATATATATATCAATCCCCAATGATGCTGTATAAATAAGATGTGACTATGCTACTAATCATAGAAAACATGTATACATGTGTGTGCATATACATATGTAAATATAAGATTATATATGTACAATATACATATACATATGTACAGACAGTCCTCAGGTTACGTTGGACTCGACGTATGTTGTTTTGTGGTTACGTCGACATCTCCCATTTATTTATAAAAATAAAGTTCCATCATTTCGATGTAAGTACATATGTGCTTTATGTTTTTTATTATTTATTTACCCCAAGTAAAGGTCAGGAATTGTTATCTTTCTTTTAAATTTTTTTTACTGTTTCACTTCATTACTGCTGTGTATGTGTTCCATGTGAGTGACGTAGGTGCTTATGTAGGTGGGTTCCAACTTACAGCGAAAATCGCGTTACGTCACGCTGTAGGAACGGATCTCCGACGTAACCCGAGGACCTACTGTAAGCACAAAATTATATATGTATAATATACAGGGTGGGGCAAAAAGTGGGTTTACAGTTGTATGTGAAACAGTTTATTCTTGTATTATTACTTATTAATTGTTATATATTATTTTTCATACAAGCAACTGGAAACCTACTTTTGCCCAACTTTGTACGTATAATTATATACAGGCTATATACTTACAAGGTTTGAAAATAGCCATTTTCAAAAAGAAATTGTGAGGACAGCTACTAAGATATCTAAAAAGAATTAGATAAATAAATCCTACTTCAGTCATAATTCCCAGAACACATATTTTTTTTCTTAACTTTGTGGCAAAATCCCTATTTTATTTCATGTTACTTAATGCAAGCACATAACTCCCAAGTAAGTCAGTTCTCAATGAAATACTTACATGCACTGTAGCCAAGCCACTGCTATATCCACTACGGACAATGAGGTCATCATTGAGCGGCACCTAGAAAGGTGGATGGAGAAAGCATGCTTTCTTTTATTATTTAATAGGGAGGGAGGAGAGCAAGGAAAATAGTGAGCTGACACCTGCCAGCTTCCTCTCAAAGCTCTTGTGAGATTAAATGGGTAAGGCATTGAAGATCCTATGCACATAGTAAAAAATCCTGGAATTTCCTTTCGCTTCTACATGTAAATAAGGTTTCTAAAAGAGCCTAAGTAAGCCAGCAACACCAACATGTCAGAAGTCACTTGGGTTACATTGTTATTTTTTTATGGTCTGGTAAAACTGGATCTTCACCTCCTTTGCCAACTAAATAAATTCCTTTCAGTGCCTAGCATCCTATGTGCCAAAGGAGATCCTTTTCATTAACAAGAACAGGGAATCTCAACATAACTCTAAAGAAGGCGTAATCTATCTTTGCCCCTCCCACCTTCTGCTTTGCACACCTCTTTCACCTCCTAATGGTTTGTTTTCTCTACTTTCTCTGGTCTCTGTTCATAGAAACCTTGGTACCTCACCAAAATCACTAGCAGCCCACCCAAGCCTGCCAAATCCTTAGGTGCTACTGCTCTTTTTCCCACTCTGCTAGGAGGAGACTTGAAGACATGAACTGAATTAGTTCTCCTTCCAGAGAAAATCTATCATACAAATGTTCTCCAATCTGTGCAATGTATGGGAGAGATCATTTCTGAGCAAGAGGCCTGAAGAGTTGGTTCTTTGCTCACTCCAAGGCTGCAGCCAGACTGCCTTTCCCCTTACCCATCACCCTCGAGTAATAGGGATTCTGTGTGAATGAAAGGTTGTCAGCCCTTCCTCAAAACTTTAGTAAATGTAGGTAAATAGGCCAACTTTGTTGTCCTCCCTGATGGAATACAGCAGCATTTGCTGGAAAGCCAGTAAATCAAGATACTGCAAGAGAGAAGTGTTCTATGGACAAATAAGTGACAAATAAGTTTGGCAAATGTACACTCCACTGTGCCCATAGCCCATTCTTCCCCAGAATCACCATACTTAGTCACATACAGATTAAAGACAAGGGAATCCTGTACTAAAGAACTTATTTAACTTCATTTAAACTAGAGAACTTATTTAACTTGATTTAAATTATAACACATTTTAGGAAATGCTGGAGTAGAGAATTCCAAACTAGATTAGAACAGTCCAGGTTTCACACAAAGGCAGCATCATGAGGTGAGGTTTAAATTATTTTAAGATGACAAGAAGCCTTTATTGGCATTATTCCTATAAGAGAAGAATAATTCCAGCTACCTCTGATAGTGGTCTTCCATGCTCTTCAGGCCAAGAGCTCCTCATTAGAGCTCAGACCCTTGCTCAGAATCTGAATGTCTGGTGAACTCTAAATGTTCCCAGGGAAAGGTTACCAAACTGAGGGCCACAACCACAAATGCCTGCAGCAGCCCAGGCACAAGGCAAGGATGGACATAAATCAAATACATATGTCACATGATTGGTGGGGACTGTAACAAATTGAAGAACGCATGCCACTGCTAACAGCATCCTATTGCTAGATCTTTGTTTTTTTGCATAAGAATTTGGAAACCAGGTTGAAATCTCTGAATTTTAAATGTTGGAATATGTCTATGTCTACATCTACATCTATATTCACATCCATCTTTCTACATATACACAGGGTAGGGCAAAAGTGGGCTTACAGTTGAGAGTGCATGAAACAGAGTTTATTCTTAATGTTGTTGTTATTTACTAGAGGCCAGGTGCATGGATTCGGAGATCGGACCAAAACTGGCTCTCTGACATCCCCCGAGGAGTCCCAGATTGAGAGAGGGCAGTTCTTGGGTGATGCACCCCGGGATCGGGCTCCCTCTCTGGTTCTGAGTGCGTCACCCGAGAACTGCAGCTGCCAAGTCACCACAGCTAGACAGCTCCTGTGTTGAGTGTCTGCCCCCCATGGTGGTCAGTGTGTGTCATAGCTATGGGCCGGCCAGCCAGTTGCTTAGGTTTTTATATACATAGATTAATTGTTGTATTATTTTCAATATGAATAACTGTAAACCTACTTTTGCCTTACTCTGTATATTTGCTATGAGCTATTAGCTTGCAATTTTTATATTAAATTTTATTTCCCATGCTTATGGCTTTTCACAAACAAATTTATGGAGAATGTGGACAGTAAGAACTATCTCTAGTTATTTGTACATTTAAATATACCTTAAAATAATCTAAAATGTGGTAATTAGAAAAATAGGTACTAAAAAGCTGTATATTGGCAGTTACTATTATTAATAGTTTTTCCAATGTGTCCTTCTCTTTGGAAAATTGTCATAGGCTGACAAGGTTTTCATTTTTAAAAATAAAGTAGTAGCAAAGGACGTGGGCAAGTTGTTGGAGGACCTAAAGGTCAATTCCAATTTAACCACAGTCTGCATATGTGAGTAGGCCAAATGGAACCCACTGGAGGATTCCCAAATTTGTCTTCTCTCTTATTCTCCTGCTGTACTTTAGTGCATGCTATTCTCTATGTCTGGAATGTTCTTCCATTTCTTCACCTGGCTAAATTCTTTCAGATTTAACCTGCCCATCTGGATGCCTTTGACAAACTCCTCTTACTTCTTAGCCTGACTCAGGAGGTCCCTCTCTGTCTTTCCATGCATCTATCAAGGCTCATATTTTTCACTGTTGGTTTAAATGACTGTCTCCACTCCCTCCCCACATACACACAGGTTCTTTGAGCTTTACTTTTGAATCTTTAGTGCCAGGAAAAAGTAGGCACCCCTGCTTAGGACACAGAAGGCACTCATTGTTTAAGTAGTGAATAGATACATTTGTAAAATAAGGGGGGAAACATGATTTCAAAGGTCCCATCCAATTATAAAATATTATAAAACATCTTTCATTTACCTCTACTGGTCTTCCAAGGAAATTGGTCTGTGTTATCTTATAATGGTAGAAGTCACCTTTATGCTTGTAAGAAACATTGATATCCATATTCAGATGGAATTTTTTAATCAGGAGTGAATATTCTGTCAGGCCCTCGATGGCATTAATTGTATCCTATCAACAAGCAGCAAGGCACAAAAACAGGTTTAGCTTATTTATATGCTCTCTATTTACAAGTACCCTTTCTTATGGGTGGGGCAGTGTTGTCTGGAGATGAAACTTCAACTGACTGAGTGAAACTGGTTAAGGGCCCCCTTGTGGAGGTGGAAGGAAGTTCTCTCCTTCTCCAGGGACAGGAAGGATGTGTGGCTTCGGGTAGAGAGTTTCTCCACAATCCTGAATGTATATGACTACAAGCAAGTTGCTCTTTGAAGAATGACTCCAACTCCTTGCATGACTATTTTCTTTTCTTCCTTAGGCTTCAGCTTGAAGCCCTAAATAACCTCCCCTTTCCCTTTCTTAAGGTTCCCCCTTCCGCCCTTTAGAGCATTCATCTCAATTTGTAATACTTTTATGCATAGCTTCTAGTTAGCCTTCCCCATTGTAATGTAAGAGTCAGAGGGAAAGTATTATATCTTTCCTGGCATCTATTACATTTAGTAGTACACACATGGCAGTTATTTAACAAGTATCTGTCGAAAGAACAAATGGATGAACTCAATTTTTCTGGCTCTCCTCTTTCTCATCTATAAAATCTGGAAATGTAACCACATCAGAGTTTTCAAATACATGGCTATCCTGTCTGCCCATGTCCTTGGTAGCCAATGCTAATCAATGAGTCAATATTTCCTGCTAAGCCTATAGATGTATCCAAGATGAAACACATTTGCCCCCCAGAATTAGATGATCACTAAAGTAATCCTGAAGAACCCTTGTAGCTCTAAGTTTTATATACATATGCACACATTCTGTAATTGCCCAAAAAATCCAGGGAACAGAGAAGTTATTAACATTTGAACTAAACTTGAACATAGATGTATACTATACAACTATATAATAGTTTTAATGTAAAACGTATGTATTCAAATGAGTTTACCTTGGCAGATAAACATGTAACAATCTGTATTTCTCTCACTTTTTGTTTATTTTAGGGGAAGGGAACATCAGTACTTTTGTCTACATGGCAGCCACTGTTTATTACATAGGCTATAACATAATTGCTGATACCCTTAAGAATCATAAAGGAAGTGCTTGACTTATAGAGTCAGGAGAACTGAGTTTTTATTTTGACTCACCCACTAACTCCCTGAATGAACCTCTCAGAGTTGATTTGCTCCTCTTTGTTAGAAGAGTGTCAATGAAAATAACCTCTAAGAGTCCTTTGATTCTAGTCATTTACTCCTATCTATAGCATGCCAGAATGAACGTGAAATGTGTGGTGAGGAAGGTAGCTAATACGTTTCAGGAGGATGAGATAAGAAAAAGAAACATTACCTGGGTTGAATAAAAGCCGCCTCCATACCTCTGCTCTTCAGATAGCCATTTGATGATTGGGTTAGCATAATTCAAATCATTCATGTTCAAAATGGTAAGTAAAGCATAGGCAGTGGTTTCCACCATTTGTGCTGTACCAGTGTTAGGTACAGGGCTATCCAGCTGTTGATGATCATCTTTCCAAAAGCGATAACTGGATGAAATACCTAACCATCAACAAATCATATAGATTAACATGATTAAAAATGTGAATTTGACATAGCAATTCTAACAGATTTTTAGCAGTTTCTTCCGATAGAGGCCTTCTGATTTCCAGAAGTTTCTTATTCTTTTATAAAAATTCCTCAAGGTGACCAATACAAAACAAGATCCCTTTATACAGTGCCATTTGTCTTTATTTGAAAAGGTCAACATGGAACGCCCACATCTTTTGGTAGCCAAGGATAGTTCTGAGACTCAATTTTCAATGGGGGAGGGGTTTTCCACCACACCAACAATCAATTCTTGGACACTTGCAGGGTGCTGGAGAATTGAACTCAACTTTGACCTTATCGACTCTGAGATAGATAACATCAAATTTCACAGGTTAAGAATCAGCCCTACAAGATGCTTTCTCCGCCAATCCTCCAATTCAGATGCTAATCCCAAACCTGTGTTGTTACCTGTACATCAGACCAACTAGCTATAAATTGGAGGTTCCAAAGACCCTCCCCTCAGGTATGATTACTTTGCTAAAGCAGTTTACACAACTCACAGAAACATTTTACTTACTCAGTTACTGGTTTAGTATAAAAGGTTGTGCCTCAGGAACAGCCAGACAAAAGAGATTCATAGGGCAAGGTAAGGGGAAAAGGTACAGAACTTCCATACCTTCTCTGCCTGAATCTCTCCATGTTCACCAACCTGGAAACTCTTTGAACCTTGTCTTCTTTTTTTTTTTGGAGGCTTCATTGCATAGTCATGTTTGACCAAATCGATGGCCACTGATGACTAATGTAACCTCCAGCCCCCCTTTCCTTCCCTGAAGTTGGTGGTGGCGGCAGGTACTGAAAGCTTCAACCCTCTAACTAAATGGTTGGTTCTCCTGGCAACCAGCCCCCATCCCTAGGTTACCTAAGGACTTTCCAAAAGTCACCTCATTAACAAAAAACAACTTTATCGCTCTTAGCACTTAGGAAGTTCCTTGACAGAAAATAATTACATCCTGGAAATTATGAGATCACACCCAAAGCCTGAGTTCATTCAGTCTTTAACTATTTACTTCCAATTTAAAGCACTAAAGGTAATTTCATATATGCAGCACTTTTCATAAATTAGGTTCTAATTATATTTTTTCATTATTGTTCTAGTAATTTAAACTTGTCACCTCAAATTCTTTTTAAAAATAAATTATTTTTAAAAACTGTAAAGCATATTTAGAAACCATTTTTGAAGATTAGTGAAAAACTTGATGTGTCTGTTTAAAATTCAAGATTCCATTATTTGCATGACTTTGTACAAAATGTTATCCTTTCCACTCAGAGACTCAGGTTTGCTATATTTAGAATGAAAGATTTTTGTTTAAAGATACTTCCAGCTCAAATATTATTTGAATTAAGTTCTCTTCTAGCTCTTAAATTATATATTTTATGGTCCATATCTTACACTACTCAAGACATTTGTTTGGTGTTAGTATAAGTATTGCATAAGTGGTTTTGAGATATGTGTTAAAATTCAGTCATTTTTAACTGATGACATAAGTCACATTTTGTAGATGGTGATAAACCTCATGTAAGATTTATTAAACTTTTAGAAAACATCAGCCAAGAGAGGGCTCAGAAGTGCTCAACCATGCCCATGCTGATATAGGCACATTGGCCAATGATCACTGTTACTCTCTGTTTCTTTACTCTTGACCTATAGGAAGCAATATCTTTAGTCTTCAAAATGAAATATATACCTTTATAGCCAAACTGGTACAAAATAACCTAAATCAAGCACTCCTCTGCTCAAAATCCTCGAATGTCTTCCCTTCTCACTTAAAGTGGAAATTAAAGTTCTAGGGCTCACACTGGCCCCCCTGGCACCTTGATGTGAATGAGACACAGACACCCCTTGCTCAGGTGGAAGCAGGCCCAAACCACACGCATGGGTGGGGAAGGGGAACAAGGGCTGGATTTCAGCCTCAATTCATTAGCTTGCTTGAGAATCTTGTACATTGCACAACTATATACCGGAGTCCTGCAGAGCTCTTGTGATGACCTCCAAGACCCTACATAATTGCTTCACCCTTTCCTTCCCTAACCTTATTTTCTACCCCTCATCTTTCTCCTCTCCAGCCACACTGGCCTCCTTGCCATTCTCAGAGCACACTCCTGCCTCAGGGTATTTGTACATACTGTTACTCCACCAAAAATACCCTTCTAGATGGCCACTGGCTGGCTTCCTCAACTTACCTCCTTCAGCTTTCAATTCAAATATCATCTTCTCAGTGAGGTTTAAGCCTCATCACCCTATCAAAAATTACAACCTTCCAGCCTGGCTGGTGTGACTCAGTGGTTGAGCATCGACCTATGAACCAGGAAGGAGATCATGGTTCAATTCCTGAGTTGCAGGCTAGTC
Organism: Corynorhinus townsendii; assembly: GCA_026230045.1. Taxonomy (NCBI): domain Eukaryota; kingdom Metazoa; phylum Chordata; class Mammalia; order Chiroptera; family Vespertilionidae; genus Corynorhinus; species Corynorhinus townsendii. The sequence goes on along the minus strand of JAPDVU010000005.1, from coordinate 162,655,814 downwards.
CCCAGTAGGGGGTCTGCTGGAGGCAGCCAATTGATGATTCTCTCTCATCATTGATGTTTCTATCTCTCTCTCTCAGAAATCAGTACAAATATATATTTTAAAAAATTACAACCCACCACTTCATCCTCTCTCCCTTCCCTGCTTGATTTTTCTTCATATTACCAACCTATTCACTATATGCAACGTTTTACTTACTTGTCACATTGTTTCTCCTTAATGAGAACGTAAGTTTCATGAGGGCCTGGATTTTTCTTGTTGTTGCTGCTGCTTTAAACCCAGAGCCTAGAACAGTGCCTGATACATAGGAGGTACTCGATACATATTTATTAGATTTAGGAATGAATAAATATGTACTGAATGAATGACACTTAATACATTGCATTGTGAAGGTTTGTTCCTTGAGGGCAGGGACTGTGTCTTACTCAACTTTGCATGCCACACCTACTTCCCAGAATGACCAGATTCTATATACTTAGTAAAGGCTTGCTGAAAAATGTATGGAGCCAGTCATACCTTTAACTGAAGCTTTCTTCTTCAGGGCTGAGACAATGGAACGAAACTGTATGTGAGTTCTATCTCCCAGGGAAAGAGCATAAGCGGCAATGGCCAATGTGAAGGTGCTCTGGGCTGAGAGGGCATTTTCAAGTAGAAATGAGTCAGCTTTAGTTAGAGCTGTGTTGATTTTCTGGAAACAAGGGAAGAAGATACCTATATTACTTTGTGAAGCACCAACCTAACAACTAATGTGAACTACCCCCATGGTGGCACCATCCTGGGGTAGACAAGATAAGGGGTGAAAAGAGAAATGACCTAATGGAAATGGATGGTGTCTGGCAGAAGCAAACCCTTCCCAGAGAAGGAGCAGCGCATAATCTCAGAAGTGAAAATGAGGTTGTCCAAATTGGGTCAAGCTTTTTGTGCCTAAAGTCTTAAACCTCTGTAGAGGTTTTCAACTTTAGTTTCTCCTTCCAAGTCACACCTGGCCTCCAGAAAGAAAAAGCCCTGAACATAGACACAGCTTTCATCAGCCCTCACTACCCCCAGCATAACTGAGACAGATTCACATTTTCAAAAGGAATTTTACTAAATAAAACCATAACTAGCAGAAAAAAAGTTAAGCTGCCAAAGTACTTTTTGGTCCTAAGGATTCCTGGAAAAAAGTTTCTATTACTCTGTCCTGTGACAACTAAAATAGTTATTTTGGACAAGCGGTTAGAAGCAAGTGCAATGCAATGCTGCTAACATCTTGCCTGGCTCCTTCTCTCCCAGCTCCATCTGTGTCTCACTCATGTACTGCTAGGTGCCAACTGGTCCTCCAGGCCCCTGTGAACTGGTCCTCATCAATTATTTTGTCTTGTTAAACATAAGTAACAATTATCTTGAAACAAATGAAAAACATTATTTTGCTTTATGGTTCAAGTCCTACAAATTCCCTTGGGTTTTTCCATTTTCATTCTGAGTGCTGGTTTGAAGGACTTGCTTAATTTATTTCTGATTTGTAGGCAGGAGTGCTTAACCTCAGCTCAGGGACCCATGTCTTCCCAGATCAGAGCTTCATATCTGTTACCCCTTTGAGTCTTTTATGTTGATTCACTTAAGTTACCCCAGCTTCCAAGAAATGAAACAACATAACCCAAAGCAGCAAACATGTTATTGTGTATCCTTAGTAGTTCCATGATATAGAGTGCTTCAACAAGAGGTAAGTCATATACATATCCTAAGATTTGGCAGAGATAAGAGAAGGAAGCTGGGATGCTGGATCATTCTCTCATCACAGTCAGAAATTATCAGTTCTAATCCCAGCTCTATAATTCAATAGCCTGTGAAAATGCACAATTGAATTCACCTGTCACATAGGCCTCAGTTGTCTTAACTGTCCAGTGGGTTAGATTAGGTGTTCTCTAATCTATCATAATTCTGAAATCTTTTGATTCTGGAGTTATAGTTACCTTCAAGGTCTGCCAGCCTCTGCTCTCCCCTCCCCACTCCCACCCCCACCCCCCAGTATAAGGTACAGAAATAGATGATGGGTGTTAGATGATGAGAAAAAAAAATCAACAAACCCTCTTACTTACCACTAGGGGGCATATATCAAAAGCCTTTCTAATTCCAATCACAGCAAAGGCTGTAAGATATAAGGCGTTCTCTTGGACTTCAGTAGACAGGGTACCCTAAAAATAATTATAAAGGAGAGTGAAGTGGTGTCTTTAAAGCAAAATGATCTCATTCTAATCTCCATTTTGAGCTTAATATCCCTCTCTCCCTTCATACCTTGTAGTTGGACAGCTTGCCATTTCTTAGTAAACTCTGGGTCTTTCTTACTTTGTGCCTTCATGTGCCCTTTTCTCCCTCACCTCCCCACCCTGAAGCTCTACTTCATACCTCTTCACCACATTCAAATTCTTCCCTGTTCATTTCAAAACCCTGTTAAAATGAACAAAACGGCCCTAGCTGGTTTGGCTTAGGAGATGGAGTGTCGGCCTAGGGACTATTCCAGTCAAGGGCCCTGCCTGGGTTGTGGGCTTATGCAAGAGGCAGCCGATCAATGATTCTTTCTCATCATTGACGTTTCTATCTCTCTCTCCCTCCCCCTTCCTCTCTAAAATCAATAAAAACACATTTTTAAAAAAAGTGAACAGAGCTCTCTCTAAAAAAAAATACACAAAACACTATTCTGCCACTATTCTCCCATTTTTCTTTTCTCTTGGGGCAGTGACATTCCAATGCAATGCTTCTAAGACCTTCCATGAAGTGACCTCAAACACCTCTCCAGTTTTATTTCATGTCACTCACCCACTAGCTCTCTTGACCTCAGCTCTTTGAATGAACTATCCTCTCTCTCCACTTCAAAAATGCCAGGGATGCTCCATTTGGACTCCCTCCTACCTAGCTCCCAGGATGTTGGCAACTCATTTTTTGTAACTCCCCCAATCTAGGTTAGATCCCCTGCTTTCAATGAAGCGATATTTCCATTTTCTAAACATGTACCTCACACTTGAAAAAATTACCTACTCAATGTCTCTGGTAGATCATAAGCTCTGTGGCCTCAGTTGTGACCCTACCATGTAGTACTTAGTACACATTCAACTAACATTTACTGAGCAAATGAATAAATACACACATTAATATCTTCATTAGAATCATTAGTATTTTTACTCCACTTTTCCTACTAGTGTGTTAGCTCCTTTGTGGCAGGACACTGCCTGGTCTATCCTTCCCACTCTTTCTCCCCCATGCTGCCCAAAATAGACCTTGGCATGTATTAGGTGCTGAGTGAATAGTTGTTGAATGAATGTAGATAGATGGATGAATGGGATGGACACCTTAAGAAAAAATAATTGTTACAGCATTTTACTCTTCAAATGACATTTTCAGTTGCCCCGTTACCTTGAGGGAGTCCTAATTTGCTATTGGTCCAACAGAGGACCATTATGAGACTCCTGTTAGCCAGGGAGCCACTTGTGTCTGATAAAAATTTTTCTAAGGAATACAATATATTGGCAAAATATTGAAATTACTTTTTATGTCAAGCATGTAAGTAGATTCTAATCTCAAACAACACTGTGTAATAAATTGACCTCAATCTCTCTTTCCAGCAGAGTGTAAATAGGGGCTTTCCCATCTTTCATGATAACACTCTGCAGCCGTGACTTGTAAGAGGACTCTGAACTTCAGGTACAGATTCCATACCTAGGGTACATGGAGAGTTAGTGCACTTTACCTGTTCCAGGATCTCTAGTACTTGCTCCCTATGAACCATCAATGTCTGTTATATATGATGTCTAAGGTGTCACTTATCTGACCTATACCGGATGGTCTAAAGAGCAGTACACGACCTTCCAAATTCTTTGCCTGTATACAAGAAAAACTTCTTGCAGAAATACACATATTTTTTCCTCTCTCCTTCATCCGAAAATAGGATGAGAATGAAATTCAAACTTGTAGACAAAACTATTGCTGATCTGAACATTTGGTTTCCTTACCCGTAATTTTAGTGGTTGATAATGGGAATATTTCTTGAAAGATCCATTTGCTAGTTGACAATGCTCAACCAACCAGGTTAAAGAATTACAAATTGAGTTTTGGTCCTGAGGTAAATATTTATGTAATTGTCCCAGTACTCTTAAGACAAAAGCTGTTAACCTTTAAGACAAAAATCAAATAAATAAACATTTAGAATTGAATCCCTTTTGGCTTTCACTTTACAGTGTGTTTTAGTTCACACAGTGTTTGTTCTTTAAGAGTAAACATTTTAAAACCTGCAACTCCAAAGTAAGTTGTCGTCATTTTACAAGAGAAGGGAAGATTTTAGGAAGATCTCCAAAAACATTCAGTCAACAAGTGGGAGCCACACATCTTCTGTGATTGCAACACTGTTAGCATGTACACAAGCTAAAAATTGATGCCTGATGAAAAAAAAAATTTTAGATTAAAGACAATAATGGTAAAACAAATAGTATTGAGTCAAGACACTGACCCATGAACATGAGATGTGGAAGAGCAAAATCATAAAATTCTAGATTATAAAATTTGTACAAATTATCAAATCTAAATCCCTGTCTGAGGCCTGAACACCCTTCCTTGTCTGAGGCCCGAACACCCTTCCTGAAAAAAAAAAAATTGGATATATTTACTTCCTGAACACACTTCCGTGGGAGTGTTTATCTGCTTCACCTGGAGTCATGTCATTAATTCAGGACTCACCATCTCACAATGAAGCTTTAATTATCATAATTACTCAGTCAAAATTCAATTTAAGCCTTTACTAAAATCTCTCAAAGAATATCAGACAGGATCTAATTCACAATCCCCATAATGCCTCTTATACCTTCATTCCTCTCTTCTGGTTCCCTCACTCATTCAACTGCCCTAGATCTGCCCATTCTTCAGCTCCTCAAATGCCTTTGAGACACTTGACTCCCCGCCTCACTTTAAAATTTTGTTTTCATTTTCCTTTAAAAAATGAAAGATATATTATTAATTGTACTTTTTGCATATTTCCTGTATTTCTTCCCCTCCCGCCCTCCCCAATTTTTTAAAGTATTCAGGTAGAAGCCATTTTTTTTTCTATGTATCTATTTCTCTCAAGGAACTTATGGAATTGAGTCTAGGAAAGTACACAAGTGTTTCTATGTTTTTGGCTGAATACTATCCACTCAGTTTTGCCCAGAACTCCTCAGAGGCTCTGGATATTTACTGAGAGGCTGTCACATCTTCTTGTGGGAGTTTCTGTTCTCTAGGCATTTAGTTCCCAGCATCTATTGTGGTGGTTTTCAGTCTGGATCAGCATCCACCCACTGCATCCTGGCTGGTGTGGCTCAGTGATTGAGCATCGACCATATACATCAATCAGTTGTTTCCTGCACACCCACTACTTGGGATTGAGCCTGCAACTGGGGCATATGCCTTGACTGGGAATAGAACCAGAGACCTCTTGCTTCATGTGCATTGATTAAGGGAACAGAGAAAGACCTGAGGGATGTAAAGAAGACAGCCATGCTGATACCTGGGGAGAGCATTCCAGATAAAAGGAATAGTCAATGTAAAGGCCCTGAATTGGAAGCATGACCGTCATGTTTGAGGAACAGCAAGGAAGGCACTGGGGTCCTAGTGGAATGAAAGAGAGTAGAAGGGGATACAGATGGGAAGGTGAGTTGGGACCAGAACAGGGAAGGCCTTGTAGATCCCAGTAAGAACTTTGATAAGATGGGAAGGTTCTGAATGGTTTTGAATGGCATGAACTAACTTAATGTTTCAACAAGGTCATTCCAGATGCTGTGCTGCATAGATTGAAGAGGGTCAAGAGCTGAAGCCAAAAAAACCTGAGGAGGCTAATGTCATAATCCAGGTGAGAGATAAGAGTGACTTAGATCAGGATGGTATAGTACAGTTGGTAAGAAGTAGTCAAATTCAGGGTACATTTTGAAGGTTGCAGCCAAAAGTATTTGCTGGACCAGATGTGGCTTGTAAGAAAAAGAGGGTAGTGAAGGATGACTAGGCTTTTAGCCTGAGCAACTAGACAAATGAAGTTTCCATTAAGGTTGTTATTCTTTAGTTAATTAGTCAACTACTATATAACATGCAAATCAAAACCTTCTACTTACCACATACTAGCATCTCCACCTTTCCACATGCTATAAGAATAGTCAGGATTTTTGTAGGACATGATGCTTATCATCCCTAAGAGGCACCAGAAAAAGAACAGAGTGCTTCATTGACCTCCATATCTACTCAGAGTGCTTCACTAGCCCCTGGATATTAAAGTGGTAAATTTCCCTTGATATTGGGCAGTAAGCATATGCTCTGTGGCCAACATTGAACTTAGCAAAGGAAGATTACAAATTACCTGAATTGGGAATTATCAAGTAAAACATTCTGAGCTCATTCAAGAAGGGAGGAAGTGCTTTGGAATGCAGGTGTTTTGTCTGTCATCCATGCAATTTAGAAAGTTAAGCCAGAATGCAACAGCAAATAGTATTTATTCATATAGTAGAGTCTATCTTATGATTTTTTTGCTGAAATGTTTTTATAATTAAGCTTTTGTGTAATTCATAACAACATAAGTATTAGTTTAATTAAACTATTGGTTTAAAAAACACAAAATTTTTATGTACAATCTGTGAAATAGATAATTTACCTTCTTTTAATTTTCTCTTCAGGTATTGTTTTTCAATTAATGGATTTTGAAAAAAATTGTTCCAATGATCTCCTGTCTCCAGGTAGTGATAAACATAGAATACGGGGACAACACTCATCAATTCTGCTTCTGCATTTCCCTTGGGGAGATTGGTAAGCATATCAATGCCTTCCCGACTCAGAACTGCAGACATGACCTCACCCATAAGTAGTCCTGAAACACACACACAATTCAAAAGAGGCACAGTTAATTTCTATTAATTTCTGAGTAATAGTATATTTTAAATAGAGATAAGAGCAAGCATCCTTATTCTTTCCTTTTTATCTAGGCAGTTGAATTACTTCTCAGAACTGGAGATATAAAAAATAAAAGATTTGAGGGGGGATAATAGAAGAATATCATGTAAGGAAAAATATCCTGTAAGTAAATTACATCTAGAAAATTTTTACTTTAGAAAATTAACTTTCATTTGTAATGCTAACAGCAAGACACCCATGAAAAACACACATGGTGTCAAAACAAGCCAAAGGAAAATCGTTTGGGCAAAAAATGAAAAAGGATACCAAGTCAAATTTGTAGAAAAGATTCCTTTATTAACTTTTGGTCGAATATATGTTTGTATACTTTCAGAAAACAACTCCAAGACCATGTGGATTCTTGCAACAGAGAGGAATTGACAGGACTGCTCCAGCCATGAAGACAGAAGAGAAACAGTCCAGAGATGGAAGATCCTGACGACGCCTTGCCATACTAGCAGTCAGCAGCTGTGCATTGCTTCAGGTTGCCCAGGACCAAACCAGAGAGGGTCGGACCTGCATTACCACCATTTGTCCACCATCCAGTACTGAAATATCATTGCTGACATGTACACATAAGGAACTGTTTGACATTGAAATAGGGACTCAAAAGAACTGTTGGCCCAGAAAAAAACTCACTACAGACTGATTCATTTGCCTCTCAGCATAACCATTATTGCTTGTCTCATTTTCGGTTCTTATAAGTGTATTTCTAGTGTCACATGATCTCACTCATCTGGGGGAAATAATGAACAACATAAACTGATGAACAGAAACAGACCCGGAGACAGGGAAGCATTGATCAGACTGTCAAACCTCAGAGGGAAGGTAGGGGAGGGCGGGGGTTAGGGGGAGAGATCAACCAAAGGACTTGTATGCATGCATATAAGCCTAAACCAGTGGTCACGGACAATAGGGGGGTGGGGGCATGTGTGGGGAGGGGTTTGGGATGGGAATGGGGGGATGAGAACAAATATGTGATACTTTAATCAATAAAGAAATTTAAAAAAATAATAAAAGATTTGGTTAGGAAGATAGATTTTTCTAAAAGCACATCAAAAGTAGGCTTATAATACCACTGTTAGAGTCCAGCCAGCATGGATCAGTGGTTGAGTGTTGACCTATGAACCAGGAGATCATGGTTTGACTCTTGGTCAGAGCACATGCCCAGGTTGCGGGCTCCATCCCCAGTCTGGGGTGTGCAGGAGTCAGCTGATCAATGATTCTCTCTCATCATTGATGTTTCTCTTTCTCTCTCCCTCTTCCTTCCTCTCTGAAATCAACAAAAATATATTTTAAAAAATACCACTGTTACATGGTGGTAAAATGGTGTAATACAGTGGGCAAATTACTTCACAGAGTACATGGCAAATTAATTGCCATTCAATCTAATAACATTAGACATTGTAAACCTTATTAATCAGTTGCTTCCCCAAAGCAAAGCAAAGAATCTGAATTGTGAATGCTCTGTGAGTGCTGTGAGGGTCCGTCCACAACTCACTATGCAATCCTGGGCAAACCATTTTCTTATACACACAACAAGGTAGCACATGATTTAAAAAGGTAGTTGCCAGTACTAACATTCAGTGATTCCAAGATCTTATCTGAGATAAAGTGTAATCAGGGCCTTCTATTACTTTGATGATGTGTCATTGAATTGTAAAGGCTGGAAACCAGCAAAGCCACCACTTCTGCAAATGCAAAAGAACCCCCTGGGATTGGTACCTGAGCAGAGCAGTGCTGCAGTTTGGGGGCCATTTGCAGTTCATAAGGCATTCTCTGGAGCAGGACTAGCCACTAAGCTCATGGAAAGTTCTTAAGTGTAGAAGCAGCTTCATCTGCATTGTAGGGAAGTCTTTGGGCCAATGACAGCCCCCAATCTCCATCATGGAGAATAAGTCTCCATTGAAATTAGGCCAGTGGAAGAAGATAGTTGGAAAAGTGGTCAGGGATTTGAAGGAGGGGATAATTGTAGGGTGAATTTGTATATACTACTGAGTAGAGAAGAGGAGAAATAGAATAATCATGACGATATTTGAATTTTGTTTGAAGCATAAAGTGAAATGATAAATAAAAATGGCACTTGTTAATTTACCTTTTACACTTATAATCCTCTTGACTTTTGTTTTGGGAACCAAATCTAATGGTACCCTGTATGGGAACTCCTTTTGTCTGCTAATGACACCTGAAATAAATTTTAAAAAAGTTATTAGATTTACACAGAGTTCTTGAGGGAAGACTAATAGAACATTATTTACAATATAGCTAACTTCAAGGAACTAAAAAAAAAAAACAAAACTCTTTAATAATAACAATATAAAAATTTTATAAGGGAGTTAAAAATAAAGATTTTTATCAAACCCTAGGCTTATGTAATCTATTTAAATAAAAGATTAAGTTTGACTGTAAGCTTTCTGATTATTATAAAATTGTAAACAAATAGGTTATATAAATCTTATTCACCAGTAAAAGTGAGGTAGTCATTTTGTCCAAAGAGAAAATTGTTCTTGGAACTGAAATCTAAAAATAACATATAATTCCTTAGTCAAGGAAATGTGAAGATTAGCTCCATTTAGGAAACAGGCCCTAAAATTCCTTCCGCCATCTCTTCTCAGTCTTACTTAGATACTTGTTCTTTATACATTATAAAAGTTTTAGCACAACAGTACCAGAGCATTTTTCTACTATAATAACTCATTTATTTCATAAGGAGGATAATATTTACCATTTTACTGATAGAATAGCAAGGGCTCTGCTAAGCTCTTTAAATGCAGTTACATTAGATCCTCACAACATTCCTATATGCTAGGTCTATTATTATTTTTATTTTATAGATGAGGAAACTGAGGCTTAGAAAGTAAATTGTTGAAGGTCACACAGCTACTATAGATGGACCTGTGATCTGAACTTCAGAAGTTATACTGCAGAGTCCACAGTAGTCACCACATATACTCCCATTGTCCTTCTAAGAAAGCTCTGTGAGGGCAGGAACCATCTCTTATTGAATGCTGTAGTCTCAGCATTTAATACAGTCCCTGGCACATGGTAGATGCTTTAAAAAATAGTGACATTTTGCAATTTAATGGACAAGTCACATGGCTTTGCAGAAGAGACAGGAACATTTCTCAGGTAACTTCTTTCTTCATTAATCTTTGATAAATGCTGAGGATATAATCTATATATATAAAATCCTAAGCAACCATTATGACTGAACGACCAGAACAACCAGCCAACCAGTTGCTATGACATGCACTGACCACCAAGGGGCAGACACTCAATGCATGAGCTGCCCTCTGGTGGTCAGTGTGCTCCCACAGTCAACCTCCCACAGCCAGCTGGAGAGGTCGCCTGGCCTGGCAACTGTCACCTCCTCTCCTGAAGGCAACGGGCTGGGATAGGGAACCAGGGGTGGGTGGTGGTGGATGCGACCCCTTTCCCAGAGGGGCCGAAGGTTGGCTCCCTCCTTGGGGCTGGCAGCCAACCTCCCATGTCCTGTCCCTCGCCCCGGCCAGCAGGTTCTGATTGGCCCACCGCCTGCCCACCATGGTGGTGGCAAGGGAAGGAGGAGGGGGGATAAGGGGGAACCACGTAGTGGCGGGGTGCCAGCATTGGCGTCCAGTGTCCGTTTCTTCCGCACCTGGCCCGATGACCGATGCCTCCTCTCCCAACTCCGCCAGGGCCTTCAGGGCCCCAGGCTGGGATGGGGAACCAGGGGTGGGTGGCAGACGCAGACCCTTTCCCAGGAAGGCCAAGGGCCAGCTCCCTCCTTCGGGCCAGTGGCCAACCTCCTGCACCCTGTTCCTACCCCTGGCTGGCAGACCCCGATGGGCCTGGGCCCTGATCACCGGCCAGGCCTAGGGATCCCACCTGTACATGAATTCATGCACTGGGACTCTATATTAAAATGAAACTTGGTGGATACAATTAAGAGGTTTGCAGTGTCATTGAAAGAGCATGGAGTCCAGAAAGAACTTACTCTATATGTGACTATGGGCAAGACACTTAGTCTTTCTATGCCTTGTTTTACTTGTCAGTTACGTAACGGTAATAATATTTTCCTCAAAGGGGTTTTGTGAGGGTAAAAATAATATAAACAAAGAATCTGGCAAACAGTTCATGCATTATATATGGTACTTAATGACAATAGGTTTTTTAAAATTATCTTAATTTGATCCATTTTTCCCATCGATACCTGTTCTTGACTATTTCAATTCTCATTATCAACTCTCCTATGAGATGGAAAAGTACAGAAGAGAAAGCTAACACAAAGACAAGTCCATTTTACTTCTTGCCAGACATAAAGACATCCAATATAAAGGTAGATGCCAGACAGATTAAAACATTTAAAAGTTAAATCTGTGAAACTAATAAAATATACAGCAATATCTTTATTAACTAAGGGTGTGGAAAGGCTTCTTAACAACCCCCTGCCCCCCAAATTATTCAGCATTAAAAATTCCTGTTCAAAACATACAATGGTTCATTATTGCACTAAGAAGTATATCAGAGATAAAATCTATGAAAAATATACAAGAAAACCCAAATTAAAAAAAGAAAAAACGTGTGAAAGGCAGGAATAAGTAATTTATAGATGGGAAGCCCAAATGGCCAATACCTATATCAAGAAATGTCTAAAATCAATAGAAGAATCCAAATTAAAACAATAATGAGATATCACTTTCTACCCCTCAAAAGTGGCACATTTTAGTGAGGCAAATAATACCAAATGTTGCTGAGGATGTGGAGATATGAAAACCCTTATACAGTGCTGGTGGGAGTATAAATAGCACAACCATTATGAAGAGCAATATGACAGAAGTATATGACATTCAGTATATGTATGCTCTTTGACCCAGCAGTCCCAATCCTGGGTGCATAGTCCAGATAAATGCACACAGAAATTCACAAAGGGAGATTCATAGGCTGTCCACTGCAGCATTGTTTATGGTAGTAGGGAATCCATCAATAAGGGATGGCTAAGTAAAACTGTGGTGGACTATACTTTGAAATAACATGTATGAAGCACTGAATTAAAGGTATATATTGCATTAAAGATATTTCTTTAAAACAGAGTATTAAGAAATAGAGCAGGATCTATAGCATAGTACCTTATATATGTTAGAACCAACATTATGTCCCTACTCAAAGACATATATCAAGCAATCATTTTAAGTGGGAGCATTTGGAGGAAGGAAAAATGGGAGTGGGGGTCAAGAGTGAAAGGAGGAAATAAAAGATGAGAGGGGTCTGCCCAGACCAATGATAAATAGTGTGCTAGGAAGTGGGGTGGGGGTCACATCTGAATATGAAAATAGTAAGGGGAAAGGGTTTGTCAAGGAGAGAAAGTAGAACTGACAATTAGGGCTAGTCTTTTTTTTTTTTCTTGCTGTTTCTAATAAATCTTTATTGTTCAGATTATTACAATTGTTCCTCTTTCCCCCCCCCCCCATAGCTCCCCTACACCCAGTTCCCACCCCACACTCTGCCCTTACCACCCCCCTCGCCCCAACTGTCCTCATTCATAGGTGTACGATTTTTGTCCAGTCTCTTCCTGCACCCCCACACCCCTTTCCCCCTGAGAACTGTCAGTCCACTCCTTTCTATGCCCCTGATTCTATTATATTCACCAGTTTATTCTGTTCATCAGGTTTTTTATTCACTTGATTTTTAGATTCACTTGTTGATAGATATGTATTTGTTGTTCATAATTTTTATCTTTACCTTTTTCTTCTTCTTCCTCTTCTTAAAGAATACCTTTCAGCATTGCATATAATACTGGTTTGGTGGTGATGAACTCCTTTAGCTTTTTCTTGTCTGTGAAGCTCTTTATCTGACCTTCAATTCTGAATGATAGCTTTGCTGGGTAGAATAATCTTGGTTGTAGGTTCTTGCTATTCATCACTTTGAATATTTCTTGCCACTCCCATCTGGCCTGCATAGTTTCTGTTAAGAAATCAGCGGACAGTTGTGTGGGTGCTCCCTTGTAGGTAACTAACTGTTTTTCTCTTGCTGCTTTTAATATTCTCTCTTTGTCTTTTGCTCTTGGCATTTTAATTATGATGTGTCTTGGTGTGGTCCTCTTTGGATTCCTTTTGTTTGGGGTTCTCTGCACTTCCTGGACTTGTAAGACTATTTCTTTCACCAGGTGTGGGAAGCTTTCCGTCATTATTTCTTCAAATAGGTTTTCAGTATCTTGCTCTCTCTCTTCTTCTGGCACCCCCATAATTCGGATGTTGGTACACTTGAAGTTGTCCCAGAGGCTCCTTACACTATCTTCATATTTTTGGATTCTTTTTTCTTTTCCAGTTGGGTGTTTTTTGCTTCTTTGTATTTCAAATCTTTGACTTGATTCTTGTGGTCCTCTAGTCTGCTGTTAGGTCTCTGTATAATATTTTTTATTTCAGTCAGTGTATGTTTAATTTCTAGTTGGTCCTTTTTCATATCCTCGAGGGTCTTGCTAAATTTATTGGCCTTTTCTAGAAAATTATTGAAAAACCTTATAACCGTGGTTTTGAACTCTATATTCAATTGTTTGCTTTCCTTCATTTCTGTCATTTGTGACCTGTTTCTTTGTCTCCGCATTTTGGTTGCTTCCCTGAGTTGATAGAGTAGCTTTGTGTGGTAGTTGTCCTATAGGGCCCAATGGCTCAGCCTCCCCAGTTACCTGAGGTGGACACTCTTGGTGCACCCCTTTGTGGACTGTGTGCACAGTCTTGTTGTAGTTAAGCTTTGATTGTTGTTGGTATCACTGGGAGGAATTGACCTCCAGGCCAATTGGCTGTGAGGATCAGCTGTGTCTAGGCTGGGAGAACTTCTGTGCTGGAGACACCCTTATGAGACAAGACTTGCAAAATTGCAAAAGCCTCTGGCTCTGCTGGGATGGGGCGGAGTCTCAGGGTGGAGCAGACAGCCTTGGCTTCCCGTCAGTCCTGCCTTATGAGGCCCCTGGGTCTCAGTGTCCCTTGGAAATCGCTGCAAGCACCTCTGAGAGAAAGCGCCTCAAGTTTCACCTGCTGCCAGACAGTCCAGTTTCTCCCTGAATGAGTCTAGGTTCCCAGCGTCTTGCCCGGAACTGGAATTCAGCACAGTCGGAGCTTCTGTCTCCCTCCCGCTTGAGGAAGCCAGCTACACACTCAGCAGTCATTCCTCTCTGTGCGTGCACGCTTCTGAACCTCTGCCTCCTGTAGCTCCCCTGAGTCTCAGTGTGCTTTTCTCTTTTCCTGACAGTCCAGATTCCCCCTGAATGAGTCTGGGTTCCCAGAATCTCACCAGGGACTGGAGTTCAGCGCATTTGGGAGTTTCCGTCTCCCTCCCACTTGAGAAAGCCAGCTGTGCACTCAGCCGCCAGTCCACTCTGTGCATCTCTGTAACTCAGCCTTTTACAGCTCCTCTGACTCTCAATGTGCTTTTCTCTTTCCTTCTAGTTGTAGAATTTCCACTTAGCCAGCTTTCCTGTGGTTCTGGATGGTGTCCGTTTTGTCTTTTAGTTGTAGTTTTGAAACTGTTGTGCGAGGCAGCAGTTTAGGTGTTTACCTATGCCGCCATCTTGGTTTCTCTAAGTCTGTCTCTTTTTGTTTAAAAGATTTAACTGAGCATATTATAAATTTCATAAAGGGATAATATATTTAGACCTTGACTAAGTCCTCAAATGTTTGCAAAATTCTAACGTTGAGAAGATTCAGAAGATCTCAGTGAAGGAAAAAGGGATGCAGGAACAAGGAGGAATGGTTTGTAAAGTGATTAATTAGCATTGTGTTATCAAATAATCATGTTAAGTATGTGAATGATGTTTTAAAAAATATTTTTATTGATTTTAGAGAGGAAAGCAGAGCAAAAGATAACATGTAAAATACAAAATTATTTTACTTACCATAAATACCCTTTGGGTCCAGAGTAATACCAGCATAACTTTCCTTTTTGACACCTTCTGGCTAAAATAATGACAGAAAACATTCAGTTAAGAACGTAATTAAATCTATATGATCTCAATTCTTAGGTCAATTTGACCACTTTTCCAATTTAAAAAATCCTTTTTTGCAAATGGGGATGTAATGCAAAGCATGTTTAAATACTTAAACACAAAAATTCAAGAATAAGATTTTTCTGGCTATTTACATAATAATCAGAGCAAACACTTAATAGAAGTTATTATAAGCCAGGCAATTGACCTAAGTGCTTTGTATGTATTAGTTTATTCTACCTCAAAAATACTCTATGAAGTAGGTGCTATTATTACTGCCATTTGACAGATGAGGAAACTGACACACAGAGCGATCACAAAACTTATCCAATGGCACAATGCTAGGAAGTGATGGAGGCAGGATTCAAACAGGGGCAGCCTGGCTCCAAAGCCTGCATGTGGAACCACCATGTAAGGATGAATAGAACAAGCCTTGCACAAAATAAGTTAATGTATGTTTACTGAAGTGAATTTCATGGATGAAGTCAAAACTCAGAGAATGAAGACTGTGAACCTTGAGAAAGAGAAACCTACTAAGGTCTTCCGGTGGCTAGTTGGGCTCAAATTAAAAAACAAAAACAGAGCCTAGCAGCCATTTGTATTCTGGAGCCTCTCACACAAACTGCCTGCCTCTGCACTGAACTGCCTGCCTCTGCACTGAACTGCCTGCCTGCACTGTGTTCTGCCATCTGAGCCAGCCCTTATAAAGGAGTTCCTGGAATCCTACAATAGGACTGAAGCTTTTCCTATCCAATCGGAGCTCAACAGCTCCAACCAACCAGAGTGGCTCTATTCTGAACAATCAAGACAGTGCCTTTTGGACCGATCACACTACAAAGATTTGGAATCCTCATTTGCATGAGGACAGACCAATTAGGGAGCAGAGGTGGAAACTTCTGTCTATATAAGCCAGTGTCCCTTTCGGCTCTGAGAGCACAGTTTCTGTTTCCACAGAAGACTGAAGACTGCATTTCCCTGGCTCAGCTGAAACACAGAAGATGTCTTTGGGAGCAGGGTGGAGTAGACCAGTGCAGGCCAGAGCAGCCTGGCATAGAACGGAGCAGACCAAATCACAGCAGAGCAAGCCAGATCACACAGCACAAAGCAAAACCAAGAAGAAGCAGAGCAGAGCAGACCACTGAGGAACAGACTAGCCAGTGGAGGGGCCTGGCTCCAGGGCCACTTGGCCCTGGGGCTGCTCATAGCCATACTATATCGCAATAGAGCTGTTTTACACTGAATAAAGTTTTCTTCTTGCACCCCAAATTGGGGATTCCTATTGCAGTTTAAGTGGTGCCAATGACCATAGATTGACAAAACCTAGGAAGACACAGTTCTGTCATTAACTAGCCATGTGACCCTGGGCAAGAATTTTAATAAGATAAAATGAAGATACTCACCAGACTCGATGGGTAAATCATACTTAATAAATGATTGTTTTTTTTACCTGTTTATTTACTTATTTATATAATGGACTGTAAATTATAAACTATGCATGCATTAGTTTATTTAAACTAAAAAATATTCCATCAAATACTAAGGCACATATTATTTATACCTTTAGTGGCTAGTATAATATCTGGCACATAGATTTCAAGAACACACTTTCTAAATGTGTTGGGGAGGGGGATGCCTGGAAGGCTATATACCAAATTATTAAAATTGGATAGCTCTGGGTATGGGGATTAATTTTCTTTATGTCTTTTTTTTCAATATTCTATTTTTCTACAATAAGCATGTTTTATTTAATTTAAATTTTTAAGTAATAATTTCAAAGTTAAGAAAAGTTACAAGAATAGTACAAAAAAGATCCAAGATAACTCCCACCCAGATTCCCCAAATGTAAACATTTTGTTACATGTACATTCTAATTTTCTGTGTACCTACTGAATTACTAAGCATAAGTTGCTGATAACTTTTTTTTTTCCGGAAAGAAAAACGTGATTTTTAAAAGAATCAGGAAAAACATGTTTCTTACCACTACTCGTAATGTTTTTACTAAGATTTCTTTTCCCAGTGAAGTCTCCAGTGAAAAGTTGATCTTGTGGAGGCCAATTTCCAGAGGTAGCACAGTAAAGGTCACCAAATGACTAGAGGAGCCCTCTATTCTCTGCTGCAGACACTTGGAGGTCTTTCTTCCCTGATGGCTGACTGGGTTTTCTGATGAACAGATTCCCTCCACAGCAGACATTGTAACACAGAACTGAAATATCACCAATGAACAATTATATCAAAACACTTTATAAGGAAAGTATGCCCTTTGTTCATCTGGACACAATTCTTCCCTGATACTTTTATAGTGTTAACTAATTCCTTAGATTCTAAGGCACAGGAGAAAGCTCACTTTTGAGTTTTTAAAACATACAAGTTGCTGTAGACCTTAGCAATGTGAAGGGATATCTAGAAAACTCAACACTGCTCAGAAATATCTTACTTTCCTTACACTGTTACCTACTAAGAAGTCAGGGGCAAAGCTACTGAAGTTCTTTGTGCATTGGTACACTGTCTCTTTGTATTGTAGACGGTGGGAAACTCAGGCTCAGGCATTCTGTGTTACTCATTTTTCTGTCTTTTAGCTCAGTCTTATATGCTAGAAATGGTTTTATGAAAGAATTAAAACTGTCATCTCTTGGCATTCAAGGTCCTGCCCAATAAGTCCCCAAATTAATTTTCCAATCTTACCTTTTAACTTCCCACTTATACCTAATTTTACAATAAGACTCTGACTCCAGAAAGACCTAGGTTCAAATCTTGGCTATTCCTTTTACTGCATAATGAGAGCAGGTTGTAAGACCTCTTTCATTCTCCCTGCCCCCATATTTATAGTAGGGATAATAGTAGATACTAACTGACTCAAATAGTGAATACTTTTCATCTTCCTTCCAAAATCAAGTGAACTGACAGAATTGAAAACTATACCCAAAAGAATCCATAATAACCAGAATAAATTAAGCAGGAAAACAAGAAAGAATGCCAATATTCAACTAATTTTGAGGAATTTCTCAAAAATAAAAAGTTCCTTCTTGCTCTTCAGAAACACCAACTACCAAGGTGTTTGGGGCAGTAATTAGAGAAACCTATTGGGTCATATTGGTTTATATTGTTGAACTGAGTTTTTATTTGTTTGTGTCTGTGATAATTCCATTAACAGAATTCTCAGAAAGCTAGACAATTTTTATTTATTTATTTGCACATCTCATAAATACATACTTACCCCTATCCCAGACAACCTATAGTTGTAAACAGTTCCTTTCAATTGGATCTGTTCCCCTCGTACAACAGAATATGGTATATTCATTTCCAGGAATACATCTTTGAATACCTTTGCCTTGACAGTATCAGAAACACATATACCTTCAGCACAAAGTAAAAGCAAAGTAGAAGCATATTAGGAAATTCCTATAATATTTTGTTAGTACTAAAATGTCTCACATTTGCTTTGCTTCAAGAAAAAAAATTAGATCATGGTTTTTCATTATTGTCACCCATGTTCTTACATTTTCTATTTTTTGATCTCTATCTCAATACTTATTGGTATTAACAGAAAACTTTATTTGTCTAACAAATATTGAATCTATTTAAGGCATAAAATTTTCAACTAAAGCACCAAATCTCTTTTTATTTTATTTATTTTATTTTTACTTATTTATTTTTTATTGTTTAAAGTATTACATTTATTAGTACATATACCTCCTTTTTTCCCCCATTGACATTCCCCCAGCCTCCCCTACTCCCTGTCACATGTCCTCATCCCACCCACCCCCCCGCCATTGTCAAGTATCATTTTAGATATTTATCATTGGCTCCATTTAATGGGTGTAAAATTTTTATTATGGAAACCAATATTTTATAAAAACAAAAAATAGCAAATAAACAAAATCAATCCTGAAATTATTTATAAAGTATCTGAGAAAAATGAAAGAAAATAGGGGCTTGACATCAGTATTTAAAGAAATGGCTTATAGAAGAGCAAAAGAGGAAATAGATATGGTAAAAAATGTGAGCATATCTAAGCCTTTTTGTAATACATTTAAAAGAATATTATTTAAAATGTCACCACTAAGTCCTGGGTAAACTAAATAGATAATAACACAAATACTATATTTTTTCAATGATGGCAAAAACACAGAGTTCTACAAAGCATCAAAATACATTTTGATAACCAAATCACTACTTAAAAGAGTATGTAACTTAAGCTTTCTTACCACTATCTGAAATGCCAACACCTTGAATTTCCCAGGTAGTTAGAGAATCAGGTAGCACAAACTGCAACTCCTTTCTGAAAGTGAAAAAGTTAATGTTCCAACACAGTGAAACATCAATAAACCCAACTGGACAGCATTCATTAACAGATTTTTTTCTTCATACTACTTTAGAAAAACAAATTAAAGTAAAACAAAAATCACATCAGTTATTACGGAAAATCAAGCAAGAAAAATATATTCTGTAAGTCTACTTCTTGATTTTTCTTGTGCTATTTTTTTTTTAATCCTCACTAGAGGATATTTTCCCATTGATTTTTAGAGTTGAAGAGAGAGGGAAAGACAGAGAGAAATATCAATGTGAGAGAAACACATCGATTGGCTGCCTCTTGCACTCGCCCGGACCAGGGCCCGGGGCAGGGAGGAGCCTGCAACTGAGGTATATGCCCTTGATTGGAATCAAACCCAGGACCCTTCAGTCTGCAGGCTACCACTCTATCCACTGAGCCAAACTGGCTAGGGCAATCTACTTGTTTTATGTTTTGAGATTTTTCACTTGATTGATGAGAATTCAAATTCAGAAGGATCCCTTTGAAACATTGCAAATTCAAAACACACACAAAGGAAAAATTATGTTCATTATGTAGTATGTTCTAAAATAGGGAAGCAAAGTAATACATCTTAACAGTGCTCATAAAGTTGACATAACTAAAAATTTCTGATTAAGTTTATATATTTATTTATTTCATTCAACAGAGCTACTGTCCACCAATTTTGTGTCAGGCATAGTGCTAAGTGCTGAATATACAGCTCGTAAAAGATGTAGTTCTCTCCAGCAGTTTACAGTCTAGTGGGAAAAAAAGTTCAGTAAATAAATTCCAATATACTATAATAACTGTATAATAAAGTATTAAAAATTCAGAGGTAATTTGCATTTATTCAACACAGTTTAGTTCCTCTACAAGCCAGACAGACTAGGTATAAAACAGTAATCTGAATTTAATCCTTGCTCTGGAGGTAATTACATTTTAATGTGGAAGATGGGCAGGTAAATAGGCCATTTCACACTGTGATACATGCAACAGGGTTAATCAGGAGGAGAAATTTATCTAATCACTGGTAGGATAGGGAACAGTGATGGGGAGGCTTGCCAGAAGCAGTGCTAGCCAAAGGGCAATGTTCAGCTGGAATGACAACAGTGTGGAGGAAGAATTAGCGGGAACATGGATAGAGACAAAGAAAGCCATTAAAAAACTGATGCCAGTCTCAGGACTCAGTGCCTTGACTGCTCCTCAGTGCTTTGAGTACACAAGGAAGGGAGACAGTCAGGGACTCCGCATTATTCATTATTGTTTTCAGTGCCTGGTATTGAGGAGGCATTCCATAAAAATGTGTTGAATAAAGGAATTTAATGAGCAAAGACCCTTTCTTCTCATTAATCAATATTTGTTTTATATACAGATATTTCAGGATAAAAAAGGGCTTCTTTACAATATAAACACAACTGTGCTCAGTTAATGCTTACTGAAGTTAAATGAAATTAAATGGAATAGAGAACTCTTCTTACCCAAGAGTTAATTTTGACTTGGAATCAACTACTAGAGCAAAGCATACAGTTAAGAAAAAAAAAAAAAAGTGAAACAAAAAAAGAAAATTTGGCCAAATGTTAGTGTAGAGAGCAGCTATAGCATTTGGACAGGATCAAGACTTGGACTGACTTGTGGCAGAGCCACATACAAGTCCCAGCTTGGAGGGCAAAGCCCTCCCAGCACAATTATAGGCAAAAGGCTATGGTTGTAAGCTTGACCTTACAGTCTGACCCTGCAGTCCTAGGTAGCTAAGGGATGTGGGCTGCTGGGGGTGCAGCAAGTGCTGCCAAAACAAGGCTTCCTAGAGTTCAGAGAAGGGCAACAACAGGAAAGAAGCATATTTGAAATTCGCAAGAACATTGTAAACATCTTGCCCTTCTTTTGCTTTGTGTGATCTGACTATAAAATAAAGCTTCGGTTTACAGGCTGTGTCACTGTTTCCTCATCCAGGCACACTGATCCACCTGGTCCCAACTGTACTCTCTTATCTGTCTTCTTTAATCCTTTACCCCCCGCCCCCCCTTCTCAGGTTCACCCCTGACTGTGCTGGATGCAGTTCATGTTACTATCATCTTAACTCTTAAACTATTGGGAAATGGGCTATCTTCAGATTTTTGCCATAATATTTGCATTTTCTCACATTTTTCAGAGGAATGTCAAAGAAGTATGTATATAATACCTTTGTTAGTTAGGACAGGGGTCTCAAGGTCTGAGCCATTCTTACTAAGTGCTGTTCTTGCTAAATGTTAAAATGAAGCACAGTATTTTGCAGACCAACTGTAAACAGGATAACCCAACCTGTAGCCAACTGCAAAGAAGACATCAAGTAATTGACCAAATAGTATATGTAAGCAATGGCTAAACCTCCCTTCCGGAGACAAAGCTTTGGATATGAATTCCCTGTCCCCTTTACTAGCTGCAAGTAAATACAACTACCTTGCTTGAGCTGATTGAACAGGGAACACAAAGTGGGGATCAAAGTGGGGAATCTCTTGAGTTCTTTAATACCTTCTGGAGACACGATGAACTTCCCATAACCAGCTTTCTGGAAAATAGCTTCTTATTTCTGCTTTGGTTACTGGTGCCAGGGACCGTGTATCTGGGGGTCAGGGGAAGTATATTCAATTATAGAAAAACAACATTATTCTACTTAGAGCCAAATTTTAAATATGGACATTAATTTAGACATCCACTTTCTGAAAGATCAATGAAACATGTTGTTTAGTGATTTCAAATTAGAACTATTAGGAATTGTCCACTAATAGCATTGACAAAACAAAGCATAAAATATCTTTAATTATCTATATACACTGAGTGGCCAGATTATTATGATCTCTGAATGCATAACAATCTGGCCACTCAGTGTATATCCTATATAATAAAAGGCTAATATGCAAATTGTCCCCTTGACCAGGAGTTTGACCAGCAGGCAGGCTGGACAACCGCCCATGTCCCCTCCCCCTGGCTAGACTGGCTGGACCCCACCCATGCACGAATTCATGCACCGGGCCTCCAATATATATACATACATACATACATACATACATACATTCACTGAGTAGCCAGATTATTATGCATTCAGAGATCATAATAATCTGGCCACACAGTGTATATAAAAGCCTAATATGCAAAGTGTCCCCTTGGGAGTTCAATCACTCGCTATGACATGCGCTGACCACCAGGGGAAGGCGCAGAACGAAGAAAGGCCCAGGTCAGCAGCTGGAAGCTGCTAGGGACCCTACCCATGCATGAATTTCATGCACTGGGCCTCTAGTTTGTTTTATAAATTGCTAAATGTTTAGTGTTCCTGAGATTATACAAGATACTAATCAGTCTATAAAGTTATTTGCATTTTTATAATTGCAACAATTCTGTTTATGTGATTCTCTGCCTTAGCTTAGAAATTTATTTATAAATTCTCTTTAGTCAAAATGAACATAACTTCTGTTCCTGTCCAAGATGAACTAACAGGGACTGGGGTTATCCCACTGTCTTTAAAAAGAAAAAAAAGAAGAATACCAGACACCATATAAAACAGTTTTTAGACACCAGAGCTTAAGTGACCCAGGACTGTGATCCCTGAGAGAAGGGAGAAGATTAGGTAAAGTCTAAAGTTGTCCAGGTTTCCTGTCTGGAGATAGTTTACAGGCTACAGGGCAGGGAGAGGAACCCTTGCAGAACCTTGTAGAGTTGCAGCAACAGACATGGGAGTTTTAGGATGTCATCAAATGGATGATGTTTAAGATATACTATTAAGCAAAAACAATCCTATATAATAAAAGCCTAATATGCTAAGTGTCCAGTCGTCCATTCAACCAATCAAAGTGTAATATGCTAATGATATGCTAAGGCTGCTCAACCGTTCACTATGACATGCACTGACCACCAGGGGACAGACAGTTGACAGGTCATCAGTCACTATGACGTGCACTGACCACCAGGGGGCAGACACTTGTGTAAGTACTTAAATTAATGTGTCTCTTTTTGTGTCATTAGAACTTAGATTAAAAGTAAGCATTAAAATAATTCATATAAAAATAGAAGAAATTATTATATATTAACCATGACCGGTAGGTGAGCTTGCTGCTGGGATCCGGCCCATTGGGACTGAGAGAGACGGACCAGACACACTCTAGAGCCCTTCTGGGTTCCCTCCCAGGCTGGGCAACCTCCTGCGTCCCTCTCCACCCCAATCATGCACTGGTGGGTCCCTCAGCCTGGCCTGCACCCTTTTGCAACCTCGGACCCCTCAGGGGATGTTGGAGAGCCGGTTCTGGCCCCATTCCACAGGCCAGGTTGAGGGGCTCCACTGGTGCATGAATTTGTGCACTGAGCCTCTAGTCAGATTATAAAATAAGTCTGGTCATTCTGCTTTTGTCTGTTTTGCTTTAACTATATGTAAATGAAACAAAGTCCTAAAAGTTCTGAAAATATATTAATGAGAGTTCTATAGAATCTGAAATTATATATTGTACTTGAAACGGAAATAAGATTTCAACTTTTATATAAGTACACTTAACCTTATGCTAGATTTAAAAATCTTTTGCTTATATTTGGTCATATAGGTATAAATGGAATTTTTAATGGTTGTAATATCACAGCACCATAGAATTTCAGAGCTCAAAGGCATGTTGGATATCATCTGGCCTAACCTCTCTTGCTTTAGAAATGAGGAGGCTGAGACTCTGAGAGGATAAACAATCATTCAGGTTTATAGAATGGGCCCTGGGTCTTGACTATGGACTAATGCAGTGGTCGGCAAACTGTGGCTCGCGCCGCTCTGTTGACTAATGAGTTTGCTGGCCACTGGACTAATGTACTCTCCTCCATACACTATACGTACCTCTTTGGATTCCCAAAAATGATTAACAGATTTTTTTTCCCTTAGGGGCATTTACAAGTTATTTTTTCTATTTTAATTTAAAATAGAACATGAAAATTGCCTTTCTTAGCAGCATAAAATTACACAAAATTCTTCATATTTGGGCAGAATTCTGACAGAAAACATCAAACTTACGTAGCCTTCCCAATTGCATTAATTTATGAGACTCTTCAGCACGGAACAGGTGTGCTATGGTACAACAATTCATAAAAGCTTGGATGCATCTTCGACCTAGCTTAATCCGGGTAGCTCGCTGTTCACAGCTTTCATCATCATTACGATAGGCTCCATCAAAACAACATTTCTTCACTTGCATATGTTGGTATTTAGCAGCTGAAATGGTAATAATACAGGTGTCCTTGATTACTCATAAAGTCATAACACCTCACGCTTAGAAGAGATCTGAAGAGATACTTGGTTTCTACTGCCATATGATCCCCTCCCCACAAGAGTCATGGTTAGTTGGCTGATCAGCCTCCCTTTGGAACTACTCCAGGAATGGGCATAATATGGTCTCACGAGGTAGGTAGTCAATTCTGATTCATATTAAATGGTTAAAGGGCTTCCTGCAACTAAGCTAAATACTAAATCTTGAAACTGGCACCTTGGGTTCAGCACCCTTTGACTATCTGAGAAGCACTCAAGTATTTAAAGACAGCAATCATCACTACACAAGTATTTCCTTCTTCAAGCTAAATATCCTTTTCTTCCCCCAAACACTTTTTGTGTGATATGGTTTGAGGACCTTCACCAGTGGCATCACTCTTCATTGTAAGTACTTAAATTAATGTGTCTCTTTTTGTGTCATTAGAACTTAGAATAAAAGTTAGCATTAAAATAATTCATATAAAAATGGAAGAAATTATTATATTTTAAGTATGATTATTAGTTGAACTCAGGCAACTGACTCCCAGTTCAATGTTTTTTCTATTATAACACTGCCAATTATCAAATTTCTAGTTAAACAATTGTTTTAAATAATTTATATTAGACTTATTTCCCAAAGAGTAATCCAAAATACTATTAACTGTTAAACATATTTAATAAAAAAAAATAGATTTCCAGATATACCCCCAAATTAATTACATTATGAATGTTTTCAGAATAAAATGAAAGAATATGATTTTAATTGTTAGATAAAGTTTGTAGAGAGGAAATATTTGTGATAAATAAAAGTTTATCTTTTAGAGATAGAAATAATACTTTATTTTCTTTAAAGTTATGGCAAATGAACTATTGGATGTATTTGGAATAATCTTTTTGATTATTAGATAAATTAGATGAATTAAATGATTAGTAGGTGAATTAGATGTCTGTACATATGTTTCTTTTTGCCCATTCTATCTGAGTTAGGAGACATTAGATAATGTTTAATGTTCTCCAGCTTTTGAATGATATGACCATAACCTTTTTACAATCACATGAAACTCTTAGAGTACCTTGTTCCTCTATTTTCTTTTGCAGCATTCTTCTTGGCCTGAGAATTTCTTCACAAGGTTTATCTGTTTTGTTTTTTAAATGATAAAGACAAAAAGAAGAAAGAAAAAAAGGAGATTAAAATCTCAAAAAAAGGAAATTCCATAAAATATGTAAATATTTAAACCATTCACATATCATTCATTCAAAATATTGAAAACATGCTTTCAACTAGGCATTGCATACTATACATCTTACTATGACTTGTTTTATCTTAGGAGAGCTCATGATTTAGTGTTTTATAGTTTGACTTGTTTGATCTGAGTTTGGTTTTGAATCTGGCAACCTTTTTTGATCCACTCATTACAGAGAAATAGCTAAGTATTTAGAGTGAACAAAGTTTTTGTTGGACATGTTATTTTTATTATTTGTTCTTTGTACTATATTATCCTATATACCATAATAAAAGGGTGATATGCAAGTCAACTGAACGGGGTGAAATGACTGGTCCCTATGACATGCACTGACAACACAGGAGCTGCTCCCTGGTGGTCAGTGCGCTCCCACAGGGGGAGCACTGCTCAGCCACAAGCTGGTGAGCACAATGGCCTGCCTCCGCAGGCAGTGCTAAGGATGTCTGACTGTGGCTTGGGCCCGCCCACCTGCGAAAGGGCACAGGCTGGGCTGAGGGACCCGCCCCCCCCACACACACACGAATGTTGTGCACTGGGCCTCTAGTTACAAATAATAGTATTAAATATACTTATGAACAATTTTAAAACCATAGAAAGAAGACAATTAAGATGTGGTCCTGCTTGGCTGGTGTTGCTCAGTGTTTGAGCATCAACCTATGAACCAGGAGGTCACGGTTTGATTCCTGGTCAGGGCACATGGCCAAATTGTGGGCTCAATCCCCAATGTGGGATGTGCAGGAGGCAGCTGATAAATGATTCTCTCTAATCATTTTTTTTTTTTAAATTCTCACCCAAGGATATTTTTCCATTGATTTTTAGAGAGAGGGAAAGACAGAGAGAGACATTGATTGGTTGCCCCCTGACCAAACCGACTAGTGTTCTCTCTCATCATTGATGTTTCCATCTCTCCCTCTCCCTTCCTCTTTAAAATCAATATATGTAAAGATGTGGTCCTTGCCCTTAGGAAGCTCCCAGTGCAGTGGCTGAGAAAAGTTGTATGATTCAGTATAAGAATGTGCAGGGATGCACTCCTATTGCATTACTTACAAATAGAGTTAGTCCCTACAATATTTTCTCTATTAAAGGAGGAGGGAATGATTAATTTTTTTGGGGAAAGAATCCTCATAGAGGAGATGATTCTTATACAAGCTTCTACAGGCTAATAAAAGGAAAAGCAGTTCTAAAAAAGTGTAAAAGCATAGTGCCATCCAAGAACTACACTTGGTTCTGTTAGCTTAAACAGGTAAGGTAAGGTAAGGTAAGGTAAGGTAAGGTAAGGTAAGGTAAGGTAAGGTAAGGTAAGGTAAGGTAAGGTAAAGCAGGATGAGAAATAGTTGGAGAGAGTTGAAGAGAAGATCATGGGAGGCTTTGAGTACTTCACTAAAAAAAAAAAAAGTGCACTTTATTTTAAAGGCTAATGAAATGTCATTCTAATATCAGTGTAGAGAATATTCTGGAGGACGAACAAAAATGAGACCTAGGAGGCAAATAGTCTATGTAAGTTTCAGTATCAATTTGAAGAAAAAACAAAATGTGCTGAGCCCTAGCCAGTTTGGCTCAGTGGATAGAGCGTCGGCCTGCGGACTGAAGGGTCTCAGGTTCGATTCCGATCAAGGGCATGTACCTTGGTTGCGGGCACATCCCCAGTAGCGGGTGTGCAGGAGGCAGCTGATCGATATTTCTAACTCTCTATCCCTCTCCCTTCCTCTCTGTAAAAAATAATAATAATAATAAAAAAGTGCTGAGAGTTTTACCATTTTCTTGGGTGTCATCTGCATTTGCATTGGTGAGGAAGGTGAGTCCAGCCAGGTGGAATACCTCTGCATTGTTGCGGCCACCACCTGCCCCACAGCCCAGGTCACTCTTCTCTAGAGCTTGAAATACCTGTCCAGACAGCCAAAATGTTGAGCCTATTCAGATATAGAAATCATTCCTCTAAAGAACTAAAGGTGTGAGTTGTTTCATGATTATAACAAACTTGTGAAATACTCATTTATCAAATGGCCAAAGTCCAAATTTCCCAAATTCATTCCTTTAGTTTGACCTTTTACATTTTTAAATATATACCTGTTCAAAATTAAACCAAGAACTAAGTCTTAAGCTTTGGTGAGGAGCTTTTTAGAAACTGATCCATGGTGTTTTGTACTTAGAATACATGCTGCAATTGATAGAGCAGGCAGTTAGACAGGCATGAGCAGAACATGAATGATAGGCCAGATATGGAATGTCAACAGGGCACAGAGTCTTAGGTGCCTAGCAATGAGCCAAACTGGGAAACAAATATTATAGGCTAGGACGTTACCCTCAGGGTGACCTTTCTTCCCCTAGACATAAATCATATAGTTTAGACTCCCTTAGAGGAGGAACAAGGGGTCAGGAGATAGTCTCATACGACTGCCATACAAGCCCTTGCATGACAACTCCCTTAAGCATTAAGTCCTCAGGACAATGAGGTTCTGACCTGCATCAAATAATCTTAGGAACAAGTCTCATGTCTGTTGACTACAGAGACAGAGTTTTGGTCAAAGTAGAGATAACATCTAGGCCTCAGTTGTGTTTCAGCTCTAGGAGGCCATACTTTTTTGAAGCACTGCACAGAGACACCCATGCACCGTAACCAAGGTTATGCACTACTTAACTTTTTCTAGGGACTTCTTGGCCTTCCTTTGGACTCCATATATAGCACTGTCCACTGCTGTTAAAGCCACCCAGGAATCTGAGTGAGTTGCCAAATTAAGAGATACTTGTTCACCTGGAGAATATGAATCTGTACTTGGAGACAGATAAACCTAAAACATCATTTGAAAAAGAAAAAAAAAGGTCATTTTTTGAGATAAAATTTCATAGGCTGCTGTTTATAGTCTCCTTTATTCAGAAAAAAATTCGATTGTGACATAATTTGTGGCTTACCTGAAGCTGGTTGCCACATTTTTCTTCAATATTTAACCAGATTGAGTCAGACACTAATTCTGCTGTCTGCTCTCCTGTGACGATGTAATAGACCAGGATACGGGCTGAAGGAACCATGTTCAGTGTCACTGGAGCATTTATACTTTGATAAGGGGAATCTGGAAGTTTCTCCCTTGTGCCAAAGTGAATGATTTTGCCCTTGGATAAAATCTAAAAATAAAGAGTGGCAACAATAACTACAAAAATAAAATCTTTGTTTCAGGATGGAACTTGGAGCTGGAATAGAAATTATGCTAAAGAAAAAGAAAGTTAAGTTGTATGAGCCTACTGTGTGTCACACAAACTTTCTTTTATATTTAATTTAACTCCTTTAATTGTTATAATAACCAATAGGATAGAAATATAATTTCCATTGTGCAAATGAATGGACTGAGGCTCAGGAATTAACAAAATGTCATACTGATTTTAGTTCAAAATCACATACTTAGGAAAACAGAGAACTAACAAATCTGTTTAAAATCACTAAAATCTCCTTTGTTTTACAGATTTAAAAAATAGACAAGTGGAGTACATCTTATTAAGGAATTAATTTTTAAAAGCAGAGGTTAGCTTCTAAGTTGGAAGTATGTTTTTTTTAAAAATTACAAATTACATGAAGCCAAAATATCCTAAAAGATCTCTTAAGTTGTCCTTAGCAGGTCTGCATATAGTAGACAGCAAGTTTTGGTTCCTAAATAGGTTCCCTACTTCTTCATCAGCCAATATGATCTTTGATCCTCATTTATTTTTTAATTTCTTTCTAAAATCTGTTAAAAAATCCATACTACCATCTGTTTGGCTTGCCCATTGGAATAATTCATTCCATTTCTTTGACAATTATCAAGAAGCCCTTAATATTTTTCATATATTCTTCCCCTAGATTTCATGGACAGGCATTACTGACCACCTCTGCTAACTGAAGTGATTTAATAAGGAATGTTATAGAGCTATAGAACTGGAGCAGGTATGATATGACTCAACACTTAAAAACAGGATTTGGGTTCTCCTTTTATGCCAGTGAAATGCATATATTTTAAATAGGTCTAGGTTTGTAATCTTTGGTCATGATCTAGAGCATAGGTAACATGAGAATTTAATTAGACTTTCTCTGAGGAGTAGCCAGCTGTCTTTGGTGAAAGGAGATCAGACAAGGAATTAGAGGTTCCCAGTTCAAATCAAAATCTTCCTTTTCCAATCTGAGTGACCATGGCAAGTCGTTTAACTTCTTTATCTCTCAGTTTCCTCATCAATGAAATGGTCATGAAAGTCATGCCCAATTTTAAAGGTTTTTTAAAAACTGGTTATCAAATTAGATGATGCTGTTGAAATGCTTTGTTAAAACACATTTTAGGGATCATTCTAATGTTTCTCTATGAGCAAAGGAAAATGTCCCAGGTGGGGGAATAAATAGATGCAATTTTATCATTATTTACTTACCAAGTAATTATAGTGAGTTATTTTGTCAATATATGGACTTTTTGGAGTAACAATAATATTCAGATTTTCTCCTACAAGCATAGGTTTATAAGTTCCAGTCCAGTCAATATAAAGGTAACTTTGGCTCAGAGATGAATATGTTATTGCTCTGTAATCTTTGCTGGCCTGATTTTCTTCTGGAAGATCTGAATCACTGGTCCTGACCTAAAAGGGAACATTTCAGAGACTTGTTGATAGTGATAAAATGTTTTATGTAAAATATACCTTTCAAATTTCGTTCTTTGCTTTCTAAATTTCACACCACCAAAATGCTGAAGAAAGGAATACCTCCACTACTCCCATGTTTATACTGCTGTGGTATTAAATAACTTTATAAAGACTATGGACAATAATTAGAATCATATGGACTTATGGGCTGTGGTGGGAAAGTCTGGTGAAGTGAAGAGAGAAAGATGCCTCGGGAACAAATATTAGTACCCTTCCTGAAATGTAATGGCAGGTTGGGGATTCCTCTTCTTATGTGTTGGGATGGCAGAAATTTGGGGTAGTGGTAGGAAGGTCACGAGGACTGGAGGATAGGAGTTGTGAATGGACATCACAGAGATTCTCTGGCCCAATTTCATTGTGAAGTAATAGCACAGAGTAGTGCTTATAAACACGGGGTGGGGCAGAAATGATGCCATATCCACCTTTGACAGCAAAAGGATTAGTAGTTCATGCTCTGGAGTGGTTTGCATCCCAGTGCTGCCATTTATTAACTCTGGATAAGTTATTAAAGAGAAGTTTGAATCCTCTGTTTCCTCAGCTGCAAAATGGCAATGATAATATTCTCTAACTCATAGAGCTGATTAAGTGGATATTAAAAGTGATCTTGTTTAGCAGTTCATAAGCACTCAGTAGATCACAGTGAATAGATGCATGCTGTAGTCATTAACATGATGAACTTATTCATTTTTTTTACCTGGAAGGGGGAACTTAGAAATTATTTGCTAAGAGAGACGACTATTAAGTGAGCTCTAAGTTGTAGTGCTTCATGCATTAGAAGAAAAGGGAGGCTCCCACATTCAACCCTTTTATGGCCCTGAAAAGAAATAATAATTGGAGGACTGACTTCCAACCACTGACTTCCACTGCTGTACCTATTTTGAAGCTTCTAGATTCTAATATAGTCTTACTAAAGTAAAAGAAAATACTTAATTCCCAAATTAAAAAGTGATAAATTTATCCTCCTCTAGTGCTATTTTTATTTATTTATTTTTGGGTGTAACATTGTGGAATTGTTCACTGGACTTAAGTATAAAATCTGCTGCATCAGTTCTGCACACTAGCCAAAGCATACACTCAAAAGTGGACATTGTCCTAGAAAATTTAACCGAATTCAGCTCACAGTAAACTCCAGCGCTGTCACTCCAGATGGGAGATTCACCACAAATGAAGCCACTCCATCACTGGAACCTGTTACACTTTTCTTTGACTCCAACTCCGCCATCTCTTGGTTGTTATTGAACGTTTGTGCACTCAGGGTCACTGGCACCCCTCCTATTAACTCATCAAGCGAATCCTTAACTTGTACCTATTTGTCGGAACATTCCAAATTCAATTCAACAGCTCAGCACTTGTTTTAAAGCATAGCAATTCTGAAATAATTTTTTTCTCCCCATTGAAAGTATACACTGAGTGGCCATATTATTATGATCTCTGAATGCCCCCACCTTAGGTTCTGCCTTCGCACTTAACCCAGATTTGGTTCTGATTGATCAGTTTCTATGCTAGTCAGAGGCAAAAGCTCCGCCTCCTAGGCAGCCACTAGCTCCTCACACTTCACCAGATTTGGTTCTGACTGGTCGGTTTCTATGCTAGTCAGTGTCTCTGGGCCTATCAATGGGCCTGATCAGAGAGGCGGGCTGATCAGCAGCCCCAGTGGAGGCCCAAGAGAAAGAGAGGCATGGCTGCTGGCCAGGCCTGGAGAGAAAAAGAGAGGAAAGTGCTGATCAACAGCTGCCACAGAGGCTATGGATCAGACCCTGCTTCTCTCTCCAGGCTTCTCTTCGGGCCTGATCTGCAGCCCCCTCAGCAGTTTAATGCAATGCCTAACATCCTATCTAATAAAGAGGGCATATGCTAATTGACTCTCATGCCATCGCAAAGATGGCAGTGCCCACAGCCAATAAGGAGGGAATATACTAATTGACTTCCCTACCCTCAAAGATGGTGGTGCCCACAGCCAATAAGAAGGGAATATGGTAACTGACTGCCCCACCCTCAAAGATGGCAGCACCCACAGCGAGTAAGGAGAGAATAAGCTAATTTACTGTCACACCCTTAAAGATGGCGGCACCCAGTCCCTTCAGCCCCACCAGGGTGGCAGGCATGCAGCAAGGCCAGGCCCATCCTTGCCACGCACCTGCCTCTGGTGTCCCCCAGTCCCCTCAGCCCTCCAGCCGCCCAGGTCCAGCCTGAGGCACAGGCAAGCCTTGGATGGTTGCTGCCCAGCCGCCTAGGGCCACCAGAGGCTCAGGTAACCAGGGCCAACCGAAGCTTGTGCTGCCAGCAGTGGCAGCAGCAGAGGTGTGATGGGGCATCACCTTCCCCTGATCGCCGAGTCGCCTCCCACCTCTGAGGGCTCCCAGACTGTGAGAGGGGGCAGGCCGGGCTGAGGGAACCCCCTTCAGTGCATGAATTTTCATGCATTGGGCCTCTAGTATTAAGTAATGACACTTGCCCTAAGGCTGAAACTGTCCTGCAGTTTCCCACTCCTGTTCACATCACAGGAGGGGCAACTTTTACACAGTGAGTTCCCTCCATGATTTGCCTCTCTAGGGTTCTTCCTCTATTTGCTACACCCTTGTTTTCTGTAAACCGAAAAAGACAATTATATTCAGCAGTTTATCTCCCTGCCCCCCACCTACCTTGATAGAATATGGAATTCCAGGCTTCAAGAAAAGAGGAGTAGCAACCAAATTCAGTTTGTAGGGAGAGAGGACGTATTTGATGGCAGAAAATTCTGCCTCTTCAGAAAATCCACCTGAAGAAATGACAAGGATCATATTGACCTTTTTAGAATATTATCTACACAGGGATCTATTTTATGTTGCTATGTCGCTATGATTCCACAGACTCCATTCTGGCACTCATTCATTTATCAATTGTAAGTAGAACATAGGTCTTGGTTCAGAGGGCAGTGCAGAGAAGAGTTTAAACCTCAGGCATTTCCAAAGCCTATGTACAAGGCTTGTATGTAAATATCCCCCATGCAGAATTAGAGCTATAGAGCTGGGCTGAGGAAGAATGCAAAGAAAAGACACTAATTTTCGTCAGTGGTCTGAGTTTCAGTTGATTTATGTAAAAAGGATTAAGGAGTGAAGGAAAGGATAGGTCAGAGATTGAGCTTTACAGGGGGGTTACCATTAGAGTGGAGAAATATGGAGAGAAATGTAGAGGAAGTCAGAAAAGAGTGCTTGAGGTAGAGAGAATCAAAGAATGATATCTCCATCTTAAGGCTTTTAAAGAACATACCACCAAATAGTTTTTTTAAATTATAGTCTTATGGGGTTTTATTTATATATAATTTAATGCAATGCTTATTTAGGGAATGACTAACATATTAAATAATGACACTTGCCTTAAGGCTGAAGCTGGCCTGCAGTTTCCCATTGAGGGTCCACTGGCAAGAGCCCAATAGCATTACCCTCCAGCTAAACTATTAAAAATAACACACCAAGTTCTAGTGTCCCCAAACTCCTTCCCAATATTACACCCCTAATACTCCCTATACTTTGGCTAACTGGATAATCTGTTATTATCAAAGATCAAGATTCACTTTCCACCCTTGGTATGTCCCTGTATAGAGGATGCTGACTTCACCCTATCTACCATTCTTGTCTCAAAACCCTACTTATCCTGCAAGACTGATCATCGTTAGGACAATGTTCTTGGTTGCTCAACCATCACCTAAGAGCTCACCTTCCTCTCAAGGTCAATAACATTAACTATTGTGCTTAAAGTATATATAGAATTCCTTCATGTTATAGAATGTTTTGTTTACTTGTGTTATAACTTATGCTAGTATGCTGTTAGTCTTTGAGTGCTGGTATTATACATCATTCATATTTGGAAGCCTGCATGCTTAGCGACACTCTTTGACTACTTTATAAATATTTGTTAAGCTGAATTTATTTGAAATAAATTGAGCAAAAATAAAAATAAGGAAGAAACATTAAAATAATGATAAAAACAACAGCCAGGGCAAGGATTATTAAGTTATCCTCATTATCCAACATCTATTGGACATCTGATTTATACAAGGTGCTCAATATCTGAATAATTACCTCCATTCTTCATTCTTCTATTCTAGAAGTACAAATTTAAAGAGGTGAAAGAGGTATTAGGGTTTAACTTTAATTTTACAAAAAAAGAAATGAAGAAAGAAAGAAAGAAAACAAAAAGACTCAGTGTGGTTAAATTATTTGTTCAACGTTAGTTGGGGGTTCACTATGAACCTGAAAATGTAAAGCACATTAGTAATCAAGACATACCAGAAGCAAGACAATTTGACTCAATGTGGAATAATAATTACTATTAAAAACCATTGGAGTGGGATTGAGAGCACTATAAAAGATGTTAAGGATGGTAAGAAAGTAGTAGGTGGACCCAAGAAGGAGGAGGAGAAAAAGTAAAAGAAAGAGAAGGAGGAGGGCTAACACTTATATGGTCCTCATTATGTAACAGGTACTGTTTTATAAAATGTTTTTATTTATTTTAGAGAGAGAAAGGGAGAAGGAAAGGAAGGAAGGGAGAAGGAAAGGAAGGAAGGGAGACATTAGAGAGAAACATCAATCGGCTGCCTCCTGCATTCCCCCTACTGAAACCCAGGCATGTGCCCTGACCAGGAAATAAACCAGAGACCTTTTGGTGCATGGGATGATGACAATCAACTGACCCACACTGACCAGGGCATGACACGTATTGTTTTAAGTGCTTTGGGTATATTGACTCTTCAACCTTAACCACAACCCTATGAATTATATACTATTATTGTATCCATTTAAAAAACACTATTGACTCCAATTTTAGACAGAATTTCTGAACATTACAGCTAAAAAAGGCTTTAGGTAGCATTTGGTTCAACTTCATAATTGCACAGATAAGGAGACTAAAACAATGATAATGATAATAACTTCCATTTGCATACTACTTTATCAAACAATTTTACATACATAATTTCATTTTTATTTTGTTTCTCACCAGGTGAGAATATTGGGGTGCCGGATGTTCAAGCCAGATAGTCTACAGAGCCACTCAGGATATCAGTTGGGCAGGTGTTATCTTGCAGTTGAAGTAATGGGAACCCAATGACTAGAGTGGCATTGGGTTCCCAATTTTGGGATTAAAGCTATACTCTAATCCTAGCTTTTAATGATACAAAAGTAAAATTTAAATATGAAAGAACTGTAGATATCATTTATACCTTTAATATACTGTCTAAATATTTTCCAAGATAAAGAAGAGAAAATAAAAGAAAGAAGAAAAGAAAGAAAGAAAGAAACCAACAACAATCAAGGCTTAACTACAACAAGACTGTGCACACAGCCCACAAATGGGGTGCACCAAAAGTGTCCACCTCAGGTAACTGGGGAGGCTGAGCCATTGGGCCCTATAGGACACCTAGCACATAAAGCCACTCTATCAACTCAAGGAAGCAGCCTAAATGCAGAGACAAAGAAACAGGTCACAAATGAAAGAAATGGAGGAAGCAAACAACTCGATTAGAGTTCCAACCCACAGTTATAAGGTTTTTCAAGATTTTTTTAGAAAAGGCCGATAAATTTAGAAAGACCCTTGAGGATATGAAAAAGGACCAAGTAGAAATTAAGCATACACTGACTAAAATAAAAAATAATATACAGAGATCCAACAGCAGACTAGAGGATCGCAAGAATCAAATCAAAGATTTGAAATACAAAGAAGCAAAAACACCCAACCAGAAAAGCAAAAAGAAAAGAGAATCCAAAAATATGAAGATAGTGTAAGGAGCCTCTGGGACAACTTTAAGCGTACCAACATCTGAATTATGGGGGTGCCAGAAGAAGAGAGAGATCAAGATACTGAAAACCTATTTGAAGAAATAATGACAGAAAACTTCCCCCACCTGGTGAAAGAAATAGACTTACAAGTCCAGGAAGTGCACAGAACCCCAAACAAAAGAAATCCAAAGAGGACCACACCAAGACACATCATAATTAAAATGCCAAGAGCAAAAGACAAAGAGAGAATATTAAAAGCAGCAAGAGAAAAACAGTTACCTACAAGGGAGCACCCATATGACTGTCAGCTGATTTCTTAACAGAAACTATGCAGGCCAGATGGGAGTGGCAAGAAATATTCAAAGTGATGAATAGCAAGAACCTACAACCAAGATTACTCTACCCAGCAAAGCTATCATTCAGAATTGAAGGTCAGATAAAGAGCTTCACAGACAAGAAAAAGCTAAAGGAGTTCATCACCACCAAACCAGTATTATATGCAATGCTGAAAGGTATTCTTTAAGAAGAGGAAGAAGAAGAAAAAGGTAAAGATAAAAATTATGAACAACAAATACGTATCTATCAACAAGTGAATCTAAAAATCAAGTGAATAAAAAATCTGATGAACAGAATAAACTGGTGAGTATAATAGAATCAGGGGCATAGACAGGGAGTGGACTGACAATTCTCGGGGGAAAGGGGTGTGGGGGGTGCAGGAAGAGACTGGACAAAAATCATACACCTATGGATGAGGACAGTGAGGGGGGGGTAAGGGCAGAGGGTGGGGTGGGAATCGGGTAGAGGGGAGCTATGGGGGGAAAAAGAGGAACAATTGTAATAATCTGAACAATAAAGATGTATTTGAAAGAAAGAAAGGAAGGAAGGAAGGAAGGAAGGAAGGAAGGAAGGAAGGAAGGAAGGAAGGAAGGAAGGAAGGAAGGGAGGAAGGGAAAGAAAAAAAAAAACTTACCTGAAGACTCTATGACTGTTACACCAATATAAAGGTACTTATCGTTTAAGTCTTCCAGACTGCTGTAGGACAATTCTTTAACTGCCATTTCAGAGTTCAGTGTGACTTTAGCAATTCCATTTATCATCTTTTTAAAGCGGGAAAATGAAAGAATTATTTCAGAGAAAACTTATAAGAAAAAATTAACAAATTCTGCTTTTACTAGCCTCTCAAAGTGAAGGTCAATGTCAGAGGAATCGTTGAGTATCAGCAATAAAGTAAATGACTGGTCTAAAATTAAGCCCAGGAAGTTATTTTCTAATTTATATTACTGAACTATAGACATGGGGAGTCTTAAACATCATTTGATTCAACGTGGTCTTTTTTGTACTAGCTGACAATGATGTCTTCTTCCAATCCCTGAGTCATCATCTATCTTCCTAGGCCTCTCAGCTTACTTTTGCTCTTAACTGAGAGCTTGTTGGGTTTTATATTTAATTTGTGCTTTGCTGCTTACATATTGAAACATTAATTAAAAACATACAATGGGTAAAGGGATATAGGGTTAAGTCATACTGTATCATTTAATTATTAAGCATAATACTAAAATAGATTTTGCCTTATTTTTTTCTTCTAAAATTAAATAACTTGAAGCCAGGGATTTTTGTATTATTTGGCTTTAAGTCTCAGTGTCTAGCATAAAATCATTTAAAAAAAATCTTTATTGTTGAAAGTATTACAGAGGTCCTATTGCCCCCCCCCCACCTCCCCTTGAGCTCCTCTACCTACTACATTCCCACCCCCTCCCCTGGCCTTCCCTACACTATGGTTTGTCCATGGGCTATGCATATATGCATATAAGTTCTTTAGTTAATCTCTTCCGGCTGCCCCTCCCTTCCCTCTGAAATACATCTGTGGCATAGCATAGAATCTTGCATTAAAAAGAGTCATCTAGCCCTAGCAGGTTTTTCTCAGTGGTTAGAGCTTTGGCCTACAGACTGAAGAGTCCTGAGTTTGATTTTGGTCAAGGGCACATGCCCAGGCTATGGGCTTGATCCCCAGTGAGGGGTGTGCAGGAGGCAGCCAATCAATGATTCTCTCTCATCATTGATGTTTCTATCTCTCCCCCTCCCTTCCTCTCTGAAACCAATAAAAAAAAAAAAGCCTATATAATAAAAGGGCAATATGCAAATTGACCAAATGGCGGAATACCACTCACTCTGACGTGCTCAACACAGAAGCTGCCCCTGGTGGTCAGTGCGTTCTCACAGGGGGAGCGCCACTCAGTCAAAAGCCCAAAAGCCAGGCTCATAGCTGGTGAGTGCAGCACTAAGGATGCCCGACTGCTGCAGGGAGTGGGCCTAAGCCATCAGTCGGACATCCTCCGAGGACTCCCAGACTGCGAGAGTGCACAGGCCAGGCTGAAGGACAACCCCCCCCCCCAGTGCATGAATCTCATGCACCAGGCCTCTAGCGCATATATATATAATATATATATATATAATATATTTTATATATATATTAAAAAGAGGGATCTAATTTATATCTTGAACAAATAAAAGTATCTTTTGAAAAAGCAAAGGCTAAATAACTGGTGATGAATATATAACACTGAGTAGAATGACATGAGTCCTTATCATCTGTGGTATAATGTAAAAATAAATGAATAAGGGAAAAGAGGATCAGGGCTCTAATCTGGTCCCAACAACCACTAGCTCTTACTTAACCTTGGACAAGTAACTTCCCAATAAATTTGTTATTGGTGGAAAGGCAGTGTCCACCACTGAAAGTGAGGTATCCCTTTCCCTACTGGGTGCTGGGGGGTCAGATCCTCATGATATCTTGAGAAAAAGAATTTTCTGAGATTTGCACCGGCGGATGAGTGATTTTTTATTGTGTGGAATTATATCCTTATGTCTGCAAAATCCCATTTCCCTTAATCCAGTCCTGGAAGAAGTGCAGCTAGGGATTCAGCAGAACTAGAAGCAAAGCCAGTGTGTAGAGATTCTGTTCCATGGTGGAGGTGGGTCTGGTGTAGCATTAGGCTAGGTATAGTCCATTAATCCTGTGTGTCTGTTATCCATGGGCCATGTGGGCAAATGCAGGAGTGTGAGAGCCCCTGCTGGCCAGGAATCAAGCAAAAGAGGTAACTCCTTTGTTTAAGAAACTTAAATATCTCAAATTTCATGCCTTTGCAGTGGCCACGCCTACTCTGGCAATGACCTGTTTCCAGGTTTGAATGATAGGCAAATACCTTCCCTATTTCACTCAGATTTTATTGGGCATGTGTCTAAATTGCAGCTTTCTAGCAAAGCTGCACAAATGGCATGCCTATACTATTTGGCCTTCCCCCTTGCTCCTTTTCTATTAATAACTGGGTTCATTACAATGGTATCAAATTCATTCACTCATAAGTATATAGAGAGTAGTACCTACTATTTGCCAGGAACCATGCTGGCTCTGAGTATATAGTGGGAACAACTCAGATTCACAAAGGGTTTAATGTAGAAAATGATGGAAAAGTAAACAAACCATTACAATGATAGAAAAGTAAATAAACCATTACTTTTAACATTTTAGAAGAATAACTCTGTTGGGGGGTGCTGCTCTGTACATTGTAGGAGTTTAGCAGCACTCCTGACCTCTATCCATGAAGTGCCAGTAGCATCTTCTTCCCCAGTTATGACAATGACAAATGTCTGTGGGACATGGCCAAATTTCCCCTTAGGGGTAAAAATAGTCCTCGGTTCAGAATAAATCGTAAAATGTACTCTAGTAAGAGAGGCTCAAGGCCTAAGGGAGTACCTGGCAGGGTCAGTTAACCTAGTTGAGAGAAATCAGGGAGACTTCCTAGAGAAAAGGAGTCAAGGTTGAGACTTAAAATTTGAGGAGGAATTAGCCAGACAAAGGAGGCAGGAGGGGACAAAGGGCAA
This sequence comes from Corynorhinus townsendii, assembly GCA_026230045.1. NCBI lineage: Eukaryota > Metazoa > Chordata > Mammalia > Chiroptera > Vespertilionidae > Corynorhinus > Corynorhinus townsendii. The sequence goes on along the minus strand of JAPDVU010000005.1, from coordinate 162,615,847 downwards.
GAGCATTCTCAAGCAGTTATTTTCCATCTCTAGCATTCATGATGTATCTTTAGGTACGAGTGAACATCTTAACATCTTACCACTGTGTTTTGCATTGCTTTTTCCATCATTTCTTTGTTATCATCATGTAAGTCATCTTTTATTCCAAAGGAGACAAAAACTTCAGCCTCAGCAACAACTTTGTTATAAAAATATCTGTCAAACAATAATACAATAAGATTATTTGGCTATCAAGGTTATAAAAATAAAATTCAGATAAACAACTTGTAATTACATTGCATACTTGATACACTTTAAATTGTCTTCCATCCACAATTACATTTCATCCTCATAAAATTACAATAATAAAGCCAAAGTGCAGATTTTATAACTATGTGCTTAATGAAAAAAACTGATCTTGAGGAAATCAAAAGACTCAGGTCCGGAGCCCTTTCCTACAGAACACATAACTTCCTTGATGACTTTGATGTCAGTGGGGAGCTGCTTTCTATTTCCTTTTATGTATTTAAAAGCAGCATGCCCAATCTTACTGTTATGTGAGGTAAATTTTATTTTAATTCGAATTGCGTATTTAACCTTTTTAGTTTAGAATTAAAGTAAGAGTAAAGGAAATTTTCCACACAGCAAATAATACTATAGCAAGAATTAACTTTCCTTATTCAGAGTTGAACAAATAGTGTCTCCATTAGAAGAAATTAATTTTTATAATTCCATGTCAGGCGAGCCTTTTATGTGTTTTAGACTAAGTAACAAACACTCTATTTTAGAAGAGAAGCAGTACAGGGCAGCATTTGAGGGCCTGGACTCAGAACCAGACAGACTGTGTGGCTTACTAGCTGCGCAATCTTGGGCAAATTACTGAACATTTCTGTACCTCCATTTTTTTTTGTTTGTAAAATGGGGATAGCAATAGTGTCTACCTCATAGTGTTCATAAAGATTAAATGAGCTAATGTATACATAGTGCTTCAAAACTGCCTGATATAGTTATATAAATTGGCTATTGTTATTAATAACTACATGATATTGCCTTTTTTAATGACCTAAACTTTTATGGTAGATTGCTTGTAAAACTAGCCCCAATTTCCACTTGCCCATATATTCACCATCTTTGCAGCTATTTATGTGCAAAGAGTGTAAAGAGAGTCTATTTCCTCCTGTGCTGATCTTGTAACTTGCTTTGGACAACAGAATGTGGTGGAAGTGATGGTGTGCCAGTCTCAGGCTTAGGCCTTTAGAGGACTTTTATGCTTCCATATTTTCTCTTCAAGTATTTCTGCTGCTACAGGCTAGCCTGTTAGTTGGTGAGAGATGCACATAGTCCAATCATCCTTGTAGCTTCAGTTAACTGCCAGCCAATTACCAGACATGTGAGTAAGACCCCCCTAAACCAGCCAGCCTCCAGCTGACCTGCCAAATGACTAGAGGTATATGGGTGAGTCCAGCTGAGATGAGCCTAGTCCAGATCAGCAGAACTGCCAGCTAACTCATAATTGGCCATAGTTTTAAGGCATTGAGTCTAGAAGTAGTTATGGAGCACTAGTTGGCTGATTAAGCCATCAATACTAATAAAAGAGAAAGATGCAAATTGACTGTACCTTCATGATGCCTACCAGCCAATCAGGAGTGAGTATGCAAATTAATCCAACAAAGATGGTGGGTTAACTTGCATACACAGGCGCCTAGCGGCCAGGGGTGTTCTGCACCGCCCCAGCCGCTCCGGGCCTCAGGGCAGCGTGGGAAGGCAGAAAGGTGGCTCCAGGCCTGAGCAAAGGTGGAAAGGTGGCTCTGGCTGGAGTGAAGGTGGTGCTGGCTGCCAGGGAAAGGAAGGCCTATTTTTACACAAATCTTCGTGCATAAGGCCTCTAGTCTATAATAATAATAAAACTGTAGTATGCTAATTAGACCGTACGTCCTTCTGGACGAAGTTGGGGCTGCAAGGTAAGCCCGGGTCCTGGGTGCCTACCGGCGGCTGGAGGGAAGCCCAGGTCCCAGGTGCCAGAGGGAAGCTGTTGCTGGAAGTCTGGGGAAAGAAGGCCTACTCTTACACAAATTTCGTGCATTGGGCCTCTAGTTAATAAATAAAAAGGAAAGAAGCTTCATATCTCAGTCCCAATATCCTAAGTCATGCTGTTTCCTAAATGTACACAATGATTCTTTAGGATTATTTTTGCTGGTGAATAACAACAGAGCTAAAATCAGAACCAGTTTACATCAGAATGAGCAAATAAACTATAGGTATAATATCTCCTCAATCAGTCAATCCCAAATTCATGGCAGACATTGCCAATAAATCACAGATCTCAACAACATAAATGTATTAAATCAACATACTGTGCATCTTAAACATTCACAGTGTTATATGTCAATTACATCTCAATAAAACTGGAAAAAAAATCACAGATCTCATTTTGGCACTCAATTTAGCTGGATAATATAAAAAATAACTTTCTTACCTTGCTTTTATAGTGATTTCAAAGTTATTGAAATTCTTATAACCAATGAAACTATTTTCTGGTTCTATTGAGACAGAAAACTGTGGCAACACTGAAAATAAAAAGGAAAAGGCAATATTACCACTTAAATTAGAGTAGCCTTCTGTCTGGTACAGTTGATGTAACATCAACACAACATCCAGCTGTAGTCATCATCATTATCAGGATCAACAACAACAATTACGACATCACTGGGAAGTCTCCTACTCCACTAATCAGAGGTCAATCCAGCTATCTATGTATCAGAAGCACTTTGTTTATACTTAGATTACAGCATTTATTATAGGCAATTGTTTATTTTCTTGACTGGAGTGTGGATTCCTTGAAAAAAAAAATGTTCTCTATATATCTTTATATATCTTCCCCTGTCCTTCCCATAAGCCTTAAACATAATAAATGTTTATTAAATTAAAAATAGAAAACTCCTGTTTATTTAACATTTCCCTTTTTTGTCCAGTAGATAAAATCCACCCAGTCCAGCATAAAACTCTGACTTTAGTCAAGAAGAGAGAGTTTATGCCCAGCCAGTGTTGCTCAATGGTTGAATGTCAACCTATGAACCAGGAGTTTACAGTTCAGTTCCAGTCAGGGCACATGCCCAGGTTGCAGGCTTGATCCCCCGTGGGTGGCATGTAGGAGACAGCCTATCAGTGATTCTCTGATCATTGATGTTTCTATCTCCCTCTCCCTTCCTCTCTGAAATCAATAAAAATCCTATATAATAAAGAGCTAATATGCTAATTAGACCAAACGATGGAACTACCTTCCGGAATGACCAATGGGCAGGGGGCGGGGCCATGAGGCAGCTGGGGCTGTGAGGGCTGAGCCCCTTGCACGAATTTCGTGCATCGGGCCTCTAGTATATTTTAAAAAAGAAAAAAGAGTTTATAATGAATTATCCTATCTAATAAAAGAGCAATATGCAAATTGACCACACCTCTGCTACACCCACAAGCCATGCCCACCAGCAAATCAGAAGTGAGTATGCAAATTAACCCAACCAGGATGGCTGCGACCACGGAGCGAGCAGGAGGCTTGAGTTTCCCCAGCGATGGAGGAAGCCAAGCTTTTCGCATACCCTGGCTGGCCTAGGCCTCCACTCAAGGCAACAAAGTTTCAATTATAGGAGATAAATAAATGCCAACAAAAATGGCTGTGGCCACGGAACAAGCAAGAGACTTGGCTCCGCTCAAGGCTACAAAGTTTCAATTACAGAAGATAAATAAATCCCAGATACCAGGGTCTCCACTTGGGTTACTGGGGGGCATGGCCCACCTGCAAACCACCACAGGCTCCTCACCCAGGCCCCAAGGGAACCCCCACCCTGATCCGGTACACCCTTCAGGGCAAACCAGCCGGCCCCCACCCATGCACCAGGCCTCTATCCTATCTAATAAAAGAGTAATATGCAAATTGACCATCACTCCAACACACAAGATTGCTGCCCCCATGTGGTCAAAGATGGCTGCCCCCATGTGGACACAAGATGGCCAGCAGGGGCGGGCAGTTGGGAGGAACCATGCCTGCAAGGGAGGGCAATTGGGGGCGATCAGGCCTGCAGGGGAGGGCAGTTAGGGGCAAACAGGCTGGCAGGGGAGCATTTAGGCATCAATCAGGCTGGCAGGGGAGCATTTAGGCATCAATCAGGCTGGAAGGGGAGTGGTTAGGGGGTGATCAGGCTGGCAGGCAGAATCAGTTAGGGCAATCAGGAAGGCAGGCAGGTGAGCAGTTGGGAGTCAGCAGTCCTGGATTGTGAGAGGAATATCCGACTGCCCGTTTAGGTCTATTAAACGGGCAGTCGGACATCCCTCGAGGGGTTCCAGATTGAAGAGGGTGCAGGCTGGGCTGAGGGACACACACCCCTGTGCACGAATTTCATACACCGGGCCTCTGGTAAGAAATAATAACCATGCAAAAGTAAAAATTATAGCAGAAAGGAGTTGGGCCCCCCCCCCCACTTTTTTTTGCATCTTGATTGCCCAAGAGAAAATAATATCACCTGTTGAAATGCCACTATTTTCTCTTTATACTTTCTCAGACTATGTATCAGGGCTTTCAGATTCTAATTCTATTAACCTACACAGCAGTTAATAGAAAATTGGGTGATTGAGTGACCCTGATATTATGGACATTGACTGGCAAACAACTGTAAGTGAGATAGTTAGCTACAGATATGGTTTATGTGTTTTCTGGATGGTGAAGCCTAGAAGTAAAAGAACAATGCCATTTATTGCTCTAGGCTGTGTTCCTATGTTATCAAAGATCCAGGTAGATGTGCTCTCTCCAGGATATGAAATGCAAGGAAATATTCCACCCTTTCATCCATATAACAAGGACACTCCTGTCAACCGTGATATACCAGTGAACTAAACTGACACAAATCCTGTCCTTAATGAGCTCACAGTCAAGCAGGGAAGACAGGCATAAGCACAGATAAACACCTAAGCCACAGTTATGAAAACAGATATGAAGAAATACAGATAATCCTACTCAGGAAAGAGAATTCAGGGAAAGCTTTTCTGAATAAATGGCTTTTCCGTCGAGACTTGAAAGGTGAGTAGGAACTGGCTAGGCAATGAGGGAGGGGAAAAGTGTTGTAGGCAGATGGAATATCATGCACAAAGTACCCACTGTTGGAGGGAAGCAAGGGTGAGAGTGGTATAAAATGAGGCTGAAGAGGAGGTAGGCCAGCTCAAATTAGAGATTTTGACTTTCATTATAAAAGGAATGAGGAACTATTGGGGACTTTCCAATAGTGATATAACATGATGAGATTTGAATTTCAACATTATTTTGGCTAAAACCAAGGGGAAAGAGTTTGGAAGCAGAGATAGCAATCAAGAGGCTTTGCAGTAATGCAGGAGAGAGCCTGCTGATGAATAGATGAGGGTGGCCACAGATAATAAGAGGTAGATGAATTTTAGATATATACAGAAAGCAGCAAAAACACTTGGAGGAAGGGAGGTTGGTTGTAATTACATGTATTGAGAGTCTATCATCTTTATTTATTTATTTTTATTGATTTCAGAGAGGAAGGGAAAGGGATAGAGAGATAGAAACGTCAATGATGAGAAAGAATCATTGATCGGCTGCCTCCTGCATGCCCCTGGTTCATAGGTTAATGCTCAACCACTGATCCACACTGGCTGGGCAAGCCTATAATCCTTAAAGTTGAGTTTCATTGTAACAAATCTGTTTTCACTGTTTTTGTTTAATTGTTAAATTTGTGTGTTTATTTTCCATATTAAGAGTCTTGTGGGGGATTAAAAATGACTTCAAAAAATTTGATATCAGAGCACACAAATACTCTGTCTAATAAGAACTATTAAAAATGGAAAGATTAATCTATTGATATGTTAATTATTAGTTCTTTAATGTGATTGATTTCAAAATAAGAATATCTTTAATTTCCAAATAAATATATTAGGGATTTGTGAACCAGAAGAAAAATAGCATTGGACTAGAGGTAAGGAAATCCAATTGCTGTCCTTGTTCTGTCACTACTTGGTTGTAATGACTTTAGTAAATCATCTGTTAGTCTTTCTGGGTTCCATTTACCTCATCTCTGAGTAAATTTCTCCTAAAATCATAATTTGGAAAAATACCTTAACTAGTCAACCTCTTCAGGAGGCTAGGACTCTTCAGGTTCTATGCTGAGGAACAAAGGTCCAGAGAGGTTGGTGTGCTTATTCAAGGTTAACAAAAGCATGCTGAAGCTAGAGCCTAGAAATGGGGAAAATCACTCTCACCTCCTCCACCAGTACTTCTGACCATATCAGTAGGTTGCCTTTTCTTCAGGGATTGAGTTTACATTAAATTAATTAATGAAAATAATTATTGCAAAAGCATTAATTCTTTATAGATAAATTTTTAATTGTAAAAAAATTACCATATTCTTTAACTTCAAAGTATGTAGTTCCAGTTGTTAAAAAGTCCTCTTTATATTTAGCTTGAATTTTCCACATACCATATCTGTGAAAACAAGATATTTAAAATTACAGAAGTCTTCAAATATTTTTAATTTACCCAGCAGAAATATAATCAATTCTTGTTTTAAGGAGAGAAAAGTAAGTTAAGATGTATATAGTATAAGCAATATATTTTATTTGCAATAAATGGAAATAGCCGAGTGTTTTGAGAATATTAGAAACTGTTTAGTAATTAGTTTTTCATATGTTGTGTTATTTTTTTCAGGTACTTTATCTTAATATTGTCAATAGCTTTGAATTGAAGAGCTTATGATACTTGAGAATTTACTTGATTCTGGAGCTTTATTATACTAATATAATATTAAAATCTACACTGTAGTAGGACATTCTTAATGTCTCTAGAAACATATAATTCAGGTCAAGCCTATCCAGATGATGAAATTCACATCTCATGTAAAAGAAGCTATAGCTGGAAACAAAGTATGGCTTGTTCAAAGAGGAAAATTCTCTGGGTTTAATTAAAAACCTTCAGTCAAAATTATTTACTGAGCACTGGATTAAACACTGGAGATAAAAATAAACAAGATAAAAGGATCCATCTTCATAGAGCTAATAGTTCATGGGATTTCAAATTTTTATTTTTCCACTTATTAGCAAATTGGATACTTGGGAAATTGCTTAACTTCATTTATGAAATGGGAAAGACAATATCTACTTTGCATACCAATTATCAATCAATACATTGACTATTATCATCATCATTAATTCAATGTGCCTATTATGTTGAAGTGCTGGAGATATAACAGTGAACAATAAAAACATGATCCCTGTCCTCAAGGAGTTTACAGTCTAGTGGGAATAAAAGGCAAGTAAATAACTAAATAAATAATTGTAAAATTGAAATAAGTGCCACTAAGACATAAGAGAATAAAAGAAAGAGAGGGACTACATTAGCTCATGTGTCTAGGACTAACGTCTTTGAGAAGGGAGCATTTAACCTGTTTTCTACAGAATGGAAAGAAGCCAGCTTTATGAAGAACAAGGTAAAACACTATCTAAGCAGAGGAAACAACATGTGCAAAGGTACTGGAGCATGAAAATGCTGGCCATGAGAAGCTACCAGGGTTGACACATAATCTGTCACAGAGCAAATGGCACAAGATGAAGAAATTATAACAGTTGGAGAAATGATAATAGTTGTAAAATAGGTTCAGTTCTGTGCTACCGGGTAAGTAATATTCTCAAGAAAGTATACAATTTAAAAATTATCCAAATGATTTAAATTCCCCAATTTAATCCAAATTTCTAGATAATCTTCAGTATAGTAAATTAACTGTAAACTACCTTCTAGAGGACAAAGCAAAAATGACCATAAAAAGATTTTGCTTTAAAGTAATTTGGCTATTTATAGGTGCACCTATCAGATCTTTATTTGTCCTACTCTAAACAAGTTGAAGGCAGGAACTGTGGATTCTTCATTCCTATTTTATATTTCTCATTCCTATTGTACTTTGCACTAGGAATGTGTTCACTAAATATTTTTTACATTGGATTCTGTTTAAACATATTCTTAAGTCCTTTAACATGAGGCCAAATGGAAGAAATAGCTCCAAAAACATCCTCCCTCTTGAAATATGATAGTCTATGCAGAAAAGACTACAAATAGTAATATATTTATAACTTCCAGAGCAAGGCACGGGACCACACTAGCCTTTTAGATAGTCTATTTGATTTTGTTAGAGGATGGAAGATTGGTGATTTTGATAAGAAAGAAAGGAAGGAAGGAAGGAAGGAAGGAAGGAAGGAAGGAAGGAAGGAAGGAAGGAAGGAAGGAAGTCGTCTATTTTTTCCTCTTCCAAAGTTTAATTTCTATGTGTAAAACAGATTGATGAGAAGTATTGGAAATTTCTCTTCTCCCCTCCCCCATAAACTGAGTCTAGCTTCTCATTACTCTTTAAAAGATTTTGCATATCCTCATTTCTTTCACAGTAGGTTGCTTCATTTGTCTGGTGATCTGCCTCACCACCAAAAGTTCCAGATGTGTTTCTTAGAGAAAACTTTATTAACAAATATTTTAAAATACCTAGGATTAGGTGGAATCTTGAAGTCAGGAAAAGAGATAATTCCAGTATAATCACTTTCTTCTACAATGTCAACTCCTGATCCTTGAGGATCCTTTGATTAAAAACAAACAACATCAAAGCACATAAACTGCATTTTAAAAATTAACTGATTATATTATATTTGATCTACAAAAATATTTACTAACAAATATCCATGCCTTCAAATTAAATATGAAGGGGAAAGATTATTTAAATGTGTGGAAGGCAAATATGGTTCATTTAAGCCACTTCCCTCTCTCTATTTGGATCCCTTTTCCCTCTCTTGACACACACACACACACACACACACACACACACACACACACACACACACACATAAATTAGTTTCCAGGTATCCTAGTCTCTGTTATTTAGATGAGACTCAACTCTATCTTGTATAACTAAAAAAAACTAAGTGTAGAAATAACTGATGTTATAATTAATCAAATGTGAACTCACAGGCTTTATAGATACCAAAATCTATAAAATGCATTTATTAGCTAGATACTTTATAGTTGCAGTATGGTCATTTTGAGCTTGATAAAACATTCAAATTAGTTAAACAAACTTTAAAGTTTTCACAAAGCTTTCCCATCAGCTTCCTTTTGTGTGTGGGCTTGGAAATTACTTAAATGAGGTTTCTTATTTTCTCTGGACTACATGTAGAGGTCCATTTTGAACTTAACCCAGAAATTTACCACTATATGCCATGACTGTGAAATTAATGGTCAGATTTTTGAGTTATTTTTTTCTTGAGTTGCAATGGTCTATTTTGAAAAAGAATTAGAATTGAAGCTAAATATCTTCTAGGCTGATCTTAATCCCTGCAGTCCATTGTACACGGTGCTTCTAAGACAGTGGTTCTCAACCTTTCTAATGCCACGACCCTTTAATACAGTTCCTCATGTTGTGGTGACCCCCAACCATAAATTATTTTCGTTGCTACTTCACAACTGTAATTTTGCTACTCTTATGAATCGTAATGTGAATATCTGATATGCAGGATGTCTTAGGTGACCCCTGTGAAAGGGTCATTCGACCCCCAAAGGGATCGCGACCTACATGTTGAGAACCGCTGTTCTAAGATGATCTCTCTCAAGTACCGTTTTTGTTAGGGGCAGAAATAGAATAGTGGGGAATAGCTATAGTTATAAGAAATATTAATCATGCTCTGTTAACCATGATTGTTTTGTTCTGATTAAAGAAAGCCTGCTCTGACCTGGCTGGGAGTTGTATGCCCTGGGACCTGGGAGTTAAACTTGAAATGTGGTCCATTCTCCTTATCCAAGAACTGCCTATCATCATGGAAAGATTAACAACTTTGTTGCCAAAACAATGGAATCCCGGGCTGTAACCACCTGGAAGCGCCCACCCTTTGTAACCCCTAGCTTGCATTGCCTGTAATCTGTAACCATTGTAACCATTTTACCCATTCCTAATCTTTGTCCTTCTTCCCAATATAAGCAACTTGTTTATAGGAGGATTGGGGGGGGGTGGCGGTGTGGAACAGATTTCTGTGGATGACCACTGCTCTCCCATGTTGCCGGCAATATTGGAAAATGAAACGCTCATATATGATTCAATCCTGTCCCTGCTTAATTGGCTCAACTAGTGACAGGCATCTTAGACCCCTTCATTGTCCGGTTTCATTTTCAGGACACTTTCTGCATGCTGACTCTCCACTGCTCTAGGATCAAATTCCTCAATCTTGTCTTCCTGGGACAGCTCTTACATAGGACATCTGGCATCCATTCTTCCTTGTGTGGTGTCAAGATTCTACATCACTCAAGTTCAACCACTGAGAGGGGCAGAAGGTGGAATAAACAGCATCTGACCACATACTGTAGTATTTTCTGACAGAAAAGGGGTTTTTGAGCTGACACTGCCTCTCTTAGTTCTCTTCCAGACTTCTGTTATCAGTCAGCCAGTTTATGTACTATCCCCATTTCTTACTGTAAGTGCTAAACTCATGCTATACTGTATATTACCATGGGAAGTTTTTCATTATTTTTTTAAAAAACCTATGGCTATTCCTTTCATTAAAATCCAGCTTAAGATTTCCTTTACGTATTCAATTCCAGAAAAGGATTACATCATCCTTCAATCTCACCCCTATTTTGTCTTCCCTCTGAGCTTATGTCTCATTTGTCCTATTGTACAATTAGGAGAATAGCCTATAGTGAAGGGCCATTATTAATACATCTATACTATTAATAGGTAACTGCTCATCTTTACTTCATGATTTAGCACTATTTTTCATGTGTTAGTATATTAGTTATTAAACTCTAAGGTCCTTAAATGTAAATTTCATAGATTATAATTCTTTATCTTGAATTGTACAAACAAAAAAATCTCACAATAGATATTCAATTAATTCTTAGTGATTGATTGATGTTTTTAAAGAAAGAAATCATGAAGTATATATTTAAATGATTTAGTTTAAAATCGTTGAGATTTCATTTTCATGGGTTCTTTACACATGCCAATTTTAAAGATATAGACATACAATGTTATATTCACAGAAAGTGTTCAGTCACCATTTACTGAACACTGAATGAGTCTATATGGCATTAGGGTAGGGTTATGAAATAATGTATCTTATCCTAAAAATGAGTTAAATTATTATTTAAATAAATAATATACTTACTATGAAAGTTAAGACAATTTCTCTTTTGGCTGGCTTCAAGTCATCATTCAGTGAATAAACTCTAACCTTTACTGTAAGAATAATTGATAGCATCAAAAACTCTGTTAAACACAAGGGCATTTTAGTTTTTTTAACCATAATCATTCTTAAAAGAGATGACTCTCATTAAAATAAATCAATACATGGTCAATACACCAAAATCTATTTTTAAAAGAAAGAAAAAGTTAGTCTGCAGATATATACATTATTAATGAGTCTTTTCTTTTAAAAACCTGTGTCCACATAATTTCAAGTGTTAAAAAGCTCTAAGTGTCAATTGTTCTCCCCAGGGGAAGAAGCACCTTATACTCTACCTGATTGTTCTGGAGTGTAAACGGGTTTGTCTGTTTGAATGAAGAGAAATCCATTGTCATAGGTTATTGGCATTTTTTTTGATTTTGAAAAATGCTTTGACAAAACATCCAAATACACATGTGGAACTAGGTTTTGTCCTCCAGGCAATTGTTTGGGTTGTATCTGTAACAAAAATGTTGATTAAAAAGAACGTAATAGTTTTAAGGTTATAAAATATTCAGATTTTCTAAATACCACTGTAATCTCATTATAAGGAGAAATAAGTATGTGTATTTAATCATTTTAAAAGCAGTAGGGGAGATAGAATAGTAAATGAATTTTGCCCAAAGCCCTTCAGTGTTAAATATCATAACCAAAATTTAGTTTTAAACAATTAAAAGTGTTTCCTAAATGTTATATGCATTTAGTAAAACTATTTAAGCTATTGAAGCTCTCTCTTTTTTAAAATATATTTTTATTGATTTCAGAGAGAAAGGGAGAGGGAGAGAGAAATACAAACATCAATGATGAGTGAGAATCACTGGTTGGATGCCTCCTGCATGTCCCCTACTGAGGAATGAGCCCACAATCCAGGCATGTGCCCTTGACCAGAATCAAACCTAGGACCCTTCAGTCTACAGGTTGATTCTCTATCCACTGAGCCAAAACAGCTAGGGCTATAGAAGCTCTTTTTCACTTCCTCAGTTTGCTGGATTAGCTCATGGTCTCCATTTCTTCCCTTCAACATCCTCACTGATGTCTGGACACTTTGTATTATATCTATATCTTCTGTTCCCATCAGTTGAGCTGCATGCTTTCCAGTATTTGTAAGTAATTGTAATTATCCACTTTACATTGCATGGTATGCAAATTTAATACATAAAAAGTAATAAAAGACAAGTGCTTCTCTGAAAACTTAGGCTTTGACACATAGGATAAAAGTTAATCACTAAAATCAACTGCTTGAAATTACATATATGAGAGTACTGAAAAAGTTTGGAAAACAGTAACAAGCTATTAAGATTCTGCACTTAGGTTCTTTGCAAGTGTCGTTAAGTACTTTGTCCACTTTAAAGAAACAGAAACTGTAGAACAAAGATGATTTGTTAAAGGTGTGGCACATAGTAAATAAGACTTGGCGTTCCAATCAGTGGGTCTGCACATGAAGAAAAGACCTTGGCACAATATCAAACAATTGGCAAATAAAGATACATTGTAATGTTAAGATAAAATTAGACGCTTAAGATATGCACTAATTCTTATGATTTGTCTACCTTAATCTCCTTTCTAATTAACCAAGTTAGCACTGTTTAAACAGAACTCACTTTTAAGAAACAGTGGTATAAATAAACCTCAGAGCCCTAGTAGTCTTTTATTTTTCTGGTTCTTGATTTTTGAATTTTTATTGTAATTTAAAATAATATTTTGGTTATATTTATTCACATTGCTAAATAAGGATGGAAAGTTATTTTTAGTTATCAGAATTTTTAATAAGAAATGAGTTGAAAGCACCTTTCTAACCAAGCTATATTATAATAACTTAATAGGAAAAAAGTTATTTGATCAAGGTGTTTTTTTTTTATTAACTGTAAATGTTCAATAGCATCTATGGCTTTCTGTAGGCAATGAATTACAGATCAATATGCATATCATATTTCTCTATTTCTCTCTAATGATAATTTTCACAGATAATAAGTACTTTCGATGCATTTTCAAATATTTACATGTTAGTACAATTTTATTTCCTATTTAGAAGTTTCTGTTTCCTTCATATTATCATTAGTGACTGACATACATCATTTAATAATCACACAAAGATATAATGTTATAAAAGATCAAATCTCTATGTTATCAATATTCAAACTTTAAACACATTTAGTTGAGAATATTTTATATGTTTATAGAAAATAAAAGATAAATACATACTGTTAAGATTGCAGAGTTTTGGAATTTATTTTCTGTGGATAAAGTAACAGAGGCTGAAGCATAACTAATTTTTTTATCTGGATAACTTTTAATGGAGACTGTTACATCAAATGCTTCAGTGTACCCATAAACTTGAATTACAATATTTTCAGATGCTCCAACACGAAGTACTTTTGGTGCTGATATGACATACCTGTTGAAACAGGAAAAGAGAAGGATCAGTATCTCTATATGATATACTTTGTTATACTTCTGATTTCTTCACCTCACTTGAGATATTCAACTTAAAATAAGCACATTTTGTCAACTTAAAAATAATTTTTAATTAAAATTTATTTGTGATCTATGGTCACTTCAGCATAGTCTCCAAGAAGAAATAGCTTGAAGTCAGGTCTTGAAAAATAGCACTGGAGATTTAGTTAACATTTATGAAGGTAGTAATAGCACCTTCCTGAGCTACTGCAACAAAGGAAGACTTAAAGGTGTTGACTAGAACATGTAAATAGGGTCACTATTTTTGCCCAAAGTAGAAAAAAGCAAGTTACCAGTTACTGAATTCAGTGCTGCCACCTACTGGCTGAGTAACCATGCTAAAGTCACTAACCCTCTCTGAGACAAAAATAACTGTGCAAATATCACCTTCTTTACCAGGCTAAGGTAAGGATGAAGTGAGACAATGTACATGAAAGCACTTACCATGCTTAGTACTCAATAAATGTTAAGATTCATTAATTTCACTAAATTATTTGAAAAGAAGTAATCTTAGAGGTACTGGTGTTATACTAGTGAGTGGATTTTTTTTTTTTTAAAGATAGAATAAAAGTGAGTTTGGGAGAAGGCATTTGAAAATGCAAATAGTTATAGAGTCCTTAGAGACCAAATGATAACAATCATACAATAATAATGATAATAACAATAACTGAGTATTTATCATATATGAGTGTCTGTATTAGAACTTTATATACAAAACTACAGGCCTGGTGCACGAAATTCGTGCAGGGAAGAGGGTCCTTCAGCCTGGCCTGCACCCTTTCCAATCTGGGACCCCTCGGGGGATATCCAACCGCCGGTTTAGGCCCAATCCTAACTGTTCTTCCCTGCCAGCCTGACTGCCCCTAACTGCCCTCCCCTGCTGGCCTTATTTGCCCCTAACCGCCTCTGCCTTGGCCCCCGCCACCGTGTCTTTGTCCAGAAGGACATCTGGAAGATGTCCAGTCTAATTAGTATAGTACCCTTTTATTAGTATAGATTCTTTTAATCTTTACAACAAGCCAATGATGTAGATACTATTGTTTTCTTATTTTACAAGTGATAAGAGGTTAATTTCACTGAGGTCACCTGGCTTATATATGAATGAAAGACTTTGTATTCAGATCTCTCTTGGTTGTGTTAAACTGAGGTCAAGGTTACAAGCTTTGTTCACAGCCACAGGCTGTTCCCTCAGTTTTATTTTTCATGTGATTTATATAAGAATTAATATGAATTATATGTTTTTGAAATAAAATTTTTTAATGTGTGATTTTTCATTGTTTATTAAAGAAAATCTACAAATATAAACCAGGTTATTAACTATATCACAAAGTATATAGTTTGAATAGTGAGAGCTACTACATAGAAAAAAGAGTGTTTATTCTACTACATAGAAAAAAGTGTGTTTCAACCCAAAAGGTGATAATGATTGAGACCTAAGAGCATATCACTTCAACTGGCAGGATTATTGCAGGCCCCTGATAAAATTATGATATTTAAAAAGTCTTTTCAAATCAGCAAGTGTTTTGTAACAATGAAATTAATTTGGAGGCAATTAACTCCTTTAAACATCTGGCAGTTCTACATGACAACTAATTTGGAACCATTTACAGTCAAGTTATGAAAGAGAGAAAAGAATCTCCGGACTTCCAACCATCATCTGATTTCCCCATGTGCTTACCCAGAAATAGTGGAAAATAAGAAAACTTTAGCTTTGATGATAATAAGGTAAACTTACAGAAATGTTACAATGTGCTAAGTACCTTTTTAAGCATATTATAGATATGTAAATTCACAGTATTGCTACAACCACTCTCTGAAGAAAGTCTTATTACCTCTATTTTACAGATGAGAAAACTGATAATTAACTTGCCCAAGGTCACACAGCTAATGAGTTATAGAATTTGGAATTGTTCTTGAGCAGCCTGTTTCCTGAAGTAACACTTTCAATTGCTGTACTACACTGAATTTATCAAGAGTTTTGCAAATCTAGGGAAAAAAAGTCTTTTAATTTAAATATTCTTAGAAATTTTGAATTTTATGTTTTAATTTTGAATTGTCTACGTGGTAGAGGTGGGGAAACATAAAATACTCAGTGTTTACAAGTCTCTAAAAGATGGCTCTGAAACCACCATTTTTTTCAGATTTTGGTCTATATGATTTATCAGTAGCACAATCTACTCTAAAGAATTTTGCACTTTTTAAATTTTCTTTCAATAGTTGCAGAGGATCAGGCCACTCAGCTTGCAGGGGAGCAAAAATGTCAGTTTGTCTTCTACCTGGAAAGTTCTTTCCCTAGATATTTGCAAAGATTGTTTCCTTACTTCCTTCAAGTTCTGTATGAGTGCCTTAGAGAATGGTGATGGAAAAAAATAAAAAATAAATAAATTTTAAAAAGAACCTTATCTGTCTACATTTTCAAATAGTTCCTCATCATTTTTTTATCCTATTACTCTCCTTTACTTCTTTCTTCATAGCATTAATAATCATCCGACCTTATTTATTCATTAGTTCATTCATTATTTGCTTCCACTAGAATACAAGCTGTATATAAATTTATTAATTTAATTGACTGATGACCATGTTGTAAATGGTACACTCTCACTTTTTCAAGAGAAAGAAAAGCAATGCTTATTAAAGGCCAGTACAGTGTATAGGAAGAATTCAGAATCCTAGTCCTATTTCTACTGCTTAATCTCAATCTCTTTGAACTTTAGCCACTTGTCTTTCAAAAATGAATAAATAAAAAACCAAAGGTACTGGGGTGATTGTAGCAATGCAAGGAAATCAGATTTATGAGATCCTAAGTACACATTTATATTCATAATATAGTTCACATATTTATACATTTATGATAAGCTGGAAAAAAAAACTAAAATGTTAAAGAGGAGTCCTTAATACTAGTCCTGCTCTGTCTCTCTTTAACCGAGTGACTTCTAGTAAGTCACTTTCCTTGTTGCACTTATCCTCATATGTGAAATTAGTAGGTTCAATTAGATACTCAGTTCCTTTTCAATAATGTTATTTCTAGTTATGAGATCTCTATTTTAAGACAAAGTTTAAAATATACAGTATTTCAATAACACTAACCATTGTGAAGAATGAACTCATAAATATAAAAATAATTACAATAGTTTTTCAAATCACTGTATTAGAATTAACACCCAAGTAACCCTTGTTTAATTATGCACAGTATTTAGAAAACAATGCACTAAATATAAATAAGCAATAAATGACAAGAAAGTTTGTCATCTAGAGATTATTTTGTGCTTTTTCAAAGTGGAATTTGAATAATCACTTATGTAATTTAAAAAAAAATAGCAATCCCGTAAAAGCTGTCATATTGTTAGCTATTCATCAAATCAAAATACTTCCATGACTTTCTTATTCAGATGAGAATATTCACTTGGCATTCTCAGAAGTAGAAAGTAATTTTTGAATTAACAAAATTAACTTATTTTACTTTTCACTCATCACAACTAAGACACATTGAAAATGATGGTAGGTTCTTTTACTTACGTTTGTTCCTGTCCCCAACTTTTCCCCAGGAAGATTAAAAAACAAAGTATGCCCCAAAGACCCATGGCTGGAGACAGCAGTAAACCATGGGTATAACCTTTTTCTTAAAGTTACTCTCTTTTTAAATAAACCCAGCTGAAAGAATTTGAGTAAATTAGTTTACTGGTTAATTATTAATGTAAGAAAGGAAGACTTCTAAGTTGGAAAAATAAAATCAGAACTGAAGCAACCTTTAATGCCCAGGTACAAAAGTAGGCGATACTTTATAGGGATTTACACCTAGAGAATGTATTTTAATTAATACAAAGAAAGGGATTCTAACATTGCAGTTTGGCACTGCAATGAATGGCTTAAAGCTAGAAACCAGTAAGTCACACTGCCCTTGGCCTTTCCTCTTTTGACCAGGGTAATTGCGCTGCCATTACATCATCTGTGAGCATCTGGTTTAGACAGGGCTCACTCAGTGGTCTTTTTTAGAGAAGTCCTGAGCAATACTGTTGTTAGAATTGGGAATGGCCTAATGATAAGCTGAATCTGCAAAGGAGGTCTATGGAATAGTTCCTTGGTCTATCTCAGTCTAGAGAAGAAGCTGAACATTAGGTGGAGGAAAGATTGTGATGGGCAATGAAAATGCCACGTTGAGCATGCCAGCATCCTTCTTTAGGAAATAAGTAGCCAGTCAAGTACTTTAGTATTTAGTAGGGAATGGATATCCTCCAATATCTATTAATTTGTACACCACAAATACAAAATGTATATCCATGCAGACACAGAATATTTTTCTTTAAAAAAAACACACACAAAAAAAACCTCAGTTTAAATCTTTCAGTGAGGATCTTATTGTAAGAGCTCAGGGAAAACAAAGCTTCCTATAACAAATGAGACTAGTAATTAATTTAGAATGAAATACAATTTTATCTTTAAGATATTATGATGTTTTAAGTTCGCTGTAAAACTTTTAATTTGCTACCTTCCTTTTATTAGCACTCATTTCTACTTTAGTACATAATAAGTACTATATTTTAAAATAATAAAACAAATTTCTCTAAACATGATTCTGTAATTCAGATGTTTTATGGTCACATTGGCATTCCTTGCTTTGAGTTAATAAGGTTCTATTTTATAAATCCTTTAATACTGAATTCATTAGGAAAAAAGGCACAAAAAGGAAATCTGATATATAAATATCACTAAAGGTATCTCTTGCATAATTTATGAAAATGGTAAAAATATGTCACTATTGTCTAATCATCTAGCCCATTTGTTTCAAAAGAATACCTGTGAAATGATTAAACTGGGTTGTGAAAGAGGTCAAGTTAAGACAAACAAAGTACTCTTGCCATCATTTTCAGGAAAAGATATTAGGAGGAAGTGAGAACACTTAAATCATGATAGATAATATATGTATGTTAAGTGCAAGATTTTGCTTGTTTTATAAAGTGAATAGTGATGATACTGGTTTCTCAAATAGAAAACTTCTTTAAAAATAATGAATCTGCCCTAATCAGTTTGGCTCAGTGGATAGAGCGTTGGCCTGTGGACTCAAGGGTCCCAGGTTCGATTCCGGTCAAGGGCATATACCTTGGTTGCGGGCACATCCCCCGTACGGGGTGTGCAGGAGGCAGCTGATTGATGTTTTTCTCTCATCTATGTTTCTAACTCTCTCTTCCTCTCTGTAAAAAATCAATAAAATATGTTTAAAATAAATAAATAAAAAATAATGAATCTCAAAGGTCCTTAATAGAACCAAAGTACAATTTACAGATTCTCAACAGTGTTTAAAATTTTAGCCTGCCTTTTAAACATGGCTCAGAGATGAATTCTTCTTTACATTCTAAAATGTTGACCTTTGGGGAGTCTGGTTTTTATACAAATCTGCATCTCTAAAACAGGAGAAGCTAGGTCTGGTAGAAATTTTGGCAGTCACCTGACCTTCCTCCTAATGCTACCTCAATTCTACCCTGAGGATTGAGCCCAAATGGCTTCACTTAGTTTACAAAGCCAGCTCCTGACCTGGGTCCCACTTGATTCTCCAGCTTCAGTGTTCCCATTCTTCAGTGCAAACAAGAAGCTGAATTATTTATTATTCTTTGAGGTTACCACAACATAATGGTGCTCCTAGGATAATAAATAGTCAGCCAAATACTATTACTATGATTAACCTATTTATATCCTTAATTTGGCATGTCATCAGAAATATGATTTAGATATGGATTGCTGCTACCAGCACTGCAGAACACAGACTACTCAGTGCTTGATCATAACACCACGTAAAAGGGAACTGGGGGCACAAGCTATATCCAGTTGTGGAGCCTTATAAGTACATATCTCTCATTAGTCGCTTGTCTTCCTATGTATTTATTCAAATTTTAAAAGACACTGAGCTACAAAAAGTCTATTGAAACAAAATCTTACACTAAGTCTAATGTATAAAGTAAAAGTGTGTCAGT
Organism: Corynorhinus townsendii; assembly: GCA_026230045.1. Taxonomy (NCBI): domain Eukaryota; kingdom Metazoa; phylum Chordata; class Mammalia; order Chiroptera; family Vespertilionidae; genus Corynorhinus; species Corynorhinus townsendii. The sequence goes on along the minus strand of JAPDVU010000005.1, from coordinate 162,596,198 downwards.
GTGGGGTTGCCCTGCTGTCTGCCTGTCTCCCTGACATGTACCCCCAGCTGGACCTTCGTAGATCAATGGGAAACCTGGGGTCCCTGGACGCCTGGTTTAAAAACATTGACTTAAAGCACCAAACAACTTGTTCCAATGATCTTATTTCACTTAGACCATTCCCTATTACTTCACTCTATCAATAACTCCAAATCAAGCTTAAAATTAGTTTGTTAGTTGCAGGCCAAAGGAGAAACCAATCTCTTTTCATCTTGTGCCCAAGATCCACTGCTTTAGCTGCAAATTAAAATTCCTCTCCCAAGTGATTTGGGCTATCAACACAAAGTCCTCTAAAAGCCCCTGTTTCTTCACAATCCTGTACCTATCTCACATCCAAGACCCTGGTATCTCAACATCAAATAGGGAATTCACACAGACTGCATGAGTCCTGGTAGAGAATAACGGAAAAGTGAACACTCCAGATATGTACTCCAGATAAACTTTTACACGTATGCCTAAAAAGACTAGTATAGAAATGCTCGCTGTAGCATTATTTGTGATAATAAAAATTTGCCAAAAACTTAAAACAACAGAAAAATGACAAATACATTACTATATTATATGCATACAATGGAAGGCAATGTTGGTTGATAAAACCAGCTTGCAGAATGACACAGAGAGCATAATAACATTTATGTAAGTTTAAAAACATATGGAGCAATGTTACTGTCTATAGACATTTCCACTGGTAGTAATAGCATACACATATGATGGTGGAAAGCAAATACTAAAGATAATTTTGTATGGGAAGGGAAGCAGAATATGGGGGTAGGAAGCAGGTTTAATAGAGTGCTTCGGATCCATCACCTTTTGTTTTAAAGGAACATCTGAAGTCAGTATAGCACTATCTCACAAATAATTCAGTAGAGTTTAGTGGTAGATATACTAGTAGCATTTGATAGGTCAGTTGCCGTACTTTTCTAAAAGTTTGAAATAATTACATTTTTTAAAAAGTATGTTTTGGAGAGAAAAAACTTGAATTCAGATTCTGGTTCTATCTAACTAGCTATGTGATCTTGGTCAACTTAATGAAACCTTGGAATCTCCCTTTCATCATCTGTGAAATCAAATAATAAAATGCCTCATAGCGCTGATGGGAGAATGAAATGAAACATGTAGTCTTTGGCTCTGAACTTGAACCTGAAATAGCACCAATATGAAAATGTTCACTATTATTATTACTGGTTTAAGGCATATTAATAGTCGTCTTTTAAAAAATATATATTTTAATTGACATTTAGAGAAAGAGAATGAGAGAGGGAGAGAGAAACATCAATGTGAGAGTGAAACATTAATCGGCTGCCTACTGCACACCCCCTACCAGGAATCAAGCAGCAACCACGGGCACATGTGCCCTGATCAGGAATTGAACTGGCAACCTTTTGTAGCACAGGAGGACGCACAACCAACTGAACCACATCTGCGAGGGCTGTCTATTCTTTATTTTTAATATGTGCATTGGATCATAGAAATCTGTATTTAATTCAGTTTTACTCTTCGGGAGAGAAATCGGTAAGTTGCCTCCTGTATGTGCCCCAACTGGGATTGAACCGGCAACCTAGACTGAACCCTGACTGGGAATTGAATCCACAACCTTTGGTGTACAGCATGATGCTCCAACCAACTGAGCCACTTTGCCAGGACAGGATGAAAGAATGTCTTTATCATTGAGCCCAGAAGAATTTTGCTTCCACTTTTTTTATTTGTTTGTTTGCTGTCAATTAAAAGTCTGGGATTTGAAGACTGACTTAAGAGTCCATCTAATTGCTACATCCTAACATTCTTAATGAGCAAAGGAGCACAAAAAGGTTTCCATAGACCAGATCCTTTTCAGATGGCATTACATGGTTTTCTCTTGTTTATGGCATCGATTGCCGTTAGTAGATTATGTGTACTCTACCTCTTTATCTCATAAGCTATAAAAGGTCTTTGCTCAGAAAGCTCTTCCTCACTCTATTACGTAAGATGTTGTTGAGGCATTTTCTTACTTCCCTGGAATTGGTGTAGTAATTCACTACCTTAACATGACCTGCAAACTCTAGTGCATTTTAATAGATGCTATACAGATTCAGACATAGAGGACATTTTCCTAACTTTTGCAGAGCTTATCCAAATAATGACAACACATTGTATTCTAACTCCTAACTTGTATCAGTTATTGCAATAATTATCTTTCATAAATTGTCTCTAATCTTCACAACCACTCTGAAGGGTGTTATTACTCTTGTGTGATGGAGGAAGAAACTGAGGCTCAGAGAAATATAGTGACTTGTCTCAGAGCACACCTCCAGTAAATTGTAGAGATGGGGAGTTATGCTGGGATCAGTAGGGAAGAGAGAGAGATACCAAACCAGGCTGTAGTCTTACCTTCTCTTTGACACCTTCTCCAGCTATTTTGTCTGTAGTTGATTTTCTATTTTAAAGACTCTTTAAGAATTTATAGCCTGGTCCACATATTTTGATTCTTCTTTATATACTATTGTACATTCTAGCAAAGGTTCAAAGGTACAAGAAGGGAATAAGTGTTATGTAAGTGAAGAACTTGGTCTGACTTATGTCTGGTTCTCTCTTCCTCACAAAGTGCTGGGGTAAAACTGGCTAAAGTGACAACCCGGCAAATGGCAGATTGGGGGATTATTTGAAAAGGCTAAAGGGAAAATCCTGAGAACACAGTGGTTCAGAGCTAAGGATGGATGGATTTGTATTTTTAAGTCCCAAATGGTAACTGAAGAATCATAAAGAAGAAAGCTGTTGCTCAAACTATTCTTGTAAGTCACCAGAGTAGTGGTTTGGAATAGCATGTCCCAAAAGGCCACTTCAGATTACTAAATGTAATGGAATAGGAGAGGATTTCTGAGTAGAGGGTGTGAAGGAAGTGGAAAATAACAATATAAAAATAGAAAATCAAGTATTCATGATGGAATGCAGTTAAGCACATTTTCTTCAGAGAAAGCAAAGTGACAAAAATGAAAGTGCCCACCATCCCTTTACCTCTCACTTTTATAACCTCACTGGTATATCCTATACCAGTGGTGGGCAAACCGCGGCTCATGAGCCACATGCGGCTCTTTGGCCCCGTGAGTGTGGCTCTTCCACAAAATACCACGGCCTGGGCGAGTCTATTTTGAAGAAGTGGCATTAGAAGAAGTTTAAGTTTAAAAAATTTGGCTCTCAAAAGAAATTTCAAACGTTGTACTGTTGATATTTGGCTCTGTTGACTAATGAGTTTGCTGACCACTGTCCTATACCCTCTAACAGATTAAGCTGGGCCCATTGACTCCCTCTTTGGCTCCACTATCCCACACTTTTTCAGATACTCCTACTTCTTGTTCAACATGAGTTATCTTACCTAATTCTAATTACTACTCATCCATACATATCTACTGATCCAGTGGCTACATGTGATAGCCAGTCTCCAAGATGGCCCTCCTGTCCTGACCTCCCTGATATTCATGTCTTTGTATGATCCCCTCCTATATTGTATTAGGGTTGGTCTATTTGATCAATAGAATAAAGAAAATATAAAGGTGTGTGACTTCTGAGGTTAGGTCACATAAGACATTGCTGTTCCCACCTTGCTCTCTCTTGGTTGCCTGCTCTGAGGGAAACCAGCCACCATGTAGTAAGGACATTCAAGAAGCCTAGGGAGAGGCCTATGTTGAAAGACCTTGGAAGCCTCCTGCCCAGAGCTTGTGAGCGAGCCACCATGGAGGTACACCCTCCAACCCCAGTCATGCCTTTCGGTGACCACGGCCCAGCTAACATCTTGACTGAAAAATCATAAGAGAACCCAAGGCAAAATAACCTAGCTAAGTCCTTCCTGGATTCCTGCCCATAAAAACTGTTGAAAATAAAATAATGTTTGTTGTTGTTTTAGCCCACTAAGGAAAGGGGTAATTTTTTTTTTTTTTTTTACAGAGCAGTAGTTAACATGTACACTAGTATAGCTGTTGCATTAAAGATATAACTTTCACGAAAGTCCCTTGCATTCACTACTGGGCATTTGCTCCTCCTTGGTCATCAATACTCATACTTTAATTGGCAAGTGTACTTTAAGTTCATAGAGAACAGCAGGCTGATAGGCCTACTTGAAAGCACCACCTGCTGCTCATAATTTAACGGCACCCCAAAGCAGGCTGGAATAATTGGCGCTGCCTTTCCATGATAAGTCCTGAATTCCCCTTTTATGTCTCTTCCAGGAATTAGCTTCTTTATTTCCTGGAGATAACAACACCTGCCTTGCCTTCTTCACAGGAATGGTGAAATGTGATATCCCTGAGCACTGAAAATCATATAAACATGTAAGAAGTTCTTAGGCTTATTCTTTCTAGCATCTTGTCTTTCCTACTTTATCAACTCTGTTATTTCTGACTGTAAACATGAAAAAGTCATTAATAGGAAATAAAAACAGATAAAAAATTTTTTTTCAGTGGATTTCCCGCCCCCCCCAAATCACTGATCAGCCCCCTCAACTTTATATAAATATATTTTCTTTTCCCATATTCATCCACAGAACACACCCTCTACCCCCCAAATGCTTCATGGATATCTTTATGGAAGTTAGAAAGAAAATAAATACATAAAATGATTGCCCACAGCAGAGGCCACTTGATGTTGGTTGGCATGATTTTGCATCATTATTATTAGACAAAAACTGATGATCAGAAAGGATTAAAAAGAAAGGATGGAAGGAAGGAGGGAGGAAGATAGAAGTAAGGAGGGGGGAAAAAAGGCCAGAATCACAAAGAAAGAAGTAGCCAGGGCCATCTATACAATTTGAGGGTCCCAGTACAAGATGAAAATGTAGAGTCTTGGTCCCTTATCTAGTTTCATCTCTGGATAACTTATTATCCCTTTACTTTTTAAACCCTGTTTCCTTAAATTTCTGTATTTTGCTTCTTTATTAAACCAGCTTGGGTAAATTTGAACCATTTTGAATAAATGTCCAAAAAAGGCAAATCTATAGAAACAGAGTAGATAGTAATTGACTGAAGCTGGAACTGGGAATGGGAATTACATGAAAATAAGTTATCATGGTGATAATTGTATTATGGTGCTCTTGATAATGTAGCAGTGGAGATAAGGCAGACTAGACAAGCCAGACTAAAGAGTGTTGAGATGTAAGGAAGTAAAGACAGCATGTCCAGACAACATGGCAGAATGGAGAAGTGGGAATTGACAATAGTCCTGTTTGAGCCGCAGGATTTGGTGATTGGCTGTGCCCAATAGGAAGTCAAGAATGACTCCCAGGTCTCTGGCTTGAGCAATTAATGATATGAGATACTTTTTGCTGAGATGGGATATATTGGAGGAGGAGGGACAGTTTTGATTTGGGGGAAGAGACAGCGGTAAGTTTAGTTTGGACATGTTGAATTTGAGTTGCCTCTCAAATGCCCATGTGCTGGTATCGAGTAGGCAGGGGAATAGTAAGCTTTTCTCTGTCTCCCACATCCATCATAGCTATCTCCAATTGTAGACAGAATCTTCTTCATCATTTACCTGCCAATACAAACTCATCTTACCTCTTCTAGAAATTTGTCTCTAGTTCACTTCCCTTCCTGATGCTATTTTGATTTTATTCCCTTTTGGATGATATCTTTACTATCATTACAATGAGATTTGGGAAGGATTTAAAAAATAAGAGTTATTTAGTTCTCTCAGTTCCCTTTGTAAAGGCACTTTTCCTTTTGTAATTAATAAGTAATCTGTGAGGTAATATTTTGAGAGCAAGTGAATATGTTATTTACAAACATTTCATGGTTTTAATATCTATTGATAATCCTTGTCCGAATCAAATATAGTGAGGGCTGTAAAATGGTGATTTCCTAATTAGGTCATTTCATCTATATTAGCAGGAAATTTTTTGAATAGAAGAGCTTTCCCGTTTGTAGAAATTAAAAATGTTGTTTTGTGTGTGTGTGTTTGCTTTTATTTTTATTTTTTTGGAATGGTGATTGCCAGAGGAAACAGGGTTGGGGATGGGGATCTTTTGGGCAAGCAAGCTATTAAGATTTTAAGATTATGGGTAAAGAGAGGTAGGGACTGTACTGGAGATTTCTGGAAATGGTGCAGCCTCTGAGGGTGACATGGTACAGGGTACAAAGCTTAAAAAAAGGAAAGGCTGGAGTGGAAGCAGGTGTCCTTGGTGATAAAGTTATTTTTTAAAAAATTCACTCTTCCCCTGACCCAGGACAGTATCTGCTAAAGTCTCTTAATCTGATGGCTATATGGTGAACGCTTCTTGATTTTGCTTCCCTGTCACCAACCAGCGGACTATTCTCCACAGCTCACAGGAATAGTGGCTGCCCGGATTCCCAGTCTCATCTCGCTCCCTCAACCACGGCGACAGCTGGAGGCCAAGCTGCGCTCGCTCCGCGGTTCATCCACCTCTGGCCTGTGGGTCCCTGAAGAGAATTGGCCTCAGGAAAGCTGCACGGAGAAGCGAGCTGCCAGCCTCGCAAGTTCTAGGCCAGACGACCGGCATCGGAAGTGCGGGAACTTGGCGACAGCTCTACGCCGATCTCCTTTGTCGTCCTTGGCGTCCAGCCGCCAAGGAGTACCCGAGCCCCAGCGTGAGGCGTCTGCAGCTTCGCCTCAGTGACAGGTGACGGGGTCGACCGCGGCACCGCAGGAAACCTGAACTCCCTCAGGCGCCGCACACCAAGCCTCCTGCGCAAGGATTCCCCACGCCTTCTCGCGCCAGAAGCTACAGCGGAACCCGCGGCAGGAAGCCCCACCCCATCCCCCCCAACAGCACGGGGAGGGGCGCGGTCGCGGCAGGCCCCGCCCACGCCGCGCGCTCTGCCCCCAGGCAACCGGCACAACACAACAAGATGGCCGCCGCGCCGCTAGGCACCTGAAAGGAGTGACGGGCGCGTCTCCGCCCGGCCTCGTCCCACGGGCCCGCTAGGCTTGGCTTCTCCGCACTAAGTGCCAGGTCTGGTCGCAAGAGTTCTCCGGGATCCAGACGGAACGGTGGGGGCCGGCGGCAAAGGCGGGAAGGCCTGGACCAGTTCCGGATGGATTCGGGGCGGGGGCGTGTGCTTGGGAATTGGGATTGGATGTGAAGGAGGGGAGGGCGTGGGGAGGAGGATGAAGGCGGGATGTTTGGTTGAGAAGGGAGGGAGGTCAGGAGTGGGAGTGCGGGATAGTTGGGGATAGGGGGCCCGGGTGTGCGGCGTCGGCGCCAAGAGGAGGAGGGTGCTGGGTGCCAGGGATAACGGCTGGTTTGGGTATTCTGACGAGTGTCATGGTAGCAGGCGAAATACAGTACATGGAAAAGAGAATTGGGATATTGGGAAGAAATGTGAAGAGGAGAGTTGATATAGGGGTGATTTTTGAAGTAAAAACTTGGTTCAACTCTTGGTTCTGTCACCTCTTGTATCACTTAACCGGCTCCGTCTGTGACTTAAATACCTGAGCATGTTTTTTCTTTTGTACAAAAATAATTGCTAATTACTTTTGAGTGTACAGTATATGTCAGATTCAGTTCTAAATTGTTCCCATGTATTAACTCATTTAGAATTTAAAATAATTTGTATGAGGTTACCATCCCCATTTTAAAAATGATGAAACCAAGGATCAGAGAGGTTAAGTAATTTCACACAATATGAAATTTGAATTTAAGCTGTTTAGTTCCAGAATCCACTCTTAATTTTAATGATACACTGCTTCTTGTACATGAGGTTAATAATTCTGATCTTATGCAGTATCTGCAAGGATTTAAATTTGATAATGTCTTTACAGTCCTTAGAACAGTCCTTCATTCAACAAATATTTATTGTGCACCAAACAGTAGACAGAGTCCCTGCTGTCTCATCGCTTAAACTCTAGAAGGAGAAACAAGCAATAATATAGTAGTTTCATAATAATAATTTAATTCTAATTAGAAGGTGTTACCACACCCTAGCCGATTTGGCTCAGTGCATAGTGCATTGGCCCGAGGACTCAAAGGCTCCTGGGTTCCATTCCCTCAGTCAAGGGCAAGTACCTCAGTTGCAGGCTCAATCCCCAGCATGCCCAAGGCAACGATATGTCTCTCTCACATCAATGTTTCTCTCTGTCTCTCACCCTCCCTTCCACTCTCTCTAAAAAATTCAATGGAAAAATATCCTCGGGTGAGGATTAAAAAAGATAAAGAAAGGAGACTATTTTGTGCAGAGACCATGTATAACAGGAAGATAAAATCCTGGTGTACGTCTTGAGTGTAGAAACCCTGACTTCTCAGCTCTGTATTATTAGAGCCTACCACAGGTCATGGAGCAAAAAGTTGCTCAATAAAAGTGGATGACTGAATAAATAAATAAGGTGTGGGAAGCTTGGGTCTTAGGGTACCTGAGTAGAGTGGAGAGAGATATGAGAGGATAATTCAGGATGTTAATAGGCTAGAGAAGGACACAGAAGTCAGGGTGTTAAAAGGGAAAAGCAAGGAGCTAGGTAATTATATTGGGATGAGGAGGAATAGGTGGGGGTTGAGTATTTTCTTTGAGGAGGGAAATAATTAGAAGTCAGAATATTGGAATGGATTAGGGTGCCAGAATATTTGCTGGGATGAGCAGTTTGGGAAATCAGAATGGATATAAAAGTGCTGAGGCAGAGTACTGAAAAGAGCTATCCTCCTATATAATAAAGAGGTAATATTCAAATTAACCCTCACACCCTCACAAGATGGCTGCCTATGACCAGGCTGGCAGGGGGGTTAGTGAGGGATGACCAAATGACTGAACAAGCAGGCTGCATGGGGTGAACAGGCCAGCAGGAGGGTTAGTGAAGGATGACCAAATGACTGAACAAGCAGGCTGTGTGGGGCAACCAGGCCAGCAGGGGGTTTAGTGAGGGGCGACCAAACGACTGAACAACAGGCTGCTTGGGGTGACTAGGCCGGCAGGGGGGGCAATAAGAGGTGACCAGGTTGGCGGGGGGGGGTGCATTTGGGGGCAACCCAGGCCGGCAGGGGGAGCAGTTGGGGGCAATTAGGCTGGCGGGGGGGGTGGGCAGAGCGCGGTAGTGAGGGTCAACTAGGCTGGTGGGGGGGGGGCAGTTTGGGGCGACCAGGCAGGCAGGCAGGTGAGCAATTAGGAGCCAGCAGTCCAGGATTGTGAGAGGGATGTCCAACTGCCGATTTAGGGTCGTTCCCCGGGATTGGGCCTAAACCGGCAGTCGGACATCCCCCAAGGGGTCCCGGATTGGAGAGGGTGCAGGCTGGGCTGAGGGCCCTCCTGCCCCCAGGAAAATAATACAGTGTTAGAGAATTGGGACAGAATTCATGGGGAAATTTAGCAATCAGAATGGGATGAAGGATGGCAGGCAAAGACCATGTATAACAGGAAGATAAAATCCTGCTGTGCATCTTGACAGTTGCCTTTGGAAAGATGAGCAGCTGGATTAGAGACTTTGGAGAGGAATGGGAATGAGGACAAGAGAAAGTTAAAGAGTAAGCATATTTAAATGGGTCCAATGGTATGGAATAACGTAGAATTGTAGGGAAAGTATTGAGATGTGATTAAAGGGCTAAGGGATATAATGGAGAGGGATATGGAGGTCAAGAAATGGGCATGGATATCTGCATATTGGAGTGGACTGGGAAGAGATGGAAGGCTTGGGGATTATTGAGGTCTGCCTCATTTAGAGAAGATCAGAGTAGAAGATGGAAAATGAGGAATGTTAGGAAAGGCTGGATAGAGTTGGAGGTGTGCTCACTACCAAGCTATGAAGGATGGGATTGTTAGATCAGGGCAAGTATCTGAGTCTTAAAGTGACACGATGAGTAGTGTTTTGTTGCCTTGCCATATGATTCTGATTATCACATCACTCTGTGGCTTTCTCTTGCTCTGCAGACTACCTTAAGTGCCTTCAATATGTGTTTCCAGTTCTGAATTTTTGTTTGGTTTTATTTCCTTTTTGTCCTGTCTCTTCACACACTCTAGCCCTACCTCTCAGCTCTGTCTTCTCTGTTCTATTGCTTGGTCTTTGTTTATGTTATTGCAAACTACATCTTAGGGCCAAGCAACATTCCCATCTCTCCCTTAAAATTGTAGTTCAAGATTTACTATCTCCAGGTGGTAGCCTCTGAAATAATGCTAGCCATTTTCAAACACAGTATATCCCCAGTTCAGTGAGTTGACTATGAGATTGTAATATACGTATATCTGTTTTTTCAATGTCCAGGCTCTGCGGGGAGCTATGGAACTCAGGGAGGGGATCTGGGAATGCATTGTGACATTGGAACCATCTCTTAATCTTTCGTATTACAATTCATAAAAGGAAGGAGCTCATTTAGATTTCTGGAATCCATTCTAATTTTATTTTAATCTCTGTAAGTGAGTAAGGCAGAGTTTTCTATCAGAAGAGGTAACAGAGGACTTCATGATAGTCTTGTAAGGCCAACGGGTTTTGGTCACTAGGATGTTATGTAAGAAATTCAGGATGGTTCAGTATTTTAAGAATTAAGAGAGAAGATTAAGATGCAGGATACAAAATAATTGCACTGCATAAAAATAAGATGTGCTTGTTTTAACCAAGAAACCAAAAACATATAAAGTGTATTTTTTTTAGCAGGTAGCACACATGATTATTTTAATTTTATAAATTTCTATCATACTGTGGTATAGAGAAAGATATATAGAAATGGGAACTGAGACTTGTCCCTCCATTCTTATTTTTTAAATCTGTTACTCTTATTTTTTTAATCTGTTACTCTGATGAAAACTACATTTAATTCAAGAAAAAGTGAAATTTTACCTTTAAAACATATGCTTCTTAGATCTTCTCAAGTTTGAGTATATTATTTTTATTTAGAAAGCGAATGCCAATACAGCTTAGCACTGAATCATTCTGTGGCAGAATGGTGTAATATCCTACATAATAAAAGCCTAATATGCTAAGTGTCCGGTCGACTGTTCAACCAATCAAAGTGTAATATGCTAATGATATGCTAAGGCTGCTCAACTGCTTCCTATGATGTGCACTGACCACCAGAGAGCAGACAGTCGACCGGTCGACCAGTCGCTATAATGTGCACTGACCACCAGGGGGCAGAAGCTCTGACGGTGGGTTAGCTTGCTGCTGGGGTCTGGCTGATTGGGACTGGGCAAGACGGGGTTGGAAACGTCCTGGAGCCCTCCTGCAGCCCCTCCCTGGCCCCGATCATGCACCGGTGGGGCCCCTCAGCTTGGCCTGCACCCTCTCGCAATCTGGGACCCCTTGGGGGATGTCGAAGAGCTGATTTCGGCCTGATCTCGCAGGCCAGGCTGAGGGACCCCACTGGTGCATGAATTCGTGCATCAGGCCTCTAGTAAGACATAAAAAGTATTTACCACACTTGTGAAATCAGGACCAAAAACCTTGTGACTATGTCATAAATAGCAGTTATGTGAATTGGGGGGAAGCTTTTCTGACTTATCTGGAGTTTTAACATAAAAAAATAAAAGAGAAAGTAAAGACACATAGAAGTTTGTGGTTTAAAGTGACTGGACTACTGGAACAAGGCTGTTGGCCATATTGTACCATATAACTGAAATAAACACTCTTTAAAAACAAATATAGCAGGTTTTGCTTCCTTCAAAGTAGATCATGAGTTCAGTTATACTATGGTATTAAATTTTCTGGCTTATTCCCATGGGCATTATTCACTATTTAGGGAACACTGGAGGAGGAACAGGATTGGAGGAAAATGAACAAGTGGGGAAATGATAAATTCAATTTGGACATGTTGGATTTATGCTAGTGAGGTGTCAAGTAGGCAGTTAGAATTAGAAGTCTGGAACTCAGAAAAAAGTTGGATTGAAGATATAAATATTAGTAGGTGGCATTGGGAGCCATGGGTGTTGTATTAGATTATTTAAAATGTGATTAGAGAGAGACTAAAGGGACTTGAGGACTTTGACATTAAAAAGATTGAATAGAGGAGTGTAAGCCAGCAAAGGGGGCTAAGGAGTGGCCAGGGAGGTAGGATGATACCTGGAGAGTGTGGTATCCCAGAAGCCAGAGGAAGAAACTGTTTCAAGAAGGAGAGTGTGCTCATCAGTATTAAGTACTGCTAGTTGCCAAATATTTTCAGCTTCCTACACTCTAGGACAGCAGTCGCCAACTGGTAGTCTGCGGACCACTGGTGGTCCATGAGGTCCAAAAGGTTGGCGACTGCTGCTCTAGCACACCTTGCGGGTAGAAGGGGCTTTGTGACTAGTTCTGGCCAATAAATTGAGAACACAAATGACAAATCTTCTGGCTGGAGCATGTGTCAATACAAGACCCTATGGAGGTCTCCTTTCCTTTTGGCAAGCTTATCGGCAGTGTTTGGAATAGTGTCTGCTCTTGTTAGCGTAGTGTGGATCCTAGCATCGATAGCTTCTGAGTTTATAACTTTGTAGTCTTGAAAATTCTAGAACTATGTTAATTTGTTTTGATAGCTCTAAAAACTAACCTTGTTAAATATACTGAAAACTCTTACAGGTTTTGGTGGACACTTGCCTGCTTGCAATGAGGAAAGGTTCCCAACAAAAATTTTCCAAGCCAAAGATGCCATCATCATCTCTTACGCCCAATATGAGATCTAGGTCACTTTCACCTTTAGGTGGATCTGAGACTCCACCTTTTCATTCTGGAGGACAGTGGTGTAAGCAAGTTGGGATTGCAGATGAAAACACTATACTATTGGACTACCATGACCATAGAGGTACCACTTTCTAATCTAAGAATTTGACCACATACTCTTAAATAGAGATGGAAAATAATGAACTTAACTATTTTGGGTCCAAATGTAACATATATCCTGGTACTAACTTGACCTGTTGTTTTTATTGATAGACGTTGTATAAGGACAGTGGAGGATGGAGGCTCCTGGGTGAGGGTGAAGATAACTGAAAGATGTTAGAGAAGGGAGTTTCAGAAAGAGAAAACTTTTATTTCCTATGGTGGGAGAGTGCCTTAAAGCTCATCTGCCAGATTTATCATCATCTTTTCCTTAGGAGGGTTTACTTAAGAATGGAGTGCCTTAATTCTGTATAAACATGTTATCTACCCTTGGGCTATCCACAAACTGCTTATTGGCAAGCTGCTTATCTGTGAATGGACTGATTTCCATGTGTGGACATATATATGTTCCACCAAGGTTTTTATTTTTTTTTCTTGAAAGCATTCTGTTAGTTTGGGGGGAAAATAGATGATTTTTTCTAAGAATCTGTTTAATTGATTAATGTGAAAGAAAACTATAATTAATTTGCTAAGTCACTAAATCAGAATCATCAAACTCTCTTGACCTGAATATGTGATCAGTTTTTATTAATAAACATTATCAGCATTGAGTTTAGATTATACCTTACTATCAGTGGGTATACTGTTATTTCTAATTTGATTGATATTTTAGAATATTAGTCATTTTCTTTCCTAGAACAGCCAAATTACAGAAAAAAAACTATGATTATTTATGAGTTAATATTACATTTCTTTGCTAAATAATCATAGGGAGTCTTTGGCACACAATGTGGATCTGAATCCAGGATTAATTTTTTTCTGACTTATAAAGAAAGAACCAAGAGGCAATTTTCTTTTTATGGTTGTTTTGTAAACTGTAACATGGCTTACATAAACTCTGAAGGCAATATCCAGAAAGGTATTAGGGCAGGATGTGTTATCCATCATGTTAGTACTTTATCTGTATAAAATATGATATGATCTTATTTATTTAAAAGAGCAACAAATTTGAGTTTCTCACTATTAAAAATAGGAAAAGAGGATTTTTTAGAATTTAAGCATTTTTTGCCCTGGCCAGTGTGGCTCAGTTGGTTGGAGTATTATCCTCTGCACCAAAAGGTCGAAGATTCGATTCCTGGTCATGGCACATACCTAGGTTGTGGGTTTAATCCCTGGCTCTGGTCAGGTGGGTACAGGATTCAACTGACCAATGTTTCTCTCTCCCTAAAAATTAGAACGCATCTTTGGGTGAGGATTAAAAAAAAAATAAAAAGAATGTAGTGTTTTTGAACTTTAGATTGGAACAAACAATAAATAGTGCCAGTGTTTTTTAATTATTAAAAATGTCAGTGCTGCATATGATTAAAAGTGTAAGTTTTGGATTCACCTGCCAGAATTCAAGTCTTGGATTTGCATATTGCTAGTTGTAAGATTTTGAGCAAATTATAATTTTTTAAATAAACATGAATGGTAATTTCTATCTCAAAGATTTGTTGTAAAAATTACATTTTTAAAATGTAAAGCATTTAGCACAAAGCTTGGTACACAGCTAATACAGAGTGGGGGCAAAAGTACATTTACAGTTGTGAGTATTTGAAACAGTTTATTCTTGTATTATTATTACTGTAAATCTATTTTTGTTCTACACAGTATAGAGTATAACTATTATTGTCATTATTATGAAATGCTATATAAAGTAAAATATTGTTAAAGTATTGCAATTAGAACTCGCCAGCTGTTTTTACATTTGAATGGCTTAAAATTTTTTTTGGTTATTTAACATCAAAATAATTTGTTTTTTAGAATATTCATGTCTTCCTCTGCTGATAATGATCTGTATTTGTAATTTCAGAAGCTGGTTTACATGCAGGAGTCCGATATATTACAGAGGCTCTTATAAAAAAACTTACTAAACAGGACAATTTGGCCTTGGTAAAATCTCTGAACCTTTCACTTTCTAAAGATGGTGGCAAGAAATTTAGGGTAAGTTACCAACATTTCTGAACATAGGCATTATTTTTTATGTTTCTGTGCTTTAAAACTGAAAAAAAAAAGATTATATTAGATTTACAATAACATCTGATCCTAATGTCACCTAATTTGTAGCAGACCTTTTATTTATTTACTAGAGGCCCAATGCATGAATTCATGCACCTTGAAAGGAACTGTGGGCCGCGAGGCTGCAGTGGGCACAGGGGTGGGTCTTGGCCCATCCTCCACACCCCTGCCTGGTCCCTCATGCTGGGGCCCCTGGTCCCCTGTCTGCTGGCAGCCTCACTCATGCCGCCGCCACTCCCATACCCTGATAGTGCCAGCCCCACTCGCACCTGCTGACAGAGCGGAGCAGTTGGGGCTGGTGCCAGCAGCTGGTGCAAACAGCTGTTGCCCTGATCGCCCCTCAGGACCAGGGGGAGGTGGAGAAGCTCTCAGGGGTGATCGGGGCCAGCAGCTGCTGCTTGTACCCACTGATGGCGCCAAGTGATCAGGACCAGCGCCAGGCATCAGCAGTGGGTGCGAGTGGCGGCTCAGGCAGCAGGTGTGAATAGGGCCAGCACCACAACAGGTGCGAGTGCCAAGCAGAGCAAAGAATTTTCAGTAACCACCAGAGACTCGCCCTGGTGAGAGCGACCAGCGCCCTGCCTTGGTTGGCGCCCCCACTCACCTGCTCCACCATCCTGCCATGGCCAATGCCCACCCTGTTCCGCACATGCCCCCTGGTGATCAGTGCATGTCATAGCAACCGATTGTTCGGTTTTTCTGCTGTTTGGTCTATTTGTATATTAGCCTTTTATTACATAGGATTTTTATTTTAAAATATATTTTAGTGATTTCTTTTACAGAGAGGAAGGGAGAGGGATAGAGAGTTAGAAACATCGATGGGAGAGAAACATCTGAGCCAAACCAGACAGGGCTGTAGCAGACCTTTCATTGTTTCCAAAAAATTTCTACATCAGAAGTATATGACATCTTTAAATTCATAAGTACCTATTATCTTATACATTATTGACTCTAGACAAGGAGTTGGCATACTACAGTGTGCTAGATCAGGCTTGCTACTCACTTTCGTAAATAAAACTTTATTGGAACACAACCACACTCATATGCTTACATGTTGTCTGTGGTTGTTTTTACACTACAATGGTAGAGGTAAGTAGTTGTCACAGAGACTATGTGCGCACAAAGCCAAAAATATTTACAGTCTGGCTTCTTGCAGAAAAAGATTGCTGATCTCTTATTCATATAAACTATACAACATGAATACATTATAATAGACAATTTTTAAATTAAGAAATATAAACTTAGATGCCTACAATATTAGTCACAAAAATTAATCCCAGAAGGTTGAAGATCTTAATGAAAACAAAACAAAAGTCAACAAAAATGCTATGAAAGTACTAGAGAAGAATGTAGGCGAAAAAATTTCAAAATCTTAGAGTTGGGAAGGCTCTTCTAAGCAAATACCAACCCTAATACCATGAAGAAATATATTGACAGATTTAGCTTACATAAAGATTAAAAAAAATTGTATTTAATTAAAGATATTGTATAAAAAGTTAAAAGAAAAACAACAAACTGCCAGGTAGTGTTTTCAACATATGTAACAATATCCACATACTATATTCTTACAACTCAGTAAGAAATAACTCAATGGAAAATGTTCAAAGGATATGACCAGGCATTCACAAAAGTATTATAAATGGCTAATATTAACATGAAAATGTGTTCAACTTTATTAATATCAAAGAAATGTGAAATAAAATTCATCAATTGAGTTTATACTTACTGAGTTTGTACTCACCAACCCAGCCGTTCTCTTTGATATCTACTCTGTTTGATACTATTTGCCCATGTATCCAAAAGTGTCTATATAGTTATGTTTATTAAACATTATTTAAAACAGACAAATTGGAAATAACCAATTGTCCGTCAGTAGGGGATTGGTTACTAGTAAATAAATTATGGTGCAATGATAGACAATGGAATACTATTAAGTTTCTTTAAAAATAAGAGCTATGTGCAGTAATGTTGGAGTATGTCCACAGCATATTTAATGAAAGAAAAAATTCAAAAACATTTTATATAGTAAGCTCTCAAAATATTTAAAAAAAAATTTTTTTTTCTATATGTGTTATCTTTGAACAGTGGGATTTTTTTTTTACAAGGGCCTGGTGACCTGTTGAGAACTTCTTTTTGTTTTGTCTGAAATTTTTACTGGAATATATTTATGTCTTACTCATGTAGTTAAAAAGGAAGAAGAATAAATGCTATAGTGTAAAGGTCGCAAAAGTGAAATATCAAATTAGCAAATCTTTATTGTCTGATTATTATGTCAGGCATTATGTTAGGATGTGGGAGTACATAGAGAAGTGAATAAGCTTAGTTTCTAATCTCTGGTAATTTAGAGTTTAGTGTGAAGAATGCCTAGGATTAAGAGGAGAAATAGTGAAGGAGAACCATAGAGCAGGGGAGAGGCCAAACAGGTGAAAACTGAAGGCAGGAAAGGATAATATGAAATATCACAGGACAGTCAAATAGGGTGAAAATTTAGAAGTCACTTGGATTTAGCAATTAAAAAGGCCTTCCTTCTACTTCTCAAATCTACCAAGTTCATTTTTTCAGGGTTTTTGTATCTTTTTTCTCTGCCTCCATATGTTCACAAACCTAGCTTCTTGTTATTAAAGTCTCAACTCAGTGTACTTCTTCTGTGAGCCTTCTCTCACCACTCAATCACAATTAGCCACCTTCTCCTCAGTCACTCTCTCTTATTTCAGTCAACAAATATTTTAGTACCCATTATGTACCAACAACAATACAAAAGAAATCCCTGTCCTCTTAGTGCCTTGTATTCTGTCACATCATGTTATCTTTATTTTCTTGTTAGGATACTTCACTCTCTGAAAACTTTATTTATTTATTTGTTTATTGACTTTCTCTGTGAATGAAAATAATAACCTTGCTTTTCTAATTCATCACCATATTTCCAGTACCTGAACAGCTCCTGGCAAATAAACATTCATAAATATTTGTGTAAAGGATGAATGATCTTGGAGAGAACTGTTTGAATTCATAGTAAGGGCAGAAGATACATTGCCTTACCAATAGAATAAGAATGAATGGAATGCAGAATGAGCAAATGTACTTAATTCTTGTGAGAACATGGTGGCAAATGAGAGATAAGATGATGCTTTGATAGGAAAACAAGTTCAGTCAGAGCTGATCTGTTTTATATAGAAGAGATTGAATATATTGAACATAGGCTTCTACAGTCAGGCAATTGTCTAATTCACTGGTATATCCATTGCCTGGTGCCACACCTGGCATGTAATAAGTATGTAATGAATGTCTGTTGAATAGTGACTGCTTTTAAACTTGAGGGGAAGATCCAAGAGAGAGAAAGGGATTGAAGATGCAAGAGTATGGGGAGAGGAGCTGGGTAAGGTTATGCAAGAGCCTAAGTCCCTTGTTGAACTTTGAAGAAAGGAGAGGAGGGAAGGAGAAGCCCTTGTTGAACTTTGAAGAAAGGAAAGGAGGGAGGAAGAAGCATGAAAAAGTTAAGATGGAGGAAAAAGTTAAGTTGAGGTGGGGAATTCTTGTTGGATAGTCTTGGACTTCTTAGTATATAGGTAATGTTTTCCACTTGGAGAGTTTGTGGGCTTGAGGAGAGCTGCTACTCTTGGTCAGGAGAGCCCTCCAAGACCTTGTCCAGGACAGCAGTAAGGGTGTATTATTCTCTTATGACTGATCAAAATAGCCTCTGATACATGTATTTACATGTTGTGCTTATATCAGGGCATCTGTTGTATAAAGTATTTATTCATTTGTTTTCAATTAGTATATCGAAAATTTGGAAAAATGTGTTAAACTTGAAGTATTGAATCTCAGCCATAATCTAATAGGGAAGATTGAAAAGTTGGATAAGCTGTTAAAATTACGTGAACTCAACCTATCATATAACAAGATCTGGTAAGTAAGTACTTCTTTAGGTAGCATTGCAGGGTCATTGTCTTTGTTAAAGAGGTAGATTAATGTTGCCCACATTACTGAAAGAAATCTTTGAAACAGCAGGCACTTTGATCCTTTATTCATTGATAATCTGGCCCTTCACAGATGATAATTGCCTTCATGTTTTGACATTACTAAAGTATGGAATAATATCTATAGAGTGTTATCAAAGAAGGTGATGTTTTTTGAGTACCACATTTTACCTTAATTCCTTTTTAAAATATATATATATATTATTGATTTTTTACAGAGAGGAAGGGAGAGGGATAGAGAGTTAGAAACATCAATGAGAGAGAAACATCAATCAGCTGCCTCCTGCACACCAACTACTGGGATGTGTCCACAACCAATGTACATGCCCTTGACCGGAATTGAACCTGGGACCCTTCAGTCCATAGGTCAACGCTCTATCCACTGAGCCAAACTGGTTAGGGCCTTAATTCCATTTTTGACAGGAAGTTTCCTAGGTAGTCTTTTGATTCATTGCCTATTATATTAAGAAAGTTGACATGAAGCAGTATGTTTTAATTCTCATTTTGATGGCAAATATATTTCAACTCGTTTTCATCCCGTGTATCCTGATGTTCTTTGCTTATTGATATAAGAAATATACTCCCAATCTTGTTTCCATTTCATATATGTATTACTGTAAGATAGAAACATCATGAAGTTGACTGGCTAAAACTGCACATAAAGACTTGTTATAGACAAAATGATGCAAATATTTTTGCATCTGTATACTTTCCCTACATTAGACTTGGTATATATAATGACCAAAACACAACTAACAGTGGCAGAAGTTCTAATATGACAGAAATTAATGGGAAAATAACTGGTTAATGAATCAAATCCTTAATATAAAGTTTGTCTAAAAATAATCTCGATAAAAATAATTTCAATAAAATTAATATGAAAATAAAGAAGCTTGGAAATATTTGCCCAGTATACTTTCCTCTTGACCAAGTAATGAAATTGACAATTAAATTGGAATTAACTTGGGAAAATATTTCATCAGTGATAATTCATCACTATGGGTGATAAATGTTTTATTAATTTAAATATTTTCATTAAAATATTTATGTTTCTAAATACAGTATTATTCTGGGGAGTCCACAAGCTCAAAATGGTAATGATTTAAGGTAATAAGGATATCTTCTCTTGTGCAGGGCTAATGATTTAAGGTAATAAGGATATCTTCTCTTGTGCAGGGCTGTAACGCATAGCCCTGTGTGCTGCTGAGTTTTCCAGCTTTCCCACTGCTAGTACTCTTTATAGTGGCTGGTAAGAATGCCACAGACAGACTCTTCTTTTCTGTGGGATCACAAAGTTTGATAGTAAGACAGGTAGGATTCCTGGCAACAGTAATGAAGAGCTTACTAAAACTGTTGTGGTAGATTTATTTTTAGCTGCTTTTTTGGGTTCTCACTTATGAAAAGGATTGATAAATTATAATTTTGAAAAGTAATGCCACATAAAACAAAGGCTGTTAATTCTAAAAATACAATAGAAGAACTCTATTATGGTACTTAACTAGTTTGACTTTATCCTTTGATTTCCAGCAAAATTGAAGGCATAGAAAATATGTATAATCTGCAAAAGCTAAACCTTGCAGGAAATGAAATTGAACATATTCCAGCATGGTTAGGGAGGAAGTTAAAATCTTTGCGAGTCCTCAATCTGAAAGGCAACAAGATATCATCGGTAAGTTATTCAAAAAATCAAGAATGTTTTTCAATTTTTGGGGCTTGATAAAAAAAAAAGATTAAAATTTAAGTTTTTTTAAAAAATGGGGTCTCTTAAGATCAATGGTCTTTTGATGAAACATTTAATTCAGACATAGCCCTGGATTCTCTAGGGTAATCCTAATATATGAAAACCCTGGGTCCGTCACATTCACAACGACTGGGAGGCTCGACCAACTGGAAGTCAGTCCTGCGATCAGCACTGGGTTGCCCTGGTAACCCAGCACTGATTGCTGAAGGGGCTGTGAATTTCGTGCACTGGGCCTCTAGTTAAATATAAGCAGTTCTGGTTTTACATGGTTCTGTGGTAACTGAGAGTTCCATGCTAACTGAAATGTTAAATTTTCACATCCTTCATTTTATTTGAGACTGAGAACACTGTTGTTAAGGAGAGAGTGCAGGGATTATTTTTATAAAATACTCTGAGTTAGGTACTATAGTTTTATTCCCATTTTTAAGTAAAGTCTCAGAGGGGTTAAGTCTCTTACTTAAAGTCACACACCTTGTACCAGAATTCAGGCTACTGAATGCCTGGAACAGATTTCTTTTTTTCAAATGTATGAATTAATCTCAATAATAGTTTTAGGAGGTTAATTACTAGCTTTTTATAGTAGATGACTTTATTATGGTTCATATAATCTGATAATGATGTATATTTTTTCTGTTGCGTGTAATTTATGATTTTATTTGATATACAGTTAGATGTTCAATAAACATTACTAAGTAAAAACATTAATATATTTAAGTCTGTATTAAAATTGAAACAATCTATTGTAATTTAAAGAACATCAGTCTTAAAATAGAAAATAAAAGATGTGCCTTCTAATGTGTATCTAGACTTGCCTTCGGTGACCTTGGAGAATTCCTTCACCTCTCTAAAACTCACTGTTTACTTGGAGAAAACAATTTCTACCCTGCCTCCTTTACAAGGAGTGTTTATAAGCTCGGATGAAATGATAGATGTGAAAATACTTTAAAACAGTAACTCCAAGGTTGTATTCCCTAAACCTTTGTTAGTAGAAGCCAGTAATAAGAAACAACACTCGCTTAATGCTGTGCAGTTAACACTGTCTATGCTTTCTTATTTCATCTTTATAAAGATCTGATAAGGTGACAGTCTAAGAACCTCAGAGCCTAAGCCCCATGCCATGTTGCACAGCATAACCTTGGAACTCTTAGGGCTTATGGGCTGATAAGAAGAGAGAGTCATGAATCCAAAGTTTGCCACAAATATTCCTCAAATAGTTGATCCTTAGATAGTACTAAACATTAGCTGATGTCAACAGGAAAATTATTCAATAAATACTTATGATTATTGCTAATTTTGTATCACTTTCTTATCCCAGTTCATATTTGACACTAGAGGCCCGGTGCATGAAAGTCGTGCACTCGGGGGCGTCCCTCAGCCCAGCCTGCGCTCTCTCACAGTCTGGGAGCCCTTGGGGGGATGTCCGACTGACAGCTTAGGGCCATCAGTAGGACATCCTTAGTGCTGCCGCGGAGGCGGGAGAGGCTCCTGCCACTGCTGCTGCGCTCGCCAGCTGTGAGCCTGGGTTCTGGCTTCTTCCATAGGCGCTCCCCCTATGGAAGTGCACTGACCACCAGGGGGCAGCTCCTGCATTGAGCATCTGTCTCCTTGTGGTCAGTGCGCATCATAGCTACTGGTCGTTCCACCATTTGGTCGATTTGCATATTAGACTTTTATTGTATAGGATTACTTCTGTTAGGTATGTTTATGATTTTTAAATTTACCAATAATTTTATATATGTCATTTCAGCTTCAAGATGTAAGCAGGTTGAAACCACTTCAAGATTTAACTTCTCTGATCCTAGTTGAAAATCCAGTTGTGACTCTTCCTCATTATCTCCAGTTTACCATTTTTCACCTCCGTTCACTAGAAAGTTTGGAAGGTCAGCCAGTAACCACTCAGGACAGACAGGAAGCTTTTGAGAGATTCAGTTTAGGTAAGTAACTTTAAAAAATATTTTTGGGGTGGGAGAGGAATAATTTAGAAGTTATCCAGAAAAATATATTATGAACTTTATAATGCTGTTAAAATTTGCACCGTAAATGAAAATGGCACCATAAATCAATTAATTTGATAAATAGTCATTGAGCCAGGCACTGAATCTGGTACGTAGGACACAATGAGCGAGGCATATAGTACTAGTCTTTGTGCAGCTTGCGTTTTAGTGGAGAAGATGGACAAAAGATAAGTAAACCCTGATAAAGTAGTAGAGGAGAACCCGCTTTTGGGGAAAGTGGTGTAAAGAAATGGCTCTCTGAAGAAGTAACATTTAAGCTGATGGCAAAGGCAACAATGGAACGGGAAAAGGAACAGCTTATGCTTTGAGGTTGGATAGACCTTGTTGAGTTAGGGAACTGAAAGAAGATCAGTATGACTGGAGGGATAGCTCACGAAAAAGTTTGGAGAGATGTGGAGGGGGTGAGGTAGCGCAGGTCCTTAGGGTTTAGATTTGACTTCAGGTGCAGAAGAAAGCCATTGACAGTTTTTAGCTGTCATGAGCAAGTTTATTATATATTAAGATTATTTTTTATACATTATGGAGAATGATTTGGAGCAGAGCAAAATGGAGCTATAGGGACATATGAGGAGGCTATTGTAGAAATCTAGGCTAGAAATGTTGATGGCTTGTATTTAGGTGGTGGGTATGGTGTCGTTGGATCAGTTTTGGAGGTCCAGCAGCACTTTCTAATGGATTGGAAATTCCCAGACATTTGACTTGAGTAAGTGCGTGGATGGTGATGTTATATATAAAAATGGGAGAACTTGGAATGCTGAATTTGAGTGTGAGACAGACAAGAAGAATTAGAAATGTGAGTCTGGAATTCAAAGAGATCAGTACTAGAGAGATAAATTTAGGAGTCATCAGCATAAAAATAATTTAATTCCACCAAAATCAATGAACTCACTCAGGCAGGGGTTAGGATGAGCAAGAAGGAGAGCCAGCTAAGGAAACTTAGAGAGGTCAGCAAGGTAGGAGAAAACCAAGAAATAGTGGGTTGCAAAAGCCCAGAGAGGAAGGTTTCAAGAGAGGAAGTGGCCAGCTATGTTGAATGTTGCTGATACAGGAAGAAGTAAAATGAGCACAGAGAAATGCCTTAGATTGGCAACATAGGATAATCTTCACAAGAGAAGTTAAGGCGTGGTTAGGACAAATGCTAGATTATAGGTGGAAGAGCTAATGGGAAGAAGACATTTGGGTTAAGATTTGAAATTTTCTCTCCTAATGCCTAATAAATGAGTTAAAAAAATTCAAAGTTTAAAAAGTTTCAACAATAGCTTCTAGACCAGGAAGTGGGCAGAAGCCCGTACTGTAAACCTCAAAATTAGTAATTAAAGAAACAAAGAATATTCAAAAGCAGAGTTGGAGAGAGAAATCATGGCTCAGTTCTTTTGATCCTTGAGACGGCATGGAGATGAGGTCAGAGAAAAAATAAGGAAGTCTTTTAATAAAAGAGGAATGGACACTTTCTCCATCAGAAGGGAGGGAAGATGTGTACAAGTGTAGGTAGTTTTGGTGCTTTAATGGTGGGGAAAATGAGGAAGTTTCCACTGGTGGGGTCTGTTCTGTCATGAAATATGAGGTCATCAACTGAGAAAGAAAATAGAAGGAATATGGGGGGGAGGGGCGGTTGTAGAGAAAGAGGAAGGTATGAAATATCCATTTTAGAATGTTAAGAAATGAGTTTGTATATTCAACCATTTGAAATTGGTGTTAGTCTACTCTGACTTACAAAAATGAAGGTTTCACCCTCTGGTGTGGCTCAATGCTTGAGTGTTGATCTATGAACCAGGATTCCTGGTCAGGGCATGTGCCTGGGTTGCAGGCTTGTCCCCAGTGGGGGGCATGCAGGAGGCAGCCAATTGATAATTCTCTCTCATCATTGGTATTTTTATATCTATCTCCCTCTCCCTTCCTCTCTGAAATCAATAAAAATATACTTTAAAAAAAAATGAAGGTTTCATATGGTTTGAACCAAAACTTGAGAAATATAAATTTGTATTAGTTTGGAATTCCCCCTAACTCCATATTTATTACCCTAAAATTTATGTTTCAGAATCATTAAGAATATAAATAATGCAAAGAAAAGTCATCATATAAACAGTCTTGGGGAAAATGTTTAAATTACGATTCATTTATTACTTGGAATATTAATTAAGAGCCTTTAATGTGCTGAGCTCTTGGAATTCACTGGTGAGCTAGATAGGTGCAGTTTCTGCTTTCACAAAGCTTTAGTGGGAACAGCAGATAGCCAGACTATTTGATCACATTGTACAATTCCCTGTGTGATGAAGGGCATAACAGAAGTGCAGGGTGGTCTGAGAACATTTCTGAGAAGCATCTAACCTGGGGCGAAGGGAGAGTTAAAGTAGACTTTTCAAAATATTTCTAAGTAAGACCTGGAAGATGCAAAATATGCTAGTCGTAGGTAGAAGACAGTTCCAAGTGGAAGATATGAATAAAAGCCTGCAGGTGAGAAGAGGAATTACAAATTTGAAGAATTAAAATCATTTCAGAAAGGCTGCATTGAGGTATACTTGCAAGTGAGGCTGGAGAGGGAGTTTGGAACCAAATCATGGAAGAGCCTTGTCATTCCTCATGTAGACTTTTTGTTTCTTTTTTTTTTCCTTTTTTAAAATAAATCTTTATTGTTCAGATTATTATAGTTGTTCCTCTTCTTTCTCCCCATAGCTCCCCTCCACCTGGTTCCCACCCCACCCTATGCCCTTACCACCCTCCACTATCCTCATCCATAGGTGTACGATTTTTGTCCAGTCTCTTCCCACACCCCCCACACTTCTTTCCCCCCCGAGAATTGTCAGTCCACTCCCTTTCTATGCCCCTGATTCTATTATATTCACCAGTTTATTCTGTTCATCAGATTCTTTATTCACTTGATTTTTAGATTTACTTGTTGATAGAGATGTATTTGTTGTTCATAATTTTTATCTTTACCTTTTTCTTCTTCTTCCTCTTCTTAAAGAATACCTTTCAGCATTTCATATAATACTGGTTTGGCAGTGATGAACTCCTTTAGCTTTTTCTTATCTGTGAAGCTCTTTATCTGACCTTCAATTCTGAACGATAGCTTTGCTAGGTAATCTTGATTGTAGGTTCTTGCTACTCATCACTTTGAATATTTCTTGCCACTCCCGTCTGGCCTGCATAGTTTCTGTTGAGAAATCAGCTGACAGTCGTATGGGTACTCCCTTGTAGGTAACTAACTGTTTTTCTCTTGCTGCTTTTAATATTCTCTCTTTGTCTTTTGCTCTTGGCATTTTAATTATGATGTGTCTTGGTGTGGTCCTCTTTGGATTCCTTTTGTTTGGGGTTCTCTGCGCTTCCTGGACTTGTAAGTCTATTTCTTTCACCAGGTAGGGGAAGTTTTCTGTCATTATTTCTTCAAATAGGTTTTCAGTATCTTGCTCTCTCTTCTTCTGGCACCCCCATATATTGGATGTTGGTACGCTTGAAGTTGTCCCAGAGGCTCCTTATGCTATCTTCATATTTTTGGATTCTTTTTGCTTTTCGGTTGGGTGTTTTTTGCTTCTTCGTATTTAAAATCTTTGACTTGATTCTTGCTATCCTCTAGTCTGCTGTTGGATCTCTGTATATTATTTTTTATTTCAGTCAGTATATGCTTAATTTCTACTTGGTCCTTTTTCATATCCTTGAGGGTCTCACTAAATATATTGGCGGTTTCTAGAAGATTCTTGAAAAACCTTATAACAGTAGTTTTGAACTCTATCCAGTTGTTTGCTTTCCTCCATTTCTGTCATTTGTGACCTGTTTCTTTGTCTCCTCATTTTGGCTGCTTCCCTGTGTTGATAGAGTGGCTTTGTGTGCTAGATGTCCTATAGGGCTCAGTGGCTCAGCCTCCCCAGTTACCTGAGGTAGACACTCTTGGTGCACCCCTTTGTGGGCTGTGTGCACAGTCTTGTTGTAGTTAAGCCTTGATTGTTGTTGGTATCACTGGGAGGAATTGACCTCCAGGCCAATTGGCTGTGAGAATCAGCTGTGTCTACGATGGGAGAACTCTGTGCTGGAGACACCCTTATGGGGCAAGACTTGCTTCAGTGGGGCTTTGGTGCTCACTGAGTCTGCCCCCTGGGTGTGTCCCTTATGGATCTGAGGAGTTGTAATCTGGATGGTCTCACTCTGACCACTGGGTACACTGGCTCTTGGATCTCCAAGGAGGTGCTAATTTAGGCCACCCAGCAGGAACTACAGAGAGATCTGCAGATTCCTCTTCTTTGGGGTTTGGAGGTGCCCAGATGAGGCCCAGCTGTTAAGCAATGCAAGCTGCTGTGGGGCCTTGCGCCTTCTTTTAGAAGTTCTGGGTCTCTCTGACCCAGCTGCAGTTTATTAGGTAATTTTAGATTGCAAAGGGCCAGGCCATTCATATGCAAAAGCCTCTGCGCACAGCTTGGGTGGGGTGGGATCTCAGGGAATCAACAGGGTGGAGCAAACAGCTATGGCTGATCCTCAGCCCTGCCCTAAGAGGTCCCCGGGTCTCATTGTCCCTCGGTAATCGCTGCAAGCACCTCTGAGAGAAAGCCGTCCTCAAGTTCCGCCCAAAGCCAGACAGTCCAGTTTCTCCCTGTGTGAGTCTGGGTCCCCAGAGTCTCACCTGGAACTGGAGTTCAGAGCAGTCAGAAGCTTGTACCTCCCTCCCCATTGAAAAAGACAACTGCGTCCTCAGTTGCCAGCCCTTTCCGCACCGCATGCCCCTCTGTACCTCCACACTTCCGCACCTCCTCTGAGTCTCAGAGTGCTTTTCCCTTCTAGTTGTAGAATTTCCACTCAGCCAGCCTTCCTGTGGTTCTGGGTGATGACCATTTTGTTTTTTAGTTGTAGTTTTGAAGTGGTTGTGCGAGGCAGCAATTTCAGGTGTTTACCTATGCCGCCATCTTGGTTTCTCTTAAGTTCATGTAGGCTTTTTGGATCCTATCGTGAGCATAATGGGGAACAGCCTTTGAAGGATTTTAAGATAGCATAGTATTTTGTAAACATGCTTGCAGCTTCCTTTAATGTGTAATTACTAATATAAAATAAAAAAATTGCATATTTTTTTATAAGAGAACGGGGGAAAAAACTCATTTATCAATACACTAATTGGATCAAATACTTGGAAGAAAAATGTTATCTTTAAAATTGTTATCCAAATGATGACTTCTTACCTCTTAATTAAATCACTCTAATTCAAGATATTCTCCCCCCACCCCAAAAAAATCCCACAAGTTACTCATAGTGAATAATGTTTTAAAATGGATTTTTAGAGAGAGGAATGGAGAGAGAGAGAGAGTGAGAGATTGATCTGTTGCCTCCTGTATGCACCTGACTCCCATATGCACCCGACCAAGGATCAAACCTGCAGCCCAGTTTGTGCCCTGACTGGGAATCAAATCTGCCACCACACCAGCCAGGGCTCATAGCGAATAATTTTAAAAGTAGAATTCTATTTACACTATCGTAAGTAATTTAAGTATTTAGTTAAGTAATATTCTTACCTTTCTTCGACTAGGAAGTATAATGTTCAATAAACTATTAAATTTGTATTGGCAGAAGAAGTAGAAAGATTGGAAAAAGACCTGGAAAAGAAGATAATGGAAACTGAAGAGTTAAAAAGCAAACAAACAAAGTTCCTGGAGGAAATTAAAAATCAAGATAAATTGAACAAATCATTAAAAGAGGAGGCCATGTTACAAAAACAGAGCTGTGAGGAGCTAGAGAGTAACCTAAACACGAAAAATGAATTGGTAAGTTCATATTTTACATTGCTTTGACTATTTATGTTACCTTGAAATAGAGAATTTTTTGTTCTTGGGTTTAAAAACACAACTTTCTGACTACAGAATGGGGAAGATGTAGTTTAACAGAAATATGTGCAAAAGATTTTACAAGTTGTATTTGACTGGTACTGTATGATATGGCTGCCCAAAAGACGAATGCTATCTTGAACTGCACTATGTGAAGTGCAGTACCTAGAACAAAGGAAGGAAGTGAAGCCTCTCACTCTGAAGAGCTGGTCAGACTACCCATAGATGTGTATATTTTTTTAACAACAACATTGTTGGTAAGACTGTACACTGGCAAAAACTTTCAGAAGGCCATTGGCAAAATTATCGAAATTTAAATGGACATACCTAAGTCCTATATATTGTAAATACGATATGTGTTTATATAATATTTATTTATTATTATATAATTGTTATAACATTATATAATCTATATTTCCAATAAGATGTTCTGTAGAAATGGTAGCAAGAATATGTTGTAAAGATATTGCATATTTGCATACATACATATTTAAATATGCATATATATATGGACACTCCCTGGAATATTGTTCATATTAGCAAAATATGGAGAATAACTAAATTGTCTCTCTGGATATCTATGTGGTAGAATAATCTTGTTAAATATTAAAATGAGGTAGAGCTCTATGTCCTGATATGGAAGGATGTCTAACACATACTGCTATTGAAGAAAAGCATGCTATAAAATAGTATATCGAGGATGATCCTATATATAAAGATAGTATATAATAGTATCAGTATGTGTAGGAAAAAATAGTAGAATTTTTAACAGTATTTATTTCTGAGGAGTGTAATTATAGACTTTCTAATTGCCATTTATGCATATCTGTAATGTTTAAGTTTTATAAAATTTGGCTTTATGATTGAAATAGAAAGAAAATATATTTTAAAAGAGATTTAAACAGAATAGATAGTATATGATCAGAAGGTACCTGACCTAGATGGAGGCTTTAAAGGTCATGAGACCACATCCTATGAGGAATGGCCAAAGCAACCATTCCTCGTGTCCCTGTTGAAGAGGCGACCCAGCGAGTTATGAAGATTGCCTTCAGATAGTTAAAGGACCATTTCAAGGAAGAGGGACTTAGACTTGTTGACCAAGGTAAAATTAAGAAGTAGCAAATAGAAAATACATGAAAACAATTTTTTAATTTAGTAATAAAGAAGAAATTGCTAATAGCAGTCCTGAGATAAATGTGATAACTCTGGAATGTATTTGCTGTCGCTGAAACATGCATATGCTCAGGGTTTGGTGAAAAGATAAAAATGTTAGTGAGATGGACTAAATGATCTTAAAAGGCTTTTCAACTCAGAGAATCAGACTCTGTAAAATTATTAGGCTGTTGCTACTTGTCCTTGAAGGAAAAAATAGCTATTGGTACTTTCTTTTTCTTTTTTTTTTCTTTTGACTGTTCTTTTTCTGATCTATGCATACATCTAAGTTTTCTGAACTTAGAGAATTATACTTCTCATATAACTATGAAATCTTAGATACAGATATCTTTTTTTTTGCATTTCCCTTTTAAAATTGGCATTCTGAATTGTAGACAAAAATTCTGCTTAAGCACTTAAATTTTTAATAAGAAAAATAGTGTCCCTCCTCTCTGTAGCAAGGGAAATAGTTATATGAAATCCAGATACTTAACTGCCCCCTTGAGCTCTTCTTTGCCTGAGAAAAAAGGTAACTTATACCAGGGGACATGATGCAAGGGCAGCTTCCCCAGCTCTATTAGTCAAATATTTAGAGCATATGTGGGTTCCTTCATATTCCTCTTACTTGAAAGTAAGTTTTCAAATATGTCAGCTGTATTCTGAAGGCATATTATATATGATGATAACAGTTTGGTGATTATCAGTGGTTTTATATTCTACATACATCTGTTGCTCTCCATTCCATAAGAAAGTAGATTGTGTTGATGAATATTTTAATCATTGGAAACTTATGTGACAATCATTTTTATTTTAGTAGTGAACTCTTTATGCCATCACTTAACATTTCTATTTAAAATACAAAAAGAAAACCACACAAAAACCCCAGCACTTGCTGTGGTATCACTTGACATTTGTGAGCATTTAAACATTTTTTCAGAGTTATCAATCTTTTTTGTAATATAGGATATTAATCTTTTATTAAGATAAAATAATCTTATAATTTCTATATGCTGACTCCCTGGTACATACTAGTCGGCCCATTGAAAACCTTGGCAAATGTTGTATTTTATGACTTTGCGCTACCTCCAAATTATGGATAATTATAGTTGTCTAGTTTTCTCTTATGTTTGTTTATATGTTGTTGATATGTTTGTGCTATGAATAAATGTTTTGTAAATTTTCAATGGTTTCTGCTGTTTTGTTTTTTCTGTAACTATTTTAGAAGATAGACTGTGCTCTTCTTCATGTCATTTTTTTTGTTATTAACCATTTAAAAACACATTTGTATACAAAGTTAATAAGTTTATTCTAACAAATTCTGACAACATAAATGTATACAGTAGAAAGTGAAGGTCTCATTCTTCTTCTACCCCATTGCCTGGATGTTAATGTATATCTTTTTTTGTTTTCTATGCTTGTATAATATACATGTAATTACATAATATATATATAATTAAATATATATACCTTTGATTATTTTTGTGAGTTAAAAAATCTTACTCTATGTTAATTCTGCACCTTATTTTTTACAAAACAGTATTTATGTACACCTCTCCAAGTTTAAAAATAATACACACCTGCGCACATACACCTAATATATAATACCCATAAATCTTTCTTATTCTTTTCAAAGTCTGTATTGTGTTCCATTATATGGATCCTCCATAATTTATGTATCCTACTATTATTGATGAATATTTAGTTTGTTTTCATTTTATTATTATTAGAAACAACACTATATAGAAAACTTTACATATATGTGTTACTATTTATATATCTTATGCATTCATACTGGTAATTCCTTAGTCTAAATCACTACATTATTTTGAATTTGAAAATAGGAAAAAAATGAAATCTTCTTGCTTTAATTTCACATTTCTTTAGTTGTTGGAGAATTCAGTATTAAATATGTATTTATTAGCTATTTTGTATTCTTTAAGTTTTTTTCTTCACTTTTATATTGGTTTGCTTGTTCTTTTATTATTCCAAAGGATGGTTCTATTTTATTTTTCATTTCTGGGTTTTATTTGAGCCTGCATTTGAACAACATTTTCCATTCTCTTATGTAGAATATCTAATGCTAATACCATCTACAGTTTTATAATGTTTTCTAGTTTCATAAAGTAATTCTTCATGTAATAGGTCAACCTATAAAAGAAATGTAGTAACATTGAAGTAAAACTTCTGGTGACCATTAAACTATAGTAGTCCCCCTCTCCTGCCACCAACAAATATTAACTTTGATTATCTTTAACATTAATATTGCTCTTTGTCTTTTCAAAAGTTACTTAAGTCCTGTTCTTTAATTTCTCATTTTTAAAGTTACTTATATGTCCTGCCAGTCTCTCAGAGTTGTGAGGACTTAATGAGGTAATGAATGTGAAAATAATTTGAAATGAATCCAGCTAAGTAATGGAAGGTGGTAAATCTGTAACTTGTAGAATAATAATAAAATATGTCCATATAAGAACAATGCAAGTACTAATAACTATCTTTTTTAGGTAAGTTATCAGTAAAGAGCAACTTACATTATTACAGCCTCACTCTCTAGATTTCTCTAGGTAATGGTTTCTGTTTGCTTCTTTCTCCTTTTAGCCTTTGTCTTGGTTTCTTGCAGACACTTTTCTGCTGATTCTTTATTCTTCCTTAAAGGTAGCTCCTTCAGGACTGAATTGTACACTGTGTTTTTCATGGTTTGCATGATAACTTGTATTAATATGCTTGTGTACATTTTAAGTTTTGAAACTGGCTTGCCTGTCCAAGAAATGTGCTTGTGTATGTGGTGTGTGTTTTTTTAATGGATGTTAGTATAAGAGAGTGACTTTGAATGTTGGGGGAAATAATTTGTACTGTTTTTCCTATTGGTAAAAATGTTAGCTTCAGTCAGCTCTTGATTACCACAGCTAATGCTATAACTAGCCTACTTCCCAGGTCCTTTGACTCCTAATTCGCTCTCATTTATGCATTTCCTCAATGAGCATTTATTGAATGTTTACTGTATGCTAAACCTAATGCTATAAAAGACACAAAGGTGCTTTAAGATGCATAGAGTATTTATTATTATTTGCCTGCAGAGACCAGTCCATGCATTCTCCATGGTTCCAGTCATATTTGCCTTTGTTTGGCCCTATTGCCAGTGATCTTTAGGAGAGAAGCCCAAGATTAGTTGATACTGTTGGTTGTGAGTTGCATTCTTGAAACTTGCGGACTTATGAGCATTCACTGAAAGAGCATCAATGTGGGTAATGTGCTAGAAACCCTGCAGCAGGACATCGGAGGCAGTATAGTAAATAGACAGTGTTAGGTTTGAAACCAGGAGACTTAGAATTGAACTCTGCCTCTTCCACAACACGCTGTGCAACTGGGCAAGATATTTAACGTCTCTGTGCAGCTTTTATCATCACATAAGGTACTTGTGAAGGTTCAGTGAGAAAGCACAGGTAATATGCTTAGCACAGTGTCTGGATCACAGAGAAATTTGATCAAGATTACCTCTTATCCAGCTTAGCATTACTTTCCTTTGATGGATAATCAGGAGGTGACTGTAAGCTAAATCATGCACGACTTTGATTCCCTGGGCCTTTTAAAATGTTTATGTTTGTTTATTTTTCATTTTCTTGAGCTTGCAGTTTTATATTAATAGAGTTTTTATGCATGTTTTTGGTCTGGTATCTACAATCAAACCCTGGCCCCAAAAAAGGTGAAAATCACTTAGTGGACCTTTGAAATGAACTCAAAAGGATTGGCGTAATAGAAAGGGGACTGGTACTTTATTAACTATCAGTCCAGGGGACTGGACTGATAGTTAATAAACTATTTAGCTTCTGCCACTAATCTAATATGTGACTTTGACAAGCCAGTTCACCAATCTAGGACTCAGTTTTTTAATTTACAAATTCAGAGAATTAGGTTGGATCATTTTTTAAAATTCTAGCTCCAAAAATTTCTAAGAATAACTAAAAAGTTGGATTTATAGTAGAATTACTTCATTAAAAATTTAATGTTACATATTTGGATCTGATTGATCTTAATTCACATTCCTTATTCTCTATTACAAAGAATAATATTCTAAACACTTAGAAAACTGAAATGCCATTAGCAAAAATACTACAGTAATAACAGTACAGCAGTTAAAACCACTCTTACTTTCATCCTTCTTATTCTTCCTCCTGATTCCTTTATAATTGATGTTAAGTAACATTTCCTTGCATGATTTGAAGCTATCATTAAAATCATAGAGTGAATTAAATTAGTGCTAATTATTGGGAAATCAGGAAGCAAGTACTTAGAAGACTAGTTACTTAAAAAATTATTGATACAGAGGTATTTTCATGTTTAGATAAAGCAAATTTAAATGATTTTTAGAATCTTCATTCATTGTATCCTGTAATAGCATATAAACTTCAAAGGTCTTTCATGTGATCTCTTAAGTGATACTTTTGTATTTCATTATTTATAAGCTTTAGAATTATGATAAGATGCTCTGAATGTTGTGCTATTTGCTGTGGGTTTTTAAACAACCTACTAATTATGATTAGAACCATTGTACCATTGTACCTTTATACTAACTTACTGACCCTATATGTTGTCTCATATCAAATTGGGCCAATAGCTAAAGCAGAAGACCATGGAACTAACGCGAGCATGTCAGAAACAGTATGAGCTGGAACAGGAATTGGCCTTTTATAAAATTGATGCCAAATTTGAGCCACTAAATTATTATCCATCAGAGGTGAGTTGTTTTAACCTTTTAGTAATCCAAAGTTAAAGCCAGCATATAGTGGGCCAGAGGATGGCAGGTGGTAGAGACTTTTAAGGGAGTTTATCAATAATCACTCCATTTTCTTGTTATGAGGGCATCAGCAGAGTAAATATATTTTGGTTGAATCTGAGGATTGTTCGGCTCAGTAAGTAGAGCAGTATCAAAAAGAGGTAAAAAGCCCAGAAGGATCTTTACCTATAGCTGTATTCATAGCCCAAAGCAGCTTTCCAACCCTCAATTACCTCACTCAAGTGTGTGGCTGATCATCTCCCTTAAACCTAAACTTCCAGAAAAAGTACACTGCCTGCTGGACAAGCATAGAATAGTCATCACTGTACATTGTTAAATAATCACTGATCCAGTATTAGTCAGCTGTTATTTATACAAATGCCATAAACGTTATTGCAAAAGAAAAAAGCATCTTAACTTCTAAGACCCAGTGATTCCAACCAACATCATATTCTTTAGTTAAAAATGCAATTACTAAAATTTATTAAACTGATATTTTACTTATATATCAGCCAATAAAACAAGATAAAGTACCTAGATTTCTGATTTGAAAGAGCACTGGTAAAAATCACATAACTGAAGGTAGTTCTTGTATCAATCCAAGCTCATTTTTTAGAAATAGGAGGAGATATCCTTCGAGACCAGTTTTTGCTCTAGTTCTTTTTTGGTATATTAAGAATAAAAGAATAGCCCTAACCGGTTTAGCTCAGTGGATAGAGCATCGGCCTGCGGACTGAAAGGTCCTAGGTTCAATTCTGGTCAAGGGCACGTACCTTGGTTGCAGGCACATCCCCGGTAGGGGGTGTTACAGGAGGCAGGTGACCGATGTTTCCCTCTCATCGATATTTATAACTCTCTATCCCTCTTCCTTCCTCTCTGTAAAAAAATCATTAAAATATATATCTAAAAAAAAGAATAAAAGAATAGCCTGGCTGGCATGGCTCAGTGGTTGAGTGTCAACCTATGAACCAGGAGGTCAAGGTTCGATGCCCCGTCAGGGCACATGCCTGGCTCTATCCTCAATAGGGGGCAGCCAATCAATGATCTCTCATCAGTGATGTTTCTATATCTGTCTCTCTCTCCCTTCCTCTCTGAAATCAATAAAAATATATTTTTAAAAAAAGAATAGAATAATGACATATATTTTTAACTTCTAGGCATGTAAGATTATAATTTAAACAGTTCTATGGTATGTTACACTAATAAAATGAATAATGTCACTTGACTGCTTATAAGTTACTTATTAAACTGTATATCTGTTCATTTATTTTGCTTTTAGTATGTTGAAATTGATAAAGCTCCAGACGAAAGCCCTTATATTGGCAAATCCAGATACAAGAGAAATATGTTTGCCAGAGAAAGTTACATTATTGATAAAGCTCAGCCAATAAAGATCAAGAAGATGGAGCCAGATGAAGGGGAACAACCTATAAATGAGCAGAAGAAATTGAGAGCCCATATGCCACTGGACATACAGCTGGAAGACAAAGAAAGAAAAATAAGTGCAGGTTTTAAAAAGTTATTTTAAATTCTTTAAAAATATAAAAACGTTGAATATTTGGCAAATTGTGTTTTACTAGTATATTCTTTTACTTAACATGCTGAAAGCATTAAGTTGTTGTTTACATCAAAAGTTTAAAACAAAAGTAGTGATTTATTGAGCAGATTTTTAAAAAATTTCTATTATGAGAGTAATTTGATGGGAATATATCCAGGGGGTACAAGAATGCTTAAATCTGCTCCTGCCAACAGATCCTTCTCACCATTGGAGCTATACATTCAAAAGCCTAATTAGTAATACTTGAAGCAAGTGAAGTACCACTTTATTACTATTCATGTAGCCAAAACCTAAAGCAGTGCTTTGGATAAACTGGATCAGTGCAATCTCCTTAGGCTTGAGCTGAGGCTGGCCTTTGACTCTTCCCAACCTGTCCCACATTCCACCTCCTCAAACTTCTCTCCTACCCCCCAAACCCCAAAACACCTAATTCAAGGGATCTTACCACCTCCTGACAAGTCACAAAGAAGTAGTCAATCCAACAGGGCACTTAGAGACTCTGACAATGACAAACTTTGAGTCCACTTACCCACTCAGCTGCATGGATATGGAAGAAGGAGAAAACAGACCTGATTTCATGCATCCCACTAGTAACCATGGCCCATTACGGGGCTTTCACCAATCAGATCATCTTCTCTTGGTTGGTAGCTAAATGGAAAATATGGAAGGCCAGTAGAGGTTGACTTGGAGAGGGAAGAAAAGAGACTGAGTAGTCCATGTCTAGATATACACTATATGCCAGGCTCCAGAGGGGAAAGCAAAAGTAAGTCAAACATTTATGCAGACTAGCTTCAAGGGGCTCATTGTTTAATAGGAGTCAGGGAGAGAGGGAGGGAAGGAAGTTGGAAATGTGAGGAAGAAGGTAATTGATTTGAGATCACTTTAGCTGAGAAAGACTCTTTAGTAGTGAATTTCTTGATATTGAGTCTCTCTTAACACAGGTTTTTAAAAATAGCTTGAGCCTAATTATAACTTAGGATGTGTAAGTACATATTTACCAATAAAATCCTTATTCTCCCAAGAGTTCTTTAGTGTTTGAATTATCCAATAAAGCCCCTTTTATGTTAAGAATTTTACAAATTAAAGGATCAATTATAGTTATATAGCACATCATGAAACAATTCCAAAGATTAATGGAGAGGAAAACCATCATAGGAAATTTACTTTTTTTATTCCTGTGATATACTAGTATAATTTATTATAATCTATAATTTTAACTGGGGGAAGGAGGTTATTGCGAATTTTAAAAATCTGGTAGAACTTTGAAAATTTAAGATTTTTCTTGTGTGTGTCTGTGTGCATGGTTTTAAATTTGCAGCACAAACTCGACTATTGGAATTGCATGATGAAATAGAAAAGGCAGAACAACAAATTTTAAGAGCTTCTGAAGAATTTAAACAACTGGAAGAAGCTATACAGCTTAAAAAGGTATGTAAAAGCAAAGCAGCAATGCTAAGAGGAAACGCAAAAAATGAACTGTATTTTATACCTTCATACCCTGTAAAACAATTCTTAAATTAGTGCTGCCTAATTAATTGTGGAATAACAGATTTCAGAGTCAGATACAGTATTAACATTTCCAATTACATTTTTCTTCCAATCATGATGACATCCTGTTAGCATTTTATAATGTAGAAATAAATTACTTATGATTTATGTAAAAAGATGTATTTGGTCTACTTTTACTGTAAGAGCACCTATGTTACCCAGGGGAATTGCTTCCTGATATATCTCCTAATTTAATTAAGAACTCCTTACCTTTAAGATCCTGGGATCTAGGTTAAGAGCCAGAAGACATTTCTACTACACTATGACCATTATTAAGCAAGCAGCAGAAATGTAAATGATATAAAATATGGTGCATAAAAATATGGAAGTGATACATTCAGAAATTACAAAATGTATCATGAAGAAGTAAGCAGTTCAAACTCATGGTGTAATTGCATAGGGAGAAAATTCAAAAAAGGAAGTATTTGACATTTTAGTTTTTAAGTGTGTAAAAGGTTTTAGTTATTTGCAACTTTTAAAAATCAATATTTCGAAATTTTGATGGTAATTGCATTCATTGCTATAATAGGTAGGACAAGAATGTAAAGTCCAAATTGATTCAAGTTTATTGGAAACTTACTGTATAGCAGTTGCTGACTGGGCCCTGAGTAAATGAGCAAAACAGATATGTGTCCCTTCCTCATGGATAGGAAATAGGTAAAAAGCAAGTAAAAAAAGTAAAAAGAAATGTATAGTTAAACAATATAAGTGTTATAGGGAAAAAAAAGAAAATTAGAAGAGACAATAAAAAGGATATAATTTAAATTGTGGGGCCCCACGAAGTCCTCTCTGAAGAGGTGATATTTAGGCTGAGACCCAAAGGATGAGAGAAAGCCAGCAAGGCAGAGTTAGGAGACAGGTATTTCAGGCAGAGGTGACAGTGTGTGCAAAGACCTTCAGACTAAAAGATTCCTCTACAACAAGCATGTCAAACTCGTTTACGACACAAGTTTGACATGTTTGCTCTACAGCTTAAGGGAGTATAGTGGAAAATGAGGTTAAAGTCCATGCCAGGCTTCATAGGTCATTTTAAGGGTTTTGAATTTTGTTCTGATTGTAGTGGGAAACCTTTGAAGGACTTTAGGTAGTAGAGTGGCTGATCCTATTTGTATTTTTATAAGAGCATTCTGGCTACTGCAAGAGTGAAGTGAGAGGTGGAAAGAATGGAGTTGTGTGCAGCTGTTAGGAGGCTATTTATACAGGCAAGAGTTGATAATAGCTTGGACTAGGAAGGCAATGGTGAGCATGGAAAGAAAGCAGACTGATTCTAGGTAAAATTTGGCAGTAGAACTGATTGATAGGTCTTAAAGATGGATTGAAAGTGGGAGATGGCCCTGACCAGTGCAACTTGGTGGTTGAAGCTTCCCTTCTCCCCACTCTACACCGAATGGTCTCCAGTTCGATTCCTGGTCAAGAGCACATACCTGGTTTGCAGGTTAAATCCCTGGCCCCTGTCAGGGTATGTGTGGGAGGCAACCAATTGATCTGTCTCTCACATCGATGTTTCTCTCTCTCTCTCTCTCTCTCTCTCTCTCTCTCTCTCTCTCTCTCCCCCCCTCCCCCCTCTCCCCATCCCCTGCCCTCTTCCGCTTTTCTAAAAATCAATGGAAAAAATATCCTCCGATGAGGATTAAAAAGAAAAAAGAAAGTGGGAGATGAAGTGTAAGGAGCTAACAAGAATGATTTTAATAATTAAATAAGAATGTTTTATAATAGTACTGGCTAAAGTTTTATATAGCTAGATTGATAGATGTAAATAATGGACATAATTTTTAAACAAAATGTGCTTGGTAAAAGTTATTTTAAATGAGTATAAATCTAAATTTTTCATGATACTATTAATTTGCTTCACATGCTAATAACAAGGGTAAGTACAATGTAAGTACTGTATAAAGTCAGCTACCATTAATATGGTTATTAATACTTTACAAGTTGCTTATACTAGAGTGACAACTTTATTTTTATCTACTTATTTTATAAAAGTTTATTAGTT
Organism: Corynorhinus townsendii; assembly: GCA_026230045.1. NCBI lineage: Eukaryota > Metazoa > Chordata > Mammalia > Chiroptera > Vespertilionidae > Corynorhinus > Corynorhinus townsendii. The sequence continues at coordinate 162,556,855 of JAPDVU010000005.1, read as the reverse complement.
TTCATAAACTTTTATAAAATAAGATTTTCTACATATACAGAGCATAAAAGTATAAGATATAAATGCCTATATAATTCCTATATTTTACTGTTATTTAAAGAACTAATAGAGCATAGAATACCTCTAAGTTGTAAAAGTTGTTTTCTTTAAGTTTGTAAATCAGTGTTGCTATCCTCTGTTAATTGTGTGTTGTGGTGGGGGATTAGGTTTCAGAAGCAGAGAAAGACCTTCTTTTCAAGCAGTTGAGTGATAGGATACAACTTCTAAATAAATTACGCCAAGAAGCTCTGGATCTAGAAATGCAGTTGGAGAAGCAAAGGCAAGAACTGGCTAAAAAGCAGAAGGAGATCAAAGACCTTCATATAGCCATAGATAGCTTGGATTTCGAAGACCCAAAACATGTAAGTAAATGAAAAGATTTTGGCTTATTCTATGGGGACTAGAATAAATTTTTGTCTACATATTATGTCTCATAATTTTTAGCCACAGAATCCTTTCTGAAATTCTTTTTTTAGTTTGATGCACAAATTTGAGTAATATATATATATTTTTTATATGTGTATATATATATTTTATATGTGTATATATAATATATGTGTTGTATATATACATATGTATATGTGTGTATATATACACATACTTATATATAAAAATATGTATGTGTGTTTAAAATATAACAGCCTAGGGTTTGAAGAAGGTAGCTTTCAGTAGAATGAGGATTACATGGCATACTTATCTTTTTTAAGGGGTTGAATTTCATTATATTTCAAGTCAAGAGAAACCTACTCCAAGGTGCTCTCTAAACTTCTTATCCTTTCTTACTCTTCGCCTTATTTTTTTCTTTCTTAAGAGCTAGGTGGTGAGATAGAAGAACAGAAGTGGGTTTAGAGTCCTTTTTCTACCTCTTCTTTAAGTTTTTATATAAATATTCCACTAAAGCTATTTATTGTTTAATATTGCTTTGTTTTGTCCTTAAAAAGGAAACATTTCTCTAGAGTATGAATTCCTAAAATGTGGCCAGAGGTGGTCAGGTGGCTGGATGATGGAGTTAGGTTCTTATCTCTTTCTGTCTCTACTGTGAGAAGTCTTACTAATGGCTTATATTTTAGCCAATATTTATACAATAGAAGTGAAAATATTTTCTGCATATTTTAATGATATACTCTGAATAAATGATGCTTTTAAAACATTAAGATCTCTGGATCAAGGGAAATCATAGAATTTAACATGGTAAGGATAATGCACTATAATTGCTTTAAGTATTTGACAAGTTTTTAATTATTCCTTTAAATATTTTTGTAAGATATCATAGATATTTTTTGCAGACCAGCTAATTTTGACAAAAGGTGACCTTATCACCATAGACTTAAGGTCTTTTCTAACAAAAGCCTAAGACTTAGTATTAAAATTGAAACCAAAAGTCTTGATTATTTTAAATAATTTTTGGTATATGAAACACTAGGGGTTTTGAATAATATGTGTAATATGGTCAGTATTATATTACTTTATTACATTTATTTATTCAGAAGTCTTACCACCCCATGTGGGGCCCCTGAGGATTGGAACTGTATCTCAAGGGGCCAGCCCTATGTTTATGCATGCTTGCATCAAGGAAAGTAGGAAGGAATCTGCTTATAGGTACTACCTCAGGCTTCTTTGTTGCCTCTTCAATTCTGTGATCTATGAATCTCTTTAGAACCTAGATTGTATGTTGGCTTTCAGTAAATGACTATGATGTTCCTGGCAGATCCGGAGTCTAATACTCACTGTATTTATGTAAAGAATTACATATTGGAAGGCGTTAAATGAGAAGTAGGAATGGCATCCAAGTTTTGAAGGTAGCCAAAATCAATTTGTGTTAGTGGGGATGAAACATAGAAACCAGATTTAAGGTTCCTTTTTAGTATTGTTAAAACTACTATAGGTTAGTTCTTAAAATTAAAGCTTTAGTCTGAACACCAGAGGATGTGTTTTTTTAATTTGCTCACCAGAGGGAGCAACTTTTTCTAATTAGCACAAAGTCGCCTTATTGGCTAGTGGTAGGCACCCCATTTTAGGCTACAAATAAGAACATTTTAGCAAAAGGGATAGAATCCCTGCAAGAGTGGGATCCCTGCATATTTTTTACAGATGTAGATAGGCTTTTATTCAATTAATTTTTATCTAATTAGATGAGGTATCTTTCTGAATAGCATATATAATTTAAAAGTAAAAGTTTGAGAGATTAGAAAACAGTATATGATTCTGAGATATGATGGAAAGCAAATATATTAAGTGCCAACAATGTCTTACATAGTGCTTGTTTCTGCATATACTGGTGAGGAACTTTATCATAGCATTCCTATAGCTGGTGACTTTTCTTTTTCCATTTGCAGAAGATGAGAATATGATTTAGAAAAATTAAATGATTTCCCACACTCACCCTTTTAGGAAGAGGTAGAGCCCATGCTTATTCTGTTACAACGACCCTCTTCACACAAAGGAATTAAAGGTCTAAAGAGATTAATTATTTTTAACTGAGCTTAAGTCAGGTTTTCAACCAACATAAACATTTAACTAGGTTTCAAAAGAAAAAGATATTAAAAATCAAATCCCCTTTTGGTTATAAAGTGGTCATAGCTATTGCACATATATCACAAGAGCAAATAATAAAGGAGCATGTATATGGCTTTTCCCTATATGGCCATGCCCTGTGGAAGCAAACGGTAACTATTCTCTGTGGGGATTTAGCCTGTAGTAAGCTTTTGCAAAGAGTGTGCGTGATTGGCCCTCGGGAGCTTCCTGTGTTGTGGGACCAACGGAGGCTGCTCGTGATTGGACCAGGTGGGCTGCCACTCACTCTAGGCTCGGAATGTGGTTTGAAGAGCTGGGAAGTTACAGAGGCTTGAAGGCGTTTACAAAAATGTGGCTGTCAGAGAGGGAAGTGCACTTAAAATTTGAAGCTATTAGAAAGCGTTCCGCCCACAATTTCCTTGTTCTCAACGGCTCAGTTTTAACAGGACAAATTCTAAGTTAAGGTAGGACCATTTTCTCTCTACAAAGGGCTTAAAAAGAGGTGGAGTCATATGTAAGTTCCTGTTTTACAATAATTCTTTTGTGAGCTTTTGCTTCCATGTGTAACACAAATCATGGGCATACTGAACCAACGTTTTGTCCTGTGTGTAAAAAGATTTCAGTTAACATTTTAATGGTGAATTTTAAAGATTTATTGATAGAGATATGAATGCAGGAGTTTTTTTGTTTTTTATTCTGTTTTGTGCCATAAATATCCTAAATTTACTTAATTTAAGCTGTACCTGCAGTTACCTTTTCAGAAAGATTTTGGATGGGTATTTTGGGAATGTAGGGAAAAAGAAGAGTTTTGAAAAGCCCATCAAGTTTTACCAGTAGTACATTTAAAACCTTCTGATCAAGCTGCCATTCATTTGTTCTTGTCTTTGGAGGCAACGGACTTCTAAACTTGAAAAATGTTCATTTATAATCAATTGAGTCTTGGAGTTTGTTGTTAGACTGTATTGTAGTTCTTTTTCTTGATAACTTGATTTATTGTTCTTTTTCTCTGATGGGGGAAGGAGGTTAGAGCCTGTGAGGTGTTAGTGAGAGGGCAAAGATTCTCTGGGGAATTACTTTGTTTCCATATGAACAGTCTCCAAATAACCTGGGCAAGTCATTTGATGAATCTGAGACGTAGTTTTCTCATGTGTAAAAGGAAGAGTTTGACTGCTCCCTAGTTGTCAGTTTTCCCCCTCCCTGTCCCCCAGCACACCTGAGAAATACAATCCATCTTTTCAGTTACCAGTAGCTGCCTGAATTGATTCCTATCAGAGTGTGAGATGGTATATGGGTGTGAAAGCTCTGTTTCCCACCAGGTGGATATGTGTAGTTAGTAGAGGCGTTTACCTCCAGAGGGCTGGTCCTCCATCTTGAGAATCACTGGGTCTAAACAGTCTTTGAGGTCCCCCTGAGCTCCCAGTTTATGGAACCTAAAAACAAAATGTGTTGTTGTGTAAGGAATTGAAAATAAACTTGAATTTCAAGTAAGTTTTCATTTCATCTCCCTATTCTGTAAAAAATCTTTTTAAAAAGTACATGTTTTTTTTTGTCATTAAAAAGGTATCACTTGTTTATTATAAAAATTATTTTAAATATACAAAACTCATAAAAGAAGAAAAAATCCTCTTGTAAGCCTCTTTCCACCCAGATATAATCCTTGTTAACATTTGGAATATATTCTTTTTCTAAATGTATATGTAATCAATTGACTTTTTGGAAACCTTTTTAAAGAGATACATTTTAATGCAGTTCAATGAACTCTGAGCATTACCTACTATTAGGTAATGTGCCCTTACCCTCTTTTATACACAATTTGCTCATCTCTAAAATGGAGCTGGTTCCAATATCAAGTCATTATGAGGTTTCAATGAAAACTCATGTGAAAAAAACACAGGGCCTGACACACAACATATGCAAATTGTTACATTTTATTTTTCCAGTTTTTCTTTAGAAATGTTAAGGATTATTATTTTTAAAAGAGTTTTTTGTATTTGCTTGTTTTTCAATTCAGTGCCATATGAAGGCTCAGAAAAGGGGTAAAGAACAACAGCTTGACATTATGAACAAGCAGTACAAACAACTTGAAAGCCGTTTGGATGAGATACTTTCTAGAATTGCTAAAGAAACTGAAGAGATTAAGGACCTCGAACAACAGCTTACTGAAGGTGAGAATTTAAGTTGATTTAAAGGTAAATTAGTTTCAGTATTAAAAACAAATGGCACCCAGACAAGCATTAATCCAGATATTAGCTGAATATGCTTCAGTTCTTAGTGCTAGTATTTTAGGGAAATATTGACACAGTACACAGTATATAATAAAAATTTTAAGAATTTATTTAATTTTGTGTTGATGTCCTAGTGAGTCAGGTCATTGCAGTCAGTAGGCAAGAAGTTAGCTACATGATCATGATAAACTCTGGTATGTGATTGTCTTCCTCAAGGCATAAAATCCTTTCATGAGCAAAGAGCCCATTGCCATCAGAGCATTCACTGTCTAGTTCCAAGGAGAGTAAAGAAAGAATTTTAGGATCAACTTTTGCCGTGCAGATTTAAATTGTGACATTGCCATTGTGGAAGGGGAGGATGAAAGGTTATAAGTGGTGAGAGCCTTCGCTTGGCATGAGATCCCAGCCCCTGTTTTGCCATTATCAGCTGTGTGACCTGGGACATATTATTATTGTCTAGGCCAGTGGTTGGCAAACTGTGGCTTGCGAGCCACATGCGGCTCTTTGGCTCCTTGAGTGTGGCTCTTCCATAAAATACCACATGCGGGTGTGCATGTACAGTGCGATCGAAACTTCGTGGCCCATGCGCAGAAGTCGGTTTTTGGCTCTCAAAAGAAATTTCAATCATTTGTACTGTTGATATTTGGCTCTGTTGAGTAATGAGTTTGCCGACCACTGGTCTAGGTCATTAGTTGTTGGGAAGATTAAGTGAGAGAATGTTCATAAAGTGCCTGGCACATACTAGGTACCTAATGTATGGTTGGGGGTGTGGTTTTTTGTCTTCAGGATTCATGTTTATATTCCCAGTCTTGGATTAGTCTTGTTTGTTGAGTGGCTTTTGTTTTGTGTATCTAGCAGCAATAACTCAATTTTGTGTACATTTTTAATTTTATTTGGAAATTACTACTTTAAACTTTTTACAGCAAGAATTAAGCATTTTATAAGCAATGTTCACTGAATATGCTATTTTTATTATTTACCTGCTTAATACTCCTGTACTAGGGATAATACAGGGAAAACTATTATTATATCTTGAAAAAGGAAAATAAGGTAGTAGGAAATAATTGAAAGCTTAGACTTTCATTCTTAGCTGGTAACAAATAACTAAGGAGTCTAAATGCGGTATTATTTATATATCTTGAAAGCATTTTCTTATATACGATATTACCTTCCCTTTTTGGTTTGTCTTAGGCCAGATAGCAGCAAATGAAGCCCTGAAGAAGGATTTAGAAGGTGTCATTAGTGGGTTGCAAGAATACCTGGAAACTGTCAAAGGCCAGGCAAGTCAGGCTCAGAATGAGTGCAGGAAGCTCCAGGATGAGAAAGAGACGTTGCTGCGGAGACTGACGGAGGTTGAGCAGGAGAGGGACCAGCTGGAAATAGTTGCCATAGATGCAGAAAATATGAGGAAGGTATGATTGTTTTTTTCTTTCCTGTTTTCCCTTGCCTCAGAAATAGTTGATGTCCAAATAAAGTAAGCTAAACAAGTTAGCAGCAGTGCAATTATAAGTGGCAAAAAGTATTAGTGGCTATTTAGTCTTGTTTTTTCCCTTTAGTTGTGATACACTTGGAATTATTGTTTTTCCTTTGCTAAGAATGGAAGCTTAATTTAGCTGAGCTTCTGTTCCTGAAAGACATTATCAAATAACGTTAACTAATATGAAGTTGTGGCTATTACAAATGTGGTATTAAATGTTCATATTTTATTATTTGAGTCCTAAAATTAAGTACAACAATTTTTCTTATTTTTTTGTCATTCATAATTTTAACATTAATTTACAGATAAGACAGACATAGTATTATACCCTTTTTACCTTATTTGTTGCCATTTATTAGGAGATTTCACTTTCTCTTTTTTAGTTGTTTGGCAAACTATCATGCATGAAAACCCAGGTTCCCAAACCTCATCCTTAGTAGGGCTGGCTCTGGAAATTTGAATATTTTGACATGAAAATTTTCAGGCCTATAAAAATACCAAATTTAATATTTAACACCATGTACTAATAATTTAGCTTAAGAAATAAAACATTGCAGATGTAGTTGAAACTCTCTGTGTACCCCATTCCATAGCTAACAAAATCCTGAATATGGTTATTTCCCTGCATCTCTCTTTCTTATTACATACTAGAGGCCCAGTGCACAAAATCTGTGCATGGGTAGGGTCCCTAAGCCTGGCCACTGATCAGGGCCAATTGGGGCCCCCCTGGTGGTCTGCGCACGTCATAGCAAGTGATCAAACTCCTGGTCTCTCGGTTGAACTCCCAAGAGGACACTTTGCATATTAGCCTTTTACATATATAGATGTATGCATTTGAAGCAATATGTAGTATTGTTTGACATCATCCATCCCTTCAGTACACATCTCTTAAAAATAAGGACTTTTGCCCTAACTGGTTTGGCTCAGTGGATAGAGTGTCCGCTTGCAGACTGAAGGGTCCCAAGTTCGATTCCGGTCAAGGGCATGTACCTTGGTTGCAGGCACATCCCCAGTGGCAGTGTGCAGGAGGCAGCTGATTGATGTTTCTCTCTCATCTATGTTTCTAATTCTCTATCCCTCTCCCTTCCTCTCTGTAAAAAAATCGATAAAATATTTTTTCTAAAAGCAGAACTTTTTCCCCTCTACATCACTATGATACCATTATTACACGTATGAAAATTAACAATAATTCCATAATGTCATCTAATATTTGAACCATATTCAAATTTTCCCAGTTGTGCCAAGAATATCTTTTAAAATAGCTTGTGTGTATGGGTATGTGTGTCCAGGTGGTAGTCTTATAGAGTGTCCCACATTACAGGGATTTGTCTGATTGTTTCTTCATGGTGTGTTTAACGTGTTTTCTGTGCTCTGTATAAAATAGTGTCTTCTTTTAACTTCATTTCCCCCTGGTTTACTGGAGAGGTTGAGCACCTTTCATTTATTTATTTACCATTCAGTGTTCCTCTTCATTGAATTCCGTATTCATATTCTTTGCCCATTTTTCTATTGGATTGTCTTTTTTCTTAACGATTTGTAGGAATTCTTATATATATAGATACTAATCCTTTGTTGATTATAGATGGAGTCTGCATTTCGAATAGGCAACCCAAATAATTCAGATGTGCTTTTTGGACCACCCATTGAGAAACTCTTCTATAGAAGTTCTCATCGTAGGATTTCCTTGTTTAATCCAAAATAATTTGATCTAATTCTTTAAGATCCCATATAAGTAGATACAAGCTGTAATGTTTAATTAAAATACAGATGGGCTAAAATGACTCAGAATTGAGGTATGCTGATCAATATGTACTTGTAGTCTTGTTAGCTACTCATTTAAGTTACTCTGTTATCCTTAATATTTGAGAGTGCTCATCCCATTTTGTTCTGATAAGTGAACATACTGTGGTTTAATATAAAGAGTATGGGCTTTGGAGTCAGAGATCTCAGCTCATATTCTGACTGTGTCTTTTTTAGCTACACAACGTCATGCCATCTACTCAGGTGTTCATTCTCCTAACTGGAGATAGAAGAATGGGGGGAAACAACAAAAATAATAATATCTTGTCATACACAGTAATTATGAAGATGAAATGAAATAATGAATGTGAAAACATTTATTCCAGTGTCTGATAGAAAATAACTTTTAAATTTTATTGTCCTCTCTTTTTCTTTTTCTTTTTTTTTTAACCTGTCCAGGCACATTTGAAATATTACACTTTAGGAAACATGTTGGTAGCATACTGGTTTTTCTGATTACATTTAGTCAGATTATATTTCTGATTACATTTACTTTTCAGCCTGGCCCTGCCTGTGGTTTCATGATATTGCTAATGAACACTTTCTGTGCCAGGCTGGCCAGCATTTGGTTTACTGTGATCAAGTTACTTATAATGATTTGCAGATGCTTAAACAGCTCACTGATGGTTTTGTAGTTCAACTTACCCCGAATCCTTCCAGGAGCTTGCAGAGCTAGAAAGTGCCCTCCAAGAGCAGCATGAGGTGAATGCATCTCTGCAGCAGACCCAGGGAGATCTCAGTGCCTATGAGGCTGAACTCAAGGCTCAGCTGAAAGTACGCGATGCTGAAGCCAGTCAGCTTAAGGAAGACATGGAAAAACTAACAAGTCTCAGCCAGGTAAGTAAGAGCATAAAGCCGTCTAGAAACCAAGTAGCCTGTGGCTTTAACATATCATCAGTCTTCCTTTAATGTAATGTAAAATTGAGTACTTAATATAATATATGTGGAGTGATGGGAAGATCACATTTTTGGAGTCAGACATTCCGAGTCGAAATACTACCCCTGTATGAAGAAGTATAAATCACTTCATTGTTCTGAGTCTCTGACAAATGCCTCTTCCTCTATAAAATGGTTATGATGAGGATAAGGGAGATAATGGGCATGAAAGCACCTAGCAGTTGGTATTCAATAAATTCTAGTCTTCCTCAAAACAGCTTTAAGAGACCTCTTTTAAGTTGATGTTACATTTTATTTTGCAACTTCATATTTTGGTTGGATGAAATATCCACTCATTTAAATTATATTTGCAAATTAGATAAATAGTTATTTATCCATAAATACTTATTGATTGGCCATTGAGGACCACTTGCTGTGAATGTTGCAGAGAGCAGCACAGACATGGTCACTGTCCTTGTGAAACCGACAGTCCAGTAGTGAAAGAGGTGTGGGAGAAAGAAAGGGATAGGGTTTTGTGGCTGGGAGAGGGGTGGTCAGGGAAGACTACTCTACAGAAATGATGTTTCAGCCAAGCCATACATAGCAAGTGGGGTGAAAGTGGTAAGAGTAAAAAGGCTAAGTGTTGTAGGCATAGAGGCAAAGACAAAGAGCATAGTGCATTTAAAGTGCTGAAAGTATACTTCCAGTATCCCAGGAGCAAGGAGAGGAGTAGGGAAAGAGGGTGAGAGATTAAGGCAGAGAGGCTGACAGAGGCTAGTTATAGTATAATATATTCTTTATCAGATTAAAAATACAGATTTATGTAACTCTTAGCCAAATGGGCTGCATCTTCCTCCAGGTTCAGGGTCACCCTGATCTTCACTGTCTGCCTGCTAAAAATCTGGGTCAGGATTCTGCTTTGGTTTTCCAATAACCTTGTGCTTGATCAGAGCATTTATCTGATCATTTGTTTACATTGTCCATTTCCCCCCTAGACTCAGAGCATAGTGTGTCTGTTTCTGTTTTCTCAGAAGCAGACTGGAACATGAGGGAGAGTTAATATGTTCTGATTTGATGAAGTGAAATAAAATAAGATAGTTTGAATCCCAGGAATTTATGTGAAATAACATTTGGCTGATTAGAAAAGGAAGTAAAAATAGGTCTTATTATATCAATTATTTTGTATTCCTTTATCTATCAGATATCAAATGACTACTTGCCAATTGTCAGGATTATATTTTTTAAGATTATCAAGTTTTATAAAACTAAACAGCATTGCGGGGGAAACTACAGTGCTATGATCAAAGTGCAGAAAATAGAAGATTGGGGGAAAACAATTAAAATAGTAAATACATATTTTAAATAATAGTGAATAAAATTTCTAGATAGTATCTGCTTTCAAATCATTTTTTTGAGGTTTAAGCCATCCCTTACCTTGAAATTCATTGTTCTTTATTTTTTTCCTCATAAGTCTTGACAAAAATATAAACACCCTGGCTTTTCACAAATTCACTTGGTATTGAAGGGTGCACTCCCTTCCTTGGCATTAGGACTGCCAGGATTGATCTTCAAAGCACACAGTGATGGTAGATAGCATAATGGATCTCTCTTTGTTCTACAGGTCTTGATTGGCACATTTGGTTATGTGCAATCACTTGTGAAGTTTGTTGAGTACAGATCCCTGGGCCCCACCCTAGATATTCTGGTCCATCAAGACTGAGATGAGTCCAGGCTTATGCTTTTTTTTTTTTTTTTTTTAGAGAGAGAGAGAGAGAAACATCAATTTGTTGTTCCATTTATTTATACATTCAACCTTGTGTTGGGAGGACTCTCTAACCAATTGAGCTACCTAGCCAGGGCAAGGCTTATACATTTTTAACAGGCACACCAAGTGATTTTGATGCAGGTGTTTGAGGACCACAGTTTGAGAAGAATTGGTCTAATGGTAAGTATAGCAGTAATTGTTGGATCACTCACAGAGCTTTTGAAAGGAGGTACTGGGCCCCATACTCCCATGGAGATTCTGATTTGTTGTATCTGGGCTGAGCTGATTTTGATGCTTACTCTCCTTTAAGTATCAATATTTAAGGAGGCATGTGAAAAAAATTACCTTGGATCTTTAATTTTGGAAGTACAAACTCAAAATTGAGTTGTTATAAAACCATAGCTAGCAAGGGACTGCATATATATGTAAATTTCTTTTTGCCTTTTTAGATCATAAATTATTGCTATTTTGTGTTTTCATATCATTGCTTCTTATGGCAATAGTTAGAACAATTAGCCCTTCAAGCAGAACTTGAGAAGGAGAAGCAAGCCCTCAAGGATGCCCTCGAAAAAGCCCAGTTCTCAGAAGAAAAGGACCAAGAAAATAGTGAGCTCCGCAAGCAACTTAAACAGCTGCAGGTAGAGACCTGTTGGTTTAGAATATATTCTTACATGGGGCACTGAAAATGTTAACATTGTTAGTCAGCAACTTGACAGTCTGCTCTAACATGTAGTATGCAACTTGAATTATCTATATATATATATATAAGTCCAGCAACCAACTGGCGGAATGATCAGAACAACCTGTTGAACAGTTGCTATGATGCGCACTGACCACCAGGGGGCAGACGCTCAACACAGGAGTTGCCCCTGGTGGTCAGTGTGCTCCCACAGTGAGAGCACCGCTCGGCTGACCAGGATGAGTGGTGTTCTCACAGCGGGCTGATCCCCACAAGCCATGTTCCCAACCAGTGCACGAATCTGTGCACCGGGCCTCTAGTTAGAAAAAAAGACATTTTAAGTGGACAGTATGAAAGAGAGTCTCTGTTCCCTTTTGAGCCCATTGTTTTAAAATTATTAATGTGCATATCATTAGTGTTGTTATGATGGTGCAAAGAGATGGAGACAATGTCAGTAGTAAAGAGAAAATATTGTGTAAACTCATGGGCAAGAGCAATATCTCAAAAACTCGTGGGTGAAAGCAGTATCTCGCGTTTCTCCTAGAAGCACATTTGTCATCAGACTGAACTAAAGTTATCAGATTGGTTCCCTCTTTTTCCACTGAAATATCTATCCAGGAATTTAACTAGAGTGGGCTGCAGTAGAACTTCTTAACTATAAACAGTTTTTACAATCCCTGTCTCAGAAAGAATGCTATTAAAAATGCATCCTTTTCGTATTGGTGGAAGTTTCCTTTGGCCAAATATTGTTATAGTTGTTGTCACAATAATGTGACCAACTGCAGGAGAAACAGGTGGACAGGATTTTCCAGATGATTAAACTCTCTCAAAGAGGATAAATGTCTGAACAAACAAAGTACCTGGGTCAGTACTCAGTTTTCAAATCTGTGAGGTCAGGAGCCACTTGGCTGACGGGAGTGGCAGCTGTTACCCTATCCCAGAAGTGAAGGGGCAGAGTTGCTCTGGTTTGGGAAACGCTTCCAAAAAGTCATGCAGGGAGGTTTGTGACAAATAAGACTAAGCTCGACCAAATTTTCTCTCTTTCTCCAACTCCTTCAATATTTTTTCCTCAAAGTTTAAGGAAATTTAAAAACCTAGAATTTAATTTTTACTCCTATCAGTTCAACTCCTGAAACAAATAGCATAAAAGATGTACATGTTTTTTATTTCTGTGTGTGTACATGTTGGGTGTTCATCAGATTACTTTTTTGTTTTTATTGTGGAAAATTTTAAATAATCACAAAAAAGAGAACAGTCTCAGGACCTTTTATTGACCCAGCTTTAACAATTCTCAACATTCTGCCATTCTGTTTCAGTTAGTCCGCTTTTTTTTTTTTCTGGAATATTTTAAGGAAAATCTCATGCATCTTCATTGCACTCGTAAATACTTCAGTATACGTCTATTAAAGAAAAGGACTAAAGTCTATTCTTCAGGGGCCTCTCCAAAGTAGAAACTGAAGTCAGCTTTACAGGATGCTGGCCCATGCTGTGAGACTATCTTAGAACTCATTTCTCTGGTTATTTAACCTACTAACCTGCTACAGAGTTCAAGTTAAACTCTCCACACCTGTCTTTGTCAGAAATCATTTAGTTGCAGTGAATTGAAACCTACTAACACTACCCCAAGAAAAGAGACAGCTTGCCAAGAACCAGAGCTGCTCTAACAAACTTTCAGAGGCTTCACGGCCCTCTTACTTGTCTTTTTCTATCTTTTTGGGCATTGCATGTAGTCCAACATGGATTTCAGCCTTGAGTTGGCATATCTTCGTAGGTCCAGCTTTTATGCAGACTTTCTGTACTGGATATTGGTTCAGTATCTGGAAAGAATGAGAACTTGTTTCCAGTGGATTGGCTGACCTTGGGACAGATCACCTGTAGCCAGGATTAGACAATGGTATAAATATAGCCACCTCAGGGCATTGGGCAGGGACAGTTTACAGATAAGATGACTCTAGGTAGGACAGGCACTTAACAAGTTCACTGTAATTCTAAATTCTCTGTATTTCAGTTCACAGTGTTACACTGAGTTTGAAGTAAATTGATCACTCAGGAGGTAGGGGAATACGGTAGATAGTTTTTCATATTCTAGATTTTGCTGTTTGCATCCCCCTGTATTATGTTACATATGAAGGTTTATTTAGATTCAAGTTAGTTTTTGGCAAGAAGACATTCATAAGTAGTGTTTATAAGAACTTCTTTTTGCATCACATCAAGAGATATCATAAGTGCCTGGTTGTGTCTTTTGTGACTTTAGATTGATCAGTAGATTTAGATATTGTTAGTCTGAGTGGAAAGGGTTAAAAGAATTAGTAAAAGGTGTTGAATAAAACTAACATATGGTAAGTAATACAGGTTCTATATGTTTATGTGGGTATATTTTTAATTTTGTTTTGCTAACTTACCTCCTCATTTTACCTTCCTTCACAGGATGACAATAATCTATTGAAACAGCAACTTAAAGATTTCCAGAATCACCTTAACCATGTGGTTGATGGTTTGATTCATCCAGAAGAAGTGGCAGCTCGTGTGGATGAGCTACGGAGAAAACTGAAATCAGGAGCTGGGGAAATGAGGTAAGGGAAAATCAAGACCTCCAGGTATATGGTGGGCTGAGTTGTGAAGGTTAGTGATGAACTCTCCTTTCCCAGTACAGTAAAATGGCTGAGTTCTTTTGTAAGCTTTTCCTTTATCATATTTCCATAGTTGAGACAAAAGATTGCTTAATTCAAATTGCCTGTCACTGATTTTTTTTACATTTTAAATATTTAATACCTTTTTGGTATTATTTCATTTTAAAAACATAAAGGTTTTAAGAGTCATTCCAGAAAGTTCATTGCATGTGATTAGGCAGTAGAGACACTATGTCCTCCTATTTTTAAATAGAAAACAAAATATCAGATGAAACTAAGGCTAATTTAAATATATGAAATGGACATTTATTTTTTGAGCAAACGTCGTTAGCCTATGTTTCTAGAATAACTAAGAGTCATTTGATAAAACAATGGTTTTCACTTAGGAGATGCTCAGTAAATTGTTGTGGATTGATACCAGTCCCATTCCACACAACTCTTTTTATTCTTGCACTAATATTATTAGCATGTTTGTACCTGGCATCTAGCATCAAAATAAAATGTCACATTTATACCATCTTTTTTCCCCCTTACCAGAATCCATAGTCCTTCAGATGTCTTAGGGAAAAGTCTTGCTGATTTGCAGAAACAATTCAGTGAAATTCTTGCATGCTCCCAGTGGGAAAGAGAGGAAGCACGAGTAAGAGAGCGAAAACTCCAAGAAGAAATGACTCTGCAACAAGAGAAACTGGCAAATGGACAAGAAGAGTTCAGGCAGGCCTGTGAGAGAGCCCTTGAAGCAAGAGTAAGAAAAGGGCAAGAGGCAGCTGGAGGGAAGTGTTTGGCAAATATTCAAAATTTTCAGGAAATTATAATGCTCCCTTTCTCGTGTAAATAAAGTATAAATGTTATTTTCACTCATAACAAGTCAAGCTGGGTGTGACTAAAATTCAACCCTGAATATGGCTACTGATGTTAAAATCAGGCTTCTTTGTGAAACTGTGTTTTCCTTGTCCTAGAAGCCAGGGAGATGGTTCTCAACATGCAGGCAAATAATGCCACATTGCTGGAGTATAGTATGGTGCCAGAATTGGATTTTTCTTGATGTAATTATTTTAATGAGATAAGCACTAAAATGGATGCCAGAGAATATTCAAGAGAAAACCATCCCCAATAACTCTGAGTACAAAATTTTATTACATTTTTTAGTAAAATGAAATAAAATTCCCTCAAAAGCTTTTATTTTGAGTAAAACGTATTTTTGCTTAAAAATCATCTTTGAAACTCCCATTTCCTCACAGATTAATTTGGATAAGAGGCAACATGAAGCAAGGATCCAGCAGTTGGAGAATGAAATTCACTATTTGCAAGAAAACCTAAAAAATATGGAGGAAATCCAAGGCCTTACAGATCTCCAACTTCAGGAAGCTGATGAAGAGAAGGAGAGAATTCTGGCCCAACTCCAAGAGTTAGAGAAAAAGGTGGGGAAGACTAGGAAAGTGAGACACATGAGTTCCTGCTGCTTCGTCCTGCTCCCCAGTAATCAGGCCAGCTGAGAAAGGGGTGTGATCCAAAGTAGCCTCTGGCTGCATTGCTGCACCACCCCCCACCCCCCAAAACTGACTGAAGAGAAACCTGGATGTATGTCATCAAATCAAGGGATTGAGACAATGGTTCCATTATAGATGCAAAGAAAGAATTAAAATGCTATGGAGTGACTTTATAGTTGGTTAGGTGGTAGTTAAATGCTATTGTGATGACTTTGCCTCTTTCAAAACCCCTTGCCCAATTGGACTCATCTGTGGGAAATTACTTCTAAACTCATCTTTCTTTCTAACACCATGGCCTCTCTCTGAACTTCTCAATCCTATATAACCATCTTCTCCCATTATCAGATCCTACACCTGGTTCAAATTGTGCCCACCACCTTTGAAATCACAAATTGAAGCATCACTCTGATCATCACCTCTTATCTTACCAGCACCCCCATGCTGACATTTTTCAACATTGAGAATTTCACTGCATTAGCCCCGCCGTTTCTGTTTGTTAAGCCTTCCTATCCTTATTTTCCTCCGTGTTCAACTTAGATTCCATAGTCTACCACTGTAGCCTTTTTTGCAAATATCCTCAAATCCCTTGCCCTTTTCTCCTGTCTGTCTTCTCTGACAAAACTGTTAAGTATTTGCTTTCTTTGGGCTTGCAGACATGCTAAGTATTCCCGGAGGATAAGTTGCCTTTCCAGGCATAGTGGTATCACTATGAACTCTTGGTTAATGTACCTTAACTGGGAAACTACCCTTTTCTCCAGTAAGCTTATTCTCCTATGCTCTATTGTTTCATGTCTTCTCACTCCTCACACCTATCGTCTCCCTTCTCCCAGCCTCAGTGAACGACTTGCCTCATACTGAGAACTCATCAGTCCCCAAGTCTTACTGAGCCTGCCTCCAAAATATAATATATCTGGAATATATGAACTGTGTTCTTCTCCAGTGCCACCACCTTCATTCAGCCATCATCTGTCTTCTGGACAACTGCTGTGACCACCTGACAAGTCTCCCACTTCTGCTCATGACCCTGCTCCACAGAGCAGCCAACATGTTCTTTCAGAAATGTGAATTGGCTCTTGTCAGTTCCATCCATGTCTCCCCCATCTCTAGTAGTTTCTGTTGTTCTTATTATAAAGACCAAAATTCTTAAGTTTAGGAGGCTCTGTTTAGTTCACTCCTTTTCTCAGTATGCTCTTTCTTTCAGCTAATCAAAAATGCCAAGTTCTGTCTTCCCTCCTGGCCTTTGCACCTGCCATTCCCTCCCCTGGACCATGTTCTTTCACTATTCTTCTTCCTGACTGCTGCCTTCCCACCAATCTAGGTCTCCCTGCTTTTCTCTCAGACAGTGCTCTGTTCTGTCCCTTGATAGCACTAACCACTTTTAGTTACTTGTCTCTGTAGGTGTTTAGTGACTCTCCTAAGGTCCTTGAGGGCAGCAGCCAAATCTGTTTTCTTTGCCACCATAAGCCTACGGCCTGACTCAGTGATTCAAAGCAGGTAGTCCATCACTTGGTGATAGTGCCAAGAAATGTTTTTCCAATCAGTGAATGAATTTATAATCACTAAGATTCTTGACTAAGAAGACTGATTTCATTCTAAGTTTATCTTACAGTTTTGAGATGATTTTATTTACTCATTCACTTAGTGAATATTTATGAAACACCTACTATGTACCAGGTATTGTTCTAGGCATGTGGTGTGTAGCAGTCAATAGTGTCCCTGCCCTAATATTAATTACATATTAACTCTTATTACCAAATGATTCATATGTTTAATATTTTATTTTAGAAGAAACTTGAAGATGCCAAATCTCAGGAGCAGTTTCTTGGTTTAGATAAAGAATTAAAGAAACTAAAAAAAGCAGTGGCTGCCTCTGATAAGCTAGCCACAGCTGAGCTCACCATTGCTAAAGACCAGCTTAAGTCCCTTCATGGAACTGTTATGAAAATTAACCAGGAGCGAGCAGAGGTGAGTTCACATGTACAGAACAAGTTTCTACCAGTGCTGCTGCTGTCAAAAAACCTAACTTGTATTACTGATATTCTTACAGACTTTGGCTATTTATTAAACCACTATAAAGTTGTATGTTTCCTTTCAGACCTGCAGATTGTATTTCTCCTCTCACAGCCCTGCCATGGGTCCTGCACTCTATTGAGTCCTGAAAGGAACCATCAAATGAAACATACCATCCCTACCTCAAAGTGTAGGGATCTGCTTAGGGAGATAGCTGTCTTTGCAGACCCAAGTAAAGGTCTTAAAGGCTCACCATGTAATTCTCCTGAATCTCAGACTTTTCATCTTGTGTAGTCAGATGATTAATATGTTACCTCATAGGGCTGTTATGACTTCTGACAGAGATAATGTCTGGTACAATCTTTATAGAATGCAAATGCTAATGAGAGTAAGATAGTAGATCATAGAGAATCTAATGATGAGAGTCCGTAGAGACACCAGTCATGGAAGACTGTAGAACAGTGAAGGAAAAATTGAGCCCTGCTTACTTCTGATGCAGCACTCTACTCCACCCATAGAGGGGTGGAGCAGCCTGCCAGGTGATGGGAACAGCAGAGGACAAGGTGGGACTTGGCATCACATGTACATGGGATAGCCAGGCAGGCAATCTGGTGAAATCAGAGCAATCAAACTAGGAGAAAGAAGAAAAGAAAACAACCTATGAGAGCTGTGGTGCCTTACTCTTACCTCTGTCCCAATAGGAGTTGCAGGAAACAGAGAGGTTCAGCAGAAAGGCCATGCAAGCAGCCAGGGCTCTGACTCGAGCAGAAGCAGAGATCGAACTCCTACAGAATCTTCTCAGGGGTAAAGAGGAGCAGGTCAGTGCTGGTACCTTGAGACTTCCTCCTGATTGGGTCCTTGTCAGTTCCTAAAAGATTGATCACTGGAGGGGACATCACAGATGATTTTGAATTGCAGTCACTGGTCAGTCAGTGCTTTATTTTCTGTGTGCCAAGGACAGTGTAGTTTAACTATAAGGAGTGAGGCAGTTTCCTCATTAGTAAAGTGTAAGTAAAAATTCTAGAATTACAGTCAGTGGCAAGAATAAGTGCATATGTGAAAGAATATTCATTGGGAACTTTGTGTGTCTGATTTCTCAATAGTTTCGTATTGAGATGGAGAAAGCAGATGTAGATACCACAGGAGCAGACTCACAGGTGCTGGAAATGGAGAAGCTGAATGAGACCATGGAGAGGCAAAGGACAGAGATCACAAGGCTGCGGAACTTACTAGACCTCACTGGGGCTGGTAAAGTATTGGCCTTTGTGGTAGTGGTACTGTAGTTCTAAAATCAAAACAATTTTTTTTGTTTTTGACCTTTAGCAAATTTATTTAACTGTTACAGATCAATTCTATGCTTGATTTATCAGCTGTCGTAATTAGCTTAATAAAAGCAAAGAATTAAAAAAAATTTTATGTAAATATAGTATTAAAGGATTTGATCACAAAGAGAGAAGAGATTTATTTTTGTATTTTCAAAATAAATAATGTTTACAAATCTGTTTATTTTCTTTCTCTGGCTTACTTTATAAGTGAACAACAGAAGGCTATGTCTTTGCTCTTTAAATGTTAGCTAGGCAGGCTGAAAGTCAGCTTTGAGGAATTGATAAAAGTCATTGACTCTCATGGAATCACTTATATTTTGAGAGAGGAAGGAAGTAGATGGTTTCATAGCCAACTTTATATAATGGCTTTCCTTTACAGATAAAGGAAACTTTGAAAACATTTTGGAAGAAATTGCTGACCTTCGACGTGAAGTTTCTTATCAGAATGATTACATCAGCAGCATGGCAGATCCTTTCAAAAGACGAGGCTATTGGTACTTTATGCCACCACCATCATCATCAAAAGTAGGAAATCTGTGGTGCTGGGCGTATATACTGAATTTTCTTGAAGAAAGTGTGACTGTTCTTTTCCCCAAATTTGTGAACAGGGTTCAAGAACACATATCTAGGCCAGCCATGCATTGAGGTTCTTAAGTGTTTTCCATATTTGAGATGAAAATAGGGCCTTCCCAAGGAATGTGGCAGTTGCCCATTCATGCTTAGGTGGTATAGTGTGGGGGTCCCTGAATGGGAATCCTATAAGAGGATAAGATGACTTGAGCCCAGAGGGCCTGTTAAAACGTGGGTATAGAATTGTGCAGATACTCAGAAAAATAGGCATCTGGATTTCGTTTCATTTTAACATTCATTCAGTGGTTACTGAAATCTAGTGCTAGGCATGGTGGGGGACCGTGATGAATGATATAGCCTCTGCTCTCAAAGAGCTCATGGGCTGGTAGGGAAGGCAGGCACACCAATGTAATTACAAAGCAGTGACATGCATGTGACAGCAGACTTGACCTGTGTACTCTGGTTGCAGAGAGGTGTGAAGGATTCACTTTGTGGGGAGTTCAGGAAGGAAGGCTTCACAGGCAGGGTGGTGAAGTCAACACTTAGCAACCATTAAGGAACTGGTTTTTAGGAAGGAGGAAACACCTTCTGTGGAAGTAACCTGTGGGGCTGGAGGGTTGAATGGGAACAATGAAAGGTGAAGCTGGGAAAGTAGATTGGGGTCATGTTTTTAAAAAGGGCTTAACAAATTCCTTGCACTTAATTATGTAGGCCTTGGGAAACTGTGCATTGTGATGGTGGTAATATGATCAGAGCTGTAGTTTAGGACAAATAATTGGGCTGAGAATGGAGGCTAGACCTGTAGTGGCTGAATTCTGTGTGAGGCTGTTTGAGCACATTCAGGTGAAGGATAGAGACCAGAGCTAGAGCAGTGGGACTAGATCAGAAGAGATGGCATTGAATGATGTTCAGGAGACAAAATGGTCAGGACTTGAGACCTGAATGTGGTGTGGAGAGTGAGAACTGTAAGGAGCACTCCTCGAAAGCAGAGGGGCTGGGTGACATCTTGCCAGATTGAGCTGACAAGCATCAGTCAGAGAAGCAGTGTGACATGCTAGGATCCTAGGGCTGTGTAGACTTAATCAGCACCCCAAAGAGCAGAATCTGAGATTCTTCACTCAGAAAACTAAAGGAAGCCAATATCCTTGGCACAACCAGGGCTGGTGGTGGAAGCAGTGTGGGTGAGGATTTGGAGGATAGACCTATGACTGGATAGACCATCTCCTTAGAGAAAGAGCAGCACTTTAAAGCCATGCCAAGCTCCCAGGACAGCAGGAGGCTAATATCCCAGATTCCCTTGAAAGTTGACTGGTGTTCTTTGCCTCAGTTGCTGGGCAATCAAGGACAAGGCCAAAGAAGAGAAACCACTAGGAAAGATAAGTCCTGGAATAGTGAGGCAGACACCCAGGCATTTTACCTGACCATGTAATCGCATCTCACTTCTATTTGTGAAAAGTGAGAATTGTGATATATGAAAAAATAGTTTTGATGCTACATCTCAGTTTTGCTCTAGATTTTATTTCTCCAAATCAGCCTTTTCATTTGTAGCTAGAGGCCCGGTGTGCGAATTTGTGCATGAGTAGGGTCCGGCCCACTCTGATAGGAGTGAAAGGGACTGCTTGGGGGCGGGGTCAGATGGAGGGAGGAGCTGCAGGTGGTTGGACAGCTGGCCCCGCCCCCTGGTCAAACTCCCGGTCAAGCTTCCAGTCGAGGGGACAATTTGCATATTAGCCTTTTATTATATAGGATAGATAGTATCCTCTACTGTCATTTGTTTTAGGTTTCCAGCCACAGTTCCCAAGCCACCAAGGACTCTGGTGTTGGCCTAAAGTATGCAGCCTCAACTCCTATTAGAAAACCACATCCTGGGCGGTCAGATGGGAAGGAAGGCAGTGGACCTCCACCTGCCTCAGGATACTGGGTTTATTCTCCCATCAGGAGTGGGTTACATAAATCGTTTTCAAATAGAGGTAAGTTAGGTCACACAAGGTAGATGTATTTCTCTTGCCTGTTTAATAACTTTTTATTGGTTCCCTGAAATCCATAAGACACAATCCAAACTCCTTAGCTTGCTCTCCAAGGGCCTCTGTGACTTGGTCTTGGCCAGTGACCTCTTGTCCTTTTATCTCCCCTCCCATCACTCTCCCACACGTCAGCCATATCCAGCTGCCTAAGATCCAGCATGCCATATTCTCAGACCTCCATGTTTAAGCCCTCTGTTTGGAATGTCCTTTTTCTTCCTTCCTCTCCCACACCTGTTTCTACTTATGCAGGTCCTCAAACACCACTCCTTTTATGGAGCCTTCCTCTACCCTGTCTCACCCAGGCAGACTGAGCTGCTTCTTTGCCTGTGCTCCTGGAGTGTGGCAGCTTACATCCTCGAATCATGGCATTAACATGCTTGACTAAAATAAAGTGTTAGAAGTCTATTTTCTAAAGCTTTGTGGGAATGAGTCAGACCTGGGGTAAATCTTGGGTCTCTCACTAAGTAGCTGTATGACCATAGGCAAATTATTTAGCTACTCTGAAACTGTAAATCTTTAAAGTGGAAGTACGACCTTCTGAGAATTTGTTCATTCAGGACCTGTTTATTGAGTGCCTGCTGTATGCTAGGTTCTCTGTCATCAGTGATAAACATAGTTCCTGTTTGTAGGGGAGGTAAGTAAGTAAATCAACACCTTAGAGAGTGCTGTGCTTTGTGATGGTGGTAAATGCTGAGAGCTGTGGGATTTCATAGCATATCTCTTACATCGAGCAAAGTAGGCACCCAAATGGTTGCTGAATAAATGAATGAACGAATGAAGACAAGGGGAAAAGAAAAAAACCAACACAAACCAAGAGATAGGCATAAGAAAAACTTAGGTATCAGCCATTGAAAATAATTTGAATCCCTGTTTTGATCTGCTTTTCAAAATTGCTTTTACCTTTTTCATAGAATTTTATTCTAAGATTTCTGGTATCTGGCCTAAATGCTGCTGTTTTCTGCTAAATTTGTTTACCTAGTAAGCCATGGGGATAAAACACTTCTTCTTTTTTTTTAATTTAAATTCTTTATTGTTTAAAGTATTACATAAGTCTCCTTTTTCCCCCATTGACCTCTCCCTGGCCACCCGCCCCCCCCCACCCCTCAGCACATGCCCTTCACCCTCTCCCACCTGCACCCCCACCCCCGTCTGTGTCCATTGGTTTTGCTCATATGCATGCATACAAGTCCTTTGATTGATCTCTTACCCTCTCACCTCTTCTGTTTATTTCTTTCAAGATGCAGACAGTAGAGGAGACAGCCCAGAAGAGAGCGAGCTGGATGACCAGGAGGACCACCCATTTGTGCCTCCTCCTGGATACATGATATACACTGTGTTTCCTGATGGCTCTCCTGTGCCCCAGGGCATGGCCCTGTATGCACCACCTCCTCCTTTGCCCAACAATAGCCAACCTCTCACGCCTGGCACTGTTGTTTATGGCCCACCTCCTTCTGGGGTTCCCATCGTTTATGGACCTCCACCCCCCAACTTCTCCATCCCCCTTATCCCTATGGGCGTGCTGCATTGCAACGTCCCGGAACACCGTAACTTAGTAAGTGCAAAGACATAAGACCCCCTATTCATACTGCTTCCATGGGAGACTGAATAAGGTTACTTAATAAATTAGCCTACTTATGAATGGATTATATCCCCAAAGTATGTTTGTAAGGCTGTTTAGAACTGAGCAACCATTCTCTTATTAAAATTCTGGACAGGATTTAGGGTATCAGATCAGTCTACAAACCAGGTTTACATAACAAAATAGTACAGAAAGTAATCATTTTTAGAAAGCTTATATGTTTTTCTACTGATGAGTACTATATTAATGTGTATGTGTAAGTATATTCATATATGAGTGCCTGTACTTATACACAGACATATGTTTATATGTGTGTATGGATGTACACACATATAAACATATGTCTGTGTATAAGTACAGGCACTTATATATGTATGTGCTTGTATATACACATGGATGAGTAGCACACAGCAAAGTTGTTATGGGGATTATTTCTGGGTGGTGAGGTTTATTGATTATTATTTCTTTTCATAGTTTTTTCTTATACACAGAATTTTGTATTTGTTTGTCCCCTTTAATGTTGCAAGCATTTGCAGATTGAAAAGAAGGGAAGGTAAAGGACTAGGACACCTGGGTGTCAGCCACCGTCCCATTTTAATAGGTCAGACTAGTTTCAGAGGGACTGTGTGCATTAATATGGTTAAAAATGATAATCATTCACATTGTCTTGCAGTTTTTCAATGCACATTGAGTTTATAGCAATTCTTTGGTTCAGTGTTTGATAATCTCTTAAGATGGTTCTTTTACCCCCCCCCCCCCAGTAGTACCCAGCTGTTTCTATAGTTTCCCAGGTGCACTTTTTTTGTTAAAGAATAGTTTATTGATTTTTAGAGAAAGAGGAAGGGAAAGGGAGAGAAACATCGATAGGCTGCCTCCTGCATGCCCCTTATCAGCATAGAGCTGCAACCCGGGCATGTGCCCTGACCTGGAATGGAACCAGCAACCTTTCAGTGCATGGGAGGACGCCCAGCTAACTGAGCCACACCAGCAGGGCTCCATAACATGTACATGTTATTTCCTCAGCTTAGATCTTTCCCATATCATTTGTTCTTCAAAACCCAGGCAAAACACCTCTTCCTCTGGTCAGCCTGCTCATAAAGCTTCTTTCCCATGTCCCAGAGGAGGGAGAGGCCTGTATCTCTTCTGCTAGATGCTGAACCCTGGAGGCAGAGGTGTCCACAAGAGGTACTTGGTGAATATTTATCAACCATAGTTAGACTGATGGAAAAGTCTAAAGTTTTATTAATCCACTCATTCATCTTTGACTTGTGAAAAAATTGTCTTGACTTTTTCTTCATATACTGAAGCTTTAAAAACTACCACCATTTGGGTCAGACGTGCCACTTTAATCATACTTAATTTCAGCTTTTGGGCAGGAAAGAGAGAAAACATCATGTGACGTTTCAATATTGCATTTTTTTCTTTGTTCAGGAGAGTGAAGTTTCTAGATTGGAAGACATAATGCAGCATTTAAAATCAAATAAATGGGAACAGTGGATGAGAGTATCCAAGCAGCAGTCTGAGAAAGAAATACAAGAACTGCATCATAATATTGATGGTCTTTTGCAAGAGAAGAAAGACTTAGAGCATGAAGTAGAAGAATTACATAGAACCATCCAGAAGCATCAACAGCGAAAGTAATTAGCCATTTTATTTTTATAATTCAGATGATTATACTATTTGTTCATTAAGATAACCTGAATCAGAGTTGTCCAATAGAACTTCCTATGATCTTGAAAATGTTCTAGATCTGTATTGTCCAAAGCAGTAGTCACAAAGCCACATGTGGCTATTGAGTATTTGAAATGTGGCTAATGGAACTGAGGAACAAAATTTAACTTAAATCAATTTAATATCCACATGGTGATTACCATATTGGACAGTGTAAGCTTCAAGTCTTTTAGCCAGTAATCCAAATCAACTCTTCTTATAGTCCCTCTTGGAAAATGGCACAACCATTTTCCTGCCAGGTGTTGTCAACATCTCCCTTTCCCTCCCCCCAGCATCCAGCTAGTCTCCAAGTCCTACTGACTCTACTCAAAAGATCTCTGAATCTGGACCCCTTCTTTGATCTCCACTGCACTGGCCTTTAATCAGTTTCATCCTAGGTCATTGCATTAGCTTCCACACTGGCCTTCTACATCTTAGTCTCTTTTTTTCCTTCTACCTGTTGACTTGGTTATAAATCTCACTGTACCACTCATCTGTGTGACTCTCAGTCCCATCAGAATGTACCCCACCCACCAAGATCTGAATCCTGCCTGCCTTTTTTATCATGCTGTCCCACTCACAGTGTTTGTTCTGGCTCTACTTACTTTGCTGTGGTTTCGCCAAGCACCACATTTTCTTGTGCCTCCCCACTGTTACACATACTGTCCTTTGTCTGAAATGGCTTTATTACTCTAACCCTGCCTAACTCCTGCCTGTCTTGCAAGACAAAGGGCAAAGATTCTCTTTTACACAAAGTCTTTCTCATCTTGGGCTCTCACAATTTGGGGTTGGCAGCCTAGGGCATAGTACTGTTCACACCATGTTTTAAGGAACAGAGGAGGACAGTAGCTGGGCCTCCCTTTCTGTGCCGCAGCACCTGGCGTAGGGTCTGTGAATGAATGAGGTATCTGTGGAGTGGGTCACTTATGTAGAAGCTCCTCTTCTACAGTAGGCCATGGATTGTGACAGTTCCCCAGTTTTTGTCATTTAAGCCAGACTGGCCCAAGCCACAAGGGTTGAAGGGGGTCCTGTGAAGGACACAGAGGTGAGTGAGATATGGTCTCTGCCTTCTAACATACCTGGCAGGGAAAAGCAAAGACCTTGGGATAAGATGCTTGAGGGTTTGGGAATGGTTATATCTATTATTTTTGTAGGTGTATGTGTGAGGGATAATTTTTTGAGGAGGATGGCAGGGCAGTGGGATAACCACTTCTTTTCCCAGATATGAAAGTGTAACTTAAATGATCATTTTAGGGAATTTGATAACACAAAAATGTTCAAAGGAAAAAGTAAAAGTTTCTATATACCTCCATTTAAAGATAATCTGTGAATATATCGATAGATTTACTTTAATTTTTTTTTTTTGGCCATAGATGTTCTTGTTTTTAAGTAATTTTGACAAGATAGCCTTGAGTTACCGAACCCTGTATCATGTCAGATATTGTCACCGTGCTTAATCTAGCAGAACAGACAAAATTAGAAAGTCTTTGGGGTAGCTGTGTCTTGAAGGATAGTTTTGAGGGAATGGATGATTATTGTGGTAGTGGTTTTATTTTTATTACACAGAAGAATAGAAATATCAACGTTGGTTTAGGCTCCAAGTGTCTATATTATAACATTTAAAATACTTTGATGTGCATGTATGATTTTTTTTAGAGATTTCATTGATGGAAATGTAGAGAGTTTTATCAATGAACAAGAAATGGAAGAATCACTCAAACACCATGAGGATATTGTAGATGAAATTGAGTGCATTGAGAAGACCCTTCTGAAACGTCGAGCAGAGCTCAGGGAAGCTGATCGACTGCTGGCGGAAGCTGAGAGTGAACTTTCATGCACAGAAGAGAAAGTATGTTCAGTTGTGGTTTGGGGTGAGACAGCTTTCTGTTGTCAGCATGAAGGATTAGAAAGAAAATGTGGTAAGATTAAAGTTGTCCAAGTCAGACAGCCATGTTCTAGGCTAGACGCTGCTAGTTTAGGAGCTATGAAAATTTGGGCAAGTCACTAAAGTCCCTGAGCTTTGCTTTCCTCATACTTAAATTCAGATTAAGAATACCAGTGCTGTTTAATATTAATTAAACGAAGTAGCATAGTTAAAACTTCTGAAGTCATTAGTTCCTAACACTTGCCACTTCCTTACCTATGTGAGTCTTTGTTTATTTGGTTTGATATCTGTAATTATTAAATACATCAACCTTATATTTTTATAAAGCAACATTGTACCTTTTACGACTTCTAGTCTTACTTTGTCCTCTAAGTTGATAAGGGTATAAAAAATGAAATATTTTTTTGGTCTGAGATAATATTGGATATTTTATTTATTTTTATTTTACCTTCCTGGCAATCACCTCCTGGCTAAAGTGATTGTTAGCCGGTTGACAGATGTAGCTCAGAGAGGCTGTTAACTGGCCCAGTTAAGGTTCTGTCTCACCAAGAGAGCTTTTTTTTAGTTAGGTGAGAATTCCAGGATAAAGTCCCATACCCACATGGAGCAACCTCAGGAATTACTATTTTTATATTGTTATTTAAAAATGGATCGGTTTAAAGAACAGAAATCTATTACCCAAGAACGGAAATGAATGACTTATTAAAGAAATTCTTTGAGTGATGGTTTTAATAAGAATGGAAAACTATCCTCATCTCTTTTCAAATGATCAGTTCCTTCTTCTGTCACATGTTAGATTACTGAGAGAGAAAATAGGTGTGAGCAGACTAGAGAAAAACTTATCACTGGCATATAAAAGAAAATTGATGATACCAATAGTAGGCAGAGATAGTAAGTGAACCAAGGCTAAGTTCTTCTCCCTTCATCTTTCCAAAATGACTCAGGGAGGCAGCTTGCTAAGGAGGAAGAGGAAGGGAGAAATGCTACATTTTGTAAGGAATGTGCCAGACAAGTTAAAACTTGACATTGAAGGAGACAAAAAAATCGACTTGGAAACTGTCATTCTGGAGTACATACCAAGCTTTACCCAGTGCTTTGCTGATGAAACTGACAGAAACCAGCCCCCGTATGGGGCATGCAAGAGGCAGCCAATCAGTGATTCTCTCTTTCCCTCTCCCTTCCTCTCTGAAATCAAAAATATATATATTTTAAAAGTATTTAATATTTGTGTTTGTCAGCCATAATTAAATCATCTTCAGATTATTCAGGTTTTACTTAACATGATAATAGCTAGAGTACAGCCAGCATCTCTGTGTGGAGGGAATATTAGTAAAATCACTTCATTGCTACTTAATTGGGTAGATATTTTTAATTGAAAAAAGTAACATAATAATATTTCAGATTATTTCTTAAATAAGATCATCCAGTCTCATCACCCTCAAATGATTATTTTTATTTTTGTATAGCCTTTCTGTCTTTGATGACACAGATATAGTTTTACATAGTTGCTTGTACAGTGCTTAAAAAATTTTAAGTCATCATAATATCATTAACATTCTCCCATGTTGCTACATTGTCACTCTATTTTAAAGGCTGCACAGTATTCCATTGTGTTGATACATTAACACTTGTTGAATCTATTATTTGTCCACTTATATAATTTCAGTATACATTGAGCATTTCTGTGTGGTAGTTATTTACTTTTGAATTTTTTTCTGAGAATTGGAGAGTCAAAGTGAATGAACATTTAAAGTTTTCCTGTATTGCCTTATTTGCCATGAGTTATACCAATTTACACTACCAATAGCTGTGAGAGAAGCTGTAACTGAATTGCTTTTAATGATAGTTTGTTTTCTAGACAAAAAATGCTGCTGAAAAGTTCGCTGATGCCAAGAGAAAGTTATTGCAAACTGAGAAAGATGCTGAGGAATTAGAAAGGAGAGCTCAGGAAACTGCTATCAACCTTGTCAAAGCCGACCAGCAGCTCAGGTAGGTGGAATCCCTCAGCCGTTGATATATTCAGTGAGATGAATGAAACGTTTAGTTCTAAGAGGATAATAATTGATTCATGATAAATAGTGCATGTTAAGTCTAAGGGCCTTGCAGGAATAAATTGATGTTTTAGATTGATCCAGGCTGACACAAAGGATTTGGAGCAGCACAAAATCAAACAAGAAGAAATCTTGGAAGAAATAAACAAGGTTGTTGTAGCAAAAGACTCAGACTTCCAGTGTCTAAACAAGAAGAAGGAAAAACTGACTGAAGAGTAAGTATTACGGCCTCTGTGGGGCTTCAAGGGGCTTGTGCTGGTAGACAGATTGGGGGTCAGTCTCCATTTGGATCTGCTCTGTTATTGTGTGCTTTGTAGGTTGCAGAAACTGCAAAAAGACATCGAGGCCGCAGAACGCAGTGAGGATCATCACTTGCAGGTCCTTAGAGAGTCAGAGACCCTCCTGCAGGCCAAGAGGGCAGAGCTGGAGAAGCTGAAAAGCCAGGTATGGCAACAGATGCCTTGAACAACCAGTGCATGCTGCTTTGAAACCTACATTCATGTGATGATTATAAAAAGTAATATATGTTTGATTGTAGAAAAGACTGGAAAACACAAAATAAATCTTAAAGCATAAATGAGACTATATATCGTAGAGGTTAAGAGTAGAGTCCAACCCAAGTTTTAATCCTAACTCAGTAAAACATGTTACTGAGTAAAAGGAGTCTCAGAATGGGATATACTGAGATCGTTTATGTTAAATGTGTTTACTTATGTCTGTATTTTTAGTCTATACCAAAGTACAAAAGGAGTCATTTGATAAGGGGGGCTATAAGGATTTTCCATTTTCTCTCTTTTGCATTTTTGCTTTTTCTGTAAATAAATGTGTTGCTCTTAAAATTATACGCAATTTTTAAATTTACAAAATGAATACATTTTAAAAAGCCCTGCCTAACTTCCATTGTCAAAGTAGTTGTCAAATGGAATAAGGTAGAGATAGGAAAGTTCTTGAAAACCATAACCTGAGGGATCATTATTAAACTACTTTTGCTTTTGGTATGATTTGAGTGACTTTTACATATGTGAGCTCAAGGTCTTTATTAGGCATTTCATGCCTGTTTCCAAGCCTGGCTTTTCTCACTCTTGCAACCCGGGTAATTATAATTAGGTTAACTCCTAATGTCTCCCCATATTTTTAGGTTGTGGCCTTTGTCAAGCTTTATATTCTTCACTTTTCTTTAATGCAGGTGACAGATCAGCAGCAGGAGATGGCTGTCTTGGACAGGCAGTTAGGGCATAAAAAGGAGGAGCTTCATCTACTCCAAGAAAGCATGGTCCAGGCCAAAGCTGACCTCCAGGAAGCCCTGAGACTGGGTGAAACTGAAGTAACTGAGAAGTGCAATTACATTAGGGTATGTTTTCCAGTGGATTCTCTTAAGAGTCCTAGGATAGTGCTTGGCTACAGGTTTATTTTGAGATATTTTTATAGATTCCCTCCCAAATGCAAATGTAAATTTCCAAGTCTTGACTCTTCTGTATCATCAGTTTGGTGACTTGTTGTCTAGCTATGCTGTGGCTGTCATGTGTAGCTCCCCAATAATGTTTTCTGGACATGCCCAAGGTGTTCTGCCTCTATACTTCCCTCATACTTGTTCTTTTCCAGGAATTCTCTGAGTATGTCCAGATCTTACCTACTTTTCTTGGTTCAGGTTCATGCCACTAAGACTTCCCTGACTTTTCCTTTACCCTGGAAGGTGTTTCTCTCTCTTTTGAATTTCATAGCATTCTACATGTTTCCTAGGGCATCTTAGCCTTTCCTGACCATGTTTATGTCCCCAGCCTTACTTCCGCACAAGGCACGAAGCCCCTGGAGGGCAGGATAGATACCTGAATCAGCCTTTTTTCTCTGCAACACATTGCCTTGCACATGGCAAATGTTACATATACATTTTAAATGAAGAGAGTATGTTACTTTTTTACTTCTATATAGAAATATGGTAGTGTAAAATACAGTGTTGTTCTTAACATAAAAGGCAAAAATGAGCTTGTTTCCAAATTAGAATTTTTATAAAATGAGACAGTAACAGAACTGATATTAGTTTCCATTCATAATTTTGTGAAGGCGGGAGGTGACTTTTTATTTTTTATTTTTTTGCACAGGAAGTAAAATCTCTTCTGGAAGAAATGAATTTTCAAAAAGGAGAACTGAATGTCCAGATTAGTGAAAAAAAAACTCAACTTACTCTTATAAAGCAGGAAATTGAAAAAGAAGAAGAAAATCTTCAGGTAGTTTTAGGGCAAATGTCTAAACATAAAACTGGTAAGTTTAAAGGAAAACAACCATATAAAGTCTGAGGTTGGAAATGTCTATATTCCAGTTCATAGAAGAAAAACAAACTGTCAAATAAACTTCTTTTAAAGGTTAATCTTACAGGTTATAAAAGGAAAATGATATTTTCTGCCACTCAAATTTATAGTTTATTTAAAAGCAAAATAATCATATTCCTTGCTGACCAGGTGTGGTGAAAGCAGAAAACTTACTTGTAGGCTATTGGTCAAAGTATAAATTGAAACACTCTCCCAGTTTCAAGACTCTTACAGTTCATACCTATTGCACCTGTTAGCTCATTTCTAGTTATCTAAAGAAGGTAAGCATTTATGCCCATCACAGGAATATTTCATTTTAAAGAGAAGCCTTTATTTCCTTGTTTCACAAATTAAGCTGCCTGAGTTGTTTACTTGCAGCAAAATTTATGACAAAATTTGGAAACAAATGACCACTTTAAAAGCTGTATTTTTAAAATTTAATGACATGTGAAAATGCTGGTGTGGAGAGTGAACAAGAAAGGTAAAAACTGAATATAGAGTCTAGTCTGAATTCATTTAAAAATCTGTTTGTGTGTCTATGTGCTCTGGAAGGAAATACATCAAAATGTTACTGCAATAGATGGTGGGATAATGATGGTTTTTTTCTTCTATGCTTTTTTTCAGATTTTTTATAGTTAGCAAATATTTTTATAATAAGCAAAAAGAATTACTATTTAAAAATTTATATTTCAAGGGAAAAGAGTTGTTATGTAAATCTCAACTTACATATTTTAAAGTTCTTCCTATTTATTTTGTTTAAAATTTTTTTATGAAGGATTAATACCTTTAGAACTAGATCTTTGTTAAATGTTTTTATTAAAATGTTTTGTTCAAATTAATGCTTAGCAATACTTTTAAATTATTTTTTTCATTAAAAATACAATTAGCTCCATTAATTCAGCACAACAAATTTTTTTTATTATCTTTTGTGTCTTGTATTAGTCATTAGCATTTTTTTCTGTTTCACTTTATAAATGTTTCCAAGTTCATTTGATAGCATGGACCATGTTTTTTTCTGTTAGAACTAAAGAATATTCTGGACATGCTACACCTTGAAAACAATGAGCTACAAGGTTTGAAGCTACAGCATGACCAAAAGATGTCTGAGTTAGAGAAGACACAGGTTGAAGTATTAGAGGTAATAAACAAAGCTGTTTTACCAATACCAAACTGCAGTCTTTGTCTCTTAGCATGTTTGAGTCATCTTTTATCTGATTTAGGAGAAACTGGAGTTAGAGAATTTGCAGCAGGCAGCCTTGCGACAGAAAGGGGAAATAGAGTGGCAGAAGCAGCTCCTTGAAAGGGACAAACGGGAAATAGAGCGAATAACTGCTGAGAACCGAGCATTGCAATCATGTATTGAGTCTTTGTGTGAAGAAAAGCAAGATCTGGAAGAGAAGTGTGACAACTGGGAAAAGAAGTTGGCACAAACCAAACGGTAAGAATGGGAACAAATGAGCTTTGCAAGATCACTTCTTGAAAGCTAAACCATAAACACTATTAGTGTACAAAAATTTGGAAAATTGAGAAAGGAAAAAACATTACTCCACAAATTCAGTATCAGATTTAAATTCACCAATAGTATTTTTGGGCAAATTTCTTTTTACACTTTGCCCCCCAAAGCATTTTCTTAACCTGTGTTTTGTTTTGTTGGGGTTTTTTTGCTTGTTTGTTTGTTTTTTAGTTAAAATGATACTTAAAGTACTGGGAGATAGAATTAAATGGAGAAATATACCTTGTTTGTGGGTAGGAAGATAATATTATTACAATTCAGTTCTCAGATCTATAAATTCAAAACAATCACAATCAAAATCCCAACAGACATTTAAAATAGAAATTGACAATTTGGTTCTAAAATTCATATGAAAACAACCTAGAATAAAGTCTAAAACTTTTTAGCTGTGACACAAGAACAACTTTGAAAAACGAAGAACAAATGTTTAGTGCTAACACTACTTGATTTTAAGACTTAATATACAACTATGGTAATCAAAACACTGTGGTATTGTTATAAAGATAGACAAATACATCTATGGAACAGAATAGAAATTCCAGAAGTAAACTCACAAATATGTGGCCAGCTGATTTTGACAAAGATGCAAAGATATCTTTTTCATTAGAGAAAAGATGGTCTTTTCAAAAAATGTTACTGAAACAATTGCATATCTAACCTCCCTCCCCCGCCAAAAAGAAAGAACCTCAATCCATACCTCACACTGTATATAAAAATTAACTCAAAATGGACCATAAATGTAAAACCTAAGTATAAAACTTCTAGGAAAAAAGCCTTTGTGACCTGGGGTTAGGCAAAATTTTTTTAGCTATGACACTAAAAGCATGATCTATGAAAGAATAAATTGATTAATTTGGACTTCATCAAAACTTAAAAATTCTCCTCAGAAGACACTGTTAAGATAATGAAAAGACAGATGGGAGAAAAATATTTACAACCACATATGTTATAAAGGACTCATACCCAAAAGATCCTATCTAATAAAAGAGTAATAATGCAAATTGACCATACCTCCACTACACCCACCAGCCAATCAGGAGCAAGTATGCAAATTAACCCAACCAAGATGGCTGTTGCCACAGAGCAAGCAGGAGGCTTGCGTTTCCCCGGCAATGAAAGAAGCCAAGCTTCCCACACACCTTGGCAGGCCCTAGACTCTACACAAGGCTACAAAGTTTCAATTATAGAAGATAAATAAATCCCAACAAAAATGGCTGCAGCCAAAGAGCTGGAGAGAGCAGGAGGCTTGGGTTTCCTGGGTGACGGAGGAAGCCAAGCTTCCTGGCCACCTAGGCCTCCGCTCAAGGCTACAAAGTTTCAATTATAGAAGATAAATAAATCCCAGATAGAGGGCCTCAGCTTGGGTCACCGGGGGGTGTGGCCGGGCTACAAGCCACCACAGGTCCCTCACCCAGGCCACCCCATGCCCCAAGGGAACCCCCACCCTGACCCAGGACACCCTTCAGGGCAAACCAGCCAGCCCCCACCTGTGCATCAGGCCTCTATCCTATCTAGTAAAAGAGTAATATGCAAATTGACCATCACTCCAACACACAAGATGGTTACCCCCATGTGGACACAAGATGGCCAGCAGGGGAGGGCAGTTGGGAGGGACCAGGCCTGTAAGGGAGGGCAGTTGGGGGCAATCAAGCCTGCAGGGAAGGGCAGTTAGGGGTGACCGGGCCTGCAGGGAAGGGCAGTTGGGGGGGACCCAGGCCTGCAGCGGAGAGCAGCTGGGGGGGGACCAGGCCTGCAGGGGAGGGCAGTTAGGGGTGACCAGGCCTGCAGGGGAGGGCAGTTAGGGGTGACCAGGCCTGCAGGGGAGGGCAATTAGGGGGTGATCAGGCTGGCAGGCAGAAGTGGTTAGGGGCAATCAGGAAGGCAGGCAGGCGAGCAGTTGGGAGCCGGCAGTCCTGTATTGTGAGTGGGATGTCCGACTGCCCGTTTAGGCCCATCCTACCGGGGATCCTACCGGGATCGGGCCTAAACGGGCAGTCGGATATCCCTCGAGGGGTCCCAGATTGGAGAGGGTATAGGCTGGGCAGAGGGACACACGCCCCCATGCACAAATTTCATGCACCGGACCTCTAGTGTATATATATAAAACTCTCAAAACTCAAGAAAATGGAACAATCCAGTTTTTCAAATGGGCAAAAGATTTGAACAGAGAATTCACTTAAAGAGATATATGGGCGGTAAATAAGCACATAAAAAGATGTGCAGCATCATTGACCATTAGGAAAATGCAATTAAAACCTCAATGAGATATCATTGCACACCTATTAGAATGGCTAAACTAAAGACTGAGCATACCTAATGTTAGCCAGGAACTTTCACACATGATTGGTGGGATTGTAAAATGTTAGTAAGACCACTTTGGAAAATAGTTTGGCAGTTACTTAAAATATCAAACATATACCTATCAGAAGATCTAGCAGTTGCACGCCTAGTTATTTACTCATGAGGCATGAAAGCATATGTTCAAACAAAGACTATACACTAATGTTTATAGCAGCTTTTATTTACAATAGCCAAAAACTGGAAACACCCTAAATGTCAATCAACTGGTAAACAGCTAGGCAAATTACAGTATAGCCTTACCATGGAATACTACTCAGCAGTAAAAAGGGATGGAGTTGATACAAGAACATGGCTGAATCTCAGAGTAATTATTCAGTGGGAAAAAAAACAGACAAAAGTAAGTGCATACTGTGTGATCCCAGTTATGTAAGAGAATGCATGCACATGCAAGTCTGCTTATGGCCAAATCCTCTGATAAAAACAATTGTGTTTCTTGCTTGTATACTTATTAGGAGTTAGATATCCATTTTAACCACTTGGATTTTTTGAATTCTCAGTGCTAGTCATGTTTTCATCCCTGATTTTTATAAAACTTCAATTTAGTCCTCTATTTTTAAATAGGTTTCTTTTGAAAATGAGTTGAAGAGCCTTAAATTTTTAAGATTTATAATCATTCAGAGTTCATGACTAATTTGTGAAAGTGTAACACTGTCCCTTGGTGGCCTCTTGTGTGTGCTTGAACATTGTATATTTGACAGCCTATCTATTCCTTACTTGGATGGTAGGGTTTTAGCAGCTACAGAAGAAAATAGCAAAATGGAGCAATCGAACTTAGAAAAGCTGGAATTGAGTGTCAGAAAACTGCAGCAGGAGCTAGACCAGTTAAACCGGGACAAGCTCTCCCTGCATGAAGACATGGCAGCAATGCAGCATCAGCTACAAGGTATGAGGCCACACAGCAGGGGCTTCTGCCTTTTCTTAGGGTATTCTTTTAATTGCAAATTTTTTCTTAGGGTATTCCTTTAATTGCTTGATTTTTCTTATTATAGAAATAACTCACGCTAATGGGCCTGAGGTTTTTTTTAGAAATGACAAAAATGTTCAGAATTTAGATTGTGGTGATGTTTGTACAACTGTGAATATATTAAAAGCCACTGAATTGTATACTTTTAAGTGGGTGAAATACATCCTATATGAATATCTCAAAGCTGTTTAAAACTAAATTTTGTTCTTAAAAGAACAATTTCAAAACAGCAAAAAGATGAAATAAAAATGACTAATGACCTCATCTCTCAAAGGGATGATTTTTCCTAGGGATGTGTGTGTGTTTGTATAGTATTAAAAAGAAAAACAAAGGTGCAAATAATACTTTATTACCAAATCTTTATAATTATTTATGATTATTTAGGAGAAGTTACTAGGTAATTCTAGCTAATAATATACTTGTTGATTACTACTATGTCTTAGACATGATGATGATATTTTATATGCATTTTCTCATTTAATTATTGCAACGGTTTTATGTGAGAAAAACTTATTTTTACACATATTCAAATGAGGGAACTTTAGTTTCCTTGTCACTTGCTTAAGGTAAGTGACTTGCTCAAACTCACAAAGCTAGTAACAAAACTAATATATATATAAAATTTATTCCCAAATTGTCTTCCTGAGAGGTTATACCAAATTATATTTTTACCAGCAAGGTTGTAGGTGCCTAATTATAAATCATGCACTGCATCAGCACTAGCTATTATCTGTAAAATTTTTTGTTAGGATTTGAAAATGGAAGTTGTCAAAAACTTGGGCTCCAAGCCCAGATCTGGGTTGTGCATGTACCTCTCTCTTTTGGCCTTTAAAAAGAGTGTGGCATAGTCATACATTGAACAGAAATATGTTTTAATTCACTTCCACTCCACTTTTTTGGGGAGCTAATGGGAATCTGGAAAATGCATACATATGTATTTCTTATATCATGTAAATGTTATTTATGTAGAAAAACGAGAAGCAGTAAACTCTTTACAAGAAGAACTAGCTGATGTTCAAGACCATTTGAACCTAACAAAACAGGTAAGCTTAACATGTAATCTTCTAGTGGTATCCTGAAGGCATTCAGATAATTGGTTGAAATAGCAATCAAATAGGCTAGTTCCTTTTCATACCAGCAGGTCCCACAGGGCCATTTATATAACACAAACATCATATACACATGCCGAGCAGTGATTTTCCAATTTATTTTAGCTCTAGAACTCTTTATTCAAACAGCATTTTACTCAAAGTTAATTAATAAGGTGGTGGCTAGACCAGAGCCCAACCCCTCAGCAGCCCCTGTGGAGGCTTTAGGGACCAGAAGGACCATCTCTTATCTGTGGCACAGATGAGCCTCCAAAGGCTGGGCTTAGATTTGATGGCTCATTGAGCTGTAGAGTGATTGCCAGATCTGGGCCCCTATCTTGTCTGACATTGAATAGAGTGGATTCTTGACCCTTATACTTCTGATAATCTTCTTAAAAGTAATTCAGTATTGTCCTATGAGAATAGTGTTGTAATTTGAGTTTCAAAGAACTTCAAGCAAGTTCTGGGCCTCAATTTCCACTATGTAAGGTAGAGGTTTGATTAGACATCTAAATTCTCTTCCTTCTACCTGTAGGATTCTGTGTTTCTAAGATGTATCTTACATAATAATAGACAAAAATGTAAATTGACCATACCTCCACTATGGCAACAGGCAATCAGAGTGAGTATGCAAATTAGAAGGCCAAAGATGGCGGCTGCCCAGCTGCTCCAGGCATGGAGGGGGCAGGACGCCTGCTATGAGAGGGGGGGCGGGGGGCAAATGGATCTACAGGAGTGGAGTGCTGCAGGGAAGACAAGACTGCAGACTCCAGAGTCTGCAGCAAAGATGAAGACAGCAGTCTGCAGCGAAGACAAAGATGGCAGACTCTGGCCAGAGCGAAGGCCTAGGTCCCAGGTGCTGGAGGAAAACCGGTGCTGGAAGCCAAGGGAAGGAAGGCCTATTGCACGAATCTTTTCATGCAACGGGCCTCTAGTAAAATATAAAATCAAAGTGTTCTATCTTTTAAAAAGTCTTAAATGGGTTCTCACGAATATTTTTTGTATGTTAGAAATATGGTAAGTTTTTCAAATATTCTTAATTTGAAGAAAGAAGTATTTATTGTTTTCTGAGTTTTTTAGCCTATCTATTTCAAATGATAATAAAACCATGACTTTTGGTTCATTTTCAATAAGAATTAACCTTATTCACAGTTTTTTTTAATCTTCTTAGCAAGCCTGTGAGGTGGGTATTGTTTATTTCCACCTCAGTGATCTAAAGCTCAGAGGAACTGAATCTCTTGCTGAAGTTCTGACATCTTCTGTGGTCTTATTTGTGTTTTTTTATGGTACTAAAAAGAGGAAAGCCAATGATTGAGTTCTGGGTACCTTTGTATAAATTTGTTGAGCTAATAAAGGATATGGAACTTTTATTCTGTCTCATTTTGTCAGACTTAGCAGATGCTGGAGTGGCACTAGCCACTTCTAGTAAAGATGGCTTTGTTAGTAGTTTCAATGTATCCTTTCATCTAAAGGACCTGCTCCACACCACCAGGCGGAATGATGCATTGCTCAGTGAGCAGACCAGGCTCCAGAGGGACATCAGTGAGTGGATAAAGAAGTTCGAAGACTGCCAAAAAGAAGAGGAGACAAAACAGCAACAGCTTCAAGTGCTCCAGAATGAGATTGAAGAAAACAAAGCCAAACTAGCGCAACAAGAAATGGTACTACACGTTTATGATTTTAAGTAACAGCAAACACTTTGTCACTGGTGTGAGCTTTTTTCTTCCTGGCAGAAACCTGAGAAGTACCCCCCAAGAGAGTGGCTTTCCTTCACTGCCCTGGGTAACCAGGGGGTATTGTAATCCAACTCTTTCTTGGTATTAATATTTCTAGACTGTTAAGGCCTTAGAACATTGGTTCTATAAAGAATCTTGATGGCCACCTGTCATTTGCTATTTGCATCCCCTTCTTACATGCTGACCAAATTGTTTTTCCAATCCCTGCTTGATTACCTTGGTAAAGGAACTCACTCTATCACAGTGGGCTGTTTCCTACTTTCTATTATACTAGACTCTATCCATGAAGATTCTTTCATCTGGGACGCTATTTTTTATTGTTTGACTGACTAAGGTTGTTCTTTATTAAGATGTTTCAAAGACTCCAGAAAGAGAGAGAAAGTGAAGAGAGAAAATTAGAAGCAAGTAAAGCGACACTGAAGGAGCAGCAGCAGCAACTGGAAAAGGAAGTAACAGACCAGAAAAGCAAACTGGACCAGGTGCTCACAAAGCTGCTGGGGACAGAAGAGCGTGTCAGGACTCTGCAGGAAGAGGAGAGGTGGGGTGAGGCCCTGGAGAAGACACTCTCCCAAACCCGTATGTATTCTGGAACATCACATTCTGGGGGAGGGGTGCTCTTCTGGTGTTTTGTGAAGTATGTACAGGAGACCCAGGGCCCAAGCATAGCTCAGAAAGGAGGCAGAAGCAGCACAGCGAGAAATACAGTACCCACTCGATCCTCGTAGCCCTGTGAGAGAGTGGCATTGAGACTGACTGTTAAACCTTTTTGCTTCACCATATTGTCTTTGAGAATGCTATCCCAAGAAAGTGGGACAAGAAGAAAAAGTAGTGCCAAAAGGTACTCTATAGTCTTTCTGTGAAGTACATTACTTATGAGCTCTGGGAACAATGATCCATTTCATCTCAGCCAGTGAAAAAAACAATATTAATTGTTCTTCTATCCAAATTTGACAAATACCAAAAATAGGTATTTGCCTTTAGATCTGTTTGTTCTCACCTAAGCCATCTATAAACAAAGTTGACATGGGCATCCAGGGTAAATGATTGTTCTAACATCAATAATGATTTTTTTCTGCAGGGTTTAATAATGATCAGAAAATCCCTCCCCTCACCCCTGAGTAAACCCAGTGGATTTAAGGATCTAAAAGGGTTATTATTTCTTTTCCCTGAGAATTCTTTTTTTTTAAATCCTTACCCGAGAATATGTTTTTACTGATTATATATAGAAAGAGAAACATCGATGTGAGAGAGAAACAGCGATTGGTTGCCTACTGTACATGCCCTGACCGGGGATGGAACCTGTAACCTAGGTATGTGCCCTGACCCGAAATAGAACCTGCAACCTTTTGGTGCATGGGATGATGCTGTCATCAACTGAGCCACCAGCTAGGGTACCCTGAGAACTCTTGATCGAACCAGACCCAATCATTTCATTATGAAAATGAAACTTAACCAAAAAAAAAAACTTAAAAAAAAAAAGTATGGTCGTGCCAGAGGTGTGAAAAGTGAAATCTGGATAGGTGTTACTCTAAAGGGTGTGATCAGAACAGTTTGTTTTAGATGTCACTATTATTTATAAGCATTATTTATTTGGTTTGACTATGTACTGGGTATTTGCATACATGATTCCCATTGAACACCAGGAGATAGTTCCCCCTGTAAAGCAGGGCTCATATGGCTCTAAATCCTGTGTTCTTTGCACTGAACCACCTGCTGTGAAGGAAGAAGTACTGGTGTGCCTCCCTTTATTAAAATAAAGATTGAGTCCTAGCTGGTTTGGCTCAATGGATAGAGCGTTGGCCTGTGGACTGAAGGGTCCTGGGTTCATTTCCTGTCAAGGGCACATGTCCTGGTTGCGGGCTAGATCACCAGTAGGGGGCATGCAGGAGGCAGCCACTCAATGATTCTCTCTCATCACTGATGTTTCTCTCTCTCCTTCTCCCTTCCTCTCTGAAATCAATAAAAATATGTTTAAAAAAATAAAATAAATATTGATTAAAAAACACGTCAGCAGTCTGTTTTGTGTCCCCTGCACCTCAGGATTGGTGCTTTTTTTGAGTCAAATACTCAAAAAGGAGATAGTTGCTGTGTATCACTTTGGAATCAGGCCCTCCAGGCCCATTATGTCAAGAGGCACCTTATCTGGGCCGTTTTTGGGGTCTCTGGTGTGGTCAGAGGGGACTTGGAAGACTCAGTGATGGAGTGAGTGGCGAGTCATTATGCAATCTGCCCTCGAGGGAAGGAAAGCTCTGCCTACCGCCAACTCAGGGCTCTGGCTAAAGTACTAAAAATGCTCATTTCAGAACAACAGCTTTCAGAACGGGAGCAGCAGTTAATGGAAAAGTCAAATGAGCTGCTGGCTCTCCAAAAAGAGACAGATTCTATGAGGGCCGACTTCAGCCTCCTGCGGAACCAGTTCTTGACGGAAAGAAAAAAATCTGAGAAACAGGTTCTCAGCCTGAAGGAAGCACTTAAAATCCAGCGGGACCAACTGGAGAAAAACCTTCTTGTGAGTACCTGCCACCCTGGCAGTTTATGAGGAAATGATGCATTTAAATGTTTAAACTAACACTGTTTCAACATAGAAAATATAGATTACCTGTCAGCCCAACTATTGCTTTTGGCGTATTTCTGCATAATTTGTTCTTGAAGCTGATGGTAGATGTTGTCTGCATCTGGGCTGCAGCCCTGGCTAGAAAGATGGTCCTGTAAAAAAGACAATGGTAGCACAAAGCAGAGAGCACTCTCAGCTGGCAAGCTGTTACTGGCTGCAGTCAGTGCTCATAGATTTTTTCCCATACTGCCCTTTTGGTCAACATTAGCTTTAATTAATCATTATCCTAAAACCAGGAAGCCCAGTCTAGCATGCATTTATCCCTGAAATAAATTTTGGGAGGTGATACACAGGTGAATTCAAAACAGTTTATGGTGGGTGGAGGCAGATGGGCAGCAACAGTGACTGTCACAGAAATGGGTTTATCTAACACTCTCTGAAGGAATTAATGAATCCCTGTGGTGTGAATGTAACTTTAAATCACGTGTGTTTCCAAAAAGGTGATAGATCCCCTTGTAACTAGTGATAGGGTAACATGATTATAAAGATAAATATGCAGATATCTAAATGTAAACCCTTTCAGTAACCCTATGATGATGGGGTCATTGTTCCCATTTTACACACTATTAATGGAGGCTAAGAAAGAGAAAGTAATTTATCAAAAGTAATGTTGCAGATCTAGGATTCAGGCTTTGGGCTAACGGACTCTGA
Source organism: Corynorhinus townsendii (assembly GCA_026230045.1). Taxonomy (NCBI): domain Eukaryota; kingdom Metazoa; phylum Chordata; class Mammalia; order Chiroptera; family Vespertilionidae; genus Corynorhinus; species Corynorhinus townsendii. The sequence continues at coordinate 162,514,973 of JAPDVU010000005.1, read as the reverse complement.
GTATGTATGTACTCCCAGCTCTACCACAGCTGCTAAAGAAGGCAGGTAGAATTACCCCCATTTTATAGCTAGACAAGCTGTGTCCCAGATGGGAAATGAAGTTACAGAGCTAGTGAGTGTGTAAGTCAGCAACGACATCTCCATATATTGGACTGCAGGGTCATTTTCTTCCTTCTGTGCTAGGAGCAAAAGCAAGAAAACAGCTGCATGCAGAAGGAAATGGCAACAATCGAGCAGGTGGCCCAGGATAACCACGACCGGGCCAGGCGCCTGATGAAGGAGCTCAACCAGATGCAGCATGAGTACACGGAACTCAAGAAACAGGTGTGTCCAGGAGGCCTGGCCAGCTGCCGGACCGGGGGCCTTGGGAGGCACACTCACTGCCCGTGGCCTCGGACTTCGCTTCTCAAATAGCTCATTAAGAGGAGTATTTCTTTGTGAAAGCTAAATATATAGAATGTTAAGTCAAATTTGTTTTTCTAGTCTTAAAATATAGAAATATACCTTCACAAGAAAAACTTACTAGTCCAAAATATACTTTTAAAGTTCAACAAGCTTTATATGTTATTTTTGAGAGAAAATTGAAGTTCTTCAGCATAAAACTTTATCATGTCCCAAAGAAGTATGTTGAAATGTTAGATTTTATGTCAGAAACCAGTCTGTAAGAGCCAACCACACTGGGTAAGAAAGAGTGACTCCAGGGAAACCTGCATTACCCTGCAGAGGGTATGAGAGTAGTTCATGCTTAGACTACTAGTCTCCTTCTAGATGCCCCTGGTGTCTCTTCACCAGTGTCAGCACTTGGGCCACTCAGGATTTTCTAGTCGGCTACTAGGGGCCATTCACTTAACCTGCCACGGTTTATCCTTTGGACAACCCCATGTGGCCATTTGGTTTCATCTGTATCTCCAAACTCTCCCCCAACCCCAATATACACTCCCTTTGGTTGAAGAAAAAGATATTTTATTTCAAAGCTCCAAGTCTCTGCTAACTAGGAAGGGCAATTAGCAGTGGGTATGGCTATATTATCTTCCCTGAGCTCTTTATGGAGAGAGCTACATAGAGTAGTCTCAGGTATTCAGCATAGTCTGTAACACTTGAGGAAACTCTGTCTAACCACTGGATTCTTCACCTATAAAATGAAAGCATTTGATCAGATCACTTCTAAGGCCCCTTTCAGCATTAACATTTATAATCTAGATCACTCATGACTTGTTTCAATAAACGGTCATTTTCTCCTTGCGGTTTAAGTATCATAGTTGCCATTTATTGGATACCACTAAGGTGGTACATATAAATTCTCACATTTTTTAATGCAGGGTATTATCTTAATGTATAAATGATTTAACAGGTTAAGAAGTAACTAACTTTCCCGACCGGTTTGGCTTAGTGGATAGAGCGTCGGCCTTCGGACTGAAAGGTCCCAGGTTCGATTCCGGTCAAGGGCATGTACCTTGGTTGTGGGCACATCCCCAATAGGGGGTGTGCAGGAGGCAGCTGATCGGTGTTTCTCTCTCATCGATGTTTCTAATTCTCTATCCCTCTCCCATACTTTCTGTAAAAAATTAATAAAATATATATTTTTTAAAAAAGGTAACTTGCCCTAACTCATTTGGTAATGTTTACTGGCAATGAGATTAAAATCCAGTTCCATCTAACTCCAGAGAGACTGACTTCTACAGAGCAATATACCATCAAGGAACACTATGCCCATGCTTTTCTTTTTCTTTTTTAAAAAATATATTTTTATTGATTTCAGAGAGGAATGTAGAGGGGGATAGAAACATCTGAGACCCTTCAGTCCGCAGGCTGACGCTCTATCCACTGAGCCAAACTGACTAGGGCTGTGCCCATGCTTTTCTAACAGGAAGCTGCTCCACTCAAAATGCCAATACAATCATTTACTTGGTAGCTTATAGGTACTTCAGTGGTTGAAAAAGCACAAGTTTTTGACGTATTTAGATCTTTAAACATGACACATTAAACAGTTTAATTCCAGTTAATTCCCAAACTTTACCAATGGTATTTGACTCTTGCTCTTTAGATGGCAAACCAAAACGATTTGGAGAGAAGACAAGTGGAAATCAGCGAAGCAATGAGAACACTTAAATCTGAGGTGAAAGATGAAATCAGAACCAGCCTGAAGAATCTCAACCAGTTTATTCCAGAACTACCAGCAGATCTGGAAGCTATTTTGGAAAGGAACGAAAACCTAGGAGGGTTGGAAAGCTTGAAGGAAAACTTTCCATTCACCATGAGTGAAAGGCCATCACCTTTGGAAGAAAAACCTAATTTTTCCCAGGTTCACATAATGGTAAGGGTTTATCCTGCCATTCTCTGGACTTTATACAAGAATTTGGCTCCCACCTCCCCTGGATTAGCTTAAAAACAGGCTTGATGGTGGGGATTGTAGGGGGGAAAGGCTGGTTGGTTACTGATAGTGGTGTGTGGTGACTGATGTTTCCCTTTCCTTCTGGAAAAGGATGAACACTGGCGTGGAGAAGCACTGCGAGAGAAACTGCGGCACCGTGAAGATCGGCTCAAGGTTGCCCTTTACAAACGACATGTATAGCATGAGTTACTTGGCCACTGAGGAGGGGAGGCGAATTGCTTGCATTCACATGCTGCTGTCACATGTGACAGCATGTACTGCAATGCTCACAACAGCTTTGTAGATTACATGGTGGGGGCTCAGAGAAGTTGGCATCACATGGTGAACAGCAGAGTCAGTATTCAAAACCGTGAATTCTGGTGTTAAGCCCAGCATTGTTTAACCTATACAGTGCTGCTTTGCCTCAGCCCAAACTGACAGAACCTAAGCATCTAGGACAGGAAATAGAGATACAGTGATAAGCAATAAGGAGCTCAGAGGCCAATGTTTTGGGGAAAGATTGGTAATACTGGAAAAGTAGGCTTGGGTATCAGATAAGAAGTTGTTTGGCTCTGGGCATGTTGAGTTTCAAGGCCTTGTGACTCATCCAGATAAGCATGTCTATCTGTAGGCAGTTGAGAGTAGGAGTCTAGACTTAGTGGTCAGAGTTGGACTAAAGATTTGGAGTTGAGAGTTGAAAGCGTGAGGTAGAACAAGAGGACAGAATGTACCTTTGGAGAACGGCTATATATCATGGGCTGAGAGGGAGCTGTTTGTATATTGAGGGAGGCCCCAGACCTCCAAAAGCCTTCAGCCCCATGTGGGTATTTGTATGTAAATCCATTCTAATTATATTAGATTAAAAATTCAGTTCTTCAGTTGCCACATTTCAAGCTCTCAATAGCTGCATGTGACTATTGGCTACTATATTGGATGGCACAGACAGACAACATTCCCTTCATCACACAGCGTTCTGTTGGACAGTGCTGCTGTAGACTGAGAGAATCATCTCAGAGATACAGCAGTGGGAAAGTCAGAAGTCTGGGGTTGAGGATTAACTACATTGTGAGAGACACTGAAGACATCGAGTAGAAACCAATCTTCTGAGTATGGGAAGAAAAGAAGAGAGAGATGAGCAGTAATTTAATGGGGAGGCTGGGAATGCAGGAATCCTTAGCATCGTTACAGTAGAAAGAACGGACTGAGTAAAAGGCCCAGTTAATAAAACACAGAACAGTACACATTTACACACACTGAGAGCAGTGTGTACCTCTAGATTTTTTTTTTTAGGACGAGCATTTTCAGCAGCCATTCCTACTTTATAATAGTCAGATTTGCCTATCAAATGTTAAATGTGAGGAAACTACTAATAGTTCTAGTACATATGAAACCATAAACTTCACCCTAACACTTTCAGGCGCAACTTCGACGCTGTATGTCTAAGCAAGCAGAAGTGTTAATCAAAGGGAAGCAGCAGACGGAGGGCACGTTACACAGTTTGAGGAGACAAGTCGATGCGCTAGGGGAACTGGTCACCAGCACCTCTGCAGATTCCATGTCGTCACCATCACCCAGTCTGTCTCAGCTGGAGTTTTCTTTTGCAGAGGACTGTCAGTTTGGACCAAGCCAGGTAAAAGGAAGCTCTTCACAAGGGGTCTGATCTATACTTGGAAAGTACCTGAAAGTTTGGGATATATAATCTAGAGGATACTCAGAAGGAAAACAGTGCCACCTTCCAATCTCTGGAAAACTTATCCTAGTCAAGACTTTTTTCATGATCCCTAGTAAAACTGGAATCAACTCAGGTCTTAGGCAACAGACTAGACCTGGAGACAGGAGGACCTGTGAGGGACGTACTTAATGCTGCTATTAATGTCCTCCATCTCTGGATTTCCTTATTCTCTCCTGGGTCATACAGAATTTAGACCTGTGAGGCCAGTTTGAGCCCTAGTTTAACCTGCCCGTCCCCCTGTATCCTGGGGAAAGATGACTGACTGTGTCTTGTTATTCCTCAGCAAAAGTTGGAACATAGACCTCTTAACCCAGAGTCTATGAGAAATCCTGAATTTCACAAAGGTTTTCTGTGTGACTTATGTAGTTAATCATTTAGGAGGAACATGAAATATACTCATGGATTGGTAAATAGTAACATAGTACTACTTTAAGAGACAGGCAATAACTACTATTTTTGACTGCCTACTGTGTACATGTACTAAACCCTTTGTGTATATATTTTTCTCATTTAAAAAATTGTATAAAATGAAACCAAGACATAGGGGCTAATCAGTCTTTACTACAGAGCAATATATGGAATGTTGAGCCACAAGAAACATTAAGGAAAATTGCCTGTTTATTAATAGGCACACGCTCATTAGCAGCGGAGCCAGAATTTAAATATGATTATCTTAAAACCTTCTATGGTAGGACCCAAGTCAGGTATAGGCCCAAACCATCATGGGCCTCAGGGTATGCCTGAAGGAAGGTGTCAGTTGGCTTTGGAGGTAAGACAACCCCAGTAATGGGAGATGAGTGTACAAGGGTTTGGGGGCCAGGTTCAATTATCAGCTCATGGTGGCAGCCAGAAGAGTTGAGGTGCTCTAAATTCAAGAGAATAATGGAGAGGTTAGAGGCACAAGGGGTAGGGGTAAGATTGTTAGAATTATTTTAGAGTCTGGGGTAGTAATCCAGGTCTCTGTGGGATAATAGCCCATACTACACAGGAGTTAGGGGCTAGCTTCTGAGCCTAATATTTTATCTCCCTTTTCAGAGCTGCTTCCAACAAGTCTTACAAGGTCCATCAAAATTACGAGACAGTTACCGACATTGATGCCATTCCAAGCTTCCTGCTCACAGGGTACCTGTTACAAATAGTTCTTTTAACCAGCACTTTCAGTTGGAACATCTTGAATTCTAGCTTATAATCTTAAGAAAAGTAACCTCTCAACTTTAATTTTAAAATATTTTCCCAAAGAAGTACTCAAATATAGCCTTTATGGTATCACTTTGTTCTGTTAACTTATATAAGACCTGTTTTTACAGTTGCAAGAATTCATCCTTTCTTTCTTTGTCTTACTGCAGGTAACAGTGGTCCAGCCAGATGAGGAATACTATCTTGCATAAATGTATCTGAGGAAAGACCTTCACTACCTCACTAACTTCATTGTTGGAATGCCACTTGGTTTTTATCAAGATCCAGTGAATTCAGATGTTGAAACTCCACTGTAGTTTATCACACTTGAACTATTAAGGCCAGGGTTTTTGTAAGTCATGTGCACATATGGGAACAGTTGTATAAAATTTAAAACAGGGTCTTAGATTGCTGAGCATTTTTAATCTTTAAAATGTGCTATTATAAAACTAATGCTGAATGTAACTGCAAATTTGAATTTATACATCGTTAAAATCTATAGTTACAAAGAAAAATATATACTTAGGCTCCTCTTCATTCAGTGTCAAAAGTTATTTTTGGATTTTGCTTAAAAATCTATTTTCGTATGAAAATAAAAGGTAAAATAAATCTGGGGCTATCGTCTGACTTTACAATTAACAAATATACAGTAAAGCCATCATATTATTACCTTAATTCTAAGGAATGACAATCTTTCAAATAGTTTCCTATTTGTTTGGAGGTTGAAGTATGTTGTACCTATCAAAGAATATGTTTCATCTTTTGAAATACCTATTATAAAACTACTAGAGGCTCAGTGCATGAAAATTCATGCACTAGGTGGGGGGGGTCCCTCAGCCTGGCCTGCCTCTGCTCAGTCAAGGAGCCCTTGGGTGGCAGGCGACTGGGTGATTGGGGAAGGCGACACCCTCATCACACCTCTGCTGCTGCCACTGCCGGCAGCGCAAGCCTCGGCCAGCCCTGGGCAGCTGAGCAGCCGCCACCCGAGGCTTGCTTGTGCCTCGGCTGGCCCTGTTTGCCTGAGCCTCAGTCAGTGAGGGGTGCGGGAGGACCCAAGGCCCCCCTGGTGGGGCTGAGGGGACTCGGGCGGCAGGTGTGCTGCAGGGCCAGCCCTGCCCCCCACTGTGGGCGTCATCTTGCGATGATGTGATGGTCAATTTACATATTACCTCTTTATAATATAGGCTTATATTTCAGGTGCTTTTCCTCAACCAAAACAATTCTTTGGTGGAAAAGTAGAGAATCTGACCCAGGGTAAATTCAACCTGTGTTCAGACTTAAAATTTTTTGAATTACTGTAACTAATGCCTCAATTCCATGGCACAAGAATACATTATTTCTCTAAAAATAAGAATAGCAGCTCTTGGTCACAATGAAATGTGTGGCAACAGAATTATCCCCATGGGATAGTGAAGTATGAAACCCCATGTAGACTAGGTTTTAAAATATTTCCAAGGACTCTTTTCTAGGCCCCCTAGACAGCTGCTGATCCATAGCACATAGTTATGCCATGTTACTACAATACAGAAGAGCAGTGCAGGAATCCTCATCACTTAGGTTTATATCCCTAAAAAGTTGTTTGGCTACAACTGGACCATTAAGATATGGGATAAACATAATACAATGAAGACAATGGAAGTGACATAAAATTTACTAGTACATAGCAAGTTCTAGAAGGCATCTATTCCAAAACAAAAATTGACTTGGGTAGTGTCTTTTGTACTTACATTCTTCTTGGTTTCATTTTCACAAATCTTAGCAAAATGCTTAAAATCTTGGCCTATTCAGTTATCGAAATCTTTCAGGGATACATTTTGTTCTATTCATGTACTGTATGTGAGGGTAAAATATCTTCTTTCTAAACTACCACATGAATCCTCTCTATATTCTCAAATAAACAGGAATGGAAGGTAATCATTATGTCTTCTGTTTAAGGGTAATGAACTGAACCACACAACCACAAAAAAAGATCATACTTAAAACATGTGTGGGCAACAAAGTTCTCAAAACTTTTTTAAGCGTCTTCTGGAATTAAAGAGGTGAGGTAAGTAGTGTATGAAGTCAAACACTTGGTTCCAAAAGACTTTTTTCCAAAGAGAGTTTATTACCTCTGACTAGTATTATGTGAATATCATCAAACCCTCCCCCCCCCAAAAAAAATCAAGGTTACTGTATCAAATACTTATCCACAGAAAATACTTGAACATTGTGGAATGTCTAATGCATAAAAGGTACTAAGTACCAATTACTAATCAGGAGGGCCGCCTCCCTCATAGGTGCGAGGGCAATGAGTAACCCAGAGAACCAGGTGACCACATAAGCAGTAAACTCTCATGGATTAAAAATTAAAAGAATTCACATTCTCTCCAAAGTGCACTTGTCCAGTGTGTGGCACATGAATGTTACAATATGACAATTTGCTCCTTTATTTTTGAGCACCCAAGTTTATTGTAGGGGATTAGACATGCAAATTACAGAATTTGGCCCCAAGTACAGTGAAGGGAGAACACCATCAGGCACCAAATGTGCTGATCTCACACTGAAAAAGGTTGACTGAAAACACTGCAAGTGTGATCTAAACATAAGGGTAAAAACTCAATTAGTGATGTGGATTTATATGATATGTACTGGACTTCAACAAATAAGGATAATTCTGCAAAAACTGACAACTTATGCTAAATAATTATCTACCTGAAGAAAATATGAAATCCTATTATAGTTCAGAAAATAATACAAACAATTTTAATTTAATCTAGATACAGGTACTTTATTTACAAATATTTAGATTAATAGCATTTTGTTACATCAAACAAAGAGTACAGCAATCTGAATAAATCCTGTCACAAAACAATAAGACCCACTGTAACTAACTTTGGAAATCAGGGTATTGCACCTAAACAAGCCGCGGTCTTTAGTTTGTGATTGCTACCTTATATCCCAATGGGTGGTTTGTTTGTTTTGTCTTTGTAAATATATACACACACCGGGAGGTCATGGTCCCTGGGTGAGTCCCTTGTGATGCAACAGTGTGAGCAAAATGGATCACTGTAAGTCTTTAACAGAATATACCAATCTACTCCAGGAATCTTCTTTTTAAAAAAGTTTAAGACAAATAAAAATGAGTCCCCAAATTAACCAAATCCTATTTTCTGCACATTCCAATTTTGGCTTTTATTTAACATTAACTATACAATACTCTGGTACTACCATGTTTACAACCCAGAAAGTTGTAATTTTTTACTTTAGTGTCTGTAAAGAGGGATTTAAAATGTGTATTTTAAACACAGCAGTTGAGCTGAGTGCATTTTATATAATCTACCAAGGTTTACCTGTCCTGTACTTCAGTAACTTCTGAATTCCCAGCCTGATCTATAACTTCAGAAATCAGTCAACAGAAGTAAAGAACTTGGTAAAACCTAAGTTTCTTATCTAAAGAAATAAGATTGTTTCCCTTGTAATACTGTATTCTTCAGTGGCCAAACCATCTCAAGTAAAGTAATAACTTACTTTGTATCAGCACAAACATTGAAACACTGTTAGGAACACTTTCCCTTTTATAAAACAATTTATGCCAACATGACCAAAAATAGCACTTCATACTAAGAACACAAGGGATATCTTAAATTTTCACTGTAGTGTTAAAAATGCACAATTTAAAATCCCTTAACAGCAGACCTATGGTTCTGGCTGTCTGGTTCAGAATCTCAACCATTCCAAGAAGATAAAGGTATAAAAGCTTAAAATGTGCAATAATAAACCCAGCCTTTTTTCTTTTTCTATACAATAAGGCAAGAAATGCAGCCTGTAATGCAAAATGTTTACAAAAAGAGAAAAGCAGGTTTGCACATTGTTGATTGCACAAGAACAGTTAAGAAAATTTGCAGGTAAGCCACAGTGCAAAGATGAACAAAGATGAGCTAGTGTTAATCCTCTCACGCTAGGAGCCTTTACAGCATAATGTCCCCAAATTGCCAGCACCAATGGGTGGAGCCAGTATTACTTGTGAACTGCAGTTGTGTCTATTTCCTTGTGTGAAATGGAAGGGAATAACATGGTCACATATAGGTCTTACTGTACAAACTGGTATTTTATACTGTTCCAATGCCAGTAATCAATTTATTTTCTTCATTAAAAGAATATACACTGGATGTATTGTTAGTTCAGTTCCTTCAAAATTTATACATATTTACTTTCTGCTAAAGAGAAAAAGATAAAATGATGTAAAAAAAAAAAAAAAGCTATCAAGCACAAGAGAAGCTGATAAATGGATATTTTCCCTGTACAAGGCTAAGACAGAAGCAAACCTCTTCAAGAAAAATGCCACCCACACAACAGGGAATTTATCTGACAAAAACAAAAACAAAAGCAGTTATAGAACCCCTTCTCTATCACCAGAAGCCATTTCACAGCAATAAACTTCTTGGTTACAACAGACATACTTGGAACAGTTAAAAGATGGGGAGAAAGGCTTAACATATCAAATTAAACCGTACAGTGAGACAAAGCCCTGCCAAAAAGAGGGAGGGGTAAAAATCATGAAGTCCAGCATTAGTGCTCAGTTTAAATCATGTATTGGTGACATACCTAACATGAGGACAATCAAGGGGGGAAAAAAAGTCTAGATTTACCATGCAGGAGAGATTACTTGCTTTTGATAACCTGATTACACCTAGTTGTTTAGCAGTTTAGTATTGTGTTAAACTGTTTTTAAACAGAGTTGTTTTTTTTCTTTTGTTTTTTTAATTAAACCCAGTAAGATGTACAGAAGACAACGAGGCAGTAAAAAGTACTGCTTCCAACAGACAGAGGTGAAAGGTCAAGTGAGAGCCACAGCAAAGAGGTCACTAGCAGCCACAGCCTTCTCTCTGGGGTTGGGGTTCACTGGTTAGCCGGCCTCCCTGCGGAGCTGAAGGTTTGTGCTGTACACCAGACTCGGCAGCATTCAGATCCAGGCTTCCATCCTGAATGTTCTGATAGATTTTCTTGGCAGCCTCGAGGAAAGCATCTTCTACGTTCTCTCCCCTAAGAGGGAATTGACAACTTTATTCGAGAACCACAGTTTTCTACAAAAGATAAGACATTATACACTGACCTTTTGCTAAACTTTAGTCAACTGCCATGATGTCTTCAACTTAGCCACTGTCATCTAATAAGAGATTACCAGAAGACTGAGCTAAGGGAACAATATGGGGAAATATTTTCTGTGGAAAGCATTAAACACAGTACTGAGCTATTTCTACAAACCCTATTTGATAACTGTTATGTGTTCTAATCATTAAAATGCTAACATACTAATATATAACAGTTAAGATAGGTCATTTCTGTAATAATAGTATTCCACTAGAAATGAAATCTCCAAACATGCACAAATGATTCCTGGATCTGAAGAGTGATTAGCCAAGCATGAACTATACTGTTTTTATCATGTGATGGTGGCATATTCATGCTTAGCCATATTCACACTTCAGTTCAGTTCTCTTAGGACTAACAGTACAAATGTATAAAAAAGGAGCTAAACTTCTTACCAATGCAAGGAATTTTTGGCTTAAATAAATAACTATAATGGGAATCCCAGGGTTCAATAATGGACATGGGATAATAATTAGAAAATGTTAATTATGCTTCTAATTACTCTTAGACATTGAGTATTTCCTTAACTCATGCTTTTTACCATGATCAGAAGTATTAAATAGGTTGACCAAGCTTGAGTCCATGATGCCAAACTCAACCTCAGTTGTGAAAGTCAAACACTTGAAATGTTTACACAATTTCATTTATTAACATTGCTTACCAGTGGGCAATCAAGGTATAATCTTTTAGGTAAAGTAACAAAAAGTATTATTTTGAAATGTCAAATAGGAAGCAAAGTATTGCTTACTGTTCTCCTCTAGCCATATGCATCAGGTATTTATGTAACATACATTTTATGTACAGGTGATCCTTGAACAACATGGGGAGGTTAGGGCACCGACCTTCCTCGAAATAAAAAATCTCCTCTGAACATGCAAATTCCCAATGATGGAGTTGTCCCTTGAATTACGTGGGTTTCAACTGTGCCAGCCAATTGAACTACACAGGTCAATTTAAAAAATCCTCATATGGCCCTAGCTGGTTTTGCTCAGTGGTTAGAGCATCAGCCCGTGGTCTGAAGGGTCCTGGGTTCCATTCCAGTCAAGGGCACAAGCCTGGGTTGTGGGCTCGATTCCCAATAGGGGGCGTGCAAGGGGCAGCCAATCAATGATTCTCTCTCATCATTGATGCTTTTATCTATCTCTACCTCTCCCTTCCTCTCTGAAATAAAAATATATTTTTTAAAAAATCCTCATATGGCCCAGCAGATGTGGCTCAGTGGTTGAGGGTTGACCCATGAACCACGAGGTCAACCAGTTCTGGTCAGGGCACATGCCCAGGTTGCTAACTTTGATCCCTCGTAGGGGGTGTACAGGAGGCCACCAATTCATAATATTTCTCTCTCATCTATGTTTCTATCTCTCTATCCCTCTCCCTTTCCCCCATCTCTAAAAATCAATAAAAATATACATGTTTTTTAAATCCTCATGATTAGAATCATGCAGTTCACATCCATGTTGTTTATGGGTCAACTGTATATATACATTATATGTTTTTTTCATATCTATGTTCTATTTTGAGAAATTGTAATGTAATTGAAAGTGATTTAATTTTAGCTATACTTACGTTTTTGCACTTGCTTCAAGGAACAATAAGCCTAAAAGTAAATTTCAGACTGATTAGGACATTTCAAATGACCTCACAAGGACATTCTCTTTAGCAACATCTGAATAAAAGTTAAAGCTTCCCATCAGCTTTCAATATTTTATGAAAGAATATGGATGTGAAATAGAGGGAATAATAGTACTCCTCCCCCCAACACATGAATTCTCAAACACATTTTATTCCTCACCCTTGAAATTTAAATAGTTGGCATTAAAAATAATTGTCAAATAATTTGCAGGATCAAAATCCTTAGAAATTCTTCCAAGGGTGACCCTCCCAAAAGCCATTAAAAGTCTTAAAAGAAACCCACCATTTTCTTCAGCGAACTGTTTGGCTTCTTCATAAGTAACATCCCTCTGTGCCTCCAAATCTGCTTTATTTCCTATGAGAATTATTACCTAATGTGTGACCAAAAGAAAAACATCTTAAAACAAAGCAACCAACTTAAATCAACCATAAAAATTCTGAAATCCAAAAATCTTGATAGAAAAAAATGTGGGCCTAAAAAGAAAAACAAGTACTAGCAATTATCCACCCGACAGGACTGTAGAATCATGAAGCCATTAGTATTAAGATGGATTCTCAGCAATCTTCTAGGCCAGGGGTTCACAAACTTTCTGTAATAGACAGAGAGGATATATTCCAGGTTTCTGAGCCCCATGTTATGATTTCTTTATATATGCTTTTTTTTTTTTTGACAATTGTTTAAAATGTGAAAAACACTGTTAGCTTAAAAGCCATTCAAACAAAATAGCCCATGAGGCACACCTGGTCTAGGCCAAAGATTATGATTTATCTATGTAAGATTACTAAGTGTCCATGGACAAGCTCCAGGGGATCTGTGAAAGCACAGAATGAAACAAAATGCTGTAAACAAGGACAGTTCCTCAAGAGGAAGTTCGTGGCTTTCATCAGATTTTCAAGTTTCTGGGACCCTCAAAAAGTTTACAAACTACTAATTCAACTCCTTCAGGCTACTGGTACAGAAATTAAGGCTCAAGTAAGGCAGAGACTTGTCAAAGGTCAGTTAATGAGTTAGTGGAAGGAGGACATTAGAACCCAGGTATAACACTCAAACTATGAACTTCAGACAAATACTGTCCTACCACCCTCCCCAACCCCACATTATCCCTAGGCAGGACTAAGTTTGTAGCAACTGATAACAAATGTCTGTGTATCCATTGAGGTAGTAGAAACACATATGCAGTAAATTCAAATCCAAGGCAAAATATCATACAATTATATCCACTTTGGAATAATTTTATACAAGTGAAGGTCAAAGTTAAAGGCAGCTCTGTAAAATTCTAAGAATAAGTGTGCAGCCTTGGGAAATAGGTTGTGTGTGTTTTTTTTTTTTGGGGGGGGGGGGGAATGACAGATATTTATGAGTAGAATGTTTCTGCCTGTATGTTATTTGACACCAACTAACAAACCCTTTCTCCCCCTTCTAAACAGATGTGCTAATCCAGATATGGATACTTTAGAAATGGATGGTTTCAACTAAAAGGGATTTCCACAACCATTAACTTCTTTTCATGTGAAAATACAACCCTCCCACTTCCAAAAACTGGTGTCCAATAAACTTTTAATCTGAATGTAATTGAGAATAGATAAGTAGTATAACAACCTACTTCAGTCAACCTATAGGTTTGTTTATACACTTAAGAGTTTAATGTGATGATGGTTATGAAAGTTCTAGGCACAGTCCCCGTCATAATTGGCAAACCATGTTAATGGACTCTCAATATAATTAAATTGCTGTTCCCTAATAAAAGTCATTGTTACCACTGATTACATATTTATTGAACCAGGCTTCTACTAGGTGCTGGGGTCCAAAGATAAGTGAGATACAGGCCTTGTTCTGGAGAAGTTCAGAGTCACATCTCTGCCTTTCCTCACTTGGCCCTGAAATACCCTCAACAGCATCTACTAAAATGCCTGAAATCCCAGCTCAAACGCCCTACCGCCACTCTAAAGCTGATTTCTCCAAATGCCACTGCTCATCCTGGGCTTCCATCAGCACACCAGTCACTCTATTCTTACTCATATTTTATTCTGCTTTGCAGCACAGTTATTTCTAATCCCAAAGGTAATTTCCCTGCTAGACTATAACATTTTGTGGGCCAAGAATCCAAATTTATCTTTAGTTTATACTACAGAGTCTAGTATGGTGACTTGGCTCCTAAAGATCTCAGTATCTTCTCAATCTAAGAAGCTAATTTTTTAAAGCATGCAGAACTCTTTACTTTTAATTGAAATTTATTGAGATAATTGTAGATTCACATGTAGTTGTAAGAAATAATGCAGAGATCTACATGTTGCCCAGGTTCCTCCAATGGTAACATTTTATGAAACTAATACAGATCCCTTTTTAAGTGGTAGTTTCAGATTTCATAGTCTCCACTTGACATGAGATCACCATCCATTCATAACTTTTTTCCAACCACAAACATGAATAAAAACCAAATATAAAATGTGAGACCCGGGGTAATTAGTACTGGAAAAAAATAGTACGTTTTCGTCAATTAATTTAAGAATAAAATAAAGATTCTCATTCTCAGTACCCAAATACAAAAATCCCACTAGCAAATGACTTTCCTTTTGGGGTTAGCTTAGATCTTAGATCTCATTTAACTTACAGTATTTGGATTGGTGAGATTCCTTGCATCTGTCAACCAGCTGCTTAAGTGGTTATACGTACTTCTTCTGCAAAATATAAAGTTTACATTTATGACTGCCACATATAATTGCTATTTCAGCAGAAAAAAAAAGAAACTTCAATAAGTATTTAAAATATAGACTTTAATCAACAGATCCTAAAAAAGTATTTTTGCTTTGACTAGATTGTAACCCTAAAGAATAACAGTTATAGAACGCAAAGACATACAATAAACTGGTATAAAATTCACCTTTCCAGGGAAGGGATTAGATGTACAAACTGCCAGCTGTAAAAACAGTCACGAGGATATAAAGTACAGGATGGAGAATATATATTTTAATAACTGGTCTCAGATGGGTACTAGATATATTGAGGTGATCACCTTTTAAATTATAGAAAGGTCTAATCACTGTGTTGTACACCTGAAACTAGTATTATGTCAACTGTATTTGAAAAATTTAAAAATTGTTCAAAACTAAAATCCACCTTTTCTTAAAGAATAAGCTAATTATAGCAGCATAAAAACTGGCTTTAAAGCCCTGGCTGGTGTGTTCACTGGTTAGAGCGTCGGCCTGCTGACCAAATGGTCTTGATTCCTGGGTCAAGG
This sequence comes from Corynorhinus townsendii, assembly GCA_026230045.1. Lineage (NCBI taxonomy): Eukaryota > Metazoa > Chordata > Mammalia > Chiroptera > Vespertilionidae > Corynorhinus > Corynorhinus townsendii. Next base: position 162,499,693 of record JAPDVU010000005.1, on the reverse strand, counting down.
GCACATGCCTGGGTTGCAGATTGGATCTTCAGGCCCCAGGAGGCAACCAATCGATGTCTCTCTCACATCAATGTTTGTTTCTCTCTCTCTCTTTCTTCCTCCCTCCCTCTATCCCTCCCTTTCACTCTCTCTAAAAATCAACTGGAAAATATATCCTTGGGTGAGGATTAACAAAAAATAAAAACTGGCTTTAACAAAAAGGCACCGAATACATGTGACTAGAAATTCAAGTCCCCAGATACCAGAATGTGAGTTTATCCTAACTTTGTACTCTTATTCATCAGAGCTAAATCATTTTGGGATTCAAACTGTCCTATTTCTCCACTTTCTACAAGCAAGAGTTTAAAAACTCATAGGCTCATTTGCACTAACCAAGAAAGCCCTGAAATAGCAAGCAAACCCAAATAATCTACAATATTATAAAGGGTATATTAATCAGACATTACCAAAGGGGTCAAAAGAATAAAAATTTTAAAGGTTAAAAATGTTTTTTATTTATACAGATTCACAGAACATTAATCCATCTTATTCATTTAACAGGTGAGGAAACAGAATCCCACAATGATTTAAATGATTTCAGAGCCAGGCCTAGGACCTTTATACACACTGGATCCTAAGTGTTTCAAGTTTAGCCCTGTGAATAGTATATTCCAGAACATCCAGTTGCCAACGCTCATTTGAAATTCAATATTCAAAACATTTAATTCTTTCCTATTGGAACAGAAAGGAACTCCTTACTCAGACTCTTTTTTACTGTGCTGTATCATATACACAAATTACCACTTAAATGTACAAAAAAGCTACATAAATAAAAATAACTTTTCCCAGTGTTTTAAAAATTTTAAGTAAACAGTAGTCAAATATTTTTTAAAAGCACAAGCTTTATCACTGCTCAATATTTGTAGTACTAGCATATCTTGCTTTTACACAAAAAATTTCTTTGTGCATAAAACCTTAACACCAGCTCCAAAACATTTATACTGCTTTTGATGAATATTAAATGGTCAACGCTGGCAGAAACAGTGAATTACAAACTGGCACCACTTTAGTAAATAGAAAAATCTACACATCCTTTGTAAGTGGTATCAAGATTATGAAAACCATATTATTTACATGTACCATATAACTTCTGCTCATTGATCTGGTAATTGTTTCATTAATTTAAAATTCACAATCATAATTTCAAATCTATAAACATAGTATCATCCAAATATTCATTACGTGGTGGTATGAGAGCTAAAAAAAAAAAAGTGCTAAAATATCCCTTTGTCATGGATGTTAGATACATCAAACAATTGATAGAGCCATACAAACTACCATGATAAGCTATGTTATCAATTTAGGAATGTACCCTGTAATGATTAGAGGTAATGCCAAGAATAAAAGTATTATTAAAGCAGGAACTTTTAAGTTTGCAAAATGTCAAGGATTCATAGAAAAAAAATGGGGTGGGGGAAGGGGAGGAAACACTGTCATGGTTGCAAAATCAATGTCACTGTGACGTATCACTGAGTCAAGAAAATACCTATCTAAAGCCTACAGTACTTTTTACCAGTAAACAGTTTTATTGGGCTATAACGAACATACTATAAAGCTCAACCTTTTAAGGGCTACAATATAGTGGTCTTAAGGATATTCACAAAGCCGTGCAAGGATCACTACTTTCTAATTCTAGAACATTTTCATCATGAAAAAAAGAAACCCCATATCCATTAGCATTCACTCCCCATCCTCTAGCAATCTCCTTTGTCTCTACACATTGGCCTAGTGTGGGTATTTCATATAAATGGAATCATACATGTGGCCTTTGTTTCTGGTTTCTTTCACTTAGTAAAATGTTTGCTAGGTTCAACCACTGAATAGCATTTATCAATGTTTCTTTCCTTCTAATGGTTGAATTTTATTCCATTGTATGCATATACCAAACTATTCATCCATACATTCATTAGTTGATGGACATGTGGGTTGTTTCTAGCAGAAGTACTTTTGATAACTTAAACAGACACACATACCAAAAACATTTACTATGCTTAAAAGGTATGTTTAAAAGCAAAGTATATATGCATCAAATCATCACACTGTATGCCTTATACAATGTTATATGTCAATTATATCTCTATAAGGCTGGGGGGAAAAGACACATTCACCAAAAAGACAAACAAACTATTACTCTACACATTGATATGTTGTAAGCACATATAGCAATATTTATATTTTATCAATTCACTTAAGTGTTTAATTAAGTTTTTAATTACATGAAGTCTTTGGGAATGCATCTCTCATAAAAAGATGTCTTGTATGGCCAAGTTTTTAAATAGTCTTCCCACAAAACTATTTACTGATCTCTGCCTGGCCATATAGAGCCATTAAGGTTGTTTCACTCTGTTTTAACCCTGAAATCATCCAAGCCTAGGAAACAGCATAAAGCATTTCCTAAAGGAAAATATGCTTGAAAGTCTAATTATCGCTTGGTCCCACTCACTCGTTCCTACCCCACCAAAAGTCAGAGTCACAATGCTTTAGACTGACACTTGGCATTAATGTGAAAGGTGATTCAGTTCATTTTCTAACTTGCAGTAGAGAGAGTTTAATGAAGTGACATAATTTTCCATGTTTTCCAACGTCAAATATCCACAGTTCAATTTTGTTACTTTGTATAAAGTGCTTTGACTTTCCAGAAATAGTTAAGTTGAAATAAATTTAATCTCACTGCCTCAAGTACTATAAACCACTTCAGTTCATTTTAGGACAAAAAATAATTAAATGCTCAAACTTCAGATGCAAGTGTAAGAACTTTTTATAATCTACCATGTTGGATTAGCAAAACTACTTAATTTCTTGCTTGGCCTTATTTTGAAGAAGTGTAAACTTTAACACTAGACACTAACTCCTCAAGACTTGCTTGCTTTTTACTGAAGTGAAAAGAACAAAGTTTGGTATAAAATATTATTTCACCTCAAATAATTCAACTGATGCTGCTTTTCAGAATAGTATTCTTCTGTCAGCTCCACCAGCACCTCTTAAAGTTTTTCTTCAGTCATACCCACTTTCAGCAAAGGAAATCAACACATTATGTCAAGTCTTAAACAGCAATTTAGAGAAGAAACCATAAAACCCAAATAATAAATTATAGTCACACAATTATAAAGTAAGAAATGTTTAAATCAATAAAAAAGAAACCATACTGCCTAAAGTAGATTTTTTTCCTAGTATGAAGGTTGAAAAGTTAATTTCTTACCTAGTGATATCATACACCATAAGTGCTCCTGCAGCTCCTCTGTAGTAGCTTCGTGTAACAGCCCTAAACCTCTCCTGTCCTGCTGTATCCCATATCTGCAGTTTGATTTTTTGGCCACTAACTTCAATTATTCTTGTACCAAATTCAACACCAATTGTGTGAGGACAATCAGCCATAACTGTTAGGGAGGAAAAGAAATATAATATAACATCCCAACTTCAAGAAAGTTTCAAATTTCTTGGCTGCTTCAACACAAATTAATATCAGTGGGGAAGAAAAAATCCACTGTATAATCAAATGACTTAGTAATGCTTATAGGCTATAAACAGACTAAAGCTTGTACATAAATAATAAATAAATAAGCAAAAACCCAGAAGTCATTGACATGGACTAGAAGAGGGGTCAGGAAACTTCTGTAAAGGACTAGATCATAAATATTTTAAATTTAAAAATAAAGAATGTAATAAGCTTTTCAAAATACCAATGTTATATTTAACCCTCTGACAATCCTTACATATAACAAATCAATCAATGGTCTTAGAACTCAAGATTTATTAGTCAACCAAATTTTTATCCTGGAAAATATACTAATACCTCAAAGAAAATCGCCATTTTAAATATATATTTATAGTTCTATATTGGCAAGTTATGTTATATATGTCTAATCCAAGAGAACAGATTTATTAGTCCTTTCCTTATAATAAGGCCGCTGGAAACCTAAACCTACTATTCTCTGGTACAAGCACACACAGACCAATGGACACTTCATAAAATATTGTGTTATGGAAAAAAAAAGCCACAGAAATTACTTCAACTATATTAGCCTATTAGTTACATAAAATGGTCCCTCCCATACCACCCAAGTCAGAGTTGTAATTTGAATCTTAATCAAGTCATGAATGCAGACAAGATTTCATATTTAGTATTTCCAATCTATTATATAGTTAACAAATGATACATGCAGCAAAAGTCCCCTAGTAAGATAATTTCTATAATGAAAGTCTGAGAATATAAAGATTTAAATTTGACATTAGAGTATACATTTTTAAAAATTAAGTGTTACCATAAAAAAGTCTCAAGTGAGTCAAATTATGTATGACATATAAAAATTAACACTGTATATATGGGCATATTTAATTTTTCTGCACTATTTAAAAATAGAATCATTCCCTAAAGACAAAAGTGCATATGTTTAAATGCATAGAGTACACTAAAAATGACACTTTAAAAGATAGAAAAGGGACAATAATTAATTTACTAATATTTTACCTTACATTTTAAACTTACATTTTTTTTCTGTAAATTGATGAAGCAAGCAAGATTTTCCTACTCCCATGTCCCCTGTTTAAAAAAAAAGTTTCAAGTGGCAATTACATTTCTCAATTTTACACTCATAATTATATACAATGTCTGCTATACAATATCATAAATTTCTGAGACACTTAAAAAGTTGCATTTCCCTAATTTATAATGAGTTTAAAAATCCTACAGGTCAGTTTTCACTGAGATGTACAAATTCACTATTCCCAACTTTCAGCAGTAATAGAGTCTGGTTATAAATTATGTTACTAGCCACCATCTGGGAAGTGTGGATTTTTAAATTTTTTTGTTGTTGTTAATCCTCACCAGGTAATATTTTTTTCCCATTGATTTTGAGAGAAGGAAGGTGGGAGGGAGGGACAAGGATGTGAGAGAGACACATGGATTGATTACCTCCTGGGGCCTGGGATCCAACCTGCAACCCAGGTACATGCCCTTGACCAGGAATCGAACCCAAGATCCTTGGGTCAGCAGTCCAATACTCTAACCATTGGGAAACATTGGCCAGGGCAGAAAGTACTTTTTTTTTTTTTTAATAAATCTTATTGATTTTTTTTACAGAGAGGAAGGGAGAGGAATAGAGGGATAGAGTTAGAAACATCATAGAGGGAGAAACGTTGATCAGCTGCCTCCTGCACACCCCCTACTGGGGATGTGCCCACAACCAAGGTACATGCCCTTGACCGGAATCGAACCTGGGACCCTTCAGTCTGCAGACCGACATCTATCCACTGAGCAAAACCAGTTAGGGCAGAAAGTGCTTTCTTAACAGAGAAACTGTTCTAATCGTGTTTTTTCACTTTGAGCTGTTTCGAAGTTTTATATTATTCTTTCTCTTAACCATGCATAAAAACAAAAGACTCCTAGGAATGACAAATAGGACAGCAGCATATAACAAGCAGAAATGAGTTTTTGAAGCCTGATTCACTAGATGCTATCTTATCTCAAATTTTGTTTTTTATTTGCAAAATTCCACAAAAGAAAAGAATAAACACTACATGAAAACCATAATAGAACAAGTGTCATCTCTGTACTACAGCAATTTAACCTTTGAAGGAAGCATTCCACTATAGTCACTTAAGATCAACATTAAACCAAATAGTTCTCATTTGTAGAATTAACCGAAAAGTATATGTACTTTCAACTGTGCTGTTACAACTGTATTTGGATAAACAGCATTGTCTTTCAATTTGAGTAAAATAGTCTTGAAACTTAAGGGAAAAACCATCAATATTATATTTTTACTAGAGGCCTGGTGCATGGAATTCATGCACTGGGGGGGGGGGTAGGGTCCCTCAGCCCAGCCTGCACCCTCTCCAATCTGGGACCCCTCGGGGATCAGGCTTAAACCAGCAGTTGGACATCCCTCTCACAATCCGGGACTGCTGGCTCCTAACCACTCGCCTGCCTGCCTGCCTGATTGCCCCTAACCACTCTGCCTGACAGCCTTATAGCCCCCTAACTGCTCCCCTGCCAGCCTGATTGATGCCTAACTGCTCCCCTGACAGCATGATCGTCCCCAACTGCCCTCCCCTGCTGGCCCAATTGCCCCCAACTGCCTTCCCCTGTGGGGCTGAGGGGACTGGGGGACTCCAGCTGGATGAGGCAGGACTGAGGGGACTGAGGCTGGATGAGACAAGGCTGAGGGGATTGGGGGACTGAGGCTGGATGAGGTGGGGCTAAGGGGACTGGGTGCCACCATCTTCTGAGAGTGTGACAGTCAATTAGCATATTCCCTCTTTATTGGCTTGGGCTCCACCATCTTTGTGAGGGTGTGATGGTCAATTAGCATATTCCCTCTTTATTAGATAGGATGTATATTACACAATTGTTCTGAATCAATGTTTGGAATCCAAAAATTGGGCTCTGAGGGCTTTTATGATATTTTTGGAATGTATCCTCACTCCTAGGAAATTAATTTATTTTCCAGTATTAACAAGCTTTCAGGTATCCCCCAAGAACAATGAAGAACACTTCAACCAAGATACACTGTTCTACAAAAGTGTCCAGAGCCACAAAGCAAAGAGTCCATTGTTAATGCAATTAAAATCTCAAAGGAGTTTCAATTTTGCACTGAAAAAGTCATCCACTTCTTCTGGAGTGGTATGTTAAATATTAGTATATAAATATTTTATATGTTAACCTTCTTTGGAGAAATAAGAGTGTGAGTTAAACAAACTTACCAATAATAATATATTTAAAGATGTAAGAGTAGTTGTATGGTGCAGTTGCCATGGTGGCACTAAAAACAAAGAAAATTTTGTTACTTCAGTAGAAAAGTATACATAAGTTATTCAAGCTGATAACTGCTATCCTTTAAAGGTATATAAAATAAAGCACACTGATTATATAAACAAAATGTTGGTTACAGTAATCTGGAGTAAAACTGCATTTCCCAAATTGATCAAATGCACAAATTTTCATGAATGAACACTGCTTTAACATTCTCATGTATTATCCATGGAAATATAAGAAACCATTATATCAAAACAATCCCAATATTTCACATTAGGAAATACTTAATAACAAATGTTATTCTGGAAAATGTTCAACAAGGAAATATTTATAAAGTTGAATTAACTATCATATAAATAGTCCTCTTCTCCTCTTTAAGACCCATCCCTATTACTGGTCAAGTGACTTACTGATGGCCTACTTGTTCAGAACTCGCTGATTTTTAAAACAGAATCTTTTTTTTATAACCACTAACTTATAAACACAATGTAATTTTTTTATTCCACTATAAATTAATGGTTAGCACAGTATCCAAAGAAAAAGCAATCATTATTTTCAAACCAAGTAAGTATCAGATTTATACAGAACCATATGAAACTGTTCCTGTAGCTTTTTTAAAAAAGGCAATCATTGGCAATTTCATATGGTTCAACCTAATGTAGGATTTAAAGATTAACAATATATCAAATGTCTCCTATTTTAGGAGCTTAGAGAAATAATGGCATAAAATATCACTTGTGGTTGTAAAGTTTGGAAGTTTATGTGTCAGAATATATTTCAAAAGATCACAGCCCATTCCATAATTTCAGACAGGCTTACCAAGAAGTATAATTTCACTCCTCCTTTTAATAAGTTAAAAAACTACTCCAATGTATTCAAATGAACGCCTTGAATGTGTCAGACACTGGTAGGTGCTAGAGAAGAGATGAATTCTAATACTGGCAATAACTTCCAATAAAATTATTCTCAAACCAGTTTTCAGTTTAAGCAAAGATAAAATTCTTTATATATGAAGGTGTAACCTTCATTTAAAAAATTTGAATTCCCAGTAATTTTTTTAATCTGATTTTTACTGTTTTGGCCAACTGTCCATTACACAAGCTATACAGTTGGTATGACTGAAGAACTGAAACATGTATTTCAAATAAAATTTCTATATATCCTATAAGAAAAGGATATATGTAAAATAAGTGAATTATCATCAGGGAAGGGAAAGTTATAAATTACTGGACAATCATTTCACACAATATAGTCTCCTTTCTTAATTACATGAATTCCATTCAACAAAAGTAGAGGCCCTGCTACCCATTCCAGCTTGACTTGTTCTAACACATTAATAATCAGTCTTTGACATCACAGAAAACTCCCTTAACCAGTTCTTTCAGGAAAGGGGGTTTTTCTAGTTAGATTAACTCTAATTCTGATCATCACCCTAACTAATTCCCTTTTTTCAGACACTGGGGACTCAAAATTTTAAAAAATGAACTTGGTCCTGAGGCAAAAATTGGTCTGAATTATTCACTAGCTCTCTGAACCATATCCCAAACACACAGAAAAAAATAACCTCTTTCAATAAAAATGGTATTTAAAGATTATAACGTCTCAGCTTGGACTCCTTCCAGATGCTTTTCTTCTAATTAATTTTTAACTCTTCTTTCCCCATTCAAACTTGGGGGAAATAATAATTTAGTAACCTTTAGCTTACTGTTTCTCTCATGTTCTTCCCCTTCTGATTTTCCTGTTTCTTTTCTCCCTGTTCTTATTGAAAGTTGTAGCTGTACATACTTTGCTTCCTTCCATTTTATATTAAAACTATGACCTCTAACAATATCAATTTCTACTTGAAATGCTCTAAAAGCTAATCATGAAATTACAACCCAATTCTAGTCATACTAATTTGCACACCAGCTAATTATCACACAAGTATTCATTAATCAAACATCTACCAAGATGACTAATTTGAAAAATGTTTTTTAAAATTACCAAGCATTAATTGCTATCAACTATTTCCAGGTAAAAAATGATTATTTCATATCTAATACCTTTGCTGTCTCTACTTCACCACATAATTTTCTAGTTCACGTTTCTTAAAAATTGAAATAAAAACCTTGAAAGCAGAATTAAAAGAAAAATGACTCAAATTTACTCATTTCAGTAGGTAAGGAAAGCAGAAAATATCTAGCACTGTAGCTACTAATGCATCAGGTTCTCTCTTTCTTACTCTAAGGTAAGATACTAACTAGGTTTAAATATACTTCTATAGTTTATTGATAGCATTCACTCAAAATTATGTATTTGCAGTAGAACTATATTCAAGTGGCCTCTTTTATTTTTATTTATTTTTCTTTTATTAAATTTATTGGGGTGACATTGGTTAATAAGATCACATAGGTTTCAAGCGTACATTTTTATGATACATGATCTGTATGTTGCATATTAACTATTTTAACAGTGCTTAAAGCAAGGATTTCCCAACCTCATTTCTTGAACATGAAACTAACCACTGTTAAAATTGATGAGAAACATATTTGTAATTAGCAACCAGCTTTGGAAGGGAGGAAAAAAGTTTTTTCCTATTAAGGGGTGCCTTTGCTTCACTTATTCCAAAGTAAAAAAAAAAAAGGCATTAGAAATGTTAATCTAGTTCAAATGCTCTGAAAACATGAGTCCAACTTCTCAGTACTATAATCTCCACTAATTAAAAAACCTTGGTAATATTCTATAACTTATGCACAACCACTAGTATGATTAAAATGCACTTTCAGGTTTTACAAAAAGCATTTGAGTAAAATTCAAATCATATAGATCACGTTTAATGTCTTTTGATTTCTTTAGGGGAAAAAGAGCACTACATTCAGACGACAGGTATCATTAAATATATGAACAACTTATAAACTAATAACAAACACAACTGTTACAGTTACCACTGTTTGGGCATTTAATATATTCCAGGAAATGTGCTAAATACTTCACATGCAATGTCATTTAAGTCTTATTACCATCCTTATAAAATAGTGACAATTATCCTCATTTTGCAGATGAGGAAAGACTGAACAGGCAAGTAACATGCCCAGGTCACACAGCTAATTGGTCAAGTTTCTATTAAACTTAGATTGTTTTGACTTTTGTGTTTAACCACAATACCATCATCCCTCCTCCACAATTATGAGATACTAGAGGCCCGGTGCACAAAATTCGTGCGGGGGGGGAGGGGGATGTGTGTCTCTCAGCCCAGTTTGTACCCTCTCCAATCTGGGACCCCTTGAGGGTCCAGGTAGGATGGGGCCTAAATGGGCAGTTGGACATCCCTCTCACAAACCAGGACTGCTGGCTCCCAACTGCTCACCTGCCTGCCTTCCTGATTGCCCCTAACCACTTCTGCCTGCCAACCTGATCACCCCTTAACCACTCCCCTGCCCCTAACTTCCCTTCCCTGTAGGCCTTGTCACCCTTAACTGCCCTCCCCTGCAGACCTGATCCCCCCAACTGCTCTCCCCTGAAGGCCCGGTCGCCCCCAACTCCCCTCCCTTGCAGGCCTGGTCCCTCTCAATTGCCCTCCCCTGCTGGCCATCTTGTCGTGGTCATCTTGTGGTGGCCATCTTGTGTCCACATGGGGGCAGCCATCTTGTGTGTTGGAGTGACAGTTGCATATTATTCTTTTATTAGATAGGATACCTGTTGAGTACATCTATGAACCCCTATAGTGGGACATTGGGACACAAATCTTTCTCAGTCCACTCACTTAGTTCTAACTTAATATTCTGAATAAGCAGTATTAAATGATACATTCAGAGGATGTACTGTAACCAGGATTTATAGGTATGGATAAATGATAATACTAGTAATAATAATTCATATATTTACTTTAAAAAGTTTCTGAATGGCAATAACATTTGTTGAGAGTAAACCATATGATCTGCATTTTCCTTATGTTGATTATCTTACATAATTCTTAGTTAATTCTCACAACTCTGCAAAATCATTATCATGTCCTATTAAAACTGAATAAACAGAAGTTTGAAGAAATTCACATTTGGCCAGTGTTACAAAGTTAGTAAATGGTAGAGCTGGAATTTGATTTCACACCTAATTCCAAATAACCCAATTTTCTTTAAGGTAGCTTATTAAACGTACATAAATATATACGTGGTAAAAGAAAAGCAAAAACTCAAAATTAGAGAAAGATGGAGGGTAATTATACCAAGAAATTGAGGTAATAGTTTTACTATCAGTGCATGTAAAATTTAGCTCAAAACTTCCTGGCTATCAAGAGAAATGTTTACTAAATGCATAATTAAACACTAATAATTGTTGTATGGCCTGTTTTAAATATTAACTATGATTCATATTGCTTTAACAGGATTTTGCAACCTCATCTCTTTAACATGAAAACAGACCACTGTTAAGGTGAGAAGTACATTTTTTAAATGGAGTTTGCTATTGCATAAAATGCTTCAACATGTTTTTCATTTAAAAAAAATTATGGATGTTTTCTCAGGCCAATACATATAGATCTAAATGGTTATTAAATGGACATTAAACATAATCATAATTGTGACAAAAATAAAATTGCATGGTTTTCATATACTGAATGAGACATCTTTTCAAATAAAATTATACAGACATATAAACGACCAGTTTTGAAATGTGCAGGTAGAAATGTGAAGGTAGGCACTTTCATTCGCTTTGCTTGTGGAAGTGTGAACTGCCACAACATTTTTGGGAAGTAATCGGTATATATTTTTAAATCTTAAAAAAAAAGACCCTCAAAAAAATCTAAATCACTCTTTGGCCAAGAAACCCACTTAAAATTAGCCTACAGAAATAAAAGTTTCAGTCCACAAGGTTACAGGTTCAAATGCATTTAATGCAGCATTTTTACAGCAAAAAAACAACAACAACAAACCAAAACAAAAAACACACATCTAGAAACAATCTAAACTATCAACAGGGAAATGACTAAATAAAGTACATCTGCACTATGAAACAATACATATCTAGTTTAAAAACCATTTAGAAATATATGTATTAACCTGGAAGTAATAGCTATGATTTTAAGTGGATTAAAAAAATAAAAAGCCTGGTGCAATAACACAGCCCATTTTAAACAAACATACACCCTTCAATCCTATATGCACATAATATGGAAGAATACACATCAAATTGTAAAAAATGAACACAGAGGCTGAGAATAGAAAAACGGAAGAGAGAAATTATTAACTTTCTTTATCCATCTCTGCACTGACTGTATAATAAGCATGTACTATTTTAAAATATTCAAAGTAGAGAAAAAATAAAGGACTGTTAAATATTTTTCAAGCATTTTATATGCAATTCTGATATAAAACAAGTTAAAAAATAAACCAAAGAAGAACTCCCTTTCATAATATTTCCAACAGTACTTCCACATTTACCAATAATATGGGGAACATAGGAAGTCAATCATATGATCAGTCTAAAAACATAAACAAAAAACACCCCAATGATCAATGACATTTCAAGTTTTTTTTTTTATGGTTTGGCTCTTTACTGTGTTAATTTATGCACTGTCTGACTAATCCTTTCACAACTGTTATATAGCTATTTTATTCTACTCCTTAGAATATATGATGTTATTGTATAATTTTTACATAACTGACTCAAGACAACACAGAAGAAAAGCAACCCACTGAACATTTCAGGTTATTTAAATTCTAATCCTCACTGTTGAGACTTTTTTTTTACGTGCAAGGTATCTTATTAAAAACACCAGAGAGGCTGCTTTTGTGATTCCAATATAAAAATCATTGTTGAGCATCTACTAAGCACAAAGTCTTAATTTAGACCTGACAATAGAGTAATGCTTAAAAAACAAAACAAAAAAAGAACATTGTCCCTGCCTTCATGAAACGCAAGAACAGAAGCATTTGGATTTGCTTATAGGCCCAGTAAAGTGAATTACTACTTGATTTGTCAGTCAAGTGAACACAAAACTTCAGGAATCACTCTAATACTCTAATTCCGTGGTCAGCAAACTGCGGCTTGCGAGCCACATGCGGCTCTTTGGCCCCTTGAGTGTGGCTCTTCCACAAAATACCACGGCCTAGGTGAGTCTATTTTGAAGAAGTTTAAAAATTTGGCTCTCTAAAGAAATTTCAATCATTGTACTGTTGATATTTGACTCTGTTGACTAATGAGTTTGCCACCACTAATTAGAGTCTAATCTAAACAAAATGAGTGGTCAATTTCCTTTCCTCAACCATAAAACAATCTCTGAAATTCACCTAAGAAAAAAAAAAAAACAAAACAAAAAACTACAACACCTAAATTTTGAAAAGCTAACACACTTTTATACAAATCAATAATGTGAATAAGAAATTCAATAACTTGAATTTCCTTCATGTGTCAATAGCAAGACTGTTTCAGGTAACTGAGGGTATGCTATGAATAGGAAATGAAGTTTTCCAATACTGCACCTCAGTTCACAGAAGTCCTTAGGAGAAAAACAAAAACCCTGCCCTTACTACTACAGTTAAGAGGATTAGTAATAAAGAAAATTTTACTGGTGAAATATGATGTCTAAGATTTGCTTCAAAATAAGTTGGTGGAGAGGGTACAGGTGAAACAAAATTGCTGATCATTGATGACATTGGCTGATAGGTATATGAAGGTTTAACATACTACTCTATAATGTACATGTTTAAAATAGTCTAGAATAAAAGTATTTAAAAAGTAAAGTAGATCATCTTTGATACCTCTACTTGTACACTGCTGTCTCTAGCCATAATGGGCATTTAATCACATACAAATGTTTCAAGCCTTTTTAAAAAAAATGAAGCATCTCTCAATAGCCCTTATTTCAACATATTCTATTTGCTTTACCCAAAGGTTTCCTCCAAGTACAATATCTTACTAAGATTATGGAAAGATATTTAATACTGATAAAAATCAGTTGTAAAAGCACCCCAAATTCTGTTGCATGGTTGACGCACACAACCGTAAAGTTTAACGTAAAATATAAAGAGCAAAAACTTTTAAAAATGTAGCTTTAATTCTGAGAAATTTTTTAGATTTTTAGAATCTAAAGTTTTACATCTTTTAAGTAACTGCCATTTACTGAGTGCCTAATATATGCCAGCTACTTGAAAAGTAATCTCGAATCCTAAAAACTCATTTTACAGATAAGGAAACTAGCTCAGAAGTGATGCATCCGTGATCATATACTACTAAGCGGAAAGCTAAGCTTAAGGCCCAGGTTAAAATCTACAGCTAGCTCTCTAAAGTCATGCTCCTCTCATTTAGTCAACAAAAATTAAAAACACTCAGTACAAGCCTGGCAATGAATGGGACACTAACCGTGTGCCAAGCAACGAGCTAAGGGTTTTTAATCACATTTAATCCTCACAACAACTCAAAAATATAGGTACTATTATCCCCTGTATAGATAAGGACACTGAGTCTGAGAGGTTAAGTAACTTGCTTATGGTCACTAACTAGGAAGTCAAAGTACCATCAAGGCATGACCAGTAACAGTGCCTAAGCAGAAATCTTGAGGAAAATTTTTTGTGAAGTCTTAGGGGAAGGGGGAGTGGGAGCTGAATTCGTGCAAGGTGAAGTTTGTCCTTAATAACCACATCTAAATAAAAGGAAGTTATGATAGTACTGAAATGAGCAATAAATTGCAAGTTAGAATCTGGGCTCTGACACCCGCTGTGGGGCCACCAAGAAAGCACTTGCTCTCTGGAGAACCCCATTTTTTCTTCAAATATAAAATGGAAATCTTGCCATCTCTCCCCTGGAATTGTGAGAATAAGGACTGACAGTGTAGTGACTGACACAAGACTTCGGGTTATAAAGGAGCAATCCACTGTCATCCAATGCTACCTTATAAACGGTCAGGTCTGTACCCTGGCCTAACTTGAGTGTAGTTAAGTTCCTGCCCCAGGGTAGGGAGAGGCCAGTTTGCATGCACCATCATTAACCAGCCACAGCACAACTTCAAGCCTCAGTTTCCACACTTGTAACATAAAGATAACTCGACTTATCACCAACAGCTACGTGAAGTGTGAAGACACCCAAATCTGTGCCTGGCACACAGTAAAGTGCAAACGATCCAAACAACGCCTGTTCCTTCTTTTCAATCCTAAAAATGCCAAAACTTTTGGTCTTCGTCATTTCTGAATCTCATCTGGGCTCGGGGCCTTATAGGATGTCATGGGCCTTATAGGAACTCGCTCAACTCAGAAAGTCCCAAGCACAGACCCACAGACCCTCTTCTCCAGCCCGATTCCGGACAGTCCACCCACATCGACAAGGACACCGGCGATAGTCCAAGATGCCGGCGTGCTGCCTTTTGTACTCGGCTAGACGCGGCCTATGGGACGGGGACTGCCACGTCTGGGACTCGTGGGCTGCAAGGCGCGGCTCGCGCGGATAAATACCGCGGGGGTGGTCCTCAGCCGCCGGGAACGGCAGCAAGGGGAGAAGGGCCTGCGGAGAGTCCAGTCTGCCCAGTGCGGCCGAGGAGGCGGGGAAGGCGAGGCCGAACACACCCTTCCCCACACGCCTCTCCACTGGGCGGGGAGGACCAGAGGCTTCGGCGGGCGCAGTGCAGGGACACATTCGCCCCCGCATGGGAGTCCCGGCAGGCAGGGCGCCCACCGCGACCCCAGTTTCGCTGCGGCCTGACAGGGCCTGTCCTGCGGCCCCGCCCGCCCGCGGCCCCGGCTCGCCGTCGTCCCCACTCTTGGCCTCCGCCGAACCAGGCGAAGAGGCCTCGGCCGGACGGACATTGCGGAAGGCCTGGGTTACCTGGGGGGTTGCTGGTGGCTGGGCAGCTTTCCGGGCGGGAGGGGGGGCGTCAGGGCGAGGAAGAAGAGTGCGGGCGCAGCCGAAAAGGGACGGGGGCGGTCGGCCCAGGCCCCGGCAGGTAGCGGGTTGGACGAGGAGGTGCAGACGCGCTAGCGGCAGTAGCGGTGGCAGCAGCGACTGCTCCTGGGGATCCCTCAGGATCTTCCTCGGGCAGGTCCAAGATGGCGGCGCTCCCTGCACAGGGTTTCCTGTCACCCTCGCAATGGGCCGGACCACAAAAGAAGGGGGAGAGGGATGCGCGCGCAGCTGGCGGAGCCCGGAAGAGAGTGGCCAGGCCCAGCCGGATGAGCCACACCCCTTCCTCAATCCTTCCATCCTGATTTGTCACGCTGCCGCGAACGCCCGCCCACTGGCCCTCACGCTTGAGTGGGCGGGAAAGCACTTATGCGCAAGCGCAGTTTACTGAGCAGTTCTGTGTAGAAGTTGAGTGAGGTACGTCTGGGTCTAACAGGCTTGGGTTGTCATTTTGAGGACTTTTGACTTTTTAATGCCAGCAACTACCACTTACTGGACACTAAGCGCACAGTTACTGCATTCATTCATTCAACATGTATTTATTGAACGCTGTACATGAGGTCCCTGGCCAGCAATCCCAGGAGATACATATCCCCATTTTATCGATGACGAAACTGAGGCTCAGATTGATCAAGTCACTTGGCCAAGATCATGGAGCTAGGAAGTGGCACTTTCCGCCCTGTGTTTCTCTTCTGTCTCTTTTAACCTTTGGGAGTGCCTTTGACAGGAGAAGAGAAATTGTGACCACATTTTTCTCAATTTGTTCATCACCTCCCATATTTCAATTTGGTCTGCTGTTATCACCTTCCCAGAAAGTGTAGCACAACCTAGTACAAGGCCGCATTATGACTTTTGTAGGTCCTGAGCACTTTTGCCTTGTGCTTGTGGATCTATATATAGAATAAATATTTTAGAACTGCATTGGTATAGAGATGAATGTATTAATATTATATAGCAGAACATTTTCTTTGCCCTAAAAGTTTTATTTTTCTTTCTGATTTTAAAAGAACTTAAAACTTTATTGTGGCCCCTAAAAGTATTATGAGCCCTAGGCATTCTGCCTAACAGGTAAGACCACTCTGCCTCAGTCCCCCAAAATGGAGTCCAAGCTCCTCTTGGCATTCAAATCTTTCATAAGCTGGTTCTGTCATGGATAAGTGAGATTTCATTGGAAAAGTGTATGGCAACTTACAGATCTTATTTTCAGAAGGACCTGGGTGCAAATCCTTGTTCTGCAATTTACTAATGATTGATGCCATTGGGCATATCATTTGATTTCTCAGATCCTCAGTCTCTTCTCCAAAATAAGGGTGATGATATCTATCTCACAAGGGCCCTTGTAAAATTAAATAAGATAATATATGCAAAATGTTTGGCATACAAAAATTTAATATATGAGTATGGTTATTATAAGATAATCTAATATAAAGTAATATTGATATCCCTTCCAGCCATATAGGTCTATTGCTGTGTTCTTTAGTTCTAATAAATCATTTGTGGTCACAATTGAACATCTGTGAAATCAGGAAATTTGCCTGTGCCAAATAAAAGAGAAGCTGTGAACCAATTGTCCTTACTTGTGCAGCAATGGACTTAGGCCTGACTAGGAAGTTTCTGTATATCCAGTTGTCACCTGAATTGAAACCTTAATGCATAGCTAATGCTTATGGAACTTAAGTGCCAGGTGACTTATGTTCCAGGAAATGTCCTAAGAATCATGCTTAGTTCCTTATTTAATCCCTACAACAACCCCATGACATTGGTGCTATATTCACTTATTTTATGAATGAGAAAACTAAATGTCATACAGGTCTAAAGTCATATAGGAAAAATTGGTAGTGCTGGGACTTGAACTCAAGCACATGTCACTTCAGAGCTCTCATTCCTAAACACCACTCCATACTTCGTCCCTGATATGCACTTGTAGCAGTTTAAATGTAGATTCCTAATTGCTGCTTAAATCTAAGTCAAAGACATTACAATTTTATGCAGCATTAAAGATAAACCCCTGTGAATGCAGAGTACCTGTCACATGATAAGCAATGCAATTAAAGTAGAAATTGTCAATTCTTGTGATAAGTCACAGAATTTTCAAAGTCAGGAGAGACTGTGTGACTCATTGCATCATAAAGAAGGACTATCCATTGGGTGCCAAACATCTGTCAGAATTTCTAGTTAACTTTTTTTAAATGCTGTTCATATGAAGAGATGTATACACAAAATAGTCATTGCGGCACTGTTTATAATAGGAAAATCCTAGAGACAAACTATTACTAGAAAGCTGTTATAATAAATTTTAGTACACACATATTGTGGGATATATGCAGTGCAGCAATGAAAAGAAATGAGGTACATACATGTATATGTCTTGATATGAACAATATCTAAGAAATACTTCAAGTAAAAAATACAAGAGACAGAAAACTAAATAGTATGCCAACATTAGTTAAATGAAAAGGAAGGGGAAATAGACATGTGTTTGTGTGACTGAACATTGAGAAGGATTTTTCCTGTTGTCTTGAAACTGCTGCTGAGGCCCATATCTGATTTAAAAAAAAAAAAAAAAAAGTCCATAGGAGCCCTGTTCTGAATTTAAAGAATTGCCTGTGGTTGGAACCAGCTCTATTACATCAGGGCATTTGAAGAGCCATTATTGTTCTACCAGGCCTTCCACCAACCCCTCCTCTCTCCCTATTCCCCATTTCCACCTCTCTCCCCACAGACAAACCATCACCACTACATGGAAAGAAAGAATGGGAGATGGGAGGGAAGTCAGCTTTTAGGGAAAATGAGTGTTCTGTAAAGACCCATCCTTTCCTCTTCTTTCATGAGAATCACTAGTGAACATTGGGCGTGCCTGCAGAAGAGGAGACTGGCAACCTCCCTCCATTCCACTCCAAACCGCTTCCCCCCCCCCCCCGCCCCATATATGTTTGTGCAGCAGGCTCACTGATCTGCTCTGCCCCATTGTTTCCTAAGGAAAACACAAATGGAGAGAGACCCCATGGCAGGGGCTCTGGATGGCATGGTGGGTGGCTCTAGTTGGAGAGGGTCTAAAACTGCCCCCACCATGTTCACATATACCTTGACTTCCCAGTCCTAGATTGGAGAACAGCAAAGAACTGTTCCAGCTGGAAGTCAGCTGGAAGATGCAGCAAATATATGAGGAGTCATCCATTCCTAGGGGAGATTCACGAGATCACTCCAGGTACTGATACTTTGCCATATCCACCTGTTCTTGTTTCATTTCTACTTGTTGATATTTTATAACTTTCGTTATTCTATTCTTTATCTTTTTCCAGAGCTTAAACATTTAAGTCATTTTCAAATCTCTCTATTGTGTTTATTTAAGCCAAATTAATTAGTTTCCTTATTAGTTTTATAGGCTTAATTATTTTGTTAATCTTCCTCATATATTTTAGAATTTTGGTTCAGAGGCATTTGTTGGATTGTAGACTGTTTTTCTCTTTCTCTCTCTACACTTAACCCTTTTTGTATAGTGGTTTTGGACTTGCCACTAATCCAGAGCCAGATATTAAAATATCGGTGTCCCAATTTTTACAGTAATATAAAAGATACAGTTTGTACTCTGAAATTTATTACTATGTGCATGTGCTATATAATTTTTAAAAACAAATATTTTAGATGTCGTTGATTGACTTTGATACATAATTTAATTAAGTAGAAGCAAATACTTTAAAAAATACTGGTTTAATAAAAAAGAAAAGGTCATTGCTGTACTTCAAAATTTAGCAAGCTGACCAAGAAGTCAAAATCAAATTCATGGGAGCCTTTAGTCTCTGGATATGAAAAAGGACTAGATGCAAATCCTTTAGAAGTGATGTATAAATGTAAGGATACCTACATGCTATATTCCATTATAAAAGAAATTTTGTGACCATTAAAATAGCCCCTCTCACCTGGCTGGCATGGCTCAGTGATTGTCAACCTATGAACCAGAAGGTCATAGTTCAATTTCCAGTCAGGACACATGCCCGGGTTGCGGGCTCCATCCCCAGTGTGGGGGGTGCAGGAGTTAGCTGATCAATGATTCTCTCTCATCATTGATGTTTCTATCTCTCTCCCTCTCCCTTCCTCTCTGAAATCAATAAAAACATATTTTTTAAAAATAGCCCCTCCCCACAGCCATGTACTTTATACTGACCGCCCCCTTTCCCATTATAATCCTCTGGAGTCAAACTTATGGGGGTGTGACCTTCTAAAGTTGACCCATAACAACAACAAAAATCACATACGGTGAAAAGTGTTCTTGAACATTTCTCAGAAGAGCTTGGCTCTGGAGACTGATTTATTATCTCCTAATTTTCCTTCGGTGTTTAATCTGATAGCCCTCTCTTGGCTGACTACCTGAAGAAGTGGGTGGTTTAGATTTAAAGGCCAGGTTACATGAAAAAATATGCATCTTTGAACTTTGGAACCATACTCAGTATGGCTAATGACCATGTCATGAAATCCACATGAAAACTAAGATCCACTAAGAATATGGCAGATTCAACTCTTTATCACATCTTACTCCAAGGCATGCACTTACTTAGAATAAGGGAGGGCAGAACAATATTTAAATTTTCTCTATTGGTTTGTTGACCTTATACATTTAGTTGAAATAATCTAAGTGAAAAATGTGTGATGTGACACACCGTATTAAACGGGATGACTCTCACCATGGCACAAACATGGTAGGTACTGTCAAGAACTGAGATCTTACCCTAGTTGCAAGCTAACAACTTAGCTTAATGCAGTTTCATGGATAGAGGCAGAAGACAGGAGATTTCTTGGGTCGGAGACAAAGGACTTCATTTTTTGTAGCACTACATATAACACGAGCATCAGCATATTTGCATCAGCTCCTGGATGTCTGAACACTGTGTTACAGGAGAGGAACCCTGAGCTTAGTGAAACCAAATATTTTATAGTGAAGAGTAAGCATTTCTGTCCTTAGCCCTGGAGGGAAACTATCTTTGAAGGCTTTTTGTTCTACAAACATCCTTGAAAAGATAGTTTAGGACAAATGACAGTCAGAGCCCCTCTGCTCTCAAGATGTGCAGAAACACAAGAGACCCACGGAGGGGACAAGATTTTATTGTGCTGTATCTATATATATTATAAAAGGCTAATGACCATCCAACCAGCGACTGGCTGGTACCTGTGAGGCTTACTGACCACTAGGGGGCAGACGCTCAATGCCAGAGCTGCCAAGCTGCAAGCTGCAGTGACTTGGCAGTGGTGATTCTCTGGTGACGCATCCTGGAGCCAGAGAGGAGGGAGCCTCCTGATTCCTCGCAATTCCACCTTTGGCCATGGGTTATGTTGTTGCTGGGGCACTGTTGGCCCTGAATCTGGTTTACTTCACATTTGCGTTTGTGTTCCACACCCTATACAACAGCAACTTTGCAGAGTGCCCTCTCACACTCTGGGACCCCTAGGGGATGTCGGAGAGCCGGTTTTGGCCCGATCCCTGCAGGCCAGGCCAAGAACCCCACCTGCTTGAGGGACCCCATTCACTCTGCAGATGCCCTTCGAGGCGCCACCCCAGGTGCTGCCAGCCAGGAAGGGACTGAGGGAGATTAGCTCCAGGGCATGTCTGGCCCATCTTGCCCAGTCCTGCCCCCACAAGCCACCTTCTAATTAATTTCCTTTCAATGTGCATGAATCTATGCACCGGGTCACTAGTTGTATTATATTTGGAGGAAGGGGGCGATAAGTAAATGGCTTGCTATAAAGGAAAGAATATGGTTTTGAGCCCTAGCCAGTTTGGTTCAGTGGATCGAGTGTCGGCCTGCAGATCAAAGGGTCCTGGGTTCCATTAGATTCTGGTCAAGGGCATGTACCTTGGTTGTAGGCCCCTCCCGGGCCCGAGCGCTGGTCAGGGGGATGCAGGAGGCAACCAATCATGTGATTCTCTCATATCGATATTTCTCTCTGTCTTTCCCTGTCTCTTCCACTCTCTCTAAAAATCAATGGAAAAATATCCTTGGATGAGGATAACTAACTAAATAAATAAATCAGTTTGCAGAAGAGGCTTTTAGACTGATAGCTAATAGTGACCCCAGAACCAGGCTGCAAAGACTAGGGCAGGCACCCTGCTGTAGGGGTATGGAGCCACAGAAGCAGCCCCCTCCCAGTAAGAAGGACAGTGCTGAGTTGAGCATGACCAGGTATTCTTAGATTTACCCAACAGATCTGTTCTTCCTCTACCCAGAATATGCTCATAAAAGGAAAGAAAACTTCCTCATTGAAATAAGAACTAGGAAAAAGGGATTCATCCCCCTCTTCCATTCATAGTGAGCAAAGAGTGAGGCTTAGAAATAGCCGAGAAAACAACTATAACACAGCCCACAGATACAAGAAGGACTCAAGTTGCCAAGTCAGAAACTACCCAACTTTATAGTTAGATTGAGTCCCAGCTTTGCCTCTTAGTAGCTGGAAGGTTTTAGGTAAGTCCTGTAAACTCTCTAATTCTTTACTTCTTGCCTCTAAAATGAGGAAATATCTAATTCCTTGGATAGTTGTGAAGTGAAAATGAGGCAAAGCATGAAAAGCTCTTAGCAGAGTCCCTGAAAGTAAATAAGCCCTCTGGAAACAGTAACTGTGATGATTATTTCTGAGAACCAATCCATAGCTCCTGAAGCAGTTGCTGTCGTGGAATTCAACAGAGATCAGATGGGTTTCTGCAAAATAATAAAACAATTGGGGAGAGAGGGAGGAGAGGGGGAGAATGGGAAACAGGCCTCTGCAGGCTTAGCTGGTTTGAAAGATTGACTGGAATACTGTCCAGGGTAAATTGGGCTGGCCCTTCCCTTTCCCCTACCACCGTGCCATGGGAAAGACACACTCGCGCGCGCGCGCGCGCACACACACACACACCATAGACCAATCAATATCCAGAGTATGGCATCACTACTCCCTGTTTCCTGGAGAGGATATTGCCTTTATAGAGGTATTCGTTAGCAGAGGCTAGATTTTGCTGTGTAACAAATGACCCCAAAGTCTCAGTGGCTTATAACCACAAAGGTTTACTTCTTACTCAACCCTATCTCCATGATGGGTCAACTATGTCCCTATTCTAGGACCCACACTGATGAAGCACTCTTTCTCTCTCTGTGAACAATTGCCAGATTTTGTGGCAGAAGGAAAAGAGACATGGTGAACACCATGCTGGGTCTTCAGCTTCTATTCCAACATGAACACACATCACTTGTGCTAATATTCCATTGGCCAAAGCAAGTCTTATAGCCCCACGTCAGCAGAATTGGGGCACATAATTCTCTTCTGGGGAGGTGAAATGGGTAAAGAGTAATCCAGTCTACCACAGTGAACTCCCTCCACATCTGGACACACTCACTTCCAAAGGGCCTGCCAGCCACGGAGAGCTGTTTATTAGCTGACTGACCCTGAGCCTTCTCTGAGCCTCAGCTTTATACTCTGTGCAATGGAGATAGTAGTACTTGTCCTGTGAGCTTCACAGAGAAGGGATAAGTATAATGCAGATGAGATCACAGTTCTGAATATGGTTTGTAAATGTAAAGTGTTACACTCCCATGAGGGGGTCTCATTACTAGTGTGATTTCATGAGAAGAGATAATAAAGGGTGTGTGTGTGTGTGTGTGTGTGTGTGTGTGTGTTTTAAATATATTTTATTGATTTTTTTACAGAGAGGAAGGGAGAGGGAGAGAGAGTTAGAAACATCGATGAGAGAGAAACATCGATCAGCTGCCTCCTGCACGCCCCCTACTGGGGATGTGCCCACAACCAAGGTACATGACCTTGACCGGAAT
Organism: Corynorhinus townsendii; assembly: GCA_026230045.1. Classification (NCBI taxonomy): domain Eukaryota; kingdom Metazoa; phylum Chordata; class Mammalia; order Chiroptera; family Vespertilionidae; genus Corynorhinus; species Corynorhinus townsendii. The sequence continues at coordinate 162,476,239 of JAPDVU010000005.1, read as the reverse complement.
TGAACCTGGGACCTTTCAGTCCTCAGGCTACGCTCTATCCACTGAACCAAACCTGTTAGGGCAATAAAGGTTTTTATAGAGTACTTCTCCCTCTCTCTGCCCACAGAAAGGATTTGTTGAGCTTATTAGCACATAACCCAGTACCATGTTCAGCACTTTACTTCATTCAGTCTTCACAATTACATGGCAAAGTAGGGAGTGTTATTAATTCCGATTCACAAATGTGATAACAAAGAGTTAAAGTTGCTTGCTCAAGGTCACATAGCTAGAGAATGGTAGACTCAAATCCAGGGCCATATGCTTTGGAGTTGCAACTGCTAATTTTAAAACAAAATAAAAAGAGGTGTTCTAAATAAAATAGAAAGACTAGCTAATGTTTAAAAAATAAGTCTTACAGTGTCTTCAAACCTTGAGTGATCTGGCTCACACTGTAGATACTTTAGCCACTGCGTAACTTGATGATGACATTTTGGTGGCCTGGTATTTTAAATAAATGCTTCCAGGTATAAATGTTGCTAATGAATTGAGGATAAGAATGGAATAGAAATGGAGTAAATAAAGTACTGAATTGAGAATGAGGGCTTGACTCAACTCATCTGAAACCAGTTGTGTGACCTTGGGTAGGTCACCTCCCCTCTCTGGGCCTCATTTTTCTGATCTGTAATGTGGAGAGGTTATATGATCTCAGAAAGCAATCCAGTCCAATGATTTTCAGATGAAGGGACTGCAGAGTCTACCAGGGAGATTCTATTCCCCATCAATCCTCTTCCAATGTCCTCCCCCTCAAAGAACAACCACATAGCAATTAATTTCTTGAAGTGTTTTATGGATGGGACTTTTGCTCAAAAACTTTAAAATCAGCTGGATAATGGAATCTTTAGGTTGTCTCCACTCCTAGGGTCTTTAATGTTTTTTGTTTTCTGATAAGAAAGCTGTGAGATCCACTCAGGAGAGGCCAGTTAGTAGTCACACATCACAGTGAACAGGGCGTTCACTCACTAGACATCAGCAATTCACTCATCACTGACCAATGACTATGCTTGAATTTGGGCTTCTCTCTCCTGTCCACTGGAGCTCCTCAATACTCCCTCCCTGTTTTTGTCCTCAGGCCCTCATATTGGCAGCCAGGAAGGGTCATGGACATCTATAAAATGGGAATGGTGGCCCTTAGTTTATTGGATTGTTGTGAAGGTTAGACATTTATATAATATCCCACTTCATTGAAGCCCCTAACCCTCATTTTCATCCCTCTGCTCTCCTGCCAGAGTTTCAGCTACCTCCTGGAGGAGGCCCCTACAGCCTTCAAGGTTGATTCTGAACATTGTTCCTGGTTTCTCTGAGGGGGAGGAGAGAGGGAGAATTTTCCCTCTTAGTTCATCTAGTCAAGTAATCAAATTTACATTAGACAACTTAACAAGATAAAATAACCAAATTTAATTACATATGTACATATGGGGGTTCCATAAGAATATAGGGCCCCAAGACAAATTAGACACTTGAGGCTTGTCTCTCATCTTGAGCTAAGGAGAAAGGGGGTTGTGGTTTGGGACTTCAAAGGGGAGGAAGGCAATTCACATGGAGATGAAAACAAATGTTTGGTAGATAAATGTTTGCTGGGCTAGCTTTAATGATGGGACACACAGAAGGCTTTGATAAAAGGGGCCTTACTAGATTCCTCCTTGTCTATCACACTTTAGTTCATATTAAACAGTAGTTCTCTATGATAATGGCTTCCTTCCTGGGGCAGATCCTCTATCTAAAATCTTGTAGGCTGTGAGGGGGAGGTCAACGGTGTTTCCTGAGTCTTTTCTTTCTTAAAAATAACCAGCTTAAAATAATAAATAACCCCCAAAGGCATATTTTGGGGTGGCAAAACCTCAGGGCTATCTCCTTCTTCTGATGCCTCAGTACAGATGAAGATTTAAATATTTTAGGGTCCCCAGAACAGAGTATCTGTGAGACAAATGAAACTTTTGAGAACAGATAGAAATAATTTTAATGAATTATTATACTTAAAAGTCTTTATCTCTCATCTTTGGTCTTGCCAAAGATCCTTTTCCCCTCCATATATTAAAGAGAAAGTTAAGGAGCAAAGGTAGTGTGAAGGAAGAATTCTTTCTTGCCTTATATTTATTCTGGATGTTACAGGTTTAATGTCTGGTGTCCCCCACCCTGAGCTAAGGAGGAAAGGTGTCACTTGTGTTGGGTTCACTGCTTTATATCTGGTAGGAGATGTAAAAACAGAAACAAACAAACAAAATAACCTATTTCATCAATAAATGAACACAGGGTAGCTGGGCTTCACTGAGAACTGACAATAGCTGGGGTCAGTTCCTGCTTCCTGCTTCCCTGTTCATCTAGTCTGGTATCAAAATGAAAAAACTGGCAGAGCCAAGCATTTCTGATGTGCTCCACAAGGGGGTGTAACAGGCCCACACCAGGTCAGTTCCACAGCAGAAGTCCTGGCCCTGGTCATTGGTCCCATTGTGTTGCTCACGCAAATCTGGTTCCACAGCACTATTTCCTCAGTCCATTTTTTAGTTCCTCTCTTTTCCTGACCCAGGAAGAAGTAGAGAAGCTTTTGAAGTCAGGTGGGCTTGGATTAAAATCCTGGGTTCTGTCATTTGCTGAGATATTAGCACATGAGTTAGCATTTTGAGCTATTATATTAATAAATGGTAACTTAATCCCAAAGCCAGGGAATCACAGAATTATAGAATTTTGGTGCAAGAAAGGACTTTCAAGATCGTCCAGTAGAGCCCCCACATTTCACAGATGAGGGACACTGAAGTCTCTGAGCACTTGAGCTGTGCTCTCAGCTACACACAGCTGCCTTCTTAGAAATGCACAGACAAAAGAGCATTCGGAATGAATGAATGAATGAATGAAAAGATAAGTCCTTTAACCAACAAGCATGTGCCTTCTTTTAGAGAAGGACTTTGCATCCAGAAAAAACACAGGCTGCTGTATTTATCATCCAGCTTTGGCAGAGTAAGTTACTTGACTTCTTGTCCCTCAGTTTCCTCATCTCAATGGGGAAAAGCGTAGAAATCAGTGATGTTAACAGTACCTACCTCAAAGAGTGTTGTGAGGATCCAATGAGCTCATACATAAAGTGCTCTCAGCTCAGTGCCTGGCACCTAGGAAGCAAGGTATAGATGTTAGTTCTTATCTAGGTCATGTAACCTTTCCGAGCTTGTGCTCACATCTATAGAGTGATTTTACATATCATTATGGATGGCACAACCTCAGCCAAGAAACTTGCTCATGGTAATGATATAAAGTACAGTCTCTATATATAAAACCCTAATATGCAAATAGACCAAACAGCAGAATAACCGAACAACCGGTCACTATAACATGCACTGACCACCAGGGGGTGAATGCAAAACGTGGTGGGCGTCGGCACAGCAGGATGGTGGAGCAGGTGAGCAGCGGGGGGTCAGGGGGGAGGGTGCTCCACACCAAGGTGGGGTGCCAGTTGCTGTCATCAGGGCGAGCCTCTGGTAGTTACTGAAAAATCTTTGTTCCCGTGTGCCGTGGTCCCACCTGCTACCAGCGCCGGCACCCACTGCTGGTGCCCAGCACTGGCCCCGATCTCTTGGTGCTGTCAGTGGGTGCGAGCAGCGGCTGCCAGCCCTGATTGCCCTTCCAGGCTTCTCCACCTGCCCCTGCTCCTGAGGGGTGTTTGGGGCCAGCAGCTGCCACTCGCACCCCTGATGGCACCAGAGCTGCTGCTTGCACCACACAGTGGTCCCGATCACTCAGTGCTGTCAGCAGGTGTGAGCGGCAGCTGCTGGTCCTGATCACCCCTGAGGGCTTGTCCACCTCCCCCTGCTCCTGAGGGGCGATTGGGGCAGCAGCCACTGCTCGCATGTGCTGACGGCACCAGCCCCGCTCACACCCACTGCTGGCGCCAGCCACAATGGTTTCATGCCATCAGCAGATGCAAGCGGGGCTGGTGCCTTAAGCACGTGAAAGCAGCAGTGGCGGGAGCGGGGCTGCCAGCAGACAGGGGACCAAGAGGCCATGACAGGAGGGGCCGGGTGGGGGTGCAGAGGATCGGCCAAGACCTGCCCCTGTGTGGCCCACAGTCCCTTACAAGGGGCATGAATTCGTGCACTGGGCCCCTTGTGTATAATAAGTGTTACTATATCCTTTTCCACGAGGTAAAGAAAGCTCTTCACAACCTCCCACCCCTCTTTGCTACTGCAATAGTTGAGATCTTATGTCTTTTCTCCCCTGGACTACTGCAATGGAGTCTGCACCTTGGGAGGAAATGAGCAATACCATGTGGCTGGAGACTCAGCTCCAAGGGTGCCCTTGCTGGGCTTCAGCCAATTGCTGCTAGGAAGGCATATAGGTTCCTTGTATTAGTTTACAACAGCTGCTGTAACAAAGTACCACAAACTTGGTAGATCAAAACAACAGAAATGTATTCTCCCATGGTTCTAGAAGTTAGAAATCTGAAATCAAGGTGTGGACAGGGCTCTGTACCCTCTGAGGTTGGGGAGAATCCTTCCTTGCCTCTTCTACCTTCTGCTGGTGGCCATCAATCTGTGTTCCTTTGTTTACAGCTGCATCATTGCAGTCCCTGCCTCTATCATCAGCCCCATGGCATCCTCCCTCTTGTGTGTTTTTGTCCCTTCTCTTCTTATAAGGATGTTATTGATATAGTATTAATGGCCTATCCTATTCCAGTATTTATATCTTAATTCTCTCTGCAAAGACCCTATTTCCAAATAAGGTTGAATTCACAGGTACCAAGGATTAGGACTTCAACATTTCATGGGGGAGGAGGTGTTAAGGGGAGGAGCACAAGACAATCCACAACACTTGTTAAAAGAATTTTTTTAAAAAGGAAATTTAATGAGCTCTTCCACTTTATTAATATTTTATTTACATATAAGGTATATTAATAATTATATTGATTTATTTTGTTAATTACGTAAAGTTAATGCATTTATTTTTATAAACAATATATTATATGAATTCTAATTCCATTAATAAATTATTAATAAAACAAATTGTTTGAATTAATTTTATAATCCTATTTAATAAAGAGGAAATATGCAAATTGACCATCACTCCAACACACAAGATGGCCACTCCATGTGGTCAAAGATGGCTGCCCCCATGTGGACACACGATGGCCACCACAAGATGGCCAGCAGGGGAGGGCATTGGGAGAGGCCTCAAAGGGAGGGCAGTTGGGGGTGATCAGGCCTGCAGGGGAGGGCAGTTAGGGGTGACCCAGGCCTGCAGAGGAGGGCAGTTGGGGGTGACCAGGCCTGCAGGGGAGGGCAGTTAGGGGTGACCAGGCCTGGGATCAGGTCTAAATGGGCAGTCGGATATCCCTCGAGGGGTCCCAGATTGGAGAGGGTGCAGGCTGGGCTGAGGCACCGCCCCCACCCCCTGGCACTAATTTTGTACACCGGGCCTCTAGTTTATTATAATGAATCAAAACATTTCTGTGGACCTGAAAGGCCCTTAGGCCATCACTTTTCAAACCTGGCTTCATGGACTATCAGGATGGTCTTTCTATAAAGCAAAGATGGTAATGTTATGCCTTCCATGATGGCGAGTAGCTGTCAGCAATAGCTGACAAAAGCATCCTTTTAATGAACACTACCAGCTATATCTCCCCCACAGTCCCAGTGGAGCCCCTGTATGAACCTGACCTGGAACAGACCTTCACTGCCAGGCTTATGAGTTTTCTCCAGAAACAGTCTCCATTTCCCCAACTCTCCACTCCCAAAAACCCCCCAACCCCCACCCCCCGTTTTCTCTGCTACTCACTCCAGGCCCAGTTCAAAAGCCACCTTCCTCCCTGAACCCTGCCAAGCATCATAGTGTCTCCCACAGGGTTCCACAGTACCTTGCTTCTGCATTTTGCAACACTGGTTTTTCCGGGTATCACAGGGAGGTTTTACTCGTCACTGCTTCTCAGGAACTTTACCTTGGTTGTTGTATTAGTTTGTCAGGGCTGTGACAAAGATTCTTTGCTTGAACAAACTTTAATCAAGGTTCTTCGGGGGAACTTTGTGCACTTCCTTGTGAAAACAAATTTCAGCAAGAATTCTTCTAAGTCAGTTTAACCCAAACCCTTGACCCTTGATATCCGATCACCCTCAGTATCTAGTCAGGTTCTTCATCCTCTCCCGTTTCTCAAGTGATGTCTGTCTTTAGCAAAAATCCTGTTAGGTCAATTTAGCAAGAACTCCCCCTTACCTATGATGAATTCTTTTAGTAATTTTCCATCCACTGACTTCACCCTGCTCCCTGGCTGTAAATTCCCCACTCGCCCATGCTGTATTTGGAGTGGAGCTCAATCTTTCTCCCCCATTTCTCCCTGTGTGTCCTGCATTTCTTCTTTCTCTAAAGACACCATTCATATAAGATTAGGTCCACCCACATGACCTTATTTTAGCTGAATTTCCTCTTTAAAGATCCTGTCTCCAAATACAGTCATATTCTGAGATATTGGGAATAGAACTTCAACATGAATTTTGGGGGGTATAATTTAGCCCATAACAGTCATTTCTTTAAAAAATGTTAATAACACAAGTAATATAGAAACTTGTTATTATTGCCTCCAACAATACAGGTAAATTTAGCTAAAGTCATCCTTTCCTCACCCCACTCCACCCAACTGTTAATACTGCTACCAGACTCTTTCTAGCCTTTGCAAATATGGCGAACTCACATAAAGATGCAGTTGATTTTTCTTTTACATAAATAACATTATAGTGTCCATACTGTTTTGCAAATCCTCCTCCTCATTATTTTAAATGTGTATATTCACCTGCTCTTGCTCAGACCCAGAGTTTAGCTATGACTAAGTATGTTCAGAGCATTTGTTTAAATATTGAAAAGAATCAAGGCATGGAATATAAAGACACTAATGAGTTTTGTAGCAGTCACCTAATATCACAGGGCCTCATTTTTCTTGAGTGTAAAATGGAGAACAATAATTATAATACTCATCTCCTCCAGTCCTCAAATGACCAATTAGAGATTATATCCTTGTTCAAAAAAGAGACAACGGGCCCAAAATGGAGTCACTCATGCTAAGTCCACGTCACCAAACTGAGACTTAATACCTAGCCTAATTATAGTTTCAACCTCCCCCAGGAATATAATCTTAACTGGTCAGTCTGGAATTTCCTGGTCAGCACTAGTGAGATAATTCACCTGAGAGACCCCCTTTATCTTGCCTGAAATAATCCTTTCTTTTGTTTTGAGTTCCTTGTTTCTCTTCTTTTGAGTTCCTTGTTTCTCTTCCCCCCCCCCCCCCACACCTTTCTGCCTTTAAAAACCTTTCCTTTTTCTATAGTTCTTTGGAGCTCCTTTCTATTTGCCAAGTGGGATGCTGTCTGATTCATGAATCATTGAATAAAGCCAAATAGATCTTTAAATTTACTCAGTTGGATTTTTATTTAACACCCTTCACTATAATACTCAACCCCATTGTCAACAGGAAGTCCAATATATTTATTCAGTTTTATTTCCTTGATATTTCTGAGAATCTGGGGAATGTTTCCATTTTCCATAAAACCCATGCTGATGGAAGCTAACATCTATTGACCAGGCCACTCTTCTGAGGGTCTGTCTGCTCTCAGTTCCTCTTTACCCAGACTCCTTTCTCTCAGTTCCCCAAAGCACACCTAATACCAGAAGGTTCAGCTTAACGTATTGTACCACAGCCTTCCTGATGGCACCATTATCCTCCCGCTCATTACTACCTCTCAGAGAAGCCTGGGGGGTAGGTCCCGTCAGCGTTTCCCTTTAGCAGGTGAGGACTCAGGCTCAAAGAGGTTGAAGAACTTTCCCAAGTTCACTCAGCTAACGGTGGGAGAGCCAGGCCCAAAGCATTTTCCAGCGTTTGGCTAGTTATCAGTGGTGGAACCACAGCTCATTTAAGCTGTTTCACATAAAAGCATTAAAGTAACTGAACCACATAGTGAGAGAGTATTCTATGTTCAGTTATCTTCCATTCCTTCTGATTCAATTGAGGAAAGCCTCAGGTGTTTCTAATACCCTTTGAAAAGTGCTCTAATGTACCAATCTCCCTTTCTAACACAGAAAGAGCAGGCAACAGTATCTAGCTGGAGTTTAATGATATTGTTTTGTTTTCCTTGTATTTACTTTTATGGAAACAATGTTGGTTTCCCATATAAATGCTCTATAAAAATATATTTAAGTTATTAAAAGTGAGTAGATTTACAGAACAGTATTAAGTCAACAGTAGCATGGTTAGTTCATTAAAATGGCAAAAAAACACAAAACTGTGAGGTTTGGGGCCTCAAGGCTGGGGAATAGTAATAAGGAGCAACTTAAGACAGGATGCCAGAATCCATTGCCTGGCCTGGCCTCTTCAGTCCCCAGGGGTCACCTCTCTCCTCAGTTCCTGGCAGGGACCCCTAGCCCACAGAAAAGCCAGTTAACATCTAAATACTCCAGACCCACCAAGAGTGTAGCCTTTCCTTTATGCTGCCTTATTGTCCTAAATTTCTCCATTTCAAGGAGGTGAGGGGTTCCATCTCTCTTTGCATAATAAAAAATCACTGGCACTTTTCTCTTCAACAAAAGAAGAGCAGCCAGTTTCTCCTTAAATGCAATTAAACGACAGGCAGCTTTGCCAAGGTGATCCTTTAGGTCCGTTAAAGGCCTGGCAGAGCTTTAGGTCCTAAGAGCAGCCTCCCAACAGGGAGGGGTTTGCTCCTCCCTGCTCAGGAAACTCTTCCTAAAGCATGGCTCTGACCTTGGCCTTGGCGTCTTCTCTTCAAACATGCCAGTTTTTCTTGGGCATTTGAGGCCCTTCACAATCAGTCCAGTAAGGTGAGGTGAAAGCACATTGGGCCAGCACTCTAGATACCGGGGTTCTGGTGCTAGAGTGAGCCCTAACTGCGGTGTGACCTCTGTGGGTTCCGTTCAACCATCAGTAGAAAGAAGTGATTGGTTTAGACGAGTCTTTTCTAGAGCTGACATTTCGTGGACTGTGGCTTGAGCCTGAATTAATTGACCAGCTCAAGATCTAAGAGGCTGAAAGAGCCAGAGCTGCAGTCCAGCTCTCAGACTTGATCATACCCAGCCCAGCCACAGGGAGGACTTTGATGCTTTGCCATTTTTCAAATTGTTTTATGCCTGCGGCATCCCATGTCAGGAAAAAACAGGTCTGCTGGGAATTAAGCTGGCCTCCTGGCTTCCCAATGGGTCTTCTCATGTAAATAATCAGCCAAAAAGCCCTATAATAGGTTGAGGAAGCTGCTCGCACTTGATCCCTCTTAACACTCCTCCCATCCCAAATGACTGGTTTCAGCAGTTTTCTGTCTTGTCTTTTGAAAAGGAAGATAGGTGCTTTTAAAACTTGCCAGAGTCCTAGATGGTTTGGTTCAGTGGATAGAGCGTTGGCCTGTGGACTGAAGGGTTCTGGGTTCGATTCCAGTCAAGGGCACATGCCGGGGTTGCGGGCTCAATCCCCAGTAGGGTGAGTGCAGGAGGCAGCTGATCAATGATTTTCTCTAATCATTGATGTTTCTGTCTCTCCTTCTCTCTTCCTCTCTGATATCAATAAAAATATATATTTAAAAAAAACTTGCTAGAAAACAGATGTTCAGCATAAAATATTTAGACAATATAGAAATGTACGAAGCAGAGTAGAAGTCAACTGAAAATATTATCTACCTACCCCTGTCTGAGTGATCTTGCATAAACACTTTTGTGTTCATACTCCTAGTCTTTCTCTAAAAATGCAGGGTGGGGCAAAAATAGGTTTACAGTTGTGAGTATGTGAAAGAGTTTATTCTTGTGTTATTATTTTCCATAGGAACAACTGTAAACCTACTTTTGCACACCTTGTATAAAGACATATCCTATATCTGTGGTCAGCAAACTGCAGCTCGCGAGCCACATGCGGCTCTTTGGCTCCTTGAGTGTGGCTCTTCCACAAAATACCATGGCCTGGGCGAGTCTATTTTGAAGAAGTGGCATTAGAAGAAGTTTAAGTTTAAATAATTTGGCTCTCAAAAGAAATTTCAATTGTTGTACTGTTGATATTTGGCTCTGTTGACTAATGAGTTTGCCAACCACTGTCCTATATAATAAAAAGTTAATATGCAAATCAACCAAATGGCAGAACAACCGGTTCCTATGATGTGCACTGACCACCAGGAGCTGCCCTCTGGTGGTCAGTGTGCTTCCACAGGGGGGTGCCCCTCAGCCAGAAGCCAGGCTCACGGCTGGTGAGCCTCTCCCACCTCCACGGCAGCGCTAAGGATGTCCGACTGCCTTCTGCTCTCAGCCTGTGAGAGGGTGCAGGCTGGGCTGAAGGACCACCCCCCAAGTGCACGAATGTTGTGCACTGGGCCTCTAGTATCTTTATAATGAAGATAGGACCATACTCCAAATACTATTATAATTTTTTAAAAGTTCAAATTGTGACTCATGAAAATACAAAGTGAACTTTTGTCAAAGTTTTATTAACTTAGTAATTAATGAATTGTCAACTGAAAAATAATATTGATTAGATGTTTTGTCACCAAAAAGGATTTATTCTGGAAAAAGAAGGGGTTGCAACCCAGTGTATGCAGATAGGGCTAGCCATGTACCTACCCACTCTGGCTTTCAGGCCTAGGTGGAGGGGTAGTCATAGAAGGCAAAAGAAAGTTAAGGAAAGAGGAAGTTAGAATCATAGAGCTTTATTATGAGTTCTTGTAGGGTTTGGCCTGTAGGGTTCTCAAGATTCCAATTCCCATAGAGCCGTGGTCGGCAAACTGCGGCTCACAAGCCATATGCGGCTCTTTGGCCCCTTGAGTGTGGCTCTTCCACAAAATACCATGGCCTGAGCGAGTCTATTTTGAAGAAGTGGCATTAGAAGAAATTTAAGTTTAAAAAATTTGGCTCTCCAAAGAAATTTCAATCGTTGTACTGTTGATATTTGGCTCTGTTGACTAATGAGTTTGCCGACCACTGCCATAGAGTGTGAGAACTTCCATAGCCCTAGGTCCTCCCATTAGTCTGCAGAATGAACCAGTCATATAGTAAAACCAGTTCAAAGGAGAATCTGATTAACATACACACAGAGATACATACACATAATCAAGATTGCAGAAATACATTTTCTAATAGATGTAAAATTGGTAACTATCTTTAGCACAATAAACTGATGTTTAGAATAATCTCTTAAATTGTACATTTATAGACAAAATCAATTTGTATTTCTATAAGCAAGAATAATTTGCATTATTATCATTTTTCTACAGTTTATAGGGTTGTGAAATAGCCAAGTCAAAGATAGTGAAAGACAAGCCCTAGCTGGTTTGGCTCAGTGCATAGAGCGTTGGCCTGCGGACTGAGAGCTCCTGGGTTCGATTCTGGTCCAGGGCACATGCCCGGGTTTCAGGCTCAATCCCCATTGGGGGGCATACGGGAGGCAGCCAATCAGTGATTCTCTCTCATCATTGATGTATCTCTCTCTCTCTCTCTTTTTCTCTCTCTCCCTTCCTCTCTGAAGTCAATAAAAATATTTTTTTAAAAAGATAGTGAAAAACTCAGGCCCCTAGAGAAGCAGGTAATCCCCAAAGGTAACACCCAAAATTTAATTGGAAGAACACTCAACAAACTTACACAGTTTTTCTCCCGAATGTATATAGGCTACCATAGCTAATATTTTGGGGTTGTTTGCTGTGTATCAGGCACTGTTGTAAGTAATTGATGAATGTTACCTTATTTAATCATCACAATAAGGCTAGGAGGTAGACCCTATTATCATTCCATTTTTACGGATGAAAAAATGCAGAGGCTAAATGACTTGCCCAATGTCACATAGCTAGAAGTGGGGAAGCCAGAATTCAAAGCCCTAACTACTATCTTATATCATTATTTATGTATCCATCTTTCCACTGATGGACATTTGGGTTATTTCCAGTGTTTTTCTATAATGAACATTGCAATGAATATTTTTATATCATTTTTCACTTCTCAGAATTCGAAGTGGAATAGGTGGGTCCAAGAATTAGTGTATTTTACAAAGATGTGACCAAATTGCCCTTCAAAAGGTGGAATCAATTTACACTTCCATCATAACCAGCCTAGGCAACTTTATTTCCCTATATCTTTGCCAACAATGAATAGTATCTATCTTTTCAATACTTGCCACTCAGATAGTTAAAATAGGATTTATTTTTACCCCAGTGATTCTTTAGGACTCTTTTAGAAGAATAATCATCAGTGCCAGAGGTCACTTTGCCTCTCACCCCCCAGTAGAACTTTGAACTCAGAGCAAAGTGCCCGGTGGGGAAGGGGCCAGTCCTAAGTCATATAGATTTCTAGGGGCAGACCTGGGACTCCCCTCAGGGTTTTCTGACATCTTTCTGAAATAAACAAAGCCTTTCCTTGAGCTCCCCTGCCACCAGAGTTGCTTTCCATCTGAATACTAGTGGAGGGATGGGAATCCATCAGAAGTAAGCTCTTCTTTGGCTTCTTCAGTCACTGGAGATGACATAATTAGCTAAGTCACTTAAAAAAATAAAAAAAATGTCTACCTCATCACCAATGAACACTTAAACATAAAAAAAGTCAAATAAATAAATGGACGACACAAGTAGTAAATTAGTTCTATGATTTTTAAAACTAATCATGCAAGTTTAACAAAGTTGACTAACATGTCTACATAGCAAAACAACAACAAGCCACTACAAATGAGTTTGAAAGACAAGAGGAGAATGTACATGGCATCCCACCTTTTTAAGCAAACAAAAGTGTACCAGACATTAGTTAGGCATTCACCATTTTTTAGACCAATTATAGGATTAAAAAAGATAATGCCTGTGAATGTTGTTTATTCAAAGTTATTTCATCAAAGTTAGCACAGTTGTCATACTGTCATCATGACCTTTATGATTGATTTCTAGTGATGCAGCCAACATCTATGTCGTAAAGCAACAGATACTGTTGCAGGTATGAAGGGGGCTATAGAGGTGTAGGTCAATCACTTTTCCTCACAAGAGGAGGAGCCCAGGTTTTGAAGCTACCTAGGATCTGAATCCTGCCATTGCTGGCATTTACCAGTCCTTTGACAAGATACTTGACAGGTCAACTCCTATCTTCTCATTAGCAAAATGGGGCTAATGATACATCTGTCTCAAAATGTTTTTAAGGAATCAATAAGATGATGAATGTGGACTGCCTGGCACAGAGCCACTTATTAAAGTGTGTTCCATTCCCATTCCCTTCTCTGAGAACTCACAGAGATTTCCTGGACTCTCCAATTCATTCAACAAGATTTATCTTGTACCTGTGCATACTGGGTACCCCGCAGATGTTGGGGAAACCAGTGTAAATATGAGAGAGGCCGTCTCTGCCCTCCTGGAGTTTACAATCTGATGAGGTCTTTAGATACAGAACAGATAACTTGGCAAAAATGAATTATTTATAGTTGAAGGAGAGCTATGAAGAAAAGAAACCCAGAGTGTAGCAGGAGTCTTGGGAATGTTCTATAAAGACCTCTGAGCAAGGGATATGAGGGATGGGGGCAGTTAGCATTGGTCACAGATGAGGGAAGCCCTGGTAAGGCCTGAACAGGACAAACCAGGGTTAGCCCTGGAGAAACCAAAGGAGGGTCAGTGTGGTTGCAGCCTGGGCAGAGTGTTTCCAGCTCAGGAATTCTGGCTCTGGCATCCCAGAGAGGAGTCCATCCCACCTTTAGTCCAGACATTCTAAAGGGGCAGGAACTCAGAATTTCTGAGGTGACCTGGTCTATCTGGGATTTTACAGGTGCTCCCAGAAATTCAGCTGTAACCTGATGGCTACTGTACCACTACAAACAGGAATTGGACAGCTGGCCCCAAGTTCTTGGTCCTAACCTGATGCAATCAGTCTTTCTCTTTGCCAAATCTATCCTTTTTTTTTTTTTTTTTTTTTTTAGCATTTGTCTGTGTTGTAATCATTGGCTTGTATGTCTTCTTCCACTATCGTTTGAGCTCCCTGTAAGAAGAGACTGTGTCGCTCTCCTCCCTCTGTCCTTAGCTCCTGGCATAGACTTGGCACATTTGAGGTGCTGCTAATTGTGTGTTTGTTGAATGAATAATAAATGATGCTTTGCAAAGATTTACTCATTTGATCTTAGGTAACTCTTATCTCCCAATATGAGCTATGTTTTATTGAACATCTACTATGTGCCAGACATACTACTAATGTTATCTCATTAACTTGCTTTTTGGAGATTGGCATTATTTTGCCTCCATTTTCTCCTCAGCCTTTTATGTTGAAGAAATCCAGATAATGAGAAAAATTGAAAGAACAGCACAATAGCCCTAACTGGTTTGGCTCAGTGGATGGAGTGTCGGCCTGCAGACTGAAGGGTCCCGGGTTGGATGCCAGTCAAGGGCACTTGCCCAGGTTGCGGGCTCGACAGGAGGCAGCCGATCAACAATTCTCTCTCATTGATGTTTCTATCTCTCTCTCTCCCTCTCTCAAATCAATAAAAATATATATTTTTAAAAAGAAAGAACAGTACAGTAAACAACCTTACATCCTTCATCTAGATTTGCTAATTTTGCCACAGTTGCTTTATTTTTGTGTACTGTATGTACAGACACACACACACACACGCCTTTTTTTCCTGAATCATCTGAAAGTTGCTGGTATGATGTCTGTTTACCTCTAAAATCATTAGCACATATCTCCTAAGAATAAGAATACTTTTCTACATAATCATAATGTTATTGTCACATTCAATAAATATAAGATTAATGCAGTAATACTTAAAAACAGTTAATGTTTACATTTCTTTGATTGGCCTGATTATGTTGTTTTATAACTTTTCCGTTTTCATCCAGCAGTATAAGAAGCATTTAATTTCCATGTCTCTTTAGTGCCCATTGGTCTGGAACAATCCCCCCCTCCTTTTTTTTTTTTTGTCTTTCCTGACATTGGCATTTTTGAAGAGTCCAGGGCAGTTGTTTATAAAATATTTCACAATTTGAGTTTGTCAAATGTCTCCTCATTCTATCACTTCATACATTTTTGGGCAAAATGCTATTTAGATGATGCCATGTCTTTCTAGTGCATCCCATCGGAAAGCATGTTATCAGCTTGTCCCATTATTGGCAATGACCTTGTTTGTGTTTTTGGGCAAGTGACTTCACCTTGTTGAATCCTTGACTTTTCAATCCGTAAAAAGGATTCATTCATATAAACTGCTTAGTCTAGTGTCAGACACATGTTAAATGCTCAGTAAATGAAAGCTACCTTTGCCAACAGTGCTGTTATTTAAATCTGAGAAAATTCTGTTGTTCAGTGGATTAAGGGAATAGAAACAATGAATTTGGTTTTGGAGATGCAGATCTAGCTCTGTGACCTTGAACAATTCTTGTCCTCATTCTGATGAACTTCATTTCCCTCACCTGTAAGTCAGGGCTCAGAATCCCTACCCTGCAAACTTCATAGCATCATTTAACAGATTGCATGAGTATCGACTATGTGCAGAGTAATCACAGTCCTAACGCTAAAAGCAAAGAGTGAACGTTGCTGTTCTCCTCCTTTAACACATGGTTAATTGGCATTTCAGAGCCAAAGCACAGCAAAGCAGGGACTCCATCCAGCCCTCCCTGACCTCTGTGCCTGTCCTTTTTCCTTTAGGTCCCAGGGTTGGAAGAGCAAAGGAGCATTATATGTGAAAACGCTCCGTGGAGCTGCAGAGCCCTATAAAGGTAAAAGGGTATTTCATCAGCCTAATTACATTCCTTCTGTGGGAAATGTAACGGAGGACAGCAGGAGACTTTGGGTACATTTTTTTCTTCCTTTCAATTCTTGAGATAATTCATGAGAGTCTTAGGTTGATGTCATTTACCAATGACTCCTCCTATATTCAATCAATTACTAGGTGAAGGTAGCAGAGATTCAGCCAGCCCAGAATCAAATCCTCAATTGAAGAAAGCTAATTAGAAAAGCTTTTTGAAGTTGTAATTCATTTAGGATACTCTTTTGAAGAAGACCCCAAAATGGCATAGGTTATTCCCACTTATATTCCCCTGGGGAGAATTCAGACACATGGTCACCCTAACCACAAGGGAGGCTAGCTAAAGATGGTTTGGTGGGACAGCCGTGTGCCTGGCTACATGTCTACTCACAGGCAAAAAAGGGAGGAAGGGTTTGGTGAACAGTCAGCAATTTCTGCCTTGTGCCATTCCAGATAGCCTACATTTCCTTGAGGATCTGTGTTAGTTTCCTAGGCCTGCCATAACAAAGTACCACACATTCGGTGGCTTAAAACAGCAGAAATTTGTTGTCTCACATTCTGGAGGCCAGAAGTCCAGGTGTTGCTAGGGCCACGCGTTCTCACGTCTTTTCTAGCTGCTGGCCACTTCAAGGAGTTTCTTGGCTTGTAGATGCATCACTCCCATCTCTGTACTGACGTGGCCTTCTCTATGTGTCTCCACATTGCCTTCCCTTTTATGTGTCTGTCTCTGTCTGAATTTCCCTCTTTTAAGGACCCCACATGTATTGGATTAAGGCCCACTCTCATGACCTCATTTTTAACTTAACTACTTCTGTAAAGAGCCTGTTTCCAAATAAGTCCACATTTCAGGGTTAGGACTTCGACATATCTTTTTGGAAGGGATACAGTTCTGTTGATAGCAGGGTCTAATATCTGCAACCAACTTTTGGGCACTGCTATCTGGATCACTTGTAACAGAAGCAAACAGAACATATTGAAGAATATTAGGAAACTCCTGGAATGAAAGGAGCACTTGAGTAATCAGGCTTTGGGAGGCAGAAATCAGGGCCACCCCAGGCCCAAATGTGGACATCTCCTTAGAGCCTGCCTTCTAGATCACACCGCTCCTGAGTACTTCTGGCCAAGTTTCCCTTCTCTCAAGACACAAATTCTTGGAAGGCTCCCTTAGGTCGGCCTGTAGTGGAGTCAGGGTTAGGGGTATGTGGATGGGGTCAAGTGATGGGCAGTCTAGCTGGACCTCATGGGGTGTGGGAAGGGTAGTTCCTCCAAAGAAAGGGAGGGGCTTCTATCAAAAGATGGGGAGGAATGCCCAGCCTGTGTTGCTCAGTGGTTGAGCATTGACCCATGAACCAGGAAGGCGGTCACAGTTCCATTCCCAGTCAAGGCACATGCTGTGGTTGCAGGATCAATCCCCGGTAGGGGGCAAGCAGGAGGCAGCCAATAGATGATTCTATCTCTTTCTCACCAATGATGTTTCTATCTCTTTCTCCCTCTCCCTTCCTCTCTTTGAAATTAATAAAAACATTTTTTTTTTAATGGGGAAAGATGTGTTGTGCGGGCAAAACCACAGCTGTTTGCTACACACTGTAATTCATTTGAGAAAGATTGTCAGCTCAGGCAGTTATATTTCTAAATATTTTGGCATTTAAAGAAGCCATTTAGTCATCTGGAAAATGCAAAGTAGTGGAAAAATGCAGTATCATGTGGTAGAAAGAGCACTTATGGTGGAACTAGGAAAGCAGGTTTTGTTTTTTTAAAATATTTGCAGATGGTATAATCCTATGCTGAAAACGGAAGCAAATTAACTGAAAAGCTCTTGGAAACAATAGGAATGCTCAACCAAGTATCAAGTTTCTAACTGGAAATAAAAATAATGCAGTATAATCAATTAGGAAAAGAGCATAACAGAACTGAAGATGTTATTCACATTAGCTACCAAGGCAATTTGTAAAAGATTAAACTCAGCAAAAACTGCAAAGGGTCTCAGATTCTACTTGGAGACATAAAGGATGAAGGGTGGGAAGACTTCTGATTATAAAGATATCATTACTCTCTAAATTTATTTATTCAGTGCAAAAATCTCAGTAAAAAAATAAAATCACCTCAGCCAAAATCTTCATTAACTTTTTAACTTGAAAATATGAATGTAAAATTCATAGGAAAATTGCCTGACCTTGGATGTCAGGCCCTTATATAGCCAACAAGCTTCCTTCCAAGGTGCAGGGACTAGGTTTTGACTCTGGCTCTGCAAGTAATGTAATCTTTTCGGGCCATAGTGTCCTTACTGTGAAGTGGGATAATCATATCTTCCTGCTTACGGAGCAAGTATTACATGAGAGAAAATATTTGAAATAGTTTTATAAATTGTAAGGCACTCATCAAGCTATAATACAATTTTCTAAAAATCCTCCAACAACGCCAGATAAATTCAACATTGTGAATTTAACAGTCATCATGAGAAATGTTTTCATTGTTCTCATTTTGCAAAAGGACCAACCCCTTTTCTCTCATTAAACACAGTTACAGATGATTAGTAAATACTTGATTCCTTCGGAGGAGAGAGAAAAGCTAATGTGAGCTGCTTATTGCACTAGAGAGGCAGCCATTGGTGTGGCCACTCTGGGGTCATGTGACCTGAGCAAGATGCTCATGCCTTCCAGCACCCCCTCTGCTTCACCCTCCTCACCTTGAGTTATAATTTATCTTCTGTAGAATGAAAGGTTAGGGACTTCATGAAGTTTGAGAACAAAAAGCCTGGAGTCTTCACAGATCTCAGTTTGAACCCTGGTGCCAGCATTTACCTTGAACAATTTATTTTTTCTTTTCCCAGTTTTAAAAATCTATCAGACAGGATGATAATATCTACCTTATCAAGAAGACCTGAGGCTTAAATGTAATAATACATACATAGTGCCTGGAACATAGTAAATGCTCAATAAAAATGGCAGCTGTTGTAATTACCATAAAATATTATATATTAACATGATTATTATTGCTACTACCTCTAAGGGCCTTTGCAACTCTGAAGTTCTAGGATAATATGTCAGAGAAAAGCTGACATATTATCCTAGAACTAAAACAGGAAGAAAAGAGAAAAGATTCCCTTAATAGGACTTGAGTCAGTATTGCAAGTGGGACAGGTTTCTAGAAGACAGGCCCATGTGCTCACAGAGCCTTATTTAACCTTGGTGACTCACAACCAGAACTCACTGGCCCTGTCTACTTTGGAAAAGGGGGGAGAGAGTGAGACAAAGCCAGATGGGGCTGAACAGGGGAAAGTCCTGGCCTGGGAGGCTACAGCTGATGACTCCCTCAGAGAGTCTAGTCCAAGAGTTTTAACTCTTATAAAATATATATTGAATTGAGGATTTTTTTTCTGCAATTAATTTTTGAGATAGGCACCACTGGTGGCCAACCCAAAGCTATGCCCCTCTCCTTCTTTGAGGGCAGAATCCTGATGTGAGTAAGGAGAGAAGGATGCACCCTCAGGGCAAGGGCTAGGAGGAATTTTGATCATTCTTGCCGGTGGTTGGCTTAGGAATGGCCATGTGACACCATTCTGGCTAATGAGATAGGAGGGGATGTCTGCTCTGAGGCTTCTGAGAAAATTTTCCTCATTGTTAAAAAAAAAAAAAAAAAAAGCCCTACCTGTACTTTTCATGGGACTGCAAAAACAGTACAACCACTGCGGAGGGTGTATTAGGTTCCAGTTGTTACAAATTACCACAAACTTGGGGACTTAAAACAACGCAAATTAGTCTCTTAAAGTTCTGGAGGTCAGACGTCTCACTGGGCTAGAACCAAGATTCTGACAGGATGTGCTCCATCAGGAGGCTCTAGGGGAGATTCTGTTTCCTTCCCTTTTCCACCTTCCAGAGCTTCAATCTTTGCATTCCCTGGCACATAGCTCCTCCCTCATTTTCAAGACAAGCAAGATAGTATCTTCAAAACTCGCTCTGCTCTGTTTTCTTATGGCCTTCTCTTCCGTGGTAAACTTTTCCTCTGCCTCCCTATTATAAAGGAACCTTATGATTGTTTTTAGGGTTTGCCTAGATAATGCAGGATACTCTCCCTCTCAATATTCTTAATCACATCTGAAATCTCTTTGCCATAGAAGGTAACATACAGGAATTAGGATCTGAGTGTCTGTGGGAACCATGAATCAACCCTTCCTCCTTCCTTCTTCCTTCTTCCTCCTCCCTCCCTCCCTCCCTTCCCTCCCTCCCTCCCTCCCTCCCTCCCTCCCTCCCTCCCTCCCTCCCTCTCTCCCTCCTTCCCTCCCTCCCTCCCTCCCTTCCTTCCTTCCTTTCTTCTTTCCTTTTTCCCCCCTCACTCCCTCCTGTGCACCTCCCTTCATTACATCCTCCCATAAGCATTTGTTGGTTCCTACTGTGGATCAGACCCTAGGCTTGAAACTAGGGATTAAAGATAAATGAGACATGGTTACTGTTCTGAAAGAGCACAGCAGGGGAGACAGATGTATACACAGCCAAAAATGGACATAATGTGGATGCATCACGAGGGAGGGAGGACATTTAACTGGACATTGAAGGGTAAGTAGCATCACCAGACAGAGCTAATGGAGAAAAGAAGGACATCCTGGGTGGAGGGAAAGGAAGAGCAAATGCTTGGGAAGACAAGAAAGCATAGACTGCTGGTAGGGAGGGTAGGGGAGAGGTCCTGGTGTCTAGGAAAGAGTGAGAGCAGATGAAGCTGGCGCTAGATCAAACAAGGCCTTGAAGGTGGTGCTAAGAAGCTTGGAAAGTGCCTGGCCGGTGTTGCTTAGTGGTTGAGTGTTGACGAATGAACCAGGAGGTCACGGTTCAATTCTCAGTCTGGGCACATGCCTGGTTGTGGGCTCGATCCCCCGTGTAGGGCATGCAGGAGGCAGCCGATCAATGATTCTCCCTCATCATTGATGTTTCTACTTCTTTCTCCCTTTCCCTTCCTCTCTGAAATCAATAAAAAATACATCTAAAAAGAAGAAGAAGCTTGGAAGGTGATGGTGGCTGTTAAAAGAGTTTTAAACAGGAGCATGATAGGATCCTGTTTATAAGAAAGATCATTTGGAGGCCATCTTGTGATGGATGGTTAGAATGAGGTTAGACTAGAGGGGGCCCTGAGTCCAGTTAAGAGATTGTTGCAACACTCCAGACCAGAGATGATAAGGTAGGGTCTGAGGCAATGGAGATGGTGAGGGGGGAGCCATTGCACAAGCAATTTAGAAGATAGATTTGATAAGAGTTGGCAGTGGAAATACCTGTAGGATGATATTTAGGAGATGTGGAAGAATAAGTATGAAGTGGCGCCTGCCATTTTAATTCCTTCCCAAATAATGTGACCTTATCTTCCATTCTTTTCAGAGGATATATTTATATTTATATGATCTCTCTCTGAAGCTACCTTTTCTTTTTTTCTTTTTTATTATGAATGGTTCTTCATGATTTTAGTGGGCCATAATGGCTTTTTCTTCCCAGCCCCTGTTTCCTGGTGCCTGGTTCCTCCATAAAGATCTTGGTGAAAACTAGCCATGCCCAGGGACTTTCCACTGGCCACCTGTGATTGGGCCAGGTGGGCACATTTGCAAGCTGGGCCAATCTAAATCCTTCTCTGTAGTCTTGAAACTGGGTCAGAGGATATGGCTGCTACTCTCCTGAAAAGAATTAAAAAGTAGGTAGCTGTTGGCTGATGGTTCAAGTGGCTGTTTTTTAAGAAGTGACAAAAGCTGTTTTTCAGTGAGTGGGAATAATAAAGTATAGGCTCAGAGAAACATGAAAGAAGTAAAGAGGGCCGTGTGTGTTCCCCACAGCACTCGGGGCCCTGATTCCTCCTGATCCAGAGGCCAGGATGTTTCTAACCGTGGGGGTCCTTTTGCTTTAGCTAGCTCTGGCCGACATTACCGAGCCCAAAAGCACTTTAATATTTTTGTTTACAGAAGCTATTACAAAAGTCACACACCAGTGATTGCATCTTCCACAAGTGCCTTTGTGTTTGTGCAATTTACTCTCCCAATACTTCCCTTTTTTGCTTCTTGTTTGTTTTTTAGAATGTTTAAATTGAAGTATAATATACACACACCTGATGTTCATTGTTAAAAGACCCATTTGCAATTATTTTTTAAGTCACTACTTAAAAGTAAATAGAAGGCAAATTAATCAATTCTTCCCCAAACATTTACTGCAAGAATTCCCAGTGCCAGTAGGTAATGGGGAAGTGAAGATGAATAACATCCAGTCTGTATCATCCAGAACACACAACCTATAGGGGGGTGGGTGGATGGGTGTGGACAAAGACAAACGAAGTATTATTTGAAAAATTCTAAAGTAGAGTATTTATTTGGCAAATACTTATTTAGTGCCCACTACGTGACAGGCTCTGTGAAAGAGTCTATGGCAGGAAGTCAGTCTCACAGACCCTAAGTGCTAATGGAAGTGTTTATATATATAAAAGGCTAATGTGCTAAGTGTCCGTCCGGGTAATGATGTCACATAGCAACACCCGGCTTCCTCTTCCTAGTGACTAGCCTCCTTGCAGTTTCTTCAGCCCAGGAACACATCTTGCTTTATAGCCAGGTGGAAACATTTTATACTTTAACCAAATGTCTGTGAAGCGTTTTCCCTTGCTTCATCTTATTTGGTCCTCACAGAAGTACTGGAGTAGGTAGATAGGAGACTCAGTGGAATCCTATTTTCTTTCATTAGCCAGAAAACAGAGATTTAGAAAGCTTAGAAACTTCATCTGACTGAAAAGAAGTAAGAAATGGTGGACCTTGAAAATAACTTCAGGTTTTCTCACTGTGCAGAATATAGTCAAACACTGCTGCAGTTAAATAATTTACCCTTTGTTCTCCCTGCATGATCTACAATAATAATCTGCTTCATGTTGATACTTACTGCTGTGTTGCTGACAATTACCTGAAAGAGAAGTTAGGGTGCTTCACTGGGCAGGAAAAAGTTTAGCTAAATCAGAAAGCAGGTCTAATTAAACAAGTTTATTCTATACTAGAGGCCTGGTGCACAAATTTATGCACCAGTGGGGTCACTCAGCCTGGCCTGCAGGTTCGGGCTGAAACCAGCTCTCCAACATCCCCTGAGGGGTCCCAGATTGCTAGAGGGCGCAGGCCAGGCTGAGGGACCCCACCGGTGCATGATTGGGGCCAGGAAGGGATGAGGGAGGTTGGCCAGCCGGAGAGGGTCTGTGGGAGGGCTCCACAGTATGTCCAGCCCATCGCACTCAGACCCAATCGGCTGGACCCCAGCAGCAAGCTAATCTACTGGTCGGAGCGTCTGCCCCCTGGTGCTCAGTGCATGTCATAGCAACTGGTCGACCAGTTGACTGTCTTCCCCCTGGTGGTCAGTGCACGTCATAGCGAGCAATTGAGCTTGCTGGCGCCAGTTGCACGCCTCTGTTTTGATCTGTCATTGTCCATCATGAATTTGATTGACACTTCTATTATAGAGAAAGGGCGAATAGCAATATTAAAATATTTCTTCTAATTCATTTCCTTTCAATGTGCACGAATTCATGTACTGGGCCACTAGTAGTATATAAAAAGAGATGTGGCCCTGAGGGGCCAGGAATGGAGAAGATGGCATTTGAGCTGGGCTTAGAATTTGAGAAAGTGGAGAAGGTGGAAAGGGGGCATTTTATGGTCAGGAACCAGCATGCACAAAGGTATGGGAGAGCAATGGTTCAAGGACATGGCTGGGGAGCTGAGAGATGACTCCCATGACCATGGGTAGATTATGAGTTGGGAAGCAGGGCAGTGGCAGGATATGAAGCTGGATGAGACCCTGGGGCCAGATCACTAAGAGTCTTGAGTGCTATGTATCACAGAGATATTTACTGCTCACCAAATATCCATCTACTCCCCACATTTCCCATGGCTAGTTTTACCAATGTGCTGTAAATGGAAGTCACATGTGTCAGTTCTGGGCTAAAGTATAAAAAAGCAAGCTTTCCGTTAGCTTTCCTAGGAGCCTACACATTGCCACATTGACCAAGGAGGCTACACATTCTAAGTGGTATAGCTCCTTGATGGTGGCCCTTCCATTAGTCTGGGTCCATGATTATGTGGAGCAAATGTACCATGTGTTAAGTCATTAGGTTTTGGGGGTTAATTTGTTACTGCAGCTTAACTTAGTCTATCCTAACTAATGCACCAAGTTGAAAATTTTGGAATTTACCCTAGAGATGGAGAGTAGCCCTCAGAAAGTTTAATCAGGTGAGTAATATTGTCAAATTTGCCAGACCCTGTCATCCAGATTGTCCCTATTTACATGTAACAGCAGTGTCATTATCCACTGTCCCATCTTAGGAGGATTTGAACTTGTTCAGTTCAGCTCCCACTTTTCTTGTTCCCTTTCCCCCACCAGGTACAGATGCCCAGAGCTTTCTTGTCATCACTCCACTGGGTCCAGGGTCCCATTCCCTTGCTCTGGGCTTGTAGGTTTTGCCCTGGCGCATATATCACCTGGAGTAATAGGGCAGGTTCCTGTTGAAGTTGTATGGTATGGATGGGCATCTGTCCAGCTGGGCAGGCATCCAGTGAGTTACCAATGCTAATGGAGTGACCTATTTATTCACCAGTTGCTTACAGAGGCACAATGTATATGGACAAGTTTGGTGCCGGCAAGAGGAGGTTCTCTTTCTGGTCATGGCTGAGTGATCTGTAGCAGTGACTTAGCTCTTACCCTGTACCTTGTGTCCCTTGAAGCCTTCTTTGCTAGTACCAGTCACCTGGCTCAGTTGAGCTTCATGTCCTCTTCCTTTTTGGTAAACTGCCCCAGATCAGCTCCCAGGCCAGTGAGGTGCTTGTGGTGACCTTCTGTCACTTTCTTCTCCTCTTTCTATTCTCTGATTCCTTCTACTTTAAGAAAATCTTTCCTCTTTTCTGGCCTCTTCCATAGTACTTCCTTCTCTCTCTCTTCTGGTTCCTCTGTTCTTCTCTAGTTCTTAACAGACTGTTGATCTATTAAATCTAGGACCTGGTTCATCAGCAACTAATACAAACCAAAAAAGAATGGATTTCCCTTTCTTTAAGCGTAGGGAGGACTCAACATTCAGACTGCACAATAAGTGAGGAAAAATAACTGCCCTAAGTTGGCAAGAAAAGGGAGGCAACTTCAGACTGTTTTAGTATGAAAACAAATTGAACCTTCACATCCTGCCACACATATAATAGCAGGATTTGGCCTCCCACCAAACAAGCCACTTGTTCTAAAAGCTTTCAGCCTTACACCATTATAGAGAGCCATCTCAGGACTAGAGGTCCAGTCTCCTTACTTATTCTTATTGAGGCCCTTCTCGTTCCCTTTTTCTCCTCCCAGTCCCCAATGCCCCCAACTCCTGCCCCTGGAGTCCACCCCAGAGGAGATAAAGAATTACTTAAAATCAGAACTACCTTTTCACCTGAAGAGATCGTCCTTTACTTTCCGATGGTTCAAACCTTTCCCTTCCAGACTGGGCTCTGAGCTTTGGCTTTACACAACCAAAAGGCCCTTAGAAGTTTTGTGGGTTTTTTTTTCCCCCTAACACAGGAACAGTTTTCTCCAGAAGATGAATTCTTCTGCCATCCCTTTAGTAACAGCACACATAGCAATATTTTTGTGTGTCTACCACATGTGTTTTCTTATCTATTATTGTTATTATTTTGACTAGAGAACACAGTGCCATGGTTTAAAATTCAAACACAACAAAGGGTACGTACAGAAAAATCTACTTTCAGTCCCTATCTACCAGCCACCAGTACTCTCCCAGAGGTGGCCAATGTTACAGTTTCTTATGTGTCCTTCCACAGTGTTTTACACAAGTACAAGCAAGCACATATATCTATTCTTTCCACTATTTTTGACTTTTCACACATGCTACACATTGGTTTGTACCTTGCTTTTTTCAGTTAAAAATATTAATGTAGCTTGGGAATGCCCCCATCTTACTACATAAAGAGTTTTATCTTTCTATGGTATTCAGTATATGGGTGTTATGTAATTTATTTAAATAATCCCCAGTCACATTTATGTGATTTCCCTGTTTTTACTTTAAGCAGTGCTGCCCTGATAATCTTAGATATTCCATTTTGCACATTTTTTTTTAGTATATCTGTAGAAAAAAATTCCTGGAGATTGAATTGCTGGATCAAAGAGAATGACAAGTATTCTAATGGCCTGTCTTTGGCTTGTTCCAAATTACAGTCTTGCCAGCCA
Source organism: Corynorhinus townsendii (assembly GCA_026230045.1). Taxonomy (NCBI): domain Eukaryota; kingdom Metazoa; phylum Chordata; class Mammalia; order Chiroptera; family Vespertilionidae; genus Corynorhinus; species Corynorhinus townsendii. The sequence continues at coordinate 162,450,292 of JAPDVU010000005.1, read as the reverse complement.
TTAAGAGACCCCCCCCCCCAACCCCCATAGAAAACATTTATTTCTAGAAAAACCCTCTAGGGCCATGTAGGAGTTGGATAGGAGGGAGAGGACCTAGTAGTGCCTATGAGGGAGATGGTTTGTTGTAGGTAAAATGGGGCAGGGGAGATTCATTCTCTTTGGGGATCAGAGGTTATCTGAAGGTGAGGCTCTGGAAGAACCAAGAGCTCACCAGACACAGAGAGGAAAGTGTCTTGCTGGCTCTTCCTGGGAATTTAATCTGAAGAGATAATTTTGGGCCCTGGCTGGGTGACTCGGTTGGAATGTCATCCCATACACCAAAAAGTTGCAGGTTCGATCCCCAGTCAGGATGTGTACACAAGGCAACCGGTCGATGTTTCTTTCTTACGTCTCTTTCTCTCTCCCTCCCTCTGTCTCTCTCTAAAATTGATCAATTGATAGATAGATAGATAGATAGATAGATAGATAGATAATTTGGGGAGAAAATAAAAGCTGAATGCCTGAGGAAGTACCTTGCAGAATTACCAATAAGAGTAAGGGATAGAACATCATTTGGTAAGGGTTAAGTAATGATATTCTATGGAAAAGCAAAAAAACAACAACAACATCAGCTATTGTTTATTAAGAGCTACTATGTGTCAACATTGGATTAAATATTAGTTAAAACCCCATTTAATCTTTATACCAACTCTCTGCATAAGGCACTATTATTTCTAATTTACAGATGAGAAAATGGAGGATCAAAGATGACAAGTAACTTGCCCAAGGTAACATAACTTCCAAGTGGCAGAGCCAGGATTCCACAAAGGGGTGTGTGACCCCCCACAGCCTGCATTCTCCAATTCATTAGAATGCCTCCTCTCAAGAGCTCTGGGAGAGGTGTCATCGGAGATGAAGAGATTACAGGTGAGAAAAAAGAGGCTCAGAAGGATATATGACTTTTTTGGAGGACATATAAAGAGTATATCGCAACCTAGAAAAATGTTTGCTAAATAATGAGAGAAAAAGCTGGTGTATAATTGTTTAAATATGAGGATCACACCTATGTAAAAGTAGAAATATTTGTGGGTATGCTGCCTACCCACCCAAAATATTCTAAGGCAGTCCCGGGTTTAAAGTTTCTGGTTGTTGTCTGTCTCCTATCAGTGCTATGCTCTGACTAGGAAAGTTGGGGCATTATGGTTACTTTACTTACAGCTAAAGACATTTAAGTAGTGACTGTATTTTTAATACCATGAGCATTTATTATGGAACAAACACTGTGATGTTGTGATATAATAAGGAATATATATTTTGGGTTTTATGTTCTGATAGTTGGTCTTTGACCCCTGTTCCTGACAGAGTGCCTGAAGTCCTTGGAATTTCTTGGGTTATAGGAGCATTTATTGTTCTGATGAGGAGACTCTTGATGGGCTCCTGATAGCTTCAGGGTGGGGGCTGGTCACCAGAAAGACCAAGCCATGATTAGAAACTTGGAACTTTCAGCCCTACTACTCATCTTCTGGGAAGGAGAGAAGAACTGGAGGTTGAGTTAATAATTGATTGTGCCTATGTGATGAAGCCTCCATAAAAGTCCCTAAACTAGGGGGATCAGAGAGCATCTGGGTTGCTGAACACACAGAGGTGGCACACCCACAGAGGCAAGGAAGCTCCATGCCTCTGTGGGTGTGCCCACACCTTGCCTAATGCAGCTCTTCCAACTGGCTGTTCCTGAGCTCTGTCCTTTATAATAAACTGTTACCTAGTAAGTATACCCTTTTCCCAAGGTCTGTGAACCATTCTAGCAAATTTGGAAACTCAAGAAGTGAGTCGCGGGAACCCTTGATTTATAGCTCTTTGGTCAGAAGTACTGGAGGCCTGGACTTGCTATTGGCCTCTGAAGTAGGGGTAGGGACAATCTTGTGGGACTGGGCCCTGAACACGTGGGATCTGATGCTATTTCCAGGTAGATAGTGTCAGAATTGAATTGAATTGTCGATGTGGGAGAAACCCATGTATTTGGTGTCAGAAGTGAAGTTCTGTGGGAGTAGTAGAAAAGAAACTAGTTTTCCCTACTCTGTCTCTCTCTCTCTCTCTCTCTCTCTCTCTCTCTCTCTCTTTCTCTCTCACATACACACACACACACACACACACACTCACACTCACACATGCACTTCAGTGTTGCTACAGTGACTCAAACTTTTTCAAAATAGGAAACTCGGAAACCCCAAGAGGTGATATTTGATACAAATCTAGAAGGTTAAGGAAGCAAACATTTTGTGAGGATATCTTAGCCTTACTAATTAATGTAAATTGATATCAATGTCTTGTCTATTCATTAAAAGGCTACTACAGTCATTAGATTTCTGTGGTGATTGTTTTTTAAAGGTTAACCTTGACCAACTCCATTATAATTTTTCAGCAGTACAAGTGCACAGAAGCAAGGCAGAAGCCTTATATTTATTTCAAACAGTGAAAGCAACAGAAAGGTCAGTTGGAATTCCTTTATGTGATCATTTGTTCATCCTGCCTTCATGTTAGTTCTTCTCTGTACTCATTCAGTTCCTTCATTTCTGCATTTGTTCCACATTGACTAGTCTGTTGTGTGCCAGGTTCTGTGCTGGGCACTGAGAGCATAATAGCAACAAGACTTGGTCCCTGCCCATAAAGGGTTTGCTGGTAGGGCTAGAAACATAAACAGATGAATATAATACAGTGTGATGTGTCATTTCAATTCAAGAAGTATGTGTTGAGGTCTGCTCTGTCCAGGGTGCTGTGCTGGGCACTTTCATAGGCAGTAAAGAATGAGATATCGGGCCCTGCCCTCAGGGAGCCCATAGGCTAGTGGGGGAAACAGGGAACAAGCTGGTAACTAACTCATTACAAATACCATCATTTCTAGGGGGATTGAACAGGGTTGGGTGTGAAGAATAAGAGGACAGGGGAACCTATTTTGGCAGGATGGTCCAGGAAGTGTTATGATGAGTCATCGCAGGGGACTCTGGGAGCCTGGAGGGGGCAGCTAATATGATATCCTCTGGAAGAGTCAGGAAATGCTTGGCCAAGGAGCTTCCCCAAAAACTGAGTCTGAAAAGGTAGGGAAGAGTTAAATAAGGGAATAATGTCAAGATGGGCAATCCTGAGGCAGAACTGGGGTACAAAAGCTTAGAGGTGTCGAGATGACAGAAAGCAGTATCTGTCTTGGGGCCATCGGTTCAGGGTTCAGGTGGGAGGGGACAAGATGAAGCTGGAGAGAAAGCAAGGCCAGGTCATGTGTGGCCACCAATGTCAAACTAAAGAAGCTTGGAATTTGTCTGAATGGTGATAAAATACATAGCTTACCAACCCATGGCCTAGGCACAGGTTTCCACAGCTTTTCATGGGTCCCTAAAATCAGGCTGCATTGATGTATTTTATGCCATAATTAAATTGTGTACTTGCACCGAGAGGTCACAGGTTGCCAGCTGAAGATTTAACTGTTTTTCTCTTTTGGCTCCGGGGACAGATGACATTAAATGTCCTTTTGGGGAAACTCACCTTTAACTACCTAACGGTTGCTCCTTCGTTCCTGAAGGGGGACATGTAGGGCACCTGGAGACAAGAAAGGGGGAGGTTTGGAGTCCCTACGGGTGGCTATGCAGACGCATTTTGATACAGAGCTCCTGGCAGGCTGGGCCTTGGAGAATGGCTGTGTGAGAAACTGAGGACAGGTACTGAGAACACTGGGTGGGCCAAGCAGTGAAGTTGCTGGACAGATAGCTCCTGAGACACCTGGCGCCTGCCCAGGGACCTGTGTCTTAGGGTCATCTGTCTGAGGTCAGGGTCAAAACAGCAAGAGGGGTGCACAGGGAGAAAGCAAAACTCCAGATTGCCTGCTTGGTGTGGGCATGGGCTGATGCTCCCCCCATCCCCGCTGCTGGGGCCGCATCAGCCTCTGAGTTTGGGAGCATTCAAGAGGAAAGGAAACCTCCAACCAAGAAACATCGAGCTTCTCCTTAATCAGGCATTGTGTTTCTCAAGTTGGTGGTTTTGATTTGAGAAAAAATTGATCTAAAGTGATTGCACTTGCACTGTGAGTTTTTAAAGACTTTTTTTTTTTTTTTACAATTTACAGATGTAAAATAAGGTAATAGATTTTGAAGGACAGTTTACTGGAACTTATGAGACAGATGCCCTCTGGTTCTGCTTGGGCAGGACATTCATGCTGAGGCCAGTGTAGCAGAACCAGGGACTGGAAGAACTCCTGGTTTTATGAGCCAGATGTAATTGCTCTTAGAAATTGTTACTTCTACTGTCCCATTTTGCAGATGAGACAATGGAGGCTGAAAGGATCATCCTGTAAGAAAGAGGCAGGTGGGGAGTGAACTTGGGTGTCCCAATTCCTCTGGTGAAGCTACTTAGACTCTAGCAAAGTGCTGCTACTGCTGAAACAATGGTGAGAAAGGAGAAGAGGAAGAGGTGGGGGGAAATGAAAAAGAAGCACAATAGAATAGGGAGAAGGGAAATGAGAAGGAGCAAAGTGCAAGAGGAGGAAAGTGGAGAAGGGAGGTCGACTTTAGACTAAAACCTTAATCCAATCAGCAGTTATGGGTAGTTTTGTGTGTGTTCTGCTTTGTTTTTTTGTTTTACTAGTTTCTCCAAATCCCATTAGAGGTAACGATTTCTAAGAGAGGTTACATCTGGCTCATAAAACCAGGAGTTTTTCCAGTGCTTGGATCTGCTGCAATGGCCTCAGCATGAATGTCCTGCCCCAATGAGAGCCAGAGGGCACCTGTCTCATAAGTTCCAGTGAACTGTACTTCCAACGTCTGCCTTTACGTCAGGTCACTCTAGTAAGTGGTCGGCAAACTGCGGCTCGTGAGCTACATGCGGCTCTTTGGCCCCTTGAGTGTGGCTCTTCCACAAAATACCACAGCCTGGGCAAGTCTATTTTGAAGAAGTGGTGTTAGAAGAAGTTTAAGTTTAAAAAATTTGGCTCTCAAAAGAAATTTCAATCGTTGTACTGTTGCTGTTTGGCTCTGTTGACTAATGAGTTTGCTGACCACTGCTCTAGGTGACTTGCTGGCCTGTGTGTTTTCACTGCAGCATGGAGCACAAGACGGCAGCACAACATTGAAAAGCCCATTGTTCCGTGTTGTGATAATATACTGTAGTTCAATGTGCAAAGTACTGTCCCTCCCACCCTGCTGGTAACCTGCGGAGACAGCTGAATGCCTTCTGGTCTGCTGAGCCCAGAAGAGTGGGGCTGGGCTTTCAGAAACAGCTGGGCTGATTCATCCAGAACAAAAGCCAGTTCTTCCCGCTAAATCCCTGGCAGGCATGGGCTGCGTGCGAGGCCAGCAGGCCCCTGTGCCCCTTCTTGATCCAGTTCCAACAGTGTCAGTCTCCTGCATGAGAGCTTTGACAGCTTCCTCATCCCTTTAGTCTGGCATATTCTCAGCCCCACTTCATAGAGTGGGAGACAGTGGCTTTGGAGTGAAATCTGGGTTCTCAGCGCTGCCATTTCCCAGTTGTGCAACGTAAACAAGTGACTTCACTTCTCTGAACCTCAATTTCTTCGTTTGTGAACTGGGAGTGAGAATAGTTCAAGCTGAGGAATTTGTTGTCAGATTTGAAGGAGATAATGCTCGGAGCAGGCACCCCTGAATCCCGTTGTCCTCTTGCTGCCCTGTTATCTTCTTGCTGTCTGGTTTCGTCTTCCATAACTCAGTCCATGTACCCTGCACTCCAGACACTCTGGGACATGCTCAGTCATCTTAAACACCTCCATGCCTTTACCTACAGGGTACCCATAATGATACCAGCTACTGTTTACAGAGTCCTTTCTATGCCCTTTCTTTGCAACAAGCAATTGACATGGACAATTTCATTTTCCCACAACTCTTTGAGGTGGACACAATGATCAGATCAAGAAACTGAGGCACAGGGAGGTGTCCCCCAAGGCCTCACTCACCTCCTTCTTTGTAATCTCCTTGGACCCTGTGTTCCCCAACCTCTCATCCCATCCCCACCTGATCTTCCTCTGTCTTAATTCCCATAACACCCTGTTGTAAATGTCTGTTTCCTTGGTCACAGACCCTGCAAAGATTGAGTCTATGACTGATTTATTTGTATGCCCTTAGCCCCAAGTGCAGGGCCTGCACACAGCTGGTACTCAGAAAAGCAATAAGTAAATAATAGTAAGGAAAAAAACAGAAAAAATAAACTCCTTTTGTGGGTACAGTTTGAAAGAATACAAAAATAGCACTGCCTCAAAGATCTTTTTGGTGTATGTGTTCAAGGGGTTTTATGAGTTACTTTTTATTTCTACAGCATAGGCGTTTACGGTCTTTCTCAAAATAAGTCTACATTTCTCAAGCAACTCCAAATAACTTCCATATAAAGAGACAGTGACTTGTCATAAAGCAGTATATCAAGTGTACAGAGAAGGGGCTAACCTCAAGCCCTAACATTGTCCAGATGAAATGAAATAATTCCTGATCCTGAATAAGAGGCATGGAAAAGACCTCCCTTCCCCTTGACTTTCTTTCACTTTTGCTGTTGAAAGAAGCTGGGCTTTGGCGACAGACCTGCGTTCAAATCCCAGTTTACCACTCACCCAGCTCTGGAGGCATAAGCAGGTTACTTATCTTTTCTGAACCTGTTTATTTATTTGAAAAATTTAAGATAATTATACCTAACCTGGATGACAGTTGTAAGGCTTAATTGAAATAATAATGCAGCTAGCATATAATAAGTGCCTAAAAAGTGGTAGTTATAATTACAATTTTAGTTGTTATTACGATGAGTGCCACTGTCAATAGGACCACCTGTGTGCAGCTTCGGACAGCAGTGACAGGCCTGGTAGAAGGAGAAAGGGCATCTAGGTGCTTTTGCTATTTCCTTTAAATTCTAAGCTGGGTGGTGGATGGAGGGGAGATTTGCTGTTGGATAAGAGAAACAGTGACCTTGCTCAGGCTCATGCTGTCCAGCATCTGACTGGCATTTGTTGACGGGGCACAGGTACAGAATTGTGCCTGCCAGGGATCCAACGATGTGGAAATTCAACTGTGGGTTTTATGGCTGAGCTGACAGTGATCACATGGAATCAATACTCTAAGTTATTAAAATACATTCCTGCCCCTGGATTCAGAAGACGTTAGAATTGGCAGCTCTTGGAATTCAAAGCACAACCCTCTGCTGAGTCCTCCTGATGCATCCCAAATTCATCTCCCATTTCCCTCATTTACTGATTAATTAACTCAGTACAAATTGGCTAAGCCTCTGTTCTGTGACATTGGGGATATATTAGAAAACCAAGCAACCGCTTTTTCCTTCTTCTGAGCTCCCAGCCACTGAGGGAGATATACTTATAAACAGGCACTCAGTGTGGAGGGATGAATGAGGGAACCCAGGGTATGGGTAGTTGTGTGCTGGTAAATGTTAAACAGCAGGCTCTGGGATCAGGGAGAAGGGAAGTCTCAATTTGCAGCCTTTGCTGATTTCTCCCACCATGGCTGATTTCAGATTACCAGTGAGATGTTACTGAATGTGGAATTGGGAAGTTATGTGTAATAGTACACAATTGTATACTATTTCCATCATATAGGTAAATAGGTAATACAATGTGGGTCAGGCCTAAGCCGTCAGTTGGACATCCCTTGAGGGCTCCCAGACTGCGGGAGGGCACAGGCCGGGCTGAGGGACCCTCCACCCCAAGTGCATGAATTTCGTGCACTGGGCCTCTAGTTTAATTATAAGTTTATATAAATTAATTTTTACTGAAGGCTGTGTTTAACAAGTAGCTATCAGAATTCCTGGAAATTTAACAACCAGCTCTTGCAAGCTGATTCTAGCACACCACTGAAGGGACGGAGGCTGGAGCCAATAAAAGACTCCTTCCCTTCTTCCAGGCTTGTCTTCCTCCAGCTGCCACAACTTTGCTTATTCTGTGCCCTTAGCAGATGCTATCCTGTTCCTCACCTCCATCCTTATTCTTTCCATCCTTTCAAGGCTGATGTGCCCTTCTGCTTAATGAAGCTGTATTTTCTGCCTGGCTTCCCCTCCCCTTTCCCTCCATCCACAGGTTACAGTGGGAGCAACCAGGTTTGTGCAGTGGGACCCTGCCTTTCTGGCTAGAGTCAACTGGATAAAAGGTAGACATCTGACCCAAGTTAGCGATGGGTCACAGACTAAGAGTTTAGCTCACTGAAAGCAGAAATGCTTGTCTGAAGAGATACAGAGCAATAATAACATGGGCAGCAGTGAAAGATGGGGTGAGAGTACCTCCCCAATTTCCTTTAGTACTCAGGTCCTGTTTCTGGTCTGACCCCGGGGCCCACTGTATCCCTGCCTTAGGGCTCTTGGGGATATTCCAGGATCTCCTGAGAGCACCCCCTCAATTAAACCTTGGCACAAATTTTCCATTTTGCGCTCTACTTCTAGGAACTTGCTATAAGGCATTCGATGCTCAATAAATACTTAGCCAAAAAAGCCTCACAGGTCCAGAAGTCTTCCCTGGCTAGCCTGGCCTTCTCCACTCTGAGTTTCTCCACACCCATCTAGCCACTTGATGAGGGTCTCACTGGCTTTCTCTGTGGAAGATGGCCACCTCAAATGGTGACGTTACCCTTCAGAGATAACCAGTCCTCACTGGCCTAGTTAATTAGCCAAAATGGTTATGTCCCAAGATACAGCTTGACCACCTGTGAAACTCATGTGTTGATGTATGCAAAGCAAAACACTAGGCATTTGGGTGGCCCTCCAGTATAAATATTGGTTATCATCATCATTATTATAAATTATTTCTGGTGATAGCCTATGTTTACAGGCTTTTCAGTACAAAATGGAGCAATCACAGTTATGGGTGCAAGTCTCTGCTCTCTTAGGGCTGAGTTTCCCCATTTCTACAATGAGAGGTTGGACCAGATGTTCTCCAGTGTCTCCTCCATCCCAATATGATATTCTCCAGTTCAGTGGACACAGAGATTCAGAGGTTAACCTCTCTGGGCCTGAGAGAAGTTGCCAGGGTTGGAAATGATATGTTAGATAATAACAGGACATGTGTATGCTGGAAGTTGTAATCAAAGAGCTCAAAGCCAAACAGTCTGCATTCCTGCTTTTCTTCCCACCTACCACATAGTAGGCCCCAAGAGTCTGGAAAAAGCAGGGATGGCAGAGAGGGTGTGAGCCTCCCTGAGGTTGGGCATCCTGCTTCAGTTATGGGAGAAAGTGGAACTGGGCAGAGTTTCCCAAGTCAGGAAGGGTGGCAGAGTATGACACAGGACATTGAGCAAAGGAGAGAGGGTCAGAGACTCAGTCTGTGTGGTGTCACTTGTGTGCTCAGGAGAGCTATTCAAACCTCTCTATCCCTATCTCAAAACTGCACCTGGTAATGCCTACCTTGTGTGTATATGTTGGGGACAGGGGTAGGAAAGTGAGGTGGAAAGTTGGTAGCACCTGGGAAGCCTAGAGCATGGATCAGGTGTTTAAGAAATGGTTCCTCTAATTCCACATGTTGTACAAAGAGAAGGGTCAGGAGGAAGAGCCAGGCTGGGATTCCCCAGGCCCTCTGCTTCCCTGGCTGCTACTCAATGGAAAAACCAGGAATTTGGCTCTTGGCCTCTTTACTTTTCTGCTCTGATTCCCAGCCTGACAGTTACCTCGCAGTGGTTCTCAACCTTTCTAATGCCGCGACCCTTTAATACAGTTCCTCATGTTGTGGTGACCCCCAACTATAAAATTATTTCTGTTGCTATTTCATAACTAATTTTGCTACTGTTATGAATCGTAATGTAAATATCTGTGTTTTCCGATGGTCTTAGGCGACCCTGCTGGCGGTTCTCAACCTGCTGTAGAGCCTAAGGCCATCGGAAAACACAGATATTTACATTATGATTCATAACAGTAGCAAAATTACAGTTATGAAGTAGCAACGAAAATAATTTTATGTTTGGGGGTCACCACACCATGAGGAACTGTATTAAAGGGTCTCGGCGTTAGAAAGGTTGAGAACCACTGTGTTAGAGGGAGATTTAACCCACCTGAACGTGGGGCTGCTGCCAGCACCTATGCTGGGAATGGACATCTTGGTCCCCTGGTCCAGTCTCCTGTTGTGTGAGTCTCCTGGCTTGGAGCCACAGAGCAGCTGCAGGAGGCCTGGGAACCCACATTTGCACTGTAGTCCTGCTCCATCCTAAATGGCTATCTCTCAAATGCATGTGACGTGCTTTGAGATAAATAAAATATTACACTTGTTTACATTACCTTGCATTCATCTTTCTAACTGTGGATTTGCTTAACCACCTAAAATAATATCTGCCTTCACACTAACAAGAACTCCCATTTATAGAGAACTCACAGTACCTGCCATTGTCCTTCTCTCACTGAGTCTTCCCAACAACCCCATGAAGTCGCAATTTTACAGAGAGGAAACAGACTTGGACATGTTAAGTCACTTGCCTAAAGTTACGGACTAGTGTCAGGAGTTGCAACCCAGGCGGCCTGACTGCAAAAGCTCTGCTCCCTGTTTTAACTTAAGGACAGGGATGCAATTTGCCATTTCTTGTTTCTTCTCTCTGAATGAAGTTGGGAATCATCCTTCGCATTTATTCCCTTCAGCGGGTCTAGCTGCTGCTTGCACCTTCCCTGCTTTTGTGAGTAGTCCATTTCACCCGCGGAAGGCTTTGCCTGGCAAGTTCCTAGGACCTCGCGGGAGCTGAAATAAGCCTCCGCTGGTCCTAGTGGAACATGGCACGCTGCCCATCCCAACTGAGCTCTCGGACTGGAACCCCGCCCAGTCACTCCTCCCTCCCTCCAAGCTTCAGCAGCTGTCCCCGGGGTGCTCCGGGCCTCAGTTTCCTCGCATCTAAAGCAGGGGGCTTGTTTCCTTCCTGGGCACGTAGCGAGGGTCGGTCTAGAGACAGAAGGTTAGCCCGAAGGCAGTGTCGCCATTCTCCGGGCAGCCTACGGGAGGGGCCGGCGCTCCTGCCCTTTCCCTTCCCCCCTATACCCCTACCCCGGCCGCGCCGCGCCGCGCCGCCCCGCCCCGCCCCGCCCCGAGGGCGGCTCCGGTCAGCGCCCTGCCCATCCCGGTCCACCGACCGTAACGCTCTCGCCCGGCCCTCCCGGAACCAGCTGAGCACAGCTGGACCCAGCAGCCTCCGTCGCCAGCGCCGCAGCCGCAGGTAGGGGAAGGGGGCGGCTACGACCCGGGGCATCTGGGGATCTGGTCATCTGGAAATCTCGGTCCTATGGGTGCTTCTCTCCCAACCCCCGACCCCCATTCCTGTCTAGAGCTCCCCTCCTGGTCTGGCGCCTGGACCTCGGGCGGCGGGGGCAACGCTGGAAAACGGCTTTCTCTCTCTCCTAGCTTGTCTTCCAGAGGACCAAGGAGGTTTGGGTTGGGGGGGTAGGCAGGGGAGGAGGGGATTGGGCCTCACCCACAGGCCCCGCTGTGCTGCAAACATCGACCCCGTCCCCGCGGTTGGTGGAACTGAGCCCAGGGCTACCTCGGCACGGCACTCGGTGTACCTGACCGGGGCTTGCAGGTAATCGCTCGCCCAGGTCTGGGCGGTGGCTCCGCTGGGGAGCCTGCTCCACGGATTCTTGACTCCAGGGTAATATAATGCCTTTGCTTGCTCGTCCTGGGTGATGTGGAGCCTCCTACCTCCTTCCTTGTTCTGGACCCAGCACTGTTAGAAAGTTTTCCTTGTACTCGTGGGAAGTCGTCTTGCATTTGCTACCAGTAGGTGTGGTCTTCTCAGTGCTACAGTATTTGTTCCCTTCCCTGACTCACAGGCAAACTTCTTTCAAAATGGAAGGTAGTGATTGGAATCTCCCTTTCTCCCTGGGTCCCCAGACCTCTGGGCCATGCCTAAGGGCAAGCCTGGGTCCTTGGAAGCTTTGGGACATCTTCTGTAACCTCTCATCTGCCCAGACATCTACCCTTTATTCTGTCCTCACACCTTCCTCAGAGCAGAAGGCAGGGCTGCTGGGGAGGTTCTGCTTTTTTTTTTGGCCTGGAGGACTTCTCAAAGACTTAGTCCTACACATCCTGTTATCCCAGGATCACATTTTGACCAGGGCACCTCGACCTTTTCCTGCACTGAACTGTACAGTGAGCATAGCTTGCTGAAGTCTGACCCCAGCCCCATGCTAAAGCTGAGAACTGAAGGGCGCTGAGAGTTTGTGACAGGCTCATAGTCACATAGTGAGGAAGGGGCAGGGCTGGGACCCAGTTCCAGTGGGCCCTCGGGTGACTCCCTCTGGCTGGTGGTACCTTAGACTCTTCTGCTTGCTTGCTTTCTTTCTTTCTTTCTTTTTTTTTTTAATAGTTTTTGGTTTTTTAATCCTCACCAAGGATATGCTTAGAGAAGGAAGAGAATGAGGGAGGAAAGAGGGAAAGGGAGAGAGAGAGAGACACATCAATGTGAGAGAGCAACAAGGATCAGTTGCCTTCTGTAGCCCAGGTATGTGCTCTGACCAAGAATCAAAACAGCAACCTTTTGGTGCACAGGACAGTGCTCAACCAACTGAGCCACTCCCACTGGGTCTTAGACTCTTTTTTTCTTTGAGTTTTCATTCACTAAGGGACCGAGTACTTCCCCTACACCCTTACACACACTTGGGGGTGCTGGTTGGTGTTCTTTGGGGATGTTAAGAGGAAGAGGCTTAGAACACAGGAGGAAGGGAAGGAGAGGAGACTGTGGGCATCCAGCTCCCTTGAGACTCCATTTTCCTTTCTGAGGCCTCACTATTTATAAATGCCAGGGAAATTGTAAACAGCCAGAGGAGCTTGAGTTGGCACTGGTGTGAGTTATAAAGCAGCAAAGAAGGTTTCCCTGTGAATCAGGGAAGGAAACTTTACTCCAGAATTTTCCATAGTCTTTTTTATTATGGACTAATGTGAACTTGGAAAGCAGGCAGCTCCCTGGAGGGGAGGCTGCAGGGTTTGCCTCACATGGCATTTCCTTCCTCCCTGCTTCCTTGATTCAGTACTCTTGGGTCTAGTGCCTTGTTCTCCCAGGGCCCAAGAACCCCTGAGGAGGACAAAGCTCTCTATCCTCAAGATACTTCCCATCTAGAGTGGTCGATACAGTCATGGGATACTGATAGTCTGTGAGAGGGGTGACTATGTCTGGGTGACCCAGGCTCAGAAATGAGTAATAGTTTCCCAGGACATAAAGAGATTGAGGGAAAAGACATTTTAAGAAACAGGAACAGCTTGTGCAAAGGCACTGAGGTTTTCTGAGCAATCCACTTAGCTGTAATGGAGGATGGGGGAAGGGTAGAGTGATGGGAGTTGAGACTAAGTAAAGATGGAACTTGATTGTAAACTAAGGGTTTGGACTTCATTTTAAAGACAATGAGGAGTCGAGAAAGGATTTTGGCTAGAGCAAAGATAAAAACTCTCAATCTGGTGGCTGATGGTAGGAGATGCATTGGAAGGGGCTAGATTGGAGTCAGGGAGACCCCAAGCAGGGTGTCACATGGTCAAGTGAAAGAGAGGCCAGGTCTGAACCAGAGCAGTGGCCCCAGGATGGATCAGAGTGGCAGATTCTAAAAGCCCAGCGGAAGATCTCCAAACTTGCCATAAATTTCATCTAAAAGCAGACAACAGGCTTGTACCTATTGGATAAAACTGCTAAGTTATTCTGAGGTTTGCTGTGTTGTTTTCTTCTTCTTTTTTAAGCAAATTTATAAAGATTCAAACATGGAGAAGAGTATAGAGTGACTTTCATCTCTCCAAACCCCCTTTTCCCCCCCAGAGGTAGCTACTGTTAACAGCTGTGTGTGCACTTGTGCCAAACTATTACAAGCAAGAGCTGTCGATAGGCTGGCTGCCTTCACAATGTCTTGGCCATCCAGTGTTAGTAGGTCACTTCCCCCTGCTCCATCTGTGTGGGTAGTTTGGGTCTTTCAGGAGAAATTGCCAAGTCATAGAGATGATTTATTCATGGTCTGTAGTCCTTGGCTGAAGCTTTGGTCTTTGGTTTTCTTCAAGCAACTTTAAAGCCTAACCCTATAATCTCTAAGGGTGTAAATATTCTTATTCGAGACTGTAGGATTGAGAGAAGTTAAAAGCACTGACTTGAGAGTGGAGCCACACTATTAATTCTTCTGAGTGAACTTGGGCAAGTCCTGGCTCTCTGTAAAATGTGTGTGTGTGTTTGGGGGGGGGGGGGGGAGAGGCGTGTTGATCTGCATCATAATCATAGAAAGCTGCCTTTTATAATACCAATCGCTGGGACATTAATTACTTTGTTGATTCCTCACAACCATTCCGCTGAGGTTGATATTATTATCCCCCTTGGAGAGGCTAAATAACGTGCCTTGGGTTGTGAGACTATTGGGTGATGTTACCAGGACTCCAGAGGTCTGATGATAGAGCCAGAGATTTTAATCACTGCAGACATTCTCCAGAAGGTTCCATCTCGTTCTGACATGAGTACTGATGGGGGAGTTTTGTTGTGGCTGTGATAATGAACAGGAGTCAGTGTGCATGGCTTGGGATGCTCAGTCTTGTAGCAGAGAGGTCTGGAGGGGCCTCCCAGGGCTGTTTGTAAACACTTTTCTGTACTGTCGGGAGGACTCCAGCTCACTTTTTCCTATATTTCAGACAACACAAGACTTGCCCAAGGTCACCTGTTGAGTTGGGAATCCAGCAAGGACCAGTCCGCTGTCCCTTTACCATTTGAGCCCATGTTCTGGAAAGTTTTCTGGGAAAGCCAGGAAAAGTGAAAGCCCCAAAAAGTGAAAGCCCCCCACCCCTGTCCCACAGTTATTTCCTGAGAAAATGCCTGCAGAAGCAGGAAAAAGCAGGTCCTAGGAGTTATGCATTTTTGGGGGGAGGAAAGAAAGAGACCAGTGTTTAGGCAGCTGGGGGATGTTATGTAAAAATATCTCCTCTTTCAAGTGCGTGAGCGTGTGTCATATTTCAGCCTGATGTGGTTTGTGAGTTTGGAGACCACAGACAGGCTGGGTTCCTGCTGCTCTTGGGCTTCCCCTCTCTTCCTCATTCTGCCATTTGCCTGGGACCACATCAGCAACTTAAGGGCAGGGCAGAGAAAAGCGGTGAGAGTGGTCCTGGTTTTGCCACTGACAAAGCATGGGGTGACTTGTGCTAATATGTACTTTTCTCTGGGCCCCAGTGTTCACTCTGCACTAGTGGGGGTGGGCAGGGTAATGTCAGGCTTTCTGGGTTCTGATGGCCTTGAGTCAGAGGGCTTTTTGCTCAGTGCAGGAACATGGAACCTGCACCTCTGGGAGCACAAAATGAGCCCACAGCAGTTGTCTGTGTTTAAGTTACTTGTGCCAGTGCCAGCTGGAGAGTCAACCACTATTCATGAATTTGGTCTTTGTGGACTGAATTGGTTGCCCCATTTTGCAGATAAGGAAGTTGAGGTCTGATTCCTTTATGTATCCTATTCCCTGTTCTACAAGCATTAAGAATCATGGCCATCATATGTATGTCGCATGCTTACTGTGTGCGCTCACCTTTGTCTATACTGTCTTGTTTAATCTTTTAACAACCCTGTGAAAGAGGTGATAATGACTCAGTTTTACAGATGAGGAAACTGGGGCTTGGCCTAGAGAGATGAAATTACTTCCTTTTTCTTCTTTGAACCTTATAGGAGCCCTGAGGTTGTCATTATGGGCCCCATTTTACAGGTGAGAAAATTGAGGCCTGGAGATATGAGTTCTCTTGCCCAGGCCACATGGCCAGTTAGGTTCCTCCCTGGACCTCCATCCAACTCCTTCCTGGTGCCTTGCTTTTTCTGCCTCAGAAGGAACCCTGTGCCTCTTGCTTTCAGTGCTTGGACTAAGGGATAAGTTTTCTTCCTGGGTTGTAAAGCATCCCTGAAATTTTCTATTCCCAAAGGGACTCCAGAAGTGGTTTGAGCCATGGTGTCTCTCAGGGAACTCTTGATGAAGGCACCACACCAGTGAGAATGGGTTCATTGATTCTGCTGTTGAGCAAACAGCCTTATTACTTTCCAGCCTCAACAAGGGTATCATGTGGGACCAGTTTATTTGCTAAGCAAAGAATATTTTTATGATATATGTAAGCTTTCAGGGTGGAGCCTGGCCCTTCATTTCCTTTCTATAGCGACTATGGCTGGGCTGGGACCTTGATTAGGTACTGGGTAAATAATAGTTAATTTTTGGGGAGAGTAGCAAAGTGCTATAGGTGGGATACCCATGAAATATGGGGCGCTTTTTCCTCCCCTCCTCCAAGAACCTTTTTTTCTTTTTCTAATTGTAACAAATGATGATAGGAAATTTGGAAAATAAAAAAGTATAAAAAATAAGAACTGTCTATAATTCTGCCAACCAGAGATAATCACTGATAACATTTGGGTGCATTTCCTTTCTGATATTTTCAGTACTTGTTTTTATCCTCACATAATTGTGGTCATACCACATTTATAATTTTCTATTCTGACTTTTTGTTTCTTTCAACAGTATAACAAATATTTTCTCATGTTTTTCAGGACTGTAAGTTTGATTTTTGTTGTTGTTAATCCTCACCGAGGATATTTTTCCATTGATTTTTAGAGAGAGTGGAAGGGAGGGGGAGAGACAGAGAGAGAGAAATACCCATGTGAGAGAGACACGTTGATTGGTTGCCTTCTGCACACGCCTGACCAGGGCCAGGGATTGAGCCTGCAACTGAGGTACGTGCCTTTGACCGGAATCGAGTCTGGAACTCCAGTCAGCAACCCAACGCTCTATCCACTGAGCCAAACTGGCTAGGGCTCTAAGTTTAATTTTTAAAGGAGTTTTTAAAGTATACTATAACATAAGTAGATAAATGCATGTCTATTGCTATTTTAAATCTTTTGTTCCAATAGTCCAGGGAATTAAAGAAGTGAAATTATGCATTTTATTTGTAAAAAAAATCAGGTTTTACCTTTTTATTATGAAAATATGTGCTGACCTGATTAATCACTATAATTATATTTAAGGAGTGACTATGGTTCACTTAGCTGACCCTCTGTCATTAGTCATTTAGCCTGTTTATAAACATTGCTGCAATGAACATACTAGTGCTTACACTGTCCTTTTTTCATTATTTCTTAGAAGGGTACCCAGGAATTGGAGTTTCTGGGTCAAAAATGATGTATTTTACAGGTTTTGCTACATTTTGCCAAATTGCTGCTCAGAAAGGTTGCAGCCATTTTTATTCCCACCAGTCATGCCTGAGGGTGATGGACTTTGTGGGAACTTCGGAAGCTGGTTATCAGAATTCTAGCTCAGGGACCATTTGCGGAAATATCATACTTCATTCATTCATTTAGCAAATACATTTGCACAGTTCAGCATCAGTAGAATATAATGGTTAAGATCCAGGTGAGGTAGAGAGACGCTGGTTCTCATTCTAGTTTCTGCTTGGCACTTGCCATAAGATCTTGAGCTTAAGCCAGGTCACTGCTCTACCTCTATGCTTAGAACGGAAGGGCTTGACTTTGTGTCCCCTTGACTTTGTTGTGACTGTGGTGACCCTCAGCTGAAGACCAATCTCCTGACTCCCTTCTCACCTCAGAACAGTTTCCAGACGCCAAGTTTAGAGTTTGGACCTTGGGAATTGCCTGGCCCCAACCCCTTACTTCATGGCTGGGGATACTCAGGCTCAGAGGGAGCAAGTGAGTTTCCTGAAGCACACAGCAAAAACCTAACCAGTTTTTCTCCACTTTATACAGGAAGAGCCTAAATCCCTGTTCAGGGCTCGGACAAGACCACAGATCTCTTGTTTTAATTTAATTTTAAAGATATACCTTTTTTTAAAATGTATTTTTATAGATTTTAGAGAGGAATAGAGCGATAGAAACACCAATGATGAGAAAGAATCATTGATCAGTTGCCTCCTTAACTCCCCCCGCTGAGGACCAAGCCTGTGATCTGGGCATATACCCTTGACCAGAATCGAACCTGGCACCCTTCAGTCCACAGACTGACCACTGAGCCAAACCAGCTAGCGCCCCCAGATCTCTTAATGTCTTATCTTTGAGGCTCTTC
The DNA here is from genome assembly GCA_026230045.1 of Corynorhinus townsendii. Classification (NCBI taxonomy): domain Eukaryota; kingdom Metazoa; phylum Chordata; class Mammalia; order Chiroptera; family Vespertilionidae; genus Corynorhinus; species Corynorhinus townsendii. Next base: position 162,432,313 of record JAPDVU010000005.1, on the reverse strand, counting down.
CTACCCATTGTATGTGCCTCCCTCTTCTCTTCCCAAACACTGAGTCCAACTATTTGGTCCACAGCTGTGAGTTTCAAGAATCTGAACAGCCCTTGAAATATTTTGCTACCTAATATCGCCGCAAAGTAGGGTCAGCTCTTCTCTAAGAGAGCGTGACTCAATAGGAAGCCATCTGAGGGGGGAGAAATACAGCTGTAGGACCTAGCATTTGGCTTAAACATTTCCACCTGAAGTTTTTATATTTAAGACTATAAACACCATTTTCAACCTACAAATTGCAAACTATAGCCCTCAGGAGCCCCTGGATTGTTTTTGCATGCCTCTGAGCTGAGTGGTTTTTACATTTTCAAAAGGTTGTTAAAAAAACATACACAAAATAAAAACCCAAACCCAAACCAGGAAGAATATGCAAAAGAGAAGGTATGGGGCCTGCAAAGCCTAAAATATTTACTACCTGGCCCTTTACAGTAAAAGTTTGCTAACCCCTGATCTAGAGTAACCACAGCTTTACGTTTTTCTCTAGTGAGCAAGAGGCTTGGTCTCATATCTTGAAATTTAGTGAGACCAAGATGTAGGGCAGGCAGCCTGACTCGATAGGAACTTTCACCCAGACCTTAGCGGTGTGACTGTCAGCACATAATTTCACTTCTCTGAGCTTTGTCCGTCCTTCACAACATGGGGACAATGATATCTGCCTGGCAGAGTTATTGTGAGGATGAGAGATGATGTATATCAGAGTTTAACACTTGGCAAGTGATCAGAAAATGCTAACTGTTCTCACTGGGTGGCCGTTTGAACCCTTCTGGCTTTATTGGTCAGATACCATGTTTCTCCCACCAAATCTGAAGGTCCTCCCAGTGAGCTGGGAGCAGTCTTTTAGGAGAAAAACACTTCTGCTCCAGTCACCCCACACCCCAGGGCAGAAAGCTCCTCTGCAGTTACCTTCTAGACAGATGGGGTTCCTGGGAGCTTTCATACCCTCACTAATGGGGAGTTCTCTACCTGAAGACCAGCCTTTGCACTGGTGGGCAGCTCTGACTGTTAGAAAGTGCCTCCTCTCCCTGTGCTCTAAGATGTAATTCATCAAACAGGCACCTAGCAAGCCTGGGCTGGGATCTGAATGCCGGAAGGAGCCGCCTCTCTTTATGGCTCTGTCTGGGGTGTGTGGGTGATGGAGTAGAGTCAGCGGTTTGTGGACCTTGTTTTTAAGTTGCTGCAGCTTTAAGTCCAAAATGGAAAACAGACCAACTCGTAGTTAGCTGTGGCTAATTCTAATTCTAAACCCAGCCAATTTTAAAACTCTGGGGCTCCCTGTGCCCAAATCCTAGAAAAGAGTGCAATGCTCTTTTAGCCTATAGATGGCAGCACCTGCACTCTTAGCCAGCTCTATGTGAAGTTGTGCATGAGTGTGTTTACACGTGTGCACACATGTACAATACATGTGTGCACACGTGATTCACTAGTTTCTTCCTTTAGTGAATCTTGAGCTGTTGTGGCCCCAGCCCTAGGCTAGGTGTTGGGATACAAGGGAACAGATCTTAGTTTAATGGGGGAGGCTGACTTGGAAACAGATCATAATACAGTATGACAGGGAAGACAAGAGGCCTGTGGGATCTCAGATGAGCTCAACCTGTAAGGGGAAGGGGAGTCCAGAAGATTTCCGAGGGGAAAGCTGGGCTTGATCAAAGTGGAAGAAGAAAAGAAGAACGGATGAAAGAGTTCCGAAACTCTTTCAGGGGAAGCAGTCTGTGCGAAGATTAGACGAGGACTTAAGGAACAGAGTGCAGCTGTCTGGCTGGAGCTTGGGTGTGTGTGGGGGTGTGTGTAGGGGTGGTGGGGAGACAGGACCTGGTGAGAGGTGAGGCTCCAGGGGCTGGCTCCTGCCTACAAGGGAAAAATTCCTGCCCAAACCAGCTTCTCCAAGCCAAAGAGAGAGCCTAGGTTCCCTCTTGGGGAGGGGGCGGGGGAAGATCATAAATGAGTCGAATAGTGTGTTAAGGATCTTGGACTATCTGGGGGCCATAGGGAGCCATGGTGGAATCTGAGCCAAGGAGTCACATGGTCTGGGCTTGCTCTGAGGAGACAGCACTTAGGGAAGGAGCGAGGAAGTGGGAGGACCAGTTATGAAGCATTGCAGTCATCCAGGTGAGAGGTGATAGTACTTAGACCAAGATGTTGGCAGTTGAGGGGTGGGGGGAAGAAGAGGATGCAAAGACTGATGGTGTTGGAGGCAAGAGTGACAGAGAAGGGGAGGTTGAGAAGAGTGGTGCCCTGGTGTCTGGTCTGGTGTGAGTGGTGGGTGGTGGTGCTGCTGCTGAGATGGGGAGCACTGGGGGAGGAGCAGGATGCACTTGGGAACAAATGTAGCACCGCCAGTGAGGATGAAGGTGTGATTTGGAGGTTTGTAGAAAAGAGGGGGGCTGGATTTGAAAGTCTCATTCTCTCACAGAGTTAACAGAAAGTGAAAGGTCATTGGCAGGAAAGACAAAACCCAGCTCTGCTTTGATCTGTCCTCCATGGAAGGCCCACAGAGGTGGCATTTAACACCGACCCTAGGGCCCAGATAAGGGTCCAGCCTCCTTCCAGATTCCCTGCTGTGCACCCATGCCACTCACAATGCAGAAATCCATCAGGAGTGTCTGGGCCATTTAATGTCAGCTGAGAACAGGGCCCCTTTTGTGTCTGAATCCCATGAGCCTGTAGGGCCTTGCTCCATTTGGGAACCTGGGCTCTCTCTTTGGCTTGGAGAATCTGGTTTGGGCAGGAATTTTTCCCTTGTAGGCAGGAGCCAGCTTATTTAGCTGTCCCTGGATGCAGATGAATGGGACTGTGGGGCGTGAGGTTGTCCCTAAAAGATGTGTGTGTGTGTTCTGGGGGGTAGAAGGAGGGACTGGAAGGCTGGGCTGCACAGCCCTAGGACTCACATAGTCTGGTCCTTCATTCAGTCACCTAGCATATAGCCAGTGGTCTGCAGTTTGCCAGGCCATGTGCCAGGGCTGAAGCTTCAGAGGCAAAGCAGTCTGATGGCAGAGAAAGACCTGTCACCAGGTACTGATAACACACCTTTGCAAGAATAGAATGATACTTAGCCATACAGGTGGGATTATGGCATGTAAGCAACTTGGGTCCCTGAACTACACAAGTATAGGATGAGAACGATACAATTTCTAGAAAAAGACTTAGGATTTAATTAATAATCAGAGTAAATATATGCACTGTTCAAAACCCTTGACATATTTTATCTCATTTAATCCTTATAATGATTCTGTGGGGTGGGTTCTAACATAATTCATTTTTTACAGGAAGGAAACTGTGACTCAGAGAGGTGCAGTAATTTGGTCAAGCTACATAGTTAGTTAAGTGAAGGACCTTTGTGTCTACCTCCAGAATCCTCAACCACTGCTCTGAAGTTGATTGTAAGGGTTATAAGCTGAATTCATTCATGTAATGGGATTACCTTAAATGCTAATGGGACTTTAGGCTGGATTAATAGAGGCATGATATCTGGAATGATAGAGGTGAGAGTTCTGCTTGCTTGCTGTGGATAGAACTCATTGGAATGTCTAATTCTGGGTCTTTATTATTATTATTATTTAAGGAGGGACAGGATTCATTTGGAGTAGATCAGGGAAAGGGTAAGGGAATAGGACACCCTGGTCTCAGGAAAAGCTGGAGGAAAGGGGCTGTACAACTTGTAGAAGACTGAGGGCCCAGGACCACTGTTTTCAAGTCTCCAAAGAGCCATTGGGAAACAGGATGACAGACCTCTCCCTGGGTGACAGCAGAGAGAGATTTTAGCACACCCTAATGACAATTTTTTTAACCAGCCAAACTCTCCAATAGTAGGTCTTGAAGCCTTGGCAGGAAGTAAGTGCTCCGTTGTTGGAGGTGTGCAAATTAGGGGCTGTGTGACCCTGGTAGTGGGGCTGGAGAGAAGTGGACGCTTTTGATTTGACCAGATGACCTTGAGCCCTTGACACCGAGAGTCTTGGATCTTTATTTACAGGAGGTGCTGATACCTGCTTGTGCAGCTTCTGTCGTGGTCCCAGCACCTGCCCCTGGAACAGCCCCCTTCACCCTCTGAGCCCTGCACGGTAGGTTGAGTAGTACGGACCCCGAGTCCTCCTAAACCCGGGAAGAGGACAGTGGGAGCAGTGCTGGTTGCCATAGTGGATTCAAAGGTAGTTTCTGAGGTGTTTCTAGTTAAGCTCAGAGTACATTTCTGTCCATTACCTCATTTGCTTCTCACCTGCCCTTGAGAGGGAGGCCGGGCAAGGGTGATCCTGTGAGAAAGAGGCAAGGACTGACTAGGCTGGGTGCCAGGGTGCCTGGGCCTCCACCTGGCTGTGCTGCTTGCTGGCTGTAGGACAGTTGTTTTCCCTGTCAAGGCCTCTGTTGGCTCTTTTGTAAGAAAGTGGATTTTCCTGAGGAAAAAGGAGATGCACGGATTCTCCACAGGAGGTGAGAGAATCTGGTGTGTGGCTGCCAAATCTCTGCTTGTTGACTGGAGGAGGAGAACCTGAGGAGTATGAGTCATGGGGAAGGGGATGAGTCAGCACCACCTGGGGACCTCTTGCAGAGCTGGCAGGGTGGGGCCAGCTGACTATCGGGATTCCCAGGTGACCCTCCAAAGTGACCTGCTGAAGTATGCTGAGATCCAAGGGGTGGGGTGCCAAGTCCTGGGCTTTTTCTGCCTTCTCTCCAGAAGCAGGAGACCCTGGTTACTTCCCAGCTTGGGCCTCGGTTTCTCTGCCTAAAGAAATGGGTGGGTGGGTCTCCCCTGCACCCACCTTGCAAGTTGTAGTGAAGACTGCACAAGCTCGTAGATGCTGAAGGGCTTTGTGAGCTGTGAAACGGGAAGGATCCCTGCTAGGGAACTAACCCAGCTTCTAACACTGGAAAGGAAGTGAATTTCTAACAGCAAGGATCTGGAGGGCCTGGAAAACACCCTCCAGCTCATGACATCATCCTTGGTTGCCAAAAAGAGAAGGGGCTGAATGCCTACAGGCTTACTCATTGGTGGCCCAGCTGGCTTTAGGGAGTGACAGCGACCACAGACAGAGCTGTTCCTCTTTCCCAAAGCTGAGATGAAAGGGCCTTCTGATGGTCTCCAGAATGCTTTGTCCTCAAAGCCCGGATTCCTGGAAGGCCCACCAGGCCCAGAGAGGGGACTTGTTCCACTTCAGCCGAAGCCTGTTGTTCTGCTGAGCAAGGAGCAGCCCTGATGCTGCCCACAGTGGAGGGATGGGGGTGGTCTTGGTTCTAAAGCTCCAGCTTTTGGGACTGAGCCCTGACCACTCCAGCTCCTAAAGCTGAATTGCCTTTAACTAATCTGTCACCAAAGAGTATTACTCTCTGTTCATGCTGCTGGTGACAAAGACACAGACCTGTCTTCTGCTTTCCCCACTTGTGCAGACCCTGCAGGGCCAGGCTGGCTCAGGCCCAGATGAATACCTGTTAACTAAGCTTGGCTGGCTCAGCCTCTGCACTGTGCCCACCTCATGCCCACTTCTGCTGAACTTGAGAGTTCAACCAAGGAGGCCCCAGTGAGCTCCTGCTTGTCCAAATCCCGTGGTATTTCCTCCGATCTCCATGTACCACCTCCTTGGAGCAGCTGAGAATATTCAAGAAGCTCTCTCCCCTCTTTGCTTCTGGGAGGATGCACCATCCAGTTTATCTCCATTTCCCTGACCTTCTCTGGACCCCTGCTTTTCTGCCTCTAATGTTCACCAGGATTCTGATCACCATCTTGTCTTGACTTACATTGTAGGTCCACTCGTTCATTCACTTACTCATTCATGGGTGCATTTAATTGACAGTTATTGAGGCCTTGAACTGGGTGCTGGAGAGCAAGGTTTTTCCATCCCTCTTATAGTCCTGGGTCTTACAGTCAGTCATTACACACATAGTAAATTTATTTCTTTTTCTTTTTTAATATATTTTATTGATTTTTTACAGAGAGGAAGGGAGAGGAATAGAGAGTTAGAAACATCAATGAGAGAGAAACATGAATCAGCTGCCTCCTGCACACCTCCCACTGGGGATGTGCCCACAACCAAGGTACATGGCCTTCACCGGAATCGAACCCAGGGCCTCTCAGTCCACAGGTCGACACTCTATCCACTGAGCCTAACTGGCTAGGGCGTAAATTTATTTCTTCAGCCATAAAGGAGACAACCAGGGTTATGAGCACATATGGGATTGGGTGGGTGTGATGGAATTCTATCTGGACAGATGAGGGAGGCTTCCTTGAAAAGCCCAGACCTAAAGAGGGAATGGAAGGTGCTGTGTGAGCAGGGGAAGGAGCATCCAGGCAGTGGGAACAATATGCCGAAGCTCTGAGACAGGAGGTCCCGTGTGGAGTTGTTGGGAATCTGAAGGAAGGGAGCATGGTGGGACAAGGGCCTGGAGACCAGAGAGCACCTTAGTCATGCAAGCCCTTGGGGACCTTGGTTAGAGTTTGGATTTTATCCTAAGCCACTGGGGAACTACTGGAAACTTTAAAGTAATGGAGAGATTTGCCCAAATTTCATTGTTAGAACCCTGGAAAGTGATAGACCCAAGTCCCATGCTGATAAACCCCAAAGGTGTAATGTTTGGTCCTTCCACACTGTGGCGTCCTGACGCTGTGCCTCAGATGAGGCTTGGTCTTGGGCAGTCTTGGCAAATGAGCACTTCCCAGCATTCTCTGGGCTCCTTGCATTTTTTTCATTGCTGAGCTTCTGAGGGGAGGAGGGGGGCGATGAATCAGACTTGCCCTGCCCTCGGAGATCGAGAATTGTGGTGGCTGAGCCTGGAGTCATTGGGATAAGTCCCAGAGGAGCCAGAGAGGCCTTTTCCTCCTGAGTCAAGCACTAGGCTGAGGGTGCTTTGAACTTTCAATCAGTCTACATGTGCAAAGGTTTGGCCACTTGGAGCCACTGTGCTTGGGGACTAGAGAGCAGTGCTGCTGCAACAGGAGTGTGGGGTTGAGGTGGGGAGTGGCAGGAGATAACGGGGAGTGCAGGGCTAGGAGAGGCATTGAATGTCAGGTGTCCATCCTCTGGGTGCCAGGAAGCCATGGACGAATTTTCAGCTGGGAGTGGCTTGATTGACAGGATTTGAGCAGGGAGGGTGGATCAGAGGGGTTAACGTTGTAAGCTGGTTGGAAAGAATGAATATCACTAGGTGAAGCCTTCTTTGTCACTCCCACTCACCTATACACAAACACAGTAAAACACTCCATCCCTTTCTGTCCCCAGCCCTTGTTGGGTTGTTTCCCCATTGGTTAGATCATGGGAGCTGCCCTGTGTGGTTTTACTGCAGCACTGGGGTTTGGTTATACTATACTGGGCTCCAGAAGCAAGCAGGATGAAGCATCACTGTGTACTGACTTGCTCTGTGCCCCTTGACATGTCTCTTAGCCCCTCTCAGCCTCAGTTTCCTCATATGTGAAATGGGGGTGATCATAGGGTTGTTGGGGATTAAGTGATGGGGAACTCAAATCCTAAGCATATGCCTGATGCATAGGGATGGCTGTTTATCTTTATTTCCCCGTTGGTTGCTAACGGCCCAGACCATGTCATAATCTGCCCTTTGGAGAGTCCTTCTCTGCAGCCATAAATCTGTAATCTGAATTGAGAACAGTGTGTTCCCTGCAGCCCTGGGGAGGCCTCTAATGGGACTCTGAAGGGTTTGGAGATGCCTTTACATTTCCCTCACTGGGGTCTGGCCAGGCTGGGCTCAGAGGGCTGGATGAGATCTTATTTGTCTCTTTAGCTGCAGCTCTCAGCACAAGGCTGGCCTATCATCAACACTAAACAAACAGTTTTAAATTTTAAAAAGTCATAGACTTTGAGCATTGTCTTGCCAGCACCTTCATCTCATGGCTGGGGCCCAGAGAAGGACAGTGACTCATCCAAGGTCAGCCAGCCCTTTAGTGGCAGGGATTGGACCTGTCCATTTCTCCTGGCTCAGATATGTATTGCAATTCTAATTTTTTAAATGCTGATAATTAAAATTTCAAGTCAGCTGGGGGAGGGGTAACAATGGAGTGGGCATTTTGCATTTAGGGGCTCCCACTAGACCAGTGGTCGGCAAACTCATTAGTCAACAGAGCCAAATAGCAACAGTACAACGGTTGAAATTTCTTTTGAGAGCCAAATTTTTAAAACTTAAACTTCTTCTAATGCCACTTCTTCAAAATAGACTCGCCCAGGCTGTGGTATTTTGTGGAAGAGCCACACTCAAGGGGCCAAAGAGCCGCATGTAGCTCGCGAGCCGCAGTTTGCCAACCACTGCCCTAGACCATTCCAGAGAGCATCCTGACTACAAAGGCCTTAAGGATATCATCCAACCTCCTTAGTTTACATTTTGGGAAACTGAGGCCCAGAGAGAGGTAGTAGTTTGCTCTGGGTCCCCAGAGAGTGGGACGCAGAGAAGCAGTCACAAGGCCCACTTTCAGTAATAAGCAGTAGGTGGGCGGCTCTTGCCCCAGCCCACTGCCTCATGTTGAAATGTAAAAGTGGAGTGTGAGCAGTGGTTTCCTGAGGAAGTTTTGCTTTTTAATTGTGTCAAGGAGAAGGACCATTTCCAGAGCTGTGTGTGCCCATGTGATATCTGTGGAGTTGTGCCTGGCACAGATATTAAGACTAAAGCCACAGGCTCCTATTTATAGGCCGATGTGATTAGGTTGATGTGGTCAGGAGAGGCCTGCCTGCCCTCGGCCCAGCTCAGCTATGGACGGGGAAGAGGCTCTCGGGGGCTATTCTGACCCATGGGTGAGTAGTGAGGGATCTGGGGTGGTCCCTGAAGCCTGCTCAGAGGTGGGGCTCCAGGGAGGCCTCAGGGGAAGTCCCAGTCCTGACTCCCAGTTCTGCTGCCTGCAGCAGGCCCTCTGCAGAGATGAAACCAGTTCCCATCCTGTTCTCTCCCTGTTTAAAAATCCTCCCCGTCTGAGATCAGTTCAGGACTCCTAGTAGGCCTTCCTCACCCACATGCCCTGGTCTCCACCCCAGGCACACCTCTTCAGTGTTTGTATTTCCAGTGTGAGCCACATCTCTGAGCCTTTGCTGTTCTCTCCACCTGACTTGCCTGTTCCCAGTTTCCCAAAAACAAACCTTCGCTCATTCTTTGAGGCTCTGCTCAAATGCTCCTCCTTTGTGGCTTGTCAGGTCCTGGCTGCTCCCTGCTTGTATCACCTGAGTGATTACCTGAGTTCACGTGTGCTGTCCACTGGGCCAGGAAATCCTGAGGCACGACCCGACTCAGAGGAAGAAAAGGAGCAAGGCATTTGTGGTTGAGCACTTTCTGTGGTCATTCACGTGACATGTTTAATGAAATGCAATCTGCATGCCACTCTGCGCAGCACATGTGTTTCAAAGGTGTGTAGGCCTGAAAGTAAGACTTCAAGGTCAGATAGTCCTAATTCATACTTTGCCCTGCGCTTCCTAATAGTCATCCTTGGTCTGAACCTTTAGAGCTTCAGTTTTCCCATCTGTAAAATGGAAATGATGCTACCTATGGGTTTTGGGAAAGCATTGTCAACAAGACAAAGCTTATAAGTATTTATGTCCCCTGGTTCAAAATGAGCTTCTATGTGCAATATAGGTATTGTTTACAGGTGGGGAAACAAAGGCTCAGTACAGTGAAGCACTGTCTCTAAGGCCCCACACAAGTCAGTGGCCAAGAGGAGAGACCAGGTCTTGGTCCTGGGCTCCAACTCCACCCTGTGTTCTCCTCTCCTCCCCTTGGGCCTATTTTGTTTCCCAGATCAGGGGAAGCTTTGTTTGGGGATTGTTTTTCCTAAGAAGTTTCCTCTGTGGTGCCACTGGATGACTCAGAGCCCTGAGTCACCCGAGGAGGCTAAGGGCCAGGATGGAGTGGGGGAGAGATGAGGAGGGGAAGGAGAGGAAGGACAAGGAAGGGGGCCCCACTTCCAGCCCTGGCTCTCCCATTGCTTGGCCTCAGTTTCGGCAAGTGTGAAAGGAGATGTTGGGCTTTGGTAAGTGGTTTCCAGTTCAGGTTGAGCCCCAGAATCCCAGATTTCCTGGGCCCCACCCTCACCTACCCTCAGAGGCTGGGCGTGGGGCCTGGGAATCTAGGTTTTCTGGAACTCCCCGCATGATTCTGCTGCACACATGATCTGCAGAGGTGTTTGGGCACCCAGCTGCTCAAGGCCACCCCCGGCAGGGCCTCAGAGTGATTGCCAGCCTCTGCTGACCGTCTCCACTAACTCATAGAGCCATGCCTCGCTGGAGGCTTTGTCAGAGTGGTGCATGAGAAGTACATGGGCTTTTTTCCTTTTTAAAACAACTTTATTGAAGTGTAATTTACATTAATTGGTGAAGTAAACTTATATATAATTTATACACATATATTTACCCAGTTTAATTAATTCAGTGATTTTTAATAAATTTACAAAGTTGTGCCTCCATTCCCACAATTCCATTTGAGAACATTTCTACCACCCCTAAAAGAAGCTGTGCCTGCTTGCTGACAATCTCCATCCCGACCTCATAGCCAATCTGTCCTGTCTTTCTGAATGCCCTGTGTGCACTCCCAGCTTCTCCCTTTCTGGCTGTGTGACCTCGTGCAGATGATTGCCCCTCTCTGAACCTTGGATTTCTCCTTTGTAGGAGAAGGAAAACTATGCTCCTTAAAGCTTATTGTTTGAATTTCACTGATGTGGTAGAGTGTGTGATATATGGCAGGAGCTGGGGAGTGGGAGCCTGGCATGCAGTACCTGGGACATAGTACAGGCACCAGGACACCGCACTAGCAATTTTACAGACTCATGCTGTGCCAGGCACTGGGCTAAGCACCTTGGTTGCTAACGGCCCAGACTATGTCATAATCTTCCCTTTGGAGAGTCCTTCTCTGCAGCCAAGTCCTTCTCTTTTAATTCCCATAACAGCACTTATTAGGTGAGTGCCAATATCATCCTTATTTTATAGCTGGAGAAACTGAGGCATTGAGAAGGGAGGTAACTTTTCCCAAGTTGCATAGGTAATGGTGGATAGGGGTGGGCGTCTATCTCCAGGCTTGCCTTCCTTAACTGTCACCTGAAGATGGGAATCATGGTTCGAGAAATACCATTTGTGGGCCCAGGACATGGTTCAGGGCACACACTTTTAAGGGATAGGATGTGATACAGTGGACACCAGATTCAAAATATGGCATGTAGTACAGAGTGCATCATGTACCGGATGTGACATGGTTCATGGAGCATGATCCAAGGAATAATGACATGAGACACAGGACATGGGACATGCATCAGGGTAGTCACGCACACAAGGTATGAAGAACCCAGGGCCTGGTATGGGGCACAGAGAGCATGGCATATGTGATGCTGGACAGGGTACATGGGGACATGGTACCCAGAGTATAGCGCTTGAGCTTCAACAGTGGGCACAAAGAGCCCCTTTTCATGTCAGTGCCTGGGGCCCCAGGATGCAGTGGCAAGATCCAATTTTCTCTTTTCACAAACACCCGTATATGTTTTTCCTCCTCCTCCCTGTCTCTGCTGCCAAAGAGTGTGTGTCTCCCAGAGGACTGGGCCCCAGAGTATATCCCACCATCCCACCAGCTGAGATGGAGCTCAAGGCTTGGGGCCAAGTGCGTGGCTGAGGAAGAGCCTGCCAGGCCCCCAGATCCTTGTTTTTCAGAGGCAGCTGTGAGCACTAGGGCCAGAGCCCGGTAATTTTCCTGTAAGCCATCCTCCCTCCTGCTCCCCTCCCTGGCTGCTGCTGCTGGCTGTAAACGCTGCATTCCAGTGCTTAGGAGAAAAAGCTTAGTGGAGAGAGCCAGCAATGCCTCTGGGGTTGCTGGGGAGGAAGTGCAGGGAGGAGGCAGTGGGGGTAGAGGTGCAGGGAGGAGGCTGTGTTTAGCAGGCTGGTGGTTCCTGAGCCCTCCTGGCACTCACTCCTTTATCTTGTCTCATCTGCACAAGCGCCCCCAATGAGACTGAGTCTCAGAGAGACCAAGAGCTTGCCCATGGTTACAAACAGTCAGAGGCAGATGGAGTCTAGACTCCAGCTCTCCTGGAGGCAGGAAGTTGAGGATGTATAGAAGCAAGCTTAGGTGGAGCGGAGGCTGTTGATGGGGGATCAGCAGGTGATGAGGCTGCAAGAGGCTGGAGAGTCCTGTTTGCTTTCAGTATGCACTGGGGATGGTGGAAAGGTCTTATGTAGGGAATAATATAATCTCTAGGGATAATGGGAGAGTCGGAGGTAGTGAGGAAGCTGGTGCAGTGGGACCAGAGGAAAGGTGGGGACCCAGAAACAGGACACCGGCTGGGTTGTGGGGTGGGAAGCGAATGTGAAACGGGGTGCATGGGGTTGAGCGCGCAGCTGTGGCCTCAGCCCTTATGTGCAGTCCTGGAGGGCTGACTCTGGTTAGGCCCTGCCTCTAAGAGTGTCCCAGAGGGTTCTGGAAGCCCCCACAGGTTCAGGCACTTGGACACCCAGAGGAGGATGCTGGTGACTGGTGCCTGAATGGAGGTGAAGTGGGAGCACACCTGGGGAGAGAAGACCACACATTTTTGGAACCCTACTGTGTGCCAGGCTTGTTTTGTGTGCTGGATCGTTTACTTCTTCCATCTGGATGCGATTGTCCTCTGAGCTTGGAAAGGAACAAAAGCATTCCAGTGCCATACTTCTGTTTATATTTAAGAAGGGAGAGTACTTTAAAATCCTACTAAAAGGAAAAGGATTAGTAACAATAACAAATATCTTTGAAACTCTGGAAATTCTACTGCAGTTAAGAATTTGAGAGCAATTGCAAAGAATCTCTAATCATGCTATAACAGCGTTTTCCCATAACTGATTTTTACTAGTATCAAGGGCTGGCAAGCCTGTGACATAGTCTCATCACTCTGTACCCAAGGACACAGGCTCAGAGAGGTTGAGTCACTTGCCCAGGGTCACCCAGGGAGTGGATGGCAAGGCTGGGTTCAGATGGTGACTCCAAAACCTTTGTTCTTTTGTGTGGTAGTAGACCGGAGGAGAGGATAGGGTGTCGTCAGGAGAGACTCAAGGAGGGGATGGGAGGCAAGGCAGGCTCCTTAGATGCTGGTTTGAGGTTCTCTCCTGAGATGCTTTCCCATCCCTGGCACCAGCCACTATCCTGGGCTCTGGGCCTTGGTTGGGACCTTCCAGCCTTTCCCAGTTTTGGATATGGGAACACAGAGGTAGAGCTCAGGTGTGGGTATGAAGGGTGTGACCTGTATGTGTGCATGGCCTGGGAGCTTACCTTTGGATGTTATGGTTATTGAGTGCCTGCTGTGTACCAAGCACGGTGCCCAGAGCTCCCAGGCACCCCACAGGGTAGGAATCATCGCTCCATTTTACAGAAAGGAAATTGAAACTGTGCAGAAAGGCTGTTTGCCAAGTCCCACATCCCCCACTCCATGATAGGGATTTGGGCTCTATCCAAATTCATCCAGACATTCCCTGTATTCACTAGGCTGGAAGGTAAGGCACCCTCTCCCTGTTGGTCACTTTTGGCATCCTGAGCTTACAGAGGCTCAGCCTCTGCTCCTGGGGAGGAAAACTGGCATTTTGAACATCTATTTTCTGCCAGGCATGCTCCTAGGATCTTTCACATTTATTCAATCCTTACTTCTTGCCTTGGAGAAATTTTATACCTAAGGAACTTGAGTCTCAGAGAGAGAACTTACCCAAGTCCCCAGCTAACAATAATTATAGTTTTCTTTGTAGGTGCATACTCTGCTCAGCTCTGTGCTAAGCCCAAATGTATTTACCTGAAAAAATTCCCACAGCAACCCTAGGAAGGCATTATAATCCCCATGTTACAGATGAGAAATGGAGGCTCAGAGAGCAGAAGGGACTTGCTCAAACCACACAGTTAGAAAGTGGTGGGTCAGGCAGGGACTTCAACCCAGATTTTCCTGGAGGGAGCTCCTTCTAGTCATGCACATTGTTTTCCTCCCTCTTGGAAAGCCCTTCCTCTGTGGCACAGGGAGCTGCCTCCTGGACTCCTGCTCATGCTGGCTCTGGCTGGGGCATCTTAGGCCCTGTCTTCCCAGGAGGTTTGCTGGTGGAGATTCTGTTCTGTCTTCTACTGGTCCTGCAGCCACAACACCGGCATTTGGGCCTCTGTGACTTGCTGCTGATGTGTTTGTGCCTGGGCTCCCCTGTTGGTGGGCTACAGGGTACCAGAGTGGCTAGGCTACTTGTTCGAAGCTACTTGCAGCGCAGCTGCTGGCCCAACCCTTCCAGGACCAGCTCCTCCCCCAGGAAAGGGGAGACGGAATGTAAAGTGGGCCCTGGCAGGCGGGATGCTGGGCTTGCACCCATCGCCAAATCTGGCTGCTTCCAGGGCACAGGGTCAGGAAGTGGTGGGGTCTGGCCTCCTCTGAATGTCCTGCCCTGGCTCTCAGCACTATGTGGGGTTGCCTCCGGAAGCTGGGAAAGGGCCAGTGGCTCTGGTCCCTGGGATAGTTGGCTTCCTAGAGGTGTCTTGAGCCAAGCCCCGCTGGCTGTCCCCCGACAGCTGTCCACACCAAGAATAGACTGTGCCAACATAGAGGTCCAGCTGGCCCTTCCAGTGAGCCCTATCACGTCATGGAGACAGGCCTCAGCTCTGGCCTGGTCGCCAAGAGACCGGAGTTCTAGGTCTGTTCCTCCAAGCACTTGCATGTGACTCTGAGAAGTCACGCTCTCGTTCTTGGTGTTATAATCTACAGAGAGAGGATGGACTAATGCTGCTAATGAGTCCTACTGTGTGTAGTGGACTCCAACAGTCTCTCTCCAGAGCTCCCAACTGTCCTGCAACTGGGCATCACTATAGCTATTTACAAATGAGTGGCCCAAGACTCAGAGAGGGACAGTAATTTGCTCCAGGAAACAGCCCAGTCCTGATCTCAAGAATCTTACTGTGAAGTCTAATCTTTCTTCTGCCCCACTGCTGTCATGTGGTGTGTCAGTGCTGAACAAAGGCCTCTGCAAAGAAACCAGTTCAAGAAGAAGGGTACTCACTGTTGGGGAGCTCATACTGTGTGTCGGGCCTTGGGCCTCCTTGCTGCCCTGTGAGCTAGGCATCATTCCAATTTATAGATAAGGAAACAGGCCCTGGTCACAGAAACTGAGTCTCCCAGATTCTTAAACAAGCCTCCTTTCAAGTCCATGGGGCTCTCCAGACCTCACTGAAGTCCTGTCCAGTTTTACTGGGTTTCATAACTGGCGTCTCTGTTTACTGACCATTGTCCTAATTAGCAAAATCCCAGCCAGACCGGTGGGAGCACCCAGAGAACAGCCATGAGCCAGAAGGCAAACAAGCTCCACAAGAGGGCTTCCCATGAGTGAGTGGCTTCTCAGAAATCAAGAACAACAGTGTTTGGGGTGAAGAGAAAAGAACAGGGCGGTGTCTCCTAGGCTGGCCAAGACTTTTTGTACACTGTGGCTGGGGGCGGAGGGTGAGGCCGCTGTTTCCAGACTCTTGTAGCTGCCTTGGGAGGCCCAGAGACCCAGAGACAAACCTGAGGTCCCAGAGGGTGCAAGGCAGGAGCTATTGTGGGGGTCCTGGGACCATCTCCAGGGGACGGATGTGGGTTATACAACTCTTCTCTGTGGCATATACTGAGAAGCTGCCTACTGTGTGGTTGGCACTGGGCCAACCAAGATCAGAGGTGAAGGGGACCTCTGAGGTCCAGAGGAGGGAAGGAACTAGGATCTGCTCATATAGTGAGTGGTGACAGAGCCAGGCTGCCTCCCAAGACAAAAAAACTATCCCTGACCCGAGTGCCCAGGAGTGGCATAGAATATAGGTGCCACAGTCTATCTTCGACTCAGTGGTCACAGCCTGGGGACCTTCCTAGGACATGCTTTTGTTGTGGGTGCTCACACAGGTATGTGGGGGGCTAGAGGGCTTTCCTGATGCAGCCTACTGCCCTGACCTGGGAGGTGTAGTGGGGACGGCTGCCCCTGAGACTCCTGGCTGCCAGGCTTGGCTTGGGCTTCACTGGTTTAGCAACTGTAACCCTTTACCTGGAAAGGACACTCTGCTCCCTGTCTGGGCCGGATGGTGCCAGGAGGTCCTGTTTGATCTCCCCAGACCTCACTGAGCTTGGGGACTGGAGCCAGCCGCACTTGTGTTTGAATCTCAGCAATGCCTCTTTCCGGCCGAGTGGCCCTGAGCAAGTAACTGAACCTCCCTGAGTCTCGTTTATGGGAACTTTAATGCCCCTTTCCCCTGCTATGAAGAGACTTGGTCTTGGAACCCCCTCTACTTTACTCCCTCGCTTCTCCCAGAGATGTCTGGGCCTAGAGGAGAGGTGGCATGCTGCCACTGGTGATGTGGTGCCTCCTGCAGGTCAGGGGTCCTTGATCGTCAAGTTCAGAAGGACCTATGGAGGTGACCTGTTCCCATACCATTTTACAGATGGAAATCCTGAGGGTCGGAGACATGTAGGTTCTGGACATGGTTGCAAGCCAGTATCTGGGAATACTGAGCTGGGAATAACATAGGGGCCTACCACATCTTTACAATAGACACCCCGAGGCCCAGAGGAAGATAAAGTCTTGCCCAGAATCACCCAGGAAGTCAGTGGCGGAGCCAGGCCTGGCCCTGGGGCCTCTTCTTTTACACCTAGGGATCTTGTTCTTGTAGCCAAATCCCCTTCACTCTCCTGAGTGCATCCTCTTTCAGGCGGGGGGCAGCATAAGACCATGCTGCCCCCATCACAGGTTCCACACATCACTGCCCTGTAGCGAGAGTTCCCAGGCTGCGGGCTCTCTGGGGCAGGGGCCAGGGCTCCTTCACCAGGTTTCCAGTGCTGAGGGCCCAGGCTCCAGACTATGTGGCGGGCAAAGCTGCAGGGCTTTTGTGATCATTAACCTGAGAGCCAGTGACCCTGGGCTGCTTGTCAGACCCCTGGGGCCAAGGCCAAGCCATAGTAGCCCTCTGTTAATCATCAACGGAGGATGTCAGGGACACACTGCTCCAAGAAGGGACTGGGCAGCTGCCCGCTCAGGTCAGTCTAGGGGCTGGGATGACAAGGACATTTCTTCTTCCTACTTGTTTCCAAATTGTCTAATGAGCAGGCATAACTTTAAGCAGATTATTTCTAGATCAGTGTTCTGATAAAAAAAAACAAAAACCAACTATATTGAATACATACTTGTAAATAGTTTTTAACCCTATAGCAAGTTTTTTTTAAGCAAGTATTGAGGTATAATTCACAAACCATAACAATTCACCCACTGTAAGCAAGCGTCCAGCACTCTGAAGTTTAGTAGATTTTTGGTTATTTAATCATCACCATAATCCAGTGTTAGAATGTTTTCATCACCCTAACATGTTTCCTGGTGCTGACTCCAGCAATCCATCCACTCACTGCAGCCTAAGGCAGCCTCGGCAACATCTGAGAGCGAAGTTCTCCCCATAAGGATGTTTGCAAAAACGGATACCCTTATAAAAAAGAGGAGAGAAGCCAATAGTTGTACAATTTGCTTTTTGCCTTTGGAGATCTTGCCATGCTCATTGAGTGCCTACTATGTGCTAGGCACAGTCAGATCTAAGTTGTTCTGTTTTCATAGCTGCAGAGTGGCTCATTGTATGGCGGCTCCATAATTTATGTGACCAGGAAATTTGGGTCCTTTCCAGTTTTCTTCCAACAATGCTGCAGTGAACATCCTTGCACGTATATTTTTGTGTTCCTTTGTAAGTCATTCTGAAGGATGTGGATCAGTGGTTGCTTTGTGTGTTTTGAATTTGGATAATCAAACTGCTGTCCAGAGAGGTGACATGAGAACTGTGGGTTTTGTTTTTTTTTATCTTCTGAAATGCCTATGGAGACGGAAGAGCTCTCTGAATTTAGGCCTGAGCTGGCCTCCGCAGGCCCTGAGAACTCAGCATCTCGCTGTGACACTCTCCACCACCCCACACACTGGGATAAAGTTTAGAGTCTTCTGTGTGGCAGACAGGCCCCTGTGACTCCTGCCACCCTCTCCAGCCTCATCTTCTCTTGCTCGCTGTGTTTCAGACTGGATCCCTCCGTTATTCGCTGCGTGTGCTCTTGTGTTCGCTTGCCTTTTGCCCATGCTGTTCCCTCCCTGAAAATGCCTTTTCTTCTTAATCTCCCTCCTTCTTGTCCTTCAACACCCAGGTTACAAGTCCCTTCTCCATGAAGTCTTCTTATAATGCTTACACTCTGAATCATCTTCTCTGTGTGTGTGTTCCTTTAGTCCTTTATCTGACCCACAGACCCCCTTAAGTACAAGGAAACTATGGTGGATGGAGGGCAAACTTGAGCCTGACTAAACAGAAGCTGGGATCCGGGAGGGGCTGGGACAGGTGGCTATAGCTGTGGGGAAGGAGGACGGGAACTCCCACTTACCTCATTGTCAGCCAGGCCATTTTCACACATTGAGCCTGATTTAATCCTCAGCAACTACTGTACTCCTTCAGTAGATGAGGTGACTAGGCATAGAAAGGGAAAGTAACTTACACACAGTGGAGGTGGGAATCGAAGCCAGGTCTCCAACTCCCCAGTTCTCTTTCCAGGCTGTTGAGAAAGGAATTCTGGGAGGCAAAGAGACCTTGGAAATAGAGAAGTTGAGTTCAGTAGTGTGGTGAGAGGGAGGAGAGAGGGTTGGCGGGACTAGGTGAGTCTGAATAGCACTTCTAACCCAAAGACTGTATGCCTCAGGAGTGGAGGCTGGAGGAATGGAAAAGGGGCCTGGGAGTGGGGAAAAGACTTAAACCTTGTCTTCTCTGGGTGTGTGTGTAGGGGGGTGTGGGGGGGGGGGAGACAATAGACAGAACTTAGAACAAACAAAACAAGAAGCCCCCAAACAAACCAAAATTAAAAAACTAGAAACAACTATAAGAAGCAACAGGGATTGTTACTTAAGACATGAAGGTTAACCCTGAAATCATCAGCTAAAGGGGGGTAGATGTGGTTGCCCCTGGGAGAGGTAAGTGGGGTTGAGATGGAACAACTTTGTGCAAATATGTGACTTTAAATCTTGATAAAAATTAACATTTTATGAATAAAAACTTTTTATGGTCTAATCACTATTTTGTATACCTAAAACCAATACAAAATAATACACACACACACACACACACACACACAAAGAATAAAAACGTTTTAAAAAGAAGGAAAGAGGGTGGTCTTGAGTAAAGTAGAATCTGCATTCTCAGGAGGTGAGAGGTTGGCCCACCCCTCCCTGAGTTCTATTGGCTCATGGGTCCAGTCTGCCCCTGGCTGGTGGGAGGCTCATGCTGCCTAGGTGGGCAAGCCACCCAGGCTGCCTGGGTTCAAATCTTGGCTGTACCATTTCCTAGTGTATGCAGGTTGCTTGACTATTCTGCATGTAGTTTTCCTCTCTGTAAAGGATAAAGGATGTTTTGAGGTGTCAGCCTTCATATAACGTGTGGAACAACTTCAGTAAATACTGAAGATGTTAGCTGCAGACGTGGGACGGGTCTTGTGTCTGCAGCTAACAGGAGCCTGAGCTGGGCTCTCTGCTATTGGTGAATGCATGCACCCATTTAGTGTACACCAAGTTAGCTCCTGCTGTATGCCAAGCCCTGTGCCTGGTCTCCAGCCCAGAGCTGGGGTAAAGGAGTGGCCACGCCCAGTCAGTTCGGTCCGGGTGGAAACCCGAAGTCTTCAAAATCCAGGCCAGATCCCGCCCCTGCCTGCCCGCAGGGGCCGGGTCCTGCCCCATGCCCTCCCTGCGGGGCGGTCCCGGCTTGCGCGGGACGGGCCAGCAGCTACTTAAGGTCGGCGACTGGAGTGGGCGGCTGTCGACTGGGTCTTCTGCTGTCGTCCTCGCTACCATGGCTCCGCAAAGCTCCGTGCCGGCAATGCTCGGCGCGCTGGTCCTGGCGCTGTGCGCGCTGTCGTCGCCCGCTGGGGCGGCCACCGCGTCGCGAGGGGCGACTCAGGCACCCGCGACCCAGGGGCGGGTGAGTGCCCAGGGGGCTCAGGGGCTCCCGGAGTAACTCTCTATTGTCAGTTCTTTCAGATACAGCGCTAGGAAAAGGGGAGTAATTCAGGTCTAGAATGAACAAACTGTTTTGTTGTTTTGTAAGTATCTCTTGCTGCTTCCCGGGCTTCTGTGGATGGGGGTGGGAGCCGTGCTGACCTGGCTGTTTCCCTCCCTAGAGGCTAACCTCACCTTGGCCCGATTTTTCTATCATCACCTTCTGATTTCTTACTCATCCTGCCTCCTGGTTTCTTCCTTTCCTTGTCTAGTATCTCCTTCCCAATTCTAATTTCTTCCTTTTCAGATTCCTCTTTTTCATCTGATTTCTCTCCCTCTCTAGTACTTTCTCTTCGTTTTGTATGATCTCGCCACTGTCTGCCTGTCATCAATATGATCATTTATTCTCTCCTCTCTGATATCTCCTCTGCCTGACTTCTCTCTGTCTGTTTTCTCTGACTTCTCCCGTCAGATATGTCCTCCGGCCAGGTGACCTGTACCTGCTGACTTATGATAACCTTTGGCCCCAGGCTAACAGTCCCACTCTGCTCCATCTCTAGTCCTCCTGCATGTCTAATGGCCTTTCCCCCATCCTTAACAACCTTGTCTCCAACAGGTTCCTGCAGGCCCTGGCTGCATCCTCTCTGCCTTTTACAAGATATGGAAATGGGGGTGGGATACTGGGGGCAGGAGGGAGGAGGCAGACAGCACAGGAGACCACTTGGACTAAATCATTTAGACCCCTCTTGGGGGTGTGATGGGGACATGAATGGGGCATGGGAAATATTCCTACTTCCAAAGAGCAAAAGCAAATAGACGGTGTGACCTTGGGCCAGTCTCTTCCCCTCTTTGAGCATCGGTTTCCCTATTTTCAGAATTGGGTTGGGTGATGATCTCTTTTAGGACCCTTCTAGTTTTAAGAGCCACTGAGGATGCTGGAAGGGAACACATTGAGCCCCTGGGGACCTCCAGGTTTACCATTTCCATCTGAGGGAAATGGTCCCAGAGTCCATGCTCTTAGAGCTTGGGGTACTTTCTGCTACATCATTTCCTAGCTGGGGGTCCTTGGCAAAGTCACTTCACCTCCCTGTGCCTCAGCTGTCCCAACCAATTGGCACTAAGAAGGGAAGAAAAGAGGTAGAGCCCTTTGTCTCCCATCACCAATGAGCTGAGTGGGAGAGACAGTACTGACCAAGGAGCCTAAACTCCGCCCTGTTTGCTCGCACTTGGAGACAGGGGTCGCAGAAGGGGTTGGACATGCCTCGGGGGTGGGCAGAGTTAGAAGCTCAAGTGAGATGCTCTTGTTGCTAGAAACCACCCTCCCTCGTGCCCCAGGGTCTTGGGGTCTCTCCCCCCACCAGGGCCTGTGCTCCTGCTCAGGCTCCACCCTTCTCTTCCAGTCTGGCAGCATGGCCGCAGAACACCCGGAGTTCCTCAAGGCAGGGAAAGAGCCTGGCCTGCAGATCTGGCGTGTGGAGAAGTTTGACCTGGTACCTGTGCCCCCCAACCTTTACGGAGACTTCTTCACAGGCGACGCCTATGTCATCCTGAAGACGGTACAGCTGAGGAAC
This sequence comes from Corynorhinus townsendii, assembly GCA_026230045.1. NCBI lineage: Eukaryota > Metazoa > Chordata > Mammalia > Chiroptera > Vespertilionidae > Corynorhinus > Corynorhinus townsendii. Next base: position 162,410,808 of record JAPDVU010000005.1, on the reverse strand, counting down.
GGAAACCTGCAGTATGACCTCCATTACTGGCTGGGTGAGGCCAGACCCCACCCCCATCAAGCACTCAGAACTGGGGGTGACTTGGGGACCCTGGACCCCCTCTACAGCTTCCTTGGCCCAGCTCCAGCCAGGTCCCAGTTTACCCTTCTGAGTTGGGAACCTGAAGTCCCTGTCACAGCTTTGCTGTGCGACTCTGTAAGTCCTGCCCCCTCGCTGAGCTTCAGTTTTCTATTGAATTGATGCTCCCAGGCCTGATTTCATGCTCAACAAGCTTGAGTGAGTGCAGGGGAATGGCTAAGAGGCGAGTGTAGGGGATGTGTTGGAGCTGGGAGGACTTACAGACCATGGAGTTCGGCCCCTACCTCCCCCATTATATAGATGGATTAACTGAGGTACACAGAAGGCAAGGGATTGGCCAGCTTTTATAGCCAAGCCAGTGCAGTACCGGGGGCTCTGGAAGCCAGGCTTATGCTGCTCTGACATCCCCTAGGCAATGAGTGCAGCCAGGACGAGAGCGGGGCGGCCGCCATCTTCACTGTGCAGCTGGATGACTATCTGAACGGTCGGGCTGTGCAGCACCGCGAGGTCCAGGGCTTTGAGTCGGCCACCTTCCTCAGCTACTTCAAGTCCGGCCTCAAATACAAGGTGGGTCCTGAGTGGCAGGGTAAGTATACCAATGGCAGGGCTCATTCAGACTCACTCTCCTTTCAGTCTTGTGGGGTGATGTGGTCAGAGCTCAGCCTTTGGAGCTGGCCAGCCCTGGGTTTGAGTCCTGGACCTTTCCTAACTGTGTGACCTTGGACAAATCACACTCCCTCTCTTAGCCTCTGGTTCCTTATTTTTAAATGGAGATAAAAACATTCACTATCACTTTACAGGGTTGTCTTCCTAGCCCCAGAAGGAAGGGGTGGGCCATGGGTGGAAACACAGCCTCGCGGTTGTCCTGGCCTTGTGCTGTGTCCTATTTCTGTACCCCTTAGATCTTACGCCCTGTCAACAGAGGGTCCCATGTTAGGTATTTGAAAGGACATCCTTGATCACATTCCTCTTTCTCTTCATTAGAATCCCCCTTGAACTTGAACTCTGAAGAGTCTGAGCCAACAGATCTTTCCTTCAGCCCCCATCCATGTGGGGCTGAGCAAAACCAAGCTAGGAGCAAGCCTTGAGAAGCTGTGTCCTAATATGCTGTGTGACTACTGGCAAGCCACTTGGCCTCCCTGAGCCTCCCTTTCCTCTTTGGTTACATGAGAGCCAGTTACACCTGCCCATCAGGCCTGGGGAGAAGATTTGGTGAAGGTGTAGCTGGGAAATGCCTTGCATAGGGCTGGGCATCTTGAAAGGGCTCAGAAAAAGCTGGAGTTTTGCAAAGCAGGTGTTCTTTTTGGTCAGGATAGGGAGTGGGTCACAAGCTTTGATACCCAGATGGGCCTTAATGTCAGAGTCCAAAGCTCTTATTTTCAGGGATGGAGGGGAAACTGTGGCACAGAATGATTAAGCAACTGGCCCAGGGTCACACAGCAAGTCAGTCCCAGAGCTGGGACCAGACCCAGATTTCCTTTTGTAGTGAAAAGACTCCCAGCCTTCTTTTCACTACACAGCCTGCCTCTCCAGTTAAGTCTGTGCTGCTGATGTGTTGTGTGACTTTATAGAAGTCATTGTCCCATTCTGGGCCTCAGGGTGCTCTGTGTCAACAGGGTGAAGACCCTGCCTGCCCAGATGGGGCACAGGGAATTGAATAATGGGAAAGTGCTAGTGAGACCGAGATAGCAAAGGGCAGGGTGTGTCTTGGGAACAAGGCCTCAGCCCTGGACTGGGTGGAGTTGGGCTGGATTCCCTGGAGCTTACTAGCGCCCCCTGTCGGCCAGTTCACCCATGCCCACAGCTCCTCCTGCTGAGCTCTACCTTCTTCCTGCACCCCATTCTAGCGCCAGGGTACCTTGAAGAAGAAGAGATGAGAAAATTAGGACCCAGACCACTGACCTGGAGAAGTACCTGGCCTTTCCGCAGCTCCTGGAACAGGAAGTGGAAAGAGCACTTGACCAGGAACCAGAGAGATTAAGGTTCCAGTCTCAAGGCCACCCCTCTAACTGCGAGGCTTTGGGCCAATTGTACAGTTGTATGTCACTGGGTGTGAGCTCTCACACATTCCCCATTTGGCATTTATTCAGCAAACATTTATCTATTATGTAACAATAGTCAGTGTCTGCTTATTGATGCTGCTGTGTGACAAGTCAAGCAGCTTGTATAGCTAATAAGTGATGGAGCTGGGATTCAAACCTAGGTGTGAAGGGCTAGCACAGAGCTGGTTCAGAGTGAACATTTCAAGACCTCCGGTCTAGGAATTGGCATGCTAGCAAGCCTCCCCCACCCTCTGGGGTTTTTCCCCAGATGTTCTTGGGCCATATTCTAAGGAATGGGTTCCCAACCCAGGCCCAGATTTAGGACTTCAATCCTGAAAGGCCCTGGCTCCTGGTGCAAATGTGAGGTCCCAGGCCAGTCCTGTTTTCCACCTTCTGCAAGCCTTCCTGGGCCTGCTCTTGTCAGGCCCAGCCCAAGGTTCTTGGCCTGGAGCCCTCATCAATTATAGATCCCAAGGAGCAGAGCTTGTTATGCAAGACTTGTTCCTGTGAAAGCCTGCACCTCGGTGCCAGTTCTGTCCCTGGTTGTGTGAGAAGGGGCAGGGAGGGGACAGGAGTGACTACTAGAAAGGGCTGTCACAGGGCCTGGCTAGCTCATCTTGTTCTGCAACCCCCAAATCCTTTTAAAAGTCACTGCACTTTTCAGAATCTGTTGATTCCCCCCTCCTCCTCCTCTTCCCTCTCCTTTTTCTCCCCTCCTTTTTCTCCTTGACTCTCAGAACCCTAGAGACCCCTTGGCGCTGGGTTATTTGAAACCCTTTGTTCAAACAGAATCTGGGCCTGCTGATCCCAGAAACCCCTGGCCCCAAGGAGCGCAATGGGAAACAATCACTTGAAGCCTTTCCGTCCTCCTTCCCATTTCTCAGATAAGGAACTCAGTGCTTAATGGGTGGAGGGGACAACCCCAATCACCACATTTTTCTTTGTTTTATAAAAGTTTAACATTTTAAAAAATGTAAATCTTTGTAGGTTTTGTCCTTCATTTGTCCATAAGAATGCTGCAAGCTTATTGTAAAATGTCAAACATAGAAATATAGGTTTTCAAAGTAAAAGTCCCCCATGATCCTACTCTTGGAGTTATATATGTATATTCATATAGAAGTAGAATTATCTCTATATATGATATATGTATCATTACTTTAATTTGGAAAATGGCTTTTAAAACAATTTAACCTATTACATTTTGTTCAAATAATTTGGTACCAGTTGCTACTCACCTAATGGTTAGACCATACAAAGCAGTAATTAATAAAAATTTCAAAATATTCCTGCCCCCGTGTTTGTAGATCCACTGTCTTCTAAGAGCTTGCGCATATATATATATATATATATACACACACATATACATACATACATATATATATATATATCTTTATTGTTGAAAGTATTAAATATGTCCCCTTCCACCCCTCCCCATTGACCACTTCTAGCCTGTGTCTGCCCCTCACCCCAGGCCTTCACCACCCTGTTGTCTGTGTCCATGGGTTATGCATATATTGCTTTTATTATATTGTTAACTCATCTCTTCAAGTCTAATTTTCTAGATCAGAGAGTTAATTAGGAAATGCTTGCCCACAATAATTAGAAATCAAGTATTCTTTTATTTTATAAATTTATATACAAAGGATTTATTGGAACCAAGATTTATTACATAAAACAACCTTTTAAAAAAGAGAGGCCAGGATGGGGTGGCTGCTTCTCTGGCCTTTATAAAAGTGCTTCCTCCTCTACCCTCATCCTTAGAACATCCCTTGGGAAATGCTGATTTTGAGAAAGGAACCAGCTTTTGATCTAGGAAAGTGGCCCTAGAAGTCCTTTTAATGGAGTTTGAAATTCAAAGGGGTGGCAGCAAGCTGCAATGGTATGGCATCTGCTAGAAGGTCCCTGGTCCACAGGCCAGATTTCCTTCAACTGAACCCTATTCCTTTCCCCATGTGTGCTGCTCTGGACCCTCTCCCTGGACTGATCCTGTCTCCTTGACCCAACAGAAAGGAGGCGTGGCATCAGGATTCAAGCACGTGGTACCCAATGAGGTGGTGGTGCAGAGACTCTTCCAGGTCAAAGGGCGGCGTGTGGTCCGTGCCACTGAGGTGCCCGTATCCTGGGAGAGCTTCAACAATGGCGACTGCTTCATCCTGGACCTGGGCAATGTGAGTCCTGCCCTACCCTTTCCCAGGGAACACTGAGGTACTCCTGGCCTGGCCAGGCCTGACTCTAGGGAGGTAGACAAACCTATGGTAACCCATGCAAAGACACAGACAGGGGAAGCAACAGGCACACGTGCTCTAGACTTGAATCAGACACACCTGCAAAGACTCAGATACAGGTGTACCCAGCACTCATAGACCTCCACACGTGTAGACTTAAGGCCATCATGCCATGGGCACAGCCCTCCTGCACAGTGTACTTAGACTTCAATTGACATATAGATTCCTTGACATCTTGTGTTCATATACACATCTTGTGTACCTTTTTACATATAATCCCTCACTTAAAAATGCATGGCAGGCATGTGCAAAAATGTTAGGCTCTTGCCCACCAAGCAGGGACATGGCACCATTATCAATGTCTACACACATAAACTTGGGTGTGTTGTTCAAGGACCCACATATATATGTGAAAGACGTGCAGCTGCACATGCACACTTGCATATGGCAATGGAGCACACTTACCCAGGCCCAACTTACAGATGTGTAATGCTTTATACCCATTCATCCCAAATCCACGGGCCCTCATACCGGCAAATGAACGTGGACAGACATTGCGCCCAAACCTCATGTTTACATGTGGTGTAATGTCTATGCAAATGCAGGCACACACTTATTTAAAGTATAATAGGCACACAGAAGAGTGTGTGTGTCATGAATGCACAGTTCTGTGCATTTCACAATATGAACACACTGTGTAACCAACACCCAGATCAGGAAACAGAACATCACCAGCCCCCAGAAGGCCCCTCCTGTCCTCTTCCAGGCCCTTCACCCCCAGGGATAACCACCATCCTAAACTCTCTCAACAGCACAGGGTAGTTTTGCCTCTTTCTGAACTTTATATACATGGAACCATTCATTTTTATGTTTGACTTTTGCTCAACATTCCATTTCTGAGATCCATCCATATTGTAGATTGATCATTCTCCTCGTTCTATGAGATTCGATTGGCTGGATATGCCACAATTTATTTATGCTTTCTGTTGTTGATGGGCCCTTGGGGTAGTTTCTGGGTTGAGGCTATTCCCACCTGGTGCTCTTCTGATGTTCTTGCATAGATCTTGTGGTGGATATCTGGATATACTTGTTGGGCATAGCCCTTGGAGAGGGATGGCTGGCTCATAGGATATCGATAGACCGAGCTTTAGTAGCTATGGCCAGATGGTTTTCCAATTGGTTGTACCCATTTCTGCTCCCACCAGCAGGCCAACATTTTTATACACATGCTCTGTGTATTTGTATCTGTGAAAAAACTCATATTCCGAGCCATACACTCACATATTCTGGTGCCCTCAGATCACACACATTGTGCTTGATGTGCACCTGTGCATACTCCACCGGCCACACCATGCAAACAGAGACCAAGGAGAGCTTACACACGCCCTACAGAGTCCTCCTGACCTTATCACTGGGCAGAGCTTATACGAAGGCTGGGGCATTGCCTTACCTGGGGTCCCTGTCTTACAGGATATCTACCAGTGGTGTGGCTCCAACAGCAACCGATTTGAGAGGCTGAAGGCCACCCAGGTGTCCAAGGGCATCCGGGACAACGAGCGGAGTGGCCGGGCCCGAGTGCACGTGTCTGAGGAGGGCGCTGAGCCCGAGGCGATGCTCCAGGTACTGACAGCCATGTCCCAGGAGTGTGGGGTGGGATCTGAGCATGTAGACAGGATGCTCTTTACTTTCTTCCATTTAGTAGGCAATTTTGAGTTGAATTTGCTTTTCTATCCAGCTGGATCTCTTTAGGAAATGGGGAAGAGCAGCTTCCCTGACAACTCCCAGACTCCCCTGAGAGGTGGGCTGGAATCCACGACTTGGTGTTTGCTGGGGTCGTGAGCCACACCCTCCAGCTGGGAGGGCCAGGTTCTCCAAAGTAGCTGAGGAAGCGGGTCTCTTGAGAGCAAGCCTGGTGCTGGAGCCAGATCAGAAAAAGACAACCGAGACCCAGTCCTCTCTTTTCTGCCCATTCCTGGTGGTTTATGGCCCGGTTAGTCAACTGCGTGATACAGTTGTCAGCCATTTTGCTTTGTGAACGTGTCAGTAGAGGCAAACTTCACCAGGAAAATGGGGGAGACTGTGAACCCTGTTCCACCCACTGAACTCCTGCTCTTCTGGGGGTGTTGGCATTTTGGTTTTTAGGAAGAGCAGGAAGTGATTATGCTAAGGAGGAGCCTGGAAACAACCATGGCTTGGGAAGGTTGGTAGCTGGGGTGGTTGAGGCAGTTGAGGCTAGTATGGCCAAGATGGAGGAGTAAAGCAAGCTCTGCAGTCACAGGTTCAATTCTGCTTGGCCACTCGTAGCTGTGTGCATAAGTCACTTCATCTCTTCATCTCTTGGGACTTCTGTAAAGTAAGAGTGATAACCTGTGCCTCCTAGCATGGGTGTAAGCATTAAGTGGGATCTCCTAAAGGCACTGGGTGGAAGGTGTGGTCAGTAGCTGTAGGTATCGAGCTTAGGAGGCCTAGGAGGAAATGGTAGAGTAAATATCTGAAGGACTGTCCTGGAGGCAGAGGAGCAGGGGTCCTCCGGAACTCTTAGAGACAGGGTGACAGGCCGATGTGGTTGAGGCATGTGAAGATGCAGGCTGTCTCTGGAGGGGTTTTTCCCTAATTGGAGGGTCGCTATGGATGCCTGTGTGGTCCTTGCCTGCCCAGGAGGGGGTCTGTCAGGAGTCCAGGCCCCTCTTGTGGGAGGAGGCTTCTGGGAGCTCACAGCCACCCTTTCTTCCACCTCTCCATCTCTGCAGGTGCTGGGCTCCAAGCCGACTCTGCCCGAAGGTACTGAGGATACAGCCAAGGAGGATGCAGCCAACCGCAAGCTGGCCAAGCTCTACAAGGTGAGCCTCAGCTGCTCTGTCCCCTTGGGTCATGCCAGGGAAGCAGGGGACTGAGCCTTCCTGAGCTCGATTGTGTGAGGCCTTGAGCTGAGCATGCTTGGGGGGTTTGGTAGGGGGCTTGGCTTCTGCAGGTTTCCAATGGGCAGCCATCCATTGCCTTTGCCTCCTGTACCAAGAACAAGAGAAAGTCATTGACCTCAGACACATCTGTGTCATGTTCATCCATGGGGTCTCTGGGACTCAGTTTTCTAGTCTGTAAAATGGGGAGAAGGGCAGTAAAGTGAACTTTGCAGAGTTTCTTAGAATCCACAGAGAAAAATGACAGGAAAGCATTTTAGGAAAGTACTTGGGGAAATGCTACAGAAATGGGCATGTGGTATTTTTTTTTCAGGGGGAGGGTTATGGTTAATGATTGTATTTATAATTTCTTCTTTGTGATTTTTGAAACTGAATTGAGGCTGCTCTTGAGCTAAGGAACTTTGGCCTGGTGGCTGAGCTCCAGGAGAAAGCCCCACGTAGCTATGACACTCCTGTTGTGCCTTGGGCTTAAATGGGGCACAGATGTTCATTACCTCCAAAGAAAAACCACATTAGTGATTTTTATTTTGATAAAGTAATGCATATTCACTATAAAAATAGCAATACTCAATAATATAAAAAGATATAACATACAGATGATGTCTTATAGAATTGACACTTGCAACCTATATACTTTTATTAGCCAATGTCACCCCAATAAATTGAATAAAAATTAAATAAGTAAATACACACACACACACACACACACACATAGAGAGAGAGAGAGGGAGAGAATAAAAAGTCCTAGTGGGCTTGGCTCAGTGGATAGAGGCCTGTGCACTGACGGGTCCCGTGTTCAATTGTGGTCAAGGCACATGCCAGGGTTACAGGCTTGATCCCCAGTAGGGCACATACAGGAGACAGCTGATCAATGATTCTCTCTCATCATTGTGATGTTTCTATCTTTCGCTCCCTCTTCATTCCTCTTTGAAATCAATAAAAATATATTTAAAAAAAGAAAAAGAACCTCCTTAATCTGACTGGTTTAAGATAATCAGTACTATTTTAAAATGTATTTTAGTTTCAAAAGTAACAATATGCAATTAAAAAAAATGGCTCCGTTCCTCCCCTCTCCATGGGTTACCATGGTTACTATTTAATGGGGGGGGGGGGGGGGAAGTCCAGATTACATCTTTCTGCATCTAATTATATACTTTGTCCATCTCTACTTGATACAAATAGATCCAAACTATTCATGCTGTTCTGTGGCCTGCATTTCTCCCCTCAGCTGTGGTCATGAATACCTTTGTAAACTAGACCCACATGGCCCTTTATGGTGGTCTATTTCAGGAGCATAAGAGTATCAGCATATTCTTAATGATGGACATTAGCAAATGTTTCCGCCTTTTCCTATTGCAGATAGTCCGATTGCACTTGTGCTAATTATGGCAGTAGAGCAAGTTCCTAGACATGGTCACAGGCTGAAGAGTGGGTCGGTGATTGAAGATACTGGTTCTGGAGTCAGACTGCCTGGGCTCGAATCCCAGGCTGGTGCTCTCCAGTGTGCAGGTTGCTTCACCTCTGCGCCTTGGTGTCCATGTGATAAAATGGGGGTAGTAGTAGAATTATCATATGGTTATGGCAAGGATTAAGGAGTTCTATAATTATGTAAGTTATCAGTTACACAAATTGCTCCGAACAGTGCTAGCACGTACGAAGTACTCGGTACGTACCGAACACTCGTTATGTAAAGTTCGAACACATATTATTACCAAAGCTGCCCTTTGGAAGAGCTCCCAAATAGCCCTCCCCGGGGGTTTGAAAGTGCTTGTGTGCCCAGAGCCTTGTCCACGCTGGGTATTGTCAGTCTTTTGAGTTGTGATTGTTATAGTTGACTGTTAAAAAATAACTTAATGAACTTTTTATTTTGGAATCGTTTTTAGGTTTTCAGAAAAATTGCAAAGATAGCACAGAGTGTTCTCATATATCTCCTTCATCAGCATCTCCTTAATATGTAACATAACCAGGTAGATTTGTCAAAACTAAGACATTAACACTGGTTCCACGCTAGTAACTGAACTACAGACTTTATTCAGGTTTCCCCAATTTTTTATTCCAGATTCCAATTCAAGCTACCACATTGTATTTACATTTATTTATTTATTTTTTCCTGATGAGATTAACTATCTTCTCAGCCAATTGTACCATTCTTCTCCTGCGCCACCTGCATTTTATTCCCTTGCCCTTTCCATGTTCCGCCTGTGTGTGGGTCACAGACATGGCCGTGACAAAGCAGAAAAAGAGAAAGAAGATCTGAGTGAGCCTCAGAGCCTGAGGACACAAGCCCAGGCATTACTCTGCCCTGTGTTTGTGGCAGGGGTTGGGATGTGGACTTGTGTTGACTTGGGGTGCCCTCTGGGCAGCCTCAGGTGGTGGAAGTTACTCACATCTGGGCTCTTCTTCTGTCCCCTTAGGTCTCCAATGGTGCAGGCACCATGTCAGTGTTGCTGGTGGCTGATGAGAACCCCTTCGCCCAGGGGGCCTTGAAGTCAGAGGACTGCTTCATCCTGGACCATGGCAAAGACGGGAAAATCTTTGTCTGGAAAGGTACTGGGGCCTGGGAAAGGGCTCTTAACTAACGGGGCCTTGGTGGAAGCTTCTTGAGCCTGGCAGGCACTCAGCTCAGGAGGGAAATAGAGTGTGTTCCATGGACCCCAAGGCAGTGGCAGGCTCCTCAATGGAAATCGGGGGGTTGAGCTATAGCCTTGGCTTTGCTGTTGACTTGCTGTGTGATCTTGGGTAATTTACTTACCTCTTTGGGTCTCAGACTTCCTATTCGGGCTAAAACCTGTGTTTGCCAAATGTGTCATAACACCAATTTTTGAAGAAGTTAATTGGCATCATATTAAAAATATGTAAAAAATTTATATATAGCTTTGTGGTCAAATAAGTTTATGGCCAACACTGGGTGAAATTATGTTCACAGGCTTGTTTACTGCAGGACTTGTCCAGTGCCTTTAACTCGCTAATGTATTGGGGGCTTTTCATAAAGGTGGTCTGGTTTCTGTTGGAGAAATGCTGTCCTGGGGGTCGTGGACCCTTTGTGGACTGTCTTGGATGCTGATTAAAGAAGGCTCCTGGAAAATGCTGGCCCAAATGTTTCTGAGCAAGTGCATCAGCATTGTCTTCAGATGCTTTCTCATTAGTCCAGAGGGAGAAGACAGCAGGGGAGGGAGGCAGTGGGTGCAGAGCATGGCGGAGAGAGGGAGAGAGAGTTGAACACATGTGTCTATCATCATCGTCGTCATCATCTTCTTGGCTCCTCAACCTTGGCAATGAGAAGGCTGGGGGCAGGAGCTGTCCAAACACCAGACACAGGGATGCTCTCAGGGTTGGAAAATACTTCAGACTGTGGAGTTGGAGGAAAGATGGCCCAGGGGAGAGTAGGAGCCCGCGTGTGTGGTATGCAGGCTTCAGAATCAATGGGGCAGATGGAGCTTTCCCACTTGCTGAGTGGCTATGGTCAAGTCGCTTAACCTCTCTGAGACACTGGTTTCCTTATATGTAAATGGAGATGAAATAATACTGCTCTTTATCACACCTAGGGTCATTATGTGGATTAAAATAAAAATACCTATGTGTAGTCCTGAGCACAGTCAATTGTCTAAGATGGTGGCTGTGGTTGCTGACATCAGTCAGGATCCCTGCTGGACTGCAGGGGATCTAGGAATGGTCAGCTCTAGGAGGGGGTGTCTCTCACTTAGGCTGCCCATAGTCTAAGAAGAGTAAAGGGGGAGGTCTGGCTGCTACCTTCTCTGGACCATGGAATGTTAGGGCGCAGCCCTGACCCCAGGTCCCTTATCTTCTGTCTGCCGATAGGCAGGGGGGCCAATACCGAGGAGAGGAAAGCTGCCCTCAAAACAGCCACTGACTTCATCTCCAAGATGGACTACCCCAGGCAGACCCAGGTGAGTCTGGAGTCAGGTAGGAGAGTGAGGGTGGGTCCAGTTTGGGTCAGAAAGGGCTGGCCTAGGGTGGGTGTCCCCCCTCAGTGTGAACTGAGGCACCTAGGACCCCTCCTGCCCTGGGGGTCCCAGTCACATCCTGCTCTTCTCTGACCCCTTCCAGGTCGCTGTACTTCCTGAGGGCGGTGAGACCCCACTGTTCAAGCAGTTCTTCAAGAACTGGCGGGACCCAGACCAGACAGATGGCCTGGGCTTGACCTATCTCTCCAGCCACATCGCCAATGTGGAGAGGGTGCCCTTCGATGCTGCCACCTTGCACACTTCCACTGCCATGGCCGCCCAGCATGGCATGGATGATGACGGCACAGGCCAGAAGCAGGTACGTGGGACTGGGGTGGGCATGTCCAGGCCCCTCCCTCGTTCCCTCCTAGGCACATCTGGCCCATGCATGGCCTCTTGCTTCCCCATGGACTTTTCTCTATGGGGTTTGGACCACAGTTCTGGTGGATGAGATACTTTTGTCTTAATTTTTATAGCCAGCATACTCTAAGCACCTACTGTGTGCTAGGCCCTATGTGCCAAGTGTCTCAGGACCCACCTGCCTATGAAAAGTGCCTGGCCTGGGAAAGGAGGTGACCATAGTCACAGCTGATTGCTCAGACCTGTGTGGTCAATGGAAGATAGGAGGCCAGCAAAGGGATTATGGGGACAGAGGAAGACAGTGAGGGTAGGATGGCCTGGGAAGTCTTTACAGAGATGGGGGCACTGGGTTGGCTCTTAGTATGAATATGCATTTGCTGCCAGAGAGGAGCAGTGGGTCTTACAGGAGGCTGGAAGCTATTCCAGAGCCTGGTGCTGAGGACATCCTCAGGGAGGGTGTGGACTTATCCCTGCAATGTGTGGGTGCTAGTGATAAAAGCAGAAATGTTACAGGCTCCGTTCTGTGCTTTCAGAACTCTGTGAAAATGGATTAGAGGCAGGAAAATGAAGGTAGAGATGCCACAACGAGATTGTTATGGTAGTTTAGGGAAGAGAAGACGACCTTGAGACCAGGAAGGCAGTGAAGATGGCGAAGAGTGGGCTGGAGTTTAGAGATATTTATGAGATAGAATCTGCTTCTAGCAAACATGGATTCCATTCCACATGATAGAAATAGCAAAAGGTTAATTTTTATTATCATTTGTATCATTGGTATCATTCATTCATTCATTTATTCCTTGAGTGGGAGGAGAGGATGCAGTGAAAATGTTCAGGGTAGGGTAGTATGGAAAGAGCCCTGGCCGTCTGGCTGTGTGACGTTGGGTGATTAACTTAACCTCTTTGAGCTTCATTTTTTTTTTTTTACCTTTAAAATGAGGTTTAATCCCACTCCATCACCTTCAAGAATTTTGAAGGTCCTGAGATTCTAGGCTTCTGTTTCCTGGGACTTGCAGGACTCAGAGTCTGTGCAGCACCACCAGGTGGCGCTGCAGGGCCTCATGGCCACCCGGAAAAACCCTGTCACCAGAGCTCTGAAAAGAGATCTGCCAGCAGGGATCATTCTGAGGTCACCTAGTGATGGCTCTGCCTCTGGAGGCGATCTGTAGCGTCCAGACAATTCAATAATGATACCGATAATGGCAAAATTAGTAATAACAACAGTAATAATTCTAATAATAAAGTATCTGCCGCACTGCAGAGCTGGCACCCTGTGTCAGGCTCTGTGCTAGACTTTCATGAATAAACTCACTTGATCCTCACAACAACCTTTCCATTTTTCAGATGAGGAAACTGAGGTTCATAGAGTTTAAGCAAGTTGTTCCAGGTCACACAACCTCTAAGGGGGTGGAGGCTGGTCTGGAACTGGGTTGTATGTTGATTTGTGCCCTCAGCTCTCACTGTGCTATGCTTACTAAAAGCCAGCTGCTAGTGCCTGTGCTGATCCCTCCGAGGAGGAAGTACAGGGCAATTGGGGGGTTGGGGGGGCAGGAATTCAGGGAAGGGTTTGAATCCGAGTGGCCCTGTGATTTGGGTAAATTATTTAGCTTCATTCTGAGCCCAGGTGGAGTCACCTATCAAAAGCTTGTCCCAGGGGGAGTCACTGTGGTGGGGCTGAACTGGGGGGTGGGGTGCCGCACCATGTTGACTCCAACTTTGCTCTGGCAGATCTGGAGAATTGAAGGCTCCAACAAAGTGCCTGTGGACCCCTCTACGTATGGACAGTTCTATGGTGGGGACAGCTACATCATCCTGTACAACTACCGCCACGGTGGCCGCCAGGGCCAGATCATCTATAACTGGTGAGGTACTGGGGCCACGTGCTGTGGGTAGAATGTGGGAGCCCTGAGGGGCTGAAGGGTATGTCTAATTGTATGTGGGCCCAAGATGGGACAGCACTCTGCTGGGAATGGCTCTCATGCAAAGAGCAACACCACTTGTCTTATTTCTTGGAAGGACTTTTAAGTTATTCTTATAAAAACATTCCATGGCCATTGTAAGAGATGTGGTGAATAGGGATGGAATAGGGAGAAACAAACCCATAGAAAATCTCCCCCACATTTCACTCTAAGTACTGTGCACACAGGTGTTTATCCTTCCACCTATTTTCTAATGAAAAATTATTTTTAATTTTTTTAAAGATACGTAACACATTTTTGTAATTCAGAAAATCAAAACAGAATTAAAAAGTATGTATTTAGAAATCTTGTTCCCAGTCCTGTTCTCCAACTTCACCCCTCCATGAGTCTCCACTTTTATTAGTTTTTTGTATAGCCTTCCAGTAATTCTTCATGCAAACACAAGCAAATATGACCCTATATTCCTAGTTCTCTCCTTTCTTTACACAAAAGATAGCATACTTTATATATTGTCCTGCACTTTGCTTTTCTCACTTATACTTCCTGGAGACCAATCTGTGTCAGCGAGTTCCCTTGCTCTTTTTGATAGCTGCATAATATTCCAGGGTGTGGCTGAACTGTAGTTTAACAGATTTCCTGCTGATGAATACTTGGATTATTGCAGTCTTTTGCTATTATGAACATTGTGTGGTTGTTGTTCAGAGAACCCCTTGCTCTCTCTGGTGTCAGTTTGATTGTCTGTAATCTGGTGACTTGTGGGTTTCTCAGGCTCAAGTCCAAGGAGAGACTCAGGTCTCTGTGTGACCCCCAGTACTAAGTATCACTTCCTCCCTCTTCCAGGCAGGGTGCCCAGTCCACTCAGGATGAGGTCGCTGCATCTGCCATCCTGACTGCACAGCTGGATGAGGAGCTGGGAGGTACCCCTGTCCAGGTGAGCCCAGTCCTGCGCCTCTCTGGGCCACATTCTGGTCCCTGTCTATCTGTTCACTCATCTGTCTATTTATCAGTCCATCCATCCATCCATCCATCCATCCATCCATCCATCCAGCAAACATTTAGGAGGACTCCCATGTGCCTGGCACTGCATCTATAGCCATGAACACACAGACCTGCGCCTGCCCTGATGGGTTTCTAGTCTAGAGGACAGAAAGACGTTTACCAGATATGCACACACCCGGGTGCATAATCACACACTGGAGATCAAATCACATGCTATTACATGCAGTGAGTGAAAACCCTAAGACGCTATAGGAGAAAAACGGGAGAGCCGCCTGGCAGAGCAGCTCAGAGCACGGGCTTGGTGGCAGCCTGCTTAGGACTGATTCCTGTCTTCACCTGTGGGCAACCATGGGCAAGTCTCTGAGCCTCTTTATACTTTGTTCTCAAATTGTGGATAATAACAGCACCTATCTGGTAGGAGTGCTGTGCAGATGAAGAGTTAGTATTTGTAAAGCATCTAGACTAGAGCCATGCCTGGCCCATAGTAGGTCCCTTATACATGCATGTTAAGTGTAAGGATATAGATCCCAGCTAGGATGTAATCCAGTTAGAGAAGGACCCCTATCCTCACCCTCTGGAGGAAGGGACTTGCAGCTGGGGCCTAACGAATGGGTAAGAGTTGGCCAGGTAAAGTGTGCAGGCAAGCGCATTCCAGGCAGAGGGAAGAGTCACTGCAAAGGCCCTGAGGTGGGGGAACGGAGTGGGGGGCGGGGACATTGGGTATTAGAATGATAGGAGTCTGGAGAGATGCTCAGAGAACACAGAAGCCATGGTGAGGATGTTGACCTTGATCCTGAGAGCAAGGGGATATTGTTGAGGGATAAATCTGATGTGAGGTGATTTGGGGGTCTGAAAGGTTGTTCTGGCTACAGTGTGGGGCCCTGGAGGGCAGCAGAGCCAGGTTGGGAAGATAAGGGGGAAGGAGACAGAATTCTCCCTCCTCTATCCTACACCTGGAGTGGGTGGGACTCTAGATTCAGATCCAAGGTTTGTGCCCTTAACTTTGTGACAGTGGTGGTCTCTGGATGCTGGGCATGCTTGGCCTCATTTTACAAGGAAGAACCTGAGAGGTTGAGGCATGTGCCCAAAATGCCACCATCAGTGCGGTGCTGGGATCTGAGCTCTAACCCAGCAGTGGGGGTCCTATTGGGGAGTGAGCACAGTACTCCCAACACACACATGAGATTTCCTCCTAGATTTAGCTGGAGGGGCCACAACTGGGATCTGAATGAGCACATGGGCAGGAGCAGATGTGATGTATCTTGGCCTATACCTACAGCCTGCATCTGGGGCACACTGACTGTGTGGGAGGGGTCTTCAGATCTGGAAGGTTTACTTCTCACCACCACTGGCTTTTGTGCCTGGAGCTGATGTCACCGTCCTGAAAGCATGTCCATGGACAATCCCTGTGCTTCCATTTAAGGGAACATTTGCAAACATGGGCTCTCTTGCTTCTTGGCCTAGACTCAGGGTCAGGTCAGCAAAGCAGGTCCTCTTGGGATGGGAGAGTGACTGATGCAGTGCCCAAGAGACCTCCAGTCATAGCGGTGTCTCCAGTTTTCCCAGAATTCCCTTTGCCCTGCACAGCCCTGTGTGCTGTAGGGTCAGCTCCACACCACACACACACAAGCGTGATGGCCTCGTTTGGGAGGTTGGCCTGGGGCATGCTATCTAGGGAGGGAGGAAAGACTAATGCCCCCACTTTTCTGATTTGCTCTCTTGTCTTCCTGCCAGAGCCGAGTGGTCCAAGGCAAGGAGCCCGCCCACCTCATGAGCCTGTTTGGCGGGAAGCCCATGATCATCTATAAGGGTGGTACCTCCCGCGAGGGTGGGCAGACGGCCCCGGCCAGTACTCGCCTCTTCCAAGTCCGGGCCAGCAGCTCTGGAGCAACCCGAGCTGTTGAGGTAACTAACACCCAGACCCTGGACCCCAGAAGGGTGTGGCCTCCTAGAAACCTTCAAGGCTTGATGGGCAGACCTCTGGATACAGGATTGGGTGAGGGGTTAAGAAGCAACTTTTTGTACCTCGCAGCAGGATTGTATGTCTTAGACTTCCCCTTGTTCAAGGATGCCCAGGGCCCTTGCACATCTCCAAAACAGGGAGCCCAGTACTTGCAGGGAGTTCAGGCTTTACCATCTGGGCACTTTCCGATTACTTTTCAGCTACTGTCCTTTTCATGATGGAAGGTGCACAACTGAACATAATCCTACAGAATGGTCTGAGCAGCCTAAAAGAGAATAGGACTATCACTTCCTTTATTCTGGGCACTCAACCTCTGTTAATGCATCCCAGAATTCTAGGCTAGCCACAGGGCATTTAGTGACTCCTGGAAGTCAACTAAGCCCCTCAGTGTCCAACGTCTGTGCCCTCAGCTGGAATGGGCTGTGCTCATCCAAGTCCCCACCTAAGGTGGTCCTGCTGCAGTGTCTCCTGGGCGGTGAGAAGGGGGCTGTGGGCATTTTGTCTGGTTTCCTATTAATCAAACGCTCTCCTCCCAGATAATGCCTAAGGCTGGTGCACTGAATTCCAATGATGCCTTTGTCCTGAAAACTCCCTCGGCCACCTACCTATGGGTGGGTACAGGAGCCAGCGAAGCGGAAAAGACAGGGGCCCAGGAGCTGCTCAGGGTGCTGCAGGCGCAACCTGTGCAGGTGGCAGAAGGCAGCGAGCCAGGTAGGAAGGACCAAGGGGCAGAGGAGTCTGCTGCTCTCTGTGGACTGTAGGTCTTAGGTTACCCTACCTTCCTTCTCTTTGGGGGCTCTATATCCTTACCCTTTCTCACCGCCTGTCTCCTAAAGTGTGATAAGTAAAAGCATGTTGGATGAAAATGAGGGCTGTGGTGTGAGGGAGAGGCCTCCAGGAGTTAGAGAAAGGAGAGCTCAGTGTGGGCTGGGGCAGTCAGGGAAGGCTGCTGGAGGAGGTGGTCATTTGGTAGGAAGCCTTGAAAGACCATAGGCAGGGGCAGTGATCTCTTCTAATCTTTAGACTCTGTGCACCGAAGTGCCATGGCCCCCCTCTGTTTCCAGAACACAAGCCAGGAGCAACTCTCTGCTCAATCTCTCTGCTCTTCTTTTAATCCCACGCCCCTCCTGCTTGGTGCTTCATAGACCCTGGAAAGAGCAGTGTGTCTGGTGGAACCTTCTGAGAGGGTGGACATGCTCTTTATCTGCCAGGTCCAATTTGGTGGCCATCAGTCATGTGTAGCTAATGAGCACTTGAAATGTCACTGGTGGGAATTAGTATGAGGAACTGAATTTTTCATTGTATTTCATTTGAATGAATTTAAAATTTAAACAGTCACATGTGGACAGAGCGGGTATAGTGGAAAGACTATGGGGATGGGAGTTTGGGAGGATCTGCATCCTGGCTTCACTTGAGTACTGGCTGTGTGATGTCGAGTGTGTTGCTGCATCTCTCTGAGCCCCAATCAGCTCATTTGCTGAGTGGGAATAATTGTCCTCATCCTGCCCTGCTGTCATGCATCTACTGCCAAGTCTGTCCCTCCGGGGCCTCCGTTTCATCCCTCCTGGGCCCCCTGGGGTTTTAAGATGGAGGGTGGGGACTGAGAGCGGTGGCCGCTCTAGGGCAGGGCTTGTTCCAGACTGATGAGAAGTGCCAGGGAGGCAGTGGTGTCAGATGGCGATTTGTGTGGCCTCCCCTCACAGACAGCTTCTGGGAGGCCCTGGGTGGGAAGGCCACCTACCGCACGTCCCCACGGCTGAAGGACAAGAAGATGGATGCCCACCCTCCTCGCCTCTTTGCCTGCTCCAACAAGATTGGACGTTTTGTGGTGAGTGCCCGCATGTCCCAGGGCTGGGGAGGAGGGGGAGTGGGGAGGGGCATGTTTCAGGGAACAGGGCCCAGGGCAGCAGGGGCAGGGAGAAGCAGATCTGCTGGCACAGTACAGAGGAGGGAGCCCCCTGCTGGCCAGAGCCGGCTCTGCAGCTCCCTCCTCTGTGCTGCCGGGTGCTTTGTTTCACCCCTTCTGTTCCTTCCTTCCCAGATCGAAGAGGTCCCTGGCGAGCTCATGCAGGAAGACCTGGCCACTGATGACGTCATGCTCCTGGACACCTGGGATCAGGTGGGTGAAGGACAGAAGGCAAAGGCTCTCAGGGCCCGAGGGAGTGGGAGGCCCTAGACTTCCAGCTCTAAGGTGTTGACAGAGGACTTAAAAGAGGCAGTGCCAGATGTTGCTGGAAAAGTGCATTTCAAATCCTCATCGTCTGTGTGCTCTGCCAGCCGAGGGTTTGTCCAGACCTGTGCCTGAAACCTCCCTTCGTCCGGCAGTGAGTTTGGCCAGCACCTCATGCACTTTTTATTTCACATCTCACTCCAGGTCTTTGTCTGGGTTGGAAAGGATTCTCAAGAAGAGGAGAAGACGGAAGCCTTGAACTCTGGTGAGGACCCAAGTCTGCCTATGGGTCATTTCACACGGTGGGGTGGGAGCAGCTTCCTTAGAGTCTGGGAGTTCAGGACAGTGGGGTGGGGACTTCCTCATCCATGGTCAGTCCCACGGGAGCCCTGCTTGGGGTGGAGAGAGCGCCTTCAGAAAGCCTCAGGTCACACGAGGGAAAAGGAAGGAGCAGAGAGCAGCTGCTCAAGTTCCCAGAATGCCCAAGGACTGATCTTACTGGGGTTTCTGTGGTGGAAAACAGAATGAAGTTGATTTGGGAGCCGGGATTCCCAGAGCTGGTTCTTTAACATCTCCCATTAGGGAACAGCAAGAGAGAGATGATCCAGGCAGGAGGTTAAGCTGTAACCCCATCCCCTCCTGGGTTCCTGGGCGGGGTGGTGGGAGAGTCCTGTGAGTATCATTGCATTTAAGGGACAGTGGTGTCCAATGCAGAGATTGGGCATTAAGGACAGTAGGACCAAAAATCGTCTAAGGCAGTGGTCGGCAAACTGCGGCTCGCGAGCCGCCGTGCTTTGCCGCTCTGTTGACTAATGAGTTTGCCGACCACTGGGATAGGGGCTTAATCACAAGGAACAACAGCCTGTAATTCCTGGAATCGAGAGTCTAGACCAGTGGTCGGCAAACTCATTAGTCAACAGAGCCGCAGTTTGCCGGCCACTGATCTAAGATAACTCCTGCTCTGAACCCTCTCCCTGGCGAGGGAGGCACTGAGGATTCCTGGTTTCCTTCTCCTGTATGTGTGTATGCAGCTAAGCGGTATATCGAGACGGACCCAGCGAATCGTGACAGGCGGACCCCCATCACCATGGTCAAGCAAGGCTTTGAGCCCCCCTCCTTCGTGGGCTGGTTCCTTGGCTGGGATGACGACTACTGGTCTATGGACCCCTTGGACAGGGCCCTTGCGGAGCTGGCTGCCTGAGGAAGGGCAGGCCCCACCCCTGTCACTGTTCAGTGCCTTCTAGAACTATCCATCCCTCATAGTAGGGCCATCCTGATGTGTGTGTTTTTTTTACAGTAGCCAAAAACAGCCCTGCAAACATTCAGGGTCCTATCAAAATTGCCTCAAAAATCAGTGCTTTTGGGAATTGAATTCAATAAAAGCTTTTTTGAAGTGAGTTAGCCTGCTGTGGCTCAGTGCGTCCTGGTAATTACTCTGAGGATGCCCAGGGAGGGCCCTCGCAGGTGCCTGGGTACAAGTGCAGCAGCTGCATTCACTCTGGGTGTTAATCCTGGTCCTTCAAGAAGCAGGTGCCAAGGTAAAATGAAATGCGCACAGGCTGTACTAGGGGAACTGTGTGTGGAGGGAACTGGGGAAGGCCCGAGAACAAGCAGACCCAGGTGCAAGTCCAATCCCAAGTGAAGGAGAGGGAGAGAAGCTTGGGTGGAAGCATCGTACATGCTGGGCAGTCCAGGAAGGTTTGGCTAAGCTTCTGGGGAATCCTTGAGCCGAAGTCCAAAAAAATGTTTTTAATGGTACGTTCCCTTTTTGTTGTTATTTTTTGCGTGGGAAACTATACATAACATAATATACATCATTGTGACCACTTTTAAGTGCACAATTCAGGGGCAGTAAATACAATGTTGTGTAGCCATCCCCAAACATCTATATATAAAAAAGGCTAATATGCTAAGTGTCCCTCCTACCATCCGACTGGTCACTATGACATGCGCTGATCACCAGGGGGCAGATGCTCAAAGCAGGAGCTGCCGAGCTGCAGTGACTTGGCAGCGGTGGTTCTCGGGTGACGCACCCTGGAACTAGAGAAGAGGGAGCCCGATTCCTCGTGGGGTCACGCAATTCTACCTTTGCCCATTGGTTATGTTGTTGCTGGGGCACTGTCAGCCCGATTCTGGTTTACTGAACATATGCATTTGCGTTCCACACCCTATACGACAGCAACTTTGCAGAGTACCCTCTCGCACTCTAGGACCTCTCAGGGGATGTTGGAGAGCTGGTTTCAGCCTGATCCCCTCAGGCCAGGCCGAGGGGCCCCACCTGCCATAGGGATCCCGCTCACTCCACAGACACCTTTTGAGCCATGGTGCCATCCCAGGTGTGGACGACCAGGAAGGGACCATGGGAGGTTGGCTCCAGGGCGAATCTGGCCATCTCTCTCTCCCAGCCCCACGCCACTGGCCACCTTCTTATTAATTTCCTTTCAATGTTCAGGAATTCGTGCACCGGGCCTCTAGTTTGTCATAATCTCCAACATAAAGTCTGTGTCCATTAAACAGTAATTTCTTATTCCCCCATTCCCTGCCCTGTTCCCCTAGCCTGTTTAACCTTTATTCTTTATGTCTCTGTGAATTTACCATTCTAGGTGCCTCATATAATTGTAATCATCCAATATTTGTCCTGTGTGTCTGGCTTATTTCACTGATTCAAACATTTTGTAGCATATGTAAAAATGCCATTCCTTTTTGTGACTAATATGCCATTGAATGTATATGGGTAGACCCCTCTTTCCAAAAGATCCCGTTAGGCCTCCTCCCTTTTGCGTAAGATCAGAATTAGTACAGTAACAGCTTTTATGTAAAAAATCTTCGGATTTCCTTTGCTTTTGTGAAAGACCTAAAGTAGGTCTTTGTAAAAGCAAAGTGGTGCAACTTACACTTTTGTAAAGCAGAGGATACTCTTTGTTTGATGCCATTTTGGTTTATGAAAGGTTTCATAGGAACACCCTCATTTCGGACAGCAGGGTACACCACATTTTATTTTCCCATCGCTGGACATAGGGTCCTTTCCACTTTTGGCTATTGGAATAATGCTGCTGTGAACATTGGTGTACAAATACCTTTTTGATTCAGAGTTGTTGTTAAGCCTAGGACGGAGAAAGGGGATAACAAGATGATAGGTAGACAGTTATTTTGTTGGAGACTTTTTGGGGGCCAGATGCTGAAAATAATTACTAATAGTAATGGTTCCTTTCAGTCCTGGGACATCTAGTAATTTTCAGAGGGCTTAATTTCCAGCCTGTTTCTCCCCCTCCCCCTCACCACCCTAAATTTTTAAGGGAAGATTCCTAGCCTGCATTGTGGTGACTTAACTTTCTCGAGTTTCCTAAAATCTTAGTTTTCTTAGTGGTTGCAATTTCCTTCCTTAACAAACTCTTTTGGCTATAGGGCAGATTGAAAAGGCGTTATCCTATTAGCACATGTGAATCCTTTTTACTGGTACCGTAAATAGAATGAACCTGATTTTGGAGCCAGGATTCCCAGAGCTGGTTCTTTAACATCTCTCATTAGGGCACAGCAAGAGAGAAATGATCCAGCCTGATCTGAGCCCAGAGCTGCTGAAATTTAAAAAGATACTGGAGATTATCCAGTTCAGGGGTTCTTAAATCTTCTGACAGGCAGAGTGATGGGGTCAACACAAATATGTATGAAATTTGAAGTTGTATGCAAATTTGTGCTCTATAGCTTCCAACACATTCTCAAAAGATCTGAGGACCCAAACAGGTAAGAGTCCAATTTCTTATTTTAACAGGTGAGGCAAATGAGGTCACATTACAAGTTCCCTGATGTAGTGGGAAAGCACTACAATTTGATTCAAATTCCTTTTTTAAAGTGATAATAAATAGCATAGGGCCCTTGAAACAAAATGGAGGAATTAAGGAAATGTAGAGCCTGATTTAAGGCTGTAATTTCCTTTTATAATTTCGATTACTATTTTTGCTTTTGTTTTTGGATTTTCATTTGTAACCTTATTTTATTATTATTTAATTTCTTTATTAATTAAGGTATTACATGTGTCCTTATTCCCCCTTTACTTCCCCAAACCCCTCCATTCATGCCCTTACCCCCCTGTTGTATTTTTGTTTTTAAAACAGCCTCATTGACTGACATTAAGTAAATGTTATAAATGTGAATTTAAGAATTTATCCTGATAAGACACTTCAAATCTTTTACCAGTGTACCGTTTCCTTTGGAAAAAAAAGAGGATGGAGTTTCTGCTAAAAAGTTTGAAAACCACTGGTTCACTGTTTAGTAGCTGAGCAATCTTGGGAAGACCACAGAGATAATGTAGTTTAAAGGGCCACATAAGCTTAAAGGTCCATGGAACCCAGGTATCCTCCAGCTCAAGCTAGTGTTGTAACATGTTATGGTTACAGATCCCCAATCTACTACCCTCACTTGGACTGAACTTTGACTTAGCTCTGATGGCCCAAAATGAAAGTTCAAATTTAAGGCCTGTTTGGGTTGGAGTGCAAAGTTTCACTAATCAAATGAACTGTCAGTCTTGTGAAGGTGTTTTCTGTATAAAATAACTGCTGGTCTGGTGTATATGGGGGTGGTGGAGGCAGGTACCACCCCCATGGAAATGCAGTTAGACATCCTGAGTCTTTGGCACCAGACAGTTCCATGTTTGATCGCACCTCTGCTCCTTACCAACCATGTGACGTTGGGTAAGTTTTAACCTTTGAGCTTCAGTACCCTCGTCTGTAAAATGGGGACAGTAAAGTATCTTCATCAAGCTGTTTTGAGGATAAAATGATAGAATGGATGTACAAGTATTTGAGCACAAAGCTGGGTACCTGGTGCTCCACAAATGGAAGCCACTAAGTCAAGACAGTTCTTCGAAGGTCGAATGTTGCAGGTAACACCCAAATGATTGATTTCATATCATTTATTTGTCTCTTTTTAAAGTAGATAGTATGTCTGTGTGATTAGCTGGGTGATGACAAGAAGTGAGTCCTATCCTGTTTGGATTAAGGCAAAGGGCCAAGGGTTCAGGGGATGCCTGGATCTCAAATGCCCAGGGAAAATGTGTGGGCAGGTGCGACCAAGGGAGAGATGGCAGATGGACTACGGTAGCCTGTCCTCTTCTTCCAGCCCTGGAAGAGCACGTAATAAAGCCAAGACAGGCAGCCCAAGATGGGAGGATCTGCTGTGCCACTTCTGAAAAATGAAAACCACACACACTAAATGCAGGAAGAAACAGCTCGCACCCAAAGGAAGTTGGGACAAGCTCGCTCTTTATTAAGTACAGCATTGGGAAAGGAGGCTGCTTGGAACACACTCTTGCACTCACACTCTCATCCTAGGCCTCCTCCCTCCCAGGCCATTTCATTCCAGACGCTGGGCTTTGAAGCCACAAGGCAGAAAAGCAGAGACCGCTTGGTATCTGGAGACAGGGAAACTCAAGGAACAGAAAGCATTGTTACTCAAGTCTGGGAAGAGATTTTTAGCCAAGATACGTGATTGTTTTCTGGTCCTCATTGGTCAAGGGTGAGCCACCACACAAAGGAGATAAAATCATTATTTTCAAATTACAAATGCCACTTGAGTTCAATCATATATATCTCATAAACTAAGCTGGGAATTAGGATACATGGTGGTTTGAGGTTTTCTAAAATAAACTTGGAAATGGAGTGTAGGGAAGGGGACCCTCACAGGCTAGGATTGACAGTGATCCGGATAAGGACAGATATGAAGAGCGGCTCTGGGTAAGAAAGCAACTATTCTTAGACTTCCCTAGGTGAACGCAGCCTCAAAGAGGAGGTGACACAAAAGTTGCCAGCCAGAATTCTAGACCAGTAAGAAGAATGCAAGATTGCTCAGTCACAGGTGCTTGTGAAATAAAAGGTGCCTCCTAATATCATAGATGAAGCAACTGCGGTTCAAAAGGGCTAACCACTTCCTTTTTCAGCATTAATATACATGATAGAAAAAGAACAAGTAGGCAAATGAAAAAGATAGACATCTATATAGATATCCTCAGTTTGACAGTGTTTTCCCAAGCTCATTGGAAATGACATGCCCAATATATTGTGAATTCTTTATACATTTAATGAATGAGATCATTAACTGAGATATTTCCCAGAATGCAATAGTTAATAGCATGCAGAGAGTAAAATACAATGGTTTTCTGAAGATTTTTTTTAAAAAAGTATTAGTTCTTAAGCTATTCAATTGGCTATAAAGAACTGTTTGTAGAACTCAAATTTTTATTTAAAAAATCAAAACTATTTAGGATCTGATATATGAAAATAGGCAAAAGTGAGAAGAAAGCACTTGCGTGACAGGTATTTAATATTTTGAAGGGCCACATTATTTCAAAGGACCTCTATTATAGTGGATTTAAAAGTCTTTCAAAGGTTAGAGTAATCACTTTCATTGATCTTGACCTTCCTCCAGAGCTGACAGGTACTGGCAAGAGAATGCCTAGTCTCAAGTGAGGATTATTTTGAAACATGGTTTGGGTTTAGAAAATAAATGGATGTTACAAAATTGCCTTAAGATTCCCCGGAAGTAAGGCACATGTGGCCCAGAGAAGCTGGTTGTAACTTAAGGTCACTGTCTTTTGAAAGCATTTGTCCAGCCAAGGGTGTCAGGTGGTGGTTTCCTTTGGCCGGGCTCCTGATAGAGAGTGTAGAATAATTCCATAAAAGTAAAAAAAAAAAAAAAAAAAAAAGGCATTAACCTAGTACATAATGACCTAAAAATGTGGAGTTCAATATTTAAAGGGTAAGAGATTATTTTATATAAATCTCTCACACACAGTATTTACAAGCTAACTATCTTTACCTGTTGCTAGGATCCCTGTACATTCTAAGAACATTACTCTCAATATATGGAAAAGGAAAGGGAGAGAGAAGAGTCAAGGTTCCCACCCTACCCTCTCCTTATGGGTTAAAGGCTAATTTGGTCCCCCACGTCATCCTCGGAAGGGAAGAGCTCATCTCTGTGTTGGGCTCTGTGCCTCACTGCTTTCCCCTCATCATGCCTTGCAACAAATCTATGGGCAGAGGGAAGACAATCGTGGAGTTTTTCTCAGCAGCGATGGTGTTTAGTGTCTGAAGGTACCGGAGCTGAAGGGCCGCAGGAGATTCACTGATGACTATGGAGGCTTCTTTCAGAGCCCTGGATGCGTTCATTTCTCCCTCGGCTGCAATGACCTGTGGAACAGCAGAAGGAGGGATCAAACTGGAGAAGCAATCGCAACACTTTCCAGGGAGTAGGCCAGAATGGTGTTAAGGATATCCACTTGCAGTTACTAGTTTCCATATTCTTTTTCCTATACTGAGTATGTGCCTGAGGTCAAGACATCCTTTTTACTATCGCCTTTCTCCCGTTTCCAGGGTACCACACAAAGACAGTTCAAAATACTGTGTATGGGTTGAGAAAGTGAATGACTCGTATGATTGCATACAACTATATTTGCAAGTCAGAGGGATTTCCAATTCTTGGATTTCAAAGAAAGGAAAGAAGACCTTATTGAACTGAAAGATGCTAGATCATTAGAAATATTTTTTTGTGTGTGAAAGAGCACTTCATTTTTTAGCACATAAATTCAGAGGCAATGCCAAGAATTGCATGACATGAAACCTTCCACTTTCATCTATTTATTTCTTTAAACGAGTTTTCTTATTCCTTATACCTATAAAAATGGAAAGCAATAAAATTGATGCTGAGTCTTATCTCATTCTAACAATAAGTAATGGCTATCAACATGAATTCATTTCTCATTCATTAAGAGAAGCATTTCTAGTAAAAACTTATGTATTTAGGAGAAATTCTGAAACATTTATAGCCTTATTTGTAATCAGGAGAAATAAAATAATTTTAACTTATAGACTAAATGTGTTGCAGTAGGGTAATAAAATAATTCATGAAAAAATAGATTATATTAGGAAAAGAATTTGTGGTAGCGATGAAATGGAAATATAAGTTCAAGGAGGAAAAGGAACCATGAAAAATTCTTGGCTGTTAAAAAAGAGCTTATTCACATATTTTTAAATAGATGATAAAATCATTATGTCATTGAAATTTCGCTGGATACATTTTTTAAAATGATGTTAGCAGTTTATTTTAAAATATCAGTATTTAAAACTTGCCAGGAATTACACACTTGACAGTATATAAATTTAAAATGAGAAATTTTATATTCTATTTATATTCTATGGTGATGAAACATACCATTTTCCTAAATTCTTTTAGGGTTACATGGGGAAAAAATGTTTAAGATTCTGAAGTGGTGGGGAGAGTAGGGCCTTTGGACTTGGATGAACTTGAACTCAAATCCCAGACCTACCCCTTAGTAGCTGAATGTCCTCAGAAAGGTTATTTAACATTCTGAGCCTCAGTTTCTTATTCTTAAAATAGAATAGCACCTACTTTATAGGAGGAAGACAGAGAAAGTTCATTAAGTGTTGATGTATGAACAGAAGCTATTCTATAGGAATGGCAAGTGACAAGTCAGGACTTGACTTTTGGATCTACCAAATGCTTCAATTCATAAAAGATTCAAAAGCCAAATCAGCCCTGGCTGGTGTGGCTCAGTTGGTTGTCATCCTGTGCACCAAAAGGTTCCTGGTTCGATTCCCAGTCAAGGGTACATGTGCTCAGGTTGCAGGCTTGATCCCTGGTAGGGGGCATATATATATATGCCAAATCAAGGCAATTAGCTTTAATTCATAACCCTAGGAGAGGTGGTATAAATATACCATGATCACCAATATTAGAAGTACAGTTTCACTAGGTTGTTCTCATGGATCTAAAAATATTAATGGTTTGTAATGCTCCTGTGAATATCAGAACTGAAAGCCTTGGTCTTATGAGCAGTGAAATTTCATTCGCTTCTCTAATAAACTTTGGGGGCCTCCTAGGTGTCAAGCCCCATGTAGGGGCTAGGGATAAAGCATGAACTTCCTTGCCTCCCTCAGCTCCTGGACAAGTAGGGAAGACAGCCGTGGAAACAGGTCGCTTCACTGCAGTGCGGCAAATGCTGACAGAGATCTGTATGAGGCACAGTGTTGCACCACCAGGAAAGCACTTTGTGCAGAGGGTGAGGTGGTGAAGTGATAGAAGTTCAACATTACAGAATGAAAGCATTGTTGTTTGGATTAAGATGAGGTTTGCAAAAGCTGGTGTATTCCCAAAAAACTCTGAGTGCTGAATAGTGCATGAGGAAGAGGGGAAAGGTGGGGTGTGAACGGGCAGGGTCTGGAGGCCAGTGGAGGCCCGGGCGTTGGTCTTCATTCTATAGGCAGTGGGAAGCCACTGGAAGGTTTTTGGTAGTTAATAACCTCATCAGATGCAGGTTTGAGAACACACCAACAGATGTCTGAGGATTGATGAGAAGAGATTGAAAGCTGTTAGTGGAAGTGCTTCAGGGTGGTTGGTGCAATTCACGGGTGTTGGGGACAGAGGAGGAGCTGGATGGGGGCGCTATTCAGGAGGTAGACAGTATTCTGGAGGCTGACTGCGTATGGGGAGGAAGAGGGCACAGAGGCTGAGTCCCAGGTTTCTAGGTTTCGGCTGCCTGGATAGTACCATTCAGTGAGAGAGGGGATACAGGATATGGTACTTACTGAGACAAAGGACTGTTTAGGGGATAAAGAGCTTAATCTATCAAGACAAACCATTATGTCCTACCTAAGTCTGTGAGATGGGGCACGTGCCAGATGTGCTCAAAGAGAATCCTGTAACTGCTCCACGGCAAGCACAGTAGAGCGTGCACAAGACACTTGCCACGAGGTCAGCAGGCTCTGATTTTTTCCATGTCATCTCAGATATCCAATTAGGTACTTTTTTTTTTTTTTTTTTGGTCTGGACATAGACCAACTGCAAAGATACCTCATCTCCCACTATCAATCAATACACAATCTCTTGGCAGGGAAGCCAGACCCACCAGGATGGACACACATTTTGTTAATAGAAAATCTGCTCTGAGGGAGCTGCCAGAGATGTGAATCCAATACCCCTGGCTTTGTCTAAATATAGGCCAAGTATACACCGTGGATGGGATCTTAGAAAGCGAAGCAAGAAACACGTGGAGCTTTTGCCAGATGTGCAATAATCCCATGTCAATAAACACTTCATACTTATAGACCATCGTTTTACAATCTGGCATTTTCAAGTATGTGGGATTGGTACTGCTGTCTCCTTCGGCAGCCCAGGTGGGCTGGGCTTGGAGAAGGGCAGAGAAAGGTGATCTGTATTTTTGCACGCCACCCTCTCAATTAACAGATGACCAGGCCAGGAAATAGGAGCTTGAAAGCACGTCAAACGTTTTTCTGAGGGTTCGTGAAAAAGGAAATAAGGAAGAATGCAGCATAAGAGAGATTACATTTCAGGTCATTAAGAGTTGATCTAAAAACTTTAAAGAGATTCAGCCAACATACTGTAAAACTGGTGGGAGAGTCTGTCTTTGGTGACTGGCTCTGTTCTCGTTATTTTTGGGAGCACTTGTATGCTCATTCACTTGGTTGTATAGTATCCCTTCATTCCTATACACCATACTTATCCATGCAACTACCAATTGACATTGGGGTAGTTTCCAATATTCCCAGCAGAACTTCAATGACAAAGTTCTGAAGATTCTTAGAGCCAATTCCAAGCCGTGGAGGATTGTTGCCTAGAGTGCTGTAGAAGGTCAGGTCTAAGCTCAGTGGAAAACAGTGCTGTGGTTAATTACTGGCATGGGAATAGGAGGGTAGAGCAGCAGCTTCTGGGCCAGGTATTTGTCACCTTCAGAAGATCATCTCAAAGGGCCCTTTGGGCTGATGGTCTATGTAGTCTGCGTATGACAGATTTTGTTGTTCAATATGAGTTGAAAATGGGGCTTTTGGTTAATGACATATTCCATGTATAAGTGATGCCTAATTTTTAAAATAAGTAGATTCTAGCATATTTAACATTATCACAAATATAATTTAGTCTTATGTGATGATTTTGAGAAGAAGCATTTGGGGGTTCTGTAGTCATCAGGTTAGCATCACAAGCATCAATGACTACATTAGAAAAACATGAAGTGTCTGGTTAGTAGAAAATTCTGGATGTATTGTGTCAAATGAGCTACTATTCTATTTGGGGCTGGCTAAGAAATTATAGGGACCCATTTGTGGCTTAAAGAGCATTCTAAGAGAAGGGCGGGATTCTGTGGTTAGCCAGTTATCACCAGCTACTGCTATTTTTCCAACAACAGTGACAAATTGGTTTGCTCCTGTGTCTTGGGAGCTCTGTCAAGTCCACAGTAACGCCTCCTACCAAAACTGTACCTATTCCTCCACACATTCACAGGCAAGGGGCTCTGTGACCTGATTAGTACCTGACTTTACCCTTTGACCAAAGTTGGACCAAAGATCATCTCTCTGCCTGGAATCTGGAATCAGGGCGGGTCTATCTCTGTTACTGTTCAACTGGAGCCAGAGAGTCTCCCCATCAAACCATCTGCAGTGAGATGCAGCTCAGGAAATGAAATGACTCACTCCCTTCAGTCTTGACTCCTGTCGGGTCCCTGGCTCCAATGTTGATAAGGCTCGACGCTATTTCCTACCCTTGGGTTTGGTGAGATATCCCTGGGTCCTTAATGCATTAGCCTCTCAATGGATCCTCTTCTTTAGCTTAAGTTAGCAAATATTGCCTTCAGCACCTCTCAGAGGGTCATGCATAAATGCAGGGATCAGACATAGGCAGGGATGATGATGAAAAGAGAGAGGGGAAAGAGCAGACACCAAAGAAAGAAGTGAAAAATAAACAAGGAGAGAGGAAGTGGAAAGGGGAAGAGGAAAGAAGATACAGAGAAAAGAGAGAATGAAAGATGAAAGAAATGAACGGTAAGCAAACCGATGAGGTTGCCCATTTGCTCTGAAGTCAGAACTGTAATCTGTCCTTTATAAGCATTTGGGAGACTAAAGTACAGGACACAGTCAATAAAATAATTAGGCAACTTTGTGTGTACTGATGCCCACGTGATGTTAAACAAAAAGAGCAAGGTGCAGAACAATATGCATAGTGTGACCTACTTCTGTAAAACAAACAAGCCGATAGTCTAACAACCTAGTCAAATAAAACCCAAATAAACCCCAAATAATACCCTGGAAGTGAATACACTAAACTGTTAAGTGTGGTCACTTCTGCAGAGATACAATTTAAAGTGACAGGGAGGGCTTTCATCTTTATGAAATATTCAGGATTATTTCTAATTTTTAAACAAACCTGTTTTACTTTCTGTAATTAAAAAAATTCAATAGGAAAAACGAACTAAAAAAAAAAAAAATGACCTTGGCTCGGGCCTCCCGGGATGCTTCTGCTTCTGCAGCCATAGCCCTCTGGAGCTGCATAGGTAGTTTCACGTCCTTAATTTCCACACGCTCCACCTTGATTCCCCAGTCATCAGTGGCTTCGTCCAGGGTACTCTGATGGGAAGAGAAGACAAGCTATAAGAGTCAGCCCCAGTCCAGAGACCGAAGGTTGCTGTATGCATTGGGACTGGGAACAGATCAGGCGCTAGCTCACTGAGGAACTGACCATGATTCTGTTACTAATAAGCTAATGCAGGCAAACTTAACTACAAAGATCAGATAGTAATTACTGATTCTCAGCCTGCCACAACTATTTAACCCTGCCATTGTAGGTCAAAAGCAGCCATGGGTAATACAATGGGTGTGGCTGTATTCCAATAAAACTTTACTTCTTAAAACTAGTATCACTTCTAGTGTAAGTATTACTAAATAAAGTAGCACAGTATTACTCCCAAGCTAATGTGACTCTGTGCAAGCCATGTTACTTTGTGCTTCGACTTTCTCCCTTTACAATGGTAGGAATGAAATGATACTATTTCCTGTAGTTATTGTGGGTATCAAATCAGATCATAGATTTTACACACAATGAAGTCTAAACAAATAATAAGAGTTCAGATTTACAGTGCTTTTGAACAGGGCAGGTTTAATTCATCATCTATTACTCATGCAACATTGGAAAGCATAAGACTTGCCAGGGAAGTCATGGGACTCACACAGAGAATACAGCTTTAACTGTACTCGTGCTATGCAAAATGGCCTCTGAACTATTATGGTAAAGAATACTAATTCTGGGGGGAAAATACACACTGGAGGGAAAAAAATAATGCATGCATCTGAGTGTTATCACCCATGCACTATTTGTGTGAAAAACATCCCCTTCCACCAAGTTTGGGAAAACCATTCTACGAGGAAAAAAGGCTAGTGGTTCCCCAACTTGAATTGCTGAGTTCTCAACCATTGAGCCTTTGCTTCAATGTTCAGTTTCTCGTGAGGTACAGCATTGGCACGCTCCTCACCTGCATGTTGTGTGCAATTTCTTCTCTGTCAGAGAGGATCTGAGCAAGGTTCTTGGTGCCCAGGACGTTCCTCAGAGTGGTCTGTGCCAACAGACGGGTTGCCGAGTCAGCGTTGGTGATATTTGCCACAGCCAGGATTGCATTCTGAACACGGTAATAGACCACACCATCCACACTAACTGTCACGGAATCCTTAGTGAGGATCTACAATGTAAAGGAAGCAAGGTTACATCTGTCAGCCAGCTCTTCCTTTAATGTAACTGCAAGGAATGCTATGCTGTACAACCTCTTATAACGCTAGCTGATTTCTTTAGAAAGTACTATCGACTGAGTGTTTGTGTTCCCTCACAAACACTAAATCCCCAAAGTGTTGGTATTTGGTTATGGAGGTGATTAGGTCATGAGGGTAGAACCCTAATGAGGGGGATTATTACCCTTATAAAAGAAACCCTGGAGAGCTCCCTACCCCTTTTGCCACATGAGGACACAGGAAAAGACAGTCATCTATAATCCAGGAAGCAGGCCCTCATCAGACACCGAATATGCTGATGCCTTGACCTTGGACTTCCCAGCCTCCAGAACCGTGAGGAATAAGTTTATAAGCCACCCAGTCTATGTTATCTTGTTATAGCAGATCAGATGGCCTAAAATAGTGAAGCATCAGAGATTCTTTAAATTTTTATAAAACACATTCAGTTATTCAGTAATTCCATTACTTGACTCAATCATTCAACAAATGAGACACCACTTAGTAGCAGGCAATGTTCTATGAACCAAGGTAGGAAAAACCTTGGTTCCTACTTTCAAAGAGGCGGAGGAGCCAAGGGAGACTTTAAGGAACAAAAATGGGCAGTTGCAGATGGCAAGAGTGGTACTTGAATTGAGTCTTGAAGGAAGGAATAAAAGTTTTCAGAGGGTGAAGGGTAGAGTGAAAGAGTATTCAAGGCAGAGAAAAAAATGTATATGGGGGAGCCTAGGTTTGTAAGTATTACTAGAACTATAAGTAGCACAGTATTACTAGAACAAAAAGTGAACGGGGAATGTTTTTACAGGGCGAGCCAGGGTAAAAAATATCTCTACGGCATGCTACATAAAAATGCTTCATTGGACATAATGTACCAATGTTCCCCTACAGGGCAAAGTCCTTAGTTTGGCACACGAGTCTTTTGATGCCTGGCCCTTTGGCATTTGGCTCTCTGGCCTCATTCTATCCCACTCCCTCCTGCCCACACTCTACTAGACAAGGTGCAGCATGTTCCATGTCCTCTCTGCCTGGATGTCCTGTCCTCTCTCCCTCATAACATCACACTGGCACCTTCTTACTCATCATTCAAGACACGGCTCCAGTGTCCTTTTCTCTGTGAAACTTCCCTGACCCACTTGGCAGAATATGCCCTTCCTTTTGCATCTCACTGCAGTGATACTATTTCTCTATTAGACTATGAATTTCTTGAGGGCAGTTTGTCTCCGTATCTCTGTCACCAGCAGAATGCTTGATACATAGCAAGTCATCAATAAACAAGAGATGAATTAAATTGAAAGGTGGTCCTAGGACTACAGTGATTGATGAAGAGCACAGGAGTGAGAGTTAGGAGATCTGGAGTTTCAACTCTGCCTGTACCTCTTGGGGATCTCTAGCTTTTAAACTGTTTAATTATAGCCCCCAGCTGGCTTGGCTCAGTGGCTGAGCGTCGACCTATGAACCAGGAGGTCACGGTTCAATTCCCAGTCAGGGCACGTGCAGGCTTGATCTCCAGGGGGACAGGAGGCAGCTGATCAATGATTCTCTCTCATCATTGATGTTTCTATCTTTCTTTCCCTCTCCCTTCCTCTCTGAAATCAGTAAAAATACATTTTTTTAAAAAAACTGTTTGACTTACAGATTCCTCATTTGTGAGATGGGGGTAATAATACTGCCCAATTCTACATAAATTTCTTTGAAGATCAAACAAGAACATGTTTGTGAAGGAAGCCCTCTTGAAAGTGTTAAGAGCTATGGAAGTAGAAAATAGTAATGACAATTATATTACATAGCTGTTTAGTCCTGCCAGATCAAAGTAGTAATCCTTTTTTTAGGGATCTAAATATACTTCTAACTTGAAAGAGAAGTGGGAGATTTATAATACATTTATAAATAAATGTATTTACAAATGGTATGTACATTACCATCTTCTGTGAAAGTTAATTCCTTCCCATGATGTGATGGGAAAATGTGTATCATTTCTAAACAAATTCTTGACAGCGACTTTGCCACAACCGGAGCTTTCGAACGCTGCAGCCTCTCTGCCTACTGTTTACCATCGCAGCGTGTTTACCTCCCTCACAGTAAGTTCACAGGGGATCAGAAAAAGGCCTGCCTGCCAAGTTCCCATCCTCTCTGCGTTGAGCAGCTGGCAGGAAAGCAGAGCGGGAGCCTGCCAGATGCCTACAATGTTTATAGAGGAAACAGCTACCCTGAAAGGGGGGTCCTTCTGAGAGTCAGTCTTTCCTGAAAGATGGGAAAACAGGCAGAGAACACCGCAATGCTCTCAATCTTGTTCTTGGGGGCAAAAATGATTTCTGATGTCACAACTATGTGTGGATTATAAGGTCTGACCTCACTGACTACTTGGCTCTGTAGCAGCAAGGAAGTTCCGAAGCTGGTTTCTGGATTTTGTGACAAGAGAAGGCAACATGGCCAGGCTCCACCACCCTGCTGGATACCTTGCTTTTGGCCAGGAAATACTGACAGTATTTTTCTGTGCCTCACTTCATCGTGACGTTAGGCTTTCTGTCTGCAATAGTTATTATCCTCCTTAGACATAAGTATCAGCACAGCCACCTCTCCCTTAAAGGGCCACCAGGGGGCTAATGCAGAATGCATTTAGCATTGAGTTATGCACAAAGCACCAGACCGGGAATACAAAGAGCTGGATTTCCGTCCTGCTGCCACTGTAGTCTGGAGGAATTCCTTTGTCTCACAGCAACTATATACTTTCTAGGGATTCTGCTGTTTCAGCTGGAATAATATTTGTGAAATAGTTTGAAAAAGCATGAAATAATCACTAATCTAAAACGTTATATGCTTTATTGAAAATGCCAAATAAGCAGTTTCTAATTCTTTGGCTTTTAACCAATTTATCTAGAATAAAATCAAGAACTTTTAAACCGTTTATTATACTTTAAACCGAATATTATACTAAGCAGGATTTTCTGCCAGAAAACACAGAGAGGAGAAATGTGGTAGTAAAAATGACAATGATGGTGTTAACATTATACTTACATTCACATTACACTGCGTTTTAAAAATAATAAGCACTTATATAGCACTGAACTATCAGCCACTATTCGAAGCGCTTTACACATAACTCATTTAGCTGTCACAAAAACCCTATAAAATAGGTCGTGTTATTATAATCTCTATTTTATAGATTAGGAACCTGAGGCACAGAGGAATTAAAAACCTCCTCAAGGTCACACAGCTAGAAAAGGTCGAAGGCAGATAGGCTCTAAAACTATGCTCTAACCACTATACCTGCTGCCTCTCATTATCAAGCGCTTCCACACATGGTATTTCAGTTACTCCTCGCAAAAGCCCCCCTTACCTCTTGAGGAGGAATATCAAATGAAATAATTCTCATGTCCACTTTGACAAAGGTGTCAGTGCATGGCAGGACAAAAAACAAACCTGCAACGAAGATCCGTAGAAGATTACAGAGAGATACCAGCATCTAAACGGTTTACTTCACCCTTCAATTCTAATAGCAGCAACCTAATGGACTGTAAGTCACCAGTTCATCTCAGTGAATGAGCCAGGAGCTAGGAATGTTATTCTTTATTCCTCTTGCTCAATTCCCAACCCTAACTGTCCCCACCAAGGCAATGGGTTTCATTTCCTTACTCCACTGTGACTGTCACTGCTTTCACTAGACCAGTGCAATCGATTCCAAGTCATCTTTCTATTTCTTCCAGTGCCTCCCCTCCCGTCCATTTTCTAAGCTGCAAGCAGAGCAATCTTTCCTGAAATACAAACTCCTGAGTGAGTCACACAAGGTTCTGCATGACCTGTTCCCCTTACCTCTCATTCGTTCCCCCTCCTCATGCTCTCCTCTCTGGCTGGGCTGAGCGGCCTGCAGTTCCTGGAACCTGAAATACTCTCCTCTACACGGCTTTGAACATGTTGCTATTTCTGGGAGGAACACCTCCCCTAATGCCTTTTCATGCCTCAAGACTCAGCCAAGTTGTCCCCTACAGGAAGCCTTGTCTCATCCTATTAGTTCTGGCCTTTCACTCCTCTCTGGGTTTCCACAACTACCTGGATCATAATACTTATCACAGGGGACTGTAACTAGCTGTCCCCTTGGTGTCCCACCACTAGACAGTAAGATCCTTGAGGGCAGGAACTGTGTTATAGTCTCCCGTGGATTCCCAGAGCTTGGAACATGGTAGGAACTTAGTCAAAGTTTGCCAAAGACAATGACGCAAAGCCTTTATTTTAGTAGAGATTCTCATGCTCCAACACTTATCTCAAATGGGAAGGGGAAGGGAGAGGAAGGAAAGGGTGGTTACAGCAAGACTATCTAGCACCCCTGCTATTTGTTATACAGCTTTTGTTATATGAGGAACTCCTTTCTAAGTCAACAGGGAAGAGAAACTATGAGGGAAATCCCATTAATAAGAGGAAGAATGTCAATCTTCACATCTAGAATCCGAGTACTGACCAGGTCCTTTGGCTCCTCCTTGTAAAATGCGACCCAATCTAAAGATGATGGCTCTTTCATATTCTTTTACGATCTAGATTAAAAACACAAAATAAATAATAATTTAATATGAAGAGTACAAATATTTATATGCATAGCTTTTAAAATATGTATTTCAGCTTTAAACAGGTTACATGCCTCTATTTTGTTTTCTTTTCTATAATCCAGATTATATCTACAAATATGTCCAATGTTTAGTACCTCCACTAAGTATGACATTTATTTGCTTTATTTTTTACTAATTATAAAAGCAAAATATATTCATTGTATAAAATCTGGAAAGTATAGAATAGTATAGAGAAGCAAATCTATCTATAACCTCACTCCTCAGCTGTTAACATTATTGCATATTACCTCCTACATTGTTAATATAGAAAAAAAAAGCTGAACTTCTCATAGTTTGTCTCCTGATTTCTTAAATTATAATAATAAACTTACCAGAAAATTCTTGGAGCACATTTTTATCATTTTAGGAATATATAAATTATAGTCACTTATCAAAGTATTAATAACTTTATAGAAAAAATAAGCAGCATTTGGGAAGCACTTATCATGTGCCAACCACATTTAATTACATTAATTCATTTGATCTTCACAATGGCTCTATGGAATGGGTGTTATTATTTCCCCCCATTTTACAGGTGAGGAAACATGATGAAGGTCACACCAAAAACAATGGAGCCAGCAGTCAAACCTCAGCATCTTGACTGGAGAAATTCTCATAGGACCACCCCATATCCCTGACTCCAACTTCCAATGGTGATCTTAAACCCTCGGGAGAGACCGATTAAACTATGGCTGAAAAGAACCGTTAAGATTCTATTATAATAGGTGACCAGAGTGAATTTTCCAAAAGAGAGATGAAGGAAAAAGAATTACAAGCCAGTATGGTCTCTATTTCTCTTACACACATGTACACACAAAGTGGGTTTATGTAGTTAGGAATTGACACCTTTCCAGATGTAGATGAAATATTCTTTACCTTTATGCACATCCATATTGATAATGGGAAAGTTATAATTGTTAAAAAGAATGAGACATACACCAAAATCCATCCACAAATTCCAAGGCCTGTATCGGGGCTATCTGTGAAAATAAAAAATACACAGCTCTTATCATTGTTACCAGCACAATCGCCACCATCTTCATTCTTATTCACTGAGCACCTATGCTTGGCATTATACTAGATGTTTTACATAAATTTTCCCATCTAATCCTCATAACAACCTGAAGTGTTGGTGCTACTTTCCCTAACATATTTAACATGGTAACACAAGTATTTTTCACATTATTCTTTTCTTTATTGAGCACCTAATATTGATTATGCCCTGTACTTTGCACTGCAGTCATAAAAGTGAATAAGACCAATCCTAGCTATCAAGGTGAAAGTTTAGTGGGAAAGATAATCCTATCTAATAAAAGGGTAATATGCAAATCAACCATCATGCCATCACAAAGATAGCGGCGCCCATAGCCATAAGATGGCGGTGCCCAGTCCTTTCAGCCCTGCTGGAGTCCCCCAGACCTGGGGGGGCAGCTGCTGAGAGAGGGCAGTGTGAGTGGCCTGGCGGAATGCTTGCTTCCTCACCGTGCCCAGCTTGGGCTGGCCCCCCAGAACTGGAGCAGACCTGGACAGGGACAGGGGGGCCGGCCTGCAACCTCCGCAGCTGAGCGCAGGCCCGGAGAGGAGACGGCAGGCCTGCCTCCTGTGGAAGCAGTGTGGCTCCCGTGGAAGCAGTGCGGTTCCCATGGATACGGTGTGGCTCCCAGCAACATGCTGTGGTTTTCGCTGGCTCCCGTGGAAGCGGCGTGTGGCCTACTGAGCGCGATATCTCATGATGGGTTACTAGTTAGATTATAATACTAGATGGTAAGTGCAAATATAGAGTATCTGCTCAAAATATTTTGGAAACACAGATTGGGGTAACACACAGATGGGATGGAGGTGAGAGTGGAGCAGGGTTGGGTGGGTAAGTGATGATGATGGTTGTCACAGGCCTTCTTGTGGAATGTAATGATTCAGGGAAATACCAATGAAAAGAAAGTAGAAAGAAGGAAAAGGACATTTAAGCTGAGGCTATAGCATAATTAAAGGTGAAAACTATGTATGAGGATAAACTCATTTAGATCCTTTTTTTTAAAAAAATGACACCTGTAAAATATTTCGCTAGGTATATGAACCATAATTTATTAAACATTTCCTGATTAGACAGTTGTTTCTGATTTCTTAGGATTATAAAAATGCTGTAAGGAATATCTTTGTACATAGTTTTCCTCTCACATTTCTAATTGCTTTTCTTTTCTGTAACATGAAATAGCTTTTTATCTGATTATAAAGATAATTTATGCCCCACTGCAAAAAACTCAGAAAAGTATAAAAAAAGAGAAACATTACATAATCCAAAGATACCATCCTTCTAAATGTTTTCCTTGTACATGTTTTTATAATAAAATTTGTAACCTATTTTTCTTCCCTCTAGATGTAACCCTAACCTTCAGCCTTTATTGCTGTGCATTCATGCTTTTTCTGTTTTAGTTTTTTTTTTTTTAAATCAGTTATGCTTGCATCAAGTTAAAACAGTCAAATAGTTCTACAAGACTAACACAAAAAGAGAGCAGTTCCCTGCCCACCTCTTCCAATTTCTCTTTCCTCAACGGCAACTGCTGTGGGCTATTTTTTTTTGTGGAGGTATTTACCTCCATATTTTTAAATAGTTTGCTTATTTTGGTACTTCCTGCTTTTTCAGTTTTGAGCATTATCTGCTGACTTTCCACTATGGAAGAGAATTTAGTTCTTTTTCCTCCCCTTCCCCATATAAATATACCCATCCTTTCAATAACATCCTAATTTTGGTTAGAACAATATAAAATTTTTATATTATGAATATCAAAATGCAATTCAAAGTATGCTATGTTGTAAAGAATAGTTTTCCTTTCCTATACAACTACCCCCACCCCCCCACCCCCGACCCCCACCCCCACAGTCATTGTCTTGTTTTTCCCCTTTGCTTAGTTCCCTCTCCCCCACCCCCTTTGCATAGTTTTCAGGTGCTTATTAATTTAACCTCAAACTTTTCATCAGATGTGTAAATCTTTCAGAAGGGTCAGGTACTCTATCAATTTCATCTTTCGAGAAAGAGTCTCTCTTGGATCCAAGTCTGTACTCATTATCTCAGTTGGGGTGCCCAGCTGTCACTGTGATTGCCTTTCACTATCATCCTGGGAAATTCCCTTTACTTCCTGTATCTAGCGTCTTCCTTGTTTTTAGTTTGTTTTTCTTTTTTGTGAAGAACAGAGGGAATGAGTAGGCCAAGGGATACTATCAATTTTCTTATCAACTACAGAAGGCTTCTGCTCTATTTCCAAGAATTGTTTTAATCATTGGAGAGAGACTGGCAAGAGGGGAACAGGTATGCCAGTCACTGCTCAGGGCAAAGATGGCAGAGACAGAACTGAATAAATAGGAGGCCAAAAAATAAGCAAAATTAAGGCAGGGCACATGGGAAAAAAAGAGACACAAGTCAAGTGCTCCAACGCACAGAGTACTTTGGTCATCTATGACTTCGCAGTCTTCCGATCCTGTGTCCTAGTGTGAGGTAAACATCCTTATGCATGCTTAAATAAAAGTGATCTAAGTTAATCCTGGAGGTTTCTAAGTTGTAATTTTGGGGGTTATACACATATTTACTGAGAGAATATATCCAGCAAGGCCACATACTAGTAATAACACCTGCTAGAGGCGTGTTGAGCAGCCTCTATCAGGTGTTACTATGAAATCGCCCTAGCCATTTTTAAATGGTTCATTATACACTAGGTGCACTGTGTCAAATTACTTTAGATGTATATCTCATTTACTGCTTACAAAGCCCCGCAAAGTATTTTTAATTCCATTTACAAATGAGGCGACTGCAGCAACATGACTTTCCCAAGGTCACACAAGGGAGGACCTGGGACTCAAATACAGGTCATCTTACTCCAAAGCCCATGTTCTAAATCAACTCACCCTGACCCTTTCCCTCTGAATAAAATAAAATAAATCTTCATTTAATTTTTGTGTTTGGAGCACTCTCTTAAGACAGTATTCAAACTAGGAAAGCAAGATAGGAGTTCTGAGAGTGAAATCTGATATTCCTACAGAGGAAGCTCTCTTAATTCCAGCCATGTCTATTTATAGAAAACTAATCTCAAGGCTCTTAGCCAGACTCAAGTCTAGGTTTCCAAAGTGAAATGGATTCCAAACAAGGAACAGATTGGCCACAAAGACTTATGTGACAGCTCTTGGTGCTTTTTAAAATACCCGTTACTTCTTAGTTGTGTGATCTTTACCTCTTTGAACTTTAGTTCCTTCACCTGTAATCCTATTTAATAAAGAGGGAATATGCTAATTGACCCCCACGCTGTTGCAAAGATGGAGCGCCCACAGCCAATAAGGAGGGAATATGCTAATTGACTGCCCTACCCTCAGAGATGGTAGTGCCCACAGCCAATAAGGAGGGAATATGCTAATTGACTGCTCTACCCTCAAGGATGACAGCGTCCAGTCCCCTCAGCCCTGCCAGGCTGGCAGGCGTGTGGCAAGGCCTCTGGAGTGCCCCAGTCCCCTCAGCCCCCCAGCTGCCCAGGGCTGGCCCGAGGCGTAGGCAAGCCTCAGATGGTGGCTGCTCAGCCGAAGCCTGAGGCACAGGCAAACCTCAGATGTCAGCTGCCCAGCCACCCAGGGCCGCCCGAGGCTCAGGTAACCAGGGCCAGCTGAGGCTTGTGCTGCCAGCAGTGACAGCAGCAGAGGTGTGATAGGGCATAACCTTCCCCTGATTGCCAGGTCGCCTCCACCCCTGAGGGCTCCTGGACTGTGAGAGGGGGCAGGCTGGGCTGAGGGACGCCCCCCCCCCCCACCCCGCCTCCAGTGCATGAATTTTCATGTACCAGGCCTCTAGTATAAGGATAATTACTAATAGACTGGCTTTGTAGGGTTGAGGTAGTGCTCAATAAATATGGATGGCAGTTTTCAGTAATCCTCCTGATTTAATCAAGTGTTCAAATTTTCCCAATAAAAATGGGAAAATAGGTAACATTTACCTATTTTGATAAAAGCCTCTAAAACTCGTACTTAATTTTCCCCTTACTTCATGCCTCCCTCCTGTCAGACTAGGCGTGGACATTCTAAGACCCTCAAAAATCTCATTTATTCATTGAATTCCTAAATTTTTAAATAATTATCTACAGGAGGACAAGCCAGAGTGTCTAGTCCAGTTTGTGTGTGTGTTTGTGTGTGTGTATACTCAGTTTGCATTGTCACATTATAAATATTCAGAATTACAAATCAAGAGGAACAAGAAATTAAGTGGATATTCTGAAAACCGGGCCTGGACTTTCACATTTCAAATGCTCAGCTAGAAATAATCAAAGTGTATATAATGGCGAAATGTCATCATATTATTCTAGTGCCTTTAAAATAAAACTACCCTATTTTCAACCCTCAGAATTCTTCACTTGGTCATAGCTCAAAAACTCCGCAAATCACATTCCTCAGAGAGGTAAGGTTTAAACTCCACCAGGCCATAAATGAACCTTAGTCACCTACAACTTATGGGCTAAACAGCAACATGTTCACATCTAAATATATATTTATATCCCATTGTTTCATGGAATATTTATATGATGAACATTTCGGTTGTGTCCAGTTTTCTCAATTACAAATTCTGCTGTATTTAATGTACTTTGAGCAAAATTTTCATAATCCTTATTATGTACAGTAATTTTGCTGAAGAGATGAAATTGCATAATTCTTAAATTTCTCTTATTCTGGAGGTATCTTTTATTACTACTAATAAAAACCATTTATTGAATGCCTATCACGTCAGCCACAAGCTCTTGTTTCTTATATACATTATTTCTAATGTTTACAAAAATCTGTAAATAGGTATAAAGTATTCCTCCCAGAAATGCCAAAGTAATAAAGCAAAAGACTTTCTTGGAAGAGATTAAAGAAAACAAACAAAAAACATGAAATGAGTGAAAAAAGTTGTACAGTGATTTTTGTTTGGTCAGCTTCCAGAAAAGTAGTAAAATATTCTTTTCAAGATGTTAACAGGCATAATTTCAGAGCACTGTATAGTATTAATGACCCTATGTCAGCTGATTTATGTTAAGGTCTACTGAACTTGGCACTGTGTACTGGCAATCACATGGAAAAATACTTTCCATTTAGTAACACCACTTTATTCTAAAATTTAAAAGATACTGGATTTCCTCTTCAGGGGAAGGCCAGAAACATGTCTTACACAATA
Source organism: Corynorhinus townsendii (assembly GCA_026230045.1). NCBI lineage: Eukaryota > Metazoa > Chordata > Mammalia > Chiroptera > Vespertilionidae > Corynorhinus > Corynorhinus townsendii. The sequence goes on along the minus strand of JAPDVU010000005.1, from coordinate 162,367,819 downwards.
TCTGAAAGTCTGACTCAGATTCATATGCATGATTACACACACAGCAAGGAACGGATAAGCCAAAGGAATACCTAAGTAGAAACCTGTAAAGGACAAACTTTTCCTTCCCCTTTCCTGCAACAAAGGTGAAACACTTGATGTTGTAAATTGCTAAGAATAGTTTGGGTGGGGAAAGAGAAGATGGCTAGGAGTTTAGTCTCAAAAATACACGCTATCTGGTTCATTTTGACCTAACAGCACCAGTAGGTCAAAATGAAATACTTTTTGAATTTTTCTTAAAAGCATATACATTAGGATATATGTTCTTTCTGACTGCTACTATTCCTCATCAGAAATTGTATGTCAGGATTTGGCAAACTTCTCCTGTAAGGGGTAGGAAAATAAACGTTTTAGGCGTGGTAGGCTATAAGTCTGTTACAATTACTGAATACTCTGCCCAGTAGTACAAAAGTAGTCAAAGACAACAGTACACAATTCTCTCTCATCATTGTTGTTTCTATCTCTTTCTCCCTCTACCTTCCTCTCTCTGAAATCAATGAAAAAAAATTTTTTTTTAAAGAATACCTCTTCAGGTTAAACTGTCATATTTCAGATGACATAATACTATATATAAAGAACCCTAAAGATTGTAACAAAAAACTAAAACTGATAAATGAATTCAGTAAAGTAGCAGGATACAAAATAAATATTCAGAAATCAGGTGCATTTTTACACACCAATAATGAACTATCAGAAAAAGAAACTAAGAAAACAATGCCATATACAATTTTACACACACAAAAACACACCTAGGAATAAATTTAACAAAGCAGATAAAAGACCTAAATTCGGAAAAATATAAGACATTGAAGAAAGAAATCAGAGAAGATGCTAATAAATAGAAGCATATGCTGTGCTCATGGATAGAAATAATGAATACCATTATAATGTCCATAGTACCAAAGCAATCTATAGATTTAATGCAATTCCTATCAAAATATCAATGGCATTTTTCATAGAACTGGAACAAACAAAACAAAAACTTGTGTGGAAACCCAAAAGACCCCGAATAGTGACAGCAATCTTGAAAAAGAAGAACAAAGTTGGAGGTATCAAGTCACGTAATGTCAAACTATACTACAAGTCCAAAGTAATTAAATCAGTATGGTACTGGCATAAAAACAGACACATAGACCAACAGAATCAAATAGAGAGCCCAGAAATAAACCTACATCTACATGGTCAATTGATCTATGACAAAGGAGACAAGAACATACAATGGGGTAAAGATGATTTATTCAATAAATGGTTTTAGGAAAATTGGACAGATACCTGCAAAAAATGAATGTAGGTCACCTTCTTACAAGAATAAACTAAAAATGGATTAAAGACTTAAATGTAAGACATCACACCATAAAACTCCTAGAAAAGAAAACATAGGCAGTAAAATCTCAGACATCTGGGAAACCATCAACAAAATGAAAAGACAACCTACTGAATGGGAGAAGATATTCATCAATGATACATCTGATAAGGGGTTAATATCCAAAATGTATAAAGAACTCAGACAACTCAACACCAAAATAACAAACAACCCAATTGAAAAGTGGGTAGAGGACCTGAATAGACAGTTCTCCAAACAGGATATACAGATGGCCAATAGACATATGAAGATACTCAACATCACTAATCATCAGAGAAATGCAAATTAAAACCACAATGAGACACCATCTCACACAAATAGCAAGTGCTGGTGAGAGTGTGGAGAAAAGGAATCCCTCGTGCACTGTTGGTTGGAATGCAGATTGTTGCAGCCATTATGAAAAACAGTGTGAAGTTTCCTCAAAAAATAAAAAAATGAAAATGCCTTATGACCCAGCAATTCCACTTCTGAGTATATATCTAAAGAAACCCAAAACACTAATTTGAAAGAAGATATGCACCCCATGTTCATTGCAGCATTATTTACAACTAGAGGCCTGGTGCATGAAAATTTGTGCACTCGGCCTGCGCCCTCTCACAGTCTGAGACCCCTTGCGGGATGTCCACCTGCTAGCTTACCCCCGCTCCCCAGGGGATTGGGCCTAAGCTGGCAGTCAGACATCCCTCTGGCAGTCCAGGAGCCCTTAGCAGATGTCGGATAGGGAACAGGCCTAAACCATTAGTCGTACATCCTTAATGCTGCCTCGGAGGGAGGAAAGGCTCCCACCACCGCTGCTGCGCTGGCCAGCCATGAGCTGGCTTCTGGCTAAGCTGTGCTCCCCCAGTGGAAGTGCACTGACCACCAGGGGGATGCTCCTGCATTGAGCTTCTGCCCCCAGGTGTTCAGTGTGTGTCATAGTGACCAGTCATTCCTGATCCTTCCATCGTTAGGGTCAATTTGCCTATTACCCTTTTATTATATAGGATAGCTAAGGTATGGAAGCAACCCAAGTGCCAATCAATGGATGAGTGGATAAAAAGCTGTTGTACATATATATAATGGAATATTACTCCACCATAAAAAAGAATGAAACCTTACCATGTGTAAAAGCATGGGTGGTCCAAGAGAGTATTATGCTAAGTGAAATAAGCCAGACTAAGAAAGACAAACAACATATGATTTCACTTATAGGTGGAATATACAGAACAAAATAAAAGGACAAACAAAATAGAAACAGACTTACAGATACAGAGAGCAGACGGACAGATGCCAGATGGGAGGGGGTTAGGGGGTAGAGAGAAAAAAGGTGAGGGGATTAAGTAGCACTAATTGGTTGTTACAAAATAGGCATGGGGATGTAAAGTAAAGCATAGAGAATATAGTAATAATGTTGTGGTGACTGTCTATGGTACCAGGTGGGCACATGAATTATTGGAGGGAACACTTTGTGAAGTATATGAATGTCCATCTGCTGTGCTGTAGATCTGAAACTAACATAAAATAGTGTTGAATGCAAACTGTACTTGAAACATATTTTTAAAGGTTAAAAAAAAAAAGAGGACCTCTTCAGGGGTTAGTGTGAAGAATAAATAAGCTAATATGGAAGATATCTAGTGCCTAACAGGTACTAAAAAAAATAATTGTCAAATAAATGGTTGTTGAATGAGTAGAGTGATTCTGCCATTTCTTTGGGAGGAAGAAAGACTGCCTATTACATAAGTGAAACTGAAACTACATGTCAGCAGACAGGATCCAAGAAATCAGTTCAGAATCATCTTCTATCCCAAAGCATTGTCGTATTGCTTTCCTCAAATGTAGCTATCTTTTTAAAATAAGACCTTTTTGCCTGGCTGGTGTGACTCAGCGGTGGAGCACTGACCTATGATCTAGGAGATAAGGTTTGGATTCCTGGTCAGGGCACATGTCCAGGTTGTGAACTCGATCCCCAGTTGTGAGGTGTGCAGGAAGCAGCCAATAAATGACTCTCTCTTATCACTGATGTTTCTATCTCCCTCTCCCTCTCCCTTTCTTTCTGAAATCAATACAAATGTAAAAAACAAACAAATAAAAAAATAAAATAAGAGCTTTCCCACCCATGAAGTTAGAGAATTCAGAAAGGTAGAAGAATAAGCTGAGTATGACCCATGTCTGAAAAAATAGAAACAGTTACATTCAGAAAAATGTGAGAGAAAAACAACTTCATAATGGTATTAAGTTAATTAAATTTAGCCTGAAATATAGTAGGCCTAAAATAAATTAAAACAAAACAAAACCCCCCTACTTTTTTTCTTTTTCAGCTCTTTCACTTGGATATCTTAAAAGTATCGCTAACTAAATTTTTCTTATGAAAGTATTTGGAGGTTACCATCATTTAAATTTTTTTTTTTTAATGGGAAACAGAAGCATTAAGAAACTAGATCAAGAGGCTCCTGATTCTGTAGCTGAGGCCCAACAGCTTAGTAGTAGCCAAGAGCTTGCTTGGAGATTTGGTGTCAGATTCCAATTCTAGCACTAAATTTTCTCATTAGTAAAATGAGGGAAGAGAACAGTACTTATACAGTTGTTAATGAAGATTAAAAGAGAAACTATGTAAAGTGCTTAACACTTAGGAAGCATTCACTAAATAGTAGCCATTATTATTATCACAATTTTAAGACCATTATTGATATAGTTCATAGGAATAAACTTTTTACTAAATGAATTACTACCTTCTGGGACCTGCACACCATAGAGAAAATATCAAGACTAACTATTTCCTTGAGGACTCAGACCACATTGGGGTAGGCAAGTCAGAATTCTAAACTTGTACTGTCTTCATATAACTTTTAAAATTTTCCTGTATAATTACTAGGCTTTCTGAAAAGTCGTTAACTTTTTTCTCTTCCCCATTAAATATCGTAACAATTTACATTTTAAAGTTGCAAGAGGACATTCACATAAATTTTTCTCATTTGATATTCAAAACATGGGGAGATAGATATTGCAGTAAGTTTATGCCCAATTACATATGAGGAATTGACCATGGGAGTTGCCCAAGGTAACCCAGGTAGTAAGAGATGGTATTGAGATCCTTAGGGGGTTCATAAAGAGAGGCCACAAACCTCTCTGGAGTACTGGTTGCCTCCCAGGGGCTCTTGGTGACCCAAAGGAATCATTTCTATGGACGGAATTTCAGACCCAATGACACAGTGAAAGAAATTTAGGGGACTGGGTGGGCTTTGCCAGCACCCCACAAAGAACACTATAGTGAACTCATCTATACTGATTTTTCGTAAAGCCAGCCTTGTCCGCCCATCCCATATGAGCTGCATTTCCCTTGCTCAGGGATCCTTGTCTTCAGTTCCAGGAGTATCAGAAGAATTATAGAAATCTTTATCCCCCACTTTTCTCTAGTGAGCATTTTGTAGCGTTATCTTCCCAAATTAGGAGTGGGAGACAGAAAGTTTGGTGAAGCTGCGGTGGGAAATCTGTAGCTAGAAGTTCTTTGGGAACAAACATGATCTTTGTACTTAATGTCCCTTTAGTTGTTTCCATGGTCACAGACCAGTTTTCACTTCCATCTTCTTTTTCTTGGTTTTACACTTTATTTTAGAAATCTTTTAAGAATCTAATGAAAACTATGCAGTCATTGTTTTATTTTCACTGGATTGTTTCAATACATCAGTGACACTGTTGATAATCGTGTTCTTACCAGTGCAATAATCATGCATGTTGATCCCTGTTTCGTCTACAAATGCTGAAAGAAAACCTCTTGTTTTGCAGTGAAAATATTAGTGAAAAGGTTTTCAGTTAGTGCACTTTTTGTTGTTGTTAATGTAAACCCTAGAGATCTGACATTGGTAGGAATGCCATGACTAGAATTTATTACTAAGTAGAATTTATTGAGTGCTTACCACAATCTGAGTGTTTTCAAACATTATCTAATTGCAATTCTCTAACAATTCCACAAGGAAGACATCATTAGCCAATATTTTACTGCAAGGAAACTGAGACTCAGAGTGGAAAAATGACACACACTTGTGTGTGATTAGAGCTAGGTTTCAAACTTGGGCTATCTGGTTTTCCAAACCATTTTTCTATCCTAGAGTTACCTCCAAAATGCATATCCAAACTGAGGATCTTGTTCAGTATTTCACTGAAGGTGAGAGACAAATAAAGCAAGCCCAGAGGAACCTAGCTTCAATCTAGATCTCTTGAATAAGACAGCTCCAGAGGGGTGCTGCTGAGGGAAGTAGTGGAATATAAAAGCCCTAACTCTGGCCCCTTTGTGCTTTTGCTGATAATTAGTAGTAGGACCGTAAATATGACCAAACCTTGGGCAGGACTCATTTTTCTTAAAGACAGTGCATGCATTTTGTAATGGAGTTGAATGCAAATGGGTTGTAAAGAATTGTATTATAATTAAGAGTCATGTCAACAGAACAAATCCCTTTGGGAGCATGCCTGAATATAAGTAGAAGCTAAGGACTAATTGTTTATTTCAGTTGGTACAGACATCAGATTGGGGGGCACTTTGTAATTTCTTCAGTAATTAATTTAGTTAAAAAATACTTTTATGAAAAAAATAATTAATCTAGTTAAACCATCAATGGTTATAAGTTAACTCAAACAGAAGACTAAGTATACAAAAGCTGGCCTTTATTTTTTAATGATTAAATAGGTTCTAGGTACCACCTGATGGTTTGTTCCCAAAGAACTTCTAGCTACAGATTTCCCACCGCAGCTTCACCAAACTTTCTGTCTCCCACTCCTAATTTGGGAAGATAACGCTACAAAATGCTCACTAGAGAAAAGTGGGGGATAAAGATTTCTATAATTCTTCTGATACTCCTGGAACTGAAGACAAGGATCCCTGAGCAAGGGAAATGCAGCTCATATGGGATGGGCGGACAAGGCTGGCTTTACGAAAAATCAGTATAGATGAGTTCACTATAGTGTTCTTTGTGGGGTGCTGGCAAAGCCCACCCAGTCCCCTAAATTTCTTTCACTGTGTCATCGGGTCTGAAATTCCGTCCATAGAAATGATTCCTTTGGGTCACCAAGAGCCCCTGGGAGGCAACCAGTACTCCAGAGAGGTTTGTGGCCTCTCTTTATGAACCCCCTAAGGAGTTAGATGATAATGGTCCAAGGTGACAGCTTTCTCAAGGGCACTAGTTCCTTCACAGGAGAACAAGATTAAGCCACTCGCCGTTTCTGCTTTCAAGACTAGGAAGGCCCTGATAGCCTGGGAATGAGGGTAGGGAACTTAGAATTAATTCCTTGTGAGGGACAAAAGCCCCTAGAGCGAGGTCACCAGGGCAAAGTAAAGTGGAGGGGGCAGGATGGGGAAGAAAGTGAAGCTGGGGAGAGATCCGGGGAGAATGCCAAAAGGAGACTTTCTCCTTTTCCTTCCGCAAATATGGCCCACCCTGTGTGGGGAGCTGGGGGCAAGACCTCCCAGGTCGGTTTTGCTTCCTACAAGAAAGTGGCCAAGGTTTTGGGGCGGGGTGTGTGTGTTGGGGGGGGGGAGGGTTTTGGGGCGGGGAAAAGAGCAGGTGTTCTCTCCAGTTCTGGCTCACTGGGGGGTGGGCGAAGGCTGGGTGGGAGGTGGCCTCCCACTGGGAGCTGGGCGGGAGGAAAGGGGAGCCGGGAGGCAGGGAAGACGCGGGGTCCCGGGCGTGGAATGCAGGTTGAGCCCGCCTCCAGCACTCGCCACTGGTGCATTTCCCGGTCCGCGAGCGTAGCAGGAGATAACCAACCGAAAGCTCTGGCGCCGGACTTGGCATCTGGCAACCGCCGGATAACGCGAGTCTGACGGCGATGGCTTTGCGCCCTGGAAACGCGCCCTGCTGGCGGCGCGCCCAGTGTGCGGGCACTGATCGTTCACTCTGCACCCTGACAGCCCTAACCCTGACCCCCAGCCCGCGAAGTCGGGTTCATCATGCCCGGCGTACGAGTGAAAAAACCGCGGCTTTGAGCAGCGGTCGCACAGCCACGAAGCAGCGGAGACGGGCCTGGGACCTCCGGGCTGTTGCTGGTCCCGGAGGCAAGGGGGCGGGGGAGGGGGGGCGACGGACGACCCCACGGGCCTCGCCAGGGGCGCGGGGCTCACCCTTGGAGCTGTCAGGGAGCCGCCGGGCTTGGGTGTCCTCTCCGAGCCGCTTCTCAGACATGCTGTCTGAGCGAAGTCACTGCTGTAGCGTCGCGATCGCCGAAGACGTAGTCGGAGCCTCAAGGAATGCCCAGTGCAAACCCCGGGCACTGGACTCCAGATAAAGCCCCGCCCCTCCCGAGGCCGGACCAATCAACGCCAAGTTCCGAGGAGGACACGCCCCCAGCTCCGCCCAACCGCTCTTCCCGCGCAAACGGTGGATGGGCGCAACCGGCTGGACCCCAGAGCTGAGGGGCGTGGCCGGCAGGGTTAGGCGTTCCCCAGGGCGGTGGTCCGGCCGAGGGGCATCCCCGGAAAGGCGGAAGCGGGGGCTATCACAAAGCTTGCGGCCCGGGTCTGAAGATATTGGGGAGGGGGCTGAAGGGATGGCCTGAGGAAAAGGTGCGAATAAGAAAAATGCAGTCTTCTGGGCCGACGAATGAGAGAAGAAAATGGCGCATTCCCTGGACGGGTGGGTCCGAGTGGAGGAGAGGACGCGGAGCGGCACCGGGTGGGCAAAGTGAGGGCGCTGAGGCCACCCTTGGTCTGTAGGACCAATGTTGTGAGGGGAAGGAACCGATGCGTCCACCCTCGAGTCCTGGAAGTGAGGTGCGTTTATTCAGACAACAGCCTTTGAGAGCCCCTGCCGGCTGCCTGGCTGCGTGCTCGCTCCTTGTTGGGTACAGCGGGCAAGGCACAGGCCGGGTGCCGTCCCCATGGAGGTTACAGTCTGTGGACAGACAGGTTAACTTGTTTAACAAACTGACCAAACCATTACCCGTGGCGAAGCGTGCGGTGAAGGGAGCAAGGTACCTAGAGAATAGCAGATGGCACCTACTTTAGTTAGGGGGCGAGGGGAGCCTTTGGAAGGAGGGGGCCTGGAGACTTGACCTGACAGGTGAGAAGGTGACAGCCTCGAGAAGGGGCACGGGCGGTGCGGGGGGGCCGGGAAGGCTACCCCAGGCAGACGGAAAGCAGGTGCCCGTTATTCCCAACCTCAGGCTATCTGTTGGGTTGTGGCTGAAACCTCACATTTGGAAACCAGGCTATGTTTTATTCTCCATGAGTTGTCCTAATGCAGATTGTTCAAAGTACCATGTGGGTGTACATCGCAAGGTGCACTTTTAAAAACATTTCATTTTGAAATAAATAGCGATTCACGGGATGTTGCAAAGAGAGCGCAGAGAGGTTATGTGTATCCTCTACCTGGTTTCCCCCAATAGTTACATCAAATAGTTTACATGAAAGCCAGGAAATTGACAGTGGCATGATATGTATGTATAGTTCTACACCATTTTATCACATGCATGGACTTGTATAATTACCACGGCAATCAAGGTACACAGCTGTTTATCGCCTCAGATCTCTCTTGTGAAAAGCTAGCTTCCTTTCCTCCCTCCCTCCCTTCCTTCCTTCCTCCCTTCCTTCCTTCCTTCCTTCCTTCCTTCCTTCCTTCCTTCCTTCCTTCCTTCTTTCCTCCCTTCCTTCCTTCCTTCCTTCCTTCCTTCCTTCCTTCCTTCCTTCCTTCCTTCTTTCCTTCTTTCCTCCCTCCCTCCCTTCCTTCCTTCCTTCCTTCCTTCCTTCCTTCCTTCCTTCCTTCCTTCCTTCCTTCCTTCTTTCCTCCCTTCCTCCCTTCTTTCCTCCCTTCCTCCCTTCCTTCCTTCCTTCCTCCCTTCCTTCCTTCCTTCCTTCCTTCCTTCCTTCCTTCCTTCCTTCCCCTCCCTCCCTCTCTCTCTCTCTTTCTTTCCCTCCCTCCCTGCCTCCCTCCCTTCCTTCCTCCCTCTCTCTCTCTCTTTCTCTTTCTTTCCCTCCCTCCCTCCCTCCCTCCCTTCCTTCCTTCCTTCCTTCCTTCCTTCCTTCCTTCCTTCCTTCCTTCCCCTCCCTCCCTCTCTCTCTCTTTCTCTTTCTTTCCCTCCCTCCCTCCCTCCCTCCCTCCCTCCCTCCCTCCCTCCCTCCCTCCCTCCCTCCCTTCCTTCCTCCCTCCCTCCCTCCCTCTCTCTCTCTTTCTCTTTCTTTCCCTCCCTCCTTCCCTCCCTCCCTCCCTCCCTCCCTCCCTTCCTTTCTTCCTCCCTCCCTTTCTTCTTTCCTTCCTTCCTTCCCCTCCCTTCCTTCCTTTCTCCCTTCCTGTCAGTATTTGGCTGTATAATACCTAACACTTGGTGGTGTTTAGGTAATATGAAATGGTAGACTCTCTGGTTTTAGCTCTAGAGCCTTGTGGCTGTCCGTGGGAAACTGGAGTACACATAATTGTTACAGGTGTTGAGAGCAGCTGATCATCATTGTTCTGGGGTGCAGACTCGACTATGTGATAAAAGCCTAATGCAGAGCTCCCCATGTGAGTTCCAGTCACTTAAGGGCAAATAGTTTTATAATCATGAGGGTGGAGTACAGCTTGTATCATCACTTGGTTTATAAGCCTGCTGGATAAGATAAAGAGGAGCAGTGTAGTAATTTAATTGCCTTTCTTTTCTAAATCATCCTTGAGAAAGTCTACAGCTTCATTGTTTTTTCCTATTTGCCATGGAAAAGCCCCAGAGGCATGAACTTCCTGTTTAGGCTGTGGTTCCAAGAAAGAGGAGCAAATGTAGTAGAGGAGAGCTTGGTTGCAAATTGTATATTGTGAAAAAGAGTATTTAACTTTTATTTTTGCTGAAAAGGAAAATATTTCAAAATGAATTTCATGTTTGTATTCCTACCTTGGCTCAGGTCTCTAAGCAAGCCCTAAGCAAGCATCACTTCTGGAGAATGAGAAAAGAGGCATCTCCCTTTGGGGCAAAGACTTTGGTAAACACCTGTTGGCTCTAGTTTTAGATTGCATCAATTTGGGAGCTGATTCCAGGCTCAACAATGTAAACAAGTTTTGACTTGATTTTTAAATTACTTTCAGAATGGGTGAGAATTTCCAGATTTTTATTTCAAAATGCTGAGTTCCACTTGCCCATGAAACTGGTGGATTCTGGCTTTCTCATGTATATTCTATATAAATGTATTTATTAAACATACTTTAAAAAAATAAATGTTAGCATATAATCCTCTCCCTTGGGGGGAATTTCTAACCTTAAAATTTCTTCTTGTAATGATTAGAAGTTAGAATGAATTTTGAAAACTTTATGCTTTAGAAACAGAGACATATAAAATTACAAATAATTTGAAGAGAGAATTACTTATAACTTCTAATAGACCTATTATAATTATGGTGATTTTTTTCTTTAGCTGTTATTTAAAGGCTGTTTGCATATAAGTTAAAATCAGAGTACTTTATATATTCCATATTTCTTTTGTGTTTTATTTTGATGTCATTACCCTAGCATATTCAGGGTATCAAATTAAGTATTGATTGATGGTGACAGTGATGACATTAAGACATGTAAATCAATTTGAAAGGAGACATGCACCATGAATACATAATTGAATAAGTCATAAGGAAATTTAATTAGTTTTTTTTCCTGTGTCCACACAAGAAATGCTTTAATAAGAACAACAGGAAACTCCGTATTTATTTTTTCCTTTAAATTGTAAGTCTAGGCTGTTCTTAATACCTTTAGTGAAATCAGCTAACCAGGTACTTTTGAGGGTACAGCAATACCAGCAAGTTACATCTGTTTGTGGTATTTTCCCCAGGATGGGACTAATAAGTTTAATCTGTTTCTCTATGTGGACTAATTTACATATATTGTATTACAGCAGCTTTTTTGTCTTAGTTCTTCTCATAAGGAAGTTACTCCAGAAATTGAGTCATAACAAGTGTTTCACCAGAGGATTTTATAGATTTGGGCTGTGGTGGCAGATGAATTACACCACAGCACTTGGTCAGAACACTGGGAGTCCAGGTTCTCAGGTATTATGAAAACAACAAAGCATTACTGAAACATTGTTGGTATTTAATAGAGTTATCTATGGGAAGAATTTTATTAATTTGCTTTATTTATTAGTTGACTCAACAAGTATTTATTGAACACCTACTATATGCCAGGTATTGTTCTGGGTGCTTGAGATACAGAAATGAACAAAAAAGACAAAAATTCCTGCCCTCATGGAACTTATGTTCTAGTGTTCCTTTTCACATGCATTGGTTTGCTAGGGCTTACATATCAAAGTACCACAGACTGGATGGCCTAAACAATAAAAGTTTATTTTTCTTACAGTTCTGGAGGTGAGAAGCCCAAGATCAAGGTTCAGCAGAGTTGGTTTCGTCTAAGGGGCCTGAAGAAGGATCTATTCCCGGCCCCTCTTGTTGACTTGTAAGTGGCCATCTTCTTCCTGTATCTCTTTATGTGTCCAAATGTTCTCTTATAAGGACATCAGTCATATTTGATTAGGGACCACTCTGATGACCTCATTTAAACTTAAATACCTCTTTAAAGACCCTTTCTCCAAATACAGTCACATTCTGAGGTACTGGGGTTTAGGACTTTAGCATATGAATTTTGAGGGTTTACAATTCAGCTTATAGTATCACATATGACTATGGTGTATCCAAATCTTTGTCCTGCTTATTTTCTCAAATCTGCATCTCTGAGATATGCAAATACATTTATGCTTCCCTGACAAATGTATACAGGTGACCTAAAATTATGTGTAATTATTTTTCTAGACATGATTTATTCGTAATATATACTGACAGAAAGTTCTTGACTAGGGAAGATTACTCTTCTTGGAATGTTGCTCCATCTAGTGTCTACCATATTCTACTATCTTTGTCAAAGTTATACAAATGAATAAAGGGGAAGTATTTTGGAGGAGGGATTCTCTGTTCAACAGGTTATTATTCTGAGGGCACTAAAAATATATATTTTCCAACATTGTATGTGGAAGGATAGAGAGGCTCAGATTGAAAGAGAAATTTCAAAGATATTAGTTGACTAGTTGAGGGAACCAAGAGATCCTGGGTATTTCATGACAGGTAAGGAACTTGACCTCTTGCAGAAGTTGGCATTACATGGATGGCTGAAGGGCCAGTTTTCTGATCCACTGTAGTCGTCTGTGTATTTGCTCTCTTTCTCTTTCCCTCTCATCTTTCACTTTTTTAAAAAAATAAATATTGTTCAGATTACAGGTGTTCCTCTTTTTGTTTTCCCCCTATAGCTCCCCTCCACCTGATTCCCCACCCCACCCTACCCCATGCCCTTACCCCCTGCCACTGTCTTCATCCATAGGAGGAAGATTTTTGTCCAATCTCTTCCCGCACCACTCACACCCGCTTCCCCCTGAGAATTGTCAGTCCACTTCCTTTCTATGTCCCTGATTCTATTATATTCACCAGTCCATTCTGTTCTTCAGATTTTTTATTTACTTGATTTTTAGATTCACTTGTTGGTAGGTATGTATTTGATGTCATTTTGTTCATAATTTTTATCTTTACCTTTTTCTTCTTCTTCCTCTTCTTAAAGAATACCCTTCAGCATTTCATGTAATCCTGGTTTGGTGGTGATGAACTCCTTTAGCTTTTTCTTGTCTGTGAAGCTCTTTATCTGACCTTCAACTCTGAATGATAGCTTTGCTGGGTAGAGTAATCTTGGTTGTAGGTTCTTGCTGTTCATCACTTTGAATATTTCTTGCCACTCCCTTCTGGCCTGCATAGTTTCTGCTGAGAAATCAGCTGACAGTTGTATGGGTACTCCCTTGTAGGTAACTAACCGTTTTTCTCTTGCTGCTTTCAAGATTCTCTCTTTGTCTTTTGCCCTTGGCATTTTAATTATGATGTGTCTTGGTGTGGTCCTCTTTGGATTCCTTTTGTTTGGGGTTCTGGGCGCTTCCTGGACTTGTAAGTCTATTTCTTTCACCAGGTAGGGAAAGTTTTGTGTCATTATTTCTTCTAATAGGTTTTCAGTATTTTGCTCTCTCTCTTCTTCTGGCACCCCAAAAATTTGGATGTTGGTATGCTTGAAGTTGTCCCAGAGGCTCCTTACACTATCTTCATATTTTTGGATTCTTTTTTCTTTTTGTTTTTCTGGTTGGGTGTTTTTGTTTCCTCATATTTCAGATCTTTAGTTTGATTCTTGGGGTATGTTGATCTACAGTTGAGTTTCTGTATATTCTTTATTTTAGACAGTGTATGCTTCATTTCTGCCTGGTCCTTTTCCATTTTTTTGGCATTCTCATTAAGGTCCTTGAAGGTCTCACTAAGCTCCTCAGAAGTGTCATCAAGTTTCTTGGCGGTTTTTAGAAGATTCTTGAGTAACCTTATAAATGTGGTTCTGAACTCTATGTCATCCAGTAGTTTGCTTTCCTCCGTTTCTTTCATTCGTGACATGTTTCTTTGTTTGCGCATTTTGGCTGCTTCCCTGTGTTGATGGAGTGGCTTTGTGTGGTAGGTGACCTATAGGGGGCAGTAGCTCAGCCTCCCCAATCACCTGATGTGGACGCTCTTGGTACACCCCTTTGTGGGCTGAGTGCAAAGTCTTGGTGTAGTTAAGCCTTAATTGCTGTTGGTACACTGGAGGAATTGACCTCCAGGCCAATCGGCTGTGAGGACTTGCTGTGTCTATAAGAACTGCTGTGCTGGACACATGCTTATGGTGCAGGACTTGTTTCTGTGGGGCTTTGGTGCTTGCTGAGTCTGCCTCTTGAATGTGTCACTTATGGATGTGAGGAGTTGAAATCTGGTTTCTCACACTGACCACTAGGTACACTGGCTTCTGGATCTCCAATGGGGTGCAGGTCAGCTATTGTCTGAGTCCACCCAGCAGGAGCTACAGTTTTCTCCTCTTTGCTTGGGGTTTGGAGGTTTTGGAGCTGTCTGATCCGGGCTGCAAGTTTGGTAGGTTAAGCTGTGATAGGGCAGGCCTTTCTTATGCTAAAACTGCTGCTTGGAGCTTGGGTGGGTTTGTAGGTTGTGTGGGGCGGGGTGTCAGGGCGTCACTAGGCTAGGGCATGGCAAACAGCAATGGCTGCTAGTTAGCCGGCTCTGTGTCTCCGACTGCGTCCCGTGCCCCAGCGCAGTAAATAATTATTCTTGCGCGCAGCTCTGCAAGCAGGCCCCCCTCACTTTCCGACCTGGTGGCAGACAATCCAGCTTCTCCCCGTAGGAGTTTGGGTCCCCTGTGTCTCCCCAGAAACTGTATTTCAGAGTAATCAGGGGCTTGTCTCCCCTTTGGGCTGAAAAAAGCAACGCCTGCCGCCAGCCCAGATCCTGCGCCTCTGTACCTCAGCTTTTCAGCGCTTGTGCACGTCTCAATGCTCTTTTCTCTTTCCTTCTAGTTGTAGAACTTCCACTCAGCCAGCTTTCCCGTGGTTCTGGGTGATAGACGTTTTGTCTTTTAGTTGTAGTTTTGAAATTGTTGTGCGAGGCAGCAGTTTAGGTGTTTACCTACGCCACCATCTTGGATTCTCCTCTTTCACTTTTTTTATATAACATTTTTTGTTTAATCCTCACCTGAGTATTTTTTTTCCCATTGATTTTTAGAGAGAGTGGAAGAGAGAGAGAGAGAGAGAGAGAGAGAGAGAGAGAGAGAGAGAAAAGAGAAACATTCCTGTGAGAGACACAACAATTGGTTGCCTCATGCACGGGCCTGACTGGGGGCCAGGTATGGAACCTGCAACCCAGGTGCATGCTCTTGACTGGAAATCAAACCCAAGACCGAAGTGCGTGGGTTGATGCTTTATCCACTGAGCTACACTGGCCGAGGGTCACTTTTTTTTTTTTTTTTAAGAAAAAAATTTTAGAGCAGTTTTAGGTTTACAATAAAATTGAGAGGAACGTACGAAGATTTCCAATGTACTCCCTGCCCCCATGCATGTATAGACTCCTCCATTAGGAACATTCCCCACCAGAGTAGTACATTTTTACCATGGACAAAACTACACTGACACATCGTAATCACCCAAAGGGTTGACTCTTGGTGTAGTACATTCTGTGGGTTTGGACAAATACATAATAACATGTATCTATCATAATATCATATAAAGTATTTTCACTGCCCTAAAAATCATCTCTGTCCCACACATTCATCTCTGCCCCCCAACCCTGACTATAACTGATCTTTTTATTATCTCCATAGTTTCACCTTTTCCAGAATGCAGTTGAAATAAAGAGTGTATTCTTTTCTCATCTTTTGTTCTTCCTACAATTTTATGTGTGTATTGTTACTGATTTTCATTTAGTGACTAGGTTGCAATTTTTTCTTTATATGCATTATTATAATTTTATTACTTTTTGAATAGGTAACGCATTTATGTGGCTCAAAACCAAAACAATATAGAGCCATATTGAGAATTCTCTATCCTGTCTCTGTCTATCTTATTCTCCTTTGTCCTGCCCTTATTAGTAACCACTTTGATCAGTTTCTTGTGTGTCTTTTTGGTGTGTTCTTTCTTTTCCTTCCTACAAGAAAGATCACATACTATTTATACTGTTCTATGCTCTGTTTTTTTCAGTGAATAATATATATTAGAGCATAGAGAATTTCCTTGTTCTTTTTTACAGCTCTCTGGATGTCTGGTTTATTTAACCAGTTCCCTATAGAGACTGACTTGGGTTTGTCTCTCATTTTTGGTTTTGAATAACCTGTACAACCCTAATTCTGTAGGTGTATAGGTATATTTGTATAAACAGTTCCAGAAGTGGGAGAGTTGCAGAATATTGAACTAATGTTGCAATGCACATAGAGAGGGATTAGCTGTCATCTGTTTTGACAGTCAGGGACAACCAGGAAAATAGCAACCACTTCTAGTGTTTGCAACAGAGAAAATGTAATTCAGGGAAGTGGTTACCAGGTGATATAACTGAGTTTTTATTGAGAAAGTAAAGCAACCCAGATATTAGTAACAGCAGAAGAGCCACTGCTTGTAACCTGGAAAGACAAAGATAAGAATGCTGTGTTACTGAATCTCAGAGATGGGGTCTTCTGTTGGTGGCTAGGATCTCTAGTGGGAGCTAGCGCCCCTAAGGAGTTAGTCACTACCAAAGAATTACCTAGAATAGAGAGGGAGAGAAATATCCTGGTTTATTTCTTCCCTTCTTGGTCCTCCAACCTTTCAGAAATCAGCTGATAGTGAGCTGGTTAATAGAGGTAATTCTATGGAAACAATAAAAAGATCGGTTAATATAGTACAGAGCAGAGCAATAAAAGGGCAGAGGATGGATTTGAGGAGATATGGGCTCAGAATCTATGTAGCCCACTGCTTTTTCTATTCAACATTTAAGTACACCCTTCTACCCATGCTTAATACCTTCATACTTCTGCCTGTTAAACAAACAAAGACACTTTCCTTCTCCCAAGCCAAGACAGACTCCAAGTCCTATTAGTCATTGTATCCTTCTGAAGTTCAGGTTTTACTGGTGATACTCATTCCTCTTCAGCAGGTCCAGATGTGACTTTGTGGCCTGGTGATTTATGAACTAAATTGTAGATTAAGTTGCACTAACTAGCAGTCCATACAAAACTATAGGAGAAGGGGAAGGGAAAAGCATAGAAATAACTGATTAATATGTACATAACAAAAAGGTGCATTGTTTCTATAGTCTTTGTTGCTGTAAAAAGTCACAAGGTCAGAGTTGATTTTCATCACTTCCATCTTCTACCATTTATTCCTTATTTCTTTGTTTTTGGCTAGTACTGCAGGTAGTTGGCAGGCTGTCTCAGTCAGGATACATTCAGAACAACAAAAAACACACATTTGGTCTTTCAACAGAGAGAATTTAATATAAAGAATTGGTTACGCAGTTTTGGAGAACTGAAAAAGCAAAAAAGGGGATAGTGAGCTAACCCAGAGAGAGGAACTATGGGATGAAGCTACCACTCCTAGCTTAGGGAAGACAAAAGGAAGCTTGAAGAAGAGGCCCCTCAGGCCTCTGAGGAAGGGGCTACTGCTGAACTGTTGCTGAAATCTTTGATTAGACGTGATGAGGCTGATTCTAGGAATGCTCCTCCTTTCCTCAAAAGCTGAACATTATCATTGATAACTAATAGTCAGGAAAGAAATGTCTCTTTTCTCTCTCATCTGCCTTGCAGAATTGAACAGGAAGTCAACTGGCAAAGTAGAAATATAGTTCTCATAGTCTGCTCTAGCATCACAAAACAGAATATAAAAGTATGGTTTTGGACCAAAAGACAAATGGTTTAATAACTGAAACAGCACATCACTTTGCCTACTCAATATCCATGCACAACTTTCCTACATCTATTTCAACTTCCCATATGGCAATAACAAATTTCAGCTTTTCTTTAACAAGATATAATTATCCTTTGTAGAAATAGGCACTCTCACCTCCCCCGCCCTGCAAAATAAAAGATCCCAACCCTGGCTGGTGTGGCTCAGTTGGTTGGAATTTTGTCCCGTACACTGAGGGTTTGATTCAGGCCCATATCCAGGTTGCAGGTTCAATTCCCAATTGGGGCATGTGCATGCAGGGAGTCGATGGATCAGTGTTTCACTCTCATCTCTCCCTCCCTCCCTCCCTTCCTCCCTCCCTCTTTTCCTCCCTTCCTCCCTTCTTCCCTCTAAAAAAAATCAATGAAAAGCATGTCATTACGTGGGGATTGAAAAAATAAATAAAAGAAAGAAAAGGTCCCAATTGTCATTACATTAATCTCTAGATGATGTTAGTTACTCCTCAATTTTGTTTAGAATCCCTCTTGAATATTCAGTAACCTAAAGATGAAATTGTAACGTTAACCACTTCCATTAATTTGTAAAACTATAATGGGAAAGAAGAAGAAAAAAACATTAATATATATAAAAATACATAAACACACACATATACCTTAAGCAAAGAAGAAACTAATGTTTAGGTATAGACCTTTTTCCTATCTAGTCATGACCCTGTAGTAGATATTTGTCACTTCCTTCTTCCCCTACTCATTTCATGTTTCCTTGCACTGAGCCAGCAGCTATACCAGGTCGTGTGATACAGAGCTTCATTCCTGAAGGCTCTGAACCTGCAGTGGTCTTGTCTTTTTTCTTTTCTTTCTCTCTCTCTTTTTTTGTTACAGTAATTTTACACTAACTTGTACTGTAAGAATGTAGAGGGGAAAATGAATATACTTGCCACAAAGGAGTTAGAGTTGACAGACTTGGTGACTGACAACATATGGAATGGGAGGAAAGAAGAAAAATCTGTACTTGTGTTAACAATTTTATATTATGGGACACAGTTCAGATAGATCTGAGCTAAATGTAGAGTTACCAACTGCCCTGGTTTGCCCTAGACTGAGAGATTTCCTGGAACCTGAGACTGACTTCTTTTGCTAAAACTGGAAAAGTGCCTGGCAAACCAGGACCAGTTGGTCACCCCTAGCCTAACATGAACTATCATGGCAGATTAGCAATAGGAGCTTCTTGGCATGAGCACTGAGTCAGTCATCTTCTGGAATAATCAGTCCTTAAGAAGTGAGCAAACAAGATGCCTTTAACTTGGCCCAGTAAGAGAGCCTTTAGTGATATAGGAAAATGGTGGTTCTTAAAACTCCATGGGGCCATTCAAATATGTCCCCAAACCTTGTAACCCATGGATCCAGTATAGGTTCTAGGGAGAGAGGATGTTGGAAGTAAAATCAGTGACCGCCTCTAATGGTGAAACCCAGACAGGACAGATTCTTTCTCACCACAGACAACACCACTGCTCTGGAAACTTGAATGCTTATTGGTGACTTCAGTTGAAGATAGGTTGGGGGTTTCAAAGGATGGAGAGGAAGAATTTGGTAACGTACTGGCACACTGCAGAGCTGAAATACTTGACAGGCAGAGTAACATTTTTGCAGATGGATGTAAATTAGTGAAGTTTGAGTTGTACAACAAACATAACATCAACAGGCTGGGGAGGGGGCAACGTTTCGGACTTTTTTTGAAGCCATTCCAGTGAGGTGGACAGGATAGGTTGATTAAGTTTACTTTCTTTGTAATATTGCGCCATCTAGTGTTAATTCTCATGTTCTCCTTTGTTCCAGTTGATTATAAAAAAAAAACAGATGAATTAAGAATCTGAGGACAGTTTCCAAAGTCATCAGTCATTTTTTAAATTTGTTCATGTGATTGAATGCTTTCCAAATGCCAGTTACTTTTCTAGGCATTGGGATTACAGCTGTGAACAAAATGGACAGAAGTCCTGAACTCATGGAAGCTTACATTCTTGTGGGAAGAAAGACAATAAATAAGAAAAAGAAGTAAAATATATACTATGCTATATAGTTATAAATGTTAAGGAAAAAAATAAAGAAAGAAAGGAGTAATTTTGTTTAAATTTTTTTGGGGAAGGGAGCTCTATAATTTAGATCAGATGATCAGAGAGGCCTCACTGAGAAGACTACTTCTGAGTAAAAAAAAAACAACAAAAAAACCCACAAAACAGAATAATGAGGGAGCATTCCAGGCAGAGGCCCTGAGGTGAAGGCATGTCTGAGTTTAAGGTGCAGCAAGGAGGAATATACTGAACTAGGGGGAAAGTATTAGGAGATAAGGGTCTTGGGATTATAGTAAGGACTACCCCATTTGTTCTGAGTAAGATGGGAAGTCATAACAGAGTTTTGAACAGGGGCATGGTTTTACAAAGTAATATACAAGGTGTAGAAAAAGTTGTGAATATGCAAAACACAGAGTTCATCCTTATATTGTTATTTATTAATTATTGTATTATTTTCTACACAAATAACTGTAAACCTATTTTTGCCCCATCCTGTATAAATGATAGCCTGTGAGATGTGTCCTTCCACAGATTTTTTTTTTTGCTGAACATTATTCATTCACTCAATAAATATTTTTGCTGAAGTTTTCTATTTTTAATTTGTTTTGAGATAATTTGGAATTACTTATAGTAACATTTTTTGGTGATGGCTGTTCTAAAATCCTTGTCAGATCATTTTGGCATCTGATTTATCTCTATATTAGCATCAGTTGATTGCCTTTTCTTGTTTGGGTTGTGATTTTTCTGGTTTTTGGTATGATGAGTGATTTTTAAAAAATTCTAACATATTGAGTATTAAGTTTTAAGATCCTAGATCCTATTTAAATCTTTTATTTCAGCAGGAGAAGTCACCTATTTATGTTTAGTGCATAGTTCTTTGCTTGCTTTTTTGGGCTGTGATTCTAATGACAATAAAGGTTTCAGAGCCTATACAACATTATTCTGGTCCACTTTGTTCAACTGGTGCCACCAGGGTGGCTTGGTCCTGCTGATGCTGCCTGCAAATGTGAAGTATACTTTCCCAGGCAGGTCCTGCTAGGTGGAGTGTGGGAGATTCTGGGCCATGGGGCAGTGAGTGCTTCCCTGAGCCTCTCTGGACTACCTGTTCTTTGGGCCCACCCAGTGCCTACCTGACCACTGCTGGAATTGCCTGAGGGGGTGAAAGGTGTTCTCCTGGGCTCCCCATGCCAGTGCCGCTAGGTGGTGAATGGACAGAAAGTGTCTCCCATGGCCTTCTCTCTAGGTCACATGGTATCAATGGGCTTATTACTGCATCTCTGCCAGTGCTGCTGAGTGAGGAAAGCATCAACCTGGGCCTCTCTCTGCTGGTGGTGGTAGTGGTGGGGATCACCCTTTGCCACTGGATGGGGCCCAGGAGATGTGGGACATAGGTCTTCCTCTACTGCTGAGTGGACAGTCAAGAGACATTGGCCTGCTGGTGTTTCTAGATGGAATTCTCTACCAACTCTTTGGTGGTGCCACTAGTGCAGGCAGAGCAGGCCAGCCAGGTATTGAGTGGGAATGGGGTTCCTCACTAGATCTCTGCTGAGCTATTTCTTTTATGAGCCTACAGCCAGAAAGATCTGACTTTTGCTAGATAATTTTTTTTTTGTTTGTGCCTTTTGGTGGTTATGAGTTATAGGTGTGCAGTCTGGGATATATGGGAGAAAAAGAAATCCCAGGAATTCACCTTCCTTGTTTTCCCTCAAGTACTAAGGTCCCTAGTCAATCTGCCTGACTCTTTCTACTTTTCAGAATCTTTTTTATGGTTATCTGTAATTATGTTCTGGATTCTTAGTTGTATTTAGAAGTGAGTGACAGAAAAGAGTGAGTCTATGTCAGCTTGTCTAGGACCAGAAGTCTCAAAATAGCAGATTATTTTATTTTATACATCTTTCCTCAATACACCTCTCTCTTTACATTTTGCTATAAATATCAAGAAGAAAGCTTGGAGGGAGAAACCAAGATGGCAGTATAGGTAAACACCTAAACTGCTGCCTCGCACAACAATTTCAAAACTACAACTAAAAGACAAAACGGACATCATCCAGATGGCCGAGTGCAAATTCTACAACTAGAAGGAAAGAGAAAAGCACACAGAGACTCAGAGGAGCTGCAAAAGGCTGAGGTATGGAGACATGCACGCGGAGAGGACTGGTGGCTGAGTGCGTGGCTGGCTTTCTCAAGTGGGAGGGAGTCGGGAGCTCCCGACTGTGCTGAACTCCAGGACAAGACCCTGGGGACCCAGACTCATACGGGGGAATCTGGACTGTCAGGAAAAGAGAAAAGCACATTGAGACTTAGGGGAGCTATGAAAGGCAGAGGTCCAGAGGCGCGTGCGAAGAGGACTGACTGCTGAGTGCGCGGCTGGCTTTCTCAAGCGGGAGGGAGACGGAAGCTCCCAACTGTGCTGAATTTCAGTTCCAGGTGAGACTCTGGGAACCCAGACTCATTCTGGGAGAAACTGGACTGTCTGGCAGTGGGTGAAACTCGAGGGTGGCTTTCTCTCAGAGTTGCTTGCAGTGATTACCGAGGGACACTGAGACCCAGAGGCCTCATAGGGCAGGACTGACGGGAAGCCAAGGCTGTCTGCTCTGCCCTGAAACTCTGCCCCATCCAAGCTGAGCACAGAGGCTTTTGTAATTTTGCAAGTCTTTTCTCATAAGGGTGTCTCCAGCACAGAAGTTCTCCCAGCATAGACACAGCCAATTGGCCTGGAGGTCAATTTCTTCCAGTGATACCAACAACAATCGACTTAACTACAACAAGCTGTGCACACAGTCCACAAAGGGGTGCACCAAGAGTGTCCACCTCAGGTAACTGGAGAGGCTGAGCCACTGTGCCCTATAGGACACCTAGCACACAAAGCTACTCTACCAACTCAGGGAAGCAGCAAAAATGAGGAGACAAAAAAAACAGATCACAAATGAAAGAAATGGAGGAAAACAAACGACTGGATATAGAGTTCAAAACCACAGTTATAAGGTTTTTCAAGAATTTCCTAGAAAAGGCCGATAAATTTAGTGAGACCCTTGAGGATATGAAAAAAACCAACTAGAAATTAAACATACACTGATTGAAATAAAAAATATTATACAGAGACCTAACAAGCAGACTAGAGGACTGCAAGAATCAAGTCAAAGATTTGAAATACAAAGAAGCAAAAAACACTCAACCGGAAAAGCAAAAAGCAAAAAAAAATCCAAAAATTTGATGATAGTGTAAGGAACCTCTGGGACAACCTCAAGCGTACCAACATCCGAATTATGGGAGTGTCAGAAGAAGAGAGAGAGCAAGATACTGAAAACCTATTTGAAGAAATAATGACAGAAAACTTCCCCCACCTGGTGAAAGAAATAGACTTACAAGTCCAGGAAGTGCACAGAACCCCAAACAAAAGGAATCCAAAGAGGACCACACCAAGACACATCATAATTAAAATGCCAAGAGCAAAAGACAAAGAGAGAATATTAAAAGCAGCAAGAGAAAAACAGTTAATTACCTACAAGGGAGCACCCATACAATTGTCAGCTGATTTCTTAACAGAAACTATGCAGGCCAGATGGGAGTGGCAAGAAATATTCAAAGTGATGAATAGCAAGATACAACCAAGATTACTCTACCCAGCAAAGCTATCATTCAGAATTGAAGGTCAGATAAAGAGCTTCACAGATAAGGAAAAGCTAAAGGAGTTCATCACCACCAAACCAGTATTATATGAAATGCTGAAAAGTATTCTTTAAGAAGAGGAAGAAGAAAAAGGTAAAGATAAAAATTCTGAACAAAAATACATATCTATCAACAAGTGAATCTAAAAACCAAGTAAATAAAAAATCTGATGAACAGAATAAACTGGTGAATATAATTGAATCAGGGGCATAGAAAGGGAGTGGACTGACAATTCTCAGGGGAAAAGGGGTATGGGGTGTGTGGGAAGAGACTGGACAAAAAGTGTACACATATAGATGAGGAGAGTAGGGGGGAGGTAAGGGCAGAGGGTTGGGTGGGAACCAGGTGGAGGGGAGCTATGGGGGGAAGAAAGAGGAACAATTGTAATAATCTGAACAATACAAATTTATTAAATTAAAAGAAGAAGAAGAAGAAGAAGAAGAAAGCTTGGAGAAAAAACAGGAAAATGGTAGCCAAATAGGCAGGCCTATCATGCACCACATTCACCTGGAATTAGCAACTGAGGTCCAGCTGAAGAGGAGACTTATATCAAGGAAGGACAGAAAACATTGGGAAACTGCATCTTCATAACAGCTTACACAATGTGGTTGGGGGTAAGTAACATAGTCAGCCAGCCTGAGAGGAGATTCCATCCATGAACAGGACAATAACATTCAAAACACAACTACAAAGGAGAACCCAAACAACTCAAGCAAAAGACTTTCCTAGCATACCCAGCTCAGGAGATCTAAGAAACTGCACCACTGGGTCCCACAAAACACCTACTACATAAGAGCACCCCACAAATTCTTGGAGGCATAGCAGCTTGATCCAATACATAGAAACAAATACAAAGGAACAGCAAAACTGGGGAGACAAACAACCCCCAAATGGGGGGGGGGGGGGGAGGAGGAATCTCTAGAAGAGGAACTAAATGAAAAGGAGGCAAGCAATTTGTCAGATAAAATATTCAGAGTAATTGTAATAGGGCGTTCAAACAATTCAGTGAGAACTAAAAGCAATTTAATTAGAATTATAAGGAACTTAATGAGAATATTAAGGGACTTTATGATAATATACCAACATGAAAAGAGAGGTTGAAACAACATAGCTGATATAAAGAACACTCTGGAAGAATTCAACAGTACACTAAAAGCAGCTGAGGACCAAATCAGTGAATTAGAAGACAAGGTAGAAAAAAAAACACCCACTCAGAGCAGCAAATGGAAAAAAAATTGAAAAGCAGAAGGAGAGTTTAAGGGAGCTTTGAGACAACATGAAATATAACAACATTTGCATCATACAGGTACCAGAAGGAGAAGAATCCAAACAAGGAATAAAGAACCTGTTTGAAGAAATAATGGCAGAAATTTTCCCTAACCTAGTAAAGGATAAAGTCACTCAATGCCGGAAACACAGAGAGTCTCAGCCAAGTTGAACCCCAAAAGACCCACACCTAGGCACATAATTAAAATGGCAGACATTAAAGACAAAGAAATAATCTTTTTAAAAAAATATATTTTTATTGATTAAAGAGGAAGGCAGAGGGATAGAGAGATAGAAACATCAATGATGAGAGAGAATCATTGATTGGCTACCTCCTGCATGCCCCCTACTGGGGATCAAGCCTGCAACCTAGGCA
This sequence comes from Corynorhinus townsendii, assembly GCA_026230045.1. Classification (NCBI taxonomy): domain Eukaryota; kingdom Metazoa; phylum Chordata; class Mammalia; order Chiroptera; family Vespertilionidae; genus Corynorhinus; species Corynorhinus townsendii. The sequence goes on along the minus strand of JAPDVU010000005.1, from coordinate 162,342,855 downwards.
TGTGCCCTTGGCCAGAATCGAACCTGGGACCCTTCAGTCCATAGGCCAATGCTCTATCCACTGAGCCAAATTGGCTAGGGCGACAAAGAAATAATCTTAAAGGCTACAAGAGAGAAACAGAAAGTTACCTACAAGGGAGCTCCCATTAAACTGTTAGCTGATTTCTTAATAGAAACACTTCAGACCATAAGGAAGTGGCATAAAGTATATAAAGTAATGAAAACCAAGGAACTAAACTCAAGACTACTCTGTCCAGCAATGCTATCATTAAAAATCGAAGGTGAAACAAAGCTTTGTAGACAAAAAAGAGGCTAAAAGATTTTATTACCACCAAACCAGCACTGCAAGAAATACTAAACAGACTTGTGTAGGAAGAAGAAATAGGAAGAGAAGAATATAGCCATAAAGAGTAAGAATGGCAACAAGTATCTATCAATAATAACCTTAAATGTAAATGGCTTAAGTGCTCCAATCAAAATACATAGAGTAGCTGAATAGATAAGAAAATATCACCCATACATATGCTGTCTACAAGAAACTCATCTCAGAACAAAAGACTCACACAGGATGAGAGTGAAGAGATGAAAAAAACTTTTCCAGGCCAATGAAAATGAAAAGAAAAAAAAAAGCTGGGGTAGTAATACTTCTATCTGACAAAATAGACTTCAAAATGAAGGCCATAACAAGAGATAATAACGGCCACTTCATAATACTAAAGGGATTGATACAACAAGAGGATATAATCCTGGTAAACATATGTGCACCCAATACAGGAGTATCCAAATATATATAAACTGCTGGAGGATTTTAAAGGAGAGATGGACAGCAATACAACCAAGGTAGGGGACTTTAACACTCACTAACATCACTGGATAGATTTTTCTAGACAAAAAATCAACAAGGAAACAGTGATCCTAAACTACACACTAGATCAGATAGAATTAATTGACATTTACAGAACATTTCACCCCAAAGCTAGAGAATATACATTCTTTTCAAATGCACAGGGGATATTTTCAAAGATAGACCATATGTTAGAACACACACTAAGTCTCTACAAGTTCAAGAAGATTGAAATATCAAGCATCTTCTCAGATCACAATGGCATGAAATTAGAAATCAATTACAGTAAAAACATGCAGAAACATTCAAACACCTGGGGGCTAAATAGCATGCTATTAAACAATGAATGGGTTACCCAAGAGATCAAGAAAGAAATAGAAAACTTCCTGGAAACAAATGAAAATGAACATACAACAATCCAAAACCTATGAAACACAGTGAAAGCAGTCCTGAGACGAAAGTTCACAGCACTACAGGCCTACCTCAAAAAACAAGAAAAACTTTTAATAAACTAATCCTACAACTTACAGAATTAGAGAGCAACAAGAAAAGCCCAGAGTAAGTGGAAGGAAATAATAAAGATCAGAGTGAAATAAATGACATGGAGACTAAAAAATAATACAAAAGATCAATAAAACCAAGAGCTAGTTCTTTGAAACAATAAACACTATTGATGAACCTTTAGCCAGACTCTCCAAGAAACAGAGAGGACCCAAATCAACAAAATCAGAAACAAAAGAGGTGAAATAATAACTGACCCCACAGAAATACAAAGGATCATGAAAAATACTATGAACAACTATATTCCAACAAGCTGGACAACCTGGACAAAATGGACATATGCCTAGAAAAATACAATCTTTCAAAACTCAATCAGGAAGAACCAGAAAACTTGAATAGGCCCATAACTACCGATGAAATTGAAGCAGTAATCTAAAGAAATAGCCTGGCCAGTGTTGCTCGGTGGTTGAGGATCGACCTCTGAACCAGGAAGTCATGGTTCTATTCCCAGTCAGGGCATGTACCCAGGTTGTGGGCTCAATCCCCAGTGGGTGGTGTGCACAAGGCAGCTGATCAATGATTCTCTCTCAACATTGATGTTTCTATCTCACTCTCCCTTCCTCTCTAAAATCAATAAAAATATATATTAAACAAAAAACTCCCAGGAAACAAAAACCCTGATCCAGATGGGTTCACATGGAAGTTTTACCAAACACTCAAAGAGGAGCTAGCACCTATTCTCCTCAAACTATTCAAAAAAATCCAAGAGGAAAGAATACTTCCAAGCTCTTTATACGAAGCTAGCATTAGTCTAATTCCAAAACCAGATAAAGATACTACGAAAAATGAGAATTACAGACAAATATCCCTGGTGAGCACAGATGCTAAAACCCTCAACAAAATATTAGCAAATCAAATCTAGCAATACATTAAAAAAATCATACACCATAACCAAGTGAGATTTATTCTGGGATGCAAGTCTGTACAATATCTGCAAATCAATAAATGTGATACATCACATAAACAAAGTGGAAGACCAAAATCACATGATTATATGACTTGACATAGAAAATAGCATTCAACAAAATCCAACACTCTTTTTTGATAAAAACTCTCAGCAAAGTGGGAATAGAGGGATCATACTTCAACATAATAAAGGCCATATATGACAAACCTACAGCCAATATCATACTCAGTGGGCAAAAATTAACACTATTTCCCCTAAGAACAGGAACAAGACACGGATGTCTGCTTTCACAACTGTTATTCAACATAGTACTGGAAATCCTAGCCATAGTGATCAGACAAGAAGAAAAAATAAAAGGCATTCAAATTGGAAGGGGGAAGTAAAACTGTCATTACTTGCAGATGACATGATATTGTACATAGAAAATCATAAAGACTCCATAAAAAAATACTACATTTAATAAATGAATTTGGCAATGTAGCAGGATACAAAATTAACACTTAGAAATTGATGGCATTTTTATACACCAATAATGAACCAATAAAGAGAAATGAAAAAAATCCTATTTACCAGTGCAACAGAAAAGTTAAGATACTTAGGAATAAACTTATTCAAGGAAGTAAAAGACCTGTACTCAGAAAACTACAGCACATTGAAAAAAAGAGATAGAGGAAGATGTAAACAAGTGGAAGAATATACCATGTTCCTGTATTGGTAGGATTAATTAACATCATTAAAATATCCATACTACCCAAGGCAATCTATAGATTCAATGCAACCCCTATTAAAATACCAATGGCATATTCCACAAATCTAGAACAAACACTCCAAAAACGAATATAGAACCAAAAAAGACCCGAATAGCCACAGCTATCTTGAGAAACATGAACAAAGTTGGAGGAATCACAATACCAGATGTCAAGTTATACTACAAAACCACTGTATTCAAAACAGCCTGCTACTGGCACAAGAACAGGCATATAGATCAATGGAACAGAACAGAGACCCCAGAAATTGACCCAAGCCGTTGTGCTCAGTTAATATTTGATAAAAGAGGCAAGAGCATACAATGGAGTCAAACCAGTCTCTTCAACAAATGGTGTTGGGGAAACTGGACAGATACATGCAAAAGTATGAAACTAGACCACCAATTTACACCACGCACAAGAATAAACTCAAAATGGATGAAAGACCTAAATGTAAGTTGTGAAACCAAAAAAATCTTAGAAGAAACCATAAGTAGCAAAATCTCAGACATTTCTTGTAGCAATATATTTACAGATACATCTCTTAGGGCAAAGGACACTAAGGAGAAAATACACAAATGGGACTATATCAAAATAAAAAGCTTCTGCATAGCAAAAGAAACCATCAACAAAATGAAAAGAGAGCCCACTGCATGGGAGAACATATTTGCCAATGATACATCCAATAAGAGGTTAATTTCCAAAACACTAGTATATAAGGAACTCATACAACTTAACAAAAGGAAGACAATCCAATTTAAAAATGGGCAGCCCTAGCAGGTTTGGCTCAGTGGATAGAGTGCTGGACTATAGACCAAAAGGCCCTGGGTTCAGTTCCAGTCAAGGGCATGTACCTTGGTTGCAGGCTCCACCTGGGTCAGGCGCATGCAGGAGGCAACCAATCTATATATTTCTCTCACACCAATAGTTCTCTCTGACCTTCCCTTGCTCTTCCACTCTCTCTAAAAATCAATGGGAAAATATCCTTGGGTGAGGATAAAAAAAGGGGGGGGGGGCGCGGGGGCAAAAGACCTAAATAGACACTTCTCCAAAGTGGACATACAGAAGGCCCAGAGAGTCCTGGGCATTATGGCTCAGTGAATAGAGCATTGGCCTGTGGCCTGAGAGGTCCCGGGTTTGATTCCTTGTCCAGGGCACATTTCTGGGTTGCAGGCTCGACCCCTAATAGGGGGCAAGCAGGAGGCAGCCGATCAATGATTCTCTCTCATCAGTGATGTTTCTCTCTCTCCCTCTCCCTTCTTCTCTGAAATCAATAAAATATATATTTTTAAAAAAGAATAAGGCCAAGACACATGAAAAATGTTCAAAGTCACTAATCATTCGAGAGATGCAAATTAAAATGACAATGAGGCATCACCTCACACCTGACAGAATGGCTATCATCAACAAACCAACAAATGACAAGTGTTGGTGAGGATGTGGAGAAAAGAGAATCCTAGTACACTGCTGGTGGGAATGCAGACTAATGTAGCCACTGTAGAAAACAGTATGGAGTTTCCTCAAAAAATTAAAATTGAAATTCCCATTTGGTCCAGTGATCCTACTTCTAGTAGGATTATATCCTAAGAAACCCAAAACACCAATCAGAAAGAATATATACACCCCTATATTCATATCAGTGCAATTTACAATAACTAAGATTTGGAAACAGCCCAAGTGCCCATCAACAGATGAATGGATAAAAAAGCTGTGGTACATTTACATAATGAAATACTAAGCAGCGGTGAAAAAGAAGGAACTCTTACCATTTGCAACAGAATGGATTGACCTAGAGAGTATTATACTAAGTGAAATAAGCCAGTCAGAGAAAGATAAGTATCACATGATCTTACTCATATGTGGAATCTAATTGAACAAAATAAACTGATGAACATAATAGATCCAGAGACATAGAACCATGGAACAGACTAATGAATTTCAGAGGGAAGGTGAGGGTGAGGGTAGGTGAGGGGGGAGAGATTAACCGGGGAGCTTATATGCATATGTGCATAGCCCATGGACACAGACAATAGTGTGGCTAAGGCTTGGGAGGGGTGGGTGTAGGGAGGTGGGATCAATGGGAAAAAACAAACAAAAAGGGGAAATTTGTAATACTTTCAACAATAAAGATACATTTAAAAATAATAATAATAAAGCTTGGAAACTTATCTACATAACCAAGCTGTTTTCCATATAAGTGGAGGAGGCAATGTCATGCTTTCTGCCATTATGTAATCCCTTTTCTCCAGATTTCAATAATATATTCCTTACTTGCTTTTGAGCAGCACCCTCCAGGTCCAGATGTCTACTAACCATCTGTTCAAAGAAATTTAGGCTTTCTCTATCATGCTGCAAAAAATCTTTCCAGCTTCCATCCACTGACTGCTTACTTCCAAAACCACTCCCACAATTTTAGATACTTTTTATGGCATCACCTCACTTTCAGGTATGAAATGTGTAATAATTATTTATTGTTGCATAACAAATTAACTTAAATCTTAGTAGTTTAAAACAACACACATTTATTATCTGACAGTTTCTATGGGTCAAGAATATGGGCGTGGCTTATCTGGATCTTCTACTTCTGGGGATCTCACAAGGCTGCCATCAAGGTGTTGACTGAAGATGAGGTTTTAGCTAAAGGCTCAGCTGGGGAAAGATCTGCTTCCAAAGTCACTTGGATGGTTGTTGGCAGTATTCAGTTCCTGGAAGGTTGTTGGACTGAGGGGATTCAGGTCCTTTCTGGCTGTTGGCTGATCACTGTGTTCAATTGCTATGAGGATCTCTCCAACATTTCAACTTGCTTCATCAAAGGCAATGAGAAAGAGTCTGCTAGTATGACAGAAGTCACAATCTCATATAACCTAATCATGACAGTAACATCCCATCACCTTTGTCATAGTCTCATCTGAAGGCACAGGTGAGGAAAGAGCTGCTTCCAACATCATTTACATGGTTGTTGGCAGAATTCAATTGGAGATAACTCTCTACATTCAGCTTACACCCAAGGTGGGTTGGGGAAGCGGGAAGGTAGATTACACAAGGACATGAATACCAGGGTAGGTGGATCTCTAGGGGCCATTGTAAGGTCTGCCTGCCACAGTCATTATCAATATCCTTTATAATTTTAGTGTTTAATAGCCAATAATACTTATCTTTTATAGAATACTTACTAAGCCTCAGTTTTCCTCCCATAAAAGAGGATTAAAATAATAACTCATTGTAACTTTAGACTCTCTAGTTTTTATGACTATGACATAATTCATCACTAATTTATGGAAATACAATCAATATGACTATATAAAAGTTCTTATAGGGGTGATTACTCCCTTTCATAAACTACCATGACATTTTAACCATATCTTCCTTATGAATTTTAGCACTTTTACACTTGCAAAAGAGATATTTATAAATAGTTTTATTTCCCTTGCTAGACTGTAGGTTTCCTGAGGGCAAATTATGTATTTTTAGAAAACATTTTTCTATCCCTCCCTGACTCTACCTAGAAGGATATTATGGAGTTCAGTAGATATCTATTTTTAAAAAATAAAATTCCTGTAGCATAAACAAAATAAACTCTGTACCAGTAAAGTAAGATGCATATTTGGTAGAATGTCTCTAGTTCACCTATGTTCAATTAGATATATAGAAATCAAATGCTATTTGAGGAGATTAGTCATAGCAATATATATCACAACACTGAAAAACAGTAAATATTTAATGAGTGAGTGGATGAATATTTATCTTTTTTCTTGCATATAGCCCTTTGACATTTTGTGGGTATCTATCTATCTGTATTTTCAGAACTAGAGTCTGGGTGTATGTCTTCATAAAACATTCATTTTATACCTCCAAAAATATTTCCACATTATTTATAATATGTAGATAATAACATTACTATGCACTAACATTTAATTATCCATTTATTCAGCATAGGTAGATTTAAAATTATAAGGAGAAAACAAATTATTTTGAAAGATCACACATTTTGGTAAGTTTGTAAAACACTGAAAATTTTAATGTTTTATTTTTAAGTAATTATTATTATTCACTTATTAACCCATAAATCTAATGATATAACAATCAAATCCCGGTTGACTGCCATGCTATCTTAACATGTTTAATTTGTGGAGGAGTTCTAAAAGTTGGATCCCAATTGTATTCTGGTGATAACAACTTAGTAGGCTTATTGACAAAAAAATACTTGTTTAGGTGACGTTCGTACGTGCTGCTAAGTTCATTTTCAATGTCATGAATTATTCCTTTTTGATATTCTGCTGTGAAGGTTAAAACCTCATAAGGTGTGCCACCAAAAATTGCACTATGATAGTAGAAATCTCCCTTTCCAAAAGGGATGAAAGCCGCTGATTTAGGTCTTCTCTCATAAGGGAATTTTTTAACATTCTCAAAATACCACCATGCATGAAGTTGAGCTACAGATTTGCCCAGGGTTTCCACTCCAAAGTTACTCTTGAAGATCTGGTTTATACGCATACAGAAGAGAAAGTCAACTTCATGCTGGATATGTTCTATGATGTACACATTTAAGTTCTTCATGTATAGGACATTAAAGTCTTCCCAGAACTTTTCTGTTAATATAGGCAATAATTTAAGTGTTCGAAGGGGACCTAACTCTATGGGAGGTAGCAGGGAGAACTCATCCATCAAAATGTAAAAGATAACATTGTAGCCAATCATGAAGTGCTTATTAGCAGATTGGATGAACTGTTTCAGGTACTGTCCTGTAAACCTGTAAAATATGAAAAGAAAAAAAAAACCACAGGTAAAACTTATTTTGCTAAAAATCATCAGGAAAACACATCATTTAAACATGCTATCATTATTTATGTCATTATTGCTAAAGAACTGCCAGTAGGTAAGGACAGAGAAGTTGGGTCTGTATCTTAAGTCTATTGGTTAGAAAAAGAGAATGTAGTGATTTGGAGGCCTGAGAAGAACCACAAAGTTTTTTGTGAAGAAAGAAAAAGAGAGCTAAATGAATATTAGTGAAAAGATTCCCAAGTAGTGTCAATGACTCAGCCACAGTTGGAGAAAATAGATACAATAGATAAATAGACATACAGGCCAGCCAGAAATAATGATTGGGGTTAATTATGAGTAGCTCTTTGAGTGTAGAAAATCCTTGGGCGCTTATCTACACTTTTCCAAAATAAAAAAGGATGAATATTAGTAGCACCTACTTTCTAGTAGACCATACAACCAAGCCTATGGTAATGTTCATTCTTTTATAATATTTTTCCAAGACCTGTCTATTGTAAGTTTCTTCCCATATGACTGGAGCGAGCCAGTCAGTTGTTGTTATTACATCAGGACGTTTTCTGTTGAACAAACAAGAAACAAATTAATCAGGTACCACTTAATTATGACAGCAGAAGTTACTGTCCAAGTGAATATGCTAATGATTATAAAGTACTTACTATGTACCAGGCACCATTATTCAGTACTTTGCATTACTCATTTATCCTTGCAAAGACATAATATACTAGAGGCCCGGTGCATGAAAATTCATGCACTGAAGGGGGGTCCCTCAGCCCGGCCTGCCCCCTCTCAGAGTCCGGGAGCCCTCAGGGGTGGGAGGCGACCCAGCGATCAGGGGAAGGTGATGCCCCATCCACCTCTGCTGCTGCCACTGCCAGCAGCACAAGCCTAGGCCGGCCCTGGTTACCTGAGCCTCAGGTGGCCCTGGGCAGCTGGGCAGCTGCCATCTGAGGCTTGCCTGAGCCTCGGGCCAGCCCTGGGCGGCTGGGGGGCTTAAGGGGACTGAGGGACTCTGGAGGCAGGTGCACAGAGTGGCCAGGACCGCCTGGGGGCGGGCCCAGCGTTGCTGCACGCCTGCCGCCCTGGCGGGACTAAGGTGACTGGGATGTGGGTGCCACCATCTTATGGCTGTGGGTGCCACCATCTTATGGCTGTGGGCGCCACCATATTTGAGGGTGTGACAGTCAATTAGTATATTCCCTCCTTATTGGCTGTGGGTGCCGCCATCTTTGCAACAGGGTGATGGTCAATTAGCATATTCCCTCTTTATTAGATAGGATAAATTTTCACATAGTATTCTTATGCTCTAGTTCTGGATTTACTATTCTTCTGATCTATTCCATGTTGATTTGACCACAGTGGTATTAGAATTTGTTTTCATATTTGTTAAGGCAAATTTATTTCTCATACTTTATTTGGCTGTTATGAGATATTTATTCTTTTATATTTACTTTAAGCTTACAGTTTTTTCTTTATTTTTATTTTATTTTTAAAATATATTTTTATTGATTTCAGAGAGGAAGGGAGAGGATGAGAGAGATAGAAACATCAATGATGAAAGAGAACCATTGATTGGCTACCTCTTGCATGCCCTCTACTGGGGTGGAGCCCACCACTCAGGCATGTGCCCTTGACTGGAATCGAACCCAGGACCTTTCAGTCCACAGGCCAACACTCTATCCACTGAGCTAAACCAGCTAGCACTTGTTTTTCCTTCTTCTCCTCCTTCTCCTTCTCCTTCTCTTCCTTCTCCTCCTCCTCCTCCTTCTCCTTCTCCTTCTTCTTTTAAAAATATATTTTTTTATTGATTTCAGAGAGAAAGGGAGAGGTAGAGAAAAATAGAAACATCAATGATGAGAGAGAATCATCTATCAGCTTCCTCCTGCACAACCCCCACTGGGGACTGAGCCCACAACCCGGGCATGTGCCCTTGGCCAGAATTGAACCCAGGACCCCTCAGTCTGCAGGCTGACACTCTATCCACTGAGCCAAACCAGCCAAGGCTAGTTTTTTCTTCTTGATGAGAACAAAAACTGAGCTTTTCCCCAGATATTTCAATATTGAAGAGATCATTTTATTTTAAACAAAAAGACAACAGAGATCATTTTTCTTTCCCTTAATAAAACCAGGAATGTTAAACCAGATAATAGCTTTCTGATTCTGACCCTTCAATGCCTGACTCTATAAATAGACCCTCATTTTATACATAAAAGTCTTAAAGATAAGAACTCTAAGTCCTGGGAGCCTCTCAGAATAGCTACAATTTGATGATGGGAAAAAAATTTTCCTCTGTTAAAATTGAGTTATACTATTATTGTTATATTGTGAGCAGAATTTTTGTTCTTACTTAGGAGTAAACCAGTCTGATAGCCGAGGTTCTTCTGCTTCATGATCCCTGGGTACAAAGAGAAAATCAAGTTAAGAGTAACGCACTTATGCAGCAAACATATGTTGTATCTCTATAATATGACAGGTACTATTTGGTGCTGTTTTGGTAACTGAACATTTAAATCAGCTCCTGCCCTCAAGAAGCTGATAACTAGGGGGAAAGACAAGATTAAATAGATAATCATAGTACAGAGTGATAAGGGCTAATAGGGAAAAACAGATCTCTATGGGAGCATATAAATAGGGCCTCTAACCTAAATTTGGGCTTAAGGGAAACCAGGTGAAAAAGAAATATGTAAGCTGGGTCTAGAAGGATAAGGACTAAAGAGGTATAGGGTGAATAGGTCATGACCAAAGGCAGAAAGGCAAGGAACAGTATGGTTCATGAATGGGGGACATATTTTAAAAATTCACAGAGCAGCTTGACTGGTGTTGCTCAGTGATTGAGCATTGACCCATGAACCAGGAGGTCACCATTCAATTCACCATCAGGGCACATGTCTGGGTTGCGGCTCGATCCCCAGTAGGGGCCATGCAGGAAGCAGCCAATCAATGACTCTTTTTCATCATTGATGTTTCTGTCTCTTTCCTTTTCCCTTCCTCTCTCTGAAATAAATAAAAACATATTTTAAAAATTAACAGAGCAGGAAGAATAATGTATATTCAGGCAAAAATGCAGATGTAATTCATTCATCAAACATTAGTAGCTTCCTATGTGATAGATACTCTGTTATGTGTTGAAATGAAGGGGTTGAAGTAAGGGCTCAGATATTCATCATTGATTTTCATTCAAAGAGGACCCACCTAAGGGTTTGTTGTACTTTTAAGTTAATTATTTCATTAACAAGGTCATGAGGAAATTTCCCTTTTATAAACCAGGGATATTTTGTAAAATAACTTTAAGCTATTTCTGCTTCCAGAAAGATGAAATAGTACTGCTTTTCCCTATTCCTATCACTAAGTATAGCTGAAACCCCTGAACATTCATATATAAAGACTCTGAAAGGTGGAGAGAAGGCAGATCAAGTAAGCACCTTGGGACTCAAAGATTGACATGACAGTGGAATCTTTGGGTTTTCTGCCACATGTAGAGAAGCCAGCAGCCCAGAAATGCCAATGGGCACAGACACAAAAAGAGCCCCAAGAAAAGCCTGCTCTTTGCAGCTAAAGTACCAGGAAAAAGGCAAGCTAGGAAGGATAGAACACTTAAACACTATACACTGTACTCCAGCTCAATACCACAGAAAAACTGTCCATCCTTATAGCAAAGGCAAGTGGAAAGCTCAGATTCCCATCCTCTACAGACTGTAATGAGGCTCCCTCCCCTCCTCACTGGTGTAGAGTTAGAGGAAGTTAGTGGGGGTTAAAACTCCCATCACTGCTCAGCAGGATGGGAACCATGTAGGGAGCCTGAACGTCCATCCCCGCTATTAGAACAAGGAGCTCCTCCCCTCCACGTTTCAATGGAGGCAGAGATGAGAACTTGAAATTTCACCCCTTAACTTAAGTAATGAGCAGGTGCTACCCATGTCCCAGCTTGAGCAGTATAAGAGGATGCCTATGAAAATGCAAGATTTAAGTGAGATATAGAGCCTCATAATACCCAAAATGTCCAGTTTTCAATAAAAATCACTTACTATGCCAAGAATCAGGAAGTTTTCATATTAAGAATCAAGAAGATCTCTGAATAAGGAAGGGCAGTCTGCAAATGCCATGATAACACAGTTGTTAGAATTATCTGACAAGTATTTTAAAGCAACCGTTATAAAAATGCTTCATTGTGCAATTACAAGCACTTGAAATAAATGAAAAAACTAGAAAGTGACAGCAAAGAGAAAGAAAGTCTTATCAAAGATATAGAAGATATAAAGAAGAACCAAATATAAATTTTAGAACTTACAAATATAATAACTGAAGTAAAAACTCAATGGGTAGGCTGAATAATAGCATAATGGAGAGAATGGAGGAAAGAATCAATGAACCTAAAGATAGAATAATAGAAATCACTCAGTGTGAACAACAGAGAAAAATAATGAAAAAAAATTTAACAGAGCCTCAGGGAAATACGGGACTATAACAAAAGATCAGTTGAAGTACCAGAAGGAGAAAAAAAAAAGGGTGGGACTGAAAAAGTGATTTTAAGAATGGCTGAACACTCCCCATAATTTGACAAAAGACATTAACATACAGATTCAAAAAACTGAGTAAACAAACAGGGTAAACCTAAAGCACATGATAGTTAAATTTCTGAAAGTTAAAGAAAAAATCTTGAAAGCAGTCAGAGAGAGAAATCATTCACCAATAGGGGAAAACTAATTTGAATGGAAGTGGGTTTCTCATCAGAAATCATGGACCCAAAAGGAAGTGGAGCAATATTTTCCACTGTAAGAAAAGAACTGTCAACCAAAATGTCTCTCAGCAGGTGAATAGTTATATAAACTTTGGTGCATCCCTTTGTGGAATATTACCCAACAATAAAAAGGTATGACCACCTTAGCCGGTTTGGCTTAGTGGATAGAGTGTCGGCCTGTGGACCAAAGGGTCCTGGGTTCAATTCCGGTCAAGAGCATGTACCTCGGTTGCAGGGCCTTGGTGGGGGCTCATACAGGAGGCAACCAATCGATGTGTTTCTCTCACATTGATGTTTCTCTCTGTCTTTCCCCTCTCTCTTCCATTATCTCTAAAAGATTAATGGAAAAATATCCTTGGGTGAGGATTTAAAAAAAAAAAAGTATATAACCTATTGATATTCACAACAACATGGCTGGACCTCAAGGGCATTATGCTGAGTGGAAAATACTTATCTCAATAAATAGATCATATGCTGTATGATTCCATTTATAAACATTTTCAAAGTGACAAAATTATAGAGATAAAACTAGATTAGTAGTACTAGAGGTTAGGGAAAGTGAGGAAAAAGAGGTTGGGTGTGAGTATAAGTGGTGGCTCAGAGGAAGTCTTCGTGGTTAGGGAATAGTTTTATATTTTGACTGCTGTGGTGGTTACACATATCTATCTATACATGTGATAAAATCTCATATAATTATAGACTACATTTTTCCATCATCAATTTCCCGTTTTGATATTGTACAATTATGTAAGATGTTATTACATTGGAGATACTTGGATGAAAGGTACATATCACCTCTTTGTACTTAATATTTTTGCAACTTCTTGTGAATCAATAATCATTTCAAAATCAAATATTTATAAAAACCGTTAGAAGTGCATCCCTTTTTGACATTTCAGAGGCATTTTTAGTCAAAGATATTTCATTTTAGGATTGCCTAGGCCTCATGCTTATTCAAAATCTAATCATTCATGCTGAACTCCATTAAAAATATACAATGACAAATGAAGAATTTTTCTAAAATTCATATTTTTTTTACTAATTTTGACTAAATTTCACTAATTTCTCAGGTCCTACACGATGGTCAATAGTAGAAAACGTGGTTGACTAATGAGGGTTATCAATTATATCATCCTGGACAAAGATATTTAAACTATAGCAAATGTCAAAAACTTGTCTGGTGTGTAAGCATGTGAATGTGTGAAGTGAGAAAAATTTGGAGATATACACATACACACATATATAGTTATATTGTGTGTGTAGAATATTTATGAACTGATACCCAAGAAATATGTCAGTGGTTGCCTCTAGAGAATTTAGTTATTTTTCTGAACTTTTTGATTGCCATCAGCATTAGGACCCACTTGACTCCAACCAGTTTGTTCTCAATACAGTTTGTAGAATGTTTATGAAACACAGATTCTTACCAGCAGAGACTTATCTTCTGTAGGTTCTTCTTTATTCTTTATAAATGAAAAAAATGCACTTAGTGTTAAATTTGAACAAGTCCCTACTGCAATTAGAATATCAGAAAATCTAGAATTCAGATGCATTCATTTACTCACTTGTTAGCCAGATAATTACTAAACATCTACTATACATCAGCCAGAATGCTACAGAATATATGGCATCCAGTTCTGACATGACATTGGTCCTTTCTATTAAGGCATATTCCCCCAGAGGGCCAATAACATTTAGAACATGATACCAAAGCAAGGGGCTAATTTTAAAACATTAGCTACTACAATATAGCTAATTTTCAAATAGCAGTCAGTAACAATGCATTGCTTATTAAAAATAAAACATAAGGAGGAAGGTATGGCTGAGATAAGAATTTGAACTTATTTATGTAAGAGAATTCTAGCAGGTTAGCAAATATGTTCTCCAGTACAACTATGTTTCTACAGCAGGTCACTTTGAGTCTTGTTCCTATTAGATGGAACTTTGATGTAATTTAAAATACATCTAAAATAGCCCCTAACACTTTCTATCCTGTTATTTTGCCTTACTTCTTTCTTCATAGCATTATTATATACTAGAGGCCCGGTGCACGAAATTCGTGCACTGGTGGGGGGAGGGGGCCTCAACCTGGCCTGCGCCCTCTCGCAGTCCGGGACCCCTTGGGAATGTCCAACTGCAGGCTTGCAATCCAGGACCCCTTGCTCCTTACCACCCGCTTGCTCGCTGCTCCTTAGCACTGCCGCAGAGGCGGGAGAGGCTCCCGCTACCACCACTGCACTTGCCAGCTGTGAGCCCGGCTTCTGGTTGAACGAAGCTCCTCCCGTGGGAGCACACTGACCACCGGGGGCAGCTCCTGTGTTAAGCATCTGCCCCTGGTGGTCAGTGTGCATCATAGCGACCCGTCGTTCCAGATGTTCCGCCATTATGGTTGCTTAGGCTTTTACTGTATAGATAATACAATGCTCCTGATAATATATTACATATTTCTTTGCTTATTATCTATTTTCTTCACCTAGACCAGTGGTCGGCAAACTGCGGCTCGCGAGCCACATGCGGCTCGCGAGCTGCGGTTTGCCGCTCTGTTGACTAATGAGTTTGCTGACCACTGACCTAGACTCTTGATTCCAATAATTACAGGCTGTTGTTGTTCCTTGTAATTAAGCCCTGCTGTAAAGTTTCATAGGAGCAGTCACTTTGAGTTAATTCTTGGTACCTAGAACAGGGCCTGGTACCAAGAAGGTACTCTATACTCATTGAATGTTGAAAAATGAAAGGATTTGTATATTTAGGATTTGATTTATTTCCCAAAGAGAAGATAATTTTTAATTAATTTAGGGAGTGTTTATTAATACTTTTGGACAAAACTCAGTATTTTAGATTAACTCTGCCAATCACTAAAGATAATGATTCATTAACTTTTTTATATTTACCGGAATTGATGTTTAATCAATGTCAGTGATAAAGCAAATGAAACCAATAACAGTATTTTCCATTTAGAATTCATTCTCTGCTGGGGAAAAAAAAAGAGAAGAAAAAGAGTGGGTGTTTTTTGAAAATAAAAAACTTCCTTGCCATCTTCTAATAACATATTAATTTATGAAAATTTGGCCACCAACCCAAGTGTCTGATTCTAGGCTGCTCAGCTGTAGAAAGAAGGCAGACTTGAATTATGTAAACCACCTATATTGTTTGAAGTGCCTGCAAAAATCTCCCTTAGATGCCAACTGATTCTTTTTAGGTTAGGAACAAAGTGTTGGTGGCATTCATTTTGTGTACCTTTATCAAAGTCCACCATGATTGCATTAAGGAAATTTAATAAAACAAGTTCTATCTACTTGTGCTTCTGTGAAGATAAAAGGAGATACCCATGAAGACATCCTTATGCACTGGAATGTATTCTTTCCCCAAAGTTGATGTTTACATATTTGTTCCTAATATATTTATTCCAAGACTAATAATTTATTCAAAGACTATACAACTAGTAACCTAAAACTATATGAGCTGTCTTAAAGGTATATCCTTGTAAATAGTAATTAAATTAAAGGCATTAAACTCTAAAATGGAATATTGGCACCCTAGCCAGTTTTGCTGAATGGATAGAGCGTCAGGGGCCTGCGGATTGAGGGGCCTCGGGTTTAGTTCGGTCAAGGGCACGTACCTCAGTTGCAGGCTCTTCCCTGGCCTGGGGGTGGTCGGGGCGTGTGCAGGAGGCAACCAATTGATGTGTTTCTCTGACATCGATATTTCTCTCTGTCTTTCCTTCTCTCTTCCACTCTCTATAAAAATCAATGGAAAAATATCCTCAGGTGAGGATAAAAAATAAATAAAATAAAGTAAATAAATAAAATGGAATATTGGCTCCAGCCAATGCACTGAACTTGTTTTCAAGGTGTTAAGATTTCTATTTACAAGCATAAACTGGTTTTTAGTAGGCAGCATCCAAGAACAGGCATTGCTTTTGAATTATGTATTGGAGTAAATGGAGATCTCTTATACTTATTTTTTAACACTTATAATTAATGAGCAAGATATTTTAGATCTATACCTTCCCATATTGTGGCCACTAGCAATAAGTGACTAATGAATACTTGAAATGTTGCTAGTCTAAACAGTGGAGTTTGAAGACTCAGTATGAAAAAAAAGTAAGATATCTTATTAATATTGTTTATATTTACTACATGTTGAAATAAAATTTCAGATATAGTGGGTTCTTTTTAATTGATTTCAGAAAAGGGAGAGGGAGAGAGAGAGAGAAACATCAATGATGAGAGAGAATCATTGACCAGCTGCCTCCTGCATGCCTCACACTGGGAATTGAGCCTGCAACTTGGGCATATGCCCTGACCGGGAATCAAACTGAGAGATATAGTGGGTTAAATGCAAAAATCATTAAAATAAATGTTATCTGTCCCAGATAAGAAAAAACTAAAGGAGTCTGTCACCACCAAACCATTATTGCAAGAAATGTCAAAGGGACTTCTTTAAGAAGAAAAAAAAAAGGTTAAAAATATGAATAATAAAATTGATATAACTTCATACCTATCAATAATTGCTTTAAAATGTAAATGGATTAAATGCTTCAATCAAAAAGACATAGAGTGGCTGAACAGAGAAGAAAACAAAACCCATACATATATTCAAAAGATATAGTCTGAAAGTAAAGGGATGGAAAAAGTTATTTCATGCAAATGTAAATATAAAAAAAAAATCGGTGTTACTTCCATATGTTGGTTATTCTACCCTATATAATAAAGAGATAATATGCAAATTGACCATCACGCCCCCACACAAGATGGCCACCACAAGATGGCCTGCAGGGGAGGGCAGTTGGGGGCCACCAGGCCTGCAGGGGAGGGAAGTTGGGGGCGACCAGGTCTGCAGCAGAGGGCAGTTTGGGGGGACCAGGCCTGCAGCAGAGGGCAGTTAGAGGCAACCAAGCCGGCAGGGGAAGGCAGTTAGGGAGGACCAGGCCTTCAGGGGAGGGCAGTTGGGGGCAGTTAGGGACTACTGGGGTGGCAGGGGAGGGCAGTTGGGGGCAATTGGGCCGGCAGGGTAGCAGTTAGGTGTTGATCAGGCTGGCAGGGGAGTGGTTAGGGGGTGATCAGGCTGGCAGGCAGGTGAGTGGTTTGGAGCTAGCAGTCCTGGATTGTGTGAGGGATGTCCAACTGCTGGTTTAGGCCCAATCCCACAGGCAGTTGGACATTCCTCAAGGGGTCCCAGATTGGAGAGGATGCATGCTGGGCTGAGGGACAACCCCCTCCCCCTCGCCCTCCAGTGCATGAATTTCGTGCATTGGGTCTCTAGTATATATATAAAAGGCTAATATGCAAATTGTCCCCATGGGAGTTCCACTGGGAGATCGGGAGTTCAATCACTCACTATGACATGCACTGACCACCAGGCGGTGGTGTGGAATGAAGGAAGGCTCCAGCTGGCAGTCAGCAGCTGGGGAAGGAAAGTCCCAGCCGGCAGCCAGAAGGCCCCAATTGGCCCTGATCACCATTCAGGCCTAGGGATCCTATCTGTGCACGAATCTCATGCACTGAGCCTCTAGTTGTAGATAATGAACATTTTGATAGTTGCCAGATAGGAGGGGATTTAGGAGGTAGGTGAAAAAGGTGAAAGGATAATAACTATGGTGTCAGATGGGTACTAGATTGATTGGGATGATCACTTCAAAAATTATATAAATGTCTAATCACTGGGTTGTATACCTGAAACTAAAGTAATATTGTACATCAACTTTAATTGAAAAAATTAAACATTACTAAAATAAAAAGAGAAAGAAATAAAAACTGGGGTAGTAATACTTATATCAGACAAAATAGACTTTAAAATAAAGACTATAGCCAGAAACAAGGAAGGCTATTTCATATACAATAGCCAAGATATGGAAGGCCCATTGTTAGACATGGATAAAGACATGTGGTACATATATACAATGAAATATTACTTAGGCATCTATGTTGATGTACCTAGGCAATACTCCCTAGGTACATCAACATAGATGTACCTAGGGAGTATTATGATAAATGAAATAACTCAGAGAAAACAAATACTATATGATTACACTTATAGGTGGAATCTAAGAAACAAAGCAAAATAAATAAAAAAGAAACAAACTCATAGATACAGAGAACAAACTGATGGTTGCCAGATGGGAGGGGGGTTGGGGTGCTGGGTGAAAAAGGTGAACAGATTAAGAAATACAAATTGGCAGTTACAAAATAATCACAGGAATATAAAGTACAGCATAGGGAATATAGTCATTAATCTATAATAAAAGCATAAATGCTAATTAGACCAGACAGCTGAATGACTTTCCGGATGTCATTCTGGGTGTTCTTCCCAATGAAGCTACAATGGCAGGAGCTGAGGCAGAGGTGGTTAGGGGCGATCAGGCAGGCCAGTGAGTGATTAGGGGCGATGAAGCAGGCAGGCAGAGTGGTTGGGGGCAATGAGGCAGGCAGGCGAGTGGTTAGGGGTGATCAGGCAGGCAGACAGGCAAGCAAGTGGTTAGGAGCCAGGGTTTCCAGATTGCAAGAAGGATGTTCAACTTCCATTTTAGGCCCGATCCCACCTAAATTGGCATTCACACATCCCCCAAGGGGTCCCAGATTGCGAGAGGGTGCAGGCTGGGCTGAAGGACCCCACTGACCCCCTGCATGAATTTTGTGCACTGGGCCTCTAGTGTTGTAATAAATTGGTATGGGGCCAGGCAGGTTCTAAACTTATTGGAGAGATCACTTTGTAAGTTATATAAATGTCTAACCATTATAGTGTACATATGAAACTAATATAATGTTGAATGTCAACTTTAATTGGAAAAAAAAATTTTAAAAAATACATTTTAAGCTGAAATAAAATAAGGTAACTTAAATTCAAAAAATAAAGGTCATCTGTTCCTTGTTACATTTTTGCAATATGGTTACTAGAATATATTTAACTACAAATGTGAAATGACCAACTTTTAAATTCAAGTACATCAGAAATACCCCATGTATGAAGTAAGATTCTGTTTAACCAGATTGTCTTCTTACAATGTGCCCTCAATGACATTATTCTTAAAGCCAGAAACATGTTTATATGTCACCTACCTTGTACTTTAAGGCCAAGGTTTGAGGATGATCTCTACCTATGAATTTTCCAGGTCATCTAAATGTTTATAGTAATACAATCCCTTCCTAAGAGCCTTACCTTTAGTTTTGGTGATGTAAAGAGAAAGTCTTAGAATGTTTTCCGAGCATTATAATTTTGGGTCTTCGTAAAAAAATATATATATAAAAATAAAAGGTATTATCTAATATTCTCCTTGTGTTTGAATCTTCTGGTAATGGTGATGTCATCAGACTCTTGATGATGAAAGCATTAGAGAGTCATAATGATACATTTGTTAGCAAGTTCTTCTCATTGTTACCAGAACTTTCCCATTTGAAAAAGTCAAAGATTTTAACTGTTTTGCTTTTAGTTTTTGTTGTTGTTGTACTTCCTTGCTGTTTTCAATGACTGATTTTTAACTCTATAAATATATTTTGGTGTGCTGTGTGTGTATATGCATGCATATGAATGACACAAAAGTGTAACATTTTTTTCTTCAATGCCTCATTAGGCATTGTCTAATTATCTAAGGTAAAGCTAATTCCTTCTTATGCTTTCTTAGAATGTACTTATTTTCTGATTATAGAAGTACCACATTTTCATGTTATTAAATTTGTCAAGTGCATAAAAGCACAAAGAAGAAAATAATCAAATGTAATCACATTGTCCTGAGATAATTACTCTTATTTTGAGGCAGCATGCACCTTTATTTTGTCCTTCTTTAAAAATAAATTAGTTTTTCATATTGAAAAAGAAAGACACACACAGTAAAAAAAATTCTAACAGAAAAAAGGTTATGGAATGTATACTATATCATTTTCTCCCTTCAGCACCTGACTCTTCCCATTCCCCCATCTCCAATGGTAGCCACTGTTAACAGTTTACTGGTTTTTTTATATTATATATATAGTGTGTCTATATTCCCCCTTTTATTGTGCAAATGGCAGCATACTAAAAACACTCTTCAATAATTTGAATTTCTCATTCATCAGTATATCATTTGAAGATCATTCCATTACATCTCATACATCTAACACTCTTTTTCTAGTAAACTGTATCCTGCATAATAAAAGCCTAATATGCTAAGTGTCCGATCATCCGTTCAACCAATCAAAGCTAATGATATGCTAAGGCTGCTCAACTGCTCACTATGACATGCACTGACCACCAGGGGGAAGACAGTCGACTGGTCAACCAGTCACTATGATGTGCACTGACCACCAGGGGCAGATGCTCCAACTGGTAGGTTAACTTGCTGCTGGGGTCCGGCTGATTGGGACTGAGCAAGATGGGCTGGACATGCCCTGGAGCCATCCTGTGGTCCCTCCCCAACTGGCCAACCTCCCGCATCCATTCCCAGCCCTGATTGTGCACTGGTGGGGTCACTCGGCCTGGCCTGCGGCCTCTCACAATCCAGGACCCCTTGGGGGATGTTGGAGAGCCGGTTTTGGCCCTATGGTGGAACAACTGGTTACTATGATGGCAGCAGGTGCCAGAGGCGGCTGCTGGCTCCGATCTCCCCTCAGGAGCAGGAGGAGGTGGGGAAGCCCTGAGGGGTGACTGGGGCTGGCAGCCGCTGCTCACACCCGTTGATGGCACCAAGCAATTGGGGCTGGTGCTGGGAGCTGGCAGTGGGTGTGAGCGGGATCAGTGCTGGCAGCAGGTGAAAGCACTGGGCGGGACCACAGCGTGTGCGGGAGCAAAAAATTTTCAGTAACCACCAGAGGCTTGCCCCGATGGCAATGACTGGCGCCCTGCCTTGGTCTGGTGCCCCCACTCACCTGCTCCAACATCCCACCGCGACAGTGCCCGCCATGTTCTGCGCACGCCCCTTGGTAGTCAGCGCACGTCATAGCAACCGTTTGTTTGGTAGTGTGGTTGTTCTGTTTGTTCCACTGTTCAGTCTATTTGCATATTAGCCTTTTATTATATAGGATATTGAGGGGCAGGTTTTCAAAGGGTGAGTAAAGGGAGGCTTTCAATTTTCTCTGTATATTATTTTTATTTTCATTAGCTTTTATAACAAACAATTTTGTAAGCTTTAAAATACATAGTTCTTTTTGAACGACTCAGAGTTTCCTAAGTAATTGTCTGCCCATCTGGTGGCAGCTTTAATGTCCTCAAAGTCTTACATAAAGAGTATATTAGTATAGTTGCAGTGACTTTCCCTTACCCACACTTTTAGACAATCCCTTTCCTTAAACAATATG
The DNA here is from genome assembly GCA_026230045.1 of Corynorhinus townsendii. Classification (NCBI taxonomy): domain Eukaryota; kingdom Metazoa; phylum Chordata; class Mammalia; order Chiroptera; family Vespertilionidae; genus Corynorhinus; species Corynorhinus townsendii. Next base: position 162,321,012 of record JAPDVU010000005.1, on the reverse strand, counting down.
AGAAATGCATATATACCTACTTTTTGTTAATGAAAATATTTCAAGTTTCACTTTCTTGTGACAGGTTCTATTTTGTTGAATGTGATCCAACAAATAATATATTCTCAACATTCATAGAGATTATGAAATAGCTATATTATCATCTGATGTCAACACATTTTTTCTGCAACTGCTACATCTCACTTTATACAATTCAAAATGAAAGTATGAGTATGCTGTTTGGTGGGCTTGCCATTTTGTTAGTGACTTTTTAGTGCTAAAGTTTGTCAAGTGCTAATTATCTAAGATATAAGACAAAACGATGCTCTTAAATTCAGAACTGTAAAGGAAGGGCTTCAATATTATGTGTTGCTCTAAGAATGTTATAATACTTAGGAGCCCAACGGATTTTAATAGCTTTAATTTCACCAGTACGTTTTGTACCAATATCCCAGCTATATTCCGGAGATAAGAGTTTAGTAGGTTTATGGAGAAAGAAATACTTGTTTAAGTGACTTTCATCATGCCATACTGCTTCAATGTTATTTTTCTTATCATTCATGATTCCTTTGAAGCACTCTCTGGCAATGTTGAGAACCTGAATGGGAGTGCCACCAAATACAGCAGCATGGTAATAAAAGTCCCCCTTACCAATAGGTATGTATGCTTCTGATAAGTTGTTTCTCTCATAAGGTACCTTTATAGGATGTACATTATACCAATTAGAATGTAACTGAGCTACTGACTCCCCTAGGGTCTCTAATCCATATTTCTGCATGAAGACTTGATCCACGTCCATGCAGAAGAGGTAGTCAACTTCATATTGTATGTGATCTACAACATGCTCACTGATGGTCTTCATGCGCATCATACTAATATCTTGCCATCTCTTCTCTCGCTTAATTTCAAAAACTTTGATTGTCCGGAGGGGACTCAGCTGTATCCAAGGCAACTTGGACAAGTTATCTGTCAGAACATAAATTATGACTTTCTGGCCAACCATAAAATACTTATTAGCAGATGATAAAAAGTTGAACAAATAGAATTCAATATATCTGTAAAGTAAAAAAGAAACAAGTTCATTTTCTTATATTTTAGTGGAACACATACTATTTGAATTATACTGACTATAGTTTACCCAAAAATACTACTAAGCAACGAAATATTAGATATGCTTCTTGAGTTGTATTTAAGTAGTATAAAAGAAAGTGAAATTATCTGCCTTTGCTCTTCCTGATGGGTTCTGTGGACAATGAGAGAGAAGAGGAATTCCTCACAAGAGTGAATGAAACTTGGTGAGATTAGGAACTGCACAGAGTCCAGTGCAAGGTGAGAGCCAGAGTTTTCAGGGCTCTCAGAGCAATGGGAACTTGCTCTGAAGGTTGTTATAAGGTTCGAGGTGCAGGAAACGGGAGTCGGAAACCAAGATACATTAAAGGGGAGATTTATTCTGCAGTAACAAGTGAGATTCCTTACGGAGGAGGTAGAGAAACCAGGAAGGGGCAGGAGGAGAAGAAGGAGGGACCCAACTGGACTGTGCCCTGCAGAAGGAAGGGAGAGACAGTAACACGTGCGTGGGTGGAGAGTCCTTTTAAGGGAAGGAACGGGAAGGGGTGGGCCCCAGGGCACTCGGCGTGCGCTGATTGGTGGTTCAATGTCCCGGAAATGTCTCCGTAGCAGACGCTGGTAACGTCATAACTCCGCCCACCAGTTGTGGGGAGGGAGGATCTCACAGTTGTAGGTGAAAAAGGCTTTGGGTCATTGCAAGACCAGTTATTGCTGTCTGTGGCTCACTTTATGAATAGTCAGTTATGTATAAACAGTCAGAGGTGAAATATTTCATACCCCAATATCTGCACTGACTTCCTTATTTTGTTTTGTGGCCTTTAGTGCTGTGCTAAGATTACTGGATTGGAAAATAAACTTTCTCATTTCCAGTTTCTCAAGCCAGTATAAGAGTCTCAGATTAATAAATAGCCTCAGGTAAATTTTTAAAAGTAAAGGTAATCATATGTGGCTCAGCTTCAGATAATGTTTATATACTAATCATTAAAATTAAGTTCTGGGCATTTATTAAAGGAAACAAAAACACTAATTGGAAGAGATATATGCATCCCATGTTCATTGCAGCATTATTTACAAGCCTAAGTGTCCATCAACAGATGAATGGATAAAGAAGATGTGGTATATATACATATACAATGGACCATTAGTAATAAAATGAATGAAATCTTGGAAGCTAGCAACTTAAATCTAAAAAGTCCAATTTATCCACATTTCTTTATGGTTAGTGCTTTTGTGTCATGTTTCTGAAAGCTTTGCCTCTTCAAAGTAGTGAAAATCTACATTTTCTTTTAGTAGCTTTATTGTTTTATATTTCACATTTAAGTCTATTATCCATTTGGATTAATTTTTGAGTATGGCGTGATATAGGGCTGTTTTGTATCAGTCTCAGCCTATTGAAATGATTCAAGGGCTAGGAATGCCTGGAGCCACTCACCTGGAGCCCTTCTACTTGTGGTGAGACAATCTCCCCACCACCCCCCTATACACACACAGACATTTCCCTACCAACAATGCGGCTGGCCCAGTGCTTGTGGTTCTTATGATTGCAAGATGCACCTCAGAACAGACATCAGGGAACTTTGAAAAAACAAGGCTCATAAGTCCTTTGATCCTTCCTTTGTTTCTTCCTTTCTCCCTTCCTTCTTCCCTCCCTCTCTCCTTCCCTCCCTTCCTTTCCTTCTTTCTTTCTTTCTTTCTTTCTTTCTTTCTTTCTTTCTTTCTTTCTTTCTTTCTTTCTTTCTTTCTTTCTTTCTTTCTTTCTTTCTTTTAAAATATAATTTTATTGACTTCAGAGAAGAAGGGAAAGGGAGAGAGAAACAGAAACATCAATGATGAGAATCATTGATCGGCTGCCTCATGCATGCCCTCCCACTGGGGATTGAGCCCACAACCGAGGCCCTGACTAGGAATCGAACTGTGACCTCCTGGTTCATAGGTCAGCATTCAACCACTGAGCCACGCCAGCTGGGCTTTTCCTTCCTCTTTCTTTCTGTGGATTTTTTTAATAAAAAACTAGTGACCCATTGTGCAAAATTGCATGAGACTCGGGACCCACTCCCCTTGCCCCCCATGCCTGGGGATTGCCCTGAGTCCCGGAGTCCCACCCCATTTGGCTGGCATGCCGCTGGATGGCCCCGAGTCCTAGAGTGCCGCCCCGATGCCCTGCGCAGCAGCCACTGGGCCCTGCCCCCGCAGCATGCACATGGGGCTGCGGAAACCCCAGCAGAAGTCATGTGAAAGCGGCCGCTGGGACCTCTGTGCCCCTGCAGGGCTGCAGGAACCCTGGCGGAGCAGCCACCGGCCCCACCCCCGCTGCCCTGCCCCCACTGTGCGTGCCACCATCTTGTGATGGTGTTATGGTGTGGGGGTCAATTTGCATATTACCTCTTTATTATATAGGACTAGAGGCCCAGTGCACAAAATTTGTGCATGGGTAGGGTCCCTAGGCCTGGCTGGCGATCAGGGCCGATCAGGGTTTTCTGGCTACCAGCCAGGGCCTCCCTTCCCTGGCTGCCAACTGGGGCCTTCCTTCATTCCGTGCCGCCCTCTAGGTGGTCAGCACATGTCATAGTGAGTAATCAAACTCCCAGTCTCCCAGTTGAACTCCCAAGGGGACACTTTGCATATTAGCCTTTTTATATAGATAACTATCTATTTAATAACATGTTACTAAAAACTATAATTTTAATAAATAATAGATACATTGTAAACTTTATGTAATCCTTTCTTGTACTTTTTTGGTATAATTTCACTATCAGGGCAGCACTTGCTTCATTAAATGAATTGGGAAGTGTTGCCTCCTCTTCTGTTTTTTGTAAGAGATTGTATAGAATTGATGTTAATTCTTCAATAAATATTTGGTAGACTTCTCCAATGAAACCATGTTGGCCAGGAGACTCTGGGAGTTTTTAAATTTATAAATTCTATTTCCTCAGTAGCTATAGGGCTATTTCATGTTGGGTAGGTTATGGTAGTTTCAGAGCCCATTTTATCTAAATGGTTAGGTATATGTGTGTAGAGTGTTTTGTACTATTCCCTGATTAACCTTTTGATATCTGAAGGCCGAGGAATATACCTTGTTTCTTTCCTGATATTTGTAATTTGTGTCATTTTTTTTTTCTTTGCCAGAAAATAAATGGATGATTGTGAATTTTTTTTCAAAGAACGAGCTTTTTGTTCATGATTTTTCTCTATAGCTTTTCTGTTTCAATTTCATGGATTTCTGTTCTTATCTTTATTATTTCCTTACTTCTTCTTGCTTTGGCTTTATTTTGCTCTACTTTTTCTAGATTTTTTTAGGTGGAATTATTGATAATATCTCATTTTTCTACAATAAAAGGGCTGAATGTAAAGGACACATGGTATTACCTACCTTCCCACAGCAAACACAGTCAGCCCCACAGTAATTTTATGATGTGCATAATAATTTTCCAGTACTTCTTCTTTATAAGTGCCATGCCACACAACTGGAGCTAACCAGTTGGTAGTTGCATTCATGGATGCTCTGTAAGAAAGACATAAGATTTATGAACAAAATGCCTTTTGATAACATTGCAGTAAATATTACTATATGTAAATCTTGTGTCTAATTGCAGCATTTCCTCTTAACCCTAAGCTTTTTTTTTTACATTTTATACACTTTATTTATACACTTTATACACAATTTATATCAGAAACACTTAACAGTTAACCCCCACATCTGTTAGTTCCCACATCTCTATTGCTATTGAAACAAAATTTTAAAAAATAGAAAACAAAATAAGAAAAACATTGTTCATGTATGTAAAGTCAAATAAGCATTAAATAATATTCCTTATTGGTGCTAGAGTCACTGATAGTTGTAAAAAATGATACATACTTTCTATAAACCACAGGAAGAAAATGAAGCAAAGTCACAGTTCATCCTTCCTAATCTCTTACAGCACAGATTGGAAGAGGTTTGGAGGCACATCAGGTATAGAAGTAAGGCTTTAACACTTTAGAAAATGTATCCATGAAGGAATAGATGTGAGACATGTCATTCAAACTATAAAACGAAACCTGACCCAACTCATAGTCCAGATACATGCCAATCCCTCTGGGCATTTCCTTCAGCACAAGGGTGACAGGAACAGACCCTGGTGCCACATAATCACCATTCTGCAGCTGAAACATCCAACATCTTTTGTCTTGGCAGGTGCTGCTTTCTCTTCCTTTTAGGGAAGTCTTTTGAAACGCCCCCCCCCCCCCCCCCGCTCCGCCCCCGGCCCACTCAGGCTTGTCATCCACCAGGAACTCCCAGTAATGTCCGCTACAGTCAAAACCTTCAGAACCCAGGACAACTGGGTCGACTGCAAATCCCTTTGGATTCTGATGAACACTTTGCTTTTTCCTCACAAATCTCACGGACTTTTTATCCTCAGACACAAGCAGGTTAGGATGTGCAGTCTTGGGATCCAGGATAACTTTTCTAAATCTCTGTATAATTTTCTGCAGAGGGCTGAACACTGTGGAGGAAGACTGAATTCTTCTCTCCTTAACTGGCACCAATAGACAACAAGTTTCCTTATCACAACGGTGGAGGACACTTTTGATATCCATCAGCAATTTCACATTTGGCATCACATTCTTCTTCTCTGCCACTCCTTTTGTACACCTTTGAGGTTGGAAAGATGGTCTGAAAATGCAGTTGTGTTTGCAATGAGTTTCTGTTGAATGTCCTTCTCTTCTTCAGCTAGCCTTGAGAGAACTTCCTCTTGCTTGTGCTCTATAAATTGAGACTCAAATTCAGAGGCTAATTTCTGTTCCTGTTTTTGCACCTTTTCTCTCAGTTCTATGAGTTTTTTGCTTTGAATGCTTATTAACTTCTGAACGTGGGTCATCTGCTTACTAATGTAACTGTAGAGCCTCAGCCTGTGATGACAGGCAGCCTCCCCGATGGGCCTCACCTGGTGGCCCTGGTGGACAGGGAGCTGAGTGCACCTGGGACACAACAGCTCTAAGTCCTCCTCATAGAAGAGGGTCAGGACCTTGTTGTGCTTCTCACACAAACCCCTCTCTTCCTGCCACTTCTTCTTGCCCCTGATGGTCTGGAGAAGATTGGCAATGTCAACCATCCTTCCCAGCTGGGTGTTGCTCCTCAAGCACCTCTCTTGGCATGAGCGACCGCACACAGGGCAAGGGACCCTGTATTGTACATCAGCCCAGGACTGCTGGATGCAGGAGCTACAGGCGTTGTGCCCACATTCGATGGTGACAGGGTCTCTCAGGTCATCCAGACAGATAGGACAGTTGATTTCTGCCGGGAGTCTTGTCCGAGCTGCTTCAACTGCCACTGGGCCCTGAATGAAGGACTGGACTGAGGTGGGTGTTTTTTTGGGGGGGAGATTGGGCTCAGGGAGATCCCTCCACTGAGTAGCAGATGCACCTTCAGAAACCACTGTCCTTTCTGTCCTGAATGGTTCATTCCTATGAGACCAGTGGCTGCAGGTGTCCAGAGGAGCTTTATTCACTACCTCCAGCCAATCTCAGAGTAGTTGAATTCTGGCTCAGAAATTCTTGGTCAGAAAGCAGATAAGGTTCTAAAGTGCCTAATCATTCCTTGGGATGAGGAAAGATTGTTGCATGTAAAAACGGCTCCCATTGTGGTTCTGCTCACTGCCACATTTGAAGCAATCACTGATTTGTATCTCTACCACCACAACCCACCTAAACCTAAGTCATCTGCAATCATGCTGATTGGGACTGTGGCAAGTGTATGGATTTGGGACGAGATCACCTATGGGTCAGTTTCCATCCTTAGTACCCTACCATCTGTTAACCCTAAGCCTTGATGGTTATGATAAATGGAGGAAACAGCTTATCAGAAATGGCCAGGTCATTACAAAGGTACACTTACACATTAGTCATACTGTTTCCAAGATCTTTGAGGACACATAGTTGAGACATTGCCCAAAGTCTAAAGTAACAATTTGTCTTGTATTTGGACAAAATATCATGGTCCTAGTATTTTTTACATTGGTTATTTTCAGAAACCATATTTTGAACACAGAATTTCCCAGGCTTCATAATCTCAAGTGTTTTCAATACTAATGTTACTGCGTACTGCTAGAATCAACTTTGTCAAAACTCCGAAGGATAGCCAAAGGTTTAGAGCAACCAAGCAAAAGTTAAATCGAGAAAAAGATGACTCAATATAGAGGAGTAGGAAAGCTTTGTGATATTTTTTAACTTAGCCTTGTACTAAGTTGCTCCCCATATGGTTGTTGTATCGGAAACAGCAAATTATGTTCTCAGTGTGAGTATCTGATTCTAGAGGGAGAAGAGTGGATCCAATTCCCAAGGAATTGTGTTTGTTGAGAGTTTTCTGAAGGACTGACTGTTTCACTTAATTCTGAACTCTCAGAATGGAACTCACAAAATGACTGAGTGGAGGGTGCTCCTTGAAAATATTTTAAAAAGGACCAAAACCCTGCCACCCGGGGCAGAAGGTTATGTTTTGGCATAAAAATTAAATATGCTGAAAGCCTGGGAGGAAAAGTTTGCAAGAGAGTTCCTTGGCAGGTAAGGGCTTTGACAAGATCCCATGATGCCTGCTCAGAAGAAGATCCTCGAAGACCCAATGATTTAATCTCTTGCTGATATTCAGGCAGAGTGCAAGGAGGAAGTGAAGGCTAAGGCAGAGTTGTAAATAGCTGGACTGTGTTGAAGGAGGGTCCAAATACAGAGTCAGTCTTCAAAGACTGTTAAATTTTATTTTCTTTCCTTTTCTTTCCTTTCTTTCCTTTTCTTTCCTTTTCTTTCCTTTTCTTTCCTTTTCTTTCCTTTCCTTTTCTTTTCTTTTCTTTTCTTTTCTTTTCTTTTCTTTTCTTTTCTTTTCTTTTCTTTTCTTTTCTTTTCTCTTGCTTCTCATCGTCTTCCTCCTCCTCCTCCTTCTCCTATTTTTCTCTTTCTTCTATCCTCTAACATCTCCTCCACCCCAGCTCTAGGCACTTATGAATCTCTGTGAAGCCCTTATCTGACCACAAACTAAAGGAACAGAGACCTCTGAGATCAAAGAAGATAAAGAATACAGTCTTTAAAAAGTTGTTTAGAAAGTCAATAAATGAACAAACACCTGCAACTAACAGTGTGCATGAACAACAAACTCTGAGAAGCAAAATAATCTGGTTTCCAGAATGAGCACATCATAATATTTAAAATGTCTAGTTTTCAACCAAAAATTATGAGGCATGCAATGAAAAAGAATGTATGGCCCATTCAAAGGGAAAAAAATAACAAAACTGCCCCTGGGGAAGCCCTGACATTGGGCTTATTAGACAAATACTCTAAATCAACTATTTTAAATATGCTCAAAGAGCCAAAGGTAACTTGAACAAAGAACCAAAGGAAACCAGGAGAATATTGTTTCAACAAATAGGGAGTATAAATAAAGAGACAGAAATTATAAAAAGGAACCAAATAGAATTTCTGGAACTGAGAAGTATGATAGCTGAAATGAAAAACTCACTATAGGATTTCAACAGCAGATTTGATCAGACAGAAGAAAGAATCAGACACACACAGGACACTTTAATTAACAACAGAATATAAATTCTTCTCAAATACACATGGAACATTCTCCAGGATTATATGTTAGGCCATAAAACAAATCTCAATAAACTTAAAATCGTTGGGAACATATGAACCGTCTTTGCATTGACAGTGGACTGAAATTAGAAATTAATAGTAGAAGAAAATCTGGAAAATCCCCAAATATGATGAAATTAAACAACATTCTTAGAAAACTAATAAGTCAAAGAAAAAAATCACAAGGGAAATGAGAAATACATTTAGATGGATAAAAATACAAATACAGCATACCAAAAGTTATGAGATGCAGTGAAAAGCAGTACTCAGGAGGAAATATATAGCTGTAAACATTTATAATTTAAAAACATGAACTATCTCACATCAGTAACCTAACTTTCCACTTTAAGAACTAGTAAAAAAGAGCAAACTAAACCCAAAACAAGTAGAAGGGAGAAATAATAAAGACTGGAGCAGAGACAACTGATACAGAGAAAGGAAAATGATAGAATCGGTGAAAGAAAAGATGATTCTTTTGGGGAACAGATTATCAGGAATGGCCAGATCATTACAAAAGTATACTTTTTAACACTGATTATTTTCAGAAATCATATTTTGAACAATTTTGTTGAGAAACCTTTAACTAGTCTGGCTAAGAAAAACAGAGATGACTTAAATTATTAAAATCAGGAATGAAAGTAGGGGTATTACTATAGACCTTACAGGTATTAAAAAAAAGGATTATAGGAAAATATGATAAACAACATATACACCAACATCTTAGATAACCTAGATGAAATGGACAAATTCCTAAAAACACACAAACTAAAAGAACTGGTTCACTGGCAGTCCCATTTATGGGACTATATCAATAATAATCTTAAATGGATGTCTCCTTTCAAATTTTAATTAGGTGAAGTCCTAAAACCCTATAGCATCAGAGTGAAAGATAGATGGGTCGAATAAGAAGATGGAGACAGAGAGGGTAGGGGAAAGTTGTTGTATTAAACATGAAGTACACAGTCCATCTATCTGATTTGGGCTTTGGTTCTCTCACTGGTGAAACAAGAAGTATCAACCAAATGGTCTCGAATACACCCTTAACATCTCCCCTGCTCCTCCCCCCGCTGCCGAATATACCCTTACACTTTTGACCTGCCATCATTCTAGGACCTTTGAGTTTTTGTTATCTACACACTCATTCATGGAGGATGCAGGTCCTAATGTCCATTCCCAACTTCTATTCATTAACTTCTATTGAGCAATCTATGGATTAATCTCACATGTTAGATTGGGCATTCTTACCTGGGGAAAAACCAGTCTGATAGATTTAACTCTGGTTGAGTATTCATAGACCTATTGAGAAAAATAATGCAAAGAGTCACACTATATCTTATTAGAGTTTGAGATAACTTGCGTGTCTATAAAATCATGGGCTGTATTATAATAAGATGCAGAATGCAAAGTGAGCATGAAGCAGTGAACTTACGATAGTAGTGGCATGGAAAAATCATGATTTTCAACCTCAACTTAACCCTATGTGCTGCCCACAAATCTTTGTTTCCTTAGTTCTCATTCTTATTCTTCTAATTCAGAGAGAAAGTAGCAGCCATCAGATGAAAACTCCCTCAACTTTCTGCCACCTCACATCCAAATTTACCTATAATGCACTAGGTGATTTGGCTCAGTGGATAGAGCGTCAGACTGTGGATTGAAGGATCCCAGTTTTGATTCCTGTCAAGGGCACATAACCAGATTGTCGCCTCGATCCCCACTAGAGGGCATGCAGGAAGCAGCCAATCAATGATTCTCTCTTCATTGATGTTTCTATCGCTTTCCTTCTCCCTCCCTCTCTGAAATCAATAAAAAATTTTTTTAAAAAAGAGACTAATATAATGAACCTCCATATTCCCATTCCCTACAATGAGCAATGTGTTACCCTCTTAGCCTATCCTTGCATTGCCCTTTTCAACCCATTCTCCATATTTCCATTCTGCTTCCAGTATCATGTTTCTGAAGCTCTGTGTTACCCTCAGAAGTTCAGTGGCTTCCATTGTCCAAGGATGATGTCCTCATTCTTATATGGCCATAATATTCTCCATGATCTTACACTTCACACTGTCCCAGCCACATCTCCTACCTAACCCTGCACTTATAATTGTCCAGGCTCATTGGCCTTTTCCTTTTCCTTTTTTTTAAAAATTTTTATTTATTTCCTTAAACATGCCGCAGATTCAACTTGCTAATTCCCACATCGCCTTCAGGCTTCATTTTAAGTATCCCTTTTTAAGGGAAATATTTTTTGATCTGCTAGATGAGGTTAGATGCTTTTCATTAATAGCTAACACACCAACCATAACTGAAAAATTAAAAACAAAAATTAAAGACATCATCCAACCAAAAAAAGCTAACACATATTGAATACTTTCCTAAATATTATCTAACTTAATCCATAGTTATGAGATAGGTAATATTATTATTATTATCCCCATTTTACTAGATAAAGAAATAAGGCACAAACAGTTTTTGTTATCTTGTTCATAATCACAGAGTGGGTGGAAACTGCCTGAGTCCTTACTTTTCCTCCTTGCTATACACTCTATGGCTAGGATACCTTTGGAGAGCTGACCCTGGGTAAGTTAAGAGGTTGGGGTTAAATCTTATGTCAGGGGATTGTCTTTGTGCCTCGTACACAGATAAGAGTAGCTGCAACATCAGAGATGTGAATGAGTTGTGGCATTCTACCTAACACCCACTTCCATTGACAACATGCCTTTGAATGATGAGTATTAGTATGATAGAGCTATAGAATTCTGATTAGGTAATAGAACAATTGTTAGATTGTATTGCATTGAATACATTTTGCCAGAAAACATTTTAACCCATTCCTCCTCTATTTTCAGGTGGTTGAAAGTTACTGCCCCCCTGTTAGTCATGGCTATATACAGGGAAAATATACTCTGCCTAGCACATGAAAGCCTTCTTACTATATTATTTTCATGCATAGTACAGCTCACCCAAGTATGGAGTCATGGTCTTAGTGGGGGTCTTCTAAATCATAGAACTATCAGAGAGACAAGGCCCCTGGACACAACAAGCACCAGAAAGGAAAGTTGCTTTCACTTTACTATGTGGGTTCCCATGACTAGAAGAAATTGAAGAACATATAATGATATTGGATCTTGCACAATAGTTGGGGAAGTTTTCCTTTCTGCACACATTCTGATGACATGATTTGGTAGGTGGCATATGGTTAATGCAATCTCCTGAGAGTCTTTTAGCCAAAACTTTATTCCTGTGTGTTGTCTATAGCTTTAAAAGGCACAAGGTTTCTATAGGCTGAATTCTGAATCCTGTAACTTGTTCTCCCAACCAGTTCCCACTCCTCTATCAGAGGCAGCAGCTCTGCCCGTCTGCTCTTTGACTCCTTGTATTCTGACCTTAAATGAATATCTCCAACATGTGTTTGTAAAACTGTTTTGGTTTACCCTGCCTGTAGGAACCAAGGACTTGCAGGTTTTCCAGTGCCCTCTAACCAGTTTTGTCCTCAAAGAAGAGGTCATAGCATATTTATAAATACTTACCAGCATTGATATGTCCTCTGTAGTTTCTTTGTGCTTAGGATAAATTAAAAAAAAAACACACACATTTATTTACTTTTAAACTTATATGAAAGGTTTTCACATTTAAGATGACTAGAGTTATACTCAGCCAATCTATTCACTTTATTACCTAATTTTACCTAATATTACCAAATATTTAATGAACGCATACTGTTATGGACAGAATGTTTCTGTCCCTCTCAAATTCATATGTTGAAATCCTAATTCCCAGTGTGATAGTATTAGAAGGTAGGGCCTTTGTGGATGATTAGGTTAGGAAGGTGAAGCCCTCCTGAATGGGAATACCTTTTTAAGAGAGATCCCAGAGAGCTCTTTCACCCTTCCACCATATGAAGACTTGGTGTGAGGATGGCTCTCTATGAACCAGGAACAGGCCTTCACCAGACACCAAATCTGCTGGCTCTTTGATCTTTTACTTGCCAGCCTCCAGAACTGAGAGAAATAAATTTCTGTTGTTCATAAGCCATCCAGTCTATGATATTTTGTCATAGCAGCCTGAATGGACCAAGATACGTACTATATGCCAAGTACATTGTTGGTTGTAGATTACAGTAATGAACATGATAAAAATCACTGAGGTGATTTGACTGATAAATATTACTATGCTATAAATATGCTATATCTTAAAAATAATTTTTAGATACAAATGAGGAAAACATCACTAAAACAACGAAATTTGCTAATAGCAAATGAAGTCTTCGTGCTTGTCTCAAGTATGTGGAGGGCAAATACCATACATAGTGCCTGAAGACACCAATATTAAGGATGTTTCTTAAAGAAGATGCCACCTATTTAAAAATGGCACAAATTTCTCCATAATATTTACTAACATTACATTGCCATAATTATACAGTAATTGTCTTGGCAGTTTAACATTGCTTTTCCTCACATATATTGACCTACACAAATTACATTTAGCTTTGATTTCATTAGAAACAAAGAATTTTTATGCTGAAGGCAATATTTATGCTGACATATTTGGATGTCATTTGGCTATATCTGGGTGTATTTGGATTGATACAGTTGCATGCTGATTTGTCAGGATGAATGTAGAACCTTCCTGACATAACAAGATCCTTAAACCAAACACCAAAATAAGATATTCATTATTTTTTAAAGTTACCTGAATCGATACTCTCTTTGCAAGGCCCATACAGATAATAAAATCAATAACAATAGAATTGTTTTTCTTTTGTATCTCATCCTTTACTGGGAAGAAAAAGAAACATTAAAGTAGATTAAATAAAGTACGATGTATAGAAAATAAGCTGTGTTGAATCCCTCTTATGACTTAAACTAGACAACTTAATAGATTTTATCTGGGATTTAAGGCACCTCTGGTCATTGGATGTTGCTTTATATGGAAATAGAATTGAGTCAGTGAAGAGACACCATCTATTTGAACTATCTGCCCAGTCGTAGGATATGAACTGGTCTGGTCTTGATACAAGAGATCTTATAAACTTCATTCATCTTTTCTAAAGTACAAAGGACTCTTTTCTACAGAAAAATTACACCACTTCCTCTCCTAACTCTTTCAGAATGGGGTGTGAGAGAAAAGAGATAATTATGAAAATACTTACTTGGACTCTAAAGAGTTGTATAATTATAAAGAAAACTTAATTATTTATAATTTAATAATTTATGAAGTTGATCATTCCAAGATAGGCAATAGAACTGATAACAGTATAAAATATGTGCCCCTTCTCAAAGTATTTGAATATATAATTGGTTCAGAGCACTCACTGGAGGCTAAACTATAATTTTTAGATTATTTGTGCATTGACCTTGGAATTTTAGCCATAAAGCTTACAAAACTCCTTTGTAATATATAATCTGTGGAATATAAAATTGTGTGCAGAAAAGAAATCGGCTATGGCTTAATTTGGTTGAAATTAGGGACAAACTCTTACCTTTTGTTTTCCTAAGATCACACAGGAATTTTATACAGTTTCTTCCTTGAAGACTTAACAATTATTGTATAGTGGTTTGGGAAGACATATGGAGAATCTTAAGAGGCAGACAGTTTTCAAGCAAGAACTTTTGAGACCTTTGAAAAATCATAAATCAGGTAACCTATTATTGGTTTTTGTGTTTATTATTTCAGTCTTCTGTGAATGATGATGTCATCAGATTCTCTTGATGATGGAATAACTAGATACTTGTAATCATAACAATTCACATGCTTGTAACTCCTCTTTATCATTATCAGAGGACTGTATTTTGTCCCATTAAAAAAAAAAAAGTAGGATCATATAAGTGTCTTTCTTGTTGGTTTTTTAAAGCTTTATAATACACTAGAGGCCTGGTGCATGAATTTGTGCACATTGAAAAGAAATTAATTAGAAGAAATATTTTAATATAGCTATTTGCCCTTTCTCTATAATAGACACGTCAACCAAATTCATGAACGACAATGACAGATGGAAACACATGCGTGCGATTGGCGCCAGTGATATATATATATATATATATATATATATATATATATATATATATATTTGCTTAATTAGACCTGCTTTCTGATTTAGCTAAACTTTTTCCAGCCCAGTGAAGCACCCCAACTTCTCTTTCAGGTAATTGTCAGCAACACACCAGTAAATATCAACACAAAGCAGATTATTATTGTAGGTCATGCAGGGAGAACAAATGGTAAAATATTTAACTGCAATAGTGTTTGACTATATTCTGCTCAGTGAGAAAACGTGAAGTCGTTTTCAAGGTTCACCATTTCTTATTTCTTTTCAGTCGGGTCATTTCTAAACTTTCTAAATCTCTGTTTTGTGGCTAATGAAAAGAAAATAGGATTCCACCGAGTCTCCTATCTACCTACTCCCGGACTTCTCTGAGGATCAAATGAGATGAAGCATGGGAAAAGACTTCAAAAACATTTGGTTAAAGTGTATAATGTTTCCACCAGGCTATAAAGCAAGTTGTGTTTCTGGGTTGAAGAAACTCCAAGGAGGCTAGTTGCTAGGGAGAGGAAGCTGGGCGTTGCTATGTGACATCATTACCTGATGCCCACAGCCACCATTTCCTGGCTGAGCTGGGCTGTAGGCCACATTTTGCGCCATGAGGATCTTGGCAGCACTGACTGCAATTTGGTGGGGTGTCACTCTGGGGTGGTGGCGGGGCATGTGTCCCACTTAGGGGAAGCCAAATGTTGTTTTGTCAGCGCCAGCCAGGTCCACGGTGCTGTTTCTCTGTAAATGGCCAGTGCGTGTCACAGCAGCTCCTGCATTGAGTGCCCCCTCGTGGGCAGTGCGTGTCATAGCAACTGGTCAGATGGTTGGATACTTAGCATATTAGCCATATATATATATATATTTTTTTAATTGACATGAAGTATAATTTACATAAAGTAAAACATAGTTTGTACACTTTACTGGGTTGTTACACATGCACATATGTATGTACAAAGCACCTTAATTAAGATATAGAACACCTCCATCACCCAATAACTTTTCTTGTGCCCCTTTGAATCACTTAATGGTATCAAATAGGTCTCTTGGGCACTATTCACTTTTCTCCTATCTTTTTTTATTATTATTATTCCTCAGACTTGATAATTTCCATTGTCCTATCTTCAACTTCACTGATTCTTTCTTCTGCCTTCTCAAATTTGCTTTTAAATCCCTCTAGTAAATTTTTCATTGCAATTATTATAATTTTCAGCTCTGGAATGCTTTTTACTTTTTCTTTCTCTTTATTGATAGTTCCATTTCGTTTATACATTTTCTTGACTTTCTTTTTTCAAATTACCCAATAGCAGTGGTCAGCAAACTCATTAGTCAACAGAGCCAAATAGCAACAGTACAACGATTAAAATTTCTTTTGAGAGCCAAATTTTTTAAACTTAAATTTCTTCTAACACCACTTCTTCAAAATAGACTCACCCAGGCTGTGGTATTTTGTGGAAGAGCCACACTCAAGAGGCCAAAGAGCCACATGTAGCTCGCAAGCCGCAGTTTGCTGACCATGGCCCTTTAGTTTTGAGCATCTTTGACAGTTGTTTTAAAGTATTTGTCAGGGTCATCTCTGAGAACAGTTTCTGTTTATTTTTTTTCTTTGAATGGGCCATACTTTACTGTTTCTTTGTATGCCTTGTGATTTTTTATTAAAATTCTGCCTTTGAATCTAATACTGTGATAACTCTGTAAATAAGATTATCTCCCTTCCCCCAGGGTTAGCTTTTTTTGTTCATTTTCATTCATTGATTTTTGCCTTTTTGGTTGTTGTAAGGTGTCGGTGTGCCCAAGGATCAGCCTAAGTGTAACTTAAGGTCTTTTCAGAGCCTTTCCCTGGGTATGCATAGTCATTTTCTAATTTTCCCCATATATGTAGTTGTTTTTGAATGTTCTATTCTTTAACATATACCTCCAAAGGGGGGGAAATGAAGGGAGAACAAAGGGGCATTGGCCCTTTAAACCCCCTGGAAGTCACCTCAACTGGATGGGAAAGGAATTGCAACAATGGGAGAAGGTGCAACAACAATGGCTGCCTGCCTCTTTGTCTGTACTTCCGTGATGAGAAGCAACAGTCAGCAATCAGAGCACTGGTTCCTGATATTTGGAGGACAGGGTCCTTCTTGCCCACCTTGGCTTGCATAAGCCGCATGCAAACTATTCCAGGAACACATGCACAACTGCCTACTAGATGGCTGGAAGTGGAGAATGAGTTGCTGCTACAGTGTGAAGAGTTGAAATTAACCTTAGTTTACCAAGTAACCTTAGTTTACTTGGAAGTTTCTATAGACTCCTGAGTTCCAAAATAGTTATATCAGACAGATTTTTGCCAGTGCAATTATTGTCTAGCTGAGGAGACAGATTCCTGGTGCTTCCTACTCTACCATATTTGAAGAATCCTCTTATCCTGGAAAGGCATATGTTTTTTCCATCCCAAAGGCCTTTTTACTTTTTAAATTTATTGATTTTTAACCAGGCTGGCATGGTTCAGTGGTTGAGCGTTGACCTATATACCACGAGGTCACAGTTTGATTCCCAGTCAGGGCACATGCCTGGGTTGTGGTCTTGATCCCCAGTGTGGGGTGTGCAGGAGGCAGCCGATCAATGATTCTCTCTCATCATTGATGTTTCTATCCCTCTTTTCCTCTCCGAAATCCATTAAAATTGTATTTTTAAAAAGGTTATCTTAAACTTATTGATTTTTAGAGAGAGAGATTGACCTGCTGCATTCATGCATTCATTGGTTGATTCTTGTATTTTCCCTGACCTGGGATCAAACCCAAAACCTTGTTGTATCAGTATGATGCTCTAACCAACTGAGCTACCAGGCCAATGCCTACCTGGGAAGGCTTTTAAAGTTCCAGTGTCCACCCCATACCAATTGAGTCAGACTCTCTGGGGTCAGAACCAGGCGTCAATATTAGCTCTCCTGGTAATTCCAGAATGCAGCCAAATTTGAGAACCAGTACTTCATGCCTGCTACAAATAAGAGAGAGGCATAACTCTTTTGGGGTACTTTGGATTTAGAAGGCAGTGTCCCATACATGAGGGTATCCAGCTGCCTCCCATTTGACTGATAACTGTAAAAGCAATGAGCTTCCAGTGGGAACCTGGACAACCACTGGTCTAGGTTGCAGGCAAGTTTCCCTGGCACTGGATCTCTTACGACCAATTATATCTCACATAGTTCTAAGGGTTTGAAGTAGACTGTGATTATGGATGTAGACTGTGGCTGGCCTTCACTGAGAGCTTACAGCAGGGCCCACTGAATTCTTGAGTAAGGAAATGCCCCTTGAGCAGATAACCATTTTCTTAGAGTTACTAAAATTTCCCCTCTTCCTTCCTTGTCTTGACTTCATAGTGTTTGGGTGTGTGCTGAATTTATTATTTATTTTATGGATTGAAGAATAGTTAGATGGGTTAAGGAACCAAAGGAAAACAGTTTTGTGGAGATAGTAAACTCTGAGAAGCCTGGCCCTCTGGCATTATCCGTGAATTCTGTGGTCTGCTATTCAGAGAGGGGGCTGTGCTAGAGTAGTGCAAAATGTTTTTTGGATTATGGTAGCAGGACATATTTTACCTGTGTGAGAAGAAATGATTGATACCCAAGCAGCTCTAAGTGGAAATGTAGACAGTTTTAGAGGCATCTAACTCAGCTCATAATAATAGGTCCTTGCCTGAGAAACTGCTCTATACTATAATCCCACCCTCCAATAAATCTACCCTATGGCACAGCTGCTGGGAGCAGGAGTGGCTGCTGTGCCATTTGGGTTTTCTTTTCCAGGAATGTAGAGTTTTGAAGGAAGAAACTCTGAGTCTGGAAATAGTTGGAGCTGGGTCATATTGTCAGACCTCTAGGGGAAGTTCATTCTTTTGTGCTGTTGAAGCCCTTGAACTTCACTGGCACTTCTTCATGGGCTGGTTATAGTGATGTAAACAACTAAAATTTTACACAACCAACTCCTAAAAAAAGAAAGATGAAAAGAAAAGGAAAAAGAGACCTGATTTCTAGTGTTTGCTGATTCCCATGGTGTAAATACTCCCACCATAGCTAATACCAAGCTACCACAGTGAAGGCACTAAACAGAAAGTTGGGAAGTATTATGTATAACAGGCTCTCACAGCAGGAATGCCTGGTTGTCAATTCTGCCTTGCATTCAGTGGAACTCTCCAGTAGCCTCTCAATATTCACTTTTGTGTTTAGACGGCTCAGGCAATGTCAGCTCCTTGCAACCAAAATGTCTTTAACTAAAACACCTAGCTAGCATAACCACCTTTTATTCTGAACAATTACAGTCAATTCATTGAAAGTGTGTTCTAACTTTGGCTGATTTTTCAAAGCCCCGTACTTTAAATATTTATAGCTATTTTCGTTTATATGTAAAATCCATAGCTATTTCTACAAACAGGCAGTCTTCAACCAGGTCCAGAAAACATATTTTTAATCATTGCAGTTGCTTAGAATAACAGTGTTATCTTTGGAAATTCTTGCCCTCCAGTGTCCAGTACAGGGAATTGCTCTATTCTTTTCTCTTAGCTGTGAATGTTATAGGACTAAGAAGTGAGTTGGAAGCTTTTGATACTCATCAAAGGCTAATTCCAGGGTATAGACAGGTGGGCATTATGCATATTTGCTCTCCCATATTTCTTTCTTAATGAAGTTAAAGGGGATCTTACAACAGGGTTCCTCAACCTCATCACATTTTGAGTCAGACACTACTTTGTTGTGGTGGCTTTCCTGTGCATTTTAGGATGTTTAGCAGCATCCCTGGCCTTTACCTAATAGATGTGAGTATTCATTCCTGCCTCCCGCCCAAGTTGGAACAACCAACAATATTCTCACTCATTGCCAAGTATCCTGGGGTCAGGGCAAGGGTTGGGGAGTGGAGGTGGTGATGGTGGTGGTGCTAAATCATCCTGATTGAGAACCACTGCTCTAGGCTGATGGAGCAAATTTGTCTCATGCACCACTGACCTTAAGCAGCACTGAACCCAGTAGGTTATGCACCAGGTTATAGCCTAAAGCTCAAGCTGCCCCTCCCAAGTTCCTGTACTGTATACTACAGGAGGAAAACTTCCAGGTGCCAGATATAAAAGTATCCGAGTTCATAATGAAAAAAATTTTAATTTAATTAAAAAGCACTTCTTTGAGGCATGAGAGTGGATGTAATGATTAATTCATTCATCTTATTTGTTAAGCAGTACCTCTGAGATAGGTGATGTAACAGGTTCTGGAGCTGATACAAAGACAGACTACGGGCCTGCCTATAAGGAACTAATTATTCTAGAAGGGTTCAGTGGGGGATATTTCCAGTTATAAGAGAAAGCTCAATTCCAACGAACTTAAACGATAATGGTACTTTACATTCGAAAAGCCCACTGGAGCCAGTTGCTTAGGGTTGTCATCAAGGACTGCGTTCCCTTCAGTTTTCTCTGCTCTTCCATTCCTATTGCCAGTTTCATCCTAATGCTGACCTCCCTTGTGGTCACCAGAAGTGTTAGCAGCTCCCAATGTTACATGCTTCCTTATTTCCTGAGGACCTGAGATTCACATTAATTGGGCTAGTGTAGGTCACCTGCCCACCCCCAAATCAATCATTGCCACCAAAGGAATGAAAGGTGCTATTGGCTTAGTCTGGATCTCTTGCTCCAACGATGGCACTAGTTTCCATCGAAATCACAGACTCCGTAAAGGAGACCAAGCATTGCTGGGAGGAGAAAGAGAACCACACATGTTGAGCGAATGTGGAGCCCTTATCCAGCCAAAGCACTCTCACGGTCTTTGCTACTTTTCACACCATTTGTGTGGGTTTACTTCTGCTGTTCTGAAGTCTCATTTCATCTCTACTCCTCACAGTGATCCCCTCTCTCTTTCAAAACTCAATGCAAAGTCATCTCCTCCAAGTCTATTTGCACTTCACCAGACACCCTTCCCTCTTCCATACTCCTTTAGCCCTTAACTTCCCTGTGCCCTGGTTTGCTCAGCTTTTGTTGACTGCTTCTCAAGTCTAGACCTACATTCTACTTCTGAAGAGTTTTGGTTGACTAAGCTCTTTAATGCCTAAAAAAGGAATTGAGAGCTTCTGATGATGCTTCCTTGGTATCCAAGGATATTCTTTCCATTGATTTTTAGAGTGAAAGGGAGGGAAGAGGAGAAACATGTGAGAGAGACATCAATTGGCTGCCTACCACATGCACCCTGACTGGGGATAGAACCTACAATCCAGATATGATCCACTGGGTTGACCAGGAATAGAAACCTCGACCCTTTGGTGTGTGGGCCAAAGCTCTAACCACTTAGCCATATCATCTAGGGCTTGAGCATTGGTTTAAAAATTTGCAAATCTCAACTATGTTCTTTCTATCCTTGTAATAGTGGACACATTTTTAGAAGGACATGAAGACTTTTTGGAATCTAAGAATTTAAAATTCTAGAATTGACAATTCTGAACATCTTTGGGAGAAAATGCACAATCCATGACAAGAATATACTGAGAAAATAATTTATTCAATTATAAATCAGGAATTTTATTTTTATTTTTTTATGTTTAAGAATAATTATTCATGACATCTTGAGTTTGTCTGTTTGGGATTAAAATTTAAATGAATTTAAAAAATCGAGATTTCCATAAACATCAGCCATTTAATCTTTCAGGATAGATAATTTCTTTGGTTCAAGACTTAAACCAGTAACTTTCCCTACTCTAGAATGTATTTCAGAAAACTTGAGTTAGAGAGAAGCAAGAGTCCTAATGAATGTATAATCACCTTTAAAGTCCACTTCTTCAGGACTTTTGTTGGTCTTGTTTTGTTTTGCTGCATTGTGATTATTTTGTGTCAAGAAGTGAAGAGTAGAAGTCACAGTGCAACAGTAGAGAAAATGTAGGTTTCAATTTATCAGAGAAGCCCAGTGTGCTGAATGTCAAGCCAGCGCAATGATTCTTCAAATAAATCACTTAAAAAAGGAAACATAACTTTAACTGGAACACAAGCAAAATATAAATATGTAAATGTTGCCTTCTAACTTCCTTTACATTGAATTGCTTAACTTTAAATAATAGGTAGGATTTTATAACTTCTCTTAGAGAAGGGAATTGAATGTTAAGCTGTTCAGTTATGAGGACTGGGTCTCCAAAAGCAGACTGGGCCATTCCGTCTGCTTTTGATATCAAATCAATGAACCATTTTATTAAATACATCTGGTTGTTACACTTCAGTAGTGCAGAGAAGGCAGGGGAAAATTAGGTTATTTGGAGGGAGGGCTTTTCCTCCAATCCATTCCTTATGTCAGCCCTCCAAACGGGCATAATAGGCTGAGGAACTCTGAGGGTTAGAGCAAGTGGCAGTTGGACTTGCTGATGATGATTGTCATGAAGCCCCGGTCTGGAAAGTTCCTTGCAAGCCTCTTCAGTCCATGCTAGGCCTCTGTCTTCTCTGACACCATCCACTTTTTCTGGCCAAGGATCTGAAGACACAGTTGCAGAATCCGGCAGACTGAATGTGACTTGGGCAAAACAAAGAAGTATCTTCCATTCAAGTCCCCTCTGCTCTGGTTGTCATGGGATTAAGGAGGCTGGAGACCATCCACATTATCCTTTTCCCGTTTAGCACCTGGATCCATGCTATATTTAAGTGCCAATCCATCTTCTGTGACCTCTCAGGTGCCATGGCCCAACCATGATCTTTCCACTCTCTCCTATTTCATGGCAAACTCACTTTGAGGCTTTGTTTCCACTTCCTTCAGATTCCTTGTGACTCCAAACATTTACCACCATGATAACCATTGGGAATCTCAACAAGGCTTTTGCATAGAAGCCAAACAACATCCTGAAAAAAAAGACATACATACTCCAAAATGGCCTGAAGTGACCTGCTACTGAAACCATTTGAGGATTGCCAGGTAGACTGTGTCCTCACTGCAAGTTCTGCTGTAAAGAAACCTATGTTCCTTTAGACTCAGCAACCTTTTCTCCAGTACATTATCTGACATATGTAGAGTGTTTCTGGCTTTTTTATGGCCTGTGACAATTTTTTTTTAAGTTCATCTGATATATTTTCCCCAAACCCAGGATAGGAAATCATTGGGAATTTACATCTGATTACCAGAAGTTCAAGCTCCCATATTACAAGGCTCAAAGTTACCAGGAGTAGTACTTGCTGGGTTTGTTTTGTTAGTATTTTTTTAAGTTAAAATTAAGTATTACTTTTCTGAAGAAATAGCCAGAATACTCACTCAAATTCAGAAACCTCCTGGCACAATTTAAAGTCAGATATTAGTTCTAACCAAATTATATTCTTTTGTCTGCCAAGATACCTTGACAGTCTTAATATCTGCAGGCAGACCTATGTGATAATCCCAGCAATATTCTGGAGATAAGATTTTAGTGGGTTTGTTGAGAAGGAAATACTTGTTTAGGTGGCTTTCATCATGCCACTCAGCCTCAATGTCATTTTTCTTGTCCTGGAGGATTCCCTTGAAACACTCTTGGGTGATGTTTAGGACCTGAATGGGTGTTCCTCCAAAAATGGCCGCATGATAATAAAAATCCCCCTCGCCGTACGGAATGAATGCTGCAGACTCCTTCCGCCTCTCATAAGTAAACTCAAGAGGATCTGCCTTGTACCACCAGGCTTGTAGCTGAGCCACTGATTGGCCAAGGGTCTCCACACCAAAGTTATCTTGGAAGACCTGGTCCACATCCATGCAGAAGAGGAAGTCGACCTCATACTGGATGTGGTTCACAATGTGCTCCCCAATGGTCTTCATGCGCATCATGCTGATGTCCTGCCACCTCTTCTCAGGCTTGACCTCAAACACTTTGAAGGAACGCAAAGGACCCAGCTCTATCAAAGGCAACCTGGAGACGTCATCCATCATGATGTAAAATATGACTTTGTGGCCAACCATGAAGTACCTGTTAGCAGATGTTAAGAACTCCTCCAAGTAATGCTCAATGTATCTGAAAGAAAGAACGGGATAAATGTAACCTCTGGGACTCTATAGGAGACCAGGTACTTTCTAATCATTTTGTTTGTATTTTGAAGTTCAAGAGACAACTATTTTTCATCGCAGATGTATGTTTTCATGTGGAGAGACATCTGTTACTGTAACATTCCTTACTGCTCTCCACTGTTCAGTCACTCTGCCTTGGGGAAGTGGAGGGACTTATCTGACTGCCAATTTTGGAAAGGCGACTGGCCATGAATGGCCCCACCCCTCCTCTCCTCTCGCTCTTGGAAACTGTATTGGAGACAGTATGTATGCTTTGGGCCTTACAGGATGTTTAGTGGTACAGACACCACTCTGATGTACAGATGCCTGGAGTTTCTAGTGCTATAGCTGCCTGGTTGCTTGAGTCTTTCTACTTCTGTGGTTCAATGTTAGGAGGCCTGCAGCCTACAAATATAAGCCACATTCTCCAATTCCAGCTTCAACGATAAAGAAGATGATATTTACTACCATCTGCCTTAGCTCTTTGTTTTGGTTTAGACTTTGGGTAGGCAAAAGGGATCTGAGTTCTTTTTTTCTTCCAAGCTTTATTGGTATACTAGAGGCCCAGTACACGAAATTTGTGCACGGAGTGGGGTTGGGGGTGGCGGTGTCACTCAGCCCAGCCTGCACCCTCTCCAATCTGGGACCCCTCAAGGGATGTCCAACTGCCCTACCGGGATCGGGCCTAAACGGGCAGTCGGACATCCCTCTCACAATTCAGGACTGCTGGCTCCCAACCGCTCACCTGCCTCTGCCTGATTGCCCCTAACTGCTTCTGCCTGCCAGCCTGATGACCCCCTAATTGCCCTCCCCTGCCAGTCTAGTCACCCCTAACTGCCCTCCCCTGCAGACCTGCCCCCCCCCCCAACTGCCCTCACCTGCAGGCCTGGTCCCCCCACAACTGCCCTCCTCTGCTGGCCTGGTCTCCTTCAATTGCCCTCCTCTGCTGGCCCAGTCACCCCTAACTGCCCTCCCTGCTGGCCTGATCACCCACAACTGCCCTCCCCTGAAGGCCTGGGTCCCCCCAACTGCCCTCCCCTGCAGACCTGGTCCCCTCCAACTGCCTTCCCCTGCAGACCTGATCCTCCCCAACTGCTCTCCACTGCAGGCATGCCCTCCCAACGGCCCTCCTCTGCAGTACTGGTGCCTCTCAACTGCCCTCCCCTGCTGACCTGGTCTTCCACAACTGTCCTCCTCTGCCGGCCCAGTCACCCCTAACTGCCATCCCTACTTGCCTAATCACCCACAACTGCCCTCTCCTACAGGCCTGGTCCTCCAACTGCCCTCCACTGCAGGCCTGGTCCCCCGCAACTGCCCTCCCCTGCAGGCCTGGGTCCCTGCAACTGTCCTCCACTGTATGCCTGGTCCCCCCCAACTGCCCTCCACTGCAGACCTGGTCCCCTCCAACTGCCTTCCCCTGCAGACCTGGTCCTCCCCAACTGCTCTCCACTGCAGGCATGTCCCCCCAACAGCCCTCCTCTGCAGTACTGGTGCCTCCCAACTGCCCTCCCCTGCTTACCTGGTCTTCTACAACTGTCCTCCTCTGCCGGCCCAGTCACCCCTAACTGCCCTCCCTACTTGCCTGATCACCCACAACTGCCCTCTCCTACAGGCCTGGTCCCCCCAACTGCCCTCCACTGCAGGCCTGGTCCCCCGCAACTGCCCTCCCCTGCAGGCCTGGGTCCCCCCACCTGTCCTCCACTGTAGGCCTGGCCCCCCCAACTGCCCTCCCTTCCTGGCCTGGTCACCCCTAACTGCCCACAACTGCCCTCTCCTGCAGGCCATCTTATGGCAGCCTTCTTGTGTCCACATGGAGGTGGCCATCTTGTGTCTTGCAGTGATGGTCAATTTGCATATTACTCTTTTATTAGATAGGATAATTAACATGTAGCACTGTATAAGTTTAAGGTATACAAAGTGTTGATTTAATACACTTATATATTGCAAAATAATTACCACCTTAGTTAGCTAATACCTCCATCATGTCCCATAATTACCATTTCTCTTTTGTGGTAAGAATATTTAAGATCTACTTTCTTAGCAACTTTTAAGTATACATAATATAGTATTGTTAACTGTAATTACCAGGTTATACATGAGATCCCCAGAACTTACATTATAACTAGAAGTTTATATCCTTTGACTAACATCAGGGGTGCTAGTCCTTTAGCCTCCCTCAAAAACTCCAACCTATAATCCAATGTTGCTACTACCCTACCAGATGCACCATGATGTGACCCTTGGGTCTTATGGGGATGCATTAAGCCGAACCATTGCCACTCTGGAACCCAAAGAATGGGTAAAGGGACATGGATATCCTTCCATCATATCTAATAAAGAGGCAATATGCAAATTGACCGTCACTCCAACACATAATATGGCCGCCCCCAGGTGGACACAAGATGGCCACCACAAGATGGCCGGCAGGGGAGAGCAGTTGGGAGGGACCAGGCCTGCAGGGGAGGGAAGTTAGGGGTGACTGGGCCATCAGAGGAGGGCAGTTAGGGACAACCAGGCCTGCAGGGGAGGGTAGTTGGGAGGGACAAGGTCAGCAGAGGAGGGCAGTTAGGGGTGACCAGGCCAGCAAGGGAAGGCAGTTAGGGGTAACTGGCTGGCAGGGGAGGGCAGTTAGGCATCGATCAGGCTGGCAAGGGAGTGGTTAGGGGGTGATCAGGCTGGCAGGCAGAAGCGGTTAGGGGCAATCAGCCAGGCAGGCAGGTGAGTGGTTGGGAGCCAGCAGTCCTGGATTGTGAGAGGGACATCCCTCAAAGAGTCCCAGATTGGATAGGGTGCAGGCTGGGCTGAGGGCAACCCCCCCCCCATGCACAGATTTCATGCACCGGGCCTCTAGTATTACATATTCACTCTGTGAGCCTCCCACTGATCACCCAAAACTCCAACCCATTGTCCAGACACCACCATAATAAGTTCCATCCAATTATCAAAGCAAACAACCTCTGAGTTAGCCTTATTTAAAATATTTTTTCTTTTTTTAAAAGTCTTTATTTTTTACAACATTTTTAGGTTCACAGAAAAATTGAACCAAAAGCATAGTGTTCCCGCCCAGCCAGTGTGGCTCAGTGGTTGAGCATAGACCTATGAATCAGGAGGTCACAGTTCAATTCCCAATCAGGGCACTTGCCCATGTTGTGGGCTCGATCCCCAGTAGGGGGCATATAGGGGGCAGCTGATCAATGTTTCTCATCATTGATGTTTCTCTCTCTCTCCTTTCCTCTCTGAAATCAATTAAAAAATATGTTTTCAAAAAATTTTAAACAAAAGCACAAGTTTCCTTATACTCCCCTTGTCCCTCCTCTCTCCCACATTATTCTCCACTTACAACTTTCAACACCAGCATGGAACATGTGTTGCAGTCAGTGTACATACATTGACACATCATTATCACCCCAAGTACATAGTTTACAGTAAGGTTCACTCTTGGGGTACATTCCATGGGTCTGGACAAATCTATAAGGACATGTGTCTATCATTATGTATGTATACAGAATTTTCATTGTCTCCAAAATCCTGTGTTCAACCTATTCACTCATTCCCCCAACCCAGCTCCTGGCAAATACTGACCTTTTTACTATCACCATAGTTTCACCTTTTCCAGAATGTCGTACAGTGTGGAATCATACAATATGTAGCCTTTTCAGATTGGTTTCTTTCACTTAGTGTATGCACTTAGGTTCCTTTGTGTCACTAATACAGATAACATTCCCATCTGGATGTACCACAGTTTATTTATCCATTCACCTATTGAAGGATATCTTGGCTGCTTCCCACTTTTGGTAACTATGAATAAAGCTGCTATAAACATTTGTCTGCACGTTTTTATGTGGACATGTTTTCAACTCCTTTGTGTAAATACCAAGGAACACAATTGCTGGATTGCATGGTAAAAGTATGCTTAGTTTTGTGAAGAATCTGCCAAACTGTCTTCCAAAGTAGTAGTACCACAAGCAATGAGTTCCTGTTACTTCCCAGCATTTGGTGTTCTCAGTGTTTTAGATTTTGGCCATTCAAATAGGTGTGTAGTAGTATTTTAGATATTTGTTCATTCAAAAAATACCATGTTGATGTCTTCTGTAAACCAGCTACACACTCCCTTGTAAAGCCATGGGGATGAGAGAGAAGAGGAAGGAGTAGAAAGATGGCTTGATCCAAATCATGCAAACCACAGACTTATGCTCAGTGAATGTGGACTGAATTTAATGGGCTGATCACAGTACTGGCCAATCATGATGTCTTGTGAGTAATAACAACTGGTACTTTTCACTTTAGTTGCTGCTTGGATCCCTTTCTTTACTACCAAATTAAAGTGGACTTATAATGGTGGCCGCTAGAAACCTAAGCATTTACAGTGTCGAGTCTTTAAATGGAGAACATGTATCTGAGCAGTATAAAGAAGGACTTCGACATGGCTCTGTGGCTGATGGCCAGGAAATTCTTTGGTGTTTTGTACCTTTAAGAAAAAATTGTAGTGCTCTGAAGCTGGGAGACAATCCTGTGGGGAGGATGTGAGCCATTGTGTGGTCTAACATTGTTTAGAGATTGAAGCACTGAGGTTGCATTATTATTTGAAAATAAACCAAACATCACACCTCCTAAAAGTCCAAATCCACTCATGTGAAGATTTACAGCTGATGAATACAGTCCTCTCCGCCTCAGAGCGGAGAGCACAGGGCTTTCACTGGACATGTCATTTACCCTTTAGTTCTGCAGTTGCAACTGTGAAGAAAAAAAGGGGGCTATACAGAATGTAAACCAGTTTATCAGATCATAAATTCCTAATTGGATAGATCATGGTGGGTAGTCATGCCCTAGGCATATAACTTCTTTAGTAAAAGGTTTATTTTTAACTTTAAGCAAGCCCTGTCCATTGTTTCTGTGCCTCTAGGTTAACATACCTTTGAAATAAGAGTCCCACCCTCAAGAGAGCACATAATCTTAACTATCCCATACACCATGCTTTCTTCCACCCTCTTGTAATATTTCTTATATTCCCTCCTTAATTTCAAATGCATAAAAGAAACTGCAAAACTGTCATTCTCCAAAACATTTGAGGTCTTGCTTCCTGTCAACTGTCATCAGTTTGGGTCAAATAAAATCCTATAAAAATTCTTTATAGGTTTAGATGTTTCTTTCATTGACATAACTGTTGGTTGAAGTCATGTGGGGCAGTTCTGTTCTCTTTGGAAACACCAGGATCAAATCAACCTGCAGCATGGCTGGCTTGTCCCCTCTAGTGCCAAAGGATTAGGTGAGCTGGGCGAGCATTAGCTCCCGACTCAACAATACTGATTCTTCTAGTAAAAATGTCAAAACTACAGTAACCTCTTTCTGTTATAGAAGCTACCTAGGTCCCTGGGATCAATACAGTTAGTGACATTAGGACTTAATCGGTATGGTGCCGGCGATGGCTTCTGACCTCTGGGTTGGAGGACTTAGGAGAACTATCAGGTCTACAGAGCTCTCCTTTAGGTGCTATGGTGGGCAGAGCTCGAGCTCAGATCAACCTGGACCTTCAACTCTTTGTACTGGGCAAAGGGGTCAACTTTCCACATGGCTTTCAGAAAAGGTACTGATGAGAAAGCCAGGAGATGGGGCTGAGGAGTGGGGATGGAAAAGAAATAGGAAAATTGAACTTTTGCTTTTGTTTTTTTGGGGGAAAAAATCTCCAAAAGAGTGAAATGCATTATATTTTAAAACCAATATTACGAGCTACCAATTTCAAGTAAGAATGATTGAAATTTGGGGAGAAACATTCTAAACAGGGAAATGGAAGCAGAAAGAGGAACCTATCCAACTTTTACAAGAGGAAGTTCTAGCCAGCCAAATCTCTGCAGGCCTAAGTCCTCCAGGAGGAACCCAAGAAAGAGTGTTCAGCCAGCTCCTACATGGAACACCATCACACTTAGATCACTGAGAACCTGCTCTAAGAGCTTCTGTCCTTGATCCTGGGTCTTGAGAGCATGGAAAGAAAGAACGATGCACTAACCGCTGGCATTTTTGGAATGTCCAGAGAAAGCCATAGACATTGGGGTGAAGGTGGCTGTGGGTGAGCTGTACACTTTGGGCTCAGTGTGTGTAGCAGACATTTTTACCTATATCCTGAGACCTCACTTTGAGGTGGGAAGGAGTCCACTTACCGACTATGGTTTTTGTCCTCATTTTTGGGGGGTCTCAGCAGAAATGAGACTGAAATGGTCCCATTATAATATCCTCCCATCTGATCATTCAAACAAGTCATGAACAGCCTCTGTAGGCCCAGGGAGATCCTCACAAACATTTTGACAGTTGGAACAAGAAGTCAAGGTCAAGTTTAATAGTGATACCTACCTTCCAATAGCAAAAACCGTCAAACCCACGGTAATCTTCTGTTTGCCATAGTAATTTTCTAAGATGGCTCTGTTGTAAGTGCCTTCCCACACCACAGGTGCCTTCCAACTAGTCACTGTCACCACTTTTGGCCGTTTCCTGGTGACAAAACACAGAGTCCTGTGAGTGGGGACGGCTTTGCTGAGGTGGGGCAGAGACTGCGGAAAACCTGGGCTTGACTGGGATTTGCAGTCACTGTCCCTGAATCCTGGCTGGTCATAAGACATTTCAGGGGCAGTCTCTTCCAGTTGTGGGATGGGAGGCCCAGGTGCCCCTGGGGGCCATTATGGGGATCTTCCCTGCTCATCTCATATCCTCTTTCCCCTTTTCTGCTTTCCTTGTTCTCTTTTTCCTCCTAATTTTCTTTCCTATCTCCTCAGCCCTTTCTTAAGCCATAGTGGCCTCTCTGGGTGTTATTATCCCTGTGAGTACCATCTGAGCCTAAGAAAGCCCTGATCCTTGACACAGGGTGATGAGAAAGGGGCAATGTGCTGAAAGAGAGAAAATCATTTCAATGTGCCTTTCACCAGAAAAGGATTTCTGAGTAGGAACCTGGTTAGAGGCCCAAAAGGGCCCCAGACTAGGGAATTCTGGTGTTATCATTTATTTAACAAACAAGAAGAGAACCCCCTTTCCCCCAGAAAAGAATGGACCCAGCAGAGGCCCCTTATAGCCCAGGCTGGAGCACCCAGCTCAGACCATGGGCCTCCTGACTAGGAGCACAAAGAGGAGGGGAAAAGCATGCTTTCTGCACTCAGAACACTTGAAAGGAACTTGGCAAAGCCAACACAAACACAGGAAGCAACGTCAGAGCTACAACAAGCTGAAGGGTAAAGGCAGAAAGGCTCAGGAGCAGCTGAGGCTCAGGAGCAGCTGAGGCCCAGCGCGAGGCTGGGACCCCGGAGCAGGTGGCAGAGACTCAGCTCTGACCCTCTTTTGCTCAGGAAGTAGCAGCATTTCCCACCTTGGGAAGCAGAGACTGAAACAGACATTTCTATGTAAACTCCAGCACACACAGGCCTGACCCTGCTAGGCATCTGCTTGTACTTCATCCATTGCAGGGAGAAGGCCAGTGTTGGGGGGCAAAGTCCTGGTGGCCCCCATAGTCAGGTCCCTGCTAGCTGTGTGGCCCTGGAGAGGCTATCAGGGAGATGCTGGCACATAGAACACATACATCAGCGCCATGAGAACTTTCCCTCCACCCCCAATCGCACATGGGTAAGGGCAGGTTTTCATAAAACTGCCACCCCATCAGCAAAGCCAGGTTTCTCCTCAGTGAGGATGGGCAAGGCTGGATCAATCCTACCTCGTCCCAACTCCAGCCCCAGCCCCAGAGTGAAAAAGAACCTCAGCAGCTTGGTCCTCATGTCTCTTACCCATCTGTCACCTTGCTCTGCCCTCTAATTCTTAAGCTGACTGCCCTCCCACCCCAGCCCTGTGCCTTGCTTCCTTCTTCCCCCCTGCACAGCTGGGATTGCCTCCAGAGGTGGGGGGCACTTTCAGGCTGCTCTCCCGAACCTCTTCATCTTGTCTGGAGTCTCAAATTGAGACTCAGCTCTGCCCTCATAAGAGATGTGCTGGCCACATGGAGGACAGATTCTTCAATCATGAAAGAAGCTATTTTGGATTCTGCACTAACCTGTGCCAGGCACCTTCTCTTATATTTTCTCTTCTGGTCCTTGCAACAGGCCTGCCATGTAGTATGTCCGTTGTACAGGTAAGAAAACCAAGGCTCAGAAAGGTTTGTTAACTTGTTCAAGGCCACATAGTTGGCCACCGATGATGGTAACTAACACACACGGAGCACTTCCTGTGGGACCAGGTACTGTGCTAAGAGTTTCACCCTTCAGAGGTGGGTGCTACTTTGATTCTCATTTTATCAATGAGGAAACTGTACACAGAGAAGTTAAGTAACTTGCCTGAGGTCACCTAGCTAGTAAGGGGCAAAGCTGGGATTTGAACCCAGATAGGCTAATTCTGGAGTCTGCGCCCTGAGCCACCACGCTGTATCACCTCTTATGTGGACATTTACTTGCTATGCTGATGAAGCTGGGGCTAAAAACTGGGTCTGCCATTACTTACACTCAACTTAGCTACTTCAGTAGTTTTATCACTGCAGAATGAGAAATGAGCTTCCCCCCCCTTTTGTTTTTAGAAGCTTCTGAGATGCTTTAGTCACACAAAACCCCCAGCTTTGTTGAATGACAGAATTTCAACACACACACACACACACACACACACACACACACACACACACACCACACACACCACACTCTCATAGTCATCATTTCTGAACTTAAACTCTCCCATGCATTGTCACCTCACTGCAGTCTGTTTTAGCTTGTCAAGGACCTTTTAACAGTTCTGAGCCAGCCTAAGTCGTGCAGTTGTGTAGGAGCTGGACATCTGGTAGGCAGGTAATATTAATTTCTTAAAAAGAAAAAGAGGAGGAGGAGGGAAGGAAGGGAACTGGTGTACTGAATATTTATGGTACATAGGGGCTAAGTACTTGACTTTCACTGCCTCATTTAATCCTTACCATGGATTATAAAATAGATGCTATCGTCATCTCCATTTTACAAATAAAGCAGGGGTAGGATAGGAGAAAGGTCTTGGTCTTTAGCCATTTAATTTATAGGAGCGGCCAGACCAGGGCACTCAATCTCTCAATATACATTTTGGAAGTTCCTTCTCCTTTACCAGGCCCAGTGCTGAGCACGGGGATCAGAGAAATGAGAACCCCCCACTCCCTACTAGCCCTTGAGAATCTCAGTCCTGACAGGTGGCCAGCCTGCTACACACTCCTCAACTGCATGACCACTCAGGCCACAACTTCTAGAAATTCTGAGTCAGAAAACCAGTGTTCAGTTTGGTTACTTGGCTGGGAAAGTTCCTTTGAGCAGGAAAAAAAAAAAAAAAGTAGCACTATTAAAAATTAATGTTTAATTAGAAATGTCCTATTTCCCATCTGTTAACTATTAAATTCCACTGGCAAATCTAGTATGTCAGAGCCCCTGAACTAAGAAAAGAAGCCAGATGACTCGCAGGCAGAGGCGGGAGGAGAAGGGGGACAGGATGAGATCAGTTTCCTGAATGAACCTCTGTATCAAGGTGTCTTAGTCATCAAAACCCCCAAACCTCCCTCCTTGCAAACAAGAAGTGACAGACGGCAGGCCACACAGGTGCAAGAGCTAGCCTTTGCCACTCTCAACTGCCAAAGATGTTCAAGGTCACAAAGATGGGGCTCTAAAAGGAGGGGAAGTGCTGCTGGGAAAGACTCGGAGCTGCCACCAAAACCTTCCAAGCAGGGTACCCACCGAGTTCGCCAGTATAGGCCAAAGGTGTCCCACAAATTAAAAGGGCTCCAGAACCAAAACCTGTACTCACTTGTGAGATTGGTAGCTTTTTCATTGTATGTACTCACTTATGGGAACATTGTGGTATCTATCCAAGTGTTGGGTGGAGAAAGTAAAATTCCATTAACTGTGCAGGTCAACAAAGATGTGGAATGCACACATTACTTAGAGAACTCCTTCTAGGCAGCAGCTGCTAGAGAGACCCCAGCAAAGAGCCTATGGCAACAGAGACAAGGGTGGGGGCTGTGACATACAGGTAAGATGATGTGGGAAGAATTTTGGAGAAAGAGTTAACAGGACACGTTAAT
Organism: Corynorhinus townsendii; assembly: GCA_026230045.1. NCBI lineage: Eukaryota > Metazoa > Chordata > Mammalia > Chiroptera > Vespertilionidae > Corynorhinus > Corynorhinus townsendii. Next base: position 162,287,292 of record JAPDVU010000005.1, on the reverse strand, counting down.
GAATTAGACTGTAGGATGGGTGGAGGAGGAGGCTGAATCAGAGAGCTGTCCCAGACCCTGGCTTGAGATGGGAAATGAGGAGAACAAGTGTGGGGTGGGATCACATGAGACATGCAGAGACAGCAAGTAGCGCTCAGAGGAAACCTTTGGGCTAAAGATATACATGGGAATCAGTCTCACACGGGCGGTCTCTAATGCCCTGGAAAATGGATGAGAGCACATGGAAGATGGTGTGAAAGAAGAGATGAGGATACTGGACTCAACCTCCAGAAGCTCTAATCTGTGAAGGCGGGAAAGGAGAAGCCCCTGTCAAGGAGACAGAAGGGAGAATGGGGAGTAGGAGGAAAAGTACGAGGATCTGGTGTCAAAGAAGCTGAGAGATCTTGATGTAGAAATGTGTACACAACATACTGTGATGTTTTAGGTAGTTTACAGAAAAGAATACATTTATATAAATATATTTATTTGTTTATTCCATTGTTGGTCTAGTCATTTATGTGAGAAACGCACACTGGTGCCCCAAGAAGGCTTAAATTTGGTGCCGCTTCAAACCAATATTCTTTAAATATCTGCTCGCCATTCCTTTAGAGAGAAGCTGAACCATGTATGGGGGAGACTGAAGAGAATGACAGCTGGTGGCCCTCATCTAACCCTCCTCTCTGTTCCTAGTAATTCAGCCCTGACCCGCCACTCAAATCCTGCTCAGCAAAGCACAAGTGTCACCGTAAAAGTGTGCCACCCTCATCAGAGGGTAGCCTTAGTCAGGCTTACAGATCCCACTGCCACCTGTATTCTGATGGCTTCTCATCCTCCATCTCCACCATATAGCTTCTGCTGAGCTTGGGCACTGCTAATAGATGGGACACACTGCTTGTGTGCTCCTCCCCTCCCCCCCAATTTGTAAGTTAAAACCTAATCCCCATTGTTATACCCTCTGATTGTCTATTTATTTTCAATTTTTTTTAAAAAGCTGGTATTGACCCATTAAGCTACTATCTGAACACAGTAATGGAGAGTGACCAGTAGTTTGAAAAATACCAGTTAGCCTATCATAGGTGTTAAACATTTGTTGCATGTTTGCTGAAAGGATGCATGCATGGCCCTGAGATTCTGCATCACTGTTGCCATTTTACAGATGAGTTAACTGACTCTCAGAGAGAATTTTCTTGCTTTGACTCTCCATCCTGTGGCTTTCCACACATGCCGTCTCTAAGACCACAGCTGAGTATTTTGTGATTCACCTGCTACCACTGGCCAGTCACCGTGTTATTGTTCCAGCAATTGAGTCAAAACATCCAGACTCTGTTTCTCATCTAATCTGTCGTTAAAGGTCTAAGATTCTGTCTCCCCACTGAGGGATGTTCTTAGTGGCACTGTTGCCTACATAGCCCCCTGCCACCTTCTGCTGACCCATGGATTTACTGCACGTGAGGGACACTCTTACTCTGGATTAAACCAGTCGGATAGCTGAAGCTCTTCCTTGTCTTCCTTTTCTCTCTCTATGTCTTCTTCCTCTTGGAAACTGTGGGTCCTATGTACAAAGGGAAAGCAGGTTGTATAAGGCAAGGAGGGTATCTATAGTGTTGGAAAGTCAGTGACTGGCTGGAGAAGGTTCATAATACTAAACGGTTATTCATAAGGACATATTTTGGATGAAAAGGCGCAGTACCCAGCTTTGTTATGATGATCCAAGATAGCATAGTTAGCAGTTTAATGACACACCAGCCCTCAGATTATTTCAGGGTCAGGGGAATTTTATCAAATAGTCCACATAAGGACATTTTATCTTATGATAATCTTTCCTACAACCCGAACTTCAGCCCAAGCCCCACTCATCCCCAACTTCAAAAACAAAAACCTTTAATGTTCCGTTCCCAACCATGAAATAGATTCCTTATATGATTTCAATAAGCCAGAAACAGGAGTGACTGAGACGGCCATGGCCATGACACTATTTATCTGGACTCTACGCATGTTCAGTCGGTGGAAACACAGACCAGCGTCTCATAGTCTTACCCATTTTCAAACCAGTTCGGAAACCACCAGCCCTTCTGATTGCCGTTGTCACCAAGTTCTGGGTTTCTAAGAAATGGAAAAGATGAATAACATTTTTAGAAAATGAGGCAGTCCCAGATTTGGGTTTTTCCAAATTCTTTTTATGATAGAAAATGATTAAACAAAAATTTTAAAACTGTCAGCTGGTAAAACAGACAGAAGTGAAGCTGCTCCAGGTGATGAGAGAGGCTGGGCCTGACAGTGCCCAGACCTCTCCTCCTGGGACAGCCCCAGCACTTGTTCATTATCCAGGGGGCCCCGGTGGGGCAGGAGCGAGAATGATGGGGTTGGGGGGACCCCGACAACGACGACGGACAGTAATACATAAACTCAGGTCTTGGATCTGCCACTTACTGGCTATGACAGGCCATTTCCCCTTTCTGAATCTCCATTTTTCTCCTCTGGAAAGTCAGATAATAATACTAATACAGGGTGGGGCAAAAGTAAGTTTATAGTTGGGAGTCTACTTTCGCCCCACCCTGAATAATAATAACAACAATAATAAGCCTACCATGAAGGTAGCTACATGAAATAGCAAACATAAAAGAGCTTTCTAAGTTGAAAATAAATGTAACAGGTTGTGACCTTAATAAAGAAACCAGCGCACCTGTCCAAGAATTATCTCTTTTGCTTTAACTAGGAGAACTCAGGTTGCTACAAAGCCTGCAGTCACAGCCTCAGGAATTCTGAGGGTCTCTGCTTATGTGGTGTATCACATTTATTGTTTGGCAGCTATTGTCCCCACCTTGAATCCCCGGAACAAATACCACCTGATCATGGCGTATGATCTTTTTAATGTGTTGCAGATAGCGGAGGGTCTCTGAACCAGAAACCATAATCAGAAACCACCTTCCCCAACCACATGCAGAAGTTTCCACACTCACCTTGGAGTCTCCCCAAGGTAGGGCCCTTCTGGGGGAGGGGAAATGGGAAAGCAGGCAATGTAAGGCCTTTCCTTCGGACAAACTGAGTGCTCAGGCGTGAACAGACATGATAATATTAAGAAACCTGTTTGAAAGCTCATCTACTTTCAGGAATCGTTTAAGATGATTTTTATGATTAAGAGCTACAGTTACAATAACTGGGGAAATAATACCAGAATAAAACAAACAAGAGGGAACAGAAAGAGAAACATTTACTTAGTCATTCAGGTACGTATTTTCACATGACCCTGGTCATCCCAGCAACTCTCAAGAATAAAGGTTTTACCTCTATTTTCAATTGTAGCTGAAATATTGGCTGAGTGGGTTTGGGAAAACTGCCAAGATCCCATGGCATTTTGTAAGCATAAAAACCCAGACTTAATGCCGCGTGATAAGCTGTATCAGAAATGAAGCCTGAGGAAAGTACAAGCCGTTAAGCAAACCACATTGCTGTGGGCTTCCTGGCAACCAAGCCAAAGATAGAAAAATGAAGGCTTACATAGTTCTTACTGGCAACAATGATGATGACAATAATAATAATACACCCACTAGTTCCTCAGAGTTCCAAACTTTTTTTCATGATCCTTTGTCCCAAAGAAATTTAGCAGAAATTTAGCACCCTGACTCTCTTTATTGGGAAGGCAGGAATGTTCCGAAGGACACCACTTAAAGAAACCCTTCGTGAGAAAGGAGCAAGGGCAAAACACAGCCATGGCTCTATAAAGTCATGTCTAGGAGGCCAGAGGCATGCTCTCCAGATCTCTGGGGACCCGCCTCTGCCCTCCACCTTTGAGCACAGTGCCATCACCAGCTGCCATGTTAAGAACAGACTGTAGGAGGTGCAGGAGTGGCCGTGGGCCGTCCCAGAGACATCTAGAATTCAAAGCACTTACTTTGAGTGATAGATCCACAAGAAAGAGCCTTCTGGGCTAAAAGCAAAGGGGAAAGAAAAACATATCATGTTACTTTTAATTCTCAGAAAAGCTATTTTGTAGCCATTATCACTGAAGCCCCGGGGCTGAGTTTGAGAGCCTGGTTTCAGCTACTCCAGAGGTTTCCACCTTCCTCTGAGTTAAAACCAATGACCTCAGGATACTGGGAAGTTGCACTGCAGTCACTTCAGTATTTACCCAGTAAGGAGGTCTCAGGAGACTCAAATCTTAATAAATAAAAAAGACGACAGCTCTTCATTGTGGCTTCAACGAGGGAGAGAGGCTCACAGATGGATTCCCTCCTGCCATCTTCTCAGGAACACCATGGCCCAGCCACCCCTCACCCAGGACGTACCTTCCCCTAGAAAACAAAATGACTGCAGAGCCTAATGCCGCATCCAGCTCAGAGCTTCAGACACACACTGTTCCTCCCTCATCTAGAAACTTGGACTAAGAGCTGGAGGGAGTGCACAGCACAGTACACACAAACCAACACTCAGTAACTGGTAGCTGCTATCAGCATGATCGCCATCATCATCATTATTCTTTTACTGTAACTTTTAAAGTTTCCTCTGGCTCTAAAACTCTAAGATTTTTTTTTTCCATCCAGCATCAAATCAAACGCTGTCCTGAGTGACATTTGTTCTGATGCTCTGCTGACAGCAGTTTTATTTACTAATCGTTTGATGTGTTCAGTTATTTTAAAATCCTTTTTAGCCCATCACCGCCCACCTGTCTAAGGTTAGTGCCCTCAGCTCACCTCAGATCATCACACAGACAGTTCATAAGGTGGCAAAGGATCTGCTGCCCTTGAAGCCCCTTGCAGGTATTCAAGTAGACTCCTTACATTGAAGAATGATGTGGCCACAGTCTGGGTGCCACATGGCCTGAAGAGCAGCCAGAACCTGCCCCGACTACTGAGCAAAGTCTGGCACTGCAAAATGACCCTCTTTATGGGATGCTATTACCAATATGCACATTTGTGCCTTTGGCTCCAATAATTTAATTTGTGAACCCTCAAAATATGGAAACACAACTCTGACTGCAATTCAAAGCACCATGGTCATCCAATCATGCACTCACAGCTTAAAGGTGTTACCCACACAAGCATCCTAACTCAGGGCAGGACCCCCAAAGTTTACTCGTTCTGTCAGATTCTTCCAACTGCTAGAGCTTCCTGCCATCTGCCAAAATCCCCTGTCCTAGTCTGCCTCTGGAGTAGAGGACGATGGTGATGGTGATGATGATGAAGAAGATGAACACAGCAGCTTGCATCTCTCGAATGCTTATTAAGTTCCAGATATTGCCCCACCTGCTTTATACTCAATATCTTATTTAATCCTCCCAACAATCCTATGAAGCAGGTACTGTTACTATCACCATGTTTAAAACTAGGGGAAATGAGGAACAGAGTGGCTGTGTAAATTGCCCAAAGTCACCGAGGAGAGAAGTGGTGGCACAGGACCAGCCCCAGGCAGCCCTCACTCCAGACTCAGCCCTGGAGTACCTAAGCAGGCTCAGGATCCCTTCACCTAACTCTGATTCATCTTTTCTTTGGACTAAGTACCCCCAGTTTCCTCAATTTGAAAGACCTGGTTTGTAGGCCTTCTAACTTGGTCACACTCATCTTGTTTTTCTTAAAATGAGTTGTTCAGAATGACACTCCCAAAGCAGTTAGATTATGCAGCACCTCAGGGTGTAGGGGGAAGGCTCCCAAATTCTGGAGCAATTCTTTTATTGATGGACCTCAAGGTGCAGTTCCTTTTTTGGTAGCCACAATGGTCCTGTTGGCTCATCTTAGAATTGAAGAATTGGAAGACATTTGCATGTTAATCCAGGCTGTCATGGTGAAATGTGGGGGCTACTAAAACACTTCACCATGAGTATATTAATGGTGCCCGGACAGCTCTCCCTGCCTAGAGCTAGCTGTATGATGGACATTTTGGACAAGCTGTACCAGGGCCTTTGAAGTCAAAGGCTTCGTGCATTTTTGCAGCTGCTGTGGAGCCCTCTTTCTATCAGAAGCCTCTCCAGCTGGAATCTCTGAGGCATTGTAGTTTGCAAAAGCACAGAAGCAGTGCTTTTGGGTGAATGCACTCGGGAATGTTTGATTCCCTTTGCTTTCCAGAGTTAAAAAAGAAAAGAAGTTTCAGCCAGGCACAAATGAATCACCAGCGATTCAAGTGTATTTTGCAACGAAAGTCAACAACTTGAGTTGCTCCATTAAACTCTGCAAATATCCAGCATTGCAAAAACCAGGGTGGATTTCTCATGGAATTTGTGTCTGAAATTTCTTAAAGGTAATTTCTATACCTGGCCATATGGATTATTCTAAATTACATTTGGGGCTTAATAAGACCTTACTATTTCTGTGCTTAGCCTGCCCAGAACTGCCTGCGTACAAAAATCAAGACATTGGGAACATGGCAGGAAGGAAGATAGTGAATTAGCCAGAAGGCACATGGCGCTCGAAGGCTTATAAAGACAGCTCAGGGCTCAGGGACACCGGAAGGGTGGAATCTCTTCTTGATGGTTTCAGTTAAATCTATCTTTAATTCAACCTGGTGACTTGGCTAACACTAGCAGATCAGAGTAGCTTTCATCTACACCATTTTAACATGTTTCATAATTACCTGTTGATATATTCCCAAAACACAACAATTACAGTTGACACAACCAGCATTGACAGAATCACTTTTCCTTTGACATTCATTATTTTCTCCTGGGAAAAGAAAAAAAGAGGGGGAAAATAGACTCAATAAATCCAGAGCAAGATATGGTTTTTAAGAAATGCTTCCACCTATATCCTCTCTGAAAGGAAATGTTTATGAATATTTAACTAGAGCTAAGGAGTGTGCTCTACCTTAAACTGCATAGGTCTGCAATGGCAAATCAGGCCAGGTTGATGAATTGACAGGGCTCTTCTGCTGGGAAGGATGCTAAGGCCACTTTGGGTCTCGGAGGGAAAAGTACCTGGATGATCATGAGGTCCGCCACGAATGGAGAGCATGAGGGAGTAACTGGAAGTGATTCCCGTGGCTGCCAGCTGCCGGTACTCAGATCACCCACCTCTCGGCAAGTGGCTGCAAGGAACCATCCATTTCCTGGCTTTGATTCCCTTAATACAGGAATCATTAAGATAGTGGTCGGCAAACTCATTAGTCAACAGAGCGAGCCACGGTTTGCCGCTCTGTTGACTAATGAGTTTGCCGATCACTATCTTAATACATTGACGACATGTCCTGTGCTCGGAGGGGAAACTGCTCAGTCCTTGACAATCTAGGCTCACGCACTTCCTGCCCCCACCTAGCCTTTCCCCTCCACACCCACAGCAAGTAAATGACTGGTGCATAGTAAGCGCATGAGTATTTCTTGATTGCTGCGTGAAATTGTGGTTGAGGGGGTAGGGGTGCCGAGTGGGGAACAGCAGGTTGGGAAGTACTTTAATTCGGGTGGCCGGGGAAGACCTCCCTGGGGAAGTGACTGAAGCTTCTGAAGGAATGAAGACAGGATGGAGAGGGGTGAAAATTGTACCATGAGAAGGGATGAGAATATTTTGGACAGCAACTATGACAGGAGAAAAAGCTTCTTGTGTTTGAAGAAAAGACAAAAGCAAAAACCTAAATGAGAATAAATAGTGAAGTTCTCTCACCTTAGTAGCTGGAACAAGGGCGGGGTGGGCAGGGCAGACAGAGCCTGGGAAGGTTCGGAAAGCGGGTGGGGACCCACAAAAGCATCTAAAGCTGGGCTATCACCTGATCCAACTTCATTTAGAGGCCCCACTGGGGCTGGGGAGTGCTGGGGTGGGGAATGAATGTGGAGGCAAGGGCAGACCTGGGAAAGTGAGGCGGAAGGTTATTCCAGTGGTCTGTGCTGTCAATGAGAGAAGTCAATTATACTTTGGAGCGAGAAGTGTGGATAGTGGTCAAACACATGGGCTTTGGAATGAGGCAGCGACTGGAGACCGAGCTCTGATACACATGAAACCGGGGAGCCCTGAACACGTGGCAGTCCTTTATCCATGTCTCCAAAAAGCTCTGAAAACCAAACAACATTTTTTGTTATTCAATGGGCATCATGGCCCTCAATGACATGAGGCTATTTATAATCTTTATCCCACTGAGCGAGAGTGTTTAAACGTCTCTTTGCATCAATGTTGATGTATTTTATTATTTGGTGCTGCTGCACTGGAGGTCTCACATAATATATGATATATAAACTGCACCACAAAAATTCTGCACTCTAGGCCCTAGGGTTTCAGAAAAAGGATATGGACCTGTAATGGATCATATTAAATCGGTTTCGTCTCTAAAATGGGGGTAAAAATGGCCATGATTGCAAGAGATAATGTCCATAAAATACTTAGTATTGTGCCCAGAACCATATAAATGTACAAAAAAAATGCTCGTTCTTATTACTGGTGTCCATAAAACAGGCTGCCAGGAGGACCCAGTGCTCGGTATTTAGCAAGAGCTCAAAACGTATTTGATGGAGAGGAATAAGTAAAGTGTGGGGAGATGTAGATTAGGGACTCTAAAGGTTTATCCACCTGTTCTATGCTGCAGCCCCACGAAGAGCTCCTCGGGAGTGGGAGACTTCGATTTTCTTTGATTAAGGTGGGGGCCCTACTGCAACCCCCTGCCTATGCTGAGGAGGCCATCACGCTGCTGGATGTGTGGCCCAGGCTTTATCGAGCCCACCTGCTGAGGATCAAATGCAATTTGTCTCCCAGAGTGAGAAACGTAAAACAGAGACCCACACAAACTCTCACGGTAGAGAACACCGAGGCCTACGTGAGGGAGAGGCAAAATCAGACACATGCCCTAATCGCCTCTCCATGCAAAGTGTTTATGATTTTTCATTTTGCAAATTAGCATCAGAAATAATTCATGAAGCCCCTTTCTTTCTGGACTTCATAGATTGCTTGCACTGGCCATTCATCATGATTGGAAGCTACCCAAATGAGCCAATATCGCATCCTTTAGTGAAGCACTAGAAGTGGGTGTAGATGTGATTCCTAGGAACTGGAATGCACATCTCAGAGAAGGAAGGGTTGGCAGGGTGGCCAATGGGTCTTCTAAAACATTTTTCTATTTCTCTCTGGGCAAAAATGAGGCATTTGGCAGCTAGCATGTGGTCTAAAATCTTATGTGTTTGTCTCTCAGAATTTTCAAAACTGTGTAATTCTGAAGATGGGTTGGTTGACTATCTTAGCCACCAACTAGGAAACATGGGGTTGCTTCTAAATTCCTCATTTAAGGGGGAGAGCACAGAAACAGGATTGCTGAATATTGACACCCTGCCTCACGTGGGAGCGTGTAACTGGGTCACCTGGCCCCCACCCCTGAGAGGACTTGGTGAACTCAGCCAGACCCAGACCCACCAGAGCCCTCCTACCATCTCTCAGGCCCTTGTCAGGTGCTCCCGGTTTCTCTCTGAATCCATCCTGCCTCCCACTGGGCTGCTCCTGGGCCACTGAATCCATCCTGCCTCCCACTGGGCTGCTCCTGGGCCACTCCCAGAATTCAGCCCCTGCACAGGTTCACAAAGAAACCACACACACACCCCACTTCACCCCCACCCATCCCCACCCCCACCCCCACCTCCACCTCCTGGAACACATGCAGATAGTGCTAAAAACCTGGGGGCATTTCTAAGGGTAGGGTCATCTTGGAAAGCCTGTTATTTCTCCACCTTCCCGGCTTTACCCTCCTCGTCTTCCTTTTCCACTTCTATTTCCCTAGATGGCTCATAAATTAATTCTTCCTTACCCCCCTCCCCACCTGTCCCACACAGAACCACACACACACACACACACACACACACACACACACACACACACACACACACACACACAACTTCCGTTTGGGATTCCAAACAGAAATCCTCTCTGAAAGGAATTGGACTGGACCATGGACATTGTTTTCTTCATCTCATGTCAGGGGAAAGGTGAAGGTCTCAGCTGAGTAACAGCTCAGAAGCCCTGGAAAAGTCATTATCTCCAGGAGCCGGAATTGCAGGGGGACAGCAGTGGCAGAGGAAACCAAACCTTCCCACAGCTGAAGAATCTTCCTCTGCCTGTGGCCCCTCCCCCAGCCTTGCTCTACTTGCTCCAGCCTCACTCACTCCCAGACTATGGAGATGGAGTCAAAGACTCTGAGTGACAAGTGTTGTGAACAGGTAAGGGGCGGGAAGGTGCAGGAGAATTGGGCATTAAAGACCTTGGGAAAAACTGTCTACTGTCCTCCACACCCTCCACTGCAATGTTTAGATTCAGCATTCCAGGTAGAAATGAGGCCAGCACTGACTCATATCAGCAGTCCTGGCCGTAGGCCTTGGGCAAGTTTTCCAACTCTGAGCCGCTACTCACACACACACAAAAATGCAGCATCAAGTACCCTCCTCCTGGGGTCTTGAAAGTTCAAAAGGAGACCGTGTGTAGGAAGCACATTGTGCCCGTGGTCAGTAATTGCTCCACCGATGACAGCCACAGTGATGACACTTTAATGTGTGGCTCTGAAGGCAGAGAGGTGGCTTCATCTGAGAGGCAGTGGGCCCCCAGAGCAGCACCACACAGAAGCTCAAGGCAAGCCCACCCCCATCCCCACTGTGACTTGTGACATTCAGCTCCCCTTCACCACCGCCCAGGACTCAGGGCCCAGCTACTCCCCGTATTTGCCCCACTGCCTGGAACTCAGGTTGGGCGGGGAAGGAAGCTGAGGCTAACCTGCTATCATTGGAAACTGGGGTCAGGGATTTCTCTGGCCTTAGTCTCCCCATCCCTGAAACAAGTCGTTCAGAACTAACTTTCCATGAGAGACTTTCCTAATTGACCCAGGCCCTGATGAGCAATCAGCCACAGCTGAAAGTCTCATTATAAGGGGGTAGTTCACTTAGCCATGTGGAGCACATCTCACTGCAATGGCCCCGTAGATTCCTTCAAGTACCGATCAAATGATAAGATTACTGGCCAATAGGAGTTGAGCCAAGAGGCCTACTTACCCAGAAGCCAATAAAGCCTGGCATCAGGCCCCTTGCAGAGTGGGTTGGGGGGGGGGGGGGGCAAGGTCTTAATGCTTCCCAGAAGTGAGGAATGTCCCCTGCCTGGGGGAGTCACTCCAGCCTTGGGGCTTGGTCTGGGGCTGCACACCCGCCTGGGTCCTTGTAACAACCGCACCTAGGTGGACCTTGTAACACACAGGAGCCCTTCCTCTTATCGAAAGGAGAAAGAGCTGAACTAGATGCTGCACTGCTACCTGCTCAGGGGTCTTGATGATCATGACCTCATGCCCACACCCTCCAGACGACCCCATCCAGGATCAAGAGATGAGTTGTCTGGTGCTCTGGCCTGAAGCCACCTGAGCAAGAAACTGCCAAAAGACTTCCAGATGAGGCACCACCAATAACAAGTTGTGAAGCTGAAGGAAACTTTTCTAAACGCTCAGTAATAAAAAGCAACCGCTGATTAACCACTGCTAGAGGCAAAACTGGCTTGTCTTTCTTTTGTCTCTATTAAAAACTAGAGGTCCAGTGCATGAAATTCGTGCATGAGTGGGGGTCCCTCAGCCCAGCCTGCACCCTCTCACAATCCAGGACCCTGGCTCCTAACTGCTGGCCTGCATGCTTGCCTGATTGCCCCTAACCACTCGCCTGCCTGCCTGATCACCCTTAACCCCTCTGCCTGTCTGCCTCATCACCCCTAACCACTCTGCATGCCTGCCTCATCACCCCTAACTGCTCACCTGCCTGCCTGATCAACCCTAACCACCTCTGCCTCGGCCCCCGCTGCCACAGCTTCATCCGGAAGGACATCCAGAATGACAAAAGTTGTTTGGCTGTCTGGTCTAATTAGCATATTACTCTTTTATTATTATAGATGATACTACAAAATCACTGTCAGACAAGGCAACCCAAGAGTGTGCAGCCAAAATATGACTGAGACACCTAAGTAATGCTAATCATTTTTACATTGTTTTCACATTATTTTATTACGATGTTGTTGTCTAGATTTTGTCCTATTTGGAGTATTTGTCAGTTTTTATAATTTTTGTGATATGTCTGCTCATATTCTAAATAAAATTGACCCTTGAACAATGCAGGGATTAGGGGTGCTGAAAATCTGCATATAACTTTTAACTCCCCCAAAACTTAACTACTCATAGCCTACTATTGATGGAAGCCTTACCAATTACATAAGTAGTTAACACATATTTGTATGTTATATGTATTATATACTGTATTCTTACGATAAGCTAGAGAAAAGGAAATGTTAAGAAAAATATGTTTACAGTGTTTATTGGGGGAAAATCCATGTGTAAGTGGACCTACGCAATTCAAACCCTTGTTGTTCAAGGGTCAACTATATCCATTTCCATTACTAATGTCGTATTTGCAATTTTTCATTCTTTCTCTAAAGAAGACCCTGAAAATTGAATAAGCTTCAGGTCCTGACAACACTTGGATGCTCTCAGACTAAATCAGGCCAGGCCCTGGGCTAACCACTTTGTCAGCAGTTTCTTAAGGTAAGCCTCACAGCGACCCTGTGAGGCTTACCTTGCCTCTCATGATTATCACATAGTGATTGGCCCAAAGCTAGCCAATCAGGGGCTAGCTTCACTGAGGGGCTGGCTTCCCCTTTGACCAACTGGTGAATACTGGCTCCACTGCCATTCCCAGGCATCTCCTGTGTGCCTGGTCAGGTCTTCCTCACTCACTTACTCACTCCATCTGTTCACCCCTCCTCATGGTCAGTGCCACGGCTTTTTCACTGAGGAAACTGAGCTTTAGCGGAGGCTGAGATGGCAGGCTCACCCAGAAGGAGATGCCATTTTGAAAAGCAGACCCTATGACTCCAAGGTCCAGCTCCTGACAGGAGGCTGTTGCTGGAGCTGAAGAGGGAGAGTGCTGCTTTACCCAAAAACTTCTCTAAATTGGTGGGCGTAGGCCCTGGCCGGGTAGCTCAACTGGCTAGAGCCGTGGTCAGCAAACTGCGGCTCGCAAGCCACATGTGGCTCTTTGGCCCCTTGAGTGTGGCTCTTCCACAAAATACCACGGCCTGGGCGAGTCTATTTTGAAGAAGGAGCGTTAGAAGAAGTTTAAAAAATGTGGCTCTCAAAAGAAATTTCAATTGTTGTACTGTTGATATTTGGCTCTGTTGACTAATGAGTTTGCCAACCACTGGGCTAGAGTGTTGTCCCAATACACCAAGGTTTTGGGTTCCATCCTCATCAGGGCACACAGAGGAATCAAACAATGAATGTATAAATAACTGGAACAACAATCTCTCTCTCTCTCTCTCTAAAATAAATAATTAGATGTTTACATAAATAAATAAATTGGTGGGCATTATAGGGAAATGCTCCCCATTGGAAGAAACATGGTATAACTCCTGGAAAAAAGAGTGCATAGAAGGCTGTTTCTAGTTATATTTTTCATTATCAGGGTCAGGGTAAACACAGATAGAGGACCTCACAAACAGCCATCACAAACAGTAGAACCTATTCTCCGAGATACATCTTGTCGTACCTTTTCTTGAGTCCCTTCTGAAATCTGAAGCCTGGATCCAGCCAGCTTTGCCTTGCTGCATGATCCCAACATTGTGCAAGGGTTTTTCCAAGAGAAATAAGGTAAAGTAAACAAAGAGTCTACTGCACGGAGAGGGCTCCACATCCACCTCCGTGGCCCCTGAACTATCACCCTGTGTCCTGCAGAGAAAACCCCAGGCTGCAGCCACAGCCCAAGAGGTCCTGCCGGGGGAAGCCAAATCCAGGAAAACTTACAGTGACGTCCCTAAGCCAACATCCGCCAGCTCCCACTTCTAGATCCCATGCCGGGGACAGAAGGATGTTGGCTTCTTCTGGAACTACTGAGCGGGGGACCAGCAGGCGGTTAGGGGAGAGCGAGGGTCCTCCCCCAGGTAGATCCTCACTGCTGCCTGCTCACAGTTCCCCCAGTGACCCCAACAAGGCAGAAGTAAATCATTCCAACATTTCACATACCTCATCATCTGCTTCTCTCCCCTCAGAGTAAAAGGCAAAATAACAAAGTCCTGTTGAGCTCCGTTCTACAGAAGGAGGCAGGGCTGGGAGGAAGGGAAGGTCCTGTCGTCCAACTCCTGTCAAAAGAATAAACAGCTGTTTCAGGAAGAGTGGGGCAGACAAATGCCAGAGTAGCTAGAGGCTTTGTTCCCTGCTAGCCCTGGGAAATAGCTGTCTATCAGACTGTTGACTAAGAGCTACATGCCAAGGCAGCACATATTTCTCTCTGGGCCTCCTTCGTCAAGTGAAACGACAGGTCCAAATGAGGCCTGCTGTCAGAGGAGGGAAGGCCACCACCCCAGAGAGGGACACACAGGTCGCCCACGTCACCACTCCTTGGCAAAACTGGGAACTGTCCTGAACCCAAACAACACCAAGTGACTACTATTAGGAACAGCCAATGGAGATATAAAATCAAACTAAACTAAACTAAAATAAACTTTTTAATGCAGAGGGGTGGGTGAAATACAATGTCCTCAAGACTGTCGCTGAAATGCTTGCCCATATGTTCCTCAGAGTGAAGCCTGGCCTCCGCATCCTTTAGACCCGCGGTCGCCAACCAGTGGTCTGGGTCCGTGAGGTCCGCAAGGCTGGCGACCGCGGCTTTAGACTCTGGAAGCTGTTCTGTTTGAACACTATTTTTATAGAATGTTATGAGTGAGATCTCCTGCTTTGCAAACTTGAGCGAGAAGAACTTTAAAAGGCCAACCGGCTCTTTGGCTGAATAATGCTTAACCCTTTCCACACCCACTCCCTGCTCCCAAAATAGAATTTTCCGGCTGGACGGGACCTTAGAGCAGTGCATTTTCAAACACCGCAGGAAAACTCTCAAAAACACATGAAGTCACTCTCAGAACACCGCTGTGTGAAACAAAGGTCAACGGAGTGCTGTGGCCGAAGCAGGGAAGTGAAGCTCAAAGCCCCATAATGCCTCCCCTCCCCAGTAGCCCCAGACAGCTCTCAGGAATACAGTCGGGAAACCCCAGATTAAGAAGAGGGGACCAAAACCCGACAGGAAGGAGCCAAGGATTGGCCACCCCCACCCCTAAAGGCTGCCTAATCCAGCATCTTCCCCCCTCTTCTCCAAAGCAAATTTCACAGCTCCTCCCCTTGGGACAGAAGCTGGTTGACCAGGACCTTTAGGGTCTGGAAATTCTAACAACTTGCTTCAATCCTTCCTGCTGGTATCTATCAAAGCTGAACAAATGCATACCTCTGACCCAGTCATTCCACTTTAGGTCTACACCTCAAATAAAACTCACATAAACTCGCCAAGAGACATGAACTGGTACATTAATAGGGCACCCAAAAGTGAAAGCAACCCCAGGCCCTCAGTGGAACAGATCCAGCCTTCTGCCCCACCCCCACAGGCCCCATCTCATTCTCCCTAAGGCTTTAGTCCTCTCCTCCCTCCTCTTCCCCAAGGTGAGGGAGGTTGCTCAATTCAGTGGCTAGTCTTGTGAGGGCCTTTCCTGGGGGCATCTCTGCCTTGGCAGCCCTAGGCCTGATGCTTCTAGAAGAATGTGCTTGACAAATGTATTGTGGTTTCCTTGCAGTCAGCAAAATTTGCTTTTAACACTAGTTCCTCATCCCATGCTCCTGTGGTCACCCAGCACACACCCTCCTTGTCAAAGGAGAGTTCAAAGAACTAAGCCTGGACGACTTAAGGGAGAAATACTAGTATTTGATGTTCTTCCTCTCTCCTTTGGATTTCACCTGGTGGGCCCTACAGAAATTATTGCTTCTCATGACAAAGCCAACGAGTTTCATGATGAGAACTGTGAAGTTGTTGCAGGGTCAGCGGATTCCCCACTACAGCCATCTAGCCTGGATCACCACACTGAGGGAGAATGCATGAACATCGCACTACTGTCAGATTTGGCTAAACAGACTTCCCGAGACTAAGGCGTGCTGTTAGAAGGTCCTGGTCTTGCATTAAGAGGTCTCTCCCTAACTGACCCCAATGGAGTCAACAAGCATTTGAATGTCAATGATCTTCCAGTGGGCCTCTGCCTGCCTGGTGAAAGCATTCCAGTTTGTGGGAGTCCATGGAGAAGTCTGCTTAGCAAACTGAACCCTGGATTCGCCTACGATCAAGCCACGTCTGACTGCTTCCAAAGAATACTTGGAGAAGGTAAATCCGTAGATCATCTGTGGGCACCTGCAGCTTCTCAAAAGAACCACAGTTGGAAGTTACTTTTAGCATTGCAAAGATGATTACATAGAGAAAGCAAAAAAATAAATGATGCTTGCATTCATAAATATTACTCTAAATGTTTTGTTTTTGTAATACTGGCTATGGCTTTTTAAACATGGTTAGTTATCAAAACCAAAACAAAACTCCAAAAAGCAGATCCTTTGTGATGGCATTGGGATTCGACACACAGCACTGAGAATGAACCAGTGACAGCTACTAACATCAACAGGATGAATCTCACACACACAGCATTGAGTGAAAGAAGGCCCGGATGGTTCCGTTTTTTTAAAGTTCAAAACTAGGCAAACCCTATCTATGGTGTTAGAAGTCAGGGTGGGGGTGGTAGACTGGGAGGGGACTGATCATGTTGTTTCTTGAGCTGGGTAGTAGTTACATGGGTATGTCCACTTACTCATCACACATGGGACTTTTCCATGTCTATGTTAAAAACAAAAATGGCCAGGGACCTTCCTGCTGAAAGCTGCCTTCTCTCCAGCCTTCTGTCTTCCACTGACACTGGGTCAAGGGCCACAGGATAATGGACAGCCCTGCCTTTTCCTCACTTGTGTTCCCTACCCCAATACCAAGTGCCACCAAGCACCTCACTAGGGGTTCAGGGAAGATCTTGCATTAATCCATCCATGAATCTTGACATAAGGTCAATGCAATAGGAAAGAACCAAGTTTGGAGGATAAGGAGCTGGGCTAATATAAACTGGTCCTTTTGACGAGCAAGGGCTGATCATGGGTCAGATGGGTGTCCCATTTCTTCATTTTATAAAGCAGCCTCTCCTTTTCTGAGTGATCCTCAGGATCACCCACCGGTGGTCAGGGAACAAGGGAGGCTCTGGCAGCCTCGGTGACTTGCTCACTATCACCAGCTGTGGGTCTGGCATTGCTCTTTCCCTCAGCTGCATCCAGGGGACATTCTAGAGGCAGTGGACTCCAGAATGTTTAACCACAGCTGGACAGAGCCTGCAAACTGGAAGGCAGTAAATTGAACTAGAGTATCCAACCTGATCTTCCTCCTTCCCTGACATACTCTCATGCTCAGATTCCCCAAAAAGGAGCACACACTTTTGGCTATTCCTTAAGTGAGAGGCAGAGAACTACAGCAAATGAGCCTTGGCCATATAGCTCTGCTGATCAGAGGCCAGAGGCTGTCCAGGTAAGAGCTTAGCAAGGTGCCTGGCAGGGCTGACTAATCTCATCATTCTAACCTTATCATTCAATGGGTCACTAAGGCTCCCTCCAGTCTAAACAGCCGTGGATCTGGATCTGTCAGATAGCAGCCAGCATTCAGCATCTGCCCATCTGCCAGACCCTGAGTCAAACAATTGCAGGGCCTGGGAGTTGTGGCCAAGGAGGCTACAGCCTGGGTGTGGGGCACCCTGGCTTGTATCCCAGACAACCTCTTTTTGGGGAAAATGAAGTCAAGATCCCCACCTTGCGTACCTATGAGGATACGAAGATTAACTGTTCTTGGTAAAGAACACTACAAACCAAACGTTTGTAGGCTGTCACTATTTGTTTAATCCTAAACATGTTTAGGGCAGCCACAAAGGACAAGTTGGCTGATGCTTGCCTGTGATGAAGCAGTTTGGTTGGTTTCCTCCTCTGTGTCGGGGATAACCATCATCCCCACCTCTCAAGGTGGATGAAGGGTGGTAGATGTGGTGCTTACAAGCAGACACCCTGAGGCCAGGCTGGCTGGATTTGCGTCCCCAGCTCTGCCTCTTATGTTATGCAATCCTGGGTAACTTGTCAGTGCCTCTGTTTCTACATCTGTAGCCAGGTGCCAGGTTGCAGTGGGTCAGGGAATGCACCTCAGGTGAGGCAGTGATGTCAGTAAGTGTAAGGACCCCTTTCTTACTAGAGGGTGACAGCCAGAGAGGTCCTAGAGGAAAAGGCAGATGACTCCGGAGTACACTGTGGGCAGTGGGAATGCCTTGATGAGACAGAGTCAAGGAGAGAAGGGCTTTGGAGATTCAGAGGAGGGAAAGGACAGGGAGGAAGAGGAACCCTTTGGGGGAGGATGGAGGTGTTCCCCTAAGATGGGCAGAAGGTGCTTCCCCTTGTGCAAAACGGAAAGATACAGAACGGGACGGTTGGTGATAAGTTTGGGGGACAAAGTAGGCAGTTGACAAGTTCTAATTCAGAGCTGTTGAAGTATGGAGATAAAGTGGGTGGGGTGTGCAGGTGGCAGAGAAGCTGGGGTGCGTGCAGAATCATCACCAGGAGCCTTGAATCCCCACTGTGCTGAGGAATCTGCATCTCATCCTGATGGTGCTGGGAACCCTTCAGTGACATTAGGCCAGGGTAATGACATGATTTGCTTTATTTAGAAGAATTAGATGGCTGCAGGCTGAGTGTGGGTGGGAGAAGGAAAATTTCCAGTCGAGGAAACCAGCCAGGGGACTGCTGACAGATGTCCAGGTGAGGGAGTGGAGACCTGAACCCAGGGACTGAAATGGGAAACAGTAGCATTGAGAGAAATGAAGGAAGGGGCATCTTGAGACCTTGGGTTACATGAAATCAATTATCTTTCAAACCTGGCATCAATGTTACCTTCTTGGTGAGAACTTCCTGTATTTAAAATGACTTTCCTTTTGTAGTTTACTTATTTACATTTTAAATTTCTTTCTTCCTCTACCGGAAAGTCGATGCCATGGGCGGATACTTTTGTATGTTTTGTACCACGTGACAGTATCTATTATAGCACCTGGCTCTCATACATCTCTGTAGGCTAAATGCACGCGTTCAGTACATGTGAACTACTTTTAAAATTGATGGCAATAATAATATCAACAATAATAGTGAGTAGTGGGATCAAGGGAGTGAAACAGACATGAGTCCGGTCTAGTGCTACTCAGAGTGTGGCTCGTGAATGCATCACCTGGGAGCCTGAGAAATACAGAGATCAAGCCCACCCAGCCCCAACCAATCTGACCGCGCAGGGTAGGCCCAGGAATCTGTGTCTGCCGAGTTCTTCAGGGAATCCCGAAGCTCACTGAAGTTTGCCCACTGCCTGGGCTGGTTTCCAGGTTTCTGATTGAAGTGGGAGAGTGGATGGTGTTGCTGTTGACTGGAAAATGGAGTGGGAGGAGTTGGAAGTGGGGGAAAGCTGATGAGTTCCTTTCTACATGTGTTGAGTTTGAAGAACCTGCTGGGGCCAGTTAGCTCAGCAAAGACATCCTAGAGAGACAACCAGGGTGAAGCCCGATTTGGAAGTTGCCAGCAGAAGGCAAGAGTGGGCAGGTCTGATGTGTGCTGACTGAGGGCAAAGTGGGACATCCTTAATGGGCACCTCCCTAAAACCTGAGTGAGTGGCACAGCCCAGAAGCAGGAGAACCAGAACAAAAGAGCGAAGACTAGAAAGGCTGCCAGGACATAGCATGAGGGCTGCAGGGCAGAGTTGGGTAAGCTGCGCTTTAGTCCAGTCTAGGTTCTGAGCTTGCCTTCCTGCCCCCGCAGCACTTTTATCAGACCACTTGTGGCCCTATTTGCCTATGGAAGAGAGAAGGAGACCTAGACACGTGCTGGCAAGGGTGCAGTGATCTAAGAACCCCAAGGACTGCCAGGCAAACAGAGGTGTGGCACACACGAAAGTTCTATTCCCTGCTCTGTCACCAGCCCCAGGTGGCTCTCTGCTACGCCTGGTTGATTCCCGCCCGCCCCCTCTGTTGGATGGAAAGGGTGAACTAGTGTGTCTTACTCTGCATTGTATCCCAGTTCTGGGGTTCACATCACCTTTCACACCCAGCCACAAACTCCAGGCGGAGACCCCCTGCAGAGGAGCTGTTGGTGCTTCCTGAGTCGCAGGTGCAGGCACGTGATGAGGCGCTTGTGGAGAAGTCAGGCGGCAGAGCGTGGCTTTGGGTGGAGACCAGAAGGACTGCCTAATCCAAGGCTTACCCAGCTGCCACCAGAATGGCTGAGAGTCAAGTTCTAGAGAAGCCTTCTCCTCCCCAGCTAGAAGGCCTGGAGCCGGCAGGGGCATTTCACATGATGGAAGTGAAAGTTCTCAGGCTGTCTCCTGTCCTCCCTCCCAGAGGCAGGTTCAGGCTCTCAAGGGGCCAGCTCCCAGTCCCTGCGCCCCTCTGACTGGCAAATGGCACAGTCTTCTGGGTTCAAAACCTATTGCCCCTACTTTCTTGCTGTGTGACCCTGGATAAATCATTTCATTCTCTCTGAGCCTCTGTTTACTTATCTGTGAACCGAGGAGAATAATTCCTACTCCTTGAGTTGTTGAAAGGATGACCAATAACATCTGTAAAGTGTCTAGCACCTACTAGGTACTTAGAAAGAAGCAACTTGTATTATTATCACTGGTGCCTAAGAGACGGGACTGTCTCCACCTCCTCATGGGACAGGAGGCAAGCTCCCATAGAAGTTAAGAGATAGGCCTGGGTGTTGGCGAAATGCATGACCTTGGACAATCACTTAAGTCTTCTGGGCTCTGTAAAATGAGAATAACAATGCCTCTCTTAGACCACGGCAAATGAGATGGTCACATAAAGTGCTTGGCATGGGGCCTGGTATTGGAGCAAGTAGCCCATAAATTGTAGCTATTCAATTCCCATTAATGATTATTCCAGAACTCTCCATCTCACAGGCTCTGGCACCACTTTTCTGTGTCCACAAAGAGTCCACTATGTTCCCGTCTCCTTTATACAAGGTGTTTTCAAATCCTCCTGCCAGCTGGAGCCCCTAAAACAACCTGTGAGGCAGGGTGGGTGCTTCTCTTACCACGTGCACAGGAGTCTGGTGACTTGCCCAAGGTGACTTAGCTGGGGACTGTAGCCACGAATGTCTCCAACCTCCTGCTGCCTCACAGAAAATCTGCACGTCACTGATTCAGAGTTGAAGGGAGTAATGTGTTAATTTATTTATTCATTCATTCAATAAATATTTCTTTAATATAGGCACCTATCATGTGCCAGGCACCATTCAGACTGCTAGGTCCACAAGGATTGGCCAATATGGCCTCTAGTGGGAAGCTGAGCCCAGAACACAACTTTCCCACCACCAAACGTATGCAACTGAGGTGAATGTCCTGTGACCTCCAAACATTCAGGCCTTCCCTACTCTAAGCTCCATGGACTTCTGGAGGACTCAGAGGACAGTTGCACATGCCACCTTGCCCAGGTCTTCTGAACGGCTTCATGTTACAGATGAGAAAACTGAGGCACCAAGGAAGGGAAATGACCTATCCAGGCTACTCAGCAATGACAGGAGGAGCCCAGGACTGGTGTCCAGGTATGACATCTCTCCAGGACAAGCTGCCTCTTAACCACAGCACAGGAAACTGATGAGCACAGGGACAGGGCTGGGGGCCTGCAGTCAACGGTCTTCTTCCAGAGTTCCCTTATCTGGACCCACCTGAAAACCCCCCAGAAGCAACTGCCAGGGTGGCCACACGACTTCCCTTCCCCACCCACATTGCTCTTGAATGAGTTGGGGAATGCCACAGAAATGTCACAGGAAAAAGGTGAGCATTGTGTGTGGACTACAGATATTCAATTCAGAAAGAACATCCCTCACTCAAACACAAACATAAAATAGCTCAGAAATGGAGTAAAAACACCAAAATATGTGCCCCACTTAGGAAACATCACATGGGTCTGTTCTGAAAAAATATAGTGTGGAAACCCTGATTGGACCCCATTGCCTCTGCCTTCCCCATGGGTCTAGCACCTAGAGCTCTTAGCAGTATCACCTGCTCTCTTTTCATGGCTGCTGCATTCTTTGCTGAGACACTAGCAGTTTAGGTGCCTTATTGTTCCTCTGCTGAGCACTTGGGGCTGAGAGGTGGCTTTGGACTTTTTCCTCCCTCCATGTGGTTTCTCGGCAGTCAGTGGAAAGCCTAGAGACTGTTTTGTCTGTGCAACTAGGTTGGTGACTGCAGCAGCTTGCGGAGTTGATGTTAGCATGCTAGGCACAGGGAGAATACTCTACCTGGAGTACTCCTAACATACTACCATATATTTCCGGCTCTCCACCTTCACCAGAGGGTGTCATTTCCTGGTTTCCTTGTGGTTGGATAGGCCCATGTGACTAGTCTGACTAATAGGGTGAGCCCAAGCATTTCTTTGCCAGTGAAAGACCTTCTAGGGCTCTTTCTCTCCACCATGGAGTACATTCAAGAAGGTGATTGCTCCATCAGCCTGGCTCCTTAAATGAAGACCACAGCCCCCAGCTGATCCAGGATGCTCATATTAATTAAAATCAGAAATGAACTTTTGTGGATTTGCCCTCTAAGATTTAGGGGTTGTTTGTTACTGCAGCACAACCTACTCCATCCATCTTACACAGAGTAGGATATTCTCTAGATATTAGTCTACCCACTTCCCTATAAAACCTTTACCCTCCTCATCATGAGAACCCTGCAAGAATAAAGGAAAGTGAAGTAGAGGCAAGAACACTTTCCCATTGTCCTGTAGAATTGTTTTCTCCTTAAGTCCCAAAGATGGGTGAACATTCAGTCAAATTTTAAAGGAGTGAGGAGGAAGTTCAGAGTGTTGTTCTCTCTGGCCTCACTTTCCTATGAAATAGGAAGCTAGGTGATGCATGATGAGAGCAGGTAGGGCTAGCAGCCTGAGAGCCACCTAGGTTAGGAGCAGATGCCATGAGCACTGAGAGACAAGAGAGGAGGACACTGACCAGGGACCAGGACACAGGGTGCCAAGCAGCCCTGCGACCCTGCTGAGGTTGTAACAGAGCATCTACACAATCTCATTCAGCATCCCAGGGACAGTTGCAGAGATGGCAATCTGCTGGATTCATTGGCAGTTAGGGACTGACTTGGGGAGGAGAGGTGCAGAAAGTTAAGGAGGGAGATGTGGCTAATGAGGGTCATATGACTTAACTGGCTGATGGAAGGGAAGGAGGTGTAGCTTACAGTGTCCCTGTCAAGTAGATGCTACCAGAATCTCCATTTTACAGGGGAGAAAACCGAGGCTCGGAGAGGGGATATCTCTTGCCCATGCTCAGATAGCTAAGGTCAGAGCCAGAACTGACCCAAGTCGGGCTGACGCAAAAGCATGGTGCACTCTTAGCCAGAAGCCATTTCACTCTCTCTAGCCCTTCATTGGGCTGTAGTCCTACACCTTTCATTCTATCTTTAATTGTGAACTCCTGAAGAGCAGAAATCTATACTACTACTACTACTACTAATAATAATAATAGCAAGTGCTACCATTTGTTGAATGCTTACTACATGCCAGGCCATGTTTTAAGCACTTTACACTCATTATTCAAGTCTCACTAAACTCTGTGAGGTAAGCACTGGAATCATCCCCATTTTACAGATGCGGAAGCAACTCAGTTTGAGCTGAAATTATAATGAACATAATTCATTAATATTATAACTATATAGTTCAATATGACTCATTTCCTCTATAATCCCATTTTATTTTTCCATTTTGAACTTTCTCAGAAGGGGTCTGTCTGCAGGCTTCATCAGATGTGAAAGGAGTCCACAGCACTATGAAGGTTAGGCACCCCTGTGGAGGCAAGTATTAGGGTTTCAGGCGCAGGATTCTCTCTCTCATCTATGCCACAGAACCCGGAGTTCCTGGTTGGTGCTGCGTAAGGGACCCCATCACATCTTCATGCAAGGAAGGGAGTGAATACTAGCTACTTTAACCCACCCACACATCATAAGTACATATCATGAATAATTTTATTTCAGCAGTGTGAGCCCATGTGTGATATTCATCATAATACACAAGTCACTTCTTTCCCCAACTGTAAAACAATGTTAGCCCCCAGTATACTAATTAGAAAAGCATTAGTTGTTGATCGCAAATTGGGATAACAGGAGGGTTTGCAGCAGCCACCTCTGGCTATGATGCTGGCTGGCCCCCACCCCACTGGACTTGCTTTCTTAGCATCTGCACACTGGCTCAGTCCAGGTGGTGTTCATGAAGTATCCCCTACTGTATATGAAAGATATGAAATTATACACAGACTATGATCTAAAGTTTATAAAGTAAATTCCAGACATCCAAACAGATACACCAATCATAAACCAGGCAGAGCCATCTGGATTTCAGACAACCTGGGCTATTGCGGGTCTCAGAGACAAGGCAGCTGGGGCCAGTGCTCCCTGCTCAGACCAGACAGCTGCTCTCCTTGCCAGTTGGCCAGGACGAAGGGCTGAGCCTCAGGACAACCGGGTACCTGTCTTGGCACTGCCCTGATGGGCTGTATGACCTTCTGTAAGTTGTTGACAATCTGAGCCTTGGCTATCTTATCCTCCAAATATGGATCCAAGTCCAGTCAACAACCACAAAGCACCCACTGTGTGCCTGGCACTGTGAGGAATGCAGAGGAGCTAACACTCTAGTCAGGGATCCTGGCCTAGAAGCAATTAGCTATTACACGTGGCAGAAAGAAGTGTGAGTGGAGACGGATGTCCCATGTTGTGCTCTGGGGCCACAGAGGAGGGAGTCAACTGTTTTGCATGGGGCTGTGCATCCGGCTTCAAAGAGGAAGAGGCTATTTTTGAACTGGGCCTCAAAGCATGAGTAGGAGTTCTATGGGTGGGGTCAAAGGGCAAGCACCTGTAAATGCAGGGAGCTGGAATGGCGAGCACCGCAGAGAGGCCAGTGTGGACTGTGGAGCTGGGGGTTCCAGTCCTGGTCACTTCCACATCCCCTGTTTTGGAGATGAAGGGAGAATCCTGAGAACCTATATTTTTAACAAGCTCCCAAAGTGATTCCAACATGCAGGCAGTGGCTGCTTTGCGTTGAGATGAAAATTAATAAGTGTACAAAAATGAACTTGACCCCAGGCAAGTCCCTCTTTCTCAAGATGTCTACCCATCTTTCAAGTGCTGGATCAGACTGGTGGTTTTCAAACTGTGTGCCAGAGAACCCAAGAATCTCCCTAAATCTCCCAGACTCTCCCTCAGAGAGGAGAAGCGAAGGTTGAGAGAGCAAATCTCTAAGCCCCTATCCACCCTTCTTAGGTCTTCTCTCCTTTTATCTGCTTGCTAGTATACACTGTGCTTTCATCTGGTATTTTGTTTGTAGTCAAGTTTCCCTGGCTACAAAGAACTTTTGAAACCAATGACTTGGATGACCCCCATAAGCCCCTAAGGAGAAATTTTTTAATTCCTTAAAGGCAGGAACCTAAGTTTGTTGAGTATTTCTCAAACAAATACAAACAGAGACATTAGGCTATTTACCAAAAGCAAGTTATTTTATCATCATAATTTAAACTATTTTGCTGTGATCCAGAAATCCAACGAGTGGAGGGGGTAAATGTGGCATAGCAACGCAGTGGAATACTATGCAACCTGTAACAAACAATGTTTTTGAAGAATAGTTAATAAAATGGAAAATTAAGTGAGAAAGTCAGATACAAAATTGTACATAGGCTATGATCTCAACTATAGATGTTACACATCAAAATTATTGGATAGGGTGGTGGTTCCTCTAAAAATTAAACATGGAATTACCATACAATTCAGCAGCCTACTTCTGAGTATGTATATAAAAGAATTCAAAGGAGACTCTAAGAGGTATTTGTATACCAATGCCCAACCAGCATTATTCACAATAGCCAAAAAGGTGGAAAACAACTCAAATGCCCATCGGTGAATGAATGGATAAACAAAATGTGGTACATAAAGACATACAATGAAATATCATTCAACCTTAAAAAGGAAGGAAATTCCAACACACCCTTTAACATGGGAGAATTTTGAAGACAGTATGCTCAGTGGAATAAGCCATCACAAAAAAGGACCAAAAATGTATGATTCTACATAGATGAGTTACCTAGAACAATCAAATTCAGAGACAGAAGAGTTTAAAATGTAACTTCTATGTTATGCTATATATATGTATTTTACCACAATAAACTACAGTCGTGTGGTGATAGTGATGAATTTTGTGCAAGGAGATTGTGAGAGTGAACACTTTATCCTTTCTACCTCTCTGCTTTTTCCAAATGTTCTACAATGAGAATATATTACTTTTAAAACCAAACAAAAAAGCTATTTAATTAAATATATCTGACACTTTCCAAAACTGCATTGCTGTAATTCATGTAAATGTAAGCAATACTTTCTGTACTTAATTAATGAAAGGATGCCAACATTCAAGGATGCCAACTAAAGTATGCCCCAAACCGCTCAGTCAAAAGAAATGACAGGCAGAGTGGTCCTGTTATAATAATGTTATGGTAAGGGCTTAGGGCGTTCACCATCAAGATAGTGGGGTATTCACCAATTTGGAAGTTACAGAGTATTGGGGTCTCCACACAGCAAACATGTCACACAATAATAATTTCACACAAAAAGGGGTTTCCTTATGACCATAACATTATTATAACAGGTCCTCCTTCCTAAGATTAGTTGTTCTCATATATATTTAAATGAATTTCAAATAAAAATCCTCTAACAAGCCTCCCAAGATAATACCTGGCTTGAAAAAGCTCAAACACAAACTGAAGAGAGAAAGAAAACTATAGAAAAGTGGGATGACCAATGTTCTTTTAGGATAGTAACTCACTGCAGCTGGGAGAGTGACACTTGTCAGTGAATTTCTCTCCTCCTGTTTCCAGAAAACGTTCTTGTGTAGAATGAATTCAGAAACCAGAAGGAGCCCACCACTTACAAACAATGCAAATCCATTTCCTCTAACACACCCTACCCCAGAGAAATGTGGAACTAACATTTAAATACTGCTTTGCAGGGCAGCCAGTGTGCCTGCCTGCCAGGGTGCCCTCTGTGTAAGCCACAATGGTTCACCTTCCCTGGCCCCTGGGCCCTCTGCTCAGGGCTGGCTCAAGGGCAGATGGACCAAAAGGTAGCCTCCAGGAGGAGGGATACTGTGGCTACACCCAAGTGTGGCCTCCCTTTGGTGCCTCAGTGTCCTTATCAAACCAGTGGGAAGAAGGGCACGCAGGGCTGTCCTGGCAGGATTGTTGTGAGGGCTAAACAGTGCTGCCTGAGTGTCTGCTAAGATGTTGGATGCATAGTAGGTGCTCATAAACTTCCTTCTTTATGTTCTAGAAGTTCACTATCCAACATCCACATGTGTCTTGGTGGGGCGCTGCAGGGCATTGGCATGTACCAAGTGTAGTTAATGCTGACTGGCAAATTGCAGGGTTCTGGTAAAACAATGGGGTGGAGAGAGGATCCTTCAGACCTTAGGTTCAGGGAAGGCCCCGGAGGAGGCATGGGAGGGAAGCTTGGGCTCCGACATTGATTGGCAGGCACAGGACCTTTTCACAGGCAATGTGTGTGAGATCCAAGGGCAGAAAAGTGGGTTCCACTTCAGAGATGAAGAAACAGAGGCTCAAAGAGGTTAACTGGTGTATTCAAGGCCACACAGTTAGGAAACAGCCAGTTGTAGGGTTTTCTAAAACTCCCCTGGCGTGGGCTGGGGAGATATCCCGGAAATACCAGCTCAGCCACTAACTCATTTGTTTAGTTAGTTGTTTACCTCCTGCCTCTTTCCTTTAAAAACAATAGGTTTCTCAACTCACCTACAAAATGAGAACACTGCCTCAGGACCTTTGCACCTGCTCTTCCCTCTCTTCTTGGGACACCTTTCCCCAACCTCCCTTACAGCCATTCACCCTCCACCTGTGCTTTTGGTTTCAGCCACACTGTCATTCCTAAGGGAGTTTCCCCAGGGCCTCCCAATTCTCCTGGGTAACACCCTGTTCTTGTCCTTTAGGGCAATGACCGCTATCTGGATGCACATGTGTGATTATTTGAGTCATAGAATCCATGGTATTTGTTGTATGGTGATTCCATAAACATTGATTCAAAGGCCAACTCTATAGTCTTAAGAAAGTACTACCCTCCCCATCCACCTCCACCCCATTTCTCAGGCTCTCCTGTCTGAAACATGGTAGGTGGCTGGGACCCTTGTTAAATTTCTGCCAGCCCACACAGTCTGTGATTCTATCATCCACCCCTCCCCGCCAAAAAAGTCGATAACAAAGAAAATAAACCAAACCAAACCCCAAACCATTGTGATTCCAGCACGCTATGTGACCCAGGACAGGTTCTTACATTCTCTGGGCCTCAGTTTTCCTGTCTATCAAACAAAACAGTTAGGCTCAATCTTCTAAGATCTCCCCACCTCTAACAATCGTAATTCCTACAAGGAGGACTCCACCCTCCCCTTGCCCTTCACCTTGAGCTCTTAGTTCAGTCCAGGCACACAAACAGGAAGTGACATCCAGGAGCCGCATAGCTGCTAGTTTCTCTGCAGCATGGGCACCGATGGGGGAGCAGGGTTTCTAAACTTTGCACCTAAAGCCAGGACTCCATGCCCAAGACTTTTCACAAACGGTGTATGGGGCGGGCGCTGTTGGCATCTGCTGGGCCTCCCAGGCCACTGCCACCCTGGTGCATTCACAGGGTTTACTTCCAACCCCTGCAGAGTAACAGACTTCTACTCTGATGATTGACTGAGGGTGGTAAAACCGCAAGACAGAGCAGAAGATGGAATGCAGGGCTCCTGGGCTCCAGCGAGCCCCTGTGTGACCTTACGGACGCTCTGGCCCTTCCCTGGGCCTGAGTTTCCCAGGGGGCCGAAGTTGGAGCTGTGCCAGCTCCCCCTCACTTGGATGTTTTCTCTCTGAAGGCAGTGTGGTGCCATAGTGAAGGGCACCATCTCCTTGCCCATGTCTGAGTCCCAAACCTTTCCCTTACCATGTGGCCTGGGAAATTTCTTAATCTTGCTGTGCCTCACTATCCTCATTTGTAACACT
The DNA here is from genome assembly GCA_026230045.1 of Corynorhinus townsendii. Classification (NCBI taxonomy): domain Eukaryota; kingdom Metazoa; phylum Chordata; class Mammalia; order Chiroptera; family Vespertilionidae; genus Corynorhinus; species Corynorhinus townsendii. The sequence continues at coordinate 162,258,408 of JAPDVU010000005.1, read as the reverse complement.
GATGAAAAGGCAGGGCCCCTGTAAGGCTCCCAGAAGAGCATCTGGAGTGAGTGTGCGCAGGAAGCGCAAGCTCTTTTTGTTTTATAATTACTCTTGGCTCTGCAGCGGGTCCCTTTCCTGGTTTGACCACCTGCAGAAGGGCAAGGAGAGCCCTGTAGACGAGGTCCAAGGCCCATCCCTCAGAGAAAGCACATCTGAGTCTCAGTTTGAGACAAACATGGCAGGAAATGAAACTATAGGGGAAGGCAGAAAACCCTGTGATGTATGTGCCCCAGGTTCGCGGGCCGAAGCCTCAGACCACACCCAGACTCAGCAGCAGAGGGAGGGTCCGGCCCATCCTCAGCTCCCCCAGGAGAGGACGACCTTTCAGAGAGGAGAGGAGAGCAGTGAGACACAGATGCAGGCCGGTAGTATCTCTGTGGCTACCTCTGCCCTGGACCTCTCGGATAAAGAGGAGGCTGGACCCAGTCATCTTGGACCCAATAGATAATTCTGGCTGACAGGACTGTTGGCCTCTGACCCCTGGGAACATAGAGATGTGGGTGGCACCACCTCTCTTGGGTCCTCAACGGGAAGGTCCGGGTGCCAGCCCAGATTGCAAAGAGAAGGGACTCCAATACCTGCTTCTGCCAGGCCAACTGCTGTGAGAATGAAAGGAGCCCTGACCACAGCCCCAAGGGACGACCCCAGGGGTGTGCCTCTCAACAGATGCTGCGGTCAGATGCTGTCCGCCCCTCCACAGGGAGGCACAGAAATGGATAGTAATTCATTTTTACTGTATTTTACCAAAGTATCAGTCCATGGAGCACTAGGAATAAAGGAAGGAGGGAAGGACTGGCCTTCTACCATGCTGCCCATAGACACATTGTCCTGCCCTCTAGGGCCACCCATTTGGCTCCAGTGTGTTCAAGGTAGAGCATGTCACCCAGTGGCACCTCGGGCCTCCCAATATCTGATGCCACTGAACAGGCTGGGAGGGCCTGGCTTTCTCTCGGGACAGCCTAGAGGATGCACAGGGACATTCGGGGAAGCCATCTGCACTGTGTTAAAAGTGTCCACAGGGGAAAAGAGGAAAACCTAAGAACCAGTGTGCTATCACCGACCCTCGAAGATGCTCAGGGGAGGATGTTTGGCTGTGCTGCATAGAAGGGTCTTTACCAATTATAGAGACGTTTTATAGCTGAAGGGAAAGCTGGGGGTCTCTGCTCAAACCCTTTTCTTTTACAGACGAAGAAAAGGGCTCAAAGCAAGTGTACTTTAGAGCAGAGGCAGGATTTGAACCCTTGAAGGCTCCTTGCCCCAGCTCCACTCACTGGGTCAACCCATGGATACTGAGGGCCTACTGTATGCCTAAGTGTTCCGTGGTGAACCAAACAGGGAAGTACTCTGTTCTCACAGAGCTTGCATTCTAGTTGGCAAATAAATAACATTAAAATTTAACAAATCATTAAATAAGGAAATACTTTTAGGTGGTGAAAGGGGTTACAAAGCGAATAAAAGACACGGACATGCTATAGCGACAGCGGTGAGGTGGGGGCACCGCAGTTTGGGGATGGCCTATTTGTGCTGGCTTCTCTCCAGGGTCCCCAAGGATCTCCCAACCCGCTGGAGTTGGCTCATGCTGGCTTGCAAGGGCCAATTGTCAAACTTTCAGGAATTTGGCAAGCAGGTTGTTAAACACAGCCATTATTAAAAATTAAATTATATAAACTTACACAGCCATTATTAAAAATTAAGTTATGTAAACTCACAGCTAAATGAATTCTATTAAGAACAAAGGTAATCATCAAAACTCATCGCTTCCTACTAGTTTTACGACACGGTAAACTCTCGAGGTCACTGGCCCCGACTGCATCTAACCAGAGTGGAAAATAACAGTGTGTTCCCGGTTCCTCAGGCAGCAACTTGAGACTGGTTATGGTGGAAATATTTATGTTACGAAATGTGGCAACTACCACCTTTCGGGGCTTTCATTTTTCAAAGAGCTGATCATGAACCGTGGAGCAGCACACCGGGCCTCCGGCATGAACCCAGGCCCCGTGTTTATGGCAGTCTGTGCACTTCCAGAGAGAGGGTGTAAGTGTGTGTGTGGGGACGGAGCCTCCGGTCACGTAGGCGTGAACTTTCCTCTTCCTTTTTTAAGGCTTGCACCATGAGGAAGCAAATCTGGGAACAGGCCTGTCTCTTCCTACCAAAGAATCTCCTCCACACTATTTATCAAGGGTCTGTAAGATGGTGGTTCATTCATGTATTTATTTTTGATCAAGTGTATCCTACTGTGAGTATCCAGAGGAGGTAAAGATTTGAAGGGACGCTAAAGAGAATCTCTTTATAAATGTGTATGACCCCCTCTGAATTCCTCTAGATTGGCACACATTGGGCTTCCTTCCTCCGAGGACATAACTGTTCTCCTGGCAGCAGAGTGAAGTTATTATTATTTTCACTACTACTAATGATAACAGTGGTGCCATTTAATAGTACCACATGTCAGGCAGGAGACAGTTACATTACTTCTAAAATCCACACCAACCCATTTCACACATGAGAATATTGAGGTTGAGCGGTTCAATAACTTGATTAAGACCAGGCTGCCGCTCCGAGAGGCCCCCAGGCTTCCTTCCTGCACTGCAGCTCTGGGACTCTCTTTACACCTGCAGGATTCTGTGGCACCACGGGCACCCCCATCTCTGGTGGCTCTGGTGGACTTTGTGACCGCTGAGCTTGGTGCCAGGAGCCCCCTCCCACCACCAGAGCAGAGCAACCCAGATGCGCCTGGAATGCAGGAGAGTGACCTGGGCCCAGCCAGTTAGCAGCTTTGCATCCTAAGGAAGTGGCATGAAGGTCTGGATGCCGGTGAAATGTTGCAGGAGCTCCATGGCAGCAAGATCTATAAGGAGCTCCTGTGTGAACTCCTAACCATGGTTCTAGTGGTTCTGGCCAGCTTGGTTTTCCAGCTGTCCCAGGGATACTGTGAACAACCAAAAATCCTTCCAGTGTGTGCCCTTTCTGCCTCCGTGAGCTGGAATCTCCATCTGTTGCTTGCGACCACGATTTCTGATCAGGACAGCTTCTCACTGGCTGCTCCATACATCAAACCCAAATAAATGGTTACTGAGTATTTTTCATGCTGCAGAATGACTTCCTAAGCACTCAGTTAAATCTGCACACAGGAATAGTAGTTCTCCTTTCCTCTGCACAGCTCTGGAATAACATGTAAAAATTTGCTATACAGAAACCCCACAAGAGAATATTGAGGGTCAGTGGTTCAGTAACTTGACTAAGACCAGGCTGTCTACTCTATAGATAACCACAGAATGAGTCAAAGGAGAGCAAGCCCAGACTCAGTCCCTGCTCTCAGGGAGCATTTGACCCGTAAAGAAAAATCCTGCCCCTGATTCTGACAAGAGTCTTGTCTTTCCCCACAGATGCCAAGCAAGTTCCTCTCAGGGGCAGCTGGCCAGCTGCTTGAGGACGCGTGGTTTCCCTGAGGGAGGAGAGAAGAGGGCAGCTGCACTTCTGCATGCAGATGCTGCCAAACTCAAAGTCACCCTTTTGGGCAACTGGCCCATTGCCCTAGGCTTGCTCCCTCCTCTGTGTCCTCGCCGTGCCCCTCCAGCCATCGGGCCGCCTGGCTTCTGGAACAGCCAGGGGAATGTCAGAACGACAGGTTTTTCAGTCTCTTCTTTCTGCCTGACACTTCCCTCTTCACCCTCTAACTGTTTAAAGGTCACTGAAGCTCTCCCTGACCACCTCCCCCAACAAGTCTGGCCCCTGTGACACCCACTCTGCCCTTGTCCTTCACTGCTCCAGCAATTGGTTGTTTCATGACCGTCTCCCAAGCTAAATCCTAGCCCCTGGATGGGCAGGGACTGTGTCTGTCCACTGCTACGTCTCCGGTCTCTGGCACAGCCCATAGTAGGTGCTCAGTAAATTCCGGGCATGTTAATAAGTGAGTGAATTTATGGTGGTGGCTCGGTGAATGTTGAATAAATATCGGATTCAGACACGAGTCTCTGGAACAGGTACCTTTTCTAGAACCACAGTTCCTGGTGCCCAAGCTGGCAAGTGGGGGCCAAAACCATGGGATCCCTCCAGGCACAACAGCTGCTTCTCCTTGTAGACTTTTAGTTTCAGTGTTCATTTCCTACAGGATTGGACTTGTTGTCTAATAGCAGGTGTTGCTCAGAGAGAAGTTCGCTAGATCACAGCCTCGTGCCATTTTGCTGGCAGGGAAACTGAGGCTGCAACCGTTCCCATCGCTGGCAGCATCAGCATGGGGTGAGACAAGATCAGCTCACTTTCAGCTCAGAGCTCTTTTTCAGAATCCCACCCTACGAGGGGCCAAGTCCGGGGCACTTAAATCAAGGCTCCTGGAGACAAGAGCACCCAGACCGGGAAGGAATTAAAAACATTTATTAGCTATATCAACTAATCACAAGTCCCAGCCCCTCTCTCCTCAGCCTCCTCCAGCTGCTGTTTTGTGCTCTCGCTGACTGAATTCTGTCGAGTAGTGCCAGGCAGGGGCCCTCTCCCGGGCTGGGCACAGATCTGTACCCAAGCATCTTCTCTGAAGCTGCCTCCACCTTTGAAACCAACCCCCACCCCTGCACCTCACCCGAGTCTCCAAACCACACTACGGTTGGAGTCAGAACAGGGCTCTCCTGCCTCAGTTCTGCCACTTCATTCTTGAAAGACTTTGGCCAAAACATTAAAACTTTAAGCCTCAGCCGAAACTGGTTTGGCTTAGTGGATAGAGCGTCAGTCTGCGGACTGAAAGGTCCCAGGTTCGATTCCGGTCAAGGGCATGTACCTGGGTTGCGGGCACATCCCTAGTAGGGGGAGTGCAGGAGGCAGCTGATCGATGTTTCTATCTCATCGATGTTTCTAACTCTCTCTCTCCCTTCCTCTCTGTAAAAAATCAATAAAATATATTTTAAAAAAAAACACAAAAAAAACCTTTAAGCCTCAGTTTCGCCATATGTACTAGTAAAACAACTCCCAATTTACAGACCTCATGGGGTTTTTGTGAGGCTCAAGCAAGACGGATCTATGATCTCACATTTTAAACTGTCCACTAGTGCAGAGAACTCTAATATTAATAATCCTATCATTATTTTTCTGTTTCCCCCAGGGTCTTGCTGTCAACCCATACCCACCAGCTGATCTATCCCAGGGCCCATTCTCTCATCCAACCTCATGACAACATTCAACCATGCTGACCACATGCACCAAGAAACCCTCTCTTCCTCTGACTTCCCAGATGTGTTCGGTCTGGGCTCTCCTCCTCCATCTCAGATAGCGCCCTCTCTCGGTTAGGACCTGGCCCAAGTGGCAGCTCCACACTTTTCCCCGCCTTTCACATCTGCCAAGGTCACATGGCTTCAGAGAACCACAGGAAGCACACGCCCTACACCCAACTCCCTTGCAAATGCTTGCATGGGGTTTCCTGGGTGCTCAGAAATGTGAGCTTGCCTGCTGCCACCAACACCTCTCCTTTGTAAGACGCTCTCTAACAATAAAAATCATGCAGTGACCCCAGGAGCTCCTCTGGGCACGTCCGCAGCCAGGTCTGGATGGCATGCGGCCGAGTTCTCTGGCCTCCACCCTGGACTTGGACAAGCTGAACAGATCAGCTCTTTAGCTGGAGATTTAGATGACATATTTTTACTTCCTTTTTTTTAGAACTGAAGGACATTTTAAAAAATTATTAATTGGGGGGCTTTACTGAATTTATTAGGATGACATTGGTTAACCAAATATACGGGTTCCAGATGTACAATTCATCATCTGTATATTGTATTGTGTGCTTACCACCCCAAGTCCAATCTCCTTCCATTACCGTTTATGTCTCCTTTACCCTCTCTACCTTCCCCCTTCCTCTTCCCCTCTGGTAATCACCATACTGCTATCTGTGTCTATGAGGGGTTTTTGTTTTTTGTTTTCTTAACTCTTTTCACCTTTTTCACCCAGCCCCACAACTCCGAACTGAAGCACTTTTAGAAATAATTCTGGATTGAATATACTAAATGATAACTCCTCGCTTCCAGTCCATGGACCAGACATACATCACCCTTTGACTTCCCAAACAAACTCACCTGGACTCCCTCTCTCAGAGCGAAAGGAAAGCTCCTGTCAGCAGCCCTTTCAGCCTGGGCTACATGTGAGGTACCTTGTCCCATGTCTGACAGTCATTAGGGATGCTGACTCAGGCAGTGGGCCTCCAGAGCCACACTTACTCACCACAGGGGGTCAAGTGAGGAGTGCTGTGGTCCCGAACAGTGTGCCCGCTGCTCCAGCAGCTCAATGAACCCAACAGAATATAACTGGGGACGTGTGTTGGGAGATGCCCAGAGAGTTGAGGGGAGCATGAGGAGTCCTAATTCATGGGAGGCAGGATGAAGAGATGGGTTTCGCAAAGATGATGATGAAGCTGGGTCTTGAACGATGAATAGGAATCTGGAGGTGGGTTTGGGGAGGAGATGGGGAGGGCATTCCGAGCACAGGGAGGAAAGCCCAGAGGCATAAAACCTGGAGAGGGTTTCATGAATGATAGTAGTTCCCTGAGGCTGGAGCAGAAATTCTAAGGAGTGAGCTGATGAGGGTGATGAGAAGTATAGAGAACAGCTCATTCAGGACCTTGAATGTCACCTGTCAGAGTATATGTCTTATCCTGAGGTCAGAGGGGAGGCTTGGAAGGACTGGAAAACCCAGTCAGTTGATGTCTGGAAAGAAGACTTAGGTGACAAGATGTACCAGAAGACATAAGACTGGAGTGGAGAAAGGGGAGGGCATAGAGCGGAGATCCAGGCTGGAGAGGGGTGCACCTCAACTGAGCAGGAACAGTGGGGATGGAAGCGAAAGAACGATATGAAGAGTTGGTAAAGAGGTAGGATTAACTGGACTAGGTCACAGATTTTATGACTTAGATTCAGGAAGGCAAGGTAGGAGGATGACTCCCAGACAGAGGATCCATGTGTGCAAAGATAGAGAGACTTGAAAGGGCATTGCCATGCTTGTGGAAATGGGAACAATTTTACCAAAGCCTAGGCTGTGATGGGGATTCCTTTAGAGAGGAGAGTTATTCACAAATCTATATGGTCAACTGGATGATGGCTTCCAAGTATCATTCCCTGCCAATAGGCAGAGTATATACCTCTGACCCACTGATTTTTGGACTTGGTCAAATGACTGGCTCTGACCAATGGAATATGGGTAAATGTGGCAGTCTGCCAGTCCAGAGTGAAGGCTTTAAGAGGTATCACATCACCTCCTTCTTTCTCCAGCTCTCACCACAAAAATAACAAATAGCTCCTTCAGCTTGGGTCCTGCGATGAGAAGACAAATGGAGCAGATCTTCTGTCTCGCTGGCACCTGGAGCAGAGCCACAGAAACCACGCAGCTGCAACTGCCCTACAGCTGTCATGCAATGTGAACCACGAATAAACCTTGTGTTCACAAGTTAAGACTTAGGCGGTTATTTTTTCTGCAGCATAGCTGCACTAAGAGCTAACTGATACACACTTTATATGGGGGATAAGGGAGCTGATGGTGAAGAACCCTTACATGCCATGATTAGTTGTGCATATGTAGAGTCAACAGGGAATTTTGATGAGCTTTCTCATCTTCATTCATTCACATCTAACCTCAGAGGTGGGGACCCTCCATCCTCTTTCAGAGCCAACCCTCTGCAGTCCCTCCTGCTCCTCTATTGCTCTATTGGCCATCCCTTCCCTCTCCTGCACTGAATCCTCCCCCTGAGCCCATATCTCACTTGTCTTTTCCATCTGAAATTATTTCCTTCATCCTGTCTTCCTACAGCTATAGGTGGATCTTTCTCCTGACCTTCTCAAACTTCTGGAAAGAGCCCTAACTGGTTTGGCTCAGTGGATAGAGCACCAGCCTGTGGACTAAAAGGTCCCAGGTTTTATTCTGGTCAAGGGCATGTACCTTGGTTGCAGGCACATCCCCAGTAGGAGGTGTGCAGGAGGCAACTGATCGATGTTTCTCTCTCATCGATGTTTCTAACTCTCTATCCTTCACTCTTCCTCTCTGTAAAAAATCAATAAAAATATATTTTTTTTAAAAAAAAAACTTCTGGAAAGAGTTGACTATACTTACCATCTCTACTTTTTTCTCTCCCACCTATCAACAATCTAGCTTGCCTGCCCCACATTCCACTGAAACTACTCTCAGTATGTACTTCAGTAATCTCCAAATTGCCCAATGCGTTTTCCAGTCCTCATCTTCCTAGACTGCTCAGCACAATTTAGCCTGGGAGTAAATTCATTATCTCCCCACCTCAAACATTCCTATTTACTAGTCTCTCAGCTAGTAGTTCCATTATTTATCCAGTGACAGAAAACCAACACAAGATAAGGAATTCTGTTTCAGACTTTGCCTTTGAGCATTCAAGAAGAGATATGCACAAATGGCAGTTAAACAATGCATTGAGGGCCCAAACCAGAGATCTGAACTGGAGATAAGGATGACTGTTAGAGAGGTAGCATTTAAAGCCATAAGTCTGGATGAAATTGCCTAGTTTTCAGAGTACAAATACCAGGACTTTAAATCTCAGGTAATATAGAGAGCTCTCCTAAGCCAGAAATTCCTATGCCTAAGGTCACAGTTCCAACCATCATTTAATTGCTTCCCTCCCAGGTCATGGCTCCTAGCAGCCTCCACACCATCATCTTATTTCATATTCTGCCCCCTGCTCATGTTGTCTTCTCCAAGAACTCTTAAAAATCCATCATGAAACAAAAGGTAAAGATACCACTGCCCAGTCAAAATAAAAAAGACTGACAATACCAATTCTTGTCAAGGATGTGGAATAAGTACACATCTAATACATTGCTATGGGAACGTAAAATGGTATACCCCTGTGTCTCAACAATTTTACTACGAGGAAAAAGCAAATGCCCACAAAAGAATTCTATAAGAAATAACAGCCCAAACTGAGAATAACCGAAATGTCTATTAATAAGAGATTAAGTAAGCACATTATGGTACATTCAGACAATAGAACACTACTCAGCAACCAAAAGGAACCAATTACTCATATACCCAACCACACAGACAAATTTAAAAGACACTCTGTCCAGTGAAATAAACTAGATATGAGATATACAGTATGGTTCCATTTACATCAAGTCCAGAAACAGGCAAAATTAATCAGTGGTGAGAAAATCAGAAAGTGGTTACCTAGAAGGGCAGAAGGAAAATTAATTGAAAATGGGAACTTTCTAGGATGATGTAATATTTTATATCTTATTTCGGGTGGTGGTTACAAAGGTGTGAACAACTGTCAAAACTTGTTAAACACTTCAGATTTGTGGATTTTTTTGTATATAAATTACACTTTTAAAAGTAGGAAAATAAAATACTTTTTAAAAACTTTATTGATTGATTGACCTGAGAGAGAGAGAGGAAGGAAGAGAGAGAATTTGTTGTTCCACTTATTTATGCATTCATTGGTTGAGTCTTATATATTCTCTGACGGGGGGAAGGGGATCCATATGGGACTATATGCTAACCAAATGAGTTACGAGCTATCTGGCCAGGGCAAAATCCTTTTAAAGTATCTGTAAAATAAACACTAAAATAAAAATAAAGGGCAGAAAGCATTAATTTCAAATACAATTATATTTATACTATGAATGCACCTAGATAAGTGCCCAGTCCCCCCACTTAATGCTGCCCCCTTTCAGCCACTCTTCTTGCTTTTTGTCCCCATTTTGATAACATCTGTCCATTAGCCATTTTCTGGCCATCATAAGAGATGACTTAATGGAAGGGCACACACCTTCGACCCAGACAGAGCTGCCTTCAAACTCAGCTGCAATTTAAGAGCGGAACACCTATGAGTGAACCTTCTCTTCCTCAACTGTGAAATGGGTCCATGATATCTACCCTACCCTGCTGGGCAGGGCTAAGACGGGACAGCGTGCTGACTAGCTCCTGAGGAACCTGTCTTTTTTATTTTTTTACCGCAGCCTATGAAACCAGCTCACATATGAAGGTCCCCCTACAGTCCTGGAAAAGCTCAGCGGATGAGACTCTCTGGCTTCTTCTGCCAGAAGGGTAAGGAGGCAGCCCTTGGGCCCTGGAGTTAGGGTCCTAAGTGAGCTCGTGCAATGAGCTGGAGAAAGGACTGCTTAGAGCACAGCGGCCAGGGAAAGGTACTCCCTCGCCTACAAGTTAGGAGATCCGGTCTAGCTACTGGAGGATCTTGCCCAAATCACTTTGCACACCTCTTGACTCAGTTTATCCAGGCTGGATCTGAGGAATTTGACATCAAAACAGTCCCTGGGGTTTTCCAATATAAAGAAGGGAAGCCAGAGCCCTGCCCCCAGGACCCCCCCTCCCCCACCGTGTTGGTCCTTGAGCCAGGATCCTAGAAGCACAAATTGAAATCTCCTGGACCCGTAAACCCTAGAGACTCTTTCCCTGCTTCCACCCTGCCTTATTCCATCATTAAACACCTGTTACTTGGAACAATAACTGGGGTTTGCACCTGCCCCCCGTCTGGTAGGGGAGGCAAGGTACACCCAGAGGTAACTCCAAACAAGGGTTTAGCATAGCCAAAGAAGCAGAGAAGTGGAAAAGAGTACCCATCTCCTATTACCCTCTCCCCCACGCCCCAAACACAGGCGTCCCTCCACACTTGGCCTTTCCTTACTCAGAGCAATATTCCTTTTTCCGAGTTGTGGAAACTGAGGCGGAGTCTGGCAAAGCATCTCCCAGCTAGGAGGCAGCAAGGAGGGCTCCTCCCTGCATCTCCTGCCTCCTGAGACACACCTATTTCCAGGTGAATGAAGAAGGCAACAGGCGCCTGCCTGCTCAGGAGCCACAGAAGGGCAAAGGACAAGGGAAGCCACAAAAGCAGTCGCCTGCGGGGAAGAGTGGCATTGACACCCTCGCACCGTCCTCCTCCCTCCCTGCCAGAAGACTGGGGAATCTCAAGTTGTTCTTCTTTGCCCACGCCTGACATTTTTTTCCACTTTACTCTTTCCTGGACGCCTTTCAAGAGTTTGTGCAATCATTCTGTTTCTCTGCCATTTTCAAACGTGGGGTGGTGTCCCTTTCGGGTGAGAACGGGGTTATTTGAAGAGTTGAAGGGGCCCTTTCACCTCCCATCACCCCAAATGTAGTAGGCCCTTCGCTGCCAAAGTTACAAAGTCTGAAACTTTCCGCATGCCGGGGTTTTGGCTTGGTGCTGGGCTCTGCGAGCTCTCACCTCTTCCCCTGCGCCCCTGCGCTCCTCAGTTCATGCACCCCTCACGCTACCGCCCAAGCTGCTCTTCCCAGAGCCATCCTCTTCCCATCCAGTCCTGGGCAAGAGCCATGTCTCCTTCCTGCCCCAGAGACGGGGACAGACCCCTCACTGCTTTAGAGACTTCCTCGGCGGTCCTGCCCATACCCCCGAGCCTCCCCTCTCCCGCCTCCTCCCCCGCGGACCCGGCGCGGGCACCTCGGCCCCCAGCCCGTGAGGCCCCAGTCTGGAAGGCTGGGCAGAGGCAGCGACAGGGACCGGATGAGGACAGCGACGGGGTTCGGTTTGGAAGGCAGTGACGAGAACAAAAGCAGAGACACAATCAAGGCAGAAACCGGGCAGGGCCGGAGCGGTGGCCCTTCTCTTCTCCCCACCCCGCCCGCGCCCCAACCCGCAGCCCCCGGGCCTGGCCCCGCTCGCGGCCTCGGGGAGTCTCGGGCGGCGCCCCGTGGGACCCACCTGACCGCAGAACTGGGCGCACTTGGAGATGGACCACGCCTCGGCTCCCGGCTGCGGCGGCGCCCTCGGCTGTCCGAACAGCGGCCGGGCCGCCTCCGCCCGAGCCCGGCGGGTGTGCCGCCTGCGCTCCGGCCAGACGCCGGGCGCTCTCCTCCGAGGCAGCGGACGGCGCGCAACGCGCTGGGGCGCCAAGGAGCTGGGAGCTCTCGGCAGCGAGCGGCGCACTCCCCGCTCGGCACCGCCCGAGGCTATTTATGCGAAGCGGGTCCCGCCCCGGACACAGACAGCAGAGCTGCCGACCACGCTAGGGCCCCTTTGCTGGTGCGTGCGAGACTGACGGCCTGGCTGCAGAGAGGGTGTTTGTTTCATTTCACTCAGGCAGAAAAAAGCCTGAAACCAGCAAAAAAAAAAAAAAAAAAAAAAAAAGGACGGCGACGGTGGGTGGCTGGGCCTCTGCCCCCTCGGGCCTGCATGTGGTGGAGGTGGGGGTGGGGATGGGAGACGGGAGTCAGAGGCTGGGGTGGGGTCTGTTGTCACCCTGCTCTGCAAGGAGTGGCCTCAGCGCACTGGCGCACCGCCTCCCTCGGGGGAAGCGGAGAGCCTGGGAGGTCCGAGCCACCACTGCTTCCTGGGGAAGGAAGCGCGCACAGGCCGACCCCGACTGGCGGGCGGGCTCGAGCTTTCCTCGCTGGGGCCCCGAGTCCTGAGCTCCGGAAGTGAGGGGCTTTTCCCCGGGCACCTAGCGCGGTCCTGCCCCTACTTGTTCACAGACTTAGTGATCTTGGAGCCCAGAGTTTCTCAAACTGGGTTCTCCACACCCCCTGAGGTTCTCCACAAGAATTGTTCCGAAGGGAACAAAATAGGTATTTCAGAGTGAGTGCTTCTGTGCCCAGTGTGACAGCCATTCACTTCTGGTGCGTAGATATAGGCACATCCGACTGCCCTCACTTATCTGGAAGGACAGCAGTCATCTCAGTCGCAGCCTGGGGCTCAGGACCCTCTATTTACTGGTGGAAATTCAAAACTTCCTTTTGCCAGGATCATATCCACTGAACATTAATTTCAGAGACTAGATTAGCTTCTTAAATATTTTAGTGCATTGGGACTGTAATTTGACACCAGGAAAAGTGAGGCAGAGCATGGGCCTGATGAATAATGTCAATTTAAGAAACATCCAAACCTGTAAGAATTTTTATGAGTTTATTTGAACCGAGAACAATTGCCAGGGAAGCAAACTCTCAACAGATTGCGAAAATGCTCCGGAAAATGGCAGTTTTGCATCTTATTTTATACATAAACAATCAAAGGAAGAGGGCTAAGGGGGTTACGTGAAATTCACTGGTGATAGATTAGGGGGAGTGGGGAAAGCAAAGTGGGGAACATCTCTGGGATGGGATAAAAGTAAAACATACTTTTTTTACATAGGTGGATATAGGTTCATTAACAGTTAGCAATTAGCATGATAATAACAGCGAGATTGGTGGTCTCTGCTCTGGTGAGGTGGTTATGTTTTGACGGATAGTGGTGCAGTTGGGGGGCAAAGGGAATTACTTTGATATTCCAGTTACTGTTATCATTGTAGAAGCAAAAAATAAATACTATGAACAACTCTATTCTAACAAACTACACAATCTGGAGGAAATGGACACATTCCTAGAAAAATACAACCTTCCAAAACTCACTCAGGAAGATTCTAAAAATATCAATAGGCTGATAACTATGGAAGAAATTGAAGCAGTCATCAAAAAGCTTCCAGCAAACAAAAGTCCGGGGCCAGACGGCTTCACAGGGGAGTTTTACCAAACATTCAAGGAAGAACTAAAACCTATCCTCCTCAGACTATTCTAGAAAATTCAAAAAGAAGGAACACTTCCAAGCTCCTTCTATGAGGCCAGCATCACCCTAATACCAAAACCAGATAAAGACAACACAATGAAAGAGAATTATAGGCCAATATCCCTCATGAACATAGATGCCAAAATCCTCAACAAAATTCTAGCAAATCAAACCCAGCAGTACATCAGAAAATAGCAATTCTCAGCCCTAGCCAGTATGTAAACTACATAAACTATGATATAGCTTCATAGAGTACGGATATAGCTTGTTTAAAACTAGAGCTACATGGTCAATAAGATGAATGAATTAAAAAAAAAAAAAGGCAGTTCTCCTGAAATCAACCTAAAAATTCAAAGCCCAACAGAGTGTTTGTGGAACTTGGTGAGCTGCTCCTAAAATTCATAGGGCAGAGCAAAGGGTCAGATCGAATCGAGACAGTTATGACAAAGCAGGGAGAGGAGACTGAGCATGTGCTCACCAGCTCTCAGATGTCCCTAACAATGCAGCTCTAACAATGAATCTGCAGCACACTAGCAGTGCTGGTGCCCGGATGGGTGATTAGGCCAGTGCCATAGACCGTGGAGCCAAGGAAGAGCCCCACACCTCTGTGGAAAGTCAGGATGGACAGAGGTGGGACTGCAGATCAGAACAGACTGTTCAGCAAGTGATGCTGGACCCCAAAGAAGTGTGCACACAAATACTTGTTCATAGGATCTCTATTTGCAGTTGCAAAAAATGGGACCAGCCCAAATGTTCCTGAACTGATGAATGGACACGCAAGATGAAATACATCCACACAAGGCAATATTATTTGCCATAAAAGGAATGAAATACTGACACGTTGACACATGCAACAACACGGATGAACCTTGAAAACATTATGCTAAGTGAAAGATGCCAGACACAAAAGGCCCTATATTATGATTTGACTCATATGAAAGTTCCTAAATAGGCAAATTCACAGAGACAGAAAGCGGATAAGTAGTTTCCAGGGACTGGGGAGGGAGAGAGGGAGTGAGGGTTTCCTTTTGGGGTGATGAATAACACTTTGAAACTAGATAGTGGTGATGGCTGCACAGCTATGAATGTACTCTATACTTAAAAATGGCTCAACCATGGCAAATGTAGATTTTATGTTACATGAACTTTACTATGATTTTTAAAAAGGTGTTTCTGGGAAACTGACTAGTCATACAAAAAATAAAATAAGATTAAATTCCTAATACACACGCACGCGCGCGCGCGCACACACACACACACCCATGTAATAGATGGGTAAATGACCTAAAGACAAAGACAATATTTGAAAATTTCAGAGAAAAATGTTATTGCCTCCGTTAAACACACACACTGCACTGACCATGAAGAAAAATATAGATACACTTTAACTACATAAAAATGCAAAACATATAGAAAAGAAATTGCAATAAATTAATAGACAAACCAGAGACTGGGAGAAGATATTTCCAACCTAGAGAACTAACGAAGGATTGCTATCTGGAACAGGTAGGGACGCCTGCAAACACACAGGAGAAACAACCACAGTAGTTTTCAATTTTCACATCTGACTCAAGTCCTGGCTGAAATGCTCCCGGGCAGGGTCCCTGGATGTCCCCTTCATGGCACTTTTCATAACCGTTTGCACATACCTTTTTGTCTAGCAACATGCCTTCGAAGACAATTGCCACATCTGTCTTGTCACATTACATCCGCAGCGCACGCCTGGCACACGAGACACGCAACATGTTGGCCAAATGGAGAAATGGGTGCACAGATGGATGAAGAACACATAACAAGAGTCCTTATACGCCTGCATCCTCTGGGCCGTGAGCTAGCTCCATCCTCTGACCCTGTCCTCCTCTCTGGCCAATGTCCGATTCTTCCTCAGCTTCTCCTTGTCAGAAACACTGAGGGGTCTTGGCAGGCAGGGTTTGGAAGACAAATCTAGAAGGTTCTTGGCAGAGACAATTGCCTCCTTGAGGCCTTGGAAAGAGAAATAGTAACAAGAGTGGGCCAGGGTGGAGGTCGGGGTGGGTGGGGTGGGGGTAGGGGAGGAGGCAAGGTTTCCAGAGTTTGCTGCGCCCTTCCTACGAAATACCAGATCAGGGAAATTTGAGCCCTGCTCTGAAGGTCCGTGAGATGGCCAGTCACATTCCTCCATTTAGAGATGAGGAACTGAGATTCAGGCGGGCGAGTGGCTTTCTTAAAATCACGAACTAGGGATTTTTCGAGCTGGGTGTCATTCATTCTCAATTCTTCCCCGTGCTCTTTGGTCCTAGACAGGTGAGGAAACTCCCAGGTCCAGAGCGGGAAGGTGTTTTTATTAATTTGTTTGTTTTTCGTATGTTTCATATTGATTTTAGAGAGAGAGAGGAAGGGTGAGGGCGAGAGAGAAAAAACACACCCACCAATGTGAGAGGGAAACACTGATCGGCTGCCTTCTGCAGGACTGAGCCTGAAACCCGAGCAGGTGCCCCACCATGTCCAGGGGATGATGCTAAACCAACTGAGCGCTGGCCAGGGTATGGGACGGTGTTTTAAAGCAGCTACCAGAAGAGGTAGAGTGAGTCAGGAAAAGCAGGAGGGGAGTGTAAGCTGAGTCTTGGAGGACGTGAGGATGAGCAGAGAGCACCTGGGAGGGAGCAGCAGGCAGGGGAGCTGCCCCGTGCAAAGGCACAGAGGATGGGACAGACGAGGTCCCCACAGGAAGGCCCTGGCCATCAGCTCGGGGTTCGAGGGGCCAAGCTGGAGTCAGAGCAGAGAGGCTTTGAAGGGGAATACCAGGGGTTGGCATTTTGTCCTTTCTACAGAAGGGAGGGTAGATGATGGAGGTTGTGTCTGAAGAGATTACTCCTACCCCTGCTGTCACAGTCTCCACAGAAACCCCAAGTGTGTGGATGAAAAGGTTTTCTACGGAAAGTAGCCTCACAGGCTGACCCGATCATAAATTCCTCCACGGGCTGGTCATGGTGGGTAGTCACGCCCCAGGCCTATAACTTCTTTTAAAAAAGATTTACCTTTACCTTACCAACCACTGTCCCCACCTTGCTTTCTCCCACCTTCATATAATCTTCCTTAGTTCCCTTCCTTAATTTCAAATGCGAAGGAGAAATGGCAAACTGCCGTTCTTCGGAGCATTTGAGACTTTGCTTCCTGGTAGTTTGGCTCAAATAAAATCTTATTCAAATTCTTTACTGGTTTGGACATTTTTATGTCCACAAGTCAAAGGGAAGGAAATAAAATAGGCAGGGAAGGAAGGAGAGAGTGAGAGACAGGAAGGAAGGAAGGAAAAAAGGGAGGGAGGAAAGGAGGGTGAGAGGGAGAGGCAGGGAGGGAAAAAATGGGGGAGGGAGGAAGAAGGGAGGCTTTCTGATCTGGTACCAGCATCAGAGCATGCTCTCCTTCCAGCTGGACCATAGATAAGATGGGAGGAATTGACAAGCCTGGAGACAGGAAACTGACTTGGCTCTTTAGAGGCCCATAAACTTCTCTGTCCTTGACTGAATCAAGGGAATGCTGTTAAAATCATTTCCAAGGAAGGAAATATCTTATCTTTTTATTATTTTTGCACTTGGAAGTCATTTGTTTTCTAATGATATTAGATTCCACTTCTGTCATTTATATATATCCAGTTTGAAAAGGCACAAACAGGGAAAAAGCCAAGTATTTTTAATGTTCTTGGGTTCATTTTTAAAATCAGTGCTCCCAGGGCCAAAGAATTCTAGCAGCTGAAATAAAATTTCTCCTACCCAACCAAACTTACATTCCAGCTGTTTAAAAAGTATTCTTCTCCCGACCTTTAACATGGTCATAAAGGTAATTCACTTGGGTGGAGGAGAGGAGTTGAGGCATGCCTTCACCATAATCTGTTTTTTACTTTTGGATTCTAGTTCCATGAGAAAGAATGTCTTAATCTGTTTTTCAAATTAAATACAAAAATAAAATAAAAACACAACTTTAAAAAGTTAACTTCTGGGCATTAGAAATAAAATTTGTCACCCGGCTGGTGTGGCTCAGTGGTTGAGCATCAACCTATGAACCAGGAGGTCATGGTTTGATTCCTGGTCAGGGCATATGCCCAGGTTGCTGGTAGGATCCCCAGTAGGGGCCATGCAGGAGACAGTCCATCAATGATTCTCTCTCATCATGGGTGTTTCTATTTCTCTACCCCTCTCCTGTCTTCTCTGAAGTCAATAAAAATATATTAAATAAATAAATAAAATTTGTTGTAGAACAAGCCAGGGATCGGCCTGGAGTCTAGTTCTGCCTCTGTGATTCCACAAGTCATGTGACCTTGAGCGGGGGTGGGTGGGGGGAATCACTTATCTCTGAGCCTCAGTTATCTTATCTTTAAAATGGGCATAACTATCTTTACCTCTCAGGGATTTGTAAGAATTGAAAAATGAGATAAAGTATGTCCTTGAAAAAGGGGCTCTAAATACAATAGACACTAAATAAATGTGAGCTCCTATCATCAATTATGTAAAGAGACTCTTGGAATTCTTTTTTTTTTTAATATATTTTTATTGATTTCAGAGAGGAAGGGAGAAGGAGAGAGGGATAGAAACATCAACAATGAGAAAGAATCACTGATCGGCTGCCTCCTGCATGCCCCACACTGGGGATAGAGCCCACAACCAGGGCATGTGCCCTGACTGGGAATGGAACCATGACCTCCTGGTTCAAAGGTCAATGCTCAACCACTGAGCCACTGAGCTGGGCCTTGAAATTCTTTAGTCACCAAACTCAGCAGGTATAGGGTGCCCCCCCACAACCCCCAATCATGCTGTTCCCTCTGCTCCTAGTTAACCCCTCCTCACCGTGCAGACCTCAGCCCAGGCACAATCTGGCTTCCTGGTCCCTTATCTCCTGCCACTCTTCCCTACCCCCTGGCTGCAGCCAGACTCTGCTTCTGAGAGGCCAAGTACAATCCAAACATGGGCCTTTCACATGGTCCTCTCCGCCTAGGAGGCTCCCGGACCCCCTTCTCCCACCCCTCACCCACAGTCACTTCTCTACTTATGGGAAGCATGTAATTCTTAGATGCTTTTTATTTGAGACAAAATGAAAAAAACTTCTTTAACTAAGAAAGTGTATTAAAATCTGTCTCTTGGTCTTATCAGGGTGATCACTTCACTAGCTTTTAAATGTCTAATCACTATGTTGTACACCTGAAACTAATATCATATTGTGTGTCAACTGAAATATAAAATAAAGAAGTAAAATCTGTCTCCTGGCTTATGCTGTCAAAAAGACATGTGCTGGGAGCCTATGTGTTTTCCTGTTTTGTGACCCTGTTGAGAGGTTCCTGCTTGGAGGCTCTGGGCCTGGGTCTGCCTGTCTCCCATCAGGCAGCCTCATAGCTCCCTGGTGCTTCATCTTCTATCTTACACCCATTATGCCCACAGGCTCCCATGCCTGGCTCTCTGGAGGCATCCCACATGCAAGCCCCAAGTTACCCCATTTCTGAAGGCAAACGTCACAGCCTGGAGGACGGTCCCAGAGTTATCAGTGGCAGCTCCAGCAAAGAGATAGAGTCCTGAGTTCTAACAAAGAGGCCCCCCATCTTGGCTTGACTATTACAGCTGGGGTATTTGGGCAAGATGCTGCCTTTTTCAGAACCTCAGTTACTTTACTTGCATAATGAGGCATCCCACCTGGCAGGATCCAAAGAGATGAGGTATGTGAGGCACCTGGCAGTATGTGATCACTATGGCAATTATCAGGCACTGAGGATGAACCTCAAATGGGGAAATGTCAGGAATTGGAAGGGGCAATTAGGAAGATATTGCGGGGGAGCTTTCTTGGGCTATCTCAAATCTTAACTGTAGGCAAAATCCAACGTCTGATACCAAAGAATCCACTCCCGTGTCTCTCTTTGCACAGATGGTGGGGACAACTTTCATTTTGAATGCTGACTATGACCACCGCCATCATCAACTACCATCACCATCATTATTGCCATCACCATGATCACCAACACCACTACCATCACCATCACCATCACACAGTCCCATCAGGCTGTTGGTTGATGTGGCTGAATTGGGGAAAACTGCTCAGAACAGGATAGATAGACACCCTGGACACAGGCCTTGCTCAAGCAAGTTTCTGCCTCTTTCCCCAGCTTCAATCTTTTCTTTCTAAGGCAAAGGGACTGGGCCTGATAGGGCAAGGGGTGCACCCTATGGCCAATGACTAGACCCTTTCCTCATTCCTCTAGCTTTCTAACCAAATTCTTCAAACTTTGGGTTCCAGGACATATTTCACTCTTTCCTTCTAGAAGGTCAGCAGTGTCCAGCCCTGCCTTCAGCTAAAGGCAGTCAGGTTAATCTGAACAAAAGAAAAAGAGCTGGAGCAATGCAAGGGAAGAAAGAAGTCCATCTCCACAAGGTTTTCAAGGTGAATTTCTTATAAATGTAACACAGTGTTATAGCCACTCATCCCCTGAGAAAGATAGGAGGCAGACAGGAAAGGAGAGTCAAGGAGGGGATGAACGTTGGAGGAGAGAGCAGGAGGGGAGAAAGGATGTGGGAGGGGCTGCAGGAAGAGGCCACCAAAGCAAGACTCTAGAAACAACACCCTCCATCATCTTCACTTACTGAGAAATCCAACTGTTGTGATCAATTATCTCTCAATTCAGCTGGGGAAAAACCCAAAACTGGTGTGTGCACACCTATTTTTGTGTCTGTCTTTGTGACTGTGTGTATGCTTGAGTGTGTATCTGTGTGTGTGTAGATATGTTTGAATGTGTGTCTGTGTTTCCATGGATAGACAGTGCCTGGCATATAGTAGGTGCTCAATCAATTCGTATGTGTGTATGCTTGAGTGAACCTGTGTAGTGATGCATGTGTGTGGCTGAGTGTGCATTCCCGTCTATTTATCTGAATGTGCCTGCGGTAGGGGTGAAGCATGGATAGATATAGGTGCCTGGGTGTGTGTTGTAAGCACATGTCCCCACACACAGGTGTGAGAGTGCATTTGAAGTGTGAGTGCATGTTTCGGTGAGGCTACATGACTGAGCGTGAGGAAGTGGGTGCATGTGTGTATGCATTCATGACCTTTTCTGCAAGGGTGTTACATGAGCATGTCTCTGGTGTGTACTGTGAGGGTGTGTGTGTGCATTATATGTGCATGTATGTATTCTGTGTGGGAGTGTGTGTGCATGTGTGCTGCATGAAGGTGTGTGTGCTAGGAGGGTATATGTGTGCTTGCATGTGTGCTGTGAGGGTGAGTGCTTCCGGGCACCTGGGTGTGCAGGGAGCCTGGTAGCCCTGGGTTTATTTCCCTTCCCCAAGTCAGGAAATGCCTGTGGGTTTGTATGAGTGGTCAGTTCCCCTTTCACTTCCATGGGGCCATTAGGGCCACTAGCAGCCCCTTAGCAGCTCCTACACACCCAGTTAATTCTGCTTCCTTTGTGGGAGCCAGAGGGTGAGTTTGCAAGAGCTCAACTGAACGGGCCCTGCCCTGAGGGAGGAAACACCAGGGCTGTTGCTGCAGTGGGAGGCGGAGCAGGGGCTCCCTCCACACTCCTGGTTCCCTTCTGAGTGGCAGGGCAAGACCCCTTCCCTGCCAGCTGAGCCTCAGCATCTGCAGTGGGTCGGGCAAGAGCTCTGGAGGCAGACCCCTAGGATCAAATGCTGCTCCCACCCCTGGTGGGCAGGTGGCTGAAACTCTCAGAGCCTCCATTTCCTCACTGGCAAAATGGGGTGCCTGATATCAAGATGGAATCTCCCGGTGACGCCAGGAAGCCTGAAGGGAGACCATGACCACGTGCAGTTACCCTGAGAGCAGCAGAGGCCTGAGGGCTGCAGACAGGCCCTCCTCATTCCAGATCATCCGAGTCATGTCATGACAGAATGACTCCTCTCCACCTGTTGAGACATCTCCCCTCCACCAGGATGCCTCTGTGTACTTGGCAGCCCCCACACTCTCTCCATACCACCCCGTGACTCAGTATGCAGGTATTTTAGGATCACAGAGAGACACACCTAGAAATGACTGCTGCCACCACAAGCGCACCTATAACCCACGGGGGTCTCATCGACAGGAATCTGACCCCACAGGTGGCCAGGGTGACACAGGATCCTCCGAACAGAATGGCAAGTCTCTGGGAGTCAGGAGAACCTACTGGAGGAGCTGGGATTCTCCACTTGGGCATCCTGCCTGCCTCCCCACTTCTCACCTCCCACGTACAGACATCTACACACACTTCAGACCCGAGGTTTAATCCACCCACCATGTGGCCTGGCCCAGCCCTGCCCCAGGGCTTCTGGTTTCTCGGAACAGGAGGAGCAGGACACAGATGCCGGGGAAGAAGACTCTTGGAAGAACATGGGTTTGTGGAACACATGCCTTCCCAATGTGACTCCATCCCTGTCTGCAGGAATCTGCATTGCGACAGGTTTGCAGGAATCTGCAGGAATCTGCATTGCGACAGGTTTGGAGGCAGAATCCTGACACCCACCCCCCCAACACCCACATCCTAATTCCAGAACCTGTGGGTGTGATACAGTACACGGCAAACAGAATATTGGGGTAGTGCAGCAATTTTCAAACTGTGTGCCGCAAGTATTTTTATTTTTTTAAAATTTATTTTATTGATTTTTTACAGAGAGGAAGGGAGAGAGATAGAGAGCTAGAAACATCAATCAGCTGCCTCCTGCACACCCCCCACCAGGGATGTGCCCACAACCTAGGTACATGCCCTTGACTGGAATCGAACCCGGAACACTTCAGTCCGCAGGCCGACGCTCTATCCACTGAGCCAAACCGGTCAGGGCATCGCCGCAAGTATTTTTAAAACATGCATTGCCTAACTATGTAGTCAGGGCACTGACCTCTTTTCCCTTAGATTGTCAAAATTAAAAAAAATGACAACAGCTGACACAACAACAGCCTCCAGGTGTGAATGCCCTGTCTTGAACCATAAATATTTAGGTCACATAATAGAGTTGCATCTTATTGGTCACATTGCATAATAAGGTTGCTTCTGATTGGTTAATTCTTGGTAACAGAAATCCTTATATACAAGTATAGGCACCTGATTTTTTAAAAAGTCACTTTTGGAGCAAAAATGGAAGGTAATTACTATTATTATTTGTAGAGAGCACCTGGGAAGAGACATGAGCATTTCTTTAATTATCGTCAGCTGAATCCAGTGGCGTTGGCAGAGCCACATCCTGGAACCAGGCCTTGCCAGAGGCAGGAGTGTTGTCAGCTTGACCTTCAGCCCAGGCACCAGGGAGTAGGTTTCGTTATCTAAATCCAGCCAAGCACCAGTAATGAATAAGACTCAGGCTCACCCAAGAATGCACATAATCTCCTTTTTTTTTTTTTTTTACTTTTAGTGAAACTTCCTGGTTTTTGCTGTATAAAATAAACACACTGTATTAGCTCTGGGTCCCTCTCTCTCCATCAAAGGACAGTGGTCCCACCCAGTCCCAGCTTTCCCTACTGTATTTGTGTCTGTCTCTTTCATTTTATCAATCCCCCATGACCCCTACTCAGGAACTGGACACGGAGAAGAGGGAAATATTTACAATTATTACTCAATAAAAATGATACCTATTTTTTTCTCAGATTGGCAAAAAATGTAATTTTTTGGTGTGCCACAGAATTTTAGTCGTTTATGTATGCCATGAGATGAAAAAGGTTGAAAATCACTGGGGTAGTGGATAGGATTTAAGGTTGCTAACCAGCTGGCCTTAAAAATAAAATGTAAACAATTCTGGATTATCTGAGTGAGCCCAAAACAAGAGTCTTTAAATCTGGAAGAGAGAGGCAGAAGAGGAGTCTGAGAAGGAAGCAGAGGTTGGGGTGATGGAATGTGAGGATTCAGCCCCTTATCCCCAGCTTTGAGGGTGGGAAGAGACCATAAGTCAAGGGATGCTGGCAGCCTCTGGAATTGGAAAAGGTGGGGAAACTGATTGTTCCCCCAGAACCTCCAGAAAGCAACACAGTCCTGTTGGCGCCTTGATTTTAGCCCAGGGAGACTTGTGTCAGACTTCAGACCCCAAAACTATCTATATATGTAAAACCCTAATATGCAAATAGACCGAACGGCAGAACAACTGAACAACCAGTCGCTATGACGTGCGCTGACCGCCAGCAGGCATGTGTGGAACATGGCGGGCGTCGGCAGCAGGTGGCAGAGCATGGAACATGGAGGGTGTCAGCCACGGTGGGATGGTGGAGCAGGTGAGCGGGGGCACCAGACCAAGGTGGGGCGCTGGTCGCTATCATTGGGGTGAGCCTCTGGTGGTTACTGAAAATTCTTTGCAGTCCTGCCCAGCGCTCGCACCCGCTGCCGGTGCCAGAGCCGCTGCTCACACCTGCTACTGGTGTCTAGCGCTGGCCTGATTGCTTGGTGCCATCAACGGGTGCGAGCGGCGGCTGCCGGGCCTGATCGCCCCTCAGGAGCAGGAGGAGGTGGAGAAGCCCTGAAGGGCAATCCGGGCCCAGCAGCTGCTCACACCTGCTCCAGGGAGCAGGGCTGCTGGCAGACAAGGGACCAGGCGCTGCAGTGTGAGAGCAATGGGAGGGACTGGGTGGGGGCACGGAGGATGGACCGAGACCTACCCCTGTGCCCACTGCAGCCTCGCAGCCCACATTGCCTTTCAAGGTGCACGAATTCATGCACTGGGCCCCAAGTAAGATAATAGATGTGTGTGTGTTTTAAGCCACTAAGTGTTTGTAACTTTCAGCAGCAGTAGGAATCTGATTCCCAAGGGCCCTGAAGATTGGGGAGCAGTGGTCAGAAAAGCGCTGGGCTCCCCTGTCCGGCCTCCATAGCCCAGGTAGAGGCAGGATGGGGGAAAGAGGCCTCTGGTTTGAGGAGACACTGCACCAGGGGCCCCGGATGGACGTAGGCATTTCCCAGGAGTACTTGTGCTCTGGTAAGGCACTGTCCCCAGTAGGTAATGCTGGCAGGTATTGATCACAGCACTGCCCTAAAAATTCAAGGGGTACAGCGATGAAGAAGCAAGAGCCCCAGCTTTTGAGGATCTTTTATGCAGAAGGAGAGATAGATAGTGAACAAATTGGGAATCAAAACCATGAATACCCAAAGTAATGAAGTCCTAAGGACAGACTACCAGGCCGTGGCCCTGAGCGTGCAAGAGACCTTTGTGGATTCCTGGTTAACCGCACGGCCTGCCTTAGGGCAGGGCGATCTGGAGACCCGCCCTGGGCAGCTCTGTGACCTGAGCAAGCTACTTCCCTTCCCGGGCTTGATTGCCCACCGGGGAAGTGGGCTCCTCCCTCTTTCCATCCTCTTCCTTCTGGAGACGGAGGAGACAGACGGGCTGTCCTGACAGTTATTCACCCACAATCGTCTTTGCGCGCCACCTACGTGCTGACCTGCAGCGGGCGTTGTCACACGCAGGTTTTCAATTATTCCTCCAAACACCCTCCCGCAGATAAGAGAAATAAGCTAGACACAGAGGACAAATCCTGTGTGACGCCACTTCCAGGAGGGTCCCAGAGGAGTCGCGTGCATAGAGACAGGAAGTAGAATGGTGGTCGCCAGGGGGCGAAGGGCGGGGAAGTGGGAGTTATTATTTAATGGGGGCAGAGTTTCAGCATGGGAAGATGAAAAAGTTCTGGAGATGGATGCTGGGAATGGTTGTCCAACCATGTGAATATCAACAAAATTGTACACTTAAAAATGGTTAACGTGGTACATGTTGTGTTACGTAACATTTCACACAATAATGATTTTTTTTTTTAAATTTCAGAGAGGAAGGGAGAGGGAGAGATAGAAACATCAATGGTGAGAGAGATTCATGCCCCCTACTGGGGATTGAGCCCGCAACCCAGGTATGTGCCCTGACCGGAATCCAACCATGACGCTCCACCACTGAGCCACACCGGCCGGGCAATAAAGATGTTTTAAATGCCCTAAAGCAAAGATGATTCATCCCATTTTACAGATGAGGAAGCTGAAGCTCAAGGAGAGTGTGGACTTGCCCAACATTGTGTAGCTGGAGGATCGCAGAGTTGGGATTTGAACCAGGTCTGACTCTAAACTGAGGGTCCTTGCTTCCTGATATCTTCCCTCCATTTTTTTAAAGGAGGATCTGCTCTGGGGAGACCCTGCACTAGGCACAGTGGAGAGGGTGGTGGAGAAATGAGCATTTTCGAAGAAATGGCACTTAACGCTGAGGTCATGTGCAGACCAAAAGGTGGAGGCTGGATCTGGCCATACGGCTCCCACCCCCACAACTTGGCTGCTTCTCGGAGCTTCCCTTGACAATCCTTGTTTTCCATGGCAACCGTGGGAGCAGCCGGCCTAGGAGACCAGTGACCCAGAAGCCCTTCCAGGGAGAAGTTGTACATACTCTTTTGCTCTCTGTTTGTAGCAACAGGTCACCAGAGAGCTGACAGCATTCCTGGCAGTCCTGCCACTCCCAGGGAGGGAGTAGGAGGGATGTCAAATGGCCAACCCGCGTTACAAAGCTTTGCAGAATTAGCACCCGCCACGACCCAATGCTGGGCTGGGCTGCCACCCTCCACCCAAGGGGGATGCCTCAGAGTCAAAAGATGGCACAGTGGGAAGATCTAAAAGACCCCATGGATGCCCTAGCCCGTTTGGCTCAGAGCGTCAGTCTGTGGACTGAAGGGTCCTGGGTTCGATTCCGATTAAGGGAAGGTATCTCAGTTGCAGGATCCTCCCTGACCTGGGTCCTGGTCGGGGCTCATACAGGAGGCACCAATCAATGTGTTTCTCTCACATTGGTATTTCTCTCTGTTTTTCCCTCTCTCTTCCATTCTCTCTAAAAATTAATGGAGAATATCTTCAGGTGAGGATTAAAAAAACAAACAAAAAAACCCCAACCCTGTGGAGGAGAAACCAAGATGGCGGCATAGGTAAACACCTGAAATTGCTGCCTCGCACAACCACTTTAAAACTATAAGTAAAAGACAAAACGGACATCATCCAGAACCACAGGAAGGCTGGCTGAGTGGAAATTCTACAGCTAGAAGGAAAGAAAAAAGCACTCTGAGACTCAGAGGAGGTGAGGAAGTAAAGTGCAGAGGTACGGAGGCACGCAGGTGGAAAGGGCTGGCAACTGAGTACGCGGTTGTCTTTCTCAATCGGGAGGGAGACACAAGCTCCCGACTGCTCTGAACTCCAGTTCTGGGCAAGACTCTGGGGACCCAGACTCATATGGGAAGAAACTGGACTGTCTGGCATTGGCCAGAACTTGAGGACGGCTTTCTCTCAGAGGTACTTGCAACAATTACTGTGGGACACTGATACCCAGGGGCCTCTTAGGGCAGGGCTGAGGATCAGCCATAGCTGTTTGCTCTGATCTGTTAATTCCCTGAGACCCTGCCTCACCCAACCTGTGTGCAGAGGCTTTTGCATATGAACGGCTTGGCCCTTTGCAATCTAAAATTACCTAACAAACTGCAGCTGGGTCAGAGAGACCAGAACATCCAAAAGAAGGCCCAAGGCCCCACAACAGCTTGCATTGCTTCACAGCTGGGCCTCATCTGGGCACCTCCAAACCCCAAACAAAGAAGAGGAATCTGCAGATCTCTCCATAGCTCTTGCTGGGTGGCCTCAGTCAGAGCTAAATTAGCACCTCCTTAGAGATCCAAGAGCCAGTGTACCCAGTGGTCAGAGATTACAACTCCTCAGATCCATAAGGGACATACTCAGGGGGCAGACTCAGTGAGCACCAAAGCCCCACTGAGGCAAGTCTTGCCCCATAAGCATGTCTCCAGCACAGAAGTTCTCCCATTGTAGACACAGCTGATTCTCACAGCCAATTGGTCTGGAGGTCAATTCCTCCCAGTGATACCAACAACAATCAAGGCTTAACTACAACAAGACTGTGCACACAGCCCACAAAGGGGTGCACCAAGAGTGTCCACCTCAGGTAACTGGGGAGGCTGAGCCACTGGGCCCTATAGGACACCTAGCACACAAAGCCACTCTATCAACTCAGGGAATCAGCCAAAATGCGGAGACAAAGAAACAGGTCACAAATGACAGAAATGGAGGAAAGCAAAAGACTGGATATAGAGTTCAAAACCACAGTTATAAGGTTTTTCAAGAATTTTCTAGAAACCACTGATAAATTTAGTGAGACCCTCGAGGATATGAAAAAAGACCAATTAGAAATTAAGCATACACTGACTGAAAAAAAGAATAATATACTGAGATCCAACAGCAGACTAGAGGATCCCAAGAATCAATTCAAAGATTTGAAATACAAAGAAGCAAAAAACACCCAACTGAAAAAACGAAAAGAAGAAAGAATCCAAAAATATGAAGATAGTGTAAGGAGCCTCTGGGACAACTTCAAGCATACCAACATCCAAACTGTGGGGTGCCAGAAGAAGATAGAGAGCAAGATATTGAAAGCCTATTTGAAGAAATAATGACAGAAAACTTCCCTCACCTGGTGAAAGAAATAGACTTACAAGTCCAGGAAGTTCAGAGAACCCCGAACAAAAGGAACCCAAAGAGGCCCTAATTGGTTTGGCTCAGTAGATAGAGCGTCAGCCTATGGACTGAAGGGTCCCAGGTTCAATTCTGGTCAAGGGCATGTACCTCAGTTGCGGGCACATCCCCAGTAGGGGGTGTGCAGGAGGCAGCTGATTGATGTTTCTCTCTCATTGATGTTTCTAACTCTCTATCCCTCTCCCTTCCTCTCTGTAAAAAACCAATAAAATATATTTTTTTTAAAAAAAGGAATTCAGACAGTGTGGGCGGAGACCGACGGGAGCCTGGTCCCAGCAGCCGGGAGCGGGACATGGGCCGGCCAAGG
The DNA here is from genome assembly GCA_026230045.1 of Corynorhinus townsendii. NCBI lineage: Eukaryota > Metazoa > Chordata > Mammalia > Chiroptera > Vespertilionidae > Corynorhinus > Corynorhinus townsendii. The sequence continues at coordinate 162,230,061 of JAPDVU010000005.1, read as the reverse complement.
CCTTGTTTGCGGGTGCCAGGTCGCCTGATAGAGCTCCTCCGCGAGCCCGCCCTGGCAGGTTTATCTTGTGATTCTGGTGGCCGCTTCTTCTTTCTTTGAGCTTGGAAGTTCCTTAGGAGCAATGTGTTACTTGGCCGCCGCGTTCCTGCTCCTGGCGCTCAGCACCTCCGCCCTGGCAGAGTCGGTGCACTTGAAGGATTGCGGTTCTGGGGATGGAGTTATAAAGGAAGTGAATGTGATCCCATGCCCCATTCAGCCCTGCCATCTGCAGAAAGGACAGTCTTATGCTGTCAATGTCACCTTCACCAGTAGTACTCAGTCTCAAGGGAGCAAAGCCGTGGTACATGGCATTGTGATGGGCGTCCCAATTGCCTTTGCCATCCCTGAGCCTGATGGTTGTAAGAGTGGAGTCACCTGCCCCATCGAAAAAAACAAGACTTACAGCTACATGGCTAAACTGCCAGTGAAGAGTGCGTACCCCTCAATAAAACTGGTGGTGAAGTGGGAACTTCGGGATGACAAAGACCAGTGTCTCTTCTGCTGGGAAATCCCAGTACAGCTTGAAAACTAGAGCGAGTTGATGCCAGTATGTCCGTCTGGGGATGAGAGCATGAGTGGAGGGAGAGTGGGGAGAAACCAAGTCTAACTTAAATCAGTGCCAAAAGAGGAAAGGAATTTCTAAACTACTGTTTATGCCTCTCAACCTCCAACTGCATCTCAGACCCTGTTTCCGGAGAGCTTAGAACTGCTGCCCTGGTAATATCTTTTGTAGAAGGGTTGAAGGAGAGAAGAGAGTGTGTAGGGATTGATTTCATTGTCTTCGGTGTTTTATGCTGTTGTAATAAGAAGGGTCCAGCCGAATGAGGTTGCTTAGGGATATTAGATAACCTGCCCTGGGGTTATTGGCCCTTGTAGTGGAGGATGGGTTCCAAGCCACATTCCTCTAGCTGGGGTGTTCCATCTCCAAGTGCCTCATTGAGTTCAGTGCATCAATGAGTCAGCAACAAGCCTGCTGACTCTTGACAGTGCCTCCAGTTCCACTGCCTCAACAGTAATGACTTGGTCTCCAGTGGCATCCTGCGTTTCAGCAGAGGGGGAGGTGGTCTGCGACAGAAACTCAGCTCTGGGTGGCTGGTTCTCCGTGGTTATCTCATTTCTCCTTTTCTGTCTTAAGTGGTTTTCATTAAATACAACACTTGATTAGCAAAAAAAAAGGAATTCAAAGAGGACCACACCAAGACACATCATAATTAAAATACCAAGGGCAAAAGACAAAGAGAGAATCTTTTTTAAAAAAATATATATTTTATTGATTTTTTACAGAGAGGAAGGGAGAGAGATAGAGAGTTAGAAACATCGATGAGATAGAAACATGGATCAGCTGCCTCTTGTACGCCCCCTACTGGGGATGTGCCCGCAACCCAGGTACATGCCCTTGACCAGAATCGAACCTGGGACCCTTCAGTCCACAGGCTGACGCTCTATCCACTGAGCCAAACTGGTTTTGGCCAAAGAGAGAATCTTAAAAGCAGCAAGAAAAAAACAGTTAGTTACCTACAAGGGGACTACCCATACGATTGTCAACTGATTTCTCAACAGAAACTATGCAGACCAGAAGGAAGTAGTAAGAAATATTCAAAGTGATGAATAGCAAGAACCTACAACCAAGATTACTCTACCCAGCAAAGCTATCATTCAAAATTGAAGGTCAGATAAAGAGCTTCACAGATAAGAAAAAGCTAAAGGAGTTCATCACCACCAAACCAGTATTATATGAAATGCTGAAAGGTATTCTTTAAGGAGAGGAAGAAGAAGAAAAAGGCAAAGATAAAAATTATGAACAACAAATACATATCTATCAACAAGTGAATCTAAAAATCAAGTGAATAAAAAAATCTGATGAACAGAATAAACTGGTGAATATAATAGAATCAGGGGCATAGAAAGGGAGTGGATTGACAATTCTCGGGGGGAAAAGGGTGTGGGGGGTGCGGGAAGAGACTGGACAAAAATCATACACCTATGAATGAGGACAGTCGGGGGGAGGTAAGGGCAGAGGGTGGGGTGGGAGCCAGGTGGAGGGGAGCTATGGGGGGAAAAAGAGGAACAACTGTAATAATCTGAACAATAAAGATTTATTTAAAAACAACAACAACAACAAAAACACCCTGTGGGCTAGACAAGTTCTTCTACTGACCCAGAAGAACCCAGCAATTAGAGGGACAGATGGCTGTAGAGCAGGTCTAATGACTGCAAGGAAAGCAGAACCAGAGGAGCCCAGGGCCCTCGGGGTTGGAGTGGGAAGGGGAAAAGGCACTGGAACTGGACTGAAGGTAGAAAGTGACTGGTGCCCATGGCAGCACTGCTCCTGGCTGACCCAGCCTGTGCCTCTCGGAGGCTCCACCACCAAGATTCCACCTGCAGCACTGCCACCTACCCTGGATGACCTCACAGTGTTGCCACCACTTGTCACGTGGCTACAGAAGAGAGGGCTCCTCCTCTGTGGTCACACACTGTCTCAGCCCCACAGCAAACTGCAGGACACATACAGTGCTTCAGTAGAGTAAGGCCGCTCCTCCAGCTCCCACGAGGACATCTGGGACGAGGACAGGTCCCCACTGCAGCAGCTGGCCCCCAGTCCCTCTCCCTGGCCTTGTGCCTGAGTCTACTACGCCGCACCAGACTCTTTGCCCTCTGGACAAACCCTTTAGTGCCTCTCCGGCCGGCCCTTCCCTCTTCCTCCACCCATGCTGCCACACATCCCTGTGTATGTCTGAACCTGATGTGAACATGTGCCTCTCTCCCAGGCAGCTCCTTAGGCCTCTTGTACATCACTGGGTATGAGTAGCACGAGACTGGGTGGAGGATGTACACCTTGGGCTTGTGTACCAAAGGTGTCTGAAAGCCAACTCTGACCAGCCAGGACCCCCAGGATTAGGGATAAAGGTCTCCTTGTCCCATCCCTGCTAATGACCAGATCCACCCACACTTTTAGGTAAATCAAGACAAGAGAAGAGAAGACCATTTTTGAAGACTCAGTTTAGGATAAGCCCCTAAGTTTTTCTTCTCCTTCCAATAAAGACGGGTTAGTATTTTCAAGTCAATCCCCAAACACCTGCTGTCTACTCAGCCCCAGTGGGGGAAGTAGGAGAAATGTGGGTTAAGAAAGTCAGACTGTAGCTGAGAAAATGCGCTCTTTTGCCAGCCTTCCTCTTGTGGTTCAGACCACACTCCGCCTGGGAGTTCCTTTTCATGGAAGAGACTTAACGCATCCATGTCTGTGACTCCCTGAGGGGCAGGATCCACGCCTGAGCGCACTCTCTTTCCCAGGACCCAGCCCAGGGTGTGGCTCAGACTAAACATAGAATCAAAGGACAAGAATGTTAGAGAGGACAAGGACATCTGGGCTACACCATGTCACTTCCCTGCTCAGAAACCTTCAATGGCTCCTCATTAAAGGCAGGATAAGTTGCAAGTCCCTTGGCCAGACATTTATGACTTCCAGGTCGTGGGGCCCCTGTCCACCTCCCTTTCCTCATTTCCCATCACTCACTGTCAGGATCCCAGACCTCCTTCCCGAGTCATGCAAGACTCAGTGGATCAGTCGGGGTTCCTTTGGAGGAGCAGAACCCCTCACCAGGCGTTACAGAGAATCGGATATAGTTAGGGAGCTGACTCAAAGCAATTATAGGATGTAATGGCTGCCTACAAGATTGACGCACAGCTGTGGCCTCAGCCAGGCCAGGTCTGAGGCTAGCAGGCAGGCAATGGGAAATACAGTGGCCAAATGTTGGGGACAGCAAGGCACACTGGATCCCAGGAGGACGAACTGGAACCCACCCTGGTCCGAGCCTCCCGCTTCCTTCATAAGGTTGAAACTGTAGGAGAAGCTGGAGCCTTTGATGAAGAAATTGAGCCACGAGACAAAGAAACTGAAGATGAAGATGCGGCAGGAGCTGCAGCAGGTGCTGGCCTGGCTGCCACATCACACCCCCACAGAGAAGCAAAGAGCCCAAGATCTACGTGGATACATGGGAGCTGCAGCTCTATCTCTACTGAATGTCTGAGCATACCCAAAGGGCTGTGTCCACTTCTGCTTTTATTTTTTATTTTCAAATGGTTATTATTTCTTTGTGATACAGAAATTTATATTACCCAAATTAAGGTCTTTATTATTTAGGTTAAATGGATTATTATTTTTAAATTTTTACTTTGTATTGGCTTCAGGTGTACAGCTTGGTGGTTAGGACGATCACTAAGCTGTACACTTCTACTTTCCAAACCTCATGCAGCTTGCTCTCATGGCCAAGTCTAACCCAGAGGAAATTCCAGAAAAGGTAGTTCCAGCTCAGCTAAACACACCCTCCCCCAGCCCTCTTCCTTCGCTGACAGTGTTCTTCCCCATTCGCCGCCTGAATAACTCCAACTCAACTCTCAAGGCCCCATCTAATGGCTCATCATCCCTCCAGAGTCTCCTGGAGACTTGATCAGCCCTTCCTTGTGCCCCCAGGACACTCAGAACTGACCTCCACTCGAACGTTATTGCCTTTCAGAGAGCTAACATCTGTTTCCAGAGAGGCCAGAGTATGTCATTTCTATGACCCAAGGAACTTGACCACTAAACATTATCTCAGTCAATCTTCACACCAACCCTTTGAAGCAAAGTGCTTTCAGTGTCCCCATTTTGCAGTGGAGGGAACTAAGACTGGGGAGGAGATGCCACCTGCAGAGGCGGGATTTGGTCCAGCCCACCCCAGAGCCCTAAATCATAATCACCAAGCAAAACGTAAGATAGACAATATCCTATATAATAAAAGGCGAATATGCAAATCGACCGAACGGCAGAACAACTGGTTGCTATGATGTGCACTGACCACCAGGGGGAAGACGCTCAATGCAGGAGCTGCCCCCTGGTGGTCAGAGCGCTCCCACAGGGGGAGCACGGCTTGGCCAGAAGCCGGGCTCGCTGCTCCTTAGCGCTGCCTCAGAGGCCGAAGAGGCTCTTGCCACTGCCTCCCGGTTCACCACTGGTTGATGGAGCCTCTTGCCTCCTCAGCAGCACTAAGGATCCTTTGGGGATGTCCGCCTGCCTGCTTAGGTCCTCTCCCAAGCTGACAGGCAGTCATCCACCGAGGGGTTCTGGACTGTGAGAGGGTGCAGGCCGGGATGAGAGAAACCCCCCTTCCCACACTGCACGAATGTTGTGCACTGGGCCTCTAGTGAAAGTATAATGAGAGTGCCAGCTGGTGTGGCTCAGTTGGTTGAGCATTGTTCCATGCACCGAAAGATTGATGCTTCAATTCCCTATCAGGTTACAGGTTTGATCCCCAGTTGGGGCACGTATGGAAGGCAACCGATGGATGTTTCTCTCTCTCTCTCTCTTCCCCCCCCCCCCCCCCCCGTGCCCCTTCCTTCCTCTCTCTAAACTACGATGAGAATGGAGTAACCAAACATCCCATTTTGCTGAGTACTGAGGGGGTTCTTGAAATGCTGGATTTTCAGTTTTAAAATGGGAATAGTCCCAGGCAAACTGGGACCAGCTGGTCGCCCGAGGAGAAAGTGCTGCGGCTGTTCCAAGGTGGGAGAGGCCCTGGGAAGCCAGGGAGGTGCCACCCTGAAGCACTGAACTTGTGGCACCTCCTAGACCTGAGCAAGATGGGAGCTTTCGGACTGGCTTTGGGATTCAATTTCTTCCTTCCTCAGGAACTCCTCCTTCTTGGTTATTTGGAAAGCAGTTCCAGGCCATCTAAGTTCCACGGTGGCGGGCTGCCCGTGAACCGTGGTGGGAGGAGATGTGCAGTAAAGGGTGGCAGGAAAACATCTCCTTTCCTACCAAGTTCATTGTGGACTGCAGACTGGCCGTCAAAGGGGGAGAGATCAACCAAAGGACTTGTATGCATGCATGTAAGCCTAACCAATGGACACAGACACCAGGGAGGTGAGGGCATGAGTGGAGGGGGGAAGGGGGACAATGATAGGATAAGGACACATGTGTAATACCTTAATCAATAAAGAAAAAACTAAATAGAAAAACAAAAACCAGATTCACAGAGCCAGATTGGCTTCTCTGGGTCTGGCCCTGCAGAGGTGGCTACGGAAGCACTGGCAGAGCTGGTGGTATAGAATGCCAGCCTCCAAATCATCAGCGTTGCCAGGAACTGCTCAGTTCTGTCTGTCAGCTCGGCCCTATGAAGGGATTTATCGAAGGTCAAGGGCAATCAGGAGCAGAGCTGCAGCCAGACCCAGGTTTCCAGGCTCCTGCCCGGCAGGGCAGAGTGGCCTGGCTCACTGCTAACTGCAGGCAGGCTGCTTCTCTGTCTCTGATGCCAAGACTCTGTGACTTAACAGCTGTTATATTAAGCAAGTCCTTGCCTGCTCCTGGTGTCAGCTTTCTCCTAGGACCTAGGTGAAGTGAGGTAACAATGCCTACTCCTGGGGCTACTGAGAACAGGAACAAAGGAACTTGTCTTAACAGCTGGGAAACGGTCTTTGTTTGGGGAAAACTCTGGCGAGAGACTCACTAGGCTGGATGTGATAAGCCGGGCATCTCTTCAGTGTAATGCAGTAACACAGGGAAGGCTCTCTTGGGGTTGGAAGAGAAGGGCTGGGGGAGAGTACAGGGACAGGCAGAAGAGCCAGCAAGATGGAGAGAGCCAGCACCAGGGAGGGGGGACCAGCCAGACCTGCAGGCAAGCCACAGGGTGACCCAAAGAGAGTTTTGGGATGAAACATTATCACTGATTCCCAGACGCTATTTGTAACACCACCCCCAATTCATCAGTAACATCTGCCCATCCACAGTGCTTGATACAACTGTGTGTGTGTGTGTATTTGTGTGTGTGTGTGTGTGTGTGTGTGTGTGTGTGTGTGTGTGTACCTGCACAACTCTAAGGGAGCTCAGTTTCCTATTTGCGTCAAGGCAAAATGAAACAGAGACCACACATTAAAAAGAAAAATCTAAGGATTCGAGCAAGTTTGGTTCAGCAGAGACCACCGGCTATCCATGGAGATCCATCCATTCTCCCCCTTCCTGGACTCAGCCACATTCCCCAGCCTCCCCTGCAGATGAGTATGGCCAAACGATGGAGCTGGAGCCAGTGGGATGTGCGTGTAGGTGACAAGTGCCACTTCCCAGCTTGGCTCCCACTCCAGCGCCTCCCTGCTTGGGGGACGGCCTTGGGCGTTATGTGTGGACAATGGCAGATCCCACATTAGCCCGGTCTGCCACCACCCCCACAAACCTGAGCCTCCTAGATCTTATCATGAGAGAAAAATAAACTTCTTTTGTGTTGGGTCACTATATTCCGGGTCTAATTGTTAAAGAAGTGGAGCCTCCACAATGCTATAAACTATGAAAGGCACCCAAACACGCAGAAGCAGGCTTCCTAGCATCGTGCAGGGACAAGACGTCTGGCAGCCTCCCTGAGTCCCCGACAGTCCAAGAGTGTGAGACAGAACCTTCTGTCGGTGGGGGGTGGGGGGACGTGGGGGGGTGGGGTGGACGGGGAGACAGCTGGTTTGAACTGAACTCGGAGAACAGAAGTGGAATACGATTTGCTGCCTGAGGAGGGAGAGTCCAAAAAATTTGTCACCAGAACTTAGAAGCAGAGAAGGCTGCTGGGCCTTGGTGACCCCTGGATCAGGGGCCGGTTGTGTCCACTGACCTGAGCCCAACACCCTCTGCTCTGTCCACTTCTTCTCCAAGCTGTGGCTCATAGCGTCCTCCGGTACCTCAGGAAACTCGGAGGCCTGGCTCTTTCTGAGCTAACCGGCCCCAGGCAAGCAGGAGGCCTCAGGGCTCGGTTCAGGGGATGCTGGAGCCAGGCCTCGGGCAGGGAAGGGGAAACAGAGCAAGAGGAAAGGAAATGAGCTGCTGGCGTCTGAGAAGGCTCAGGATGACTTATGAAGGGCAGCTCTTGGTGAGGGGTGAACAGCATTGCCAAGGCAACCAGAGGTGCCGACGTCCACCGAGACCATTCATCCGGACCATTTCTCCCCAGATGGAGATGAGGAACAGCAAGAAAAGATGCCAGGGGAGCCAAAGGGAGAGAAGCTTAGTGTGGAAAATCGGCACCTCTTGGGTTCATGGAGCCTCGCCTTCTGGCATTCCCAGTGACCTTGGCTCCCAAGGTTGTCTGTCATTGGAGGAACACGTACGTTGCAATCAGGCTAGCCAGGGTTGGGGTCCCAGCTCTACCCCTTACTAGCGCTGCTTGGACAAAGCACTTCACATCTCTGAGCCTCAGTTTCTCCATCTGTAAACTGAGGATTGTAATACTTGCCAGATAGGCCTGTTGTGGGGAATCAACAGAAATAAAATTGGAAAGCAATTTGTCATAATTGTCCCCATTGGGACTTAATAGACTGAGCGTTTGCTCTGTGCCTTATCTGATGGGATTCTCCCTACGATCCCTCTGGGCAGATGAAAGAGCAAAGCCCAGAGAGGCAGAGTGACTTTCCCAGCTTCCATGTGGCCCAGCCTGGCCTATAACCCAGGCACTCTGACCCCAGCGTCCAGGTTCCAGGTGTCTCCGTATCCTTCTTGATACAATGCAGTTTTCATTGGTGCTCAACAGGAGTCTGAAATCTCCATCGGGGGTGTGAAGAAAGGAAGCATCATTCTGAGGAAGATTCTTGGAGGGGGCAGGATGGCGCTGAAGTTTTCCCAGGATGTCAGCAGGAGAAAGGTGGGGAGGTGGGGACATGGGAGTGGAGAGCTCCCAGGGGACCATGTGGCTGCAGCCAAGGCCTCGGGGAGAGAGCTGAGGGGGGCTTCCCAATGGGAGCTGCGTCCTTCCAGAAAGGGAGCAGTCATTTCCCTCTCGGTGCCCTTCCCAGACCCAGCAGGCTGTGAGCTCCAGTGTGTCTCCTCTTCTGCTGCAGCAGTGCCCACCTGGTGCCTGGACCATGGGAGGTGCAGGGCCAACATTTGCTGAATAAACTGGCAAGGAGAGAGTGTGTGTTCTCCTTCAGCTCTTATTTTGACAGGTCTACACCAGAAGGAGCATGGAAGACCCACCCCCTGGAAAGGAGGCGGGCTGTACCTGGCCGGTGTGGAGGGAGGTTAGGGAAGAAATATGAATGGAGCCCTCTTCCCCACCCCTGTTCCCTGGGCTATTGCTGGAAGACATTTCTCCATGGGTCTTTCAAACCTCACGAACAGAGCCACTGACTGCTTTTTATTCTAGATGATCTTTTCAAGGACTTTGTTTTCATGGTCCATTTGAAAAGTTCTATTGGCAGAACGATGCCAAGATGGGTCATGCCTTCAGGAAGCCCTCAGCCTGGTAAAGCAGGTGGATGCCTAAGGAAGCCTTGGAGCTCGGACCTCAGTGGAGACGGGATGCAGGCAGGGCCACCCTTTGGTTTGACAGACAGGGTGTGTGTGTGTTAGGAGGGGTACTGAGGAGGGGCTAGGAGTTCCCTACAGCTGAGGGGGCTAGGAAGGTGTCTAGCTGACCTGTCGGACCTCTACACCATGGACCCAGCAAGGTGAAGCAGACCCAGTGTCCCCGTCCTCTTCCTCTCCCCAAAGCAACAGCCTCTCTGTCCTGCTCACCCCCAGGTCGCTTGGTGGACGTCCTGAGATTGGGTAAGAGGGCCGGACTGGCTCATAAAGATGCACTGAGGGGCGGAAAGCAGAACGGGCTATGGTGCAACACAAAATGGTTATGACAGAGGGTGAGGAAGGGCCTCCACAAGCAGTGGAGACATCCCAGGGTCTTGACATTGAGAATGAAGACTCTGCCCGAGAAACACGAAGCCCTGTAAGGTTCCCAGGGCCTGAGGTCTCACCAGGAGCTGCCTGGCAGTGCCCAGTGGTCAGCAGGCAAGAGGAGGGCAGGGCAGTCAGAGTGGAGGGGGAGAGCTACGAGAGGCCAGTTTTTACAGCAAACATCCTTGCAAGATGGAGAAGGCCCTCTCTCTGGATCAAAGGGCAGGCATGCTTAGCGCCCATTATAGAAGTCTGGGGTTCTCTAAGTGCAGGGCTCATCTCCTGAACTGCAGCCACTGTATGCAACTCACCCAGCTGGGCCCTTCTATGTCACCCCTGTGCAGAGTTGCCTGTTAAAATACAGGACACCAGCTAAACAATGAATACTTTTTAAATGTAGGTACGACCCATGCAGTATTCGAGACATACTAGAACAGTATTCACTGTTTATCTGAAATTCAACTTTAACTGGGTTCCCTATGCGTTTATTTTCTTAATTTAGGTAACCTGCTCCCGTGGGACTTAGGGACAAAAGGAACTGGTACAAAGATGCTGACGCCTGTACCACTTGCCATGAGTAATAAAGTCCTTTGTTTCTGACCCAAGAGTCCTGTCTTCCTGCCAGCATCCAAGTTAGCTCACAAGTAGGCCAGAATCTCATACCCTCCCCAGCCTAAGCTTGGAATCTGACGTAGATTTGGCAGCCCAAAATATCTGTGGGATGAATGGTTGTCAATCTGTGGGAATTGCTGCCAAGTACACAGAATTCCTCAGGGATTTAGAATGGGTTCCTGGTGGTTGGTGCAGCAACTTTACATCTCACGAACTCATTGCTGTCACCATGGCAACTACATAGGGCTTCATAGCTTCCCAAGAGCATTTTCATGAATTATCTTTTTCAATTTCCCAGTGACTTTTCGAAATATGCATGATTATTCTTAATTTAGGGATTAGAAAAGTGAAGTTCAAGGTCAAGAAGCACATCGCACAAGGACACACAACCAGTAAGTGGCAATCAACTCAACCAACGAGGACTAACGAAGACCTACCATGTGCCTAGCATTGGGCTAAGCTCATTACATCCTCCATCTGATGTATGTCCTGTAACTTCCATGTAATGTGGGCATAATTAGCCACAAAGGGGACCTGGATTCACATGGCTGTGGAGTGGCAGAGTAAAAAATGAGAACCCACTTTGGTTTCATACCAAAAAGCCTGAGTGAAAATGGTAGGAGGTTGTAGGTGATGGGAGTCACACACTTTATAGTGGTTCCCCAGCCAGCAGGTGGGGACACAAGGCGAGTCCAGGTCCCAGGGGCCATCACTAACAGTGACTAGATTGGCCAAATATAATGATGTTCGAAGTGATAGTCCCATTCAGCCTGGGAGCTACAGGGGAAACTGAGGCATCTCAGCCACACAGACTGGACCAGCTCAGAAACCACACATCCTAGGACTTCAATAAATACCACAATTCATTCCCTGGCCATGGACTGGTGGGTTAAATATAATCACCCCAGGGTCCCAACAGTCTCAGGGATGGAAAAGTGATTCAAGCTGGGAGGGACAGAAGGGGAAAATCATGTTTTCTATATGTCCTTGGGGAAAGCTGACTTTTTTGGGAAAATGAAGTCTTGGGCCAGAGTTCCGCATTGTGTTTCCTGAAACATTCATTTCAGAAAAGGGGAAAGAAGCCCTGGCTGGTGTGGCTTGGTATGTCGGAACATCGTCCTGTACACCGAATGTTGGTCAATTCCTGGTCAGGGCACATACTCAGGTTGAGGGTTCAATTCATCGTTGGGGCACGTACAGGAGGCAACCCATCAATGTCCCTCAATATCAGTATTTCCCTCTCTCTCTTTCTTTCTATTTTTCTCTCTCTTTTCCTTCCTCTCTCTAAAATCAATTAAAAAAATAAAAATTAATAATAAAAAAAATTTAAAAAAAAAACGGGGGGTGGGAGAAAAATTCCATAGTGAAAAAGTTTGGAAAATGCCACAGCCCATTTTCTCCTTCTTGGATTTACAGTCTTTAATACATTAAAGGCTCTGACAAGTCCTGTAGCAAAGGAATCTGTGTCATTTTACTTAACCTGCAATTTCCTGAAAATATCAATCGAGACAGCTTTCTTTTATTTTTTAAATAATTTTTTTTGGCAATAACTTTTATTAACCTTTTGAAAAAATGCTGGAATCACAAGAATTTGGAGGCACACCATTACTTGAAATTCTCCCTTTCCCTTATTTTGAGCAGAACATGGCATTCATCTGGGGCTCAGGGAGTGGGCAGCAGCAGCATCCGGCCCCTGCCCTGTGTCCTTGCAGGGGACTGTACCTGCACGGACTCCAGGGGAGCGGCATTCTTGAAGTTTTGCCAAGTGTACTCAAAGGTCAGACAGACATGTGTTCAAGTCTTTTTTACAAAATATATTTTTATTATTGATTTCAGAGAAAAAGGGGGAGAGAAACATCAATGATGAGAATCACTAATCGGCTGCCTCCTGCACACCCCCTATTGGGGATTGAGCCCCAGCTGCCTCCTGCACGCCCCCTACTGGGGATTGAGCAAGCAGCCCAGCATATGCCCTGACCAGGAATCTAACCGTGACCTCCTGGTTCACAGGTTGTTGTTCAGCCACTGAGCCACACCAAGGGGGCGCAGGTTTAAGCCTTGTCCCACCATCAAGAACGCGGCAGTCGTGGGCAAGATGGCAGTGCAGCGGGATGGGAGGGTGGTGCGCAGCTGGCAGGGCCCAGGAGGCCCACCCCCGGGCCGCTTCCGTGTCCTGGGGGCTTAGAGGTGCAGAGAAGCCGGTGCAGGTGCTCTGCGGGCGCGTCCTCTGCTCTGCACGCCGGCAGGACTGTCTGCCGCGAGGAATTCTGTCTGTACTTAGCACCTGCCTCTTGAGCCAGAGGAAATGCACCTGAGGCCAGAGGGTGCGCTGCAGCCCTCGGGCACCGGCTCCGGTAACAATTTCTTCCTAAGATCCCGGCCCACGTGGCTACCTGTTCCAGATACCAGGATTACATCGTGGAAGGTGTGAAGGCCGCCACCAAGGATGTGTCCCTTCAGCCAAGGAATGCACCACACCGTTTTACCTTTCCTTGGCCTTCCTGTCCCGAGAAGAACTTTGATCAAGAAGGACTTGGGGACACCAACTCTGTGTTTGTCGGGCGTGTGCCTCATGCCCTGGGGAGACCCTGCTACCTCGGCACCAGCTCATCGAGCACATCCAGCGACGGCACCAGTTCTCTTAGGACACTTGTGGATGGCGATGTTGGTGAAGAGGACGCGATGCATCAGGCCTTGCAACCTCCATCATCCGTCGGCGAGTAGGGCTTCTGCTGTCCTCTCGAGTTCAGAGCTTCCATTACGTGTTATGTGTGAAGCCCTAAATATGCAATAGATCTGGAAGGGAGCTTGGTGTTGGGACAGGGTCACTTCTAAGAGGGACACAGGTTCCCTGGCCAGAGCCCTCCTCTTCTTTCCTTTGCGCCCTGCCCCCATGGTTAATCCTGCTTGTCCCATCTTGTCTTTGTTCCTCAGAGACTTCCTGGGGTTTCTGCTGCTTCTTTCCAAAGAAAACCCAGCTTCTCCTCCAGTCCTTGTTCCTCTCAGCATTCCTCTCTCAGGGCCTCCACGCCAGCCGGCCCCCTTTTGTGGGACGTGAATAGCACAAATGAGACAAGTGTCTCCTCTCCTTGTCCCTGGGGTGTGTGCACATCTGATCAGTGATGGAGCTTCTCCTGTGCTGAGCCAGTTCCTGTTAGTTGGTCCTTGGCAACAGCAGCCAGAGCTGGAGTTACCTCCCAGGAAACCTTTATTTATTTTCCTGCAAAAAGCTTTATTGTTTTGTTTGATCCCATGCATGGAGAGGCTTCGGGGTGGTTAAAGAATGGCTAGTAGTTTCGGGGAGAGGCTCAGGTAACAGCCAGACACCAGGGGATGCAGAGGGGCCCCTCAAAGGCCCCTAGTGGTACTGGAGAGTGAGCCTTGGAAAAGAGACTCGCGTCCCCCCTCCCCCCCCCCCCCCCCCCCCCCCCGCCAGCCTGGGGCCCAGCAGCCTGCAGAGGTGCAGGTGTGGCCCATCTTCCTGATGAGTTTCCCCTCCGCACCCCGGAAGTGTTTCTCCGGGAAGTCACAGAGCTGGGGGTCTGTGCAGGGAGAACCCAGGGCGGGCAGCTCCAAAAGGGCCTGGGTCCAGCTCCTCTCCAAGGCCAGGGCGGTCCATGGCTGAGTTTTGCCCACTCATCTGAGGAGGCTTCAGTGCGTCCTGGGGAGAATGTGGCCACCGCGCTGGTTTTGCAACTTTAAGAGCCGCTCAGCGCCCTCAGCTTCTTCTCCGCCAACTCGCAGAAGAAGTGGCCCACGCCCCAAGACCACATCTCCTGGTTGAAATAGCAGCCCCGAGAGAGGTAGGTGTGCGAGGCCCACAGAGGCAGGCTGGCCAGGCGGTTGACCGCAGCCTCCACCTCGGTGGAATAATTCTGACGAATTTGGGAGCTCATGGCTGTTGGGCAATAAGGAAGTTAAGATAGAAAAACAAAAACCCGGTGTGTTGGCTGATCCTGGAGGTGGTTGTGAAGGGGGTGACTGGATAAGATGGGGGAGAGTGGCCGAGGCTGGAAGAAGGGGCGTCCCTGGGTCTGTTCCATGCAAACACTGTTGAAGCAAAAGACAGATCTGGGACCCCCGAGGGCACTGCCTCTCAGGAAACCTTTTAAAAGTCCTGCTGGGGTGAATGTTCTGGGTTTAGCATGGTCTGATGCTGGAAGTTTTGATTCGTGATATTTTGCTGCCACCCCTGCACGCCCTTAGAATGAACTGGTTCAGTCTTAAATGCCTGCATGATGCCTTTTCAGGATAAGGTGGAGCCACAGGTTTTTAGTGGAAATAAGTGTTTCTAGGTTAGAAACTTAGGTTAAACTCCATTTCTCCATACGTGGGGAGGAGGGTCAGCTAAGAGAGACAGGAAAACCATAGCTCTGCTTATGATTTTCAAACTAATAAGGTATTTTCAAATGACTGGGTCATGTTTACTTCTCTGTGTGGGAGCCTGCTTGCATTCTTGTCCCTGAGTCACAAAACAGGAGTCCTCAAATGAGTAAGGAGGAAGAGGTTTGGGGCCCGAGTGGATACCAGTTCTTTTCTCTTTGGTTAACTTAGATGAAACTGAGCATTGCTTTCCTATCAGCGGGAGGTGGTAGGAAATCTTGTCCCACAGCCTGCCGTCTTTCTAACAAGACACTGTTCAAAGGCACCTCTCTGGTGAGCCATTGTTCATGGAAACTGTCTCCTGGAAACTTGCTTTGGTAGCAGCTCAAGAAGCTTGAAGTTCAACATGTTTCACGATATTAATAAACACAAGGCTAAGGGCTGGCAATCAAGTCCACAGGAGCAGAGCCTCTGGGCGACCCAAGGGCATCTGGATCTAGGTTCGCTTTTTCACGTCAGACCTCTTGATCTGACATGGAACTTTCTTCTGTTGCAAGCAACAGGACTTGGGGCCTGTGCCCTGTAGCCATGGGCCTCCCCCCACCTGCCAGTAAGAACTTTGGATGCCTAGTTACGGCAAAGACGGGGCCCTTGGGGCAAAGCAGATTTTACTACTGCACCGTTGCTGAGAGGCCCAGATGCTAATCTCAGCTTCTTCCCTGCAGTTTTCGGGAAGCGTTCACTCAGACGTCCCTCAGTTGAGATCGCCTCGGTCTACGTTTAAAGGAAATTGAGTGAGACCTTCGTTTGGGGGAACAGAAGAGACCGTGCCCGTCTCACTGGTGGTACCAAGAAACTGCTTTCCTTGTGTTAAGTGCACTTCATGTGTTTCTAATGAGGAGATTTTCCAGAAAGTGGAATCTGTTACGTCCTGGCTTTTAAAAGGCGAAATATGAAGAAATTTAATAATTTATCAAAAGAAAGAAAGAAAGAACTCCACAGCCTTGGGCAAGTTGCCAAACCTCCCAGGCTTGGAATTCCTTGTCCATGTAATAGGAATAATGAAAGTTCCTATCACGAGTGTGTTTTGTAAGGACTAAATGAGGTGGGGCACATGGCCAGTGCTGAAGCAATAGTTGTAGACATTATTATTGGTGTGGTGGCTTTTTTGTTATTGTTTATGGAGATGGAATGGAGAGGTAGATAGCACGTAGCGGGAGGAATCATGAAAGGTGAGAAGGGGAAAGGCCAGGCATACACTTCGTGGTCTTAGTCATGGGTGCTCTGACCTCAGAACCGGAAGACCCTTCCTCGCCCAGAAAGGTGGAACAGCTGATGGAGAGACTGTCCCCAGATCACACAGGGAGTTAGTCTCAAGCCACGAATTCATTCATTCTTCAACCATTTATGGAGCACTTGCCTTACTATGTGGAAGCAATTTGCACAGCCTCAGAAACAAACGCAGCACACACCAGAAATCTCATGCTTGGAATATACCTTATAGAACTTTTGCAAAATGTTTCCAAGATAAGTGTGTTTTTTAAAGGGACATAAAGGAAATAAACTCATTGGAGCAAAAGAAACACAGTAAGGATAAACCAGAACCTAGCAGGATCAGTTAGGTGCAGGGGTAGGTGAGGAAAGGAAGCAGGGGATGGGGAGAGGGAGGGATGAGTCTGCCTCTTGTGTTGCTCTGACTCTTAGAACTAAGAGTCACATACCTAGACATTTCACATACCCAGAACTAAGACGCTAACAGAAGCAACCAGGATGTAGGGGGAGCCCCAAAGGTTATGCAAACAGTAACAGATGAACCTAATGGCACTGCAAATGAATAATGTCCCCACACTGAGTGCAACGGGGAAGAAAAGAACTAATTTAAGCAACCTTGGAAAACAGTTACTTTGACTAGGCATACACCAAAAAGGCTACAAGGCTAAAGACAAAAGGAACTGTACACAACACTGTATTCCAGCTCGTCAATCTGTTTTTCAAGGAGTATGGGTTAGCAATTCTGAAACTGCTCTGTGCATTTACTAGGGTTGAGCAATTAAGTAAATGTATTGTGGAGCCAGGTTTCGTGCTGGTGGAGAAAGAGGTTGAAATAAGTAAAGGAGGAAGGTGAGAATGCATTCTGTGGTGCTGGATTGGAATCTGACTCTTGGCTTTGTGTGTGTGTGTGCGCGCGCGCGCGTGCATGCTTGCAAGAGTATACATAAACATCTCTCGTAGCTCTGTCTGCTAAGAGGAACAAGAATCAATGACACTCTGTCTTAGTTTGTTCCGGCTGCTATAACAAAATACCATAGAACAGGTGGCATATAAACAACAGAAATTTATTTCTTACAACTGTCAGTGCTGGGAAGTCTAAGGTCATGGTGCTGGCAGATTTGCTGTCCGGTGAAAGCCCATTTCCTGGACACAGCCTTCTCACTGTGTCCGTGTCCTCACATGGTACAAGGGGTGAAAGGGGTGAGGGACTCTCTTGGGTCTCTTTTCTAAGGGCACTAATCCCATTCAGGAGGGCTCCACCCTCAATCACCTCCCAAAGACCTTACCTCCTAATACCATGACCTTGGGAGTTTAAAATAACAACATGAGAATTTGTGTGTGTTGGGGGGGGGGGGAGGCGGGGGGAGACACAGACATTCAAACCATAGCACACCCCAATAGCAATGAGGACACTTGGTGCCCAGATTTTAATTTCTAAAGACTATTCCCCAATAAAAGGAATCCAGTCTCCTTGAAGAAATGGTTGATTCTGGGACAGGTGCCAGGAAAATGCAAGATGAGTCTGGAACATCTTCTGGTGACAGAAAGCAAAGGAAGACTCAAAGTTTAAGACAATTTGAGCAACAAAATAAATAATGATGGTAATGCATTACAACTCACAGAATCAACTAAATATTCATAAAATAAATATTCATAAATCCTAAGTGACTGAATAAAGAAGTAAAGGAGAAGGGACATCCGTTTCCTACAGTAGAATTCCAATGAACAAATGTAGAAGGAATAGTGAAAATAGAAAATAACCATTAGGCAAACACCAAGTATTAACTGAAGATTTGGATAGATGCTAAAATTGGTGGGCCACAGTATGAAGAGAAACAGGATATTTGCACCATCTTACAATATCTTCCCACAAGACAACTAGTAATTACAAAGAATTAATAGTAATTTTATGGAGGAGAAACACAGCAGACATCTCCCGACTCAAGTGACTAAAATTAGCATCACCAATAATATGCCTTCTGATAAGAGGCAATAAAGGGGACCATATCTCTTCTGTCCCTTTATATAACATAAATATAAATATACACATAAATGTAAATATTAATATACATAAGTAAGTAAGTATAAATAAATATATAAATATGAATAGCATTGCTGTCATTCTTTTAGTTTATCCATATGCTACAATTACCTACCACATTGTGGCTTCTATTATGACTTTAAATAGTTATCTATTAGGTCAACTAAGAAAAACAAAATATTTTACCTTCATTTATTCCTTCTGCATTGTTTGTATCTATTTTTTAACTTTCAATTTTTATTTTATTTTTCTATTTTTATTGATGTATTTAAAAATTGTTTCTGTCTCTTATGTTGCTCTGAGATCTTAAAAACAAAAAGCAAAAAATCACACACCTGTCTGGCTGAGAAGAGACTGCCTCTCCCTGGGATCGTCAGTTCTTACATAGAGCACAGGGCCCAGCCAGGAGCACGCCCTTCATCTGCAAACTAACCAACCCAGAGCCACAGTTCCTCACCTGGCCTGCCCACTCCAGGAGACAGTATCCCTCGACCTTAATTATTACAGGTCCAAGTGCCAAGCAACTATAGCCTAAAGCTCCCAGAATTATTCAAATGAGCCATCTTAAACTGTTTACTCTGTCCTGCTTTCCTTCCTGTGGAAACCCCATTAAAGGCCATGGCCTAAGTGCTTCCTTCCTGTACTCCTATCTTCAGCCTCCTGACCATCCTGATGTCCTTCCCATGGGGCCCTGCATGGTGTGCATGCTGGGCCCCGTCTCTAGGAACTGTGAGTATAACAAACTTTGTTTTCCTGCCCGCTCTTGTGTCTTGTCTTATGGTCACACTTGATGGACCACATAAAGAACAAACACAAAACACCTTCCCCGATGTTGTTTCTTTATGAAGATTTGAGTTTCAGGCCTATATGATGTTCCGTCTTTCTGAAGAACTTCTTTTAGCATTTCTTGCAAGGCAGGTCTACTGGCCACACATTCTCTCTGTTTTTGTTTGTCTTAGTGAGTATTTTTCTTTCACTTTTGAAGCATAATTTTGCTGCGTACAGAATTCTAGGTTGGTGGTCTTTGTTCTTTCAACATTTTAACCATTTCACTCCATTCTCTTCTTACTGGCATGCTTTCTGACAAAAAGTCCAATGTCATTTTCATCCTTGTTCCTCTGTAGGCCAGGTGTTTTTCATTACTGGCTTCTTTCAAGATTTCCCCTTTGTCTCTGGTGTTCTGCAGTTTGAATAAGATGTGCCAAAGGTGTCAATTTTTCAGAATTTATCTGCTTGTTGTTCTCTGAGTTTCCTAGATCTGTGGTTAGGGAGTCTGTGATTAATTTTGAAAAATTCTCAGTCATTATTACTTCCAAAATGTCTTCTGCTCTCTTTCCTTCTTCTCTTTCTGGTATTCCCTTTGCACGTTATATCTTTTGTAATACTCCCACTGTTTTTAGTTATTGTTTCTTTTTCCCCCATTATTTTTTCTCTGCATTTTAGTTTGGGATGTTTCTGTTGACATGTCTTCAAGCTCACTGTTTCTGTCTTTGGCTTTGTCTAGTCTACCAATAATTCTAACAAAGGCATTCTTCATTTCTGTTCCAGTGTTTCTGATTTTTTTCCTTATGATTCTTTCTTAGAGTTTCCATCTCTGCTTACGTTACCCATCTCTTCTCACATGTTACCTACTTTTCTTTTAAAGCCCTTATCATATTAATGTTATTTTAGATTCTTTGTGATAATTCTAAATTCTGTATTGTACCAAGTCTTGTTCTAATGCTTGCTTTATCCTTCACCCTCTCTCTCTCCCTCTCTCTCATTTTATAATTTCTTGTTGAAAGCCAGCCATGACATCACAAGATCTCACTCATTTATGGAATATAATGAACAACATAAACTGATGAACAAAAACAGATCCAAAGACAGAGAAACATCGATCAGACAGTCAAACCTTAGAGGAAAGGTAGGGGAGGGTGGGGGCAGAGATCAACCAAAGGACTTATATGCATGCATATAAGCCTAACCAATGGACATAGACAACAGGGGAGTGAGGGCATGAGTGGGGGGTGGGGCGTAGGGGGGTACTGGGGGGATAAGGACACACATGTAATACCTTAATCAATAAAGAAATTAAAATTAATTAATTAATTAATTAAAAGAAAGAAAGCCAGCCATGATCTATCCGGCACTAGGACTGATATATCAGGCTTTTTGTGTGCGGTTTTATGTTAACCTGGCTGGGAGCTGGACCGTGTGTAACCTTTTGTGGCTGTAGGTGCCAGAGGCTTCAGTTTCTTCTAGTTCCTTGCTGTCTCTCTCCTGTTGTCTTTGGTTTTCCCTAAGTTTTTTTTTCTTTTTCAATTACAGTGATATTCAATATTATATTAGTTTCAAGTCTACAGCATCGTGGTTAGACATTTATATAACTTACAAAGTGATCCCCCACTATGCCTAGTACCCACCTGACACCATACATAGTTATTACAAAATTATTGACTATGCTGTGAATTCTTTCTTAATTGGCATCTTTGTATTGCAGCTCTCTGAATTGTAACCTACTATTATATCTGTTGATGTGATGGTAACAGGTTGGGGAGGGGAAGCAGTCTATAGTCTTATGATTAAATCCCCATTCTTTTGTTTTGTTTTGTTTTGTTTTGTTTTTGTAGTGAGCCTGAGTCCCTGGGCTGTGAGCTTCAGAAGTGTTTTTTAGTTCCCACCCCACCCCCTCATGTGAGACAGGAAGGCTGGAGGAGGCTGGAGTTGTCTAATTGTCCTTCACCCAGATGAGATAAGACTCTGGTAAAGCTGCTCTCCTTGGGTCAGGCACAACATCTGGGTATATTTCAACAAGGTCAGTTTTCTCATGCCAGAAGCATGAGGGGATCTCTCCAGTCTTTTTTATTTTTATTTTTTTGTCACCCTGACTGGGAATGAAACCTGCAACCTTTTGGTGTGTAGGAGGATGCTCCAACCAACTGAGCCAACCGCCAGGGCTCTAATCTATTCTCCTCTTCCTCCTCCTCCTCTTCCTCCTCCTTCTTCTGAAAGGGGGGGGGGGGGAGAGAGAGAGAGAGAGAGAGAGAGAGAGAGGAGAGAGAGAGGCGAGAGAGAGAGAGAGAGAGAGAGAGAGGCGAGAGAGAGAGAGAGAGAGAGAGGAGAGAGAGAGAGAGAGAGAGGCGAGAGAGAGAGAGAGGCGAGAGAGAGAGAGAGAGAGAGAGAGAGAGAGAGAGAGAGGCGAGAGAGTGAGAGAGAGAGGCGAGAGAGAGAGAGAGAGAGAAACAACAACAACAAAGACAAAGACAAAAAAGCATTGATTGGTTGCCTCCTGTAAGCACCCCGACCAGGGACTGAAACCTCAGCTGGGCAAGTGCCCTGACTAGGAATCAAACTGGCAACCTTTCAATGCATGGGAATGATGCTCAACCAACTGAGCCACCCCAGCCAGGGCTCTCTCCAGTCTTCACTGTGAGAACATGGTAGGCTCCCGGAAAGAAAACTCACAAACATGTCAGGAGCCCTAAGACTGGGCCCTTAAGTATTTTTATCAATTGTTGCCCAAGTTTATTGATTTGAGAGAGAGAGAGAGACGGAGGGCGGGGGGGGGGGGGGGAGAGAGAGAGAGATAGAAACATTGATGTGAAAGAGAAACATCAATCGACTGCCTCTGGAACGAACCCCAACCAGGAATGGAACCCGCAATCTTTTGATGTAAGGGACGACATTCCAACCAACAGTGCCTCCGGCCAGGGCTGGGCTCCTGAGAGCTTTTAACTCTCAACCTAATCCCTCCTGAGCCTCCAGCATCTGACAAATTACCGTCAGAAGTGTTCCTGCCAGTTCCAGCTCCAGCCGTTTTGTTGTTAGGATGAAGTTCTCTGATAGAGCTAAGATTTGCAGTTTGTTCAGCTTTTTCTTATTGTGAGGGTGGAAGTGAGGACTCCCAAGTGCTTGTGTGTTGCAGTTAGAACTGGAACTATGCGTGTGTGTCCTCACTTTCGGTCTGAGCTCCCTCCCCTTGACTCCCACCAAGGCCCAGGCTTACCCAGAGCGAGCGCGCGAACATGGTCTCTGGGCCACAGCTGCCAGCGTCGCCCCTGATGTACAGGCAGATGCTGTGGGAGGTGGAACAGCAGGCCTGTTGGAAATTTGGCTTGAAGCCTCCATTGTCTCAGCATTTTGTAATCTGGCCCTGGGCAGGGGACTGGGGGCGGAGGCCACTTTCGGTGGGAACTCAGCACAAAGGGGGTGTGAACCATCAGCCTGGGACGAAGGCCAAGGCAGCGAGAAGAAAGCCGAGGCCTTGGCCAAGGCCCGGGCCCTTGGAGCATCCAGCTGGATGGGGCCATGCGGGCTGGGCCAGATGTGGGCTGAGAAAGTCACAGAGTTGCTGGCAACTCCTTGTCTGCAGGGGAGAGAGACAGAACAAACTGGCATGCCCATCGGGGTGAAGTACTGCCATCCAGGGAGACACAGGGGCCTCTGTGACCCAGGGAAGGAGCCCAATCCATCGAGGCAGCAGGGAGGCTCCTTGGAGGAGCAGACCCCTGTGTGCTGAGCCCCAGGAGCTGAAAAGAAGGCGTCCCAGCTGAGAGGGCAGCTGGCCTCTGGGCTGGGGGAGCAGCAGGTAAAAGAGCCTGGCGATAGGAAATGCCTGTCCCACTGCAGGAGTTCCGAGTGGTGCAGTCTGTCCAACATCAGCTGTGAAATGCAGATCAGCAAGAAATGAGGTTGGAGGCTGGAAAGGGTCCAAACCATAGAAGTCTAATGCTAAATATGGCATGGGACATACACACACACACACACACACACACACACACACACACACACGTGCACACACACTTCATTGTTTATCTGAAATTCATTTAACTGGACATCTGTGTTTTTATTTGCTAAATCTGGCGACTCCAGCCCCAGGGACAATGTGGACTTAATTCCTAGATAGTGGGGAGTCATCAGAGGCTTTTTGGGGGGAATGGGGGAATGACATGACCAGATTTGCATTTTAACAGGAGAGGGACAGCAGTACGGACTGAAGGCAGGGAGACCAGCTGAGAGAGAAACCATGGGGATAACGAGTAGGTAGACAGATAAGGATTCGTTAAAGAGGTAGAGTGAATGGGCCTTGGTGATCAGTTGAGTGTGGATATGGAAAAAACGGAGAAGTCAAGGATGACATCCAAGTTTCTAGGCAACTGAGCAGACAGGGAGACCTTCCCTGGGCTGGAAGCACAGGAAGAGGGGCAGGTTTGGGAGGGGGAGTGAGTCCAGCTGGGACACCGGCACCATCCAAGGAGAGATGAGTGGAAGACGGCTGGAGGTGGGGTCTGCAATCCAGGCAAGGGGCCAGGGCTGGAGGTCAGCCTTTGTCGGAGATCAGCTTTTGGAGTGAAACCATGGGAATGGGCGAGCATGCTCAGGGAAACCACATGCGGGGAGGAGGATGGAGGACTAAAAACAGACCCCTGAGAAACAGTAACAATCTAGAGGAAGTGGAAGGAGGAAAAGCCAGCTTAGACCTGGAGGCTGAGGCCAGAGGTCTGGAGAAATGCAGGAAGGGTCTTTGTGACGTGTGTCCCTCCTGCAAGCTAAAGTGGGAGTCAGAAGGAATGTGAACTTGAAAGTGTCAAGTGCAACCAAGACATTAAGTCATGTGAGGACAAAAGACAGTGTGGTAGGCCTGGCCAGTGTTTCTCGGTCGTTACAGCATCAGCCTGTGTACCGAAAGGTCCTCGGTTTGATTCCTGGCCCTGGTTGGGGAGCATGCGAGAGGCAACCAATTGACGTGTCTCACATCAATGTTTCTCTCTCTCTCTCTCTCTCTCTCTCTCTCCCCACCCCCCCCCCCCCTTTTGAGGATTAACAACAACAAAATAATCTGGTGGATTTGGCTACTAGGGACCTGATGAAGTGCGGTTCAGTGAAGTGGCAAGCTCGGAGCCAGGGGGGAGGGGATGGGTAGAGAGTGAGTGAAAGGAAGAGGCAACTCTCTCCTGAACTTTGGCTGTGAGCCACCCAGACATGGAGGGCTGGCCACAGGCCTTTATCCCCGTCCCTCCTCAGACCCCACCAAACTGATAGTGAAGGAATAAAGCAGGTATAACCTATCCACAGGGACAGAGAAGCTGGGTCAGGAGGCACCAGCAGAAAAACAGATTTCAACAGATCTTTGAAAGATGGGAAGCGAAGTAGGTCTTACTAGTAGAGGTGGCTATACCCATAGGCCTAAAGGCATCCGTGTCTTCTTGGAGGACTTGAGCAACAAGGACTTACAAACACCAGGCCCAGCAGAGACCTTTCCTGGGCTAGAAGCACAGGAAGAGGGGCCAGTTTGGGGCGGGGGGCGGGGGGGGATAGTGAAAGAGGCACTGAAAGAGGTACAAGCCCTTTCCCTGCCCCGCTCCCAGAAGGCCAACAGCCAGGAGCTTCCCCACCATGCCCGACCTAAACAAGAGGTTGAGTTCCTAAGGCCCAAAGACTGGACCTCCATGGAGGATCATGCCAGCAGGAAGAGGTGGAGGCCAGAGTCCAGGTGACAGGGGATGGGGCCTGAACCCAGGCAGCCTTAGTGGGAAGAGGCGGGGTGGATTCAGGAGCTATTTAGAACCTCACAACCTTTGTGAGGGATGAGGTGCGAACCCCTGAATTCCAGGGACCCCTGATTCTAAGTGTTCATACCTTTTTGTAGGATGGGTGGACAGATGGACAGACAGACAGATGGATGAATGAACCAGGCATCTCCCCAGCTCCCGGGAAGAATAAGTGATCCCCCGCCCCCTTTGTCTCCCTCTTCATTACCCTTACCACTAGCCGAGCACAAAATCATGTATTTGTCTTGTGCACTGCTTCCCTAGGACCAGCACAGGGCCTGAGGGTGAGGGCTCGGAGAACCTGTGGATGAATGAATAGACTCATCTATAGGCGGAGCTCCCAGTTTGGCCACTTACCCTGCGAGCCTCCGTTTCCCCACCTGCAGCCAGTGAGTGCTGCTCGGGCATCAGGCAGCCATGACACTGTGCACAGTGACTCGGTGAGTCCCATCAGAAGCAGCCCCTTGCACAGAATCCTGACTTTCCAGGACAGTCCTCACCCTGGCATAGAAGCAGTTAACTACCCTGCTAAACTGCAGGAAAACTTTGCCTCACCCCACCCCCTCTGCAGCTTGCCAGATCCAGAATCTGTGCAAAGGCTGGAGGACTAATCCATTTAGCAGAAGACGTGGGGAAGGGAAGTGAGGAATTAGTGATGGCCCCTGGGAGATCAAGGTTTGGAAAATGTTCAATTCCTGGCTGGAAAACTACTAGGAGATGCATACTGGCCCTGCCTAAAGACAGGCATTGTTGTGGCCAGAACAGAAATAAAAGGGGGAGCCTCTCATCACTGGAAGCATTCAAACAAACATAGGGGACCCACTTAGAGGGGGTGTTGTATAAGGGATTAGAATGAATGCTTCTTCCCATCTCTGAGTTCTTTTATTTTTTTTTTAATTTAAAATTTTTATTGTTGACATGATTGCAGATTTTAATCCAGCCCCCAGTGATAGGGAATGTTCTGGTCACTCTCCAAGGGATGATACACTTGCTGGCTCCATTAAGCCTCCCAACAACCCTGGGAGGGTGTTCTACACAGCCCTGTTTTGCAAAGAAGGAAACCAAGGCTCCACGGGACTAGGTTGCTTGTCCTGGGCCGCCCCGCACAAGGGAGCAATGGTGATAAGCAGCACGGCTTGGCTGAAGCCCTGGTGCCAAGCCAAGCACCCCACTCCCATTCATTCATTGACTTCTCTATTCAACAACACTTCTCTCCATTTTATAGAGGAGGAAACCGAGGCTGGGAGAGATTAGATAATCTGTGCAAGGTCAGGAAACCAGTAAGCATCTGGCCAGATGCCAACACAGGTCTAAGGTCTGACTGATACCCAAGTCCAGGCTTTTAACCAGAGCAGCAGTTGCAAACTCAAGTTTTCAGGTGCTTTGCACTGCGGCTCACTGCTGGGAACAGCACAGGCCCTAGCCCAGTGTCCTTCCCACCTGCTTCCTCTTCTGGGAGAAGAACAAAAGGAAATGGGACAAGCTGCAGCTATTTCTTTTTTTTTTTTTTTAAATATATTTTATTGATTTTTTTTTTTTTTTTTTTTTTTTTTTACAGAGAGGAAGGGAGAGAGAGAGCTAGAAACACTGATGAGAGAGAAACATCGATCAGCTGCCTCCTGCACACCTCCTACTGGAGATGTGCCCGCCACCAAGGTACATGCCCTTGACTAGAATCGAACCTGGGACCTTTCAGTCCGCAGGCCGACGCTCTAGCCACTGAGCCAAACTGGTTAGGGCAACTGCAGCTATTTCTACCATCTTTTCCACCCATTTCTCTATGGAAGGGGAGCAGCTACAACAGAGCAAGGTCTGTCCTGCAGAGAGAGAGGCCCACAATGCCAGGGAGAAAGGCAGTGGAAGCTTCATGGTCCTGGGTTGGGCCCCAGACACTGGTCCTTTAAGGAACAAAGCCACCCATTTCCTCCAGGACAACACAGGGAAAGAGGATCCCAGCAGATCCTGAGCACCTACTGTGTGCCAGGCACTGAGCACCTCCTACCTATTGTCTCATGTACTCCTGACATTGACCCAGAATACTTACCTGACATTAACCAGCTCAGGATCACCCCTGCCTACTAGATGCGGCTCCTGCTGTTTCTCAGCTCACTTCTGCCCCAGCCCCTTCCCTCCACTGTCCCCAAGGCCTCCATCTGCAGCCACTGTCCACACAATGCCAGAGGGCACCCTAACTACCAGTATACCCCAACTACTAGAAACTGGCCTGACATTTGGGAGCACTCTAGTGCCACCTTCTGGCTGACACTGGAAGAACAAGGGGCCAGGCCTGAGAATCTGGCAGCTGGGTTGCAGTTAAGCTGGCTGGTTGACTTGCTCCTGGACCTGCTGCAGAAAGGACCTCGGGCAGCTTCCTAGGATGCATAATATTCAACCAGAGCAGAAAATACGAGTGTCGGGGAAAAAAGAAAAACACAAGGATGGGAAGCACAAAATACAGACCGTAAGGTTCTGCTACGGTGGAAATAAGACCACAGACTCAACAAACGTCGAAGATGGCTTTTTAAAAATCATCAATTCAAGACACAAAGAAGTGGGAGGAGTATGTGTCAACCACATCTGAGTGATGACTCATGTTCACTGTCACCCACCAGTTTTACAGGTTCTTTATACATGGGCATAGTTCATGATTTCATGCACAGACCACACACACATGTGCAGACACACACACATGTGTGCACACACATCTTTCTAGAAATTCTGTTGGGATGCACAGGGGAGGGAGATCCTTATAATGAATATTTGAAAAGTGATTCAAGGTGTACAGTTTGAAAATAAGGAGAGTCATTAAACTAAGGTATTCAGATGAAAAAAGATTCAGATATACATTTGAAAAGACAATATTCTAAAAAAAAACACAAAAAACCAAAGGGAGTATAGTTTGAAGGAGTAAAACATTAAGGATACTTCCACTGTTGCGGTTTTAACTTTCGGGGCACGTGGCACAAAGTTCTTTTGCTATGAGGGGCTGGGTTCCCTCCTCACTGTGCTCTTGCAGCAGGTGGCACAAAGAGGGAGCCACAGCCACTTAAACAATCTCCAAAGTCTATGAATGAAGGCAAACCAATCGCTCAGGATAAGTATGACTTTGGTACTAGGACAGGAATAAGTAGCTTGCATGGGCTGGGTGAGGGGGTGTCAGGAAAAGAGTCCGGAGTGAAGATGAGGGCCACTCTGGCCAGACTATCCCTTCTACTCCCACTAGGGGGCGTGCGAGCTCCTTGCCAAGACCTTGGGAAGCAGAAAGGGAAGCGGTCTGGACGCGGAGGCCTAGCCAGCCAGAAAGGTGCAGCCTGCAAGAGGGGTGGGATGGGGGGGGTGGGGGGGGGGGTGGAGGCTGAAGGTGGGGGTGTGGGCAGGAGCCTGGCACCTGGGAGGAGGCCACTCGGCTTGAAGTCCCATCCCAGCTACTGCTTTACAAGGCCCTGCCCCTCTGCAGGCCTCTGTTTTCTTTCCTATGAGATGGGCGGCGAGGTCCACTGAGACCAGCGCTTCTCACCTTTTCATGTGCATTCAAACCATCTGGAATGTTTTTAAAAGGCAGATTCGGAGTCAGTGGGTCTAAGGTGGGATTTGAGAAGCAAGCAGGGAAGACTGGCCCGGGTTCCACACCCACCCACAGAAGTGGTTGTCCATGTGTTCATTCATTTGTTCATGCATTCAACAAGCATTATCGGGGCTGCTTTCTGCGCCAGGACCTGCCTGGTGCTTGCGGACATAGAGATGGACAAGACCTAGTGCTGCCCTTGAGGAGCCCATGGACACCAAACCAGAGCCCCATGTAACCAGTGCTGAGGAAAAAGGAAGCCCGAGGTGGGAGCTCTCAGCATGTGGAACACCAGAGCGGCCCCCGGCCAGACATGGGAGGTCAGGCTTCCCCGGAAAGAGGATTCCTTCATACACCTTAATGAGCACAGGCAAAGGCGAGGGCGGGGAAGGGAAAGGTGTTTCAGGCAGAGGAGATGGCATGCTCAAAGGCCCAGAAAAGACAGAGCCAGGTTAATTGCGCAGTGAGAGGGGCCATGCACAGATGCACATGGCAAACACACACACACGCACACACACCCACATCCCTTTGGAGGGGCAGATGTGGGAAAGAAGCAGTATCTTAAAAGAGGTGAGATGAGAATTCTTAGTGAGGACCTCCGTGAGCTCGCACTGGAGTGGGTTGTTATGTATGGGATGGTTTCCATGGCAATTCTCTACTTTCCTCACCAAAGACTCTGCAAGTATGGCTTCCAAGGCTCCTTCAACCCCCAGCT
This sequence comes from Corynorhinus townsendii, assembly GCA_026230045.1. Lineage (NCBI taxonomy): Eukaryota > Metazoa > Chordata > Mammalia > Chiroptera > Vespertilionidae > Corynorhinus > Corynorhinus townsendii. Next base: position 162,201,285 of record JAPDVU010000005.1, on the reverse strand, counting down.
GCCACATTCCAGAGGTTGCCCTTACCCCCACTGTGGGCCCCCACGTCTGGGAGAACTCGACGTCAGGGAGTGTCCTGTCCCACACAAACTTCACACCTACCCCACCCTTGTCTGCCCAGACCCTGCCTGCTCTTCTCCATCCTTGGCCCTATGCTCCTCCCCCCAACAACTTTGGGAGATGTCTGGTTACCTCTTTTGGAGGTGACTGAAGCTCAGGGAGAGGCAGAATTACCCAAGTTTGAATCTTTTCCATGTGGAATGGGAAGGGTGTGGTCTACAGAAGGTCAAGGTTCTAGACGCCCTTGCATTGTCCCCACCCCAAGGCTGGAGCATGCATTCATTCATCCTATCCATATTGCAATCTCTAGGGTAAACACTAAAAGAATGGAAAGCTAACAAGCTAATAAAGAGATGACATGGATTAATAAAAAATACCAAATCCATAGCGAGTACGGTAAGAAAGAAGAGAAAAAGAAATACATTTTTTAACAAAAAAAAAGTAAAGCACAAAAGGAAATTCAAAGGTAATACAAATATTCTTAAACTGAATGGTAGGTGCAGAGCGTTCATTTTGACCTAATACATATACTTTACACATAGTAGCTAAATATTCTTTCTTTTGTCTCAACCCATAGCTAATAAGAACAAATTTAAAACACAAAGCAAATGTCAGAAGACACATATACAGTAATATGATCTCATTTGCATATATATGTATATATAAAGAAGAAAAACAAAATAGGTGGGACAAACAGAAATGTATACGTATACTTTTTTTGTAGGAAAAAATCTGGAAGCCTATTTACAAGAAATGCGATGTGGCTGTCTGTGGAGGTGTGTGTGTGAGGGGGTGGGGAATGCGGGAATGGGGATGGAGGGTTGAGGGGGAATTCATTGTTGCCTTGAAGACATTTATGAAGTTTGCATGTTTTTTCAGTAAGCATGTATTACTCCACAGAACTACAAATTACAAACAGGCTGAAAGTATATTACCATTTTGAAAAAATAAAAATTTAAAAATGTAATGAGAATAGGCCCTGGTGTGTCTAGCAGCCCGGAAAGGTCTTTATAATGTGGGTTTCTTCCCTCTCCCCAGCACCCCCACCTCTAGTGGAGTGACGGACTCCTGCTGTCGTGACCTTTCTCGTCCACACGGTGGCGCTTTGGGGCTAGCCCAGCCTCTCCCAGCTCCAGGGCTGGTGGTTGGGAGTGGAAGCGGGGAGTGGGGTGTTGTGCGGTGGGGCGGAGGCGGCGAATCTTCATGAACAGATTTATTTCTTCAGCCTGCCGCCCACGCCCACGGCCTTACCAGGTGGCATCCGGATCGCTCGCACGCAACCGGTCAATCGCCCCCTGTAGGTAGCTCCGGAGCATCCAGAGTATTCAGTGCCAGCTTCCAAGCTATTATCCGTGGTGCCACCCATCCCACCTCCAGGCACTGAGTTAAATGATCTCCTATCTCCCAGGCACAAGACTGGATTCCCAGAACATGCCTGCAGGGCCCTCACAGGTCTTGTTACATCGTCCTTGGGGCCTGTCTCCAGAGGTAGTGAGCCCTAGGTCCCTGGAGGAGTGTACCCCATGTTGACCCATCTCACCTGTCAAGGGAGCAACAAGAGGGTGGGGGTAGAGGTAGAGGTGAGGGTGGCAATCCTGCCTTAGACCAGATAATGCTGGGTCTCTCTGTCCTGAGACTGGGTGTTTCTGATCTGGCTCTGAATTCTCCTACATGCAAATCTGATCAAGTCACTCTCTGCTTAAGACACTCCATGGTTCCCCATCGCCCACAAAAAAAAAAGGTCCAAGTTCCTAAGCCTGACTGCTGAGGTTCTTCACCACCACGCTCCCCAACACACAGTCACCTCACCGCACCCCTTGCTCCATCACGCTGAATCCTTTCGTTCCCTCCCACCTGCCATGCTCTCTCTCACCTCTGAACCTTCCAAATGCTGTTCCTATTCATGCAACACTTGTCCATCTCTCTCTCTTTTTTTGGTCACTCTGACTAGTTCTTTAGAGCCTATAGTTTAAATGTTGCCTCCTCCTAGAAGCCCCATCAGGCTTCCCTCTCCTAATGCCACACTCGACTCAAATTATGTACTCATTACTTGCCTCCCCACTCTTGGACAGTGGCCCCAGGAGGGCAGAGGCCAGTCTACCTGGGCTGTCACTGCTCCCAGGGCAGGAGGGTGGGACACCTAGTAGGTGCTCCATACATCCCTGTTCCGTGAATCAGTGTTCATGAATGTGCATTGTGTGGTGGGGCCCTTTCTCTGAGGTGCCTCGGGGCCTGGCATGGGTGCTTCGGGTTGTGGATTGGAAGGGGATGGAAGAGACTGGGCACAGTTACACCAGCCCATCCAGAGAAACCATTGGGCTCCCCCAGGCTCTGGCTGCCAGAGGACATGAACCACAATGGCTGGTGGTTGCCAGGGCCTCCCCCCAGCACACAGCAGGTGGCTGGCCAGGCTGGCTTCCAGCAGCACAGGGAGAGGTGAGTGCCTGGCGCAGCTCAGCCAGCTCTGCCCAGTGTCATCCTTAAACATGCGGCTGCCTCCCAGACCCCCATGTCCAGTCCACGTGCTCTGCTGACCGCCCCGAACATTCTCAGCACCTAAACTTGTTTGAATTCATTGTCCTTCCCCAAATTGCTTTCATCCTGAGTCCCCATCCCCAAGACACTGCCCTTTCCTCCCTCTGCCTCGCACTCACCTTTCACCAAAACCTGGTGTTTAATCAAAGACCCCACATCTACTTTGCTGACCGTCCAGGGTCCTGTGAGGACAACACCCCCTCCCTCCCTGCCCCTCCCACCTCCCACGCCTCATATTAGAACCAGACTTCTTCATGCTCAGTTTCCCAAATGAGCCGTGGCTGCTCTCCCCTCCTGGCCTTTGTGTGGACCCCTAGGCCTGAACACCCCCTTTCTACCTGGCAAATGTGTGTGTCTCCCTCAGGCTCCCCCTTCCTCCAGGGAGCCCTCCCTGGGCCAGTTCCCTTCCTTTCGGCTGCCGCGGTCACCTTGGCTTCCCCCGTCCCTGCCTGGGTCACGCCGTGTTGTCAAACCCAGTGGTCAGTGTTGTGTCCCCAGTTCACTCGGCTGCTCAGCGTCGCCTGGCTCAGCTGGTCATGCCCTCCTTGCCAAAACCCCTTCTCCCCTTGGCTCCGAGGTCCCACTCCCCTCCTGCTCCTCTTCCTTCTGCTCAGCGGCTGCTCCTTCTCAGTTCTCTGACAGCCCCTTCCTCATCTGCCTGCCCTCGAATGATGGCATGACCCAGGACTGGGCCCCAGACTCCTCTCTCCTCCATCTACTCTCTCCCGCTGGTATGTAGGCACGTGCTGGTATGTAGGCACGTTAAGTCCGCTCCACATGCCGACAGGCTCCATGTTCCCATCTCCAGTCTGGACCTGATTCCTGACTCCAGGCTCTACCCTCTAACCTGCTCCTCGCCTCTCCCCTTGTTGGTGTATGTGCACCTCCAACTTAACAAGTTCAGGACAAGGTCTTGTTCAAACACCCTTCCCCCCAACCAACTCCTCTTCTGGAGTCCCCATTCTTCTGGTTCCTAAGCCTAAAACCTTGGCATCATGCTTCACTTCTTTTTATCACCCTATATCCAGTCTATCAAGAAAGCCCATGGCTGCCTTCAAAATATGCCAGTGCCCCACCCCTTCTCACCACTTCCATCCAAGATTCCTCATTAGGTTAAGCTCAGTGGCCTGCTGATCTGGCTCCCTGCTTCAACCCTGGCCCACATTGGTCTCTTCTCAACCCATCAGCCAGCCTGTCAGTCAAGTCATATCCCGCCCCTTCCCTTGGAGTAGCAGCCAAGCCCTTCTCTGCCTGCAAGACCTTGGGCGCTGACCTGCTTTCCGCGGCTGGTCCTTGGACATCCTGCCTCAGACCCTTTGCACTGACTGTTCCCTCTGCCTTTTGCTTTGTTTTCTTTTTAAATTGATTTCAGAGAGGAAGGCAGAGGGAGAGAGAGATAGAAACATCAATAATGAGAGAGAATCATTGATCGGCTGCCTCCTGCACTGGGGATTGAGCCCACAATCGGGGCATGTGCCCTGACCGGGAATCAAACCATGACCTGGTCCATAGGTCAGCCCTCAACCACTGAGCCACGCCAGCCGGGCTATTCCCTCTGCCTTTCACACTTCCACCACCCATGTCTGCACAGCTCCCCACATCACTATCCTTACATCTATGCTCAGAGAGGCCTTGCTGACCATCCGTATACAACTGTCCTCCCAGTATTTCCTACCCCTTCCCTCTGCCTTATCTTCCTTATGAGCTCTTCTCACCAACCCACATATCATATTTGTTTTTGAGTTTATTATCTATCTCTTCCACTAGAATGTAGATCTGGGGGGACAGAGATTTTTTTCACTTGAGTTCCCTGCTGTATTCTCAGCATCTGGTACATATAGACCCTCCTTCACCAGACAGTGAAGAGTAAAAAGGCAGGAATATGATTGTATTCACCACCAACACCAGAGTACGTAAACCATCATCAGCACTCAACAAATGCTGAAGGCATAGAAGAATGGATGGTGGGTAGATGGAGGAAGAGGGGGAGGGGTGAATAGATGATGGGTAGACAAACAGGTGGATGGGTGGATGAAGGGATGGGCCAAATTGTTGACTGAGCAAATGTTGTCCTAGGCCTAGCTCTGCAGGAAGAGGCAGGCCTGTCTACCTGGAGTCATCTGAGCCCCAGAGCACCTGAGATGCTGAGTCTCAGACCCTGACTGGCCCCTGCAGGACTTCCCAGGCCCCAGCAGATTTGCCATGCTCATTACCAACAGCGAGAAGAAAGTGATCTAAATTCTAAGTTCTCATGCCTTTTGATACAACAAGTCTGCTTCTGAGAATCTTTCCACAAAAGACTCACATTGGTGCACAGAGATAGATGTGTGTGGAGGGGTCATGGCTACACTGCTTGCGACCATGCAAAAAGGGGACCAGGCTGATGTCCCTCAGTAGAGGACCACGGGGGAATGGTGGTGCAGCTCACTGCACAGAGCTTGGTGGCCAATACACAAATCCGAGAGATGGATCCATGTGCTGGGGTGAGAAGATTTGGGGTTGAGCTGCTAAGTGACAAAAGCATATCATAGAATAATCATATGGAATGAGCATGTGTGGTGTGAATAAATACATTTTGTGTGTGTGTGTCCATGTGTCCATGTCCATGTGCATTGGAAAGGGGTTGGACTCCCACTCACCCACCACCCAGCTACAGCCATCGCTGGATACAGAGTGGGATTAGAAGGGAAATTTTCTTGTTAGTGTACATACTTTTTTATTGACTTTTCTGTTAACAACAAGCTTTCCTTTCTATGTAATTGGACACATGTTTTTAAAGAAATTGTCCCTATGTATGTTTTAGTACTTAATCTAAACATACGTATTTCTAGCTTCTTGATGGCAGGCAATGGTTTGATGACAGTTGGGTTGCACAGAGGGTGGGTTGATGGGTTAATGACAAGTTCACCCCCCAGGGTGGTGGGTGTGAGAGCTGTAACCAGGTTCTGACCAAATCAATCCTAAAAGCATCACCCAGGCATTCAAGGCCCTCTTCTACCCAACTTTCAAGTACAATCTCCCAGGATCCCCAAACACATAGCGGGAGTCAGCATATGCGGCCCTTGTCTGTTTTTGTACAGCCTGTAAGCTAAGAATGCTTTTTACATTTTTTAATGGCTGAAAAATAATCAAGAGTATTATGACATGAGAAAATCACGTGAAATTCAAATGTCAGTGTCAACAAATAAAGTTGTGTTGGCAGACAGCCACGTTCATTCTTTTATGTGTCATCCCTGTCTGCCTTGAGCTCAGATGGCAGAGCTGAGTAGTTACAACAGAGGCCGAGTGACCTGCAGAGCTTCAAATATTTACTCTCTGGACCTTCACAGAAAAAGTTTGCTGATCCCTGACATATAGTCTCTTCTGTCCAAGCAAATCAGCCAGCTGTGTGGCCTCACTGCTTGGCCTTTGCTCTCCTGTCATGGGAAAGGGACAAGGCCCCGAGTGGGTCTGCCTGGGGCCCACCTGTAGTGTGTGGGTTCTTTGTGCAGGAAAGATTTTACAACACAAGTGCAGGTGATTTTGAGAGTACATTTGTTAAAGCTGGGGACAGTGAAACAAAGGAAGGGCTTAGGGTACACGAAGCAACAAGGGCTTAGGTGTAGCTCTGCTTTGGTTCTCTAGAAACATTGTAGGAAAGAAGTGAGCCATGCTGGGCTGCGTGGACTCACTGAGAAGTAAAAGTCACAGTGACAGAAGTGAACCAAGGCAGGGCTGCTGTTAGCTCACTGAGAAGGAAGAGAAAAGGGGGACTTGGAAACAGGTTCAGGAGGATAGCCCTGGACGAGCTGCCGCTGCCCACTGCTCTCCTGATGGCAAGTTTCACCAGGATCCTTAGAGGTTAAGAGAAAGAGAGGCAAGAAAAGACATGCCTAAAGGAAGAAGGCTCAGTTGGCTTGAGAGAGAGAGAGAGAGAGAGAGAGAGAGAGAGCGCGCGCGAGCGCGAGCTCGCGCTGGGTCCTTCCGCTTGAGGGTTTTTAAAGACAGGGATTTCAAGGGAGGTCTCGGGGGTATTTCAATAGAATATTCATCAGCTTTCCAGCGTGTCCTTTCAGGGTCTCGGTCTCCACTGATTGGCTGGCACTGGGAGAGGGGTCCTTAGTCATTGCATCTGGTCCTGATGTCAGCCATGGTGTTGCTCTGTCTAGTTTTGCTGCTTTTCTGGGCCTGGAGCTGAAACACAACTGAGGTCTAAATGTCCTTTCTAATTTAACCAAAACTGTCTCTGCGGTTAAGAGACCTGAGGCTTTATCCCTAAGATTATTTGATGCTGATCAGAACCTCATTGCCCTGAGGCCTCAATGCTTAGGAGAGTGGTTGCTGTGCAAGGGCTTGCTTGGGAGTCATATGAGGCTACTCTCCGGCCTGTTGACCCTCCTCTAAGAGTCCAAACCCTATGACCAGCAGTATGAAAGATCAGGGGGTCTAAACCGAGCGATGTGCTAGGGGAGGGAAAATCCCCCAGGTGGAGGTCCTTGTTTTCCTAGTTTTACCCATTGCTAGGCACCAGGGGCTTTCTGCTCTGGTGGCCTTCCTTACCTGGCCTATTGTTCTTGCTCTGCTCATGCCTATCTAACGGCCTACCACGACCTATATGCACTCTCTGTCTGCCATCACCCGGTCTACCTGCTAGAAAACTCGCCACCCTAAAAGATCATGTACAGTCCTCCCCATGCCCAGGATGGCCCAGTCACTCTGCAGATCCGTGCCCCTCCTGGCTGATGCCCCCCATCCTAGTGGCGATCCTCATAGGCTCTGATTCATTTCTGTGTCTCCAGCGCTTGGCACAGTTTCTGGCTAAAGTTTGTTGAATTGCATGGACTGCTATCATGGTTGGGTTGGTAAAATGCTTCCAGACTTCTTGCTATTTTTTTTTCTTCTGAATCACCACAAAACCTGAAAACTAGCCAGGAAGTATTGGGGGGGGGGGGGCGGGGTGCGGGTCAGGTGGAGTGCAGAGAGCTGAACACATATGGGGGTTCTGGTGATTGCAGGGCATCCACCGGGCAGAATCACTCCATGTGACCATGGAGCACAAGCTGGGACCAGTGTGGAACAGCAGCAGAACACAGCGTGACTGCAATGAGGAGGGCCCTTACTTGGAGTCAGAGGGAGCTGTCAGGAAGTGAGTTCTCCATTCTTGGAGGTAAGCAAACACTGTTTGGACCAAGGATGTAATGGAGGAGATTCTTGCTCTTTCAGGGGGTGGGGGAGGGCACTGGCTGAGCCTCCAATCTGGAGCTCTGGGAAGCCCGAGGTTCTGGGGGAGGAGACGAGAGCCCCCTCACTTCCGGCCAGCTTGGTCTCATCCTGCTGCTGAAATGCAAGGCCTGCCAATGTCTCCAGGGCTTCCCTAAGGAGGAAAGGCCCTGGGACCTGGCAGCCAGGACATGGTTTCCAGAAAGTGGAGGAGCCCGGACCACCATCCCCCTCCCCGCAGTGTGGAAATCCCGCACACTCAGCCTTCATTTAGGGCTTGTCTTCTTCCCGGAAAGGCTTGAGGTTCTTTAATGATAATCCAGCCTCACATTTGTGAGGCATGAGGAGCCACCGCGCTCTGTGGCTGAGCGGCGTGCCTTGCAATCCACTGCATGGCCACCAACCACAGGGTCAAGTTCCTTCCCCTTCCCCAGGAAAAACTCACATTTCCATCCCTTCCCACCTAGCCGTTGGGGGAACAGAATCCCAGGGGGTGAGGCAGGTGAGCACTGCTCTTCTGGAGTCCTGGTTTCCTCCTGAGAGCTCTGGGGAACCCAGCAGGCCCCATGCAGGCCAGAGCTTTTGTCATCGGGAGACCAGCCTCTCGTGCCTGCCCCGTGGAGCAGATGACAGGACCAGCCTGTAACGTGCCCTCGTCCCCTGCCAGCTGGCTCAGAACTTGCTAAAAAGAAGCCAACCCTCGGTTTCAAGGCCTTCGAACAAGCCACGCAAGCAGAGCCGACCCTTAAATGCAAGGCCCAGGATATAAAGTGGGGCAGAGGTGGTAGTGGTGTGTGTGTGTGTGTGTGTGTGTGTGTGTGACCAAAGGCTGGCTGGACATTCCTTCTCAATGACCCTGTCGCACCTCTAGCCTCCCGGCCACCCCCGCCCAGACACGCTTCTTTTCTCCTTGGCTGGGAGGCACTGCTGGGTGCTCAGTGGGGCCAGCAGGGCTTTCGGTCAGGCAGACACGGTCTCCAGCCCCAGCTCTGCCACATCTTGGGGACTTGGTGTTGCCTCTCAGTTTTCCCATCTGTGAAATGGGGCTCAGAGAACCTCTTTTGGAAAGTTGATGAGTGAGGTGCATAGCAAGTGCCAGGCTCCCAGGATGCCCCTGCCCCTCTGGCCTTCCTCCTGGGTCCCAGCACTTCATGCGAAGGAGGGACCCAGTCCGTCAGACAAGCATTAGGACATGGGGAGAGACGCAGGCGGGGGCCACTGGAGGGGTGGGGCCCTGGTGCTCAAGTGAGTGCTCCTGGGTTTGTGCTGATAAATCAAGGCCGGAGGCAGTGGGGGAAACAATTACAGCTCACACCGACTCCTCCCACCGATATTTCATCCCGCACATACTTATTGGGGGTCCACGCTGTTGGGCACTGTTCTACCAGTCAGTGCTGGGCTACAGCATGGAGCTTGCATGAAAGCAAGGAGGGGCTGGCAGACCACACGCAAATAAATATGTAATGTGACATCAGGTAGGATCCCGTGCCAGGAAGAAAAGTAAAGGGGGGCAGGGGTGGCTAGAGAGTCATGGGAGGGGCGAGGGTGGGGTGCGGTGTCAGAGAGGGTGGCCAGGGAAGTGGCATTTGACCAGAGACTGAACATAGAGAGGATGAGGCTCTGGGGAATCTCTCTCCAAGCAGAGGAAGCGGCCAGGCCCTAAGGTGAGAGAGTTGGGGAGGGGGGGGGGGGGAGGAGAGGAGGGATGGGAGTGTAAAGGGAAGGAGAAAATAGAGGAGGAGGAAGGGGAGGCAGGAAGGGGAGGAGATGAGGGGCCAGGCCATGCAGGCACTTGAAGGCCGTGCCAAGGGTTCTGGATTTTAGATTTCCTGAGTGCTTCGCCTGGCCTGTTCTAAGCTCTACCTGTATTAACCCATTAGTTCTCCTACCAGCCTTTCAGGGACTATCCTTATCCTCTGATCACAGATGAGGAGACTGAGGAGACTGAGGCACGGAGAAGTGAAATCACTTGCCAAGGGTCACCCAGCTGGTAAGTGGGGGCTGGGAACTGGCCGTAGGCAGGCTTACCTGTCCTCACCTGAGAAACCCAGGATGCTCCAGGGCAGACTCAGGCCCACACTGGCCTGTGGTCTGGAGAGGCGGGTGTGGGTCAGGAGAGTGTCCCTGTCTGGGGTCAGGCTCCATGCTCACTCAGAGCCCCAGGAGGAGCGAGGCCCTGCGGGCCCCCCACAGGCCCTGTTTGGCCGTGGATAGCAGAATTTAGCTAGAAAATCAGGACCCAGTGCAGAAAATTAATTGTCTGCTCACACAGCCCTGGACGTTGGGCATCTCTAAGCGCTGGTACATACGATAGTGCTGCCCACCTTTCTTCCTCATGTGTGCCTGGCGAGCTCTTCTTCATCCCTCACAGTCCAGCTGGGCTAGCGCCTCCTCCGTAAAGGCTTTTCTGATCCTGCTGAGCAGGTGGCTCTCCTCTGGCCTGGCTTTACCCTGTAGGCTCCGTCCTCCAGCATTTAGACCCCAGGGTTTCCATTCTTCCCTTTATGTGTCTGGCTCCTGGGCTTGGCCCAGCCCGGGCGTGGCCAGGGCAGAGAGAGTGAGTGGGGCAGACATAGCATCGCTCCATGCCAGCCTTCTGGCCTGGGCCTCCCCAGCAGGGAAGGCAATAAACAAGCTGACCATGAATGCCCGCTGTCTCTCACTATGCCCACTGCCGGGCTCTCCTTCCCCTACTCCCTCCTGCTGGCGTTCCTCCACGCAGCCAGACTCGGGGCCAGCTGCCAGTGTGACTACTTAGCTCCTTCTCGTCACATGGAGTGACAGGTCAAGTCTGGAAGCAGGAGGTTCCTGCTGCTGCTGGAACAGGGGGTGCAGGGGGCTGGTGCACTGGGCTGTGCCCGGAGCATCTGGACCCACCAGGCCCACCGCTCTATTGAGCTCCGATTCTGCAGCCAGGAACCGCCTCCTCGACATCCGCGTGTCTGCCTACATTTCCCACAGCAGAGCTTGAGGGCCCCATCCTCACACCCTCTCCTGCTGGGTCTCCTCCAGTGCTGTGTGCCAATCTAGGTGCTCAGGCCAATCAGGGTGCTCCCTCCCTCCCTTCACATCTGACAGCTCAGCCACACCTGAGGGCCCCACATGTACCCTGAATCTGCCTTCCTTCACCAACACCCTGGTGGAGTGCCAGCATCTGTCACTTCAAAGACTGCATCAGTGTCCTACCTGGCCTCCCCAAGTCCGCTGTGGCCCCTCCTCTGCCACTTTGCCCACAGCAGCCTTCCTGTCACTCCTCTGGCCCACAAAGCCTTCTGGGAAGTGGCCACTGTGGCTTTCCTCTTCCCTCAGACCATTCTCCTGCCTAGCCCTGGCCACGTGGGCCGTCATTGGGATCCTCCTACTCTGCTCACTCCTGGTTGTTCTCCCCAAACCTCCTGGCCAGGTGACTGCTCAGATGTCACCCCCTCAGATGGGCCTTCCCTGGCCCCCTGACTGCAAGCAGTGTCCTGTCCTGCTCTGGCCCGTGGCCCTGCTTTAATTCCATGATGGGCACTTCTCTTCCTCGGAAGGTGTGTGTGCTGCCCACAGCTAGAATGTAAGTAACACGAGAGTAACGACACTCTCATCCTAGCCCCCAGCGCAGGATCGGGCACAGAATCAGCATCCGTAATTGCTGGTGGAATGAGTCAAAGAACCAGGTGGGGCTGGACGCCTTTTGCTGCAATGCGGGCATATCCAAGTGCCGGCACTTTCTGACCCGGAAATTTCACCCAGGAGGTCACGAGACCGATGTGCACAGAGTATGTCTGAGATGGTCATCACACTGTCGTTGGTTGCCCATCGGTAGGGCAATGGCTCAAATTGGATATGGCCGAGCCAAAGGGTGGAATGTTGTGTGGCCGCTGAGCAGGAGGAGATGGGTCTGTCCGCATTGTCGTGTCACCAAAGGAAGAAATCAGAGCCCAGTGCTCAAGACAGATTTATTGTAAGTGAATTCCTGGAGCCTGGAGCTCTGGTTGCACTCCAATTTTGTCTAATTCGTAGAAAAGAGGGAAATGGATTGGGAAGCTGGGAGCTGCCATGCTAAGCCTACTCTGACCTTGACCTGTGAGAAAAGCAAGGCCCCGGGAGGGAAGTGCCTGTCTCTGGATCACACACACCAGTGCCTGGAGGCACAGCCAGAACTGGGGCCCAGGTCCCCCTTCCTGAGCCTCACCGTGAGGCCCTCAAGGCAAGTTCTGGCTTTCCGATCCTCAGCTTCATCTTCTGTAAAATGGGCCCATATCTCCCCTCCCCCTCACCTTTTCTACCTCTTTTGTAGGTGTCAGGACGGTTACAGTTTAGGTTCGGATTGTATTACCCTTCTGGGTGCTTAAGACACACCTGCCCAGTCCTGCCTTGACTTACGGCTCTGATGCACTTTATCAAGTCCACACAGCCATCCGATGAGGAAGGGCTGCGTTGCCCCATTCCACCAATGAGACTCCCAGGGTGAGGTAGCTACCTCAGTGTCAGGTAGGTGTAAGCGGAGAGCCTGGATAGGAACCCAGGTGGTCAATGTCAGCCCCACTGTACCATGTATAGAAAGAGACCACCACAGCATAATGTTCAAATGGGACTCCCAAACCCGAGGGGCCCTGGAGAGCTGGACCAAACCCCAACTCCTAGACCCCCTCTCCCCACCACAGCCTGCCCCCCACACCCACTGAGTAATAGACCAGGGAGCCTGGTGCCTGCAGCTGCCTGGGCAGGGCCTGGCCTCCCTGTAATTAAGCAGCGGGAAGTTGGGAGCTGGGATCTTTGTCATCCAAAGGGTGCGGAGGGGCGAGGCATGACAGAGGAGCTTCCCTGTGGCTGGGCCAACCACATCAGCAGCCACTGGCCGCTCTGGGAGCAGCTGGGCAGCAGGGGGTGGGCAGCAGGGGGGACAGCCCAGGTAGGTGTTTCCCTCTCTGCCAGCTCTGGTCTGGGTCCTCTTGCCGGCCTCCTGGCTTATCTCCTTGTCTCCCAACTCTCTCCTCTGCCTCAGAATCAGACCCTTGTCAACAAATAGGTAGTCGCCAAGGCTCGGCTTCTAACGGTCCAGCGATGCAGAAAGGTTTCTCCCACTTCAAGTGCAGAGCGATAAGAAGACGGGAGGGAGCCTCTTGCGGGAATACTCAGGCATCATTGGAAAGGAGGCCATTCCCTGCAACAGATGCCTCCTGATGCTGCATGTTGCCCCCTGGACCAAACCCACACGCCCAGGCTGTCATTCAGGTCCTTCCTGCCCCAACCAGTTCATTGCCCCTGACATTCTCCCAGTTGCTCATCATTCCCAATGGCATGCTACCTTCCTGTCTCCATGCTTTCCCTGTACCATTCCTTTTGCTCAGCCATCCGAATTTTGCTCATCTCTCTCAGCTCAGTTCACATGCCTCCTCACCCAGGCAGCCTTCCCTGATTGAGCACAAATGATGTACTCTTTCTCCCCCAAGCCTGGGGCCCTCTTCTGTGTTCTGCATCTAATGTATCTTTGTCTCCCCACAGCCCTCATCCCATCCCCAAGCACCAAGGCCTCTCTGGAGTCCAGGCCTGCCCCAGAGGCCACTCACAACCTTGGACAAGTCACTTCGCCTCTCTGAGCTGCACTGTCCTCTATAAAATAGGCGAGCCGGAGTGTCTGCCAGAGGAGTCATCGAGGAGTGCGTGAGACAAGGTGGGTACACACTCAGAATAGCACCCAGCTCTGGTGGCTGCGTAATGAGTGGTCCCCAGAGTCACAGTAGCCAGAGAGGCCTTTTTAAAGAATTTGGAACATGTCGCTCCCATGGACCACCCTTAGGGTCAGGCATGAGAACATCCCCTTGAGGCCCTGCCTGACCCTTGCTGCCCTCCTTGGTCTCTTCTCTCTGTGCCATCTCCTCCTCACCCACTGCTCCGGCCACCCGGAGCTTATCTGGGGCACTAACCACCCCATGGACCCTCTCAACCTGAGGCTTTCGACCAGGCCATTCCCTCCATCTGGTACACCTTTCCCCCTTGCTCCCTCCTTCTTCACCTGGCTAACTGCTACTCATCCTTTAGACCCCAGCTTAGGTGCCCATTCCTCCAGGAAGCCTTCCATGACCACCTCCCCAGCCAGTGCTCTGGCAGCACTTACCCCACACACTGCATTAAGATGACCTGCTTACCTGGGAGCTCTGTGAGGCGAGACTGGCTCCCAGCTGTGAACCCAGCATCTAGCATGGTGTCTGGCACGGAGTAGATGCTCAAAAAAATTTAGTGACTAACTGAATGGATGGATGAGTCAATTTCTGCATCCCCCATACTGCAGGAAATGTCTGCGGAACAGATTTGAGTGGGCGGTTCCAGCAGGGCCTGGGAGAAGCCCCTGGGATTTGGGTGCTGGGTGGTGAACAGAGCCGACCCCCATCCCCTCCCGCAGCGGGTCAGCCCTCCCCCTTCCCACAGGCCCCCGGGGCCCCAGAGCCAGCGTCCAGATGCTAAGCCCCAGCTCAGACTCACCTCTTAGCTTTTCCATCTGCACAGCTGGGCCAGATCCCCGCAGCCAGCGTCGCGGGCAGCCAGGCCAATCGTCCCCGGCGTCTTCCTATTTTAGACATCTCGCTGCCTCGGTCCCTTCTAATGTTTCCAGTCAGGCTGCGGGGGGAGGAAAAAGAGGTTACTGCTACTTTAAATGTACTGTATGAAGGAGAGGGCTGGAAAGGGGCCTGCTTGCAGGAGTACCCAGTCATCTAGTTGGAAAAGCCGCCAGATGGAATACAAAAGGAGAAACCCAGACGCTCATGGAGACAGCCTCGGTTCATAAATCAGGTGGGGCCGGGGGCTGGGGGCCCAAACGCCATGGAGCCCGACTCCCTCCTGGACCAAGACGACTCCTACGGTAAGAGTGGCGCCGGCAAAGTGGCTGAGTGGGGATTCAGCCGCTGCTCAGGCGGACTTTTCTCTGCTTATGGCAGGAATCTGAGTTAAGCAGGGAGGTGGGCAGGCAGCTGGGCACTGTCTGGTCTTGGGAGCCCAGGGCAGGGGCCCAGGGCTGCAGGTCCCGAGTGGAGCCTTGGGCAGGCACCCCCCCACCCCCCGTGTTCTGGGCATTGGTGGTGGTAGGGGGAGGCGGAGGGGGGGGGCGGCTTCTGCTGCTTCTGTTTTGCTCTTGGCCAAGAAAAAAAGGAAGGAAGTTTGCAGCCCCCCTGCCCGCCGGCCTCACTCGCTGTCCACAGGCCTGCTGGGTGCTGTGGGGAATTTAATTAGTGAGATCCTGCAGATAAATATAGATGGTCCAGCAACAGGAATGCTCCCTGTAATTAAAGCCAGGCTGAAAGCACTTCCCGCTTTGTAGGGCCCCAAGGGCTGCACTGGAAAACCTGGGCTGATTTGTTGGGGGAAAGTTGCTTGGGACTGAGCAGAGCCCTTGCTGAGCGCCCGGGGCAGGGACTGTGAGACTGGGAACAGCTTGGCCCGGGCAGTTGCTGCAGGCTTGGGGTTCCAGGGGTGCAGTAACTAAGACCCTGATTGCTCAGCCGGCCAGGCTGCTGCCCTGGGCTAGGACGCCGGGCACACTCTGGATACCTCTGGGCAGTACAGAGGAGGGAAGCAGGAGGGCAGGAGTGTGGCTGTGGGACTGAGGCAGGGTGTGGGAGCAGCCAGTTTGGGGGCTCAGGAGGGAGAAGGCCCTGTTGGCATCGGAGGAGAGGTCCCATGGAGAGGTGGCCTCACCCCAGCTCGGGCTGGGCATTGGGAGCCCAGGTCCTCCTGGGACCGCAGTGCCTGCGAAGAAAGCTGAGTTCCCTTCCCTCCCCTCTTCACCGGCCAGGCCTGGCCTCTGGGCATAGGTTCAAGGGCAGATTTCCTTCCTCCTGCAGGAGTGCAGCTCTTTCCAGGGAGAGGGGCCCTTTGCCACGTTGGGAGCTGCAAGCCTCAGGGGAGCTTGGCGAGGCCCAGCCTGTGGCCCTGGCCACTCTGGGCAGTCGGCTGGCTATTGGACACAGCTGAGTGACCACTCAGCCCCATCTCCCCTTCCCCCATGCCAAGCTGTGTGCCGGGGTCAGGGGTGCGGACATCAAGAGCTTGAGGCTAAGAAATAGTCTGTGCTTAGCGAATGGAGGGAGGAAAGAGAGAGGGGGTGAGGGGCAGGAGGAAAGAAGGGAGAGAGAAAGGCCCTGGAAGAGGTCCTAGCCTCGAAGGGGAGACGAGATTGGATTGAGAGTGACGAGCTCCCCAGAGGCGCCTGGGGAGATAGTCTGCCTCCAAAGGTGTTCCCCTGGGCCTTGGCACAGGGATGCCTGGATGCTGCCCCATGGAGGGCACAGGGCCTTGTCTGGGGGAACCAACCCATGGCTGAGCAGGTTCTAGATTCCTCGGTCTCCATCTCCCCACCTGGAACCCAGCGATGTCTCGGGAACCCACAGCCCTGCCTGCTGTCCTGGCTTGGCTTGTGGCAGCCTCTGGGCAGGGCAAGGCTGCTGCCCTGGAGACTGGGCGGCCTCATCCTAATGGAAGGGCCCCCGGTACAGAGCACCCCTTGTCGTCACCTGCTGTGGGAGCCTGTTGCTGACCTTGTAGAAGCTGGTCAGGCAGTGAGGTGCCTGGGAGCCGGGAAGAAGAAGCACAGAGACAAGAGGGGACTTCAGGAATTGTCAGGGAGGAATGGAGGAGCCCAGGTTCTCCTGGGGAGTGGTCCCAGATCTAGCCAACGGGGGTCTGGCTTCAGGGCTGTCTTGGGCCAGGGCAGCAAAGGAAAACTGTGGCCTCAGAGCCACTTGTTTTCCAGGCCCTGCTTCCACATTCATTCACTTAATAGCTGCTACTCTCAGGTCCTGGACTAAGTTTTGGGGTTGGAGGGACAAATTAAACCTTGTCTCTGCCTTTGTGACATTCCCAGGCTACTATGAGAGACAAGTAAGTACTCTGATGAGGAAGGCCAAGGCACTGTGGAACCCTTAACCCCACAGGTGGAGTCTAGGAGGCTTCCTGGAGGAGGTGACTCCTCCGCTAAAGAAGTAGGCGATTCTCCTTCGTGAAACACTTCCTTCACCTGGCTTCTGGGATAGGCCATTCTTCTGAATTTCTCCCACCAATTTCTCAATCTCTTTTTCTGGTTTCTTTTCTCAAATGCCTTCCCCCCTCCTCCCCTTTATCCCCATGGTCCCTTCACCAAGGTCTGCTGTTTCTGCCACCCCACATGATCTGACCCTTCCTCCCTCACTGGTTCGTTCTCGGGGCTTCCGCATACTGGTCTGACTTTCTGCACACTTATCAAACTAGTTACTACCCCAGGGCCTTTGCACATTCTGTTTCCTTTGCCTGGAGCACTCTTCTCATTCTTCACTAGTCTAACTTTGCCTCCACCTCCTCCCAACTCAACCAAAAAGTCATCGTCTCAGAGAAACCTTCCCTAGACCATGTTCCTCCAACCCACCCATTATATCCCACTCTCTTTGTCTCTTTTCCTTTGTAAGACATGTTCCTATTTGCACTGCATATCATTGTATATGTGCATGTTTTGCTGCTGTACCCCTTCCTCCCTGTCCCTAAGCTCTCTGACAACTGTTATCCCCAGAGCATACCTGTCTGTCTGGCATGTAGCAAGCATCCAACAAATACTTGCTGAAGGAGTGAGTGGATGAATTCAGTTGGCCCAAGGTGAGACAAGCCCTTCCAGGCAGAGAGAACAGCAGGTGCAAAGGCACAGAGGCTGGAGAACTTGGGGAGTTCTCTGAAATATCCCATGAGGGTGATGCTTTTGGTCAGGGGTTGGTGAGCTGAGCTTCTTGGGGTCTCTCGATGGGGACAGGGTTGGGAGAGGCACAGCTGGGCATGGGGCTCTGGGCACCCTTCCCTGATTCGCACTGAGCAAGACTTTCTTGAATCTGGTGAATATCCTGCACTCGAATTCCACTCACCAGGTGCTCAGGGGCTGAAAGGAGTTTGGCGTGGAGCCCTCAGACCTCTGTAAGGAGTCCTTTGCTGAGGAAGGGACGAGAGGTAGGCCTGACAGTGGTCCAGACCAGGGAGCAATCTTCGCTCAGCAGAACGTTCTCTCGTCGGGTCCTCACAGGGTCCTGCCATCCCCCTTCACAGATGCCACCTTCCACCTGTGCACTGCCAGCAGCCCTCAGGGCCTCCCCAACAGGGCATGTGTTTATCGTCTGGTTGCTGGCCTGGCTCCCACGTAAGGCCATGCGACCCTTGAAGGAGGGGCTGTGTCTTATGTGCCACTGTATCTCCAGGCTCCTGCAAAGCGCCGGCCCTGAGAAGGTGCTCAGTACACATTTGCTGGACCAATGAACAAGCAAAGGAATGAATGAGTGAATGAATGAGAGAATGGTATTCATTCTGGTGTTGACTTGCTGCGTGCCCTCAGGCATCCTCTCCTCGCTGGGTCCTGTTTCCTTAGCTGTCAGCTGAGGGTGCTGTACTGCATAACACCCGGATGTTCCAGCTCTCACCACCTGGGCGTCTAAATCTGACCCAGCACTCGGCATCCTCTTCCCCTGTGGCCTGAGCCTCATCCCAGCTCTCTTTGCCATCAGGTGGTCTGGACCAAGTCCCTTCACCTCTCAGCCTCAGTTGTGTTTTGTTGTTTTTTTTTTGTCTGACAAATGGGCAGACTCAGGCCTGACCTGCCTGCTTCCTTGGTTGTCCTGGGGCTTCAGAGCAGTGACAGAGGTTAAACCATTTTTGGTTGGACACCTGTTGGGGGGAGTCCGTGGCTCATAGAGGAGAGAGTTGGGCTCAGAGAGATGCTGGGTTAGGCGCTCTGGAAGAGGTTGGTTGTTTTGGAAATCCTGGGGGTGGAAGGGACAGCTCAGAAGCTTGTTTCTTCACGGCGATAACCAGCGAGGACACCTGCCCCAGTTGGGGCCTGAGACCGGGCTGGTGGAGGTGATTTTGTAAATTCCCAAGTGCTCCAGGTATCACCACGGGCGCTATGTACTGAGTGCCCACTGCAGTCAAAATGCCGTGCAAGGTGTTTTATGTATGTGCCTCTCTGCTAAAATCCTCACAACAACCCAGGTAGGTTGCTGTTCGATCCATTTTCCAGATGAGGACACTGAGGCTTGGGGAATTAAGGGATGGCCAAGATCATACAGTGAGATCAGTGATTCGAACCCAGGTTGCTCCAGAGCCCTGATACTTATTTGGCGGTGCCGAGGGTGTTACTGTGCCCGAGCTGCCTGGAGGCCCCTCTGTCTGCCTCCCCGGGAGGGTTGTTGGAGGAGTTTAAGGGACGAGCGCGACGTGGCAGGAACCGCAACCGAAGGCGATGTCAGCTCAGTTGAAAACAGTGAGCACAGAAGCCGCTGTAATGGGATAGGGTCAGTCTAAAAGAGAGGGCTATTTTGGGCTGGAAGCTGTCAGGAGGCCTGATGTCACCACTCCCAGGCCCTTCCTGTGGGAGGGGGAAGCTGCAGATGTCATCAAGCGGGTTTGCCTTAGCTGGAAACAAACAGAAAAGAATCATAAAGAAAGAGCATGTGCCAGGCCACATGCCTCCCATTCATCATCACCGCTCCTTTCCACCAACCCTGTGAGGCTGGTGGTATCATTCTCATGTCAGAGATGAGAGAAGACGTTCAGAGAGGCTGAGTGACTCACCTGAAGTCACACAGCTAGTGCATGGCTAAGCTGAGAGTCATGTACGTGAGTCCCAGCCCGGAGCCCATGCTCTGAACCGGTGCCCTTCTCTGAGGCTGGGAGTGTTGGGACAGAGTGCTGGGAGGTGGGCGCTGTTCAGGCTGCCCTACCCCTCAGGGACGAGCGCCAGGGGCCTCCTCTTGGCTCTGCCACTCAACTTACTCAACAGGCCCTGGGCAAAGTCCTGGGTTCTCAAAAGCCTCAGTTTCCCTGCCTGTGAAATTGAGGTAATGATGCCAGCCTGGATGACCTGGAATGGGGAAGGAATGCCAAACTCAGGTTCCTTCCATCTCACTCTAGGGCTCTGTCCTGGGCCAGCTGGCGGGGCCCCAGGGGCCTGATGGAACAGGAGAAACCACACTTCTACGTGAGGTCCTTTCTCAGGGGAAGAAATGAGGCCAGAGAGGAGGAGCAGGGACCCCATTTACTGAGCTCTTACTATGTGTCTGGCTCTGTGCGAGGTGTTCCACATGAAATCATTGAGCCTTACCGTGGAAGTAACAACCCCATTGCTCAGATGAAACAATGAGGCTTAGAAAGCAAGGCTGTAAGCTCGTGGGGACACTCCTGATTCCTACCCAGGCCTCCCAGGCCCTGGTGCTTCTGCCCACCACTCTGGGCTGCCCATTTGCTCTCCTAGTCCCCCAATCCACAGGCCAGGAGAGCCTCAGTCCTGCTGGCCGGCCACGCCTGAGCCTCTGACCTTCCCCAACTGGGCACGTGGATGAGAGGTAGAGCCCCCCTTCTTGCCCCACAGGACTCTGGGAAGAGGCTAAATCAGGAAGACTAGTCAATGAAGAAGAACAATGAGGCCAGCCAGGGAGGGGCTTAAATCATTTATGCACCAAGTCTGAGCAGCTGGCTGCACAAGGCTGGAGAGTGAGGCCCAGGAGGGTGGGAGGGTCGCCCCTGGACTGGGATCTGGGCCAGGCAGAGCCAGGATCAAGCTTGGGAGAGTGGAGCTGGTGTCCGTCAGAGAGAGGGGCTTCTGGTGGGAGGAGGGAGAGGCTCATCCAGGAGCTCCTGATGTTTAGAAAACGAAGATATTTCACCCTCGTCCTCTCCATGGGCTTCTGGTGGGCTCCCTCCTGAACTGCGAGGGTCACACACAGCACAGGCCCGGGCTTCCTGTCCTCTGCACCTCCTGTGGCCTGGGCCATGTGGCTGTCAGCCTCAGTCTCCTCCTCACAGGTGTGGGGACACGACTAACCACCTCACCGTGCTCCCACTCTTAGGCCCAAGGAAGAGATCTTCCAGGGCCCTCCTGTCCATCCCCCACTACGAGATGGGAAGATGAGGGCCTGAGAGCTGAGGAACCAGAAACACTCAAAGTCCATTTCACCTCCTGCGTGGTCCTGAAATCTGCCCTGATTCTCCATCTCCCAGCTCCACTTAGGCCAGGCCCCACCATGGACTTCTTGCCCCTTCCCAGGGCTCCCTATTTCCTCCCCTCCCCCAAACTCATCCTCCATGCACAGCCAACAGGAGCCACTCACCGACATCTTAAAGTCCCCCGGGGCACCCTACTACAGCAGGGAAAATTCCAAACTCACTAGCACAGCCTCAGGTGGTCCATCATCTGACCCCTGGATGATGGCTCTGTCCTTGTCTCTAGCCACACTCCTTCTTTCTCTCTGCTCCCCCATCATGAATTAATTTCTGCCTTGAACGTGTCATCTCTCTCTCTCTCCTCCCTCAGCTTTGTACTTGCTATTCCCCTGCCTGGAGCACTCCCCCCATCTCAGCTCTCCCCACTTCTCCTCCCCCAACCTGGATACTTCTATTCATTCTGAAGTCTCAAGTCCAATGTCACCTCCTCCAGGAAGTTTTCCCTGACTACCTTGTTTGAGCCTCTTTAGGTGCCTGTCTCTACCTCTGGGCTGTGAGTTGCTCCAAGAGCCAGGCTGAAAACTTGGAGTCTACGTGGGGTGGGGTGAGGAAGGAGGTCAGGGTGACCTGTCAGGAGAAGTTGGTGTCCACATTGAGAGGGGGACACAGGTGGAAGAGCAGATTCTGGGAGGGAGTGGGGCGTGATGTCCTGGGCTTGTTGTGTCTGAAGGGTTTTCTGTGGGAGAGCCTGTGATGGTCATCTCAGATGTGGCCTCCGAGAGGCCCCAACTCAGCGTGGAGGACTGGAGTGTCCAGGACCTTCCCAGCTATACCGATAGCACTCCCTTTCCTAGGCTCTTGAAGACTTCACTCAACAGCCCCGCCAAGGTCCTGCCACCTCCCCCAGGAAGCCACCCCTGTCCAGCTTCTCTGGTTCCTCCTTGACTGTGCCCTCTTGGTCACACCACCTCTAGTCCTGGCACATCTCAGGGGCTATGCCTTGGAAGCCTTTGAGGTGGGGCCACACTCCTCCATCTCTTGTAGACTCCGCATCACCCCACACAGGGATGGACACACACAGAGAAAAACCCTGGACAGAGCAGCCTCAGCCAGTGGGATTCTGGGGAAACCAACAGAAGCCCAGGGAGGCTTTGGGTCAGATTGACATCGGCAAGCAGGTGGAAGGCAGGCAGAGGGAGGGGTGCGTTTCTGTCCAATCTGGAAGCGTGAGTCTAGATGGTTGAATCCTCACAATCCCCGGCCCGAGGCGCTCTAGCCGGTGACCTACATCCCGGCCCACTTCTGTGTGTGTGTGTGTGTGTGTGTGTGTGTGTGTGTGTGTGTGTGCGTGCACGCATGCGACCACGTTCCCACCCTGTGGTTCCACAGACTGCAGTGGGTCTGTGCTCCAGGAAAGCCTGCTCCAGGGATCACAGTTCCTGCAATGGCCAGGGGTGCCTGTCCCTCAGCCCCCAACCCCACCTCTGCTCAGGACTCTCTTTCTCCCTGGACCCACATCTCAGATAAATGGCCTCATCCTGCCTTTGCGAATGGTGGGATGTTAGCAGACGTGGCCATGGAGGGAGGGGACCTGAAGCCACAGCATGAGGCTGAACCGCAAGGTGGCAGAGAGGTCAGGAGGGAGGGCCAGACAGGTGGGCTCTGCCTCCTGAACCTGGGGTTGCAGGGCTCCCTCTCCTCGTTCAATGGCACAGACTTAGGGACAGCAAGGGGCCCAGCCTGCAGCCTGAATGGTCTGTGCTCCAGCCCTTGTCCTCAGCCCCTCGATGCCCACACCAAGCCTCAGCCCTCAGCTGACCTGGGGCTCCCTGGGTGCCAGGAAAACCTCCACCAACACAGACGCAGGGCTGAGGGCTGAGGGCTGAGCTGGGGGGAGTAAGGGGACAAAAGAGCTTGTGTTTGAGGATAGAACCTCCCCTCCCCCCTCAGCATGGAGTGGGGGTGGGGGTGCACTGGGCAGTGATCCAGGCCAAGAGGGGCTGCAAGGCTGGGGCAGGCGCTTGTCAGAGCGGGGATTTGGATAGAAGGTGCTGGGAGGGGGTGGGGAAGCTACCTTCTGCCTGTTCCTGTTCACAAACAGGAACTGATGCTGTTCAGGGGCCATGAAACCAAAGCATCTCAGCCAGTTGGATGGAGTTTTGACCAGTCATCCTGGGGGTGAAGGGGTCAAGGGCTTTCTTCCAGGCAGGGAGGGGGAGGCAGGCCAAAGTGGGAACAGCCAGCAGCCCAAAGCCTTTCTCCTCCCCTGTCCACGTGCTGGGTCTCAGAGGGATCCAGGGATTGGAGGAGAGTGTTGAGGGATGGTAGGGACTGACGAGGTGGCAAGGGCGCCAGAGGTCCCATTTTCACCATCTCCCCACATGTGCAGCCAAATGAGCTTCTAAAATGCATGTTGAGCCTCCCCGTCTCTTCTGCTTAACACCTCTACTAGCTCCCATGAGCCTCAGAGTCAAGTCCACAGGCCCTTGGACAGCCCCTCAAAGATACTTATCTCACCTAACCTGCCCTGGTCCCCGAACCCCGCACTCCAGCCAGACCGAGTAAAGGACAGCATCTCAAACACTTGGCCTCACTAGCCTCCATGTTTCCCACCCCTCTCTGCTGAGCCTGGACCACTGCCTCCTCCCCACTGGCAGTCCTCCTACACTGCGCTAACTCCCCTTGGTCACCGCTGCCCTCCAAGAAGCCTTCCCAGCCCCCGTGAGTGAGTGCCTGGTGCGTTGGTGGCACCCCAGGATCAAACTGTCTCTGTGTGAAGTCTCTGTCCTGAGGGCATCGCCCATGTCATCTGGTTTCTCTACAGCCTGAGGCCTCAAGCAGCAAACTGGGGACTAGCAAGCATTTCGTGAAGGAAAAGCATGTATTTAAACATGGGGAGTAGCCTGGCCTCCTGCACACTGGGGAATGGGCCGGGTTAGACCGACCCCACAGCCTGCTTGGAGAAGCAGGTATCATTTCTCTGAGACCACACTCCTGGGCAGCTCATTCACCCACGGGCAGTGCCAGCCACAGCCTGGCCTCGACGACAGCCCCCCCAGACGTGGCCCCCCAGGTGCTGGGGAGGGGACGGAGAAACAGAGGTCCCTAGGGGGCCTTTAGTTGCCCACACTGCACTTCGGGCCTCCCTGGCCATCTGTGGAGCCCAGATTCCTTGGTTCTACGAACCCCAAGAGCCAATGGACTGTGCAGGTCGCTGGGTTCCACCTGTCAGAGGAGCCCTGAGCTGGCAAGGAGGTGCCCACAGAGGAGACTGCCCTTTCCCCTAACATCACTCTGCCCAGAGCAGCTTGCTTTCATCTGATGTGAACGTCGGGCCTGCGTGAAATGGTTCGCAGGACCCTTGAAACAAGGATTCTGAGGTTCAACCCACCTCCTTCTCGAACACATAGGAAGACCAAGGCCAGGAGAGGGGCAGAGGGGCAGAGCCAGGCTGACCTCCGGGCCCTTCCGCTGGACCGCCGCACCCTCTGCTGAAGGCCTGAACATGTGAGTGAGTGAATAGGAACCTGAAAGTAGGTTTTGTTTGGGAACGTGCAACGACAACAAAGGACGTTGGGTTTCGACGTTGGGTTTCGGGGTGAAGGGCAGGGGGTGGGCAAGAAGAACTGGCCCAGAGCGGGAAGGGAAGAGCAGAGCTGGAGGCCGGTGGCCCTGGGTCGCCGGGTACTTAGTTTAACTACACTATGCCCAGCCTGTGCACAGACCCCACACTGACTTCCCGGCTTTAGCCAAGGCAGCGCTAGGTATAGAACCAGAATCTCAGGTTCAAGCCCGACTCCTTCTTTGCCTCACTGTGTTGCCCTTGGCCAAGTCAACCTCCTCTTGAGACTCAAAATCTTTCTCAATGAAACGGGGCTAGCAACACCCCCCACCCCAGAGTAGTTGTGAAGGTTAAGGAGGAGCATGGAGTAGGGGTTGAACAATTCCTTGGGGGTTCAGGATTCTTCCTTGTATGTGAACACGAGGAAGTTCGTGGTCTAAGGCTCACATTTCAGCTCTGCCCCTTACTAGCTGTGTGACTTGAAACAAGTTTCTTAACCTCTCTGCCTCTGCTTTCTCATCTATATAATAGTAGCACCCACCTGCCCCATGGGATGTAACGAGCGAATGTGTCAGGTGCCTGGAACAGGGCTCCATAAGTGTTTGTTACCAATATTTGTACTCCACGTGACAGCGGAGACTAGGTCTTAGCGAGGAGTGGCCCCCAAAAGTGGAATAAAAGAATGGATGAGATCATGAATGAATGGAAGGAACATTAGGGTTCTCCCAGGGAATGCCTGTGGTCCTAACCCAGCCCAGTCCTCACCCATCAGGGTGTCCTCCAGTTGTGGGAGACCCCAGCCCTGCCACCAGCTCCCTATCACGGGCCTCTCCTGCCTTTTTCTGTAAATGCAGAGGTAGGGTTCCGTTTTGCCCCTAGATGCCTTTGGGTGATAAAGAAGTAACTTCAGCCTCCTTGAATCGAATCTTCTCTCCAGAACGTGAAACAAACCTAGAAATGGGAATGGCCCTGGAGCTGACTGTTCTAGGAGGGCACCTCCTGGCATTAAAACTAAGTTAGATCAAGGTACCTCTGTTATTAGCAAAATCATTCCCTGTGATTGCAGAATGCAGCCATGAATCCTGATGGCAGATCAACATCAGGTGACTTACTTGAGACAAATAACTGTGCAAAAATCCCAGGCTCATCTAATCGCTTCTCTATAGCATTGTAGCTGGGGAATTATGCTAATGGTGATAAGAATCACCTTTTGTGGCCTGGGATTGGGAGGGCGAGACAAGGAAATGCGTGTGGAGGGCATTACCTGCTTCCAGGGGGAGAGGCTGGGCGCTCTGTTTGGTCCCAAAGCGTTTCTTTCTGAGGGACTGGTTTGGTTCTTTGTCAACTGGAGAGAAACCCCTTAGGCAATCAGAATTGCAGTGGCTTCTCAGACCATCTCACTCTAGGAAATTGAATTTGTCTACGGTCCACTATTGGGCACGGTAATTCCAAGAAGCAAGTTAAACTCTAAATTTTGCTCAGGACCTTGGAGTTGAGTCAGTTCAGTTCATGTCGTGCCCACTGGGTGCCAGGCATGGGTCTAGGCGCAGGCGAGGGGTGAGTGCCAGTATTGGGCGGTGTTTCTGTTGTTTTCTGAACACGTTTTCTTGTCCCCTCACTAACCTGAGAGAGGCAGTTCCCTCCCCATTTTACAGACAAGGAAATATTGCCTCAGAGACAACCAAGGTGCTTCCTTCCATCCACCCAGAGAGACCCGGCAGGCTTCCTGGAAGAGTGGACAGAGGGGAGGACATGATAGGCAGAGGAAACAGCCTTTCCTGGGGGAGGGGTGTGTGTAGGGGAAGGTGTAGCAATGGACAAAACCAGGCATGATGGCTGTGCTCAGGGATACCCAGCCCCAGGAGGGTGGCATAGTCACCAACTGCAATAAATGCCGTGAAGAAAAGTGACCCGGGCCATGCGTGTGCAGTGTGCCAGGCCAGGGAAGGCTTCCCTGGGGACGTGACACCTAAGCTGCCATGAGGAGAAGTCAACTGGGCCAAGGAGTGGAGGGGACAGAGGAAAGTGTTCCGGAGAGGGGAGCCTGGTGCGCAAAGTCTGTGTAATGGGGAAAGCATGGCGTAGCTGGGACTGGAGGCTGGCTGGGTGGCTGAAGGCAGAAAGGGAGGGGGAGATGGCAAGAAGCCAGGATGGAGAGGTGGGCTGGGGCCAGAGCGCCCAGGGTCTGCTAGGCCACGTGGAGACAAGGAGCCATTGAAGGCTTTCAAGCCGGCTTGGGGTGATACGATTGGTTCTGTGCTCTGCAAACCTCCCGAGGAGAAGCCACAGACAGAGACCAGCAGGGAGGGCCAGGTGGACGCAGGGAGCTGGCTAGTTCTTTCTGAAGGCCAGGCAAGAGAACCCAGGCAGAGGCTCGACTGGCCTGGAAGTAAACATTTGGGGCTCGCCAGCTTAAGGACGGCTGTTGAAGCCACGGGCTTGGATGCAGTTGAAGTGGAGAGTCTGGAAGGATAAGAGGAACTCAGACCATCTTGAACTCCAGCTTCTGTAGCCCGGTGGAGTGAAAGGAGGGAGCCAAGGAGAGGACCAGAGAACTAGGTGAAAACCTGGGAGAGGGCAGAGAGACAGAAAAGATCAGAGAATGTCCAGGGGGTGAAGTGAAGCCCAGAGGTCAGGCGAGAGGAAGGTGGAAAGGTGTCGTTGGCGTGACTAACAGGAAGGTCATCGGTGACCTTTCTGAGAAGCATTGAGGTGGCAGACCTTCAGCTGGGTGGGGTTCCTGCCTGGCATGGCCATTTGCATGGAACAAAGAGCCAACCGGGGCTAATGTCCATGTCACAAGAATAATATTACATTGTCCAGTGCGATCTGGATCAAAGAGGATCTGCTTATTCGTTCAGAATATCTCCTCCAAACCCACGAAATGCACAGTCTTGTTCTTTTCCAGGGCCCATGTAGCCCTGGTGACTTTACGTATTTGTTTGCTCGTACAACATGTACCACTGGCCAATTCCTCTTCTAGAGCCTGGGCCATAAGCAATTTGCCATCCTCTGTGTTGCCTTGCTGGAAGCATCCGGCGAGCGGACATATGTGGATTTTGCATATATAGTGCGGATGATGCATTTGGTAAATCGCTTCAGACGTGTCCCTGGGGAAGGTGCCGCAGGCCCTGTGGCCCCTACAGATGGAAGCTGGCAAGGAAAAGACGGGTCCAGATTGCGATCCTTGGGCTATAAGCAAGAACAGATTGGAGGGGGCCAGCGTGGACGTGGGGAGACCGAGAGGAGGGTCTGTGGTTCTGCAGTGCTGCACAGCCCCTCACCCCGGGGAAGGACAACGGCCAGGAGGAAGCGCTAACTTGGAGCACACTTCTGACCCTCCCACCTGCTGGGCTGGCCTCCAGGTGCATGTTTTTGTTCATAACTGGAGAACACTCCCTGACATATTTCTCAGCCGCCCACTTTCACATTAACTCCATGGGGTTCCTTCCACCCTCCCCTGTAAACATCTTCCTCTTGGCCAATATTCCTATAACTACCGTAATTACTACCTGCTCCAAAAATGGGGCCATGCATTTTGCCTCTGTTACCTCATCGAGAAGCCCTTGCAATAAGCCGCAGCCACACCCTGGTTGTGCAGACCCAGAATCTGAGGCGCAGAGGGATGCTGTAGCCTGCCCCAGGGCACACAGCTGGCAAGTGGCTCAGCCCAGGTGTGAGCCCAGGTCTCTCCGATACCAAAGGTCACTCTGTGAAGAGCACTCCGTGAAGATCTGTAGAGTGGGGCTGCTTTCCTTTTGAGAGTTTGGCATGACCCCCCTTTTTGTTTCTGAGTATTTGCACCCATTCACCTCTTTATTCGGTCAACAAACCTCCCTGAGGCCAGACTATCTGCAGGTGGTGGGGCGCCAGTGGTGGCTCAGGCAAGGTTTGTGACCTGGAGGGGCTCACAGTCTACTCAAGGAGGAGACAGCTCCACTACTGGCTGCAACAATCCACAATGTTATAAGCACAGACAGTGGGGTGGGCAGGTGCTGTGGGACCTTCTGCCTGGGAAGGCCCGTGAAGAGCTCCCAGCGGCTTCACATGGGTTGAAATGGCTCAGCTGGATTGTAAGAGGAGAAACAGGCCCTGGCCCGGCAGACAGGGAGGACAGGAAGTCCAGGAGCAAAGGCATGACAAAGGTGAGGGTGGGGAGGGGGCTTGGGAGACCTGACTGCATGGTGGTGCTTGGGTTCGGGAGTCCCAGCTGGCTGGGATTAGGGTGTGAAGGGCCCCAGTGGAGACTGGGGAGCAGGCTAGTCATGTTCTTATGATTTATTGAGCGCTTCACAGACGCAATGACCGCATTATTAAAATAAGAAATCTGAAGTTCAGAGCATGACTGGATTTTATGTAGACTCTCACCATGCTTGTTCTATCCTTTAAAAAAAAGTTATGAAGAGTTAAAAAACAACACCACACACACACACACACACTCTCTCTCTCTCTCTCTCTCTCTCTCTCTCTCTCACACACACACACACACACACACAGACACACCTGTGTAACTATAGTCCAGGTAAAAAAAATCAAACCTTACCAATATGACTGAAGCCCCTCTCACCATCCATCAGGTCTCCCTCTCCCCTGAGAGAGAAACTCTTCCCTGAATGGTGTATTTATCATTCCTCTGAATTTCTTTATACTTTTTCCACGTCTGTACATTCCTAGCAATATATGGTATCATTTTGTTCTGCACGTTTTAAAAAAATCTATATAAATGATGTCATACAATTTGATTTTCTGCAACTTGCTCCCCATCCCCCTACTTCCTATATACTTTAGAAGGAGCGCTAGTCATTCATTGTCACTGCAGTACAGGATTTCACGGACAGCCCCACAGTCTGTTCATGCGTTCTTCCTCCAACGAGCATGGAGGCTGTTCAGATTCTTCATCAGAACAAACACGGCTGCCACTTAGCAAGAGGTTCTCAAGTCTCTGGGTCAGGGGGCGCCCGCATCTCGAACATGTCTAAATGCTGTTGGATTGTTCTCCAGTTACCCGTTTCCCCTTCCACCAGCGGTGCCTGGAGTTCTTTTTGCTGTTTCTACCCTTGTGCTGGTCACAAGTGGGAAATGGCACTTTACTGGGCTGTATTGTGCATTTTCCTTATTCTGAGTGAGACTATCTTTTCCTATGTTCATCGGCTATTCATGTTTCCCTTCTTCAAATTGCCTGTTCATATATTTTGCCCAATTTCCTCTCCTTTCTTTTGAAATTGACTTGTAGAAGATCTTTGCATATTTTGGATATTGTGTTCCAAATATCTTCTGTTGACAAAAAGGGGTTTTACACTTTAATTAAATATATCAATCTTTTTCTTTTAAAAAAATATTTTTATTGATTTCAGAGAGGGAGGGAGAGGGAGAAAGAGATAGAAACATCAATGGTGAGAGAGAATCATTGATCGGCTGCCTTATGCCCTTGATCAGAATTGAATCCGGGATCTTAATGGTTTGTGCTTAAAGACATAAGAGACTTTAAGAAATCTTTCAAGCCCTAGCCAATTTGGGTCAGTGAATAGAGCGTCAGCCTGCAGATGAAGGGTCCCCAGTTCAGTCCCCAGTTCCAGTCAAGGGTTTGCAGGCTTGATCCCCAGTGGGGGGCATGCAGGAGGCAGCCAATTGATGGTTCTCTCTCATCATTGATGTTTCTATCTCTCCCCCCCTCCCTTCCTGTCTGAAACCAATAAAAATATATTTTATAAAAGAAATCTTTCATTGTTACAAGGCTTCTGCACTCAAGTCTTTAATCCACTTGTAAGTGATTTAGTTTAAGTTTCACTTGAGAATATTTTTTCCATTGAAAAAATACTGAGTTTTAGAGAGAGTGCAAGGGAGGGCTGGAGAGGAGGAGGAGGAGGAGGAGGAGGAGGAGGAGAGAGAGAGAGAGAGAGAGAGAGAGAGAGAAACATCGATATGAGAAAGACATCAATTGGTTGCTTTCTGCAGATGTCCAACCAGGGCTAGGGATGGAGCCTGCAACCCAGGTACATGCCCTTGACTGACTGATAACCAAGAAGCAAACCTAAGACCCTTCAGTGTGAAGGTCTGTGCTTTAACCACTGACCCACACCAGCCAGGGCTGGAGCTGATTTTTTTATGGATGGCATGAGGTAGGGATTCCATCTCATCCCCCCCCCCCCCAATATGGACAGCCAATTGTTCCATGAAAGTACCTTTTATAGATGTTTCTATCTCCCCCCTCTGCAGCACCACCTCTGCATCAGGTTTCCATACATGTGTGGGTCTATTTCTGCAGCCTCTCTCATTGGCCTTATCCATCTCTCCTTGCGCTAATATCATATGGTCTCCCTGTACCGTTTTAGTCCCCGAGAACCTCCTCCCTTGGATTAGCAGGGCTAGTGGCTTCCGGAGAGCACATACATGTCTTATTCATCTTTGCATCCCTCTCAGCACTCATGACATCAACATTCACCTCATGCTTTTGTTTGCAAAGTCCTCTCTCACTCTGTCTCCTGGGCGCCTAAGACTCCCTTACGCAGAAGAGGAAATTAAGGCACAGAGGTGAGATGACTTGCCAGGGTCACACAGCTAGAAAGTGTTGGATTAGGGGTTCCGTGGGATTAAAGCCACCCTATACACCCACCCCATATGCCCAGGCTCTACTGGACCCTCCTGCTCTTCTGGTCCCAGATGTTCACTCCTTCCTCCCTTCTTTCAACAAGTAGTTCCTGAGTGATGTATGTGTGCCAGCTTCTGTCGGTGCTGGGACTCAAACCCTGTGTGTGGGGGGGGGGAGGGGGGGGTTCGGGGGTGTCTTTCCATTGCTAGAGACCAGTAGGGAGCGTGGGAAGTAGTCTGAGGCCTGGGGTCAGCAGGAGGAAGTCCGGCAGGGTTTCAGAGTCAATTTAAAGAGCTCCATCCTGGGAGTGCACTTGGGGCCGGGCGCTGCCTTCGGAGAGGACGCTGGCTTCCCCCAGGAATTAGGCGTCCTCCCGCCCTCCCGCCTCGAGAGGCAGGAATGCGAAGGATCAGCTTTCAGCGGAGCTGCGGCTGCCGTTCCGGGGAGCTCCAGGTGCAGGCCCTTCCCCAGCGGCCGAATTAACTGGTTCTGTCTGTCCAACTGGGAGAACAGCTCTCGCTAAAAATAGTGCCCTGCCCAGCGCGTCTTGTGCCCGCCGGGAGCTGGGGCAGCGATTTGGGGAGTCCGAGCCGCCGACAGTCCGCGGAGCCCGGGGAGCCCTGCACGCCCCCACTCCGGGCCTGGCCCAGGTCCCATCCCTGAAGCCGAGTCTGCGGGCCCAGCGCTTTCCCCACAGGTGCCGCGAAGGGTGGAAGGTCCGCGGGCCCAGGCGCGGCCCGGGCGGTCCGGGATGGGAGCCGGCGGCACGGCCTCCCGCGCGCTCGCCTGGGCCTCCCTGCCCCTGCTGGGGCCTCCAGCCGGCGCGCTCTGCGAGGACACGCTTTGCTGCCGAGGTAAGGCCGGGCGTGCCCCTTGCTCTTCCCAGGCACTCGCTGGGGCCTTTTTCTCCTTCCCCACGCCAGGTCCGCAGCAGGGGAGTGGGGGTGGGGGTGGGGGTAGGGGCTGGTCGGAGCGGGTGAGTGTGTGTGTGTGGGGGGGTGGGTGGGGGGACCCCAGGCATCTGCATAGGGCTGGAGAGAAGAGCCTAGCGCTCTCTGCAAACTCGCCTTTTGTTTGAAAAAGTTGCGGTGTTGCCACCAGGGTCTGAGAAGTGTATACCTCCCCTTGGCCTCAGCCTTCCTATCTGGAAAGTGGGGCAATGAAATCATCAAACTTTAATATTTGTTGTGACCCCCCCCCCCAAAGTTGGGGTACCCGCTGAAGCTGACTGCAAGCATTCTGGACAAGTATGCCCGAACCCGGACGGGGTCCTCGAAAGAGTAGGGGGTTAGAATTGCCTTCTCTGTGACACCCCCTCCCCGCGCGGCGCCCATTCTCTCCCAAAGCGCTGGACTTGGCATCAGTTCTTGGACCCTGTGGTCGGTCGAAGATCAAGGCAGGGCGCACAGCAAAGTTTCCGAGTTTCAGGGGTCAGCTGACACGCGAAGATCCTTGGGGGGGGGGGGGGAGTGTGGGGGGAGGGGAGGGTGTAGAGTGGTAGAGGGGTGAGCAAAGCAGAGTCCTACTCCTCAGTCGCGTACCCCAGTAGCCCACAGCCTAAAGCCGGGGTTTTATCTCTGAAATCCTGGGGTCCGCACGGAGGGCCTTGGTGGACTAGCTGAGACAGCAGCGCGCTGGACCCCGCGGGCCCGGGAGCGGAGGGCAGTGTGGCCTGGCCTAGATCGGGGGTGGGAGGGAGGGGGCGTGTGGGCCGGCTCAGACCCTGAGCCAAAGCGGGGCCTGGGGGCGTGATCCAGGAATGAGGGGTCCGCCCTGCCTAGTCGTCCGGCCTGGCGGGGTGGCAGTAGTGGGGTCGATTGGTCTAACAGGTGCGCCCCCGCCCCGCCCCTCCCGGCCTCCGCTCGGTGCCGGTCTGGCGGGAGGAGCTGCGGTGGCTGGGCCGGCGATTGGCCGGGCTGGGCGGGCCGGGTGGCCGGGTGGCCGGGGGAGCCGGGGAGCCCGGGAGCCGGAGCACCGCGGCGCAGGCGGAGGCACGGAGCCGGCTGGGGCGCGCTCCTGCGCGGTCCGCCGCCTCCCGGGCCAGCTCGCAGCGCTCGGCCTGGCTGGCGCTACGGAAACTTTCCTGCTGCCTGGCAATCTCGCGACCCCGCCACCTCGTGACCCTGACCCTGGGTCGGCTCCGGCGCCTTTGGGATGGCAGTGCCCAGCGGCCCCACAGGCGTCTAGAGGTAAGAGCTAGAGTCTCTGAATCAAGATGAGGGGGCCCCAAGGGCTTGCAGGAGTATCCCAGAGGGATCTGGGGTTCGAGAGGGTCTGGAGGCCCTGATAGGAGATACGGGGATGCTGGACAGAGAAGTGGGCTGAGACTTTGCTTTACTCACCCCTCTTCCTCCTTACAGCCCACTGTGCTGTAAGGATCTCTACCCGGTGGGTTGACTCTAAACTTTCCTGTGCGCCCTGCCACTATCTCTGGGTCCCTGGTGTTATAAGAAGTCCCCTTCCCCCGCCCCCCCCAGCTGGGGCCCTCCCTGGCCAGGAGGTTGAGGGTTCTATACTTCCCAACCCCATCGTTTCCAGTGGTCTCCCAAAACTTCAGACCCTCCAGGGGGTAGGGTCATTGAAGTGAGGGTTCTTTTAGGTTTCCTGGGTGCTTGTACCCTGCCCATCCATTAAAACACCTTAAGCTAAGCAGAGTGGGAACAGGGACCAAAACCATCCAAGTCCCAATTCCCAGCCTGGTGGGAATTTCTGGCTTACTGGTTTCCCATGGTCCATTCTTTTCAGCTGTCTGGCTTGAGTCATATGGAAACTGCATCCCTCTCCTCAGGTCCCCTTCTGCTGTTCAGGGGGGAAATTAATTTTGACTTGAATTGAATTTTGATTGAGGGTGGGTGAGTAGGTGGGTTGTCACTTATGAGGATCGTCATCTTTAGCATTATTTCCCTTCAATATCAAAGCCAAACTTCTTTCTATTTTTTCTTGATCTAAGACCATATACCTGAGAGTTAAAAACCAAATCAGACACCAGCTTTAGAGCCCAGAGAACCCAAGTTCAAACTTCAGCCCCACCCTCACTACTGTGTGTCCTAAGGCAGGTTTCCTAACCTCTCTGAGCTCAAAGGTCCCACGCCAGGGGGATCTAGCAAGGCCTTTGAGAGGTAAGGCCTGGAAGGCACCTGGCTCACAGGACAACAGCCTTGGGCTGCCAGTCTGTAACCTGGACCTTGGGCCCTCTTTCCCCTCCTCTCAAAAGTGGGGGTGGATCAGCCCCTCTTAATAAACGCTTTTGAGAAAAGTGCACAGATGCACATACCTTCCGAGGCATATGATTCCAGTGGGTTTATAGGTCTCAGAATTAAGACGGCCCCCTCCATCCTCCTCCTTGTCATGAACTATTCAGAAGGTATAGGCTTTCTGTCTATCACTGATCTCTCCTCATCCCCTTTGGATGCTTGGAGGTAAAGGTTGTAAATATCAGGGAAATGTAAATGCACTAATTATCCAGCATGATACAGAGAGCGGCTGACCTGCAGAACCTGGTCCAAAGTCACCTTCAAGATCATCCCCTCCCCATTCTTCCTTCTCTGGTGTTGTATCTCCACCTGGTGAACATCTAGTCCTTTTTGCTGGAATCCTCTAGTGACAGCCAGCCCACCAGGCAGCTGGCTTCATGATTGGGCAACTCCAGTCTGTTAAAAAAAAAACCACCCTTCCTGTTTGGAGCGGAAATCTGTGTCCCTGTTAGTTCTACCCACTGGTTTTAGTACAGCCCTGCAGGCATCTCTTACTGGCTCAATTATTCACTGCAGTCCCCGGGCCTGGCATTCTGTCCCTTCCTTTAGGCATTTAACACACTGAACTGAATTTGGCAATAATCACAGCACCATTTATTGAGTATTTATTATATGCTAGGTCCTGTGCTAAGGGCTTTACACACATTTCCTTGCATCTTAAAGACAACCCCATGAGGTTGATTCTTTTCTTATCCTCATTTTGCATATGAAGAAACAGGTTTAGAGAGGTTCAGAGAATAATCCGGAAGGTGCTGGAGTACATCCCAAACCCAGCATCTGCTTTTAGAGCCCCAGCTTCTAACCGTTACTTTTGTCCTGTGCCACCCTGTGTGCCCACGGGGGTGGGGTGGGTGGTTGCCTGGGTCTGTGGGGATATGCTGGCGATGCTTTTTATCACCGTCACTTGGGCACTTGTTGAAATGCAGATTCCTCACCTCTCCTCCACACCTAAGAAAATCTGTACTTTTTAAACGCCCCTGGCCATTCCCATGTATGGCACCATTTGAGAAACACAGCCCTAGGGAGAGAATATGGAATATGGGTTCCAAGAGATCTGAATTTCAGTCTTGTCTTCAGTCTCTTGAGCTGGTTACGTTTCCGTTCCGGGGCTTTCTCCCACTGGTAAAATGGGCATGATGTCTGCTGATGGTTGTGGAAGTCTCCTGGGTGGATGGCAGGCACTAGAGGGTAGGCCTTCAGAGAGCAGAAGTGCCCAGGACAGAGCTTCTCCTGCCACACATGGATGTGTGTGGTAGCAAGCCTGTGGCTCTCAGGAGGCCCTGCTCACCTCTCCACCCTCCACGGCCTCTGACCTCTTCTTTCTAGAAATATTGGAGCATCCTGGATGAGGCCCTTGTGCTCAGATTTCACAAGTATGGTGGGGATTCGGGGGAAGTGTGTTGGAAAACACACACACACACACACACACACACACACACACACACACATCTTCCTCCTCCATGGCCCCATGATGGTCTCTGACCTCTCAGATAGGAGGTGCTGTGCTCGAACTTCTGGGGTAGGGATGTGAGGTGGGCCTGCCATGTGTGCATCTATATTGTAAAACCCAGCAGAAACCTATCTTTTCCCCGGGTGGCTGCTCTGCTGGTCCATGGGAAGCTCCAGAGAAATGTGAGTCCTGACCTCAGAGCTGTGGTGTGCACAGAGCATTTTCCATCTCAATCCTGTTTGATCCTGTGAAAGGCACGGATTTATTAAACACCCATTTTTATGGAGGAGGCCATTGAGTCCAGGAAGCTGAGTGTGACATGGCTAAAGCTCTGATGTCTGTGTGTGTGGGGGAGGGCGGGGGGAAGGTGATAAAGTTCGAACTTGATCCCAGGTCCCTTGACAGTGAGCACGGGGCTTTTTACACTGTATCCCAACCTCATTGTTCCTCTGCCCCAGCTGGTCTGGCTTTGGTGCCAGAGCTCTTACCTGGCAGCTTGGAGACCTGGGTTCTGTCTGGGCCACCATCGGGCTGTGTGATCCTAGGCAGGGCTGGTCATCTTTTCAAACTAGTTTTCTGTACAGGGGGAAGGGAAGGTGTTTAGTTAGATCTCTTGTTCTCTTTCTGCATTTCTAGGGAGGGGTGTCCACGATGGGCTCAGGGCTCCGGTGAGCCATTGGGTTGGATTGGAGGGCAGATTGCTTCGCTGGCCCCTCCTGACTGGTACCTGTGCCTGGATGGCTGGACCCTCTTCCGGGAGCCAGAGCCGAGCAGATCCAGTGGCCTGTTTTCTAGGTCTAGGACAGGCCTCCTGGCAGCCTGGCTTCCGAAAGCAGGCCCTGTTAACTGCAGCTTCTGCCAGCCAGCCACCTGCCCTCAGTTTCCCCCTCCCTCATGCCTCTCCTCCCCTCACCCCCCGGGGGCTCCCTGTTACCCACCCACAGGATCAAACCTGTACTCCCTGGCTTGGCGATCAGGCCCCATCCTGCTCAGCATTCCTCCCTGCCTCCCTCCTCTCTCTCTGCTCTGCAGGCTGCCTGTTCCTTCTCTCTCAGCCACTGCGTCATTGACCAAATTTCCCTGCCCCTGTGGGTCTGGCACAAATGTCACTTCTACTCTGTCTCATCACCCCACTCAGGGCGAGCTGTCCCCCTGCACGGTGCTGGTGTGGGCTCTTATTAACCACCTTGCCTTACACTTCTTTGTCTCGAGAGGCACTCTGAACCTTTAGAGGGCAAGGCCCTGGCCTCGCCTCTCGTCTCAGTGCCCACGAAGTTGTGGGGTCTGGCGTGGGCCTTCCTTGGTCTAGGAAATGCTCAGAAAGCCTTGTAGGGTTGGGCTGATTTGTAACCGGGCTTGGTTTTTCTGCTCCTGTCTCAGAGTATTTTGCCTGCACCCCGCTTTGCAAGGCAAATAGGTAGGGGTCCTCTCAGTGTGTGCCCTGGGCCAGGCTGGCTTCAGCCGAGGGACAGACAGAGAGGTGCCTTTGGTGTGCAGAAAGACTTTCCGGCCTCCTTTGGATCGCTCTTGATCAGCTTTTTAAAAAAAGTCTATTCTGGCTCGGCGGCATCAAAGACAGAGCAGCCTGGAAGCTGGTCTGAAAAGGGCGCCTGTCCGTTCCCCGCCTGCTGGCTGAACTGCAGGTCTCCTCCAGCCCAGATCCACCTGATTCCTTAGAATTCGTAAGGGAGTTTGCAGAACACTTATGAAGGGTCTTGGGGGTCACTGAGTGGCTCCAGCGGCTCCTAGGGATCACATGACTTTTCTAGGGTTACAGGTATTTGTGGCTGGAACCTCCAGAGAAACTGTCCCCGAGTTCAGAGGGGATTCTTGAGGCCCAGAGGCCAAAGGGGAAAGATAAGAAATGAGGACAAAGAATTGGTGCTGAAACCAACGTTTCTGTAAAACCACTAGGTTTGTAAAGCCTTTCACACAGCTGGTCTTGTTTCATGTGGTCCTTTCATGTGACTTTCTGCTGAGGAATCTGAGGCTCTGAGAGACGGGTGGTTGAGCTCACGCAGCCAGAAAGAGGCCACCCCGGACTTGAACTGCCTCTCTCACTCCACATCCAGTGCTCACTGCACTCCCATAAGGAGGCAGGGCTCAGAGTGGGGAGCCATAGTGACGGCCCCTCATTCAGGATGAGGCTTTTCTTGGTGACACTCTTGTGTTGGAGTCACTTTCCCCATGACATCTTGTGATGAGAGTGAACTCAGGCAGTGGCCGGTGGCCGAGGCGGGACTGGGGAGAGTGGGCAGTGTCCTTATGGATTTAGGCAGTGCCAGGTGGGCCAGGTAACAGGTAGGAGCTCTCTATTCTAAAATAGGAAGCGCCCATCACAGTGGCTGCTACCATGTGGGAGTAAGGTCCGAGGGATGCTGGGGGTGCTGGAGTGGGATTTAGGATGGTCCGGTTTTCCGTTCAGATGCTGTCCAAGTCCCTTGCCCAGTTGGAGGCTGGCAGGGGCCCTTGGAGTCCCATAGCCTCCATGTTGTTGTTGATGGTGCCACTCACTGTTGCTCTATTAGTTTGCCTATCTCCACCCCTGCTCTGCCCCAGACTGAGCACTTGAGCACAGGTGCTCATGGTTGACCCCTCTGGGTGGCCCTGCAGCAGGCCCCACCTCCTCAGAGGGGAGGCAGGAGGACATGTGGGGGTAAATGAATAAGCAAGTGAACGAATGACCTCTTTTAGCATCTTTGGTGACTCTGTCTGGCTGTCACCAGCTGGAGAATATGTGACAACCGAATCCAGCAGGAAATGGCTGTTTGACAGGGGCTGTGAGGACCTGGCCAGGCCAGACATAATGGGAGCTGGGCCCAGCTGGAGTCTTTCCCAGCAGAGGGTGAGCCATCAGCACTGGCCTGGCGCTGCTTCCCGGAGGAGAGAATTCCCAAAAGTCTCTGCCAACCCCCTGATAGGATCTGTAGGGTGTGTGAGGGATTTGTTTTCGGCCAGGATGTGGGGAGTTAAAAATAGCCGTCCTGATCCCTTGTGTTTGTGTCACACTTGAGGCTGTGCAGAGCTCTTGGCTCCATTATCTCACTTGAGTGGCTCGGCAGCCACTAACGTAGGCAGAGGTCGCACTGCCCGCTTTAAAAATGAGCGCGGAGGCGTGTGCCCATTCCTCACGTATCCAGAATCTGGTGGCAGAACCTAGGTCTGTTCCCTGCCCCCTGTGCCTGTGCTCTTTACTCTTTGGAGGAGCCTAATCAAGGGGCTACAGAGGAGAAATGGGGTGGTTGAGACAATAGGGGTAGATTATGCAGCAAAGCAGCAGGACAGTGAGAAGATGAAGGGCCTGAGGATGGATCAGGGCCCCAGGGGACAAAGGCTCATGATGGGGTTGGGGATCAGCATCAGTGGTTCTCAACCTTTCTAACACCGCGACCCTTTAATACAGTTCCTCATGTTGCGGTGAACCCCAACCATAAAATTATTTTCCTTGCTACTTCATAACTGTAATTTTGCTACTGTTAATGAATCGTAATGTAAATATCTGTGTTTTCCGATGGTCTTGGGCGACCCTGCTAGCGACCCACAGGTTGAGAACTGCTGCTGTAGAGCCTAAGACCATCGGAAAACACAACAGATATTTACATTACGATTCATTAACAGTAGCAAAATTACAGTTATGAAGTAGCAACGAAAATAATTTTATGGTTGGGGGTCACCGCAACATGAGGAACTGTATTAAAGGGTCGCGGCGTTAGGATGGTTGAGAACCACTGATGCTGAAGGCTGTATGTGGCTGGGGCAGGGGGGAGGGGAAGGCAGGGTAGTGATGGGAGTGGAGCAGAAAAGTGCCATCAGGACCCCAAATCGAGGCCCCAAATACCGTAGTAAGGAGCATGTAAACATGATCCATAGTAAGGAGCATGTAAATATGTAAACATATTTAGGCAATAGGGATCCATTGAGGGTTCCAGAGCACAGCAGTTCCCTTTTATCAACAGTGCACAACAGTGAGTGCAATGGTGTGCCCCCACCCCAGCATTGCTTCAGGTGTCACTTTATGGTGTGTGGTAGAGTAGATTTTTAAAAACGCCTCAGAAGACACCTTGTCCTTCCCTACCTTCCCTTCGGTAACCCGGCCCCAAGGGAGAGGGAGGGTCCCATTTTCTGCTGCCTTTGGGTTCTCAGAAGAGCCAGTTCTGGGCAAAGTCTTTATCTGGGTTTCTTGAATTTGTCTAGTTTTTAATCTAGGTTCTTCTGGTTGTCTGTCTATCTGTCTTCACCATGGTGGCAGGAATTAATCGAGAGGGAGGAGGCGCCGGCTGAAGTTCTGGGGGAAGGCTCTTCTCCCCGGCTTGATTCACGGAAGCCTTTTCAGGCTGCTCTAGTGCTTCTGGCTCTGGGCTCCTTGCCGCTGACAAGCTCCCAGACCCCAGAATCCATTCTCTTCCTCCCAGCTTCACCCCATCCCCACTAGGATCCCTGATCTGGCCCCAGGTCCTCGGGGCAGTCTGGGCAACCACTGCTGCAACACTGGCCTTTCCTTCTGCACATTCTAGTGCCCATTGTCCTCTACCCCATACCTGTATCCCTGCACCCCTCCTTCCCCAGGTAGGCTGGAGGCCCCTGAGGGCTGAACCAGATCTGAGCTGGACAGACCATTGGAAATCTATAATCCACCCACTTTAGAGTTGGGCAGACAGAGGCCTGGGTTTGCCTAAACCTGATGAGAAGCTCATGGCAAAGCTGGGACTCGAACCTGGATCTCCAGCTCCATCCTGGCCTTCAGCCGCTTTTCAGAACCACTCTGTCCTTTCTGTGCTCCAGGAGCAGGGATTCCCAGCTCTGTGAGAACCCTGGTTTTGCAGCCTTGACTCCTCCCGGGGCCGGGAGCCAGCAGCGCCAAGCCTGTGGGTTCTCAGAGAGGGCTCTTGGCGTCGGCGGGCGTTGGCTTAGTCACAGGGATGAGATCACTGCTCACCTCTGGATGGGGAGGACGCCAAGGTTTGGGAACTTTCACTCAGAGCCACTTGTCGATTTCATGCATGTGTGTAAGAAAAACAAACCTGTTGGTTGGGACTTTGCACTTGGCCTGCGGACTGCAGGCCTGGGGAAGCTGCTGGGCCATGATAAGCCCCTGGGCGGTGCCATCTCACAGGTTCCCAGGAGAGTGGCTGTGTGTTGAGAAAGAGCTTGGACCGGGAGCCGGAATCTGCTGTTAGCGTTTGCTCTGCCTCACGTTGGCTCTGTGACCCTGAGCAAGGTGCAGGGCTTCTCTGGGCTGTAATAATAAGTGCTAGCAGCTCAGACATGCCGAGTACTCTCCATGGGCAGACACCGGGCTCAAGACTCTCCTAGAATTAGCCCATCTGATTCTCGCACCTAATCCGTGAGATCCTCTGACCATCTCAACTTTGCAGACGAGGAAACGGAGACCCAGAGAGGAGGAGTGACTTGCCTGAAATCACCCAGCTGCAAAGGAGTGCGGGTGGAGTTTGAGTGGAAGTCTTCCCCGCTCCACAGCTCACGGGGTCAGTCACTGTGCTCTCTGCCCTCGGCTGCCGGGCCAGCTCCTCTGGGATTGTGAATGGATGACTATGGGGATATTAGGTGTGATGAAGCAGGAGTCTGGTGAAGGAAGTTCTGGGTATGGGAAAGTCTGAACTTAAGAGACTATATGAACTACTTATTTATTTTTCTTGTAAAGAGACACAGTGACTCAAATCAGCCAAACAAAAAGGCTTTTGAGTATGGGTTTTAAATGATGCATAGAGAAAGAGGACAACAGAGGAGGAGAGAGCTTTCTTTAACACACTTGACGTTTACTTCTGGCACGGCATTCAGATTCCACCAGAGCTTGTTTCTGTGGTTTCGTCACCCGGTGAGTGTTTGTTGAAGCAAGCCTGCTGGGTGAGTGGGTGAAGGTGGGGCGGGGGACTCAAACCAATTTGAGGTTCAGTTCCTCCCTCCTTCCAGAGAACCTATGGGTCCACCCTTAGGGAGAAAGGGTGCTCAATCTTTGGTGAGGCCACAGGTTGGTGTGTGGGGAGGGCAAGAAGTCTGGGGGGGCTTCCTGGAGGCGGTGTGGCCTGGAGCTGGCTCCAGGAGGACAGTTGCCCAAGTTTCTACAAACATGTTGGCAAAATCACTGCAGCCTGGTCAACTGGGTGGCCTGACCGTGAGGTCACTTGGGGGAAGAGTGTCCAATCCTGCCTCAGTTTCCCCATTTAGACCCGAGCATCCCGAGGTCCCCTGGCATACCTGTGGAAAGGGAGCAGAGGGGTGTGGATGAAGAAGCGAGTTTGAATTCAGGGATGAGTCTGTCACTTCCATGGTGTGCCCTCGGGCAAGACGTTTCTCCGCCAGCACCTCAGTTTCCTCCTCTGTCAAATGAGGATAATAGCGACGCCTACCTCATTGAGTTGTTTTGAGGTGTGAGGTAATGCATGCAAAGTGCTTATCACAGAGCTGGCACAGGGTCAGTGCCTGTCATTATAAACTGCTGCCTGCGCTGTTGTTTTTAGCTCGGGACACACCTCTCCACCTTCACCTCTTCCCTCGCCACGCCACCAACTTCCTGTTGTTGACATCCTCCTCAACAACCAGTGCAGGGATTTTAAGTATTTATATCCTTGCTGGAATTTCTCTTTGTATTGTCCAGTTAATTTCTTGATTGAATTAAGGCAAACAATTTCACTTCCTTTTCCGGGCAGGAGCAGGAAGAGGCCTGGTGCTTTCTGTACTGTGATTGAGATGATGATTGAAATATTTGGTGACGCCGATGCCTTCTCCCCCACTCCTGCTCCGTCTTTGAATACCTCCACAGCCCCCATAAATCAAGCGGCGGCCACGTGCTTGGGAAACATAAATCTTGTTGAGGATGTGGATGGGTTTCTGTTGGTGCCAACTCACTGTTTTGACACCTTCCTGTCCATTCACAGAGGGGTGGTTGAAGAGTCATTTTAAATATTTAGAATGAATGGCCTGTACGTATTGGGGGAGTACTGGCCAATGGAGTGTAAATCAATAACCTAGATGTAGGTAGAAGGCTTCCCATGGGGAGGAGTAATCAGCTCCTCTTCATGCCTTGATGGTGTTGCTGGCATTGGGTTCTGGGAAGTGCAGTGGCTAAGGGCCTGGGTTCTGAAATTGACATGCTGGGGGCGTGTAATCCCTGCCCCGCCACTCAATCGCTGTATGAATTAGGACAGCCACTTAAC
Organism: Corynorhinus townsendii; assembly: GCA_026230045.1. NCBI lineage: Eukaryota > Metazoa > Chordata > Mammalia > Chiroptera > Vespertilionidae > Corynorhinus > Corynorhinus townsendii. Next base: position 162,158,533 of record JAPDVU010000005.1, on the reverse strand, counting down.
TTGTCCTTGGTCCTAAAGCGAGGGATACAATGGCACCTGTTTCCTGGGAATGTTGTAAGAATTGTGCTTTGCACAGTGCTGGCACGTGGTAAGTACTCGTACAAGTAAGTCTTTATTTTAACTGACCTCACCTTCTTCTTTATTTCAAGACCCTCCCCATTCTGGCTTTCCAACCTCACCTCCTTCTCTCCAGTGACAACCAGGACCAGCATACCCAGGGCTCTCCTGCTTCTGGCTCCTGCTTGGGCAGTCCCTTCGACATGGAATGCCCCCTACTCTGTCTTTGCTCCTCCTTTTTCCTTCGGAATTATCTCAAGCACAGTACCCTCCGTGAAATTTTCCGATAGCGCCCCAACCAGTTAATCCCTGTTATGCCTCATGTCTGCCACTGTTGTTGGCCCAGGTGTGTTCCATGGAATGGCAGGTGGGGAAATGCTTTGTAACAAAGGAGTTTTGGGAAAGGCTTTGTGCTTTATATATGTTCATTCGTACAGTACCAATTCACCTGAGCAGTTTTAAAGGCTCTGAGAAGTCCTGCAATAAAGAAACCCGCTGAACTAGTTTACTCTGGAACTCTTCAAAACCCTCACCAGAGGACTTTTTTTCTTGGAATACCTATTGACAAGGCTCTGTGACATTCTTAGGGATGTGGCATTGTGGCATCTATGTAATCCTGTGAAGTTTTCTTCCATTTTATATCAAGGAAACCAAGGCCCAGAGGGCTCAATAATTGGCCCCTGGTAAACCTGCGTGTCCCACCGTCACCTCCTGGATGGATTGACAGGTCCTTTGTGTGAATGTCCAGGGCCAGGTGATGAGGAAGGGCTGGGAGTGACAACCAAGACCCTGCTTTCAAAGAGCTTTTGGCCTTTGAGGGGATAAGATGGACACATGGACTAGAGAGAGATTGGCTGCCAATCCTGTATCCCCGAGCCCTTGTGTAACAGGAGTCCTGGTCCTGTCTGTGTCCCCACCAAAGAAGGACACGAGAGTCAGATGTCCTTTGGAAGCTCAGCACTGTCCCCAGGGCCAGGGACCCTGCTGCCTCCCACCCCAATCCCCAGGGATTCCCACGACCCCGCTGTGGTGTTGTCCTGCAGGCGCATAGCCGAGGGAGGGGAGAGACAGCAGCAAAGAAGAGAAGAGCCTTCTGTTTATCAATGCACAGGCTTCCCTTCCTTTCTGGGGGAAAAATGCTTTCTTTTAAGATTCCCCTTTTATTATCTGAAATTCTCAAGGGAGCAATTACCTGACGGTGGGAATTATCTGCTGTCTTTATTCCAGCGCCTGTCTGCCCGAGTTCCTTCTTAGGGTAATTGATTTTGGTAATTCAGAACTGGAGGTTGTTTTAGGCTGGTGCAGAGGCAGGGGGATGCCCGCAAAGGCATCTTCCAAGGCGTTGGCAGCCAGCGGCGCTGCTGGTGATGGTTATGGTGGGGGTGGAGCGGTGACTGCATTAATGTATTTCTTACCTTTGAGTTTTCTCCTTGTATTGAAGCTGCGTGGGTTGCACGGGAGCTTGCCTGGCTGTGGAACTGGGGGCAGGTTTGCTGTAGGAAATGAGGGGCTGAGAGGATGGATTTGGTTTCCCCTCACCCCAGGCAGGTCAGTCTTGGGCATTGGCCCTGGCTTGACCCTGACCCTGACCCTGGCCCTCTCACTCTTTGGCCCCCAGAGAACCAGGGAGGCAGTGACGACTCCTCGGAGAGCCTGTAGGGACAGCAGCTGCTGTGAATCGGCTGACCTTCCTTCTGGGCAGACCGAAGTGCTGGCTCTGGCCCCTGCAGCACCGCTGCCCCCTGCAGGAAGGGCAGGTTAGGGAGCCTGGCTTAATGGGGACACGGAGAACAGCGTGAAGGGAGGACTTCAGTGTGAGGAGGCCCGATGACACTGGGAGTTTGATCTGCTCAGTGGATAAAAAGGCAGTGGGGGGATTTTCTCCCCAAAATGGCACCCCCTGGCCAGTGCCCTGAGAAGGCCCAATTTCAAATGAGTGAACGCTCTGGACAGGAGAGGAAAAGCTTGGACTGGAAGGTTCCTTAGGTCTTCTGCTTCTGGAGCTTGTCTGGAGGAAGCAGCATGGTGCAGTGGCTTCTGTGGAGTCTCTCTTCTCCCCTCTGCCTCCAGCCCTCCCTCGTGAGATCCATGGGGCAAAGGTTTGGGTCCAGCCACAGAGGCGGCCTGTCCTTTGTCTAATGATCAACCACCCCTTCCACAGCCTTCAGTCCAGGTGTCCTGGGGCATTTTCATCCCCATTGTACAGATGAGGAAATTGAGGCCCAGGGTGATCTGTCCAAGTTTCCACCTCACACCTAGTCTCCTGACTCCTGGTTCAGGATCTTGGGGTTCTGACGGAGGGGGGTGGACACTCATGAGCTGCCCAGGAGAGGAGGGGGTGGGCACCCAGGGGGAGGGGATGCTTTCTCTAGTTCCATCACATCTCTTAGCTAGAGTTGGCACTGTATTGCTAAATTCAATGGATTTTTGTAGAAACTCTTTTTTCTTTCTCCAAAGGAGGAATTTACATCGGAGGCACAATATCCAGGTGGCATGCACATTATCTCCCATGAGCAAAACAAAGCAGACACTGGGCGCTGAGAAGGATCTAAAGCCACTTCTTGGCTCAGGAGCAACATGTGCTTAACGATATGTGCCCAAGCCTCAGTTCCAGGCGTGGTGGGGATGGCGGGGGCGGAGGGGGCTGTGCTAGCCTGTTTGCCAACTCTGGTTTACATGTTGGGGTTACAGAAGCGCTTTCAAGGATTGAAAACAACTGGTTTGAACCTAAATGTCTTTGTGAAAGATTCCCGCAAGCTTGAAAGGGTCAAATATATGTGCTTGGAAGTCCTTTCTGGCCAATGTAATACTATCCTGTAGAATCAACAGATAAATTACAATGTGATGGGATGTGATGAAGGGGTGATTGTTGGAGGGTGTGGTTCCTTGCTCTCTGAGGCTCCAGGGAGGCCTTCCTGTCCTTGGACTGTGACCACAGGGAGCTGCATAGTCCCTGACTGAAAGGCACATATTTATTGAGTGCCTACCATGTGCCAGACACTATGTTAGTGCAGATTGAGAAGTGGTATGATTTTAGGAGCCCCAGCTCAGTAAACCAGCTCTGTTGCCTGAAATTCCACCATTAGGAATTGATTCCTTTGGCGTCAACATTGCCCTTTCTAGTTTAGGTGTTGGGTACTAATGCAGTCCTGAATGGGGGTCTCATTCACCTCTAAGCCCTCCTTGGGGTGGAAGTAATTTTTGGAAATGTGGAATTAGAGTTGTTAAACAGGGGGCCAGGATGCAACATTGGGCTGGTAGTGGAGGTCGAGGTTTGTACATTGTATGCCATTGTGTCTACCCCACCCTGAGAGCTAAACTTAGCAACAGTCAAAAATTTTAATCATCAAATCTCTTTTAGTGGTCATTGTTTTCCAAGTTTGGATCCTAAAGGCAAAACAAGAACTAAAGGTCCTTCCCGGCTCTGGTCTCCTTCTACAGCCTTCCAGGTCCTTCTGCTCAGAAGGGTGGCTCCCACTCTGGTCGCCTGGGGTCAGTGGCTGGAGGAAGTTACCAGAGCCACCCTCCCGCTCTTCCCAGCTGGAAGAATAGTTGTCTGCTTCTACCTGTTCACCTTCCGGCTCCTAGGGACCCCTTCCCTAATGAAAATATGGGTCACTGGCCGTGTAACAAACACTGACCCTCCCCTCACCCCATTGAGTGGTTAAAAGTATGTGTGGCCTCTGAAGTCCCACTGGGTTCAGGACCAGGATTGACCAGCTGAGTGACTGAGCCGCTCTTTGCTACTTTCCCATCTGTGAAATGGGATCACATCACTAACTCCAGAGGGTTTTGGAGGTATCAGTGAAGTAGACAATGCAGGTCAGCCCCCTGGGCCTGGCATGTGAAAGGAACTCACTACTTGGGATCTTTCATGATTATAGTATCACTGGAGGCCCAGTGCATGAATTTGTGCATGGGTGGGGTCCCTAGGCCTGGCCAGCGATCAGGGCCATCTTGCCCAGTCCTGATGGGGGCCTGCCGGCCTGGGGGGAGAGCCAAGGGAGATTGGCTGGCCACAGGAGGTTGGCTGTGGGAGCACACTGACCACCAGGGGTCAGCTCCTGCATTAAGTGTTTGCCTCTTGGTGGTCAGTGTGCGTCATAGCGGTTGGTCAACTGGTCATTCCGGTCATAATGGTCACTTAGGCTTTTATTTATATATATATATAGATTATTGCTCAGGGCCTCTGCCAGCCTCCCTAGGTTAGGTACGGGCCCTCCAGCCACATAACTTTTGCCTTTCCAGACTCTGCATCCTCCTGGCTTCTTTTTTTTTAAATAAATCTTTATTGTTCAGATTATTACAGGTGTTCCTCTTTTTCTTCCCCCATAGCTCCCCTCCACCTGATTCCCCAACCCACCCCCTGCCCTTACCCCCCACCACTGTCTTCATCCATAGGAGTAAGATTTTTGTCCAATCTCTTCCCGCACCCCTCACACTTGCTTCCCCTGAGAATCGTCAGTCCACTCCCTTTCTATGTCCCTGATTCTATTATATTCACCAGTCCATTCTGTTCTTCAGATTTTTTATTCACTTGATTTTTAGATTCACTGGTAGGTATGTATTTGATGTCATTTTGTTGTTCATAATTTTTATCTTTACCTTTTTCTTCTTCTTCTTCTTCTTAAAGAATACCCTTCAGCATTTCATGTAATCCTGGTTTGGTGGCAATGAACTCCTTTAGCTTTTTCTTGTCTGTGAAGCTCTTTATCTGACCTTCAACTCTGAATGATAGCTTTGCTGGGTAGAGTAATCTTGGTTGTAGGTTCTTGCTGTTCATCACTTTGAATATTTCTTGCCACTCCCTTCTGGCCTGCATAGTTTCTATTGAGAAATCAGCTGACAGTCGTATGGGTACTCCCTTGTAGGTAATTAACTGTTTTCCTCTTGCTGCTTTTAATATTCTCTCTTTGTCTTTTGCCCTTGCCATTTTAATTATGATGTGTCTTGGTGTGGTCCTCTTTGGATTCCTCTTGTATGGGGTTCTGTGCGCTTCCTGAACTTGTACGTCTATTTCTTTCACCAGGTAGGGAAAGTTTTCTGTCATTATTTCTTCTAATAGGTTTTCAATATTTTGCTCTCTCCCTTCTTCTGGCACCCCAAAAATACGGATGTTGGTTTGCTTAAAGTTGTCCCAGAGGCTCCTTACACTATCTTCATATTTTTGGATTCTTTTTGTTTTTCTGGTTGGATGTTTTTTGTTTCCACATATTTCAGATCTTTGGTTTGATTCTTGGGGTACGTTGATCTACAGTTGAGTTTCTGTATATTCTTTATTTCAGACAGTGTATGCTTCATTTCTGACTGATCCTTTTCCATTTTTTTGGCATTCTCATTAAGGTCCTTGAAGGTCTCATCAAGTTTCTCAGCGGTTTTAAGAAGATTCTTGAGTAACCTTATAAATGTGGTTCTGAACTCTATGTCATCCAGTAGTTTGCTTTCCTCTGTTTCTTTCATTCGTGACATGTTTCTTTGTCTCCACATTTTGGCTGCTTCCCTGTGTTGATGGAGTAGCTTTGTGTGGTAGGTGATCTATAGGGGGCAGTAGCTCAGCCTCCTCAATTACATGAGGTGGATGCTCTTGGTACACCCCTTTGTGGGCTGAGTGCAAAGTCTTGGTGTAGTTAAGCCTTAATTGCCGTTGGTACACTGGGAGGAATTGACCTCCAGGCCAATTAGCTGTGAGCACTCGCTGTGTCTATAATGGAAGAACTGCTGCGCTGAAGACACGCTTATGGGGCAGGACTTGTTTCAGTGGGGCTTTGGTGCTCACTGAGTCTGCCTCTTGAATGTGTCACTTATGGATGTGAGGAGTTGAAATCTGGTGTCTCACACTGACCACTAGGTACACTGGCTTCTGGATCTCCAATGGGGTGCAGGTCAGCTACTGTCTGAGGCCACCCAGCAGGAGCTACAGTGAGAGCTACAGTTTTCTCCTCTTTGCTTGGGGTTTGGAGGTTTTGGAGCTGTCTGACCCGGGCTGCAAGTTTGCTAGGTTAAGCTGTGATAGGGCAGGGCTTTCTTATGCAAAAGCCGCTGCTTAGAGCTTGGGTGGGTTTGTAGGTTGTGCAGGGTGGGGTCTCAGGGTGTCACTAGGCTAGGGCGTGGCAAACAGCAATGGCTGCTTGTTAGCCGGCTCTGAGTCCCCAAAGGCATCCGCGAGTCCCCAAAGGCATCCGCAAGTCCCGTGCCCCAGTGCCATAAACAATTATTCCTGCGCGCAGCTCTGCAAGCAAGCCACCCTCACTGGCAGACAGTCCAGCTTCTCCCCGTAGGAGTTTGGGTCCCCCGCGTCTCCCCAGAAACTGTATTTCAGAGTAATCGGGGGCTTGTCTCTGTTCGGGTTGAAAAAAGCAACTCCCGCTGCCAGCCCGGATCATGCGCCTCCGTACCTCAGCTTTTCAGCGCTCGTGCACGTCTCAATGCTCTTTTCTCTTTCCTTCTAGTTGTAGAACTTCCACTTAGCCAGCTTTCCCGTGGTTCTGGGTGATAGACGTTTTTTCTTTTGGTTGTATTTTTGAAATTGTTGCGGGAGGCAGCAGTTTAGGTGTTTACCTATGCCGCCATCTTGGATTCTCCCTCCTGGCTTCTTGCATGCATCTCTGTGGATGCCTCCTGACCCTTTGATGGTTCTGCCCTTGGTGCCTCCTCTTCTCACCAACCAGCTCTCACCTGGGAGCCCCATTCATGCCTGAGGTCAATGACCCTTGGGCCTGAACTACTCCCAACCCTAATTAAAAATGTCTCACCCTAATCCTTCCCTGAGTTCCAGGTGGAGAAGTGAGCAATTCTCACCGGATGCTCTGAAGGCACATCAACATGGAAGTCCTTTTCTTTCCACTAAAACCACTCCCTCCAATCCTGTTCATCTCCCTCTGTTCCACTTCCCTCTTTCAGGTGAAGGCTGCACTGGCCAGTCCCAGGGCCAGGGAACCCCAGTCCCGGAGTTGCCCTCTTCTTCTTCCTCCCTCCTTCGTGCAAGACTGGTAGTTCCCTTTTGACACTGGCTCCTGGCTTCATCCCTGCCCCCACTCCACTTGGGACAACCCAGCCCAACCTCCTGTCACATTGCCTGTTTCCCCATCCCTCTCCCCTCAGCCCCAGGGGAGTGCTCCAAACCTTGGTCTGATGGGGTCGCTCCTCTGCTCAAGGGTCTTGAGGAGCTCCCTATTTTCTTGTATAGCCTGGGGGGTCTCATGTTGATTTTCAGGGTCTTCCAAACTCTGGTGGAAGCCTCCTTGCCCACGCTTCCTTTCTCTGCACCCGGGAGCTCACCCAGGTGAATGCTCCATGGCCTCCCGCCTGTCCTGTTGCCATGCCGTTGTTCTTGAGGTTCCCCTCCCTGGAATGCCATCCCCTCAGCCCTGTGCCTGCCTGTCAAGATCCTACCCTTGTGTCATCAGAGGCACAAAGCCAGAGGACATGCTGGTGTCCGTGTGGTCTAGCCCCCTGCCTCCAACCAGAAGAGCATGGCTGTTAGTGCTTCTTACCCTCCCTTGCCTTTTGTGGAATGTTCCTTCCGTAGAATCTATAATATTTGCAGCTTGCTTGCTGGGGCTCAGCCCAGAAATCTCTGGAGTTTATAGGACAAGGGTGTGGCCTGACCAGGAGGGCAGCCTCTGCAGGGACAAAGTGGGTCTTGAGGGGCGGCCAGATGGGGACCTCCAGAACCTGGCACAGAGCTTGCTCTATTCCTTATAGTTCAGTACTTTGAAGGCCAAGTGGGTTTTGTCAGATGCATGGGGTCTAATGACTGAGAGCCCCCCACTGCCTGTGGGGGCCTCTGCTTCCCCACCTCTTTATTGGGAGGTAACATTCCACTTCTCAGGACTTGGGCTGCCAGCAGATTGAGCAATGGTGTGGGTGAGAGCAAAACAGAAGTGGACAAACTAATAATTAACAGATGTCAATTGTTAATAGCTTAAAAATACCGCCAGCACCCCACCCTCCACCCCCAGGGGAGAGGAAACAACATGGTCACTTGGCCCCTTAGAAGAGATTGATTCACAGCCAGCTTGGGACAGGTTTGGCAGAGAGAATGACAGGTACTGTGGCGTGTGTGGGTCTGGGGCGGGGTAAGTGCCATTGCCAAGGCCACTGGGCTTGGAATCACTTTGTCTCCCAGGGTTTTTCTTGGGTGAGCACAGTGGCTGCTGAGTGAAAGGGGAAGTTAGAGGGGAGCTTGGGAAGTGCCACGAATCTGTCCATGCCCTGGCCCTCAGTGCACCCCGTTCCAGGCTGCCATCTCTGTCCCAGGGACTGTAGGATGCTTCCAACTGGACTCACTGCTGTGTGTGCCCCCTGCAGCCTGTTCTCTAACCGGCAGCCAAAGTGCCTGTGGTTTTTAATTCAATATGGATCCGGTGGAATTGCTCCCGGCTCCCACTGCTCTCTGGCTGGGCCTGCCCAGCGTATACCCCTTCCCTTCCTCACTGCCCTGCAGTCCCTACGGCCTCTCCTTCAGCTCCTTTCATGAGGTTTTGTCCACTCCTGGACCTGGCCTGGATGGTTCCTTGGCCTGGACCACTCACCTCCTTGGAACTTCCTGCTTCAGCTCGCACCTTCAGCGTCCCTCCTCTGGGACCACGTGTCTAACAGAGGGTGACCCTCCCCAGTTTGTGTCTGCCTGGATACTTGATTTTTCCTTTATAGCATGCCTCAGTTTTAACTTGTATGTCTGTACATCCACACGGGGATGAGTTTTTTAATGCTTGCCTTTATGTGTTTCCACCGGACCGAACGCCCACGAGAGCAGGCTTCCTGTCTGGCTTTTCACTCTTAGTACCTGGCACCGTTTCTGGTACGTTGCAGGTCCCAGATAAATATTTGTCAGAGGAATGCATGGGTGTGCCAATAGAGGCCTCAGGAGAGGCCCAACCCTCAGCTGGGTGACAGCCATCTGGCTTTGCCCAGGACTCCCGGGATGTGGGACCTTCCGTTTAAACCAGGACAGTTGCAGGGAAACCAGGCAAATGCCCCCCCCTAGGGACTGGGTGTTGCAAGGTCTTCGTGCTGTATAAGGCTCACAGCCTTAAGAAGTCCAGCATGTGGGTGCCTGGGGTCATGCACCTCCCTGGTAAAGGGAGCGGCCAGCTCTTCACCCCCACTTTGCAGATGAGGTAGGCTTGACACCCCCAAAGTCAGCTCCAGAGGCCACGCCAGTGTCCTTGCTCTGACTGCCCAGCTGGTCCCCACATGGATGAGTCTGTCTGGCTGCCGTCGCAGAATGCCACGTGGGGGCTTCAACAGTGGAAATGTGTTTTCTCACCAGTTCTGGAGGCTCGAAGTCCAAGATCAAGGTGTTGGCAGGTTTGGTTTCCTCTGAGGCTTGTGTCCTTGGCCCATGGATGGCCACCCTCTTGCTGCCTCTTCACATGGTCCTCCTCTGTGCACGTGGCCCCCTGTCTCCTTGGTGTGTCCAGTTTCCTCTTCCCATAAGGGCACTGGTCAGATTAGACTAGGACCCACCCTAGTGATCTCATTTTAATGTAATCACCTCTTTAAAGACCTTATTTCCAAATACAGTTGCTTTTTGAGGGACTGGGGATTAGAACTTAACACATGAATTTGGGGGGAATACATTTCAGCCCACAGTACCTCTTAGGCCTGAGTGACACGCCCCCTCCCCCTAATATGACATCTAAGGTGCTGGTACCAGACAGGTGGAGCTTTACCTGAGGAAGAGGTCTCTGCTTCTTGGGGGCTAGGGAACCCAAGGGTAATGTTTGAACTTTAAAGTTTTGCTCAGCCAGCATGGTTCAGTGGTTGAGTGTTGACCTATGAACCAGGAGGTCGAGGTTTGATAACTGTTTAGGGCATATGCCCGGGTTGCAGGCTCGATCGCCAGTGTGGGTCATGCAGGAAGCAGTCAATTCATGATTCTTTCTCATCGTTGATGTTTCTATCTCTCTGTTCCTCTCTGAAACCAATACATAAAAATTTAGGTTTTCTTTGCCTCTATAATGTTTGTATATTTCCTTTTCTTCCACATTTGTCTGTTCTCTCATCAAGCCCAGCTGGTTCTGTCTGGACTGCAGTTCCCACCCCCAGCCTCCAAGTTTGGGGGTGCCTCGGGCCCCATCCTGGTGCAGCCAGCCTGGTGCTGCCCTGAGCAGGAGCTGGTCTCATTCCTGTGGCCCTGGGGCTAGCCAGCACCTGGCACATTGTAATATTCACAAAGGTTTATGGAAAGCAGAAAGGAAGGTGTCCGTGGAGCAGGCTGGGAGGGCGCTGGAAGAGACTGTGTACAGCCACATCAGGCTACACCACTTACTATGTGAATCTGGACATGTCAGGGCGCTTCTCTGAGCCTTAGTTTACTCCTCTGTAAAATGGGGAGGTAATAATACCTGTTTCCTGGGATTGTTGAGAACGTGAGGAGAGAGGAACTTATTTGAAACATTCAGCAGGGTGCCAGGCATGTACTACGTGCTCCATAGGGTTGATTCTGTTACGTGGGGTTCATCGGCTTCCGTAACAGACCTTCCTGGGAAGCTCTGAGGCTCGTTGTTTCCTGCCCCATCAAACGCATGGTTGGGGGGCTTCGGGAGAAAGGGCTCCTCTGTGATGTGTCTGCATCCCTCACCTCCTCTAGGCTCAGCTGGTCCTGTTTGTCATGATAAGAACGCGCCCTTACAGGTATGGCCCTTTCCTGGGTCCTCCCTCATGACCACTCAGCATCTTTTCAACACCCCTGTCATTCTTTCCCCCCATTTTGCAGAGGAGGAAGCAGAGGGTCAGAGGGGTAAAGTTATTTGCCCTGGGTCACACAGCAGGTAGCCGCGGTGCCACTCTGCTGCCTCCAGAATGCCTGGTCTCTGAGTCCCCCCGAGGTGCTAAAGTTTGGGTGTGGGCTAGGGAGGGCAGAATAAAAATGAACCTTTTGCCTTTTTCTTCTCCTTTTTTTGTGTGTGTTATGGCTGCTCTGAATTCTGAGCTGCCACTCCCTGAGGCCACCAGAAGCAGGGGGCCTGAAACGGATCTGACCTGCAGCCGATGAGACAGAACCTGTCTGGTGCTTGTTTTGCACTGTGAGTGAGTTACCTACATTTAACGGCCAGGAGGCTTTTACGTTAACATCTGGTAGCTGCTCTGGGAATGGGATCATCTGGCCATCCTGGCCTGCTTTCCAGAGGCACCTCGGTGGGCCGTGGCAGGCGCGCGCGCCCCATTTAGCAGGGCCAGCTTGTTCCGCTCAATCCCTTCACTTCCTGGCTCACACTGGCGTTTGTGTTCTTGAATCCTGAGTGGGGTGAGTGACAGGGCTGGGGCTCACATCGGGTGTGCTCCTGAGGGCAGGCAGAATCACAATTCAAGGCAAAATGAGTGGCCCCAGAGATGTTCAGACAGTGCTTGGGGCTTTTAGAAATACTTATGTGGACTAATATCACCCCAATAAGTTAAGAAAAAATAGTTATAGTTCAGAAGGGCATCTATGGCCTGGGCACATGGTTCATGAGCTCCTGCTCTGTGCCAGGCACTAGCTAACCCTGGAGGCTACAAAGAGTATTTGGGACACAGACTGTCCTCAGAGAGCCTGCATTTCAGGGGGTAGGGGTACATGACATCACTTTCAGGGAGAATGATGCTTGAACAGGTACAGGAGCGTGTAGAGGCATTCGAGGCAGAGGAAATCGCGTGAGCAGAGGTTCCAAGCTGGGACCTCAGCGGGTTCCCAGTTGGAGCTTTAGTTGGGGGCCCTCGCTTCGTGCCCCTCCCCATGGGGAGCCGGGCTGGGGCTTAGGATGTGCCTGAGAATGAGGAAGGCTCAGGGAGGGGCAACCTGGAGCAGCGCTGATTTTGGAGGACAAAGTTCTGTGTGTCTTTGATTCCTGAAGCCTTTTAATCTGTTCTTTTTTAAAAATAGGTTTTATTTTTTAGAGTAGTTTTAGGTTCACAGCAAAACTGAGCAGGGAATACAGAGAGTTCCCATATACTTCCTGCTTCCCCACACGCACACCCTCCCCTATCAACATCCCGCACCATGATCTGCTTCCTAGTATGTAAACACGGTATATTCCATGACTTGAGATAAGATTAGACATTTCCAAAGGGTATGCAGTCTCTCTCCTTTCTAGCCCCCCACTCAACACACACGTACACACACATTTACACACACACATACACAACACGCATAAACGTACACAGTATGCACACACAAACACACACACAAAACAAACACACAAACACAGAAGCACACACATACACCCATGTATAAACACACATGAATACACACATGCATACATAAAATATACACACAAGCATATATACACACAGAACACACACAAACACACACAAATACACATACACACAATCCCCAGAGTAACCACTGTTTGTTTGTTTGTTTGTTTATTCATATTTAAATCCTCACCCAAGGATATGCTTATTGATTTTAGAGAGGGGAAAGGAGAGAGAGAGGGAGAGAAAGAGACATCACTGTGAGAGAGGACAGTGATTGGTTGCCTTCCAAAGGTTCCTCAATTAGACATCAAACTCGCAACCTGGGTTTGTGCATTGACCAGGAATCGAACCCCCAACCTGTCAGTATGTGGGACTGCACTCCAACCAACTGAGCCACACTGGCCAGGGCATCACTGTTTATTTTTTAGAAGAATATGTGAGAACCTGTTTCCATGCTCCCAGGGAGCTATCCGTCTGGGGGTCATCCCGCATGCCCTGCAGTCACCTGGTGGTGTACACGTCAGGACCTGTGCCTTCACCCCCCCCTGCAGTGTGGCCACCAGGACTGCGTTTTCAGAGGGCACTGTAATGTACTCGCTGACTCCTGTGATGGACATGAGGACTGTTTACAGTGTTTCCTCCTGCAAACGGGGTGTGTAAACATCCTTGCACACCCGTTCTGCATGCTTGTGAGAGTTTGAGGGACAGGATGTTGAAGGAGAATATATGAATTAAAAATGGACATTTTATGGATTTTAATTTTTCATATACGTTGCTGAGTTGCCCTTCACGAAAGTTGTGGCGGTTTCTGCTCTGCCTGCTGTGGGTGAGAGTTGATGTGGTCATGAACTTCTCCAATATCAAGAGCAGGCCTGAGCCCAGCCGGCATGGCTCAGTGGTTGAGCGTCTATCTATGTAGGACCCAGGAGGTCATGGTTTGATTCCCGATTCATGCCCTGGTTGTGGGCTCGATCCCCAGTGTGGGGTGTGCAGGAAGTAGCCAATCAATGAGTCTCTCTCATCATTGATGTCTCTCTCTCTCTCTCCCTCTCCCTTCCTCTCTGAAATCAATAAAAATCTTTAAAAAAATAACTGGGCTGAGCTAGGGCTGGGGTAGGTTTGGGGTGGACTTTAAGAGGCAGCCAAAGTGGGGGGACTCAGGAGGCATCTGGAGTGTGTTTTTCTCAGGGCACTTCTGTGCCCTCATGTACCTATGAATCCTCAGAAAATCCATGAATCTGTTTAACAGTTTTTAAAAATCATTTATTCTGTAACTTGCCTGCTTTTGCTCAGTAAGATATTTTGGAAAGGTTTTCCTAGTCACACACGGACCCCTACCTTGCGATTTCTGTCTGCTGCTTCTGCAGTTGCAGATGCAGCGCTTGACTGAACCGCCCTCTGTGGGTTCTGAGGCCCGCACGGTGTTCCAGGGAGCACCCCGTGGGCCTCATCAGGCTCAGGTGCCAGCATCCCTTTGTCCAGAGAAGGCACATTTATTCGGAAAGTGGTTATTCCTGCCGTGAGCTCAGAGCGGAAGTCATGGTTTTACCTTGGCTTTGAATTCAAGCCTAGCTCTGCTCTGGGTTCTTCTTGAGTAACATGCGGGTCTGGCCCATGCAATGCCAATTCCTAGCCCCCTTAGCTCTCCTGGTTGACTCGTCAGTGGGCCCCCATCCGATGATCCTGGGAGAGCTGTCCCTGCCTGTGTGTGAGTAGACTTGCCTCTGGTGGAAGGTTGGCATCGGGCCTGGCTCACTCTTTCATCTGCAGAATGATTTTCTTCATCTTTCCTTCTGGAAGAGCCCCCGTGGGGTCTCTGGGTCTGGCTGGAGGTATGGTAGTGGGGGATGATAAGGAAAACACTCATTCAGTCTCTACCCACAGGCAATGCTAGTGGCCATCCCTGGTGCTAAGCTCAGAGGCACTGGAAGACTTCTGACGCTGCAGAGGGTGGTCAGTCAGAAAAGGCTTCCTGAAAGAGGGGGTGCTAGAGACAGCGGGGTTTGGAGATGGTCTCTGAACTCTGAGGGAGCCCCTGAGCAGGGGGAGGGGCAGGGGCAGGAAAGGGAGCAAGGGGTGTGTGGAGGAGCCTGGCTAAACCTCCTTTAGAGTGACTCTCTGGCCACCTGTGGTTGCAGGGAGGACCACTGCTGGGGTGGGGAGGGGGGCAAAAAGATGCTAATGGAGAGGTCTGGAGCCAGATAAACTAGGCTCAAACCCTGGCTGTCAGTTTCCAGCTGTGCCTCCTTGGGCCAATCACTTAACCTCTCTGAGCCTCAGTTACTTTGTCTGTAAAATGGGATCATAATAGTGCCTTGGTTATGGGGCTGGCAGGAGTGTTGCCTGAGCTCTTGCCTGGACGCTGGTCAGCACAGACCTGCACAAAGTAACTGGTATGGCTACCGTACAGGTGACTCAATCACCTGGGCATGGGATGATGACTGGAGTTGACAGTGGGGTCCAGGTGAGGCCAGAGACACATCCTGTGTGGAGCTCATAGGGAATGGTCTCATGCTTGTGAAGGTGACCAAGATGGCAATGTTGAGTCCCTTTTTTCCTCGCAGGTCCCACCCTACCTGGGGAGCACTACTTGGGGGCCCTGACTAAAAAAGCAATCCCTTCAGGGACAGCAGATAGGTCAGGAGCCTTTGAGGGCAGAACCCAGGTTGAAAGGTGGCCCTGGGGGTATGGGAGGGGAAAAGCGCAGACTGCTGGTGCCAGAGGGAGGCACGGGTTGACAGCGGCCGCCAGACATGGTGCTGCACTCAGAAAATGTGGCCAGAGATGCTCTCCGAGCAGCTTTGGGCGCGGCCTCGTGGCGCCCTTTCTTGCTGGGTAATTAATGGTGTGTTTGACCCTCCTGAGTGGGCCATGGTGGGTACAGCAGGGTGGCTGGGCGGGCGCCGGGCAGACCGTGAGTCCACTCCAGCCTTCCTTGGCCATTTATCACCTGTCAGGCCTGCTCTTTGGGGACACAAAACAAGTTCTCTGGGTGGCTGCCAAGGGCCTGAGGCCCTAGCTGGGCTGTCTGGGGCACAGTGTCTCCAAGGGGTTGTCCTCCAGGGGGCTGTGCCAAGGCTGTCCCCCTGCGGGGCTTCGGGACAGGGCTTTGGTTCCTCCGTGATCTGACTGCGGCAGGTGGGTTGAGACCGAGACACCCAGAAGGTTAGGGACACGCCAGGCAGCACACAGACAGAACCTGGGCTCCGGGCCAACCCTGCTCTTTCCCCTAAGCCCCCGCCTCTAAGCCAGGGCTTCTTTTTTTTTTTTCCTGACACAAGTTTATTCAACACAAAATAACTATCCAACTTTAATGAGGTGGCTGACCACGTCCACGACCAAATCTGCCTCTAAACTGGAATTCCGTTGCGGACCCAGCCCCAGCCTCAGCTTTCTTGTCAGCACCAGGGGGCACAGCACTCCATCTGTAGGTGTCTCTGTCAACTTCTCCTCGTGTGAGTCTTGCAGGTCGCTCGCCCTCCAGACCTTTGGGCCTTGGGCGGCCAGTTTCAGGACAGCTGTGGCACAACGTGGCAGGCACGATCTCAGGGGGCAGGTGGAGGTAATCGCGGAGGTACTGGATGCCCTCGTTGGTAAGGTACCCGTAGAAGTGTCTCCAGGCAAACTGCTCCTTCACGTAGCCCCGTGACTTGAGAGACTGCATGGCCTTCATGACGTGAAGATTGGGCATGTTCTTGTCTGTCAGCTCAGGGTACTTAGGCATGTGCACATCCTTCTTGGCCACCATCACCCACTCCTTAAAGAGGAGTTCGTAGATGGCAATCCAGTTCTTCTTGGGCATCAACATCGCGACAGCTGCTGCGTCCCGGGCCCGAGCTAGAAAAAGCGCCAGGGCTTCTTAACCAGGAACCCCGAGTCTCTGTGGAATCCAGCCTCCAAGAACTTGGACAGGAAAAAAAATGGCATCTTTCTCTTCACAAACCTCTGATCACAATTGCAAATTGTAATTCTTTCTATTGCAAATGTAGGTGACTAACCACAGTGGCATTAGCTGTTCTATGATTTTGTGGAAATCACAGACACTATCATGCCATAGTGTCGTTTTGTGGGTATCTTGAAGTGTTCAAACTAGGTCTTGTTATTTAAGGCATAAATACAGAAGCACACGAGCAGGGTGTATCCAAAGCATGTATGTGCACTTTAACAGCTGGTAGCTCAATTGATGTTCCTTTCTTCTCAGCCAGACTAAGCTCTGAACAAAGGAGATTCACCCTAAAATGCTACTGGAAGTTTGAAAACGCAGCTGAAGTACAAACACTGCCTTTATAGTCATTCAAAGTGTGTATACATTTTTTGGAGGGACACCCTATATTGCTGTAAATGTTTTTTAAAAGTGTTTTGATAACCGTATTTCAATGTAATCGGTTTCCTTTGTAATCCTTGGTATTTTATTTTCTACATTTAAAAATATTTTCCCGAAGGAGGTCTTAGGCCTTACCAGAGGCCGGGGGTCCATGGCACCAAGAAAAGTAAAGGACTCACAGGCTGGGGGCTCCCTCACTCACAGGGTCAAGGTGTCCTGTCGTCAAGGTGTAACTGACGTCTGCACTGAAATCAGCTCCGTGTCCCCAGCTGTGGGCTGGGGGGGGGGGGGGGGGGGGAGGAGCACCTGCCCTCCTGGGCCCTGGGCTGGTTGGAAATGTGTGTGTGGGGGGGCAGGACCCATACACATACAGCTTCCACACTGGGGTGCATGGGGAGACACTTCCCAGGAGCTGACATTGGAAAACCCATGCAAGTCCTGGCACAGTCCTGTGAGGGGCCAGTGCTGTCGGGGCTCTGAGGAGGGAGAAGTCACTTCTGTGGCAGGGACCTGATCCTTGGACCGGCTTCGTGGAGGCAAGTGGCACTGGATTTGGGACTTGAGAACTCGGAAGGGGGAGATGTGGGGGAAAGTGCGGCAGGCCCAGGCACCACATGAGCAAAGGCATGGAGACCAGAAGGCTGGGCCACACTCTTTGAACGTGAAGGAGGGGGTGGCAGAGAACGCAGAGGGGAGGGTGGGTGAGAGCCCTGAATGCATGGCAAAGGAGTGGGCACCTTCTGTCAGCCTGGAGCAGCAGGGTTCTCGGGACGGAGTGCTGGTGCTCAGGTGTGGGTTGCAGGACAGGCCTGGCTGCTGGTTGGAGGGACATCTGGAGGGGATGGGACTGGAGGCTGGCTGGCCAGCGAAGAAACTGAGCCATCCGAGGAGGGACGTGGAGACCTGAACTGAGCCCACATTGGGGGTCCTCATCGGACCAGAAAGGGGAGTCACCCAGAGTGGCATGATGGGTTGGAAGGTCCACGAGACCTCAGGCGCTAGAGTCTGAATGGCAGGGTGTGAATCCCAGCTCTGGGGGTCGTTAGCTGCATGTCGATTATACTCGCCAGGTTTATTTGCTCACCTGAAACACTGGGTGATAACAGCACCCACCCGGCAGGGTGGTTGGGAGCCAGAGGTGCCACGATGCAGTTAGAGCTCAGCACAGGGCCTGGCACAGAGTAAGTGGTGGCCACGCCACAGCGATGACTGCTTTAATCGCCAGGACTAAATCAGGGTCCTGGGGGTGCATTGGAAGGGAGGGGCTGCAGGGAAAAGAGAGGCCAAGTCTGAGGTTTCAGATCTGAGAGGGGTGCTCAGAGAGAGGGACATTAGGAGCTCCTCTCGGTTTCCAAGTCCCAGAGCAGGGAGGGCTGAGACCAGCATCCTGCGGTGAGCCCAGAGCGCTTGCTGAGCAGGAATATTCCCGGTGGGGTGGGGGGCGAGGGAGAAAGGCAGGATCTTCAAACCTGGGCCCTGCTCCCACGGGGACTGAGCCTTGGCGCCCTGGGCTTCCATCTGAACCTCCCACACTCAGCGGGTCCCTGACTGCGGCTCCCACCCCCACGTGGCTTTATACCCGCCCAGGTCTGGGGCAGCTTTAACTGCGAGCGATTGCAGTGCTCTGGGCAGTGGGAGCCACTGCTGGAAAATAAATTTGCCATGTTTTGTAGAGCATACGGAAGCATATTGGGGCGGGGGTGGGGGGCCCTTAATCTTCTTAATAAATCGTTCTCAGATTGTACACTATTAAACCCCCGGAAAATTCATGAGCACGCTGGGAATAGAGACCTCGTCGGGAAGGTTTGACACGAACAACACAATAAACGCAGCTTCTAAATTGGGTCAGGGAAGCCTCCGAGGCCCAGAGAGAGGACATTCCCGCTCACTCGGCCCTCCCCGCCCTCCCCAGGCCTATAAATTAATCATGCACACAAAGGGGCCTTGTCCTCTCTTGTCAGAGCCAGGGGTGGTGTCTCTGTGCCCACTGACCCACCCCCACTACCCCCCTCGGCTGCAAACAGAGCGGCTGGTGAGGCATTTCAGCTTCCGTGCTTTGTAATTCCTGTGTCTCCAAAGCAAGGTGGGTGTCCATTTCAGCAAGAGAGATGTAGGTTAGATAGGGGGAAGAACTTCCTGGCGGAGGGTGGGGTAGTGTGAAATCCCGGAATGGGCTGCTCAGGGAACTTGAGGAGACTCCTTTCTTTGGGGCTTTTAAGACCTGGCAGGCTCTATCCCTCTCTGGCACCCGCGGGCCACTGCCCCGTGACAGCAGCGACCAGAACAGACGTTGCCCCAAGGTCTGGTCTCAGGAACCAGCTTGGAAAGTGCCTCTTTCTGGGCCATCTTAGGAAATTTATTACCTGCCTGGCTTAAGCCAATTGGACATGGGGCGAGTATCCTCTCAGCCCAAGCCCTCACCATGGTCTAACCACGTAGCATTTGGAAAAGGGAAGTCAGTTACGACTGACTCTCCGTGGTTCCCAGGTTACTGCTAATCCTCAGCAGGTTTCCTCCTGTCCCTGCTGCTCTCTGCCTGTTGGAATCCTACTCAAAAGCCTGGCCTGGATGCTACCTCCTCGGTGAAGCCTGCCTTGATGCCCCCCTGCCCTGTCAGTCAGAATCAGTTACCCCTTCCTTGTGCTTCCTCTGCTTAGGTCCCTGTTGGTGGGTTCTTGTGGGAGTTCATGTGCCCCCCGCCCCCCAGACTGTCAAGTCCCTGAGGACAGGGACTGTGCTGGAGTCCCCTTGGGCCCACACAGTGTCCCTCCCTCTGTGCCAGCACTTGCATGGGTTTTCAATGCCAGCTCCTGGGGAGTGTCCCCCGTGCACCCCAGTGTGGAAGCTGAAGAGCCTGGCTTCTCAATGCCAGCTATGGGAATCCTGGGCTCTTGAGCTGTGAGTAGAGCAGTCATGGGGGAGGCACGGGAGGCTGGCCCTGGCTGGCCCTGTCTTTACTCCCTCAGTTCTGACACTTCACAAGTCTTTATTCCTTTTTTTTTTGAGCCTGCTTAAAGCCTGCTGATTCTGCAGGTCTTTGAGGGAGGTGAAATGGTCCCCAGGTATACACAAGAGGCCCCACCCCTGAGATGCCATGTTTTGAGGAGTCCCCTTGCACATGGAGACCAGCCCAGCCTAGCACAAGCCTGGGCAGGTGCAGCCTCTGAGCAGTCTGCACAGGGTGACGTGTGGGTCTGAGACTAGGCAGACAGTGGGGGTGAAGTTCACCTAAGGGAAGGGAATGAGGCCTAGTGATCCAGCCTCGGGGCAGGCATGGAAAGGAAGCGGGTAGTAGGACAGAAAAAGGCAGTGGCCAGCCTGGTTAGTCAGTTGGGGAGCCCTTTCTGGACCTACCTCTGGCCCCAGCCTCCAGCCTTGGCTCGGCTGGGAAGAAGCTGTTTCTCCACTCCCACCCCTCCCCTACCCCCATCCCCACCACAGGGGCTGGGCTGCTCCCTACTCACTTGGGCCTCAGAGGTGCCCTCAGCCCCCTGGCCACCCCGTGTGCCCCCAGGTGTGTCAGTGGCTGTGTGTGTGTGTGTGTGTGAGTGTGTGTGTGTGTGTGTGTGTTGGGGAAGCTGGTGCTGGTGAGGTGACTGCATCGTGGAATGCTGGCTATGGTGTGAAGCTGGCCAGACCAGGGCAGTAAATGCCGCCTGAGGTCAGCAGGTGGAGAAAGAGAGCCATGAGACCCATGGGGTCAAGGAGGCTTTTGGGCTACTCCTTGGCTGCCACTAATTCAGTGCCTAAAAATAATCCCGTACTTCAGAATTCTCCAAGCTCTTTCAGATCCACAAACTCACTTCAGTCCCCGATGACCGGGGAGGAAGCGCATTGCATCTTTATTGGACCAAGAAGGAGCATTGTGTTCTGGAGAAACCTGTGAAGGACCTTTGGCTCCCTGCTGGGAGACCAGCTGGGGCTCTGGTCTCAGCTGTAGGTTCGGTGCCATCTCCAGGGGACCTGCTTGGACATGGCATGAGAGAGGATTGGCTTTGCTGTCTAGATGCCCTGCCCTCAGGGAAGACCATCTGGGAGAAAGATTAGGATGTGGGTGAACAGACACAGTGGAGG
The DNA here is from genome assembly GCA_026230045.1 of Corynorhinus townsendii. NCBI lineage: Eukaryota > Metazoa > Chordata > Mammalia > Chiroptera > Vespertilionidae > Corynorhinus > Corynorhinus townsendii. The sequence continues at coordinate 162,137,895 of JAPDVU010000005.1, read as the reverse complement.
AGAGAGGAGCTCTGATGGGGGTGGGGGTGAGGGGAGGGCATCACCAGGGCCTTCCTGTGGGGTACTTTGGAGCAAAGCAGAGAGAGTGGGACACGGGGATGGAGGCCGTCCTCACACAGGGCACTTGTGAGTGAAGACAAGACAGTAGGAAGCAGACTTCGGCCCAACCAGCTTGCAAAGCCTACTCAGCCTGAGCATCTCCTGTGGGCTGGGCAGTCACATTTGAGGAAGCTGCTGTGGAGGATCCTGCGTGCTATCTCGGGTCCAGAAGTCATTTGAGGGCAAACTGTGGCTGCACCAGCCCCCTGTCTGTACCCCAGAGGTCCCCTCTCCCCTCCTAGCCTGGCCTGCTCTGTCCTCTTTCTCCTGGCCAGACCTCCTGCTCCAACCCACTTTTTTATTCTCCCTTTAGCATCAAGAAGAGAGAAACTTGCTTCTTAAGATGGCAAAATGACTGAGGAGAGGACAACAGTCAAAGGAAGAGAGGTAGTTGCCACGGAAACTAGAAAGTAGAAGCAGAAACTTTCAGGAGCAGGCGGGGAGGAAGCAAGCTGAGGGCCGAGGGGAGGGTTGGCCTGACCCAGGCTGGCCTGGAATAGCCCTCCGCCCAGCACCCCCGCCAGAGGGAGCAGGTGGGCCGCCTGGTTGCTCCCCAGCCTGGGTGTGAGGTGCCTGGCAGCAGAGTGAGGTCAGCAGCTTGTGGTCTGAGGAGGAGCTGGTGAGTTCTGCCCAGATCCCTGCACGGTGCGGAGCCACGGTCACACTTGGCCAGGAGCAGTGCAGGGATTTATTCCCTGCAGGTCTTTGCACGATGTCTCATCCGCTGTTCTAACACGCAGCAATGACGTGGCCCAGGACTGGACAGTTTACATGGCAGCTTCCCACGAGCTGCCTCATGCAAGTCCCGTGATGGTCCTGGGAGGGACAGAGTGGGGAGATGAGGCCCAGAGAGATTAAGGGACTTGCCCCAGGTCACACAGCTGAGGACCACCAGGGTGGGAGTGCAACCCCTGGGCTGTCAGACCCTGCAGCCCTGAGCTCCCCCTGGTTCTCTGCTACTGATGATTTGTGAATGGGTAGCTCTTCCTGGAGCTGTGCCCTGCCTGTAGCCTCTGGACCCTTCTCATCCCTCACTCCATAGGACTTCGGGCACTGCCATTGCTTCCCGTACAACCCTAAGGAAAGGAAGTTGCTTCTCTCTGAGGCTTGATTTTCCATCTGTAAAATGGGCATAACAGTACCTCCTGTCTTGAAAAGTGGCTGTGAGGATGCAGTGAGACAATTCAAATCCAGTACTGGGCACAGTGCCTGGCACAGAGGACACCCTCAGAAAGCTCCTTCACCACATTTGACCCTCACAAGCACCCAGTAGGGTAAGCAGGGCTGGGGTGCAACCTCCCTGTAGTGCAGAGAAGTGAAACAGGTCTGATGAGTTCCTGCCTCGACCTGGGGAGTTGGAGAGGTAAGATCATGGCTGTGGAGCCTCTGGAAAGCAGAGGCTGCACGGGAAGCACCAGAGTCTCCAGCCCTAAAGCCGACCACCAGGACCCCAGTGGGAACCAGGCATCTCAGCCTCCGTTCTTTCTGCCAGGCTTCCCTGCCAGAGGGAGTGGGGAGGGGAGAGGAGTTGGGCCCCTGCCCAGTCAGCCTGAATGTGAGGCTCAGACCTGCTCACAGGTTTGGTCTGAAAGGGGCCCTCAGAATCCCACGTGGCCTCGTGGGCCTGCTCCTGAGTTGGAGCCAAGCCTTAGATTTCTCCTGGGAGAGGCCCAGGGAGCCAAATGTATTATTAAATGGCAGAAAGGCAGCACGCTGCATGTGAAAGATAATGGGGGACATTTATTGGATGGACTATAAATCATAGAATGAAAAGCACTGAAACCTGTGGGGAGGAGCATTAATAAGTCTTGAGCTGTGGCTTGTTTGCGGGGGGGGGGGGGGGGGGGGGGGAGAGAGGGCATTTTGCCCCATTTTGCTGTGAGCCCAGGAGCTTCAAGATGCAGGGAGGCCCAGCGGTCTGAGGACTGCAGTGTACATTCACGTAGGTTGTGCTCTCCCCCAAACACGACTGTGACACCCCCCCTCCCTCCTCTTGATTTGCAGCAGCCTGGTGACAGCCTCAGGCTGAGCACAGGGGTTATGATGGTGAGCCAGACAGAAAGGACCCGGTCCTTGTGGGTAGCGGGGAGCAGTGTGCCAGGAGAGAAAGATGTGAGATGAATCATCAAAAAATAGATCTCATATAACAGCCAGAAACTGGTAACAAGTGTCCATTAAAAAAAAAAAAAAAAGATATCATTGCACAATGTGATGGGTTCCCTGGAGGAAAGGCGCAGGGAGCCTAGAGAGAATGATGCGGGGAAGCTGTGGGTTGGGGGAGCAGAGGGGGGATGCAGTGAGTTTGGGAGAAGGGGGTGGTTTCTCTGGAAAAGAAGAGTGAGTGGGAGTGGCTTGGGAGAACCCCAGGGACAGAGATGAGCCAGAAAAGTGTCCAAAGACTAGCGAGGCCAGGAGGGCTGGCACAGAGGGCTGCTTGTAAAATGCTTACTTTGGCTGCTTTGTGAAAAACAGACTCAGGGGACAAGAGAGGATTTGGGGGAACCAGTTAGGGGTCTGTGGGAGTCCCCAAGGCTAGAGATGGCAGTGACCTGCATCCAGGTAATGATGGTGGAGATAGAGATGGACAGACAGACTCCAGCTAGAATTGGGAGTCAGCAATAATCTGTTCACAGAGGGGGCTCAGCGTCTAGGAAGCACACCCCAAGTCCTGTCCTGGAAGTGGGAACTGTGGGAGCAAAGACATAAGAGAGAGAAGAGGGGGCAGGAGGAGGGCTGGGACCAGTGTGGCTGAGGAAAGGGTAGGTGTAGAGAGTGATGAGAGGGGAGCTCGGGGAGGGGGCTGGGCAGCATCCACGGACCACTACCGTGGGCTGGGACTGGAAGCCAAGGCTTGGGCTTTATTGCTACAGGACACTTTTTTTTTTTTTTTTTTTTTTTTTTTTTACAAATGGCTCTGTCTTCTTGGCACCTGGAAAGGGGCTGGCAGGTTAATTACCTGGGACAGGTGAGGGGAGCCCATTTGTGGTAGCACGGGGCCTCTGGGGCTACCGTTAGGAGCCAGTCTGTATGAGACCAAGTCCTGTCTCTGCCACAATTGCCGTTGTGTGCTGTGAAACAGGGCAGTCACAGTGTCTGCCTCTTCAGGTTGTTATAAGGACGCACTGAGTTCATTCTGCCTGGCAGAGAGGAAGCACTGTACGGGGGTTCATAACCACATCCTGTGTGACTTCGGGCAGGGCTCTCCCCTTCCGGGGCCTCGGTCCCTCCTGGCTGGTCTGTGCAGACACTGTGGGTGAAGGTTCTCTAGTCTCCATTGTGCCAGCGGTGTTGAAGTGTGTCCCCAAGCTGGCAGCGTCACTTCAGACGGGACCGGGTCCCTCCCAGCCCTGTAAGGAGACACCAGGCCTATCGGGGCTGTAAGGGGATATTTTCATCAGCCCAGGACGCAGTGAGGTCACAGGGCACAGGGACTGAGACAAAGGGGACCAGTCAGGGCTGCTGCCTGGCCTGAGCTAACCCGCGGGACCCCAGGATCTAGATTGTGTTGGGGAGCCTGGGGATGGAGGGGAAGCTAGGCATCACTCTGGAACAGGACCTGGGCGAACTGGGTGTTCTCTGTCCAATCTGAGCCTGGTTTACCCATCTACACTGTGAGGTTTGAAATCCTGCATTTTAACATGCTCCCTGGGGGACACAAGTGTCTTAATGCCTGAGAACTGGGGTTCTGGGCCATCCCCTTTACACCAGTGGGAGCAGGGACCCAGAGGGGGTGTGGAAGACACCCAAGTCACTCAGCAGGCTGGGACCCAGTGCCATGCCTCCCTGGGGCACACGGGGGGCAGGCACAGCCCTGGGAGCTTCCCCAGCCAGGCTAGTGCTCCCCACCACAACACTTGGGCCAAGAAAGACTTTGTCCTGGGCCCCCACAGCCCAGCAGGGGGCAGCACCTGCCAGCACCTCCTGAGGGCTCCAGGCTGCTCCTAGGGCCTGTGCCTGGGCCTGGCGGAGAGTGGGAAGGCAGATCTGTGCGTGTGTTGGGGCCTGTATAGGGGTGTATATAAGGGAGGGGGCACCAGGAGGACATAGGAAGCATAAGGTCAGAGAAAGGTCCAGAAAATTCTGAAGCCACCTTGCAGCTTCTTGGGGCAGATGCCAGAGAGGGAGAGGAGAAGGCCATCGTGACAGAGAGGCTGTGTAGAAGCCTCTGTAACCCAGGCTGCTTCCCCAGGGGTCTTGATAAGATGAGGATCAACTCAGAGTCCCACCCATGTCCCCTAGGCTTTCTACTAAAGGTGGCTAGGAGAGATGAGGGGTTGGGGCTGAAGCCCAGACTCCAGCCCTGACTGCCCTACTGGCTCCCCTTGTTGTGCCTGTAATAGCTTCATCTGCTGCTGGAAACAGAGGGAGGACCCAGGGTGTGTCTGGGTGACCTTGACCAAGTCCCAAGCCCTGGAGCCCTGGTTGAGGGTGGGATGACTGCTAGATGGCTCAAGGCTTCTGCAATGCTTAGCTGTGGGAAAGCAGCTTCACTTTCAGACTTTCTGAGAACAGGGACCAGTTTGGTAATGAGCCCCCTGCCATCAGAGGTATGCCAGACAAGGCTGAGTGAATTTTACTTCTTTTAAGCCTTTGCCTGTGGTCCTGGACCATCCCTCCATATCCGGACTTTCTCTGTTCATTTTAACACTAGGAGAACCACACCTGGGTAAAGGGACAAGTCCCCAGCTATGTGGGGAGCCTGGCTGCTCATTTCCAGGATGACCTTGAACTTGTTTTCCTTGGCCCCAAACTTTCAGCTACTTCCTGTACAAGCAGGCACAGAAATTCTAGGGCCCCAGCCCTTCCTCCTCCCCCTGGTGGAATTTCCAGACAAAGTGCTGTTCCCAGGGTGGGGGCAGGGCCAGCATTGTTCTGGCGCTGCTAAAGGAGTTGAGGGGTGACATATTGCAGAAGCTACATTTAATGCTCACCTACACACCCTTAGAATGCCAGCTATGGGCTGGGTGGGATCTCCAGGAAAAGTCAGTAAGTTCAAAATCATGACTGTGGCACAGGCTGCCCCTCCTTTAACACCTGCTGTGGCTCCCATTTATGTTCTGGACTGGGCATAGAGACTCCGATTGTCAGTGCCAGAGGGTCGGAAAATCCACCCAGGCCAACCCCATTTTACAAGAGGGGAAGCTGGAGCTGCGAATGGGAGGGGACTTATTCAAAGGCATTTCTTCATCCATTCATTAATTCCATGCCAGTGCCTGCATAGAATCTGCACTTACAGCCTGCCTCTTGACCAACCTCAGGCTGCTTCTTGAAAGTCAACTCTGCAGCCTGCTGTCTACATACATGTCTCGCAGAGGAAAGCACAGGGCCAGAGACGTGAAGTCCCTTGCCGCTGGTCCCACAGCTGCCCTTCTTGAAAAATAATGGGGGCTTTGAGCCCAGCTTCCTTCATTCACCTCATTCATCAAATGTTTATTGAGTACTGTTCTATGCACAGGGGATATGGCTATGACAGGCCTAACAAGGCCCCTGCCCTCATTAAAGTTTGGGGGAAGACAATTAGTGAACAACTAAATACACAGATAAGATAGTTTCAGGAAGTGATAAGTTGAAGAAAATAAAACAGGGCAATGGGATAGGGCCGTGGCCGGCAAACTGCGGCTTGCGAGCCACATGCGGCTCTTTGGCCCCTTGAGAGTGGCTCTTCCACAAAATACCACAGCCTGGGCGAGTCTATTTTGAAGAAGTGGCTTTAGAAGAAGTTTAAGTTTAAAAAATTCGGCTCTCAAAAGAAATGTCAATCGTTGTACTGTAAATACTGTAGATATTTGGCTCTGTTGACTAATGCGTTTGCCAACCACTGGGATAGGGGGTTGGGGCAGAGGCACTTGAGATCAGGTGGCCAGGGAAGGCCTTGGAGGGTGTGATATTTGAGCTGAGGCCTGAGTGACAGGGAGGTGCTGACCATCTGAACACCTGGGGTTAGTGTGTGAGGCACAAGGGACAGCAAATGCAGAGGCCCTGAGGGGAAACTACATTTGGCAGTGTTAAGGATTGGTAGGATCGGCTGAGTCTAGAACCATCTTAGACAGTGGCTCGCTGGCAAACTCTTTTAAGAAATTGGATTCTTTGGCCCGATCCACCAAGATTTGGATTTGGTGATGCTGGGGAATCTATTTCTGAACCCTCGCTTGTAGATCCTGGGTGTCCAGACTTATCCCACTCCTGCAGGCCTGCGTCATAGAGCCAGCCCCTCCTCTCCTAGTTGCAGAGTGAGGATCAGAGAGGGTTGTGGCTTATTCAAAGTCCTGCAGCCAGGCCTGGAGCTCAGATCCTCTGCCTCCTTCCTTACCAGGGTTCCTTCCTTACCACTTTACTTCTCCTCTTCTGGAGGGGCTGCCTTGGTCTCACCCCCACTTGGATCTATCTCATCTCTTCTCCACAATCTCACTCTTCACACACCCTGCACAGTCTGCTCTCCAGGGGCCACTCCATCCTCTGCTCCAGCCACACAGTTCTACCTACTCTCTCAGCTGGCTGTCCTGCTGTCTCCCCCTCCAAGAATACCCTTCTCTGCTCTTTACCCATGCAACTCGGATGCAGCTGTCTAGCTCAATGCCACTGTCTCTTCCTCCAGAAAGCCTTCTGGGACTGCCTCTCCTGAATTTCCTCAGTGTGGACTTCAGATCAGAGGAGCTCAGCCACTCCTCCCAAATGCTGCTGCCATCTCTCTCAGTCAGTCTTACTGGAACCTGCTCTGGGTTGGCATCTGTGCTGACCAGCTCTGGCTGTCCTGCTCTCAAGGAGCCCACAGACTAGTAGGAAAAGAAATGGCCTGGATGGGGCAGATGTTGACCAGTTTATACACAGGGCTTTGATTCACTATGCTATTTGATCTTCCACAACCTTACAAAATATTAGTATCATCATGCCTGTTGCATAGTTGAGGAAACAGAGGCACAGAGAGGTGAAGTCACTAATCTGGGGTCACACAGCCATGGTGCTGGCTCCTGACTGTGAATCTTACACTCTCTTAGCTTCCTTCCTAGGAGCTGGCTACTGGATCTGTTCATCTGTCCTCCTCAGTGGGATCTGCTGGGATTGAATAAGGCCCGTCCCCCTGGGACCTAGGCCAGTGCCAGCCATGAAATGGTTCACAGATGACCAGGCAGGCCTGCCTGAGAAGGAAGGGGCTCTCTGACCTCACACTGGGACCATATGTCACCCCCTCTGGTGGCTCAATAGGTGTGGAGCTGCCTTCGCCCCTCAACTGGAAGGGGAGGAAGAAGCCTGGAGACTTGGAGTCCCCGTCCCAGGCCCTGGTGGGAGGAGGAGGGCGGTGGGTCCACCTGGAGCTTGGCAGCATTTCTGGGTCAGGGCAGGGAGAGGAAGTACATGAAGAGAGTAGCTCCAGGCCTGGCCATCTGGGCTGAAATGCCGGCTGCTAGTGTGGGGGTGCAGAGGGAGGGGCCAGGCTGGGGCCTGGAGACTGGATCCCAGCCTCCTCCAGCCACAGGATTGGAGTCTTCAGCTTTGGGGGTAGCTGGCCTGGAGTGGAAGCTCAGGGTACCTGTGGGCAGACTATATTACGTGTCCTAAGAGGGGTGGTCCGGGTCTTTGAGGGAGGAAAGCGGGTCTTGGCAGCTCAGTTTGGGACTAACCCTCAGATCCCATGTGTGACCTCAGGCAAACCGCTGCCTGTCCTGGCCTTAGTGCCCATGTGCAGGGAGCCATGCTCTGCACGCTGGGTGGGAGGGGAGGACTGGAGAGTTGATGCCACATCCCCAGCTTGCCAGGCATTCGGCAGGGTCCTCCAGGCACATGGCCATCTGAAGGGCCTCAGCTTCCCCAGTCCACTATCTACTCTGACCGTCTGGATTTTATGACAGGCTGTTGACATCTACAAGGGAGCTGTATGTCCCCTTTTCTGGACGGAGGGAAATTTCTAGATCCTGATGGAATCCATGGAGGCGGGCAGGGCAGAGATATCATGTCTCTGAGGCCCAGAGATGCCGAAGCCCCCAAAGAAACACAGTGACCCTGCCGAGTGGCCTTCTGCCCTGTTAGAGCCCTGGCCTCTCCCAAGGCCTCACCCTCAGCCCAGGTTTGGGTGACTTGATTTAAAAATATTTTTTTAAATTGATTTCAGAGAAGAAGGGAGAGAAAGGGAGAGAGAGATAGAAATATCAATGATGAGAGAGAATCATTGATAGGCTGCCTCCTGCACACCCCACACCGGGGATCGAGTCTGCAACCCAGCATGTGCCCTGATGGGGAATTGAACTAGGACCTCCTGGTTCATAGATTGACGCTCAGCCACTGCGCGGCCAGGCTGGGTGACTTGATTTAAAAAACACTCACACGCCCAGAGGCTCTGTCTGTGTGTGTTGAAATGTCCACGCTTGACTGATTCCCCAGTTCCACCTCTGTTCGGGGGCACAGAGCCATCCAAGCCCCAGCTGGATGTCATTAAACTCCTTGGTGGCTTTAGAGAGGAAGCCCCTGGGGGTGGGGGTGGGGCTGTGGAGGCAATGGTCTCTGGGCTGGGCCCTGAGTGCCTGAGTGTGACCTCACAGGGCTTGTCTGCACCTTCTGCTCTGTGGAGTAAGGCCCCGTTCCAGCCTCCTCCATCTTCTGAACGAAGTTCCTACTCCTGGTCCGGCCTCGTTCCCGGATGAATGGTGGACTCAGGAAGCTGTCATTGCCTGCCACATGGGCCACCTCCCAGGGCAGAGGCCCATGACCTTAACCATGATTGATCCTGCAGCATCCCCACTCACACCCCTGCCCAGAGTTCCAGCTACTCCAAGGTTGAGATCTGCCCAGGAGGCGGATGTATGCAGGACTGCCTGGCTGGGGACTTCCTGGTCACCACTGCCCACCTTGTCCTGACAGGAAACCTGACAGGTCTGAGTCCTCCAGACACCCATTGTGTGGGGCCTGGTGTGGGCTCTAGTGTTTCCCCTGTTAGGACGTCAGTCCTTCTTCACCTCCTCCTGGTCCTTGTCAAAGCTATGTCTTAAGGAAAGTTCCAGGCTGTTGCCCCTCCTCCATCTCTGCATTCAATCCTGTTTCAACCTTAAGACTTTTCTCTTTCCACCCTGCCTGGGTTCAAATCCCGACTCTTAGTGCAAGCTGTGTGACCATGGGGAACTTACTTGCCCTCTCTGTACCTCCAATATTTTGTGTAAAATGAACATGGTAACCATCTGCCTCATAAAATGCTACAGACAGGGTCTAGCACACAGTACATGGCAAATAGAAGTTATTAGTATTAAATTCAAACTTCACCCCCAGACAAACCTTCTGGAGGCCAAACTTGTAACCTTCCTATGTTAGCAGTCTTGCACTTCTGTGGTCCCCTCCAGGCGTGATCATCTCTCCTCCCTGGGGGAAGTCTCGTGTTAGATAACTGACACTTGTTGCTCTTTCTTTCCTCCTGCACAAAAGGGTCCCCTCAGGAAAGACCAGGCCCTTCTTTGCGTTCAGTTGAGGAAATGGGTGATCTACCCTAATACTGGAGGAGAAACTTTTCTTTATGGGCAATTTAAGTTTTTTCAAAGGTAATTCTGGCAGTAGGCCTTTTGCTCCCTTCTCACTGGCTGCCAACCTAACATCCCCAGTGAGATGTGAGACTGCCCTGGGCTGGCCCCCACCCCTGCATCGGGTGCCCCTCCTGACCCAGCCCTGGCCCGGCCTATGGTTTGCCTGGACTTCCAGCCCCATTCTCAGGCCACCCACCACCTCCTTCCCAGCAGGGTGTAATTCTCCTCCAGACACCTGCATGCTGCCGGTTCTCTGTCCAGAGGGAAATTGTGTGTGTCCATTCCTCCCTGATCTTCTCCTGTGTCCTCATTATTCAAACCAACTTGGGGAGTGTCTCTTGTTGCGGCTCAGACTTCTTTAATAAGAGGAGGTTTGAGCAGGGGTCCTGAGCGATACAGAGGAGCTCACCAGGTGGGTGCAGAAGGGACAGTTTAGTGGCAGCCATCTGACCAGCAGGGCGAAGGCTGGAGGTGGGATGAGCATGGGACCTTTGGAGGCTGAGAGCAGAGAGATCAGGTTGGGTGGATGGGGGTGGGTACAGGGGAGCTAGGTCCTTTTTGGTGCTGTGGGAGTTCACTTTTGCAGGCTTTGGAGGGTCAGTGAAGGTGGTCATTGGGGTCGGGTCCGATCTGATTTAGCCTGAATAATTCCAGGCCCCACCCAGACCTACTGAATCAAAAATACACATTTGTAATGAGCTGGGGTGATTTGGAGGCTCAGGCTTGTGAAGGTTGCAACCTTGACCCCCACACAAAGCAGTACTCGGGGGAGATGTGAGCTGGGCCTATTCTAGAGCCCCCTCTGAAGGCAAGAGCACTGATAGACTATATCAGTCCTGCCCCCACCCTCCACCCCTCCACCGCTAATGGATCAGCACGGCTTGGCAGGGGTCTGTAGCAGTAGTGGTGGTATGGAGGGGCAGTCTATGGTGCCCCTCCTCCAGTCTAGGCAGTCTCCGGAAGGGGGGCTGCTTCTGTTTAAAGGGAGGAGGCCACAGGGGCAGCGGGAGGGGGTGGGTGGCTTGTTCCACAGCAGGATTGATTCCAGATGCTCTGTTGGGCTTGCAGGGAGAGCCTTTGTCTGCCTGCCTGCCCGGGGGTCCTGAGCCAGGAGGAGGGGCAGGGAACCCAGGCCCCTCTCTCCTAGCTCCTGCCCTGCCCTGCCCCCTTCCTGCTCAGCACCCCAGCTGGGACCTACTTGGTACCCATCATATGGAGTTGTCCAGCTTAGGCGGTTGGTAATGCACACCCCGTCCCAAGGCCTGAAGCGTCCTCTTCATTAGCTGACCCTCTTCCCTCCACAAGGCAGATAGGTGGGGTGTGTGTTGGGGGGGGGGGGCGTCCATAGCTTCTCCTTGTAGGCAGGGAAACTGGGGCACAGAGAAGGACTTGAGAAACCCAAGTTGAAGGAGAGAGACCATAATAGACTTTTGGAGCCCAACTGTATTTACAGATGAGTTCTTGAGTTCCTGGCTACTTCCTCCCTCCCTCCACACACACATACCTAAATCTGCTTGTTGGGGGGGCCCAGGCCAGGAGCACTTGTCCCAACCACTGTTCAGCCCGCTGGCAGGAAGGCTAGACCCTGGCTGATGGGGGATTCCTGCTCTGGGACAGAAAGTGGTCCAGCTGAACCCCAGGCCCGGAGCAGAGAAGACTGTTGTCCCTAGGAAGGAAGACGGGGCTAGACTTCCTGGGGGTCCTCCACCCACTCAACACTGTGGCCCTAGCAGTGGAGGTTATTCGTTCCCGGAGATACAAGGGTGGGCAGGTGGCTGTGGAGTCCCACCTGAGTGCGGAAGCTCAGGATTGGGGAGGAAGATGAAGACTCACACTTGGACAGAGGGCTTGGGTCCAACTCTTCCCAGGAGCCTCTGCACTTATCAAAGATGCTCCTTGCAATGTCTACTATTGAGAATAAGCCAGAAGCAATGCTTAACTCAAAGGGGACTAATGGGTTGCAAGCCCTGTGGTTTTCCATCTTCCCCAGGGATTGACCAGTACTCTGGGAAGAGAAGCCAGGGGAGCTGATAGCTTTGGATAACCCTGTGTGGGCTTTGAGGAGCTATATACCTCCTGCCCCTCCCCCCTGGGTCCTGGGAAGGCGCCTGGCTTCCAGCTGTGATCCCAGCTTCTCCTGACCTGGGGGCCCTCCCCATGACTGAGGTAGCAAGGAAGGGGGCTACCCTTGTGAGGTGCAAAACCCGGCCTGGATTCCTGCCCAGACTGCCCGGCCCCCTCTAGTGCCCCGCCTTTTCAACTAGCTGTTCTGGAGGAGGACTTCTAGAGCGCTTTAGGCACCCACATGTGACTCTCCCACAAACACACCCCTAAGACGGTGAGTTGGGAGCCCTGGGCTAAGGCCTTTGTTACTTTTCCCTGTGACTGAGGCAGGTCAAACCTTTCAATCAAGGCCTCATTTTCCCTTTCTGTCCTTGAGGGGGATAGAGCTCAGGCAGGTGATTGTCTGAATAATTTAAAGGATAAATGCAGCTGTGCAGGTTAGGGAGCACTGGAGAGAGAGAGGCCACCCAGGGCCAGGATAGTCTGGGAAGGTGGGCCCTAGGATAGACTTTGGCCAGACAGAGTAGAGCCAGTGCTGGGAGTAGGGCAATGAGGAGTGAGAAGTAGGGGAGAGTGGATGTGGGGGCTGGAGGGTGGTTTGGTTGGGGCCAGGTAGTTGGAGGGTGGTCGGCAAAACTGCGGCTCGCGAGCCACATGAGGCTCTTTGGCCCCCTGAGTGTGGCTCTTCCACAAAATACCACGTGCGGGCGCACACGTACAGTGCGATTGAAACTTCGTGGCCCATGCGCAGAAGTCGGTATTCGGCTCTCAAAAGAAATTTCAGTCGTTGTACTGTTGTTATTTGGCTCTGTTGACTGATGAGTTTGCCGACCACTGCTCTAATACCAAGGGAAGTTGTTTGGACTTGTTGCTTTTGGACACTGGGGAGCCATGGAAGGTTCTTGAGCTGGGGGAGTGAGTGGCATGGAGAAAGCTTTTCAGCAAAAGAATAGAGCTAGTTGACATCCTTCCTTCTCCCAGCCTCAGTTTCCTGGCCCTGCAGTTGGGTAAGGGTTGTTTTGCCCTGCCCGCAGGCCTGCCAGAGCTGCAGTAAATGCCAGTGGGAGGAGACTTCACAGCATCTGTGGGGTTTTATTTGGGGCCGGTCTAGATCAAATGAGGGCAAAACCTGCTGGATACACATTATGTTTTCTCTACTCTTGGTGTGTTGGAAATAGTTACCATGATATTAATTACATTAAGAAAGTGTATCCAACGGGATAGTTTTTAAAATGTAAAGACTGCGTGAAGGGAAGTCTTTTTAACCTGGGGCAGCGGCCAGTGGAATGGTGTCTTTGCGGGTGGATAAGCAGCCTTGTGGGCTGTGGCAGAATCCGGCCCCTGGCCTCAGCCTCATTTGGACCCTCACTGAAGGTAACCGGCACCGGAATACAGTGCCCACTTGGTCGCCCCCCGTGCCAGGGAGCGCGCACATGCGGGTGTGCACCATCCACACCCTCCCGTGGAAAGGGGCACCCAGTACATCCCGTCCGGAGTTAGGTATTGTTGCTCAGGCGCGGGCGCGCCAGACGGTGACCCTCCTGGGACCTGCCTGGGGTCCGGGGCATTCCAGGCCGCCTCTCCCCGCCGACTCCAGGCCGGGATTTCTCCCGCACTGACTTTTCGGGCCGGTGCCAGCCCGGCCCCGGTCCCCGGCCCCCGTGGCGGGGCCGGCTGCTCCGGGGAGGGCGGGGGCAGCAGGAGGAGGAGTTTGAGCGACTTTGTGGGGCAGCCTTGGCCTCGCGGCGGCCGCACCGGCGCGCGGGGAAACGCTGGGACGCCCGCCGGGCCGGCCGGAGCGGGTGATGGGGCCCGTGTGAGCGCGCCCAGGCCCGGCCCGGTGCCCGGCGGGCGGCAGCATGTCCGCGGGCGGCAGCGCCAGGAAGAGCACCGGGAGGCCCTCCTACTACTACCGGCTACTGCGGCGGCCACGGCTGCAGCGACAGAGGAGCCGCTCCCGCAGCCGGACCCGGCCCGCCAGGGGTAGGCGCGCCCGGACCCCTGACTCCCAGGCCCCCTACCGCTACTTCCCCACCTGATGCCCTGGGATGCCGCGGACCCTGGGATTCCCTCCTCCGCCCCTTGGAGTTGCCAATTTCTGTGTTTGCTTGATGCTCGTTCCCCCAGGAGCTTCCTTCTTCATCCTCCCTCCTCAGTGGGGAAACTGAGGCTCTAGTGTTTCCCCTTAGGCCATGGGTAGGGAACGGGAGATGGCTCCGGGGTCCTCTTTCTTCCATTTCGGAGATTCCACCCCCTGCTCCAGTGTGCCTCAGTTTACTCCGCAGCTGGGCAATAAAAGTGAGGGGATCTGGGCTTTGCCTCACTTGGCCTTCACTGCCCTGGCCTCTCAGCTTAGCCCCCGACCCCCACATCCCCTCCTCAGGGACTTAGCGCTCTACCTCTTGGGTGGAGGGACAGGTGCTTGGACTCCAGGGGACCCTGTCCCCAGGGGTCCTTGGTTTCAAAGGAGCCTAAGCTCGTAGGATTTGTCTGGGACCCCTCCCAGTGGGTGGGCGCCACATCCTTTGAAACGGAGTTTCTCTGTTTCTAGCCCTGGAGGCTGGACGGGAGGAGGGGTCGGTTCAAGCAGCATTTTCTTTTTCCAGTAACAGGATCCTCAGCTGGAAACGGGTGTGATTCAGGGGGCTGCCTTCTGGGCCGGCTGAGGGGGAGGTGTACTTCCTTCCACCGCTGGGAGGGAAGGGGCGGGGACCCCTGGAAGGAGGAGCTTTTAGAAGCTGCCTGGGAGGCCTGAGTCCTGGGCAAAGGCTCAGGCCCACTGAGGTGCCCATGGTGGGAGGGAAGTGGTGGGCTGGTAGCACCTAGCAGAGACCCAGGCCGAGTTTACACCATCAGGTTGTCTTGGGAAGGGGGAAGGCTGGCTCAGTGCCTGCTTGGAGAAGTGTTGGAGCAAATCTGTGCTTGGAATCTGGCAGACCTGGGATCAAATCCCTACCCCTCCAGGTGCTGAAGGAGGAGTTTGTGTGGCCTGGGCCCGTGGTGTTTCCCGTGAACCTCTGTTTTCTGGTCACTTTGAGCGTAAGTGAAGCAGACAGGCAGTAAATGTTCATTTGCTTCCCCACAGAATGGGGAAGACTTTTCCCTTGGTCAGAGCTGAGCCACAATATACAGGCTTCCTCAGGAAGTGGGTAGTTCCTGAAGTAGTGACTCCCAGGTGCTTGGAAGGGTTCAAGTTGAGGCTGGGAGGTGTGCACAGGTGGGTGCTGGGAGTTCAGTCCACAAGGGTCTCGTAGGGCCTGCCATCCCTCCCCTACTCTTGCCTTTTTTAAAGTGGCCTCCGGCTAGTCTCTTCTTCCAGGTTTGGTCTGGGAGTCTGGAAATCTGGGTTCAAGCTCTGTGACTTTGGGCAAGTCCCTTCCCTTTTCTGAGTCTTAGTTCCTTGAACTGTGAAAAGGGGTTAGTAGTATGTGGAGGAGTTCATGAGAAAAGGAGTTCATGCTGTGAGACATGGTAGTTGTACAAACGCCCAGTTATGCTTAAGCCACCCCAGTCCTCCTGTACCTCCGCCCCCTGCTCAGTGTCCTGAATGACGTTTCCCTCCACACTTTTTTCTTCTTTTTTTAAAATGATTTCAGAGAGGGAAGGAGAGGGAGAGAGAGAGAGAGAAACATCAATGATGAGAGAGAACCATTGATTGGCTGCCTCCTGCATGCCCCTGACTGGGGATTGAGCCCGTAACCCGGGCATGTGCCCTGACTGGAATCAAATCATGACCTCCTGGTTCAATAGGCCGAAGCTCAACCACTGAGCCGTGTGGGCTGAGCTCCCTCCACTCTTCACCTCAGCCTGGTTCCACCCCTGACCACAGAGGCAGAGAGGACTGGAAGTCCCCCTTCTGCTCAGCTGACTGGCTGCAGACAGTCAACATGTCTGGGTATCATCGCCTGAGCCTCAGCTCCCAAGCCCTGACTGTGCAGGAGCCCCTGCATTGTGTCTCAGCCTTGAAGGAGCTCAAAGCCTGCAGGGAGTAGGGAGGAGATTGTTGCTGAACAGAAGTTACAACTGGGGAAATCAGGGAGACCTTCACAGAGGAGGTGACATTTGGGTTGGGTCTCATAAGTTGGATAGGATTTCCCTTTGCAGAGGGAGTGGTTAAATTAGAACCGGATTCAAGCCCCAGTTCTGCCCAGAACTATCCTTTGGCCAGTTACCTCTCCAAGCCTCAGTGGCCTTGTCTGGGAAATGGGGATAGTGATGGCACGGTTGTTTAAGAAATGACGGCAAATGCATGGAAAGTTGGAAGTCCATGCTGCCTGGGACTTAGGCCACAGCTGAGTCTGAACTATTGTTGTCCTTACCTTGGACAGAAGGAAAGCCTGTGCAAAAACAGGAAGAAGGAAAATGTCTTAGGTGTTATAAACATTTCGTCCTGGGGTGGAGGAGGGAATAGCTGGAACAGTAGTCAGGGCTTGATAAAGGGCCTGGAGTGATGGGGAGTCATGGCTGGGGGGTGAGAGCTTCCTGGCAGTGTGAGAGGTGGAGGTTGGAGGCCTCCTGTCCACCTGGGTAGGGGGTGGCTAGAGCAGCCACTGACCTCCCTCCACCATAGCCCCAGATCCCCGAATCTGCCCCTAGGGCCACCCTTCCTGAGGGCAGTGCCCCCACCCAGGTTGTAACTCCTGTTAGGGGAGGCCATCCCTTCTGGTCTCAGGCCTCAGTCTCCCTATCTGCTTAGGAGCTTGGTCCCCAGAGGAAGGGGTAGTACCCAGCACCCCAGCCCTGGTCAGGCCTTTGCTCCACACCCATTTTGGCCTCTGCCACTAGCAAGGAAGGACAATGACCGAGAACTTGGAGGGTGTGTGTGTGTGTGTGTGTGTGTGTGTGTGTGTGTGTGTGTTCAGAAACAGAAAGTGCAGGGAAGAGTTGGCTGTTGGTGGGGCCCACAGCTGACCTGGCTGGGGAAATGGTTGTGGCCAGGTTGCCACCTCGGAGGAAGCTCCCTGCCCACCACCCCCTCCTGGAGTCGTGGGAGGGGGGCTCACTGCGGACTGGAAAGCAGGACTTTCTCCTTGGTGGGGCTCCAAGTGAGGGACAGTGTTGGCAGCCCCCCTGGTTTGATTAAGCACGGTTCTTCCCTTCTCTGGGCCCCAATTTCCCCATCTGAAGAATGGGCAGAATAGACTTGGTGATAGCCAGAGGCAGGGTGGAAACAGTGACCCTTAGATGGCGGGTCATCTGCCTATTTCACTTTGTGCTTTGTGACACTAAGTCCTCTTAAAGGCTGGACATGGCTGATGGATTTCAGAGGGTCCTCTCCCCAGTAGGGTGTCACCAGCCATTTGCCTTCCCACCAAGGTCAAGAAAAGCTTTGTCTGTCTAATCTATCTGTCCCCCCAGGATTGTTGGGGGAAATGCAAGTTTTCTTCTCACTTTGGATAAAGTCTGGCCCATTCATTCAGCAAGCATACATAATGGGAGCACCTACTGTGTGCTGGACTCCAGGCTGGGCACTGGGGGCACATGGGGATAAATGGCTCATGCTCGCAGCCCTTGCCAAGCCCCAGTCTGTTGGGGAGGCTGTCTTGATGAGGTATACTGGGGTACAGAGCATTTTTTAGGGTACAGAGAGCACAATGGTTAGTGGGAGATAGGGGCTCTACTCCCATGTCAGCCACAAGCTTGTGTGACTCTGGGCCCATCCCAGCGCCTCTGTCAAGTAGGGCTAATAGGGAGAACTCTTGGAACGCCCACACCCACACTTATAGAGGGTTTGGATTCTTCTCTTCATGTCTTCATCTGAGTGTTTCCAGGGGTCCAGCCACATGCGAGGCCTGCCTGGGCGCTGGAGACTTGGTGGATGTTTTCTCCTGAGACAGTCAATCCCCGCTCTGCACCCATCCAGGCCTCTATTGGGTGGCCCTGGGCCTGGCTGCTGTGGTCCCCTCCTTCTTTCCACCAATGCCTATTTCATTCCAAGATCTGCTGGAGTCTGTCTGTGGAGGGGGTTCTCAGGAGTGCCCCAGCACACTCTTAGGGAATGCAGCCCTCAGCAAGCACTGCTGGCCCCCAGGAAGATGGTGATACGGTTGGGAAGGGTACTGGTTTGACATAGCTGCTTTCTAACTGGTAGCAATGCTTAGGGAAGGACCTCCAGAGGGAAGGATTGGGCTGGGACCTCTCCATGGGACCCTAGCTTCAGTGAGACCCACTGAGTGATCCCTGGGCAACAGCTCGGACCCTGTGGACTGGGCAAGCCCTTAGGGTGAGGGCTGGTTGTGTCTTGCGGCCCCATAGTCTTCAAAGGTATACCCAAGGGCCCAAGGCCTGGCTTTCTGCCCCTAACTTGGGTGTGCCCCCGAAACTGTCTATATACCTTTTTTCTGACTTGTCTCTTCCTCTGTTCCTGCTGAGACACGATCCCTCCTTTGGAGCTTGACCCTAGCTTTTCCAGGCCCTCCTCACCCTTACACACCTCAGAGGCTGGGAGGCTCACTACTCCCTCTTGTGGCAGGTAATAAAGGTAAAAATGGCTTCTCTTTGCTGAGGGCCTACTCAGTGCCTGCCAGTGAGCTTAACTCTGTACTTGCCTTATATCAGTTAATGCTCACACCAGCCCTGTGAGAGGGACACTGGTATTACCCTTATTTTATAGATGAGGAAACTACGTCCCAGGAGTGCAAGACTTGCCAGTGTCAACGTAGCTCAGGGACAGTGGACCCAATCAGCCAGACTCCAGATCCTGAGTGTGTAAATGCACCACCTCACTGTCCAGATGTTTCTGGGGTTAGGCCTCAGCTTCGATAAGGCCACCTCCTTCTCCAGTCTGATCTGCACAGTCAGCGACTCTACCAAATGTTCTTGACCCTCATTTCCCACCATCTTGGCCATAACACAGGAGGGAGGCAGGAATGACCTTGTTGGCATCAGTGTGGGGGTCAGCCCTCCTGGTGGCTCCTCTGCCTGCCTAGCTGACTCAGGTGATTCCCCAGGCCACATCCCTTCCAGGACCCCCACCCCTGTATCCTGTTCTCAGTCATGCCTGCCCACCATATGCATTCCCTGGACAGGTCTCAGGCCTTATGGGCTCAGTCCTATTTCTCCATCAAGTCCGTTTGTGCTGATAGTGTAGTGTTTCCTGGTGTGAAATCCCTGGAGATGGGCAGCCAGCCTGAGGCCCACTTCCCAGAGCTATCCAGGTGCTGGACAGAGCCCAGAGACCCCAGTTCATCTGCTGAACGTCGGCCTCTTGGCCTCTGTGTTTGTTTCTGGCCCTTCCTCATCACCTTTAAGAATAAGGGAGGTCATAGCTTCCTTTTACCTAGCTGAACGTGTACCAGGCCCTGTGCCAAGAGCTTCCCCTGATTGTCTCCTATCTCATTTTAACTTTCCAACCCTCTGGGGAGGTAGGGGTCCTTGTCATCACTGCCCTTTGCCAGGTGAGGAAACTGAGCTCAGGGTGGTCAGGTCGCTTGCTGTAGAGGCAAGCTTCGAACTGAGGCCAGTGGGCTCCAAAGCTGACATGTGCAGAAGCCAGTGCTTCTTTTCTTTGGTTGGTGTAGTTCAGGGAGGACTGGACGGGCCCAGTGCGTGCCTTTGATCTCAGGGGGTAACTTTTAGAGTCCTGATTCTGGGTGCTCTGTCTCTGCCCCATGGCGTCTATACTTACTGAAACTGGATGGTACAGGGAGGGGCCGGAGCCTGCTTTGCTTGGCTGCTGACCGGGGAGGTTGGAGAGATTGTCCTGTGCCCTCTTGCCGCTCAGCTCAGCACTGGGAGCTACCTGTTCCCCTTGACATCTGGAGAAACCGAGGCCCACAGAGCCAAGCCATTTGCCCGAGGTCATGTAAAGATGGTAGTGAGAGACCCAGTCTGGAGCCCAGATGCCTTGATTTTGTTTGTTGCTTTTCCTAAGGTTAGCCCAGCTGGGGAAACTGAGGCAGCTGGGCTCCTTGTTGGGTCTTCTCGGCGGGGGAGACTTCTGTGCAATTTGACACAAACGTGCTCCTATCCTGGACCACATATGCATTTCGCTTAGAAATGACCCGAAGTCTTTGACTATTTTTAACAGAAAAAGGAACGAACAGCTATGATATTTCCCCTGCACCTTCCTGTTGAGGCCACTTGTTTAAATATCAGGAAAGGGAGAGTATTTCCTGGTCGAGAACATTCAGAGCTTGCTGGGAGCTGAAGTTTTGTTTTCTGTGAAATAGGTATTTGGGGAGTCACCCCTCTTATCCCCTCTGCGGCTCCCTGAGAAGGTCGGCTCTGGCA
Organism: Corynorhinus townsendii; assembly: GCA_026230045.1. Taxonomy (NCBI): domain Eukaryota; kingdom Metazoa; phylum Chordata; class Mammalia; order Chiroptera; family Vespertilionidae; genus Corynorhinus; species Corynorhinus townsendii. Next base: position 162,117,997 of record JAPDVU010000005.1, on the reverse strand, counting down.
GTTGCTGGGAGGAAAGATTTGAGAACGATCCGGCGAGATGCCCTCGCCTGGAGTGGCAGGGTGGTTATTTTTAGCCACCCGAGCCCGAAGAGGCATTTCAGCGTTTGTTCAATATTTAATTATCCATCTGAAACTGGCCCACGTGGCCTTGAGTTGGAAGCCGCTCTGTGCTGCAATTTCCTCTGATTGCATAAATGAGGAAGCAAGGGGAATCTCAATAGCCCTCCAAATAATAATAATGGGGTGGGGGGGGGGTGTCGACGCGGTCCTCGGAAAAGACATGCTTGTTCTGCAGTCTAGACGGACCACCTGTACGTTAGCAGAATAGATGAGCCTGCGAGGACGCCCATCGCGCCCTGGGAAATGCAGCCGGGCTTGGTCTGTGAGTCTCAGACTCCACGGCTGCCTGGCTTTAATTCTGGATGGGTTCCCCACCCTCGCCAGGGGCCTGTGTTGACTTTGACAGCTGCCGGTGCCCGAGAGGAGGTTTGGGGATTTTGCTTTTGGAAGTCTTGTTGGCTTTTATTTCCCTCCTCTCTTCCTCCTGACAGACAGGAGAGCACCGTCGGCATCTGGGCTGTGTTAGTTCTTTTTTTCTTGGCCGTTGGAGGTGATGTGTTGACACCGCTGTGAAATGAAAAAGGCAGAGCGCAGGGAGGAAGATGTGGGGGCTGTGAGGCTCTGCCCCCCCACCCCCCGCTCCCCTAAATCCCTGGGGGATGAAGGAGCAGAGGGGAGGAGAAGAGAGAGTAGGGCCAGACGGAGCAGGGCAGCCAGACATGGGGCCGCTTCTTAGTGTTCCTGTTGGCACGGAGATTTGTAAAACTTGGATTTGGAGATCGGAAACCAATAAACTGGCAATCTGTGGGAAAAGTGGGTTTCTGATCATTTCTGCCTCTCTTCTGGGGACTGAGTTGGCTCAGGAGGGTGGCCAGGTGAGTCCCAATTGCAGCATAAATACTGTGTGACCTCAGACAAGTCACTAAACATCCTAGTCAGAAGCACTTCTAACAATTAGACGTGGGGGAGCGTAAGCTATCATTATAGGTGGTTGGGCGAATTGTCGTGATCTGTTCATCTGCAGCCTGAGGGGTTCATTGCAGCTCTATTAGGGCTGCTCCAGAAATAAAATGTGATGCCTGTGGGCGTCAGAACCTTCCAGGTGGTTCCTTGGCACCTCTTTCCCCCAGAGGCTGCTGCAAGTGTCACTTGTACCTGTTTATGTTGATGTTTCCCTCTTCCTCCTCCCCCAACACCCAGGATGAAAAAAGAGCAATAAAATCCACAGTAGAAGAGGAGAAAATAAAAACCACCTTTAATTCCAGCTCTCAGTGATAAGCCCTGGGTGTATTTGGGGGTTATTTCTAGGCTTTTCCCCCTTTTTTTCTTAAATTTTTGAAAAATTCTAAAATATTGGAAAGTATAAAAAGTATAGAAAATAGTATTGCAGACACCCGTGCACTCACCTTTCAGGTTTAACAGATGTTAACACGGCCGTACTTTCTTCTCTTTTCTTTTTCTCTTTCTTAGAAGTAAAATGATTCAGGGACAGCAGGGGTCGGCAAAGTGCAGCCTACGGGCCAGATCCAGCTGCCACCTGTTTCTAAGAATAGCTTTTACATTTTTCAGGGGTTGAAACAAAATTCGAAAGAGGAATAATATTTTATAACACGTGAAAATGATATGACATTCTCATTTTAGTGTCCATAAGTTAAGTTTTATTGAACACAGCCATGCTCATTCATTTACCTATTGTATTGTCTGTGGCTGCTTTCCCTGTCTGTCACCAGAATGGAGCAGATGAAGCTTAAAATATTGACTTTCTGGCCCTTTAGGGGAAAAATTTGCTGACCCCTGAGAGAGAGCACTAAAGCCTCCCACACCCTCTCCAGGGGTGACCAGCCTCCTGAGGGTGCTGTGTGTCCCGCCCACACTTGCTTTTTTACTACATATGCAAATACTTCAAAACGTGTGGTGCTGTATTGTGTTACAAAAACGAACAGAGAAAAACTGCACACAGCTGTGAGGAGCAAACCCTGGGACCGCCTTACTTTCCTAAATTTCAACAGCACAGAACAAAGGCCAGCTCTCTGTTGGCCGGCATAGGCCCTGTGGCTGCAGAGGGAAGAGTTGCAGGCAAAAACTCAGGAATGAAAATGGGGAAGGTGACACTATAAAGTGTGTAGGAATCCTCAGAAAGCAAAGGGGGAAGACGAGACTCAGGGATGAGAGAAGCCTTCAGGCCACTTACCCGACCCCTAGAGTGCCCAGGAAACCTGGAGTTTTCTGGAAGGCCGGGGAGTCTTTGAAAGTGAGGTGCATGTCAGTCAGGGTGAGGGATGGGAAGCACGTCCTGTCAAAGGCAGTTAAGGGGCTCCAGAAGAGGGCGTAAAGAAGACCTGGTAACTGTCTACAGAGGCTGAGAAGTCTGCAGGACTTACACGGAGCTAGCAAGGGGCCAGGCAGCGAACCCTGCACTGTCCTGTTAGAGAGGCCTCTACCCGGTCCTGGGATAGAACTGGAGGGAACACATCTTGGCTCCCTCTCCCCACGACTCCCTGAGTACCAGCAGCTTGACTATATTGCGCTGTAGAGAGTCCCTGGACCCCAACCCTGTCTGGTCATCTCCGAGCCTCTCTCCCAGCAGACCCCACCCCCAGCAACAGTGGATAACCGCCACGGACTCTGACCCACATCCTGAACTTAAAGACAATGTGACCTTCGATCCATTTCCATTTGAGAGACAACAAGCATGACACCTACCCTTCCCCACACCCAACGTCATGGAAACAAAACGCGAGGTACCAGGCAAGGCATCCTTTACTGCCTGTTAGCCAGGCTGGGATGGGCCCTGGAAATTTAGGGAGAAGCCAAAGGTAGGAAGGGAACTCAGATACCTGGGTGACTTGGGACCGGCCCTCTCACTGGTCTGTGCACAGAGGCTCCTTTCTCATGGGGCAGCCCCTAGATTTAGAGGTTGCTGGGCTCGAATCCCACCTCTGCATTTTCTAGCTGTTTGGTCATGTTTTATTTTTCAGGCTTGATGTGTCAGAACCTCAGTTTCTTCTCATTAAAGTTGGAGCTGATGTTTCTTACTTCAGGAGTCAGTTTTAGGCTAAAAATATGCCTATATGGCAAAGTCAATGTCCTTCTTAGATTTATTTTCCATGCTTTCTAATGGTCCTTTAAAAAAAAATTCATTTCAGAGAGGCGGGGGGGGGGGGGGGGAGGGAGAGAGAGAGACATCAATGAGAGAGAAACATCATTCGATTACCTCCTGAACACGCCCCAACTGGGGATGGAACCCGAAGCCTGGGCACATGCCCTAACCGGGAATGGAACTGCCACCTCTGGTGTACTAGACCAGTGGTCGACAAACCGCGGCTCGCGAGCCACCATGCGGTTCTTTGGCTCCTTGAGTGTGGCTCTTCCACAAAATACCACGACCCGGGCGAGTCTATTTTGAAGAAGTGGCGTTAGAAGAAGTTTAAGTTTAAAAAATTTGACTCTCAAAAGAAATGTCAATCGTTGTCCTGTTGATATTTGGTTCTGTTGACTGATGAGTTGGCTGACCACTGTAACTAGACAATACTCCAACCAACTGAGCCACACTGGCCAGGGCTGGCAGTCCATTTTTATTGCATACAGAAATCCAGCTGTTTTAGACTGTTGAAAAAAACGATCTTTTCCACCATCAATTGACTGAATTCCCCTCCCGCCTCCCCCAAATCAATCGACCATATCTGTGTGGGACTATTTCTGCACTTTCTTCTGTTCCATTGGTCTGTATGTCCATCCTTATGCTAAAACCATACTGCCTTGATTACTTCAGCTATATTTCAACGTAATAAAGTATGTTTTGAAACCAAGTAATATACGTCTCTCAACCTGTTTCTTCTTTCTCCAGATTGTTTGGCTATTCTAGGTCCGTCGCTTTGCCATCTGAATTTAAAATTGAGCTTCTCAGTGTCTTCAGAAAGCCTGCTCGAATTTTGACTGCCGTTGCATTGAATCTACCAATCAGCTTGTGGGAGGGAGAAATGGCATCTTAACAAATACTGAGGCTTTCCACATGTGTATGTCTCCATTTACTGAGATTTTCTTCAGTGTCTTTCAGCAACATTTTTAAAGTGATTAGTCTTGTACTCATTTTGTTAAATCTATCCCTCAGTATTTTTGATACCCTCTGTTAATTACTGTGAGGGGTGGGGATTTTACCTTACTTGCAAGCCAACCAACTAACCTGGTAGAGTTTCATGGGTGCTGTGAGAAGACACGAGACTCCTGGGTCCGAGACAAAGGACTCTTGGCTCATGGCACAGTGGGTAGCATGAGCTGCCTGAGTGCACCAATTCCCTTCCCCCGCAAGTTCCCAGGCAGTCATAGGTGGTCTACCCTAAGACATAAAATGATCTGCTCTGTTGTTTTTTCCATATTACAACTTCACGTCCCTTACTGGATCCGGTACAAAATCTATGGGTAAGCTCTTCCACGGGCTAAAAATTACACAAGGAACTGAAATTCAGTTTGCTTTAGTATTAAATCATTAACTTAGAAACTTGGAGATAATTTAAAATACAGAACGGGAAAGAGAGTTTCAAGTTATGTGTAAAAATCAATGTATGCACATTTAAAACGCATGCCCATTTAAATTTGTTGGAAAAAAATAAGTCTGTTATATAGTTATGTTGTTCTAATTTAATAATACACTTTTTGAACAAAAGTGCAGAATATTAAGTACTAAGGTGGAATTTGGGGGCAAAAAGAAATGGTTTATATTTTCTGCATGAGTGAAAAATAGGATGAATTTAATAATACATGTGGATATTATGTTTTGATCATCATGGTTCCCTCTGGGGTGCTATCATTATGACTTATAAACCCTAAAGAAGTGTTATTGATGTAATCAGAATCTATTCAAAGGATAAGTACACAGGATGCTGAGTGAGTATTAAAAGATGAAATGTTCTTCATGTGCAGACTTGAAAACATCTATTATGACATAGCCAACAAGGTGCCATACACTTTTGTGGTTTTCAAGTATAGTATGTGGTTATCATTGATGTCATTTGATAATGAATGCATGCGGACAAAGAAAGACATTTACAATATATGTGGTGATGAATGTTATATTTCCAAGAGGAAGCTCATCTCTTTAAAAAATTGTTTTTAATCCTTACACATGAGGATATGTTTTTATTGACTTTAGAGAGAGGAAAGGAGAGGGGAAGAGAGAGAGAAACATCAATACAAGAGTGAACCATTGATTGGTTGCCTCCTGTAAGCACCCCTACTCCTGTACATACCCCGACCTACACCCTGGGTATGTGCCCTGACTGGAATCAAACCGGCTCCAACCAACAGAGCCACACGGGCCAGGGTCTGTCTCCTTTTCTCAGGCAGCTGTAGATTTGGAAAAGGAGGGGCGAGTATACAATCCTAAACTGGCCGACGATCTGCTACCGCTCTCCCTCTATCGTTACTTTAATGTAATTGGAATAAGTTGTGCTTTCATCAGTGGGTGGATTGGTTTCCTGTTGCCACTGTCAAATTTAGTGTCTTAAAACAACATGGATTTATTATCTGACAGTTGTGGAGGTCAGAAGTCTGAAATCAGTTTCCTGGGGCTACAATAAAGGTGTCGGCAGGACTACATGCCTCCTGGCAGTTCTGGGGAGGATCAATTTTCTTGCCTTTTCCAGCATCTAGAAGCTGCTGTGTTCCTTGACCCATGGCCCCACATCATTCCCACTTCTGCTTCCATCACCACATCTCCTTCTCTGCCTTCCTTGGCCCTCCTATCGCTCTCTTGGGAGGACCCTTGTGATTGCAGCGGGCCCACCTAGATAATCTAGGGCGATCTCTCCATCTCCAGATTCTTAATTCAATCACATCTGCCATAGAAAGTAACACTCAGGTTTTAGGGCTCAGGAGGTGGGCCCTTTAGAGGCCATTGTTCTGCCTAGCTCAGGTGGTTTAAAGACCTCTAAGGAACACCTCTCCTCACTCTCCCAAAGATGGATGACCAAAGGCTGAACTGGAAAGTATGCAAAGAGACCTACCAGCTTATCAATGCAATAGTTTGGCAAACTCACTATTTTACTTAACTGTTAAGAGCAGATAATAACAGTACAGATGTGCTTCTTTCACACACACACACACACACACACACACACACGCTAATACACACAGACGCATCTGCTGGACAGCTATGTTTGGAAAGTCCTAATAATCTGAAGACTCTGGCCTGTTGCCGTGGTGATTTCACCTTTGGCTCTTCCTCAAGTTCACCTGGCCACTCCCAAGGTTGGGGACCCGGGGGCAGTAGCCCATTGGCACTCTAGGCTTGGGAGCTCTTATGTTCCTTTACCCGCAGGTTACTTGGCGGCCTTTCCTGATCCACTTTCTCTGGTCACTTGGGCTGTTGATGTCACTTTTTTTTTCTTGTTTCTTTTCCTCTTTCCTCCTCAGCCATATTCAGAAGGCACAATTTGTAATGAATCATTATACCACCTATTTATACTTTAATTTTACTATTAGTTTTGGGAAGTCTATTATTCTTCATACATTAAATAGCACCATCATCTGTTCCCACCTGTAATCTGTCCCATTCTGTAAAGAAAACCTCTGGTAACAAGTGTGTGAGTACAGTTTTTGATATTTTCTATGTAAGTGCACACACCTACAAACAGAAAGTAAAACACCGTGCTAGTTTAACCACATTAACAGCAAACATCTGTCCGCCTAGAGAGCCCCACTTGGCACGGACCTTTATATTCCTGTGCCTCTCGCCTCTAGATGGCTGGCCACGCTCCACTCAGGTAACACTGGACACCAATATTTATGCAGCTAGTTTCTCGGGGATGGAAATTTCAATTGTTTACACACAGATACAGTTCTATATAGTTCGATAGGCTAGTCATTAACCTTTTATTTTGAAATTATTACAGATGTAGAGACACTTGTGAAAACAGGGGTTTTCGTGTACCCTTCACCCAGTTTTCCTGTAATTATAGTACAGTATCCTCCAGCATCAGTGCCCCCCAGACAAAGGAACGCGCCTCTAGTTGAACAAGTCAGATTTATTAGTCATTGCAGCGAAGGAGACCACACACTGGGGAACCAGGGGGCACCTCAGCGGGAGTGCGGCAGAAAGAACCTACTATAGGATTTGAGCTTTGGTCAGGTGATTTTGGGGAAGTCTAAGGAAGCGGAGCTTATGCTAGATTGGCTGCTGTCAGGAAGGGTGGCCAAGTGTGTGATGGGTGATCTCAAATCTTATCTCCAGGGAGACGAGGCAGCACAAGGATAGCACTGGGCTTGTGAAGCAGCAGCAGTCACTTGTTTTAGCCAGAGGGGTGGTGTTTGGGACTTTGTGGGTGGCATCGTGGCTTGGCTTTTAAAAAATACTATACTGAGTGGCCAGATTATTATGATCTCTGAACATATAATAACCGGACCCCACCCATGCACGAATTCATGCACCGGGCCTCTAATATACACACACACACACACACACACACACACACACACACACACACTGAGTGGCTAGATTATTATGTGTTCAGAGATCATAATAATCTGGCCACTCAGTGTATATTTTTATTGATATCAGAGAGGAAGGAAGAGGGAGCAACAGATAGAAACATTAATAATGTGAGAAAATCATTAATTGGCTGCCTCCTGCACACCCCACACTGGGGATCAAGCCCACAACCTGGGCATGTGTCCAACCGGGAATTGAACCATGACCTCCTGGCTCAACCACTGAGCCATGCCGGCCAGGCTGTGACCTGGCTTTTGTCCGATGTTAGACAAAATTATGCAGTGGCCTTGTTTGGCCTCACTTGATCGTGGTGATCTTGTCTGAGGTTGGTAGCCTGTGAGATTGTTTGTGTCCAACAGGAGAATAACATGGCAGAGCTGGGAGTGCCAGGCCAGCGTCCAGATGTCAGGGGCTGCTTCTGTCCCTCATTTCTGCACATTGGTGAGATGTGTGCATAAAGTTCTGTTTCATTTTATCACATGTAGATTCATGTAACCACCATTGCAGTCAAGATACAAGACTTGGCTCTGGCCGGTGTGTCTGTCAGCCCATGCACCAAAGGATCTTGGTTTTCAATTCCCAGTCAAGGGCAGATAGCTTGGTTGTTGGTTCCTTCCCTGGCCCCAGTCAGGGCATGTGTGGGAGGCAAACAATTGATGTCTCTCTCTCTCTCATATTGATGTTTCTCTCCCTCCTCCCACCCCCCCACCCCCGCTCCCAAACTCTCTTCAAAGGACAGCAGGAAGGCTGGGGAGGGTTGGGGGGCAGGAGAGGGAGGTAAGAGATGAACCTGAAGGACTTGAATGCATGCATATAAACATAACCAATGGATGCAAGACACTGGGAGGGGGGTGAGGGCTTGTGTGTGTGTGTGGGGGGGGGGGTGTAGGGGAGGCTGGGGGAAGGTCAATTGTTTAAAAAAAAAAGACATGTGTACTACTATTTGTAATACTTTAAACAGTAAAAAAAGAAGAAAAAATCAATGGGAAAATATCCTTGGGTGAGGAATAACAATAACAACAAAATAAAGTCAAACTTGGCAATTTTGAATTTAAAAAAAGACTCAAGACTTTCTCACCACAAAGATCTCTGTGGTGCTGCTCCTCTGTAGTTACACCCACCTCCCTAACCCCTGGTGATCACTAATCTATTGTTCATCTCTGAAACTTTACCATATTGGGAATGCCATAAGTGGAATCATACACAATGTGACCTTTTGACATTGGCTTTCCCCCCTTAGCACAATGACCTTGAGACCCACCCAAGTTACTCTATATAGCAATAGTGCATTTCCTTTTCATTGCTCAGTACCTCATAGTATGCGTGTTAGCTTCCTCTTGCTGCCATAACAAACTAAAACATAGAAGCTTAAACAATACGGATTTGCCATCTTGTGGTGCTGGAGGTCCACAGTCTTGCAGGAATAAAACCAAAGGGTTAGCAGGCTGCCTTCCTTTCTGAAGGCTGTAGGAAAAAAATCAATTTCATTGCCTGTTCCTGGCAGAATTCCATTTCAGGTGGTTGTAGGACTGAGGTCCCTGTTTTCTTGCTGGCTGTCAGCTGAGGCTGTTCCCCGTTTCTAGACGAAGGTCACCCACATTTCTTGGCTTCTTCCATCCTTCATATCATGCTTAGACTCCCTCCTGCCTCTTCTTCATCATTGCGTCTCTCTGACTCACCTTTCTCCCTTCCTCTTCCACATTTAAGATTATTCTCATCTGGATACTCCACGATCAACTCTCACCTCCAACTTCTTAATCTTAAATATATCTATAAAGTCCCTTTTGCCATGTAAGTAACACAGCCACAGGTTCTGGAATTAGGGTTTGGACTTCTTTGGAGGGGCATTATGCTGTTTCTCACTTGATGGATGTACCAGTTTGTTTCACCTGTGGAAGGACGTTTTGGTTGTTTCCCGTTTGGGGCTATTACAAATGAAGCTGCCATGAACAGTCTTGTAAAAAAACAAACAAACTATAAAGTGGGTTGCACTCTTGTTTCCTTTTGAAATTTACGTTTTTCACTCAACCTCATATTTCTGAGTGTTATTCCTGTTGATCTGATAGACATGGGTCTTTTGTAGCACTGTTGTGTGCCATTGCAGTTCTGAACAGTGTCCCTTGGCGTTGTTCCCTCTTCCTTGCTGTATAGTATTCCACCGAATAATTGCCTCAAGGTACAGTCATCTGTCCCCCCATTGGTGAACATTTAGGTTACTTCCAACACATTGCTACTGTGAACAGTGGTGCAGGAGTCATCTTTTGTGCAGATCTCCATGTGCAATGAAGCATCTTTCTAGACTGGACATGTAGGAAAGAAATTTCTGGTTCCAGAATCCATGTGTGTGTCAGTTTCAACTGGTTATTGTCTAATTGTTCTCCAAACCCCTTTCACTTCTCCAGCAGTGATGAAAGGTTTTTCTACATTCCTGTCAATGTTTGAGGTCAGTGTTTTTTTTTATTTTGCCTATTCGGTATGGAAAAGGTGTGAAATGGTACCTGGTAGTTTTAATTTTCATTTTCCTGATCACTGTTGAGGTCCAGCAAACACATGCACATCTTCTTTCTACTCTTGTGGTGACTTTTCTCCTGGCGCCGCTATTAGAGGTTGCTGCCTCTACCTGTTTTGAAGCATTAAGATCTGGTCATTGCAACCCGACAACTAAAATTTGGTGTCTTGTCTGAAATTACAGGATGTTCCTCAGGCCTCCATGTTTCCATGGGAACAAGTAACAGTCATCCTTCATGATTAGGTGGTGTCCATGGCAACCAAGCCAGCAGCATCTGAATGAAACTGATTTTATTTTATTTATTTTTTGCAAACACTTGAAGGTTAAAATGTGTTTCTCTGGCTATGGTTTCCAAGAATAGGAAGGCAGCTTGGCCTTCTGGGTACAGTGGAGACTCTTTTGACCTCTTAGTGAAAAGGGGATCCAGGATCAGCTGGTTCTGTGGCCTGATTTTGCAGACTGCAGCCTGGGAGGTCATGTGGAGGTCACATAGTGAGTCTGAGCTGAGGGTAGACGCTTCGACCGGTGCTGCAATGTTTTGGGGAGACTACGAGGTCGGCCAGCCAGTTCTCCCTTTCTGGGATCTGTCCCTGGAGATGCCACCTTCATGCTGTACCATCTGTGTATAGACCTCTGGGGGTATGAGGCCCAAGCCTCTCAGCGTCTGCTTCCCCCAATTAGAAAAAACAAGTTGCTGAATCAAGGGCCAAAGGCAGCTGTTAGGACTAAATCCCTGGAGGCAGAGTTAGGACTCAGGGATCAACTTTCCGTCTTCTTTGCCTGTGTAAAATAAAGAAGTTTTGTTTTTGTTGTGGTGGCAGGGCACAGAGATGGTCACTGCTCTGACTCCCCTGATTCACTGCACTTCTGAGAAAGCGTGAGCTCAGAGACGGAAAGGGCATGGCCTGGAGGCACACAGCAGAGTTGGGGTTGAATCCTGTCTTCTCATCCAACCTTGGGCTCCTCCCCCCACCCCTGCTCCAGGCACCCTTAGCCTTCTCTGAGGCCTAAATGTGGGTTTGGGCTGGGGACAGTTTAAGGGGATATCAGCATATACTCTTACTTCCTACCTGGGGGAACGTTAGTGGAAGTCACTTGCCTCTCAGAACCTCAGTTTTCTCATCTGGAAAAAGGAGCTCATCATGGCTGTCCATTTGTCATGTGAGGATTATATTTGAATGAGTCCAGAACTTGCATTCTCAATGGGGGCAATATTGACCCTGAGTGAGCAAAAAATTGGTTCTTGGAGGGGGGGCGGTGACAAAAATTTAACTTTTTCTGTATAAAGCTCAATGTATGTGCAGTGCATAAAAGATACTTTCTATATATGTGATATGAAATTTTTATGGGGGCTAACTAGGAAAAATGTCTTTAAAAAGACTCATTAGGGGGGAAAGATAATGAATAAAAGGTAAGGAAACGCTGGCCCAGAACCCAGGGGCCTGTGAGGTTATGACTACGAACTTTGTGCTTGGAGCTCGTGGCAGGCTTGCGGGAATTGTTGGGTGTGTTGGTGAGTAGCAGAGCCCCCGATATTCAGTGTGACCACGTCGCAGCTTCTCCCAGGCCCAGCTTCCTGTCCATCCGGAAAGGAGGTTCCGTCAGCTGCACGAATGGGGACTGGTTGGTTCTCAGCCGCTGAGATGCCGCCTGGTGGCTCAGTGGGGGTCCAGCAGGAAGCAGATGGCACTTACACCAGGATGATTTGAGGTGTGGGCGGGTGTGGGGAACCGTGAAGAGGAGTGCAGGACCCCAGAGCTAGTGACAGCTGGGACTGATCCACCCAGGCCCCGGGGGAGGGGAGAGCCCAGGAAACACAGTCATTGTAGCTGGGACTTGAGTGGAGGGAGCCAGCCCGCCCAGGCGACTCTCCTCCCTCCCTGATCTCCTGCCAGGGTTTCCCGTTGGCCAGACAGACCCCATGAAGCTTGGTTGGTGTGGTCTGCACAGGTCAGCAGCCCCTGAAGCAGAAGGCAGGGTAGAGAAGGGTAGAGAATGGAGCTGGGGCCAAGCAGAAGCTGCCTGGAAAGGGACTAAGGATCTCCTTCCGTTTCCTCTGGAGTTCAGGCCCTGCCCTGGGGCCTCCTCGCTGCCTTTCTACCTCCTGACGTAGATGGGCTTGCGTTGAAGTTTAAGGCCATGTGGAAAGTCCCCGAGATGATCCTTGCTATAGACCTATTAGGTTAGGGGCTCATGGGCAAGTTCCTCTCCTCTGGTCTCAACTTCCTCATGGGTAAGGTGGGTGGTTGGACCAAGCCACCCCTGAGAACCCAGGTTGTGGGCACATCGGACTTGGTCTCAGGGAAGAGGTGGCCTTGCTGGGCTCCTCATGTTCTACTGGGTGACTCCTTGTGTCTCCTGGCTAGAGCCGTGATGACCTGCCTGCCCAGGACGGGGCTGTGTGGCCGTGTGTGTGTGTGTGTGTGTGTGTGTGTGTGTGTGTGTGTGTGTGTGTATGTGTTGGTGGAAGGAAGGGAGCTCCTGAGAGGCTTCTGGAGACTGAGCATAGTGCCTCACTCATGGGTAGGACACCATGGCTATGCAGGCGACCGAGGTGGGGTGTTGGGGTGGGGGAGAGGTGAAGGCAGACCTGTGAGCATGGGAAGAGATTTCCTAGGGAAATCCCAGGAAAAGGAGGTGTTCTCTAAAGTGAGGTGAGCAGGTATCCCAGAGAAAGTTAGGAAGGATCGAAACAGGGAACCCAGCAAGAGAAGAGGTCACCAGGCCGAGAAGGGGTCATGGCGGCCCAGGGGTGGCCAGTCCACCTCCCAACCTGGTATTAACCCCTGTCCCAGGGGTGCCTGGTGGTCAGCTGGGCCTGAACCTGTTCCCACCGGTGACGGCCCACCTCCGCTAGGCCCAAGGTGGCTTTGTCTTCTTGACCATTGCCAGAGCTCAACACTGACGCCTGTCCTAGTGGGGGGCGGGGTCAGTTCTCTCCTCCCACACTTTTGGGGGCCCTGTCCAGTCGGCTGCATGGAGGGAATGGCCCGGAGAGTGTAAACATTGCCCCCGGATGGCTCACCTTGCCCCTGGGAAAGCCTGCTCCTCGGCCTCTGCCCCGGGTTTGTGTGCCGCCCACGCGTGGACGTGGCCTGGGGGTGTGGGTCTGAGCCGATCTATGTTGGCGTTTCTGCGTGGATGTGAACGTGTGTGTTTGCTGGGCGTGCACCTCTGACTGTAACTGTGTGTTCACATGCACCAGAGGAACCTCCACCCTGTTCGTTTTCTTCCTTTTGAGTCAACAGGTCTTTCCCAAGCACCTGCCAGGCAGCAGGCTCCACGCAGGGCACTGGGGACATGGAAGTGCTTAGGCGTGGGTGTTAGGAGTTCTGCAGTCAAGCACAGATCTCTCTCTCTCTCTCTCTCTCTCTTATTCCCTCTCTCCCTTTCTCCCCCCAAAGTGAGAACGTTGATAGGAGAGACTTGCTCTTGGCCGTTGCTGTAGGAGCCAGAAGTGGGCCAAGAGCTGGGGGCAGAAGGGGTTAGGCCTCTGGAATGGTTCAGGCTGGAAGGCGCAGGAAGGGAGTCCTGTGGGGCCCACCGCTGGAGCAGTGGGAAAGAGGCAGCCAGTGCCAGGCGCAGTGTGGGGGAGCTAGTGAGGGAGCAGCCAGGGCGGACTGACCTGGGAGGTTTTAAACAGGCAAGCTCAGGCCAGGCTCAGCATTTTGAATGCACTGTCACCAGTTAACATCGGAATACTTCACGTTTTAAGAAACCCAGATTTCCAGCTTCTCTTGAACGGGGGGGAAGCTATAGCTGCACTGGGCCCCGCTTACCAAACTGACATAACCAGCTGGAGCTGAGCGCCTAGCTGCTACCCGTGGTTCCATCACCTGCCAGGCCCTTGGACCTCTCTCGAGTTGAAAGCCTGGAAAAGAAGTTCTGGATTGGAAGCCCGAGAGCACAGATTCTCAAGTTGGAAGGGACTTCTTGAATTCCTCCAGTCACAGGGAGCTCATTGCCTCTCAAGATGGATGGCTCCAAGTGTGGGTTTTAGGAGACATTTTATTTATTTATTTATTCTTAAAGATACTTTTTATTGATTTCAGAGAGGAAGAGAGAGAGGAAGAGAGAGTTAGAAACACCAATGATGAGAGAGAATCATTGATCGGCTGTTTCCTGCACGCCCCACACTGGGGATGGGGTCCTCAAACTGGGCATGTGCCCTGACCAGGAATCGAACCAGAGAACTCCTGGTTCCTGGGTCAACACTCAGCCACTGAGCCACACTGCTGGGCAGGACTTTCATTCTTTTTGACAATGGAATAACATTCCATTGTGTGGAAGCACGGCTGTCTCTATCCATTCATCTGTTCGTGGACACTGGCGTTGCTTCTACCTTTCAGCTATTGCGAATCACACTGCACGTTTGCATACAAGTATTTGTGTCTGTTTTCAATTCTTTGGGGTATATACTTAGGAGTGGAACGGCTGGGTCATGTGATAATTCTGTCTTTAATATTTTGGGGAACTGCTAAACTGTTTTTTGCAGTGACTGTACTATTTAATGGCAACCTGCTGTTCAGGCCAGGATGGGATGACAGGAGGACCTGATGGGGTGGCCTCAGTTGTCCATGCTTACCCTCTCTCTCCCTCTGTTGACAGAGTCGCCCCAAGAAAGGCCAGGCTCCCGGCGCAGCCTGCCCGGCAGCCTCTCAGAGAAGAGCCCCAGCATGGAGCCCTCAGCCGCTGCGTCGTTCCGGGTCACGGTAACTATCTCTGCGTCACCATCACTACCTGGCCTGGGGTGCTGCTCTGTGACCCCACGGCCCCCCTTCCTGGAGCCTCATGGACCGGGAGACCATCCAGCCTCCCTTGTTCTAGGTATCCGATCACTCAGCTGCTCCCCTCTCTGTGGCTCAGCCCCACCCCTGGGGGCCATATGAGGGAGGGGGCTGGTGGAGGACAGACAGCCCTGCAGCCTAGTAGCCCAGACCTGAACTGGGAAGAGAGAGGCTAGTGTTAGGTCAGATAAAGACACCCTCACATGCATGCGCGCGCGCGCGCGCGCACACACACACACACACGCACACACGCGCACACACACACACACACACACACACACACACCAACACCATGCTTCCCTGACTCTTGAGGTGCACACCGTTTTTGTTTCCACGTTTTAAGATCTCTCATGTTATAGTCCATGATGTGTCATAATTTAATTGCTGTGTTTTTTCTTAGTGGCACATAAAATAATGCTGTATCTTAAAATTGATGGCATATTAGAATCAACAAAACACAGTATATATATATAATAGCTATTTATTTTAGTGGTCCCACTAGCACAAACCTAAACAACTTTACAGAAACAGAACCGAGGAGGCTTCATATCTGACTCTCCATGCCCCTCTGTGTCCCCACTAGTCTTGCTGTACACACACAGGCAGTTTTGTGTCCCTTTGCTCCCCCATTTAGTATGTTACTACTTGTTCCCCGTCCAGTATTCTGCTAGCCACAAGAGACATGGAGGGGTAGACACTTTCTCTTCACCTGGGAGCTTACAGTGTGTAGGGGAGATGGATTTTTGATCACTTGTTTATCCATTCATTCATTCAACAATTTTTATGGAGTGCCCGCTGTGCGCCAGGCACCGTTCTTGGGGCTGGGGCTGAGTAGGAGGAGCTGGCCAAGACAGGCGAGGTAGATGAGGCCCCTGGCCTATGAGTTTATGCTCTCACGTTGGAGCTACATGATATGCAGGAGAAAACCAGGGAAAACCAGGAGGGCTTCCTTGAAGTGGTGTGATCGGCGCTGAGGCCCAAGGGATGAGGAGCCAGCCCTTTGGGGAGCAGAGGAAAGAGGGTTTTGGTGGAGGAAACAGAGAGGGTACAGGCCTGGCTGTCACCCTACACTGTGATGTGGGGGTCAGGTGAGCTAGGAGTGACTAACTGTTCCTGTGGTTTGGGAAGGGTTTCCCCCGGGAGCTGACTTTTGAGCTGGGTCTTAAAGGGGCACTAGACACTGGGTGGACAGGGACAGTGAGAGGGAATCCAGGTAGGGGGAATACCAGTTGCAAAGGCATGGAGGCACACTGGACATGGGACCTGTTTGTAGAATGGTGACATACTTGGTGGGATCGAAGGTGAGAGGTCTGGAGGACAGGGTGGGACAGCTGGGCTGAGTCTGGGTCAGGTGGAGCCTTTGAGCCAGGCTCGGGGGGATGGGGGAGATGGGGCTTTCCTCAGGGCCACTGGTTCTCCTTCCTGGTGATATGTCACTAAATGCTATTAAAACAGATTCTTAGGCCCCCTCAAGATTTCAGTGCAGTGGGACAGGTGCAGGGCCTGGGTATCTGCATTTTAACAAGCTTCATGAAGGAGTAGTTCTGAGCCCCAACCTCTGGATCAGCCTCCGGGAGGGAAGGGACGGAGGAAAGGGTAGCCAGTGCTGAGAGAGGACTCAGGGTCCCTTCTCTGGGTGTGGCCAGACCCCTGGGAGATGGTCTCCAGCCTGCAGGCAGGGCCAGGAGGCTGGCACATGGGTGACCCTGACTCAAGTCAACTGGAGTAGAGGCCGGATCCTGCCTTCCCTGGATCCCTGGAGCCACAACATCTGGGGCCTTAGGGAACAATGACACCTAATAACATAGCCAGCTGCTCTGTGCTCAGGGTCTTACACATATGATCTCTTTGACTCCTTGAGACAACCCTGCAGCTGATTTTTTGATCACCCCATTTTACAGATGGGGAAACTGAGGTTCAGAGAGGTGAAGTCACCCAAGCTCCAACTGCTAATGGTGGAGCCAAGATTTGAACCCAGACTCTCTGGCCCTAGAGCGTGAGCATGCACTTCCTCTTGCTGGGAGGAAAATCCATTTCCCCACACCCTCCTAGCACCCCATCAGCATCACTTTTTACCCTGTTCCCTTTTTTTTTTTTTTTTGCTGCTCTAATAGGTATGTCATCACACCTTGAAGTTGCTATAATTTGCAGCTCTTTAATTGCCAGCTAGACTTGGCATTTTTCCTGTAGTGGCGTCTTTGCTCTGTTTCCTGGCATGGAAACCACCTGTGGATCAGAGCCAGCGCCAGCCCTCTGAACTGCCAGGCCCCTGGGACTCCTGAGCCCGCCTGCCCAATTAGGGTCTGTGGGACGGTAACTGTGCTCAGGCCTCATTTACCCACTTCTCACCACACACCTGAGGGGTGGCGCTATTAGTATGCCTGGGTCACAGATGAGGGAATTGAGGCTCAGAGAGGGGAATTTGTTTGCCCAGTGTCATGCAGCTCCTGAGTGACATAACCAGGCCTGGGTGCCAGGACTGTCGGACATTTACGTTTTGTGTCCTTTTCTGGGCACTTCGGTCCTTTGCTGTGTGCAGCACTTAGGAAACGGTTGTGAGTTGAGTTTCTGTCCTGAGCTGGTGCTGGGAGCTGGGGGAGGGGACTGGAAAGATCGGAGGCGGGTTCTGGGTTCAGATCCCTGCTCTTCAGTGACCTGTGTGGCCTCATTAGTCACGCAGCCTCTTGAGCCTCCTGCCCTTGTCAGTGAAGTGTGGATGCCTGACTCGAAGGACTGTGTGACCTTCGCATCAGCCCAGGTCTGACCCTTGATAGGTGCGTAGTAGATGAAATCCGTCACTGGGGCTGATGGTGCTTCCCTTTGTGGCTCCAGCACAGCAAAGACTGGGGGAGGGCGGGGTGGACAGCAGAGGGCAGGGTGTTTGAGGGGAAGGTCTGGCCTAGGCCTTGGGAACAGACTGGCATCCAGACCCTTTGCAGGACCAGAAGCATATCCTATCCCCTCAGCCAGGGCTCCCATCAGCTCCCATGTGCTCGGCCGACTGCTGCTGTGTGCAGCCTGGTGGGGGACTCTGGGGGACATGGTGTTGCCCGAGGAGGCAGGGGAGACAACACAGGACATCCCTGAGTAACTGCTCTCTTCGCTACCATTTCAACCTGGATGATGGGATGTCACCACCTCAAACAGGGATGCATGCCCCTTTGCAGCCATGTAGTTTAGCGGAGAAGCAATGTTTTGGGTTCTATAGCACATATTCTATTCACCTCTTCCATGAAAACTGAGACCTGTCCAGGTTCACCACCCAGCTGGGGGCGCTTTGAGTTTGGGCTGTTTGCACCCCTAAAGGTGGCCCTTGCTCCTTTGGTGGGTCAGGCTAGGACCGCAGCCACCCCACAGGACATCAGAGGCTCGGTGCTGGTTCCACCTCCACCTCTCGGGGACCATGGGACCCTGGCAGAGCCTCAGTTTACCCTCTGCAGTGTGAGGGGAGTGGACTTTGGAAGGCAGCATGTGGTTTGGCATGCAGTAGGCACTTAAACGTTCTGATGCAGTCAGTCACTAAGGGAAGAGCTGTAAAGTCAGCAGACCTGGGGCTGGGCCTCATATCTGCTTTGCGACTTGGGGAGGGGAAGATACGGAACCTGTTGTCCACCGGTGCAACTTCCTTCTGCCTGCAGGTGGAGTTGGGGGTGGGGGAGTGGTTCCCCAGGGCCACGTGGTGCTAGCAGGCTGGTGTGGTGCTAAGGGGGACCCTGGATGAGGGTAGGATGGAGAAATGAGCTGGGAGCAGGTGACCAAAGGGACCTCCTGTCCTTCTCTGGCCTTCAGCTCTCAGGTCCCCAAGAGATGGTGAGGTCAAGATTCAAACCAAGGCCTGTCTTCGCTGCACTAGTAGAGAGTCCTGGAAGGGAGAGAGGGACGGCGGGAGGGAAGGAAGGCAGGTGGCAAGCTGTCAGGCTGGGCCCAGGGTGCGGCCCCTCTCACCTGCCACCCCATGTTAGGGGAATTCATGGTTTGATTTGGGGGTAAGGAGGGTGACTGTTACAGGTCTCCCCCTGATTCCCCTCAGCCCACTGGCTTCCCCAGACCTACACCCCCTGGCTGCAGGCTGGGTCCTTCCTCTGCCCCCACCCCTCCCAACGACCTTGAGGAGAGCTGACAGGGCCTGGGTGTGGGAGGTGGCAGAGGCTCTGAGAAACTTGACAGCCAATTGATTCCTCCTCGGGAAGTTGAAAGTGGAGAGTCGTGTTTGAAGGTTTCGCTGAAATTAGGTCTCACGGCTATTTTTTGCGAGATGGAGAAGTGTCAGGGAGGGGAAGGCACAGGGGACTGGTGGGAGCTGCAGATAAACTCAGTACCTGGCTGATAGCAAATGCCCCTAAAAGTGAGGCTTATTTCCTTTCAACCACCCACTTTTACTGGATGCTCAAATGTCGCATCCTACGTGGTTCTGAAGCTGTGATGGAGGTGTGCCTGCGGTGCTGTGAGAACCCAGAATAAAGAGCAGTTAGAATTCCTAGAAGAGGGATCTTTGGGGCTGGGCTTTGAGGGATGTGTAGGAGTTTCTCAGGAACAAAGGGAGAGGAGTATTTCAGTTAGAGGGGGATCTAACTGAATAGGAAGAGGCCAGTGGTCCTGTGTGATTAGAGCATTGGATGAGTTGGAGGCATGAAGGAGAGGAGCCTGGAGGGAAAAGTGAGTGGATGAAGCCTTTGGACTAAAGCTTTTGGACTCCCACTAGAGAACGTGAGCCACAGGGGATGATGGGCAGGAGTGGAGCCAGCAGGAGATCTCCGGGATGTGGACTTGGGATTTCCCCAGCTGCTCACCCCTCTGCCCACTCCTGCAGCCTCCCGGCACCCTCCCCATGTTTCAGCTGCCCATCTTTCTCACACACACAGAAACAGGTACATGAACACAAATGGCAGACCTGTGGGTGACCCATTGTGGAAAGGCTGTTGGAAATTATCTGGTCCTCCCCTTCTCTGTCCAGAGGAGGGACTGAAGCTCAGAGAGGGGAGTGTCCTTTCCCGAGGTTACACCACCCATCTGGGGCAGGGCCTGGAATTGAGCCTAGCCCTCTCCATTCCCCATCCAATGGTCCAAAGTCCTGCTCCTTCCTGCCCTCTCCTCCCTACAACTGAGCCCTTCTCCCAGCCTCCATTATGTTTCCTGGGGGAGGAGGCTTAAGGGAAGGGACACTTGTGGGTCTGACGGTCCTTGGAAGCCCCTGCT
Organism: Corynorhinus townsendii; assembly: GCA_026230045.1. Classification (NCBI taxonomy): domain Eukaryota; kingdom Metazoa; phylum Chordata; class Mammalia; order Chiroptera; family Vespertilionidae; genus Corynorhinus; species Corynorhinus townsendii. The sequence goes on along the minus strand of JAPDVU010000005.1, from coordinate 162,097,959 downwards.
TGCTCCCTCCCACTCCTCAGCACACTGCCACCTCCTGGCCACTGGGTCCCAGCACCAGTGGCAGCTGGACTCACAGTTTGGACTGGAGGCTGCCTGGAGGAGGAGTGATGAGGGGCGGGAGAGTGGTATTCTCTGCTCCCTACGGGTTTTGCCTCTCTGTTCCCATTAGTGCCCCTTCTCAGCGAGGGCGACTCCATTGGGCATTGGGGTGGGGACAGAAAAGCTGGCCAGGTTCAGATTAGGTGAACCAGCTCTTATCACTGCATATACGGGGAAACTGAGGCTCAAAGAGGGGAGGTTTACCGGAATTCCTGCTGGGGCTCCCTGTATCACTCCAGGCTGCTCTGGTCCATCTCAAATGCACATGTACATGGGATGCATCTACATCTGTGGCCCACACACCAGTGGAAGGGTGTCTGCCATGCAGCCATGGCTGGCTGTGCCCGACCTGGCAAGAGTGCTGGATTGGGGTGCTATGAATGGGTGCCCCAGATTCTTCTTCATAGCATCAGGAATTTGCCCCTGAGGCCAATGTCCCGGGGGTGTGGACTAATTTTCCTCCCTCTTTCTCTGCCTTCCCTTTTTTAAATTTTATTTTATTTATTGTTCAGTTGAGCCTTGTGAGCTGGAGTCTCCTAACCCAGTGTGTGGCTGGTGTTCCCCAGACGGAGACAGCAGGCCCCACACCCTCAGTCCCTTCCACCTCTGCCTGTCACAGACCCTAATTGTTAGTAAACCGTTCCAACCCAAAAGGAAAGTTACTATCGTTTTGGCCCCCTTTCCTGCGGTGGGAAAGCACCTCTCAGGCCTGGGCGCTGCCCCAGGGTGGTGGGCCTGGACCCAGATGGTCTTCAAGGCAGAATGCGGGACCACGGGCCATTTGGAGACTCCTGAATCCGAGGCCAGGCCAGGGTCCGAGCCCGAAATTGAGGTCGGGAGGCTGCCCCAGTAAGAAACAGGAGTGTGGTTTCATTTGCTCCATTTTAGGGATCCGGAGAACAAGGATCAGGGACTGTCCCAGAGTCGCACAGCTGGCGAGTGGCAGGGATGGGGGTCAAACTCTGGTCTTCGAGTCCCACGGCGGGTGTGAACTAATTTTCCTCCCTCCTTTCTCTGCTTTCCTTTTTTCTTTCTTTTAATAAATTTTTAATGATCATCAGCTATGTGTTGGGACCTTTGTAGGGCACTTGACACAAAGAGAATTAAAACAGAGTTGCTACCTGCAAAATCACGGAGGGTCACCTGGGGTTTGAGGAAGTAATTTCCAGGCAGGTGAGGGGAAAGGGCACAGGCAGCCAGGACAGTCCCTGCAAAGGCCAGGGGGTAGGAAGCAGCCCGAGCAAGTGATAGTAGGAACTGGCAGCAGTGGGGGGGCTGAAATGTGAGGAAGTGGCTGGAGTGCGAGGGATGGCCAATTCACGGCAGGGTACAGAGCAGAGGGATCAGAGGCTGTATTAATAGGAGTATGAAGTCCCCAGAGAGGGAGGTGAAACGGGCCAGAGCTGACCAGCGCAGACCTATAGTGCAGTGTGTTCTTCAGAGCAGCATCCTTGACCAGGCTGGGAGAGTCCGGAGCTCCTTCAGTGGGCAGAGACCAGGACTGGAGTGGGTAATGAGGGATGGGAAGAGCAAGCAAACTGTGTTTCAGGTTGTCAGGAGTCCATCTGTGCCCCCAACCCCTGAGCGTAGAATGCTCTTTGTAGGGGTCCCTGAGGGTAGGAGTAGAGAGAAGGATCCGCTCAAGGAACCTTGGAATCTCTTTCCTCATTCTGGGAGGCATCAGCCTGGCAGCTTGAGTAGGAAAGATACAGAGGGAAGGAAACAGGGACAGCCTGGGACCCGCCCCCCTTCTCTTTCTGCCCCGGGGCTGCCAGGGGCACCTCTCAGCCATTCCTGTAAGCTGTTTCCCCATCCTTGCCTGGTGGGCAGCAGGAGTCTGATAAACTGGTTCCCCCTAGGGTGTCAGTGGCCGAATCCCTGTGTTACAGGTTCCTAGCACAAAAGGAGCCTTATCAATTGGAAGTTTCAGTCATTCACGGGCAATGTCGGGCTCTGTGACTGGCAGGTGGGATGCTGTTTGGGGGCCTTTCTCTCTCTCTTCCCTTCCCCGTCTCCCTGCTCCATCCTGGAGGTGCAGTGCTGGCTTCTCCTTAGCAGTACACCCAGGACAGGCAGGATTTGAATCTTGGTCCATGGCTTCCCTCCGTGGGATCGCTCGGGCAAGTTCCCAATTCTGAGCTTCTATTTCCCCGTTTGTAAACGGGCAAAGGTGGCTCCCCTTTCTGGTGAATGGGGCTCACGTCTACTCCACACCTTCCCCAGAGCCTCAGGTCCTCCCTTCTGCACCCCTCACCTCCTGCCTCAAAGAAGTATTGCAGAGAGTGCCCTAGGGGCCAGAGACCAAGCTCCCAGTGGTGAATTCAGACAGAGGAAGCCCATGTGTGCGCAGGGCCATTTCCCACCAATTGGGGGCAGCAGAGTGCAGCAAGTGGACGCCTAGGTGGCTACTTCCAGAGGAGAGTTGAAGTCCCAGGGGTTTGTGGGCCCCCCTCCATCCTGTGTCCCTCACCCCAGGGCCACAGGGAGCCAGCTGAGCTGAACAAACCCAGAGCCCACCGCTGGTTTGAGTGAACAGCGCAAGTCAGGGAGTGCCTTGCATTGGTGGCTGAACTGACTGAGCCTGGGTTGACCAGAGAGCTGGGACTTCTGAAAGGGGATCTGTGTCAGGGACACTGGAGGGGACAAGGAGCCCAGGCAGCCTCCCAGCAGGAGGAGAGGCACAGGCTGAGGCAGGACACCGTACTGTGGTCACCTGGCAGGGCCAATTAGACACTCATGGTGGTGGTCCTTCGAAGGTTTGCAGGTGCCTTGCTCCATCCTCACCTCTGCTTTGATAGGAAGGAAGGCAGGCGTTCTGGGACAGTCAGGGTGGTGGGCAGAGCTTGGATCTGAACTGCATAGCGGGGTTGGAGCCAACAGCTGTACCAGCTCTTTGCTCTGTGCAACGGGGGATTGTAAGGCTCATTTTGCACAGTCCGCTGGGTCAGGCCCTGTGCCGAGCACTCTCCAGGCATCACCTCATTTAGTCCTCACAACCCAAGGGGCAAAGAACACACATCCGCTTTTTTAAGGTGACAAAATCAAGGCAGACAGAAAGTGAAGAACTTGCCGAAAAGATCGCTCAGCTCATGAGTGTGGATTTGAAGGTCTCGCAGAGCCTGGTCCACAGCATGCAGCCCAGTCTCTGCCAGCCAGAGTTGTCATTCTCCGTTTTATAATTGAGAACACTGAGGCCCAGAGAGGGGAGGTGCATTGTTGAGCTCACTCAGCCAACCAGGGACAGAACTGGCGTTTGAACTTGCATCTCCCCATCTTGTCCTGCCCCTGCCCCTGGCCTGGCCCCCACTGGTCAGAAGGTGTCTGTGCAGGGTGGACACCACCCTTCTTCACTCCACCCTGTGTCTCTTGCAGGCCTGCCCCTCTTCCAGGGGGCTTAAGAGATTGGGTATAGGGGGATAGCTCAGATGCCTTCATGCCCCACCCCCCATGGTATGAAAATATAGTGATTGTCTCTGTCATATCAAGTGACATTTGGATTGGATTGCAGACATAATGATATCTGAATCTTCAGGGGAGAGCTGCTTCCCAAGCCAGGAAGCCCTCTTGCGGTGGCAGCGATGACATCTGTTTCCGACACGAGGTCCCACATTGGATGAATAACTTTTCCTGTGGAATGTCGAAGATGAGCCGTGATGTTTACTGCCCTGCTCCGGCACCTTAGATGGCTCCCAGGGGTGGGATCCAGTTCCCCAGCATTTGAGGTGCCCTCCCCCGCCCCCCGCCCCACCTGTCCTAACCTGCATGCCCTTGCACAGCTGGCTCTACTGCCCATAGTTCCTCCCCATTTCTCTGCCTCAAGAGCTCCTTCCCTGCGCTGTGTACCCCCTGGACCCCAGCAGGCATCCCCTCCCCTAGGCTCCAGAACACAGATGCTGAGACTTAACCATCACCAGACCTGGGGACTTTCTCAAGGGCAACTACTGTTTCTAATGTATCTGAACTCCAGGCATTGGGCTGGGCACACAGAGGAGCTTGTGGGATGAAGGTGTGTGAGAGGCAGTGGATAAATAAGCCAGTGCAGGGTGAGGAGAGGAGAGGCGGGCACCCATCTCCTTGCTTCTGAGAGCCCCACACCTTTTGTCTTGGGAGGAGAGGTCAGGACAAGTCACCCAGACCACCACCCGGTGGCAAAGCCCAGCAAGGACACCAACCCTTGCCTTGAAATTGACCTTTACTCCACCCATGGGCTCCCATGATCCCTCAGAGCAGGACTCCCAGTGAGCTTGGCCTGCAGATGGTAAATCACCCAGGACCAGAAATAGCCTATTAAATCCTCTCCCAAAACAGTGCGTTTTGTATCCTGTAGTGAAAGGGCTTTTAAAAGCACTGCTCGCTCAGGTGGATTTATGGGGCTGCTGCCCGCCTCTCGCCTCTCCTTCCCGCGAGTGTTTGCAGGTCCCCGGGACTGGAGCACCTTGGAGTCCTGGTGCTCCTGCTGGCTCTTGGTGCAGGGAGAAACAGGATTACACCTCTTCCCTGCTTTGCTGGTCTGGACCGGCTGGGTGCCTGGGAGGACAGGGTGGGGCCGCCTGACCCAACAGAAGCTCCTTATGGCCCAGCACAGAGCTGAAGTCCCACCATCAGTACCTTTCCTCCAGCAAGTTGTTGTCTCCAGAAGGGCCTTCCTATTTGTTGTCAAATGGGTCCCCATGGTAGGGAAAGATACCAGTTCAAGCTGGAAAAGAGAGATCAGCTAGCCAACTCCTTCATTGTACAGATGGGCAAACCGAGTCAAGCTAACATGCTTGCTCAGAGCCTCCTAGTGCAGCAATGGAATTCTAGAAGAGCTTGGCCTCTGGTGCCACCATTCTGGGTTAGACACAGCTCAGCCTCTTCCTGGCTGTGTGGCCCTGTGAAAGCAGCTTGACCTCTCTGAGCCTCCATTCTCTGATCTGCACATTCGGTTGTGAGAATTAAATGATGTAAGCCACATAAAGCTTTAATACCGTGCCTGAAGCTCAGAGCTTCATAAAGATATCTGGCTTACTCTTAGCACGTTGGACTAGGCTTCACTATTATTAATTAGCAGAGCTGAAACCAGATTTCCTGGCTCTGAGCATGGCTTTTTTTTTTGTCACTCTGTGGGGTGGCCTCTGCTGAGAGCGTTCACTCATACAGAGTGCACAGAGCACAGGTTTTGATGGGGAATAAGTGCCAAAATCAGTGAGTCACCCTGGGAAGACTGGCCTGGTAAGGGGACCTTAGTGACAGGGCCTGCAGGGAGGCAGAGGGAGAAAGGGGTGAGGCTCCCTGATGGAGTCCGTTTCCCTGCAGCCCTGTGGCCCCAGTGCCAGACTCCCCACCGAGAGGTCAGAGCTGGCTGAGGGCTTAAGAGCTGATGGAGTGTCTGTGGCATCCAGACCTCTGGGATGGGCTTATTACGCTAAGGCTGGCGGAAGATTTACAGAGCAGTGACTCATGCCCTGGCTGCTCTGGGCTATCACGTCCTTGCCTGGACCACAGGAATGTGTGTCTGATTTCTGTTCACTGGTCACTGGCAGGTACCAGGAGGGCCTCTCCCATGTCCTTATTTCCCCCTCCCACCTTCACAACCCCACTCTTTTCCTAACCGGGTACCCTTCCCACCTCCTCTAGGCTTTCCGGGTTCCTTAAAGGCCCTCTTTGCCTGGGTGTCCTCTGCAGGGGTTATGCCCATGTCATAAGCCTGGCACTTGGAGGTCAGAGGGACCTGTGATCACTGCAGCAGCCTCCGAGGCAGCAAGGCTCACTGCTGTCCTCACCAGTGCTCGGCTGTGTGTGGCTGCCCTGCTCTAGGTAACCTTGGCAAGCCCATCCAGATGGACCCCAAGTGGGATCCCTTAAAAAGCCTCCTAGGTCCCATTCTCTGCCTTTCTCCTTTCTCTTTTATACCATAAATATTTGTTAATCCATTCAGGAAGTGTTTATGGTATACCTGCCAGGTGTCAGCACTGGGGACCCTGGCTGCTGTGGCCCCCACCATCCTGTGAAGGAGACAGACATTAAATAAATATACAATTACAACTGTGATGAGTCTGTAAGGAGACGTGGCCTAATCTGAGGGCATGGGAGGTCCCTGAGGAGAAGATGTGAGGAGAAACTGAAGGGTGTACCAGGCCCTCTGGGCAAAGGGGTTCTCTGTTCCAGGCAGTGGGAACAGCATGTGCAAAGGCCCTGTGACAGGAGAAGCTGACAATTTCAAAAGTCCCATTGAAGACAGGAGCTGGAGCACTGGGACGGGGGCAGGTCATGAGGGGCCATAGGCCTCAGAAAGGAGTGAGGCCTCTATCCCAGGAGCCCTGGGGAGCTGTGCAAGGAGGTGGAGCTGGTCAGTGGTAAGATCTGATCTGCTTTTTTAAAGGCTCCTTCTAGATGTCCTTGGAGAATGTACAGGGGGAGGGTGACAGGACTGGAGGTAACAAAAGCAGTGAGAAGGCCCCTGCGCCTTTGAATGAAGGGTGTCTGTGAAGGTCTAGGCCTGCCTTTCCAGCTGGGGAACCCTTGAGGGCAGAAAGCCAGCTTTCTCAGGGCCCAGCACATGGCAAGGCTCAGGGGACACGCCCTGGGTGAGCGGTGGACCAGCACCCTGCCTCTTCAAAGGAGATGTGAGTCTTAAAGATGGTTTCCGTTAACTCTTGCTTTCTGTTTCCTTCCGGCTCATGGCTGACTGGCTCCTGGTGGTTAAATTCCAAGCCATAAAGAAATAAAAAATGATGACAATGCCAGTGATGATGACAGTAGCTAACATTTACTGTGTGCTGGGAAATGGGCTAAATTCTTTACATGCGTGATCTCAGAAGCTCATTACAACAACCTGTGGTGGCTGCTCTTGTCCTCCTTCTACAGAGGAGGAAACAGCTCAGTCGGCCAGGTCACTGGCCTCAGGCCCAAAGCCGCAGGCAGTGGAACCCGCTGCTCCCCTGCTTCTCGGGGTGGGGGGGCGGAGTGAGGCCTCTGCATTTTACTTGGGATTCCTAGAGACTGAGGTAACCCGAGCACCTGGTGGGGGGTGGGGGGGGGGGTTTGAGGTGTGATGATGGCAGAGGAGAAATATTTGGGGCAGGGGTCCCTGGCTCTGAACAACCTGCTGGACCGGAAGACTCTGAGAAACCTCTTGTTCAGGGAGCTGCAAGGACAGCTTTCAGGGGGTGAGAGAAGCAAACAGGTCATCCTCAGAGAGGGGCACAGGGTGAGGCCCTGCCCGCAAAGCAGGGGGATCGGGAGGTCACCAGCGTGGGCTTCCAGCTCTGAGGTCACCCCAACACTCTCTCTTCCTTCCCGTTGTGGCTGTGAACGTGAGCCCGGTGGGCCTGTGTGTTTGGCCTGGTATCAGTGTAATTCTGTGAGAGACTAATGACAATTGAGTGTGTGTGTATTTGTGAGCTTGTATTTGCACGCTTATCTGTGCATTTTATGATTGTGTATGTGTGTGTTGGTCAATGTGCACATGTGTTTCCACGGTGGGGGTGATGGGGAGACTTGTATGTTTATACATGAATTTCTTGGTGGGCACCCTCCTCTGTCCCTCATGCCTTTGTATGCCTGTGTGTCCTTGAACTTGTGTGTTTTTCTGGCCCTGCATATTTGTCCATGTGAACATGTTTAGGTGTCCTTATCCAGGTACTATTTTAATCCAGGAATGATCCTTGAGTGTCAGGCCCCACCCCCTCCTGGCTCTCCTGGCCCATGAGTTGGTTCTCTGAGTGACCCAGCTAATCTTTCTACCTTCTCTGGGCAGGGAGGAGTATGGAGGTCTTACATTCAAGGGCGCCTTGGCAAGGGGTGAAGGAGGGTTTTATGGGTATAGGATGGCCTGTGAATAGATGGCCACCAGGAAGGCACCAACTTAATTCTGGCTTAACATGCGGTCCCTGTTTGACCTGTCACAGTGTCTGACATTCTACCATTAGTGAGTCATTCCCATCTCTTTGATGATGCATACCTCCCAAAGGAGGAGGCCAGGAGGCCTGAGGGCTTGCTGAGGGCGGAGCCCCAGGAACAGAGAAGGAGGGAGGAGGAACCCAGCACCTGAAGAACTCCGTGAAGCTAGAGAATTCACTAGTACTGCTATGTGGGTGGGAGAGCCCAGCTGTGGAAGGCAGCTGCTCTAGCTTTACAGAATCAGTTCTCAGCACTGGAAAGGAGCTTGGCCATCACCCAACCCAGCCCTCATGGTACAAATGGGAAGACTGAGGCCTGGAAAGAAGAAACATGGGGAACCTGGGAGGTCTTGAAGCGTGGGGTGCTGGGCGAGGAGAGGGTGACTCTGGGCAGATTACTGCCCTCTGGGCCGCAGGTGCCTTGTCTGTACCATGTGGACATTGGCCCGATTGCCCCCATGAGCCCTCCTGGCTCTTACCCTGTGACTCTGGTAGCAGGACTCCTCACTGCCCCCAGCCCCTTCCCAGAGCCTGTGTCCAGGTGGGGTAAGGTGTCCAGTCTGCCTGCCAGCCTGTGTGCCCCACACATCTCCTCTCCTGGGGTGATATCTGGATGGGATCTTCCCCTCCCTTTCCTGTTTACTTGGGTGTGCTGTTGACATTTGCACAAAGCCTCAGAAAGATACTGAGAGACTCGATCTCTGCTTGGGTGCCAGCCTTGGAACTGGCCATGGGAGGAGGAGCTGGGCCGGCAGAGGGAAGGCTCCTGAGGTGAGGTGCTGCCTCCATCCTGAGCACTGCCTCAGCGGGCCAGGGTGGGCAGCCTGGGGCTCATTGGCAGGGCAGGCCCATCCATCCATTTTCAGTGACCTAGGGTCCGTTTGCTAAAAGGGAAACAGTTGAAGAAGGCAGGATCAAGTCGATGGTGGAGCTGGGGGAAGGAACTCGCCCTTCATAGAGCACCTACTATGAGCCAGGCATGGCGCTTGATGCTTTACACTCGGGTGAAAAAGTGGCCCAGAGACCAGTGGTGACATGCAGCTCCCAGGTGCCCAAGTGGTGGTGCTGGAATGCAAACCCTTAGGTGCCTCCTGGTCTGGGAGTGAGGCACACGTGAGGAGGGGCCAGGCTTCCCTTTCCTGAGCCTCCCGGTCCTCACTTGTGAGTTCCAGGCACTCAGTGAGAGAGCACACCTTTCTTTTTCCTCCCATCCAGAGGCTCAGCCTGGTGCTGGGGCTCCGTGGAGGGAGGATGGGCTGAGCTATCAGTTCTCCTTCTGGCCTTTGACTTATATGTGCACACACATGCAAGTGTGTGTGTGTGTGTGTGTGTGTGTGTGTGTGTGTGTACATGTGCATGTTTAAGAGGGACCCACCCTGCCCATGCCATGGGCTAGAACTCTCCTGGTTACACTCCCAGCTCTACTGCCTATCAGCTCTGCTACTGGGCAAGTGGCCTAACTTCTCTGAGCCTCCATTTACCCACTTGAAAACCTAAAACACTGAATTCTGAGGCACACAGTTTCCCAAGGAGTCCCAGGAAGAGGCATTGGGCCCTCCTTGGGACGTGCAGCGAGTGTCGGGGGCAGAGCGACTTGGCAGAGCCCAGACACGATAACTGGTAATTTATCATCATCATCATCGCTTGGAATTGATTGAAATGGGTGAGTGAAGAAATCGTGTGTCTGGAATTCTGAAAGGCCCTTGAGAAAGTCTCAGAACATCCTGGAGAAGAAGCAGGGTTGTGGGCCTGACGCCAGGATGGTGGCGTAGTGGCTGGAACGGGGGTGAGGGAGCTGCTGAGAACTGGGGTCCTCCCAGCCGGAGACCCCACAGACTCCTGTCCTCCATTCAGACTGCCTTGCACTTTGGTCAGTGACACGGATGAATGCCCACGGGTGCTCTGGATCAGGCTAGCGGGGAGGACTTCCAAATGGGCAGGGGGCATTCACAGCTGTCGGCACCCAAACACCGGGTTGGACTGGGGGTGGGGGAGGCATGGCACCAGGCAGCAGCCTTGTGCAGAAGCCTCTGGGGCCTGAGTTGACCTCAGTCAGTGACACAGCTGTCTGAGAAGCTCAGGGAACACAGCTGTGTGAGTGGAGGCAGAGCTCCTCATCTGGGAGGGCGGAGGCTTGGTTCCCACGGACTGTGTGGGACTGCACGGGCTCCTCGCTGAGCTTGAGACATCAGTGCCTGCTCTAGTGAATGGGAGCTGAGGCCGCCACCTGAGCAGCCCGCCCCAGCTCTTCGTATCTCCAGAGTCTCTGTGAAGTTCCTTTAAAAAACAAAACAAAAACAGCGCTTGTTTAAAAACGTTCCAAACTACCAAACTGGATGATGGCCTGTAACTCCAGCCTCACTTTGCAAGCATGCTCATTCCTTTACTAGGCATGACATCAGGCTGCCAGGCCACCATCAAGCTCCTCAGATTGCCAGATAGACTTCCATCTGTGGTGGTCACATACCTTCTCAGAGCAAAAATCAGTGGTTGTACTAGAGCCACAGGATTTTAGTTTATGTGTGCCACAAGAGGAAGAAGGTTGACAATCGCTGTACTAGAGGCAACATCAGTGATAATAATAATAATAATAATAATAAGCTGGCAACTACTATGTTTAGTTGCTTAATAGTTTCCATTTTACTGGTGATCTCTTATCTCATTTAATCCTTCCCACCCTATAGATGTCATTAGCCCATTTTATAGATGGGGACACAGGCTCAGAGAGCTCTAGTAATTCGCACGCCCCCATTCGCCCCTCCACTCAGCCCTCGCTTATCAGAATTAAGATTTGAACACAAGCGGTGGGAGAGGACTTGTGCTGGGTGTGATCAGCAGGGCCATCTTATATAGGGTCTGCCTCCTGGAGAAGGTGGGATAAAGTCAGGCCCCTCGGGTGTGGAAAGAGGGGTCCAGAGCTTTATCTGTCCTACTTAAGCCTCACTGCAGTCCCCACCCATTTCACAGAGAAGTGAGGGCCTTGCCAGCCATCCCCGGCCAGGGGGTCTGGGGAGCCTGAGTTGAGCCCAGTTTGCCTTCCTCCAGCTCCGATCAGGCTCTGCTGCGGTCCTAGAACCCGTTTCACTTCAAGAAGGAACATGACTTTCCCACCGCCCCTCACTAAAGGTTGACTTGGGTCTAGAACAAGATTTTCTGTCTGGAAGACCGCCAGTCTCTCTTCCCGAGTTCAGGGCTGCAGCTGCCTCCAGAAATAATGTCTGGGGACCTGCCCAGGAAGGGACGGGAGAAAAGGCTCAGCTTCCTTCGTGCAGGACTGAGTGAGGAGCCACCTTTGGCCCTCCACCCCATGAGGAGGTCATTAAGCAAGCTGTGACGCTGGCCAGAGCAGGGAACTGGACTAATCTTTGACCAGCCTTGCTATGTGACGTTGGTGCCTCATTCACCCTCGTAATGCATTCTTTTGGATCCGAGTCCCCTTTTAGCGGTGGCTTTCTGGGGTGGTGAGCATTTGTTAAGCCTGCCATAGGCAGCGACATGAGCTGAGTCCTCTGGGGGACACAAGGTTAGACATGTGCAGTGTGGTGGGAATGAATGGGGTCCTCCCCATTCTCCTAAAGAATCACTCTCCCCATGATCTGAGCTCTCTGGCCTCTTAATCTGTACATTGCTCACCTAGTGTTCATGACCATCTTGGTCACTGTGTCTGACATATAGTGGGCTTTTATAAATGGTGAATGAGTGACTGTTACAGAGAGTTTGATTCCCTAAGGTCATGGTCAGTTGGGAGGCTGCTTGTCAGAGGAGCATTAAGTGTCACCTTAGGAAAGGTAGGGAGAGGGAGTGACACATGTCTCACTCAATCTCCTAGGAGGGAGAAAGAAAAATTTTTTTCACTAAAAATATGGGTAAAGCTGTCAATATTGCTACATAATAAGTAACATAAATCGTGAAACATGTCTTGTGGTTCTCTGTGCCACATGAGTGTAAAAATGGTGAAATTTCCATCAGTGTAGAAAATAAAAAACAAGAAAAAATACAAACCCATTGGGGGAACTTGCTTGACAACAACACCTGTTCAAGAAGAACCCATCCAAGTTAACCAGGTGCATCTCCCCTCCCCCCATACCTGGCAAGAGGCCAAGATTTGGAGAGTCCAGAGCTTGTGTGAAGGTGTGGGTTTCTGTCTTCATGCTGTGTTTCCCAGAGGGTCTAATGTCCCCTGATCTGCCACCATTTGTGGTTCCTCTGCATTGGACATTGCCCTCTGGGTGACCCCTCTGGATTAGGGTCCCCCCTGCAGCTAACACCTAAGAGATGCCTGGTGAATTGCTGGTTAGAGCATCTGCATGGGTGGGTCCTCTGAGCTGCAGAGATGAGAGGCATTTGGAGTCCATGGCCTGAGAAGCCTTCTGGATGAGGTGGCATTTCAGTTGGGCCTTGTAGGATGTGCAGAATTCTGACAGGGAGCCACAGGGATAGATCTTCCACGGATGTGAGAGATTGAGTGGGAGGGAAAATTAAGGGGAGAAAGGAAAAGGAAAGCTTGAAGAGGGTGGGCAGAAGAGGGGATCCTGTGGGAAAAGCTCTGGCTTTAGGTTGGCCTGGAAGCTGTGTGTCCTTGGGAACGTCATTTTACTTCTCTGAGCAAGGTTTACCTTCTTCATTTTATTTTTTTTCCCGTGTGGGTGATGAGATGATGTGTACAACCCATGTTTGACCTTGTTATGTCCAGGGTGCTGAGGCCATAGAGAGGGGGCAGATCCAGCACAGGGCATGACCTATAGCAAATGTCTACCTTTTCCCCTGGACCAGAGAGGGCCCCTAAAACTACCCTCTATTATGTGATGGATAAAATGTGATGTTCAGATCGTGTACAAATAAGTTAATATCCCATTCACCTGGAATTGAGGATAGGGTGGTGAAACCCCAAGCCCTCTGATAAATTCTCCCTCGGGGAACCTCCCCCCAACCCCCAGTTTTCCTCCCCTTCCAGCATCTTGTGTGCTCCAAGTTCAGAACACCCCAGGCTGTGGCCACTTGAGGCTCCAAATCTACCCATTCCCTTATAAAGGGAGCGCTGGTTCAGCCTGCATTTCCATATTGAACTCCTGTCTCGCTATTGGGCTAGGTAGGAGTTCTTGGGGCTGGAGGTGGGATTAAGCTCTGTCCTGAGTCCAGGGAAGTCTGGTAGATGGAGGAATGGCTTGAATGCCTTCCCCCCAGCTGAGGTCTGCCATACTCCTCCCAGGAGCAGACCCCTCTCCACCATGGGTCATGAATGGGCCCAGACAGCTGTCCCTCTAACAAAGGCCCCAACATCCCTGGGACCTGGCTCCAAATCTTGAAGCATGCAATGGAGATACTCAGCAAATCCTCAGCCCCTGAGCTAGGCACTAGGGACCCTGAACCGAAGGTGATTGCCCCGGCTGGGATACTATGTCTCCAGCAAAGGGCTACACCCTGAGGGCCAGTGATGGTTATCCACGGAAGGAAGGGCACCCAGGTTAAGGGTCCAGGTTGCCAGGGTAGCCTGCCGGCCCCTGGAGGACCTCACACCTGCTCTCAGAGCCTTCGTTTCCCCTATCTGTATGACCAGAATCGTGTGGAGGAAGGCACGTTGTTAATCTGGAAAGGTGTGGGAGGCGTGGATTTTTCAAGGTGGGTGCGGAGTGTGACCTCGTTCCCTGTAAAGGTGAGGAGACCACGGTCGCCCAAGCCCCCCGGGGGTGGTCCCCGCCCCTCCGCAGCCCCGCCCCCTCGTTCCCGTCGCTGGCGCCCGGGGGGCTCGGGCAGCCTCGGCCGCGGCCGGCGCGACTCGGCTCCGCGTCGCCATGGCAACAGTGGCTTAGGGGCGGGGGCGATGTGGCGGGCTGGGCTGGGCTAGGTTGGGCCGGGCGGGCGGCGCGGGGTGGGCTGGGCCTCGCTGCGCGGGCCGGGCCGTCGGCGCTCGGTCGGCGGGCGGGCGGCGCGGGCTGCGAGCTGCTGGGGCCGAGCCCGAGCCCGCGCCCGCCCTCGGCCGCGCGGCCGCCCGAGCCGGGGCGCGGGTCCCGCGCGGGTCCCGGGCCCAGCGCCGTCGCCGCGCTAACCCCGCCTCCCCTTCCCCTTCTTGTCGCCCCGCGCGCAGGGCTTCCTCAGCCGCCGCCTCAAGGGCTCCATCAAGCGCACCAAGAGCCAGCCCAAGCTGGACCGCAACCACAGCTTCCGCCACATCCTGCCGGGGTTCCGGAGCGCCGCCGCCGCCGCCGCCGCTGCCTCCTCCGCCGCGGACAATGAGAGGTGAGCCCACCGCCGCCGCCCGACCCGGCCTCCTCGCGCCGCCGCCCCGGGATGCGCCCCGGAGGGCGCGGGGACAAAGCGGGAGCCAGCGCTGGAGCGCGCTGAAAGCGGGAGGGTGCGCCACGCCGCCCTCCGGCAACTTGTGGGGCCACCACGGACTGGGGGGTACGACGGATGGACCCTTCTCTTACCCCCCTGAGGCCGGGCAGGAAGTGCCCTCGGTGAGAAGTCCTGCCTCGCCTTGCCGAGGTGGGCATTGTTTCCCGGGCGCTGCAATGCCCGGAGCTGGGGACAGAAGTGGCGCCTCCATCCACAGGACTCACCCTCCCTGCCTCTGGAGCCCCTGGGTGTCCGATACAAAAGGCATTTTCTGCTGGGTTTTGCTGAAACCCAGTGGCGAGGAAAAGGGTGAACATCTGGCGGGGAGGAGCAGGGGGCTGGGCCGCTTAGGGGGCACATCTGCTCTAAGTAGGGCGCACGCTCTTCTGGGGGCTGGGGTGAGCAGAGCGGCAGTGCCGGGGTCCTGAGCTCAGGGCATCGCCGGAGGCTGTTGAAGAAGGGCCTTAGCCTCTCCAGTCTGGGCAGCTGCTTCCCTTCCTTACCTCTCCACTCCCAGGGGTGTCTCCTGTTCCCTGTTTCCTTTTCCTGGGCGAGCCAGGAGCAGGGTGTGGAAATTCCAGGGGGAGGCGGCTTGTGGGCCCGAGGAGGAGAGAGAGGAGGTAGTTCAGCCTGCCTGGAGTCACCGGGAGCTAAGCAGGCTTCAGCTCGCAAGGGCAAGCCATCCTGTCCGCCTGTAGGGGCACTGGGCAGGCACAGTCCCTTGGGGCCCAGGCACACTCCTTGAGCCCTGCCAGCTACCGCACCTTTCCACTTGGGCACAGGTACAGTGATGGATTCTGGTGCCAGTTAGAACGTGTCCCTCCCTGCTCAGCTAGTGGAGGTGAAAGAACGGGCAGGCACCATTCAGCCCCACATCTCAGGCCGCTGGCATCTGCCTTAATAGGGCTGTGCCTTGTGTGTGATCAGCGAGTTGGCGAGTAGGGGAGGCACGGGAGGAATGAAAACGTGTTTCTGCTCCCCTTTAGTTCCAGCAAGGAAAGGAGTACAAGTTATCGTCCAACTCCTGCCCAAGGTTGAGTGACTTTAAGTGACCCCTAGCACCTTTCCGGAGAGTAGCCCCAGTAGAATTACTAGACCTTTAATTTCTACCAGCCAGAGAGCTGCTCTTCCCAGGGCATCCTGCCGCTGCCTGCAGCTAGTTTCCTGCCCCAGCTGCCAAGCCTAGCCCGAGGCGGGACCCTCAGCCTTTCTCTGATGGCCATGGTGCCCCAGGGGACCAGGCGTGCCGTGGCAGGCAGATGCAGCCAGGCCAGAGCTCAGTGCTGGGTGCAGCCACTGCGTCTTTGCAAATCTCGCTTCCCATCTTTGTTATTGTCTCGGAGTCAGGCCACCGGGTTTGCTGCCTTCCTCCCTACGCCCGGCCCCACCTCCGGCTCTCTCCCTCAGGAACATGCCTTTCTCTGCGCTTTCCTTGGCAGGGGTCAGGACTCTCTGCACCCGCATGCGGGGGCTTGTGTACGTACCCCGTTTTGTGTGCATGTGTTGATTGTCGGGGAGCAGGAGAGACAGCAGGCAGTCCGGCCTCTGAGTGTGTCTGCCCTCCCGGGAGCAGACAGCGTGCATGCCATGTTTACCTCCTTTCCGTGGAGAGCCTGCACCGAGAAGCTGGTGAACGCTTGGCTGGCAACCCTGGCTGGAGGTGGGGGCATGGCTGAGATGCCCTCGAGCAGGTCCTGCCCCGCGTGGCCTCAGGTCAGCATTGCCAAATGCTGGAGGGGCTCGGAGTGGGGGGTTGGGAGTGAATCTGTTTAAGCCCATTTCTAGAAATGGTGGTAAACAGTAGTGGTTGGAGCAGAATGGCAATGGCAGTGGTATGGAATTGTCTTATCAATTTTCTATAAACAAAATCTGGCTTGGTGGCCTCTCTGGCACTGGAGATTTCCTACGGACGGGAAGAGAGACTGAGTTTGAAATCTCTCTTCCCAGCCTTGGAGCTGAAATAGGCTTGGCTAGGACTGGGGTCTTGTTTTGCTGCTTTGGTTAGAAATAGACTCATTGGCTGCTGCTGGAATGGATGGGCAGATATTTCTCTGGGGCACCCCCTGGAGTCATCCTATTTGGAGTTGAGTGAGTAAAACCGACTATGGTGACCCAACTCCCGCAAAGCTCTTGGTCAAACCTGGGTGAGTGAGGTACCTCCCTGTACTCTGACTTGGTGTGGTTGTGCTGTTGAAGGCTGGGAGGGCAGAAAGGCTGCCTTTGGCTTGGTTTAGGAACAAGGAGGGGGTTGAATTCGGCTTAATGGGACCCCCACTGGGCTGCCACACCTTCTGCTGGGGGGCAGGGGAGGGTAAGTGCATAGATGCCCGTCTCAGGGATGTGAATGGGAGGAGGGAAGAGGGTGGGGCTTCTAGGTGACAAGTGTGAGCCCTGGTCCCTGTGGCCTCCCCATGTAGACAGACAGCACAGCGCACTTGGGGGCGGCCCACTTGGGTTCTGACTTTGGATAAACCTGTCTGCTTTGCGGCTGCTGAAGTGGTTTTGTTGCATGCTGTCTGTGTGCTCCACAAACTGCTGTGTAGGGAAGGTTATTTTTTTGCACTGGAATTCTCTTACTTGGAGAATGGAAACCTCCCTGGGCTCCCTGGGAAAGGAATCTGCCCCCGGTGTGGTGACACTGAGGCTGGCTGGTTGGGCGAGAGGGCTGTCTAATTATGAGGCTGGGGTTAGGCCAGCCAGGGCTTGGTGGGCACACTTGGGTACTGGGGGTCCCTAGGGCTACTGGATAGGTTTGAGCCTTTGTATTTAATCCCCTGGAGTGGCCTGGGGGAGGTTCCCAGCTAGTCTCCAAAATCCCTGGGCCCCTAGACTCTCACTTCTTCTTTGGAGGTTTTGAAAATAAGCACCAAGGACAGGTAATCATTTCTCCTGGATAACGGAAATGAATGCTGCTCAGAGGCTTTCCAGGTGAAAGGTGTGCTGGCAAAAGCATTTTTGTTGTGCAGGCTGGAAGTGTTGCCACTTCATTTACAAGGCTATTTTAATGGGGTAAAAGCAATCCAGGATGTGGTGGTTCTGCCTTCCCAGAAGATAATTTCCGAGTCACTCGTTTATTTATTAATGTTCTTGAGTAGCTAGGAGGGTCAGCTGGCAATATTATGCTGTCTTCATCCCTTTTCTCCCTGACACTGTTTCTGGGTGATCCTGCCCCCCCCCTACTCCCCCGGCCACCCCCCCCACACACACACACATGCTGGGATTATGTCCTCTCTGCCTCCCTACCTGTTCCCCTAGGGCCTACACCTATAGTTATTCTGCAGTGACTGTATCCCCCTTCCCATCCTTCCAGTGTAGAGCTTATCAAATAAACGTGGGCAGCCCAGGTGCAGGGATGCAAAGCTGCTGTGTGAGGAGTTAGAGATGGATTATCCCTCCCAGGAATTGAGTTCCCATACCTGAAAGTTATTAATGGTGGGATTCTAGGCAGTGTGAGACTAGGAAGGGAGATACTGGAAGTTTCGGGTGAGGGCTTTCACAGGGACCCTCAACTGGCCCTGAGTAGGTAGGAATTGGTTCTGCCACTTGGGGTGAGGTAGTCCTTGGACGGGGAGAGGAAGCTTGATGAGGAGCAGAGAAAATGGAAGACAGGATCTGTTTTTCTGCATGAGTGTTGACAGTAGGTGCAGGAGGGGCTGGGCATCCAGGCCTGGTTTTTCTTGCCTGCCCTCCTTCCCCTACCATAGACAGTGCCTGTTCTTCTCTGCCTTCCCTTGGGTGACTGTGCAGTATAGACAGTTTCTAGGCATAATGGGAAGTATGCAACCGTTGGATTTGAAGCCAGGCTTTCCTGGAGCAACTCACTTAACTTTTCTGAGTCTCAGTTTGCACATCTGTAAAATGGGCCTGATGGTAATGTTGGTGGAAACAATCTTAATATATTCATCACATATTTAATAGGAAGTGTCTGTCCTGTTCAGTGCTATTTCTTTTGCAACTAACAATGGGTTTGCACATTTCATTTAAGTGTTTCTAAAATTTCAATAAGTAATAAGCATGCAAAAGAGACTAGACTAGCATGTTGCAGGCTTTTCAATAAGTGGTAGTTAATATTGGTTGGGAGAAGTCACCTCATCTTGGTAAGCCTCAGTTTTCTCATCAACAACATGGGAATAAAAACAAGTAATCCTGAGGTGTTATTTCGAGGTTCAAGGGAGATATCAGATGTTGCTGTCCCTTGTAAGGTGAAAAGGGCTGTAAAGAGGGTCATTGTTACCTTGAACACAAGTAATAGCTGGGCAGAGTGACCTTAGTTCCTCTCTACACCTGGAGAAGCAAACCCCTTCTACTATATGTGCTTTAAAAATTGGTTTTAAAAGTTACATCTAATGTTGGATCATACTTGTTTTTAATCATTTAGGCATTTAGGTTACCTAGCTTTTATTAAAAATAATACTGGTATTTAAATCTTTGAATATTTATATTTATCTACTTCTTGAATGTTTCCTTAGGATAAAGTATTAGAAATGGAATTATTAAGTCAAAGAATAGATAGAAATGCTTCCCCTGAAAGCCTATAATAATTTGTACCGACCCAATGATTTTTGAGAGTGCTCATGAGCTCCTGTTTCCTCACACCCTTAAAAACATTTTGGTGTCATCATTAAAACAATCTTTGTTATTTGAATAGGCAGGGGAAAAATGGTATTTCTTTGTTATTTGCATTTCTTCCCTTGCTCGTGATTATTTTTTTCTGAATTTAATGGCCAGAAGTGCTTTTTCTTTTGAGTCTTGTCTATTCCTGTCCTTTGCCTTATGACAAGCCCCTGGCAGGATTCTTGGTTGCTTTGTATGGCCTCCCTCTGCTCTGAGAGGCCCCAGGTAGGTGGATCTTTGTTAAATGGGCCTCTGCCTTCTGAGAGGTATGGCAGGGAATTCATTAATTATCTACAAGAAAGGCTCTCAGCTCTCTCTCTCTCTCCTCCCCTTCCCCCTGCCTCTTCATAAGGGAATCGGATTTAATTCTTAATCCGATAATTATCATAAGGAGGCCTGGTGTATACACAGCACTTGGAGAGGTCTTCCGCCCTACAGGGTAGGTGGGCAGTGAAAGCACTGTTAGATTCAGGGCAACTGAGGTACACAGAGGCATGGAGGTGGGACTGTCACAGAAGCCAGGCCTTGCCTCCGGGTCCTGACCACCTGCAGTATTGTACTTGGAGCCCCGTGGGCACCTTTGGCAGCAAGGCTGACCTGAGCCCCACACCGGAGCAGGTGATTCTGAGCCTCGTCTCCAGAGAGGGAGGGGGAAGCTACAGAACACGACTCGGACGTAGAGAAGAACCAATTTATTTTTTGCCTTCTCATTTTTATCACCCTCCTTTTAGATCTGCAGCTCCCTGGTGTATCTTCCAGAGATCCAAGCTGGGCAATATTTTTAGGAACGGTGGAAATTAGCTAGTGAGAATGTGATCAGCCCCAGGCTGCGGTTTTGAAGACTAGAGAAGCCTTTCTTTGTACCGGCATCTGTGGATATATGTATGTCTGTGTGTGCACATTTGTGTATGTCTTGCAAGTGCACACCTGCCCTCATGAGTGTTGTGTATATGCTATATGTAAATACCCTGTACATGCCCGTGCATTTGAAATGAGTAATAGCATGTAAAATGTTTGGAATAGTGCTTGGCACTTCGTGTTGGGTTGGACCATATGAAGTGGCTGTTTTTGTAGGTCAAATGTGGGCATATGGTTCAATATAATAAGTGCTCAATAAGTGTTGACTACCATTATTATTATTGTGTCTGTTTATTCTGTGTACGTGTGTATAGTATGTTCTGTGTTTGAGCTCTCACATGTGCATATCTGTGTGCAGTTTCTGTCTGGATGTGTGGCTGCTGAGCTGGCCTGTTATGTGACAAACCACCCACCTTCCTGGGGAGAACCTTTCAGGGCTCAGCATATACCTGGGCCATCAGGACAGCGGCCCTCCTGCTTAATTCCCCTTAGCCTTCAGGTGCCAGCAGAGCCCAGGCTGGGGTGTCAGGCCTGAGGGGTGCTGTGGGGCCCATCACATTCTCCCCAAGTAATTCTGCCTATTTCTAAGCCCATGTCTGAGGACATGCAAATCGACTCTTTAATGGAATCCCTTTGCAAAATATTACTTGAAGCAGAAAGTTAATTACCAGGCTCTAATGAATGGCTATTTTAGAAGGCCACAGAAGAGATCCTACGGAGACTGAAAGGCAAGAAGGAAAATATCCAGCTCCCCTCCGGAGCGCCCAGTGACTCCTTCCCAGGCGGCAGAGCACACTTGGCCTCTCCCAACCTGAGCTGCCGCACACTCCCTTGTGATTGGCTAAGGGGGAGTGAAAAGCTCCCTCTGCATGAAGATCCTCTGGTGTCCTCTGACGAGTGGCCTGGGTGCCTTCCCACGTGGGGGTGGGCTGTGTGAGGAGCTGTGGATAGCAAGCCTGGACGGAGGCGAGGCTGTACCTCCTTACCCGCACCCCCTCCCGGGCCTCTGAGGCCTCTGCAGCCAGGTGACACGCCCAAGGCTGTGGGAAGGACAGTCACTGGCCACTCCAGTGAAACTGACCCCTCTCCTACTCTTGCAGGGTACTTTGGGCTGCTGCCTACAGACCCCCTGTGCTCTCCCTCCTCCCCGACTGCCCGAGGCACCTTCTGGAAAGGCTAAATCTCTACGGGGGGCCAGCTCCCTCCTCCCTGTGCTCCCCCAGTGCTCAGTGTGGAGTCATCTGTGATCATGCCTGCCCACCCATCTCAGAGCACTGGCTGAAAGCCCAAGGAGATTATTGTGATAGAAATGATGTGGAAGTTTCCCTTCCTAGCTGGGGGTGGCCTGTGTTCCCTCCCCTCTGAGATAGAAGGCAACTCTATCCTCTGTGGGTATGTGTGGGTATGAGCCTGTGGCTGGGCACACAGCCATGGCTCCCCACCCAGTCTTGTCTACAGGCCTCACCGCCTGCCACCTGGCTATGCACTTGTAAGAACCTTCTAGGCCCTTGTGGAAGCCACCAGTTGTACACCAGAGGTCCCCTCTGAGCAAGGCAGGTGGTGGGGTGAGGACCCAGGGGAAGGACAGGGAGATAGGATTCCCCACCTGCAAAGATCCCTGGCAGTCTGCCTGGGAATATCCTGGGCATTGGAAGGGTGGGAGGAAGTGACCTCAAGGCTGGAGGTCAAGCCTGATTCTCAGAATATGCCAAAAATAGGACCTCACTGTACCCCCACTTATACCCGCTCAGGAAGCCTGCGAGCACCTGACTTCTAGCATTGTCCCCTCAAAGACCTCTGCTGATGGCGGCAGCCTGGGTGGGCTGGTGCGAGGTTTTAATTTTGTGCCTTGGGTGAATGTGCTACTGTGCTGGAGGAGGGGAGGAGCTAGAGGGCAGCCTCAGGACCTCCTTAGAGGTTCTCCCAAAGGCAGCCTGAGCAAGGCTTTGCCACCCTCACCTTCCTGCTGCCCTTCCCATGCTGCCACTTGTCCCTTGACTGCTACAGGCCACCCTAGCGTGAACAGAGTTCAGGGGTTGCAGGAACGAGGCTCCTGGACCAGGCTCTATTCTGTGGGACAACTTTGGAAAGCCACTGAGTCTCAGTTTTCCCATCTCTCTAGTGGGGCCAGTGGGGCAGGAATTGGCCCAGCTAGATGCTCTGTGGGGTGAGTTACTCCTGTCACAATGATTCCCCACCTCCCTCTTCTAGTGGGCAGCCCCCATGGGAGAGGCCCTTTTTTGACCCGTTCCAGCTGGTTCTGGCCATCACCCAGTTAACCCTTGGACCTGCCTGTTGCCCTGACTTTTCTTGCATCCTCTGGACCCTCGTTGGTAGGCCAGACATGATTATGAAAGAGAGCAGTGGGCAGAGCTATAGACACACTCTGGTAGCACAGGCCCTGATTTAATGCGACGGTGTCGTGGCGGGGGTTTCATATGCGGGCAGTGAATTAGTGCGGCGGCTCCCTGTGCCCACTGACTAAGGAGAAGTTAATTTCATGCTCTGTCTTTTTGACATTCGTAATCAAAGCACTGTATTGCAGCTGCAGACTGTTAGCACGTGAAGGATGTGCAAGCCTTAACAGTTTCTGTTTGCAGTGAAGGGGATTGATTAATAGATTGTTCACAGCCCCGCCCACTCTGTTCCTGTTCCCCTTCCTGCCTTCTTCCCCCCTTTCCAACTTCCCCAGATCTCATCAGGACACCCAGCCCCAGGATTGACTGACTACAGCCCCACTCTTGTCTTGGAAGCAGAGGGGCTGGCCTCTGAGTAGGACTGACTGGCCAAGCCCAGCCCAGTAGGACTGACTTCATCCTCACAAACCAGTATGAAGAGGGATTGCCTGGGACACCTGATAAAATGCAGGTTCTTGGGCCCCATCCCAAACCTTCTGAATTAGAGTCTGGTGGAGGAATTGAGTTTCCCCACAGTCTGAGAACTGTTGCCCTAAGTTTATTTCTTTTGCAGAGGGGCAGGAACTCTGCCCTAGTTGTGGGCCAGTGACTTGCCTAGGAACTGCCCACGCTGTGTGCTTAATGACTCCTTACGGTGAGAGGTGTTTTTGTTTCCCATTTCACAAATACAGAAACAGAAACTCCAAGAGGGGAACGGAACTGGTCCAGAGTCACACATTGGGGGACCCATGTCCAGGCAGTCCATTCCCTGCAGGAGTTAGCATGCAGACCCCCGTTAGCATGCAGACCCTTCCTTTTTATGGTTGTGGTGCCTTCTTTCAAAAGTTTTTTTTTTAAATTTATTGGGGTGACATTGGTTAATAAGATCATATAAGTTTCAACTGTTCGTTTTTATGATATGTGATCTGTGTATTGCATTGTGTGCCCACAACCCAAAGTCAGTTCATCTTCTGTCGCCATATATTTGACCCCCTCTACCCTTAACTACCCCCACCCCCTTCCCTCTGGTGACCACCATATTGTTGTCTATATCTATGAGTTTTTTGTTTGCTTGTTTTTCTTGTTTCTTCATTTGTTGTTTTCAGTCCCACATATGAGTGCAATCATATGGTTCTTATCTTTTTCTGGCTTTTTTCACTTAGCATGGTATTCTCAAGGTCCATCCAAGTTGTGGCAAAAGGCAGTATTTCATCTTATGGCTCAGTAGTGTTCCATAGTATGTGTGCATCACATCTTCTTTTTCCAGTCATCTATCGAAGGACACCTCAGTAGTTTCCATGTCTTGGCCACTGTGAATAATGCTGCAATGAACATAGGGGTGCATATATATTTGTGAATAGATGTTTTCTAATTTTTTCAGGTAGACCAGAAGAGTGGTTGCTAGGTCATATGATAACTCTATTCTGAATATTTTGAGGAACCTCCATACTGATTTTCATAGTGGCTGTGCCAGTCTACCTTCCCACCAGCAGTGAATGGGTGTGGTGCCTTTTGAAATCAACCTTCCCCATCCTAGAGGAGTGCCCAGGAGCCCCTATTGTGCTCGCACAGGAAGAAGGTGCCCCGGGTCTCCCAAGTATGCTTGGAGCAGTTAGGTGACCTGCATTTTATAGGGGAGGTGGAGAGGCTCAGAGAGGTGAAGGGCAGATCTAGATTTGGAACCTTTCTGCTAACGCAGTGGTTGGCAAACCGCGGCTCGCGAGCCACGTGCAGCTCGCAAGCCCTGGTTTGCCGCTCTGTTGACTAATGAGTTTGCCGACCACTGTGCTAATGTCATGTCCAGTGCTTGCCCACCTGTGCCAACAAGGCTCACTCTTCTTGCTGTCTCCCTGGTTCCAGGTGAGGAAACTGAGGTTCAGAGAGGTGGAGTCACTTACCAGGATCGAGAGAGTGACACTATGGTTGTTCAAGCCCTGGTCCATTAAGTGAAAGCCCGGGGAACAGGACTGGCCAACATTTCGGGGCTGGACCAGGTGCCCTTGACCCCCACCTGGAGAGTGGCCGGCCGGGAGAGGCCAGGTCAGGTGGGCTGGGCTGTCCTCCTAACTGAGGAGGCCAGGTACCTACTGAGGGTTTGGGGAGGAGGGTGTCAGGAGGAGAGGAGGTGTCTGGGCCGTGGGGTGTGGAATTAGAATTTGAACTCATGCTGCCTTACTCAAAGCCCTACCCCCACACTGCCGCTTGCTGAGGAGATGTGTCAGTCACTCAGAGCCAGTCCAAGGCCCAACTCCACCCACTGCTTCTCTCTGAGCCTCAATTTCCCCATCTCAACAAAGCACAACCCAAGACTAATATGTTGGGAGCCAGCATTCTGGGATTTCTTGAAGGAAAGCAGCTACCCAGGGTGCATCCAGTCTTGCCGAGGCTTGGCTGCA
Source organism: Corynorhinus townsendii (assembly GCA_026230045.1). NCBI lineage: Eukaryota > Metazoa > Chordata > Mammalia > Chiroptera > Vespertilionidae > Corynorhinus > Corynorhinus townsendii. The sequence continues at coordinate 162,073,380 of JAPDVU010000005.1, read as the reverse complement.
CCACCTTCAGGTCATGAAGCCCCAGGGCTATTGTAGAATGGAACGGTGGCAGCAGCGTAGGACAAAATGTGTTTCATCTTTGCACTCTTCACGCGGCCAGCTTCTCTTGGTGCTGTGATAACCCCCCAGTGCTCTGGAGTGGCCACTCATGATGGGCCAGTTTCCATGCCCCAGCACCTTGTTCATTTTCTCATTTCGTCCTTACAACAGCACTAGGAGGATAGAGACTGGTACTGCCCTCATTTTACAGAGAAGATTGAGGCAAGACACAGACTGCACAGTGGGCTCGTCATACAGCTCGTAGGTAGCCAAGCTGGGACTCAAACTCAGGTGGTCTGGCTTATTATAGAAAAGCCCACCATCAACCACACGTCTGTTCAGATGCCCCGTTTTACAGACGACCTGCTCTGTCAATAATAACATCAGCGAACTACCTGCCACATAGAAAGTGTCTCCTGTGTGCCAAGCATTGTGTGTTGTACGCATGTCATCTCTGGTCCTCCTGGCTACTCTCACAGGTGACGAAACTGGCCTGGGAGAGGTGAAATCATTTATTGGGGATTACCCTCAGGATGAATTTCGAATCTAGGTCTCTCTGGGCCCAGGGCCAGGGCCTCTCTAGTGGAATAGCTAACAGGATGAGCACACCCCGTGGGCCAAGCCTGCTCTCAGCACATCACTGGGAGGAACTCACTTCATCCTCACAAAAGCCTGTGTGATACACTCTGTTGTCATCCCTGGTTACAGTCAGAAAAGGAGGTGCATAGCTGGAAAGGCAGACCTAGGATTCGAACCCAGGTAGTCTGGCTTCCAAGTCTATGCTCTTAACTACTGCACGGTACTGCCCTCTCCCTATTTTACAGATGAGTAAACTGAGGTCCAACAAGTGAAAGCCACTTGCCCTGAGTCAGACAGCAGGTGAGTGGCAGAGATGGGATTTGTACCTAAATCTTTCCAGAGTGTTTACTGTCTCCCGCCAGAGAGAGCATAACAGCTGTCAGTGGGGTGGAGGAGTGTCCCAGGCCACCCAGAGCACTGCAGGGGCTTCTGTTGCTGAAGTCCTGAGGTGGTAGGGGTGGCAGCGCAGGCAGGCCTTTCTCCCGGTCTCAGTGGGTGGGACCCCCGGGATGTGAGGGTAGGGCTGGCTCGGTGACTGCCCCCTACCTTTGTAACTGATCAGTGATTATAAGTGTCTTTCTCTGTGGGCTGCCCCAGGGTTCTGGGCCCCACATCTCTTTTCTTCTTGGCAGAGCTGACAAGCGGTGGCTGCATTTGAATCTATTGATTTATGATGCCTGGTGAGGTGTGGCAGGTGGAAGAGGTCATGGGTAGTTTACACTGGTTTTGCATAGCACCTCCCTTCCTCTGCAGGTCAACTTGTAGAGGACACTCATCATTGCCCAGGAGGGTAAAGAGAAAGCAGTGATGGGAGCAGGCAGGCATTCCCCCAACCACCCTAGGCCTTGTCTGGTCCTGACCTGAGGGAGGATGGGAGAGTCTGGTGCTGAGACCTCCAGCAAGACTGGCTGAGGGTCACTGATCATGCAGCCAGGCTCCCAGCTGACACAACCATCTGTGGACCTGAGATGGCACTGGGCACAAGCCTAACTGTTTGGCCTCGGGGAGGGCGCTGGCGGTAGGTGTGGGGCAGTAGTCATGCCATGGCCGGGTATTCTGGCCTGCCCAAGGTGGTCTCGTCCGGTTGTCCGAGGCATGTGAAGTCCACATGTTTGGCTGTCTGTGAGAGTAATGAAAACCTGCTCCAAGGGAGTTCAGGTCAAGGGATAATGGAGCTGACAGGGGCTTTAGTGAGCAATCTGTCCAAAGGTTCTCAAACTCGGTTCCTGGAGGCGAGACTAGGCGTTTTCCTCTACAGGTGTGTGCGCATCCTCACTCTAGGGACTCACTCTAGGATCCAGGACATTGAAGGCCCTGAGGGATCCCGCAGTCTCACCTCGGTTAGTCCACGGCCTTCTGTTCCCGCACCCTTACTCTCATCCCAGGAGCGGTTGGCAGCATCTGCGGAGCAGTAGTGTTCTGCCAAACGTTCTTTGATAAACACTAATTTGAAGTGTTACCTCTCCTTAGAAGTGGGCTTCTTAGGAGACAACTTTGGAAGTATCCCATGCCTTGAGGACCCACAGGAGTAAGTCTTGAGTGATGGCATTGCTGGCCCAGAAGCAGCTATTGGAATGTGTATCCCCAGGTCCTCAGAACCGTTCCTCAAAGCAGCTACCAGCACTCCTGTGTGGGGAGTGGGGCCTGGCTTCTGTGGGCCCAGAGCCTGAAGGGGTTTATTTCCCCTTTTGTGGGCTGGGTGGCTCCCGCCTGGCACCTAGCTGCTTGGGCTCTGGGCATCTCCATCCCCCACTGGACTCCTGTGGAAGACAGCAATCGGGCAGAGGCTGCCCACTGATTTGCATAATTGCACTGTCCCCTGAATAATTAATAAAGCTCTGTCCTTGCTGGGAGCAATGTCTGCACCATTATGGGTGGGTTTGCCAGAGCTCTTCCAGGGAGCTCATGGTTCCCGGACTCCTCGGCTTTTCCTGGCATGAGCCCCCCAGAGAGAAGAGAGGGCATTGTATTGGAGAGGGTGTGTCCATGTCGCTCATACCGGGCGGGACTGGCAGTACAGGCTTCTTTCTTCCAGGACCCACAAATGGGTCTCGAGCACACAGATGACTTGGGATTCTATTCTTCCGCTTTGTGTGGTTGGTCCCACAAGTTCTTCTCTGAAGTGTGATCAACTGGTGTGGAGACTTGGTGTCCTTTTTGTTAGCCTGGGGAGGCACTGCTTACCCAGCACGTAAGGGCAGTGATGGGCATTTTCATGCAAAGGCAGGGGAAGGGAGGCATTTCAGCTCGAGGCCTTGCTTCAATCCCTTCAAGTTTTTGGCCTTGGTAAGATTGGGGTAGCCTGGAAGTGACTCCTATTCGAGGTGTCTAAGTCCTTTTTTGTGTTGTTTTGTTGATGGGAATTTTCTCTCTGGGCTACGGGAGGTTGAGGGCTGGCTGTACTCCTGACATGTAGTTGACATTGGGAGAGGTCCTATAGTCTCTTCAAGCCAGAGGTGTACTTGAAAGGTCTTGCTGTCTTTACTCCCTCCCCTAGTCACTGTCCAAAGTGCCCATAGGACTGTTTCTCAAACTGAGTTCCACAGAACACCACATTCTTGCAGACGTTAATCGGTGGGTGCTTGGGATAAGAGGATTCCATAGTCCAAACAGGTGAGGGAAGCAACCAATGAACCAAAACAAGTTAAGTTTCTACAGTGCTTGACTCCTAGGAGCCTTTAATATGTTAGTATGCATCGGGGTGTGTAGGAGGATGTATAGGATGCTCTGCTTTCCATCCACACAGACTGTCCAGGGTCTGCTTGCACATCTCCTGAGATGGGGAGGTGCCCAGGCCATTGCTTGACAGTGCCCACCCTTGGAAACCTTCCTCTTTGTTGAGTTTCTCTAGCCAGCATTTATGTGGCACTTTATCATTTACCACTTGGCCCTCCTACTAGTTGGGGAGGTGGCAGGGCAGGGATCATCCATTTTATAGACAAAGAAACTGAGGCTCATTATCTCACCCAAAGACACATAGATGTTGGTAGAGTTGGCAGTTAAACCAATGTCTTTCCTTTGGCCACCAAAAAACCATTTATTCCTTGCCCCGCTGGTGTGGCTCAGTGGTTGAGCATCAACTTATGAACCTGGAAGTCACGGTTTGATTTCTGGTTGGGACACATGCTCAGGGCATGTGGGGCATGCGGGAGGTGGCCGACTGGTGACTGTCTCTCATCATTGATGTTTCTGTCTCCCTCTCTCTTCCTCTCTGAAATCAATTTTAAAAAATTTTATATATATATATATATATATATATACCTGATAAAAGAGTAACATGCTAATTGACCTTACCTTTGCCACGCCCACCAGCCATTCAAGAGTGAGTATGCAAATTAACCCAACAAAGATGGTGGGTTAATTTGCATACACGGGCACCAAGCGACCGGGGGTGGGGCAGGACGCTTGCATCGTCACCATGGAGATGACGCAGGTGTTCTGCACCACCCCAGCCGTTCTGGGCCTCTGGGCAGAGTGGGAAAGTGAAAAGGCGGCTCCAGCCAGAGTGAAGGCGGTGCCAGCAGCCAGGGGAAGGAAGCCCATTCTTGTGTGAATCTTCATGCATCGGGCCTCTACTATATATATAAAGAAACCATTTATTCTCTGGGTAAAGGTCAGTATGTTGGCTGGCCTTGGTCCTTCGGACTTTGGGGACCTACAGCTCCCATCCCAGCTTGCTTAGAGTAAGTTTCTGGGGTTAGGAAGTAGGCAACCTAAAACCCTGTTTAATAATATCTCAGCTGCACAGCCTGGTTTCAGAGCCATACACAGATAATGGGCATAAAACTATCAGATGTCCTGCTCATCAAACCATTCTTGACTCACCTTTTTTTTCTGCCCTCTCTTTTCATAGGGTGGGTAGGCTCTTGTCTTGTGGGGAGGAGGAGGGCAGGGGGTGTCCAGCTGCTTTGTCTTTCTGCAGGCCTTTCTGAGAGCCATGCCCAGGCCTGGTGGGTGGCCAAGGACAGCCTGTTTACAGAAAGTAGGCTCAGAGGTTGCGCTTAGGCTGAGGGGTGACTTCAGGACCTCCACCAACTGTTTTGTGTCTCAGGAGTCTCCTTGGGTCACATCATCAAAGGGACTGACTGCATTGCCCCCAAGTGACACATTTACCTTGATCCCTAATGAACAGAATTCTTCTGTTGACACATGGATCTGGCACCCTAATTTCCTTTGTGATCTGGGCCAGTCACCTAATCTCTGAACCTTAGTCTCCTCATCTTTAAAATGGGTGTGATACAAAGACCTTTTATGCATAGATGCATAACCCATGGACACAGACAATAGGGTAGTGAAAGCCTGGGGCGGGGGTGGAGGGACAGGGGCGAGCTGGAGGGGGTCAATGGGGGATAAAAGGGGACTTATGTAATACTTTCAACAATAAAGATTAAAAAAACAAAAACAACAAAAAAATGGGTATGACAGTGGTGTTGACCTCTTAGGGCTCTGAGGTCACATATATGTCACATGATCATTTTATCATATCACATGTGCACGCACACGCTCACATTTGCAGGTATCATGCTTTTGAGCTTCTGTTTGAGACCCCAGAATCCTGCCAGCACATCTGGCCCAGCCCTCACAGGGTCCACCCCATCATGTAGCAGGAGACAGCCCAAGACAGGCATGAAAGATGTTTGTGCGAACATTTCTCCCACTTAGAAAATCGATACTCTGTGGTCTGCCTAATTGCTCTGTTGCTGCTAAATGAGTCATTATGGAGGGAAAATAGCAAATGCATTGTGAGATTAATGGGAGAATATAGTTGGCAAATGACTTTGACTTGCTTCTGAAACTCCAAGAAGGTGCTACTATGAGAAATCTGGAGAACGACGTGAGGCTGAGTCCCAGGAAGCAGCTAATGGCGTTTAGAGGCTCCAGAGGTGCCGGAAGGTCTGGGAGGGCCCTTTCAGGGCACTGACTTGAATGTCGAAGGGGCTGGAAGTGGGAGTTCCTAAGCGGTCAAGTTTGGAGCCAGCGATGGGACAGGGAGCTCAATGGCCTACTCCTGAGGAGATGGTCCACTCCTGCCAGGCACGATGCTAGTGTGGAGGGTGCAGTGGAGGAGACAGGCTGGAATGAATCATCCCAGGTAAATTGCAGGTGAGGCACATGTCCTGAAGGCACTGAGAGCCCAGAACTGGGGGGTTTGATGTGTGGGGGTGGTGGGGACAGCTTCCTTGAGGAAATGAGGAATGAGCTGAGCTCTCAGGGAAGAGCCTTCTAGGCAGTTGGAGGAGCTTGTGCAGACCCAATGGGCCTGGGAGTGAGGGGCTAAAAGAAGGTCCCTGTGATCTTAACCCTACAGCAATAATCTTAAGAAGTAGATACTTCCTCACTTTACAGGTGAGGAAACCCAAGCCGAAGTTGGTTAAAAGACTTGCCCAAGATCATATAGCCTTTATGTGGCAGAGTCTGGATTTGAACCCAAGCCTGTGGAGCTCCAAGCTGAGGTGCATGCCCACCTGCTTCAGGGAGCTGGCCTTGGCACCTGCCGCCCTGCGGGAATCTGCAGCCAGTGTCAGGGACCTCACTCCTGTAGGTCTGGGCTCTGCAGAGGGCTGCCTAAGAATCTCCTAATCTGGGGAGGCATAGGATTCGAGGTGGGGTGGGGATTGCCAACCCAAAGCCAGGCCCCTCTGCCTTATTGGGATTTTGCTTCCTCTTGAAGGCAACAAAACTTGGGTAATTTTCTGATGATCAAAATACATGTTGACTAATGACACTCCTCTTTGAAAAAGCTCTGTTAATAGCACACTTCTCCGATGAAGTGGGTTGATTTATTCCCTGCCATTCTTCCCAGCAGGCCTGTCATCTGGGGCCTACGGCCTGCCTGCAGAGGTGGGTAGAGGTGGCCAGTTGAAGGCACTTAGAGACCTGTGGACTTTCAAGGGTTTTAGGAAGTTCAGCAGCAGATGGGGAGCCACCAAGCATTCCTGTGGGCACTGGGAAGGAGGCATGGGGGGGGGCATCAGAGGTCATCCCATCTGTCTTGGTTCTTGGATATAGCTGAGCATCATGGTGCCATGACAACCTGGCAGAAAGAATCCAGAGCCCTACCCACGAGTCCAATTTGCAGGTCTAGGGGTGGCCCCAGAGACTGTGCTCATGACAAGCCCCTGTGTGATTCTGAGACCCGCTTAAGCATTGAGACCTCCAGCTAGCAGTTCTGGATACCCCCTCTCTGGAAGGATCCCATGCCTCTAGGGTGGCGGTGGGGGTGGGGGTGCCAGGTTATCAGGCTGCAGAGTAACCTTGGGACTGGATATACCATTGCCTGCTCCAGCCTGGGAATCCAGGCCTGACCGTGCCTCGTGGGACACTCTAGGGCAGAGCCAGGTGGGCAGCTGAGCTCCAGACGAGACAGGAACTCGGAGCTGGCCTGGGGTACTTTGCTACTGCTGTTGGCTGAGAGCCAATTTCAGCCCCAACTCAAATCTGATTGGCTCTGCCCTGCCCCTGTTGAGAGGCTGAGTGTTTATTTGGTCTGGTTGAAGAACCCTTGCTGAGGGCCCTTTGTCCTGCTCAGATTTCACTTCCCAAAGAAATCTGCTTAGTTCTTCAGATAAACAGCAGGGCATCCACTGTGGGGTTCCAGGGAGATCTGGCCTGGCCCTGGCCCTGAAGGTATAGAGGGTCCAGCCCCGCCCCAGCACTTCTGAGGCTCTCAGAGGGGGACACTGGTGGCATCCTGGAGTTGGTGCCCCGAGGTCAGCTTTCTGGTCTTGTTTCTGCTCCTCCCAGAGCCAGTTCCTCCTTCAGAGAGAAAGCCAGGCATGTCAGACCCACTCACAGCTCTGACACCAGCCTCCACAACAGCTCCGGCTCTGGGTACCAAATTGTGGGTATCCTCATAGGCAGTCCTTGTCTCCCCGCCCCCCCCCCCCCCCATGGTGGCAGACTCAGGCCACATGACATATGAGCCCAGGCATATGTGAGGCAGAAGGGGCCGGGCCAAGACTTAAGACTTATCCCACACTCTTTCCTCCACCTGGGCTATGGATGAATTCCAGTCTTCCATCCCTCAGTTTCTACCCCAACAGGGGCACCCTGGGACCTGCTTGTTTTCACAGGTGCTCTGTTCACAGGTAGACAGCGGGCTGTCCCCTTAGCTTGGTTCCGTGCCTTCCATTGGTCTTTGACCAACCTGGGGAACCTGGGCTGCTCACCAGAAAGCCTGGTGGTTCGCCACCATACGTTTCTGATTTGTCATTCCCGCTTTCTCTCCCTCCCAGGTCAAGGCGGCTGCTTATTTCTTGTCATGTTCCTAGTAACATGTAGCCTCTGACTGTTAGCAGTGGGTGGGACTCTTGCCTCTGCCCCCAGCTATCAGGAAGAGTTTCAGTGAAGACTGCCTTGTGCACACGTGGTTTAAGAACTCTCAGAGAGACAGTCCATGGCCTCTCTAAAGCCGGGGCAGCCCCCTACTCTGTCCTTCCACCCTGGAGAAGCACCTTGCACCGTAGGTTCACTCCCAGGCAATGCCACAGTTTTTCATTGCGGGAACTGCCAATCTCTTTCGTGGCTTGGGGGACAGGGTCTTCCCTTGAGTGATGGAACTCGGGGCAAACAGAATTCTGGACCCCAAGAGGCTACTTGCAAAGGGTTGGCTTGCTGAGTTTGCAGACTCTTAAGGCAGGTTCAAACAGGATGGCGATGCCCTGTGGTCTTTTTGTCTGGTCCCGCCTGAAGCCACTCATTGCACAGTGGAAACATATTTCTAAATGAGAGGAAACACTGCATCCTATCTAGTTCAGTTCAGAAAACTTTAATGGGCTTGCTGTAGCTACCCCCAGTGCGCTGGAGTCCCGATCAATCAGGGCCCCTGCAAATCTGGCCTTGGGTAGGTTCACTTAATGTTTCACACATGTTTATTACAGTGTCAGTCATTTGCCTTAATATGTTTCAGAGTGGTCAACATACAACTTAGCAATACCCAGGGCTTTCTGAACTAACATCACCCTCTGCCTGGAGTTGTTCTAGCTGCTGTGTCTGACCCTGCCCTGTGGCAGCCAGGTGCTGGGCACTGAGAGGAGGCCTGGGTGAGAGTCCAGTCAGGGTCCTGCCTTCCGTGGATCATTCTCATCGTAGCTCCACCCACCCTCCATCATCTTCTCTCCTCTCCCCTTCTAGTCCCATGGCTGCCTGTGCCGCAGGTCCAGGCCCCTCCTTGGAGGGGCAGGTACCATTCAGAAGTGAGCATCCTACAATATGAGCCTGGCTTGTTGGAACTCCTGGCCCAAAAGCCTCAAGCCCCCAGCCATGGTCCCTGTTATAATTGGGTGGCGACAAGGGACTTGTTTTCAACATGTGAGGCGTGCCCCTGCTTTCTGTCTTGATGGCCTTTTGTGCCAGTGGCCCCACTACCAGGCCCCTGACATTTTGTGTTGAGGTTTTGGAAGGGCCAGGCACTCACCCCTGAGCTGGTTGCCCAGACAGAGCAACCAGTTCTAAATCACTCTGCCTGTGAAGGCAGAATCTCTGAGCTGCCCTGGCAACAGCTCCGCACCAGCCTGTCGGTGTGGCCGCTGACAGCCGTGGCTCCTGACTGGCTACACGCCTCCAGCTCCCTCCCCTGCTTGCTCGCTCATTACCAGCAGCTTCCTGCATCCTTCAGGCAGAGCGTGCAAAGGAAGTGCAGGGCTGGGGTCCTCAGACTCTCTTGGTTTGCACACGCCATGGGTGGGTGGGGTCACCCTCACAGGATTTCATCAATAACATCGGTCTGGCTTGGGCACCATTCAAGATGAGGCTGCAAGGAAAACGGAGCCTGGCTTCCAAGATCTTAATGAGTCTCTCGGGAGCCCCCAGACTCTCATCCTCACTGCCTTCCCACTCCCCTGAGCAGCCATGCCCTCTTCATCCCTGTTTACTCGCACAGAGGCAGCCAGCATGCCCGGGTTCAAATCCCAGCTCTGTGACTTGGGGGAACTTGCTTAACTCTGTAAAATGGGGATGATAGCAATTCCTATCTGGGAGGGCTGTGGAGAGGAATAGGTGAGATTTGTAGCTGAGCTTAGCAGAGTGCCTTGAGACAGGTGCAGTGGTACCTCAGCTGTGTGAGCGTTACTGTACCGTAGAGTTCCCTGTCTCATTTTGTTCCGTCTGTCTGAATGCCTCCTTCTCTTCCCGCTCTTCCTACTTTCATCCTGTCTTTCAAGTTCTAGCTCCTGCTTGAAGTCTGTCCCAATCCCACCTCATCCCAGATAGACTTCCCTTTGCTCTGCATTTTCTGTGCTTTATTATGGGGTCTGCTCCCCCACGGCAAGTGAGGCGGCCTGAGGGCACTTGGTGGGATCTCTTGAGCTGTACTCATCTTCCTGGCTTGCTGTCCTGGGTAGAACAAGGCAGTGTCTGGCACCTTTCCAGACCTCCAGAATCTTGGTGAACCTGGAAATTCCCCCCCACCCCCCATAGAGCACATGACGGAGCTCATTCATAGGGCTTTAGAATGAGAAGTCATTCACAGGAGAAAAGCTGAGGAAGTGAGCATGAAGATGCGCACTTCCTCCGTGCCAGGCACTGTCTTTTTTGAGGATATTTTTTCCCATTGCTTTTCAGACAGCGTGGAAAGGAGGGAAGGGGGAGCGGGGGAGAGAGAGAGAGAGAGAGAGAGAGAGAGAGAGAGAGAGAGAGAGAGAGAGAGAGAGAAACACATTGATGTGAGAGATGCATCAACTGGTTGCTTCCCACACGGGCCGACCAGCGCAGGGTGTGAACCCACACCCTAGGTCAGTGGTCGGCAAACTGTGGCTCACAAGCCACAGTTTGCCGCTCTGTTTACTAATGAGTTTGCTGACCAATGCTAAGGCATTACCCTTACCCAGAAGTTTTGACTTCAGGTTAAAGACATTAGTACATTATTAAAATGTTTTTTAAGTGTTTTTCCCTAGGTCAGTGGTCGGCAAACTGTGGCTCACAAGCCACAGTTTGCCGCTCTGTTTACTAATGAGTTTGCTGACCAATGCTAAGGCATTACCCTTACCCAGAAGTTTTGACTTCAGGTTAAAGACATTAGTACATTATTAAAATGTTTTTTAAGTGTTTTTCCCTAAGGCAGTGGTCGGCAAACTCATTAGTCAACAGTTTGCCGACCACTGCCCTAGGTACATGTCCTTGACTGGGAATCGAACCTGCTCCTCTCAGTATGCTGCCCGGCGTTCTAACCATGTAGCAATACCAGCCAGAGTGATGCTTTATCTCTTAAAAGCTCACTGTTTCCCAAGTAGGTGTGCGGGTCACTAACAGTGTATATAAAGGCATGGCAAGGGTCTTGGCCACACAGGTGCTGTGTCACTGCAGGTTCCTCAGCACTCATGTCCAGATGCACACAGCACAGAAGTGTGTGTGCACATGGGCACCTTCACAGAACTGGGCTGCTCACCAAGGCTGACATCTCTCTTTAAATGAGGCTGATGGGAAATGGGTGGGGTGTCAGGCACCTTACAGCTGGGCAGCCCCAACTCTGGCCTCGGTAGCCCGGCAGCCAAGAGGTGGGGCTCTTGTACGGCATAGGTCCCTTGCGCCCACTTTGTAGAGCCCAGGGTATGCCGTGGACCTCACAGCATTCGTTTCCTTGCTTCCTGGCAGTTCTCACAGTATGACATTGAAGGATAGACCTCCTGTGCACAAGGCCCAGGCCTTCATTCTGGGCCTCTGGCCCCTTCCATGCAGCCTGGCTCCGCGCAAGGACCCAATAAACGTTTGCACCGTGAGGGATACAGTGAGTCCCAACTAGACGGGTGCGGGTGCTAGCGGGAGTAATTAACTTTGGTGGCACTTCACGACCAACAAAGCTCCTCCCAGTTCCTTTAAGAGGTTGAATGTGTCACATCAGGTGTCTATTTCCCTGTTTGGAAACAGGCTCTGAGAGAGGAGGCAAGTAGCCTGGGGTCACATCATCAGCGGGGGAGGGGCAGAGCCAGGCCAAGCCCATCTTCCAGCCATTCCTCCTAGCAGGTTCCTGCTTTGGGCTGTCGCCTATTCCTTCTTCTCTGACCAGCCTTTACCAAGCATCCTCACTGAGAACCAGAGTGACACTCCCAGACCGGGGAGGCCAGGCCCATGGAGACCCGTATCCCAGGAAGCAGGGTCCCTGGGGCTTGTCTCCTTACTCCACCCCAGCAGGAGCAGTGCGGGCCTCCTCTGACACTGCCCTGCTGAGGAACTGGCTGTTGGGGACGGTGACTGTGTTTGAGGTAAGTCAGAGGCAGGAGAACAGAGAGAACCAGCCCTTCCTGCCGATGTGAGTCTGACCTTGAAAACCCAGGAAAAGGGAAGAGTTGGCTCCCAGCTTCAAAGGGGGCAGGCCTCCTGCAGGCGGGCATCCAGGGAGCTTTGCTTGGTCAGTTCCTGCTGCCAAATTTCTCCTTTTTCACTTTAACAAAAGTCCTGGAAGCAGTGTCTGTGGGCTGGCCCAGAATCCTGCCACTTTTATCAGAGGCGTGGAGACGGCAGGATCCCTGCTCTTGCTTTGACTGGCCTCTGGAAGACACAACCACTGAAGCGAAGGTCAGATGTTGACGTGAGAACCTGGACAGAGCCCTGGAGGCTTATCCCAGTGTCCCGCTGCAGGGGTGCCCCGCCGTGGGAGGGGGACCCAGGACGGAAGAGCATTGTCCTGTCCCTGCTTGGGTCTTTTGGGGAAATGAGTAGAAATCAGGAGATCCTGGGCATGATGCGGCATTGGGTCTCTGATGTCCTCCTGACTATGTGTCTGGGAGATGTGTTGTGTGTGTCCTGCCCCATGTTCTGCCAGCAGCCACACAGGAGCCACTGGCTGGGGCCGTCCCAGATGTAGACACTGGCAACCTGGAGAGTGTGAGTCCTGCCAAGGGGGACAGCTGCCACTAAGCCGTGGCACTGGGCCTTTGGATTTATAAGAGACAGCAGACATCTAGTGTTTTTTGGGTGACATTTTGAAATTTCACATCTTTAAAGGTTGGCAATTGATTCTCAAAACCCAAAAATGTCAGACACTATGTGGGCTAAACAAAACATGTATGTTGACCAAATACAGCCTATATTTTTTCGAGACCTTCGTCATAGGTTGGATGAAATCCAGTTGGGCAGAGAGGATCGGTAAGGCCAGGGAGCCATCCGGGCAAAGGTGTGGCCTTGGGAATCTGCATGAACGTGTTCAGGACAGTTAGGGGACTGGAGCTGCAGGACCGACGGGGCCACGCGCTGAGGGAAGAGCCTAGTTGGTGTGAAGTGCCCGCTGCAGCTGTGTCTCCTGCTTCTGTCCAGCATGGTCACCTTGACGGAGAGGCTTTGGTCAGGAAAGAGCTAAGGGAAGAAAGGTCGTTTTAGCAAAGGTGTAAGCAACTACACAGCTTTGGGGGCTGCCTGCCCGTCCGCCTGTGTGTCCAGGTGTGCGCATCACCTTCTCCTTCCCTTTGCGGTTGCTCTCCTGCTGGTTGTGCAGCTCCTCAGGCCCTGGAAGTTCTAAGCCCTCAGGCTCCAGAGGGCTCACTCCCCTCCCCCCTGCCCGGTTTTGCATTCTTCTGAGGGTTAGAACTGCTCTGGCCAAAGCCTGTCTGGCTGTCTTCCTGTTGGGCCTGCAGGCATTGCTTTTCTTTGTTTCTCCACCCTATCTGCCACTCCCCCCATAATCCAGATTTGAGTTTCTTTTGAATCTGAGGTAGGGAACATCCGGCCCTTAGGTCTTGGCCATATAAGGCCCGCTCATGTGGTCTGGCCCTGCCAAGCTATGAAATGTTTGATCAGTCCTGACTGGTTTAACTTAGTGGATAGAGCGTTGGCCTGTGGACTGAAGGGCCCCCAGGTTCGATTCCAGCCAAGAGCACATGCCCAGGTTGTGAGCTTGATCCCCAGTAGGGGGCGTGCAGGAGGCATCCGAGCAATTATTTTCTCTCATCATTGATGTTTCTGTCTCTCTCTCCCTCTCCCTTCCTCTCTGAAATCAATAAAAATATATTTAAACTAGAGGGCTGACGCACGAAATTCATGCAAGGGGCTTGGCCCTTGCAGCCCCAGCTTCGTCAGGAAGGGCGTCTGGTCTAATTAGCATATTATGCTTTTATTATTATAGATGTTTGACCAAGTATAGCAGGCTAATTTTTAAGTTAATAATTTTGTATGGACCAAGAATGATGCTATAAATATCCAAATGGCCCTTGGCAAAAAAAATGGTTCCCCACCCCTGTTCTAAATGATCACCTGATATAATCGTTCCTTCAGAATGTCCCCTGTCTAGCAAGCTTTTATTGAGCACCTGCTTGTGCAGGGCCTTAGGTCAGAAACATTCAGGCGACTGAAGCCCAGGGCAGCCAGGGACTGAAGGAGTAGACAGACACATGGACAGTAGTGGGGTCTGTGTAAAGGAGATCAAGGCAGCAGATGGGGGTGGGGGAGAGGCATGGTCAGGGAGGAAGTGAGGTGATTTTGCCATCCCTAAGTGCCTGGGTCTGAGGCAGGGGCTCCTGGCTGATTTCCCAGCCCTGCCTCCTCCCGCTCTTGCTCTCTCCTCTGGGTGTGCAGGGGGCTGGCCTGCCTGGTTGGGGGCCAGGTAGAAGAAACAAAATGTAAGGCAGGCACTTGGCCTTCTGGAGCTCATGGGGTCACGGAGGAACAGGTGGCAGTGCCTGCCAAATGCCCTCTCTTATGTTTAAGTCTTTTTAAACATAAAGGAAAATAAAATGCAAACATAGGAGTACCAATTCCAGGCACACGGGAGTGTAAAGCAAAAAGTGAAATTTCTCCTTCCACCTCACCATTGCCTGCTGGTTGGGGACTTTTCCTACAGACTTTCGGTGGCTTATTAAAAAAATTTATGTGTGCCTGAGAACATGTGGTCCAGCTTAATCTTACCTTGTTGGCCTGTGAGATGGAAGGGGAGACTGGTTGTCTGGCCTAGAACCCTTGGGTGGGGAGGGGGCATATCATACAGACCCCTCCTCCCAGCCCCACAGCTGGGGGTGGGGGGGAGATGGTATTTTCCCAGCAGTTTCCCCCAAACTCAGAGATGGTGAGTGAAAGAGGAAAGAGGCAGGCTGGATGGCTGTTTCGTGCAGACAAGACTCCTCAAGGGACCCTCGGGATTCAGTTATTTCTGTTTTTGCTCACCTGTGCCCAGCTCTGGGGATAGGGACAGGAATCAGCTGTGGTCCCTGCTTGCCCTGGAGGAGCTCCCAGCCTGGGATGGCAGAGGTGCATTCAGCCTTAGTGACTCTACCTGGGGGCTCTCATGGGGACCAGCGGGCTGCCGTGTAGAGGCCCTAGAGCCTGGCCCCAAGGGGCTGCTGGGGGCCGCCAGGCCTAGCCAAGAGTGTTGGCTGTGCTCCAGGAAGCTTTTGGAGGAGGTAGAATTAACTAGAATTCGAAGGAACTTTTCTCAGTCCTAGTCCACCATCGACGGGGTTTGAAGTACCTTCCTGTTCGCAAGTGATAACACTGGATAGAAAGCCCTCAAATCTATGAGGCGCAAACACTGGTGCTGTTGTTTCATTTGGAGTCTGATTTTTTTCCCCCAGTGGAGGCCCTGTGTGGATTGAGACACAGAACTGGTTGAGGATGGGGCCCTTCATAGGGGAAGAGAGGGCTCATGGAGAGCAGTCTGCTTAGACCAGAGAGCCCAGTCTGGGCAGAGTGCTGGCCCTGCTCAGGAGACCTTGAGCAAGGAACTTGGTCATCTATACACTGGGCCGAGGACGTCTATCTGACTCCCAGCTTTGGGACCAGCGCGGTGATAAGGTTGGTGGTGGTGAGGAGGATGGTGGTGGTGAGGAGGACAGGGACAAGAGAAGAATACTGAAGATTCACCTTGTGCCAGGCACCTGCCATGTGCTTTGTGGACCGCCACCACTGACACGTCCAAGCCATGCACCTCACACTTGGGTCCTGCAGCCGAACCTTAGGTCTTCACCTCCAGCTTTGCCTGCCTTGCTGACTTCACTGCCCATGCTCGTACCTGTCCCCCCATCCCTTGGGTGCCCCAGACCGGGATCTTTGCCCTCATTGTTCCCTCTTCCCGGGTGGTTCTTGGCCTGTATGCCTGCGACCTGCTTCTTCACTTCATCCAACCACACTGTCAGACACAGCCTCCTCCCCTCCCCTAGCCTGGGCCCTACTCTCTGTTTTTCCCAGCCTTTGTGTGCCCCCATAACATCCCCCAGCTAGACTAAGCCCCAGGGGAGCAGGAAATTGATGTCTTGTTCCCTAGTGTGTCTCTAAAATAGGGCCTGACACAAGATTGGGGAATGAACAAATCAACATATTTCATTTACTCTTACCCCCACGAGGTGGGCACATTGCTACCTGCATTGTACAGATGAGGAAGGTAAGCCCAGAGAGATGGATTGACTAGCTCATGGTCACACAGCTGGAACAGGACAGAACTCCGGGGTAGGACAAGAATGTGAGGGGGATTGTATCCTGGAAAGAGGTTAGGGGTGGGGTCAGGAAGGGAGTGAGAAAAAAAACTAGGGCGAGGGGCAAGTTGAGGACATCAGCAGGGGTCTGGACAGGGAGTCTTTGCAAGGGAACCCCAGAGCAGAGTCCATCTGGGGCCCCACTGCTCCCAGAGACCAACGTGCCACTGGAGTCCAGGCTCCTTGTGCTGGCGGCTCTGGTATCTGGCATCATTCATGTCCCCAAGGAGCTCAGGCCTCGCCCAGTCTGTCAGGGCGGAGAAACATGGGGAAGGAGGGAGGGCGTGTGTGTGTCCAGCCTCGCTGTTTGCCTTGTTGTCACGTCTCCTTAATCAGTTTATTCCTGGGAGCGATGACTTCATCTCCTGTGGTTCCCGACAGCCATTGTCAGGCGTCCGTGGAAAGATTGGGCCTGGCACTATTTGAGTTCTGAGCTGGGTTGGGAGAGCCAGTTGGCTGGCCCTAACCTGACCTGGGCCAGAGGTTTATGGTCAGATCTCCTCCAAGGGCTCCCCTCCCAATGGTCACCCTTAGACCTGGCCCTTGTTGTCCATGTGGAGCCCAGGGCAGCAAACTCCAGCCAGCACGCCCAGGCTCTGCCCTCAAGGGCTCCTGCTAGCTGCTAGAGGAGGCAGATAGGTCACCAGAACCTATGGTTAGAGGGGCTTCTGGGAGTTGGTGGTCTGGCCACAGTGGAAAGGTGAAGGCTAGTGGAAGATATCCCTGCATAGAGGAGGGGAAGGGCTTGCTGGCAGGCTATGTTGCTGGCCACGTGTGATTGTATGTTGGTCCTGGGGAGTGGCAGGGAATAGGGAGGAAGATAGTGGGGAGGCAGGCAGGGTTTGAACTTGATCCTTAAGGTCACTGGGAGCTGGAAGAATTTTAAGAGAAAGTGGGAACTGGTCAGATCAGTGATTTTAGGAGCAGTTCCCTGGCTATGTGTGAGGGTGGGTGCTGGATGGTGTCTGGAAAGAGGAGGAGGAGCAGGAACAGGAAGCTGGCAATTCATCCTCAAGGAGAAGGGTCTCCTCCCTGCCCCTGCCTCATATAGCCAGGGACTGTTGTCCCCACCCCTGGAAAGCTCAGAGACCAGGGATGGGAGTGGGAAGGGGCAATGGGAGAGCCTGGTTGAAGGAGCAAAGAACTCAGGGTCCTAGTCCACTTCCTGAACCCACAGGCAGGTTATTCATCTCTCCCAGCCTCAATTTCTGGGTCCAGAAAGGAGTGAGAAAAGCAAACATTTCATTTTGTTGATATGGAGGTCTGAGCCTGCAGGGGGCTGGTAAGGGGCTCACATATCTGTTAAAACTTCTATTTCATTTCTTCCAAAAGTGAGAATCTAACTGCCCGACTCTTGAGTAGGCGTCCAGCAGGGAAATGCTTTGGAAGGGGTCCTTGCCCAGCTGAGGACGCCAGATTCCCCCACAGAGAGAGGATGGCTGGTCTGCTTTCTCCCTCGTTCCCCAGCTACCACCCATCTTCCTTGGCCTGCCTTCACCGTGCCCCCGGTTCAGTGTTGTCTTTTGGGGCAAGAAAACAGTTCAGCAAACCTTTCCTCAGCATCTTTTATCTGCGTGGGTCTGTGTTGGGCCCAGTGCAGCAGGGATGGTTAACATATGAGGCAGCTATTAAGGGGGAGGAAGATGGTTGCATTGTCTAAAGATCTGGATGCGGAAGCAGCTACCCTGGGGCAAGAGGCCCTGGGTTCTGGGCGCTTCTTTTTTCTGCCTGTGGGATGCTGGGCGTTGATGTCTTCAGCCCCAAACCTAGGTCAGTCTGTGGTCATCCCTTCCCGTTCGTTCAGCAGCTCTGGGATCAGTGTTGGAAGTGAACACACCCTGTCCTCTCCAGGTAGAGAGGCCTGTGCTGAGTACAGTGTCAGGGCAGAGCCCAAAAAGCAGACTCCGGATGGAGCAGGCGGACCTAAGTTTGAATTCCGGTTGCCCAGCTTACTGTTGGTGATGCTGGGCACATTGCTTCCTTCAGTGTCTTTGAGCCTGGGCTTTCTCTGATGGAAATGGGTAATACGCGTTTATGAAATGGGCATAGTCCATTTACTGATAGGCTATGCCTGGGCTGCTAGGGAACTCCCCGGTCATACTCATGCTGCTGAGAGCCTCTTCTGCCCAAATACAATGCCCGCTCCCTGGCCCACCTGCCCTCTTCCCGGCGGCAGCTGTGCTTGGCAGAGTTAGCCAGTTAGCAGAGGCCACCAGCCTGACCTCCTGGGAACGAGGGTGCAGAAACAGTAACTGGCAGCCCCAGGAGCCCTAGGATGGGCCTCCACAAACTATTCCAGGTGGGCGGGCAGGGTCTCACGTGGCTTAAAACCCCCTTGATTTGAATATGTAGTTCTTTGGAATTGTGTTTTACTTTATGAAGAAAGTGTTTGCTAATGAAATTAATAGTGTAAACAAGATTTGGGGAAGGCGGGCAGCCAGGGGAGAGAGGTTATTTAAACACACTTCAAAGAACACCCTTCTGCAGCATCTAAGCCACACCATTTGCATGCATAACGATTGTGCTAATTATAGGTGGCCTCATCTGTTTAACAAGCTTGCCTGGCTGTGCTACATTCTTGTGATCATGCAGTCAGGATTCCCCGGCTCGCTCCTCACTAAAGATAACAACAACAGTAATAATAGTGCCTGTCATTTTTTGATCTCTTACTATGTGCCAGGCATCCTACCAGGCACTTGATAGTCTTCATCTTATTGAATCTTCACAACAGCTCTGTGTCCCTAAGATTCCTCTCTCCTGTGTATGGAGGGTGAGACTGAAGCACAGAGAGGTGAAGTCAGGGCCCTGTGCTCACACAGCCAAGAGCTGGCTGGCGGTTAGGGAAATGACCCGAGGCCTTGCTGACCCTTACATTCTTTCCTCTCTGTGACACTACTTCGCTAGGACACAGGACAGGTGCTCACTTTGTGTCTTGAAGCTTTCTGCTTGTGTTTTGGTCCTCTCAGAAACTCCCTTTTGCTGAAGAGGAAGCTGAGGTCCTAACAGAGTTGAAGGCAGTGCAAGAGGTGAGGCTAAGGCCATTCATTTCTAGGCTAAAGCCAGGCCCAGTGTCGCCACCCACCTTCCTACAGTGAAGGCCGCAGCCCCTCCTCGCCCTCCCCGAGGTCCTGAGGAGTCCCGCCTTGAAGGGGAGGGTGTCTGCCTTTCCTACTCCAGCTGGGCTGGGCTTGGCCTCCGGTCAAAGGAAATTAGAGGGCAGTAAACAGGTGGGAGGACACCGCATGTCATCACGTCATCGATTGCTTTACACCCGTTGTCATAAATGGGAGGTTGCACATGAGTGGCTTGTGGCCACATGTAGCCCACAGGCAGGTTTCATTTGGTGTGAGAGGGTGGAAAGGTGTTTTATTGGTGTGTATTTTTTAAAATTGCTTACCAATACTTAACCATCCCTAAAACATGCACCTGAAAAGTCTGGATTTTTGGTTTTTCTTCGAAACAAACAAAACACAGATATGGCAACATTGGGCCTCTATTTCTATAGGGCAAAGAATTGACCTCTGCAGTTCACTTCAGACTCCTTCACTCCACCTTCAAGGTGCTCACCTGCATTAGCTCTTCCCAGCCATCCTGGGAGGGGGGTCCTAGTCTATAGATGCCAATCCT
Organism: Corynorhinus townsendii; assembly: GCA_026230045.1. Classification (NCBI taxonomy): domain Eukaryota; kingdom Metazoa; phylum Chordata; class Mammalia; order Chiroptera; family Vespertilionidae; genus Corynorhinus; species Corynorhinus townsendii. The sequence continues at coordinate 162,053,743 of JAPDVU010000005.1, read as the reverse complement.
GGGGCCCAAGGGGACTGATTGGGCCACTTCACAAAACTGCTGGTGAGGTCAGGACTTAAACCTCCATCCTCACCATCCACCTTGTGTGGTTTTCATCTCCTTGTCTCCCTGCCCTGTCCCCCCCCACCACCCTCCCCCCCCCCCCCCCCCCCGCCTGCCCCGGCCGCCAAGGAAAGAAGGAAACCTTTCACAGGCCTAATGATTCAGAAATAACCAACAGGGAGCCCGCGGAACTGTTCCTGTCTCCCCCTCTCGCTTTCCACACTCCTCCAGGCCGGAGGGGACATGGGAAACCTATTCATTTAAACTCAATTATTTTCTCGAAGACAGAACAGAACTGAATTGGGTCAGTGCTATATTTGCTGTGCTCAGCTGTTTCCCCTGCAACACCATCACCCACCGGGTGTATTGCTGGGCTCAGTGCCGCCAGGCTCGTCAATTAGAACTCCATATCCACGGCCATTCCTTGGCAAGCTTGGCTGGGGAACAGGCCCGTCCTCGGAGCATTCCCCCAACAGGCTGTAAGTACGGGGGCGTTTAATGTCCAGCACCCGTCTGCCGTGGAGGTGCTTCTGACAGTGGAGTTTCTGCAAGTGGAGAGACTAAGGCCCAGTGAAGTGAAGTGCTTGCAGGAGAGGCAGGCCTTGGAGTCAGACCCGACGGGGACTGTGCCAGCTGTGTGACGTGGGCAGAGTACTTGACTGCTCTGCAGTTCTGTCTCCTGCCTGTAAATGAGGCACGAGAACTTGACACACCACCTGGGTGGGGCTGTCATGATGTAGATGTGACATGGTATGCCAGGGGTCTGCCTGGGTGAACCCACCTGTCCGCACTCATTCCCTGCACAATGTACCAGGCTCAGAGCTCAGTGGGGACCCAGGTCTCAGCAGGAGAGGATGTGCTGGGACATCCTCCTCCTAGTGAACCTTCCCCAGTTCCCTGCATCCAGCCTGAATGTGTTCCTGCCCTGTTACAAATCCCCTGTTGGGCCAGGCCTTGCAGTGGATACCTTTCGCAGCTTCCTCTGAGCCCCAGGCCTGATGAGTGTGTTATTCTTCAGCATTAATGTCTGTGTGCGTCCCTCTCCCATCGGAGTGCCAACTTCTTGAGGGCAGAGGCCAGGTGTCTCGTTCACCTGCTTGTATCCTGGTGTCACTCCCCTTTTAGCTGTGTGACTTTGGACTGGATGTTTAACCTTGGTGGGCCTGTTTCCTCATCTGTAAAATGGGGCAGGGATGCCTCCCTCTGGCACACGGCACAGGAAGGGGCGAGGAGTATCAGACATGGCCTCGCTGTGGGAGATGCCTCCAGCGGATCAGAAAACACTTGGAGGAAATAAAATCAGATGCTTCCTGTTAGGTCTGACCAAGTAACTGAATCGTTACCCCCTCCCCTGGGAACTGACCTTCAGGCCACTTCACAACTGACATTCCCTTTCGCTTAGACCACATTCCACTTGCTGAGACCATTATCTCTCCTCCCCAGACTTTCCCAGGATTCGGACCCGCCCAGAGAGTTCCCCTCCAAGAAAGCCCGCCTTGAGTCCTTTAAAACCTCTGACGCCTCATTCCTGGGTGCTGGTGCCATTTTGGGGCTCAGCCCATCTATTCTCCAGATGACCTAATAAACGTATAATCCCTCACCACTTTGGCCTCTTGCGTTCCTCCTTCGGCAACCCTAACATTTCCCTCTACACTCTTCACGCAGGGAATCTAAGAGCCGGCCTCAGGGGTCCTGGGAGGGTTGGAGTGACATCTTGTTACAGAACTACCATGGGACTACAGGAAGAAGTGTGCGCAGGGGTGTGGCCAGGGGCCTCGCCGCCTCTGCTTCACCTTCTCTGCTGCAGAGGGCTGGGCCTTCCCCAAGGCCAGGTATTCCAGCCTCATAGTCATCTCTAGTTGCCAGTGGTAGGGCTGGGACCTAGCCTGCCCTGCTGACCTATAGGCAAGGCATCCAGGTCCAGTGCCTGCCACTGACCTTGCCTTTTGGCAGTGCTGGAACCTGGAGGTGGGGCAAGATTCCCCACCCCCACCTCACAATGTTGTCCCTGGTCCCAAGGGTTTGGGGGTGAGTAAGGGGACAGTTCAGGGAGGTTTGAATTCCTTGACCTTTTAGGAGGCGTATGTGAACTCGGGCATTGGGCCTGGTTCTGACATGGTGTGGTGATGCCTCTGAGGGCAGAGTCGCACTTTGGTGGGGTGGGGATAAGACTTGGGTCCTGGGCAGCAGGTAACCTAGTCAGAGACGCAGAGGTTGGGCTCTGATGGGAGCACAGTGAGTGGCGCTGGAGCCTGGGGACAGCGCTTAGGGATAGGAGCCTGACACACACACACACCCCCGCTGACTGTAGGGGCTGGCAGTCACAGGCCCATCAACTGGAACCGTCCCCCCTTGCCCCTTGACAGCATTCAGTCCCTGGACCACCATGTGGGGTGTCATCCACCACTTGGCACTGTGACAACCAAAAAGGAGAAATGCTGACCGTGTCTCACTGACTGTTTGAGTAAATTTACTCTACATTTTTCCGAGAAGCCGTTGCATGGGTGGGAATTTACTCCCCTGAATGCTTTGATGGAAACATTACATTTTTTGAGTGAACATGTGTCAACATCACTGTGGGGAGGGAGGTTCCAGGATTCTCTGCCGGCTGAAGTCATTACCACAAGATGCGGGTTGGGGCGGGCAGATGGGGTGGTGCAAACTGGCTGGCCTGATGGGAGGTGGGGATGTGAGCTGGGGGGATATCTGAGCAGGTGAAGAGGAGGGAGGAGGCAGTTGGGAGGCTGCAAGCTGACAATATACATGAACCCTCACATATCGAAAAACAAGGGGAGTGGAGAACACATGAGGGGCGGGCAAGGACAGAGAACGGGGGCTCTGGCATGGTGGGCACTGGCCACTCGGACCAGAAAGACAGGCTGGGGCCAGAGTGAGGGGCCTGAATGGCAGCTCCCAACAGTAACTAGCTGTGTGACCTTGGGCAGCTTTTCCAACCTTTCTGTGCTTCCGCCTCATTTTAATAAAAGGTAGCTGTGGATACCAACAGTTTATGGCTCTGTGGAGGATTAATCAAGATAATGCATGTAAAATACTTAGCACTGAGCCTGGCACATGGCAGGTGCCAGGACACATTTGTTGTTTGTTGGTGATGATGAAACCACACAAGCATAGATGTGTTCATATAAATTAATGGCTCAGCTGCTTTGAAACTGTTACCCAGAGTTGGCCCTCAATCTAACACCACATTTGTTTCTCATTCTCTGCTAAGGAGAGCCATGGTGTCTTCAGAAGCTGTTGTCCATGAACAGCCAGGCTCTGGGGCTGACTGTCCTCTGCAGGGCATCCTTGTCTGGTCCTGTGTCTGCTTCTGTCCCGCTGATGCCTCCTCCTCCCACTCAGGCAGTTCTCAGGCCCCCCAGAGAGGGCCTGTCCTCTGACAGCCTCCAAACAGGAGAGCTGTGGTCACAGGAAAGGTCCCTCCCAGACATGAGCTTCTCTCTCCCCAAGGGGATGCCTGGCTCTGCCTGGAAGTGTTCCTCGACAGTCTTGGGGCTGGCTCTCTTGCATCCCCGGAAATGCAAAGCTTTCTGAGGGAGGAGGGATCCAGAGAGACTTGCCCTGTTGGTGAGACACCCTCAGATCCGAAATGATGCGACATCTGAGTTCTGGGCTCTGGGGAGAAGATTGGCCTGCAGGGAGTATATGTCCATCGCACAATTACTGAGTCCCAGGACCTGAAGAAACAGAGATGAATAGACCCCAGCAGCATCCAGGAGAGGGGGAGCAGGCCAGGGATTCAGGAAGAGGGAGAGAGCTTGCACAGTCCGGTTCCTGGAGACCTTGAGAAAGGCCCCCCTTAGGTGGGGGCATTTGAGCTGGATCTTGGAAGGTGAATGAGAATTAGAAATAGGAGGTGAAGCCTGAGAAAGGACAGGGCATGCATGGAGAAAACAGAAAAGGTGGCTGGATGGAATGGGTGTAAAGATGAGGAGTGTGTGGTGGGTGGAGCCTAAATTAGGGAGGCCTGGGTCACTGGAGGTGTTGGAACCAGGAGGGACTGGATAGGGCAGCCTCTGAAATTCTCCAGCTACACATGGTCAGTCAGGTGTACTCTGCTTCTGCATATTATTCGAGATGACTGTGGAAGGAGCTTGCAGGAGGTTATGCAGTCCTCTGAGCTGAGGCTAAGAAGGGGATGGAGGAAGCAACTTATTCATGGCCAAATAGCCAGGAAGTATGGGAGCCTAAGTTGGGGTGTACATCTTTTGACCCCCAGATACAGGCTTCTTTTTAGCTTGTGACACCCCTTCCTGTGACAACTGTCATGCAGAGTGAGAGACCCTGTCACAGGAGCCCATTTTGTTATAAGAAGATATTAGAACTGTGTGGACCAACCAGCAGGGGAAATCTGGGAAGGCTTCCAGGAAGAAGGGTATTAGAATTGGGGAGGAAGAGAAGAGGGGATGAGTAATAGGTACAAATGGTTGGGGTGAGGCACATCTTTCAGATGAAGCTGAATCAACCTGTGCAGGTGACTGAACTCTGGACTTGACCTCTTTGTCTATAAAGTGGTCACAGCATCAGCCTTGCCTCTTTGTTGCTACAGTTGAACTCAAGGGGGAGGAGGTGCTCGGAGATGTTCTTTGCTCCCTCCCTCTGCGTCATTGCCTTGGCTGCTCTGGGAGCCAAAGGGGCTTCTCCTGAAATTTTACTAAGACATTGGATAGGCCCGGATGAAAACTGTGAAGGGGAAACCCCACCTCACAGGGAAGAGAACCACTAAGTGCGCTGCTTGGCTTAGAGCCCCTGGAATGGGGGTGAGGGTGGGGAGGACTCTGGGCATTGTTGGATCCCCTGTGGTCAGAATCTCCTGTACCCAGAACAGGACACAGCAGGGGGTGGAATGAATTTGACTTCCCAGGTTGGGGGTTGCTTTGTACCACAGTCAGACCTGTTCACCAGCCCTGCAGGTGCCCCAGCCAAAGTCCTGCACCAAGTAGGTGCCTGTTGGTCTGCCACTTAGGAGGGGTTCAGTTGTTTGCTGAGGGACTGGAGCAGGGGACTTAAACTGGGCCTTGTGATGCTTCTGGATACAGAAGCCATGGAGTAGGCAGGACCCCAGGCAGGGCTCTGTCCCCCAGTGCCTCTCTTCATCCATATTTACATGGAGGGATTAGAATCCCTTATCCCATTGCATCAAGAAGTTGTGCAGCGGTCCCTTCAGTGGAGGCCACTGGGTGGTTGCGGAGGAGGGGGGGGGCGCCTTAGTTGAATTAGTCCCGCTGGGTGGTGGCTGTAAGGGAAGCAGTGTGATTCCCTGCCTGTGGTAGAGGTCCAAGGCATTGCTTTGGCTTCTCTAGTGGACGGAAAAGCAGGTGACCCCGAGCAAAAATGTTGGCTTACCTGGGCTTGCCCTTCCCTAGGGATTTGCGTTTCAGTGAGGATCAGGTGCACGTGACCCCAGGATGAAGGAGCAGGCCAGCAATGGGAACACCTTTGTGGCGTTCACAAACCTGGGCAGCTCTCCCAGCTCACCTGCTTGTGTATTCCGTTCCTCCTGAGATTAACCCTCCCCCTCTCTCCTCTGGCTCAGTCCAGGGGACCAGGCCCAGAGGAAACTTGAACCCTGGACTACTGCTGGGAACTCAGTTCCTCCCAGCTGGGTGCCTGCTGTTGTTGACTCCCTTAGTCAGGTGGGGAGGGCGGGAGTCAGGAGCCCAGCTTCCCGGGCCCTCCAGTCTGGTGACCTTGGTAGGCAAATCGCTGGCCTTGTCTGCACCTCCGTCTTCCTTTGAATTTTTTAAATGTTTGAATGAAAGTGTGGGTGGGGGGTGGTGATGAAGGGGGCAGCAGTCTACCCCCCACCCCCATTGCAATGAGCCGGGGGTGGGGCCGTACTTCCTTGTGATCAGAGAAGAAAGTGTTTGCAGTTGGGGGCAGCTGGCTTCGGAATGCACCCAGCTGCCTGGCCGGGGAAGGGAAGGGCCTGTGCTGCAGGTGGGCAAGCCGCCTGGCTGGGTGGCGGGGCGGGCTAGAGTGCATGTGTGTGGGGGGGGAGGAGCGGAAGTCTGAAAGGCTCAGTGTGCAGTGCCCAGGGAGGTGGCTCTGGCATCCCTCCCAGGCTTTTGGTTACCCCCACTCCCACCTATACAGCTTTAGCTGGCCCATCCCAGAAAGGTTCATTCAACACATCTGTCCGTGCCTACCTTGTACCAAGCATTGGCCTACGGTGTGCCAGGCTTACCAGGGTGAGCAGGGGTTGTTCCTGCGGACCTGACATTCTCATGGTGGGAGAGAGGGGGCAAACAAGGTGATTTCAAGTCAATGCTATGAAGACTATGAAGCCAGGTGATAACTTGCGGGGGGCGGGGGGGTTTGCTCCTTTAGCTAGAGTGCTCAGGAACAGCCTGTCCTAGGAGAGGACACTTGATCTGAGACAAGAATGAGGCTAAACCAGCCTTGCCTAGAGCTAGGGCCCAGTGGAGGGAATGTCCAGTGAAAAGACCCAGAGGCGGGGCTCCCGGCCATTTATGACCCTGGGCGGAGCCAGCGCTTTAGGGGAGGAGCCTGGGAGGGACCTCTCCTGGCTGTGAGTCTCAGCCAAACCCAGAGCTCCCTGCTCAGGTGCCCTGGGAAGGACCCTTTCCTGAGGCCGGAAGTGACTGTTTCCAGGCGTCTTTCTAAACTTCTTGGACCTGGAGCTTGTGCCTACTGGCTACCTGTATGGAAGGCTGTAATTTTCCACTTGTTCTCTGGAGGACCCGGAAATCTCTAGATGTTGTCACCGCTGTATTTTTTAAAAGACGTTTGTGAAATTTCAACTTGGAAGACAGATTCAACGTGCAGGAAGAGGGCACGCCTCTTCGATGCTGGCCTGGGCTGAGAGGTCCCCTGTTCTGGCCGGAAGTGGCACCTGGATGCAAACCATCCTTGGGGATGAGTCTCTGTGGTATTGGACTCCTTGGTGACAACCTCAGCAAGATCCTGGACCGGGCCAGAGGATCTGCTCTGTGGAGGCCTGCCCATTCGCAAAAGCTGGATCGGACTCCCGGGCACCTGGTGCCCAGACCTGGGTCAGCGGAGAGGCCAGGGTTCTCACTGCCAAGGTCTGTGGGTGGCTTTGCCAGGGCAGGGGCGCAGGAAGCTCCCTTCCCCCGTGGGCCTCTGATGGGGTGGAGGGAGACTGGAGGCTGTGGGGTTCTTTCTCCTGGGAGCCTGGCCCTGGAATGCTACCTGTCCTGGGGCCAGGGCCTCACTGATGAGGGAAGGTGGTCAACAGCTAGCCAAGACGCTTCAGGGGCTTGAGAGGAAGTGCAAAGGTGGGTGCCTGGGGTTGCTAGACTGGCTTCTTCCTCCTCCTGGGAATCAGGCCCTGCCATCTGGGAGCATCAAGTCTCGGGGAGGGGAGAGAAGGGGAGGCTGTGGGGCACCTGGAAGGTGATCTAGGCCCAGGGAACTGGTGGGGTTGGCAAGGCAAGCTGACAGGAGGGGGCCTTGACCTCAGGCTGTGTTCCCAATGAGGACCCTTGCCTGTTCTTCAGCAGGAGGCTGCCAGCGCAGGTGAGGAGAAGGGGCAGGCCACTGGGGCTCTTGGACCCAGATTTAATAATCCTAGCCTGTCTCTCTGGTGGTTAGTATTGCAGGCGAGGAGCTTTACTCCTAAAACTTGTATTGATCCAGACACTAATGAAAAGTAAAGGGGTTTTCGGAGCAAGGTGTTTTTCTTTTTTTCCTACTAGAGAAAAGGACATCAGAGTCCTAAACCACAATTTTGTTTTTCTCCCTCTCCCTAGATTTGGGGGTCCTGGGGGGTGACGTGGCCTTGCTCAGATTTCACCTCTTCAGGGAGCCTTCCCTGACTGGACTGCGCAGGCCTGCGGTCATCCCTCTGTTCTCCAGCAGTTAGTGGACTGGAGCTGCACCTCGCATCTAGTCTCCCATAGGGGCTGGGGAGCACAGAAGCCTCTCGCTCACCTGAGGGTCCCCCCCAGGGATTGAGAGGCATCTCCCTAGGAGACATTGAAGGCTGGACTCTTGACTTCTAGTGTCTTTCTAGGCTTGGTTTCTTTGCTGCCATGCTGTTGTTGTTGGTTTTTTTTTTTTTTTTTTTGGTGTTTTTTTTTTTTCTCACTCGTTATTTTAAATACTTATTGAGCTCTTACAGCATGCCAAACCCCACCCCCCTGTGCCTTAGGATGCGGAAAACACACAGACATGGCCCTGGGGCACGCCGAGCTCTGGAAAGGAATTCCAGGTTGGGTGAAGTTCCCTAACTGAAATATAAGTCAGGGATTTCTGTCTGCTTAGTTCAGCACCTGGATTCCCAGTGCTCAGAAAGGTGCCTGGGACATAGTTTGCATTTAAATATTTGCTGGCTGAATGAGCAAGGTGCTATGAAGGAAGGAGCATGCATGCTAGGTGGTTTGGTGGGAAGTAATGGGGATGTGTCAAGAGCTGTTGGAATGGGGCAGTAGGGGGAGGGCTGAGTTCCAAAAGATTCCCTAAGCCAGCCAGCCTTTGGAAGATAGGGAAAATAGAGGAGCCGCAGTGCAAAGTCCCGGCTGCCAGAGGCAGGCAAGCCTAGGCTGCTTGCAGGTGCAGGGTGGGGGTTGCTGGATGAGGGCAGAAGGTAGGTAATCCATCTGGCCAACTTCTTCCACCTGGGGAGGACTTTGGATGTATTCTGAGTGCTGATTGGACTGATTGATGGGTTTCTAGCCCTGGAGTTAAATAATGATTTGCATTTCTAAAGGGTCCCTGTTACACCCTAGTAGGGAGTGTGGGGCGGGGAGGGAGGGGGGTGTGGGGGGGTGTGGAGTGAGGCTGCCAGAGCAGGTTCCATGAAGTGGATGAGTGTGAGATTTTAGAGGATTTGCTGATGGGCTGCATTTTAAAGGCGAAGGAGAGGTAGGGTTCTGGCGTTTGAGACTGGGCTTTAACCACCGAGAGGTCCACTTCGGACTTTCAGGAGTCCAGGAGATGTCAGCCAGCATTTAGAACTGTGAGCCTGGAGCTCAGGGGAGGGGAGGTGAGGGCTGGAGATAGGAACACAGGAGTCCTGAGCACACTGGACATATTTAAAGCTAAGTAGTGGTGAAATCACCAAAGGAAAGTATCTTCCTGGAGGAGTGTCCCAACTCAGATCCTGAGAAACTACACCTGGAGGAAAGGTGTGATGCGGGTGCCTGGGAAGGAGCACAGTGGCCTGTGCGAGAGGAGGGATGCCAAGTCAGGCCACCCCTCGCCGCCTGATTAATAACCCTGTGGGTGAGGGGGTAATGGTGGCACCTAAGTCACCCCGGGCCCTGCTGCCCCAGGGATAGTGGCCACATGTTCTGCCAGGGCTGCAGGGCATTGCTCCTGCCTCCTGCCTTGTTTTCTCTGGTGCTCCACACCCGCCCTGCCCTCCCTCAGCACACAGGCTGGTGGCTTTAGGCTCCAAGAAGGTAGAAGGAGGCACGCCTTGAGCCTGGTCAAGCCTTGGGGCGTGTGGGGCTGAGGGAGGCTGTACATTTGTACGGCAGGTGTGAGGTGGCTTGTCTGACTGCTGCACAGCTTCCCGCAGCAAAGTGAGCTCAGCTGCACACAAACCCTGGGGACACCTGGGGAGGAGGCCCCTCTCCTGGGGAGTGAGAAGGCCAAGGTCAGGCTGGGCTCCACCTGGAGACGTGACACTGGATGCTGCCTCCTGATGACAGTTAGTGTCGCTGCTTGGCTGCTTCGTGCCCTCTCTTCCCTTCCGCTGCCCAGCAGATCCCACTTGGCCTGGGGTGGGGCAGAGGCAGGCTGTTTTCAGGTTTCAAAGTATTTGGGCCACCACCCAGCCTTCCTGTCTTTCTGGCCTTCTGGGAGAGGGTGGGCATTTGAGAGGTTCTGGGAGGGTGGTCTTGTCTGGTAGTCACTGAGGGTCCCAATTGGACTCCCTCCTTTTCACAGACAGAAACTGAGACCCCGAGAAAAGTGACTTGCCCAGGATTAGTACCCAGGACTGGTTTCCAGCTGTGTGCCTCCCAGGATAGCCTGGGCAGCCTCCTTCAGCTTCACTGCACTGGCTGGTCTCTTAAGTGCTCACTCGTGAGTCAGGCTTTGTCTGAAACTCAGTGACTCTTCACAGCCACCCCGCGAGGTTAATACCATCACTATTGTCCGTCTGACAGAGGGGGAAACAGGCCCAAGAGGTGACTTGCCTTGTCCAAGAGCACCAAGTTGTAAGTGGCACAGCCCAGATTTGAACTGGACATTCTGGCTTCAGTGCCCATGTTTTTAACCGCCAGGCTGTGGCCTCAAGCTTATGTGACTGGGGGTTCCATGGAAACAGAATGAGGGTGGTAAGTCCTTGACTGGCTGGCCCCTGCAGCGTTAGGCCTGAGGACTGGGCTCCAATGGAGCCTTTCAGATAGAGGATGGCATATGAGAAACAGCATCTACTGCCTGCCCAGCTATCCCAGGTGCCAGGAAATGGCGCATCTTTTTCAGAGGGCTTGTTAGGACAGGTACTGAGGCCCAGGCAGTCAAGTCTCTCTTCCTTTCCTCCCCTGGTCCCCTTCTATCTAGCAGTTGGGCAGGCCCTGCTTACCCTTTGGAGCCTTGGGGCCCCAGGAGAGCCTGCAGCCCTGCCGCCTCCATTCTCGTAGACAGTGGAAGGTCCTTTCCAGCTTGCTGAGCCCTGGGCTCCCCTCACCTGCCGCTGCCTCTAGCCACGCAGCCTCTCCAGGAGGGGCCTAGGCCTGGGTGTGAAGTGCCCGCCGCTGCAGGTCTGCCTGTCTCCTTCATGTCCTGCCAGATGTCATGATACAGTGTTCTCACCTGTATGTAAGAAGGGGAAAGACTAGAACCAATCTCACAGGGTTTTGAGGCCCAGATGAAAGCCCAGTGTTGGGGCACCTGTGACAAGTGAGCCCTCATCCTCACCCCTTCATTTTGCCCATGAAGGAAAGGTGCTAGTGGCCTGGGCATTGGGCTGGGGAGAGCTGGGCCTCTGGGAGGGGGAGGGAGCAGGTGGCGGAACACATCCTGGCTTTGGCTGGGTCCCAGCTTTCTGCATGCGTGCTGCATGAAGTCGTCCTGGGCAGGTTGGGAACCTCTGCCCATGGCAGTTCCTCCTCTGACATGGGGCCAGCTATTGCCTGTCTTGTGGAGTGGCTGTGAGGAATCATGAGCTCGTGCTATGAAGTGCTAAGCGCTGTGCCAGGCACGAAGCGAGGGCTTAAAAACGGCTGCCATTTCTACGCTTATTCTTCAAGATGTAGCCCCATTGTTCTGGGGTTCTTTGGAGCCTTTGGGTGAAATTTGGATTTTTCACTATTGTGCATTTTATCTAAAGTCTTCCTTAGAAGCTCAAGACCTTCAATTTGATCATGACTCTTTGGTTTTTGTTGTTGTTTGATGTCCTGTTTTCTGTAAAGAAAAAGGGATCTGTGCCTTTAAGATCCTGGTTGGGCCAAGTGGGACACTGTTCCTTTAAAAGCACATTATGGAGTTGGAACTTAGCCTTTGTTTAACTAGCCATGATTAGTCCCAGCGGACAGGGCTGGAGTGGCATGTCCAGGACCAGAGCTGGGTTGGACTGGCTGGGCCCGGTGGGGAACGGCGGGCAGCTGGCTGGCTGGCCTGGCCCCCTGGTGTCCTGGGCCTGGCGAGCTTGGTGGCCACGCTGAGAGATGGTGAGTGGCCTGAACAGAGGTTGGAATGAGGGAGGCTGGGGAAGGAGGAAGAAGGGAAGCTGCCGGCCCTGGGGCCACCAGCCAGCCTCCTGGGCCCAGGGCGATCTCTGTGAGATGGGTGGACGCTACCTGTTAGAGAGGGACTGCCTCAGATGCCAGCCTAGGGAGGGCTCAGGAATTCCCCAGGGATGTCTCCATTGCTCTGCAGACATCAACAGCCAGCCTGAATGTGGAAGCAATTAGGATAGCCCCGCCAAAGAGCAAGAAACAAAAAGTGCTGTGGCTGTTTTTAGTTTTTAATGAGAGGAAATCAGTGTTGTTTCTTTCTGTAAGCAAGGCCCAGTGGCTTGTGTGATGGGCCCCGTTGAGAACCAGGAAATGCTTAGAACCGCTGAGAAGTTTTCTGAGCTGAGGAACCTGGCCTTTGCTCTGCGTGGCCAGCCCTGGGCCAGGCTGGGTGGGGCTGTGCAGGATTTGGGGGCCATGTCATCTCCATCTCAGTCCCCTAGTGGGTCTCTCCTCTCCCCTCTCCTCCCTGCCTGTGTCTGTTCTCTGGTCCTTCAGCCTGCAGGGTGGGGTGGTGGAAGACCAGGAAGGCTGTGTCTGGGCCTGGAGTGTGTTTTGCCCCAGCTTAAATATTTGAAACAGTTGTCAGGAAGGAGCCAGGGCACTGTGATCAGCAGTCTTTGCAGGGGCAGTCCTCATCTCTGAGAAGTCAGAAGCTGTTACAAACTTTCCTGTGGGTGGGTCATGAGGAATAGCTGCGCTGCCTGGTTTGTCACAAGTATCCTTTGGTCCTAGCCACTTTCACTACCACTGCTGGGGGCTGGCCATGGGTCAGATTCCTACCAGCGTGAAGTCCTCACCATTTTGCAGACAGGGGAAACGACTTGCCTAGGGTCGCAGAGGAGGTGAGAGTTCTGGTGACCGGAGTTCCTGTACCTTACCAGAAAGTTGGTTCCGTTGATCCCACGATTTCTGTAGGCTGGTGAAAGCCTGAGGCAGTGTCAGGCAGTCCAGAGGGTGTGGGGTTGGAGCCCAGATGCCAGGCCTCCAGCCCTGGTCCGGAACTTGACCGTGGGCGAATTGCAGGATCTATTTGAGCCTCCACTTCGTGTACAGGGAGGTGGGGGCCTAAGGGCAAACCCTGGAGGGACTGGTCATTTCTGCTGGGGCAGCGCCATGGAGGTGGTAGTCTTTGGGCCAGGCATGGAGGTGGACAGCCCAGAGTGACCGGAGCCAGATGGGGCTGAGTGGCTGGGCTGGGATGTACCTGGGAAACTGCATTTAAAGTGTGTGGCATTGTGGGTTGGAATCCATGGGCCAGGTGGCACATGACAGCACCAGCTTGTCCTAGAGCCAGCCTTTGTGGGGTGGGAAGCAGAGGTGGGCTCTTGGAGTCTAATCCACCATCTGGTCCTTGACAAGGCCCCCAAGGTCTCAGAGCCTCCGTTTTCTTAACTGTAGTTGGACGGCTGGGCTACTTGAGGGTCAGAGATGTGGGGTGTGTTCAGTGCGGAGCCTGCGCACTTCCCAGGTGTGTAGGCAAGTGGAGGTGTGTGTTGGGTGAGGCAGGTACTAGAGAGCCACAGAGCACTTAGCCACACCCCAGTTTTCATTGACATCATTTCTCTGAGTGTCTGCCTTTGCTGGTGGCCTGGGAGCCTGTGGCTTGCTGGCACCACCTTCTCCTGTCCTATCGAATGCTCCTGGCTGTCTCCTGTGAGTGACAATGGGAAACAGAGCTCTGAGGCCCCACCGGGGGTCCCAAGGCCCCCCATCTCAGTGCTGACACACTGAAGGTGCTCAGTAACTATATACTGGGGTGCTGGACTCACTAGCCTGGGAGGAGGGGACGTTAGCATAATGAACCTCAGAACAAATCCTGGCAGGAGGTAAGGAAGGGAAGTCCCATTTGTCAGATACGGAAGTTGAGGAGCAGGAGAGGCCCTATGGAGGTCTGCGCTCCCTCGAGCCAGCACCCCTTCCCTTCCTGCCTTTGCCTCTTGTCTCCCTGCTGCCACACAGCCCCTCTCTCCCCAGTGGTCGCTGGGGTGGACACAACTGGGCTGCAGGTGAGCACTGGGGCTGGAACCGAGGGTGCCAGGGTTTACTCCGAGATGTGGCTCTCTTCTTCAAGGGGGACGTGAGGCGCCTACTTAAAATGTCGGTCTTCTCCAGGTGCTCCGGGAGGCGGTGGGTCGGTGCGGTGGCTGAGGGTCTCTGGGTCAGTTGGCAGAGGCTTTTGGACAGCCCACATGCAGGGAGGGCCAGGAGGGCTCTGCCTGCTGGGCAGAGTGAGAGGCATCTTGGAAATGTCAGTGGGCCCAGGGAAAAGCCAGGAGCAACCGGAGAGGCGACACAGGGCAGAGTGGGGCAGAATGCCCAAGAAAGGCAGGGCCAGGGCTGCACACAGGCTCCCTCTGTGGCTCCGAAGGTACTTTTTCCCCATTCTACAGAGTGGATAGCTGAGGCATGCAGGTTAACCAAATCACAGAGCATTATGTATATGTGTGTTTGTTTCTGAGGAAGGAGACCTTAGCACATTTGACCAGTCATGAGCCAGTGTTGACAAGGGCCTGGTCCTTGGTTGACAGGAAGGCTGGTGCCCAGGCATGGGGGAAGAACTCTCCCAAGGTCATATTGTCACTAGCATGAATGGCCCACACAGCACCAGGAGACCACATGGCATGATACCCGGGCATTGGGTGGAGGAGATGAGGGGGAGATGCTGCTTCTGCCCCGCCCTCACGTTCCATGGGGGTGCAGTCCGAGCCTGGGAGGGCTTCCTGGAGGTGGAGAAATGGGAAGAATTTGATAAGCCAGAGGGAAAGTGGCGTCTTTAAGGAGCAGAAGTCCTTGGTTTCCAGCTCGTTCGTTTATTTATTTCATCATCCATTCCTACTTGGGTCATGAGTCCCCTGAGCCGGAGGCAGCTGTTGGAGGTGTTTATGGTTTCTGGTGGGGGTGGGGGAACCAGTCCCACAGTGGGTGGTGTGATCTGTGGGGACCGAGGGGTGTGTTTACATGTGTGAGTAGGAGACTGAGCTGGCAGGGAGGGAACGCCTTGGCCAGGCCTTGAACCATTCTCGAGAGCCTGCTGTGCATGTACGGAAGCTGACGGGCAGCCCGGCCGTGCGTGCAGTGGACTGCTCTGGGGTTGACAGTGTCCGGGCTGTGGCAGATGAGATGGGGTCTCAGTCCTGGATGCTGTGCTCCTGGGGCCGAGAGGGGTGGGGGGGCTCTTTACTCTGGATGACGGGGTGGCTTACGGTTTGGGGGTGTCCCCCTCTCTAATCTTTCTGAGTGGCTGGGCCAGGCTTGGTAATTTCTCCTGGGGACCAGGAAGGGGATAGAGAGCTGTCCCTACTCAGAAGCAGGAGGGGCACGAGGCCCTCAACTAACTTTCAGTTTGCCCAGATGCCATCCTATTCAACGAGTGTTCCTCAGATTCTCCTTTAAAATTCAGGGCACTTCGCTGTTCCACTGAGGTTTATGAATGTTTAAAAACTGCTGTGAGGTCCCCAAAGTAATTTGACAAGTCTGGCAGCTATTGATTAAAAACCCCAAATTATTCAGGTTGCAGGAGGATGTGAGGGATTAGATGGAAAGTTTTTTTGTTTCTTCTTTCTCTGTGTGCTCTTCGCCATCTCTCTCCCCGCCCCCTCTCCCCCCAAAAAAAGAAATAAGGTGTGGGGAGGTAAATGTCCTGTGTCCTGGGATTGTTTTTGAAAACTCCATTAGGCTGTTGAATTATACTGGCAAGGATGGGAATGGGGATGGGGACGGGCACAGGGACGGGGATGGGGTACGTGTGCCTCTCCTGGCCTGGGACCAGAACCAGCATCCCTGCATCCCTGGTCTCTCCTCAAGCCCTGTAGCCCAGGTCACCAGAAGGCAGCAATGAGGTATCACTGTGGATATTAGGGTGGCGGTGGCGGTGGTGGTGGCGGTGGGAAGAAGAGATGTAGCAGTTGGTAAAGGGTCTCTTATGCTTATAGGGAGTTGGCCTTGGGAAGCGGGGTTGTGGTGCTTTCTGAAGTAGCTCAGGTGAGGAAATAGCAGCCTAGAGAGAGGAGGGAACCTGCCAGGGCATTGCAGCATCTGTGGGTCTAAGGGAGAAAGGGGTGCGCCCGAGGTCACTGGCAGATTCAGGGCGTACGAGGACAGGAGTCTGCTGGGGCACTGAGCTGACTGCATGCTGGCCCCCAGACCTGTCCCCGTGTGAAGTAGGTTCCAGGACAGTCCCACAGAGGGTGATCTGGCCATTAGGATCCCAGCTTCCATTTGTGGATCCTGTGACCCAGCCATACCACTCATCTCTAAGCCTGGTGTCCTGCATCCTCTGTCACTGAATCCTTTAAATGATCTGGGGGTGTGGGAAGGGTTGCCCCATGAACCAGGGCTCATCAGCCTGTGTGAGTTCCTGTTGTCCCTTCCGCTGGGGCAACACTGCCTTTTGTGCAGGCTGTTAAAGAAGGCTGTGCATTGATGTATGTGCCTCAGTAAGAAACCCTATTACAAGGGGGAGCACATAGTAGGTGCTTAGTAAGTGGCTGTTGGGTGCAGGCTGCTGCAGTGCTGGTCATTCAGTCAGCATGTAGGGCTCTGTAGCCACAGCACGTGATGAGTTGCCAGTACTCCTGTCTAGTTGCCAGGATGTGGACCCTCCTTTGCCAGCTCAGCGCTGTGGTGACAAGGGAAAGAACAGGCTCCCAGGTATAGGGTGAGGGCAGTAGCCCAGGCCCTTCCAGCCCAGGGCTCAGTCTGGGGATGGAGACAGGGTCATACTGGTTCTAGTGACTGCTAGGACCTGCCCCCTTGCCTTGGACTCAGGGAACCCTGGGCCAAGAGAGTCCATGCCTCCAGGCCAGGCCCTGCCATCCCAGGGAGCCTTCCCAGGGAGGATGGTAACCTCCCTGCCTTTTAAGGACAGGCTCTGTCTCCCCCGGGTCCCTGGAGCCACAGGGAGGCTGCGTTCTTCTCCCTTCCCCTGGGACCCCAGCTGGGCCAGGAGTTGAGCGATGGCCGCTGAGCAGCCGGTTCCCAGGCCTGGAGGGCGAGGCTGGGCCTGGGGGGAGTTGGCTCTGCAAGGCGTTCTGGGTGGGGCACTGTCGTGCCACTGGATTCTCAGGAGGTCGGGCCCTTTCTCTGCCTGTGTGCCAGGACCCGTGGGCAGATTCTCAGCACAGCCTCCTGCACCTGCCTGGCTGTGACAGCAGAAGCATGGTTGGCACGCTGTGACCTGACTCCACAGTCCACAGGTCTTGCCAGTTCTTAAGTGGGCACCTCTTCTATGGAGACCAGGATTCTGCCCCTTCCAGGCCTGGTTATGGCAGTGGGCAGTGGCAAGGGCCCACACAGAAAATTAAGGGCTTTTTTTTGAGACATCCCAGCATCTGAGTAGAGGGAGTTTGTCCCATTTTGTAGATGGGGCAAACTGAGGCATGGGGAAGAAGGTAAGGGATTTGAGTGGTCAGAGGAAGGAAACAGAATGGCCCAGGAAGTCCCTATTTTCTCACCCCAAATGTCAGGAGTGTCATCTACCATCAGCCTTGATAAGAGCAGGTGCATCCTTCCTTGTTCACGGCCATCCCCTGCTCCTGCCACTGGAACTGTTACAAGTGACTGATGGAGTTACCAGCATTTACCCCTGCTCTCCCTAACATCTCCCCACATTCTCACTTGATCTTTGATCCTTACAGCAGCCCTCTGAGAAAGAAATTCATTCTCCCCACTTATGGATGGGGAAACTGAGGTCTGGAGAGTTGAATGATTTAAAAATCTCAAGGTTGCATGTTTTATAAGGAATGGAGACTAGATTACAGCTGGGCACCCTTGACACTGGGCCCTCCTGCCTGTTACCATCTATTGGAGGGGGAGGCTCACTCCTGGGGCTCCTTCCACTGCTTGCCTGCATGTTCTGACTGCCTGGCCTGTTACCCTAACAGCCCTCTAGCAGTGTAGGCATCTCCTCCACAGCATGTCTGAAAGGGTCTCCCAGTTCCTACTTGCACCCCGTCAGAGACTGGGTGCTGACTCCCTCTAGAACCAGCCTGGCCCATGTGGAGACAGCTGTGACTGAGCTGTAATTGACCTCTCCTGGTCCCAGTCCTGCCCCCTGGGGGCATGCAGGGCAGCTCCCTCTGCCCCCTCTGAGGCTCACTTTCCAGGCTATACAACCCCACTTTCAGCTCACCCCACTCATAGCTGGGGACATCCTCCCCATGTCAGGAACTTGTTGATAATTGCAGGTTTTGTTTTGGGGTCTCCTCCCTCCTTGAGATAATGGGGAATTTGCTAAACTTCTGTGTCACTAACCTTTTAAGAGAAAAAAGGATGGGGTTGAAAAACAGCTCGTGGTTGGCTGGAAGGCTATCAGATAAGCTGTGGCCCAGGAGCCGGGACAATGTTTCCTTGTTTCTGCTCCCTGGCCGCACAATGAGCTGCTGTTGGGACCTGGCTGTATCTCCAGCAGCAGCTCTGCCCCTGCCCTGCCTGTGGTGTGCCCACGTGTCCTGGGCTCCTGGGCAGGGGTGCCCTGCCCCAGCCAGTCTCTCTAGCTCTTTCTCCCAGACTTGGAATAAGTGGGTCCCAGTGAGCAGGTCAAGTGGGGAAGGCTGTGGGCCTTTCTCTGCCCATCACCTGTCGGGAGATGGGAAGACAAGCCTGTGCTGATGGAGTTAGTCTTGGACTCTGCTGAATGCAGGTCAAATCACACGCAGCCTTTGCCTCCCACCACCTGTGCAATCTTGGGCGAACCACCTGGCCTTTCTGAGGTGTGGAACCTCAATCCTGATGGGTTGTCGTGAGAATTAATTAGGTGAGGAGACAGGTGGGAACGTGGTGTGGAGTGGAGCTCAGCCACACGGCCTGGGTGTGAGCGCTTGTCCGCCTGAAGGGTCTAGGGACAGCATGGTGGTGGTGGCTTTTGGCCTGGGCTTTGAAATCGGAGAAAGGTTTTTGTGAGGCAGAGAAGGTTGGGGGAAGGTAGTATGGGTTTGGGAGAGAACAGGGCATGGATCCCAGAGCAGAGGAAGTTAGGGACCAGCTAGGAGAAGCATCTTCCCAGGGTGTGTTGTGAGAGCAAGTGCAGAGGGGACATTTCAGGGCGGGTTCACCGCCAGGTGGAAGTGTGGCGACTTGATTATCTATAGGCCTTGAGGCTTGAGGGGATTGCAGGCAGATGGGAGTGATGCCAGTTGGGTAGAGGGGTCTGGCTGGAGGGTGCTGCTGTGGCCTAGAAGCACTGGGGAGATGAGGAGGCTCAGGGCTGCCCAGCTGCAGTCAGGATGCCTTAACAAGAGTTTACCCAGGAACCTTCCCCTGAGGTCGGGCCAGCTGGGGCATGTTTGTGGGACAGAATGTTGGGGAAGGGAAAGTGGATATTGCAGCTCCAGGCTCCAGGCTCTGGCCACTTTGGGGTCAGGCCTGGGCCTGCTGGGCTCCTGGCCTGTCGAACCAGGGCCCCTCGGTCTCCTGGGCAGGCCTAGTCCACTGAACCATGTGCCTCCCTCTCCTCTCTCCAGCCCACCAGCCCCTCTGAGTTTGCACTTCATGGGCCCCTACTCCACTTACCCTGGTTCCCAGCATCTTTACCTGGCGGGGGTTTTTGGGCTGGGCCAGAAAGCAGCCCGATCCCGATCTGCAGGCTGGGTTTCCAGCCCTCGTGGTAGGCCCAGGGACTGTGGGTCCCTGCTGTTCCTGGCCTGGTGACTTCCCCAGCATCTGAGGCAGGTCTTCTCTTTCACTGAGCCATGAAGCCCCATGGGGAAGGGAGGCCTGGAGGCTGCCCCAGGAGGTGGACAGCCCTGGGTGGAATATTGACTGAGGAGATAACAGACCCTCCCAAGGCATTGTGATGGGGTAGCAAGAGGAGGGCTTGTCAAAGGCACCTAGCACGGGGTGACATGTTTAGCCATAGTGCATGTGTGTGAACCACTTCTTCCCAGAGAGAGGGCGCTGGAGGAGCAGAGGCACCCCAGCTGGGATGCTGGTGGGCTGGGCCTCACTGAAAGTTCCACACGGGGGCCCTGTGGAGGTTCGGGTGTTTATAACTTGATTTCAGTCTTGTTCACAGCTTCCCTGTGGTCTGTCCATTTCCTTGGAGCTTTCAGAAGCTCTGCCTGAGGACATCAATACGGCACAAGTGATCTGAGCCCTGCCATGTGCCAGCTTCATGCTGGGCCTGGGAGAGCAGGTGCAGGGAGGCTGCCTGCCTCTCGGGTTGGGCTGTGGGGTCCCCAAGGTCTGGGATCCCAGTTC
Source organism: Corynorhinus townsendii (assembly GCA_026230045.1). Taxonomy (NCBI): domain Eukaryota; kingdom Metazoa; phylum Chordata; class Mammalia; order Chiroptera; family Vespertilionidae; genus Corynorhinus; species Corynorhinus townsendii. The sequence goes on along the minus strand of JAPDVU010000005.1, from coordinate 162,033,812 downwards.
CAGCTCTCATTCCCATGCCTCGCCCAGCACAGGCCTCCATGTCAGGGTGGGCTGCTGCCATAATGACGTGGAGTTTGCGGGGGGGAGGGTGGCCTCTGTCAGCCTGTGAGTCCCTGTGAGCAGGTCCTATCAGCTATTCTCTGGATTCCTGATCGCACACAGAGTAGCCTCAGCCTCCCTTACTCTGGCTGGTTGTGGAAGTAGGTTACAGGTGTGTGTCCAGGACGGAAGTGTGTGGTGACCCTGCCAGGCCTCACTGACATGAGGGTAGGGTCTTTGACGAGGCAGGAAGAGATTCATGGATTGGAAGCCAGGGAGCTGAGAGGGAGAGGGATTGGGAGATCTGGGTGAGCTAAGCCCAAGGAGGGTTTTGTGCCAGTGCTAGGGTCTGGGCCATGGACGTGAATAGGGGCAAGGCCTGCTCAGCTTCCACGCCAGAGGTGGTCTTATCAGGCTTGGCTGGCTCTCCAGCTTTTCCTGTGCCCAGCCGTGGGAGGCAGCTCCCGTGGGCACTGCTGTGGGCAGTGGCTCTGAAAAGGGACTTGCACAGCTCTGAGGCAGACTCTGCCAAGCACTGTGCAGGTGCCATCTGAGGCTCTTTCCATGGCCTGTGCTGAGAAACCGAGGCTCAGGGAGGGGATAGTGACTTGTCCAGGGCCACATAGGAAGCGAGAAGTGAGGCCAGATCTGTCAGCCAGTCCAGGTCCAGGCTCCATTTCGGCACCAGGTGGCATCCACTACCTCTGCTCTTTGTATCTGTGTTGGGTCCCCAAGCCCCGGCATGTGGACCTGTCTGGATTTTGGCATTTTGAGCCTCACTGCCTTCATCTATAAATGGGTGCAGCAGAGGTCCCTGTGGCCCTCCTGCTTTGAGTGGGGTATGAGAAAGGGCTCTGTTGGCAGTAACATTCTGGACGAGTGGGTGACTGCTCTGGTCTTGGATGGGGACCAGGACTGAGGGGATGGGGATGGGTGGGGAAGGCCACCTGGGTGAGCTCAGTTCTTCCCTGTGGGTCTCGGAATCTGCTTGGGAGCCAGGCCAGACCCTGCCTTGCACTCAGTGCTGACTTTCAGCTCCTGCGTGGCTCGCCCTCAGCCACTTGCTCCCTTAGAGGCTGAACCAGTCACTGAGAGTCCTGCAGTGGGCAAAGGGACCGATACTGGGTCTCTGTGACTCCAGCACAGAAGTGCCCCTCCCCCAAGTGTGCCTTTAGAGGAAAAGGACTTGGGGGTTGATCAAGGAGTGATTGCCTCCCACTGGGGGGTCTGGGCAGGCTTCCTGGAGGAGAGGGGGCAGGGGAGGGGAGGGACAGGCCCAGCCTGATGTACCTGCTGCCCACCCCCCCAGGTCCCAACTGATGCCCAGGGTGAAGGAGTCTCGCTCCCACGAGTCCCTGCTCAGCCCCAGCAGTGCAGTGGAGGCGCTGGACCTCAGCATGGAGGAGGAGGTGGTCATCAAGCCCGTGCACAGCAGCATCCTGGGCCAGGACTACTGCTTCGAGGTGGGTCCCGCTGGGGGCAGGTAGGCCCTGGTCGCATCTCCTAGTCAGACCAGGTCTCCAGACTCCTCCTAAAGTCCTCGGTGGCCTCAGCTTTGGGACAGTAGCTGGAAACTGTTCATTGTTTTTGGCTCCTAAGAGACCAGGTAGAGCTTGGAGTTGGGGGTTTCGTTCCTCCTCCGTGGGCTCCTTGGAGACAGACCAGTTCTATTCTCCCTGCTGGTGGGGGCAAGAGCTCCCTGGCAGTAAAAGGGGGTAAAAGTCCGTGGAGCATTGCTTAAGCTCCAGGGCCTGTGCCTGAAGCCTGCTCACCCTCCTTAGAAACCCCCTAAATGCAGTGTGAGATGGTGGAGAGCACCCCCTTTTCTGGGCCAGTCTCCCCCTTCTGTAAAGACATCAGAATCTTTTCTGCCCTAGCATTCTGTGACACAGGTTTAAGAGCGAGCAGAGGGCAGCAACCCCACCTGGCAGGGCTGTACCTGGGGATCACCTGTCCAGTCTCTCACAGTAGATGGGGGATCTGAGGCCAGAGAGGCAAGATATTAGAGGTCACACCACAAGCCTGAGGCCACGCCAGGACCAGGGTGATGAATGTCGTAGGTGTTCCTAGGAGTTCCTGATTGCTTCTCTCATCAGTCAGATTCCCTGCCCACCTCACCCTCCATTCCCACCCACAAGGAGATTACATAATTAGGGTGCTCTCTGGTGGAGGGATGAGCCTGGTAATGAAAGTCAGCCATTTGGGGACTCATGGCAACCTCCTGGCAACCCAGTCCCAGAGAAAGACTGGAATGTGCCTGGCATCTGCCCCACCCCTTGTGCCCATTGTTTTTGGTTCAAGACTCCTGGTCCAGCCGGGCTCCATCTGGGCTCCGACTTCTTTGCCTGGGACAGGCTGAAGACGGTGCCTGGGCCCTGGTCCACAGCAGTGGCCGCTACGGCTTGTGCTGGCCCTTGAATGGCTGGATAAGGACTCTGGTTCCCTTCTGTCGAGCCCTTGGCATGGTACTGGGGGCAGTGGAAGGGGAGGAGCCGCTTGGACTGGGCTTCCTCACCGGTGGGGATTGGAGGATGAGCAAGAGTCTGATGGCGAGGGAGGGTCAGGGTTCCAGTCAGGAGGACCCCAGGCCTAGCGCGCCTGGAAGCCCAGTTTTCATTTCTTTAGTCTGGCCCCTAAAAATGTTAAGTTTCTGTGACCATCATTGTTGTCACTGTCACTTGGCAAAAAATACCCGTCAGAAAGTGTCAGCTGAGGACGGAGGTGATCCTTGTGCCTACCCAGGGCTGTGTCCTTGGTGCCCGTGGCTCCACTTGGAGAGGGAGGCCCTAGTTAAGCATTGCCCTCTGACCTGGGCAGGTACCCCATGCCTTCTCTCTTCCCATCTTCGGGAGAGTGAGGTTAGAAAGATACTTTCCTGTGGACAAAGGATGTGAGGAAGGGGGCGAGGAGCCAGGTGGTGCAGGGCTGGATCACCCTCTTGTCACCCACTTGCTTGGGACAGCGATCTCATTGCACCGCCTGCCAATGTGAAATAGAGGCCGTTCTGAGTCGCATTCTGCCCCTCCTGAGGCTGTGCTGCAGACTGGCTCAAGCCCCCAAGCCCCAGAGGTCTTCTGTCCTGCCCTGTCTCTCGCTGTGTTCCCCCCTGTGACACTGTCCTGTTTGGCCCCTCAGGTGACAACATCGTCAGGAAGCAAGTGCTTCTCCTGCCGGTCAGCAGCCGAGCGGGATAAGTGGATGGAGAACCTACGGCGAGCAGTGCACCCCAACAAGGTAGGCTGCGTCCCCTCTCACCAAAGCCCGGGGATTGAGGTTAGACCCAGAGCAGAGCGCAAACTCTGACACCAGGGAGCAGCGTGGGATCTCTGGGGTGGGCTGGGTGGTGCGGGGGTGGGGGCAGCCTGTGCAGGTGGGGCCTGACTGGGCAGTAGGGTTGGGCCCTGGCACAGGGGTTCGAGGTGGCCAGGCTGACTCAGGTGCTGTGGGCCTCTGTCCTCGAAGCTACACCATGGAGGCTGGGCCAGAGAACTGAGAATGGGCTGTTAGGAAATTGGGTGCTGGTGGCCTTCTGCCTGGACCTCTTGTCCCTCCTCCCCTGACCGATTCCTGGCCACCCATCCAATTCCACCTTTGACCTCTGTCCCATCCTACAGGGAGCTCCGCTGGCCCAGCCTGACGCTCTGCTCTGTGTTCCCACTGCCCTGGTTCCCCCCAACAGGTTCATGGCCCCCAACTCTAATCACCTGCTCTGTGTCTGCCCCCTGGCTGACCCGGCCTGGGCTGAGCCCGGTCACTGTGACATCACTGCGGGAGGGGCCTGAGCAGTGGTCCCCTCTTAAGTGACTTACAGACCAGCAAACTGGAAGACCTGAGGAGTAGCACCGTGGCCTGCGGTGCCAAGCACTGTGCTAACCTCTTACTTGATCTCTCGCCATTTGTTCCTATTTTCTAGAAAAGGGAACTGATCTTAGATTCAGTCACCTGCCCAAGGTCAGTGAGCTTCTTTGAGGCAGAGCAGAGATCCGTCCTCATGGCCACCAGACTCCAGAGTTGTCCCTGCCTCCCCCTCTCCTGTTGGTGCCTGGCCCGTCCGCACCCCCTTCTAGGGCCCTCCTGGATCTGAGAGCTCCCCCAGCTCTGGCTGGGCGGTGGGCAGGCGGCCGGCCCCTCAGTGATCACCGTTCACGTTGTGCACGTGCAGGACAACAGCCGGCGTGTGGAGCACATCCTGAAGCTGTGGGTGATCGAGGCCAAGGACCTGCCGGCCAAGAAGAAGTACCTGTGCGAGCTGTGCCTGGACGATGTGCTCTACGCCCGCACCACGGGCAAGCTCAAGACCGACAACGTCTTCTGGGGCGAGCACTTTGAGTTCCACAACCTGCCGCCTCTGCGCACCGTCACGGTCCACCTGTACCGGGAGACCGACAAGAAGAAGAAGAAGGAGCGCAACAGCTACCTGGGCCTGGTGAGCCTGCCCGCTGCCTCGGTGGCCGGGCGGCAGTTCGTGGAAAAGTGGTACCCAGTGATGACGCCCAACCCCAAGGGTGGCAAGGGCCCCGGACCCATGATCCGCATCAAGGCGCGCTACCAGACCATCAGCATCCTGCCCATGGAGATGTACAAGGAGTTTGCCGAGCACATCACCAACCACTACCTGGGGCTCTGCGCGGCCCTCGAGCCCATCCTGAGCGCCAAGACCAAGGAGGAGATGGCGTCGGCCCTGGTGCACATCCTCCAGAGCACGGGCAAGGTGAAGGTGCGTGTGCCCGTGTCCGTGGCCCTGGGGAAGGCCCGGTAACACACCAGGTTACCTGCTGTTTCCTATGTCCAAGGCATGGATTTCAGCCCTATTGGGGGCACTGACCAGGTGGTACCCCTGAACCCAAGTGTGTGTCGTGGAGTGAGGGGTTTCGTTCTTCTGCCCCCATCGCTGAGGCAGATGTGGAGCTGAGGGACGGATGGCAGCTTGTAGTGAGGAAGTGAGCAGTGACTTTTCGGTCTGTCGTGGACTCCCAAGGGCTTCTCCCTGCTACCCCTTCTCCCTCAGTACAGCAGGAGGAACGGGCTCTGGGAGGCAGGAGACCTGGGCCAGGTCTGGGCCTGGGAGCCGTGGCCTTGGACAGGTCAGTTTCCTATTCTCTTCTGTGCTGGTCCCCTCATTGGGCCCTAGCTCTGCGGAGCTCTTCCTCACCCAGCCTGGGAGGAGACTCTGACACCAGGGAGCAGAGTGGGATCTGCGGGGACCACGAGGACCCCTCCATGAGCCCAGGAAGGCCTGGGCAGAGGAGCCGGGCTCCTGCCTCCATGTTCCGAGGAGATCCCAGAGGTCAGCGGAGGGTGAGGAAGGGCTCCTCAGATTATGTGGTCCCCAGAGGCAACGGAAGCTTCTTAAACACGCCCCCCCCCCCCGCCCCCCATCATCCCTCCTTTGGCCAGCAGGGCCTCCTGGACCTCGAGCTCAGTTCTGTATTTAAGGGGCCACGTGTGATGTCAGAGGTTCCCAAAGTTGTGTGCACCAGAAACCCTGGTCCACGCTGGCCAACTTGTAGCCTCCTTGCTGGTGGCCCCTGCCCTGCCCTTCACCCTCCCCTGGGCCTCTGACTCCCTCCCCTGGGCCTCTGACTCCCTGCCTGTCATCTTCCCCTCCCCCAAGCCACGAGGCTGGCTGTGGGTGAGAGGAGGGGTCTTTGGAGGGAGGGAGCTCCCACCTGGGCTGTGGGAGCAGGTTTACTCTCCAGCCTCCCTCCAGGAGGGCGATGTGGGCCAGGCTGCCTCCTGGGCTCTGCCCATGACCCTGCCTGTGGCACTAGCGACTCATCTACTTAACAGCTGCCCTCAGCAGTGAGGAACTGCAGCCCTGGGTTTGCCAGGTGGGCGATGGTGCCACTGCCTTCCCAATGAAGCCAAGGTCCCTTCTCTCACCAACTGAGCACTGGCTCACTGCCCCTGAGGCAGCCGGACGGCCTCTGCCTCGCTCCTTCTCTGCTGCGCCACACAGAGCGAGCCCACATCTGGTGTGGGAGACTCATCAGAGGCATGGGTAGATAGCAGAGGGTGCCCGTCTGTCCTCTCTGGCGTTGATGGGGGGGGGGAGGGGATGGGGGCGGTTCCCTGGTCACCCAGGCCTGCTCAGGGCCAAGCAGGGATTTGAGTCCAGCTGGTCTGACCAGGGGACAGGAAGCTTGTGTCCATGTGGCATGCTCTTGCCCAGGCCTGCCCCCCTGATCCCGAGACCCAGATGTGATGTCACCAGGCGGCCCTGCCCTCCGGCAGCCCCCAAAGTGGACAGTGCCCTGGGATGGGAACCCCCTCAGCCTTGGGAAGCAGGGGCTTCTGGCCACTGCCCGGGCAGCGGGTGTGGAACCCTAGGGTCCTCTCTACCGGCCTGCCCAGGTCCTCCCTCCTCACTGCCTGCCTCCCCAGGACTTCCTGACCGACCTGATGATGTCAGAGGTGGACCGCTGCGGGGACAACGAGCACCTCATCTTCCGGGAGAACACGCTGGCTACCAAGGCCATCGAGGAGTACCTCAAGTTGGTGGGCCAGAAGTATCTGCAGGACGCGCTAGGTAGGGAGGGTTTGGGCCGGCGTGGGCAGAAGGTGGGACATGCCCACCAGGTCCTCACTGCCCCTCCCTACCCTCCTGGACACAGGTGAGTTCATCAAGGCACTGTACGAGTCGGACGAGAACTGCGAAGTGGACCCGAGCAAGTGCTCGGCCGCTGACCTCCCTGAGCACCAGGGCAACCTGAAGATGTGCTGTGAACTGGCCTTCTGCAAGATCATCAACTCCTACTGGTTAGTGCTGCCCACACGCCCTCCCTGGGCTCAGCCGCCCAGGCCTCCCCACCCCATCGTGTGGCCCGTCCTGGGTCAGGTGCCTGTGGTGTGCCAGGTGCTGTGGTAGGCGCGGGTTGCCTTCCTCTCGTACGGCTCAGTGCAGGCGCTGTTTCCTGTGCCTGACGTACAAACAGGAGAGCTGAGGCTCAAGAAGGAGAGAGGGCAGGTGGACACGCCTGTGGCCTCGCACAGCTTCAGAGTGGTGGCTCTGGGATGGGAACCCCCTCTGCCTGACTCCGCCAGTCTTGGCCCTTTTTGGGTTCTCTGACGTGAGGGAGTGTTCCAGACCATGCAGGACACGGGGTGTGCTGCGTGGAGAATGTGGGCGCAGTGGCAGTCCACTGCCCGTGTTCACTGGTGAGAGCCCTCTGTGACTGGGGCTGTTGTTGTCAGTGCTGGGGCTGCACAGGGAGCGGGGCCGGCAAGGCCCATTTAGGGCACCCCCCCTGGGGTGGGTGGGTGACTTAACCTGAGACCCCTCGTCTGTCCGTAGGGGCTTGGTGTTCATGTCGCAGCTTGTGACCAGGCCCAGCCGGGGCTCGGTGGGTGCCTGCACTGTAGAGACGGAGAAGAAAGGACGGGGGTCTAAGGCGAACGTAGTGCTGCAGCCCCGGGAGAAGGAGCAGGGCGTGTGGACAGGCCGTTCAGAGAGGACCACAGTCAGGGCCAGGATTGGTGCGTGGGCCACGGCCCGCAGGGCACCTGCTTGCTCCTGGGTCGGTGTGGTGCCAGTCGACTGTGCAGGGTGCAGCCTTGCTCATGGTGAGGCAGGCGTAACTGTCCAGGGCGGGGACTTGATGCCAGTGCCGAGCATGGGTTATTTTCACACTGGACGGGCTGCTCAGATTTTCTCCAGGCACTGCTCCGGCTCAGGACCTGCGTCCCCCTCCCCACTGGAGCCCCACCCCCAGCGATACTGTACTCCCCTCTTTGGTCACACTTCTTCCCTTTCTCCTTTAAGGCCTTATACCTGGCTCCCTCTGTGGCCTGCCTTAGGTCAGCTCACCCCTCTTGGGCATCCTCTGTCCCAGCCCTGATCCCATCAGAGTGGGATTATGCTTGCGTCTAAATCTGCTTCCTGCACATGCTGGGAGCACCCAGGCTGGTGGAGCCACCAGCTCAGGGCTGGGCACACCAAAGGGCCCTGGGATAGTTCAGCAGAGAGGCCTGCTAGGCGAGGGAATGGTCAGAACCAGTGGGGGAGGCCCCCCTGCGCAGGCTCCTTTGCTCCTGGGCTTACCTGGGACCAGCCTGGCCCCTAGGGCTAGGTCATATGACCGATGGCACCGAGGGGGTAGGGGGGTGACCTGAGAGCCTTGAACTCTGAGGGAATACACTTCCTGCCCTGGGGCCAGGCTGTTTTCACACTGCCCTGCTATCCCCAGGGCAGTGGGTGTGGCACTCAGGGAAACATACCTTGGACAATGGTTTTCCATTTCCTCTTTCTGGTGTTTGTCAGAGACCCAGAGGCACCTCTCAGTTCTGGGTGCTATGGTTAGATGTCATACTCCGTGCCTGGCCCTGCTTGGGGGTGCCTGCCCCTGCTTGGGGGTGCCTGCCTCTTGCTCTTTCTGAGCACTCGCTCTGCCTGCCCTGTGCTGCCTCAGCTCCCCCAGCAGCCCTGTCCGGTGGGTGATGGATACGTGGATGGATGATAGATGGTGATGGGCAGCAGGGCCAGCTCATAGCTATCAGGGTTGGAGCTCAGGGTTCCATCGGACCCAGAACCAGGTCCCTGCTCTGCACCCACCTGTCCTGGTGCCCTGCCTGACCACCAGGCCCACTCTTGTCTATTCCTACCCAGTGTCTTCCCACGGGAGCTGAAAGAGGTGTTTGCCTCGTGGCGGCAGGAATGCAGCAGCCGCGGCCGGCCGGACATCAGCGAGCGGCTCATCAGCGCCTCCCTGTTTCTGCGCTTCCTCTGCCCGGCCATCATGTCGCCCTCACTCTTCAACCTGCTGCAGGAGTACCCCGATGACCGCACTGCCCGCACCCTCACCCTCATCGCCAAGGTTACCCAGAACCTGGCCAACTTCGCCAAGTGAGTGTTGCGTCCCCAGCGGGCAGGAGGCCACGGGGGCAGGCCCTGGGTGTTTCTTCCCCTGAACTGGGCTGCACAATGGGCCCTGCTTTTGTCCCTGTCATGCTCAGTCCTCCCTCTCCCCCTTTTCAGAATGAAATCCCCTCCACACCCCGTCCTCCCTCCTTACCGAAGGTACATGCCATTTTGGTATGTTTCCTTAATTTTCAGAGGTGAGAAGACAAGATGTTTTTCCTGCAGCATTTTTGAATGAACATTGAATAATAAGGACTCTCCCATGTGCTTAACATCCATAAGCCACATTTTGAAACGAATGGCTAATATGCCTTCAAGGGAGGAGGGCCCATATTTCCTTAGCCCGGCCCCTGTGGTCGGCACTGGGGCCGTTTCACACTGGTCCTTGCTTGTCCAGCACGTCGGTGTTTGGGCTAGACCTTAGAGCGAGGGGGCAGAAACGGGAGGGCTGGGTCATCCAGTCGCCCGTTCCGGGCCCCCTCGGTGCTGAGCTCCGAGTCACGCCTGGTCCCAGCACTTCGGCAGGGAAGGGCGACAGAGGTGCACACGGTCTCTCGGGAGGGCCCTCAGCTTGTTGGGAGAGGAGACAGGGAGACTTCCCCAGACACACGCCCCCAGCTGCGTGATGGGAGCAGAGGCAGTGCAGCTCCTGGGAGGGTCGTGTGCTATAGGGACAAGGCACCCTGGCATTCCTGAATCTTCAAGTGGTAGGCAGGGAGAAGTGGGAGACAAGACCCAGGAGATTGCAGGGACCTGAAGGCCAGGCAGGGCCTTAAGCCTGGGAGGGGATGGCCCTTGTCTGTTTTGGGTCCTGAAAAGGTCAGCTTGACAGCCGTAGGGCAGGGGATTGGAGGGAGCGGGACTGGCAGCTGAGAGCCCGCAGGAGAGTGAAAGGGAATTGGGTTTGGAGAGGTGATGCAGGAGGCAGGGGCTGCAAGGCCAAGGGGTGATCAGATAAAGTCACCTGGGTGGGAGGGAGGAGATGACGGGACAGGCTCTGGCTCAGCTCTCTGGTGGACATGGTGTCTCCACTTGGGACAGGGAGCCTGGGAGGAGGGCATGGGCTTGGGGTGACGGTGATGACTTCAGACTTGGCCAGGCTGGGTGCGAGGGGAGATGCTGTGGACACACACGTCTGCAGGCTCAGCAGAGAGGCCTAGCCGAGCAGAGATTGGGAATCATCTGCTCACCAGGCCTTGGAAACCTGGAGGGAGAGAGGAAGGAGATTGTGACCGGCAGTGAAAGGGGAATGAGGGCCACAGAGCATTCCAGGTCCTGTGAGAAGGGGTGCAGAACAGGGTCCCTGAGGAACGAGGACTCTGAGTCTTAGCAGATTGGCTGGCTGGTGGAGTTAGTGGCCACAGTGGGTGAGGAGGGATGGGAGCTGAGAGCCAGTGCCTCCGAGAAGGAGGGCTCCTGGGCGGGCCTGGGTCGCTCACCCTGCCTGCTCTCCCTTCAGGTTTGGCAGCAAAGAGGAGTATATGTCCTTCATGAACCAGTTCCTGGAGCACGAGTGGACCAACATGCAGCGCTTCCTGCTGGAGATCTCCAACCCCGAGACCATCTCCAACACCGCCGGCTTCGAGGGCTACATCGACCTGGGCCGCGAGCTGTCCAGCCTGCACGCGCTGCTCTGGGAGGCCGTCAGCCAGCTGGAGCAGGTACCTGTCCCATGGGCAGGGTGTGGGCAGAGAGCTCTCCTGTGTGGTACAGATCAGCAGCCTGCCCAGGTGCTGGGGCTCACAGTCCCCACTCAGGCCCTGTAGGCACACGCTGGGATCTCTGGGCCCCGCTTCCCTGGTGGGGAGTGCCACGCTCGCTCGCCAGCACCTGCGGGCTGGGCGCCCGTTTTGGGTACTGGGGCTTTGGCTATGTCTTTGCGCATTCGGCGCCGAGTTGGTAGATTCCACGTATGAAGGTGTGTTCCCTACCTGTGAGAAATGTGATCAGACTTAGCTCTTTCTGTGAAAATGTCCTTGTTCTGGGTTTTAAGGGCACCATAAGAAAAAGACCAAGTATGCTCTACTATACCTTCAGGTGCCAGGCAGAAAGTTACAAACCTCCCCACAGTTGCCCTTGGCCGTCAAGTCAGTTGAAATGGTTGTTGCCCAGAAACCCCGGAGATGGCTGCAGCCACCAGAGTGTGCCCTCTGCCACCCAAGGCTCCACTCCCCGCCCCCAGCAGCTCTGCCCACAGTGGACAGGTTCTTGGCAGCAAGGGCTGTACCTGCCACCATCGACCTCCGGGATATTTGTTGCTTCCTGGGGCTCCGAGAGACCCCCTTACAAAAGCAGTTCCTGCTGCAACAGGGCTGGGAGGCTCCCTGCTCCCGTCCTGTTTCCCGGAGGTGACCACACAGGGCGCTTGGGGCTGCAGCCTCTGGATGTGTCGCATGTGTTCAGTACATATGCAAGCACAGAGCTCTTTTCCTTTTTGGAGTGTGTTAAAGGGAGAGTGTTTGTGTGCACTGTGGTGTGTTTCTCACACACTCCGTGTGGATGTCTGCTCCGTAGCTGTGACCTTGCTGACGGCCAGAGACTCTCCCATCGTGACTGCCGTTCATTTCACCCGCCCCCTGTTGCTGGACACTCGGGTTAGTCCAGCTTTTCACCACCAACAGATGCTGCTGCAGTCAGTTCTGCTCATTTTTGTCCACTGCCCTTTGGCTGTGAGAGACATGGAGGGGAATGGAAACCAAGGAGCACATGGTCAGCAGCCATCACAGCTGACAGGGCTGCAGCAGGACTGAAATGGAGCGCTTTGCCTACCGAGTCTCTGCTCTGTTGATGACATGTTTTCGCATTTTCTTTCTGCACAAAGTCCTACCTGGAAGCCAGTGCCTAAGCAGGTGAAGGCAGGGTCCCCCTTCCCTCAGCTCGGCCCCACAGCCTGGCATCCTTAGCACTGTCAGTCTTAACCATGCCTGGCCCTCCACTTGCTAATCGGCTGGCAGGCACATGATGGTGCCTGCTCAGTGCCTGGACCATGTCCACTGGGCCTCGGGTGTTGATGGGTCAGGCCCCCGCCCACCCTCTGGAGGAGGTGATATGGGAGGGGCTATCCCAGAAGCCTCTCAGATGGGGAGGTGTGGGTGCAAGAAGTTCTGGATTCCACATGGGTTTTCCTCCCCAGAGGCAAAGGTAGAATGAATTAGGGTCAAAGGCTAGGACTGGGCCAGCATTTCTCCTTGTGGGCCTCACACCTTTATCTCAGAAATATTTAGGGAGCTGGTAAATATGTAATTTGCACAGTCCTTGGCTCTCCCCCCCACCCCACCCCCGACCTGCTGGATCTGACTGGTAGAGGAGGGCAACCTGCATTTCTGCCTGGTTCCTCGCTGTTTTAAACCACCTTGGCTGCAGCTCACTTGGCCTCTCCAGGTGGCCCCAACAGGTTACATCTGCCTCTTCGTGTGTCTTTACAGAGCATCGTATCCAAACTGGGGCCCCTGCCTCGAATCCTGAGGGACGTCCACACGGCACTGAGCACCCCGGGCAGTGGACAGTTCCCAGGGACAAATGACCTGGCCTCCACGCCTGGCTCTGGCAGCAGCAGCATCTCGGCTGGGCTGCAGAAGATGGTGATCGAGAATGATCTCTCTGGGTAAGAGCCGCCAGGTGTGCTGGGCATTGTGGGGTGCACGTGCAGATAAAATGCAGCCCATTTGCATGCAGTCTCGGCTGGGCAGGAGGAGGCCGACATGGGTGTTTATAAAACAAGCTGGTGAGCCTGGAAATGTGTTGTGCAGACCCTAAGTAGTGAGCCTCCATTTAGGAAAAGTCAGGGAAGGCTGCCTGGATGAGGTGGTGCTGTAGTTTTGAGAATTTTCATTGATGGAAAAAGCATTCTGGGTAGAGGGACTAACACAAAGGCAACAATGTTCTGTTGAACAATTATTGGTCCCCAAATACCTCCAGATCGTCTAGGGGTGTTAAAAATACCGGTTCTCCTGGTATTTGCTAGGCCCAGTCAGAATCTCCAAAAGTGGAGCATAGGGGTGTGTTCAGCAGGAGGTTGGGCGACTACAAGGCTTTGAGGCTGGGAGCTCAGGCCTGACCCTCACTCTAAGCCCTCAGCCTGCGGCAAAATGCACACTTGGTGGAGGAAGAGGGAAACATTCTCTAATATTGATATCAAAATGAGGCTTTTCCTTTACAACAGCTGTTTCTATTGACCCCTTTATGCCTCCTTCATACACTCCCCTCCCTACCAGGGGCCGCCTTGGGCCAGCTGGTGAGGATGCGGCTGGGCCAGCGGAGTTGGGAGTCAGGTCTCCCCTGAAGGTGGTGGCAGTGGCGGGCTTTTAAGTGGATGAGGGGGTGATGCACAGGACTGGAGGCCAGATGCCACTTCTCAGGTCCCTCTGAGTCTTGGGGTTCACTCATGCAGCATGCCTAGTGAGGCAAATCTAGTTCAGGTGGGGACACACCTTGGCTGAGAGATGGCCGGATACGTGGCTGTGAGGAGACCTGACCAGGTGTGCTGCTGGCATGGGTTTCTCCCAGCTCCACGGCCGCCTTGTCCACGTGTTCTCAGCCCACAAGTGCTGTCAGGTGGCCGCAGCCTGCCCTGCCGAAGCCCAGCAGTTGGTGCTTGGCACTTCCTCTCTCCATTCCGGGCTAAGCCAACTCTTACTCCCCTTCCAAGCCCATGTCAAACCCTCAAGTCCTTGCTGCCTCCAGCCCCCTCAGAGCCCTTTTCACCCCCATAATGTTCCCTCCCAAGCCTGGCTGGCCCCACTCTATTGTGCCTTCTTCCAAGGGGCTACATTCAGGGAGGGGATCGTAAGAGGCTGAAGACCCGGGGAGGACCCCACCTGCCACTGCAGGGGCAGTTCCTCCGCGCATGAGTCATGTCTTGAGGATCCTCCTCTGATTCCGTGTTTTTAGCAGAAACGCCAGCCCCCATCTGCCTGTCAGTCAGTCAAGGGGTGTGGCAGCAGGAGGCTGGGCAGGGGAGGCTTCACCGGGCCCCCACCTCGGTTCTCAGGCTGATGAGGAACAAGAAGGAAGAGGCAGCAAGAGCCCTAGTGGCTTTGAAGTCGGCTTCCTCTGTGCAGAACCCTGGGGAGCAGAGAGCCACTGCGTTGTGGGTTGGGGTTCAGCTAAGGGAAATTTCCAGAACACCCTGGCCTCGACTGCTCCATCATCCCAAGATGCAGCTGACCTGCCACTAGCTGCGCTGGCCCCTGGCACAGGTTCTGTGCAGGAGCTGCCACCTCAGCCAGCCAGTCCACGGTGGCTTCCACTGGGGTCGGCTGCCCAGGCTGTGGGTTTTGCATCTGGGCCCCAGGACTCCCATTCTTGCTGCCCCAGCACCTCCCCTCCCCTCCCCGCCCCACCCTCCCCCTCCTCCCCCAGCCTTGGCTCCGGCCGCCAGGCCCGGCAGCTTGGCGGGGGCTCGCGGTTTGGACCCACCTTGGCCGCACTCACAGTTCTTCTCTTCCCCCTTCTTTCCCTGTGTGTGCTTGTCTCCCTGCAGTCTGATAGATTTCACCCGGTTACCGTCTCCAACCCCCGAAAACAAGGACTTGTTTTTTGTCACAAGGTCCTCCGGGGTCCAGCCCTCACCTGCCCGCAGCTCGAGTTACTCGGAAGCCAACGAGCCTGATCTTCAGATGGCCAACGGTGGCAAGAGCCTGTCCATGGTGGACCTCCAAGATACCCGCACGCTGGATGGGGAGGCAGCCTCCCCAGCGGGCCCCGACGCTCTCACCACCGATGGGCAGATGCCTGCAACTCAGCTGGTGGCTGGGTGGCCAGCCCGGGCAGCCCCCGTGAGCCTGGCAGGGCTGGCCACAGTGCGGCGGGCAGGCCAGACGCCGACCACACCGGGCACCTCCGAGGGAGCACCAGGCCGGCCCCAGCTGTTGGCACCGCTCTCTTTCCAGAACCCTGTGTACCAGATGGCGGCTGGCCTGCCGCTGTCGCCCCGTGGCCTTGGCGACTCAGGCTCCGAGGGCCACAGCTCCCTGAGCTCCCACAGCAACAGTGAGGAGCTGGCAGCCGCCGCCAAGCTGGGGAGTTTCAGCAGCGCTGCCGAGGAGCTCGGGCGGCGGCCAGGGGAGCTGGCACGGCGGCAGATGTCACTGACTGAGAAGGGCGGGCAGCCCACGGTGCCACGGCAGAACAGTGCCGGGCCCCAGCGTCGGATCGACCAGCCGCCGCCCCCGCCCCCACCACCACCTCCTGCACCCCGTGGCCGGACACCGCCCACCCTGCTGAGCACCCTGCAGTACCCTCGGCCCTCGAGCGGGACCCTGGCGTCGGCCTCACCCGACTGGGCTGGCCCCGGAGCCCGGCTGCGGCAGCAGTCCTCCTCCTCCAAGGGCGACAGCCCTGAGCTGAAGCCTCGAGCGGTGCACAAGCAGGTCAGTGCGCAGGTGGAGGGAGGCGTGAGGGTGGTCCTCCCCGTGCCATGCTGCTCCTCCCGGCCATTTCATCTCCCTCACCCAGCTGCCATCCCATGCTGAATGATGCCACGTTCAGCCCCAGCCCACCACATACACCTCTCCCCTCCCCTGGCCCTGCTGGCCTCTGCCTCAGTCCTGTGAACCAGGGACACTGCAGCCTCAGGGTCCCTCTGCCAGTTTTCCCCGAGACAGCTGGGGTCAGGGAGAGAGGGAGGGGTCAGTCCATCTTCAGTTCTAAGCCTGTTGATGCCCTGCCTAGGGTAGGACTTGACCTGTGACCTGCTTGGAGCTGGCCTCCAGAGCTCAGCTGCCAGGGCACACGTGTGCTCCCAGGGGCTGCACGCAGTTCATGGAACTGTCGTGCTTTGGGTAGAGTACCTGGTCTTCCCGGGCCAGCTCCCCGTTCTCACCTGGGCGCTTGACTGGGGGAGCTGGAGCTTCCTCGGTCAGGCACTGCTGCCTCTGTAGGTGCCCGGTCAGCTGAAGGTCCCCTCCCTTCTCCCGTGCCTCTGAGCCACAGAGTGGCTCACTGGGTGCTACTCCCACCTCCTTCCCTCCCCCTGCTGCCCTCCAGCCCTCACAGCTGTGTTTCATTGTAGGGCCCTTCACCTGTGAGCCCCAATGCCCTGGACCGCACAGCTGCTTGGCTCTTGACCATGAACGCACAGTTGTTAGAAGACGAGGGACTGGGCCCAGATCCCCCCCACAGGGATAGGCTAAGGAGTAAGGAGGAGCTCAGCCAAGCAGAAAAGGTAACGCTGGACCCTGTCAGTTTGGGACAGGGAGGGGCTGCATCCCTTGGCAGCTGGCAGGATTCTCTCCTCTCGAGACCTGAGTGAGGGGGCACTGCTTGCTCCTGCAAATGGCCAGTCCCCTCTCAACCCCTGGTTTCATGTGAGGACAGCAGTCAGTGGGATCTGGAAGAAGAGCAGCAGGAGGGATGTAGGTTAGACCTGAGGTTTCCCACACGGGCTACATGTGAGAGTCAGCTGGGACTTGGGGGTTGAGGGTGCCAAAGAGGTGCATGGAGACCCTGAAGGAGCCTCATGCATGTGGCGGTGGAGGGATGAGTCCCCGAGACAGCTGGGAGAGTGCCCCAGCCAGGTCCCCTCCACTCTGGGCTGTGCCTGCCCAAGGCCTGGCTCTTTTTCCCAGTCCCCTTCTCCTGTGGGGGAAAAAGTGGTTCTGAAATACCCATGTTCCACCCACCACACACATCTGGCACTTGGTGGGCAGTGGTGTGATGGCTACCCTGGATCCATGGCTGGTTCTTGTCTCCTGGAGGCCAGAGCCCAGGTCTACCCGTGCAAGGCCCCCAGGCAGCAGTCACTCCCCCTCTCACTCTTGGCCCCAGGGAAGCCTGTGGCAGCCTCAGGCAGGGCTGTGGAGGTCAGGCGGCAGCTCCCTCTCCCTGGCCTCGGGCGAGGTCCATGTCCATGCTGCATGGCGCCCCCTCCCTCTCCCCGTGGCCCACCACATCCACCTGCTTTCTCCATAATTACGTGAAGGGGACAGGGGCACAGTGCTCCAAGAGCCACGGTTTGGCTGGGGAGCAAGGAGGGCCAGCCTCACCCCAGGCTCCCTGCATGGACCTGGGGCCAGGCTCTGTGCCTGTCTGAGGCTCAGATTTCCATTTGTGAATTGCAAGGATAGCCTAAACGCTCCTCGGGCCAGGCTGGAGTGCCCTCCTTCCTCGTTGTCCCTTGGCTGAATGAGCTGCTGCTTCTCTCACCCTCTTTGCTGCTAACCTTCACAGGCAAATCCAGGAGGCCTTTGTTCCCTGAGCTCCCTGGAGACCTGGTCCTGCCTCTGGCAGGCCCTCCCCTCACTCCTCTGGCCAGCTGAGCAGGGGTGGGCAGAAGATCTGGGTGCAGCCAGGCTCCCCTGTGGGTCCAGCTTTGCTTCGGGGATTACCTTTGAGGTGGATCTCTGGCTTTGCCGCCCTCTGACCTCGGGACAGTCCTTTGCTGTTGAGAGAGTTGGGCTCCTATTGCCAGGACTCAAGGAGAGGCTCTTCCTGCCTCCCCAGCCTGCGTTCTCACGGCACCTTGGCCCCAGCCCTTGACTCTGGCGTCAGCCTGCCTTGCCCTCTGTCCAGCCCGCACAGCCGCCTAGCTTGGTGCTTCTCTTGCTGCCTTACCCATCCTTGACTCCCCCAAAGGCTGAGCGTGCTGCACTGAGTCAGATCCAGAAAGCCAGGCCACCTTGCTCTTGACCTCTCCTTCCCCCAACCCCCTCACTGTCTTCCACCACCACCTGGCTTTAGGGTCAGATAGAGGCTGGGAGGCTGGATCTTACCCTACTGGTCACTCGACTTTCCATGTGACTGGGTCCCTTGCCTTTGGAGCCTCAGTTTCCCCTCCTATAGAGCCCCCATCTCACAGGGAACTGTCAAATCTTAACCTTTGTTTGTTATAAAAAGCTAAAGATCTTAAATTTACTTCTGAGTCTTCATCCACTTCACAGCTGTAAGGTCAGACTAGGGCGATGGGAGCTTGGCGTGGAGAGAGCCCCAGATGGGGGCATCTCCTCACTGTGGGATGTGAGCTGGGGTGGGGACAGTCCCTGGGGTATTCCGACCTGGGTTCCCTCCCACCCTGGGTGCCTGCTTGGGCTCACGTGGCTGTGCTCTCTGTCCTGGGTGCTGTGCTGTGGCACGCTGCTCTCCTGGCAGGACCTGGCAGTGCTGCAGGACAAGTTAAGAATCTCCACCAAAAAGCTGGAGGAGTATGAGACCCTGTTCAAGTGCCAGGAGGAGACAACGCAGAAGCTGGTGCTGGAGTACCAGGCACGGCTGGAGGAGGGCGAGGAGCGCCTGCGGCGGCAGCAGGAGGACAAGGACATCCAGATGAAGGGCATCATCAGCAGGTGAGGGGTCCTGGTCCTGCTCTGGGTCCAGTCCTGGCCCCACACTGCCCTCCAGGAGGCTCCAGGGAGGGGCTGACCAGCTGCAGGTTGAGTGGAGTGTGGAGACAGGAAGGAAAGAAGGGTCCCAGGCCGTGGGGACAGCGTGACACAGACCTGGAAGTAGAAGGTAGCCTGGAGTGTGGGAGCCCCACAGGGTACAGTGTGTGCTGATGGTAGAATGCAAACCAGGCCTGGAGGAAGTGAGGTCAGCCGAGGCCAGCTCTGGGAGGACCTGTGGGCCCCGTACGGAGTCCCACTTTCTTGGTGAGCACTCTCAAGGGAGTGCAGAAGCCAGATTGGAGGTGCCAAGAAAGACAATGAGGACCCAATTCAGGGCAGGAAAAATAGGAATGAATGTCAATTACTTTCTGGGGCTGAAGGTGGGAGGTAAGAGGGAGGAAGGAGACAGAATAATCCCCAGACTTCTACCAAGAGCATCTGGGTGTGTCGTGCTGCTAATTACCGAGATGGGGAACTTTGGAAGAGAAAGCAGTTCAGGTGGGGAGGGAGAGGGATGGTGATGATGCCAGTGTTGGATGTGTTGAGTTTTAAGGTGCCTATGGGTCATACAAGAAGATTTCGGGGGTGGGAGGGGGGTATTGATTTTAATTCTGATTAATCTTTATTGATGGTTTATATCAGATTCTGTGTTGATCCCCCCCACTCTCTCCCTACCCCCTCCCCTCCCTGCTTTTGAGTAGGGTGGCACACCTTTGTGTCTTCTGGGCAGGAGTGCAAAGGTGCAAAGTGTAGCATCCAGGCCAACCCACAGAGTCCCAGTCCTGGAGTTGACTTTCTTATGACAGTAATACCAGGTACAAGAGCCTGTCATCTGGACAGATTTCACAGGAGAGCAGTACCAGGATGTTCCCCAGCACACCTGGCTTCATGCTAAATTTATTCACTACAAAAACCCTCCCCAAATTCCTCCTATTTAGACGGCCTGTTTTTCTGCTCCTAATTATTGTTTCATTTACCTCTGGGTTTGTTCATTGGAAAAGGGTTAGTGTGAGCAAGAGGGCCTATAACCAGGGTCACTAGAAACCCACTGTCCAGTTGACGGCCAGCTCTGCTCTTGGCTCTCTTCACATGTGTGGTCACAAAAATGGAATCACTTTCAACCTAACCACCTCCTCTTTGTGTCTGTTCTCTGAGAGGTGCATGCTTTCCTGAATTCAGTGGCTTATTTAACACATTTCTACTAACCAATCCTGGCATATTTCCTCACTGATGTAATGTCAGTTAGGTTGATAGTGTTGTTCAAGTCTTCTCTATCCTTACTAGCTTTTCTGCTTGTTCTGTCAATTACTGGGAAAAGGATATTGAAGTTTCTAATCATAATTATGGCTTTGTCTATTTCTCCTTTTATTTCTGTTGGTTTTTGCTTTACGTACACTGAAACACTATTCTTAGATGTATACACATTAGGATTGTTAAGTACTTTGATGAACTGACCTCTGTATTATAAAGTCATCCTCCCTAGCTCTCATAATATTCCTTGCTCTGAAATCTTTGATATTAATAAAGCTGCCAGAACTTTATTTTAATTAGTATTAGCCTGGTATATCCTTTTCAATCCTTATACTTTTAACCCATCTTTTTGTCTCTATATAGAGTGAATTACTCTTACAGACACCCTATTGTTGGTTCTTGCTTTTTATTTGATAAGTTTCTGCCTTTTAATTGAAGTTTTTAGACCACTTACATTTAATGTAATTGTCAATATAATTATGTTTAAACCTATTATCTTGCTACTTGTTTTCTATTTGGACTATCTGTTTTATTTCCTTTTTCTGGCCCTCTTTTGTATTATTTTTATGATTCCATTTTATCTCCTCTATTGGTTTATTAGCTAATCTCTTTGTGTTGCTCTAGGACAGGAGTTAGAAAGGGGCAGGTGATAAATATCTTCAGCTTTGCAGGCCATATGGTGTCAATTGCAACTGTTCGACTCTGCTGTTACAGCAGAACTGTTTGTGTGGTGTGGCTGTTGACAAAAACAGGCAGTGGGCCTGCTTTAACCTTCAGGATATACCAGGCTGATACTGGCTGTAATGCTGGGCACTCTGTCGTCATCTGTGTTCCTCTATATTTAGCATACCTTTTCCTCTGGCTGTAAGATTTGTTTACTGATCACTGATCGCTGTGGTTTTCTTCACATTTCTTGGGTTTGTTGAGCTCTTGGATCTGTGGGTACATAGTCATGACTCAGTTTGCTTTCTGGGACTCCCATTGCACATATGTTGGGCTACTTTGTATTGCCCCACATCCCACTGATTCTCTGTTGTTTCCGATCTTCTGTCTTTTATCTTATCATTTCTATTGCTCTGTCTTCAAGTTCTCTGATCATTTCTTCTTCAGTGTCTAAGTAATTCTATCAGTATTTAACAGTTGTTTTAATGTCCTTGCCTACTAATTGTATCATCTGACATTTCTGAATCTGTTTTTACTGATTAGTTTTCTTCCTTCCTGGTTATGGGTTATGTTTTTCTATTTCTCTGCATTTTTTGGTTGGATGCCAGACATTGTGAATTTTACTTACGTGCTGGATGTTTTGTGTTCCTTTAAATATTTTGGGCTTTGTTCTGGGACACAATGAGGTTGGTTATCTGGAATCACTTTGTATTCTGCTGAGGCTTACATTTACACTTCATTGGACGGGTCCTAGACAGCCTTCAGTCAAGGCCCAACCTGGCAGTTTCTTTCTGGGGATCCTTCGGGAGGCCTCCTGGGTTAGCACGTCTTTCCACTGTGCTTGGGAGGAACGTGCACGATTCCTGTCCAGTGGTTCTTGTCTCAACTTGGCTGTTTTCTCACAGGCATGCAGACCATCCTCAGCCAAAGACCTAAGGGGACCCCTCAGGAGACAGGTGGCCCTCTCTCTGCATCTCCCTCCTGTCCTCACTGTCCTGTGAATCCCAGTGCCCCATCTCCTGCCCTCCCTGCATCTCCTCCATTCTGAGGTCGCTCCTCCCTCCTTTTGTTTGGCTTGGACACTCCAGGCGCTGAACAGGGCACACACTCCATGTTCCTTTCTTGGAGGGGGCACTGGGCTGTGCTGCCAGTTATTTAGTATCTAGAAAACTTTGTTTTATAGGTATTTTGTCTGGTTTTATAGTTTTTATTTTTTTGTGGCAGGAGGGTAAATCTCGTCCCTGTTATTCCACCATAGCTGGAAACAGAAATCTCCACCCAGTATAATTTCCCTTCTAATGATGCCATCTACTGCCTTTCTTCCCCCTTCCCCCTACCCCTCTTCTGGTAGGCTTTGTTCCATGACTGCCTTCCTGTGACAGGAACTTCCCCCCCACCCCCACGTTGACGGGCCCCACACTTCTTTCTCCTGACTAGTGCTCCCGACCCATTGACTTCTCAAGACAACCCTGTGTGGTGCCTGCCCAGCACTGTTGGCCTCCCTGTTCACCTACTGTGCTGGGAGCTAGTGCTCGCCCAGGGGAGGGGGACTGCTGCTGGGCTGGGGAGGGAGTGTGGGAGTAGATGAGCTCATCTGAGGAGTGTTTGTAGAGCGAGAAGACCGGAGAGAGGAAGCGGAGCGCTGACATCCTAGGGGCAGACAGAACATGGCATCTGCGAGCAGTGGCCTGCGAGCTGGCAGGGAGGCCAGAGAGTGTGGGCTTCAGAAGCCAGAGGAAGGGAGTTGGAAGGTAGGAGTGACGGAGAGTGACTGACAGTTGTGGGAGAGACCAGCAGGGTGAAGCCGGAGGGGTCTTAGGAAAGGAGCAGCTGGTGACAGACTCACACCTGCCTTAGCTCTGAGCCTCTGCAGATGGCATTCCTCCCATCTTCTCTGCTTGTTTCCCACCCGTAGACCTTGCTGTTCTTCAGATGTCCAGTTCAGTGTGTGCCCCTCTCCCCAACCTTCAGAACAGTTAGCTGGTTAGCTCCTTCCCGCTTTGTCCCATGGCCCCCGAGCTTCCCGTGCAGGGCGTAGCTACTGTCTCTCTGTCTGCCTTACTGCTGCCTTACGCATGCCTTGAGGTGAAGGACTACACTTCATTCATCTTGCTACCACGAGTCCCAGCACAGATCCATGAATGCAGCGGGAGGAGAGAGCTCTAGACCCTCCAGGGTCTCCGTCTTCCCCCCAAACCATGTTCCCACGGCTTTATACCACCTGCCAGGCTGTGGAGGATGGGGAGGACCGAGCACCCACTCCCACCCTCCTGGAAGAACATCAGGAAAGGGGCAGCCCCAGGGGCTTCTGGGGAATTGGAAACAGAAGTGGGGGCAAAGTGTAAGGAAGGAGTAGATCCAGCCCATGTTGTGGCTAGGGGCCAGCTGGAGGGCCTCCGTCCCAGGCAAACGTCTCCTCGGCAGGTGTGGTGACCTGCGCCCACAAGGCCCCCACCCACCATCATCTGCTCCCTCAAGCGCTGACTGTCCTCACCTCTGGTCACAGGTTGATGTCAGTGGAGGAGGAGCTGAAGAAGGACCACGCAGAGATGCAAGCAGCTGTAGACTCCAAACAGAAGATCATCGATGCCCAGGTGGGGGGCTCTGGCCCTCTGGTCGGCCACAGGTGGTAAAGGACCTAGGATAAGGGAGGTGACTTTGGCTTCTCCATATCCTTCGTCATAACCCTCTGCAAAAGCTGCAGAGGGATAGGAGAACAGGGTCCCTGCCCTGAGAAGTCAGACTTGAGGGTCTCAGTGGACCACAAGCTCACTAGGACAGGTTGTGAAAGGAGTAGGGCAACGTGGTAGTATTGCCTTTCACCAGGGGTGCTAACCGGAGAGGGGGTCTATTGGGAGGTGAATGGGGAAGTCTGGGGGTGGCACAGCGAGTGGGAGGGGCTCTGTTCAGAGCTGAGGCTTTCCAAATGCATTGAGAGGAGAGACATGTTAGAGGCTTTTGGCCTCCTTCCCCCAGGCCTGTTCCCTTTTCCTCTCAAGAGCCCAGAAATAGGGCCAGTCCTTGCAGACTGTAAACTGCACGCAGGACCAGGAGCTGTGACCTCTGCATGTCACGCATGGGCACAGGGCACCTGCCCTCCGGGTCTCAGGTGATTGATGGATGACACTAGAGCTGCTTTATTGGGGATGAGAGGCAGGCGATGTGGCAGGCAGACTCCAGGAGGTCGTGGCCCATGATGGCAAGGCCACCCTGCCCCACTCGCCCACTGCTCCACGGGCCTCTCCTCCTGGCCACATGGCTACAGGCGCACACAGCCCCAGGGAGATCCTTCCCCTCCGTGACCCCATCTCACACCCTCTTTGTCCATAGGAGAAGCGCATCGCCTCCCTGGACGCCGCCAACGCCCGCCTCATGAGCGCCCTGACACAGCTGAAAGAGAGGTACAGCATGCAGGCCCGTAACGGCATCTCCCCCACCAACCCCACCAAATTGCAGATTACCGAGAACGGCGAGTTCAGAAACAGCAGCAATTGTTAACCTGCCCGAGGAGAGGGAGGACTGTGGTGGTCCAGGGCCGGGCCTCGGCCTGGGGAGGAGCACCCCACAGTTGCAGCCCCGGCGTGGGGGGCAAGAGGCCGAGGCTCGTCTCCCGTGCCCTCCGCCCACGGTTCAGGAGGCGTCCACAGAGGGAGCCGAGAGAGACCGACGCAGCGGGAGCCCCCCTCTCTTCTGCCCAAGAAGCGTGTTGGGTTCAGGCCGAAGAGACTGCACGCGGGGAGTGGGACAGCCTGGTGGGAGCAGGGGCGGCCAGAATCTGTCTCTGTTGGTTATTGAATTTGGTGTGTGTCACCTCTCCTTCTTGACCTGGCCAAGTGCATGTACCCCCGCGCTCCCCAGGGAGGGAGCCGCCCGGAGAGGTTGGGGAGTAAAGAGCTGGGCCCAGGCTCCCGGGTAGCCAGGCCCCTCCCTGTGGGCTCTGCCCTTCAGTTTCAGGAGCTGACAGGTTGGTGGGCAGGCGGGGGTGGGGTGGGGAGGATGGAGCTGCCTGAGGTCCGTGTCCCCTGCCCGGCTCTGAGCACCTGCCACTGCATGCAGCCTGTTGGGGCCCAGCTGTGAGGAACTGAGGATTCACCCAGACCTGCCCCCACATTCCTGCCTTCTCCTTTCTCCCTCCCTCCTTATCCTGCCAAAAAGACCCAGGGAGGCGCAGTCTCTGTCCTCTGGACCCTCGCACCTGTGGGCCTTGGCCCCGCATCAGAGCCTCCCTCACTTGCCACCGGGCCAGTGTCTGGGGCTCCTAAAGCCAAAGACCTGGGCAGAGTTGGCCCAGCGGCACTGCTTGCCCTCCTGTGGCCCTGCAGGGAGTGGCCGCTGGTGCCCATCCTGAGAGAAAGGCTGATCTTTCCTCGTTGAGGGTTAAAGGATTCTAATGCCCACAACCCTGAGCAGGCGGATAACTGTGATTTCTTTTCCTTTCACAGTATGCATTAGAAACAAAAGCCCGCTTGCTCGCTTGCTGGAACACAGGGGCCTTTTAAATTGAGCGTGCGCACTGCATGGGAAATAGCGGCCCTGGAGGATGTTAGACTTGCTCCCTCTCCAAGACAGCAGCGGCCTGCACCCGGCCCCATGTGTGCGGCCGCCGCCTCCTCACCCTTCCCCGGGGGCCCCCAGCCAAGGACCAGGCGCTGCAGACAGGGAAGGGGCACACCCCACAGCTGGGGCCGGTTTTCCTCAGCTCTAGGCTGCTCTGTAGCTATTCAGCCTGCCTCCCCCACTTGTGGGACATAGGTGGGCAGGAGCTTGGGTCTCTGGGCCCCTCCCTGTTCCCAGCCCCAGCCCTGGATACAGAAGTCGGGCCTTTGCCCCGCAGCAGAGACGGGCTGAGCCAGGGCCAGCCCTCAGCCTCAGGAAGCGAGGAGACCCTTGGAAAGAGTGCTGAGCCCTTCCTGCCCCAGGGCCTGGAGACGTGGCGCCAGAGCTGGGGTTGCCACAGAGCCCACCAAGAGGGCGAGAGGGGGAGGGGTGATCCAGACCACACTGAACCCCGTCCTGGGCCTGGACCAGCTCAGGGAATGGGCTCTAAGACAAAACCTGCAGTATAGTCAGGCCAGAGACGTGCAGGTGGGCGAGGGCAGCCCCCCAGGGTCACAGACCTCAGGAAGGAAGGCCATGGGGGCTGAGATCCTGCTCCCACTCCTGGTCTCACAGGCAGGGCCTGGCCCCAGTGATGTCCTCTGGTTCAGTTTCGTCCCCCCACAGCCCAGTGAGGCGCCCCCTGCCCCCCGACTCTCCTCCCACCGAATGCCTCGTAGAACGACCTTGGACTGAGCGCCTCTTAGCAATACAGGGGAGGTTCCCAGGGCCCGACAGCAGGCGCAGGAGGCCAGCCTGGTGGCCGGTGCTGGCGACCCTTGGCTGGGCTGTGAGCTCTCAGGCCAAAACCTTATTTACCTAGTGCAAAAACTGTAAACGTGTACAGACTCCACAGATTTTTATCTGAATTGCAAGTCTGACCATTTTTGTAAATGTTCTTGGTGTTTGACTGTAATGTAACTATTTCACCTAATGGTTGTACATAGTCCTCTAGTCCTGGTGCTGCCGAGGGCTGCCTGGGACCGCTGCTCTCCGATGGTTTGTATTTTATATTTTAATCTAGAGAACAGTATTGGGCAGGAGGAAGAAGTTTGGGATTTGGGTGCTGGGGTTTTCCCCCTGCCCGTGGCATTAATTTGTTTGCTTTGCAGTGTGCTGTCTGGGTGGGGGTATGGGCACATGCGCCCTGGCTGGGCCAGCAAAGGGGGCTCTCGCCTGGGCCACACAGAACCCACGTCGTGGTGCTGGACGGCCTGCAGACAGAGGGCCCCCAGGAAGGGGGTGAGGGGAGGACCACGGTCCCAGCCCAGACCCTACGGGAGACCCTCTCCCCTCCTTTGCCAACAAGAGAGGCCTGACTTTTTTTGCTGAACTTTTATGTTTAGGGTGAAGGAAACTGCCAAACTTCCTATAAGTGAAGACTTTTTCCAACTGCCCAATAAAGGGGGTGGGGAACCGAGGCCAGAGCTCTCGCCTCCCCCATAGAGCATCTGCTGGGATGCACCTCTTCCTCCCACCCGTCTGTCTGCGGAAGGCAGACTGTCCAGGGAAACAGCCCCCCTCTTTTCTACACTCGGCCCCCAAGCCACCTGGCCCCACACCTCCCTGCCCCCCTTTTGTAAGTATGTGAAAAAGACAAAACTGCAAACGTGGAGTCTCAGCCGGAGCCTCTCCAGCTGTGACTTTTAACTGTGTAATAATGTACAGAGAAAGCTGTTGGTGTTCTAAGACTGTGTGGCTGTGCAATTTCTGTACATTTGCAATTAGAAATATTAAAGATTTATTTAGCTATTTTAAGCCTGGCTCGCCTCTCCATTCAGCTGTGTCTCGGGAGATTTTCTGGGGGTGACCCTTGAGTCATGGGCTGATGTTGCCCTTTGCTAAGGGGTTCTGCACCAGCACTTGGTTCACCTGGTGGCATTGCACACAGGGAAGACCCCTCAAGCCAATGGCAGTGGTGGTCTCAGCGCACTGAGTGAGCCAGCATTGTCCCCTCTTCCAGGCATGGAGCAGGTGGACTGTAAGCGCCCCCCCCCCCCGCTCCCCCCCCTCCGCTCCATGGCTCAGTCAGCTTGGAAGTGAGGTCTTTGCTGGTCCCAGGGTCTCCTGAGAGAATGGCCCACACTTTCCCTGCAGCAGACACCAGCTCCTGCCCAGCTCTGCTTCAGATGCTGTCCCATCTGCTGAAGTCTGCCTCCAGGAGGGGACAGGCCCATCAAGGGGAAGAGGTTGGCCCAGGGTCAAGCAAGTCATGGCAAAGTTGGACGGAACCCAAGCTTCCGATGTCTGGAAGGTTCCAACTCATAAGGCTCTCCCAAGCCTCCCCACCTGCAAGACTGAACCCAAGGCCTCCACTCTGAACAAACTGGCCCCCAAACCCCTTCCTTCAGCTGCATCTGTGCTCAGAGGACCTTGCAGCCCTGGGTCCCACTCAGCAGGTCCCAGGCACCATGCAACAACCACTAAGGGTCAGTGCATCCCCTTTGCACATGTGCTGAGACTGGCTCAGAGGGGGCAAGTCCAGGCCCAGCTCCTGCCCACCTCAGCATGGCACACAGGGGCCAAGGTTCTGCAGAGGCAGGGCTGCATCTGGCCAGATCACCAGATAGACACCCTGGCCTGTCACTGCACAGGTGTCTCGGCTCCTGCCAGGGCTGTGGACCCCAGCTGTGCAGCATTTCCACAGAAGCTCCAGGGCCGCTCCAGTAGGAGGGCTGGTTCAGGGATGGGGTGGAAGGGTGCAGCAGAGCCACTGGCTGCTGTCCACCCTTATCAGCCTGACCCCCAGGGGCCCCTGTCTGAGCCCTGGGGTAGCTCCAAACCTTTGTGGATCTATTGGGGCAGGGACCGCTTCATCCTGTTCTCCCATGGAGTCATGCTCCTCAAGGCTTCGAAATTAAGACATCTTAAGCCCCCACCCCCTGCCTCACACTGCCATCCAACTGTGCCCTGCCCCCGTCAGCCTGGGTGACCTCAGCCACCTGCTCAGCACCCTGGCCTCTCAGGCCCTCAACTTCGCCTCCTCTGTCACACCCTCCCTGTCATCCCCCACATTAATAGGCCTCTTTCCTCCCAGGCTTTCTGTGTTTCTTCTGCTTCCCCTCCAAGCTTAGCCCAGGTTCTCCCTCCTTGGCCCTCTTCTGACCAGATGCTCTGACCACATCAGTCCTGGGTCCACCAATGGCCCCTGCTCTCTGGGCAGCTGAGAACTGAGAACAGAAGCACCCAGCTCCTTGTCCCCTGTGGGCGCCGGCCTGCCTTCCCCGCTCAGCTTGCTCCCATTTGCCACACCAGGGATGTGAAAGCAAACAGGACAGGAGGTGATCCTCTTCCCCAGGCAGGTGCTGGCCAGGCTCCACCCTCTTGCCCCTTGCTGCCTTCATTATTCCTAACCCTCAGCCTCACTGTTCTCCATGTGCTGTGTTCCACCTGCTCGGAGCTGGGTTTTCTTCCCTCCCCTTCTTTAGCTGGAACTGCCTCCAGGAACCTGCCCTCTCTGCCTCCTCACCTCCTGTTCTTTCCCCAGCGCACCACCACCTCATCGCCAAAAACATGGGTCCCCTCAGTGCTCTGTACTACTGTCCCCAGTCCCCACAATCAGGGCCTGCCATCGCTCTGCTGGGGCGGCGCCACACAAAGGAGAATTCAAGGAAAAAATCTCTGGGACACAGCAAAAGCAGTCCTGAGAGGGAAGTTCATAGCACTGCAGACCTACCTCAAAAACAAGAAAAAGTAATAATAAACTATATAACCCTCCTACTTAATGAATTAGAAAGAGCCCTAGCCAGGTTGGCTCAGTGGATGGAGCGTCGGCCTGCAGACTGAGGGGTCTTGGGTTCGGTTCCAGCCAAGGGCACATACCCAGGTTGTGGGCTCAATCCCCAGTAAGGGACGTGCAGGAGGCAGCCGATCAATGATTCCCTCTCATCATTGATGTTTCTATCTCTCTCTCCCTCTTCCTTCCTCTCTGAAATCAATAAAGAAATATATATATATATGTGTATATATATATATATATATACACACATATATACAAACACACACACACACACACACAAATATATTTATATATATTTTAAAGTATTAGAAAGAGAACAACAAGAAAAGCCCAGAGCAAGTAGAAGGAAGGAAATAAAGATTAGAGCAGAAATAAATTACATAGAGACTAAAAAAGCAATACAACAGATCAATGAAATCAAGAGCTGGTTCTTTGAAAAGATAAATAAAATTGATGAACAACTCTCTGCCAACAAGCTGGACAATGGGGGTGAAATGGACAAATTCCTAGAAAAACACAATCTCCCAAAACTGAATCAGGAAGAATTAGAAAACCTGAATAGACCAATACCAACTGATGAAATAGAAGCAGTAATAAAAAAAAATAAAAAATAAAAACCTTCCAGTAAACAAAAGCCCAGGTCTGGATGGCTTCACAGGGAAGTTTTACCAAACATTCAAAGAACTAACACCTATATTCCTCAAACTATTCAAAAAAATCCAAGAGGAAGGATCATTTTCAACATCTTTTTATGAGGCCAGCACTATCCTAATTCCAAAACCAGATAAAGACAATATAAAGAAAGAGCATTACAGGCCAATATCCCTGATGAACATAGATGCAAAAATCCTCAACAAAACATTAGCAAATTGGATCCAGCAATATATTAAAAAGATCATACACCATGACCAGGGATTCAAATCAATAAATGTGATACATCACATAAACAAATTGAAAGACCAAAAAAAGTATTCGACAAAATCCACCACCCATTTTTTTAAACAATTTAAAAAATATATATAGTTTTAATTGATTTCAGAGAGGAAGGGAGAGTAAGAGAGAGATAGAAACATTAATGATGAGAGAATCATCGATCAGCTGCCTCCTGCACACACCGCCCCCCCCACCCCCGCCAATGGGGATCGAGCCCACAACCCAGGCATGTGCCCTTCACCAGAATCGAACCCGGGACCCTTCACTCCACGGGCTGATGCTCCATCCTTCATGCCAAACCAGCCAGGGCAATCCAAGACCTATTTTTGATAAAAGCTATCAGCAAAGTGGGAATAGAGGTAGCATATCTCCGAGATAAAGGCCATATATGACAAACCTATAGCCAACATCATACTCAATGGGCAAAAACTGAAACCATTTCCCCTAAGAACAGGAACAAGACAGGGATGTTCAATTTCACCACTATTATTCAACATTAGAGGCCCAGTGCACAAAATATGTGCATGGGGCGGGGTGGTCCCTTAGCCCGGCCTCACCCTCTCACAATCCGGGACCCCTCAGGGGATGTCCGACTGCTGATTTAGGCCTGATCCCACAGGGATCCCTAAACTGGCAGTCAGACATCCCTCTCCCAATCCGGGAGCGCTGGCTCCTAACTGCTCACCTACCTGCCTGCCTGATCGCCCCTAATCACTCTGCCTGCCTGATTGCTCCTAACCCCTCTGCCTGCCTGCCTGATCACCCCTAACCACCTCTGCCTGCCTCATCATCCCTAACCCCTCTGCCTGCCTGCCTGATGCCCCTAATCACTCTGCCTGCCTCATCGCCCCTAACCACCTCTGCCTGCCTGCCTCATCACCCCTAACCACTCGCCTGCCTGCCTGCCTGCCTGCCTGCCTGCCTGCCTGCCTGCCTGCCTGCCTCATCACCCCTAACCAACTCTGCCTGCCTGCCTCATCACCCCTAACCACCTCTGCCTGCCTGATGCCCCTAATTGCTTGCCTGCCTGATTGCCCCTAACCATTCACCTGCCTGCCTGCCTGATCGCTCCTAACTGCTCACCTGCATTCCCTGAGAGGCCTGCCTGATCACCCCTAACTGTCTCTGCCTCGGCCCCGCCACCACGGCTTTGTCCGGAAGGACGTCCAGAATGATGTCCAGAAGGTCATCCAGCTGTCTGGTCTAATTAGCATATTACGCTTTTATTATTATACATATACTGGAAGTCCTAGCCACAGTGATCAGACAAGAAGAATAAAAGGCATCCAAATTGGAAAAGAGGAAGTAAACTCTCATTATTCACAGATGACATGATATTGTACAGAGAAAACTCTAAAGACTCCACCAAAAAACTACTAGATTTAATAAATGAGTTTGGTAAGGTAGCAGGATACAAAATCAACACCCAAAAATCAATGGCTTTCTTATACACCATAATAAATTCTCAGAAAGAGAAACTAAACAAACAATCCCATTTACCACTGCAACAAAAACGTTAAGATACTTAGGAATAAACTTAACCAAAGAGGTAAAAGACTTGTACTCAGAAAACTACAGGACATTGAAAAAAGAGATAAAGGAAGATATAAACAAGTAGAAAAATATACTTGTGTTCATGGATTGGTAGAATTAACATCATTAAAGTGCCCATACTATCCAAGGCAATCTATAGATTCAATTCAATCCCTATTAAAATACCAACAGCATATTTCACAGATCTAGAACAAATACTCCAAAAATTTATATAGAATCAAAAAGGCCCCGAATAGCTGCAGCAATCTTGAGAAAGAAGAACAAAGTTGAAAAAATTACAATACCAGATATCAAATTATATTACAAAGCCACCATAATCAAAACAGCCTGGTACTGGCATAAGAATAGGCATATAAATCAATGGAACAGAATAAAACCCCAGAAATCGACCCAAGCCATTACGCTCAAATAATATTTGACAAAGGAGGCAAGAGTATACAATGGAGTCAAGACAGTCTCTTCAATAAATGGTGTTGGGAAAATTGGACAGGTACATGCAAGTAAATGAAACTAGACCACCAACTTATACCATACACAAAAATATAAACTCAAAATGGATAAAAGACTTAAATGTAAGTTGGGAAACCATAAAAATTCTAGAAGAAACCATAGACATCTCTCATAGCAATATGTTTACAGATACATCTCCTAGGACAAAGAAAAGTAAGGAGAAAGTAAACAAATGGAACTATTAGTACATCAAAGTAAAAAGCTTCTGCACAGCAAAAGAAACCATCAACAAAACAAAAAGGAAGCCCACTGTATGGGAGAACATATTTGGCAATGATACATCTGATAAAGGGTTAATATCTAAAATATATAAGGAACTCGTACAACGAAACAAAAGGAAGACAAACAATCCAATTAATAAATGGGCAAAGGACCTAAATAGACACTTCTTCAAAGTGGCCAAAATTGACATGGAAGGAGATATCTTCTACACTAATAAAAGAAAAATATGCAAATTGACCATACCTCTGCAACAACCTTCAGCCAATCAGGCGTGAGTATGCAAATTAACCCAACAAAGATGGAAGGTTAATTTGCACATGCAGCTGTGAAGCAGCCAGGCAGGGCTGGACACCTACTATGAGGGGGAGGGAGGAAGGCGGAGGGAGCTACAAGAGTGGCGCTCCGCTTGGAGTGAGGACTTGCAGGCTCCCGGGTTGCCAGGAGTGAAGCCAGGGGAAGGAAGGCCTATTCTTGCATGAATCTTTGTCCAAAGTCAATAAGAGAACAGATGGAAGCTGGTCAAGAGGCTCAGGGGCCAGAGGCCCAGCCTGAGGCAAGGCACAGCCAGGGCACCAGGTTGGAAACGGGATGCCCAGACCCCAGCCACTTCCTCCTGCTCTGCCAGCCAGGACACTTCTTTACCCCCCAACTCCTTGTGAGGAACTGGACATTTTTCTCTGAAGGAATTGAACAGTTATGCTCTTGACTTGGGGACACCAGGTAAAGCAGAGGACTCTGTGAGGTGTGGGAAGACAGCAGGTGGGAGGTGTAAGGTGAGCTTTTGTTTGCTTCCCTCAGTAGTGCCCACCCCATGGGAGCCTTCTCTGCTCCCAGAATTCCCAAGGCCAGGCATCTTTCCCACAGTCACTGGGTGGAACATACTTGTTTGGAAAAACTGGCTTCGGAGAAAAGACCTGCAGATATCCCCCCAAATGCAAAGAGTGCATCTGTCGCAGCATCCCAGAATGACCCCTGCCAATCGCCATGCCCTGCGAGCACGTATACACACCTGCAAAAGGCACAGGGAGCCAGGACCCCTCCCCCGGCCCAGACAGTTAAGGAAAGTGCCCAATGAATAATAGACACTAGATGAGAATTTCCCCAGGCCTCTGCTTCACAATGGCAACAAAACCTCCTATTTGCAAAAATAACAGCTCAAAAGAAAACTTGCAGCATGAAAGGGAAAGGCCAAATCAACCCTCCCAAGAAGGGAGACAGGAAATAGAGACAATGCAGGAAAGAGAAGATCATTTAAAAAAAAAAACACAACAAAACTCTGAACTCTAACATCCTCAGGGAGATAGGAACAGGATGCTATGAAAAACAAATCAAGGTCAAGAAGGAACTCCTATTAGTCTTTTTAATAAAAATAAAATATCCGATAGAAAAGCTGGAACACTAAGTCAAGGCATTGTCCTAGAAAGTAGAACAAAATATACAGGTAGAGAGTAGAAGAGGGGAAAAAAAAACTGGAGCCTCAATCCAGGCTGTCCAAGGTCCAACTATCAGGAATCCCTGGAGGGGGAAAAGGGTAAAAGAGAAAGAGATCAAGGACTAATAAAAGGGCATTTTCCAGAGCGGAAGGAAGTTCGAGAGTCCAGGATGAAAGAACCACACAACAGATGGAAAGACCCCTCCAGGGCGCAGCATCGAGTTCCCCTCATGAGAGCCGGCCTCAGCCAGGAGCCCAGCGAAGGCAGGGGAAGCCGGGGACACGGCCGGCCGGAGTGAGATGTTGGGGAACGATGCCCCCAGAGAGTGAAGAGGGACAGCAGTTCCTGAGAATCCCTGGTGGGGAGTCTTGGTGAGGGAGCCCCATAAGAAATGGTGAAGTTATGCCGAGGCCACTCAGCGTGATGGTGTGTTCTTCTCTGGCCCTGGTCAAAACTAGGCAGTGCCCTCCAGGGCCACAGAACCGTAGGCAACAGGGTTGCATCCTTATTGCCACAAATCTACAGGTTAGCCTATGACGTCACATGCCACACACACATAGTAAGTCTTCATGACGCCCATCTGTCCCTCACTGGTGATGTTAATTTTGATCACCTGCCCAAGGCATGGTCCAATGTCGCCATTGTATGATTACTGGGTTTTGTTTTTTTGCCTTGCTTACAACTAGTGAGCAGTATGTGAGGAGACCTTTAGAAACCACGCAAAATCCTGCTCCTTATAAAAATGTCCTCCTGGCCCTAACCGGTTTGGCTCAGTGGATAGAGCGTCGGCCTGCGGACTGAAGGGTCCCAGGTTTGATTCCGGTCAAAGGCGTATGTACCTTGGTTGCGGGCACATCCCCAGTAGGGGGTGTGCAGGAGGCAGCTAATCGGTGTTTCTCTCTCATCGATGTTTCTAACTCTCTATCCCTTTCCCTTCCTCTCTGTAAAAATCAATAAAATATATTTTTAAAAAAAGTCCTCCTAGACATCCAGCAACTATTAATGATTCTTTTTTGCGGTTGTTGGTAATCCTCACCTGAGGATATTTTTCCATTGATTTTCAGAGAGAGTGGGAGGGAGGGGAGAGACAGAGAAACATTATTTGCCTCCTACACGTGCCCTAACCAGAGCCAGGGTTCAAGCCTGCAACCCAGGGAGGTGCCCTTCAGTCTGCAGGCCGACACTCTATCCACTGAGCCAAACCGGCTAGGCCAGTGGTCGGCAAACTCATTAGTCAACAGAGTGGCAAACTGCAGTTCCAGTTCGCGAGCCACATGCAGCTCGCGAGCCGCGGTTTGCCGACCCCTGGGCTAGGCTAATAATGGTTCTCGATTGATCTGGTTCTTACTGGGAGGGCTGCAAAAGATGTGTCAATTCCAGAACTCTTTCCACTTCACCACTCCACCCCGCAAAGGTCCTCCTCCCTTC
The DNA here is from genome assembly GCA_026230045.1 of Corynorhinus townsendii. Taxonomy (NCBI): domain Eukaryota; kingdom Metazoa; phylum Chordata; class Mammalia; order Chiroptera; family Vespertilionidae; genus Corynorhinus; species Corynorhinus townsendii. The sequence continues at coordinate 161,999,267 of JAPDVU010000005.1, read as the reverse complement.
TCCCCATGGACTTGCTTTTGTCTTATTATCGGTAGGGACTCACAAAGTCCTATTATTAAGGGTTTATAATTCATTACTCTACTTAATTACTTTGGTGCTCAAACAGTCCCAGATTTGGCCACAGGGAGCCCCTTCAAACTGGTGCCCATGTCCTAGCGACATGTCCCCAGTGTTATTTTCAAGCATTTCCTGACTCTCTGGCATTACGAGATGTCTCAGCTCACCTTGTACCTACCTTGGCCCAGCTATGGAATTAGTCATGTCTCTGAAAAGCCCTGGGGAATGAAATTACAAAGCTAGATCTGAGCAGCTGGAATGCCCTTTCTTCTTGACCTTTTCAGCAGACAGTTAGGAAATAAATGTATGTACGTATACACATATACCTACAATTCAAGTATACATCCACACATATGCATGTACACATAAACAGATGTGTTTTTAACATGTGAGTTTGCTTCTATACCTTAGTCCCACGGACTCTGAAGTTTAATAAGTATCCTGGTGACTCCTGCATCAAGCGAGGCAGGAAGAACAGGTGTAGGCTGATCAGAGGAGAAGCAACCTGAAGGGGGAGAAGGTGGAGCGGCCCCACCTGCCCTGAGGGAGGGGCAGGGCACAGGTGCAGACTGAGCTGGCCAACCAGGACCGCCAAGAGCCTGGCGTTGCTTCTGTGGCGCCCGGCCTTAGCGTGCCACGTCTGCGGCAGCCTCTCCAGAGGTCCTGAATAAATGTGGTTCAATTCCTGGTCAGGGCACTTGCCTGGGTTGTTGCAAAGCTTGATCCCTGGTAGGGGGCATGCAGAAGGCAGCCAATCAATGTCCTGCTCTCACATCTATGTTCCTCTGTTTCTTTCTCTCTCTCTCTTCCTCTCTCTCTAGAAATCAATAAATATATATATATATCTATATATATCTATAGATATCTATAAATATCTATCTATCTATCTATCTATATATATATAGATAGATAGATAGATAGATAGATATAGATATTTAAAAAGAACATCACTGATAAGAACCAAAATCTCCGTGGGGCTTAAAAGTCCGTTATGGATAGTGCCCTCGGTGGTCCCGGATCTGTCTCCTGCTTCAACAGTGTTTGGACGGAACAGACCCAGGGACGCCCCTTCCTCCAGCCTCCGGCCACGCTCCTGCGTCTTATCCAGTCACCACCTGCAGAACCACCTCCGGGACCAGCCAACACACCGGTTTTTTTTCCTACCTTAACTCCTTATTGCTGAACAGCCATGAGCTCCCAAATTCCTCAATTATTCCACCGAGGTGGAGGCTGCGGTCAACCCCCTGGCCAGCCTGCCTCTGCGGGCCTCGCACACCTACCTCTCTCGGGGCTGCTATTTCGACCAGGAGATGTGGTCTTGGGGCGTGGGCCACTTCTTCTGCGAGTTGGCGGAGAAGAAGCTGAGGGCGCTGAGCGGCTCTTAAAGAAGCAAAACCAGTGCGGTGGCCGCATTCTCCCCAGGACGCGCTGAAGTCTCCCCAGATGAGTGGGCAAAACTCAGCCATGGACCGCCCTGGCCTTGGAGAGAGCCGGACCCAGGCCCTTTTGGAGCTGCCGGCCCTGGGTTCTCCCCGTGCAGACGCCCAGCTCTGTGACTTCCCGGAGAACCACTTCCTGGGTGAGCAGGTGAAACTCATCAAGAAGATGGGCGACCACCTGACACCTCCGAAGGCTGCCGGCCCCCAGGCTGGGCGGGGCGTCTCTCTTCCAAGGCTCACCCTCCAGCACGACTAGGAGCCTCTGGAGCCCCAGACCTTTGAGGGGCCCCTCTGCATCCCCTGGTGTCTGGCTGTTACCTGAGCCTCTCCCCGAAACTACTAGCCATTCTTTAACCACCTCGAAGCTTCTCCCATGCATGGGACCAAACAACACAATAAAGCTTTTTGCAGGAAAAAAAAAAAAAAAGTCAGTTGTGATACATTCTGGAACATCAACTTAAAGAATTATCTGAGAATATCGCAAAAGACAAATAATTGGAAATTTGAAGAATTAAACAATTATCCTAGCAGTGAAACAGGCAAAGATATGAAATAACACTTTGCAAAGAAGGAATAGAAATGGACAATCAGTAAATGAGAATACACTCATCTAAACTAATAATTCAAGAAAAGCAAATGAATATAATCATGAAATAGCCATTTTTGGGGGGCCAGCAGTGTTGAAGTCACAGAAACAGAAAGGAATCAACCTGAGAGAAAAATAGATGTGATATTTTAAAGAACGTAGCGCTGGGCTTCCCTCTGGGGCAGAGGGGTCGTCAGGTTGTCGATGTGGATTTGGATCCAAGTTTATGCAACTTTGTATGCTTGCCACATAGTAGGTTCAAAAAAGGAAAGGCCATATATATAATTTACCACCGATCAATAAAAGTAGCAATTAATAACGAAGTTCATCTGCTGCTTGGAAATTCACAATGTAGAAGTGAACGTGTGTGTGTGAGAATGTGTGTCTGTGCGTGTGTGTGCGTATGTACCAGGGGTACTAGCTGTGAAGGGTATGGTGTGTGTCGGCATCGTAGGTAGAGGCTGCAGGCTGGAATGGGTGGGCATCCGTGGGTGCGCTTCTGCACGTGGGCCTGTCAGGTGTGGCTTGGATAGCTTTGTGGTGATACGTCCCATTGTGCACAGCTGTGGCTGGTGTGCCTGGCCCGCCCGGGCTGAAGGCTCCCCAGAGGTGATCGGGGAGACCCAGGGCAGAGAGCAGTGGGCAGAGGGCCAGGCAGGAAGGTAGAGCGATGCCTTGAGTCTGACTCCGCAAACAGCATCCAGGTTCACCCCCAGCCCAGAACCTGCCCCCGACAATTTCCCTTCCAGGTTGTCCCCCCTTCCTTTCCAGCTGTAGGCAGGGGGTGAGGGCAAGACCCTTCCACTCCTGTTTTGCGGGTGGAGGTTTGGGAACAGGGTCCTGGCAGGAGGAGGGCGAGGTGTTCATTATGGGAAATAAGCAGCAGGATCGCCTTCTAATAAATCAGCGCAGACTTCCGAGCCGCACAGGGTCTCGCGGGCTCTGCCGGCCGTGGAATTTAATATGATATGCTTCAGCCTGCCGGCTAATGGGCTGCTGCTGGCTGCCACGTGATCCCGCCTTCCTGGGACGTTAAACGATGCTGAAAAGTGGCCCAGATTTATTTATTGGGACAGTGTGTGTTCCTGCCTGTGGGTGTGTGGGGAAATGACAAGTTATGAAAACAGGGATTTGTGAGAGAGGCGGGAAGAGATGGGGCCTGGGCAAGCAGCCTGTGGCCTTCCTCCTGGGTCTGCTGCCGGCTGCGCCCCACCCCAGGGTTGTCACCGGCTCCCCCAGCTGACACGCCACCCCACAACACAGAGCATCAATTTCCCCATCTGTTAAATTCATTAACTCCACACGATTCCCTCTCACCTGTCATTCATTCATTCACTCACTCATCCATTCATTCACTTCCAGAACATTCCACCTGTGATGGACTGAGCCTGTGCTGGGTTCTGTGAGTGCTGCCCACAGGACGGACAAGACCCTGCCCTCACGCAGGGAGGTAGATGGCATCCAATCACGTGACGTGAGGGGCCATCCGTTTTCCTCCTATAAGCCTTGCGTCCAGAGTGTCCCCAGGTTCCAGCTGCATCCCCTCCTGCCTGGACCCCCACGCCCTGCAGCAGCCTCTCCACGCCCATGCGTGCTCCACCAACTCCACAGTCCACCCTCCAAATCCTGAACTCTGTTACCTTCTAAAACACAACCTGAGCATATTGTCCTCTAAACTCTCTCCTGCGGAAGGAGGAGGGCATCTCCCACTGGCGTGCACTGCGTGCCGGGCCAGACCCTCGGAGCTGAGCACACCAAGGCCCTGCAAAGCCCTCCTCTCTGCTCTCCTCTGCCTCTGCACCTGTTAACTGCTGTCTGACCTTCAGCTCCAGGCGGGCAGGGCCAGGTCCGCTCACATTGTCCCCGCGCCAGGGCCTGGCTGGCACTTAGAAGGTTCTCAGTAGTTACTGAGTGGGGGTGGGGAGTGGGGGGAAGAGGTGGTGACACAGAGCCCTGCCAGCTCAGCAGGCCTTTGCCAGGTGACACGGTGCCTGGAGGAGCTGGAAAGGCACAGACCCCATGGGGTGCAGGGCACGGGGAGGCTGAAAGGGCCACAGGGCCAGGCAGGGACTCACCTTGATCCTCAGAGTGAGGGGAAGCCATGGGGGAAAGAGCAGCTGTGAGGACCATTACGCAACTCACATTTTTAAGGGTCCCCAGGATGCAGGGGAAAGGCTGATGGTCAACAGAGGACAGGAGGTGAGCCAAGCAGCAGGAGGCCCCGCAGGTGCCCAGTGGGTGATGACAGCAGGGCAGGAGAGCTGTGGGCACATTTTCCATCTGAGGAGGGATGGGCGGTGAGGGCTGACCCAACAGGGGCGGGAGGAGGATGTTTGGGGAGGAGCTGCGTTAGTGCCTGCATCCCATCAACCTTTACAGACCGGGCAGTGCCCTGAGCCTGGACCCCTGGGCAATCCCCATGGCAGGTGTCCCTGTAGATTAGATGCTCCTCCAGGGAATTAGATGAGAGAGGCAACCTGCTCCCTGGAAGGGCTTTGCTTTATCATCTGCAAAGAGCAACACCTACTAAATACAAAGGCCTTCACTGCAGACTGGAATTCCCTGGGAAGAACCAGTCTGCTGCCTTTTTAAGAACTTGCATTTTGCAGGGTTGAATGGACATTTATAGAGAAGAACAGCCTATTGGGTAAACGCAGCACTTGACATTAGGCTGAGAAGGCGGAGAGGCTGGGCTTCACCCCTCACTCCTCATGTGAAGGCAACTTCCAGTCACTCATTCATTCCACACATTCCCTGAGACCTCCTCTGTGTTGGGCTCTGGCTGGGGTGGGACCCAGACATGAATGAGCACAGTCCTTCCCTAGAGTGAGAATCACCTTGAAGTGGGTTCAAGGAACACACGAGGGCTGTGGGAGCCTGAGGTGGGATGAGCCAGCCTGGGGGAGTAGGATCAGCTTTGCAGAGGAGGTGACTGTCATCTGCTGGGTGAGTAGGAAGCTCACCAGCGCACAGGGATGGAAGGGTGTTAGGGAAAGAGGAAGAGCCTGGGTGTAGCCCTGGGGACTGGAAGAGCATCTGGGGAATGGCCGAAAGTGTGGTGAGACCTGAGGTAAGGTTCTGGGAGAAAGGCTTTGGCTGAGCAGCCTGCCCCATTGTTCACCTCCAGGGGGCGCACCTGAGGTTCTCTGTATGTCATGCCCCCCATCCCCCCGCAGTGCGGTGCACAACCTTCAGGCTGCACATGGTGGCCCTGCTGGCCTGGCTGGGGAAAGACTGGGCCCCAAAAGGAGGACCCCCAAAACCAAGGGAGGAGTTTCAGCTGGACCCAGGTGGTAGGAAGCTGTTTTATATCTTTAGGTAGGACGGTGACATGATCAGACTGGCAATTTGTTTTTTAATCCTCATCTGAGGATATGTTTTTATTGATTTTAGAGAGAGGGGAAGAGTCAGGAAGTGAGGGAGAAACATTGATATGAGAGAGAAACATCAATCGGTGGCCTCCTGCACGCACCCCAACCAGGGATCGAACCCCCAACCTGGGTATGTGCCCTGACCCAGAATCAAACCGATGATGGGACAAAGCTCAACCAACTGAGCCACACTGGCCAGGGCCAGGTTGGCATTAGAGAAAGGCCACTCAGGCAGCCTTCGGAGAATGTGTTGGAAGCAGAGAGACGGCTGGCTGCTGAAAAACGGCCCATATAGACATATATTTTGCAAAAATATGACAAAAGGTGAATTCTTTTCATCTGCAAAGAGATGCTACAAATCCACATGAAAAAGACAAGTAGAAACATAGGTAAAGAACATGAGTAGCCAGCTCATAGAAAAGGAAATACAAATGGCTTTTCAACACATAAAAGTCTCAACTTCATCATATGAGAGAAACAAACGTTACATTTATTATCAGGATGTGACATGTTTTTCACCCATCAGTTGGCAAAGTCACCGTTTTGACAATAGCTATGTTGGGAGGAGGGGGAACTGACCTTCTCATCTTGTTGGTGGGACTGAAAATTGGTCCAGTCTCTTTGGAGGGCAATTTGACATAGCAATTACAGTTTCATATGCATGTACCCTTTGACCTAGCAATTCGACTTTAGGACACACGCATTCTTATACACAAAGATGCATGTGCAAGAACATCCCTTAAGGACTGTATATAGCAACAGAAAACTGGAAACAACCTAAAAGCATCAACTGGGACCAGTTCTGTAAACTAAAGTGTTATAAGTAATTGCAGTGCGTCATATAGCGGCATGCCATGAGGCCATTAAAAAACTGAGCCAGCCTGCACACACGCAACCTGCAACAATGTCCAAGAAACAATGTTAAGTGAAAAAAGCAGACTGCAGGTCAGCGTACAAAAGGAGGAAAAGGGGTATCATGTGTGAGGATTCTTGCACATGTGGGGCTGGCTTGGAAAGGACACACAAACCCAGAAACTGTATTTGCCTCTGGGAACTGACTGAGGATTGAGGGACAGGCGTGAATAGAAAATGACTTGTCAATGTATGTCGTTTGTGCTGTTTTTGTTTTGGATAATATATATATATATATATATATATATATATATATATATATACACACACACACACACACACACACACACACACACACACACATATAAGCATTACCCTCATGTGTGCAGTGTGTGTGTGTGTGTGTGTGTGTGTGTGTGTGTGTAGCCATTGCATATTTTAAAAAATGATCAAAGCAACAAGATGCCAAGTGGCTGAGTGTCCTTCCCAGGCGCGGTTCTCATTTTTACCCAGGCTCCTTGAAGAATGAATTTCCATGAAGGTGAGTTTTCCAGATATATTACCAGACTCAAAACTCTTCAAAAGCTTTTTTTTAAAAAGGAAAGTTATGTAAACTGCATGACAGTCTTCCAGATTTTAGTAAGTGGCGACTACGGAACGTGCGGGACACTCCGAGCTGCCCTGGAGCAAGGGGCTCTGAGCCCTGCGCCAAGGTCCCGTTCTGCCGGGACGAGGCCCTTGTCCTTTCCCTCCTAGCAGGTGCCACTTTGCATGGGGCGTGTGAGCACAAAGGAGGTGTCGTCCCTGGACCCTGTGTGGGCAGCTCTTCACAGGCCGCGGAGCCAGGAGCCGTGGCATTGGGGCAGGACGCTGGGGGTGTCGTGGCTCTATGGGGGCCTGGGACATGCTGACCTGCAGTAATATGTGGACGGCTGCTTCCCTCTCCATGTTGTCCCACCAGGGCCCTACGGTGGCCTCGGCTGTAGAAGGGGAACAAGCCACCCGCCTCACTGCCATTGCCACAGAGCCTCTGACAGGTGTCTAAACTCCAGGGACACATCACTCCCTCCCTAAGGGTGACTGTCCCCTGTAGATGAAGGGTGGGGGTTTTTCCAAACCCCTCCCTCCAGCTGCCCTGGAGTCTCACAGGTTCCTTGAGGCAACATTTAGCTTCCCAGGCCAACATTAGCCATCAGGGAAGGAAAAATTAAAAGGAGCCCCTTTCTCACCAACTGGCCCAAAATGAATAAGCTTTGTCCATCCCAGTGGACTTGCTGTCAAACATTATCACACAGAAAAAAAGCATCAATACTTTGCAGCCATTTATATACAATGAGACTGTTAGCAACACTCAGCTTCGTTTTATTATTGCATTTTACAAAGTTACCAAGACAACTGAGGCCGAGTTATGGAACCTCGACTTTATGCGCCATGAAAATTTAATAAAGAATTTTAAAAAGCCGGGAAGAGGCAGGAGCAGCCTAGCAAGCAGCAGAGCCCCCCACCGAGGGAGGAGGCTCAAGCACCAGACCCTCTGGCCAGACCACAGGGAGCCACGAAGTGGGCAGAGGACTCCCTGGCTCCCTCTTGCCTTCCCTCAGCAGACATTTATTAAGATGCTTCCCCGGTGCCAGGTCCCAAGCCAGGCTCCTCACACTCATGATGGCATGGTCTCCCCCGTAGAGGCCAGGACGAGGGCAAAGAGGTGAAGTCCCTGGTCACTTAGTGAGAGTGACAGACAGCAAAACCCAACCCCTCCCTCGCCCTTCCCACCATCACCCAGGGCCTCCTCTGGGATTCTCAGCCCTCGTCCTCCCGCTGATTTTGTTCACTGTCCAGCTCCTGGCCTGGCCTCTGCAGCCGGGAGGGACCCGGGGAAGCTGGCAGGTCCCAGTGGCCTGAGATGAGGGTGCTGGTTGAACCTTAGGAAACGCCTCAGCGTGGGAAACATTTCCGCGAGCTCTTGGTGGGCTCATATGTTACCCCTGGGTGCACCGAGCCCCCTGTTCTCTGCTCCCGACATAAGACTCAGAGAGGCCAATTGTCAGAAACAAGAAAAACATCAGTCATTTTGTCATTATACCAAAGCTCAGTGGTGCTCAGCGTGCGTGTGTGCGCGCATGTGGTGCGTGTGTGTGTGTGTGTGTGTGTGTGTGTGTGTGTGTGTACCATATGCACAAGCACTGGGCCTTCCTAGTTACATACAAATCAAGACTTTTGGTTACTAGAGATGGAGGTAATTGAATATGTTGACTGTTCTGCAAAGCTCCTTTGTCCCCGGGTACAGAAAAAAATGTGAACTTATCCCAAGAGGGATAAATCCATATGCCACACGGGGAAATGTCCCTCACATCCATCAAACCAAGCAGGAGATTGGCAGAAGGCTCCATCAAGGCAAGGCGGGTCTGCGGTGAGTTCGCACCCCATGGAGAGGACCGGGCTTCCAGAGGGGACAGGCCGTCGTTTCTGAGCTCCAGGGAAGGCGCTCAGATGCCCAGCATTTCAAGCCCAATTCTCAACTGCAGGGCCATTAATCAAGACATTAAAACAATTAAGCTATTCTGCTCTGATACTCGGCCAATCACAAGGCAAACGCCAGGTGCCAGGGGAGCAGCAGAGGCCATTTCTCAGCCCGTGGATGTCTTCACGTGGGAGGATGGAGGGCGGCTGCCGCATCTGTCTGGATGGATTACGTTCAAGAAGGAACCTTTCCCTCCTCCCCCCCCCCCCCCCGCCCCGGCTTACACGAGAGCCCGTCTGAAGACAACACAGCATTGGGCAGCACTTTGTTTTATGAAACACCTTCTATGTGTACCATCCTTTCCATTCTTCATTCTGCATTCCCAGAGATCAAGTGAGAGAGGCCTGTGCCCCCTCACGAAGCTCAGGGACCCGGAGCCCGTAGGATGCACGTGGCACACAGAGCCCTTCTGGGGGCTCAGCAAGCGAAGGTCAGATCAGACAGCACTGAGCTGAGCCCCCAGACTCTCCCAGCCTCTCTGAGACGCGGGCTTCCACATCTGTGAAATGGGCTCAAACCCTCTCCCTGCTGGGTTGCACAGCTATGGTGCTGAGAAAGGAGCATGGGATTTGGGGCCAGGAGACCTCCCTAGGAGTCCAGGCTCAGCCACGAGGCCTTGCACATTAGTCCCCACATGTGAAGAGACGGTGATGAGAACCCCTATCCTTTCCTGGGCCGAGGGGGCCTGGATGAGAAGGGGCTCTAAAAGTGCTTTGTAAACTGCTGTGTTGAACTGATGTCAAATTCGGTGGGAAGGGAGCTGGTTCTAGAAAAGGCACAGAGTGCCATTCCGAGTGTCTGGGCTCCTCCACAGTGGGTCCTACCACCCCACCCCACCCCACTGTCAGCACTCGCGTGGGGATCATCTGATCTGACCCACCCCACCCCGCGCAACGGCAGGCTGCTGCGGAGCAGGAGAGACAGCTGACATGGACCACCCAGGGGCCGGCATGAACCCTGCCCCTGAAAAAACTCACTGCTTGGTGGGAGCAATGCTGTGATGCCACAGGGCAGGTGTGATAATAATGAAGGAACTTCCCATGTTCTCACAGGTATAGGAGGGTGTGGTTCATTCTGTTTAGGGGATTTGCATAGGGGACATTTGAGCTTGACCTTGAAAGAGAAATGTTTCCATTGGACAGAGAGAGAGGGGACAGCAAATGCAAGGACAGGTGAGCACAGAGTGGGTCCACACCCTGTGGCCTTCCCATCGTGGTTAAGAACCAGAATGTTCTCTTCCCACATGGTGAAAATACATACAAAGACAAAAAACAGTAAGATACTTAGGAATAAACCTAACCAAGGAGGTAAAAGATCTGTACTCAGAAAACTACAGGACATTGAGAAAAGAGACTGAGGAAGATTTAAACAAGTGGAAGAATATACAGTATTCATGGATTGGTAGAATCAACATCATTAAAAGGCCCATACTACCCAAAGCAATCTATAGATTCAATGCAATCCCCATTAAAATACCAACGGCAAATTTCACAGACCTAGAACAAACTATGCAAAAATTTATATGGAATCAAAAAAGACCCCGAATAGCTGCAGCAATCCTGAGAAAGAAGAACAAAGTTGGAGGGACCTCAATACCAGATATGAAGTTATACTACAAAGCCACTGTACTAAAAACCTGGTACTGGCACAAGAATAGGCATAAAGATTAATGGAACAGAACAGAGATTCCAGAAATTGGCCCAAGCCTTATGCTCAATTAATATTTGACAAAGGAGGCGAGAGCATACAATGGAGTCAAGACAGTCTCTTCAACAAATGGTGTTGGAAAAATTGGACAGATACATACAAAAAAAAAATAAAACTAGACCACCAACTTACACCATACACAAAAATAAACTCAAAATGGATAACAAACTTAAATGTAAGACATGAAACCATAAAAATATTAGAAGAAACCATAGGCAGCAAAATCTCAGACAGCTATCGAAGCTATATGTTTATGGATACATCTCCGAGGGCAAAGGAAGCCAAGGAGAAAATAAACACATGGGGCGACATGAAAATAAAAAGCTTCTGCACAGCAAAAAAAACCATCAACAAAACAACAAGAAAGCCCAATAAGGGGTTAATCTCCAAAATATATAGGGAACTATACAACTTAACAAAAGGAAGACAAACAATCCAATTAAAGAATGGGCAAAGGACCTAAATAGACACTTTTCGAAAGAGGACATACAGAAGGTCAAGAGGCATATGAAAAAATGCTCAAAGTCACTAATCATTGGAGAGATGCAGACCAAAAAGGACAAGGAGATATCACCCCACACCTGTCAGAATGGCTATCATCAACAAATCAGCGAACGACAAGTGTTGGCGAGTTGTGGAAAAAAGGGAACCCTAGTTCACTGCTGGTGGGAATGCAGACTGTATGGAAAATAGTATGGCGTTTCTTCAAAAAATTAAAATTGAAACTGCCATTTGACCCATTGATCCTACTTCTAGGAATGTATCCTAAGACACCCAAAACACTCATCAGAAAGAATATATGCACCCCTATGTTCATACAGCGCTATTTATAATTGCCAAGAGTTGGAAACAGCCTAAGTGCCCATCAGCAGATGAGTGGGGGGAAAAAACTGGGGTACATTTACACAATGGATATGCGGCAATAAAAAAAGAAAAAAACTCTTACCATTTGCAACAGCATGGATGGACTTGGAGTATTATGCTGAACAAAATAAGCCAGTCAGAGAAAGGTAAGTATCACATGATCTCACTCATATGTGGAATCTAATGAACCAAATAAACTGATGATCAAAAATAGACTCAGAGACATAGAAGCATGAACAGACTATTGAACCTCAGAGGGAAGGCAGGTGAATGAGACGAGATCAACCAATAAACTTGTATGCCTATATGCATAACCTGTGGACACAGACAATGGGGTGGTGAGGACCTGGGGGAAGAAGGGTGGGGGGCAGAAGGGAGTGGGCTAGAAGAGGTTAATGGGGAAAAAGAAGTACCTATGTAATACTTCCAACGATAAAGATTAAAAAAACAACAGATACAAAGAGCAGTGGGAGCACGGGTCATAGGCAGGGTGCCTGAGCTGTGGGCCAGGTGTGGCTCTAGGGTGTTTCAGGAAGAAAGGGATTAGATTATGAGGGGCCTTGAGTGCTGGCGTCAGGGTCTGGGGCTTCATCGGGGAAGGGATGAGGGTTGATTGGAGTAGGGGTTCCTGTGATCAGCCTGTGGTTCTCCGAATTCCTTCCATCTGAGGGACGGAGGATGGATTGAGGGGTGGAGAGGCAGAAGACAGCTGAATTCCAGGTGAGAGATGATGAGGTCTAAGCTAGGGAGAGTGGACAGAGCCCCAGGGAGACAGAGGGGAAGGAGGCATGTTTAGGAGATGGAGGTGCCATCTCCAGAGGCCCTGCTAACAGCTGCACTGGATCCAATGTGCAGTTACAAGCACCTTCTGCTGCCCTGTTCTGGCCAGGCCGCGGTGCCGTGGCGACGTCACCCATGCCCAGTGATGCACGCACCCCAAACAAGGCAGGCGAGCCCGTGCTGGAGGCTGCCCTCCAGGGACTCAGCCAGGGGAACGATGAGGGCCGGTGGCTGGACAGTCTGCGGGAATCAGCTAGAGGGAGTGGGGAGGGGAGGCCGGTGGAGGCGAGAGCCTTCTTGAGACGGGCTTATCCCACAGGCAAGCACAGGGCTGGGCTCTGGCCTGGGCTCCGAGTCCAGCCTCTCTGCTAGGAGGAAGGAAATGTCTGCTTTGGCTGTGGCTTCAGTCACACCCCGCAAAACCGGAGGCCAGTTACCAGAAGGGTGAACATGGTGGGGCTTCCGTTAGGCACTGAAGGGGTGGGACAGTCTCCCATCACTCACTCTGGCGACGGAGCAGCCTCTGATCAACAGCATCGGGAAAACAGGTCCCGTCCATCAGGCCTCCTGTAAATCAGCAGCCTCATTTCCCTAATACCCCGTGGGGGCGGGGCTTCCTCTGCTGTGTCTGCAGGGATGGGGACTCCTTCTAATCTAGATCTAACCCTGGCCGAGCAGCCTGTGCTCTGAGGAGCAGAAGGGAGGAGGCCGTAGGACAGGGCGCTGCCTGGGAGCCATATGCAGGGGAAGCAGGAGCTATTCTTTGAGAGAATGGGCTGGCTGGAAGGAGGGTCCAGCAAGGATTCCGGTGGGCCTCCTGCTGTCAAATAACTGGCTAAGTTTGGGCAGGATCTTGATTAACAACCTCCTCTTTGGGTTTAGAAACATTCCTGGGAGGCTGAGTGCAAGTTGCTCGAGACTGTGTGCGGCTCTGTGTGTGCTGCCTCAACGGCTCCAGTGGGCCTGAGCGAAGGGGGCCCAGGACACAGGGAAGGTTGTGGGAGGGAGAAGACAAGGACAGCCGAGGAGGAGGACAGACGTGCTGGTCTGGGGCACACTCCTGCCCACAGGACCCTCCTCCTTGCCCTTTCTTTGCGAGCATTTCCTGAGCCCTCCTGTGTGCCAGGCACTGTGCTGATGCCCTCAGACCTGGCATCCTCCTCACTCGGAGTGTGATGTCAGCTCTTCCCAGGGCTGCCAGGACACATTAAAGTGGACCCTCTGAGCAAGGGCCACATTAACCCAAATCCAACAATGCTGTGGGGAGCGTGACTCTGCAAGGGCAGCCTCCGTCCACGCATTGTGGGTGGGCCCTAGGACCGCACTTGCCCGTGGTCATACCCACAATGCCCCTGTGGCTTCCCCTCTGAGAGGAGGGGACACAGGTGGAGACAGGAGGGGAGCCCACTCTTGTGCAAGGAGCTCCCCTTTTCCTCCCACCACCTCTGGCACCTGGGTCTGGCCTCATGTTCCTCCTCCTCCTAACCCTCACCCGGTCTTGCCTCCTCCACTCAGGAGCCTCCTCCTCTCACCCAGGATGCCCAGCACACAGGAGCCCTGGGCAGTGCTGGCCACACAGAGAGCACCCCAAACAGGGAGGGCTTCAGTCAGAGGCCATACAACCATGGGACTCCTGCCTTGGGGTCAAGGTCAAACAAAATCAGGCAAAATGACCCCTGTGGCTCCTGCCAGCTTGAAGACTTGAGGAGCCGTAGTGACTTCAGTTAATTATTTCTTAATTAATAACAAGCTGAACACTGCAGCAATAGGCAAGCTAATGAAATAAATGAGGCTAATCTGTTAACTACACCCATGTAGCACATGATCGGATGGGAGAGTCTCGGGTATTTCCACTCCACCCCACACAGCGGAGACAGGAAGTAGGCATGATGCTCCGGGCTTCAGCCAGTGCTCCCTCTGGGCCCCGCAGACCCAGGACTCGGCTGCCTCACGTCCTTTCCTCGCCACAGCGCAGTCTGAGGCTGTCGGTGCCCCAAACAGTTTCACCCCCGCTGTCGCTTCCCGTGAGCTCGGACTAGGAGATGCCATCTGTCGCCTTTGGGATGTCATATGTCCACAGTGACTTGTAAACAGGTTTACCACCACGAGGCACTGGGAGGAAGGCGGGCGAGAGTCAGTCGGCCTCCCGAAGCGCAGGACCCATAGCTCGCAGAGTCCCGGCAGGAATCCCAGCAGCCGGCGTTTCTCCACGTGGGAAGCGCAGGGCCTCTCTCCAGCCCTGAAGGGCTTGCTTGTTCCGGGAGGACAGAGTGGCCCTCAGGACAGGGCACGTGGGGAATGGGAGAGCTTGCCTGTGCCGGATGGGAGGTGGCCCTCCACCAGCGGGGCAGCCGGGGTGGCTTCCTGGGGCATGCCACCGTGAGGGGGCCGGCTCCCAAACCTGCCACTCCGGCCACACACCAGTCGCTTTTCATCCAGCAGGGACAGGTGGTATTCACACAGGTCGATCAGCGAGGCCACCTGCTGGTGCAGGGGCAGCATCTTGAACTTCCTCTGAGCCAGGTAAAAGAAAGCCTCTACAAAGGCCTGCAGGCACATCCCTGTGGGGAAGAGACCAGTGTTAGCCGGTGTGCCACAGTTGCCCCAACTCCAATCACTAGCACTTCCCACCAGAGTTCCCATTCTGGAAATGAAACAGGGCTCAATCACAGGCTCCTACCCACCACACGCCCAGCTGGGCATATACAACCCTTGGCAGATTCAATCCTTTAAGCAACCCTACGCAGTAGGTTTAATTAGCCCTATTTTACAGATGAGAAAACTGAGTCTCAGAGAGGTGGGGAGACCTGGGCCAAGTCCTCCGGGTAGGAAGTGGTGGAGTCGGGATTTAAGCCTAGTCCAAAGCTGTAGCCCTCTGCACCACCAAAAAATGTTCCTGTTAAAAGCCAGGCCCTGACTTTGATTCCACCAGACGGGAGACAGTTACTCAGGTCAGCCCAGTCTGATGGCAATGTTTCACATCTGGATAGAGGTGCTGGCTTTGTGGGTGTATTTGTCAAAAGTCATCAACTTGGACCTTAAGGTGTGTGCATTTGGCTATATGTAAATTTTACCTCAAAAAGTAAAATACAACTGACCCCTTGTCTCTACCCAAAACTATATTCTGCATCGTATTAATATTAGTCCCCTCTGTGCTCCGGGAATATCCTTTCTTACTTCTTGGGATCTGAGCTCAAAATCACTTGCTCAGAGACCTTCCCTGGCTCCCAGCTTAGACCCGGCACCACAGCTGCCTGCACTTCCCTTTGGAGCGCACACCGCAGCTTGCTCAGTGCTCATCTGTGTGGTTCTTTGACACTCTGCCTTCCCTGCTAGCTCTGAGCCCCAGCCCACCACTGCACCTCCAGTCCCAGGCACCCAAAGGTGCTCCATATCGTCATGCTGAATGAATGAATGAGTTGGTTCTAGTTACTTTACAGACATTATCACTCCTTACAACGCCTTTCCGAGGCCAGTATGCCCCACCTTACAGACAAGGAAACTGACTCAGAAAGGTTGAGTAACTTCCTTAAGGTCACACAGCAGAGAACAGTGGCCTGGAACTTCAAACTCTGACTCCCAATTCGTTTAACTAAGTTGTGCCGAATGAAGGGTTCTGAGTCTTCCCAATGGCCAAGTGAAAATGAACCCCATGACCCAAATTCATGGGATTCCCTGGGCTCCTTGGGGAAGGTGACATGAGGCTGGACCGAATCTGATCTGAGGCGGTGCCCAAGACCCTGCAGTGTTGGAGCTGAGTCTGGCTCTGCCTCTGCTGGCCCACACCTTCCCAGTGGCCTTGCTGCTGGCTCAGAGGCATTATTCACCCACTTCTGCCACCACAGGTGGAGCCAGGCCTGGAGTTTGTAAATACTGGGTTCTATGTGGACCCTGGGATCCTAGAGCTCTTTTCGCCTTGGGAACCTGAGCTGAGCAAAGTTGTTCTGTCTCTTTCCAAGACTTCTTTGCTCGGCTTCTTTTGACTCCAGATGCGCTGCAGGTCCCCTGCTCTGCTTGGCCCTGACAGAAGGAGTTGACAATGAGAACAGTAACCCTGGTGTAAAACCCTGTAATGTACACAGAGGGCTGGTGGGACAGAGAGGCAGGGAATCAAGAGGCAGATGCTTCCTAATCACCGAGTCTGGGGCCAGGGCTCTCCTAGGATGTGCCTGCCTGCGCGTGTGTGTCACTGTAGGAGGGAGAGTCAGGCGCATGCAGAGTGGAAGAGGTCGGGATCCAGAGCCAGAGAAGCCTGGTGCCGTCCCAGCCCCCAACTTTCCTGCTTGTGATCTAAACAGCACTACCCAAAGTGTGGTCTGCAGCCTGGTGCCATGTCCAGGAACTGTGTGTCCTGGCCCTGACAAGATAAGGAGCTCGGGCCCGAATGTAAATCCCCCTTCTCATCAATCACCTTGTTTAGTTCAACTGGCAGCATCTTGAGGCACGTTTCCCAACCAAGGCAGCAGCACGTGTTTGCATGCTGGCTCAGCCTCTTGATCGGGACTGTGAGAAGCACTGCGTGGACGGCGCCTGTGAGCAGCTCGAGTCCACACAGCCCTCCCCAGCTTCAGCATGCATCCCGGGCACCACAATCCTGTCAAAACGCAGATCTGAGGTGGTGCCTGAGACCCTGCGTTCCTGACAAGCTCCCATGATGCCTGGCTGCTGGCCCTCGGAACACACTGAGCAGCAAGGGCTGAGCGCCTGCTACTCAGCAGATATTTGTTTCCTCCCCTTAATCGAAGGCAGACAGTGATTAGAGCTATAATGCACAGAAAAAATACACTGAGGACCTTTCCTGGGGAAAAATGCATGGCTAAATGATTGAGAAGAAATTCTAAAATGAGAAATGGGATTTAATGTTATACTAGGTTTGCTTGTCTATATTTTCTGATTTTCTGTGGTAAACACATATGAATACTAAAACAGGCCATGGAAAGAGGGGGTGCAAGGGCTGCTGCTTTTAATTATGAGCTCTTTGCTACTATTTAAATTAGAAGTTATGCACTTGTATTACTTTGAAAAAAATACAATGTAAGCTTTCTGCATATATGTTCTACTTTGACATCTATTAACTAATACACATGTGGAAAACAGATGAGGAAGTAAAGGGGAATGGGACGTCATTGAAGTCAGAGGTCAGGTGCCGGCAGTTTGGTTCTGGTGAGGTCTCTCTTCCTGGCCTGCAGTCGGCCGCCTCTCACTGTGTCCTCAATGGCAGAGAGTGAGCCAGCTCTCTGGTCTCTCTTCTTACATGGACACAGTCCCATCAGATCAGCGCCCCAACCTTATGACCTCATTTCACCTTCATTACTTCCTTAGAGGCCTGTCTCCAAATACAGTCACATTGGGGTTAGGGTTTCAACATAGGGACTTGGCAGGGACACAATCAAGCCCACAGCACCCCAGCATGCTCAGCTCTGTTAAGGTGCACCCCAGCACCTGGGGACACTCTCCTACCACTAGCCAAGTCTCTAAAATGACCTGAGCCATTCATCAGAAATATAACTAATCCTACCCTCTTCCCTGCCAACCCCTCCCCCCGCTTAACATCCCTTGCAGCTCTGATCAGAGTTGGAAGCATGTCTTTGGTAACATTACTTTAGTGACCCATTACAGTAAAAGTAATGAAAGGAAATAATAACAGTGAATATTTATTGAGCCCTCATTAAGTGCATGGCCCTGGGCTAAGTGTGGTTATTTATTTAATTCCACAGAAACCGTATGAAGCAGGTAGGTGGAAGCATCAAACTCAAATCCGTTTCGCATTAGACGTCTGTCAAAGTCACACATAGCTGATAGGCGGCAGACCCCAAGGTCCACTATCTTGACTCTTTACTCCATGGCTGCAAGGAGTGTTAACTCCAGTTGCTGAGAAGAAGGAAGAGATGCCCGCCCTGCAGCATGTGAGGGATGGCCTCCTCCTCTGTGGGCTGCCAGCAGCCAGGCACAGTTGGGGCTGCCAGGCTCTGCACAAGGCTGTCCCCACCTGCTGCCCATGCCCCAAGATAAGCTGTTGAGTATTTTTTTGAAACTCCATTTGGGCTGACGGATGTCGCTGGAGAAAGCGGCCTTTGAAATGTTCTAGTTGTAGCCGCATGCACGTCTCTCACCCAGACGGCCTCTTGGATATTGGGATGCGGCCCCTGACAGAAGATGGCCTCATTCTGTCAATCCGGCAGGGGAGGGCGGGCCCACAGGCTCCTCTGGCTCCAGTCCTCTCCTCTCCACTCCCAGGGAGGGGTCCTGCACCCAGCTTAGTGACAGCCCTGGTGGCTGCTCTCTGATAATCCCATCATCTATTTTGGGGCTTAAGGGTGGAAACAAGAATAATACCTGAGAGAGTGCACAGCACTTGCCAATTTATAAAGAATATCCGTTTCCTTATCTGGCCCTCAGCAATGCTTGGAAGACGATGCTACTGCAAGTGCTCCCCATTTACAGTTGAGGAACACAGACCCAGCCAGGCAAGCAGCTTGTCATGGCCCCCTAAGTGGGTGAGGCAGCACTTACACCCACGCCCATCTGACTCCCAGGCCCAGCCATTTGCCTATGGCACACTCTTGCCTACATCTGACATCCACGAATTATCTTCTAGTTCACAGGGCACATTTGCATATGAGATAATTAAATCATTGTCGGCTGCCAGAGATACTACCCCAGACTGGCTAAGGAGATGTTTCTTTTCCTCTCGAACACACTGAGCTCCTTGCTAGGACTTCTATTTCACGGTGCTGGTGTGTTGGGCTAGGGCAGCTCTTTCTAGTCCTTTCTCTCTCCCAGGCCTTAAATCTCTTTCCCATTACTCACCGAGAATAGACGTTTCTGTCTCACAGTGCGATCCTAAATGTGTAAGTACACAGCCTTCCGTTTGGAAGCGTCGGTAGGAAATAAAGCTGAGCGATCTTGACTAGAATTAGCTCAGTGATTCCTCTCCATGCAGTGGAATGTTCCCCACAAGAGCGATCTGCGAAGGCGGCGTGACTCCAGGTGGTTAATCACCAGCTTCCCAGTCCGCTCGCCACTCCTGGGCACCCCCAGCCTGGCTCTCAGTCTGCTGCCGCATGGGCCCCAGACATCACTTGGGTCTCTCCAGGCCTGTGTGTGTGTGTGTGGGGGGGGGAGGTGGGGGGGAGGTTTGGAAGAACTACACAGGGACAGCAAACCTGGGCATTCCCTGTGAGGTGGCATTCAGGGAATGCCCAGGTGGAACAGTGACTGGCAGTCAGGCGGGCTGGGCTGGGTCCCAACTCTGCTACTTACTAGCTATCTAGTCTCTAGTGAGTCCTGTCACCTCTCAAGGTCTCTGTTTCTTTGCCTGTGAAGTGGGGACTGTACTGTCTGCCCCTTTTACAAGGCACTGCCCAGAAAAGCTCAATACATGCTTCAAAATAGCAGTGGCGCCGCCGCCCGTCACCCCCACTCTGACGCTGCACCCTCCCCTCACAGCGACCGACCGCAGTGCTCTCAGGACACTGGTTTACCCTTCCATGCAGGGAGCTGGCTGCTTGTCTCCCCACGTGACTGTGGCGAGGCCAGGGGTCTTTGCCTCCCTCTCCAGCTCTCACAGCGCGGCTCTCAACAAGTGTTTGCAGGATGAATGAGCCCACAGACTGGGCCACAGGAGGAAACCCTGCAGGGAGGTCAGGTCTTTGTGCCTGTGCACCGTGTGGCTGTGAGCAGTTACCTCCAGCGCCTGGCCTCACTTCTCCCCTCTGTAAAATGAGTGGCAGCCTGGGTGATTTCTCTGGATTCCAGAAGCACTGGGATGATGGCAGCCAGGGAATGTTTTAAAAATGGTAACTAAAATCACACACCACATTCACTAAGGACGCTCTGCCTGCCAGGACTCTTACGGTGCATTTTCCCTGTGCATGCTCATTTAATCTCAGGGCAACCCGAGCAGCCCAGCCAGTTGCCCAAGGTCACACTTCCCTCGCCCAAGGTCACACTGTTGGGAGAGTGGTAGGGCTGGGAGCCAACACTGCTCCACGTGGCCTCTCCCCACACCAGGCGGGAACCTCCTCACAGCCCATCTTTCCAGAGAAGAAAGGGAGAGCTCGGTACGGAAGTCACATTCTCACAGTCATAGTGTTTAAGCGTCACCTTTGTCCTCGGCTAGATGGAAAAATTAATAAGGGTCAGGAAGGAACCATAAACAGACTTTGCAGAAAATCATTACCCGTCCCCCAGAGGCCTACAGCACCAATAACAAACATAATCAAAGATGAAGGCAGCTGTTCCATCATTTCATTGACCACAGGTCACACCACTGCACCAGACTGCCCCAGAGGTCCAGTCCCATCCAGCGTCACCCCTGATTCCACACGGCATGGATGCAAGTCCCTAAGTCATGATCTGGGAAGACAGTCTAAGGACTGGTCACCACTTCCTGCAACTTCTTCGTGCTATTCCAGACACTTCTTGTGTGATTAATGGCTCCAATGGGACCTTCTGAGGCTCAACACTTACTCCTCAGCAGGTGCTCAAAATGCCTGGCTTGGAAAGGACTTTGAAGATCACGCAATCCAGACCTTACACAATGCTAATAATAACACCAAAAACAATAAGCATGAATAAGAGCAGTTGGCATACAGCGCATGTTTAGTACATACTAGGCACTGCGGGGAGCTCTTTGGGACCCTCTCAGGTAATCCTCTAAACGCAGTCTGGGTGGTAGGTGCATTTAGGATCCCACCCCATTCCACCTTTGGTTGTTCACCTGTGTTTAATGATGTATCGAAACTTTGCTTTTGTCTTGGTTGGCTCTGCAGGCTTCTGGGGTGCAGGGAGGTAGAGACATTCCCTCGAGTCCCAGACTGGAGGTGGTGGTGGGATTTGAACCCAGGCTCTGTGAGTCTGCCCTCACAGTGTCAGGTTTACTCAGAGCGGCGGGAAGAAGCCGTAAATCATGAGTTTGCAAAACTGATTCTAGCACTATTTGTCTAGCTTCCCGTAGTTTCCCTGCAAGATTCTCAGTCGCGGCTGCCCTCCTTGACACTGCAAACAGCTGTCATCTAGCCCACACGTGGCCATCTCCACTGTGGGGTGCCCAGCACGTCCCCAGGAGGCCCCTTCTTGTTGTGTGCACTCTACCTCGGAGCTGACATGTGCAAAGCCTCCCCAATGGCTGCTTTCCCATAGAGCAATCTCACCCTTCCCCACAATGGCCTGGCTCTGGAGGATTTGTAAGGCAGCAGCCCGGTGATTAATACCACCTGACCACCTGTCAGGTGGATGTGGGGGTGGAGTAGGGGGATGCAGGCCCTTGTGTGGAAGGGAAGGGGACACAGGGAGGGGAGAGAGGGCTGTGAACTAGGGAGTGGAGTGTTAGGATGCAAAGGAGAAGCCTGGAATTGCCTGGGTGAGGCAGGCAAGCGTACAGAGCCCTAAGGAAGGAGAGGCAGGTGGTCTGGAGTTAGTGCCTGCTGCCCCTGCTCCTCGGTCTCTTCCCTTCTCCTGGATCGTGCCCATCAGCCATCAGATACACCCTGGGTCTTGCATTGTCGAAGATGTGGCCTTGCCAGGGCATCTCACTGGGCATTCGATCATTGCTCCCTGATCAGCCAAATTTCCCAGAAAGATGCTGGCACACCGCTGTCTCCACGGCCTTCCTCCTGCTCATTGGGGGGTCATTCGACTGCTTTTGCCAAAAGACTGGGAACTGTCCCTTCCCTTCCTCTTAGCCCACTCTCTCCCCAGCATTTGTTAATGTACGTGGACACCTCCCTTCTTGAAAAACTCTCTTCTCACTCGCTGACACCCCACTGGCCTGCTTTTCTTTGTATCTTCTGGGAGCTCCTGCTCAGGCTCACCTTCTCTCTGCTTCACCTGGCCCAGGCCCAGCTTCTCTTCTCTCTTCTGTCCTTCACTGCCTAGGCTTTAAATAGCCATGCCTCCAGTCCTTATCTCCAGGCAAGACTGCTCCCCCAACCCCCAAACTGGGATATCTCATTAGCATCTCTAAAAGCCCCTTAGAAATAGATTCCATGGTCTTCCCTTCCAAATCCTACTCTTCCTTAAATCCTACCCATTTCAATAAATAAAATCCTTGCTTAAGCCAGAAGTCCAAGAATCATTGTTGAAACTCCTCCCCCAGCATCCAGAGTACTTCACACCCTTGCTCTCCATCTCCACCATCACCACCACACCCATCCACAGCGGGAGAGGCCATCCCTCCCCTGGGCTCCCTCGCAGCCTCCTGGCTGGTGTCCCCACTTCCACCCTGCCCCCTTCCTACCAGAGCACCTTTTAGAAGCAGGAACCAAGCCGGGGATTCTCCTGCTTTAAGCTGCCCCACAACATTCAGAACACAATCCATATTCCTTAGCCTGCTCTGAGCCTGCTTCTGCAGCGCTCCAAACCCAGTGCACCCCCTTGTCCTGAGTGCCCCCTATGTTTAACATTTTGCCCCCTTGTCTTTCATCTCCTAGAAGCTGCCGCACACTTTCCCAGCTGGGGCTCTTGTCACGGGCCGTCCCTCTGCCAGACACTCTTTCCCTGGTCTCCACCCAGTTTGCACTTAGATCTCAGCTCCCTGATCCACCTCCTAATATAAATCAGGCCTTCTCTGCTATTCTCCTTAAAAAGTTATTTTATTTCATAGAATTCATCACATTTATTTTTGTGTTTCTGTGTTTAATGTCTGTCTGTCTCTGCTCCTAGTCAGTCAGGGGCCTGGGGCCTGGGTACTGGTCACTGCACATCCCATCGGTACTAGTACCTGCCATGTGGTCAGCGCCCACTGAACATCAGCTGACTAACGGAATGAAATCGATCTGTGTAGCTCATGGCACGTGGTAGGTGTTTGACAAATGTCAATTCTCTCCTCCCTTCCCTGCTTGGGTCACTGACAGATTTTGTGAGCAAGCCTTCAGCATCCATTTAGGATAGAACCCGGCTTTGTATCACAGAGCCTAAGGTCAAACCCAGGATCTGCTAGGGGACTTTGGCTCATTTTGGGAGCCTCAACTCTTACCGACCCTGCCTGGCTCTTATTGGAGGGGGAAGGTGAGGGAGGTTTCATAGAGGGAAGGGGCCCCACCTGGTGTCCAGCCCATGGAAGATGCCCTGTAAATGTGACCTTTCTTCACTGTCTTTGAGCCGTCAGAGGGGCTAAGCCTGGCAGAGAAACCGTCTGCTGCTGGGGCCGGAGGCTCAGAATCTCCATCCACTGCAGCTGTTCTTCGTTTCCCAAATAGTCCAGCTGGGGGCAGTTAGACCACCTTATCAGCCAGCAAAGGCAGCGCTAACTGGCTCCCTCTGCCTGCCCCAGTGAACTGGCTGGGCCTTCTGGGACTCACAGGAGACCAGTCAGGAGCCCTGGAGGTAGACTGAGCCCTGTCCTCAGGAGAGACCACTTTGAGGAGCTGTGAGGAACCAGCCTGTCACTTGGAGAGGTGAGGGGAGACAGATCAGTGTCAGAAATAAGACAGAGAGGTGGGTTTCAACTCGACTCACATTAAGAATGTCACTTTAGAGTACAAATGAGAGAAGAGAAATGCTCTTTTATGCGGGAGTTTATTTTTGTCACTTTGTCAGCGAGAAATTGCAGCCCTGAGGGCATTGGAGCTGCACAGAATTACCCAAAACATTAACATGCAAATTGCCTTCTTTAGAGAAGGTAATTTTATTAGTGCAGGAAAACTTCTCTCCCTGTACTCACTTCAGGAGCAGGGGGCTGTCTGGGGGCGAGGAGACCACTGCAAACGGAGAGTTAGGGAGAGTTCTGAGCTTGGTTAGGATTCGTTAGGATTCTACTACCTCCTCTACTTGGGACCATGTGAGGAACACACTACAGTGCCACCGCTGGTTTCCAGGGGTGCACCGAGTGTAGTGGGCAAGAGACTTGTTCAAGATCATATAGCATTAATGGCAGAAGAAGGGGTGGAGTTGAGGTCGTGTGACCCGTGCCTCAGGTGAGCAACAGGGAACCCTTAGGGGTCCAGGAAATAGCTACTCTGAGAATAAAGGGCCCAATGTGCCAGGAACCCACAGAGCACAGGAGAGGGCATGACTGACAGGAAGGAGGGAGAGGGGCCTGGAAGCTTCACAAAGGTCTCACATATGAGCACTGTCCAGGCCATCAAGATAGGGAATGGCATTGCAGGCAGGGCGATGTGCCTGACCAGAGGCATAGATGGGAGCGTGTTGGCCTGGCCCGAGCGGCCTGTGGCTGCTGCACAGGGTGTGTGTGAGGAGAGTGGGGCGAGGCTGGAGGCTGGGAGGGCAGAGGGTGGACAGGAGACTGGCCAAGCCAATCTCAAGGCTGAAGAACTCTGATTTTATTCTGCAGGGCCTGTTCAGAACAGAACCACGTTCCTTTGAGACTTCAGGAGGGAGCAGGTGTCCCAGGCCCTGGAGTGCCAAAGCGACAGAAGAAGGTTGTATGAGGCTGCGCTTATATAAGCTTGCTCCTCCCTTCACAGATGCAATCTGTGGGGAAGTGTGGGCAGAGATACCCACCTACGACCGAGAAAAAAGCACCTCAGTCATGTAAGGTCTCATGAACAGTCCAGGTGTGCTCCCTTTCCCGGCAGGCTGCCATCCTGTGCCCTGAGCTGGGTGGCAGCTGCATCTTATGACTGTGGTGGGGCACAGGGAACTGCTCCCACAGCTCTGTGGACTGCCTTTTAGGGAAGCATTTCAAGTACACACGGAACTGTTGTGGAGATACTCAAGGAGTATATTGTATCTCAGGGTTTCTCAACCTTAACCCCTTTCAGATTTGAGGCCAGAGGACTCTATTGTGGGATTTGCCCTGTACATTACACGATGTTTTGTAGCATTCCTGGCCTCTTCTCACTAGATTCTAATAGCAACCTCCTTCTGCATTGTGACAACCAAAAATGTCCCATAGGGAAGAGACAAAATTGCCCCCAGTTGATAACCACTGATTTATCTAGACCTCAGGGAATAACATGGAGGTCAAGGACACCCAGCCATGGAAGTCTCCCAAATCCTCCAGTGGGATGCTGGGCACCCCAAGGGCATGACCCTACTTTCTCTTCTCTCCATGGAATGAAGGATGAGCAGAATGTAGTTTTCATCACAAACTTGTATGCTGACTATCTAAAAAAGAAATGTGTGATTTACTTCTTAGAAAGATCTAGGAAACAGAGCAGGGAGGGAAGGTAGAAAGCCAATAAACAGCAGGTGGTTCTCCCATTAACTCGCCAGCGTCTCAGAGTCCCTCATCTGTGAAGTATGGGCATTGGAATAAATGATCTCTCAGGCCTTTCTGGTTTTAAATACTACAATTCTATGGCAGTAAGATGAACACACATCAGAGAATGCTACCAGTGAATACTGGAGTTGGCCCCATGAGAGAGATGGTGAACTACGGGCTGGGTAAGGCTCTGTCTTGGCTAAATCGACCATCTACTTGACTAGAGACAGCAACCTGATCAGATAGCTCAGAGGTTCTCACTTCATTCTCAGGTTAAATGACTAAACCCAGGTTTCACCAGGGATTCCATGGAAAATCTCTGGAAGCGCTTGTATGATGAACACTTCTGGAATGCTTGTGATTTGTGCAGCTTTTCACAGGCCATTAGAATTTAAAGACAAAGAATTGCAGTTCAGAAACACTTCTAAAGTCACAGTCCAGGAAGAATCTGATTTAATTACAAGGTTATAAAGTGTTTTCTCTCCGCAGTACTCTACCACCACATCAGTAGGGCTCCAATATAACAACAGTGGATTACAACTGAGTGGGCTGCATGACAAAGACTCTATTTAAAAAGGAGTTTTTGGGAAACCCAAAGGCAAGAGGGAGAGAAAATAAACCAAGGAAACAAAAGCCTCTGGCACCCACGGCTGCAGTGAACATTAAGTACAGCCCAGCTTCCAGCCAGGTTAACATAAAGCCTCCCATTAAAAGCCTGATTGCCTTAGTTTCGAGTTAGTACCTGATATATCAAGTCCAGCTTTCAACAA
Organism: Corynorhinus townsendii; assembly: GCA_026230045.1. NCBI lineage: Eukaryota > Metazoa > Chordata > Mammalia > Chiroptera > Vespertilionidae > Corynorhinus > Corynorhinus townsendii. The sequence continues at coordinate 161,973,152 of JAPDVU010000005.1, read as the reverse complement.
AAAGTTACGAGGCCTGCTAAAAGACAAAAATAAACGTGGTCTGAAGAGACAAAGTGAGCAACAGAACTGGACTCACATATGATAAAGATGTTGGAATATTATCTGATGGGAAATTAAAAATAAAGATAATTAATGTGTTAAGGACTCTAATGGGGAAAATAGGCAATGTTCAAGAACAGATGGGTAATGTAGGTAAGAGATGGAAACACTAAGGAAGAATCAAAGCAAATGCTAGAAATAAGAACACCATAAAAGAAATGAAGAATGCCCACAATGGACTTGCCAGTAGGCTGGACATGGCCAGAGAAAGAATCAGTCAGGCTGGAAATATGTCAATGGAAACATCACACATTGAACTGCAAAGAGAAAAAAGAATGCAAGAAAGGAGAATGTCCAGGAACAGTGGGACAATGACAAAAGGTGTAATATGCGTGTAATGGGAATACCAGAAGGAGAAGAAAGGAGAAAGATTATATGAACTGATAATGGCTGAGAAATTTCCAAAATTAATGACAGACCCAGAAAAGGAATAAATGAAGGCAAAATAGAATCTTTTAATTTTTCTTATTCTTCATTGATCTAATAGGTTACTGTTCAAAGTAATAATAGCAACAATGTATTAGGTGGTAATATTTTAGGAATAAGTGAAATAAATACTATTAACATTGTGAGGGGCAGGAGGGAACAAATGGGAATAGTTTCATCATAAGACACTTGCACTTTCTATGAAATGGCATAGTGTTATTTAAAAATGGATTTATTATAGTTGGAAAAGTGCATTGTAAACGCTAGGACAACAACTGAATTAAAAAAAAAAGAAATAATTGATATGTTAAAAAAGAAAAATAATGGAATCATATAAAATGCTCACTTAAAACTAGAGATGGAAGAAAAGAAGGGAAGATTGAAAAAAAAGCAATAAACAAGTGCAACAAGTAGAAAGCAGTTGTAAATATGGTTGTTATTAACCCAACTATATCAATAATTGCTTTAAATGTGAATGGTTTAAATATATCAATTAAAAGACAAAAATTATTCTTTAATTGGGGTGGATAAAAAACAAAACAAAACTCAACTACATGTTGCTTATAAGAAACCTACCTTAAACACAGACATAGATTAAAAAGTAAAGAGATGGAGAAAGACAGATCATGCTAACATCAGCCAAAAAGCAAGTTGGAGTCACTTTATTCATTTCAGACAAAGCAGATTGCAGAACAAGGAAAATTATCTGGGATAAAGATGGGCATTACATAATAATCGAGGGTCAAAATATATATAAAATTGATAGAACTGCACAGAAAATAGACAAATCCACTATCATGGTTGGAGATTTCAACACCCCTCCATCAGTAATTGACAGATCCAGCAGGCAGAAAATCGGTAAGGAGACAGTTGAACTGAATGGCACCATCAATCAACTGGATCTAATTGACATTTCTAAAACACTTCATTCAACTAGAGCAGAATACATATGGAACGTTCACAAGACACTACATTCTGGGCCATAAAACACACCTTAACAAATTTAATAGAATAAAAATCTCAAAGTTTGTTCTCCTACCACAATGCAATTAAACTAGAGCTCAACAACAGAAAGTGAATGGGAAAGTCCCAAAGTATTTGGAGATTAAGTAGTACATGTCTAAACAACATATGGGTCAAAAATAAGTCTCAAGAGAAATCTTAAAACATTTTGAATGAAATAAATATAAAAATAGAACTTACTGAATTTTGTGGGATGCAGTGAAAGCAGTGCTTAGAGGGAAATTTATAGCTTTGAATGCACATATTAGACAAGATAAAATATCTAAAATCAATCACCTGAGCTTCCACCTTAGGAAACTAGAAAAAGAAGAGCAAATTAAATCCAAAGTTGGCAGAAGAAAAGAAGTAATAAAAATTAGAGTATAAATCAATGACATTAAAAACAGGAACTCAATAGAGAAAATGAAGTAACATAAAAGGTGGGTCTCTGAAAAGATCAATCATTAATGTGTTAAGGACTAATTAGTCAGGCAACCCAAGAAATAAAAAAAGAAGATTTACTAGACTATTAATTAGTAATTTAAAATTACTAACATCAGAAATAAAAGAGATAATCACTCCTGATCCCATAAACATTAAAAAGATAATAAGGGAATAGTATGAATAACTCTATGTCCACAAATTTGGTAACTTAAGATTAAATGGTCCAATTTTTTGAGAGATGCAATTTACTAAAACTCACACAAGGAGAAACAGATAATCTGAATAGGCTTATGTATCCATTAAAGAAATTGAATGAACAATTAATAACTTTCCAAAGAAGAAAGCACTAGGCCCTGATGGCTTCACTGATAAATTCTACCCAATATTTAAGAAAGAAACAGTACAAATTCTCTGCAGTCTCTTCCAGAGTACAGAAGCAGAGGGGAACACATCCTAATTCATTTCATAAGGCCAGCATATGCTAATGTCAGAACCAAAAAATGGCATTTCCAAAAAGGAAAACTACACATCAATCTATCTTATAAACACAAAGCAAAAACCCTCAACAAAATGTTAGCAAATTGAACCAAACAATGTATAAAAATGATTCTACACCATAACCAAGGGGGGTTGTTCTAGGCATGCAAGGCTGCCTGAACATTCAAAAGTCAAATGATGTAATCTTTCACAACAACAGGCTGAAGAAGAAAAATCATAGGACCACATTGATGGATGCAAGAAAAGTGTTTGACAAAATTCAACACCCAATCATGATTTTAAAGCAGCAACCAACCAACCAAACAACAAAAATACCTCTCAGCAAACTGGGAATGGGGGGAACTCCTCCACTTGATAAAGAATATCTACTACACATTATACACAGGTGTTAGATTAGCCAAATCAAAAAGCCTGACAATACCATGTGCTGACAGGATGTGAAGCAACAGGTACTCTCAATGATTCCTGGTGGGAATGTGAAATGGTAAGGCCACTTTGAAGACTGGCAATTTCTTAAAAAGCTAATCATAGTTTTAACATACAAACCAGTAACCATGTTTCTAGGTATTTGCCCACATTTGTTTAAAATTTATGTTCACCCAAATCCTGCAAATGAAATGTTTATAGTAGCTTTTCTCATAATCGCCAAAAATCAGAAGCAACTAAGATGTCCTTCAGTAGGTGAATGGATTAAAAAACTGTAGTGCAACCATCCCATGGACTGTGGTTCAGAGATACCAAACACAGCTCTGCCCAACGCTCAGGGATGCCCCAATCACCGATTGGGCTCTTAGGCCTGGGGACGTTTTTGGATTGACATGGTCCTTCCACTGTCAGGAGCTTGTGACTATTGTCACTTCCCCAGACAGCATAGGACGGATCTCAGGACCCAGTGCCTGCTCTGCCCCCAAGCACCTCTTTCACCCTCTGAGCCTTGGTTTCCTCCTCCCTAAATGGAGTCCTGCGGATAAGACTGAGCCCACGGGAGTATGAGCAAATGGACTGGAAAACTGTTTTGTAATCTGTAAACCATACGCACATGCCAGGAACAACGATGGTGGTTAAAACAAAGAAAAAGAGCTCCCGTTTACTTCCTTACTTACTAAATCCTTACAGCAAGGCAAGGTGGATGTCACCCGTTCTACTTTAAGAGAAACTGCAGCTGCTAGAGCTGAAGTGCCCCCTCTTGGGGCTCCCAGAGGAAGATGCCGGGTAGTGAACAGCCTGTCTGCCTCTGTTGCTCATGCTTTTCCCACAACACTCCATACTGCCGCCGCTATTCCTGCAAGATCTGGAAAGGGTAAGCAGCAAGTCTGAGAAAAGGGGACTGCTGCATAAAAAACCATTCCTGTTTTCCTCTTCTCTTTTTAGGGTCCTGAGGCCAGACAGTAGGCGGGGCTCCTGGTCCCTGCATCCGGGAGGTGAGGAGAGGATGATGAAGAGCAGGCGCTGGCCTGACGAAGGGGCTGTGGTGTGAACACAGGGCTCCTGGAGGTCCTCACCAAGGGAAAGCGGAATTACAGAAAGCGCAGGCTGCTGCTAATGGCTGAAGAGAAGTGTCTGTGCGAGGGAGAGGGAGCTGGCGTTTCTCTTGGCTCACTTGCTTTTATTAAAATAATTCTGACACTGACTATTTGGTAAGCGTGTAGGGCGCACATCCAGAGAGGCCCATCTGACTCAAAGATGATTTCAAGGCTGAAGAATGTCATTTGTGCCAGACACGTCGTGTGAGGCGCTGCGAGCAAACTGCCTAGTTTATCCATGGTCCCCGAATTTCAGAGGGAGGGGGGCGTCCATGTATGTGCATAAGCAAGGCTGTGCTAAACATTCCAAGTAAAAATACTTTCAAATATTTCAGTACCTCGTTAACCAAATACATTTCAGGTGGGGCTCATTCCAGCTAATGAAAATATAGGAGGCAGGTGATCTGAAGTGCACTGAGGAAATTTGGGGAGAAACAGTAACTCGACTCAGACACCCACAGGATCAGCTCGTTGTCAGGGTCTAACGCCTCCTACACTGGACTTGGGTTTGCTGCGCACCTACTGTGCCAGGCACAGCGCCAGGCTTGAGGGGGGAATCGTTCTTCTTCATGGAGGTTAGTTCAGCTTAAGGGGCAGATACCACACTCTCATTCCAGTGTTGAATTAGCACCGTGATCTGTGTGGTCAAGGAGCAGGGCTGGATGCTGTTGGAGCCATGGGAAGGGGGACTAGCCCAGCTGGAGGGCTGAGGAAGGCTCCTGGAGGCGACAGTGTGTGCAAGGGAGGGGTTTCCTGCACAGCCGAGTGCCTGCAGTGGAGGAGCTCCAAGGTGGCTGGCCACCTGGCAGGAGTGAGTGTGTGTGGGGCTACTGATGGCCTGTGAAGGGGTCCAGTCTGCCAGGCCCCCACTCACTCAGGTGCTCTCCCTGAGCTGGAGTCATGAGACCAGTGACTGCAGGCAGCTGGTGGTCAGCTCTGAATTGAGAGGTGATGTAGAAGAGGGCTGGTGGCCAACACCGTCATCCCAGGGCAGTCAGCAAGTGCCCACCAGTGTGAGAGCAGACATACTGAGGAATGGTAAAGACTGGCCTTCAGAGACCACGGCAGGACCAAAGAGAGACTGGTCCTGGCTGTACAGGCCTGCAGCCCTGAGGCCTCCTCGCTGCATGTCCTGCTGCATCCCAGCCTTCCCGGGCCTCTCAGTCTCCACTGCCCCCACTTGCCTGAGCTGGACCCAGGGGTTCCTGTCCTCAGCCACACAGTGTAGGTGAAAGGGGCAGGCTGGCACTAGGCTGTTACAGCAACAATCCAGGCCAAGGTGGGAGGGCAGTCTTGGAGAGAGAGGTGAGGAGGGCCCAGCACTCTGTCAGGCACCAAGGGATGTCTGTTGCTACCTGTCCCATCCCTCTCCCAGGCTGTGAGCATCTCAAGGCAGGCACTTCTCCCTGTTTGCTCCCAACACCTGCAGGCATCTGGCATGAGTAGGTGTCCAGGATGCATTTCCTGAGAGGGGTGCAGTGAGAATAACGGAAACAACAGTAGCCCTGAGCGTTCCCTGCAGCAGACCCTGCTCTGAGTGCTTCCTGCGCCTTGTCTCGCTTCATCCATGTCAATGATTTCATGATCAGCTCCACTTCACAGAGGGCGAGCACAAGGCTCAGAGGAAGGTACACAACTCGCAGAGGCTACATAGGGAGCAAGTCATGGAGCCCAGGTTCAAAGGCAGGTGTGGCGGCTCCCAGAGCCCCGGGCTTTGGTTATATTGCCAGTCAAACCAAGGCAGCTCCAGGAGGAGCTCAGGTGTTCTTCAAGCAGTGGAGGAAATACTGCTTATTTGGTCAAAGAGTCTATCAGACATTAAGCCATGTCACTCTTAGATTTCTCTCTGTGAACAAGGGATGTGTGTATGTGCTCATGTGTGCTGTGCATGCATACAGGTGTCCCTTACTCATGCTCGCATGGGTGGTGGTGGTGGTGGTACTCTCCAGTCTACTTTTTCTTGCTTTGCAATCTTGTTCCCTTGGTTACTTGGAGGGACCTTCAGCTTATATCTTAAAACAGCAAAACATCTGGCTACAAAGTGAACACAGTTGTTAGGGGGCAGAAGCCCCAAGACATTGGTCCTGTGTTAGCTGGCCAGGTGCTGGGCTCACATGTCCCCTTTGCAAGTGAGATGTTTGTCTCTCAACCAGAATACCGCCGACCCCTCCTTTCATTGCCCAATCTGGATGCTGTCCTCGTCTCTCAACAGAGAAGTGAGAGGCCACTCTGGGAAGAGTTGAGAGCAGAGTCTCAATGATGAGGAGCAGCTCGTGAGCACAATTTACATGAAGTAACTTCAACTTAACTGACAGACTCATTTCTTCATTTGATGCTATGCAACCAGAGGCTACCACACCCCAGTTGTGCTGATAATGCCCTCAGTTGGATTCCTGTGTTTTGCTAGAAATGCTAAAATTGGAAGTTGAAATCTTTAATTTTTTTAAGTGACAATTACACTGGCCTGTTGGGGAATGTGAGGTTGCGTATTACTAAATTCCATCAACTCCTGAACAGTCACTGACAGTCTAACAGGGAGGAAGGCAGCCTGCTGAGGGACCATGAGCACCGGATGCAGGGGAGGGTCCCTTGGGTGGGAGTGGCAGGGAATAGGCTGGTGTCGTGAAGAGCCACCTGTTATATATGGGTTACTGTCAAGTCTTAGCTCTTGTTTTGGGTGGTGAGTTAGTGAATGCTTATGCCATTATTAAAAGTAAGTTAACTAAATAAAAGTAGGCTATGCATGGACCAGGATGGAAGTATCTCATGAACCAAGGATTAAGATTAATCCAATCCTGTGCACCTGGCCCAATGAAACAAAAATCAACAGAAAACAAGCCTGTTCAAAAGGATGGTCTAAGATTTAGACTTTAGAACGAGCATGCTTTTTCTTACTAGTTCTTTCCCCCTCACTGCTCCTTTTACACACCCTTTTTCTTCTCCATTTCAAGGGTAGGTTCATAAAGGTTCAGGAATCAGGTTATTCCCCCTGCGTGGGCACCGAAGTCTCATCAGGGCAGAAGGAAGGTCTGGGCTACCTTGTAGAAAGGGGACGGGGCATGAGCACTTGGACACAGCTGGTGTGGGTACTGGGTGATGATCTTATCCAAACTGGCTGGTGTTTTAGGCTGGACAGTGAGGACAAGAAAGGGAGACCCTGTCAAGCAGATCACTGCTGCTCCAAGCCCTGGTTCTTACACTCGCATCTCCCTGCTTCGGGGATGTGGGCATTTTTTATTTTTATTTGGACAATTCATCTGGGCACCGAGTGAGATCCTCTTGCGTCCTCTTGCGTGCTCATCAGACATTCACTGGGCACCGAGTGAGATCCTCTTGCGTGCTCTGGGCCATGTGCTAGGCCCTCAGGGATACAGGACACATAGTGAGTGCCTTTTCTGGGTCACACATCATGCCAAGTACTTTATACGTGTTCTCTCTCTTAACCCTCACAGCATATTTCCTCTGCTGCTTTCCTTTGTCTGTGCTCTGGCCCTGCCTGAGCCTATGTGTCAACTGTGCGTCCTCTGCACTTGAGAGGCTACAGAACTGGGAATAATGCAAAGGCAATGGGCAGGCTGCTCTTGGTTGAAATCCAGTGTCCCCTCATTAAGCCTCAGGTTTCTCATCTGCCAAATGGGAGTAAGAGCCCTTATCTCATAATAAGCATTCATAACAAGTATTTTTCATTTGTCACATAGTAAATGTTCAGCAAATGGTCTCTATTATTATTCTTTTACTTTACAGTGGGATCTGTAAATATGATTTCTCTTGATATATTTCCATAGGGCCCAATACCCGCTAACATGTTCAGTCCCTGCTTGTGAATGAAGGAGTGTGTGCCCTTTGAGAATGAGAACTCCCGTTCGACCACTCTTCTGACTTCTTTCTTGTCAGCCCCACAGCGGCTCTGGAACATGGCACCCACCCCTCTGGCCAGCACTTAACTGAGACGCCTGGGCCCAGCACCCTGGGGGGAAGGAAGGACCCCCTGGTCTCCTTGCTGACTCGCCAAAAGGAGAACCACCACTCAACCACAATGCCTTCCTTTGCCATCCAGTCGTTTCTTGAATGGTCCTAAGAACATGGAGGCATCAAAAGCTCCTTCTCTTTGGGAATTAGGGCGTTGGACCAGCCTTCTCAGGAGGCAAGGACTGGGCACCAGCCAGAGACGGCAGTGACCCTGAGATCACCGCACAGATGGGTTCTCATTCCTGGCTGTCAGTCAAAGGATGAAGCACTGCTTGGCGTGGCCCTGGATTGGGGATGGTGTCCTGGGCCAGACACCATGCACTGGCTATGGGTCTTAGACAAGTTGCTTTTGCTTATGGAGCCTCAGGATCCTCATCTGTAAAATGGGATACGCGCACCCCCTCACAGGCCTGGTGTGAGGGTTAGCAATGATGTGTGCACCTACAAGACCATCTCAACACTGTAGCTATTATACCACTACTCCGCACTCTCGGCTGAGGCAGGTGCAAGGCCTGGAGGGTCTCAGCCAGGGATTCTCTTGTCAGAATGCGCTAAAAATAAGTCTTTTTCTTATCTCTTTAGCTTGGTCAGCAGACCTCAGAAAATCTCTCCATGCCTGAACTGTGGACACCCCCCATGGATTCCATGTCCAGGGAGCAATTTAAGAGGCAAACAAAACAGGAAAAGCTGCTCAGAATTAACAACGGGCCAGATGGTAATGCTAATTTGAAGCAATAAAACATGATAAATAGCTTCCTGTTGCAACTCCCGATCAATTTCAATATTTAATAATTCCATTGCCACCCCACCCCCTCAGCTGGCCCCTTCCCTGGGATCCTGCCACCACTCCCCACATTCAACTCACAGAGCAAACACTCTTTACTTTCTGAAGGCGTCAGCAAAAGCTGTCTGCTCAACTGTCACATGAGCGCTCTGGCCCCCAAGATGATAATTAATCTGCCTACCCTCCTGTTGCCAGGGAAGCTGCGAGGGGCGCCCACTGTGGAGACGCACGGGAGCGCTCACCTTGTGGGTTCAGCGAGTGTTGCTATTCCCCAAGGTCTGCTTTTGAATTAAAGCAAGGCTGGGAGCTGGTGGTCATCTTACTCTAGGACAGTTTGCCGCTCTGTTGACTAATGAGTTTGCCGACCACTGACCTAGACTCTCGATTCCAATAATTACAGTCTGTTGTTGTTCCTTGTGATTAAGCCTCTATCCCAGCGGTCGGCAAACTCACTAGTCAATAGAGCCGCAAACCACGGCTCGCGAGCTGCATGTGGCTCGTGAGCCGCAGTTTGCCGACCACTGCTCTAGGACCAAGTAGTAGGACAAAGCAATCGAGAAGGGGCAGTTGCAGTGTGGAGTGAGGGCCTGATCCACCAGCTCTGCCTCTGAGCCTCCGTTTCCCTCTCTGTACAACGGAGATAACCACACCTGTCTCTAGGAGGACTCTAGCCAGTGCTGCACATGTAAAGGGCCCCGCAGAGGGTGTGGCATGTTGGAAACACCCGACAATGGATGGGCAGGTGGGAGTATCATTATCAACTGTGAAGCCAATCCGCCAACGCAGCCTGAGCACCAAGCCTGCAGGAAGGGCCTGCTGGTCCCTGTGTTAGGAGGCTGTGGCCCAGGGCAGACCACAGGTGTGCACGGGATCTGGCAGGGAGCATGTGCTGTCAGACGGCGCACCCCAGATTCTCCCGAAGGGGTGCCTACTAACAAGATTAACTGCCAACATGGGCTCTAATGGCTTTCACGCCCCTGACACAGGAGGTCTCAGCACCTAGAGAGCAGGCATCGTTGGCACCATTTACAGGAGAAGAAACGGGGATTAGGAGGTGAAATGGCTTTTCAAGTTTACATCCCAGAACAGGCAGAGTCAGTTCCAACCTGGATCTCCCAACCCCATTGCATGTCTTCGCCACCAAATCACAGGAGCAAGTTGCTCCAGGTGCCCCCTCCTCTGTGAGTCCCTTTCGGAGGGGAGCCGGTGCCAAGGGACCCGAGCTGCCAGGTGAGCTGAGCTGCAGTTTACTCATCTGTGAAATGAGCCCGGTGATACCTTCTGCATGGGGACACTTATTGAGGGGTACGCGTGAAAGCACTTTGTAACTTTGTGATGAGCGGTACAAATGTCAGGGATGGGTGTTTTCTACAAAGTCATAGGTATGGTTATTATGACTTTGTAGAAAAACACCCTTTATAAGGAAAAAGATCAGAAACTCATTCACCTAAAGGTGGATCTTTCTAGCTGAAGCCTCGATGCCATGTAACCTGGAAATGTCCGTGTGACCTTCAAGGCCTCAGCAGCCCCTGCAAACCCACATCCTCCCCTTCTTCCCTCCCTTCTCGCTCCAGCCCACCTAAGCCACTTGGAGTTCTCAGAGCCTTTCACAGGCAGCACCCTGCTGGAGGGGGTCTGTCCCACCCTGTGCATCAGCTGATGGCATTCCTGGCTCTCCAGGACATCTTCTGCGGGTGTCCCTTATTAGGAGTGCCCCCTGGGTGCCCCGAGAGCCTCTCTGTGCTTCCCTCCCACAGCACATATCCCACGGCACTAGTATTGTGTTCCCATCTGCCTCCCATTCAATAGCAAATTTTTTCAGGGTGAGAATCGAGCACTCTTCACTCTGGTCCATCCAGGGCCTGGCCCAGTGTGTGTTCAGCGAGTGTGTGCAGAGGGAAGAATGAATGAACAGGTGATAGAGTATTCCCAGTATGAATAGAACCAAAGCCTTAAGCAAAAACAAGGGATTCTACTGGGGGAATTAGAATTTGGGTGGGCACAGCCTTGTAGCAGACAGTGCCCCTGAACTCAAATTCAGCACAATCCCTCACGCTGTTGGAATAACCTTCCTCCTTCCCCCACCATGACCCTGAAAGAGAAGGAATAGAAAATGTACTGAACTCCCGCGGGGCATGGTGGAGGCCAGTCGCCAGGTACCTGAATCCCTCTGGTCCAGAGTCATGGAGTTCCATCTCCTTGTGATGTCGATGTAGAGGATGTCCACAGCGGCCATGGACAAGCTGCTGCTGCTCAGCTTGCAATTCCTGCAAAAGACGGGAAGACATGTCCTGCTGCTGGGCCAAGCCCGTCCTTTTCTGTCTTGTGTCCAGGCCTCTGCCTGGGCTGTGTCCCTACACGGTTTCCTCTAATCATCATATCAGGTGCCTGGACGAGGCTGGTGCTCCTTATATGACAGCCTTCCCTTCCCAGGGCTGGAGCTAAGGAAGGGTGCATGCCAGGGAATGGTGGGAGAGAAGGCTGGAAATATAAGTTGAGGTTAGATCATGTGGGCTCCTGTATTAGCTAATTAGGGTTTTAATGGGCTACAAAGAGTAGTCATCTGTAATGAAGTGTGCCCACCTGTCCCTACACATCCATGTAGGTTTCTGTCTGCTCTGCAGAGGAAATGGGGACTCCACATTCCAAAACACACCCTACACGTGTCTTCCCCTTCCCCTCCGCTGGTCTCTGCAGAGGGAAGGAAAGCTGGGCCTGCAGTGCCGTGTTCTCCGGCCAGTGTCCCACAGCTGACAGAGGCATACTCAGGTGACCCAATGATAACAGCACGTCACCAGCACCATTGAAGGTGTCACTGCTGTGCAGAAGCGCCCCCCCACCCCCACCCCACCAGGAAACAACAGGAGAGTCCTGGGGCCAAATCTGCAGACGGGCTCGAGGCCTCTGCACTTCACCCATCTCAGCCTGTCACCCAGAGATTTTACGTGACCCAAGTCAGCACTGTAAGCCCAGGAGTCACAGAGCAGAAAGGCAAGGCTCCCCACGCCCTTGTGTGTGGGCTGAGGCAGCATCGCTGGGGACCCCTGATGCTCATTCTTGACTATAGGGGAGTCACCTGGAAACACAGGAGGAGGGAGAGGGCAGGGCTCTGAGCTTCAGATATCCCCTAGTTTAGGAGCAGAGAGGCCAAGAGAGCCAGGTTTTCAGTCTGACGTCAGCAATGGTGAGCCCTGTCCAAGTCACAGAGGGTATTTAGAATCCTCCTCCTCCCCAATTGTGTCTTATTTGTTGGTGTGTTTTTGGTCTGGAAATGTGGGAGGCAGTCTGGCCCACAAAAAAGAGCACGATTTGGGCATTCGACAGACCAAGATTGAAATCCTGAGACTGTGGGTGATTTACTTAAACCTCCAAGCCTTTATTTGTTGTTCTCTAAATGAAGATAATACCCACCCACATGGCTGATGTGAAGATGGGATGAGGAGCCGGCATGGTGCCTGGCACCTGCTTGGTCCATGATAACTCTTGGTTCCCTCTCCATCTCTTTCCCTTTCTCCTCTCCTCCCCCAGAACTTGAACCAGCTCGGCCTGTGAGAGGTTGCCTGCGGCTGACCTTGTGGTGAGTGGCCCTGTCCAGTCTGGAGAAACGCTGCTGGCCAGTCAACACGTGGGTGCAGGGCTCAGCTCCCCTGGCCTGGCCTGTGCTGTGAGGAGAGTCCCAACACTGGCTGGATTTGCCTAAAAATCTTGAAAGCTAGACCTGTGGGCCAGCTGTCCATTGGCCGAACTACATTCAATGCTGCTTTCAACTTTCCAAACATGTCCACATCCATTGCCCCCCAGGTAATGATAAAGAGGTTCTTTGCTTTTCCATTTGTCATCCCTTGTGTGAATATCTCTCTTAGGAACCCGACAGGCCAGGGGTTGATTGCCAAGCAGGATTTGGGCATTTCAGAGGCCCCTCTCCAAACCCACACACATCCCTAACAAGGGTGCCAGAAGTGTGCTGTCAGGTGCCTGGATGAGGCTGGTGCTCCTTATATGCTAGCACACTCTCTGGCTTCTCCCTGCACCTCCCTTTCTTCCCCGCCAGCCTTATGCATGTTTCTCAAGCCATCAATTCACATCCTGCTTCCTCCTGGGCTGGCTCCATATTTCAATCACCAGTCACTGTGGCAGACTTCAAAGCACATCAGCGCACAGTTATTGAGCCCCAGTAACAACACGTCAGTGGGCGCAAGAGCTTGTCATGTCCCCGGTCACCACGATGACTATCTCTACTGGGTTCCCTGGGGCGGGGCTCGTCTCTACCCAGGTATTCCAACATCCTGCACCGCTCCCTTCCAAAGCTTCATCAGGAATGCCACGGTTTTCTCTAATTATCATATCAGTGTCCTCTGGGCTCCCTGCTCCCCCCAGGACAGGAGTGCTGCTGCTTGCTCTGTGGTTAATAGAGTATAAAGAGTGAAACCGAACTGACCGCTGGTATGTAGTTATTTTTTTCCCTGACAGGTGGAAAATAGAAGTGTCGAACCTTTAGCAGGAGCCGTAATTTACCAAAAAGAATTCTCCACTTAATTCCTTTTCCAAGGAAACTCGTTCTCCCCGGTGATGCCGGCAAGTACAGTTGATCGCAACATCTGCTGCGGGGATGGGAGGAATCCATGCTGGCTGCAGCAGGCAGGAAATGCTTTAAAAGATTTTGATTCTGTAGGCAATTTTGGGGGCACCATGTGCATGCCAGGCCTTTTCCTGCCCATTAGCTCTCTGGATCTTTACAACTACTCTACAAGGGAGGTATTCTTAATCCCATTTCAGTGATGGGTAAGCTGAGACTCAGCCCGAAATTACACAGCTGGAATCCACATCAACTCATCCCCTGGAGGATAGAGTGGTAGACTTGGGAGCTTTGGGGAGACGTGGGGGAGGTGGCCCAGCCCTGGGCCCCAGGGAGAAAGACTCAAAGTCCCAGGGTGGGAGTGGGGGGAGGAGAGGAAATCAGGAGACTGTAGAGAGCCCCTGCTGGGAATCTTTGGGATATAAAGCTGGGACAATGACAGGGTCACTGGGATACAGGTCCTCCTAGATTCGTATCTGTGGTTATAACATTCTCAATAGACATTCCAAAAGGGAAGGACTCTGGGGGTCAAGACTTTAGAATTAATTTTCACCCATCCATCCACTCAATGCAGAATTTATTTTGTTTCCACTAAAGGCAGATAGTATTCTGGGCCCAGTAAGTGATGCAAAGCCGAGTCCGTCTCGGGTACCACTCTCAGAAGTGGAAGTGACCTCGGAGCCTGGGGTAAAAATGTGAAGCCTTGGTAGCCCTGAATCCTTAAGAACAGTTTCCCTTTATGTCCTGGGATGCAGTTCTTCAAATGACTAAAGGATAAATTCTTCAGTAGAAGAGGAGTCCAAGCAATATGGTACCATGAGAAGCCAGAAAAATTCCTAAGAAAAGATGGCCTAGCAATGTACATGGGAAAAGTGAGCTGTGCAGCCAAACGCACAGGATTCTGAAACTTGAACTTGCTGTGTGACCTTGAGCAAGTCACTGACACTCTCTGCATCTAAATTTCCTTATTTGTACAAGAATCAGGCTACTCACCATACGAAGCTGTTTTGAGGTCTAGCTCAGTGCCTGGAACATGTGGGGAAGTGACAAATACTCCCAGCCCTCCTCCATGATGCAGAACCAGCTTGAAGAGATGTTTTGTTTTTAGAATCAAAGGAATTTGGGCACAGATGATGGGAGAGAATCACAAATCATTCAAGTTCATTAGGATCCCCAGTATAGAAGGATTTGAAATGATCATCCCCATTTCCTTTCAACAACTACCGACATCTCATGGGAAATTTAGACGCCAACTTTTTCCACTCCATAAAATCCTATTTATAGAATTTCTTTTGTGTTCATCCTTCTCTGTGCAGAGAGGGAGGTTATTTTAACCTGGAGACATGTCTATAAGGTGAAAGCTAACAAATGATCAATATTTGTTTTAAAAAACACAAGGCACTATCTAAACACCTAGGGGGTGAGGGGAAGCAACTCCGGTTAATAATGCATATAGCATATTAAAGGCTACTGCAACCCCAAGTGTGGACTCTCACAATTTTCCCAGAAAGAGGTCATCAGGGAAGAGGGGGATTTTCAAAGTCATGGAGGAGTTAATGCCAGAGGAGAGGCAAGACTCCTTATGCTTCCCTTCTAGAACATTATAACACACCATGTTGCCTCTCAGAAAATACCCCCCTCCCCAACTACCCATTATGAAGCCTATTAATATCTCCTTTTGAGAGAAGGGGGCAGAATGGGGAAAAAGAGAAAACAATTCTCTAATTTAAAAGGAGATCAGGATCAGAGACCACGGAGGGATGAGTGGGGATCTCCAAGCAGGACAATCTGCATGAAGCAAAAATGCTCAGAGTGTGGGGCAGCCACCTCCATTGTCTAGAAACCAACCCAGTTGCGACAAACTGTTTAGTTATCAGGCTCCAGAGATGGCAGTGCAGTGTGTGGGAACTGATGTCAAATCCTGATGGAGGACACACTCGGAAACCGTGTTCTTAGTGAATTACACAGGACGCCCCCAAATTAGCAATCCAGGCTCAGGAAAACAACACAAATGCATTTCCCTCAAAGGAAGCTGTCACACTGAGGAGCCAGATCATTTCTGTTTCTCAGAGAAAGAGAAGTCTCCACACCCCAGCAATTATTATGAAATAATAATAAAGAGGAGACAGAGAAAGAGGCACTTAATTCATGGTAATTTGTGCTACTCTTATGTGCCTCCCGAGGAGATGACAGGAGAAGCTGGTTAGACAGTTAAGTCTAGACAAGAGAACGACAGTTCGTTATTCCTCATTTCCTGGTGGAAGAGAAAAATAGGACATGGCCAGACCGGCATTAGCATAACTCACTCCTGAAACTGCTGATCTTTGCAGCACACTGTGAGCGATGGTCACTGGAAATAAATTCAGCCGGAATGTTGGCTATTTTGTTCCCTCCAGTTCTCTTAGAGGAACGTGGAGAGAGAGAGTGGTGGTAGCGATGAAAGCCAAGAGTGGCCCCTGCCCTGTGTGGGCTCTGAACGGAGGCTCCGTCTGTCCGGCCAGCGTGTATGTCTCCTGAGCAGTGCTCCAGAGAAGGCACTTGGTTCAATTTGACATATGGCATAAATATTATTAATTCATAATGAAGCAAAATTTAAACGAAGTGCAAAGGAGAGAGAGAATAGTTGTTAGCAAGAGAAAATGCTTGTTGTTAAATTTAGCTGGCAAGGCCGAACATACTCAGACAAATCTGAAAGCAGAGGGTATTGTCTTTCATGATTAAGTTGCTGTGGGGATCTCTTGGTACATTTGAAAAAGGAAAAATCTATTAACAGCCGTGCAACGTTTTCTCCATTTCTTCCTGCATCTTAATTACTCAGGACATTTGCTGCTGGGTGTGTGTGTGTGTGCTGGGAGGAGAGGGGGATGGGGTGGAGGGGGTGGGGAGTAGGGGGAGGGGGGGCGGCTCACTGTCTGAGCCCAACTGCTCTGCTGCCGCTATCCCACCTGCAGATATGGGCTCCCTTCTCACGGTCACTGTCCTCCCTCTAACACACACTAACACAGATGGGGAATGATGGCTGCAGGACCTAACAGTCTCTAACATCACAAATTCATTTTTTCATGCAAATGTCCTTAATTATAGAGAACAAAGGGATGGAAAAGCATAGAGCTGGTCACATAGAGACAGATTTGTAGCGATATTTCTGACATCACCCAGTTCCAGTCAGAGCGCACTGTAGGAATCTTCCTGGCGAGAACCATTCCCCATTGCTTTTTTTTCAGGGCAGCGTGTGGACACAGCAGTCCTCTTGCTGTGACCCTGGCTTCTCACACCAGAGCTCACACGCCCATGCTCTCGATGGCAGCCACACTTTCACTGAACCCCCATAGGGTTTAAAAGTTATTTTCTGAATGTCCAACATCGATATACGTATAATGAGCTTCTAGAAACCAGTAGTTCTAGTTTCTCCTGAAAAATCACAAGCTGGGGGCTACTAGCCCAGGTCTTTCCTCCCTGTGGGTGTGCTCTCCAGGCTCCAGGCCATCCTCCCCTCCTTCCAGATCAGTCACTGGGCTTGGGTGGCTTCCCGCGTGCTCCTGGAGGCACCGGAGATTGTGATTCCTATGGTACACTAGCTGTTCTAATCTCCCCCTTCCCATTTTAGTAGAATTGTATTAGGAATAAAAGGAAGAATTCAGTTTCCACCATCAATTTAGCCTGATGAGCAACCTTTCCTAATTTCTGAATATGAGCCACTCATGAATGCCATTCTCAGGCTCCCCCCGTTGCCTGGACGGGGTAGGCCTCCTTCACTCGCAGGCAAACTCCGGCTTATAACAGTCCAAACCTGCCTCCTCTGGGGGGCCCGCCTTGATTCCACCAGGCAGAGGAAGGGTCCCCTCTTCTGTCTGCTACCCCATGGCTCTGCCAAGGATTGCATTTAATGACTTGTTCCCTGTGTGCTAACTGTGTTCCCGTTAGACTGAGAATACCCTGAGGGTAGGTGGGGTGCCATTATTGATCTCTGATTGTCCTATGGCTACCGGGTGCTTGGGAGAAGTTGTTAGGTCAAACCAGACACTGGCCTTTCCCACACGAGGCTGAGACAGAGCAGGTGTCCCAGGGCCAGGTCCCCTGTAGCACCCAGGCTGTTGTCCACATAAAGCCGAGCCATCCCTCAGTCTTGCGGATCTTGAGTGGACCATTCTGTGCAATGGCACAGGGGCTGGGAAGGGTCCGGGAACCTCCTGCTTTGCTCCGGAAGGTCTGAGCCCCTGGACGTGTCATGCTGAGAGAAGACTGCGCACCCTCATCACTCCCCTCTGTCCCTGCACACTTCCACGGCACCTCAAGAGCCCTCATGACTTGGGGCCCTGCCACTGAGCTGTTTCCCTATGTCCCAGGCCACAGCCATCACAAAGGGGCAGAGAATGTTTACCTATTTTTCTCTTCCTCCTCGTCGTTGTCACTATATTAGGACAGCAATATATACAGAAAAATTCTATTTCCCAGCTTCCCATGCAGATGGCAGTGACCAAGAAGATAGATGAAATGGAAGTCATTGAATATAGCTTCTGGAAAGCTTTGGAAAGGCGTCTAATTCATTTAGCAAGAGGCATTCTGCACATCCTTCTTTCTTCCTCCTTTCTGCCTGGAACTTGGCCATGATGCCTGGATTTTGAGCAGCCACCTTGTGACCACAAGGCAACTCTGAAGCTAGAAGCTCATGCTTAGGAGGGATGAGTAGAAGGACAGAAAGTGGGGTGCTGAGCACTCTGTGGAGTCATTAAGCAGCCCTAGAACCCCCACTGCCAAACTTCCTGTTATATGACAGAAACTAATTGCACTATCTAAACCATTTACAGGTGGGTATCCATTACTGCACATCCAATGCAATTCCTAAGTGAGTCGGAGGGTGTTGTTATTTTCTCAGGGAAATAACAACATGTGTGTGTTTACTTTCTTGAAAATTTCAACTGCCTACTAGAAATAATAATCAGATTCCCATTTAACAAACAGCTCCCCTGAAGTGGGCACTGGGCCAGGTGTTTTATGATATATTACATCCGAAACTCATGATAACCTTGCAAGGCAGGAGAGATTGTTCCCATTTTACAGATGAGACTCAGAGGAGACAAGGGACTTGCCCGAAGTCACACAGTAATGCGCTTGGCTTTGAAGCCAGACCCCAAAGCCTGTGCTTTTCCACTAGCTTTCCTTTCGCCCCTGAAACTAACACAAAGCCCTTCTCAAAATCACCGAGCAAATACTACTTCAGGGTTACTGAAATGGCAAAAATTCCGCCGATACTGCCGTTTTCCATTCTATCAGAAACATCAGAGGGCTAGAGTTAGAGTTTGTAAAATTCCCTTAGAGAAAACTGGGACAAAAATGGTTCCTGAGTCAAGACTTCTAATTATTTGCTTTAGTGAATAAACCATGAGGCGTGCAACTTTGAGGAGCAAGGTAGAAATAGTAAAGCAACGATGAGAAAAACCATGGCAGCATCAATGCTGACAGTTTGTCTGGGTGTACAACACACTGTGCCGGGGTACAGGGAGCTTCACCCCATTTGATAGGTCCATTGAGGTTCAGAGATGGTCATTAATTTGCCCAAGGGTTACACAACTAGTACATGCTCCTATATTGCCCCCAAGTGTCCCAGGTAACAGGCAAATAACGAATAATCTAAAGAGATTAAGTGGCAATGGCTTATTTGCAGGCATCAGCAAAAATCTAGTTTTATCTTGACAATCATGCAAAATTTGTATTATACTCTATAATATAATCTTGTTATCTTTATAATAGAGCAAACGTGTTAAATTATTTATTGACTGAATTATTTAACTTTTCTCTCCTGAAACTGACACTTTGGAAGGATGTACCTTGTCTCTTGGCTGTGGCTTCATAAATGCTCCCCACACAGCCACATGCTGCTGGGAGAACATCAGCCCAGTTCAGGAAGCCCAGGTCTGTCTGAGTCCAGGGGGGAATTACTTATATGTGGCTTAAGAACCTAGTTCAAGGTAGCACAGAATTGTTTTTTAACCACAACATAAGGTTGTGAATGCTATCATAATATCCATTCATAATATCCATTCATTCATTCAACAAAGATGACACTGATCAGATCCAACCGTAGGGGAGCCCTGACCCAGCACCACAACCCCCCCACCCCCCACCTAGGAGCAGTAGGGCAGATGGGACTGGCCAGAAGTGGGGCTGGACCCTACCCTGCCCGCAGCCCAGGTCACTGACCTTATGAAGGTACGGAAGCCTGTTGGTCCCAATTTCATTGTCCCCTTGATTCCCAGGAACCGGATAAACAAGTTTGCCATCCTGTCCACCAGGCGCAAGTAGTTGAACTGCTTGGCGTACTTGGGGAACACCTGCTTGAGGCAGATGGAGGGCAGGTTGGTCTCAGGCTTGGGGTTGCCTTCCGAGGTGCTGGCCAGATCATTGTCGGAAGGATCTTCCTTTCCGGCTGGTGGGTTCTCCAGTTGCTGAGACCTGAAGCACACAAGGGATTAACGATTGAACCAATTGGAGTGGGCTTTACAGCACAGACAGACTTTCTCTTGCATAATCTTTCGTTTAGATTTACAGCAACCTCGAGAGGTGGGTATTGTCACCATTTTTACTGTACAGACCAGAGAACTGACTTCAGAGAAGTGACCTGCCCACACTCACAGAGCCAGGCCATGCCAACGCCAGGATTCAGATCCAGGACCGGGCCTGCACTGGAAACTTATGCTTCCCTCGTCCTACCATCCTGGTTTCCCAATAGGACAACTTCCTTGACTATATATACTCAAGATTCAAGAGAATACTCTATTATGAAACAGTCTGGATTTGATTTTTAAACTCTTACTTATGGGTAGTAATTGAATAATTAAGAAATGTAAAAATCTCATTGAGGGTTGGCAAGAAGCCATAGGCATGGTTAAATGAACAATTTGCAAAGATACATCAGTTATCTGTTTCTAGGAATAGGCACAATTATATTTTCAGGCTTAACTATTTTCTTATTTGGAACTCATACAAAAAATGCTTATATTACTGTGATTCCTTAGTCAGGATGTTGTATGAAATTATTCTGATATTCAAGAAAATTCAACAGTGTTCTGGGGATACAAATGCTCCCTCCTGCAGAGAGGAGCAGCCCAAGTAACCGGGGGGCGCAACTTTCCAGCAGCCAAACTGGCTTCATCCTCATCTCCTTCAATGGGAGATAGGAAGTAAAAGTCAGTGGTTCCTTCTCAGATGAAATGAAATGTTCTCCTATTAAGGTTATAGAAAGAAAGATGTGAAAAAGCAAGCGGCACTGTTGCTGGAAGTTAGCGCTTAAGTTACTGGATAAGTGGCAATCACCAACTTTATAAGCGCTCATTAAGTTGTTGTTCAAGGGAAGATGGGGAAATGTACGGTGTGAATACACTTAGTGACCAGGAAAACAGCTCAGAAAAAGTGCCAATCGACACAACTGTCCCACCTGCACGCTCTCGTGTGCTCTTCACACAGCCCTGTGAGGTAGTGTGTGGTTATTATACCCCTGTTGCAGATGGAGACACTGAGGCGCAGCAGGGTGGGACAGCTCTGCGCCCTGGCTGGCCCCGAGTCATAAACCCGTGCTTCTCACCAGTGCTCACTCCGTTTTGCCATCATTACTCTGCAGCACATCACATGCACGTCGGGGCTTACAAGATCCTAAGTACTGCTATTTATTGTTGGCTTTAAATCGTTTTTATGGGCTCTAATAGTAATTCATGCCCTTTGTAGACAACTTGAGAAATGTGTTACGGAACCAAAACCATTTGTAACCCCACGAGTCAGGGATGAACTGTGTTAACGGTTTGATTTATCTGTAAAGTTAGGATCACATGACATGCAGTTAAAATCCTTCTACTTGCACGCTGTAAGTATCTTCCTGTGGTACTGAACATGTTTTCAGGAGCTCAATTTCTCATGGACACGCAATGTTCTGTATTGTGCCTGAACCATCACTGAGTTAAGGAGTGAGTGCCTGCATGGCCTGTCTTTGACTAAACAGTCAGGTGACCTAAGTGATGTGCTCCCTCAGAAACAACACGTGTGACTAGATGCAGCCTTGGAGTCATTCTGTCCAATGACATCGTCGATTGCCTTTTATTATGGTCTAACGTACATAACGTGCACTCGCCATTTTTAAGTATTTTGAAGTGTGTGACCCAATGGCATCTAGTACCTTCACGATGTTGCAAAACCCTCTCTAGTTCCAGAACAGTCTCACAATGATGTCATTTTAGAGAAAAAACCTTAATCCTAGGTAGACATCAGTACCAATGGGCCATTTAATCAGCAGGCCCTCCAGCGTGGTGGCCTTAGCTCAGTTGTCCTGGTGATAGGGACCTCTCAGGTCTTCCCAATGGCATGTCAGAGGATGTCTCCCTCCAGGGTCTATAGCCTGCGTCCCACCTGCCCCCAGAGCCACACAGCCTTTCACATTTCTCTCAAGGGCTGCAGCACTTACCGGGTGGATGACCACCATTCCCTTCCTTCCTGCATCCCAATTAACCTCAAGATGAAAAGAGCCTCCCAAGCCACGGAAGCCATTTTCCTGGACTCAAAACCACAAATTCAGGGGGGAAGGGTTTTACTCGACTGGAGGAAGGTAGTAAAGATATAGCTGATATATAAGAGGAAATAAAACAATGAGAAATAGTATCTTTGCTGGAGATAATTTCAGTTATCACATTGAGATCCAGGTTATCACAAATACTATAAAATCCTGTTTTTACTTAATAACACTTTAATGGAAATGTCGGGCTTATGAAATAGAAGTGACTAGTAAAAAATATAAATCCAGTTTACTAGTCCTTTGGGGTAGTTTTTTAAAATTGAATTTGGTGTAACCTTGATTCATTAAAATAGGGGAAAGCATCCCAGAATGGTTTATTATCGTTTTTCAAATAAAATGGAATTATTTTTATTAAAACTCTTGTGAAAAGCACCTAATCTCTATTTTGCCTGGCAAGCCAACTGTCAAAAATCACCAGTATTTACTGGGGACCTGCTACATATATTTCAAGCATTGTGCCAAGCAACATATCATTTCATTTGCCCCTCATAACAATTCTATGAGGTAGGTAGAAACTGGTCCCATTTTACAGATTAGGAATCTGAGGCCCAGAGAACCTGAATACATGCCCAATGTTACAAATCAACAGTAGGATCAGAAGTTATACTCAGGACTGTCTCACTAAACACTCTATGTTTAGTTCACTATATAATTCTTATGCTAATAATGTGATTGAAATCAAACCAAGGACTTTTCTTCTTCTGTATAAGCCATATATATTCCCAGAAATTAACAACAGAGAAAGGCAGACAAAGCAAGGTAAAGTTGCCGATTCAGAGAAGGCGCTCGAATTACCTCAGAGAAATACTTTCCATTTTTAGTTAAGCATCCCTTCTACAATTTATTCATTCATGACCCACTTCCCAAGCACTTACCTGTCCCTGGGGCCTGGGACACACAGGTGAGGTGCACACAGTCTAGAAGCACTTGACCCAGGGGGGAAAGACAAGCCCCATCCATAGCAATCGTTGAGGAGGTGGAGGTGGCCACGTGAGTGTCCAGAGTTGGGGCCCAGAGCATGTGGAAAGAGCAGGTTTGCTGGGTCTCGGCAGGAGGCGGTATGCCTGAAGAGAAACAGGTGGGCATATGACCTGAAAGCCCATGCGGGCCTGGGTCTTATGGGATCTGGCATGTCAGACAAGGGGGCTTGGATTTGGTGGGTTTTGGGGAGAGAAGTGTGATGAAGATGAAGGAATCTTAATCCGTCAGCAGGATTGACCCTCATCGGGGATGGATGATGCCAGGAAGCTACTGGAACATCCAAGTCAATGACTCCGAAAGCACGGGCAGTCCCTGGACCAGCAGCATCAGCATCACCCGGGGGCTTGTTGGAAATGCACATTCTTGGCTCCACCCCAGACCTGTGGACTCAGAACCTGTGAGCGAGTGGGCAATCTGTTTTAGTAAGCCCTGACCTGATGCTGATGCTGGCTGAAGTCCAGCTGAAAGGTGACTGGTAACTGCTTGACTATGGGGGACAGAACGCCCTGGCTCCTGTTCCTGGTGATCCTGTGATCCAGCAGGAGAGCCTGGTGGGCAGTGGCGCTGCACTGGCCAAGGGAGGTAGGCGGGCTTCCTCCCCCATAATTTGGCCGAGACCTGTCCCCACAGTCACTTGGAATTTCAAATGCACGTTGGCATTCTTGAGGAAATTACTAGCTATGTGTGGCAGACGTCCCTTAAATTAGCCCAGCAGCTAATTTAAAGAGTTGGAGGATGAAGGCACTAAAAATAAACATAACTATCATGTCGTCCAGCTCTGTCACTTGATAAATGTCTGCCATCACAGAGGCCCCATTTGCTTGATGGTGATGCTATGCTATTTGAAGAGAAGGCGACAGACTACAGAATGGATGAGGCATGTGTTTCCAAACTAATGAGGAAAAAGTCTGAATGAGAGATCTTTGTCTGACATTCAAGTCCCTAGAAGACCTAGACCCACACTGGGTCTGTTCCCACCTGCTCCCCTTCATCCGCTGGCCTTTGAATGCTTGCCTGGCCACTTCCACCTCACTTAGCCACTTTCTTCCACGGCATCGTGTAACACCAACAGTGACACACAGTGTTGACGGTACTGGTACTATGTGCCAGGAACTGTCATTAAAAGCAATTAATCTTATAAAATCCTATGAAGTGGTGTTATCATTACTCCCATTTTACAGATGAGGAAGCCAAGGCACAAAGATGCAAACTAAACAAGTTGTGGATCAGGGACAGAAACCCAGGAGGCAGAGTTCCTTATTTCTAACTACGGCATGATGCTGCTTCCATGCACGGGAGTAACCAGGCACTGAGCACCTGAGGGCCAGGTGGGTTACTTGTCACATCTCCTTTGACCCTGGCAATGAGCCTATAGATTAGGTACTATATGTGGCTTCATTGGCCCTATTTCTCCTGATGAGAAAAAAAATCAGCTTCAGAGAGGTTAAACCACTTTCCAAAGGCTGCTCCGCTATTAAATGGCTGAAAATGAGGATTTGACCTGGATCTATTTGAGTTCAAAGCCCAGGTGCTTTCCACTCTATCACACTACAACTCATCCTAGTTACACAACTTCTCTCAACTCCTTTTCTCCTCCCCTACAGAAGTCTCTGACTTATGGGGTGGTGTGAGGCTTAAGAGGGAGAGTGGCTTGGAGTGTGCTGAGCCTAAGCCTAGCACACAACTGTTTAGGACAAAGCACAGCCTTTCTAGAAAGCATCCAGAGGAGTTTGCTCAGAGGCTTGTAACTGACCTCCGTGTGATGACCTGGGAGGGACCCGCACTTGTCTGGGTGGGGCTGTTCCACTGATTGCCAAACAAATCAGCTATGGGCTCACACGAATCACTGATGCACAGTTTGTCGCGTGTGAATTAACGAAGGCCCGGCAGCAGCAGCAGCAGACCAGGTCTCTGTCCCTGCTCGGGATGAATCCCCAGAGCTGAATGACCCAGGTTGTGCAGGAGCATCTTCCTACCAGGCCAGGCAACGCATGAACACAAGGACACTCTCGAGGGCTTACTCTATGGCCACTGTTCCCACAACCAGAACTCACACTACTGTGGAGCTGGGAGGGCCTTCAGGGCTCATGGGGCCCAGTCCTCTCATTTTCTGGATGAAGGAACTGATGACTCATTTTTTCAAAGACCTCCCATATGCTGCTTTTCTAACCGGGGTCTGTTCTGCCCTCTGCCCAGAGCAGGTGTCTCCGCCTCATCCCTCTTGCTCTTTGTCTCAGAGCTCGGGCAGTTAGTGAGCTGTACCGTCTCACAGGCCAGGGAGGGGTGCTGCCAGGTGGTCCGAGGGAGAGGCAAGGGGTGCTCAGGCTCCATGCAGATCCCAGCTTTGCACTCTCCACCTGGGTGACCTTGGGCAAGTCAGATAGCCTCACAGCTTCAGTTTCCTCTCATATAGACGGGGAATAATAATGGTACTAACCTTCAGAACTGATGTAATTACAGAGTAAAGGAATGCATGGTGTTTAGCACAGCCTCAATAGCTGTGAGACACCTTGATTAGATTCACCACATCTTTATCTCCCGTGTGCCATCATCACAAGAGGCCCCCAGTCCAGTCACCAGCCTCAAAGGGAGAGGTGGGCATACAGCTCTGGGAACTCAGGGAAGTATGGGGTTTTTTAAACCAATTTCTGACATTCTGCCCCACCCCAGCCCACGTAACTGGACACCAGACGGTGGCCCTGTTCCTCTAAGGCCACCTGGGGAATCTCACTGCAGACTGTCTAAGCTCGGACTGCACCTGCCTCTTGTCCCAACCTAACTAAAGCCCCACATGAGTCCCATTTTCTCGAGCCCCACTAGACATCTGCCCCTTATCTGATACCCTGGCTCTCTACTGAGGGTTACTGATGTCACAAAACAAGGCCACAAAGTAATTGCCTCTCTCCACATACAGAGCAAGTTGAACTATGGGCTTAGAGGGGGCACTAGCAGTGACCTCATTTTCTTTTATGGGGAAGTCGAAGCAATGCCACTTGCTTAAGATGGTGGCAAAAGCAGGCCCACTACTCCTGACTCTCTGTCCAGAGCCTTAAAAAAAAAGAAAAAAGGAGAAAACTACATCACTATTGGGCTGAAACACCAGAGAGGCTGGAACTCTGGCACTGCGGGAGAAGCTCCAGGCTCTCGCAGCCACTCTAGCAGGCAGGGCCCAGAATTCTTTTGCCCAAAAGGGTTGCCGAGTCCCTCCTCAGCCCTTTGAGTACACCATCCCTGTCTCTCTGTGGACAGTTAGGCTCGTGCTAGCTACTTACGGAAGCCCGGAGAAGGATGTTTCAAACTCTGAGCCTTGTCTGTGCTGGCTGCCCAGGGCTCCACTGGGCAGGCACGTCTGGTTACTGCCTGCTTACTGCCCTGTCTTCCACATTGCACACCCCTCCCTCCTCTCTTAAATGCTCGTTCCCAATTTCCCCTTGAAAAACACTCATCCTTCCCATCTTAGATTTTGTGCCACCTTTTCCAAAAAGCTTCCCAAAGCTATTGGAGATAGAATCAACCATCCCTTTCTAGACAACCTTCCAGATTTGTACATCACCATCATCTTTTCTTCACAGTCATTATCACAACTGAAAGGGTGATCTATGCAACTGTTTGATGGCTGTTTCTTATACTAGATTGAGAGCTGGGAGGGCAGGCGGTGCTCTCATTTATTATGACTGCATTTATAGCCTCAATACATTCCTGGCACATAGTAGGTGCTCAGAATATCTGGCAGTAAATATAGTAACTGTTTCAATGAGTTCTCATGACAATTCAATTAATTAGACACAATAATTGGCTTAGGTTCACGTTGGAGGACACTGAAGCTGGGAGAGTTTAAGTGGTCTGCCTAAGTGATAAGCTGGGACTGAAACTGGTGGCTGTCTCCAGAGGACCACATTTTAACCCCTACACTACCACAGCCCTCTGCTTCTGCTTCCTCTTTTTCTCTCCGATTACTGGGAAGACCTGTCTATCTCTGGAGAACAGCAAGGCACTATGTGACAACCATAATCAGTGGTTGTATTAGCCTCTCTTTTACAACCTCCAAAATTAGCAGAGAAGGCCAACTTGGGCTTTCATTGCCTAGTTCTGCTAATGAAGGGATCCTTTTAATTACATGCTTGGAGTCTATCTGCAAAACAAAGCATTTTAGTGTTTAAACACAGTTCTGTACCCAAGCCTAGAGCTGTGTGAATACAGACAATAGGAGGAAAACCATGTGTAGAAGTTATTTTTTGTCGAGACTGTAATTCTTTTTGGCATTCAATTTCTTCTGAACCCAGTTCATTTTCTACAGGGATCCTAATTCTCCTTTGTATACTGTGTGCCCAGTGATGAGGATCCAGGCATTCAGTTGGCGTGTCTCGCGTCAAATATCCTTCCCTCTCAGATTTCCGATGAAATGGTGGCTTTGTGAATTTCACTTGCCACCGATTTGCCTTGAGGGTGCTCCCCACCAAGGGGGTCCAGTGTGTCCTGCTGGTCAACCCTGCATTCCAGGTGTTGAATGCAAAACCATCTTCGCTGGACTGTGTCCCAGGGGCTTGTGGCATTTGCATCCCATTTTCCAAGGTAATTTTGTATGTCATTCTGTATGGGATTTGCACTAGTGAGTGAGGTCCATGGAGCTAATCCCACAGACTGTCTGAGGCAATGCAGCCCTGACTTTGCATTTGCACTTGGTCAGGGGCAAAGGAGAGAAACTCTTACTGAGCTCCTCCTATGAGCCAGGAACTCTCCAACACATTAATTATCCTGGGTAGGCCACACTGAGACCCTGAGAGGGAAATATGGTATTAACCTACGCTTTGGAGCCAGCATGTCTGGGTTGGAATCCTGTCCCTAACAAGCTGGGGACCTTGGAAAGGGTCTTAACCTACTAGTGTCTTAGTGTCTTTATCTGTGTCAGGGGGATAATAATTCTACCTCTGTCATAGCAGTGCTGTGAGAATTAAATGGGTTAATACACGCAGAGCATTTAGATCCACACCTGGCATGCGGTAAGCACTCAATAGGGGGTAGATGTTGTTATCAAAGCTAAAGTCAGGTTAAATGAAGTACCCAAGGTCACACACCTAATGGTATCATGTGGTAATCTGGGTTTGTCTGACTTGTGTGACCCTGTTTTTTCTAGCCTTCAATTGAGGTTAGAGAAATCCTAGGGGGTTCTCTGCTGGCCCCCACTAGGAGACTACAATCACAGCCTTCACCCTGGGAGCATGACCTACAGGAAGTCACTCTGCACACCCTATTCCCGCCTGACCTCAGTGTGAGCACACTGGTTTCTGTCTCTACTGCTCCAAACACACAGGTCTCTCAGAGTTGACCACGGACTTCCTGATTGCCACCGACCTTGATCTTTCTCCAGCTCAGCTCTTCATAGCATCTGATGCAGTTGGCCACTCTTTCTGAATGCATCTGTGCCCATGCATTCTCCTAGAGGTTTCCTGTTCTCTGCTCTTCCTCTGAGGGCCCTTACTGGTAGGTGGTGCCTAAGCCTGTCCTTGACCTGTTTCCTGCCCTGCATAGCCTCCTGGGGCCACCACATTTACACACAGAGATGACTCCAAGGTCCCCTCGTGGCCTAACTGCCTATGTCCTGCTCACCCTTCTGCCCACAGCCAGGTCCAAATCTTGCTCATCCTTGCAAGCTCACTTCAAATGCCAGCACAGGCCTCCCCTGGTCCCTCCCACCCAGAATACTCTCTTCCAATTTCCCACAGCACTTCCTTTCTTGTGGAATCTGTCATTTTCTAAACTTACATTATGGCCATTGAAGCCTGTGGCTTCTTTCTCCCACAGACTGCGCGTTTGAAGAAAATAAATCTATTTTTGCTCCCCTCAGAGTATTCCCTACTTACTAGTAATAGGTGATGCAAAAGCAGATGTGCTGAGAAACAACTGTGTAAGATATGTATTCTTCAGGACAAATAAATGAGGAATTTGGTGTTCTTTTGCCCAAAAGCAAGAAAATAGGGTAATCTCTGGGTGTCATTTTCAGCTTTAGGTTCTATAAAGACATTGCTTAGCGTAATAATACAACAAAAGTAATTTATGGTAATAAGAATAATAGTCATCCTGGGTCCACTCTGTACTAAGTGAATGGCCTCGGGGAAGTCGCACTATTGCTCAGCCTGCTTCTCTTCTGTAAAACTGGACACAATGGGATAACATAAAACAAGAGGCAGGCATCCTGGCTGGAGTGCTAGAGAAATGGTAGTTATCACTCACTTGACACATTTATAGCATACCCCCCTCAAAAATCAGGGCCATCGGGTCAGCGTGAGCCCAATCTCCTCCGGGAAGATTTAACTGCCTCCTCCAGTCCACAACGTTCTTTTCCTTTGAGAACTTTGATCCTAACAAAATTAGGTTTTTAAAAAATGCAGCTAATAAATTAGGCATGCATATTAGCAATCAGGTCCAGAGAGCAAGTCGAACTTTTTTCTTCATGCAATTTGAATTCCCCTAACAGAGTTGTTGTCAAAATCCATTAAAGTATTTAATTTCACTTGTCATTGCACAATTCCCCAAGCAGACATCCAGACAGTTCACAGAGCTGTTTCTCACAGAAGTACTAAATGTTTAGTTATCATGGTACATCTTTTCAGTGATGTCTCCCTGATGGCTCGAGAGACTCTCAGAGATTGCTTAAGTTCAAGTATAAGGTTAGGGCAGGGAGGCAGAGTTGTAGGGATTACACATCAAGCAGGCCTGGGTTTTAGCACCAATGCTGCCAATTACTAGCTGAGTGTCCTTGGGGAAGGCACTCAACCGCTCTGAGCATCAGTTTCCTCATTTGGAAATTAGTGCACAGGATTTTAGTGAGCATTAAATGGAACACCAAATGTAAAGAAATGTGAAGAATGCCAGACATTTATTGGTCCTCAATACAAGACAGCTTAAACATCCCCAAGATCGGGGTCTAGAGACTGCTGCACACTTGCCACCCCCTCAAGGGACAGTCTTAATGAGCAGTGTATTTATTGGGACAACAGTGGCCAGAATCACCCAGTCCTGACACTTTCTTCTTTCACAGCAGCTTTTCCAAGCACCATTCAAACACATGAATATCCCACTTGACCGACTCACCTGGTGGGAATACAAGGTCTCCATGCCAATGTGCATGTGGTGGGGACCCCCTCTCCCAGAAAGAAAACAAAAGTGAGTCTGTCATCTGGTTTCCCTACTAATGAACAACGAGCTGAAGTCAGAGCTTGCCTCTTTGGTGGTCAGGGCAACGCTGACTGACCTACCCTGTCCTGCCGGAGAGCAAGGGGGAACATTTGGGAGGTGGCGGAGGGGGGATGAAGGACCAGGTTCATGAGAGAAGTACTCTCATCTGTTTAAAAAAATTGCTGGCAAAAGCTAGGGAATGGAGGAATTCCAGTTTTTATCCTGTAGTCCTTTGGTGATAACTAGATGTAGAGGCTACCAGAAAGGCCAGTTCAAACCTGGTGAATGAGCAGATATAGACTCCTCAGCAGAGAGAGGGAAAGCTCCTTTTGTGCCTCGTGTCATGCTCAGCATTTGGAGAACGGAGGCCTTGCGCCTGCACGGGTGCCTCTTGCTATAGTGCAGTGCCCAGTCTATGTTTCCCATTTGTGGTCTAATGCAGCTGGGGAAGAGTAAAGCAGTGTGCCCATTTTACAGGCAAGAAAACTGAGTGCTATGACCACAAACTGGTGAGGACTGACCCTTTCCTTTTCTCTTTCCTGATTAGCGTCTGCCTCCCCAAAGGCTCCATCAGTGACGTGACAGTGCTTCAATTCTTTCCTTCACTCTTAAGCTCTGTTTGGCTTTTAAAAGTCACTTTTTAAGCCCCAGTTGATTTGGCTCAGTGGCTAGAGCATCAGCCTACGGACTGAAGGGTCCCGGGTTCGATTCCAGTCAAGGGCACATGCCTGGGTTGCGGGCTCAGTCCCCAGTGGGGGGCGTGCAGGAGGCAGCCGGTTGATGATTCTCTTTCTCATCATTGATGTTTCTATCTCTTTCTCCCTTTCCCTTCCTCTCTGAAATCAATAAAATAAATAAATAAATAAATAAATAAATAAATAAAAATAAAAGTCACCTTTTAAGTCCATCACCTGCCAGTCAAATCCACTCAGACATCCCACTTGCATCCAAGTTGAATAGGATTTGCTCCCCAGCCCCCGTCCCACCCCCCCCAACTGCCTCTTGCCATATTCATGTTGTTATTGGCAAATTCAGCCTCCCAGGGAGCCAAGCTCAAAACCCTCAAGTCAGCTTTGGCTCCTCTCTCTTGTTCACCCTAGTTCCTGGGGACCTGTACAGAAGGCCCCCACTGTCCCCTTTACATTCAGAGGCTCTGATTCAAATATTCTGGGGAGTCCGAGCAGCGGAAGCAGTAAGTGCCGGGGTTCCACAGAGGCTGTGGGGTCAAGGTGCCTGGGCTCTTGCTGATTTCATGCCTGTGTGCTAAGCACCTGCTCTCCTTTGATCCTCACTACAGCCTTTGAGGTTAACATGATTCTCACCAGGACTCCCATTTTTGTATGAGACACAAGAGTGGTGACCTAATTTGCCCAAGGTCACCTAGGTTGGCTCCTCGGAGAGTCTCTCAGGAGGGCTTAAAAACCTTGATTTCAGACTTCTGGCTTTCAGAACTGTGAGGGATTGCATTTCTGTTATGGTAACATCTGACGGTAGCCCTAGGAAGGCAATACATACAAGGTCTCAGTTTCCTCATCTCTGAAATGGGTAACCTCAGAGAGCTACTATGAGATCATGTAACTGAAAAGCAACTAGAATGGTGCCTGGTGCACCGTAGGTCCTCCACACAAGTTACTTGAACCAAACTAAGAAATTCTGTCATTATCTTGGAAACTTGTCCCCAGGGAACCCCTGGCGAACTGCCTCCGTCTACAATATCAGGTTTGTAAAATGTTTAACTTAAGAACCCAAGAGCCAGAAGGAGGAGCCACAGGGAGTATCTGCTCCAAGCCCAGGTGCGGGGGTGAGCGGAAGTCGGCAGAGACGTCTGTGTCCTTGTGAGGCTGGTAACCAGTGCTGGACCGGCTCCAGCTCTGATGAGCCTGTCACAGCGGGTTTCACAAAACATCTGTTTCAGGAACAAGCCTGTTGTTTCAGGCAAGCTCTAGAGAAAACGGTATGTTTTTCCTACACTCAGCCATGACATGTTCACTGGAGCTGAATATTTCTAATGTGACCAATATCTTAAGTGGCAGAAGCCCATCAAACTCCTCGAGAACACAGATTGCTTGTGGGGAGCCCAAGCGGCTTGGCTTCCTTCGTGCCTGCAGACCTGCAGCAGCGTAGCAGTTGGGGGAGGTGGGGGTGGGGAGTAGTGAGCTCTCTGAAATCGGTCCCTCTAAAGGTGATGCTTAATTCTGCAAGGGAGTCAGGTCCCCGGGCTTCATGCATATGGATGCCCGCAGTGGTCCAGTGATAACCTGCAATTTCTCTCCCCACGTTAATCGGCTGCAGTTGGCTGCTGAGAACTTGAATGGGAAATGCACTGCCTGTGCACATATGAATGATCCCTGGGACTGAACTTTGCTGGACTTAACTTAATTCCAACTCAGATAAGAAAGCACCTGAGCAGCATCCCATGTGAAGTGAGCGGATCGTGTCTTGGCATGAGATGGAGAGAGGGCCAGAAGGCAGACAGCAATTAGGAACGTGACAGACACTTTCCCTGCAGTCCCGCAGGTGAAGCGGGGATGTGGGCCGAAGATGCTAATTCCTCCAGAGCCTCCGGGCAGAGGCTCCTTGGGAGCAGACACAGAAAGCTGTCCTCTCCTTTGTCCCTGGGGTAGGGATGTGATCTGAGTAGAGTGCTTCTGCCCCTACAGGCAGATCAAGTACAGAATACGCCTGCCTTCACAGACAGTCTCCTCCGCCAGGGCAGCTGGCGGGTGTGCTCCTAGGGAGTCCAGCCTGAATGGCTCTGGGGTGGGGCGGCAGGGGCCTGGGGTGAGCCATGCCCACTTCCCAGTGAGCCCGGAGCTTCCAAGCTGCAGTCTCCACTCCTATCTTTGCAGCCTTGGTCTCCAGTCCCTACCCCGTATCTCTGGGTTCCAGGCTCCTCTTGGTCTCATCATTGACCTCTTCCTCACCAGTCCACGGCGGGGGTGCCAGCATGCCATGGGGGCAAGCCCATCCTTTGACCTCCACCATTTTGCTTACAGGCGCCCCCAGCCCTCCAGAGCCCTTCTTAGCACTTGCCACAATTAATCAGAGTATAGGTTTTACTCATTTATATTTTGTTTATTGTCCATCTTCTGCCTTCTCACCTTGCAGCCTCAATAAAGAGGGTCAGTTTCACAAAGGCAGGGGGTTTGATGGCTTTGTTTACACTGACTCCTCAGTCCTGGCACACAGTAGGTGCGCATGAGTGTTGGCTGAGTGAGTGAATGCATGAATGGCTGGCTCGTCTCTGTCTGCAGATGGAGTCTAAACTCTCTGGCCTGGTCAAGTCCTCTCATGCTCTGGCTGTGCCCCTCTCAGCCCTGGCCATACCACATTCTCGTGTAAACTCCAGCCAAACTGCGCTGCTCACCAAGTTTTTCTGTGGTGTCCCAGCCTGGGCCTTTGCACGTGCTGTTGCCTCTGCCCAGAATGTCATATGTCACCTCGCCCCACCCTTCTGCTGGAACGGATGCTCTCCCCCACTACCCTCCATGGCACGCTATTTTTACTTCTTTTGGAGTCTTACATGCTATACTGTAATTGCTCATTTACTCAGCAGCTGTTTCTAAATGCCCGGCTCCACAAGGGCAGGATAATCTCACTCACTCTCGATTCTCAAAGCATGTACCAAGCACACTGCAGTTGCACAGCTAATGTCTAGGGGAAAATGAGCCAGCTCTTGAGTTGCCACTGCTTCATGTGTGAGAAAGGGGCCATGCCGCTCCTGCAGGGAACCCGATGATTAGAAACAATGTACAGAATGGGCGGCACCTATCACTGCTCCTGGCACAGGGTGGCCACTTCACACCTAGCAGCTCAGTATTGGCACTTGGATGCAAGAGGGATCTGCTGTGTTAGATCTGCTGTTTCCACTGTTCTAGAAGCCACCAGCTGAAGTCCAGGCATCATTTTCACCTCTGGGGGGCCACACTGAGAAGTATCGGCTCCAGGGAGAATTCCTGTCCTTTGCTGTCTTAGCCATCACATTTTGGCAACTTGCCCACTGAGCAGAGAAGACCTCTAAGTCCTCTCCTCAGAACTGACTGTATTTATAACCAGCATGCCATGGAATTGAAAACTTCCGGCACCTCAGGGACCAACTGTGTGGATCTGTCATTTTCCATCTGAGGACACAGGTTTAGAGAGGTTGACGGACCTGCTCACAGGCTCACAGCTAGGCAAGAATTTCGCTTCCTCCTTCCTTAATGCAGAATTTTAATTCTTTCTGGTTGAACCTAGTGGGCCTTAAGGAATTTGATAGGTTTTCTAAAACTCTCACTTCAGCTAAATCCTGACCATATCATCAGTATAGTAATCACTTTAGACAGAAGGAAACCTTTTGTACTTCCATAATCTTCCCACAAGCAGCATCAAGTTCACTTTAGATGAGGGGAAACTTTTCCCAGGGACCTTCTCTGCTATGCAAACAGAAGAAATAGATGTGACTCTCAATCCTCTCAGTCCTACTGGCCCCCCGAACAAATGGCCTGCCATCGACAGAGGGATGGCAGTGTCCACCTGGGCCACAGCCACAGCCATGGCCACTCTCCCCTTTGTCGTGGGCACAGGGGTGCTATTCGAGACCGCACTGCATGGAGGGGGCAGTGGCGGGAGCCATGCAGAGTCTGGAGCTCAGGATGTTGATGGATCAGGAAGGTGAGCAAGGGGTGGCCCCAGTTGGAAGTGAACCCAGAACCCCCTTTCACTGGGAAGGGAGCTGTGAGTTATCTGCCACCACCAGCAGACTAATGCACAACCTCTGGCCTGGAGGAAAGCATTACTCCTAATTATTATTTTTAGGTGTGATGACTAATTAGTAAAAATAGCTACCATTTACCAAGCCAACTGATGCTTGGTACTTATAGCATATTATTTCTTTTTTCATATTTTATGCTTCTTATTTATTTTCTATTTTTATCAGTATAAAGTCAATAGATGCTCATGGAAAAAATATTTAAAGATACCAAAAAGCAGAAGAAGGAATCAGAGAGTCCAGTCAGCCTTTGTCTCGCTGCCCACACATTGCCACTGCTCACACGCTGGTGTCCTCTTTCCAGCATGGCTCTCCTTGCCCCTGCCTTCCCCAAGTATGTGTTCGTGTGCACGGCATGTGAGATTTCACATAGTTGTGATCTCCCTTCTACAAAAAACTATTTTTAACTTGGGTTGGGTATAATTATCTCCATATTACAGATGAGGAACCTGAGGCTCAGAGAGTACAAGTAATTTGCCCAAAGTCACACAGCAGATAAATGGCTGAACAGGAATTCATGTCGAGTTTTTCTTTTGTCAAAATCTTTTTCCCCTCTTGCCAGGCTGCTCCCCACACATTAAACGAGAACTGGGAATAGTCTTCGTTACATCTCTACTCCTGTTGCCCCATCGCCCTGCCTGCGCTGCTAGACCGTCCCCTGCTAGACTGTCCCCTACTGAGAGGTGAGAGGCGCAGCTACAAGTGTGGGAGATGCAGAGTTCCAGCTACATGACTCGCTGCCCAGCATCTGACTATGGAAAGCTTTGACAGGTGAAGCTTTGCTGAAGGCATTCTGTCAAAAACTGGAGAGATCTGTGTTTTCTGTCCAGATAGATACATGGGAAGCTGAAATCAGAAGATATAGGAACTATTTTTTTGTAAGCTGTTTCTCACAAGACAAACACAAGTAACTTCTATAGAGTGGCTGCAAGACGGATGGCCTGGGGGCCTCCTCCAGTCCCAGCAGCCAAGCTGCGAAAGGGGACACCACACACCGGTGGGGAGGGCTCAGTGATAGCCTGGGTTCCATGCTTTCTCAAATGGTCTGACAAAGCTGTAGGTACCAAACGTCTTTAAGTTGGCACCAAGCAGATAAACTGGGCACAGGGCTTACACTTGGCAAGGAGCTTAGAGCTGATGCAGGAGACATCTGAGAGAAGAGAGCTCTAAAGGATGCAGACACAGAACCTCAAGGTCAGATTCCTTTCAGATGAAAGAATTCATGGTTGAGAAGAAAAGTTGGGGGGAGGGGGCCAGGGCAGAAGCAAATGGATGATAGCCCTATGCGCATGGAAATAAAACAGTAAAGACAGAGGACGAAATACTGTATCTTATCTTTACCTTACATAGCTCCCATTTAGGAACAATAAGCTGCCACGCTTTACTCCCCAGACATCTACAGGAGCTTCTCCCTCACAGTTTGAACAAGACGACTGGGACAAGTCCTGCTTTGCTACAAAAAATGCTCAGAACGAGCCTTGTTCCTATGTGTCTGTGTCTGTGTCTGTGTGTGCTTCTGTGGGTGTGAGTGTATTCCACTTCTACACACTCAAGTTACTCTAACTGAATAACCAGCTGTTAAACCCCATCTTCCGGATCCTACCAGAGCCACATGGTTGCTGTGAATGTGAAATGCTTGGTGCTCCCACCTCAGGGTGCACCAACTCCCCCCACCCTTTATTGGCTCCAGGGGGCTTCAGCCCCACTTCCTAACTCCAGGCCAAGGAACCACACCATGGGCCCACTTTACCCAGGTACTCCTCTCCTCTTGACCACGTGGGAGTCAGTCCTAACACCCAGCCACATCTCTTAGCTCCCTTGGCTCACTCCCAGCTTTAGTGGCCAACCTACTCTGTGCTACCTTTCTCTCTCCCTCTTCCTTCTTCCCTCCCCAACTCCCAGGTCATCTTTTTCTAACTATTCCCAACAGGAGTGACTCACACTTCTCATTAGTGGGAACAGACATGTTCATGGTTGCACAGAAAGGTATGTGGGAGGAAAACTGCAGGTGCCTGGACTTCAGGGAGGAGCCTGGAGGACCTGCAAGGAGTATGGCACAGATCCCAGTACCGAGGAGGCCCCTCCTGTGCCATTGGGAGAGTAACAGACATCCAGCTGGGGTTCAAGTCCCAACTCTGCCACTTAGATGCTGTGTGACTTTGGGCAAGTCACTTAGCTCTTCTGATCCTGTTTTCTCATCCTTAAAATGGAGATAGCTCCCTTGCAAGGTTGTTATAAAGACTAAGTAATATATTATATAAATACATATAATATATAAAATACGAGATTATATGTTATTTTGGTAAAATGTTTCAAAACACTCATTTTACACACACACACACACACACACACACACACGTAGGTATAAACACTGGCTGGTATAGAGCAGTCACCAAGCTCTCTGGGCTGGCCATGTACACACTTCACAGACCTGTTGAGGAGCACGGATGCAGTGATGTGGTTAAAAGGGTTAGGGGGTAGGCAAACGTAAAATATTTAAAGAAGACATTGAGGAGAAAGAAGATGGTTGCTGACTGGAAGGTAGTGTGTGAGTGAGAAAACAAAGGGTGAGTGTGTGGTCACACTGGGAGTGTTTGTTGGTGAGTTGAGGGACAGCTATACTCCAGGAGATGGTGGGGGACTGCTGGACGGGGCTCCCCTGACCAGGCAGCCCCCATTGCTGCTGGGTTCCCTCCCGGAGCGGACGCGAAGACCGCACCATCTTGAAGGGGAAAGTGGATGTTATCAGATGCCCAAAAAGCCCGGGGAATCTACAACTATGGCACCCACCGAACAGCTGCGAACCCGAGAACATCAGTCCCCGAGTGGCGCAAGCACGCAGATTCAGAGGAGCTCTACTCTCCACACGGAAAGGAGAGAGAGAACTACAGAACCAGACATCCGGAGAAGAGAGATCATGGGGAGACAAAGAAATAGCCCACATATGAAAGAAAAGCAGGCACCACCAGAAAAGGAAGTAAACTAAATGGAGGCAAACAACCTGCCAGAGAAAGAATTCAGAGAAATGATCATAAGGTGGATGAAAAGAATGGAAGACAAATTTGACAATATGTGTAAGAACCAAGAGGAAATGAAGAAGAACCAAGAAGAAATGAAAAATGACATCACTGTTGTAAAGAACTCAATAGAAAGCATCAAGAGTAGACTAGAAGAAGCAGAGGACGGCATCAGTGAGCTAGAAGACAAGGTAGGAAAAAATACCCAACTAGAGCAGCTTCTAGAAAACAAAATTAAAAAGCAGGAGGAGAGCCTAAGGGAACTTTGGGACAACACG
Source organism: Corynorhinus townsendii (assembly GCA_026230045.1). Lineage (NCBI taxonomy): Eukaryota > Metazoa > Chordata > Mammalia > Chiroptera > Vespertilionidae > Corynorhinus > Corynorhinus townsendii. The sequence goes on along the minus strand of JAPDVU010000005.1, from coordinate 161,935,069 downwards.
AAACAAAACATCTGCATAATAGGGGTGCCAGAGGAGAGGAAACTGAGCAAGGAATAGAAAATCTGTTTGAAAAAATAATGACAGAAAACTTCCCTGATATAGGGAAGAAAAAACCCACACAAATCCAAGAAGCTCACAGAGTCCCAAGCAAAATGAAACCCAAAAGACTGGCGCCAAGGCACATTATAATTAAATTGGCAAATACCAACGACAGAGTAAGAATCTTAAAAGTTGCAAGAGAGAAACAGAAAGTTACCTACAAAGGATCCCCCATCAGGCTAGTGACTGATTTCTCAACAGAAACACATCAGGCCAGAAGGGAATGGAATGAAATATACTAAGTCATGCAAAGGAAGGGTATCCAAGAATACTGTACCCAGCAAGGCTATCAATCAAAATTGAAGGTGAAATCGGGAGCTTCACAGACAAAAAAGGAGTAAGGGAGTTTATTACCACCAAACTAGCAATGCAAGAAATGCTAAAGGGTCTGCTGTAAAAAACACACAAAAAAACAGAAATAGGAAGCGAAGAAGGAACACAGGGGTAAAGAATAAATATGGTGACAAACAAGTACCTATCAATAATAACTTCAAATGTAAATGGATTAAATGCCCCAATCAAAAGACATAGGGTAATGGACTGGATAAGAAAACATAACCCATATATCTGCTGTCTACAAGAAACCCACCTCAGAAAAAAAAGACGCACACAGACTGAGGGTGAAGGGATGGATGAAGAAAACATTGAGGTGTATGCTCTTCTGTGCTTGAATGGAACAATATCTATCCTGTCATTTACAGCTAGGGATCCGCAGGCTTCCCCAGCCCAGCTCAGGGATACTAAATACAGCCTGGGGTAAATAAATAGACTGACTTTGCTTCACACTCCAAGTCTGAAAAGGAAACCTAAACTGCTTGAATTCCCACATTCATGACAAAGCTCTCTGGAAACAGCATTGGAGAAAATCTAACAGCTAGAAATATCTCCATCTTGAATAGTGGTCATCAAAGGGACAGTGACAACTGCTTGGCTTTTATTTATGACTAGGGGCCCAGTGCACAAATTTGTGCACCTTAAAGGAACTGCAGGCAGCAAGGCTGCGATGGGCACAGGGGCAGGTCTTGGCCCCCGCCCAGCCCCTCCTACCACAGCCCTTGGTCCTGTCTGCTGGGAGCCCTGCTCCCGCCGCTGCTGCTCCCACGCCCTGATGGTGCCGCCCTGCTTGCACCGTTGACGGCATGGAGCAATTGGGGCCAGTACCAGCAGCAGATGCGAATGGGGCTGGCACTGCACGTGCAAGTGGTGGCTGCTGCCCCAATCGCCCCGCAGGAGCAGGGGGAGGTGGAGAAGCCCTGAGAGGCAATCAGGGCAGCAGCGGCTGCTCGCATGTGCTGATGGTGCTGAGTGATTGGGCCAGCACCGGGTGCCAGCAGCGGCTCTGGCGTCAGCAGTGGGTGCGAGCGGGGCCAGCACCTGCAGCAGGTGAGAATGCCGGGTGGGACTGCGGCATGCGGGAGCAAAGAATTTTCAGTAACCACCAGAGGCTCACTCTGATGACAGCAACTGGCGCCCCACCTTGGTCTGGTGCCCCTGCTCCCCTGCTCTACTATTCCACCACAGCTGATGCCCGCCATGTTCTGTGCGCACTGGGTGCCCCTGGTGGTCAGCACACGTCATAGTGACCAGTTGTTCGGTTGTTAGCCTTTTATTATATAACACTGCGCCTTTAACATACGCTCACCTGGAGCTCATCAGCCAGCCCTCGCAGCTGGAGTCCCACAGAGTCAGTCCTGGGACCTCGGGCAGTGGCTCAGCCCTGCCCAAACCTTGAGCCAGGCCTGGCCCAGCAGGCGGAACCACAATTGGCTGAGCCCAGGGTGTTCTTTTAGCTTAAGCCGGGAATCTTCCTGTCTGGGGTGAATCTGACTTAGTGGCTACCACTGCCATTCTCATGTAGGTGGTCAACTCCATCCAACAGGGCTTCTGCCTCGGTGCCTGGTTGGCACTCCTCCCAGGAGCTGCCCAAGAGGAGGACGCCCTGACCAAGGTCCCTGCCCATTTGACTGGGCTCTCTGCCTGCTTTGTCCACCAAGGAAGCAGGTCCCATTCTCCATACTCCTGCATGCTAAGGCCTAGGGATAAGGATTCCCTAAGAAAAAGCGTGGAATGGTGGGAAGTTTGGGAGAATGAAGCAAGCTCATGAAACCACAAGGCCACCAGTGCTTGGTTACCAGTGTGGACTAATGCCTGGCCTTCCACGCTCCTTCTGATGTCATGTGTCCTCAGCTATGGACCCAAACAATCCGAGTTTGGTTGGTCATGCTCTTCCACTTTGAAAAGTTCCCAACTCTCTGTCTCACGTTGCCCAGGACCTCAAATATACAGCTAGCTAGTGCTGTATATTCCTACCCAATTCCAAATTGTGTGTGTGTGTGGGGGGGGGTCTCTCTAATATCACTGGTTTTCATATTGTAATATCACATCTCTTTGTAGAAGATGCAACAAATAAAGAACTATGTAGGTAAGAGAAGAAAACTCTCACTTGTCAGTGTGGCTCAGTTCAATTCCTGGTCAGGGCACATGCCTGGATTGCGAACTCCATCCCCAGTAGGGGGTGTGCAGGAGGCAGCTGATCAATGATTCTCTTTCATCATTAATGTTTCTAGTCCTTTCCTCTCCCTTCCTCTCTCTGAAATAAATAAAAACATATTTTTTAAAAAAGAGAACAAAACTCTTATACATAATCTCACTATCCAGAAATTATCCTATCTAATAAAGAGGGAATATGAAAGTTGACCGTCACACCGTCACAAAGATGGCAGCGCCCACAGCCACAAGATGGCGGCGCCCAGTCCCCTCAGCCCCGCCAGAGTCCCCCAGTCCTTTCAGCCCCGCTTGGGGGGTTGGCGTGGCAGGCACACAGTGCGGCCGGACCCGCCCTCAGCCCCCCAGCCGCCCAGGGCTGCCCTGAGGCACAAGGCAAGCCTTGGATGGCAGCTGCCCAGCTGCCTAGGGCCGGCCCAAGGCACAGGCAAGCCTCGGATGTTGGCTGCCCAGACTCCCAGGGCTGCCCAAGGCTCAGGTAACCAGGGCCGGCTGAGGCTTGCACTGCCAGCAGTGGCATCAGCACAAGTGTGATGGGGTGTCACCTTCCCCTGATCGCCGGGTTGCCTCCTGCCCCTGAGGGCTCCTGGACTGTGAGAGGGGGCAGGCTGGGCCTCTAGTCACTTCTAATATTTGGGCAAATTCCCTTCCAGTCCTCTTCTATGAATATAATTTTTTTTACATAGTTGAAATCATACTATATATACAATTTTGGAGCTGGCTTCTACATTTAACATTTTATTATATGACTTTTGCCAATCACCACAATTATTTATAAACATATTTAATGACTGAATGACTATCTCTCAAACTAGTGGATATTTAGATTGTTTCTGATTTTTTACTACTTGGATGAACATTTTTACAGAAGTCTTTCTCAAAATTTTTTATTATATCTTTTGTGTAAAGTCCCAGAAATGAAATTTCTGAGTTAACAGAGATATTAACATTTTTAAGGCCCTTGGTATATAATCTGGCTTTAGTCTGTGACCTTATAAGTTAACAAGGAATAAATTCATATTCACCAATTCAAAGTTTTTAAGTCTATAATCTTTTGTTTGCCCTGAAGTTTACTACTTACATCACAATAAAATAGGGTGACACTTTTTTCTATTAATTTCAACACAAATATGGGTTTAAAAATATTTCACATAGGAGAGTGTGAAACTAGAAGAACTGAGATTAAGCATATTTTTCAAATGACCCATAGTCACTTTTCTAATCATAGGAAACAGTCATTGAGATTTGTAGCTCTAATTATTCTTTATATACAGCTCTCAAAGCTATGAATCCAAGTCTGAGTTAGCACCCTAAACAGCCAGCATTGGAAACAGTGAACTCTGTTTTTTAGTTTCTTGTGTAGAATGTGAACTTGGGATGTCAGCTGCTCAGAATGCATTTACACTAGTATAATAAATTAAAAAAAAATATTTGTCTTCTCCATGAATCCTCCCCTGATTCCCTCAGGCAGAATTAATCACCCTTCCTCCCATAGCTCATCGTTGGGGCCTCAGTTAATACTTGCTTTGGTCTTCATTAGATTTGAGTTATTTGTTCACATTGCCTGCTAGGCTGGGAGCTCCTAGCAGGCACACCTAGTATGATTCCCAAGTCTGAGCACGAAGATCAACAAATAACAGGCACACCTAAATGGTAGGAGGATTGATTTTCAATTTGCTGGTAAGCACGTGGGTTGTGTGCTGCTAGGAATCTGATGTAATGGATGGACCCAAAGGGAAAACAGAAGGAGGTGCAATGCCAGCTCTGAGGCTGTCCATACAGCAATGGTCAGAAGACGAGACTATTTCTGCTAAAAAGCCTGTGATTCCAAAATGAAAGAAAAATTCATTCATTCTTTCCCAGATATTTATGGAGGACCTTCCAGGTAGTAGCATTGTGCTAAATGATGGAACCCAGAGAGGAATACAGCAGTCCACCCTTCCCTGTAGGAAATATGTTCCAAGACCCTCAGGTAGTATCAAACCCTATAGATACTACGTCTTTCCTCTACACACATCTGCGACAAATATTAGAAATTAGACACAGTAGGAGATTAACAACAACAACTAATAAAACAGAACAATGATAACAATATATGTAATAAAAGCTATGTGAATGTGTTGTGTCTCTGTGATAACTGATCTGATAATGGAAACAGCTACTGAATGAGTAACAGGCAGGGAGCGTGTACAGCGTGGATCCGCTGGACAAAGGGGTGAGTCATGTCACGGTGGGACAGAGCAGGACAGCATGAGATACCATCATGCTACTCAGAATGGCACACAATTCAAAACCTATTAATTGTTTATTTCTGGAATTTTCCATTTAATATTTTCAGACCACAGCTGATCGAGGGTAACTGAAACCACAGAAAGGGAAACTGCAGAGAAGGGGGGGTGGTGACTGTGAGAAATCCCTTCTGCCTTCCCAGAGCTCGCAGAGAAATGACGACCACACAGAGGTTTCAGTGATCCTACTAAAAGGTTATCCATGGACGAGGGAAAGTACGCATGCCAAACAGAGGAGACAGTCTGGTCTCCTGTTAATTGGAGACTACCACCTTTAGTTAATTATCTACAAATCATTCAAGAGTCTTTGGACAGTCACCATGATCCAGCACCTGCCATGTCTAGGTCACCTGCTCACTCATTTCCATTTGGTAGCCACGTCCCAAAGAAAGGTAAGACCTTCAAAATCTGCTAAATCTTACCACTTGATTCTCCAGGGACTCTCACACATACACTGGTTTGCCATGAAAAATGTATTACTTTGAACCAAATGGATAGTATTTTAAAATATGTTATACATATCTAGGAAAAAATGTCTGAGGCCTAGGGATAAAGATTCATTAAGAAAAAGCATGGAACGGTGGGAAGTTTGGGAGTAAGACAGCTAGGGATAAAGTTCCTGTTCTGCTGGTTATTAATTCAATGACATTGATCAATATTCTCATCTATAAAAGAGTGATAATGATACCTACCTCCTAAAAAAGAAGGGGGGAGGTGGGTGGATGAAGCAGAGGGCTGACTTACAGGCTGGGTGTGAATATCTAGTGCCCAAACACTGGGCCTGTGGATGGCTTATGGGAGAAGAATGAACAGGAGCCCAGGCATTGGGCGACTCCAATTCATTCCCCTCGAACAGCCTCAGTTCTCCCACCTCTACAACAAGCAGGCTGGAATAGATGACTCCATGGCCCCTCCCAGTTCTGAAGTTTTATCAGACCCCTTGTTTCTCTCTTCTCAAGTGAGTGAGGCAGGGGACAGCTCTTCAGCCAAGAAAGAGCAGTGTCAACACTGCCATCATAACGACACTCATTCAGGCTTTCACATGTCCAGCAGCCTAGCTCCCTATTATAATTATAAGCAGAATAATCAGCACTTGCCCAAGAAAATCCTGCCACATGCTGGTGTTTCATGAACTATGCAGAGGTCCATCTTCCATTATGCCAGTGCTGCACTGGGAATCCATAAAATATTGGAAACTAATAAAGTCATCTTTCATTTCAATGGTTTCAATGGTGGTTTTCTCCCTTTATCTCTTCATTTGTTTGTCCACATAGTCAGAGATTTCTCCAGCTGGGTGGGCATCTGGTCTGAGAAATACGCATGCAGATGGGGTCTGACCTCTAGGAGCTGGTGTTCAGGCCTCTCTCTTTGGCTGGTAGAGGGCTGTTTTCTCCCTGGTCCAAATTTCCTCTCCTTGTAAGGATGCCAGTCATACTGGATTAGGGCCACCCTAACAACCGTGCTTTAACTTGTAACCTTTATAAAACCCTACTTCCAAATGAGGTCATGCTTTGGTACTGGGGGTTAGGGTTTCAACATACAGATTTTGGGGATGACAAAATTCAGCCCATGACAGGTAATCAACTTATTCATTTATTTGCTTGTTCATTCATTCTTCCAACCCTAATTGAGTACCTAACATGTGCCATACACTGTACTAGAGGTACAAAGCGGAACAGGGCCCTCCCTGCCATAGGGGACTGCGCTGGGGCCGAGAGGGTGAAAGACTTGGGTAGAGCCTTCAAGGGAGCAGGTGGGAGGAGAGAAATGCCTGGATTCCATGCAAAGGAAACCATGTGCTTAAACAAACAGGAGCATGGGTAGAATGGGCCCAGTTCTGGAACTCAGGTAATGGAGGAGGAGCCTAAGGGGTGAGGGTGTGGGAGAGCAGTGAGAGAGGAGAGATGAAGGGTAAGGGTTAGTATAAGCAATCACTACAAGACTACCGGGTAGCAGGGAAATCTCCCCCCAGAACTCACTGAACCACTTCCTCTATTTAGAACATGCTGAGAAGTAGTTCTCTGCATTTCAGGAGTGGGCGCTGGCTCTTAGGACGTTCTGCATCCTCAGCACTTAGTCTAGAATCTGGCATAGGGCACATGTTCAACAACTATTTCTTAGATGAATAAATAATAGTGAGCATTCAGTAAGCACCAAGATGGGATGAATTCCAGGCACTACGATGATCCCCAACCCTCACAATGATTCTATGAGGCAGACATTATTTTCCTGGTTTTACAGATTAGGAAGGCAAGGCTTGGAAAAGTTATGAGACTTGCCCAAGACCAGAGTCAGGAAAAAGAACCAGGATCCAATGCTCAGGTCTGCCTAAGCACCATGCTGACCCTGCTGGATTCCCTCAAGGTCGTCTCTCCTGTGACCTTTGATAAGGAATGCAGGGAGCCCTGACACTGTCTCTGTTCTCCAGTCACCCGCTCCACCCCAGACAAACAAGCCAAACCAAAGCAGTCCACTTAGAGGGCCCCTGGCAACTTATTATTAGCACCTCTTTCTGCTTGTCTTACCCTAACAGCACTTTCCACACACAGATCTCCACAGTGAGCCTTGAAGCCCCTGCTCTTAGTCATCTCGACTCAGAGTTTCATTTTTTTTGGATCAGGCTGACGGCCTCTGAAAATGGTCCAAGATGAGACTAATTATTTCTTTAAGACATACAGATCCATCCGTTGGCGAAAAGAAGTCCAGGAGGCAAAGTTAAATTGCATAGTACATCACTGTCCTCGGCCCGTTCATTTCTGCCACTCAGTTCAGTGTAAAATTTACAGCAGATATTACCTCTGTGAAGGGGTTCAGGTCTTAGAAAATACAAGCTAAATTTTAAATAGAATATTAATTTTAATGAAAGCTTCGGGGGTATGCTGTTTATGTTGCTTATCTTTCGCACCCGGTGATTAAGTTAATTTATGCTTAATGGAAAGGATATTTCTAATCCATTGACAGGCTCAACACCTGTCTTGGACGGTGTTTTTGGAAGCCTTAAGCTGCTTGTGATGGATGTAATAAAACGGAGATGCTACTGAACTGACACCCGAAGGCTGTGTGCACGGAGGACCAGGGACATTATGTCTCTGCCCAGTGCTCATGTTGAAATAACATCCAAGTTCCAAGCATTTCATTCTGTCAGCCCTTATAAGTCCTGCCTCCTACTCCTTTGTGTTAGTCCCTGAACAGGTCCAGGGAGAGGAAGCTGGGCCATGGGGCTGGGGGTGGGGTGTTCCCTATCAGTTCTTGAGTCCCCCCTCCATCCACATGCCAGTGCTCTGCTGGATGCCCAACAGCCAATTGATGTTTCTCTCTCACATCAATGTTTCTCTCTCTCCCTCCTCCTCTCCCTTCCTCTCTCTCAAAACCAATAAAGACATATTTTAAAAAAGATTCTTATTACTTTATTCAGACAAACCTAGACTAGTTTGACATTTTAAAAATGTCAGTTTCACATGGTTCAGGCTAATGATAGGTATTTTTCCCCCCCATTATCCTTACATAGAAAAAGAAAATGTTGGCTACTTTCTTTATGTTATCTCCACAATGTGTTTTTACATTAATTGGTTTATTAAGTCAGAAAGTCTGGAAATTACTTACCTTACACCAGCCGCAGCTGGCCCTAAAACCCACTCATAAAACTTGGCAGGAGCTATCAAAATTTTAAATCACCGCCGAAACCGGTTTGGCTCAGTGGATAGTGCGTCAGCCTACGGACTGAAAGGTCCCAGGTTCGATTCCGGTCAAGGGCATGTACCTGGGTTGCACATCCCCAGTAGGGGGCGTGCAGGAAGCAGCTGATCGATGTTTCTCTCTCATCGATGTTTCTAACTCTCTATCTCTCTCCCTTCCTCTCTGTAAAAAATCAATAAAATATTTTTTTAAAATTTAAATCACCTATTTTTGGACCCTGCAATTTTATTTCTAGGAATCTATCCTACATAAATATTGGCATATGTAGACAAAGAAACACACACACACTGTGGTGGGGGTGGGGATATTCCTGGTAACACTGTTTGAAATGTGGAAAAGTGGAAATAACAAGTGCCTATCATCTTCTGGGATTATAAGAAGTATGGTAAGGCCCCCAAATGGAATAACACTCAGGCCATAGAAACAATAATGTCTATAGCTGGCTCTACTGATATGAAAGATGCCCTTATTATCCTGATAAGTAAAAAGAGCAAGTCATAGAATGACATGCGAGCAGTAGAGTGCATAGTGTGATTCCATTTTTCTAAAATTTACAATAGGAAAACAAACTGAAGTCTCCTTGGAGGTTAAAATACCAGATAAAGCCAATCATTATAGTGGTTATCACTGGAAAGTGGGCCTAGGATTAAGGGAAAGGCTAAATGGGATAATCGGCCTTTCACTTTATATACTTGACACAGTGTCTGAATTATTTACAAGGAAGATATACTATTATTTATATAATTTTTATACAAAGAAAAAAAAGGGGGGTGGATAAGCCTGGATATACAGTAGTTATGCAAAGCAGAATGAAAGAAAAGACAGAAAAAGGAAAAATTCATTTTGATTCTGGGGTTCAGGGAAGGATGTCAGAGGAAATTCTTACTGAGTGGGGCTTGAAAAGGTGGCTGGAAGTAAGAACGGAGGAAATGGCACCCCAGCTGAAGGAATCATGAGTTTCTGTGAGCCTGAGGATGGCTAACCACATTAGACTTTGATTTGTAGCTGATGACAGTCAGATGGTTAGAAAAATTCTTAGGAAACTTGATCTAGTTAAGATTCTTGTGATTTTATTTAAGCAAATGTATTTTCTCACCAGGTAAATGTCTCTTACTCAGAATCCAGGCCGGTTTATTTTAGGGTTGGGAAGCTTTGCAGACATGATTGATGGCCCATCCAACATCCATGTCCTCCCTTCCCTTTTCCTGGCAGAACTCACATGCTGTTTAGGAATCCATGCTCTTTCTCAGGCCACATGTCTCAAGGGAGGCTGACCCCAGCCCAAGATGCAGCACGGGGTGAGTTCACTCCCACGATGGACAATATTGATGTAGGTTTGGGACTGTGACTCAATTTTGGCTGTGATGTAATAAGATATCTACAAGGGGCTTCTGAGAATGGTTTCTTGACTCTCTAGAGACACATGGGGAAGGGTGGTCCCCTTTCCTGACTGGAGATGCTGCTAATTTGGAATACGATGCCTGAAACTATGTGGCCACCCAGTGCCTAGAGGGGAACAAACCTGAGGACAGAGCGCTGTGCTGAGGATGGAGGACAGAGGAGGGAAAACACCTGGATGCTCGCGGATGTCATGGGGTCACCACACTAACCAGCTCTAGAGCTCCTCCAGCTTCCAACATCTTTTCATGGAGGCAATTCATTTCCTCGAACTGAGTTATGCCAAATTAAGTTGGGTTCTCAGTTACCAGTAGCCAAAATATTCCAACAAATTAAAACATCTTCTTTCCAGTGACAGGATAAAGTCATATATTTTATTCACACGTATGCTTTCTATTTCATGCCAGAAGTCACTTTAACTTCAATAAATATACTTCCCTTTAAAACCCACTAGAATTGATGGCTGCATAACATTGTGAATATACTTAATGATACTGAACAGTATACTTTAAAGTTGCTAAACTGGTCAATTTCAGATTATGTATATTTTACCACAATAAAAAAAGAAGGGTAAAAAGGCAATCCCAGCATCTGGTGAAGTGAGCATGAGTTAGGGACAAGGGGTATAATCTCTAAATCTTAAATTTCTCCTTGCTCTATAGGAAATAAATTGCACTTTAAAAAATCCACTAGAATCAAGTTCTGCCCATATAATGGAATAATATGGGGCCATTAAAATGACAAGCATACACTTTCTTGGGCTGTGCCAGAGCAATAGCAAACGTACACTCCTGCCTTAAAAAACCATAAAGCTAAGACAGTTTTTGAGGAAAGTGTTATCATTGAATGGTAGGCAGTGCAGACCTATGATCCTTGAACAAAGGGAAGCAGGAGGTGAGCCTCACTTACCCAGGTGCCTTGTAGGCCATGGGCCAGAGGGGTGGGGAGCAGCCGATTCTCAGAGCTGCTGAGGCCGAGGTCAGCACTGGGAGCTGAGGTGTCTGGAGTGTGGGGTGGGGAAACTGGGAGCAGCGGTTTGGGTTTGGGGTGGGGGGCACTCCTCACATCCTTGATTGAAGGCTGAATGTGCAGGGCCAGGCTCAGTGAGGCCTAACAGGGAAGGGCTGACGCAGGTAAAAGCACTGACTGGAGGTCGCAGAGTGATGGGAAATATTAAGAGTGTTGGCGAGGGGACTCCATACCATTGGAACTTGTGCTCCCTTAGGATAGCAACTGCCATCTGTTTTCATGCTGGATGTATCCCCAGAGCCCAAAACAATGCATACACATAGTAGAGGTTTAATATGTATTTGCTGAATGAATGAATAAATGGTGCCACCGAGCTGAGTCTAGGACAAATGGCATTAAGGGCAATACAGGGGCTCTCCAAGAAGTTCCGATGGGGAAGAAACTTGGCCCTAGAGGCTCTATGGCCAAGCCACTGGGAGTGAAGAGGCATTATCTGTGACAATTTTAAAAGTTCCTTCATTCACACAGTTAATTTCTTCTCTTACTGATCTTGCTCCCCAAAAGGACATGAAATAATAGCCAAATGCTCAATAATTATAGAATGTAGAAAAAATACATTGGGGCACATTTTCAAAATATAATTCCATACAACAATGAAAATGAATTCCCACTATATGCAACAACACAGATGACTATCACCAATATAATGTTAAGTGCGAAAAGCCAGACACAAAAAAATCTATGTAAAACTGCATTTATAAGTAAAGTTCAAAAATAGGCAAAAATAACAGATGGTGTTAGGAATCAGCACGGTGGTTACCTGTGCGGAGAAGGCAATGGGTGGAGAGAGAGGTCTGGAGGGGAGGGCTTTCGTCTGATGATGTTCCATTTTTTGTTCCGGATTCCGTTACCCTAGTGTGTTCACTTTATAATTCCCTGGGCAGTATGCAATGCACTGAGCAGTATACAATGCAGCATAAATCATGCGCTTTTCTCTGTGAATGGTACTTGTCAATAAAAAAGTAAATGTCCATTTAACATGGATATTTTATAAAGATTCGAAGGTAGACTACATGGAGAAAATAGGGACTAATTAATTGATTTTAAATTTAAAGTATCCACTTTTGTGCTTTTTAAAAAGTATATATATATTTTTATTTTTTTTTTACAGAGAAGAAAGGAGAGGGATAGAGTTAGAAACATTGATGAGAGGGAAACATTGATCAGCTGCCTCCTGCACACCCCCTACTGGGGATGTGCCCGCAACCAAGGTACTTGTCCTTGACCGGAATTGAACCTGGGACCTTTCAGTCTGCAGGCCGACGCTCAATCCACTGGCCAAACCAGTTCCGTCCATTTTTGTGCTTTTTAATAAAATCAATCTTAGGTGACTTTAAAGATGGCAATATAACTTTAAGAGTTTCATCCCTTTGAAATACTTTAAAATAGTGTGATTTTTATTGTGTTAAAATATATATAACATAACATGTACTATCGTAACCATTTTCCCGTGTACATTTCAGCGGCATGAAATGCATTCACACTGCTCTGCAGCCATTGCGACCATCCATCCCAGATTCTTTTCCGCTTGTAAATCTGTAACTCCATATCTGTTAAACACTAACTCCCCTTCTCCCTCTCCCAGCCCTGGCAACCACCATTATACATTCTGTCTCTATGGGTTTGACTACTCTAGGTACCTCACGAGTAGAATCATACAGTATTTGTACTTTTGTGACTGACATTTCATTTAGCATAATGTCCTCAAGGTTCATCCATACTGTAGCATAGGTCAGGATTTCCTTCCCTTTTAAGGCTGAATAATATGCCAATGTATGAATATACCACATTCTCATGATCCATTCATTAGAGATAAACACTTAGGTGGCTTTGGCCTTTGAAATACTTTAAATTTTGGTTTTTTAAAAACACATGCATAAAAAAATAATAAAAAAACACATGCACATGCGTGACCTTTTGAAAAAAAGGATATGCAATGGCTTGCAGAGATAGATAGTAGATAGTAGATAGTAGATAGGTAGATAGACAGATGCTTTAAAATGGATCCACATGTAAATAGTGTTAAAGAAAGAGCATGGGTAGGATAAGAACACAAGGTTAAAGGTGAACTAAATACAAAGAAACATGCTCCAATGGTTGGCACTGTGGATGGTGGGGCACGGGTCACAGATTTGGCTCCAAGCTTCCTGATAACCAAAGGAAAGAGGGAAGCAAAATTTGAAAGCTTCACTTTGACAGCAAGCTGTTCCAATACAGAAGACATGCCAGTTGCCCAAGGAGAAGCCCAGCTTTTCCTGGAACTGATGCCAGAGAGAAATGTCCCCCAGGGTGAGCCAGCGAGCGAGGGAGGCATGACGTCCTCCCTAGCATCCTAACACTTTCAGATGACTTAATTCTGTGCCACGCACTGTTTTCAGTTCTTTACACATACAATGTAAATTTAAAACCAATGCTTCTTATAACATCTCCCACCGCAAAGCCAGCACCGGAGCAGAATCAGGAAAGGCAGCGGAACAATGTCCCCAGAGCAACGATCACAATCACATGGACCCCATGTCCTTCAGGAAACTCCTGGATGTCACTAGGCAGCAAATCACTGGGAAGTAGATAGACTGTCTTGCAAATGTGGACCCAAGCTATTTTCTTTGGTAGTCAATCAAATCTTTTTTCTAAGTTGATGTGCTTAACAAGACATATACACGAATAGATGACCACCCCATCCTACAGAAGTGGGCCAAGGGAGAATCTAGGCCAAGGCTAAGATTTCCCTCTCAAAACTGTCGTGTGTCCGCTCTAAACACAAAGACCAGTCTCTAAGATTGTAGGCCTGCATTCATGCCACCAAATATGGCCATGGTCTTAGTGATATAAATGTAGCAGCCCCATCACAGGAGAGGAGCTCTCAAAGAGGGAGGAACACCCCTACCTACTACCGAGGGCCAAGGACCCCTTTGCCTGGGGAAGGGAAGGAGAAAAAGGATGTTCAATTCATGTGAACAGCGTGGAGGACATCCTTCTGTCTTTTAATTACCTTGACTCCTGCCAACAAATTTCTAATCTTAAAATTAGTTATCGCTTTGTTGTTAACAGAGGGTTTTGCATAAAGGATGAATTAAGAGACACTCGTTTTCTGTCGGTTACTCATTCAAATATCTGCTTGAAGAGGGAGATCTTGGTGGAAGACTTGCTGCGGTGTGCAGAAGTGTTAAATAGACATATGTCTATTCTTCGGGGAGCAGAGTCTAATTCACTGGTTCCTTCTTCCTTCACTCAGCAAACATTCATTTCACACCTTTTTTGGTGCCAAGATCTATTTATATCATAAGACAGGTTGGATCAGGCTGCTAGGCAGAGGCACCAACCAATGTCCTAGGGCACTGAGAGGAAGGGCTTAATCCAGTCAGGGGAAGGGAGGTGATCAGAGAGAACTTTCCAGAAGAAATGACTTTAGAGCTGGACCTCAAAAGATCAGTGAGATTTGTTTTACAAAAGAGCTCACCATAGGATTCCTCTAAGTAACAAATTTTTTTTCCTAGTGCCTTTCAATTACCCGGGTCTGATTTACACACCCTTTTAGAAGCACAGCTCTTGTGTAAATTAAACCTCAGTAATCCTTCCCCAGGGCTGAGCCCATTTAGCAGAAATTCTGGCACTTGCTGATTTGTTTCTGCTGCTTTTTCAGCACCTTGAGGATTTCAGCTTAGTGATCGCAGTCAGGAGGCACTCCAGTTGGGGATGGCTAGACAAAGAGGGAGCATGGGATTGTTAGGGAGAGGGCAAGAAAGCAAAGCAGGCAGCCTCGAAGGGCAGATATAGGGAAGTAATCCCAAATCTTAGAAGGAAGAGCCGAGAAGCCTACAAGGGGCTGATGGTCTGCCCTGGAGAGCGTCTCAGCCCACAGAGGAACTGGGGAAGCATAACCGTCACAGACTAAAACCCTTTCCTCCGAGTTTCCAGGATTAGGAGATAGCACCTCTAAGAAGCTGGGCACGCTACCTGCAAGCAGTCAGCACTCCCTCAATATCCGCTGCTGCTATTGCTGTTCTTCAACTCCACACCCTCTTCCAGAGGGCGTTTCTGAAACCCACCCCACTGGGTTGAGCCATCCAGTCCCTTGAAAAGCCACAGAAGTAAAATCACTTGCAAATTACAACAGAGTATTAAAGGTACACCTGCAAACAGACAGGTCTAGAGAAGCATTCACTATGTTGGGAGAAGTTGAGGTTGGAGGTTGGGTTTTATTTCATTGTTTTTAAATTTTTGTTTTTAGCCTTACCATTGAGGTTGTTTGTTTGTTTACTAATTTGTTCAAAAATTGCAAAGAGCACCTTTTTGGAAACAGGTGACACCAACACTTATGGAGACACCCTGTGGGCCAGGCATTGCTCCAGGTGCTTTAAGAGAGTAGTCACATTTAATGCTCCCAAGGATGTAAGCTGTCAGGCACCTCCCAGAAATGGGTCCAGTGAGAATAAGTGGCTTTCCCTGCTCACAGGGCTAACAAAAGCTACTTAGGGCTCCAACCCTGAGCTGTCTGGCTCCAGTGTCACCCTGCCTCCCTTCAGCTCTGAGGGAAGGGACACTCTGGTTTTCAGCCTCACACGAGAGAATTCCTCCCTCCGTGGGGTTTGCTTTCACACTAGTGTGGTCATCGGCTTTCCACAGTCTTCCCAGACATCACCAACTGGGGTGAGCCACCAACTCTCTCATGCTCCCAGCATTCAACACAAGGCCTGGCACATAGTAGGTGCTCAGTGCATGGCAATGCTGTTGAATCAGACTCATTTCGCTCCCTCCCAGCTCCCTAATAGGGCCGCTGCTTTACAACGTGGGGCAGCAGGAGGGGCCCTGGTTTTCCCGGGTCCCTGAGTTCTCTACACAGCATTGAAGTTGGCTGCTTTGTTAGTTTTAACCACAACGTAAATTCAGAGTTAGAAGACGCTAAGAAGAAGCCTTTCAGAGGATAATGGGAAAGACTTGGCAGAGCGGGGCACGGGGGAAGGGCAGGCGAGGGTTCTGTGGATGAAGACGAGAAGTTTAAGGATGAAACAGAAGACGGCAGGTGGAGAGAAGAGCTTGGCAGAGAGCCCTGATGAAAAGGCAGGGGTCAGTGTGAAATTGGGCTCTTCCAGAAAGAAGAGAGAAAAAACAGACCCAGGCAATTTCCTGCAGAAATACCTGTGGGGATAACAAGCATTTTTTTTTTAACCTGAGCAAAATTGTCAAGCCCAGCCACTTTTATCATCTAAAATGCGTTCCGGAGATTTCCCCCGGCTCCTGAGAGACATTTCTCTCTCCTGGAGACAGTCATTTGTCACAGGGGCTGGAAGCTAACCAACATGTCTGTAAGCAGGTTTGGGGCTCTAGATCATGAAACAAACGGCAAAATATTGATTTTGTTTCTTTTCAACCCGTTCTAATCCAATGATATCATCTCATTACAAGAGATTTCTCTCCTCATGGCAAGGAGAACAGGCTCAGCGGACACTGAGGAGAGTGAGTCAGGCACTTGGCGCTCCATTTCTCTCCTGAAAGACTCTTTGTGGATGTCTAACAGGCAGATGTTCAGTCCCAATCTTCTACCAGGACATTTCTCAAGGGGGGACAAGGGACTGAAGACCATGACAGGCAGAGGATGTAGTTTTGGTCCTGAGGCTGAAGCTAAAACCCACAGAAAGTGACTCCATGTTAGCCTGGTGCTTGTTGGCAGCTCAGAGGCCCCGGAGCCCAGGCTGGTGGGTGAGGCCCCCCACTGCCTGGCCCCCAGCACCATGCCAGCCTCTGGCCTCCAGCCCACACCTCCTCTGATGACCTTTTTCCTCTTGTTTTGGACACGCCAGGACTGTTCATCACTGGGCCTCTGCTCATGCTCTTCCCTCTGCACACGATGCCCCCCCCCCCTCACAAACAGCTACTCATTCTTCCAATTCATGGGAAGCCCCCAAGACACCCTTAAGCCAAGCGAGCTGCTTCCTCCCTAGGCTCCCATAGCTTCTCATACCAGGACTCTCCTGGCTCCCACACTGAATCCTGGGCAGACCACATGCTCCTTGGTGGCCTTTGCAATCTCTGTGCACAGAGCCTAGTCCAGAGCCTGGCACAGCATCGGCTCCAGGCAGGTCTGTGGGATGAATGAAAGGATGGCAGTTCCCGTTCCCCTCCTCCAACACCCTTTATTGAAGAACACCACCCACTGGGGGAGAAAGGGAGTGGGCATCCAGGGCCTCTGATCTCAGGATCAAAGGCACAGGGCGCTCATCCGAAGACAAAGCCTTCATCTTGCCTTCCCACTTTCCTTGTGCAACGGGAGCTCTGGCACATCAATCTCGCCCGGGTTTGTGTTCCTCTCAAAGACACCCGTTCACCCACGTGAAGGCTCTGAGGCTATTTCGCCTTTTGAGGGTTTTTTCAATCTTTAGAGTTATAAGAGGATCACACACTTTGAAGTTCCCCTTCACTGGTGCCTGCCAGGAAGTAGCCACGAGTTTTTAGATGTGCAGAGCCTCTGCTTCAGAGAGGGGCCAGGTCTGGGCTCACTGCCAGGATGTGCTGGGCAGGCCAGGCGCTGCCCACGTCCCATTCCCGGCTTTGGGGCCTGGAGCGCCAGTCGTTTCCAAACTCTCCTTGCCACCCACATGCTCGCTCCATCCGGCCTCCAGGCCTCTGCTCACCACGCTTTGTTTAGAATCTAAAAATAACTCCTCTCTTATTCAGTGCCATACAGTTTACTAAGGACTTACTCATATTCGTTCATTCCTTTCATTCTCAGGACAACCCTACGGTGGAACACCAGCCAGCATCTACTATGTGTGGGCCCAGTGCCAGGTGCTGGGCTAAGGATGGCACATACAGGAGGCCCCGCCAGCCCTCAGAGGCAGTGCTCTTATCGCGCTGGTGCGGGCCAGGAAGCTGAGGCTGGGGAGGAGCCGTAGCTGGTGGCCTGTCGCAGAGCTGGCAGTGGTAGAGTGGGGGTTCGGGTCCAATCCCCTGTCAGCTAAGACCATCTCTTCTCTTCCATGTCACTGCTGTGTCTCCCCTTCAGTCATTCTTTCTCCTCAAGGTTGAAGCAGTGGCTTAGGCATCAGACACACTTGGCTTTGGATCCCACGGATTTAGCTGTATTTCGGCTCACCACTGCATGTCTCTAAAACAGTCTCCTCACCCAGCAAATGGAGAGAATAATGTAACCCCCCCCCCCCCAGCACTATTGTAAAAATGAATTGAAATTGTTTACAAAGCTCTTAGGACAGTGTCTGACACAGAGCACATGCCCCATAGGTACACCTGTGCACAGAGAGAGATCTTTATCATCATCACTGTGGAATTGACCTTCCTGGTAACTATTTTTGTTCAACAAATGTCCACACCATTATCCTCTATCAACTGCCTGTCCTTGAACTCTTATCCAGCTTTTTAGATCAGTAAATCTAAAAAAACAACAACAAAGCACCATGGATGGAGTCTCTACAAAGTGCCAGGCACTGCCAGGTAAAGGAATCTAGAGACATATGAGGCCCCCTCCTTGCTCCCAGGAAATTCGCAGTCTATGGGTGGAAAGAAGATGGCTAATAATTTTGAAATAAAATAGTAAGTACTACAAGAGCACAGAAAATGGGCATCTTTTGACACTAATGAAGCTAAGAGAAGTCCGGGCAGACTTCTGGGGGTTTTGTCCTGAGCAGGACGTTGGTGGGAGACTGGGAGTCAGCCAGGCAAAGCAAGGGCCAAATGAGAGCTCTGCGCAGAAGGAAGAGCAGTGAGTGCTGGGCTGGGAGTTATAATTTATTTGGTCTTACAGTTGGGATCACTGTGATCTTCCCTGATGGTGGAAGATTAGTTTGGCAAGGCGGCATGACCTGGTCAAGGAGGACCTTATATGTCCCATGGTATTGGGTTTGGATCTTACCACAGAGGCCAATAACCCTTACACTTTGGTGTGCTTAAGAAATCACCCAAGGAGCTTGTTAAAATGTGTTTCTTGCCTCAAGCCCAGAGACTTTGATATTATTGAATATGGAGCCAGGAGATTTCGATGGGGGTGCTCCAGGGACCACAATCTTAAAGGGCATATCAGAGTAGATGATTGAGAACCAGGGAAGAGGGGTGTGGGACACATGGTGTCTGTGACTTAGAAAGATCAAGAATTCTGTTTCAGAACCACCTCTCAATCAGCCCCTACATGGTAAATTTGATGCTATTTCTTTATAGTCATGATAGAGTATCTTAAAAACTTTTGTTCAATTTTATGTACATACACTTGCCACACTGGTATAAAATGACTTATTTCTTCTTATTTGGACCAAAAAAAAAAAAAAATCCTTAGCCTACTAGAGACAACCCCTGTGATTTTCAGTAGAACAGGCACTTTCCGATAATGTCAGCTATCAAAACATAGCCTCCAACATGAAGGGAGCCCAAAGGCCCCAGGACTACAAAGCTTCCAGAAAACTCATGAATCTTCTTTTAGGAGAGCCAGGGGCATTCATAGCTTCTCTCCTGGTGTAGGAGTGTGTCTGAAAAATGTGTGTGTGGGGGGGGGGGGGGTGGGGGGCAAATATCACAATCAGACACCAGTGCTACAAAGCAGAGCCCTGCACAGGGATATGCACTCATTCACTTGTTCCTGAAACAGGAATCAGTGCTCGCTCTGTGCTGGCTGAGTGCTGGGAACACAGGCCAGGTCTCAGGGCAGCAATTCATCAGAGCCCGAGAGAAGGAAGCAGGGTGCACAGGCCGCTTGGCTCCTTTGAGCATTTGTAGAACAAGGTGTATGTGGAGGGAGGCTGAATCACAGTTCTTTTGGGCAATAAGGTCTATGGTTTGATATGCAAAATGATGACCCTAAAAAAGTTAATATCTACTGTAGTTAAGAAAAGAAATATATGTAAGCTTTTGTAAAGGTTTTCAATTTTGAGCGACTAAACTGTTAAATTTTGGTGATAAGTGAAATAAGTGCCTGCCTTTTGAAAAGAGCTCACTTACAGGGAACACTTTATTCCCCAAATGAGAGGCAAGGAGAGGTCAATAAACGGAAAATCACGGGACTTAAGCACTAGAAGAGGTCCTTAAAGATGGCCCAGTCTAATGCCATCATCTAAGAAAACTGAGGTCCAGGGAAACCTATTCTGACCACGCAGTAAATTTGAGGCAAAAGAGAACTGAGCAGTGATGTTCCTGGCTGGACCAGCTGAAACTCCCAGGGGACCGTGTGGCTGTGATTTGTACGTTATGGGGTAAAGCATGCGATAGCGGTAACTGGGCTCAGGGGGAGAGAGAAAGGCGCTCAGCTCTTCAAGGCACTTGGCCTCTAGGAGCTCTTTTATTCAGTAGTGTGAGGGCGAATGAGAGTAACCAGAAGTGATCATTTGGGGGAAATACAGATACAAATTGGTTCATTTTCTCAGTTACACAATTACTAAAACCATGTTCCACATCTTAAGACATGTCACTCAATAATAAAGCTTAAGGCTGGTGATGAATGAAACTCAAACCCATATCAATCTGCACCAGACAGTGCTAGTCCTGGAGGTCACCTGCTGCAAGAGAGGAAATGGCTCACCCAGCACCAGACAGTTGGCCGGCACTGGAGAATCCTGGGCCAAGGGTCAGAAGGACCAGAGCTCCTAACTCCCCGGGTTGCTGCTGTCACAAGGGCCTTACGGGCTACAGGGGTGCTGAGATGCTGAAGGCTGAGCCATCAGGGCCCCAGGGCGCTTATCCCAGTGTAGACAAGGCCCAGAAGCCCCAGGGAATGGAGAGGACATCTATGTCGGGCAGAAACCAGGTTCTGCCTGCAACTCCCCAAGTGGACCCAGCAAGGAAGCCACCTCTCTGGCCTCAGGTCCCTCTCGGGGGAATTCGGAATGCATACTCACTCCCCACCTGGTAGGGTGCTGTGGGGCTTAAAGGAGACGCATGCCTGTGAGCAGCAGCATGGTGTCCTGTGCAGAGCGGACAGTAGCAAGAGCGCTAGGGCTCGGACTCTGGGGTCGGCAGACATGGGTTTGAATGCCAGTTGTGCCACTCACAGTCAGGCAGTGCTGGCGGTCATGACGCCCCCCTGCACGTTGACCTCTGGGTGTCTGAGATGCAGCTGAGACACCATCCACACCTCAAAGGGCAGTGCTGAAGAAACGTGTTTAAAGGCACCTTCCTAGCACAGACTCTGGCCCATAGTAAGTGCTCACTTTATGTTTTCTGTGGAGGGCGGCCATCAGCATTAGAAGCCATATAATCCCACCCTGCCCCCCTTCCCCGTAATTGAATTTGTACTCCTTTACACAGTGTGGAGACGGGAAGCACTCGGGCAGGCAGCACAGCCAGTGGGCTGGAACCCATCTAATTACTCGTTTCACTTTATTCTCCCATTAATTGGTAACATGGCAAGGTTCAAAGACCTAATGATTAGTATTAGCTTTCCCTGCTCGGTGAAGCCAGCTATCTACCCACTCCACCCGGCTCAGCCATTCACTAGGAAATTGCCTGAGCGGCAGCTGTCACATTTGTCAAGCACTGAGAGCGCTCAGTAATGATCTAATGCGCTCGGGGCAGAGAGCACGTGCTAATGGTGACGGGCCACCGACATCCTCAGAGCGCCGTGCGTCATGCAGACCTCTCCCAGAGAGAACCTGGGGAAGCTGAGTGCTGAGTGGTTGAGAGGCTGAAATCAGCTGCTCTGTTACCAGACTCGGGTGAGGGGAGGAATATGTTCTCCCACACTGCCCCACCCTTGTCTTTCCAGCCTGTTCTACTCGATCTCTCCCCTCCCCCAGGAAGAACTGAAATGCCCACAG
Organism: Corynorhinus townsendii; assembly: GCA_026230045.1. Taxonomy (NCBI): domain Eukaryota; kingdom Metazoa; phylum Chordata; class Mammalia; order Chiroptera; family Vespertilionidae; genus Corynorhinus; species Corynorhinus townsendii. Next base: position 161,913,300 of record JAPDVU010000005.1, on the reverse strand, counting down.
ACTATAAACAATTAGATGAATTTGGAAATATGCCTCAAGACACTACAGAGGACCCTCCCACAGGGCACTGTCCCATCAGGCCAGCCACCTCACTCACCCCATTTTCCTGAGAGTACCATAAGTCCTACTGCATTCTCAGCAAATAAATGTTGGTGCCAAGCCTGGCTCCTCTCTCACCATCCTCCTTTATGGCTTTTCTCAATGATGTCAGCACACTCTGAGGGCCTCTCGGTGTGTATTTCTTACAGCATGTGTCCTGCCTGTTGAGCTCTGGGGTCCAGTGGGCTGAACATTCTATTGTCTCCATTACAAGCCCATGAGTTCTTGAGAGCTGACCTTCATACACTGTACTCACTTGCCTCCACCGTGCCCAGGATGTAGCAAGGACCCTGGCACAAGGTGAGCAGCATACACACACACACACACACACACACATGTACATATGTATATATATTATAAAACGAGTATCAGTGTGTATTGCACCTAATTTAGCATCTGATTTCCAAGGACACTGTCCTCTTTGGGAACACAAGCCTGTTTCTCCTGCACTGCAGCCAGGCTTGGTAGCAAGCGCAGCCTGGGCACATACCAGGTTCTGGGGATGCATGTGGATCACAGAGTCTCAGAGCAGGATGAGCTCCGGTGAACGCCCTTCATTTCAGAAATGGGGTAAGAGGCCTGTCGGGGTCACTAGCTGCCAGGAGGAGCTCCACTCCCAGGCCTCACCAGTGGCACAGAGGCCTGAGCTACTACAAAGGCTTTCTCCAACAGTTCAAAAAGAAAATAGCATCAAACCTTTCACAGTAGTATGGCAGACTGATAGATCCCGATAACCTGCCTTTTTTTAAAAAAAAGGAAAATCGAATAATAAGGCTAATTCCCCCTGATCTTGAGGATAGGGGAGGTCTGAGTTTATACTTCAAGAGGTTGGGGCTCACAGAAAAGATGATGTACCATTAAAATGAGCTGTTTGGCAGATACAAAAAATAAGTACCCACTGCAGGGAATTCTGACTACAAGAGACAGGAAAATCGGCTTCATTAATGACAAAATGCAGATGCTTTTCTTCCTGAGCTGAAAAGAAACCACTGAGTATATTACACTGGAGCCTGTAAAGAGATATGTGAGGACCCTCTTAAAAATGTATGAAATCTCAGGAAAGGATTCATCAGCCGCTCCCTTAGCCTTGGAAATGTCGGCTAATTATTCCTTTCTCTTGTATGAGACAGGTGGTGATTAATATAATACAACAGACATCAGAGGAGGTGGTAGTTGCAAAAGAGGCACAAAGGGGAAATGATAAAGGAGGGACATAACAAGAGTTTAGCCTGGCCGGCATGGCTCAGTGGTTGAGCAGTGACCAGGAGGTCACGGTTCAATCCCCAGTCAGGGCACATGCCCAGGTTGTGGGCTCGATCCACAGTGGGGGCTGTGCAAGAGGCAGCCAATCAATGATTCTCTCTCATCATTGATGTTTCTATTTCTCTTTCTCCTTCTCTGAAATCAATAAAGATATATTTTTAAAAAAGAGTTTAGATCTGAAGGTAGAGTGGAAGAACACGTATATTTTAACATGGAGCCTGTGGAAGGGAAGGTCGAGAATGGACATAATGGATACAGGAAGAGAAGGCTTTCCTGAGCTGTGATGGGTAAGAGTGAGTAGAGGTAATAAGAGAAACCTGGAGAATGAGGAACAAGTGTGTTTTAGGCAGAAGAAACTGCATGTGCAAAGGCCCTTGAAGCAGAAGGGAGACAGAATGGAGGAATGTGTCAATGTTAAGAAAAGTTGAAACTTGTAGAAAGTTTTTATAAGTTTGAGGCCAAACTGATGACAATTGCTGGGAGGCAAAACCTCAATAGACTGAGAAAATGCTCCAGAGAATGACCGTTTTGTAGCTTATTTTATGCATTAGAACAAAAGGAGGAGACATAAGGAGGGTTATACAAAATCCATGGGTGGTAGATTAAGGGGGCGGGAGAAAGCAAAGCGGGGGAAGTCTCTGGGATGGGATAAAAAGGCAAAATAGAGAAACACCCACTTGCTTTGCATTGGGGGGTGGTACAGGATAGTTAATAAACACTTGCAGCACACAGAGATGGCATGGCGGAGGGAGAGACAAGATAACATGAGGGGTTCTGTGGTCTCGTGCTTTGATGGGAGGTTGTGCCCTGAGAGGTCTGGAAAAGAAGATCATCCTGACATTCCAAAAGTGTGTTATTTTAGATGGAAAATACAATAGACAGGCTCACTTAAGGTAAAGATTGACCTTTGTCACGGAAACTATACACCTAGGACGTGACTACCCGCCATGACTCGCTTCTAGTTAGGAATTTTTGTGTTCAGACCATCCTGTGTGGTTACTTTCGTTCTCTGAGTTTGTAAGGCCACTGTGCAGGCCTCCCCTGCACTTGTCAGGTTTAGTATGTGGCCTCTTTTTCAGCCACAAAGTGATGGAGTGATGGAAAGAAGGCAGTTTGGGGGGAGTCGGGATTATCAGGAGTGATGTAAGGTGAGGCATAGGTCTGCATCTCTAGGTTAAGGGTCTGCATCAGTGATTCTCAAATGTTTGGTCTCAAGAGTCCTTTTATGTTCTTAGAATCTACCGATTTACCATAATAGAAATTAAAATGGACAACTTAAAAAAACATTCATTAAAAATAACGATAATAAATGCATTATGTGTTAATGTAAATCACATTTTTTGTGAGGATATTTCCCCAAAAACAACAACAGATAAAATATTGTTATATTTGTACAAATTGCTTTAATGTCTGGCTTAATAAAAATCTTGTCAAATGGCGCTTTTCTAAAGGTCAATCCCAATGTGGAAACTGAAACCATATTACTAAACTCTCTGCACTTTTTTTTTTTTTTTTTTTGTAAAAGAAAATTTTTCTCTTTGCACTTTTATAGGAAATCTATTGGTCTTTCTTGCACTTTGCATGATTCTTTAACCCATGCAGAATATTACAACATCATGCACTGGACATTTGGAAAACACTGGTTTACACAAATGTTGTACAATTCATTATACAATACTCAAAGATTACATTAATTAATATTGCCACTGAGCTCATGAAAAAAATCTTTAAATATTGCAAAGCTGTTAAGCTCATGGTTAGAGACATAAGTTTTCTTAAAATTCAAATTTTTGCTTAAAAGTTCCCATTTTATCATTGGTGGCAAATGCTATTGGTTGTTTTCCTTGAAAAAGAAGCTCACTTTTTTTCAGTTTTAAGGAAATATCTGCCAAATGCCCACATCTGAATAACTGAAAGGGGCTCGTGCAGCTTGCAACCCAAAGCATCATTCGAGAGCTTTCTGCCAGACAAGCACCGTGTCTCAGGTGGTAGCGGAAGTGCTTCGGCTTATACTTGCCATTTCGTCACGCAGAACATTAAAAGGAAGTGCACTCAGGGCTGAGATTTCATTAAATTAATAACCTGCACTGTTTTTTCAAGAACTTTCTCACGTGAATCTGTTTTTTTGTTTGTTTTAGACTGGCAGCGAAGACCACAGTGAGTGCTAGCACTGTTTGCACGCAGAGCTGCTCTACACCAGCAATGCAAAAGTCACCACAATGAAGAGGCAATAACGTCTTAGTATTATTATAACGACAACTGTTTTGACCCTCCAGGTATCCTGAAAAGATCTTGGAGAACCCTGGGCGTCTGGGGTCGGAGGACCTCGCTTTGAAAACAGCTGGTCTAGACTAGGTTGTGCCAACCTCATTAGGCATTTCACATGGTTTTATCTTTAGCCTATCAGGCAGTGAGAAGCCATTTTAAGCAGGAATTTACCCGTTAGATTTGAGTGCAAGATCACTCTGGCTGCTGTGAGGAAAAATAAAATGGGTGGAGAAAAGATAGGTGAGGAGAAAATAAGTTATGAGATTCTTAGAGCCATCCAAACCGGAGAGGACAGTGGCCTGGACAGGGTGGTGACAGTAAAGAGGGAGAGAGTGACAGAATCACGAGATCTTATGGAGGTATACACACATAAGAGGCTCGTTTTCCTTCATAACTGGAGCCTGACATCGGCTCACTCTCAGGGGTTCCAACAATGGCACAGATCAAAGTTTATCCAGTTCAAACAACAGTGTACCAGCAAAGGGCTTCAGTGGCCACGTTAGATTATTTGAATATGTGTTTGATTGCATAAACACGTATTCAAATAATCCTATTTCTAAATTACATTGAATTGTATGCTCATGGTAACCTACAGCCTCTTCTCTTGCCCACCCTTTCGATTTCTCCATCTCTCCCTCCCATGGAGTTCTAACTGTATGTGAGCTATGACCTCTTCTCTTTTTCTTGATTATCCCTCTCCTTCATGCACAAACACCTCATCACACACCACAGGAGAGGTAAAATGGCCCTGGTATTGGTGCCTGGTTAGATCTTCTCAGACTTCCTGGACCACTGTGACATTCTCCTACCTGGCCTCCTGTTAGATTGGCATCCTCCCTTGTCTTCCTGGCCTCCCTCAAGGCCCACCTCAAATGTCACCTTCTTTGGAGAGTGCTCCCTGACCCGCCAGGCCGAGGGAGTCACCTTCTCCCCTGAGCTCTGACAGCACCTTGGGCTATCACCATTTATCATCTGAAGTCTCTCTGGATACTCCGCATCACTACAAGGTACAGAGAAGGCTCCATTAAACATTTGCTGATCTCTTCTTTTTCTATTTCATAGATACTGGAAATATAACTTTAATTACACTAATGTCTTAAAACATGATTCAACTCTAACTAAACAAAGAGGTCTTTCTTCACCACTGAACCCAGAAATGTTGGCTAAAGGTAACAGGAAAAACGGGAAGCTCCTCAGAACTCCAACTGCTCCAGGAGTGGGAGCCAATTAATTTCACAATGTTGAAAATTAATGCATTTAAGATTCTGCCGTTTACATCCATTTTTCCTCATTAAAATATCTTAGCTGTGCTGAGCCTGTCATTATCTTACTCACGTGTTCAGAAGAGCGCTTGTACAAGAGGGACCTCAGGGTCGCTAGACACATTCAGTGGTTTACTCCTTACCATCTACAATTACAATTAATTTTAAGAAACTTTCAAGTCAAGCCACATCCATCACGAAAGTGAGCCCTGAACACAAGCACATGCCTTTTGCACTGGCTTCTAAGAGACTCGGAGGTGGAAACCGCGTTCTTCCTCTACCCTTCTCGTGCTCTGTCTACACCAATGGCCTCAACTACCACTGATGTACTGATGCCTATGAAATCAAGAATGGCAATGACAAAATGATGACACTAGGCAACATTTATTGAGCACCGGCAACATGCCAGGTGCCCTGTGAACTTCTAGAACGTGTATCTCACATATAATTATCTTGATCTGTAGTGTAGGTGCTACTAATGTCCTCATTTTAAACGCACAGGAAACTGAGGCTACCTGAGGGTAAGCACCTTGTCCTGGTCACTTAGCTGACAAGTGGCAGAGCTGGAGTTTGTAGGCATGTGGTCTGCTTCACAGCCCATGTTAGGACGTCTCTCGGCTCACCTTTATGACAGCCATTAGACTTCTTCCACCTGAAAGTCCCCCAGGTAAGTCAGCCTGTCCCAAATTGGACTTCATGTCTTCTCCTGAAATCCATTCTCCCTGCTGCATTCCTGACCTAGATTAACTGTTCCACTCTCAACCTCCCCATAAGTGAGCTCTCCAATTTCTCCCCTCATCGGATCCCAGTGATCCCGGCCCACTGAGTCAAGCCAAGAATGGTCTGTAGTAGATCCCTCTCTCAGCTCCACTGCCAAATGTCTTGATTCAGAGCATTCATTTCCTATCTGCCAGCCGACCTCTAGTTCTCATTCTTTCAGTTCATCTGTGGGACTGTCCCCCAAGAGACATTTGGGTGGTACAGACCACCAACTCCCTCTTCCTAGTTTCTTCCAGAGGCCCAGACCACATTTCCAGGAGTATCCTGATTCCTTTCCCTGCCTTCCTCCAAGGGAGCCACAGGAATCCTGTCAATTCTGCCTCCAAGCACACTCAGGCCTCTTATTGGCTGGATCCAACCTTCCTTTGCCCCACCCGGCCCTCCAAATTTTTTATCTCTTTTTTTACCTGAATATAGCATGTGTTTCCAAAGTTTCATGCCTTGCCCTAACCAGTGTGGTTTAATGGGTGGAGTGCCAGCCTGCAGACTGAAGATCCCAAGTTCGATTTTAGTTAAGGGCACGGACCTCGGTTGCAGGCTTGACCCCAGGCCCTGACTGAAGCGTGCCCAGGAGGCAACTAATCGATGTGTCTCTCACATTGATGTTTCTTTGTCTCTTCCCCTCTCTTCCACGCTCTAAAAGTCAATGAGAAAAATATCCTCAGGTGAGGATTAAAAAAAAAAAAAAACAAAGTTTCATGCTTTCGCACATGTGGTTTCCTCTGTCTGATACTGTCCCTTTCTCTGCCTGATGGGTTTCTCTCAGTCTGCAAGACTCCGTCTAACATCCCCTGGAAGGTGCATCTAAGTCCCCACAAGCAAGTGGACTGCTCATTGTTCTCATGTCCTTTCACAGCTGTATTACAGAACTTAGGGGTGGTGCCCAGTAAGCCCTTGGCATTGACGATCCTGAAGGTCACGGCATGCAGTAGAGTGAATGAAGATAAAAATCCTGATAACAAGATTGCCACCAGGATGAAATGAGATGACATATGTAAAACAACTTGCAAGACCTTGATTCACACCTTCCACAAGGCAGGTGTGAATTAGTAAGTCACTTAACTGATGAATGAGTCTAGCTGATCAATAAACAATTGGTTTGTTTCTGCACAACAATAAGTAGTAAATTTAAAGAGTCACAACAGTCCCTCATGAGTGTCCCTCATGACTGTCTAGGGCCAACTAATTCTTCATGCATCTTTTTCTCCCTTCTCCAGCACAGGGATTGGGCAGTCCAGCTTTCCCCTTAGGTATACAGAACATACGGACACTAAATTAAAGATCTTTTAAAGTAATAAGTGAAATAAAACCTATGCAGATTGATTCCTTGGGCATTGGAAAGATTCACCCCGCCCCCCAGACACTTAACTCACCTACTGGTTATATCCAAATTATTTTACCAGGAAGCAAAAATCTTTCCCTTTACAATGGAAGAAAATGTACAGCTCAGCAAAATGACAAGTTGCTATATTTCATAGATCTTCATACTGCTCAAGAATAATGAAAATAGTTAAGTATTAAACCGACAAATGCCCAGAAGCCAGCATTTGTATCTATTTGTCGAAGCGTCTGTCTCCCCTGTATATACAGAGAGCAGCTCAGAGGAAGAATCATGCCTCATTGTCTCCCTCGTTGCCATCATCATGCTCACACGCACCAGAGCACCCTTCTCCACTCTTTCTCCTTAATGTACTTATTTAACATCCCTCCCTCCTTTGGAATGCAAGCCCCATGACAGCAGGTGGCATGAGTCTGCTCCACGGCTCTGTCCCCTCTCCTAGAAAAGCATCGGCACACAGGAGGTGCTCAGAAGGTGTCTGCTGAATCCATGAGTGAGTGGTTCTATAACCTGTCCTCCTCGCTTTTCACGTCTGACCAAAGAATAACAATTATCCTCATAAAAAAGTCAACAGCTAACAGTGAGAGAGTTAAAAACAAACAAGGCAATGTGATGTTTTAAAAATCTCTCAACAGTGATTCTATACAATTATCATTTTCCTGGGAGGAGGAATGAACTATGACCAAATTAACAATGATAAACCCAGCCTAGGAAGGCTGGTTACACCACGAATAACCACTGAAGAACTGCATTCTTGCCCTCGCTGTAATTTTAGAATTTGGGACTTTACTGTTGTAGTAAGTCAGGAAATATTGAATGTGTTCCTTTCAGTGAACTCAGGTGGGATGACAACAGTCCAGGGGAAGAATTAGTGGTATTTAATCTACATCCCTGCTCTACTCTTTAAGATGCATTTGAAAATTACTTTCCAGATGCTATTTAACTAAAATACAAATTCCAAATCATAAAATGTGGCCAATTTACCATAGGCAAGTGGATAAAATGAGCACATTACAGAGAAGAGACTGTAGCACAGAACATGGACTTGAGCCCAGCCTTGGGCTGGGCTTGACCCTTACCGCTGTGTGACCTTGGGTTCTCTGAGATAATATTTCTTTCTCTAAGAGACGGGATTTGCAAAGTTCCTGTGAACATTCAACAAAACAGTATCTGCAAAGTACCCGCACGGCCCCTGGCACCATACACAGTAACAATAACTTGTAACAGTAACAACAACAATCTCAGAAAAACGTGGCAGGAGTAAAACACCAGATATGCTTGTTTTCAGGGTGAAAAAAAAAATTACCAGCAGGGATTCTTCATCAAATAAGCTAGTAATTTTAGCAGCACAATCTGGAGGCCTGTGGTTTAACAAGCAACTAATTAGAAACTGATGCTCCCTGAGCTGTGAGTGACACCAGCTTAAAAATGCACATACACAGAGGGAAGTCAGGGGCAAGGACAGTCGTGGGCCATGCTCTCTCCGGAAAATACAGCTGAAAACAAACCCCAGATGCTCTCCTTTAATAAAATCTCTGAAAAATACTAAGATTAATAATATGAACAAAGGAGGTCTTCTGAGGTCCCATCAGTTTAGTGCCACCTGGCATCAGACCGTTCCTGCCAGTTTGGATTGTGAAAATAATGAAAGCGATAATTAAAGGTAAATTATGCAAATGGAAGAGCAGGCACTCAAGCTGGGGTGGAGGACCACTCTGGAGGGTGAGTGATCCACTGGTCTGTTCAGTGGACCAGCAGTAGATGCTTCTCCCGCCCGACCACAGATCACCTCACCGCTATCTCTCCCCTAAAGTGTGTGCCGGGTGCTGCGCCCTGCCCACGGGCAAATCTAGAGCTCCTTGGCTTGGCATTTAAGGCACTTTGTAATCTAACCATGCCTCATCCCTGCTGCTTCCTACACCCATCATCTTCCATCCAAACCAAAGTACTTACAATTCCCCAAACTCACTAACCGTAATGTTTCTATTTAGGACAATATTAGAGAAAGAAATTATTTTGAAAGCCAGTATCTCAGTCCTTTAAAGAAAGTAGTCCACAATGAGCCATCACAAACAAATCCTGTCACAGGAACTGCTCTCCCTGAGGGATTTCTGGAAACAACAAAAACATTCCACTTCCTGAGTCCCCCAGAAATTCTGGTTTAATTGATCTGAGGTGAGACCCAGGTTCAGGTGAAGTTCCCTGGCCAAGTTCAAGAATTGCTGTTTTAGGTGTTTGCCAAAAGATCCACCCAGCCTGCTGCCTTCATTATGTCACCTGCTTGGCCCCTATGGCACTTGAGTTTGGGACCCCGGACCCATGTCACCTTACTGAGTCCTTGGCATCATCCTTGGGGTAGTCATTTTACCTCAGTTTATATATAAAAGTTTGGGTTAACTATCCTGGCCCCAATAACCCAGCTCTCAAGGTGTGGGGGGCAGGGAAGGGAATGAGGACAAGGCAGGGCTGTCCAGATCTGACAGCTGGGCTGTGTCCTCCCCACCCTGCTCTGCTGCCCCCTGCACTGGGAGCTCCAGCTGCCCATCGACTCCTTCTTGGAGCTGGTTGTTAAAAATCACTCACAGCTTGAAATTGATTGTTGTAGAAATATTTACACCATGGACATAGGCAAACACTACAAATCAGGGCTTTTTGGTTTTGTTTGTTTTGTTTCTGAAAGCCAGTTTACCAGCACACCTCTTAGCACCAAGGCACCAAGAAAAGAGAGAGAAAAAAAGTAAAATTATGTTCCTTCAAATTCAGGAAGCAGGTGTGTAATGCCTTTTAGAAGATTTCAACTCCAAGCAGTTCAAATTGAAGGCATTTGGGGGCTTAAAGAAATGTACCTTGTGTCTGTAGAAAATGCACACCTGTAATTTTATTAAGGTGCCGCATGGGTACAGTGTGCTTTGTATGCTGCTATTTGCTGCGTGAGCTTGGCTCAGAGCCACTTAACGGCAGTGGAAATGGAAGGTAAAAGTGTGGAACAAGGTGTTTTGAGGTGCTCTCTGTCTCCCACCGGGAGCATAATAGAAAACGTTCACTGAAACCAGCGGCCAGGCAGCCCTGGCACTGCGTTAGCTGCCCAGATAGGTCGAGTTCCAAAACTGAACCACTGGATTGGAGCCTCCTGTTGAGGAAGCATAGGAGAGACTAACAGAAGTGACCCGCCCTCTGTGATCTCGGGTTCCAGCAGCTCTGAGCTGCATTCTTCCCTCACAGTATGGCTCCTCCACCAGCATGGCTCCATAGCTATAAGCCTAGATATGCTGGCCAGTGCTTTTAGGGGTTGAAGAAGATTGTAAATGGAAAAGGAATAAAGGAAACCACTGCTTACTGAGTGCCTATTTTTACAACCAGGCATGAGCTACACAGATATGAGCTTTCATGTATGGTACCAGCACTGACATACATTGAACAACTATTACAAGTCAAGCCCTATCCCCAGCCCTTGGGCACATTATTTCACTTAATCCTCTAGAGAGCCTTTGAAGCAGCTACCATTACCTCCATATTGCAAATGAAAAAACTGAAGCAAGGAAATTGACTAGTTATAATAATTGCCAAGGAAAGGGTTGCTCTGCTGGTTCATGTTGAATGTCAGTGACATGGAAGCCATAATGACACACACGAGCCTTCTCCTCCAGCCTTTGAGAGTTTGTCATCAAGGTTCCTCCCAAGGAAGAGACCAGGGCACTAGAATGACCCAAACCTGCTCCCAAGCTGGACTCTGCCCAGGTCAGTGGGTGGACTTTGTAAGAGTGAAATGCAGATAAGACGACCTCCTAGGGCTGTGGTACAAACTAACCAAGAAAGTAGTTGGTCGCGGTAACACTGAACAAGAGTGATGTTGCAGATGATGACAGAGTAGGACAAAGAGGAGGCAGAGAGGAACCACAGCCTCACCCCACTCCCATTTCTCTTCCCCTCTCCCTCTCCCTCTCTCTCTTCTCCCTCTCTCCCTCTCTCCCCCTTTCAAGGGTGCCTCTGGCAAATGGAGCTGTCCCTTGAAGCCTGACAGCCGAGTATCGGCTTGTGAACATGCCAGGCCTGTGTCAAATTCCCACTAATGATTTTTCAGCATAAATTAAATGGAGTGAATACTTTCTAATGGCCGCTAGAGAATTACACGACAGCTTTCAGGAGAATCTACAAAAATAGCTGGAATCAGAGGAATGGTCATGCTGATGCATAGAAGTTTCTGGTTAATTTAATTTCTCTTCCTTCTGGCTTGTGGACCCTCTGTGCAAAACGCTGCTAGAAAAGAGATGTGCACAAGCCACGGGGTACCCCCAGCCTATTTAAATAAGCTACATCGGGGGCACTAACAGTGGTGCATAGCAAGTAGAATATTACATTATATTACAGTAATCCCACCACCAGGCATAGCAATACTTCTTCACAGTTATAGAAATTGTGTAACTTACAAAGGACGCTTCTATCTGTTATCGCATTTGACTTGCTCTTCTTTATTGAGCACTTGTCATGTGCCTGGCATCCTATGGATGATCTCGCTTTGCGTTCCCAATGCCTGATTGCAACTGCTGTTTCACAGGTGAGGCTTAGCCAGGTGGAGGCCTTCATCTGGGATCACACTCTGTAAGTGGAGACTAGGATTTGAACCTGGGTCTATCAGGCTCCAAAGCGTCTCCTTTTAACCTGTGAGTATCTGTTTCCTGTGAGGTGAGTGTGGCTGTTTTGGGGGAAGGCACTGTTTCCCGACCCTTGATTTTTCTTCCAGGGTCAGGACCCACTTAGGAGAATATTTTGGGCTTCTTTTTGCCCCACCCTTGCTCTACCCCTGAGGAAATAAAATGTCTTTTTTTATGAGTTTGGAGGGAGGAAATGGGTGAAAATGCTCGGTCCTTCCTCCCTTCCTCTTTTGCTGCACACCAGGTCCTGGCTCCTGATCCCACAGTCCTGCTGGGGGTGGGGGCAGCACTGCCTACAGGAATCTCTCTGGATTCAACACCAGGAGGCTCATTTACCCACAGACGTAAGACATTCTCCAGCATCACCATTTCCATAATGGAGGTGATATTTGGGCTCTTATCCTCTTTAGTCCTGTATCTTATTCTCCAGTAATTCAGAATTTAGGTGGAAGAGAGGGCTGCGGATTGGGCCTCCTTCAGAGAGTCTGTATATTCTGATCCCCACTGCACAGATAAACCTCGAGACGGGCATGGCTCTTTCTTAAAGAAGAGATAGCTTAAGCATCAGCAAATATGTGATAAATGACCTCAAACATTCTTGCCCTATAAGAACCTAATTCCTTGAGTTCAGATTAGGACACATAGTTTAAGGAGGAGAAAAATGGGAGAGTTCGGGGATAGCACCAAAACAACTCAAATGTAAAACAAACTAAAAGATAAAGCACAACTTCAAATGACTACATCCTAAATCAAGACGAGTACAAGGGCATACCCTACCCACCTTGAGATCCTAATCGGAAAGCAATTTTCCCAATTACTAAAATGGAGTCAAGAACCAGTTTATGGAGCTTACTCCCCCTCCCCCACCCCCACACACAAGCCAACAACAAACCTTATGGGGGTAAAACCAAGCTAAAAAAACAGCCATCTATAATTTGGAACTCCTTCTGAGATTTGCCTGCTGCCAGAGTTCTACCAAAATGCCTACTAAATAACAAGCCTGAGATTTAGTTCTATTCCTACCAATACAGAATGTTAGAATAGAAAGAGCTCTCAGCAGTCAAGCCCACGCCCCTCGGCGAAGAGATAGAGTCCAGGTGATGGAGTGAGGCAGAGGAGCCACGTGAATTAGCTTCACACCCACAGGTCCCAGCACAGTGCCTGGCCTGCAGCATGTGGGAGTAAAGCAAGTCAGTGGCAGAGCCAAGACTAGGACTCGGGTCTCCCACACCAGCGTTCCTTCCTTTTCTTATATTGTGTTGCCCGTAGTGATATCTGTCTGTCTGTTTCTCTGAATCATGCTTCCAAACTATTACCCTATGACAGGCCAAGCCAACAGGCTTCCAAGACCAGAGGAAAGATTTCCCACAAATAATTGGCAGAGTAAGTGCTGAGATTCAAACCATGGGAGATGCTGGACCACATGTGCAATAGCTAAGCACAGAGATAAGCACCATTCCATCCCCTGATTACAAGCACCAGTTCACCAATTTCAAAGATGCTAACAATGAACTTGGGCAGAGAATAAATGCAAAGCCTTGTAATGTCACCCTCATGAAGCACTAAGATTATAAAAAATGGCCTACTGTATCAGAACTATTTTTAGAAGCACAATCCTGTTTCTGTTCTTCAGACTAATTAACGTTCGTGACCAGGACTAGTGTTCTGAATGCAGTGGAGAGGCAACTCATTCGGGTGGGAAGCAGGAGGCCGGATGGCGAGAGCTGTCAGAAGCACATCTAGTGTGAACGCGCACACTGCAGATGAAGAACATAACTTCCAATTAAGCCTGCCGCAAATATCTGGCACCTACTACCTGGTGGTTTAAAGCAACTAGCAAAATGTGCAGAGTCTAAGGGTTAAAGGATGAAATCTTTAAGGATGAAATCTTCTTTACAAAATTTTTCACATCTCTCTTTCTAAAGGGAATAAATCACATGCACTTAGGGGCTCCCAGCATTTTCCCACCATAGCTGACTCTAGAGATGAACAAACCACAGCTTGGAGTGTGGGGGCTTGTCCAAGGTCAAATGCAGAGGAGACTGTGGGGCCGACATTCATCCCAGGACCCTGACTCCCAGCCTAGGTCATCTGCCATGGTCAGAGCTGCCTTTCCATGGGTAGACCGTAACCCGTGGTGTAACACAGAGGAGTTCTTGAAAATCTACAAAACCCGTTTTTAATTTGAGGCATACACTGAGCAAATGTTTTGCATGAGTGATTATTTTCATTAAAGTATTAATATAAGCATCATTCATTTACTTCAACCTTACTAAACTGTCCATTTACTCATAAATTCCCATTGGATCAAATATCTTTAAAAATAGTACATATTTTTGCATGGTGGAAACTGTATATCTAATGTGTCCATCAATAAGAATTATGATGATATTGATAATAATAATAGTAGTAATTACCACTTATTGAACTCCTGTGTGCTCAGCACTGTGAGAGGCACTTTGTATAATCACAGGAAGAATAGTTATAAAGTATCTACTACTTATTAAAAGTTAGCATGTCTAGTCATTATGCTATGCAATTAAGTACTTTATTTTTTTAAATTTCTTTATGGATTAAGGTATTACACAATCCTAAGTAGTTATTACTATTATCATATTTTATAGATGAACAGAGACTTAGAGAAGTTAAGTACCTGCCCCGCCCAACACCGTGAACAAGAAGAAAAGTCAAGATTCAAACCCACTGAATTCTAGAACCTTTTGTCTTTTCCATTACACGGTGCTACATGCTCATTTATAAAAAGTAATGGTTCAAGTTCCATTTCCAGCAAGGGTATTTATGAAGGTGAGGATGAACGAAATGATGCTAAAATGACCTGTTCCCTGTAAATGCCTTGTCTGTGGTTTGGAACAAAGTAACCCCGCTACTAAATTCCCTGAAGAAAAATATTGCTCACAGCATCGGGTAATCAGATGCTGCTGAAATGGAAACTGGTTCAGAACTACAGTGAAATTTGGGAGTAAAATACAATTTGCCTGTTGTTCATTTTTAAATATTCATAGCAAGAACGCATTCCCATTTTCAGCAATTAAATGGCTAAAACCTGCAACCTGATCTATGTACTGATCATGAACACTGCATTCCTAGAAGGACCTACGTTCAAATGAGCAACCCCGCAAGCTGTCGTTCCAGCGGAAAACCAAACAAATGAGACAGAAACGTTGCTGTTGCCTAGAGGAAAATTTTCTCCACCACTTGTTCTGCCGTAGAGAAAGGCTGAGTCAGAATTAAGGGTGCGTCAAGGACGTTGCCTGCAAACCAGCTAGAAGAGGTGGAAATATCTGCAACATTTCCCCTCGTTAGAAGAAGTGTGTCATAAGGGTTCCGTTGTGCCTTAACGGTTAGATTTTTACAATCACTTGATATTTCACTTGTCTTAAGCAACCTGCACAGAAAGGCAAGGAAAGGAAACAGATTAACAGGAACATGAATTTATGAAGCGGCCCTGTGTTTTCAGTTCTGTGGTCATCAGCAGCATACGCGACACCTATGAGCAGAATTACAGAAAACTGGGGCATCTTGTTCTCTGTGTTACTGACAAAGTGTCTCCAGCGCCTCCTTCACCAGGGGCATCGGGCATCTCTTTTGCACAAGGATGAGTCCTGACAACCCCAGTAAGAGCTCAGTGCCAAACTCCCCAGGGCCTGAGGGGCTGGGTCCTCAAGTGGCTTGGAACAAAGGACCGGGGGCTGGCAGGCAAGTGGTTCTTGGTGTCGTGTTATGCCTGGACCAGCAGCATCCGTATCACCTGGGACCATGTTAGAAATGCAAACAAATAGAAACTGGGGGTGATACTCAGCAATCTGGGTTTAGCAAGCCCTCCCCCCGCCCCACACTGGTGATTCTAGCCCCTCACTAAAGTTTGGGAGCCGCCCATACAGTCTGCACAGCCTCTTCTGTTGGACCCTCCTTAGCTGCAGGCTCTAAGACCCTACTAGTACATCCAAGGACTCTGCCTCCATCCAGCCCAGGGCCTGTGCTGGTCTCAGCAGGGGTAAGTTAGCAGATGCCGAAGCACCCATCGAAGGGGCTTCTGCGGTGGTCTTGCTGACTCAGACCCAGAGTGTGATGTCAGCTGTGCCATCCAGCCACCATGCTGGCTGTGCTAAGAGGACTGCAGTTCCATCTGAGATTCAGGCTAGATGGCTAAAGCCTGGTCCTTGCCTCTTTCTCCCCACCCCAGCTCCAGCCCCTCTCCCAGGGGAGCCACCTGTGTTCTCAGATCTCCCTCCCATTGTCTGGACAGCCCAGAATCAGGAGGCTCCCTGATTCCACCCACGGACTCTAAGGGCAACATCCTGCCCATGCAGTTCTGCCACTGTCTTGGAAATAAGATCCCTGATCCAGATTACAGTTTGGCTGCTGGCTCTGTCCTGCCCCATCCCAGCCCCCTGCTCTCTCCCCACTTTCTGGCTTTGTCCCTTTCCTCTCAGCCTGCTCATGCCCAGCATACCCAAGATAACTGAGCAACACTTGAGAATCTTGCAGAAAATTCTTGGCTACGTAGACTTGGCTACCAGGCCCTGCCCGGGGCTCTGCACTGAAAGGGCCCTGCTTCAGGCCAAGTCTGGCAGCCTTCCTCCCATGGGCCAAGCAGTCCTAGAGGCTAAGGAGACATGCCCACACGATGGCTGTGTCCCATGCTCTCTGGGCACCCAGCACCCTGTAAGTCCCCTCCTCAATGGCTGGAGTCCATCCTTCTAAAGATGAATGGTGCTTCATGTATACCCCCAGTCCCCCCTCCCAATATCTGAGGAGCATGCCCACCAGGCTTAGCTGTGTGAACTGGGGAACCTCCCCACCCTGTGCAGTGGTGGATGGTGTTGGGAGTGGGGAGAGAATGAGGGCTGGCAGGAGGCTGGGACCTCAATGTGTGCTCTTCTCAGGCCTCACAGATGGGAGGGGCAGGCCTGCTCATGCAACCTGGTGACAATTAAACCAGGTGGCGGATGTCATGACACTAATAGGAACTCAAGAGACACTGTAGAGTTAGTGCACCCAGCGGTCTGCTTTGGTCCCCTGCTGGATGCTCACTGCCCACCTGCACCTTTATCCCACTGTGCAGGTGAGGAAACCTCGGGGAAGTTAGGTGAATGTCCCACCATCTCAGGACCAGGAACTGAACTCGTGTCTGTTTGATCCCAGAGCTGGCGCACCTTCCCTACGTGTGGCCACTTAGTCTCATCTTAAATACTTCCAGCTACATGAACTCACTACTCCTTTGATCCAACCTTTAATATTTCAGGCAAAGTAACTTGTTTTTTTCTCCTTTCCTTGAGCTTAAATCTCTCTGCAAATTTTAGCCATGTTTCCTTGTTCTGCCCATTGGAGGCTGCAGAGTTTTATCCCCTCTCCCACACAACAACCTTTCAAACTAAAAAGGGCAAGAATTCTCTGTGGTCTTTTATTCTCCTCACCTTTTCCTCCTAGTGGAGGATGTCCAGCCCACTTTCTAATCGGGCCTCTGAGGACAGATTCCAGTCACTGTCCCTCACAGCACCTGAGAGAGGTCATGGCGGGGACAAGTACAACTTATCAGAGGCCTCAGCTAGATTTGCACACGTGGATAAACGTTCCCATCGTTGGCAATGCCCTCTCCTAGAATCCAAGCCTGTGGAATGTCACGCGTCCTTGCCTGTAAAATGGGGATAATGACTCGCACCTGCCTCGTTTGCATGGCTGGATGAGTATTATTCCAGGTCACTGGCTTTGAAATGACTCCCTGAGCTGCAGAGCACTGTACAGCTGTGGGGTGACCATGGCAATGATGATAACGCGCAGAAGAGGAGGCTGATCGGGGAAGCCCCCCGAAGCAGGTGCAGTAGAGAAACCCTCCCTACCTGTGCCAAGAGCTTAGTTCGTCACTCCTCCTGCCAGGGCACAGGGCCAGGTGCTTGTGAAGGACACCAAGGCACCCGCACAGCTCTGAGAGCCTAAAAGTAAATTAGAACAGCATGATGATATGCCAAAGGTGCCTAGAGGGCGGGATGGTTATGTGCCCAGCAATGGAGCCAACAAGCGGGTGAGCCCATGAGCATGCTTCCACCGAGTCAATGCTGGGAAGAGCTGAAGAATCTGCCAGAAGGAGGAGCAGAGTCAGGATCTCCATCTAGACCTGGTGGAGATCTCCACTTCACCCACTCCACTTCACCAGTTTCCCCTAGATCCCTGGACGACATAGTGTCTGGTTTGCCCATGTGGATGCCTTGATCTGCTTTAGGGAACATTTATTCTCATAATAGGACCCCTTACTGTCCCCCCCCCCCCGCCCCCCAATGGCTCATGTACCCAACTAACT
Organism: Corynorhinus townsendii; assembly: GCA_026230045.1. Taxonomy (NCBI): domain Eukaryota; kingdom Metazoa; phylum Chordata; class Mammalia; order Chiroptera; family Vespertilionidae; genus Corynorhinus; species Corynorhinus townsendii. The sequence goes on along the minus strand of JAPDVU010000005.1, from coordinate 161,895,318 downwards.
AGTAGACAGACCACGTGGAAGTCTCCAATCCGGCGTCGTGCTCTCCCTCCCCCTGCAAAGCTGCTCCCTGGCACCAACAGCCACCCAGCTGTTAAAGCGGCCCCTTCCCTAACTCTTCCTCCACCCTCACCTCTCACATCCAATTCATCATCAAGTCTTACCACTCATTCTCCTAAATACCTCTTGAAGGTGATGTCTCTCCATCCCTGCCACTGCCATCTAATCCACACAACCATCTCTCAAAACGCTTTGCTGCCCCCACACTCATCCTCGCCTCACTCCAGGTTGGTTTTCAAGCTACAGCCAACATGATCTTTTTAAAACACAAATGTCATCATGTCCTGCTGTTTAAAATGTGTCCATTGCTTTTAGGGTGAAAAAAGCCAAATTCCTGGCCTGACCCTTTAGGTCCTGCAGCAGCTGAAACCGTCCCTGCTTACTCTCTCTCTCCTCCCTCCCCGGACTGCTTTCCTTTACCTGTAAAACTGTGATAGATCACACATACCCAAAGTGTAGAAAACAGACTAACAGTTATGCGGCTGTCCCAGGGTACGCACTAGAGCAGAGCCAGGATCCCCACTGCCATGTGCTTCTCGCAGGGCACATCTGCCTCTCCCCAGCCCTGCCTAAAAGTCACCACCGCAAACTCTCTGATTATTCATTGTTCCTTGCTTTTCTTCATACGTTTGCCATTACGGTTGCATCTCTATAAAGTAAAGTTTAGTTTAGCCTGTTTTGAGTTTTATTTCATTGGAACCATGCTGTAGATATTCTTCCATGACCTGTCTCTTCTGCTCAACACTAATAGTAGCCACAGAACTACAGTCTGCCTTTCCATTGACTGCAGTATTCCAGCGAGTGAATACCATGCTGCACGTATTTTTCTGTTGATGGACAGTTAATTGTTTCCAGCTTGGAGCTTTTGTGAACCACCCAGCTAGAGTTCTTTCTGTGCCTTAAGGGTCCCATGTCTATTCTGCCTTGTGGCCCTCCGGGGCACTTGTTTTCCTTGCCTAGCCCCCTCTCACTGCCTCCACCCTGCCCTTGCTGCTGGTGCTGCCACTGCATCCTGACCTCGCCGCCAGCACAAGCCCACAGCACTCATTCCTTCACGCATGCAGGCCTGCATTCACTCAGGCACGTGCTAGCAGCTCCTCCAGGCTGACCCCGGGGCTGCAGAGGCAGGGAGGGTCTGGAGGAAGAAAGCCATCCTCTCTGAGCAAGTGAAGACATCCACCTCGACAGGAAATGCACACCCTGAAAGCCAGTCCACAGCTGGACAAGGAGTGCTGCTGATTCTCACTGTGATGAGCTCGCAGCTCGGATGAGCTTGGGGGTGGATCCTCCCAGACTGAACTGTGCAGAGTCCACCCTCTTCACCGCCCTCACATTAGCCTCAGTGCTGAGAGTTGCCAGCCTTTGTGATGCTGCTTAAAGGGAAGAAAAAAGAAAAAAAAAAGAAACTGCGTAACAAGAAAAGGAAAGAAAGCAGCTGGAGAATACTCCCCACCATTTGGTGTGATAACCAAGAGCTTTCAAATGATTACTAAGACTGGCTTTAATTTTTATCTTTCTTTTCTTTTAATCTCGCAGATAATTAGTGGGAAAGCAAACCCATCCCCACAGCCAAAGATGAACCTGTCACTATTGGAGCTCCCTTCCCACTGACTTCACTAGCTCTTCCTTCACATTCTTTTTTCCTTTAAAAAAAATAAAAGCTGCCAGGTTGTATATATTTTTTCATTTAATTAAATGCATTCAGATGGGACATTTCCCATGGCAAAGGCTCTTAGGAGTAAGTAACATTTTTCCCTTCCTCCAATTTAAGAACTCTGCATTGCTCTGCGGGTTTAAAACATCCAACTGCAAACTCCCTTTTATGGATGAAGAAACCAAAGCTCAGAGAAGGGAGAAAACCGTACCATTTACGGCTGTAATGGCAGTGCCAGGATTCACTATGAAGCCTCTGACTCCGGGGCCCCTTCTCTAACTCACTCTGCTCACCCCTGTGCACTAAAAACCTGAGTAGATCTCTAGGTTTGCTTCCTCAGGGGCTCTCTCCATCCTAAGATAACATTCAAATTGCACGCAGAGCTTTAAGCACAAGATGCTGGACATAAATGAAGCACTCACCAACATGGAGGCAGATTCTGCCCCAGCCATTGATGAAAATGATGTTTAGAGTTGTTAATCAAAAGGGGAAATTACTGTCACACAAAAAATGGAAAGAAACTAAAACAGCATAAAAATTATATAACATGGCCCCAACTCTAAAACAATATAGAGAGAAGAAGATTTTACTGTTTTTATGAACTAAAGCATTAATAAAGTTTAAGTCTGGAGGTTGAATTTGCTGGAGACTTTTATTTCATGCTATACACATTTCAACATTTTCTAATTTTCTACAATAAGCACATACGATTTTTCTATGAGAAAAAAAAGTGTAGTAAGAAGTGTGTAACAGAGAAGCATCTGTCTTCTCCACCCCAAAGCACCCGAAATGAAGCATGGTTGGTGGTCCTGGCCTGCCATGGACCTCCCTGACCCTGCTAACCCCTTGGCCCAGCTTCCTGCCTCATCCTTCCACCCCCAAACTTATACTTTCTCACCAAACCAAGCTCAAGTGAATACAAGCTCTTACCACCTCCAAGAAGCCTGCCATGATTACTCCAAGCCAGCTATTAGGTTGAATCATATGAAAACAACTGCCATTCTTGTAGACCCAAGGAAAGGCCTAATATTGGTGACATCATATGGTCGGACCTACTTCTTGGCTCACCCGGCCCTCTTTTGAACTTCGAAATGTTGCCAGCCGGGAGGCACACTGCACACAAATAATTTTCGTCTGGTGCTATTCTCTTTTGTCTCATGTGTGGATCCTGCTTTAAGTTGGTGTTCTCTGCACACTGGCTTATGTTTTATTCATTCTGGTTTTGAAGGTTATTGAAAATGAAATGGCCACAGAGCTTCCTCACAAGAGATAATCAATCAGCCATAGGCACTTACTCATGTTCAGTGCTTGCAGATAAAGAGATGAGTCCATGCCCCAAAGTTTATAAGGAAGGCGGGAACCCAACCAGGTAATGATAACACCTCATGGACACACATCTCTCTGATGGGCTAAATACCTTCACAAACATTCTCTCTCAAGGCGAGAGTAAGACAGACCCGGCTTTATGTCTCCATCTGTTGTTTGTAAGTAGTGAGGTCTTGGGGGTGTCACTCAGCCTCTCCAAGTCTCAGCGTCCTCACTTTTTAGTATAAACTGAGCAGTGATGGCACTGGCTGCATGCAGCTGTGTGAGGCCGAACTGGGGGTGAGTGGACACATTACTGTGCTGCACACGGTAAGCATTCCAGAAACAGCTGATTAAAGAGGCAGAGGGGCAGCCCTCACCTCCACTGTTTCTCTGGTGAGAAAACCAAGCTCAGCGAAGTATAGTGACTAGTCTGAGGTCACGTAGACTTGGTACCAAAACCTTGGTATCCTTAGCGCAGACCATACCGCCTCCTTCCCCACGCCAGCAGCTCCTTGTTGAAAGCACACAGACATTTAAGGCTCACTGGAGCAAGGCGTAAGGAAGTTTCCAAGTACATTTGCTAGCCCTTTACTACCTTGAATGGCTCTGGAAGGGCTGCTGCAGGATTCCGCACTGCACTTCCCCAGAATGGGGATGGACCAGCCATATGCTTGTCCACTCTCCCATTTGCTCCCTGTGGACACACAGGCTTAGCATCTGTCTAATGGTCTCTGAAAAGACACTCTCACATCAGCTCAGGAAACTCCACCTTCCCCATAAGCCTCAGAAATGGTTTCCGTTCAACTAACTTCATGCAAGAGAGGTGCGTGCTGGTTACTTGACTTAATTCTTCCACATTTTTCAGTGGAAGAGAGTTGCCTGGTTTTATGTCTTACACACAACATAATGCACCTATCAGCAGTCACGTCCTGTCTGCTCTCACTAAAACGTGCATCACATTTTTCAGTTTGCTGACTACCATCTAAAACGTGAGAACTTCTGAGGTTCGGAGGAGGGCACAGCGTATCTGAAGCCAGGACACCCAACCTTGGACAAAGTGTTTCAGCTCTCTATAGCCTCTGATGATAACAGGACTATTGGGTTCTTAACTTTTTGAAATTATGATGAATTTCTGGCCTTTTCTTCAGGAAAAACACACATAAACACACAATTTTGTGTAGTTTTTGGGTTCACAGATACCCTTAAATCCTTCCTGTATTCCTGATTAGAAACAAGCTCTGGTTTCCTTAGCTTGATATTCAAGGCATCACCTCTGGCCTCTGGGTCTCCATCCCCCTTCCCAGGAGTCCCTCCTCTCTACTAATCCACTTCCTACACTATCTCTCCAGCTGACTCAAATTCCCAAAGTTCCCCCAATAGTCCTGTGCCTAGTCTCCTTCACCAGGGATGGCCTTCTATCCATTTTCATGCTTCAAATTCTATGCATCCTTTAAACCCATCTATAATGCCACCTCCTCTTTGTCAATTTTTTTAAAATTCTTCAGAAAATAATCTTTTCCTACATTTTCCTCCCTTGGCAGTTTGTCACACTTTCCACCTCATAGATATTTATGTGTGGGTCTTGCCTCCTCAATTGGCCTGTGAGCTAATTGACTTCTGCAGTCTTCTCCCTGGCACACAGTAAGTGCTCAATAAAAATTCTAAATAACCAATACCTGTTTCTCTAATGCACACATGGTATAACTGAAATGCAAATGGATATGCAAATATTCATTTCCCAGTGTACTAGATTCTTGACTTATGTGAAATATTCAAAGGTGCTTGGTGTCTTGCCACAAAGGAATCCTTAGGAATCAACAAAACCCAAGAATTTCACCAAAATTTCAGCTGTGCACACATGGACAGGCCATTCTCCTGAAAAAAAGTGTTACCAGAAGAACACTCTCTGATAAGAAAGGTTATTTTCTACATGTACGAAGGTATATTTAGTTGAGATAGTGTAGAAACCTCTCTTCTAGTGTTGAGGGGATTTTAGTAGGACGTACTGCCAATTTAAGGGCAGAGGTCTGGGCTCTGAGGACCTCTGATTAATGTGCTCTCAACAATCCTGGACAGAGTTACCGTCCTCGGATGAGCTGGATCTGAAACAAGACAATGGATGAAGGACATTCCTGATGCAAGAAATGAGTGCCCCCTCCCCCCTCCCCCCCCCCCCCAGCATGGAATGGAGCCAACAAGAGATTCCTTCATCTCTGTTCTCTTAGAATGTCTCACCTCTCCTAGGTTCCACATGGAATGGACCTCAGGTGGGGATTCACCTAATATGTTGGTTCTAAACATGGCGTAGGGGCCATCCTTGGAGTCCAGGTAAGAAGTGGAGCCTGAGCTCCCAGTGAAGCTCTCAGAGGACAATCCTCTCTGCATCAGGGCAAAAGCTCCCCTGCAGGCTGAGCCCTGCCTGTGTAATAAGCCTGGTTGTTATGGTGACAGGAGGTAAATGAAACTGGGAGAGGAGGGGGAAACGTTACTGTGGGAAAGGGGCCTCTGTGCCTTATATAAGGCAGGTTCCAAAAATACACTTCTGAATAGGAGGCAAGCAGTGTTCACCTAGCTCCCAGGCACTGCATGGCATCGTGATAGCAAGAAAATTCCCCCAGTCCTCCAAGCCTGTCTCTGGCTTCATTTTTATTACTCAGGGCTCCTAACTTATTATGATTCCTGAGAAAGGAATCTGGTTACCAGAAATATCTACATTCCAGAAAAGGAGCAAAATATGAGTAAAATGGCTCCTTCAAGGGGTAAACTGATTTCCCCCAAAATTAATCAATTGATGGCATCATCTTGTTTTTAAAATAATCCGGTAATGCAATTTATTCACTTCTACTTCTGATCAAATTAAAACAATTTTTTTTCAAGCTACCCAAATACCTTTTAATAAGGGTAGCGGGGGAGGATTTTCTGTTGATTTTCCTGATTTCCCTCCCTTACCTTATGAGCTTAGCTTTGAATTGAAGTAGAAACTGAAGGTCAATGGAGCATTGTAGCAAAGCAAAGAGAACCCTGGGGTAGAAGTCAGGGGACCCACAGCTCATCTGCTCTGCTTCTAAGCAGCTTTGTGATTTGGGGCAAGTTACTGACCTCCTTCTTAGTTTCATCTTGTACGATTCAGAACCACTATACACACAATTCTGTTAGGCTGCCCCACAGCTGGTGACACAGCTGTCACCATCAGCATAACTATAAAGTCTGACTGGCCACCTGGTGACCCAAAGAACTCGAGTTTATCTAAGGCTCTCCCCCATCTGTCATTTCATATGACGACCATGACAATCCAGCCCAGAAAATGCCAGGATCCCATCTTATAGACAAGATCAGAGAACAAAGTCACTTGGCCAAGCTCCTGGAGCAATGATCAGAGATTGAGGACATCACCCCAGACCTGATGGGTGCCATGTCCAGCGACTTATGGACACTGCTCCTCTGTCAGGGATGGTAGGAGGAAGATTCCTGAACCAGGGAGTTGATTGAAATGATGGTTTCTAAGGTCCCTTCCAATTCTAATAGTCTGGGCTTCCATTCATAAAATAAGGGGGTTGGATTAAACCAAAGGTTTTAAAAACTTCTTGAAGCAAAAAAGCTTCTTTTCCCTCAAATGAAATCTATGGTAGAATGCCAAAATAGAAAACAGATCATTCTGGATGAAAAAGAGATGGCTTCCACCCAAATGTCCATCAAGTGACAAATAAATAGAAAATGTAGTATATCCAAATAATAGAATATTATCTCTATATATAAAAGCCTAAGCAACCAGCTGACCAGCCAGTAGCTATGATGCACACTGACCACCAGGGGGCAGATGCTCAATGCAGGAGCAGAAACCACAGGCATGGAAACATGGAACAGACTGATGAAATTCAGAGAAAAGGGGGGAGGGAGAGGGCGGGAAGAGATTAACAAAAGATCTTATATGTATATGTGCATGAATTTGTGCACCAGTAGGATCCCTCGGCCTGGCCTGTGCCCTCTCACAATCCAGGACCCCTCTGGAGATGTCGGAGAGCCAGTTTTGACCCAACCCCCACAGGCCAGGCCAAGGGACCTCACCGGTGCACGAATCCATACACTGGGCCTCTAGTTTGATCATAAAAACAAATAAAGTTGTGATACATGCTACAACATGGGTGAACCCAAAAAACATTTGCTAAGTGAAAGAAGCCAGACACAAAAGACTAAATATTATTTGATTCCATTTATATGGAAGTGTCCGGAATAGGTAAATCCAAAGACAGAAAGTAGATTGGTATAGGGGGCAATGGGCAGTGCCTGCTTAATGTGTACAGAAGTTCCTTTCAAGGTGACAAGCATTTTGGAACTAGATGGGGTGATGGTTGCACAACATTGCGAATATATTAAGTGCTGCTGAATTGTGCACTTTTATTTTTTTATTGATTTTTGTTTTGAGAGAGAGGAAGAGACAGAGAGAAAGAAAGAGAGAAACATTGATCTGTTGCCTCTCATAGATCAAGACTGGGGCTCAAACCCACAATCTGGGCATGTGCCCTGACTGGGAATCAAATCCCCCATCTTTCAGTGTACAGGACTATGCTCCAACCAACTGAGCCATACCAACCAAGGTGAATTGTACATTTTTAAATGGCTAATTTTATATTATGCAATTTTTATCTCCACATTTGTGTTTGTATAGATATATGATGGTTCCAGAGTCCCATCCCACTAGCTTCCCCATTCCAATGTCCCAACAGTGCCTCCAAAGAGCCCTGGTATGAAAATGAATATACTAACTACTTACTACAAAACTGGAGGCCTGGTGCATGAAATTCATACACTGGGGAGGGGAGGGTCCCTCAGCCTGGCCTGTGCCCTCTCGCAGTCCAGGACCCCTCGCTCCTTACTGCCCTCCTGCTCGCTGCTCCTTACTGCTAGGCTCAATGCTCCTTAGCGCTGTCATGAAGGCAGGAGAGGCTCCCACCACAGCTGCTGTGCTCACCAGCTGTGAGCCCAGCTTCTGGCTGAGCGGTGCTCCCCCTGTGGAAGCACACTGACCACCAGGGGGCAGCTCCTGCTTTGAGCGTCTGCCCCCTAGTGGTCAGTGCACATCATAGTGAGTGGTCGTTCTGGTCGTTCCGCTGTAACAGTCACTTAGGCTTTTATTATATACCAGTAGATGTTATCATAGTTCCAAATAGCTCTCATATGACAGTGATTTTATTCCTAACCCAACAAATAAATATGCCTGGGCCTGTTACATCTTGCTAGTTGGAAACAGACGTTTCCATTGGCAACCATCATCAATGTCAAAGTGATCTAGTAGCTTCAGTTTTAGGATATATTATTGATTTTAAACTCAAAATTTTACTTTAAGTATACAGAAGAGATAACAGGAAGTAAGTATTATTTTTTGTGGGTTTTTTTAATGTTTTAGTAGATAACTTTATTGTTGGGTAATAAATGAAGCACTATTAAATGCCTACTATATATTACAAATTTTGTACATTGTTTCATTTATAAAAAGGAGATATATATAATACTATGTGTAATACTTTAAACAATAAAATAAATGTTATTATCTCTATTTTATAGAAAAGGATACTGAGGCTCAAAACTGCTCTGCAACATTCCACCAATCAAAATTTGCATCTCAGTCTCTCTAGATCAAGAAAAAGCTCTTTCAACTATGCTAACTATAATCAGCACGTTCTCACCCCAGAGAAAGCATGAGGACTGATTTCAGTCCCACCACAACATGACTGCAGCCTACAGGCCCCCGGGGTGTGTGAAGATGCATGATGCACACACATCCTAGGCCCTTCTAATGTCCCCTCTGCATCTTCTCAGAAGAAGTTAGAGATCAGGGATTCAGTATCATGTGAGCAGTTGAGGCAGCTACCTACCTTTTGCCTTCAGTCTGTGCAGAGAAATGAAGACCCACCTCAGCAGTCTTGCTGACAAAATGTACTTAAGAAGGAGCTACTGAGGGACAACTTTTGCTAATAAGTTGAAGAGAAAAGCTAGCATACCATTTGTTTTCAAGGGTTTAGGTCACATCCTATGCAAATGCAAAAGCTCTGGCTTCTAAAGGTAACTTCCAGCTGAGAAGTCTATGTGACATAATTTCCTACAGTTGGAGTGACATGGTCTCAGATGTGGACACGGGTGATTCAGTGCAATCCTGTGCCTTTTTTGTGGCCATAAACATGGTGCTTTTCCAAGCAATCCTGAAACATTTCTACACAGAGGAGTGGAGACGAATTTCAGCCTTTTTCTCTGCCTGGTAAAGTTATCAAAATGATCATAATAATCTCTTGCGTAGAAGTGCACCTCACATATTACAAAGTGCTTTCATGAACAATCATTGCTGTTTTTTTTAAAGATGAAATTAAGAGAAAATATAAGTAATCACATTTAGCTATTAACATATACCCTTAATATTTATTGTAGGTAAAGAAAGGGTGAGATGGAAGAATTTTTATATTAGAATTGAAGTCAGATTCTTGAAGTTCAAACTGCTCCTGGTTATCAATTAATAGAAAAGTCAATGCTTTTTAAATTAAAGATGAAGTGCTGCCACTTATGACTTAATAAGTTGTAAATGCCTTTCTCATCCTTCCTAATGGCACTGTGTCCCACTGCTATTAAAAATCGCATCCACAGCTCACATGAGCTATGTTGAAGGCCAGGTGTAGGAGGTAAGGCAAAACAACTTAGAACAAGAAAAAGAAAGCAAAGCACATTCAGATCCACTTAATGCAAAAAATTATTTTGGTGGCAGAGTTTGAGAGGGCTAGGGCCACACAATGGCCTTTGAACTTGTTCCCCCCGAAGGAACCAGTATGCTAATGTATCAAGGTCACCTTTAAAAAACTTGTACCAGCATGATACCAAAATCTCACCAGTCTTTCAAGACCTAATCTCTACTAGTGAGATCAATAACCATTAGATACTCACCATGGATTTTCGAGAAATGAGTTATATTGCAATTAATCTGACCAAGCTGTATAAATCTGCCACTCTTCTTTAAAGATGGCTAAAGAACGCAGCTGCAAGCATGCACACATGGACATTGTCTGGCTGCCACAGTGTTTGAGTTGCTCCAAGGATTTGGCAGACCTGCCACGCTTTCACTTTAAATGTCTAATGGGTAAAAGCCACATTTGGCAGGCTTGGCCCATGCAAATGTGAGGTGACCATCCTTGGCTGAGTCTTGCCAACAATGACAGTGTGCACCTCACATGATGAAGTGCACTATGGAGGGGAACTCAGTCAAGCAGGCACCACCCAGCCTGACTCAGAGTATGACAAACACTCCATCAGAGTGACATTTCCTGCAGGGCAGTGGTGCCAACCATGGCTGCATGGTAGAGTCGCCTAGGGAACCTCAAAAATGTCTGTGGCCAGGCTTCCCACCCTGGCTAATTAAAATCAACATCTATAGAAGTGGGAGCCCTCGCACTGGTGTGTCTGAAAGCTCTCCAGACTATTCGAGAATGCAGCCAAGGGAAGGGCAGTACTGCAGGGTGGTTCTAACAGTATCTGAGCTTGAGCCCAGCTGGTGAGGGGCTGCAGTCCAGGAACCTGCAAAACACCACTTGCTTAGGGAAGTCTGCATTCCTCACAGCCTGGAACCATAGCTGTCAAGCGCTTTACTTGTCTGGGAGCATTTGGGTCCATCTGATTTGTGGAGGGTATGGGGAGTGCTATTTGAAATGCCTGTCTTTGATTTTTCTGCCTAAAACCACCACAGTGATATTTACTCAACCCTTACTTTGTAGAAGCCAGGAATTTACGGAAAGCAAAACAAACAAAATACCCAAGTGAAATGTCATTCATTTCAGGGGTGATTCCATGGGAGGGGGACATGCTTTCACCAATATCCCAATATAACGTCCACTGGGTAGGTGGGACTGACAGGAACTATAACTGTTGTAAATATTATAGAAGCACCAGAAGTCAATGAATTGGCTCTGCAAATGTCGAAACGAAAAGTTTATACTGCAAAGAGTGCAGCCATCATGAAGAAAATAAAAAAGAAGCAATCTACTCACCACGTCCACGGTACCTGTGGCCCTCTTCTGATTTGTTTTACTCTCTCCCTCTGCTTGAGGATTTCAAAGAGAAGCACCACGTGAACAGTGGTGGGCAAGAGGAGATCCCATCACTAGGGGGATATGGGCTTTTAGTGAGACTTTCAGATTCAGATAACAACTAGCTAGAAATTCATAGGCAAGTCTCCATCTCCGAGTCACTCTGTTTGGAGCTTGATATTCATAAATGAAAAATGATTCATTCAATTATTTCATATGTAAATCTCACTCATGACGTTAACATGTTCTAAGAACTTAACTTACCTGCTGCATAGAGCATGGGGAGCAGAGGTGATAGAAACAGATGATACAAAAAGCACTTACTGGTTTTCTCTTTTCTTCCTCAGTGGGTCCATGAGGCGCAGGGTGTCTCTGATCACGGCCACTTTCACCTCCTCATCGACAAGGCTGGGGACATTTTCAAACACCCCTGGAGAAAGCTTGAATGGTTAAGAATTCCATGTTACAGTGGAGAAACTCAGGGATTCAGTATCAAGTGACTGTCAGTACCCAGTGGTAGAGTTTGCTTATGTTAATTTAGACGAGAATATTTTAAAGGCTCCCTGTATACTACCTTAAAAATGTCAGTTTCTTTTTACAAATTAACAAAATGCATGAGGAGGAAAAATAGTATTATGTTTTTCTGGTTATTATAATTATACATGCTCTCTGTAGAAAATTTAGAAATACCAAAAGGAGTTAAGAAAATTTTAAAAATCCACATAATCCCCCTAAAACCTATTACTAGTATTTGGTGTATTTCCTTCCAGTATTTTTAATGCATTTTTTTTCGGGGGGGGGGTAATATAACCACTGTTAAATGTACTATTTATCTTAGTGATTCAAGTATGTCGACATGGCTAAATCAAATTCATAGAATTTCAATTAGTTCATCTCCCGAGGCTAATTAGTTCATGTCAGAACTGATGGAAAGGCTCAGCTGCTTCTACATTTCCAGATCTTAAAAATTGGAAGAAGAGCATGCTGGGAAATTACCACAGGTCGGATAGGTCTTACATTAATAGACTACATTCAGAGCTCAACGAAACTGGAGTTATTTAGACTCAAACAGAACTTTGCTGTGCAAATTTGGGAAAGCTGAATCTTGTTTAGCCAAGTGAATAATATGAGAGCAGAAACATCCAGCTATAAGGCAATATATTCAATGAGATACTCAAAAGACTTACTTCTTGCTCATGTTCAATTCTCATGCTGGGATTTGCATTAACTTCAAGTAGTATAGGCTTCAGATTTTTCATTAGAAGAATGTCAAAGCCTAAAATCTGCACAGGATAAAAATAATTCAGAATTACTCCCTCTAGCTGCAATTTCTTTTCAGGAATTGGGGTTGGTGTAAAGGTCAGTAAAGCAAAAATAAATTGAAATGTGGCCCCCAACCTGGGCCTTGACCCTGGCTTCTCTTGTCCGCAGCCCCTCTTCCTCTGGGCATACTTGTCAAGCCAAATGGACGGCAGAACATTTATAGAAGCCTTGATAATGGGATGAGTTCCCACAGTGCATTGCAGCACTATCACCATCATCTGAAGTGCTATAGATGATGACCTCTTTCTTCTTTAACAGGTTTTTCATTATGTTAAGGATCAGTAGTAGTCCATCAACTTCTCCCTCTCCTTTTGCTCTCCTCTATTAAGTTGCTTCTTAGCTAGATCTCTGAAAACCCAAGACTACCTTTTTTAACCTTGGGTGTATATCAGTATCATTTAAGGACCCCTTTCACAACCACTGTACATCCCCAATCCACACCTTTGAGTCAGAATCTTCCAGAGTGGAATGCAGGCAAATGTATTTTGAATAACAAATTCCCCTGATGATTCTCATATACCATCTTAGCTAAGGAAAAGGGAATATTTATAAGCACCTACTAGGCACCAGTAACTTCACCATTACATTTAATCCACGTGACAGTGTATTTGAAGTAGAGATTATACTCTCCATGAAGCAGAAACTGAGTCTCAGAAAGGCCAATGGATTTCCCCAAGACCGCCTCACTAGTAAGTGACAGAGCCGGATTTCACACCCAACCAGGACAAGGCTACGTAATTTGTGGAACCCCAATGCAAGATGAAAACACAAAGTTCCTTGTTCAGAAAGTATTAATAATGTCATGATAGAACAGAGCACGAAACCAGGCATGGAGCCCTTCTGACCATGGGGCACTGGGTGATTGCGCAGATCACATGCTCACGAATCTGGCCCACACTCAAAGCTAACTCCAAAAGCTAACCATTTGTTGGCCATCTGCCCTTGAACCCAGCATGCTGACTTGGTGAGGCTTTCTCCTCTTCTAGCCTCTTTCAGTTCCTTACAAGCCCTAAGCCACCCGTGCATCTGCCTGAAACAACCCTTCACCTAGATAATTCCTCCTCATCCTTGAGATCATAGGTCCTAATTAGATTCATACTCAGACAGTGAGGATGTCAGGTTCTTAAGAGACCTCTCATTATCTCTACAGGAGGTGATAAGATAGAAAGCTTATAACATATTTGATGCAATCCCAATGTTTCAAAAAATAATGTGGAGAAAAAGGAGAGAAAAGAAAAAGATACAGCTGCACCCTCCTCTGTAGATTCAAAAAGATGGGAGGAAATCCATTTAACTTGTCTACATAGAATATGCATCAGTTAAATGATAATTATTAAACTGTGGCTTTATCCTTATTAATGAAATCAGAGCCTAAATGACCATTTGGGAGGATAATTCAAGACAAGGTTATTCTTCAAAGAAGGGCAATAAGGATGAGAAGCTGGGAAAAGTCATCCTCACTCTATTTTTCTTTCCCTGGTCATGAAACGAAAAAAAATGGAAATCCAGTAGAAAATGTTACATGTATTATAGATCTGCTTAATAATATATGACAAGTGGATATGAGCGATGAGGCCTTTAAGAGACTCCAGTGACATCATCCGTCTAACTTCAGACCCGGTCTGAGACATGTGATGTGGATGAGGCCACAGGGAATGGCGGGCTGCTGTACCAACGTTTATCATCCTTGGTCATCAACGCTTACTTTTTGCTACATCGTAGAAGTTTGGACTTGTACTTTCTCAGCCTGTGGGCTCTTTCCAGTTCAACACACAGCAGTTTCGTGAATGTAAAGCTATAGAAATGCTGGATAAGGGGTGACAAAACCTCATCAGCCATACTGACCTAAACCTGCCAGTGGCATAATTTCCAGAACCCAAACTTTGGTGCATGTAGTTGAAGAATGGTTTGGAGTCAGAAAGACCTAGGCTGCAATTCCAGCTCAGTCTCTCATTCTAGCTAGAAACTCTAGGTATGGTGCTTAGCCTCTCGGAGCTTCGTTTACCTTGTTTATAAATGGAGATAACAGTGGCTACCTTGCTGGGCAGTTGATCATGGAAGGAAAAGGTACCTAGGACTATGTTCATCATACAGGAGGCACTCAACATATGCTGACTCCCCTTCCAGTTTCCTACTCGTCTCACTGACCAGAAATGACATCTGTGGCTTTGAATCCAGAGGAGCTAATTTCAAATTTTAGTTTTGCCTTTAACTTGTGTATCTACAGGCAAGTTACTTAGCAGCTCTAAGCCCCAGTTTCCTCACCTGTAAAATGGGAATAAGAACAGTCCTTACCTTAGTTCATTCATTTGTAAAATAGCTATTGAAATGCTCCCTATGTCCTGGAACTATTCTAGCTTCTGGAAATACAGTGATGAAGTCCCTGCCCTCATGAAGCAGGCAAGCAGGACCAAATAAAGATAGAATGTATTTTGCACAGTGCCTGACTGTAAGTATTTAATGAAAGTCAGCTTTAGTATATGTATTTTTTTACAAGTTCAAGGAAATATGAGTTTTCTTTTCGAAAGTTCAATCAAATATGTTGTGCCAATGGAGCTCAATAAACAGAATCACAGAATGGGGAGGAGCTTAGAGTGGATCTTGTAAAATCCGAGAATGATGAGCTGGCAGAAAATTGGGATTTACCTGATCCAGTGTTTTTCAAAATGGGGTGTTTTTTTTCTGGGGAAGCACTGGAGAGGCCAGATCAGATCAACTTTTACCTATTTTCCATACTGGGGTTCCTAGGAAAAAAGTTCCATTGAAAAAAATTACTAATTTAGTCTAACATCTGCTTTATGCAGACCAGAAACCTGCAGCTTAGAAAGGTGGAGGCCTCTCTCTGGTTCCATGATAGAGCAGGAATTGTCAAATGGTGTGAGAGAGAGACCTTTTCGATCATGTGATACTCTGCCCTCCTCCAAGTAATTCAGTCAGCACGTATGTGTTGCTTGCCTCCTACTTGAGGGGGACCCTGGGGACTCAAAGATCTCTAGTCTTCATCTCTGACTTCTAGTAGCTTCCAAATTTGGGGAGAACATTAATGTGAAGGCTCCAAGCTACATTCCAAGGAGAGGGGATTCTATCCTGAGATCCAAAACTACACATCCATTTGCATCCAAGGTATTCCAACTGAGGTCCCATACTCCTCAAATCAAACATCTCCAAGCTCACTATCTGTGGTCGGCAACCTCTAAGGTCCCAATGACCCCGACTTCCTGGTGTTCATGCCCTTGTATAATCCCCTCTCCTTGAGTGTGGACTGAACCTGGTGACTTCTTTCTAATAATATAGGGCAGAAATGATGGAACGTCACTGCCAATATTGGGTTATAAACTATCATGACTTCCACCTTGGCGTGCATTCCCTTAACGCTCTTGCTTGCTCACTCTGAGGGAGGTTAGCCTCTATGTTGTGAGCTGCCCAATGGAGAGGCCCAGGTGGGACAACAGCCGGGGGCAGAAAGTGGGGACCCGAGCCAGCAACCATGTGAGTGAGCTTGGAAGAGGATCTCTTCCCAGTGAAGCCTTGGGATGACTGCAGTCCTGGCCAACATGCTCACTGCAGCCTTGTGCAAGATTTTGAGCCACAGGCAGTTGGCTAAGCCTAGACTCCTAATCCACAGAAACTGTGAGACAATAGTTTACTAGTTTAAGCTGCTAAATTTGGGGGTAATTTGTTACACAGCAATAGATAATTAACATACCATCTTTCTAAAGTCGACTTTGCTTACACAGTATTCCTTATCACCCAATCACACAAGCCAAAAATTTCTCCTCCATCCTTTCTATCTACCTGCACACCAACTCTTGTACATTCTACCTCCAAAGAACTGTCCAAATCTGCCCTCTCCGCACTGCTCCTAGTCTGGATTAGGTCTGCACCATCTTGCACCAGGAATTTCCCATTCGTTTCCCTGGGCACAGGGGGCTGACACAGTATTTTTATAAAATGCAATTAGAATATCAACACTCCTCTGCCTAAAATCCCCACCTACAGAATGAAGACCACGTTCCACAGCATGGCCTCTGATCTGGCATCTGTATCACACTCAGCTTTATTTCCTCCCCATTCACTACTGCACATCTCAGGCTCCAACTGTGCCGAACTATGAGTAGTTCTAGAATGCTTTACTCCCCCTCTGCCTTTATACTATTTTGCCTGGAAGACAATTTTACTTAAAAATACTTAATGAGCACCTACTAAATACTAAGTACTATTCTAGGCACTGGGGATAAAGCAGTGAACAAGGCAAAGGATGTTTTAACATCCTGCCCTCTTGGAGCTTACATTCCAGTGGGGAGAGAGAGACAACATGGGAATTATGAACTAATGCAAGGTAAGAACACTGAGTGTAACTGTGGGAGAAAGGGAGGGTCTGGTGGTTTAGATAGGATGGTCAGGGAAGTCCTTTCTAAGGAGGTGACATTGGTCATTCCACTGTCTTCTGACTTGTATAGTTGCTGATGTTAACTTTTTGGTTATTCTTTGTTCCTCTGAACACAATGTGCGTTTATTTTCTCTCTAGCTGCTTTTAAATTTTCTTATCATCATTGGTGTTCCACAATTATGATAAGCCTTGAGTGAGCAAGTGTGTGTATGTTTATGTAGCCTACTTGGAGCTTCTCAAGCTTCTTGAACTGTGGGTTTATATTTTTTGTCAAATTTGGAAATCTTTGGCCATTTCTTTATACATTTTTCTGTATCTTCCTTCTCTCTTATGTTCAGGGAACTCCAATTATACATGTTAGACCACCTGCTATTGTACTGCAGGTCACTGATGGTCTTGTTCATTTATTTTTCCTGCCATTTTCCTATCTCTGTTTCATTTTGAATACATTCTATTGCTATGTCTTCAAATTCACTGATCATTTTTCCTTCAGTATCTAATTTGCTGTTAATCCTATCCAGTAAAATTTTCATTTCAGTCATTGTATTTTCTTCTCTAGAAGTTCCATTTTGGTTCTTTTTAATAACTTCCATTTTCTCTTCATTAAGCTCATATTTTCTTTAAAAATTTTGTACATAATTATACACCTTAGCTCTCTCCTTTTCAGAATTCTGCCCATAGAATTCCAGCCACCTCAGCCTTCCCAAAATTTTATCTCCATTTCCTCAACTCATTAAGGTCACAGGGATCTGTTTAGGTTTTTCTCTCCCATGTTCCAGAAATTGCCCCAAACAGAAAACCAAGGCCACTGTGGTTTTATTCCCCTTTTCCTCAGGTATCCCAGTGCTGGGCTGTCTATTGTTCAAAGTCTTAAAACAGTTATTTCATGCATTTTGTCTGGTATTATACTTGTTTGCAGGGGGTTAGGTCCAGTCTTTTTTTTTAAGTATTGGTTTTGTATGTATAGGTCCAGTCTTTGTTACTCATCATGACCAGAAGCAAAAGTCTCAAGAGGTGATATATGAACAGGGACTGAATGAAGTGAGCAAATAAATGATTTGGAGAGCTAAGCTAAAGCACTTCAGGCTGAATGAACAACAAAACAAAGGCCACTTTTGAAGAACAGCAAGGAGCAAGAGTGAGAGCGAGTAGCAGGAGATGAGGTCAAGTAAAAAGATAATGGACAAATCATGTAGGATCTTGTAGGCCATGGTAAGGAGCCAGGATTTTAAATGCAATGAGAATGCTATTGGAGAGTTCGCACAAGGGAAATAATTTGATCTGACATGTTTTCAAAGAATCACTTTGGTTACAGTGAGAAAAAGAGGCTACAGATATAAGAGTGGGAATAGGGACATCAACTAGGAGGCTACTGCTGTGGTATAAGTGCAAGATGATGGCTTCCTGGATTGGGATGGTAGCAGTGGAGCTGGTTAGAAGTGGTTACATTTTAAAGCCTATTTGCAAGAGTTGCTTACAGAATGTAGAAAGGAGGAAAAATAACTAAGGATGACTCAGATTTTTGTTCTGAGCAACTAATTGAATGCTATTCATGTACTGAAACAGGAAAAACAATGGAGAGTTGTTTCAGGAGGGAAATCAAGAGTTTCATTTTGCACATGTCAAGTGGGAGATGCCCACTAGAAATCCAAATAAAAAGATTAAGTGTGCAGTTGGTTATATCAGTTTGGAGCTCAAGGAGAGGTCAAGACTGGAGATACAAATTTAGGAGTCAAGGGCACATAGCTGATCCTTAAAAGTCCTGGGGATGGGTGAGATCAGAGAGTGATTGTAGATAAGAGGGGAGCTCTTGGAGTATTGAGTCCTGGGAATCTCCAACACTGACAAGTCCAGAAGAAGGGGCTAAGAGGCAGGAGGGAAACCAGGAGAGCGTGGCGTCCCTCATCTTTTTCTGCTTGGTGAATTCTTCATGCTGTAAGCTCCTGCTTAAGCATCTCCTTCTCTGAGCAGCCTTCCCTGATTGAGTTAGGCAGTTAGTGACTCTCTTTTCTGTGCTCTCCCAGCATTCTGCACGTGCCCTCTTGCAGCATTTATTACAAGGAATTGTAATTCCCACATATTGGTCTTCCCCACTCAACTGTGTGCCTCTTAAGGGCTCATCCATACCCACATACCCCACAACTAGCTCATCTCAGTGAGTGTGTGAGAGTCAAAAGGGGGGGGGGGGGGGCTGATATCAGAAGTGGTCAAGGAAGGCTTAACAGAGAAGGTGGGATTTGAGTAGTATCTTGTTGGAAAGCAGTGGATTTCAAAAAATTACAAGAATAGGAGAGAGCATGGCAGGCCAAGACAGAAAAGAACAAACACAAATTATGTCCAAGAGACAGGAATTGGCTCTATTTGGTGAGCCTGCAAGGTACAGAAAAGGTATAGGGAAGTGAGGTTGGAGCCAGGTTGGGAGGCAGCCAACACTAGGCTAAGGATTTGGTTCTTAAACTAGGTTCCTAGGAACACTGGTGTTCCATTATGTTTAAAATGTGACAATTTCATGGTTTCATATAACATCAAGGCGCTTCCTCAGAGACAAGTTTGAGAACTGTTGTTATAAATAACAAATGATATAATAATTAAAACTGTCATTTATTAAGTGATTACTGTGTGCTCAGTACTATGCCAAATGTTCCATATGGCTTTCTCTCATTCAATCTTACAACAGTTCTGTGAGGTAGATACAAATAGTATCTCTACTTGCAGATTAGGAAATTGGGGTAAAGAGAGGTTAACTTGCCAAGTTTGCAGCTAGAAGTGCTGGAAGGAGGAGCTGGGGTTAGCTCAAACCTAGGGCATCTGAGAACGAAACCCAAGGCCTTGCAAGACCCCTAGATTGTTTCTTCCCCTCCTTCCCATGAGCTGTCTGGGGTTAAAGGGAGAGGAGGAAGTCACAAGAACAATGAAGAAAGAGGAGAAGCACCTGAGGCTCTAGGGAAGGTGTCTCCTCCAGACATGGGGGGGAAGGTCATGAACAAGGAGAGAATTAGACATGGAGCTATAGGCAGATAGAGACCGAGCAATGGAATTGGGATCGGATGTTCTTGAACGCTGAGCTGGAAACTTTTCATCCGCCTGTGCATTTCTGCCACATGAATCATCTACACTCAGACAGACCTCACTGCTTAAGCCAAGGTCACACTTCTGCCCTCAAGAAGACTGACGTGAGGATATGTTGCTGGGGGCGACCAGGGAAGTGACAGGGGGAAAGGCCAGAATGACAGGGCGGCCACGTTCCTAGGCAACACATTACAGGAAACCTGCCCACAGCCTGAGCTATGCCAGCAGCTGCTATGAGCCCTCACGATTTCCCAAGTAGTTATTGTGGCTATGGTTGGAAAGGGGTCACAGTCACATGCTTAAGATAAATGGAATTTTACTGGCTGGGGTTTATGTCCTGGAATGCTGCAGTCGGGGCCAGGCCCAAGCTACAAGCAGAAGAGGCTTCACAGCAAAGAAACAATGCATCACACTACACATGCACAGAACATTATTATAGTTCGCAGAGCCCTGCATCATCTTTATCTCATGTGAGTTGGGCAACAAGCCTGCAAGGTAGTTGAGGAAACTGAGGCACAGAGAAATTAAGTGACTTATGCAACATCACACAGCAAGTCAATGGCAGAACCGTACATTGTCCCTAAATCTTTGGGTTCCAGGTTAATTCAGGTGTATGAAACTCAAACTAACAAGTGTTTTAAAAAATGATATGAATAAAAAAAGCAAGAGAGGACTCCAAGGAGAAAAGGATAATATTTTATCAATTGCTATGAGTCTGAAATGTGTGGTAAACACATTTCAAATACCTAACACTTTCTAGTTGTCAAAGCCTTTTCACCTACATTACTTCACAAGGCTCCTAGGGAGGCCGGGAGGCGAGTGGTCATTCACAAAGAAACAGAGGCCCAAGAGCTCCCCCTGGAGTTTACTTCTGGTGCTGTGCTCCTCCCCTGACCCCAGGCCTGGAAGCGTTTAGTGTGGTCAAGCAATGGAAAATGGTCACAGGACTGGGGCTCCATTTGCTAGATGTGATCTATCCAAACCAGTGGCTCTCTCCCTGTCTGCCCTCCAGTTCACTGCAGCTTGGGCCCCTGCTTCCACCGCAATGGCCACCCAGGCCACTTGTCCACTGCAAGACAACCGCCCTGGCCCTCCACCCTGCACTCTCACTGTGCCAGGGCTCTGTGGCTTGGCCATGCAGGCCAGGCCCACATGATACTCCTGGAATAGCTGTCACGGCCCAACAGATGTGACCACACAGTCCCCCGGGATGACCCCTGGATGCCTCCACGTTGCAACTGTCTCCTTTGCCCGCCTTTATGTATTAATGGCTCCGACCAGGCCCTGTTTTTTCTGGTGCTACCTCTAGGTTCTGCCCACTGACCCTTTCTAATGCCATAAGCTACATACCTGATGGCTGAGCTGGACATCCTGCCTGGGAACCAAAGCCTGGGAGTCCAAGAGCCTACGGACAGGTCTCTGGATGACAATTAGCCCCTCCTGAAACTGATCAATTGCCTGAATTCCCTCCCGCCCCGAAAGGGTTCCACCAGCCTGCCTGAAAATCCTGCTGACTAATGCCCAGCGCCTGCGGTAGCCTCCCTGGAGTGGAGCCTCCCCGCCCCCTCCGGGACCAGCCTCCTCTCCAGCTGTTACTTCCCTGTCACAGTTTTAGACAGGGGACTGGAAAGAACCATAGTGTTCATTGACAGGATAACTGATGAACAAACTGTGCAAACTCACAATGGGCTCTGCAGCAGTGGGAATCAAACGGCACCAGCGGTTCCCATGAACACGCATGGAAAGAATGTTACTATGTCTACACACCTTATAACAGAGTTCTCAGAAAGCTCAAAAGCAAGCAAAGCAAACAATATGTTGTTTAGGGATACATTCAGGGTACTGTAAATATTTTTAAAGCAAGGAAGCGATAAACATAAAATTCGGGATAATAGTTGCTTCGGGGGTCAGAATGGGATGGGGAGCAGCATGGTAATTGGAACTCTGGGGTTGGCAGGTGGGTTGGGGATGATTATTTTGTTGTTCTGTGAATATATGCTTACATATATGTCCGTGAATTCTTTTTTATATACAAATGCTGCAAGATACTTTAAAAGATTAGATGGAGAGGGTCCCAGACTCCGTCTTATTATCTCCTTCCCATTCTGATTTACCTGGTGGCAGAAAACTGTGCCTTCTGGGTGCCTGGACTCCATGTCCCTCTTCCCTCTTCCCCCCAGCCCACACCTTCACAGCCAAATGACCTGAAAAAATGCTCTACCCTCATCCTCATTTCCTTCCCTACCACACTCTGGCTCAGTCCCCTAAATTCTGACCCCTGTCCCATCACGCCACTGTCTCACTAGGAGCTCAGACAGTGCCCGGCCTCCTACTCAGCTGGCGGTAAAAATTGCCGAAAGAAAGAATGCATAAATGAATGACAGGCACTGTGCTTTGCATATGTTGTCTCATTTAATTCTTATAAGATCCTTGATTCTTTAAGGGAGGTACTATTTGTCTCATTTTATAGATGAGAAGAGGGAAGTAACTTACCCGAAATCACACAGCTAGCAAAATAGAAAGCAGAAGTTGGACCCCAGTTTAACACTAAAGACCACACCAGCAACCATCCCTCCCCACCTCAGGCCACCCCACCCCACCCCCCATGAGGCCAAGGCTGGGAACTCCCGGCTGGGAACCAGGGATGGTTACCTGGAAGCATGTGGGCCCCGGCCTCCCTGCAGGGATGTCCGACTGGTAGAAAACTTTGAGTTCTGGAGTCAGGGCAATGACGGTCTTAATCACCAAGGAGATGATATCAGACCAGACCTTCTTGATGTCAACACCTTTGGAAGACAACCTACAAAGAATGCTAGAAAAAGTCCTTTTGCTGCCTGTGCTACTGCTGTCCGAGTGGACAAAGTTACCACTATGGATGTTCAGTGAGTAGTTGGTTAAGTGCATAAAGATGTGGTGCAGATTTTTGGGAGTGGGCTCCTGATATGGCTCTGTACAAAATCTGGAGAGTCCATCTTTGGCTATGTAAATCTCTAAGGGGTCTAAGGACTTCAGTAAGACATACAGGCGAATGTCAAACTTGAGCTTGTCGATAAGGAGAGGTTTGCAGATGTACTCCTGGACCACCGCCGGCCTGCGCTGCAGGGTCCCTGCCAGGTGGATGTCACTGGGGTCTTTAATGAGGTAGATTCCGTCACCCTGACAACCACCATCAGGTTTCACAATAAAAGTGGGCTTCCAGGAGGGGTCACCGTCTTTCACCATTTGAACCTGGGGGGAGAAAAGAAAGGTTAGCATGATGTTGTTCTCCTCTCTGGACCCCCAAGACAGAGCAGGATGCTGGCAAATGTTTAATGAATGAGTAACAACATGAGTCCTGCCTATGTGACACTCACTGAGCACCTGCCAGGGAGATAACACTGTGCTAGGTACCAATACAGTAACCCAAGGCTGCCCCCCAATCTTGTCCTCCAAGAGGGAGATCGAGAGCACAGTGGATTTGCTGTCATTAGATGTGGGTTCGAATCCCAGATCTTTGCTGGTTATTAGCTATAACCCTGAGCAAGTCATGTAATTGATGATGATGATGATCTATTACTATTTAAGAGTGCCAACTATGTGCCAGGCACTATATTAGGCACTTTACGTAAGTTATCTAAGAAAATACGGTGGCTCTCCTTTTATGATACAGAAAACAGGAGATGGTGCATCAGTTGTTAAGAGTCTGGGCGTCGCGTCAGGCTGCCTGGTCTCGAATCCTGGCCCTACTACTTACTGTGTGACCTTAGGCAAATTACTTAAGTTATCTGTGCCTTCCTCATCTGTAAAAGAGGAGAAAGAGTGTTCTGAGAATGAATGAGATAATAAATGCAAAGGGCTAAGCCCACAGGCCCTGATACATCCAAGGCAGCCATCAAGCCTAGCTGAGGCTGTTTTTCAAAGATGGAGTAACTTGCCAGCTAACAGAGGGGCGGAACTGGGATTGGAATCCAGATCAAAGACTCTAATGTGCTTGTACCTCCCTCTGTACTGCCATGTCTGAGTTCCTTGTCTTAAAAATGGGGATATAAAACAAACCCTCATGGATCATTGTAAAGAAGAAATAAACTGAAATGTGCAAAGGGCCAAGCACAATACTAAACACAGAGCCAGTGCACAGAAATGCTAGTTTCATCATTTATATCTGTTATTAGGCTCACCTAGTAGACGTAGCCAATCCTTCAGTCTATTGAGACCTTTATGAAACTAGATTCTGCCATCCATAATATTTGCTGTCCTACCAGCTCCAGGTCAGCAGGACATTCACATAATTATCCAGGCCACTTGACCAGTCCAGACAGTCAGTCTGGATCCAGGTCTGCATAATTCATATGCAGCCAATTCCCCCGGACCCTTGTCATATCCTTCATGCAGCTGTGGGGAATATATGGGCTGAACGCCAGGAGAGGAGGTTTTCACAGGGGGACGGGGTGGAGGGGCTGGAGGAAATTGAAGGATGGGCTTTAAAGCCACTCTCTCTGCCACATCTGGCATGAAAGAGCCCAAGAACAGGCCTTCCTTCCATTCTGAAGTCTGTAACTCAGAGTGCAGGCGGCATGCCCCAGCGCTGGGCACGCCCTGGCCTCCACCTTTGCTGTGTAAGCCCAACCCAGGACATGTGCACTCTGAGTTTTACTTATCTCTCTGACCAGCCTATATTTCTAAGTGAAGCTTTTGCCAATTCCTTGGGCACTATCAGTTACTCCAGGCTTGTAAAAGATCTTTAACAATGGAGAAACACTTAAAGCCTTAATAATGGCCCACATCAATTTTTCCCCCTTGTCAGCAGGATTCGAGAATGGAACCTCACCAGAGATCAATGCAAGCCTCCCTGGGCCCTCCACCAAGCCTTTCTTACAACTGTGACCTTGACATTGATGTGTAGTTATTTAATATTCATCCAAAGCATTCATACATTTGGCCCTTTACAGTAAATAGAAGTGTGCTGGAGAAATGGCAGTTATGGATCAGGAAGTGAAAAATGTCAGGTTTGCACTGATGGGTAATTCTTCCCTCTGGAAAGCTTTTGCAATGCTGAAGATGCTAACAGTTTAATATATTATCAGGAGCAATATTTTCTCCTTTGAATCCAGTATATGCCTTAAATAAATTAAACTACATGGTCAATAATCCCTGCCATTCATTGCATTACTGGATATTTCTTTTGCTCTTTGCCAGCGTAGTACCATACAAATCAGGATTATTAATACTAACAGAATCGCTGAATTTTTAGAACTGGAGTGATCCTCGGAGATCAGCACAGCCCAGTCCTCTATAATTCAAATGCCGAGCTGACGCTCTGAGAGGTGACATGACTTGCTTGAGTCCCACAACTGGCTAGGGATGGTAAGGTTGAAAGCTGAGGTCTTCTCACCCCACTGCACATTCCCTGCATCATTTTTACCTCTGATAAGATAAAATCAAAGGTCTGTTTTTCCTGAATACTATAGGAAAGATTCTCTCAATGGAGCAGACAGTATTGGTCTCTGTCCTCACATTAAACAGGGTAGCCCCTGAGCATGGCCTCCTTGGAACTGGAAGCACAGACCCCGAGTTTGCCAGGACCTTCGTCTGGGTTCCTGGCACAGTCGATGGGAAAGCCAGATAGTTGTGCTGAATGTGGTTCCCCAGCCCCCAGATCTTTCAGCAACTTCTATTTTAAAAAGGGAGAGAGATTTTCTAAAATTTCAAATCCATTCTCCTCTAAGGTTTAACTCAAGGGTGACCCTTTCCTCCCAGCTATTTAGTTATTAATGTTAAGAACTAATGCGTTGGTTCTTACCAAGAAGTCATGGACCAGAATCTAAATATAATCTATATAACCAGGCCCCAACCCCCAAAATTCTGATTGACTAGATGTGGGGAAAGACCTGGGCAGGTGTATTTTGGAAAAAGCATGGTGGGTGATTCTGATGTTCACTCAGTTTGAGAGTCACAGGACTAAGTGACTCAACTAAAAAGATAATCTGGGATTAACATACTAAATGAAGTTTTCTGCATCGATGTCAGCTTGAACATGAGGAAGACCTGCACTTAGGCTAAAGCTGATGGTATCTCCATTTTTACCCAAACCTGCTGTTGGATGTGAAATCCATTATCTTGTAACTGTATGCATTGATGGCTGAAAGAGATACCACGAGGATGTGGTGGCCTGATTGCTTGGCAGTCATCTGGCCTGTTAAAAAATTTATGTGTCTTTTACCGCCCCCTAGTGGATATTTAAGAAATATAACTGGGACAACCCCCCACTCCCCACATTCAAAATTCTGACTCTTGTTAGCAGTTAGACACTCTATTAAGATGTTAAAATTGTCTTAAAGAAGCACCACTAAAAATCTGGGATACTGTTAAGGTAAGACTATCTTTGGGATGAACTCATCTCTAAAATGCCAGGGTTAGCCAAGGTCACATTCAGTTTTCATACTCTGTCTTAACTATTTTCAAGGGTCCTCCCTACTACACAGATTGGCCTACCTGTTTAAATTCTCTCAGCCTACATAAACTTTTAAAATTTGGGTCAACATGAATATGAAATTCTGCCAATATATGCCATAAAAATCAGTAATTTTTATATTCCTCATTGTGTTTTTGTATTCTAAACTTTCTATTAGAAAAAAATAGCAATTGCAGGCAGCAGTGAGTGCCTCTAAATTAAAGATTTTCATAAGGAATAGCTTTTGGTGAACAGATAATTATACCTCCTTGTTCATAGCAGCATTGCTCACAACAATCAAAGGTGGGAACAACCCAAGTGTCCATCAGCAAAAGGAGGATTTAAAAAAAATATGGTGTGTGCACACAATGGAATATTATTCAGCCATAAAAAGGAAGGAAATTCTGACATCTGCTACAACATGAATGAAACTGGAGGACACTATGTTAAGTGAAGTAATAAGCCAGACATAAAAGGACAAATACTGCATGCTTCCACTTATGAGGTACCCAGAGTAGTCAAATTCATAAAGACAGAAAGTAGAATGATGGTCGCCAGACTGGGGGAGGGAGTTAGTGTTTGATGGGTAGAGTTTCAGTTCAGGAAGATGAAAAAAGTTCTGGAGATGGATGGTGGTGATGGTTGGACAACAATGTGAATGTACTTAATGTCACTGAACTGAACACTTAAAAATTATTAAGATGGTAGTTTTATGTTATGCATATTTTCCCACAATTTTTACAAAGTTGAAAATTTTTTAAATTAAAAAATAGAAAAGAAATAGCTTTTGGTGTAATAGAAAGACTACTGAAGCGAAAGACAGAAAATTTAGCTCCTACTCCCACTTTAGCCAGGTGACCTTGGGAGAGTGACCTTGAAAGAGTCACTTGACCTCCTGGCCTCTGTTGTACTCACCTATAAAATAAAGAGGTCACACTAAGGTTCCTGGCTTCTGCCAGCACACAGGTTCTAACAATGATTTATCTGGACATCACCACAGTTGAAGGCTGTGTTATAAACACGTAAGTGACATTTATCGGTGGAGAGTTCATACTGAGCTGCTGTGAGCAGCACATCGGGATAATCTACCAGAGCGGAACTGGATGGGAGATTTACGATGCACTTGAGGAAGTTGTCTGAGCATCTGGGGGAAGCAAGCTAAAATATTTTGAGAGAGAAATTCAGCAACAGGAATACCAAGCCATAAAGCACTATTAACAGTGAGGGGTGGGTAGGAGGACGATTTCTTAAGAAACTGTATCTGCAATACCTGGAAGTCAAAGCCAGTTAGAGTAGTCCTCTATCACTCAGGTGGATGCATGTTCAATGTTAGCAACCCAGACCCTTCATGGCACAGGCACAGGCCGATCGTAAGCAAAAACAAGCCTCTGGGGAGACAAACATGTCACAAAGCACATGCTGGACAGGTGCAGGAACCAGCCCTTTCCCCTCCCAGCTTCAGAAGACTGAGCCTCACACTCGGGACAAATCCCTACTCCCAGCATTCAGGCAATTCCTGAGTCAGTTGAAAATTAGGTTACCCAGGGCCAGACTGTGAGGTAGGCAGTTGAGGAAAAGAGAAAGATCTGAGCAGGAAGATGCTGCCACATGGTTTTTATGAAGGCAGGAGAGAGTGGCATATGTCTGGGAAACTGCAAAGAGCTGTGATGGCTGGAGAGCAGAGAGTCAGTGGAGTGGGGAGTGCACTGGAAATCTGACTGCTGAGACCTGCCAGGCCAGATCACTGCAACAATCACATCAACCCATACCCACCGGGCACATATTCAGGGTCAGGTACTGTTGGCAGCACTTCACGAGCACTGTATCATTCAATCCTCAACAATCCTATTTTAAAGATGAGGAAATGGAGTCCCAGGGATGTTAAAAAATCTGCCAAAGGTATACCGCCAGCAGGACTGGAGTCAGGATCTGAGCGCAGGCGTCAGATTCCAGAACCAACATCTAGAATGAATGAGGGGTATGTGAGGAAGGGAAATGGAAGACCAAACTTGGGTATGAGAGAGGGCCTGACAAGGAATGGCCCTGAATTCATTTTGGAAAGTTTGGGTAATGTCCTGAAGTGATGAGGAGTCAGTGAAGGTTTTGAGGAGGAAGCAACATAATTAGCCGTGTATTTAGAAATATTATTCTGGCTGCTGCGTAGAAAATAGCCTGGGGGTAGGGTATGCGGTCAGGGACAGAGGGGAAATGCCTGAGCTGAGGCTCACAGTGGGGTTAAGGGAAAGGAGGCTGGTTTGAGGAATATTTTGGAGGTAAGATTGACAGGACTAAGTGACTAGGTGAGAGAGACAGGAGCATGTGGGACAACTTCCGAATGTCTAGGTGGATGATGTTATATTCACAGGGCATGTAAGAGGAGTGAGAGGAGTTTAGGGGATGCCAGGAAGAGGATGAGCCAGATAGAGGGACCTAGAGGGCACCCAGCTGGGGAGGTTCTATAATTGTC
Organism: Corynorhinus townsendii; assembly: GCA_026230045.1. Lineage (NCBI taxonomy): Eukaryota > Metazoa > Chordata > Mammalia > Chiroptera > Vespertilionidae > Corynorhinus > Corynorhinus townsendii. The sequence goes on along the minus strand of JAPDVU010000005.1, from coordinate 161,866,557 downwards.
TGGAAATGTGGGCCTGGAGCTTGGCGGAGAGATCCGGGTCCTCCGGTCCGCGGATGATGGCTAAAGCTTCTACAATGAGCCAGGCTACTTGGGGAAAGTATGGGCAGGGAGAAGAGGACACCTGGGAACGATAGGTGAGGCGGGCAGAAAAGATCACAAAACACCTTGTATTTGTACTTGAACTCTAGGCAATGGGTGGATTTGCAACCGGTGGGTGACATGGCACCCATGTCTCTCTGGCAGGATGGTTTGGAAAGAATAAGACTAGATGCAGGGAGACTTGGGCCTGTCAAAGTCCCGAAGAGCTGGGCAGTGGCTGGGATAGGATATGGCACAGGTAGATTCAGAGGCACCTGGTGACTGGATGGAGGTGAATAGTGAGGGAGAGGGATTTAGTAGTGCTAGTGGATGATACCATTTACAGATTTAGGGGATACAGAAAAAGGAGCAGTTCTGGGCAGGTGAGGGGGGGGTGCGGGGGCGGGGAGTTCACCTCATTGACTGAATATCAATTGAGCACCTACAGCAACGGAGCCAATTTAGCACTTCATAACCTCATTCCTCAAGCCTCTTACTGGTCATCAAAACCTGACTGTGTTGCCCAGCATATCTCATACAGATGATTAATTCTGATATAGCAACTCTCCCAGTGTTAGCAGAAATAAGAACTGCTGTGTGGCAGCAGTAAGACTCAGATTTTAAATTCAGATGTGGAATATCTTGAACCTGATGGCCAGTAGGGCAGCCACAGGCCCCAGGGAAAACTGTCGGACCTCCCACTGTGTGGTCAAATATTCTCAGCACTCCCTGGCTTTCAAGAATTCCAGTTAAAAAAACAAACCTAAGTTGCAAAACAAAACCCTTGCTCTTTTAATCACTGATGCATACCCTGGATTTACTTGAACAGGTTAAAGAAACTAATGTGAATTATTCCCAAGGACCACTCATGTGCAACTCCTTGGCATGGCTTAGAAGGTCCTCCTTCCTGGAAGCTAGCTCTCTCTCCACAGCCCATTTCCTGCCCCTTCCCGCCCCGCCCTCTTCCATGCCTCTGTGCTTCACATGTGCTTCCCCTCGGCCTCCACTGGCCTCTTTCCCACTTCTTTGCCTGTAGAACTCCTGCTCATCATCCAAGGCTCAGCCCACAGGTTCCCTCTGAGAATCCTTTCCTGGCTTACAACCCTCCAGGCAGAACAGCCACTCTGTGCTCCCACGTAGTTACATATTTAAGTACATTATGAAAGATAAGAATATGGGTGCTGAAGCTAGACGCCCTCCAGTGCTAGAGAGCCCAGCCCTATTGCCACTTAGTAGCTACATAACCCTCAACAATTTCCTTACCCCTCTGGCCTCAGTTTGTTAACCTGGAAAATGGGAGTAATGGTAGTGTCTCTGCCGTAGGGTTGGTGTGAGGATTACAAAAGGTAAAGAATGTGAAGTGCCAGGGCTAACAAATGGTGGGCTATTATTATTATTGATGGTGATGACATCTCTCCAATTTGAGGATGTACTAGCTGAGGATGAAGACCAGGTCTTAGTTTACTCACTATTCCTAGTATATAGCAGAGTGAGTGCTTAATAAATGTTTTCCAAAATGAAGTGATAAGAAAGGTAAATTGCCATAGCATTTATGAACCCAGAAACATTAATTAATATATATCTAGTTGACAGACTGCCAGATAAACTAACTTCTTCTCTAGAAACTAAAGTCTTTTAATGATAAGAAAGCGGAAAGGGAAAACTACCACCCGTGGAACACATCTCCTGCACTATGTGCTCTGCAGCCACTATCCAGGGAATCTCACAACAGCCCTGCAAGAAAGGGTGGAGTCCCAGGGTCAAGGTCACATAGCCAACGGGCAGTAAAGTTATAATGAAACCAAGTTGATCAGAGTCAAAAGTCTGTGAATTTTCCATGATAACTATGTTCTTTGGGAAAACTCACAGCAGTTGAGATGTAGGAACTTCTGTTTAATACAGTCAGAAGGGAAATCCCTGTGGGAATACAAAGTTATAGCCGAGCCAACCTGCTCATCTTGCCTGAGTTGGGGCCAGCAGGGTAAGAAGAGGGACTCCACACAGCCACAGAGCTAGTTGCCTATATCTTCACATCCAGCCAAGAAGGAATTATCTCTCTCTCTCACACACACACACACACACACACACACACACACACACTTTATAAACAAAGAAACGGAAGACGTGCCCAAGGCCACACAAATAGTGGCAGAGCCAGAATTAAAGCATAAAATTTCCAGATTTCCAACCCCAGGTTCTTTCTACCGTAACTGATCGGCACATCTGAAGTGGTCTTTCAGATAAGACCTTAGGAATAAGCACTCTCTCCTCGTTCTCAATACAACATTGCATGTGTTTGGTATTACAATAAATTTCAATGCTTTTCAGAGCTGTTGCCTTATTTAATGATCAAATCTCCATTCTAGGGAGAATGAGGACCTTGAGGTCCAGAGAATAAAGTAATTAGCCTGCAGTCCCCCGGCCAGAAGTCCTGGGCCCAAGGTGCCCTTTCCTTTGAAGGTGCTCTCAAATTTACCTGGGAGGTGACAGCATCACGAGGCAGCTTGGGAAAGCTGGCCCTTCTGATCATGACAACCAAATAGCAAAGAGGAGCCACTCTGCGCACTTTGCCCAAATCCAGGTGTTGTGTTGTCAAGACAATGTAAGGGATCCCACTTTCAGTCAATAGCAACTTTATGTGGCCATAATCTACCCATCATTAGTGAACAATCAAAGCGCTACTCTAGAACACACCTGGGACAATAAATCCTGCTTAATAGGAAGGAACCAGTTGTGAGACTGTCCAAGTTCCTTTCAGCTCCCCCCATAACACCTGAACCCTTACTGCTGGAGCCGCATGAGGGGAGTGAGAACCCAAGGACAGCTGGTTCACCGGCCAGGCCAGTCAGCCCTGGCTGGCCTGTCCCACCTCTCCCCTTGAGTTTCCCTAGCATAGGGGCTCAGACCAGGCCTGCTGGGCCTGAAGCTACTTCCTAGGGCCCTGGGGCATCCCTGAACATGGGCCCCCTAGGCTGCTGCTCCCCTTCACCTTCACTAGGACTACGTATCTGAGTGTCCATGGGGAGCAGCAGAGTGCAGGGCACGGGCTTTGGAGACAGACCTGGGTTCAGATTTCAGATCGGCTGCCTCCTAGCGGCAGGGCCCTGGCTGAGCTACCTGACCTGTGTTCAGTATCCTCTCCCATCACAGGAAGAACAGCGCTCAGCTCCCATGCTGCTGTAAGGATAAAATAATGCCTCGCATTTGGACTTAGCACAGCACTACTATTGTTATTAATTCATTCTACTGTATCACTCTGCCTTGGTTTCCTGATCATCCTCCAGATTCCCTACTAAGGCTCATCTCAGACCAGCTTGGCTCCCTGGTGACTGGGCCTGTCTCAGCTGTTTCCTGGTCCCCTTGGATGGCAGCCTTTCCTCTACTCCTTTGGGCCATCCAGCAGAGTCCAGCCCACAGCCTGGTTTGCCGCCCTGGCCTCACAGGCCTCACTCCCTTCCTTTCTTCCCCACAGTCTCCTACTGAGGTCCCAGAAGGCATTGCGCTGATTCCATCTGAACACAACACTCGATTGCTGAGTAAGCTCCCCTTCCAGCTAAAATCGTTTTTCCGATACTGAGGCTTTCCTGCTAATGAACTGGCGAAATAATCTTTAGCTCACCTCCAAATGTATATGACTCCATTATAATCAAAAGCCCTAGCTTTCCTCCTTCCCAGCACCAGAGTCCCTCATATGCCTCTTACATTTTTGCCATACTTTACACACTGCACTTTAACAACTATGAGAATATCCGTGTTCCTACTTTGCAACACTCACACCGGGCTTCTTCCCTCCCAATGCCCTTCCACCCTCTGCAGGAATGACAAGTGCCAGGCACTGGGCCAGGCCTGTCACCATGTACACAGGAGATCTAATCTACAAGATAAGTAACAGCATTTTCATTTAGGGGTTTTGTAACTAGAGGTTTCCCTCTACTGCATGGAAACCCACAAGCCAAGACACCAATCTACTCGAGAACCAGGCTGGGCAGCCAAGTGCCTGCCGGGGACCAGACAGTCATCAGCCTGATCGTTTACACCAGGAGAGTAAGGACAGGGTCTCCGCAAGCGCTGGATTCCAGCCGCTGGTTTAAATGTCAGGGAGAAGCAGGAAGGTGTTGACATGGAAGGAATTACTTCGACATGCCTTTGATCACCGATGCTCTGTGGTGTTCTAAATGAGCGCGCTGGTTGGCAGCCAAGCTGGGCGAGTTTTACAAAGAAACTCCTCCTGTGCCATGGAGGGCCAGCTCTATACGCCACTTTTGCGTAAACAAATACTGCAGGTCCCCCACCCCCTCTTCACTTCAATGGGAGCAGGTGACCACGGAACGAAAACTTGGGCTCAGCTTTCCATGTGTCACAGGGAATGTCAGCCCAGCAGTCCCTTCATTTAACTCTGGCCATCACTTAACTTCAGAGTCACCTGTGAGAAAACTTCCCAGTTTCCTTAATAAATCTGAGAGGGAGGGAGGAAATCTCTCCATGTGGGTACAGGCTCCACTGTCTCTTCCCCCAAATCCACTTCCCTTGGGGGATATCTCACTAGTCACTGTCCCACCACAATGGACTTGGACAGGAGGGGAGTTTGACCCCCTTTAGTGCTGGGAACCAAGCATGGGCTCCAACACTTTCCTTAGTTCCTCACAACCAGATGTAAAGCTTTAAAAAGGCTTTATCAATGACCCGAGGGGAGCAGAAGGGAGACAAACAGAGGAGAGACTGCAACTACATAGTTTTGTTTAGAGACTCTGATCTCAGCGTGCCAGGGCTCTTCAGAGTGCCCCCAGGCGGTAGCAGGCAGTGTCTTCCAGGCTCTAGGAGCACATCAGGTCCCGGGAGGCTCAGCTCTGAGACCTCGCCTATGACCCATAAAGGCAGGGCAGCTGCGCTACAACCTCAACAGAACAGCATTTCAGGATATCAGGATACGATCCCATAAACTAACAGTCACAGAGAGATGTGCACAAAAAATAGTAGGGTCTTTGTTACCATACAGCAACACTAACCTCATCCATGTAAAAAATGGGATTACAATAAAGCTCTCTGGCCCAGCATTTCCAGCCATGCATGCCCAGGGATCACTTGTAAAACCGTCATGTACCTGGAGAACGCCGACAGGAGCTCACCTACATTCTCATTAATAATGTGGACCGATTATCATTTTCATGTATAAGACATGGTGACACGGTGACATTAGTCAATGGTGACATTAGTCAATATGTATTATAACACTAAATATACAACAATTAATCTGAGGGACCATTTACTCTTTTGCCTTCACCTTGAAACCAAATAGGATTGATCTCCTTGTTAGTGGTTCGCCCGGATACTTTTTAAAGCATTCCCAGTTTTCTAACAAAGGGGGAGTCCACACATAGCAGAGATAAGTCTGAGTGTACCCAGATAAGTGTACCCCGAGCTATAAGCGCTTCCTAAATATCTAGAAGTTGCTTTAAACGTGTCACACGGAGGGGAGGAAAGGAGCAAGGAAAGAAACGGCCATTCATTGAGCATCGTGGTGGGCGGTCTACAGCAATCTTATTTAACACTCATCCCATGAGCATCTGCCAACAGCCCATGAGACAGAGTCCTTGTTGAGTTTTACAGAGGAGGAACCAGCTATTTTTTAAGATGATCATATACAGGCTGGAGCCTGGTCACCTGTCCAGGTGTGGAAGGGATTCCCCCAGGGGGAATGGCCTGGATGGTTTCTCAGGTCCTTTCCAGTCCCTAACATTTGTTTATTCTCTGGTCTCTAGGCCTCAGGAGTATCTCTGACTTGCTGTGTGACTGGGCCAAGCCTCTTTCCTTCTCTGGGTCTCAGTTTTCTCATCTATACAATGGAGGGATTTCTCTGCTTAGGACTTCCAGGATTCTCTCTAGAAGCTCTCTGGAGAACAAGGGGTATGGCAAGACTGCCTACAGGATAGCACTGTGCTATGAGAGGTCACGACCTTGCTACCCCATGTGGACGTCCACCCTGTGTGCAGTGAGACCGAGGCTGCCTCCCTCTCTAGGCAGGGACACAGAACAGGGTCATCCTCATTCTCAAAGTTAGATGGAAATCAGGGAAACTTGCAGTGTTGGACACAAATCTGGAAAGTGTTAAAAATTAAATGCCTTTAAGCCATATACAGGTATTTGTGTTTCTTAAAGGAAGAGAAAAATGTTCCTGCTCCACAGAGATCAATCAGTGTTTCTCAGTGAGACCCATACTGCCACCTAGGGAGGGTTTTGGAAATTTTGGGGAGTGCTTTTGGTTGTCCCAGTGAATGGAGAGTATTACTGGCATTTGATGGGCAGGTGCCTGAATGCCAGACTGCCACGTGCTGGGCAGCCCTGCCGCACCTTCATAAAGTGAAAGACCTATTTATGTATGACATAGAGATAGCCTAGACACCTACTGTCACATGTAAACAAAAAGAATTTCCCACATGATTTAAGATGAGCACCACCATTTTCTAGGAATGCAACAACCATGTAAATACAGGGAAAATTATACTTCACCTCCCCCACCCTGGAATTTTATCGAATATTTCAGAAGCACTGCATCGCTGAAGGCACATGGCTTATGGTATCTGAGTTACCCACATAACACAATGTGATTATATGTAAAGAACAGTTTAAAATGCCAAATATTTAGCCCAGCTAGTGTGCTCAGTGGTTGAGCATCAACCTATGAACCAGGAAGTCACAGTTCAATTCCCAGTCAGGGCACATGCCCAGGTTGCAGGCTTGATCCCCAGTTGGGGGTGTGCAGGAGGCAGCCAATCATTGTTTCTCTCTCTCTCATACTGATGTTTCTCTCTCTTCCTCCCCCTCTCCCTTCTTCTCTGAAATCAATAAAAGTATTTTTTCAGAAGAAAAAAGCCAAATATTTTAAAATATCATATTTGTGATATCATGTATAATATATAGACATATGAGAGAGAATATGAATAATGTTTAATCAAATTGTCCTACTTTTCTTATATCCAAACTCATTCATTACAGGTAGGTGCAAGCATCAGACCACTTTATTACATATTCTTATGTAACTGTGCCCCCAGAGCAGTTACTTATTGAAATGTATAAAATTTTGTTATAAAGAACTTTTTCTTATTTTTCTTTTTTTAAATAACATTTAGGTGTTGTTGTATTTTAAAGAAATATGTGTGAAGGTTGATTATATTTCATTCAGGATGGTAAAGAGAATGTCCCAAAATATGTTTATAAAAGGGGAAGGCATTGGAATGACACCCCTATAACAGTGAGCACCCTCAGCACCAGCACAAAAACACTAAGGCTTCTTGGAAATTTGGCTGATTCCCAGGCTGGTGCAGGGAAAACACCACAAAGACTGGGGCCTCTTGTTGTGGCAGAACAGAGCACTCAGAGAGTAACAGGGGCTGCGGAGAGGACACCGGGCTCCACTGGACAAATCTAGGAGCATTTGAGCTTCAAAATAAATAAAAGAGGATTCTAACTCATCGGATAACATAAGAATCCACGAGTCCACACTAATGTGCATGCATATTCACATAGATAAATAAATTAAAAGGCCAAGTTCTTCCTTGCAGTAGAAACTCAACTAACAAATGCAGAAGGAATGGTGGTTAATCACCATTTGGCAACCATCACAATAGTAACTGATTTAGGCAAGAATCATTAACCGAGGTTAAAACTAGAGGTAAAAGTTTGAGGAATAACAGGATATTACATAGTCTTAAATATCTTCCCTCAAGATACTTAATCATTAGGAAGGGGGAAATGGCAACTCCTCCATGGAAATCTGGCAGACACCACCTTAACCAAATGATTAAAGTTAACGTCACCAGTAATGAGACATGTTGACAGCATGTGCCCCCAGAGATGATACCCCTGAGAAAAACACAACACAGCTTCTATGCTATTCAGTGCCAAAAATGTATATCCTGAACCATACGAGGAAACCCCAGACAAACCCAAATTGAGGGGCAGTCTGCTAAGTACCCTGTGCTCATCAAAAATACCTACGGCATGAAAACGAAAAAAGACTAAGAAATTCTTCCAGGTTAAAGGAGACTAAAGGGGCAACTGTCAAAATCTGAATAAATCCTGAATATGATTAAATTAGAAAATAGTATTGGTCAGTGTTAATTTCATGATTTCAAGAATTACACTGTGGCTATAAAAGAAAATACTCTTTTATTTAGGAAATATGCATGGTATGCTTAGGAGTAAAAGGGCATCGTGTACTCAAAATACTCTCAAAAAGGAGAGGGAGGGAGCGCAAATGTAGCAAAATGTTAACATTTGGGGTTGAGTGAAGGGTGTGCAGAAAACTTTTTATTATTCTTACAATTTTTCAGTAAGTCTGAAATTATGACAAAATGAAAAGTTAAAAGAAAATGGAAGAGAGCCATTAGTTCCAAAAGAGTAGAAAAGCACTTATTAGATCTGTTCTAACCAAACAAGTCCTTTTATCCTACTCTTCTAAGCCTTCTAGAAAATGTATGGGGTTAATTTCAGGAGGAGGCAAGGAGGAAGGCAGTGGAAGTTTGGGTGAGAGGGAAGGACAAGAGAATCATTCATTAATGAGGCCAGAGAATTCAATTACAGCATCTTTCTAAATCCAAATCTCGACTTCGAGTCGCCTTTCATTAGCACTCCTCCAAGAAGCAATTACACAGAAAAGAAGTTGAACAAGAAACAGAGTAGGAGAGACTTCTTCGTTTCTTTGGAAATGAGGAAAGAAGGTACAGGCAGAGCAATTTTCATAATTTCCCTTTGAAATAGGCACTGATCTATCTCAAGATTGGTTCCACTCTTTTCTTATAAAAAATTAGGCATCTCTACTCAAGTGACTAAGGCGACATCACGAAGAACTTTTGCAAAATGAAATGAAAGGACAAAAATTGAAGGGTGAAAGATGACCTTTTCTTCGCTTTAGAAAGCAGGGTTTTCTTGACCTTTAAATCAGTCTCCCAGAAAAGTGTGTACCTGGATAAGCTTGCCTTTCTTTAGAGGGAAGTGGGGGACACGCTAAAGCAGCAGCCCTTTAATGAAAGTACTTACCTCAAAATTCCTCATACAAAATCAGGACTGCAAAGCAGCAAGATTATAATAGTTGTCATTTAAAGTGCTAAATGCATCTGGGACCAAACTGAAATGTACAAATTAAACAACAGAGTTTCTACTTTTAAAAGTTTTATTGCACTAGGCTGCTTAAGAGGGGAGGGGGAACCTTAGCAGGAAAATGTTTAAGCCGAGCTTGATGCCATTCAGTCAGAGAGAAGTCTTAGCTGTTTTCTCTCTTAAATGACCTATCATCAAATAATGAGATGACTAGTCTCAAGATAAGGTTTTTATTAAAAATTAAAATAAGGCCATTTTCAATACGCCAGAAACACCCATAATAATTTGTGTAAACAGTCTTAGCGCTAGCTTAAATTTCCATCAAAGACCACAAAACTTCTTTCCATATTCATTCATTTCACACACATATGCCTGAGTATGGGGAGACGGAAATGACTCCCCAAGCTCCCTGGGAGCCTCCAGTTTCACAGGGACAGAAGATAAGTAAATGTCCATTCACTGAGGGGATAGAGTATGATTCTCATAGCATCCCTGTGGTGTTACAGATTTTGAGGAAACTGAGGCTCAGGATAATTAAGTAACTTGTCCAGGTACATACTTTAAAAGTGATGAAGGAAGGATTTTAACCTAGGTCTTAATGACCCAAGCCCTTGCCTCACTATCTCTCAACCAGAAGCACTGCCACCAAATAGTGTGTTGGGGGTCCTATAATTGAGGAAGAGTCCAGAAGGGGTCCCAGAGGAACTGTCCATGGGTCTGGGCGGCAGGAGAGTGGGAGGTGGAGTGGGAGAGGGGGTATCAGAAAAGGCCTTCATAGATTTGGTGGCATCAACTCTGGCACAGGGAAGCTCAGAAAGTTTGTTGGGTGGACAAACACAGGAAGGTTGTCCCTGGCAGAAGAGACAGTCAGAGGTGCAAGAACTTGGGCAGATATGAATCTTTCTGAAAGGGCTTTAGAGCGAACTAACAGGAAGGATGTCTTGGCTTAGCCAATATTTGCTGGCCTCAGCCAACCACCCCATAGGGCTCGGGATGGAACGTGCAGATACAGCTTCAGTGAGCCTCCTGGGAGGGTGAGGTGGAGGTGAGGAGCCAGCCAGCCCCTGTGGGGTTCCAGAAGCAGCTGCAGGGCAGCCTTCACCATCAGTGCTTCTCTATACCCAGGACTGCACTGACCCAGCATTTGCAAGAAGATGATTGATTGCATAAGGCACTTTGTGCTCCAACTAAAACCTTGGCAACAGAAATTTGTGAAGAATTTTAACTCCAGCAGAGAGTTTTATGGAAGTCCAGGAAAGCCAAACTCACAGAATCAAAAGGTTAGAAGTGGAAGGAACCTTAGTGATGTCTTGCAATCTTTTTTTCTTGGGGATGGGGGTGTAGATGACTTGGCCAGGGTCCCATACCCAGCTAAGAGGTGGCAGCAGGATATGACACACCAAAAAAAGCCAAAATCAACAAGCACGACTACATCAAACTGAAAAGCTTCTGCACAGCAAAAGAAACTATAAACAAAACAAAGAGTCAATCTACAGAATGGGAGACGATATATGCAAACCATATATCTGGTAAGGGATTAATATCCAAATTATGTAAGTAACTCATACATTTTAATAGCAAATAACAAAAACAATTTCATTTTAAAATGGGCAGTGGGCCCTAGCCGGTTTGGCTCAGTGGACAGAGCGTCGGCCTGGGGACTGAAGGGTCCCAGGTTCAATTCCGGTCAAGGGCATGTACCTTGGTTGCGGGCACATCCCCAGTAAGGGGTGTGCAGGTGTCAGCTGATTGATGCTTCTCTCTCATCCATGTTTCTAACTCTCTATCCCTCTCCCTCTCTGTAAAAAATCAATAAAATATATTTTTTTAAATGGGCAGTGGGCCCGAACAGAGAAGATATACAAATGGCCAACAGGTACGTAGAAAGATGCTGAATATCACCAATCATCAGAGAAATGCAAATCAAAATCACAATAAGACGTCACCTCCCACTTACTGGTATGAATGTAAATTGGTACAGTCACTATGTAAAACAATATAGATCTTTCTCAAAAAATTTAAAACTAGAACTTCCATATGATCCAGAATCCCACTTCTGGGTAAGGAAATGGAATCACTATGTCTAAGAGGTATCTGCATTCTCAGATTCGTTGCAGCATTGTTCACCATAACCAACACATGGAAACAACCTAAGTGCCCATCAACAGATGAACAGATAAAAAAAATCTCTCTCTCTCTCAGAATATTATTGAGCCATAAAAAAGGAAGTCCTGCCATTTGCTTTTTAAAAATATCATTTTTATTGATTTCAGAGAGGAAGAGAGAGATAGAAAAATCAATGATCAGCTGCCTCCTGCACATCTCCTGCTGGGGATCAAGCCCGAAACCTGGGCATGTGCTCTGATTGGGGATCAAACCCTGACCTCCTGGTTCATAGGTCAATGTTCAACCACTGAGCCACACTGGCCAGGCAATCCTGCCATTTGCAACACATGGCAAACTCATAGAAACAGAGAGTGGAATTGTGGTTATAAGATAACCTTCCAGTTATAAGATAAATAGTTCTGGGAATCTAATACATAGCATGGTGACTGTAGTTCACAATACTGGTTTATATACTTGAAAGTTGCTAAGAAAGTAGATCTTGAATGTTCTCACCACAAAAATATGTGATTTTTTTTTAAAATCACATATTATGTGAGATGATGTGTTCACTAACCTTATTATGATGATTTTGCTATATATGTGTGCATCTAATCATCATGATGTAAAAATATATAATATGTCTCAATTATATCTCAATAAAACTGGGGGTGGGGGAAAAGGAGGTGGAACCAGAAGTGGAGTAGGTCTCCTGACCCTAGTTCAGTGTTTCATTTCACATTAAATGATTGCATAGGGCAAGGATACATTGAACCTGTACCCCTAGCACTTGGCACTTAGTAGGTCTCAGGAAATGTTCTAACTATACTGAGTCAGAGGTCTGAGTGCACTAGCTGTTGTAGAGTCATGTGTAACCATGAGCAAGAACCCTTGATTCTGAACCTCTGTCTTCTCATCTATAAATTGGAGATAATGATAATTCCCCAAATTGAGGGAGGATAACAGAGGCCATGCACATAAAAAGCACATGGTGAACTACGAAGCACCACACAGATGCCAGTGTCACTTGGGCTAATTATAAGGATGTCCTAATGAATAGGACCTAAGCATGTTTTTCCAGAGATGAGCACCATCTTGAGTTTTGGATGATATTTTTCTAGTAAACAAATTGAGCTGTTAAGCAAGGGACACAAGAACAGCATGATATATCTAAGCAGGCAGTGAAGTTCTATTTTTGGCAACAAAGGCAATAAAACTTGAAGCAGCCAGGGAGGTGAAACCATGGCTCCTACAGCGTCTCTGCCAGCAGCTTTGAATCATCTGCCTGCTTCTGACAGCTGGAACCCCCTCACTTCTGTCTTGTCTTCTACTGGTTATGCACCAGAACCCTGGCCTCCCGGGCTGCCAGGCTGCATAAGCAGAAGGCATTCTGGTCTCCCTGGCGGCTCCCAAGCCTGCTGCCCATGTGCAGAACGCTGTGTGGGATAGAGTTTGGGCATCATTGGGAAAGGTCAGCAGCCCAACCACCATCTCACTGGATGCCATTACTTTGGTAAGTTCCCCATGGCCCAGGTATGGCCCACACCCTTTTAAAGTGACAGGTTGGGTCAGGCTAATACCCTTGGCCTTGGAGAAGCTAACTTTTGATGGCTAAACTCACAAGAGAATTTATTTTAAACCATACATATTAATTTGCAATTCAATTTGGCAAATATACTTGACTTCCCACTACAGCCAGGCACTGTGACAAGCACTAGGGATACAATGATGAGTAAGACTGATCCAGTCACTTGCTGTCCTCGTGGAACTTAGAGCAGCAGAGAAAGATAACTAAGCATGTAGTCACTAAACAGTGTGATAAACATGAGTACAATGTACATTTAAGAAAGAAAACGAAAATCCCTCCCAGTGGGATGGGGCAGAGTAGGCTTTACAGAGAAAGTAAAAGATAAGCAGGGGTCTGAAAAATTAGCAAAATTTGTCAGGTGACAAAAGGCAGCTATGGAGTTGGGAGAGGGGCAGGAAGGATAATGACCAGTGCTCCAGGCAAAAGGAGAGGCGTGTACTTAAAGCAATTGAATATGGAAGGATCCAGAGGAAGAGGTGGGAAATTGGATGCTGAGGCTGCAGAGGTGGGCAGCGGCTCTGCAAGGCATGTGTAGGAGTTTAAACTTCACCCTATAGGTGAACTTCAACTATCGGGTGCCCTGAAGGTCAGCATGGTGTCCACATGAAGGAAAATTATGCAAATAAGCAACTCACCAGAAGTTTATTTGATAAATGCGGGATGAGGACAAGGAACATATGCTTCATACTGCAGCTTTTCTTTCTGCCTGGACTCTGACCCACTTATAAGTAAGTCCACATTTTCCGAGTTCTAAAGCCAGTGGAGATTTTTCAAATAAAGTGCTTCATTCAGCCTCGAGGAGCTGAAACAATCAAAGCTAACTAAGGAGGGTAACTGGAGAGGATAGTGGAAGGACACCATGCTCACTGGTTCCCTCCAAGAAACTTGAAAGCATTATTGAACAGCTTCTTGGCTTTATTCACTGAAAAATTCTTCTGCAAAATACAAACTCCTTCACCATAATAAATACTGTTTTGATAACAAAACTGTACTTTTCTCAAATACCCAGATGGGAGACCATATGCAAAATAAACTCCAAGAAATTTTTTTATTGGCCATCTGGTAAAATTGGAAAGGAAGCCTGCATCCTCCTCTAGTTTTCACAGAAATTTCCACTGAGAATCCTACTTGCTTCCCCCTGGTGCCACCTGCTGATCATATTTGGGAACCAGTTTTGCAAATGGTTATAGCAGAGGAGTGTGGGTCTTCCCCGTTCTTTAATGAAGCAAATTTAATCCTAATTAATGTCAGAAATAAAGTACTCACAGTGTCAGTTTTTAGAATGTTTCACAGCTACTCAGACCTCTTCCTGTTGCTACCAAGAATCACAAAGCAAAGCCCACATACCACTCTGAGAGCTCACTGCCATGGCCCTGACAAGACAGTTTACCCTCATAATTAAATACACCATTTCTAATGATGCCTTCGGTTTAGCTTAACCAGTCAAAATGTAAATGCACAGCCCTTTAATACAGTAATTCCACTTTGAGATGTCCGCCGGAAGGAAATGCTGTCACAGATGTAGAAAGATATATATCTGAGAGAATGCCCAACAGCATTACTTATTAAACTAAGGAATTTGAGAGCCACCTAAATGTCCATCAACAAAGAAGTAATTTTAAAAGTTATCGTGCATTCATACAATTGATTACTATATAGTGCTGACATGGAAAGATGCCTAAACATATTCAGTGGGGAAAAGAGATAAAAAAGGGAATGTATGATAAAATCCCATTTTTAAAGAAAAAAAGCCATGTGTGTTACAGTGCATATTTATTTATAAATAGGAAATAGCTGGAAAAATATACACTAAAGTGTCCAGTAATTTCTGAGGAGTGGGAATATTTTTTTACTTTTTACATTATACATTCCTATATTTGAATTATTAAACTGAATGTATAATTTTGTATTAAAACAAAGGTGATATTAAAAATTAGAATGCCACATGTATTCTTTTTTAATTCAGATTTGCAGCTAATGAAGCATTTCATCATAAAATACTCACTGATGCTCACAATCACTCCGAGGTTATAATCATTTCCCCATTTAACAGTTGGAGAAATGGGGCTGAGAGGAGAAAGACTTACTTGAGATCCCATGAGGAATAAGTGATGGTACTAAGGCTTTCCAGTAAGTTACTATGATAGGGTTTTCATAGTCTTGTTCTGCATGTGCCAGACCCTGAATCAGCAGATTCTAAATTATTGTCCTTTAAGAGACAAAGAATCCCTCCTTTATATTAGGGAACTATCCATTCTAAGTACCTTCAGCATTAATCAAATGGACTGTGACACGTGAGAGTTTAGAATGCTAAAACAGAAAGAGATGGAGCAATTGCCAACCCCACATCCCCATTTTACCGAAGATAAAGAGTCTATCTGAATGGCTAAACTCAGAAAGCTGACAGTTAAGCAATAAGCACTTGCTCAGCTTCCCATCTTTCCCATTAAACCTCCTCCTCCTCTGGGGCTTCCCATCTTGGCAACTGCATCCCCACCAGATTCCTGAAAACATCAGCTGTACCTTCCTCTGCATACCCCTCTCTGATATGTCTCCAAGACCTGTAGATTCTACCTTCAAAATATCCCTCACATCTGTCCTTCCCTACATAAGATATAATGTCTTAATACAACCCTCAGCATCTCTTTTGCCTTTATAACACTATGTGGGGATGCTAGCCAGGACAATAAGGCAAGAAAAATAAATAAAGGGCTGATTAGAAAGCAAGACATAAAACTATCCAATTCTCAGAGAACATGATAGTCTATATAGAAAATTCCATCAAACCTTCAAAATAAGCAAGCTACTGGAATTATTAGGAGAGTTTAGCAAGGTTGTAGGATACAAGATTAATAAATAAAAATCAATTATATTTCTACATACTCACAATGAATAACTACAAGTTGAAGTTTAAAACCGAAAGATTGCCCATGTATCAAAATTTGAAATACTTAGGGATAAATTTAACAAAAGATATGAAAGAGCTGTACATTTAAAAAAAAAAAAACAACAGTGTTCAAAGAGATTAAAGAAGACCTGGGTTCCAGTGAAGATGGCACTGTAGGTAAATGTGATACTTAAATCCTCCCACAACTACATCAAAATTACAACTAAACTACAGAAAGCTCATCATTCAGAACCGCCTGAAATCTAGCTAAACAGAACTCCTATAACTAAGGATATAAAGAAGAAGCCACACTTGTAGCAGGGGTAGAGACACCAATGTGCTGGTTCTATACCCACATGTGGTGGATAAAAATCAGGAGGTATATCACTTTGTAATTATTAAGTACTCTTACCAATTAAATACAATGAGGGATTATGGAGTGGATCCTGTACCAGAAAAAGGACATTAGTAGGAAAATAGGAAAAATTCAAATAAGCTGTATAGATAGTTTACTAATATTATACCAATGCTAATTTCCAAGTTTCAGTATTTGTATAATATATTAATAATAAGGGAAGCTAGATGAAAGGTATATGTGAACTCTCTACTACACATTTGCAACTTTTTGGTAAGTCCAAAATTATTTCAAAACATTTACAAAACTGAAGGCATTTCCAAACAAACAAAAGATGAGAGAATTTGTCATCAGCAGACCTGCATTACAAAAAATATGTTAAAGAATATTCCTTAAGTTAAAGGAAAAATAATACCAGATGGAATCCCAGAGCTACACAAAGGGATGAAGAATTCTGATAATGTAAATGTATGGATGAGTATAAAAGACAAATATACTCATTTTTCAATTTCTTTATAAGATAACTAGAGGGATGGTGTAAGAAATTCTTGCACAGGTGCGGTCCCTAGACCTGGCAGGTGATCAGGGCCTATTGGGGCTGTCTCTTCCAGTCCTGATTGGCGCCGGGCCTACTGGGGCCTGAGGGCCTGCCAGCCGAGGCCTGCTGGACAGGGCCTGCAGGTCAGGGGGAGGGACCATGGGAGGTTTGCCAGCTGTGGGAGGTTGGCTATGGGAGTACACTGACCACCAGGGGGCAGCTCCTGCATTGAACGTCTGTCCTCTGGTATTCAGTGCCCGTCATAGCAACTAGTTGACCGGTCATTCTGGTCATATCAGTCATTCGGTCATAACAGTCGCTTAGGCTTTTATATATAGAGATTGACTTTTCAAAGCAAAAATAATAATGTATTATGAGGTTTATAACACAGAAGTAAAATATACAACAATAGCACACAGGAAAAGACTGGAAGTAGAAATACAATGTTGCAAGGTGTTTATATTTTACTTGAAGTAGGAAATACTTAAAGGTAAATGTAATAAGTTAAAGATGCATTGTAAATCCTAGATTCTAGGGGCAGGACAAAAACGAAAAACACTTTTAAAAGAAGTATAACTCAGAAGCTTAAGGAGAAGATAAAACAAAACACTAAAATTATTCAATTAATCCAAACATATAGTATAAATAGAAAAGAAATAGCAAGGTGGCATACTTGAATCCAACCATATTGGTGATTACATTATGAATGGGCTAACACACACCAATTAAAGGGCAGGGGTTGTTAAACTGGATAAAATACCATATCCCAATAACACACTGTCAAAAAGAAGCACTCTTTAAAAAATGTAGACAGGTTAACAGTAAAAGACTGGTAAAAAGATATACCATGACCATTCTAAGCCAAAGAAAGCCAGAGGTGCTATATTAATATTGAGTAGACTTCAGGACAAGGAAAGTTACCTAGTCAAAGAGTCAAATCATCAAACTAAGAACAGAATTTTAAAATATGTAAAGCAAAAACTGACATAACTAAAATGAGGAGACAGTCCACAATGAGAGTTGGAAATTTCAACATACTCTCTCAATGACTGACAGAACAAGTAGGCAATAAGTAAGTAAAGGACACGTGAACAGCACCAAGTACCAATTTGACCTAATTGACATTTGTAGGATGCTATCCCAACAACTCCAGAGTACATTTTATTTTTAAATGCACATGAAACATTCACCAATATAGACAATATATGGGTCATAAGACAACTTTCAATGAAATTAAAATGAGCAAGGTAATACCGAATACACACTCTTATGTCAACAATTAAATTAGAAATCAATAACAAAAGATATTGGTAAAATTCCAAATTATTTAAAAGTTAAACAACACATTTCTAAATAACCCAGGGATCAAATAAATCTTAAGGGAAATTATATAACATTTTAAACTTAATGGTAATGAAAATGTAACATACAAAGATTTCTGAGATGTATTTAAAGCAGTGCTTAGAGGAAAACTTATTGCTTCAATGTTTAAAATCAATGAACTTAAGGTTCCTCTTTAAAATAGCTTTATTTTAAAAGAGATGAGTAAACCCAAAAGAAGTAGAGAGAAATAATAAAATTTAGAAATCGATGATATAGAAAATGGACAAACAAGAGAGAAAATAATAAAATCATAAATTGGTTCTTTGAAAAGAGTAACAATATTAATAAGCCTTTAGCTAGACTGATCATAAAAAAGAAAGCAAACACAAATTACCAATCTCAGCAATGAACTAGAGGAGGATCACTACATATCTCATAGATGTTAAAAAATAATAAGGAAATACTATTTTTTTAAATGTTATGTCAATTGATTTGACAATTTAGATAAAATGGACTAGTCCCTTGAAAGAAAAATTACCTATACGTATTTTTAAAAATAAGAAAACATATTCCCAGAAAGAAAGCTCCATGCCCAAATACCTCCATTAGTGAATTCCATCAAACATATAAGAAAGAAATGATACTAGCATTATATAAAATCTTCAAAAAAATAGAAGAAACATTTGCCAAGTCACTTAATGAAGATTGCCTGATACCAAACCAAACAAAGACATCAAATGCCAGCATTTCTCATGAACAAAGACGCAGAAAATCCTAACAAAATATAGCAGTATATAAAAAGAATAATAGATTAGAACCAAGTAGGACTTATATCAGGTTAGTTTAACATTTAAAAAATTAATCAGTGTGATTCATCATATTACCAAAATAAAGAAAAAAAACCATATCATCTTCATAGATACATAAAGGCATTTGACAAAATTAAGCACCCATTCATGATGAAAACTTTCTGTAAACTATAGAAGACATCGTCATCAAGTTAACAAAGGGCATCTATGAATAACCTCTAGTTAACATTAACATCATATGTAACAGTGAAAGGCTGCCTCCCCCAAAGACTGGGAACAAGGCAAGGATGTCCACTCTAATCACTTCTGTTCAACATTGTATAGAGGTCCTAGCACAGGGCAGTTTAACAAGAAAAAAATAAAAGGCACATCGATTACAAAGGAAGAAATAACATTCGTTCACAGATGAATTAATTGTATACATAGAAAATCCTAATCTACAAAAAGGGACTTCTAGAATTAATAAGGGAATTAAGCAAGGTCATATGATACAAATTCAAAATTAAAAAGCCAATTGGATGTTTATAACTAGCAACAAACAATTGGAAAATGAAATTCAAAAATATCATTTACAATAACATAAAAAATAAAAAATTGTAGGGAAAACTATAAAACATTGCTGAGATAAATTAAGGAAGATATAAATAAAGGAAGGGGGAGTGGGAAGAGAGTAGCCAAAGAACTTGTATGCATATATGTTAACCCATAGACAGACAATAGATTGGTGAAGGCTTGGGGAGGGAGTGGGAAGAAGGTACAGGGGTTCAATGGGTTTGGCTGGTTTGGCTCACTGGATAGAGTGTCGACCTGTAGACTGAAGGGTCCTGGGTTCAATTCTGGTCAAGGGCACATGCCCAGGTTTCAGGCTTGACCCCCATCAGGGGGCATGCAGGAGGCAGCAGAACAATGATTCTCTCTCATCATTGATGTTTCTATCTCTTTCTCCCTCTCCCTTCCTCTCTAAAATTAATAAAAATATATTTAAATTTTTTAAAAAATAAAAAGTTATGTATCTAACTCAGCATTGTTAATATGTCCACTGTCTCCAAACTGAGCTATAGATTCAAAGTCCTAGCAGGCTTCTTTGTAGAAATGGGATAAACTGATTATAAAATTGATCCAGAGATGCAAAAGACCAAAAGTAGCCAAAACAATTCTGAAGATAAACCAAATGGGAAGACTGGCACTACCTGATAAGACTGACTATAAATAAAGCCATAGCTTTCTTAGCTAAGAGTACACACACAGATGAATGGAACAAAGTAGAGTCCAGAAACGGACCAAAACATATATGGCCAATTGGTTTTCAACTAAATATTTCATGCTCAAACATACTGCTTCAATATGGAATGGGTGATTTGAAAACTGATTCTGGAACAAATTGACACTTAAAAGGTTCCCCCCGCCACTCAGTTTGTCAGACCTACTCCTTGGCCTTGAAGCGGAGCCTGACCTCCCACATTTCATACCCTGGGACCACACCTCCAGGATTCACTCATAGTCCCAGTCTTCTTATGGGCTCAGCCATCTGCTCCAGCTCTGTTGCTCTGTCTCCCTGGCTCCCCAAACCCTGATCCCCTGATGCAGCTTCAAATATCAATATCAGTACCATCTCCTCATGTCAGGACACACTTCTTCGGTTTACCTACCTGTCACCCTACCTGTTCAACTCTGCAATCTGCCGTGGTCGCTGCCAACACCTACTGTGTACTGTTAGAACACTTCCTTGGCCAGTCTCAGCTCTCTGCGGACCTCTGGCCCCAGCTCCCAGCACACAGAACCCAGGACACGGTCGCAACCACAGTATGATTCAAGGCCATGGGACGGAGTGCCATCTACCTGAGCAGTAAAGAGCTGGAACTCGTCAGGCAGAATCCAAGAGCGAGGGTAGAAGTTGTACTCCTCAGGAAAGAGATTCTGCATAATTCTCACTGCTCTGCTCAGAGTAATTTTACGCACCATCTCCGTCATGCCTGGGGAGGAGAGAAGCTGTGAGGTTTTACCAACAGTGGGCCACTAACTATAAAACAGCCGTTGTTTGGGACTTCTAAAACCACCCACCCGACACAGTCACTTTTCAGACTGGATAAAAAAAAAAAAAGGTATGAGTTGTTCCCCACGGCGGTGACTCATGGCTTGTTAAGACCTACCAAATTAATAAAAAACTTGAGGTGATAGGTGAATTTTTTTCCTTACAAAAATGAAACATCAATTCAAAGGAACGAGTTTCCCCCTAGCTTATTACTCCATTCTTTGTCAGCCCCTAGATAATGAATAAAGAGACACAGTTATATCTTACACTTAAAAATATCTTTTTAAAATTTGGGGCCATCATACCTATTTTTGGGATTCCTTCCATCTTATACCCTCGAGAATATTATCTAGTAGACTGTGCTTACATCATGAGAAGCTTAATTAAATTGTTTGTTTTAATCTTTCATGACTATTAAATATATAAAATAAAAGTATATATACCTTTCAGCATAAAATCTATCTCCCTGAAATAAGGACAGGGACTAGAGAAGATATCATAGCATAATTATAGTTTAAGGGGAAAATGGAATCCATAGGAATTCTTCAGTTCTAAGTATTGATGCAGACATTGACCAGATCTCATTAATTTATCCGGAGGGAACTGAAATATCTCATTTATAAAACATCTGAAAAGAATGGTGGACTTTTTTTTTTCTTCACATCTTGAGTAACACTGACAAGAGAAGTGAGTTTACCCTAGCAAATTTTAAGCAAATTATTTTATATTTTGGCATGCTTATTTCTCAAAGCAAATATTGCCACTAAAAATGGCCTTCGCACCCTAGCCTGTTTAGCTCAGTGGATAGAGTGTCGGCCCGAAGGGTCCTGGGTTCAATTCCTGTCAAGGGTACATACCTCAGTTGCAGACTTGATCCTGGCCCTGGTGAGACACATGCTGGAGGCAACCAATCGATGTGTCTCTCTTACATTGATGTTTCTCTCCCCTTCCCTTCCATTCTCTCTAAAAATCAATGGGAAAATACCCTTGGGTGAGGATTAACAGCAACAACAAAAAAATGGTCTTCACCTGAGAGAGCTACACAGTCCCATTGCTGACACTAGAAAATTGCTGAGCGAAGTTTTTTTTTTTGTTTTTTTAATCCTTGACTGGAATTGAACCCGGGACCCTTCAGTCTGCAGGCCAACACTCTATCCACTGAGCCAACCCAGTTAGGGCTGAGCGAAGTTATTTTTATTAATAGAAAGTACCAAGCTTCATGTTAGCTCGGCATGTCCGAATCATCACACCTTCCAAGAGGGCACAATCAGACTGAACGAAGTTTCTCTATACTGCCATGTTCAGGAAGCAAAGGGCAAACACTTGAGAATGTAGGTTTTAATAACCTACTTCTTGCTTCCCTCAGCATATTAAAAAGAGCGATAAACCTAAAAATTGCAGCTTCAACATGTTAATGCCCAGGTTCTTAGTTCTTGTTTAGAAGGATATAGAGAAGGATTAAGCAAGAAATAAAGGGGCTTAAAAAGTTCTAATAAACTGGGCTCTAATGTGGACCCTTCAATATAAAATAAAATAAACTCACTGAGGACACTGTCCTGAGCTTCCCAAGAAACATGCATGCGTTTGGGAAATCAAAGCTATTCCTCTTTATTCCCCTATGAAATTTTGAGTTAGAAACACTGGAGCTGAACACAGGGGACACAAAAACCAATTGTCTGTTTTCTTGGGAACTCTTCACTCGTGTCTGACTAAGGTCTCCACTAGCATTAAACTAAACCCTTGGAACGAACTGTGGCGCAGCACCTTACATCACACAGATGCTGCCTCCTGACCAGAATGTGGTGGTATGCTCCGCATCAGGGCGCTGTAAAACCGGGAAAGGCTCAGAAACCCCTCAGCAGGTCAGAAGGACACACACATCGCAGACAGAACTGCTCTGAGAACAGGAGTGCCATTTGAATGTTCCAGAAAAGTTTTATGAAAACCAAGGTCCAGCAAGTGAAGTAAATATTCATTTTCAACCTGCAGTGACTCCTTCTGTGCTGCGCACTGGAGGTCCCTGCACCAGCTAAGGATCTGTTCCCGAGTTTACCTTTGTGTCTGTCTCCAGGTAGTCCTCTACTGAAAACAGTCAACTTCAGAAGCAGTCCTGCCCACCAATGGCAACTTTTCCCAGACCCTGCTGGCCTGCTGGCTGTAGACAGCTCAGCCCTAACCCCACCAGTACACCAGTCTCCAGCAGGCACCTGTGTAGACCTCCCTCAGTCCACTGACCACCAAAGCCTTTGTTCCACTACTTTATCTTGGCTGTGATGCTACCCAGTGCTGCCAGGAAGAAGGTCTCCACCCTTCACTTGAGCCCATGAGGAAGCTGCTTGCATCCCTACCCTCAGGCAGTGGCTCAGAAACAGATGTGAGGCGTGCCATCTTCTCTCAATAAGATGCTGGCAAGAGTAGCCGGCCTTCTAGCTGAGCCAGAGCCCATGTTCCCAGGGTAAATGTGTGAATAGGGAGGTCACTGCCAGAATCTGCCTGACCCTATCTGTGACCTCTGCCCTAGGCTTTGGGACCCATTCTGACCTGAGGTGGAGCCTAGGTCTAACCATCAGTTTCCAAGACTAGGAACAAGGCACTCTTTGACCCCAACTTTGTAGTCCAATTAAATAAGGAGTTCAACTGCTTTTCTGGGGTTCCATTGCTTTGTCCCCAAATTTTGGACACCTGTCTTTTGTTCCTGGTACCTGAGCAATGTCTTTGCCTTGTTCTCTCCCATGTTCTTCCTGGAGTCCTCCTGTCTGTGACTTCAGGGCCTACTAACATGTTCTTTTGAGGCTGACTGGGTACCTGGGTTTCTCATCAAGGTCTATCCCAAGATGTCCCTGTCTCGGCAGTTCCCCTATCGACTGGGAAACCCCCTAACGCAGGTTGGAGCTTTTCACACCAAGATCTTGCCTCCTGCCACTGCCTCCCCCCCCCCCCCCCCCCACCGCCCGGGCCTGGGTTCTTTTTGCAGCAAAGTCCCAAGACCTGGTGGATCTCTTCCCGTGTAGAGTTACTGAAGAGTGTAATAGCTTTGCCCAATTTAAAAAACAAAAACAGGAAACAAGAACAAAATAAAATCTGAGCTGCACTGGAAGCATTATTCAATCCAAATATCATTTATAACAGAAACACAAACCAGAGGTCAAACAGTCCATTCAGATCCATCCTCTTTCCTCCATTCCCATGCCCACTGATAACTTCACCTTCTTTGCTTGGAGGCTGCAGCAGTCTCTTAGCTCTCTCTGCATTTCCTCTCTCAGCTTCCACCCACCTCCAATGCCCCCCTTGGGATGATCTTTCTGAAATCCAAACTAGCCCATGTCACTCTGTGGCTTAAAATTCCTCTGCAGCTTCCCATGACCTTTTGTCCCTGCCTAGCATCACTCGCTGCCCCTTTTACACGTGACCCTTTTAACCATCATGGGCCACTTCCCCTGGCTGAGTGAGCAGTGAGTTCTAAGCAGTCTATGTCTTTGCACCAGCTCTGCTCCCTTGCTTTACATGAAGTTCAGGCCCATCCATCCCTGGAGGCTCAGCTCACATGTCAATCCTCCTCTCCAGGATCTCTCACCCCACCTATCCCAAGCGAATTTGGATGAGGGTGAGTGTCCTAGCTCCAAACCCCCACAGCATCCCAAGTTTCCTCTAGCATAGCACATATTTGGTATCACACTCCCCTCTCCACATGCCTCTCTCCATGTTCTTGAGTCCCCAGCCCAGCCCAGTGCTTGCCAGATGGCTGCCCCCATGGATTCCTCAGTGGAGCCCCTTCCCTAATCCCCTCCTCAGGGTGGGCTCTCAGGCACCACCATGTGCTGTCAACATCTCAGACCCTGAAACTCATCAAAAGACTTGTTTGTAAGCTGAGAATTGAGAGTTTCAGGCTTTCTTAAAGCAGATTATTTTTTATAAAAAGTCTTAATTCATCAGTTAAGATATAACAAACCTTCAGGGAAATTGCCCATAGAAAAATGGCTAAAATCTAATGTGCTAACACAAACAAAATAAATTACTCCCATATGCGTCTCCAAACGTTTTGCTTGTATAGTGTGGGAAGTGTTTATACTTGCCAGGCATGTCCACTAGGACTTACTATAAGTAACATACAGTGCATACAAAGTGCATTTGTTAAATAATGGGATATATCGGAGACAGAAGATAAGCTTGGACACAAACTGGAGCCAAAGGACAGACTGCTCAGTGATCACCCATTGCTGAGGACTGCCGTCTTTCTCAGAGCGAAGTTTGTGGCCACACTATCCCTCTGCCTAGAAGTTCGAGGTCCTATGTTATCAGTAGAGCTAATTAACTGCTGTTAATAAATGGGAAAGTTATATGTGCTAATCACTGGCAGGTGGAATATAGGATGGGACAAACTTGCTTTTTTGAGATGAATATCCTTTTCTCACCTTTAATGAAGCCAGGCCTTATTTTTCTCTGTATTTCTAATTTGTGTTCTGAATGAAGGGTCACAGCTCCTACCTTTTTCCTTCTCTCTAGATGAGACATGAGCAGATCAGAAATGTAAATGAAGCCTCACTTATGATTCAGGTCTTAGGAACTCTGTCCTCATTCACAGGGTTGTTCTCTTTCAGATTATGCTCTCCTGATATCCCAGTAAGTCCTTTAGTAGACCAAAAAGTCACCTTTTTTGCCCTAGCCAGTTTGGCTCAGTGGATAGAAAGCTGGCCTGCAGACTGAAGGTCCCAGGTTTGATTCTGGTCAAGGTCATGTACCTTGGTCCCCGGCCTTGGTCAGGGATCATGGGGGAGGCAATCAGTTGATGTGTCTCATATTGACGTTTCTCTCTCTTCCCCCCATCCCCCCCCCCCCCCCCCGGCCCCGCTTCCACTCTCTCTAAAAGATCAATGGAAAAATATCCTCAGGTGAGGATTAACAACAACAACAAAAGTCACCTTTTCCTGCGTAGTAAGACAGAAAGCAATAACTATTCCATTAGACCGTGTGTAAGAACCCTGGCTGCAAGCATCATTCTTGTTCTGTAACAAAATCCTCTCTCCTTCTCTAAGGACAAATTTGACCTCAGGTTAATTTTCTAATTCTGTTCCCCTGGAAACCAATAAAGGTGGAGAGTCAGCTGTGTTACTAGACAACAAAGGATATGGTTAAAATGACCCTGATTGGCAAATTGCATAAATACCAGGTAGGAAGCCAAGACTCCAGGCTTTCCTGAGAGTGGTGATGTTTGTCAATTAGCATGACCTGGTGGGAACCCTGGAAGCTATGCTGTGGAGTAGCCACATGAGATCCTGGGTCCTGTGAGTCACCTAAGCCAAGACAGATTCCCATCCACCAATGTGGGTATTATCTCCTTGCACCTGAGGTTTCTCTCAAGAGGCCAGACACTAGCCCCTGGAACCCTTGCAAAGACTCCACTGGAGAAACATGCTGGGTACTGACCCACTGGTAAGCTGTGTGTCCTGACCTAAATTCTTCTACATGAATCTCAGCCACATGTGGCACAGGGCAGTTTGCATGCTCCATTGAAAAGCCCCTAGTGGACAAGGCACAACCAGCCAGTGTATAATGTATGGATACTGGGTTTTCTGAGAAGTGTTTTCTTCCAGATGTGGCATGTATTGCCAAAGGAAAAAACAAATTGATTCTCCTTTTTAAAATAAGCATAGCCAAGCTGGTGTGGCTCAGTGGTTGACCATCGACCTATGAACCAGGATGTCTCGGTTTGATTCCCCGTCAGGACACACGCCTGGGTTGTGGGCTCGATCCCAGGAAGGGATGTGCAGGAGGCAGCTGAGCAATGATTCTAATCATTTACGCTTCTATCTCTCTCTCTCTCCCTCTCCCTTCCTCTCTGAAATCAATTTTAAAAATATATTTAAAGCAGAGAATTGCTTTAATAAAAAATAAGTAAATAAATAAATAAAATAAGCATAAATAACACTAAGAGAAAACACCTTATATTCAGGCAACTACACTCTGACTGCAATTATGTCAAAAAGATACATAAACAGGGTTAAGGTTTGGGAGGAAATACAGAAATATCCACATTGTGGTTTTGTTAAAGGAGGTGATGATCTTTTTAAAAACCATTTTTATTATTATATTATAACATGTTGGAACGATCTGTTAAAATTCCAGAAAATCAGTGGAAGACGCTTTGGCTATGATCAGACCCAGCTCAACAATGTTCCTTTCCCCCAAGCACCTCCACTCACTGTCACTACCCTCTTCACTTAGCCATTAAAAATAATGAATAGCAATCACAGCAAAAGAGGGTGGTAGAGGCACAGGAAGTGGTAGGGAGTGGACTGAGGGGTATCTTAAAATGTTGGCTATGCCACTTTCCCTTGCAGGTAAATCTCACTGGGATAATGGCTTTGGGTAAAAGCCGAGGTTCTGTCACCTATTATTCCTAGAAAAGTGCATTTGGTTTTTAAAACGGTACCTCCAAATGTGATACCTTAAGAAAATGAAAACTGCTAACCCCATTTCTGTGACATATTCCTTGAATTTTAGTACTTCTGTTTCTTGCAAATTATTTAAGTAAAATGATCTATTTTTTCATTTTGAGAATATAATCCCCTCACCACACCTCCATGTTATATCTATAACTGAAAAAGTGAAAATCATGTCCTTTCACCAGTGGAATCAGACCAGGAAAGCCTTTCTTTTGATGTTTTTGAGCCTCCAATCTTCAACCCCCTGGTGGGTTAAGTCCAGATTCCTCTGTGTTAGCATCCCTCCCAAGGTGATGGCTGCCGGGGCAGAGTGCAGGCAGCAATTCCAATGAAGAGATCTCAAGTTTGATCTCAAAGCACTGTCATGATATTGAGGACAAGTGTACCCTGAGACCCAGCCTGGAAACATTTGTAAATGCCAACAACAAAAGCAACGGTGGATACCTGGAAACTTGTTCACTTGACCGGAGAATATGTTGTTGTCGTGAAATGAAACACCATGCCAGTAGATGTCACAGGGCGAGCGGCGGCCATAAGGGAACTAGAAGAAAGAGAGAAAAAATGTGACTAATCATCACAAGAGCAGGAGGAGTAGTGACCACACTGATATCTACTGTGTACAAACTCCCGGCACCCTGGCACACATCACATGATTCAGTCCTCATAATAAGGATGTGCATAGCTGATATTCTTTCCCATTTTACAGGTGAGGAGACAGACTCGGGCGGGTTAAGTAACTTGCTCAGGGTTACAACCAGGAGGGTGGAGTTCTGATTCCATGTGGCAGGCACTACGCTCATGACTTACAGGTACCTTTTCATTTTAATCCTCATAACTACCTACCAAGGATGACTCCCATTTTACCAATGAGAAAATTGGGGCTGAGAATGGTATTCTAATATGCCCAAGGTCACACATAGCTGCTAAGGGAAGAATCAAGATCTAAAGCCAGGCCTATCTGGATTCCAAGCCATTCTTCTCTTTCTCTGGAAAGTACAACTCTTAACCCAGTCCCCAAAGAATGAGTTTTCACAGTGTCTCTCTCTCTCTCTCTCTCTCTCTCTCACACACACACACACACACACACTGACACACGGTCCAGAGGGCAGGATGCATCCCCAGTGCCTAAAACAGTTCCTGGCATTCAATAAGAGTTTTTATATAAATAAATGAACAAACCAGGAGTGGTCATCTGACTCCAGATGAGATAAACAGATTCTCCCAGGAATTTGGAAGTCAGAGATGCTGGGCAGCCTCAGCTGGCCCTTGAACTGGAAGTGATAAAAAGCCAGAGCCAGGCAGCTGTGCTTCGCTGTGTGCACAGAGAAGCGAAGACTGCCAATCTGCTGAGAGAGAGAAAAGGAGCAGGTGCAGAGATAAAGTAGAGGTGAGACGCCGTGGCCCTGGAGACACATACTGAGGGACCCCAGTTCCTAGGGCTTCCCGGTCCTGGACTCAGAACCTCCTGAGCCTGGCCGTCCTCCTGTCCTTGGGTCCTATAAGACAGTCTTGTATCCTTAAAACACACCTGCTTTTTGCACAAGCTATAGGGTTTCCCTCGCAGAGACAAAGAGCCTGCTCTTTCCACCACAGCCTAGATGATCAATTTTGATCTAATTCTGAATTTACAGAATTGTTATAAAAGTTGCCAAATTCTGCATTTACAGAATGTATTTTTAAATCTGTAACTCAGATGACCCTTGTTAAAGGAAAAAGTGAGGACATGTTAGTCCATATTTAGAACCTGCTTGTTTAAAGTCCAGATGAAGAGAAATACCAACACATTTAATAAGATCATTTGATTTTCCCTCTCTAAGACTACAGTTAATCAGAATTTTTATCTGCTCCAAGTTGAGAGGGCTACATTCCAATTGAAGAACACAGCATTACCAATGAAATGGTGGTGACTCGAAGCTTTCCAACTATTCCCAATTAGAATAAAGGCAAACAGACTCACGCACTTTAACTCATTCACATTATTTCTAAACTGTGCCAAAGTGAGGCATATGTTACACTCTATTAGCATTAACAAGTCCATCTATAATGTATAGCATTTCACTCATTTTCTTTGCATCCAGTGGACTGAACTTATTAATTCAGTAGTCATAAATACAAAGAGATACAACATATGTCATTTTCCTCCAGCTGTTAAGTGCTAATATGAAGAAAGGGAATTAACTTAATCAGGGAAGTAGCTCTTTCAAAAGCAGAGTCTCCCAGCAATGTTTCTACGATGCAAAACAGTTTTGCTGCTTGAAATGTGGGACCAACACCTGCTCTCTGTCGGGGGACAACTGTTGACTCCTTAACACGTGTATGGTCACACCTCAATCCTTTCTACCTTCTCCCCAATCAACCCTTCATTCAGAAGTGCTTCTAACGCATTTTGTTTTGAGAAACTACTACCTTTCTTAAAAATCCATTCATTCAATAATTACCACACCAGGCACTGTGCTAGATACTGAGAACACAGAGAAACACAATTTTAAATAGGTCAAAGGCTTCATAATCCCATCTCTTTTAAAGATTTTTTTCAATGCTGCCCACTTTCACTACCTCTGTCCAACATGCTTTGGAAGTTCTAGCCAAAGCAGTAGGGAAGAGAAAGAAATACTAGCTATCCAAGTTCGGAAGAAAGAACTAATATATCTGTTTGCATATGACATGATTTTATATGTAAAAAACATTAAAGATCACTCACACACACAACTGTTAGAAATAAACAAATTCAGCAAAGTTGCAGATACAACATCAATATACAAAAATCATTGTTTTTCTCTATATTAACCATGAACAATCCCAAAAGGAAATTAAGAAAGCAATTACATTTACAGTAGCATCAAAAAGGATACAATACTGCCCTGGCCAGTTTTCTCAATGGTTAGAGCATCAACCCTGGGAACAAAGGGTTGTTGGCTCAATTTCTGGTCAAGGGCAAATTTCTAGGTTGCAGGTTCAATTCCCCGCCCCAATTGGGGCGCAAGCAGGAGGCAAATAATCCATGTGCCTCTCAAGTCAGTGTTTTTCTCCTCTCTCTTTCTTTCTCCCTGCCCCTCCCTTCCACTCTCTCTAAAAATCAATGGAAAAATATCCTCACTCCTTGGGTGAGGATTTTACATATATATATATATATATATATATATATAACTTAGGAAATCACCACTGAGGCAAAAGACTTGTACACTGAAAACTACAGTGTACAAAAAAAAAGACACATATAAGTAAAAAGACATCCCATGTTCATGGATTAGGAGATTTAATATTGGTGAAATGTCAATTGTTGGTATAATTGTTGGTATAAACAATTCATATAAAATCCAAATGAGTTGAAAACTTATTTCCACATAAAAACCTACACACAGATGTTTATAGCAGCTTTATTCATAATTGCCAAAACTTAGAAACAACCAAGATGCCCTTCAATGGGTGAATATATAAATAAACTGTGGTATATCCAGACAATGAAATATTATTCAGCACTAAAAAGAAATGAGCTCTCAAGTCACGAAAAGACATGGTGGAAGGTATTAAGTATATATTTTTAAGTGAAAGAAGGCCACCTGAAAAGGCTACATACTGTATGATTCCAATTATATGACATTCTGGAAAAGACAAAACTCATTACACACTTGTTCAAACCCACAGAATGTACCCTACCAAGGGAACATAATATAAACTATGGACTTTGGGTGATAATGATGTATCAATGTAGGCTCATCAATTGTAATGAACGTACTATTCTGGTATGGGATTTTGATAGTGGAAGAGGCTGTGCATATGTGGGGACAATGAATATAGAGGAAATCTCTGTTCCTTCTACTCAATTTTGCTGTGAACCTATTTTAGCCCTAAATAAAAATAATGAAAATAAAGTTTAAAAAAAATATCATGGTACTAGCACAAAGTCAGATATATAGATCAATTGAATAGGATAGAGAATCCAGAAATAAATCCTTGCATTTATGGTCAAATGGTTTTGAAAAGGATGACAAAACTATTCAATAGGGAAGGGAAAACTGGATGTTCACTTACAAAAAGAATAATGTTGGATCCTTACCTTAGACCATACACAAAAATTAACTCAAAATGAGCCAAAGACCTAATCTTAAGAACTAACACTAAAGTAAATATAGGGAAAATATGGGGGATAAAATTTATGGCATTGGATTTGGCAGTGATTTCTTGGATATGATACCAAAGCACAGGGAATAAATAAATAAATAAATAAACGGAACTTCATCAAAATTAAAACTTTTTGCATGAAAGGACACTGTCAACAGAATGAAAGGGCAACCCATGGAATGGGAGATAATATTTTAAAATTATATCTCTGACAAAGAATTAATATTCAGAATATATTTTAAACTGACTACAACTCAACAACAAAAAGCAACCCAATTAAAAGAATAAGCAAAGGATTTGAATAGTTATTTCTCCAAAAAAAGATATGCAGATGGTTAGCATGCACATGAAAAGATGCTCAACAATGCTAATCATTAGGGAAATGCAAATTGAAATCACAATGAGACACCACTTCACACCCATTAGGAGGGTTATTATAAAAAATAAAATAAAAGTAAGTGCTGCTAAGGATGTAGAGAAATTGGAACTCTTGCGCATTGGGAATGCAAAAAAGCTTCTGTGGGGAACAAAATTCCCACATAACCCAGCAATTCCATTTCTGGATATATACCCAAAGAATTTAGGCACTCAAATAAATATTGATACACAAATGTTCATGGCAGCATTATTCACAATAACCAAAAGGTGGAAACAGTCCAAGTGTCCATCAACGGTCCATCAATGAATAAACAAAATGTGGTATACATATACTATTACTCAGCCTTAAGAAGGAATGAAATTTTGACACCTGCTATAATACAGATGACCCCTGAGGACATTATGCTAAGTGAAATAAAACAGACACAAAAGGACAAATATTGTACGATTCCACATATATGAGGCAGCTAGCATAGTTAGATTCCTAGGAAAAGTAAATGGTGGTGTCTAGGGGTGGGGGAGGGAACAACAGGGAATTATTTGTTTAATGGGTACAGAGTTTCAGTTTGGGAACATGCAATAAGTTCTGGAGATGGATGGTGGTGATGGTTGAAAAACAATGTGAATGTATTAAATGCCACTGAATTGTACACCTAACAAGGTTAAGATGGTATGTATATTTTACCATAATAAAACATCATCAAAAACTGTTTGCTTACACCCTCTGACACTAAGGGGCCATTTGAAGCTCTACTCTGACCATTAGACTGGAATGGTGCATAGATTTTCATAGGGCAACTGAAAATTGACAAATGCTTCCCAGACTCCCCACTCCCCATTTTTCTCAGGTCACATCATCACATTTACTCCAGGAGATTCAGAGACTCCCTGAAGCCTCTAGCTGTTAAGAGATACCATGTTAGAATGAATATGTGAAGTTATGAATAACAGCTACTCAAATACATCATCATGATCATCGTTATCATTAAAGTTAACATTTAGGTAATGCTATGTCTAATTGTTAAACAACTTATCTCATTTAATCCTCACAACAACCTTATGAGGAAGGTGCTACTATTAATCCTATTTACAGTTGAAGAAACCAAAGCTTTGAGAGATTAAATAACTTTCCCAAGGTAAAAGCTAATAAGGGCAGAGCCAGGATGAAATCCAGGTCTGCCTGATTCCAAGGCCCACATACTTAACCAGCTACACACAACTAATCTTGAACTGATCACTATAGTGGTATTTATCAGTCACACGTGAACTATAGTAACTAACCTACCCTTTACACTACATGCTACCATCTTTTCCACAAAGGAAGTTCCTCCTTCAGCAAATACACCTGAAGGGACCCAAAATCCCTTTCCCTCCTGCCCAAAAGGACTAAAACACACTTGCAAAATAGCCAGGCTCAGACAAGAATTGAAATCAGTAAATGTCCTTTGAGCATATTTGTGCTTAAGGAACTGATATTCAGGTCCCTCTTCTAATGACCCAGAGAGCAAGTTTGAACCCCCCCAAGGGCTTTTGCAAAAAGAAATTTCACAGTGCATGCTGATGAAAGCACAATTCACATTTCTGTACTTTGTGAATGATTTTCTTCATGAACAGAAAATCTTTCAAGTGATTGGGCATAAAAGTGGCAAATAAGCTTTGATATGGGCAAGCATATGTGTAATGCATCTATAGAGGGAACTGACCCAAATTGCAGCTTTAAAATGAGGCGTCGGAAGCCTCGGGGGAACACAAAGAAAGTGTAGCAGCCAAAGCACCATGCTTGGACTGGGAAGACCCTGGCTCAAGCCTCGACTCATCACACCCCACCCGGAGGCCTTGACATGTGGATCCTGCCCCTCTAAGCCTCAGCTGCTCATCTACTGAAGAGGAAAACAACAGCAATAAAACATTTCTACCTCTCAGGGCTGTTATGTGGACAGAGGCAATGCATGGAAAAGCATTTTGTAAACAGCAAATTGCTGTTATAAAGGACAAGTTATTGTTTTTAATGTCCAAGGAAATCACCTCATGAGTAACTTCAATGTAAAAAAGATGCCATGAAAATATCAAGCATCATTAGGACACCTCTGGAATAAAAACACCGTGGTAACCTGCACTTGGGGTACTTTCCACGGTGTCCCCAGACAGAGTTAATAGAGTCCCCTCCAATGCCCCCTCTGTACCCTGTTGATGTGGGTGATACAGCCACCACTTTGGCGGGGGGGGGGGGGGGGCGTGTTTCTGTTTACATGACTGCCTCCCCACCAGACAGAAGGCTACCCTCTCCCCCACCTTCCCATCTGTTGTAGGGAGCCTCCAACCATCCCTGTTTCCTGGAACTCATACCCTGTGTAGTCTTCACCCACATTGTCACAGACTTGGTTTATGTGACCAATAGCTATAGCACAAGTGACATTCTGATATTAGGATACTTTCAATATGCTAATCCTGTTTAATAAAGATATAATATGCAAATGGCCGTTATGCCATGAAGCGTAATGGCCAACTGCTTAACGACCAGATCACGGATCAGCAGGAGGGTGGGGCAGTGGGCGGAGAGCTACAGGAGGGGTGGCAGCAAGCTACTGGCTACAACCGGTGGCAGAGAGCTACAGGAGGGGGCAGGGCAGCAAGCTATGAGGGGGGATGGGGCGGGGGGAGGAGGGGGGAGCTACAGGAGGGCAGCAGCGAGCTACTGGCACATAGATTTGTGCGCAGGGCTACAAGTATCTTTATAAAAAGACGGAAGCACCTCCCTCCTCTCCCTCTCTCACACATCATCATCATCATCACACATTTTGGGGAAGCCTAGGAAGAGGTAAGAAATCAAAGCCTCCTGCCTACAGCCATGGGAGTGAGCTGGATGTGGATCCTTCGACCCCAGGCAAGTCTTTAGAGACTGTGACCCTGGCCCGCAGCTTAACTGCAGCCTTGAGAGAGACCCTGAGCCACAACCCCCAGATCAGCCACGCTCAGACTCCTTACCCACAGAGATAATAAATGTGTGTTGTTTTAAGCTGCTAAGTTTGGGGAAAATTTGTCACATAGCAATAGATACTGTATACACCATTCCAGTTTTAGAGCTGGGTCATGCAGAAGGAAAGCATTCTGAAAATGAAGGAATCTAAGACTAATATAGCTTATAATGATTATAATAATAACTATTTATTGAGTACTAATTATGTGCCAGGTATCTTACATACATGCCTTCATTTTGCACATAAAATAATACAATCTTGTCCGGCTGATGTGGTTCAGTTGGTTGAGCATTGTCCCATGTACCAGGAGGTCACGGTTCGATTCCTGGTCAGGACACATGCCCAGGTTGTGGGCTTGATCCCCAGTACGGGGCATGCAAGAGGCAGCCAATCAATGATTCTCTCTCTTTATTGATGTTTCTCTCTCTCCCTCTCCCTGCCTCTCTGAAATCAACAAAAATATTTTTTTAAATGCAATCCCACTGCTAATAAGTGGCAAACCAGAACTTGAAGTCATGCTGGTCTATCTCCAAAGACTGTGCTCTTTGGACTGTTCCAAGATATATGGGTGGATAGATGGATTAGTCTGTAACCAAAAAACTGAGCAAATATAACTATAAAAAATTAAGTTGTGGTTAACGCTTCAAGAAAGATTGTGGCACGCCATCAGTAGATGAGTGGATAAAAAAGCTGTGGTACATTTATACAATGGACTACTACCCCGTAGTAAAAAAAACAAACAAAACAGAATATCTTACCCTTTGAGACAGCATGGAGGGACCTGGAGAGTATCATGCTATGTGAAATTAGTCAGTCAGAGAAAGACAAGTATCACATGATCACACTCATATGTGGAATCTAAGTAACAAAATAAACTAATAAATGGAGTAGATGCTGAGACATGGAACAGAGTGCAGAATCTCAGAGGGAAGATGGGGAGGGTGGGTGGGAAGTAATTAACCAAAGACCTTGTATGCATATATGCATAATCCATGAACAGACAATAGAATGCTGAAGGATGGGGGTAGGGAGGGGCATGGAGAGGGGAAATGGGGCGGGGGGGGGGGGGGGAAAGAGGGACATATGTAATACTTTCAACAATAAAGAATTACTTTAAAAAAAAAGAAGAAAGAATGTGGCACAGAAATGCCAGAAAAGGCCAGTCAGACAGAAAAAGGACTGAGCAATTGCCCTTCAAGAATGGACTAAAAATTTAACACTTTTTTCAATCAAGAAAGCAAGGAGACAGACCTATCCAGTTTGTCTCAATGGATAGAGTGTCGGCCTGCAGACTGAAGGGTCCCAGTTCGATTGTGGTCAAGGGCACATGCCAGGGTTGCAGGCTCGAACCCCAGAAGGGGGCATGCAGGAGGCAGCCAATCAATGATTCTCTCTCATCGTTGATGTTTCAATCTCTCTCTCCTCCCTTCCTCTCTCTGATATAAATAAAAATATATTAAATAAAAAGAAAGAAAGAAAATACTGGTGGAAATCCATCAAATTCTGAAGGGTGTGCCCAGGTGGGGCTCGGTTCTGTATGACAAATGTGAGCATATCAAAGGAAGGTGAGCCCCCTTCAAACCTGAGAGGGAGGGTGGTTAACTCTATCACTCAGCTGTCAGCAATCACATGGCTATCCTCTCAGCCAGGTGAGAAAAGCCAACCAACCACCCCACTGAGGGGCCAGGCTCCCTCCTGCCTGTGGAAAGCGGGGCTGATGAGAAAAGGCCTCCCTGTGCCGGTGAGGGACCGGCCAGCTTCATGACCCCAGTGTCTCTGGATGGGACTGGGGGAAAAGCCCACACATAGATCAAGCCTGTTACCTCAGAGGGACAATAATGGCAATGTGATTGGTTATTAGATGGATTAATAATGTGTCTGATCACCTAGCACCGTGCCTGGCACACAATGCCTGGTGTGCAGGAGGTATTCAAACAATACTGCTTTCCTTCCTCGCTTCTGCTCCTTCCCAGCACCCTTCACCCATATCTACTGGCTGGTAAGATATTACCCAAAGGAGCTGCTGGGCAGGGTGTTTTCTAGGACCAGCCTTAAGAAAAACGTGCACAAGCTACACCAGGGGACTTGCAGCATGTAGGTCTTCTGGGTGGACGCCTAACCTCTGCAGAAAGCCCGTGCTTGCAGGAAAGCTCCTTGACTTGAGGTCAAGAATCTGGATTCAAATCTCAGCTCTGCCAATGACTAAGGCCCTCGGTTTCATTATCTGAGAGAGGGGACTAGCAAAGCCTCCCTCACAGGGGGTGTGGTGATGATTAAAGACAACTATGCAGGTAAAAGAGCATTTGTGACTGGCCTGGCACATTGTAGGAGCTCAATTAGTCCAATAACAGAATATTGAAAGTGAGCCTCCCAGATTGCTCCTCACTTAACTGAGTCCCGTGGTGAGAAAGGAGAGAAGCAGAGTTCCCAGACATCCCCTGTGTAGAGAGCAGAGGCTGGCCCTCAACAAATCTACATTCTGGAGAACAGCAGTGAATCACAGCCCCAGGGATTCCGGAGCCAGCCTGGGGTAGAGACAGAGGTGTTAACAGATAACAGGTTCTGGGTGACAAAGTGCTGCGAGAGCCCAGGAGGAGCAACGTTTCCACTCAAGGCGAGGAAAGTTTAACCAAGGAGGGGCCATTTGAGCTAGTGGGAAGGAGGCATTTGCCAGGCAGAGATGAAGAGAAAGGGAAATCAGGCAGCGGGAAGATGCCTGCAGGGCAGGGAATCTAGGAGAATGAGAGCTTCTGTGTGCCTGGAGCCAAAGTTGGAGCAGTCCCTGGGCCAAAACAGATCACGAAGGGCTCACGGGCAAGCTGAGGAATTGGAATGCGATTCAGCAGGTGGAAGAGAGCCAAGGGAAGTGCTCAAGGAGGGCAAGGCTGGGCCGGGGCAGGAGTGGAGGGTGGAGGGGAGGTAAAGTCTAGAGACTGAGGACAAAGACTGAGGACGAGGAAGCCAGCCAAGGCTGGGAGAAAGGGGATGGGTGGGTTGATGACTGGGCAGAGAGAAAGAATGCTCTGGGAAGAAGCATGGGAAAGCATGGTTCAGTGTGTCAGAATTACTCTGCCAGCCCTAACCAGTTTGGCTCAGTGGATAGATCGTCGGCCTGCGGACTGAAGGGTCCCAGGTTCGATTCCGGTCAAGGGCATGTACCTTCGTTGCAGGCACATCCCCAGTAGGAGGTGTGCAGAAGACAGCTGATTCATATTTCTCTCTCATCGATGTTTCTATCTCTCTATCCCTCTCCCTTCCTCTCTGTAAAAATCAATAAAATATATTTTAAAAAATTACTCTGCCACTCCATGCACTTCTGTGCCTCTTCTGTGCCCGTGGGCACATGCGTGACCCATCTCCTCCAGGATCCTGGTCGTTGGGATGGAGAGGACCCCACAGGGATAAGTGGCACTGAGGAGCCTTCCAGTTTAATACAGGCGTGTCTGGCTCCAGTGGGTTTCCCAGGAAGACAATAATTATTCATCCTCTAATAGAGCCAATAAATACAGCAGGAGGATAAGTAATTAACAACCTTTTGCTGGAAAGTAGCAATTTTCATGATCTATGAAGTTTCCCTTTCCTGTTCACCACTTCCTCCTTACTGCAAGTATGATACTCTGGGTAAGTATGCCATTCCCTGTTCGCTGAATTAATACAAAGCAAGTTGTATTTTTTATTAAATCCATTCATTATAAATGACACATATGAATTGAAGCTGGAAGAGCTGTGGTAAGGCCTGTACTCTGCCTTGCTTCTGCTTCTGATCGAAAGACTTTTAATGAGCTCAAAATTGTTACCAAGCAATTTAACTACAGAAGAAAAAAAAAGCCCATGTTGGAAGCAGAGGAAGATAATGTTGCCCCCTTCATAATTTCAGTGTCCTGCAGCAATCTTCTCCAGTTATTTATTCTGATGCCTAATTTCCCGCCCGTAAAGAATCTACATTAGTAGTAATTATATTAGGCAAGAGAAAAAGAAACACTTCACAAAATTCTAAAGTGATTTATCTCTCAGCTTGCAGTTTTAATTAAAATTCCAGTTTATTTAGCAAATAGTCTGAAAAGATTAGATACCAATTTAGCACTATGTTCTTTTTCCACTTTCCAATTCATAAGGGTGACACAAACAACAAAACAACCACATTAAATGATTCTCCATCCCATCATAATTCAGCCTATGGAAAAGCACTCCAATATCAATTATAAATTAACTCCATTACGCTCTGCAAAATTATCAACAGTAATCTCTCTGCTCTCTACTCCCTTACTGTGGGTAAATTATATCAATCCACCACGAGGCCTCCAATTACTAAGTCTCTTCCACATCAAAATTTTAAATGTGTTGATTAACTGAAATGGAACAAAGCAAATCAGGTTTCCCATTTCAGCAGCACTTTCCTCCAGCCAGGATATCAAACAACTTTTCCTGAAGTCACTCCTGACACCTCTTGGGGCAGCTCATCCCCAGCTAACCAGATTCCCATGGCATGTCAGTACTTTCCACAGTGGCAACTCGCACTGAAAGCTGGTCTAAGGCACCCTGGCTCGGCCAGGACATCAATTACTCCATTCAACACACAAGCAGGCTGTGCCTTTGAGGCAGGCAGCACTGAGAGGCTCCACCTATGGGAACAGAGGGTTATTGGTAGGAGACGGGGCTGGACAGGTGAAAATAGGATGAATGAAAGAGTCCTGATCTTCCAGGAGCTCAGAGTGAAGCAGCTGAGCCAGACACCTAAGCAGATTGTTGAAATGCCTGTAGCCACTCTCTTACTGAGCATTACCACACACCTGCCTCCGAGCTAGCCTCTTCACCCACACTGTCACCTTTAACTGCTACACAGCCTTATGAATAGCCATTCTATCCCCATTTTACAAAGGAAACAAACGAGGCTCGGAGAGGTAGGGGACATTTGAGCTGACTCTCGATGAGAAAGAAGTTGCCAGAGTAAAGAGGGAAAGGGGTTTCCACAGGAGGAAACAAAAGCAAAGAGCAAGCCAGAGCCTGGAGATTCAGGCCTCCTCTGTCTGTGGCCAAGAACACCCAAGCTGCCTTCAGGCCTGTTCCCCATTTGCCACACACAGGTATTTCCCATTCTGCAAACCTATGAGGGTCTGCCCTTCCTTTCCAACAACTGATTATGATTTGTGCTGACCCCAAATCACCCAGTGCTATCTTAATAATGTTCCCCAGGGACAAAAAAAAGTGGTTTCCTGGGGGACTTACTAGATAAAGGAAGATAGATTCTGCCCCCACTAAACTCTTTGTGCCTCCTGGTCCTAAAACCAGCCTGTAATCTCCCAGAGACAGGCCACTGATTCATCATACCATTACATATTATAAAAAAATATAGTACCTATTATTTTTAAAATTGTGGCTACTATTTATTGAGTTCATATTACATGCTGCGTACTTTACATGCACTATCTCAATCAGGCCTCACAACAACACTGTCAGATAGGTAGACATATTACCAGTCCATGTTACAGTTGAAGAAACAGGCACAGAGCAATTAGATAACTTGGTCCCTGGTAGTGTATCCAGTAAGTGGTAGAGCAAGAAACAGAACTCAGCCCATTATGTCCTCAGTCCCCAGAGAACTAAGCCTACGAGAAATGAATGAGGTTCCATTAACAACCATAAAATTCCAGAGACAAGGACACCTCCCTGTATAATAAGGCTGATGTGTGTGAGGAAGGGAAAGGGGAGAGTCCAGAGTACCGGAATGGGCCCACTGGGAGCTCTCCAAGGTTCTGAACCACCTCTGCCAAAGTACTCTGACTTTTGAGTGCCTGCTTCTTCCTGGCACCTCTACCAAACCTAACCCTCACCTTCCAATTTCCATGCTCAGCAGAGCCACTAACGGAATAGAGTGAATAGAAATGGGAGTACATCTGGGAGACAAACAGTTATCTTTTAGAAGTACTGAGCTCAAGGGGACAACAGGACATTTAATTAGAACTAGCTTACAAGGGATTAGAAATACCGGAATGGGCATGAAGAGAAGTCAAAGCAAGAAGTGCAAATTCATGAATCACAGAGAGAAATGGAGAAAGGGTGAGTGCATTTTTTGAGTGGATACTGAGAGAGAAAACCAAAGGGCAAGGGTCAGAAAGGGAAGGGGACTCCTTCCTAGCTGTCCTAGACAGTGGGTACCAGGAGCAAACAACTAAACTCCAATGTTACATCCAAAGGAGTTCAGAGTGACAGAATGTTGTTGTCTATAACTGTGAATCTGTGAATAAATAACCACCACAACTCCTCAACCTCCCTCCAAAGAAGAACAAGAAATGACAAGATATTCAAGGGAAAGATAGAAATTAGCCTGCCATAAGGTGACATGACTCAGGTTAATCAAGGTCATACCCACTTTACTTGAAGTAATCATTATAAATTTGAGATGGCACTCAGAAAGACCCTGAGTCTCTCTTGGGCCTTTCAGACCACAGAACCAAGGCTTACACCATGGGACATTTATGAATACATCTCTCCTCC
Source organism: Corynorhinus townsendii (assembly GCA_026230045.1). NCBI lineage: Eukaryota > Metazoa > Chordata > Mammalia > Chiroptera > Vespertilionidae > Corynorhinus > Corynorhinus townsendii. The sequence continues at coordinate 161,825,332 of JAPDVU010000005.1, read as the reverse complement.
TGCTGTTAACAGAAATATTAGAAAAGCACCTTTATTCTCTGGCTCCATCCTCACCTCTGCTATCCTACACTCCTTATATAACAGTTATACTCTTCTAGTAACTCAGCCTTTCACTCAGTAAACGTTATTATGCATCAACTCACTGGTAGGCACTGGGGACTCAGAGAAGAATATGCAAAGTGGCAAATGCTTCAGCACATGAGGGTCAAAGGGCAATGGGGGCATGAAGCAGGATGTGAGTTACTCCTCTGGGGGAAAAGATGTAATTTGGTAGAAACTTGTTGAGCTGGAATTTGCTAAGCCCAGAGCCAGGAAGATAGTCTCTGGTGGAGGAGTCAGCCTAGGAGTAAAGGCATGGGAGCATGAGGGGACATGATTAGAAGTCTCTCCAGGGCAGGAACAACATCTTAATTCTCTTTATATTCCAGGTGCCTTGCCAAGAGCATAGGGGTGTATGGTGGGTGTTGGCAAGTAATAGATGCTGGAGGAATGAATGGCATGTGGTTTGGTGTGAAGGGAATAAAGCAAGACTATGGGGTCTTATAACAGAAAGGGAACCGAATGGAACCAGAATCTATAAGCCTCACAACAAATCTTAATGTGAAACTGCTCAGGCATACAGCAGATATGTGCAGGCTCTGGTCATCCATTTCTCCAGCCCAGGGCTTAATGACTCTGCACGTGAATGAGGCAGCTCTTATAAAGGAATTGTACACCCTTCGATGTGGGCCAATTCAAGGACGATGGCCTAGTTCACAGCTAGAGCTACCCCTTCTGTTCAGAATTTTAAAAGAAATTATTTTAAAAGCAAAAACAACCAAATAAGATGGAGCAGGGGTGAGAATATGAGCATCCTTATCAAACTTGGGAGTCTCCTTTTGTTTCCCATGTTGAACTACACTGTCAAGTTCCAAATCTCATTTTTTCACAGCTTAACACAGCCAATAGCTGTGGCAAAAGTCACTGCTTTCCCTTACTCCTTGTGATGGGTTATGTTATGTCTCCACTAAGTATTTAAGTAATACCTTTTAATTTACTTAGTGACCTCAGAACAAACTGATTAATGGCCCAGCTCAGTGGGCAATGACAGCTGGCATTTCCCTGATGGTCACATAATTGGGCAATTGCATTAAGTGTATATCACCCTTTAGATCAGCTAACGTGGTCTATTAAGGCAAAGCCAGCCCACTCATGGCTTGCAGTCAGCTGCCACAGCCCACAGGTTTTTAAGCACTCTGGTACCAGTTTAAACGCCTTTGTATTTTCACAGTGTTATAAACCTGGTGCATCCCGAAGAAAATGAACCAGCAGAGTTAGCCTTGGGAAAACTTGTATCCTATTGCAAATAATGTAAGTATAAATATTATAGAATTAAAAATCAGGAGGCCTAAGATTCTAGTCCTAATTAATTAGTTCACCCACTCAACTAACATTAATTGAATGCCTATTATGTGCTGGCTACTAGACTAGGAGCTGAGATATAACAAAACCACTACCATCATCACACTTGCCAAGTGCTTACTATGTGCCAGCCACGATTCTAATCACTTCAAAGATATACAGTCACTTAAAACTGCTAACAACCTTAGGGGTAAGTACAATTTTCATACCCATTTTATAGAGGAGAAAATAGAGGCACAGAGAAGTAAAGCAAACTGCTTTAGTTTTCAGCCTCATAAAGGGCACTGGCAGCTCCATTGGCCAGGTGTGGGAGGAAAGACCTCATAAGGGCAAGTCCTCCTATACTTTAAATCTGAGTGGCAGTCACACATGCAAAAGTTATTCCTAACTGGGTAGGAAAATAAGATAAAATTCTGAATTTGGTTCAGCTATTATCAGCCTGGATTTCACAGTCAAATGATTAGAAGAAATTTTCACAAGTCAATGTTCTTATTCTCTTCTAAAGAATTCTAAAAAGAGATACCATAAAGCTATCTTTGAAACTCATTCTACCATGCATAATCTTTTTAAAATACTATGTTCAATCTATAATTATGCCATTTTCATTTCCGGCACCAAACTGAATAAAGAAAAGTTAAAGAAATGCTAGCCAAAGGAAATCAGGGAAAATTATTGGAGACCTCAAAATGAATCACCAGAATGAAGTTAAAAGACTAGTGGAAGACAGTCTTTGGGCTTGGAGGAAAATAGAAGACTAACCTCTAAAACTAAAAACATTAGAGACTTTTTAGAATAGTGTGTCAAGCAAACCGTCTTAAAGCCTCAGTTATAACCTATCAGCTATCCAGGACAATAGTCATAAGTGGGTTCTCCAAAGAAAGGCAAAAACTAACACTTATTAGATGCCTACTATATATCAGTGGCTTCCACGCTCACTATTTCATTTACCAGTAATCTCCCGGTACCCCTGTGGATAGATTGTATTCATCCATTTTTACAGGTGAGGAGAACAAAGCCCAGAGTTCATTCACACTGCATTGTGCTAAGTGTTGGGTGTGCAATAATGAACACAAGAGGCATAATACTAACATAATAAACATTATAGTAATAAACTAGAGGCCCAGTGCATGAAATCCGTGCACGGGGGGTGTGTCCCTCAGCCCAACCTGCACCCTCTCCAATCTGGGACCCCTAGAGGGATGTCCGACTGCCCTCTCACAATCCAGGACTGCTGGCTCCCAACTGCTCGCCTGCCTGCCTGCCTGCCTGATTGCCCCTAACTGCTTTTGCCTGCCAGCCTAATCACCCCTTAACCACTCCCCTGCCAGCCTGATCAACGCCTAATTGCTCCCCTGCCAGCCCAATTGCCCCTAACTGCCCTCCCCTGCCAACCTGGTCACCCATAACTGTCCTCCCCTGCAGGCCTGGTTACCCCCAACTGCCCTCCCTGCAGGCCTGGTTGCCCCTAACTGCCCTCCCCTGCAGGCCCGATCACCCCCAACTGCCCTCCCTTTCAGGCCTGGTCCTTCCCAACTGCCCTCCTGTTGGCCTGATCACCCACAACTGCCCTCCCCTGCTGGCCATCTTGTGACAGCCATCTTGTGTCCACATGGGGGTGGCCATCTTTGACCACATGGAGGCGACCATCTTGTGTGTTGGAGTGATGGTCAATTTGCATGTTATCTCTTTATTAGATAAGACTAGGGGCCTGGTGCACGAAATTCGTGCACTGAGGGTGTGGGGTCCCTCAGCCCAACCTGCCCCCTCTCACATACTGGGAGCCCTCAGGGGATGTCCTACTGATGGCTTAGGCATGCTCCCCACGGGGAGTGGGCCTAAGCCGCAGTCTGGCTTCCCTTTCTGGGAGGCAACCGGGCTGATCAGGGGAAGGCACCAGCCCCATCACCCTGCTGCTGCAGCCATTGCCAGTCACCACAGCCACCAAGGTGTTTTCATCAACACGGACTCCAGTCCCTTCACCATGAAAAAATGACAACTTTCTTTAGGGATTTTCAAGATGTGTCTTTCATAGGATATGACATTTCTTTCTTTCTTTTTCTTTTTTTTTTTTTTTTATCCTCACCTGAGGATATGTTTCCATTGACTTTTAGAGAATGTGGAAGAGAAAGGGAAAGAGAGAAACATCAAAGTGAGAGGAACACTTTGATTGGTTGCCTCCTGCATGAGCCCTGACCTGGGACCCGGCCAGGGAGGAGCCTGCAACCTAGGTACATGCCCTTGATCAGAATTGAACCCAGACCCTGCAGTCAGCAGGCCATGGCATTATCCACTGAGTCAAACCGGCTAGGGCAAGATATGACATTTCTTAGCCCTCCAGCAGCAGACCTTCGTTTTTTTCTCCAGAAGTGTGGTAGAAAAACCCTAGATCACCTTTTTGGATTCTTATTACCCAAGTTACTAAGAATATTACCAGTGGCATACAGGAAGCTTAGCCAATGAGCAGTCAGAAAAGGTGTTTCCTCTATAGTTCACACCAATTGCCGGCTGGGCCCTGCCCAGGCCTAAAGCCTCTGGCTGAAGCTTTAGGCATAGGCAGGGGACCCCCAGCTCCCTCTGTTCACAGGCTCCGCCCCTGCCCAGGCCTAAAGCCTCTGGCTGAAGCTTTAGGCCTAGGCAGGGGACCCCCAGCTCCTCTGATCACTGGCTCCGCCCCTGCCTCCTTGGCTCTGATCGCAGGCTTGGCCCTGCCCAGGAGCCCCCTGGCTCAGGCCCTTCCCAGGCTGCTCAGGGCCCACGCAGGGCTTACCTCAGAGTGACCTGGGTGCCAGGATGTTCCTGGGACCCAGGCACCGGGCGCCTATGTATGCAAATAAACTGCCATCTTTGTTGGGTTAATTTGCATACTCACTCTGATTGGCTATGGGCATAGCAGAGGTACGGTCAATTTACATGTTTGTCTATTACTAGGTAAGATAATAATCATGAGAGTCATGGTTCCTGTTTTCATGAGACTTAGAGTCTAGTTGGGAGTGATGGACACTTCAAAACGTATTACAAAAATAATCATGAGTGACCCAGCTTGAGGGGACTTGGGAGTGCACCCCTGAGAGCTGAAGAATAAGGAGACAAAGGAGGAGAGGGAAGGTGGTGAGAGAAAGGAAAACCATGTCCTGTCTGCAAGCAGGGGAGATAGATGGAAGCAGAGATCCGGAGATGAGGACGTTCAGTTATGTGCCCAAGATAACACCATTTTAAGTGATCAGGTGGGAGGTTTGAATCCCGTGCTTTCTGAGTGCAGAATTCATGTTCTCATCTCTGCCATACAATGTGACCAGCTTCAAATCTAAAGTGGCCACTCCACAAAGAGGGTCTAATTCCCCAAGATGATTCTCAATGTTTCCCAATCTCATCTGATCATAAGAATAGCCCAAGGGAGCTTGTTAAAAAAATAATAATAATAAGTCTCCAGGTCCCACCACTACTGAGAAATCAAATTTTAGCAAATGCCCTAGGTGATTCTTGTGATCGGGCAAGCTTGGGAGATGCTAAGTAAAGGCTTCAGGAAACCTAGAACCCAACACACAGGAGCTTACTTTTAACTGCCAGCTCCTGGATATTTTTAAGAAATAGGCAAAGCCCCTTGAAGTAACTTAACCTTGCAAGAAGAAAAGGAATTGGGGGGGGGGGGCAGATAAAAATCCTCTAGAGATCAATCAGCCAGTCAGTCAAATTAAAATGCTCCCCTTCCTTTCTTCCAGATTTCCTATGGATTTTTACTGTCTCTTATTTTGGATTAAGTAATGTCTTCTCAGTATGGATTATGTGACTTCTGTCAAAACAAAACCCATTCCCACACCTGAAAGCTCAGTAACATGCTACTGATTCGGAGTCATCACTAATTAAGAAGCTGAGTAGAGTAACCAAAGCAGCAGGTTAATAAGAAACTACAAGCCGCAGCTTTCATCTGGGAGAGGTTACGGATTTATTAGAGTCCAAACACTTAGGTTCAAATCCCAGACCTACCACTCACTAGATGAAACATGGACAAGTTAATGAACCTCTCTGAGCCTCGCTCTCCCCAACGGCAAAGGGAGCTAATAATACCCCCTTTGCAGAGTTATTTCTGAGCCATAAGTGAGATAATAGAGGTGGTGGCCTAATATCAGGCCTTTAACAAATGTGTGTTAATAAATAAAACAAGAGTGAATTTATAGCCCAACAAGAGGAGTGTGCTAACATGGAACCAACAGCTAATGAGATATATGAAATTAATAAAAAAGATTCACAGGCACAAAGCACTGATTTCATGCCATGTTATGGAAAAATTGGCCCTCCCCAGGATACGATGGATGCAGTTCTCTTGATATGATGTTTGAAAATGTGGGAATGGGAGGGAGTTTAATGTGCCAGTTTTGTTCATAGGCAGTAGATCTCCTGGGAGCTAGAAGAACTGAACCCAGTTTCCAAAAAGTAGAGATTGAGTGTCGAGATGACACCAGCTCAAAGGCTGGGGAGCAGGGGGAGCAGAGTGGTGGTGTGGGGGTGTTTTCATAAACACAGGTGAGTCATTAATAATAATAATGGCATACAATTTAGAAAGTGATTTAAATGGAGAAGTTTGATAAAGGGAGTGGGGAAGACATCAGGGAAGGACACAAATCACCAAGCCAGAGTTCAGGGTCATGCAGAGAGCAATATTGAACTGAGAGGCAGAGACCATCCAAAGATGCAGACTGGACTACCCACCTGAGAGTTGCTAGATGAATGAGGTCAGGCCTAAGGGTGCCAGATACCTAGCTTGCAGCCATAACAGGTCCTCCTCTACTACACTCCGAAAGGCCACAAAATCTTTAAGAGGCACTACTGATTATCAGATGTTCATGCAATAGGTAAAACTTGACAATCAGTGAAGCTCTACTGACTTCCTCAGTAAGAATACATGCTAACTCACTCATGATTATTTTTGTAATAAGTTTTGAAGTGTCCATCACTCCCAACTAGACTCTAAGTCCATGAAAGCAGGACCACTGAATAGTATCGTCATCAAGACTTGAGTTCAGACCTTGGTTTTGCATGACCCTAAGCAAGTTCCTTTCTTTGTTTGGAAGACAGGGATAATATTTTTCACTTCAAAGGTCTGCAAGGATTCAATGAGATAATGTGTAAAAAATAGCTAATATAGAGAAAGCACTAGATGCTGTTTGCATCTGCCACTCATAAACAAACAAAAATGTAGACTTTTGTTTTTATTTCGGTCAATCCAACTCCTTTGTTGGGTGTAGAACTTAGAAAGTTGGCTGACAATTTGTTTATGTGGGAAAACAAACTCTGAAGCTAAAGGCCGATTTGCATTTGCATTGGTTTATAAATCTGCCAAATATTCCTGCTGTGGAATCGGGAATCGAGGCATCATGGGAAGAGGCAATAAAGGTTTATGTTAGTAATGGCTTTAAATGTAAAAAAAACAAAAACAAAAACAGAAACCAAGGTACTTTATTCCTCACCTTCTCCTGACAAGCCAAGTCTCTAATTCCCAATCCTTTCTCTCCACAACAGCTCTCAGAGAGAAGCATTCCAAATGTTAAATCCTACTTTTGAAGAGCATTAAATGCACAGTATGAATCCTAGGTTTTTTATCCTATGGAAGTTTTCACACAAGTGCACAGAGAAATATTCAAGGACATGGTCCCTGCAGCTTTATAGAGTGGCAAAACACTATAAAGAGTTAAATGCTGTCAATGGGCCCCCAGTTAAGTAAGTGCTAGACACTTACTATGGAATGTTACGCAGCCCTAAAGAAAGGATGCAGTAAGTCACTATACAATGATATAAATCAATAGCTAAGTTACTTGTTAAATGAAATCAAAGGTGCGCAGTAGAGTGTATCGCCTGAAAGCATTAGGTAAATAAAAAGGGCTGTGTACACTAGTTCGCTTGTGTAGACATAGCTCTGGAAACACACCAAGAGACTGCTCATCGTAGTTGCCTCTGAGGAAGTGAACTGAAGGTAGGATGAGTGAGATACATATTAATTCAGTGTTTATACTTTCATTATGTAGATTTTTATCATGTACATGTTAATAAATTTTCAGTCAAGTAAAACTGAGATACATGGCAATAATAAAGAGAATAGTGCCCAGAGTAATAATAGTCACAATGTATTGGATACCTATTACGTACTACTTATCTCTCAATCATCGTCTAGGGCAGGGGTCACTATCCGCTATTATTCAGCTGAGGAAACTGAGGCTCCAAGTTTGGACGAGTTATTTAATTTAAATCCACACAGCTAGCAAGGAGCAGAACCTGGATTTGAACCCGGTTTTGACAAACTCCAAATCCTTTCTCCACAATTCACTGTGGCAAATCATGGGCTGTTCCCCAAAATCCTTCTCCTCCTCTTCCTGGACACTGTAGTAGATGACATTTCCCAGTCCCCCTTGCAATGATAAAGACTCTCTTCTTGACCAAATTCCAATCAGGCTCCTCTAAACCCTCTCCCCCTAGAGCTCAACCTTTGCACTTCCATATTGGTCTCTGCATTGCCCAGTTTTAGCAAGAATCCCCAATATCTAATCCCCCTCAATATGTAATCAGACTCCTCATCTCCCACCCTGCTTATCACCTCCCTGGCCTGTCTTCAGCAAGAACCCTATCAAATTGGTTTAGCCAGGGTTCCCCTTTCTTTATCCCTATGTTTCCTCTTAGGAACTTTCCACCCACTGACCCACCCTGCTGCCTGGCTCTAAATCCCCACTTATTCTTGGAGTGGAGCCCACTTTCATACCCAGGTCTCTTTCTCCTATTACAACAGCTCCTGAATAAAATGCTTTTGCCACTCCTGTCCACTCTGGTTTCCTCTGCGCCATGTGTCTCAGCTCCCCCCAGTGGAACGTGGGCAGAAGTGCTCTGTGCCGCCTGCAGAATGCAGAGAAACCTCCCGTGTGTGCTCCTCCTCACTCCTTCCTGGCCTGCTGCCTGGCTGCTGATGCAGAGACTTCGAGGGATGGCAGAACCACAAATGGAAAGACCCCAAATCTGTTCACAAGGGTGAGCCTGCCATTATGTTGAGCCCTCACATGTTGTGTCTCCTTGTCACACAGTTCAGCCTAGTCTAACAAATACACACAGCGAACAAAGAAAACAGATCCTGAGAAGCACAAAATCCCTTGGTGTTCAACAGTGTCACTGAGCTTGGGGATACAGTGAGGATTAAGAGTCCCTCTCTGCACCTCAGGAAACTGTCCGAGTATCTAAGCCCTGTCTCTGTGGTCACATCAGACACATTCCAGAGCAAGTCTGTTCACTATTGGTCAGCAAGAGTGTCAGGACAGAAGACAGGCGAGGCTGGGGTGAGGAGTAGGGGGGAGGGTGGTCACTCTCCCAGGTGAGGGCAGGTGAGAGCCCCCTGCTGCAGGTGAGGCCAGCGCAGGCACCTGTCCTCCATTCTTCCAGGTCCCTGCATGAGCACCTGCTCTAGGCCAGACACACACACACACACACACACACACACACACACACACACACACACACACACGGAACCCCATCACTGTCCTCAAACTGCTCAGGGTTTGGTACCCCTACAAATCACTGTCTCCCATGAAAAGCAATATGTACAGAGGGATGGACCAAGTGCCATGAGGACAAAGAGGGAGAAGCCACTGCTTCTGTGGGGAGGGCGAGGCTCATAACTGACTGGATATTGAAGTGGGGCTCCAAGTTCAGCATGCAGGGAGTGTGTGTATGGGGAGGGGTGGGGCGGGCAGGGAGACAAAAGCTATTCCAGGCTGAGAGATGGGTGTGAGTAAAGGATGGAGGCACCAAACTAACCGGGCTGTTAGGATAGAGCATAACTGGGGGGTGTGAGGGGGTGAGGAAGCCTGGCAGGAGTGAGGCTAACTGAGGAGAGTCTAAGTGCCTTCAATGCTTTGCTGGGATGTGACCAAGGATTGTGAATGTAAGCCCATAACCCTCAGTCTGTCCCCCCAGCAGAGGCACCTTGTCCCTCCGGCTCTTGCAGACAAGGCTGTCTGCCAACACCTCCTTACTAGTAAATGTGACACCAAGTAGGAATCACAACTAATTCTCCATCACCTCGCTCATTACTGTCAAGGAGGGCAGACAAGTTCTTTGAGGGGCAGAGAAGCAGAGGAGAGGGGAGGCGGACAAGAGGGAAAGGATTGAGAGGGTGAAGGTCAGCGTCACTTGCTGCTCAGAGTGGTAAGGACATGTCAGCCTCCATTAAAGACTGCCCTGTATGTAGCATGTGCAGACAGATGAGCTCCTGCCTTCAGGGAGTGCTCACTCTAAACTGGCACAGGCTGCTGACCTCCACACCATTCATCCTTTGCACAACAATCAATCATGGTTTGTCTCCTAGAGAGAACAGAGTGCACAGGGGAGGCAGTATGGTGCAGGGAAGGAGCAGGCACTGTGAGGGCGGACCCAGGGTTGAGATGCTAGTTCCACCTTGATGGCCAGTGTCCCGGGCACTTGGCTTCCTCACCTACAGAACGCATGGCACCTTCTCCAGAAGCACTAAGTAAGAAAAAAATGCAAAAGCTCCTAACCTGTTTGCCTGGTTCAGCTGGGACCCCATGATGGTTTGTTCCCTTCCCTCTCCCTTGGAGGAGGGCCATGCATGTGAATGGCCTCCTTATGCTTTTGTTTCCACACTGTCTGAATATGATTTAACTCTGCATCTTCCTCCTCAATGAAGTTGAAATATATCATTGGTTATGTAATGGCCCATCAAGCAATGAGGCCTTTATTAAATAGCAGCATGATACCCAGGCAATGAGAATGCCAATGGCCCACAAATCTCTCCCCACTGCTTTGGTGAGGACAGCTTTCAGCTCCCCCCTGGGCCTCCATCTATTTCTGCCTGGAAGGAGGCTAAGGAAAGGGTGCACCTGTAGGGACACATTAGGTGGCTGGAAGACAGAATCCCTTCCCTCATCAGAAAGTAGGAGAATGATCCCTGGGGAGAAGAGACACCAGGAGCCAATTCTCTCCCCAGCACTGCCAACGTGCCTGGCAACATGGGACAAGGAGACTGCATTTGACTTGGCATCGCCGAAGACCTGGGTTTGAGGCCTTCGGTCAGTCCCAGCCCTGGTTACCTCATCTGTAAGGTAGAGCTAATGATATAAACACCACTTGCATCAGAGGAGTGGTGGAAGGTTCCCCTGCCAGAAGCTGGAAATTGACCAGGAAGCCACTGTCTTTGCCCTCAGGGCTTTCTCTACTTCCAGTTAACCACCCAACCCCTAAACACACCTTCCACACCACAGCCAGAGGGTTCTGTCCAATATACAAATGTGATTTTTATTACACACACACCTATTCAAAACCTTCCAATGGCTCCCCCAACCTATAAGCCTTGGCTCCTGCCTACCTCTCAGGTCCAATCATTCGTCACTCTCCCTTCCTCAAATTCTGTATTCCAGCCAGATAAATGTTTGCAGTCCCCCCAATTCCTTGTGCTCTAGCATGCCAACATGCTGATCCCTGTCTGAATACTTGTCCTATTTCCACCCCCCGGAAACCTTGCTCACCCCTCTCTTCCATCCAGATTCAGCTGAGAGGCCCCTGCCATAGGAGGCCATCACTGAGCCAGAATCCGAGTCAGTTGTTCTCCATCTCTCTTTAAAAACACTGCTCTTCCTCCACTAGAGTGTGATAACTAGACAGTGAGCTCCCTGATTCACTCTTGGGGTCATTTCTTCGTTTGCCCTGTGCTCAGTGGAGTCCATGGCACAAAATAAGAGTTCAGGAAATGTCTGAGGAATGAATAAAAAAATCATTCAGCCAATATCTGTCAAAAGCTTATTATATAAGATGCCAGGCATTGTGCACTGGAGTGTAAGGATTCAATAATAAACAAGACAGATGTGGCTCTTGCACTAGCTGAATTTAAAATTTGATGGGAAAGAGGCCAGCTGGGGTGGTTCAGTGGTTGAGTGAGGACCTATGAACCAGGATGTCATAGTTCGATTCCCAGTCAGGGCACAAGCCTGGGTTGCGGGCTCAATTTAATATTTGATGGGATGTGCAGGAGGCAGCTGATCAATGATTCTCTCATCATTGATGTTTCTATCTATCTCTCTCTCTCTCTCTCCCTTCCTCTCTGAAATCAATAAAAAAAATTTTTTTAATAAAATAAAGAAAAAAATTTAAACTATAACAGGGAAAGAAAGAAAATTAAACAAGCTATAACAATAAAGCTGATTCATGCTATGATAACAGAGACCTAAAAACAGAGGAAGGTGTAGGCAAGAGGAGAGAGCATCACAGTCTTATTAAAAGTATAAACACCTCTACAATCTGGAACTCAGCTACCTCACTTGTTCAGAGAGTAGCTGGAATCTAGAAAGGTTTAGAGGCTACTTGACAGCCAAATATGTCAAAAGACAATGCTCTTTACTCAGTTCTCACACACACACAAGCCTTTAACCTTGTCTTGCCACCCTCTGTCTCCCACCACATTGTATACACACTGCTAGTAGAACTCAGCATCTAACATTAGAATCACCAGCTATGTCTACCCCGCTAGCCTGGGGCCTGTAAGGCCACCACGTCTGGCTTTCTAGGTCATTCAGAAGGGTGCCATGATGCTGTCCATAGACAGACATCTTTAATGTTTTGAACACTTTTCATATTTTATAATTATATTTTTTACACTCTACTACAAATGGATTATTCATAACAAATATTGGTAATATGTAATTTTACATATTATCATAATGAAAGTACTTGTTGATTTAAACAGGGAATTCAGAAATATTCTGGTTGGGTAACTAAACATCAGATGATTTGGGTAATTTTGTATTTATGATGAAAATTTTCTGGCACACAGTAGTCAAGTGTCTTATTTTAACAAGACAATATATATGTCCCCCTTGGACAAGCTGGATTACCAAAAGACTTTGTTGGTCCAGTAACATCTAAAATAGATCATGTTTCTAAGTAAGATCTGCTATTACATCTGATGTATAATTGGTGAGTTCTTTTAACTTTTTCTTAAAAATCCTTCATTGTATTAGTACACTAGATAAATGTGAAGTTTCATATTGGGATTCAATCATCTGATGTTTACTATGCCAGAATATTTCTGAATTCCAAGTTTAACATCAATAAGAACTTCATTCTACCATGTAAATATTATTCAATAGCTAGTATTCATTTCTCACTAATAATCCATTTGCTATAACAAATCTGTTTTGAGGTATAAATAATATATTGACTAATTTAATATTTTTCTCCTTAAGGAGCAGGGGCACCTTTTTCTAATTCACACAAAAGGACAGTATGGAATAGAAGTGGCCCTGGTTCAGGACAGGGATGGCATCTGATTGTGTCTTTACTAACAGTGCCTTGCACAGGGCTTGGGGCACAGTAGACATTCAGCATATATCTGTTGAATAATGAAGACCTTTCAAAGCCTCAGAACTTAAGATCATATCTGCATGCTTTAGTCACTGTACTTTCCAGAAATACTTCTGCACATTCTAATGGAATAGTACTACATAAACTCTTCAAACAACAATCCTTAGTGACCAGCTGACGCTTATTAAACTGTCACCCAAGAGGGACCATTTGCCTCCCCTTTATTCCCTGCACACAGCCCTTTTTCCAAGAAAAATGTCTTAGGAGTAAGAAGTTTTCACAGTTAGAACATACCATTAGAGGAACATCGTTGCAACCTACCTAGAGAGTCATAATGTTTCGTAATTTCAAAGAAAATGTCATAAAAATCCAGTAAGAGGATAAGGATTTGTGTAGTTTCACACAGAGCCTAAGATTCCTTAAGAAAGGAACAAGTGCACAGGCTAAAGAAAGCTATGTTATCATGGAAAGTAAATCCGGCCAAAACCCAAAGATTACAAACAGCTGGCTCTCTATTTCTGGCTTGAACTCTGCAATGCCAAAGATAGGATGAGTTTGCTGCCTGGAATATATGAAGTAAGTCTAAAGAAGCTTAGGGCCAGATGCTAATAAAAAAAAATCCAATCGAGTCTTTATGTACCAAGACTTGACATGATTATATCTTTTTAGGCTGGCAACAAACAACTCCATGAGGTCTGATTACTGGAATGTGATGTCCATCTATATATATGAAAGCCTAAGCGACTGTCCGACCATTTGACCAGTAGCTATGACGGGCACTGACCACCAGGGGACAGATACTCAATGCACAGGCATGGAAACATGGAGCAGACTGATGAATCTCAGAGGGAAGCAGGGAAGGGGGAAGGCGAAAAGAGATTAACCAAAGATCTTATATGCATTCTAGAGGCCCAGTGCATGGATTTGTGCACCGGTGGAGTCCCTTGGCCTGGCCTGTGGGGATCAGGCCGAAACCGGCAGTCTGACATCCCCCAGGGGGTACTAGATTGCGAAAGGGCACAGGCCAGGCCGAGGGACCCCACCGGTGCATGAATCCATGCACTGGGCCTCTAGTTATATAAGTAAAGAAACTGAGGCTCACAATAAAATTGGCCTAATGTTAAATTTATTACAAATCCCAAGCTTTTATCCACCATGCTATACTGCATCTCAGGTGGTAGAAAGAATTATATGGAGGCCTCATAAGAAACATAAACTTTATTCTTTAGGCAAATATTCAAGGTAACCCCCACAAAAACAAAACAAGCAGCTGTTACAGCTGCCACTACTTTATGCCACCAGGACAAGATTTTATTAGACACAGGTAACCAAGGAGCTCATCTACGCTAATAAAAGAGAAAGATGCAAATTGACTGTACCTTCGTGACACCCACCAGCCAATCAGGAGTGAGTATGCAAATTAACACAACAAAGATGGCGGGTTAATTTGCCATGGTGATGACACAGACATTCCACACCACCCGGCCGTTCTGGGCCTCTGGGCAGCATGGGAAGTGGGAAGGCGGAAAGGCAGCTCCAGGCTGGAGCAAAGGCAGTGTTGGCAGCCAGGAGAAGGAAGGCTCATTCTTGCACGAATCTTCGTGCATCAGGCCTATAGTCTATAATAATAAAAGGGTAATATACTAATCAGAACAGACGTCATTCCAGACATCCTTCCTGACAAAGCTGGGCAGATGGGGGAAGCCCACCCGGGTCCTGGGTGCCTGCGGGTGGCCAGAGGGAAGCCAGCCCGGGTCCTGGGTGCTAGAGGGAAGCTGGTGCCGGCAGCCAGGGGAAGGAAGGCCTACTCTTGCACAAATTTCATGCATCAGGCCTCTAGTATACCAATAACAGGCAATAGTGCAATGCAGAATTAACAGGGTGCACTGGACTAATTTGAGTTTCTAAGCATATTTGCAATTACAACCTAGAAGACAAGAATTCTTCAATGATGAGAATTGGGTAAGCATGTAGCATTTTTTTCAACAGCTTTATTGAATACTAGAGGCCCAGTGCACAACATTCGTGCACTGGGGGGGCAGTCCCTCAGCCCAGGACCCCTCAAGGGTTGTCTACCTGCCACAGGGAGCGGGCCTAAGCTGGCAGGTGGACATCCCCCAAGGGGTCCTTAGCACTGCCACAAAGGCAGGAGAGGCTGCCACCACCATCGCTGCACTTGCCAGCCATGCCCGGCTTCTGGCTGAGCGGCGCTCTCCCTGTGGGAGTGCACTGACCATCAGAGGGCAGCTCCTGCATTGAGTGTCTGCCCCCTGGTGGTCAGTGTGCATCATAGTAACCGGTCATTCACTGTTCGGTCGATTTGCGTATTAGGGTTTTATTATAGAGGATACTTCACATACCAGACAATTCACTTATTGAAAGTGTACAGTTCAATGGTTTTTAGTACAGCTGCAGAGTAGTCCTAGGCACGCATATTCAGATTCTCCTCTTACACCCTCAGGGGAGGACAGTACAGCCCAGCCCCCCTGAAGTTACCCATGCTTTGATGAATAAGATGTGACCAGTCACTTCTGGATAGAAGTCTTAAAAGCCACAATTTCCCATGTTTCCTTCCCTCAGTGATTTATTGTGATGAGCTGGAAGCGTGATCTCTGAATGACCAAGATGGATGAGAACCCCGTCTCCCACCACCACCCCCAACCCACACTGAACCCTTAAGTATGAGCAAGCAATAAACTTTTGTTGTTAAGCCACTAATATTTTGTGGTTGCTTGTTACCATAGCCCAATTTAGTTATGCTGATACATACAGGAATTAGAAAAAAATCTGAAAAGAAACAGTTTGGTAACTGTAATCCTGGTATTGCCTCCAAGGAGAAATGGTGGGGAAGAAGGGAAGGGAATAGAGAGTGGGGAGCAGGGATTTTTGTTTTTTACTTTATATACTTGTGAACTGTATATGTTTTTATAAGCACATATTGTTTTGGATAATTGAACAGAGGAATTTGTAAATACCCTCAGACATCCAGAAAGTTTTCCAATGTTGCTTTCTTAAATTTCAACAATTCATAGTTCCAACACAAAGAGAAATAAAATCTCCCTACCAGCATAAAGAGCAAATATGGAAGCTGGCCTTCATAAGAGTCCTAGGCAGAGGACTGAGGAATTCCTAGAAAAGTAACACTACACTGGGGATGATGGCATGGGCTCCATTAAGGATGAGAAGGCTTTATTCAGATGACACAGAAGCAGATGGGAGAAGAGAAGGCGCCATCAGAAATGCCTGCTAAGGGCTTAAGAGGCATTTATAAAAATTACTAGACAATGGTTCAAACACACCCAGGAAAACAAATGTGTACCAAACAGCAGCTGAGACAGCAAGGCACGAGGTGATGTGATGCAGAAGGAGAGGTGTCAGCCCATCTGGAATACAGAAACACGGTCAGTGTCCTCATGGTTCGGAGTCTCTGAAACAAAGAACTCACATAGCAATACGTAGATCTTGGGACAGGGTTTGTGCATCAGGCCTCTAGAAGACCTTTACAACAAAGGTCACTCTATCAAATCTCTCACCCACATTAGCCGGTGTCCATGGCACCGCTGTGTGCATATACACAACCTACATCTCCAGGGAGGGCAGCTCACAGCGACAGTGTCATCTATTCTCTGAGGTGCCTTCTCCCTAAGGTTTTCTTTAATGAGTGTGTCAAAACCACAAAAGAATATACAGGAGATGAAGAGAGAGGCTCACATGACTGGAAGTGGACCATACAATTTTGTAAATATTTCTTGATCATCTACCATGAGCCAGAAACCATCCCTCTCTTTCATGTAACTTCAGTGGTGACCCTGTAAACATGATTTTCCTATTTTACAATGAACTTACATCTTATCTCCAAGTTCATAGAGCTAACATATGCGATTTTTCCTTTCAAACGAATTTTTAGGCTATGGGCACAGTTGAATTAGACCTGACCAGAGTGGAGATGATTGAAACGGAATCATCAGTTGGCATGGTTCACTTGGGACTGAGAGTGGGCAAGCGAAGCCCGGGCTGCATGTGGCAAGAACCTGTGATCACATCCAGGCAGAAGCGCGAGCTTCTTGGTACAGCCTTTCAGTGTCCTCTGTGATCCGGCTCCTTCTCCCTCCCTCTCCTCTCTCCCACATGCTCCCTAAGCTACCAGCGTCCCATCCTACATATAAAACCTGATCTGTACTCCTTGCTTTTGTTCCTACTCTGTATGAAATGCCCTTTACCCACTCAACTCCCAGACTAGATTGTAACAGTCTGGGGTATGTCTGTCCCTGGACTAGATTGCACTGGGCACTGCTGGAGGGCAAGGAATGAATCCCAGTCACATCTGTATCTGCAATCCCTAAGCCAGGTCTGCAGACAGAGAGCCAGAAGGGAGAAGGGGGAAAAGACAGAACTGACAGCTGGCTTCAAATGAAATACCTGTTTCAAATGCTGGCTCTGCCACTTACCAGCTGTGTGACCTTAGATAAGTTAACCTCTGTGTACTTCAACTTCCTCCTCTGTAAGAGGAAGACAATCAGGCATTTACTATATTGGGGTGTTGGGAGAATGAAATCATTATATGCATGTAAAATGCTCAGAAAAGTGTCTGACAGGGTAAGAGCTATATAAGGGTTTGTTATAGTTGTTAAATGAATGTGGAATGTAAAAAGTAAAGGAGGGAGAGAGATTGTGCCCTGTAGCAGAGCAAATGTGGGAATTCACATGCTGACTGGGTGCTGCCCTGCTAAGGGGACTGTGTCATGTAGCCCTTCACTATGCACTCAAAAGAGGAGACAGAACTTTCACCCTGGTTGGTACTTATGACCTTATTTCTTGCCTGGGCTACCCACCCACCACCTGCCAAAGCCGGCCAGCTGGGCACCCTCAAATCCTGCAGCAGTAGCACAGTATGTCATGCAAGGGACACTGGCTCAATTCCTTGCACGGCAGCCCCCAGTAGATGTTCCTGCTGCTAGAATGTCAGTGCTGAGTGTTAGAGATGATCTTGTCCAACATCGCCCTGTAACAGATGGGACACCGAGGCCTGGAGAGCTTGTGTGCTGGCACTTTGTTAGGACCTGGTTCATACAGGTTACTTGTCATGAAGTCAACTTTGTAGCCGGTACTAAGAATGCCTAATCCAGGTTTAAAGCTGGAAGAAACCTAGTCTGGCACTTTTCAAACTCCACATTCTAGGTTCAGATGAGATATGGGCTCCTTTGCAAGTATTTCATTCAATCATTTGGTGAGTATTCATTGAACACCCTCAATGTGCTGCGCACTAGGGACATGAGTCAGATACCACCCGTCCTCAGAATCTCACTGACTAATAGGAGACAATGGCATTAAGTAAATAATCATATATCTAATAGTAAAATCTTACTGTGAGTGAATTATGGTATAAACTATACTAGAATGAGCATCTACTCACACTGGGGGAAACAGGGCGGTTACCAGTAGTGCCCTGGAAACTGCCCACCTCACTGGCTTCACCAGTGTAAGGGTCTCAGGTAGAATAACACCACCATTATGTGGTTGCAGCAGTAGAGAGACTAGGAACCACTGAACCAGTTCAACCCACATCCATCCGACTGATAAGCAAACTGAGGGCTAAAACATTTAATGCACTTACCAAGACATCACGCCAGTTAATGGAAGAAATGTAAAATTCTGTAGTGACTCACATTGCCTTCCAAAAAAAAGACCAAATCCCAGAGGGTGGCACACTATCTGACCCCTGCCATTTCTCCAACCTTGTCTCTCACTACAGTGCCACCCACTCAATATCCAGCCATACTGAACCCCAAATACACCTCTGCTTTGCCCAAATACTCCCTCTACCAGGGATCAGAGTCGACAGTCCTTAAATAACGCCTACTCCTTTTCAGCACTCAGAACTCAGCTCCCATCTCTCTCCTCCAGGAAGCCCTCCCTGAGTGGCCCTCCTCCACCTCCCAGAACACATACAACTTTAATAAAGAGAGAGAAACACTTATCACATGACATATTCATTCATTCAATAAAGTTTTATTGAGCACCTTCTATGTGCCAAGCAGCTGAGGTAAATAAAATAAAACACCTGCCCTCATGGAGCTTACATTCTAATGAGGGAAACAGACAATAAACAAACAGTACATAATACAGTGTCAGGTAGAGTTTAGGGCTATGGAAAAAAATAAATAAAGAGGGATCAGCACGCAAGGCCTGTCTGAGGAAGTGGCATTTGATCAGAGATCTGAAGTGACAGAGTCAGACATACACCTAATTGGGAAAAGAGGGTTTCAGGAAGCAGAAGCAAAGACCCTGTGATTACTGCAGTGGTCTCTTCATTGTGTTTTATCCCTTGCTGAACTTTAAGATCCTTGAGGGCAAGAGTATCTTACATCTTAAGCATCTTTGATCTGCAGGGCCCAGCATCCACCGTGAACACTTACGGAATGAGAGAACGAACCTGGGCTGGCATGTATGCCTGCTGATTTCTGAGTCCATCTGGCTCTGTCTCTCAAGATCTAGCCAGCTACACATCTCTCTCCCACGGAACTAAGCTACGCACAGGCCCTGCTGGAGCCAATCAGCTCTGGCGCTGTGGCCTGGTTTCAGTCCCTGGATTCCCTCTTCATCAGGACTCTGGCACTGATGAGTTCTCTAATTTTATCTTGTTCTGGTCCTCAGATCTCTGGTGTGAACCTGGGACCCTGTCCAGAACCGGGAGTGCTCCCTCACTTTCTCCAGGTGTCCTGGGCTTGAAACTCCTCCCCTTAAGCCCCAAAGCTGAGGACCCTGACACCTGGAGTTATTCCCCAATGGTTAACCTCTACTTACCTGGAAGTGTGCCCTGCCTGATTCTTAACTTCCCTCCACATTACATGACTCCTTCCTGCTGGGACATCAAACCTGTGACCTCATCAATCCTTTCTGTGGCCGTCTCTATGCATGTTCCAACTTCATAACTGTTCCTGGACATCTACCACAGCCACGGCTCAGGGCTAAGTCCCCGAGTCCTCAAGCTGCCTGTGGCAGATCCTGTCCCATCAGCAGGCCATGTGGGCCTAAGTCTTCAGACTCGACTACCCTAAGTCACAATCCTCACACACATGAAAGCAAGTTAAAGAGTCTTAGAAGCTGCAAATAAAGTCAAATGACTTTATCCACTAAGCCAACTGCAACAGACGTGTCTGGATGTCATTGGTGCTTCATCCCAGCCTCCACGGGGTCAAAAATGGGTTCGGGAACAAATAACCCATTCCTTCGTTCACCCTTTCATCTACCACTGACTAAAACCTGCTGCATGCCAAGCCCTGGAACATAAAATACAGTGCCTACACTGAAGACGATGAGGATGATGGCGGTGGTGGGGGGGGGGGGGTGGTCATAATGGTGATGGAGGAAGGGAGAGAGTATGGTATTTATTGCACACTTGTGCTATGCTACAATATTCTAATACCTACAAAACTGTGAGATAGTTATTATTAGCCTCACTTTACAGAGGACGAAATAGGCTTAAAAGGCCAAGCAACTTGCTCAAGGTCACATGGCTAAGCAGCGGAGTATGGTGAGAACCCGGGTCTGTCTGCCTACAAAGTACAAACTGTTCCACTGCGCAAAAGTCACGCCGTAAGGGCCACACAAATATAACTTGAATGAAAAAGCGAAAGAGAGAGGGTCCCAGGTCGCCGGGACTCACAAGCTAGTGGAGGAGCCAGACATATAAACAAGTATCTACAAAGTGGGGGGACAGGTGCTGAGCGCTGGGGAAGAGAGCTGTAGGGAAGCCGGAGGCAGGGGCGGCTAACCCGGCCGGGGGGCTGCCAGCCTCTGGGAGTGGCTGGAGAGCGGCGCCCACCCCTGGCCGGGCCGCCGGCTCCCGCGGGCTCGTCCCGTCCACCCCGCCCACCCCCGCCCCGGCCCACGCGCGCGGCGCCTCACCTCCTTCCACTGGAGCTGACGGATGCTGATCTTCAAAGCGTCCAGAGAGGTCCTGGCCTTGGAGCTGTCCACGGTGACGGGCCGCACGGAGTAGTATTCGTCCGACCGGCGGCCCGGGCTCCGCTTGCCGCTTCGGCCCTTGCTCCTGGGCTTCCCGAGCGGCCCGAGGCCCCGCGCGGGCGCCAGCTTCGGCCTGGACCCAGACAGCGGGGACGGCGGCGCCCGGAGGAGACGGGCATCGCCCTCCTCGGCCGCACGGGTCTGCGCCGGGGCCCGGGCCGAGGCCCGCTTCTCCCTCGCTTTGCGCTCCGGCTCCCCGGATGCGCCAGGGTCCACGCGGACTGGCCCCGCCGCCGCCTCCTCCCATCCGGCCACCAGCTCCCTCTCGGAGCCGCCCTGCTGCATGGCGCTCAGGGCCGGTGCCAGCGCCACTGCCACCGCCGCCGCCGCCGCTCTGCCGCCCCGGGCCGCGACCGAACTGCCGCCGCCACCACCGCTGCCACGCGCTCCCCGCCCGAGCCCGTTGCCATGATCGCTCAGGCTCGGGTTGACAGGGGCAGTCGACGCCTCTGGACGGCGCGTGGGGAGGGACAATCGCCGCCGTCCTAGCCTCTGCGACCTCACAGGCGGCGGTACCACGTGACCAGGCCGGTCACAGCGGCGGCGGCGGCCATCTTGGAAGAGGGCAGAGCGGGGAGGGGGGCGCGGGGGGCAGGGAAAGGGGGGAGCGGCGCCCGCCCGCCCGCCCAGGGCGCCGTGCTCAGAGAGGCGGGAGGTGACATGCAGGGTAGAAAAGTGCTGGGCACCAGTGCGGCTCCTGAGCCTGGGCCTGGGGAGCAGAGGCAAAGCTCCCCAACAGGAGGCGCCACCCCCCACCCACGCCCTGGGACAACTGCCAGTCTGAAGGAGGAGGCATAGCCTCTCCCATTGTGAGGAACTGCACCATCAGCCCGATGATGGACATGACAAGTCCAGGCCCTGAGGGAGAGCTTTCGTGTGAAGAAACACTTGCTGCTCCTGGGACAGCCCCCATCCAGAGAAGGGGAGCCCCCTTCCTGGGGTCGGAGAGCTCCCTAAGAGATGGGGAAGCCATGGAGAAGCCCTACCGATTCCTCCCTCTCAAGTTGAGGACATTAACCGCTACTTTTCCTGTTTTGTCGGGGTTTGTGGTAAAATAACAAAAAAGTTATCATCTGAGCCATTTTTAGGTGTACAGTTCAATAGCATTAAGTACACTCACATCGCTGTGCAACAGCCATCACCAACATCCATTTCCAGAGCTTTTTCTTCTTAAATTAAAACCCCATACCCATTAAACCCTAACTCCTCATTCTCCATCCCCCAGCTCCTGGCAACCGCTGCTCTGCTTTCCATGAATTTGACCCCTGGAGGCACCTCATATAAGTGGAATCACACAGGGTTTGTCCTTCTATGACCAGCTTATTTCACCCAGCATAATGCCTTCACAGACCATCCATGCTGTAGCATGTCTCACAACTTCTTCCCGTTTTAAGGTTGAATAATGTCCGTTGTATTCATCCCACCACATTGTCTCCGTCCATCGTCAAAGGATATTTGGCTTGTTTCCACCTGTTGGCTATTCTGACCAATGCTGCTGTAAACACGGGTGCACAAGTACCTTTCCGGATCCCTGCTTTCCATTCTTTTGGGTTGTCAGGTGTTTTTAAAGCCAATCCAAGGGGAGGGCTTTATTTCAGTGTTTAAGTGCAGTCAGCTGATCACCTACCTGCACCTGAGTTACAGGGAGTGCTTATTTAGAATGTAGGCCCCTGAACGCCAGAAGCCACAGAGACTTTGGTGAGGACCATCTGCATGGGCCAGAAGCCTGCATGTTAAATTAGCTCCTCTGCTGATTGTAAGGCAGCCGGAGTCCAAATCCACTGCCCTACACAGTGTACTCCAAGGCCTCTGGAGAACCTTGGCGCTGTCCATGGTACCAAAGAGAAGCTCTCACAGCACCCCAATCTCTCTCCACCAACCTGTCCCCCCAAATCCTATCTCTCCTCCTAGTATTTCTGGTCTCAGCAAGGGGCACCACCTTCATTCAGTCATCCATGTTTGAAAGTTTGCAAAGTTTTAACTCATCCTCTCCCTGGCCTTCCAAAAACCAGTCCATTTCCAAGCCTCATAGCTTTTACATGAAAATGTCTTTTGTATCTTTCCTCTCTTGTGCATTCTTATAATCATTGTCCCAATGTAAGCGTTTAGCCTGGGTCATTGTACCAGACTCCTCACGGGTCTCCCTGACTCCACATCCCTATTCATTCTCCACACTGCAGCCAGACCAGCCACTCTCCTGCTTAGGAACCTCCCCTAGCCCGCTATCTACAGATTGAGTCCAAGCGTGTTAATTTTCCTAACCCTTCCTGGTTGCCACGCTCTGAAATCACTCTTCTCTTCTGCCTCCATCCCTTTGGGCACTCCCTGGACTTCCTCTCCCTTTGTGTCTCTGCCTGGGATACTCCTATGTCAGACCCCACTCGGATGTCTCCTTGATCAAGCTTCCCTCAGTCCCCAAAGGCAGAAATAGTTACTGTCCCTACCCTTCTACTGACATGCATCATAACCTCCCACCATGGTCTGTCTACTGAAATCATCTTAGCCTCCTCCATTAGTCTGGAAAGTAACGTGTCTGGTTCAATTAATCCCCGTAGCCTCATTTCCAGGGGCTAGACCAAAGGTTGCCTTATAAGGTAGTATGAATTCACAACTTAGTAAGTTGTCTTCCACTTTATTTGTCACAGCTGCATAGGCCATTTCATGTAAGGATATTCGTGTTGGCCTTACCTCTAATACATCTTCTGCCTCGGGGCCTTTCCTCTGCCTGGGACACTGTTTCGATAGCCCTCTGCCCGCTTCTTCAGCATTCAGTGTGAATAACACATCGAGAGAGGTACCTCTGACCTCTCCATCTAAATCAGACCTTTTCAGATGAAATAATGATACAAGAGGAATCATAAGGCAGTACACAAGTAAGTGCCAAAGAAAGCAAAGAGTTAAAAACTAGGGCTTCAAGGAATGAAAAATTCACTGTGGATTAGAATGCCAGGTAAGACTTCCCGTAAGAGACGGGATATAAACTGACGGAGTAAGACTCAGGAAGACAGAAGGTAGGCAGGTGGTCATTCCGGAGGCTGTGGGCAGGGCTGCCAAACAGAGTCATGCAAGTGAACCACAAGGCCTCACAAGAGCGGATAGCCAACGTGTGCCCTGCCCACCAAGACTCACCCAACAAGGTTTTGTCTGCCCAAACTGAGCACCTCTGCTGATTGGTTCAAAGGATCCTAGGGCTAGTGGTGGCCCTGTGTTGAGAGGAAGGTGAGGAAAAGGCTCAGTGCACATAGATTTAAGATGATGATAATCATAAGCCTCTTGGGGGAGGGGGACGGGGATCAGGCTGGACTGTTTGAAATACAAGCCTTGGAGGAAGGAAGAACAGGAAACAAGACCTATTTGAGCTCAATGTCAGGTGTTTGAAAGCTCTGACTTATCAGGAAGCTTTAATATACGTTAGTGGAAAATTCAACCTCATGGGATTCCCCAAAGAGAAGCTTCAGTTATGGCTGCTGAGGAGCAAGAGCAGGTTAGAGTTAGGGACTAGGACTACTTCCAAAATACTATATACAAATGTTTTAAAAAGTAGGTCTCACCAGTAGGTGTCTCCTTTTCACTCACGGCACACACCACTGCTGATAGAGTTTTACGTGTCTATTTACTGATAATGGTTTGACTCACTGGCCAGAATCCAAGTGCCAAAAGCAAGGAGTGTACTCTTCTTGGTGATCCCATAGCCCAATGCCTAGTTCAGTGCCTGGCAGAGAGTAGGCATTCAATAGCAAGTGTATGAATGAATGAATGAATGGATGAATGAATGAAAAATTAAACTGCTCAGATATTCAGCAGTAAGGAAATAGTTAAGTAAATTATGGCAAATGTCAATGACAGCTTTAGCCCTCCAGGGAAATATTGATGATGTAATACTAAGCAAACTGTGAAAGCATTATAATTACAATGCTTAAAAATTGTTCTGCATAAACAGGGCCTGGAAGAATATAGAGACACATGAGAACAGCTGTGGTGCTAGGGATCTTGGTGAAATCTCCCTCTCAGTTTTGACAAACTGTATCACCATTGAGGCCCTTGCTATCCTTGAACCCAGAAAGTCATCCCATTACTAGAGATTTCTGCTATGAATCAGAAAGGCAGACTAAGCTTTACATAGTCATTTATTACCAATGAGAAACCTCTCTGTCCTGGGAACTGTATAAAGCATTTTGCATACATTGTGTCATTACCTTCCCAACAGCCCAGGATAAGTCCCATTATTAACCACACTTTACAGATGGTGAAGGAAATTGCTACTCAGGGAAGTCATTTGCCCAAGTCACACAGCTAGTAACTCAGGGTGGTCTGACCCTAGCACCTGGCTCCCAACACCCACACTAACTCCCACACCAAGACTTTGTTTACAAAAACATACAACATATGTTTAAATATAACTGAGTCCATATGAATGTGTATTGATACATAAACATATGTATACACTAATCCTCAGCTATGTGAAAATTACATACAGAAAAAACATTGGATTCAAATATGCCAACATACAGTCCGGCGGCATGGATCAGTGGTTGAACATTGATCTATGAACCAGGAAATCATGGCATATTGCCTGGGTTGCAGGCTCCATTCCCAGTGTGGGGCGTGTAGGACGCAGCCAATCAATGATTCTCTCTCATCATTGATGGTTCTGTCTCTCTCACTCTCCCTTCCTCTCTGAAATCAATAAAAAATATTGAAAAAATGTTCACCAATTGTTGTTCTATCACGTTTACAGCAAGTCCATATCCAGGGAAAGAAACAGTTCAGTGGAGGGGGGTGTGGGCAGCTTTTACTCCAGTGGGGTTTTTCTGCCATGTTAGAACCAACGGCTGCCACCAGGTGGCGCCTTAGGTCCAGTTTTGGAAGAGGCTGAAGAAGGATGAGGTGCAGAGAAGTTCCCATCAAGCATCTGAATAAAATGAAACAGCTCCCACCGGGTTTTACATGCAAACATGTATTTTTGTTTTTAAAGCTTGAATCGGAAGTGATGCATGACAGTTCTGCTTACTTAGCATTCACCAGAGCAAGTAAAACCTCTTGAGTTAGAGAAGCTAGGCAGTCCCACCACGTGAGGAAGGAGGAAGCCAGAGGTGGTTAGGGAACTCCCTCATGACAACCACAATGCATCTCAGATAGGGACCAGGGTAATGGGCCCCAGTCTCGGAACCACACTTTAAAGGAGAGTAGTGTGGCCCTCAGGGAGCTTAGGAGCTTCTGGCAGCTTCCAGGGTGAGGGAAGGTAAAATGCTCAGAACATGCCTGGAACGTGGCCGGCACTCAACAAATACAGCGTCACCTGGCCCCCAAAGAATGATGGCAGAAGTAGCAACATGGGATGTTGGAAGGGATCTTGAAGGTTATTTAGCCTGAGTCCCTGAGTCACAAATGAGAAAAGGGAAAGGGAAATGAGAGAGGGACGATGAATGGGGAAAGTGCAGAAAAGATTCTTCTTGCCTGCAGCCTCCAAGCCAAAACCCTACCACCCAGGGGACCTCCTGCTGCTCTATCTTGGTAGGAAGCAGTGTCCCCCCTCTGTTGCCTGTAGTAACAGGTGTCCCATGGGAGGGGACATGTAAGCTGGACCTTAGCAGATGAGTAGGAGTTTATCAGCTAGAGGAGGGCTGCCCATGCAGAAGGAGTGGGGTGTGCAAAGGCTTGGAGATGAAAATATGATCAGCGTTTTGGGGGCCTCACCAGGGGGAGGTAAGTGAAGGAATGGGTGTTTCAGGCAGGGGGAGGTGTCCCTTAACCTCTGAGGCTTCATCGAGTTAAGGAAGAAACCTGAAGAGACCTGAGGAAATCCGGCAGGAGGAGGAAAACTGGAATTGAGACGGAGAGCTAGGAGCCAGCGCTGGGGCTGTGGCTGGGGAAGGGGACCAGCTGCCAGCAATTGAGGCCTGTTGTTGGCTCCTCCATTCATTCCCCAGTCTCTCTCTTGGAAGCTGATTAGCAATTGTTCCTCCAGCTTCTTAAGAGGCCAGGGGATTGCAGGGAGGGAGGGAGGGAGGTGTGCCTGGAGACGCTGCCAGGCTTCCATGGAAGAATCCAGAGGCAATTTGGGAGGCAGAGGAGACCTCTCTGACAGCAACCTCTGCCCCCTCCATGCTCCCTCCTTTTGCAACTAAACCTGGAAGGTGGGGGAGGGAAATTTTCCTAAAAATACAGAGACAAACTGAAGCACATTCCGAAGCAGAAGCACTCAAAATCCATGGAATTGGAGGATGAATGGGGCAATGGGAAAAAAAAGTCCTTGGAATTTTATCTCAGTACATACTTACTGTGTGACCTCCAGCCAGCAGCCTAACCTCTCTGAGCCTTCGGTTCCTCGTAAGGTTGTGGAGAGGGTTTTAGGAGGCAATCCTGGCACAGTGGTTGGCAAAAAGTAGGTGCTCAGTAAATTGCAATGGAGGAAACTTGAGGAACTCGATGGCTGTCTCCATCTTCAGATCTCAGGGGTGCTGTCCCAGAGCAGAGAGTCCTGATGGGCAAGTGGCATCTAGAGAGGCAGGGGCTAGCTCAGCACCACACAGAGAGGAGAGGGCAGCCTCCAAAACCATCCCACCCCTCTCCCCCGCAAGTACTCAGATGCAAAGACCCTGAGACTTGTCCCTACCAGGGTTCACATCCTGGGTGTGATTCACATCTCAGCTGGGGTAGTGACCGACAGCAGCCAATTCTCTGTCTCTCTCTCCATGGTGGTTCCCTAAGTTGGCCCGCTGCACAATCCCAATCCCTCTGGCTTATTTTCTGGCCTGTCTCCCATGAGTTCCTAGTTTCTGGGGCTGCACAGAGGGGCTCAGTGCCTGGCAGATGAGCCCAGCAGACACTCTAGCCCCACCTGTGAATATACAAAAATACTGAGTAATATGCTTTAAAATGGTGCATTTATGGTAGGTGAATTGTATCTCAATTTTTTTAAATGCCAAAGGAATTATCAATGTGACTTGGTATGCGGTTTGATAAGGATTAAATGAGCAATGGCTGCAAAGCACCAGGCCCCAAGTGGGCACCCAGAGGAGGAACTCTCTGGACCCCAGCAACAGCTAGCTTGGCTCCCTTCTAAAACCTGGGGCCGCTTCTGGCCTGCCTGCATTCCCCTCCTAGCACCCTCTGTGGCCGGGATCTGTCTGGTGCCCTTATACCTCAGAGGTCAATGCCACAGCCAGTCCTGGCTCAGTCCAAGGACTATCTGCAGGGTCGGGCAGGATAGCTTTCCTACATGGCACAGCTGCCCTGGTGTCCCCAGAAGACTCCAGCCCCATGGCAAACTCAGGCATCCCTTCATTTTTCCTGTCCCTGCTGTGCCTGGCCTGGGTCTGCTTGTTGCCTGGGTGGGTGGCTGGGGCCTTGTAACCCTTACCCCAGGGCATGATGCAGCTTCTCTCATCTCTCTGTCAAGGCCAAAGTCATCAAAGGATGGGGACTTGGCCTTAATGCTGCAAGACTGGGCCCATAGGTCTGGGGGCCCCTTGGCTCAGCCTCAGCCCCTGGGTGCTGGAAGTGCATGGGGCCTGGTGGCTTCAACTATAATCATGCCTCGCACCTCACCCTCCGCCAGAATCTCCATGACTCCCTGGACCTAAAGACGTTCCCAACATTATCCAAGATGGGACCCAAGACACCTTCCATATCTTCCATTCCAAGAAGATGAAGTTCCCTTCCCCACATGGCAAGGGGTGGGGCATGTCTGCTCTGGATTCAGGGAGGCCTGGAGGTGTGCTCCAAGGAAGGCACATCCCCCTGTGTGTCTGTTTGTTTCTCTACATGCGCCCATGAGCGTGTGTCAGTGTGTGCCTCAGCTTGTGTGTATATGTGCATATATGCATATGCATGCTAATGACACAGGATCTATGCACATTTTGCAAGTCTGTGCTTCTCCCTATGAAATGAAGGAGATCCCCAACCTGTTCCAGGACATGATGATGTCCACTTGCCACACTTTACAGAGGAAGAAATTGATACCCAGGGAGCCCAAGATAATACAGCAGGATCTGGAAATACAGTCCTTAGATGGAAGAATGCTGGGCCAAGACATGACCTGTTCTTCTGCTGCCCTCTTGTGGTAAAAAAAAAAAAAAAAGGACTGCCACCAGCTGCCCAGCTGCTCCCCTGAAGTACTACTGTAGGTTCATAGATGTACTGGTTGTTCTGCTTCTCTCCTTCCCAGGCCAGCTTCCCTCAACCCCTGCCCTGGAGTCCCATCCCCTCCAGTTTCTCAGTCTGAAGGACCTCAAGGTCAAAGCACCCAGGTTTTTCCACCTAAGGCTGGTCCCGTTAGGCAGGGACACACCTACCGGAGGGGGGACCAGCTTCGCTTTACTGAGCTGGTGTCTGTATCAGGGCCCACCTGGTAGCTCCATTGCCACATCTGGGACACATCCTCAGTCCTCACCTCTTTATCCTCTCTGGCTTTCCCGTGACGGATCACACTCTTTTTCCTAAAATTCTCTCTTTCCTTGGCCTCAACAAAGTGACACTCCCCAACTGTTCTCTGTCAGACTGTGATACCTGCTCCCCTCTGACCCTCACAGTTGATGTTTCCGGGGCCTCTGACCTTGCCGCTCTTGCCTGGATTGGCAGCTGGATCACCTACCAAGCAGGCAGATAGCCTCAGAGCGCCATCAGACCAGGAAGAGGGGGAGGAAAATGTCAGTTTCTATGAACCCATCCTTTTGATGATAATGGCATTTTTATAATACATGAAATGTTATAGTCTGCAAGTTAGCATCCTTCTTTTTGACTAATGAAGGGAGGGTAAGCACCATCCACTCTTCAGGCTTAGGGCTTCTAAGGGCACTGACTGTATAACCTCACCTATTCATTGCTTTCACTCGCTGTCAACCAATAACCTTCCAACTCCCATGGGAATGCCACCAGACCTGACTTCACCTGCCTTCTGGATACCTCCCCATCATGTGCCCTTGGCTCTCAGGCTCAATAGATCCAAATAGTTCTCATCATCTCTCCCCTAACCCCCATCCAGCACTGACATCCCCGGAGGTAACTTCACTGTCATGTTGCCCTCCACCAATTCCCTCCCACCACAGGCCAACCCCTCACCAAAGCCTGTTGAGTCAATCTCCTTAATAGCTCTGGAATCTGCATCCTTTTCACCACCCACGCCAAACCCCTGCCCTGGCTAGGCCACTGCTGTCACCCAGCTGGCCCTCCTGCCCTCATCCTCTTCTCATTAGTGGGCTTTTACATGCCCATCTGAACATGTCACCTCCCTGTCTGAGCCTGTCCCCAGGTCCCTGTTACCCCAAAATAAAGTCTATGCTTCTAAGACTGGCCTGGAAAGTCCCCAAGATATGGCTTCGCCACCCTTGGCGACGGCATCTCCCATCACCCATCCCACATTGATGCTCCAGGTGCTGAGAAACTCTCAAATTTGATGGTTAGTGAACAAACTGAACAGGAGGGTGTCTGGACTGGGTGGGGTATGATGAGGCTGGATATATCGTCCCAAGCTGGTGATGACTTCCAAGGTTGTCTGCTCTGCCACTAAGGCCAACACTCTGCAGGTGGCTCTAGCTCAGTCTGTATGCCTCCCAGGATGGGGACATCCCTCACTCTCACCATCCCTGGATGGTCCTCCTATTAGTAAGATCTGCTCCTGGGGTACCTGGAAATAGGGGCAGAAAACTGAAACTCTTCTTCAGGGACACTTGCATGCCTTTTCATCCCTGGGAGTCCCAGTTCTCTGGGTCTGGGTGCCCCCATTATGGCTTAGCTGTGACTCTAGGAAGCCAGTCTGGCCTGACAGAGAGTGCCAGAACAGCCACCAGATGGCAGTGCTGTCCCATTCACGGCCCCTGGGACCAGCCTCAGGTGGTGTGGGCCTTTCAGGGAGGGGTGTGTGTGTGGGTGTGGGTGTGATTTTGTAGGTCTCTGATAGGAATGTTTGTCTAGAACAGTTGGTGTACATGGCAATCATTTTTGTGCACATCTGAGTTTCTCAATTCCACCCCAAGAAGTGTCTTGGTCATTCCGGGAGGCCCCAGAGAGGAGCACAACCTCCCGTGTGCATGGTCCTCACCCTCTGAAAAGCCCCCACTACCATCACCATCCCCAGGAGATATTCTGGTCACACCTGGTCGACTAAGGCAGTGGTCGGCAAACTCATTAGTCAACAGAGCCAAATAGCAACAGTACAACAATTGAAATTTCTTTTGAGAGCCAACTTTTTTAAACTTAAACTTCTTCTAATGCCACTTCTTCAAAATAGACTCACCCAGGCCGTGGTATTTTGTGGAAGAGCCACACTCAAGGGGCCAAAGAGCCGCATGTGGCTCGCGAGCCGCAGTTTGCCGACCACGGGACTAAGGCAACGACTCCAATGAGAAGAGGCAGACGTGCTTGTTGTGGCTTGAGGTCCAAGGCTTGGAGGCACCGCTGATCCTGACCTGTGGGGCCCATGTGGGCTGGGAGCCATCGGGCCCACATCCCAGCCTCACATCTGCTCCTGCCCACCAACACCCTACAACAGGGATGGGGTGACTGTGTCCCCATGTCACAGAGGAGGTATTAGTTTGGGCACCAGGGTGACTTGGCCCCAGTCCCCAGGCCCCACAGATCAAGCCCCTGGAGAAAGATGTGTGTGTAGCCCTGCCCATTGTTTTAACAGAAGGACTCGCCTGGAAACAAGGGTGCTCAGGGGAGGGAGCTGTCCTGTTGCTGCTTAGGAGGGGTCTTGGAGGATAGGAGGGTTGCCTGCAGGAGAACAACAGCCCTGTGCAAAGGCACCAGGCGGCTGGGCTGCAGGATGTGTTGGGGGACGCATGGGGCAGACAGGAGATACAGCCACAGGGAAGACCCTTTCTCCCAAGCAGCCTGGTTTGGGGGACTGGCCCAGCCACCCCATCCTCAAGACCAAGGTGGTGGTGGAATCCACCTCCTATCTCCACCGCCTCCACAGAAGAGACAGGCCCCCACCCCCGCTCCCAGGGACCCAGGGACTCAGAGAATTTCTGCAGCTGGAGCAGGGAGGGGAGAAGGGGCTGAATGTCCCTGTGCTGAGGCTGCAGACCTGAGAGGTGAACACAGGGAGATAAGAGATCTAGAGAGTCTGAGAAAGTGTGTCAGACACACGGGGAAACGAGAAAGAAAAGAGGGAAAGAGACCCTAGCGAGAAATAGAGCCGGGAAGAGAGAAAGGGAGTCACAGACGGAGGGAGGCAGAGAAAGGACAGAGAAGGGGCGCAAGGAGACGCGGGAGGGCGAACTTTCGGGGCCGCCCTCCTTGCGCCTCCGGGCCGCGCCGGTGCCCGCAATCAGGCCTGCAGGAGGCAGGTGGCGGGACAGACAATGGCGCGGAGAACTGCGGAACCTGGGAGTAAATTTGGCGTTGCCTTTGCAGGGCGCGAGGCCGCCCGTTCATCTCGATGCAAAGGAGAGACGAAATGAATATGCAGCGCGGGCTGTAATTGGGCCGCCGCGGCCGCGCCGCCGCCGCCGCCGCACTATAATTTTCCAAACAGGATCTTGCAATCAGGGCCTTATTCATTAGCGCATAAACAATTTTGTTTCTCGGCACTCGAGCCTGTCAATCATGCCGAGAGGGAACATCTTGGCCGGAGGCGCGGGCCCCCGCGCGCGCTCCCACGCGCGCCCCCTCGAGCGCCGCCAAGTGGCTTTGTGCCTGAGGCCCTTGGGTGCTGGGGTGGAGGCGCACGGAGCACGCGGCGGGGCCGCAGCCCAGCAGGTGAGAAGTGGGCGGCGGGGAGAGCGCGGGTTTGCGGGCTCACCACCCCAGGTTCGAATCCTGTCTCTGACATCTCCTGGCTGTGTCCTTGGGCACTCCCGCCTCCTCCTCCCTAGTCTGTTTGCCCCTCCTGTCTGTCTGGCCCCCAAACAGGGGGCAGGGGCCTGACTTCCTCGCTGCATTCCCCTCCCTGCCCCCCCCCCCCTCAAGAACTAAAGGAGGCATCCGCTGAGAGAAAGGATGCCTAGTGCTTTGGACTCTGATGGGGGTGGGGGCCATCTAGCCCCTTTTATTAAAGAGGGGGATCAGGGTTCCACAGAAGGCTCCTCATGACCCCAGGCCCCACCCAGAGCAGGCCCCTGTGACACTGAATGTCCATGAGGTTTCACCCTGGTTCTCCAAAGAGCTGGGCACAGGATGGCTGCCCCCGAAAGGGGCACACTTGCCTGTGTGGACTTCATGCTTGCTGGGAGCAGGGCCTGTGTGCCCCAGGGCACCTACGATTCTGCAAGTCATCATGTGACTATACAAAGGGCTTTGTGCCTGTGTGGTTGTGACCATGCGTCCTGTCACTCTGTGTGTGTGTGATAGTGTGTGTGGTTGCTTGGCTCCCTCCCTGGGAGACCATGGAGCTGAGTGGCAGGATGTGTGTGGCTGTGTGTGTGAGGGAAGGCTGTGTGAGCAGGGTTATGTGACTCTGTGTGTGTGTGTGTGTGTAGCGGGGGGTTGTCCTTTACAGCCAGGTGACCTGGCAGGACCGTGTATGTGGTTGGCTCAAGCGCTGCTGGGGAGCAGTTTCTTTCAGGACTGATGACAGCTTCTGTTCTCCTCACCTCCTCCCTGGCCACCCCTCCCTCAGTCCCATTGCCCTGCAATCAGCAGGATGCCCAGGCTGGGCAGAGGAGCTTTTGCCCTACTGACAGGCCCTGTGGGGTCGGGGGATTCACCTCCCCAGTGTGAGACCCAGCCCCTGCTGCTCCCTTCATTGAGAGAACCCCAAGGCTTCTAGAATTTCAGCGCCAAATGTTCTAATCAGCTCAGCTTTACATGGGGAACAGCAAATGGGAAAGAGACCTGCCTGAGGTTCCCCAGCAAGTATGGAGCAAAGCCAGAATTTGAACTCCTGTCTGTCTGGCCCCCAAACAGGGGGCAGGGGCCTGACTTCCTCACACACAAACACACATGTGTGCACATACACACATATACACACACCACAGACCAAGCCTAAGGACTAGCTAAGAGCAAAGACTGCAGGCTATGGAGATATCCCACTTCCTCCCACTTGTCACCCCCCCCCCCCTTTTCTGCAGTGTCCCACCCTCCACCCCCCTGCATAGTCCCTGCTCCGCAGAGACAAAGAATTTGAGGATGTGCTGGCAGCCAACTGACAGGCCATCAGTCTCTGCCCAGACACCCTCTTCACAGCTCGAGCCCCAGCCCGGATGCCACTCCACCCGCTGGTCACCCCCAGCACCGGGCCAGGAAGGGAGGTGGCCAGGGAAGGGGCTGTGGGGGAAGGCACGGAGGCCGGAAGCCCAGAGGAACAGTCTTCAACCTGTGAATCCGGCCACGCTCGGCCCCACATGAGTGTCTTGCTGCATGGCTAACCCCAGCCCTCAAGGGACCCAGGCTATCTGTGAGGCAGCTGTTGGGAGCGACTCCTGGGGGACAGCCCCTGGCACCTTGGTGTGCTGGACAAAGGTCAGCGGCAATGGCTTTGGACCAGGAGGCCAAGGCTTAAAGCCAGCTCTGCTACTTCCTGGCTGGGTGTCCTTGGGCAATTTGCCAAACTTTCCTGTGCCTCAGTTTCCTCATCTGTAAAGAAGAGTTATTTAATTCACTTAGTGTCCACTTGGCACCCGGTTCTTAGTAAATGATAGGATGAAGGAGAGCTCAAAGGAAGGGACCCCTTGAGCCAGATTTATCCCCAGAGCACAGAGGCCAGGTACATGTTTCAGAGCTTTTCCTCCTAAGGAACCCTCCCTCCAGGCCCCTAGCTGCTGAAGGTCACTGAGTCAGGGTATCTAAGCAAAAGTCATACGAGTTTACCTTTCTTGAAAAATGGTCTCGTTCCAAGCCCCGTGTGACCCCTCGTATGGACACTGTGATTTTGGGGCATCATGTGGCCTCATCCTGAGGGGCAGGCTACTCTGCTCATGTGGAAGCAGGACCCAACACCAAAGTCTCTTCCCAAAGGTCACCAAAAGGTAAAAAAGGCATCAGGACTTGAACCCTCACCTTTGAACACTAAGAACAGTGCTCTCAGGTTGGGGACATCCAGGCTGGCACCAGTCAAGCCTCTGGAGTTGTCACCAGGTCAGCAAAAGTCACCAATCACTGTCCCTTCTGGGGGCTGCTGGACTAAGTGTGATCCAGGAAGGAGATGGCCTAACCCCAGGTTAATCAGGAAATACTGGTTCCGAGGCCTGGGCATGAAAGCTAGGCAGTAGGGGTGGGGGAATGTTGAGGAGGGAGGAGAGGAAGCATGTCTCCAGGGAGATGTAGAGCCTAGAGAGGCATGCATTTCATTGGGAAAGATCTCTGTAGAGCCCACCTGTATCCCAGCCTCCTCCTTCCTGGGGGTTTTACTTTCTAGGTGATCCATGTAACATGGGGCAGGGGAAAGAGTTCAGAGGGTTTACTAGCTGTGTGACCTCCAGAAAGACACACAACTTCTCTGGGCATTGCTTCCTCATCTAGGTGATATTCCTGTCACCTAACATTATAGTAAGAATTGCTATACCAGGCACAATGCCTCACACATAGTAATTGCTCATTAAAAGTGTGTTGCATCATTGAGTGATGGAGTGAGAAGGGCTGAACCAAAAGAAAGCAGCAGAAAAAGTCTGGGCATTGACCCATGTTGTTCCCCTTCCCCCACCTAATCCCTAATCAGCTGGTCTCCCCAAGCCACCTCTACAGACTCAGCCCCACCCAGGACCTCATTACTGGTATGTCTAATGCAGTAGTCACTAGTAGGCACAATAGTAGTGACTATTGAGCACTTGATATGTGACTAGTCCAAACTGAGGTGTGCTCTAAATATGGGATACCTGTTTTCAAAGACTTTGTACCAAATACTAGTATGTCAAGTATCTCATTAACAATTATTTATATTGATAACCTATTGAAATGATAATATGGTGGGCATATTGGGTTAAGTAAAATGTGCTATTCAACTAACTTCACTTGTCTCTTTTTAGTTTTGTAGTGTGTTACTAGAACATTTAAAATGACACGATATGACTCTCATTTGTGCCCGGTGTTGTTTCTGTTGGAAAGCATCTAGAAGAGGCTAAAGACTGCAAACTCCAGAGAACTCAGGGGAAGACTCTGGCTGTTTGGTGACGGTGACCCTAAGGCTCCTTCCAGTGCCCTCAGGCCCAGCACACGGCACATGGAGCCTACCTCAATTTCCCCATCTGGCCCTCTAGTTCATTGTGGCCCCAGTATCCTGCATCCCACCTGGAATCATCCCAGAACCTCAACCTGAGTCGAAAGAGCACCTGCCAGGGCCACCCCCACCAACTCAGAAGTGCCTTAGGCATACATCTACTAATAACCAACTCAACCTTCATCCAACCAACCATTTTACCTAGTACATCTCTCTCTCTCAATCCTTATACTTCTCTCCATCCCTTCTGCACACCTCCTGTCCAGGCCTCATTCATTCATTCATTCATTCATTTGGCAAATATTTATTGAGTACCTATGTGCCAGATACTCTTCTTGATGCTTGATACACATCAATGAATGAAGCAGACAGACCCCTCTGCTCTTGTGAGCTGACATCCAAGTGGGGAAGATAGAAAATAAACAACATACATTATAAATAATGAAATGATATGTGTCAGTAAGATAGATGCTAATTAAAAACAAAATACAGCCTGGTAAGAAGGATCAGCCCCCACACTAGTCTACCTGCCTTCATTCTCTCCCCTTTCATTCACCTTCCCTGGGCTGCTTGAGGGATCTTGGGTCCAACCATAGGGACCCAAGAGGGATCTTGGTTTCAACAGTAGCCTGGGCAACAGCTACCGCACTGCCTGAAAGCCTCTCTGGCTCCTCAGTGCCTCCAGGTGAAGGTCCAAGCTCCTTAGACTGGCATGCAAAGCCCGCATGATCTGGCTCAGCCAACTTCATCCTCCAGTCAGCCGCTCCCTGTTCTGCTCTCTAGCGCCCCCTGCCGCTCCCTCTGCCATGAACACCCTTCCTGGATTCCTCCATTCCTTCGCTTGTTGTCACCCCTAGAGGCTCCACTCACTGTCAGCGTTTGCACGGGTCATGTACCCTATGCCAGAGCGTGTGCTTCAGCCACACGCACGCTGCTGCCCCAGCTCACGCATATGTGCACGGACTCTATACCAGTAGGCATGCCACGTTCCC
Source organism: Corynorhinus townsendii (assembly GCA_026230045.1). Classification (NCBI taxonomy): domain Eukaryota; kingdom Metazoa; phylum Chordata; class Mammalia; order Chiroptera; family Vespertilionidae; genus Corynorhinus; species Corynorhinus townsendii. The sequence continues at coordinate 161,788,462 of JAPDVU010000005.1, read as the reverse complement.
ATGCGCCCGCCCCCTCGCAGAGGTCCAGCCGGGCGCAGGGGCTGCCCAGGTTGTCTCAACTTACCAAAGCCTCAGCAGGAACAGGCACTGCAATTCAGGAAGTTGCCATGGCAACCGCTGGGCCTTCCTGACATCTCCTGTAATCATCGCTGGGACCTGGCAACCCCGCTGGGCTTCCTGGAGATTTGTCCCCTATGATGGGAGGCTTGAGGGTAGGGGTCTCCTAACCTCCAACCCTCCTCTCTTCTCCTTTACCTCCCCTCCCCCTCCCCCAGGATGGCACCATTGCCAGGCTGGAACAGTGTAGTATTGGGGAGGGGGCTCCCCTAGAAGTAGAGATGGAGTTCTGGTCTCAAATAAGCCGTAACCAAAATTAAAGGTCTAAAACAACCCCTCATCTTTACAGGGTTTCAAGGTGTCTGTTTAACAGAAAAGGAGCTTGAGGTTAGAGAAGTGGAGAGAAGGGCCAAAGTCGCCAACCCCGGCTGGATGGGCCAGGTCAGGAACGCAGGGGAGCCCCAGGAGAAAGGCTCTCTGGGAAGGATGGGGCTCAGGATCACCCTTTCTTTAGCAGCACAGCTAAGCCTGCCTCCCTTCCATTTCCAGCCAAGAGTCTCTTCTAGAGCTGGGGAGTTAAGGGAACCTCTCAGACACCAGGGCCCTCCGCAGTGGTAAGAGCCTGGGACTGGGAGGCTAGAGGCCTGGGTTCCAGTCCTGACTGGCTCTGTGACCTCAGGGGAGGGAGTTTTTGCCATCTCTAGGCCTCACTTAACTGTGTTCTGGATTAGAAGATGAACCAGATGACCCTCAAGGGCATGTCCCAATCCTACAGGCTGTGTTTTCTGTTCTATACCAAGACATGCTCAGGGGACACTGCAATCCTGGGCAAGAGTAACCTGCGATCTTGGAAAATGCCAGACACAGACCTCTCCCGTTGACTGATGGGCATGCTTCACACACACTCAGAGAGTCAGGAAACAGAACAGTGTCTATTCTCCCTGTGCCCCCGAGCTTTGAGTTTCTTGATTAGGATATTGCAGTGTCTATTTCTCCATCTCAGTCCAGTTCCTGCCAGAAGAGTCACTGAAGTGAGGAAATGGGCACCGCGTTCTTGCCACATGCCTCGTGCCCCATTTATGCCCAGGGATGGCTCCATTTAATTCCCACAACCACTCTGCCAAGTAGGTCTTACTGCTTGCATTTCATGAGTGAGGACACAAAGGCTCAGAGAGGTGGTGTAACTTGTTCAAGTTCACAGTCAGTAAATGGTAGAACTGGAATCTGAACCCAGAGCCTCTCTGATTCCAGAGCCCAGGAGAAAGACCATTCCCAATTTCTGCTTTACGCAGTTGCTTCGTCCCCCCTGCAATGGCAGCTCTGCTCCCTGGAACTCCTCTTTCTGGGGTCCCATGTGCTGCCCATGACACTTCTTCCTCCTCCTCCAGGCAGGAAAGTTCTTAGACTCAGAATTCCAGAGCATCGGAGGTGACAGAGCCCTTTGAGTTGATCCAGACCAGCCCTACCTGATCGGTTCTGCTTCCGCACAGATGGGGAAACTAGGGCTCTGTGAGGAAGAGCCAGAGCTGCAGCCAGAATGAAAGGTGCAGCCACGGAGCATGGTGAAAGGTGAGTTCCATGGAACAGGACTTGAGGGGCTATAGGCCTTTACCAAGAGGGGCGCCAACGGGGCTCTGGCGATGCCTCCTAGGGCTTGAAGGGTTTGGATTTGGACTGGCAGAGAGGAGACACAAGGGTGGGGGATGGATGGCCTGGCTGAGAAGAGGGGTCAGGCGGCCTTGGCTGGTCTCCCATCTCCAGCCCCAGGACAAGCGCGTGAGGTGGAGCTGAAACATTCAAGCAGCTTCCTCTCCTTTGTTGGGAGTGATGTCGCCTATTTCCTGGATGTCCAAGAACAGGCTTCAAACAATAGCGCTGTCAGGAAGCCAGGAAGGGGCTGCTGCCCTGGACCTGGGCCTGCCCCATCCCTCCCCACCTCCTGAGACTTGGCCAGGCCATCCTTTTTGCTTATCTCTTTGAGTCTGATGCCTCACTCTGTCCCCAGCCAGCTGTGTTTCTGTGAGCAGGCTACCTAACTTCTCTGGGCCTCAGCTCCCCAACTAAAACTTGTGAATTTATCCTTACCTAGAAGAATTGGCACGTTGATCCAAGTGGGTAATCACAATAGTAGTAGCAGAAGCAGTAATTGACACCCCAGAGATAGATAATTCATGGGGGAGTGCTGGGCACTGAGTAGTCATTTGGAAAACGTGAGTTTGACTGAATCATGGAAATTGTCAACTCACCTTTTTCAAGCTCACTAAGTGCTCAGCATCTCCACATGCATTATCTCTATCTGGAGTGTTTTAAGACTGGTTAAGATTTATAGTGCAGCCAGTATGGGGGGGGGGGGTCTTTAAAAAACTAAGAATAGAACACCATATGACCCAGTAATTCTTCTTCTGGATATTTATCTGAAGTATATGAAAATACTAATTTGTAAAGATATATGCACACTTATTTATGTTCACTGCAGCACTATTTAGAATAGCCAAGACACGGAAACAACCTAAGTGTCCATGGACAGATGAATGGGTAAAGAAGACGTGATATATACACAAGGTAATACTACTCAGCCATAAAAAAGATGAAATATTGCCATTGCTACAACATGGATAGATCTCAATAGTATAATGCTAAGTGAAATAAGTCAGATGGAAGAAGGACTAAAACCATATGATATCACTCATAGGTGGAATATAAAACAAAAAAGTAACAAACTAACAAAACAAACTCATAAATACAGACAACAGAATGGTGGTTACCAGAGGGCACAGGGAAACACTGGGTAAAGGAGGTCAAATGTATGAAAACTAGTGGAAACCAGATTTTTGGTGGTGAGCATGCTATCGTGTTTACAGATATCAAATTCCAATATTGTATACTTGAAAATTATATAATGTTATTAACCAATGTTACCTCAACAAATGTAATAAAAATTTTAGAAAGACTTACAGTTTTGGAGTCAGACGAAATTGGGTTTAAATCCCAGTTCTGCCATTTTCAAGCTGTGTGACCTGGGACAATGCCATAACTTTCTGAGCTCCAGTTTCTTCTGAAACAGAGCAAAATAGGAACAACAAGAGTACCTATTTTGTGGCACCATTATGAGGAATAAATGGGCCAATAAATGTCAAACATTTGGCACAGTCCCAGCAAAGAGTAGGCACCAAATGTTAGCTGTGCTTATTACCGTTTCCATGATAGGCCTCCCACTTTCAGACCTTGGCTCACGCTGTTCCCCCTGCGGGCAAGTCCTTCCTGTCTATTGTCCACACAACCAGCTCGGCACAACTTTTTAATTCTGATTGCAGCCCCACAGGTAGTCCAAAGTAGGAAGTTGGAAGTCAAAGCTCAGTTCTAGTATTGCTGCTATCTGAACCTGTCCCATCTGTGGGCCTTAATTTCCCTATATATGAAGTAAAAGGAATTTATTGGTCTCTAAAGTCCTCCCCCTTCTGATGCCCTGTGAGTTAGTCCAGTCTCCCGCGAGATTTCTGGCCCTGGGTTTGCCAACAAGTGGGAGGCCAGACTCTGCATAAGAGGGACCCTGCATCCCCTGTTCACCCACAGGCTGGAATCCTCCCCAAAGATGAGGGCTATCCACTGAGACAAGCTATCTCCAGGCTTGGGAGCTGGGTGGGTGCTTTTGTTGGGGAATATGGTCTTTTCATTAGCATCATTGTCGGCCAATTAGCCCAAAGCTGACTCACAGGGGAGGTGGGGGGAGGACACGCCTTCGGGGGCATTGTTTTCCATCAGCCTTCCTCCCCTTTCTCTGGAAAACCTGGGCTCCCCTGCCTGTCCAGCTTGTTAATCAACCCCACTGCTGGGTGCACCTGTCAGCTTGAGGGGGTCACATTTACTGTGCATGGATGTGGTGCCAGGCACTGTACGATCATCTTGTTACCAAAATCAACAGAGCCACGCTTGTCACCCTCGTTTCTCAGAGGAGGAAACTAAACCTCAGAGAAGTGAAGTAGTCTCCAGTCCAGCAGAGGACTGAACCATCTCGTTAGTCACCAGACAGAACAGCCATTTGGATCCTGCTTGCCAAGTAGGTGGAGAGAGCTATGTGCCCATGGGCAAGCTACTTTTCTCCATTTTTTCTCCTGTCCCTCCTCCTACCCCCGTTTCCAATTCTCCCATTCACCAACTCCAAACCAACAGCTCAGCCTGGAGTGAAGCAATGATCCAAGGCTTTGGAGGTAATCAGGTCTCAGTTTAAATTCTGCTTCTGCCAGGGATAACATACACACAGCTCCTGTCTTTGAGATGCTCAAGTCAAGAAAGAGAGGTAGACCTGTGGACAAATAATCACCGTATAATTTGACAACAAGGGAGCCATATTTCATAGACGTCTCTTATGTGAATAGAAAGTCACTCCTGGCTGTTCACTGGCTGCTCAGGTCTGCATCGCATTGTCTGACTGTTGCAACTCATTCAACTGCTCTGCTATGAACAAAGGACATTTAGGTTGTTTCCTCCTGTGTGTCCGTTTTTACAAGCAATGTGCGATGAATATCCTTGTACACATTTTAAAATATTTGAATCAGCACTTCTGTAGTATAAATTTTTACAGGTGTGGAATGGTGCAGAAAATTTGCCTCCAAACATAATGTATCAGTTTATACTCCTCCCAGCAGGGTAAGAGAATACCCATTCCCCATATCTGGATCAATACTTGATATTATCAACCTTTTACGGTTTTCCTGAACTAATAAAATGGCATCTCATTGTGGCTTTAGTTTGCATTGTTCTACTAGTGAGGTTAAACATCTTTTCATATGTTTATTGGCCATTCTGATTTTTTCTTCCAAAAACTGCCAGTACACAGCCTTTGCAGATGTTTCCATTAAGATGCTTGTCTCCCAACCACTTCCTGACTCAGTTTATCTCACTCCAGCCTCCTTGGCTTCTAGTTCAGCTCCCCTCTGTTATTCCCAGTGCTTGCTGTCTGATTCCACGGGGGAGGGGGGACAGGGGGGACCTTCCCACTCCAGCACCACCCTGTGGCCTCAGCCAGAGGAACGTACAAGGGCTGAGGGCTTCAGTCTGAACTTGGCCCAATCAGAAGGTCGTTCAATTAGCTGTGATCTCCAAAGGGTTTCTGTCCTTTGGCTTTTAAGATCAAAGCCTTCATAATAATCCTCTGAACAAACTTAGGCTCAAATAACAAGAAAGTTACACGAAACGATTCCTAATGAGGGAGATGGATGACAAAATCCCTGAACCTCTTCCATGTCATGTCTTTAAATGTCAGTGTGGGTAACATTTTAAAAAAACAACAAGGGCCCAAAATGCTCTTCTCATTTTAATAAAATTTCCAAAATGAACTTCCCAGGTGATTAGACCTACCTCAAGAAGATCATCAAAACTCTACCATCTCCCCCAATAATTTGGCCAGTAGAGAAACTATGTTTCGTATAACCCTTGGCAGGGAGAAGAGCCTAGATACCACCTTGGCTCCATACTTTGTTTTACTGCTAAAGAAAGTGGCTCAGAGGTGAAAGTGTTTGGCCAAGGTCATATGACAAGGTCAGAGAGGGAGCCAGAAACAGGAATCCATCTTCCTCCTCCAGCGGTACCTGCTACCCAGCACACTGACAGGGAAGAAAGGCTGCTCAAGAATTTTCTTGAAAGTGCTTTGGTTTGAGTTCACCATTGGGAACTTCAGATCCTTGGGAATGACCCCAGCAACACAAAGGTGCTACACGTTCCACAATCTAAACAAATAAATAAATAAAGCCTGTACATCAAACCACGGTCACATCACGTGACACCTTAGTTTGCAGGTGAAAGAAACATTCCCCTTATTTTCTTTTCAGCTCCAACTCCTCCAGCAGAGGAGCAGAGTTGATTAAAACGAGGCTTCCAGAAAGGGCATATCTGCATTCAATCCTCAAATTAAAGGAATACCAGCATGCAATTATATTTCCTGTTACCATAGCCGAATCTGACCTTTTCCGCTCCTCCCTTTAGTTCACAGATGGCGTTTTTACTGAGACCGTGATGGGGATTGGGAGGCCAGTAGAGAAGCTATGGAAAAAATGGAAACAAAATGTTTAAAAACCCTGAGTGTTCTCTTTCCCCTGCCGTGGTGCTAATCATTACAGGGGAAACCTGAGTCTCTCTTTGAATAGAAAACACCCTCGTGTTTATTCTGCACAGAGGGACACACATTTAATGCTTAACTAGGCAACTCCCTTTTGGGAAGGCCAATGGCTGGGTGACATTCACTCAACAAGTCGTTACCAAGTGCTGACTATCTCCTAGCCACCGTTCTGTGAAGAGGCAGATGCCACGGAAAACAAGATGCGGTTCTTGCTCATAATGCATCCAACGGCCAGAATGCACAATGCTCGTGAACACAGAGGAAGGTGCCATTTACCTTGGCGGGGGGGGGGGGGGGGGGGGCGGGGTGTTGAGGGACTTTGAGCTGCATCTCAAGAGAAGGGTTCACCAAGAAGCAGTGCGAAGACCCTTTGGGCCGAGGACACAGCACAAGGAAAGGTGAGCTGTGGGAAATGGCACAGAGGAGAGCTCATCTGGATCGAGTGTGGGGGAGACACACAGGAGATGAAGCTGCAGGGCTCTGAGTCAGACTCTGGCGAGACTGACTGTCACACTGAGCAGTGTGGACGTCATCCAGAACGTTGTGGAGTGTCAGGAAGTGTCCCTGTCCAATTACAGACAGGGGGAAGTAAGCCACAACTGCACTGGGCTTAAACCCACAAAAACACCCTGCAGCCAGACTTTCTGAAGCACTGAGCCCTTTCCTGCCTCAGGATTTTGCTTCTGCTGTTCCCTCAGAGTGGAACACTCTTCCTTGAGCTGGCTGGCTCCTCTTCACCCATTGGGAGGAAGGCAAACAGTGCTTCCTCTGAGAGCTTCCATGGCCTCTCTTCCTAAACACACCCTCCCGCATCCCTGAGCTCCTGGCTTTTACATGAACCTGTTTGGTTCCTTCGCAGGACTATCACATCTGAAACCACCTTGTTTCTGTATTTACCTCGTCATTGCCTCCACCACCGGCTGGATGGCCACGAGAGCAGGGCCCTGCCTGTCCTGCTCATCACCCATGTCTGGCACACTAACTAGCACCTAGCAGGCTGTATAATATTTGCTCAATGAATTAGAGTTAATCAATAGATTTCCAGGGTTCTAGCTGCAACTATATCCCCTTTTCTCACACTGAAGAAAGACTATTTCAGTATAAATGAGCAAGAGTCATATTCGTTATTACAAAACCTGTATGTCCAGGCCACACCACAGACCAATTAAACCGGAAAACCTGGGGGTGGGAACCAGACATCAGTATTTGAAGATCTCCAGGTGATTCCAGTGTGCACTGAAGGCTGAGATTCAATGACTTTGAAGGCCATTGGAAGCAGACAACTTCCATTTGTTTCCCAGACAGACCACTTCTCAGATGTGAGACCCGGGGCTTCTTCCTGGACCTCTCCTTAATCTCTTGAATCTGCTCTAATTTATTTTTGCAAAGTAAATAAATTTGTAAATGTATCTTATTAAAACAAATTCCATGGGACACACATTACAAATGACACACAAAGATGTTACAACCCCCAAAATGAGGCAGCTGGTACTTTTTAAAACCCAAGTATAGCCCTGACTGGTTTGGCTCAGTGGATAGAGCATCGGCCTGCGGACTGAAGGGTCCTGGGTTCGATTCTGGTCAAGGGCATGTACCTTGGTTGCGGTCACATCCCCAGTAGGGGGTGTGCAGGAGGCAGCTGATCAATGTTTCTCTCTCATCAATGTTTCTAACTCTCTATCCCTCTCCCTTCTTCTCTGTAAAAATCAATAAAATATATTTAAAATATAAAAATAAAAAATAAAACCCAAGTATATCATAATCCATTTCAGGGCATAAGAATGTATCTCTTATTATACCCAAACATTTCAGTTAGGATTTGATACTTACAAAATGGCAGTTTAATCTCAAAGAATTACTCCTATTTCTACATAATTAGTTTGTTGTTTTGTGGCAAGGAGAGGGTTTGGATGTTCTATGGAAAGATAGCCCTCGCTGGTTTGGTTCAGTGGATAGAGTGTTGGCCTAAAGACTGAAGGGTACTGGGTTCAGTTCCGGTCAAGGGTACATGCCTAGGTTGTGGGCTCCATCCCCAGTGGGGGACATGCGGGAGGCAACCGATCAATGATTCTTTCTCATCATTGATGTTTTTCTCTCTCTCTCTCTCCCTCTCCTTTCTTCTCTGAAATCAATAAAAATATATTGGGGCGGGGTAAACCTGGTGTATAGTTGATCATATCCTGCATGTCTGGCATGTGCTGGGCACTAAAATGTAGACATATAAATAAGGTGGAAGTCCAGGTCTTACAGGACTGAGACCCAGTGCCATGACCAGTGCTACTCAAAGAGAGTGTTATAATAATCGCTGTCATTTATCAACACTATACTATGCATTTCATGTGTATAACTCATTAAATCCTCAAAGGCATCCCAGGAGGTAGGTACTATTATTGTTCTCCATTTTACAGATGAGGAGAATAAAGTACAGAAAGGTTAAGTAACTTGCCTAGGATCACACAGCTATTAACTGACAGAGCCTGCATTCAGATCCAGACAGCCCACTCCAGAGCCCTTGTGCTCAACCCTCAGGCTATACTGTGTCAAGGGAACAAAGGAGCAGGAAAGACCACTCTGGCTGTAGGAAGGGGATGCTTCCTGGGGAAGACGGCACTCGTGTTTGCCTTGAGAGATGGGTAGACTTTCAAGAGGCAGAGATGGGAAAAGAATTGTTTCCTGGCAAGTGGATGGCAGCTTTTATTAAAGACTTGGAATTTGGAAAACACTCTTGAGAAATGACACTTGGGAGACTATAGAGTACATGATAAGGAGAAGTAAGATAACGGTGGGGAAAATAAACTGGGTGAAGGCCAGATCGTGGCCAGTAAGGATTTGGCTGCAGTTAATAGCCTTTCAGGAGCCACTGATGGTTTCTGAGCAGCAGAGGCACATGCAGCAAGTGGAGGAGGGACTGGAGGGTGAGATGAAGGCAGGGAGACTGCATCAGAAGTAGTGTTAGAAATCCAGGCAAGGGGACAAAAACAGGCCAGGACAGTGACAGTGAGATAAAAGAGGAAGTCCCAATGTGAGAGATAATAGTAGGAACTCACCAGGGCCCGGTACTGGAGTGAGCAGGAGTCAAAGGTGCATCTCATGTTTTGACACTGGAAGGATGGAGACACCATTAACTCAGGGAAGACAGGAACAGGCTTGGCCGAGGAAAAGGGGCAGATAAAATTCCTTTGGGAATGTAAGGAATCAGTCTCATTATTCTCAAGCAGGAAGATTTTTCTATTATCTGGAACCCTGCTCAGGGATCCTTTACTCTACTTCCAAATTGTCCTGTGACCTTTTGCCTACTGAAATTGCAAGATGCATTTGTTCTGAGAGATTTTAGGAATTTTATCTTAGACTCTTTGGTCCTAGAAGGCTATGATGTGGTATAATTCTATCAAGAATACAGGAAAGCCAAAAGTTAGTTTCTTTGTTCAAGGAATTCAAAGCAAGGTGGGGAGGGTTGGGGGGAAAGGCAAGAACTGCTGTCCAACTTGGGCAAAAGTTAAAACATCCTAGAATTGAATTTAAAGACATTAACAGTTCAGGACCTGCTGCTCTGATTCTGAAGAGGTGAATGAACACTCGGGGAGTGCCTAGGGCTGGACACTGAAGCAGGATACTCAGAGATTCTGTACTCAGAATGTTTATCACCTGGTTACCCCAAGTGTAGTCTGCAGACCAACAAATAGTGGGTCCTACTCCAAACCCTCTGAATCAGAATCTTCACGTTCCTAAGATCCCCAGGTGACTCATAAGCAGCGGCATATATATAAAGTATGGGCTCTGGAATCAGATGAATCTGGGTTTGTATCTCAGCATAGCCACTTCACCTCCTGGACATGCTTCATGTATAACATCATTCAGTGGCCCTCTATCTTGGTTTCACCTTGGAATAACCTGGGGAGCTTTCAAAAACTCCATGTCCGGGCCACAAGGCAGACATTTTAAATCCGGATCTCTAGGGGTGGGATCCAGATTACCAGTAATTAAAGGTCTCTGATTGTAGCCTGCACCCAAGGCTGAAAGCCACCAATGACTAAAGGATAAGAGGGTGGCCTTTAGAACCAGACAATCTTCATTTGCATCCCATATAAGACTGGGGCATAACCTCTCCCTAAGCTTTAGTGCAGTGGTTCTCAACCTTTCTAATGCCGTGACCCTTTAATACAGTTCCTCATGTTGTGGTGACCTCCAACCATAAAATTATTTTCGTTGCTACTTCATAACTGTAATTTTGCTGTTATGAATCGTAATGTAAACATCTGTGTTTTCCGATGGTCTTAGGCAGTGATCGGCAAACTCATTAGTCAACAGAGCCAAATATCAACAGTACAACAATTGAAATTTCTTTTGAGAGCCAAATTTTTTAAACTTAAACTTCTTCTAACGCCACTTCTTCAAAATAGACTCGCCCAGGCCATGGTATTTTGTGGAAGAGCCACACTCAAGAGGCCAAAGAGACGCATGTGGCTCGCGAGCCGGTTTGCTGACCATGGGTCTTAGGCGACCCTGCTAGCGGTTCGCAACCTGTGGGTCATGACCCACAGGTTGAGAACCGCAGCTGTAGAGCCTAAGACCATCGGAAAACACAGATATTTACGTTGCGATTCATTAACAGTAGCAAAATTACAGTTATGAAGTAGCAATGAAAATAATTTTATGGTTGGGGGTCACCACTACATGAGGAACTGTATTAAAGGGTCGCGGCATTAGAAAGGGTGAGAACCACTGCTTTAGTGCCTTAATCTGTGAAACGGGCATGGCATGTAATAAAATCCTTTTCAACAGGCTCTAAGCTTTGAAGGTGACATATGTAAAGCACTTGGCACAAGGCACACAATGCAAGCCCGTTTCCTTTGCAGAAGAGACCTAGGAAGCAACGCAGAGCTTGAGGTATCATGTAAATGCCAACTTGGAGCCATCTCCAAACTTTCACATCAGAGGTGACTTCCAATTACTTGGCCTCCAAGAGGTTAATGGATATTGCTGTAGCTGTTTTAAAAATGTAAGAACCTTTTCTTTAATGAAGAATTCTTTTTCTTCATTAAATTGGAGGATGAGGCAAAGGCAGCTGGCAAAGAATGTTTGCAGAATAGGAGGGAGAAGGGTCACCTAAAATGATCCCAACTGTGGGGTCAAACAGGGTGAGGATAGAGGAAAGCAGACCATGCAGTGCTTTGTCTTTAGTGTCCAAATACTTGGGACAACGGGTCCTGCACCTCATCCACCCAAGGCCTCCCAGCAATCTCCCCACTTAGACTATCTAGAAGGGGAGTAAGAATGGTCTTTAGAAAGACTCTTATGCGATGACTTCACATTTTTGAACTCTGCACATTGGAAACCCACGCCCTGGGAGTTGAAATGACATGCAGGGTCATATGCAATTTCAAGCCACAACCAGGTGTAAAGTGACCCAGTCAGATGGAGAGGAAATAGCCTTCTAGTGAAAAAGAAACTGAATGAAAGGGGAAAATAAAGACATAATTGGGCTTTGAACCAGTCTTATAAATACTTGTGGCTTTAACCTGCTCAGGAGGTAGATAAGCATGTTCCCTTTAGTTTGTCCTCAAATTCAACCTCTCACAAGAGGTTAAGGAACACACCCAAGGTTGGAATTGACACGCAGACCTCCCAACTTCCTGGCTTTGGAGCTGAGAGCTCAGCGTCCACCTCCCTGGTCTATCAGGAAAAACATCTGGGTTATAATGCTTGAGGATGGGATATCAAGGGGAAGTGGTGGAAGTTTGGTTCTTTAAGAAACCCTGAGCAAAACTGCTTAGGACTCAGCCAGGAGGCCCCTCCCGTAGCCTGAGTCACAGGCTCAAACATTTCTTTGCTTCTCCTATGCTGGACGCTCCCCTCGTATGACCTTTAAGGAAATCTATTTCAGAGGTCAGATGGGAAAGAGTCGACTCCAAAATGTGTGAACATCTTCCCTGCCACCCCCCCCCCAATTTCCCCAAGCAGCTGTCTCAGGTAACAAGGCCTTTCCATCATACTCATTTCTCTACCATCAAATTACCACGTTGGCAAATGCCTACTTAAATCAGAGAGAGAGGAACAGGCAGGACCACAAGGAGAAAACACAAGGGGAAGTCATCTTTAAAGGCCAAAAGGTTATATAAAACATAATAAAATACAACTGTTTCCTTTAAATTTTTTAATGGCCAGGAAATGGTATAGAATAACTGCCAAGTCACATAAATTAACTTTTTGTTAATGTTTGTGATCCCGGAAAGAACTCTATCAGTCGATGCTAACTGCATGTGAGTTTTCATCCATTGTCTGGGTGTGTGGCTGAACGTGGGCCATGGACCCATCTTTACATGGTCCAGAAATAAAAGCGGCTGCCATATTTGGAAGGCTTCAGATCTCCTTCTGTCGGAGGGTTGGGCTCTGGTCTCGGTCTTGAGTGATAGGGATTCTCCGGTAAAGGTCGATCTGTTTTCACTTTGGTGACCTGCGAGGGGTGGAGAGGAAAAGACGCAAAGGTGAAAGTCAGGTGGAGTGGTCTGTGACCCAGATGCCTCCCACTGTTTCCTCTCTGCTTCTCTGCCCCAACTACTCCTCTTCTCCGAGCGCCAGCAAATCACATTTAAGACTCACTTAAGCCATGAGTAAACATTTAAGATGGCTCACTTTGTGTCACTCCACATGGCAGAAGTTCGGGACACAGAAGGGAACAAGATATACACTGTTATCAAGGGGCTCAGTCTAGTGAGGAAGCCAGACAAGAAAATCAACGACTTCCTAACGGAATTACGGTGAACGAGACACAAACCGAGTGCTACGATGGCAAGGACTCCACACACCTAACCTGTCCTGGGGGGGAGAGGGGGACAGGGAGCAATGTTTAGCTTAATCTTGAAGGATGACCAGGAGCCAGCAGGAAGATTAGGAAGATTCCCAGTAAATAAACAGTCCAAATGAAGGCAGAGGCGTGTCTTTAGAATGGCCAAAGCAAAGGCTGCATGGAGAGTGGAGGAAAACGGAGCACCCACCTAACCACCAACCAGTGCTGTCAGAAACGATGCTGGGCACATTGTTCCACCTCATTCTCACACCCTGGGGTATTTTGCAGAGTTCACTGGGGCTACCTAGCTAATTCTCAAAGCCAGATCTGTGTCCAGAGCCTGTGCTTTTCCATAGCACACTACACTGGTAGGCAAGGGCCAGATGATGAAGGGTAGGATATGCCAGGGTGTTTGAATTTTAACCTGACGGTAACCTGAAGCAGGGAAGTAACTCAATCACATCTGCAGGCTGAAAGATGTAGAAGCTAAAGTGGACAGAAGTGGAGAACTGAGCTCCCAGGTCAGGCGAGAGGGTGGAGCACTGAACTATAGAACAGGGAGAGAGATGGAAGGTGTTTACACCCACATTATCCCCTGAGATGGCCACAAAAATCTCTATTGAAAACCCAGCAGAAACTGTTCTCATTTTAAAGATGAGGAAATAGGCCCAGAGAAGACAGACACAACAAGGCCACAGTTACTGTCTGGTTATCTAGCGGTCTGAACTCTTAAGTCACTCCACGTAACATGACCAGATTAGTCTTCCTATATCATGAACAGAGCTTTCATATACAAAGTTAGTAATTATTACTATAACTACCCTACAAAGCATTATATTCTCTAGGTCACAGATGAGGACAGGGAGGCTGACTTGCCTAAGATAAAAGTACACAGTAAATGTCAGAGCTGGTGCCAGAACCCAAATCTTCTGACTACAAGTCCAGAGTATTCTTTTGTTTGTTTTTAAAACAGTGTTCTCATCTCTGTGCTGTAATTAGAGATCATTAATGGTTCTTTACTGCTGGAGAGAGTAATTCCAAATGCCCCCAGCTGGCATTTGAAGCTCCTTTAAGGAATTCAAGATATCTCTGAAGTCAATTGAGAAAAATCTTTCTCAAACTGAAAGCAATAAAAGAACCCTTTAAAAGACAAATGATTGTGTAAAGAACAATAACAACTTCCTCTTCTGCACCACACTCAAAAGAAAAAGGGTGCAGAAGCATGTGGTTAAATGAATTCCTAGGTAAATGACCTTGAGCAGCCTACATAACCTTCAATTTCTTATCTCTAAAATGGGGCTATGAACTCATAGGGTTATTAGGATCATATACAAAAAGTGCCTGATGTATAAATAGCAGGTGCTCCATAAGTCCTTTTCAATATTACTATTATCAGGATGATAGGATCACGGGTGAAAGAGCAATTCTTCCTAGGAGAGTCAGAAACTTCAAAGGACATGACATGAGAGCTGAGACCAGACAAATGGGTAGAAATCACTAGGGGAGCAGGTTTGATTCCGGTCAAAGGTATGTACCTAGGTTGCAGGCTCCTCCCTGGCCTGGGCCCTGGTCAGGGTGCATACAGGAGGTAAGCAACCAATGTGTTTCTCTCATATCAATATTTCTCTCTGTCTTTCCCTCTCTCTTCCACACTCTCTCTCTGGAAAATATCCTCAGGTGAGGATTAAAAAAAAAAGAAAAGTAAATGAAGCTAAAAGTCAGGTTTTGTCCAGCTGATAGGAGACTGTATACTGATTTCAGCATAACTAAAACTGATAATCCCCTTAAAGAAGTAACTTTTCAAAAAAGGAAACAATACTTTTTAGGGTTTTAAAAATGTTAACGAACAGACTCCTAAATAAATATGCTTTCTTAACAGCATGATTTGTTAATTCTCTCTTCATGAAAGACAGAAATGAGAAAAGGTAGTTTTCATTATTAAATATGTAAGTTCCACCTCTTTCCAACTTAGAATTATCAACTATTAAAAACAATTTGTTCAGTGCAGCAAAAGAAGGTATCTGAAGTAAAATAATCAAGCCAGATACTAACAACAAAAACAAATTGCTAAGCCATCCATCTTCTTATGACACTGAGCTGAAGACCACAGACAATATACACTCACAGAAGGAAACGGAGTAACTGTTGGTCTGTGTGCCCAGCGCGAGGCTAGAGATCCGCACGAGCTCTTTAAGTTAATCCTCACAGAAAACTGGGGATTAACACAGGTGCCAGACCTAATATGATAATAAATTTTAAGCAATTTGCTTGGGATCCTATAGCAATTAAGAAGTGGAACCGAGATTCAAATCTACTATGTTTCTACTCAAAACATGAGTTTTCCCTCCATGCCTTGGTACGTATGCTGTGTCCCTAGAGGGAATGCAGGGTGATAAGGCTCAAGTAGCAGGGATGGGTCAGATCAGAAAGGGCTTTTTATGCCAGGATATGGGGAGGACACTTTATCTGGCAGGCAACAGGGAGCTCCTAAAGAGTATTTAAAAAGAAAGTGACATTTGATTTATTTTCCACACAGATCATGCCTATCATGAAGATGTAATTATTTCCTAAATTCTTCAATGTCAGAGGATGCATTGTCTTCTAAAATCCAAATTGATCTACCTCCCTTCTCAGAAATTCACGTAGCCCAGGTTAGGAACTCCTGCCCAAGAGTGGGGACACTGAGAGGATTCAAAAATTCTTCCTGCTGATCTATAGGAATGATGACTGTATGAAGAAGGGAGAAAGAGTGGAAGTGAAGAAAAAAGACATTCAGGTTTCCAGCTCTGATGTTTCAACAGGTGGGTGATATCACAACTGAGATAGGAAATACAGGAGAAAGGGTAGGAAACTTACTGTCTAAACTACAGGCATGTACTTAGGTATGTTCCTGAAAAATCCGGCATAACCCTGCTCCTATTTCCCCAATGAATTCCACCATAACCTCAATGTTTTCAACCAACAATGTGTCTGTCCCCTAACACTTTGTTTATCCTCATCTACTCCCTTCTGTTCTTCAATTAGCTAATTACCCACAAACAAATCTGCACATGCTGGAAGATCTATTTAAAGGAGCATCTCTGTTAAACTCCCTTCGGGACTGTGTATAATCACTCCCTAATTAACCTGTTAGGTAATTTTGGATGTCTCACATCATACCTGTACTTGCAGAGAACCCTTTTCTGACCACCTCCTGCCTTAACCTCCCCTTAGTGAAAAAGTGAGCAGAGTGAGCTGCCAGCACGACACCCTTTATACCTTGGACAGCTCTCCCAGGTCAGGTCGCACCCAGCCCAGCTTGTCCAGCACACACTCGTCAAACTTTGCCTGCTGTTTGCGACAGCGACGGAAGAGCTGCAGGCCGCTATAATCAATGCAGGTCCAGTACTCTGTAAAAGGTTCTGCACAGTGACGCTTTATCTGCCTGGAAAAGAAGGGTAGGTTAGGGGGGCTCTTCGCAAAACAATGAAAAACAGAAATGTGGGGGAAGTAAGAACAGACCTCCTCACTTGGAGCCTATTTATTCTTTAGATCCAATCCTAAAGATTATCAACTTAGCAAGTTTAGTAGAGACAGAGGCATAAGCAGAGATGGGCATGCTGACAGAAGTCACAGGGGACAGATAATGGCAAAGGAGACAGATTATAAAAAGCAAATATACAAACTACCAAGCAGAAGGTCCTGGGAGCATTCGGGTTAGAGGCAAAATGCCCTACACTCCTCAAAAGCTCAAGGTCCTCATTCTATTAATGCATGAAACAAAAATCAGAGGTTACTTTTGTCAGTAATAAAATTAAATTATATTTGGTGCTCTGTATGAAGAAGCAAAGTAGCATATTAATTATTTTTCAGAATCCCCCTTCTCTTACCATTCAGCTTTCCTAGTAATCAAATAAATGCAAACTAAAGCAAAAATAAAACACCATTATTTTATGTAAAAGCCGTATTTGAGGCCATGGAAGAAATGCAGAACATCTCCTGTCCCAAAAGAATAATTTTGAACCACTTGCTTGTCATATTCCAAGACTCTAGCTGCATTCAACATAGGAATCTTATTTATCATGGCTCAGAAAGAGCCTCAGAGATGGTCTACAGCAGTGGTTGGCAAACTCATTAGTCAACAGAGCCAAATAGCAACAGTACAACGATTGAAATTTCTTTTGAGAGCCAAATTTTTTAAACTTAAAATTCTTCTAACACCAATTCTTCAAAATAGACTCGCCCAGGCCGTGGTATTTTGTGGAAGAGCCACACTCAAGGGGCCAAAGAGCCGCATGTAGCTCGCGAGCCGCAGTTTGCCGACCACTGGTCTACAGAAACAGAAAAATCAGCTTTGTATTTCTGCTTGGTTCCATTGGTATCAGTTTCTTATGTACCCTTTCCAGCTAATCTGAGTATAACAAGTATAACCTTGGGGGTGATGGGGTGTGCAACAGAAAGGAAGGACAATGAAAGCCCTAGGGAACTCTTCTGATTTACCTCTAGCCTCACCTGGCTGGCTTTCCATGGTGCACAAAAGTGATTCGCAAGTGATACTGCAAATCGCTCTGTCAGTGAGCTACTGTTTCCAATGGGAGTTTTGTAGAAGGTCTGCACACCACCACTCTGGTAACTTAGTCTCTGCTCTGGGCCCTGGCACCCTGGCACCCATACCCAATAGTCATCTACCAATACCTACAACAAGCAACTTCAGCAGTGAGAACTTCCTCTCCTGGAGGCAACACCTCAGGAATTCATGAAATCCAAATATTTCCCACTTCAAAAAGAAAAACAAAACAAAAAAACACAAATTTTTCCCACGTCAATGTACTACCTCTGGGCCAAAGGAGAAATGCTTTGCCAAAGTCTCTCAGAAAATAAATCTGGCCCCAAACGGTTTGGCTCAGTGGATAGAGCGTCGGCCTGCAGGCTGAAGGTTCCATGTTCGATTCTGATCAAGGGCATGTACCTTGGTTGCAGGCACATCCCCAGTAGGGGGTGTGCAGGAGGCAGCTGATCTATATTTCTCTTTCATCGATGATTCTAACTCTCTATCCCTCCCCCTTACTCTCTGTAAAAAAATCAATAAAATATATATTTTAAAAATTAATAAAGAAAATAAAAAGCCTAGAAGCATTTGAGATCTTGCTTCCCGGCAATGTCGTCAGTTTTGGCTCAAATAAACACTTAATAAAAAAAGAAAAAGAAAAGAAAAATGAAAAAATAAGCAATGTTAGCAATCAAATCAATGCAAATTCAAGCAAGAATACCATTTTTTACCTACCAAATATTTAAACAATATGTAATGCTGGTGATGTATACCAAGATACAGTGCTGAAATTGTAAAAATGTTTAAAGCCTTTTATAAAATAATCTCACTGGTGGGAAAATTATGTTAAAGAATTAATTTAAAAATGAAAAGGACCTACTCACAAAGGCAATCACTGCACATTTGTCCAAAACAATCAAAGCTGGAATCAACAATGATGTTTAATAACAGGAATTGGTCAAGTACATTATGGTTGGTTTATCCACCAATAGAATATTATATAGTCAGTAAAAATGATGACCATGAAGAGAATATAACAACTTGAAAGAACATTCCCAACAGTTTCAAGTGAAAAATCAATTTTAAAATGTAGACACTATTTTAACCACAAAAATATCTTTGCATGTGGACAAGGACAGCAGAAGCAAAAAAGAAAACCAGCTATTATGTGACGAAATTTGATTTTTTCCTCTAACATCATTTTAGCAAACATCTGTGGGTTTTGCCTAGCCAGTAGTCATTCCCCATTCTTCTGTAACATTCTCCTAATTTTCCTTTGGGAAACAACCCCTTCCTATCTCTCAGCAATGTGGTTTAGATGAAGCTAAGTCTACTCCCACTTCAGGCCAGACCAACCATAGCATTTTATCTCCTGCAACACAAGTAATTCAAAGATCAGCATATGAAGCCAACCAGCCAGGCCAATCAGACTCAGTCCGTACTACTGGTCTGCTCCTATTACTGGAAAATTGGCACTCTGTGTCCACATCTGCTAAGCAAGTGGCATAGCAGCTTGGAGTAGCTGGTGCCCATTTTTGCTATAGCAAGGAAAGAGTCTCTTTGAAAATGAGTTTGGCAGAGAAAAGCAGAACTAAGAGATTGGGGGAGGAGAAGAAAAAACATGACGTTGTTGTGAAATTATTTAAGGCCTCGAACCCAGCCCTGCCCAATGCCAGTCCTATTTCTGGATTTAACAGTTGCATGAGCCAAATCCCTTGGTGTTACATTCCAGTCCCTTTTAGTAGAGATCTGTTTAATATGGCTGCTAAAACATTTTTTACTTATAGTATCAAGCACAGTGGCCTACCCAAAACTTGACTCTGCGCACACTTTTCTTTCCACCCTAACTGTGTGTTCTGCAGTAATGGCCATAACAATCTAGGGATACCTGCTAGTGAGCACTGAGCTGAGTTGTTCTTATGTGCCTTTTCAAATGTTTCCTAACATTCTGTATAAGATAGGTGTTATTCTATAATTTCGAAACTGAGATTCATGAAGATTAAAAACTTCCCAAATAACAAAAACAAATATCAAAAATAACTATCAGCTATTGTGTGCTTGCTTTGGTCTCTCTGATTTCAAAGACTTGCTCTGCCTACTAACATTAGTCACAAAAATAATCCTTTCCTTTAATGAGCTGATGTTCACCAAGATACATATACCTGGATGGTTCAATCAAACAGGCACCGATGTGCAAAGATGTTTACCTGAAGAACTCTAGAGCACACTTGTTGACAAGCTTGCCTTCCTCTAAACACCGCCGCGGGTCTTTCTCTTCCCAGCGGCACAGCATGAACTCCTTGTTGGGTTTGTCACACTGAGCACCATAGTGATGGGCCGCCGCTTTAAGCACAGCTGAACTGACTTTCACCTGGGGAAAGGAGCAATGGGAGAAAGACCACAGATCTGTGACTAGGATATAGCTTCTTCAATTCACCTCAGGCTTCAAAACAGAGGGGACACAAAGATAGCTGTTATGACTTTGCCAAAAAAAAGTAAAGACCAGGGGACTGCCCTAATGACCCTTGATGATCTACATTGCTTTGGAGATCAGAAAGCTCTTTCACATCATGAAGGCTTTATACACCTTCATGACCATCTCTTTAGGTTGATGTTCCTATCTCCAATTTAGACATGGATATGGCAGCCCTAACAGAATCCTTAGTCTGTATGACAAAGAAGGGAGCTCTGAAGAAAGATGGAGGCTTCTGGGGCGTAATGGGAGAAATCAATCCTGGGAAGCTTTCATGAGTCTCCTCTCCAGGATCAGAAGTAATAGAATATCAGAGTATACAAGAATATTAGCTAATAACCTATCTAATACAGGTACTAGAATAGTAGAATATATCTAATAGTAGAAAGATATGTAAAATTTCCAAAAGATTGCAGAACACAGAAGATAAGAGACTAGAAAGCATCAGTACGATCATGTCATCCAGCAAGTTATTACTAATAATAAAGGACTAAAAAATGTGAATTTTTATATAGAGTATATCCCAGGTAGCATCCCTACAACTATGTCAATCTCACTGGATTCCAGAACACTTTTTTGAGGCACCAGGGCAGCTACAGCGGCTCACAGGAACTGCGCAGCACCTGGCCTATCTACCAGCTGCTGCAGCCACGGCCCTGCTGGCCTTTTCTGTACCTTTTCCTGGGCCCGTACCACAATGTTTTAATTACTGTAACTTATTAGAACACTTCGTTGTCTGAGAGGACCATCCTTCCCATTACTCTTCCTTCTCAAAATTGTCTTGGCTATTCTTCCAGATGAACACTGCCCTCCACAAAAGAAAAAAATTTGCAGTGGAACTGCATTAAATTTAGTAACATATTAAATTAAAAGAGCATTTTTACATTATTGGATCTCTGTTCAAATTTTCCATCTCAGAGTCTTTCTCTAATCATCTTACGTAAGCTTGCATCAGAGGTCGCCCTGTGTGTGACTGATAGAATGTAAGAGGATATGGATCCATATCTAAATCAAGAGGATATGGATTTTTCAACACAGACCCAATAAAGATGTCAAACTACAGTGAAATTGTAACATTTACTTTGGTTCACCAAACACCCAAAATAGTGTCTAGCAGAAGTAACTGTTGAAATTCACTTCTGTGCCAGGTACTGGGGATACAATAGTTACAAATAAGGTAAGAATACATGAATTATGCCTTCTCATCCAGAATGCAGTATGTCACTACATATATTCAGGTCATTCTTGTATCCTTTGGTTAAAATTAGTTTCCTTCATATAGGAACCCCACACATTTCTTATTTATTCCTCAGTACTTTAACTGAGGAATAAACAAGGATCTTTTTTCTATTCGATTTTCAAATTGGTTACTGCTTATTTATACATTGCATCTTCTCTCTAGCTATACCTTACTGAACTCTTGTCAATTCTGATGCAAAACTCAAGAGAATTAATGAAAAAATTTCTATTTACAAATAGAAACTGCTTCCTCTCTTTCCTGATATTTACCCTTTCTTTCTTGTTCTCTTTCCCATCTTATTGCTCGGACCCAAACCTCCAGGATAGCACAGATGAACAGCGATGGTGGCAGCGTCCATGCCTTTTTCTTAACTTCAAAGTTTAGAATGACATTTGCTGCTGGTGTATGGAATATTGTTGTTTAGATTTTCCTCATTAAGAACGCTTCTTTCTAATCCTAATTGGTTTTGTTTTACTGTTGTTTTCTCCACCAGGAAAGACTGAAATGTTCAAGTTTCCTTTTCATTAATCTATAAATGTAAGGTAGAACATTAATAGATTTTCTAAAACTGACCCACGGTATCTAGAATAAAATCTAGCCTGTCACAGTGTATTACGTTTTATGATACCACTGAGTTCTATGTGAAAATTTTATAATTATTATTTCTATAATAAAAATTATATAATTTTATTTTATTAATTTCACCCAGCTTAGCTTAAATTATTACTAAGTTAAAAGGCAAAGAAAGATGAAGAGAGTAATTCATCTATATACTACAGGAAGAGGGAAATAAAGTTATGACCATGTCTATTAATATTATAATTGTTACAATTATCAAAGCAATTACTTATGATACAGTATAAGTGAAATTAGCCATGGCAATGCTAGTAAATTTAAAAATCTGTAAAATTTTGTATTAATAAGTGTTTATTTAGGTTAATTAAGTGGTACACACTTGTTTTGGTATATTACCTATAAAAAACTGGAAAAATAAAAATCAAGATGCAAACTTTTTTTAAAAGCTTAATATATTTAAAAAATTAAGTTAGCTATATTTACTTCTTTGTCAAATGTCTTAAAATATCTTTAAATGGCTAATTTAATAACTCAAATGCCTTCTTAGCTACCATGCCCCAAAAGACAAATGGAATTCTTCGCTTTACTTTCCTATAAAAGTCGAAGTCCTACCAAAATCTAGATATACCCATGTTGCTGAGCATGTAACATATGCTATCACAGGGAAATAAAGAGAACCACACATTGACTCTATCCTAAGGAAAAACAGATGTGCTCAAGCTGACATAGCAGGTCAGTGGCAACCACAGAACTGGGATCCAGAGAATGACCTCCAACCAGGACTCTTCCCATGATATCACTATCGCTGAGGTGGCACAGAACTTCAGAATGGCATCATCTCCCCTCACCTGCTTCTTCACTGAGACCGATGAATTCTAACAGAAACAACATCCTTTCACAGCTGCTCACCGTGAATACCCTCTCAAATTCATTCAGCTCCCTTTGTCTCAGAGAACACAGAACTTCAACCTCCTTCCTCATTTATCCTCACAACGTCCTCACTGCACAGGTTTATATTCATCTGCAGGTGTGGAAAAGAGGCAGGAAAAGTCTTACAATCTACAACCAGTCTTCTAGTCCTGTTCTCTCTTCCTTAAACCACATCAGCGCCTCTTTTTATAGTACTTAATTTATACTATGACTTATATTTTACTTAATTTCTGTAAAATGAAGGATAACAGT
Source organism: Corynorhinus townsendii (assembly GCA_026230045.1). Classification (NCBI taxonomy): domain Eukaryota; kingdom Metazoa; phylum Chordata; class Mammalia; order Chiroptera; family Vespertilionidae; genus Corynorhinus; species Corynorhinus townsendii. The sequence goes on along the minus strand of JAPDVU010000005.1, from coordinate 161,765,504 downwards.
GCCTATTTGATAGAACTGTTAATGACTAATATATTGAGAACGGTGCCTAGCACATAGAAAGCACATCATAAGTATTAGCTTGTATTTTTCACTGAAAATTGTCAATGTGTACAAGGATCTTCCAGCCCAAGCTCCTGACTACCTTCTCCATAGGGTATACCAGTGGCCGGCAAACCGCGGCTCGCAAGCCACATGCGCCTCTTTGGCCCCTTGAGTGTGGTTCTTCCACAAAATACCACGGCCTAGGCGAGTCTATTTTGAAGAAGTGGCGTTAGAAGAAGTTTAAAAAATTTGGCTCTCAAAAGAAATTTCAATCGTTGTACTGTTGCTATTTGGCTCTGTTGACTGATGAGTTTGCCAACCACCGGGGTATACCATAACTCCAAAGTCAGTGAGGTCCAAAATGTGTTAACTTGCCTCTCAACCTCATCCTCCTCCTGGCTTCCTCAGTCCCAATGTCAGGTTGCAAATCTGACACTGATTCCTCAACCTTTCTTGCTTCTGATACCTAAGTTTTGGCTAAGTCTGATCAATTCCAGACAAATTTGTTCTTTCCTAAGAACAGTCACCAGTTATGTTGGGGTCAACATAACTAGCCACCAAGACTAGTCTCCCTCTTTTTCTTGTCCTCTCTTCAATCCACTCTTCACAGAACTGTTGGAGTGATCTTCCTAGAAGACAATTCTTAGTTTACTCTGCTATTGAAACAAATTAACAACAAAACCCTGGACGGGTTTAACAGAAGCATAAAGCCTGAACTTCCCATGGGGTACTACTCAAAGCCTCTGGACCCAAATCACCTTTCAAGCCCTATACCCATGACACTTCAAAAGGGAACTTCTTGCTGTTCTCTCAGAACACTGAACTCCCTGGTCCCAGGACCCATTTTTGGTCCCCTGCCTTTTCCCATCTCCTTACCCTTTGCTCAGTTCCTACCCTCACTTAGAAAGCTTTCACTCCATCTCTGCTTATAATTCTTACAGTATGCCCAAGAAGAGTTTTCTCTGTTCCCTTTATAGCCTCAGGAAATTAATTATACAGCTGGAATCACTTCACCTTACAAATAAAATAACAGTGTCTGCAAATGCTAAAAGTGACTAATCAAGGTAACTGAGCAGTTAGGTCTAGAATTTAGCTACAACTGCAAATCATACTCTCTTTTCTTAAACCATGTCTGCCCCTCTTCCATAGCATTTAATTATACTGTCTTGTATTTTAGTTATTTATGTGATTACCTGATTCTCAATTTAACTGTGTGAAGCCTAAAGGCAAATTTATTCCAGATACAGAATACTTGCAGAAAGTGAAACCTCCGTTGTTTACTGTACCAAATTAAAGTCCCAAAGAAAAACACAGCAAGTTGTAAGCCAGCTTCACAGTGGGGCAAGAAACAAAAGATTGACTGTTGGCAGCACTCAACGCCCCCCGCCCTCCACCTTTCAGCAAATTTCACTTGATGATGACATCCCTGAACACAACTAAAAATGTCTTCATCTGAGAAAAGTAATAGTTGCCATTGTCACAGCCATATTAAGATTAAGTGGAGTAATGCAGGTAAAACACTTAAATACAGTGCCTGGGATAGAATTTCTGGCACATTAATTCTCTCCTTCAATGTGTCCTGATCTTTTCTTCTGCCAGATCCTGCCACTCCTCTGCCTTAAAACCTCCCACCTCTCCCCATCGTCTCACTTACAGGATAAGCTCCAAAATTCTTAGTCTGGCCTTGTGGAAGTTGCTTCCCAGTCCTGCCTCAGCCTAGGTATCTCTTCCGGCTCAACGACTGCTGCTTCCCACCAACACTAGAGACAGGTCAAATAGCACTTGTCTTCCTAAATAGAAACGGGTCTGCCCAAAATAGTCACTTAAAAGCATGGCTTTAAAAATTCGAGCTGGGTTCCTATTCCTGCTCGTCCGTCCACTTATTAGCCATGTGACCTTGGGCAAATCCCTTCCTCTCTCGTGACCTGTTCCTAACTTACAACATGGCGAGACCATTTCTATCCTTCCTCGGTGTTGCTGGAAGGATGCACGGAAATCCCACCTGGCATCTGGAAAAGGCTTGCTCAGGTTTGCTATAATTAGTACTATACTGTCTTCACGTCTCTTAGCGCTAACTACACTGTACTGTAATTGGCTCCTCATACGTCTCTCTCCTTATTAGATTATAAACTCTATGAGGGCAGGGACATTACCTGTTATTTTCCAGTGTATGTTCATACAGTAATTATTCAAATAGTACCTCTTGAATAACTGAGTGCTTTAAATGTCCTATTGCCAAACACCTTCCCAGGGCTGTTAGCAACTTCACTCTTCAATACCATCATCTTCTTTTTCTGCGGGTTTCTACCTCCATTCTAATGCACTCTGCACCAATGATGCTACTTTAAGGTGCCTCTCTCTTTCCCTTGACTGTGAGCAGCCGGGGTTGCATACTTACTTCGCAGGGAGGTTTGAGTATTAAGTGACATAAAGTAAGTAAAGTGCCCCTGGTTGGTGCTTAATAAAAAGTACCCACTGTAACTCACAGTAAGGAAGCAGGTCGCTGTGGGGGAGGGGGGAGAGTTCTCCAGCCACAGCGGGCTGGAGTGGCAACTCCAGGAGCTAAGGAAAGGGCGTTCAGGGGGTGAGGGGTGGGGAGGGGTTTGACCTGTTTGTGTTGGGGGGTTGGGGGTAAGGGGGTCTGGGCCCAGGCGCCGCTGAATTAAAGCAGGGCTGGGCCCAGGACCGGGACACTTCAGCCATATGCCCCGCTTGCCTGCCTCCCGGACAAGTCTCACCTCCTCCACTTTCAGATCCTCCAGAGTAGGAAGCTCCACTATCCCCGGCATGATGTCGGTAACCCCGACCCGGACGAGGCAGCCGCAGCCGCGTCGCCCCCGTCTCCTTGAACTCCCCTTTCGACCGCCCAGGGCAACCTAGCGCATGCGCAGGTGGCGGCACGCAGGCGCACTGCTCTACGCTTCTGCGAGCCAGGGAGCATGCGCAATGCAGGAAGTTGAGCGAGCGCGTTGGCTCCGCCCACCCCTCCTGGTTGTCATAGTGAGGCGGTATACACTGAGACTCCAGGGTCCCAAGGCCTGGAAACCATAAGCAAGCAGGCGCCATGCAGTACACGGGGAGCGAATATATTGGAGAATTTGTAGATGGGAGGTAAGGGCCTCATTTGATTCACTATGCCTTGAACATTTGTGCCTTTTAAAGGGATCTTGTAGCAGACACTTCCACAAACTTTATCTCTTTTGACCTTCAGAACAACAATTTCAGGTAGGATTGTTTATTCCCATTTTACAGTTCAGTAAAATGAGACCCAGAGAAGTGAAGCAACTTGCTCAAGCGTCAAAGCTGAGATACATTCATTACATATATACTTGGGCCAAGGCAGAGGCAGTGGGTCTGCAGGAAATAGAAACATGTAACAGTTTGAGGATTTCCTTGCCAGGACTTGGCAGCTGATTGGCTCCTGGTCCTACTCAGAGACTGCTTCCAGTCCCAGCCCAGTGCCCAGCTCCAAGCTTTGAACCTGGAGAATTCTGATACCATTTCATGAAAATTGAGAACTCTGAGGAGGGGCTGCTTTGGAAGAGAAGAGGGTGAGTTCCATTTTGGGTGAGCTGGAGATGTCTGTTGAAGGTTTATAGAAAGACAATGATGTCCAATTTGCAGTAATAAAAAGGGGACCTAATCTCAGGGAAGGATTAGATGGAAATTATGCTTAGAAATGATGTGATGGGATTAAGCAAAAAAAGAGAAAAGGATACATGTTTATTAACTTATGTTTCCTGATCACAAGCCAAGTACAAGAGCAAGAATTAAAGGAAATGTAAACCTTGAAATAGAAATTATGTGATCTCAAGCAAAGAGGTAGAAGAAGGAAGACTTAAGATAGAATAAAGGCAAAATAGTTTTTGACATATGCTCTTAGTATATGCCAGGCATTCTGCAACAGTTTTGTAGCCACCATTTAATTACCTCAACACCTTTAGGGGGTTGTTGTCATTATCCCCATTTTGCAGATGAGAAACTAGCTCAGAGAGGTGAAGGAGCTTGCCCAAGGTCACACAGGCACAGAGAGGTGGAGCCAGGCTTGGACTCCAGGTCTGCATGGCTCAGAAACTGCTTTAACCACAGTGCTTTCACGCTTTGGGCCTGGGGCTCAGTGGCATCTGTCATCCATTCAGTCATCTCACTGACCTTTCTGTTTCCTTCATTTCTTACTCAGTAGATGTTTATAGACCATCTGTTTAAGAAGAAACATGATTCTAAGAGTTGAGGATACCAAGGCCTTCCTCCTAGATGCTTTGATTAAATAGGAGAGATGAAATATACAATTGCGAGGCAAGCATCCAACAGAGGTACAAACAAAAGCCTAAAGAAGTTCAGAGTTAGGAGCAGTGACTTCCAGCTAGTGGAGAAGAATGGAGAATGAATAAAGGAATGAATGAAAGCATATTTCTTAAGCAGACCCATGTAACCCATCCAAATTGTATACCTTTCCAAATATCCCACTTGTGATGCAAGGGGTAGTAGGGTTGGGCTGGTCTTAGCAGGAAAGACACAGAGCCAGCTGCCAGGAAACCTGGCCCTGGTCTCTGCTTCACAGTGCTTACTGTGGGCTTGGGCAAACTCCTCCCCTCTCTGGGCCTACCCGGCGATGTTCCTAGGAATAACAGATATTTCAGGACAGCCTCTTTGTGAGGAAGAGGTGGAACAGATCACACACTGCCTCCCTTCATCAGCTCTTCTTATTTTTGAGCTTTTGAGGGAAACAAAACAAAACTTTTGGTTTTAAGCAGAATATAATATTGCTGGGATGATAACATCTGAGGAACCGGGGTTAGCTTCCTCCTTGCTCTCCTGTGCCTGCTGGCTCAGATCCTCCCGCTGCCACACAGGGCTCAGTGATTTCCTTTGTCCTTACAGGATGGAGGGTGATGCCGAATACATCCTCCCTACTGAAACAAGATATGTTGGGAAAATGAAGGACGGCATGTTTCACGGCCAAGGAACCCTGTACTTCCCCAATGGGAGCCGATACGATGCCATTTGGGTAAAGGGATTGGCTATTAAGGTGATTAGCCTGGGACGGGGACTGCAGAGGAGAAAGCCTCAGACAGGAGGACTCCCACCACACACACACACACACACACACACACACACACACACACACAAAATACCCTGCCTTCTCTATCCAGCGCCTCCTCTTGACATCCAGGGATCTGGGGTCTTCTCCCTCTGGATCCAGAAGGGCCCCTGGAGAGGCCCTGATGAGTTAGGCCATGATGAATTTGAATCCTGTTAAGCCACTAACTGTGTGACCTTGAGCCCATGACTTCCCCTTTGAGACTCATGCTCCTTACCCAATAAATTGGGGATGAGTTTTATTAATTTCCTATTGCTGCTGTTACAAATCACTACAAAATCAGTGCCTTAAAACAACAGAAACATGTGTCTTACAGTTCTGGGAGTCAGAAGTCTGAAACAGGTGAGCAGTACGGCATTCCTTCTGAAGGCTCTGTGGGAGGATCATTTTCTTACCTTCTCCGGCTTCTAAAAGCTGCTTGCATTCCTTGGCTCATGGCCACCCGTCACTCTGACCTCTGCTTCCATCATTGCATCTCTTCTCCCTCTGCTTTTGTCATCACCTCGTCTTCTATCACTCTGACTCTCTTGTCTCCCTCTTATAAGGACCCTGGTGATTACATTGGGCCCCCCACCCAGATAATCCAGGATAATCTTGACACTTCAAGGTCTTTAATTTAAGGACATCTGCAAAGTCCCCTTTCCCACGTACAGTCCGCATAGTCACAGGTTCCAGAGATTAGATGTGAGTATCTTTGGGGACCATTATTCAGCCTGTCACAATAGTATCAGGCACTTCCTGGGATGGCTGTGAGAGTAAATGAAGCAGTATATGTGAGCGCTTAGCTCAGTATCTGGCACACAGTAAGCACTCAGTAAGTGTTAGCTGTTACTGCCACCACCATTATACTATCATGTTAAATCATCTAATCCAAGGATTCTTAACCTGGAATTTGTGGGTCACAAATAGAATTCAGGGAGCCAGCAAAAGCTCCTCATTTATATAGAAAAGTCTTGTGTGTATAGGACTATACTTTTCTCTGGGGAAAGGATCTATAACTTTCATCAGTCTCACCAAGGGTATGTATGGTGCTGGCTCATGACCTAAAAAATATTAAGAAACACTCCTTGTGTTATAGCTTAAAGAATCTAAGCCCCAGGAAGGGGATGTGACTTACCCAAGGTCACACAGTGAGTTAATAGTATTGGAATTTCCACCAGTGTTTCCTGATGCTCAGGCCAATGCGGTGTCTGCATCCTGGGGCTTCCTTTAGCACTAAGGCAGCAAAAGCAGAATAGACTTGTTTGGACAAAGGACTGTGACAGATGGCTCTGACCTTTTGAGTTTTGATAACAATAAAAGAGTTATAATAACTTTAAACATCTATTGAGTGCTTACTATATACTAGGCACTGTGCTAAATGCTTTGCATCTACTATTTCCTTGAATTTTACTGAATCGACCCTATTAAATATGTACTGTTGTTATCCTAATTGCACAAAGGAAGAAACACAGGGCTAGAGAGGGTAGGTCATCTGCCCAAGGTCACATTTAGTCATAGTTTGAGTGCCAGGCACCAAGCTCAGCACTGTACATCCATTTCTTCTCATCATCTGTGAAAGTTATCACTTCTTTTCTGTGGCAGTTCGGCATTCACCTCTTCCCTTAGCGTCTGTCCTTCTTGGTTAAAGAAGGGCTTCCTCAGATCTGCCTGTGTGCTCCTTGTCGTCCAGGGCACGTACACCTTCTCCGATGGACTGCAGTATGACGCAAAGAACTGGCATTACTGTGATGGCTACGACCGGAGGTTTTACACCGAGATCTGCCATGGCTTGAAGCCTACAGGTACCCAGGCTCCTTCACTCCCAAACTGAGAGGGAGTTGAAAGGCAGTTTTTAATAAGTGGGCCATAGCCTATTGAAGTAACCCAAAGGAGAGGAGGAAATGAGCAGGGACCACAGAACACAAAAGAGCCAGGATCTGGGGCCACTTGAGAAACTTATAAATGGCTCCTCCTGGGTTAGTGATGACGGGGTCTGGACTTTGTCATGGGCTCTTCACCCAAACAGAAGCCTAGAGGCAAAGAGCTCCCCGGCCACAGGCCTCCGGCTCTTACACAGCAGCTGGTTTGGCCAAAGCTGGGCCTCTTCAGACCTGAAGGCAATGTGATGACCTTCCCTGCACCCTTCCCTCTCCTCCTGTGACTCCCAGCAGATCAGCTTGATCCTAAGCACCCACTTCCTTCCCAAGTCACTCAGCACTCTGCAGACCTCTCCAACAGCCTCCCCTCAGTGCCAGGGCAGGCATTGTTAGGGCAGGGAGAAGGTTCGGGCTGCTCCCTCACCTCTCTGAGCATCTGGGAGATGGCCATGTGCAAGAGGCTTCAGGGAGAGAATGGCTAGAAAGTGCTCATCGTGGAGAATGCGCTCAGGAATTGTTAGTCAATGGTGTACCTAGTGATCATCGTTAACCAACATAGGAGAGCCTACAGTGTGCAGGACCCTAAGCTATGAGCATGAGGCCAGGCTCAGTGGGCATCCAGGCCTCAGTCCAGAGGACAGGGAATTATAAGAACCACAAATTAAATGAAACCCAGGAAGTTATTCCTCAACCCTGTCCCCTTTGCTCAGCCCTCCGTATTCCAAGATGTACAACATGACCTAAAAGATGCACCAGCTCCTCTTTCTCTCGTGGCAGTTCCAGTATCCCCGGTCCTGGGTGTGGTGCCGAGGCCCTCTCCTCCCCTGATAGCAGAAACTTAATATACAGGTTACAAACTGGGTATCTACCCGCTTCCTTGCTGGATAATCTTCCTAGCAAGTCACTTGACCTCTTGGAGCCTCCATTTTCTTATCTGTAAAACAGGGCCACGGGATTGCTGTGAGAATGAAGTGAAATAGTAGGAGTCATGCGCTTAGCCAACTACCTGGCACATAATAAGCAATAAATGGCAGCTATGATGGTAATTTGGGAGAGGGTCAAGATTCTCTATTACCTTATCCCTGCCCACCTAGCCCATTTCTTTCCTTCTGTTCTTCCTTATACATGCCTGACTCCACGGGCTTCTGAGTGAGGTGTAAGCACCTGCTCTGGCCTCGGCCAGCACCTTGAATGCCATTCCTCTCCTTACATGTCTTCTATCCATATGGTCAACTCGGAGGCACCCTCAGGGTCTCTCCGACTCCAGAAATGTGTTCTTGTCATGGTGTCCCTAGAAATGGAAGATGGGGTCAAAGAAAAGAGATGGGGGTCCAGTTCCTAAGACGCCCCCTCACTGAGACATTTCTGGGACACTGCCCTAGGGCACTGCTCCTGCTACTTTTGCTCCTGGCCCTCAATGGGGAGTGTTTAGTCCAACAATGGTACCAATATTCACATGAGCAACTGGCCCAAAGTGGACTTTGGCAGAGGCTGGGTTTGAATTTGGCCTCAGTGGTGAGTTAATTATCCATTATTTATCCTTTCAAGGTATCTCTCAACTCTCCAATATGGACCCGCCTAGAAAAATCCCTGCAGGCTATTATGACTGTGGAGATGGCTTCTACAACCCGAAAACAAGGGTCGTCAGGGACTATAACAATCACTTTCTGCGAAATGCCGGTATGTTTATTCTGACACGCTGTGCCACATGTTCTCTCTTCTCTCATCCACACGCAGGTTTGTGCATGTGTGTGCGCACACATGCATTGGATGAGAAAGAAAATTTTGCCGATAAAAGACAAACACTGATTATCTGAATGTTTCACTAATTGAAAATCTTAAACTATCAATTCTATACATAGTCACAGAGTGAGGGAAAGGACGTTAGTGGTCTGACTGTGACAGCACATAAGTATAGCACTGAAAGGCTTAAGGTACTTTTAAAAAATATATTTTTTATTGATTTCAGAGAGGAAAGGGGAGGGAGAGAGAGAGAGAAACATCAATGATGAGGGAGAATCATTGATTGTCTGCCTCCTGCATGCCTTACACTGGGGATCAAGCCCATAACCTGGGCGTGTGCCCTGACTGGGAATCGGACAGCCACCTCCCAGTTCACACGTCTAATGCTCAATCACTTAGCCACACCGGCCAGGCTAAGGTACTTATTTTTGCATGGTCCCCTTCAACTAGTATTTAGTGGACACCTACTGTATGCTAGACACTATGCTTGGTGTGGGCAGCAAAACATGGAAAAGCTAGACACAAACCCCTTCCTTCATGGAGTTTATAGTTGGACAGGTAGCAGACAATTCCTACAAACAGTTGACTACATCATGGACGACGAAAGGGAAAAACATGGCCCTAGCTAGGGGGTGGGGCCGGAGAGGTGGAAATGCTTTGGTGGGAGCACAAAGAATCCAGAATTGAAAATTTGAAGAGGGTCTCAAGAAGGAAATGACAACTAAGCTGAGACCCAAAGAATAATTGTGAGTTGATCATAAGGCACAGGGAGAGGCTTTCCAGCAAAAGGAGACATCACAGCAAAAGGCCTAGATGTGAGTGATACCATGTGGTCAAAGAGGACTGGTGGTCCCTCAGCCAGGGGTGTACCGTGGAGGTTCCAGAACCTCAATTTGGTAAGTGAACACTAGCTGAGAAGGACTGACTGATAGTGACCAGACTACCAAGAAGCCAATATACAGGGTATCCAAAAATAAAATGTATACACACTTTGAATAATTATAAAGGCAGTGTTTATTGAAATACATTTTATTTTCAAATGTAACAGAAATCATCAGCTGTTAAAGTATGTATATATTTTTGGGACACCCTGTACAAGTAAGAACATGAGCATTTTCCTTTAACACAGTGATTCCTAACCTTTCTCTTGTCTAGAGTCAGACTCACTAGGAATAACAATTATAGACCTCCTCCTAGAAAAATGTATAGACATGCACACATACACAAGCATACATGTTATACACACATACACACACACACACACAAATGTATTTTGCATGTAATCTTAAGAGGTTGATAGTCTCTCTAAAGATCCAGATCAGGAAACTCAGCTCTATAACGAGAAAGAAACTGCCAGGTAGACCAGAAGGCCTGTCTGAGAGCAGCCTCTGCCCATTGAGAAATTTACACAGTAAAACAGGGTCCCCTCTACTGCACTCTATAAATTAATTGGGAGCAGTTTTGTAGAACTAGGGTTCCATGGACATATTTTGGGAATTCTGTGTTGGTATAATTGTTCTTCAGTCGTGGTACAATGCAACTGATTCATTTTCAGCTTTTTAGGTTTGAACTATATTCTAGTCTTATCTCACTGAGGTGACATCCTGGTCCCAAGGAGATTCACAGTCTAGTGGGGGAGATAGACACAGAAACATACAATCACAATATAATGAGATATGGGCCCTGGTCGGGGAAGTCCTGGAGGATGAAAGGGTATTGAGGAGGGAGAACTAATCACCTGGCCGAGGTGGTGGAGGGTGTCAGTCAGAAAAAATGGTGCCAGAAGTGATGGGTCTTAAAGATGAATAAGGAGTTCATAAACAGGAATGTTTTGGAGAGATATTTCAGGCAGAGGGAATAGCATGTACAAGGACACAGAGGCATGTGAAAATATGGTGTGGCTGGGGAATCAGAAATTGTGTTGACAGAATCCTGTGGGCAAAAGCTATGCTTAATGATAAACTTTAAAAAGCATTTAGGAACATGAATAGGCAGAGCACAGGGATTTTTAGGACACTGAAAATACCATGTGTACTATAATGATGGATGCATGCCATTATACAGTATATTTATTCAAACCCATAGAATGTACAACACCAAGAGTGAACCCTAATATAAACTATGGACTTTGGGTACTTGTGATCTGCCAACATAGGTCCATCAGTTGTAACAAATATACAGCTCTGGTGGGGGATGTTGGTCATGGGGGAGACTCTGCATGTGTGAGACAGGAGGTATATGGGAAATCTCTGCACCTTCATCTCAATTTTATTGTGAACCTAAAATTGCTCTAAAAATACATCATGGGAAGGAAAGGCCATTCTTAGGAAGTTTGGAGAAGGACAGACATTGATGATTGTCTGGTCAACAAATATTTATTGAACAGTTGCTATGGATCTGGCTTTGTACTCTGCATGAAGGTGATAGCAGCATCATGGCCTCTTCTGTCAGGGAGCAGGAGAAACTGACAGTAAAATGGATTATAACAACACCAAGTTGCTGCAAGAGAAGCTAGCAGGGATACTTAACCCAGGATGCCTGCAGGCTAGGGAGGTTTCCTGGGGAAAGCAAGATCTAATGTGCAACCTAAATACAAGCAGACAAGTGCAGCAGGGTTGAGAAGAGTGTTAAATGCAGAGGGAACAGCACATGAAAGGATGAGAGATGGGGGAGAACCCTGCACTTCTAGGAACACATCTCACCTGGAGGTGAGACAGCAATATGTCAGGAAGAAGAGTAAGGGAGGGAGCCCGAGACGTGGGAAGGGTGAGGGCAATAGGAAAGATTGTGGATGTCTTTGCATTTGAAGGGCAGTGGGGAGCAAGGGAAGGTTTCAGGCAAGTAGGAAGTAACTGATTTATCCTTTAGAAAGGTTTCTGTGGTTACATATAGAGAAGGGATCAAAGGGGATAAAATTAGATAGGAGATCCTTCTGGCAAGATATCAAGAGTGGGACATCTAAAGGACCCCATGCCCCTGGTGGTGGCACAGACACCTGGGCTTGAGGTCCTCCCCCCTCCCCCTCCACCCCCACCCCACTCTTAGGTTATTTGCTGGCTCACCCTGAGTCAATGCCTTCCTTCTCTGGACCCCTTTCTCTTTTTCTGTAAAATGAGGGCATTGGGGTGGGTAATTTCTAGGGTCCTCCCAACCTGAAGAGTCTGTGATGGAGGAGAAAGGCAGCCAAGGGGTATTTTGGTCCTGATATTATAGGACAAATCAAAGTTGGAGTGTCCTGAAAAACCACTAAAAGGAAGTCTCTGTGAGTGCCACCTAGTTATTACCCTTGACTCACTCTGCCAGGGACTGATTTGGGCTTCTGTCCATCTTCTGTTTCCCCCAGAGCCTTTCTCCCCTGCATTCTGGTCTATCCCCATAAACAGTACTTCCTGTTGGCATCCTGGAGGCACAGGGGTGCTGGCCGTGCAGGCCTAAGGCAGGTGACTGAGGCCACCCCAGAGTAAACACAGGGGCCTGAAGCACATGCCACTTGAGTGGGGCACCAAGAAGGGTTGCTTGCCTGTGGAGCCTCTTGGAACTGCCTCAGCTTCTTTCCCAGACAGAGAATCTTGCTTTAGGCCTGACTGGAAAGCCCAGGATTGCTAAGCTGCAAACTGCAAGCATGCCTGACCAGTCTGGGTTTGCTAGGTCTGGGTTCTCAAGAATGCCTTTCTTACTGGGAGGATGGTTCCTGCTTGCCGGATTGCTACGAGGATTGAAATCCATCCCTCCACTCATCAAAGCGTCTTTGAGTGCCTACAATGTGCCAGACTTTGGCGATCGGGCAGGCAAGAATTCTCCGGGATTGTGACTCTCAAACCTTTAGACCCTGGCTGGCAGTGAGGAAAGATTTATATCATGGCCCAGTACACACACAAACACATGCACACATATGTATGTATTCTTTCTACATGTGACATACATACTAAGATATTTTCTATTTTATTTAATTTTTTTAAGTGCTGGTTGCTATCTGCAAAATTGATTTCACAACCCCCTAAGGGCCAGGGCCAGCCATTCATAGGCCATTGCTCTAGGCAGCCTTCCCTAACCAATCTGTCCCTCCTCCCTCCCCCTTCCACCTTTCTGTCTGGGTTAGAAGTGTCTTCTCTGTGCCCCACAAGCCTCTCTAATGGCACTTAGCCTGTGACAGAAGTAGCTTTATTTGCCCATCTCCCCCACGTGAGTGGGAGCTTCCTGAAGGCAGGAATTATATGACTATGTCTGATTCATCACTGGGTCCCTGGCACCTCACACAGGTCCCATGACTCAGAGCTGATTATGAAAGCAGGCAAGCGGACAGAGGACCTGCCCACAGGTCACTCATATTCTTCAACCAATTATATAAAATGCAGCCCCGGGCACATAATAAGTAATGCATTATTTTGAGTAATAAAAACAGCCCATCATAGTCATGTGCCACTTAACAATAGGGAATAGGTTCCGAGAAACGCATTGTTAGGTGATTTCATCGTTGTACCAACATTGCAAAGTGCACTTACACACACCTAGATGGTCTAGCCCACCACACACGCTGTATATAACCTATTGCTCCCAGGCTACAAGCCTGTACAGCATATTACTGTACAAAACAATGCAGATTGAATCAGTCACAGGAGAAAATAATGCAATCAAGAGACATGGTAAACATGAGGTGTATGAGTACACTCTAAAATAATGATAAAAAGTGCAGTAAATACATAAGCCAGTAACATAGTCATTATTATCATTATCAAGAATTACATACCATACATAATTGTATCTGCTATACTTTTATACAATTAGCACAATAGGTTTGTTTCCACCAGCATCACCACAAACACATGAGGAATGTTTTGCACTGCGACCTTTTACACTGGCTATGATGTCACTAAGTGATGGGAATTTTTCAGCCCCATTATAATCCTATGGGACCACCGTTGAATATGTGGTCCATGGTTGACCAAAACATTGTTATACAGCACATGACTGTATATTTCTGCACCTCAAAAAGCTTGAAAGCGTAAGCCATCAGAGGTCTCAAACCAGTGCTCCTCATCCACAGCTCAGGGAAATGAAATGGAACGGAATGGTCCTTGTGGGGGATCCTTGCCTGGCCTTTGCTAAGCACCTTGCCTGCTTATCTCTGCTTTTTTCTACCATCCCAGTGGGTTATCTGCAATGAGGACACCTGGTCTCAGATGGGTTAATAACCTGCTCCTTGTCACACTGCTGGTGACAGTCAGAGTCCAACCCAACTTGGTCCCAACTCTGTTCTTGTCATTCTCCTTGTGAGCCGTGTTCTGTAGTTTATTTTTTCCTCAGCTATCTCCGCTCCTAGAATGACTCATTCACAGTTGTTCCTCCACCGAACACAGATCCTGGCACCCAGTGGGACCACAGCAATGTTCCTAAATGAATGCAATGGTCCATTTTAGAGTCGTAAGATAAAAACACCGTGCAGTTCCCAAACTGAAATGCTATCTTATTTTATAAAGGTCCTTTACACACTGCAGGCCAATAAGGAAGCACTTAGGGTATTTGGGATAATTACCTTTAATATAGTGGGAAATTGAAAGATGGGCTCTGCCCCTTTCCCCTCTATGCCCCCACCCCCCACACACACCTTCATTCCTCCCGGGAAGGCTAAGCCAGCGCTGTTGGCAGCTTACACACACATCTCTTCGTGTAGCTGTTGCTTGCCTCAATGCTACTAGCAGAAATCACTTACAGAATAACTGCACCACTAATCCTTACTCCCTCCCCCCAATTAATGACACCCCAGGCGAGTGTCTCAGCTGAAAGGCACATTATTAATATTCAAAGGGAAAAAACCCTCATAACCATTTTAACATATACAGCTAACAATGAACTAAATTTGCTTTGTGGAAGACAGAGAGTGAGCATCCCAAATTAGTTTATGTAAAAGCTGAAATTCTTTCCCGAAAGGTCTCAGTACCAGCCTCAAAGAATATCCTGATCATCAGAAATGCCATTAAGATTCCCACCAACATTATCCCCTTTGTTGTCTGAAATGTCGAATCAAGCACATCTGGCAAATGTCCTAGAGCTCACAAATCTTTCAAACAGTGTGTAATTCGATGGTTAAAGAGATAACGCCACCGCTTAATCTTAATCGTGCTGCTCTTCAAAATAGCACCAACTTTCCTTCAATCAGAAACAATGGATTTGGCTTCTTAAAAATATCACATACGAGTGATTATTTGCAGAGAGGGCCCCTCTGTGCTTGAACCTGTGAGTTCCAGACAGAATTTAAAATCACATCACAAGCCTCATTTGAATGTGTGCTCAGTTAAAGGGACAATGGGAAGAAAGGGTGTGAATTGGGGTCCCAAAAGAGACCCCATGGCCTGTGTGATTTGCTATCTTTGGAAGATAATTCCAGCTTCACCAGGTGATGGAGAAGGAGGATGAAGATCACCATGTGGTGAGAGTGGACACTGACTGAGCATTTGCCAGGCACGGGACACTCAGCTAAGGGGGAGGGGAATATTGGCATGATCCCTGTCTAACCAATGAGGAAACAGGCTCCATGGGGTTAAAGAATTTCCCCAGGAAATTTGGCAGGAAGTGGGATCCCCAGTCAGGCTCCCCTGCTCCGAGAGGTTTTCCTCTTTCCACTTGGCCAGCCTAGCTCCAGGATTGTCTGTCCACAGAGGCAGGGCATGGTGCTTCCAGACAGTGGTGTTTCTCTGCTCCCACCTAGCCAGAGAGAAGCTGCAGAGTGAACCCCTAGAAATGAAAGAGCACGTGGTCCTCTGAAGTTCCTCTGGGATTATTTAAACGGTTGAAAACCAGAAATATCCCAAATGCCCAACAGGAGGGAACTGATTGAATAATAGATGGTATGTTCTTAGCATCAAATGCAATGCAGCCATTAGCACGGGAGTGAAGAAATGGTTCTATTGATACTCAAAGGCGCCCATAGTTTATGCAGGTGACAAAGCAGGACAGTTTAACAGTCAGCATTACTGAGTACTTACTATGTCCCAGGCCCTGGCTTGAGCACTTCCCATATTTTATTTTATTTTGTTTCACCTTGTCCTCACAGCAATGCTGTGAAATATGGTCCTGATTACAGTGTTTCCATTGTACAGATGACAAAATGGAGGTGAGGTGAAATGCGTTGCCCAAGGTCACACAGGTTATAGGCGGCAGAGCTGGACTTGGACCCCAGATCCAGTTGACTCAAAGCTGAAGATGACGTTTCGCTGGTTCTGAATGAGAAGCC
Organism: Corynorhinus townsendii; assembly: GCA_026230045.1. NCBI lineage: Eukaryota > Metazoa > Chordata > Mammalia > Chiroptera > Vespertilionidae > Corynorhinus > Corynorhinus townsendii. Next base: position 161,749,528 of record JAPDVU010000005.1, on the reverse strand, counting down.
GGAGTTTATTAATGAAAGAAAGACCAGAGCGAGCACCTTCCTTATAGCCCAGACATACAAAAAGGCCCCAGGACCATAAGATTGCCACAGGGCACTCTTTCTCTCTGGAGTTCTCTGCCTATTTTGTTGTTCAAACCGGCCAAAGAAAAAGAAGGTCTTTCCATGCCACCGACAAACCCAGACTCCTTTCATCTGGAAGCCGCTGCCTTCACCTGGTAGGTGAGAAACTGGAGACCCAGAGAGGACAAAACACCTGCCTGACCTTACACAGCCTGCCTGCGGGCTGCTAGGGGGCTGCTAGGCTGGGCCTCGCTTTCCCTCTGCCATCCAGGCCTCCTCCTGCAAACCTGTCTGTCTCCAGGCTTCCCCTGTGGGCTCCAGGAAAAAGGCCCAGCGAGTCTCCCGCACAGCCCCTCCCGCTGTCATCTCTCAGCAAGACAAAAGGCAATTTACCTAAATGTATAATCACCTGGAGGCTGGCAGGCAGGAGCATCCCTGCCTTATCTGTGGTATTGTTAGCAGCGCCATAATGAAGGCTTTGTGAGGGATAATATCCCACTTGTAACTGCCAAGTAAAATGCCCGTACAGCTCACACCTCCCGCCAGCACGCTTGGGCATCGGCGACAAGCAAAAGGGGTACAAAGGAAGAGGATGAGTACTTCCATGGTGCCAGGGACTCAATCCCTTCCCAATCCTCCCAAGAATCTATCACTATCCCTCAAACTGAGGGGAAACTGAGGATCAGAGAGTAAGTCATTTACTGGCGGGTGCAGCTACCGAAAGGAGAAATTGGCATTTGAAACAGGTCTCCCTGACACCAGAGGCCATGCTCTGAACCAACAGGATGTGCTGTGGCCTTTTCTGGGTCATGAACCTCTTTGAGAATCTAGGCAGTGCTGTGGACCTTCCCAGAGAAGTGCACTTGAACCCACAGAGAATTTTGCCCACAGAGCTTGGAATCAGCCCCTCCAAGATCTTTGCTCCAGGAATAACCACCCGCCCCAGCTTGCTGCCTCTCCCTGCCTGACCTTCGGGAATTGCCCCTTGCCCTCCTGGAAATTCCCCTTCCAGCCTGTGCCCATCGGATTCTGGTAACAGCCCGTCCCCCGCCCCCATGGCAGCCTCCTAGAGGCATCCAGAGGACACAGCTTCCCCTTCCGTGGCTGGAGCCAACCCAGGCCAGCACTGCAGTGGTGTTTTGGCTCCTTTAACAGAAGTTAGAGGAGAATGCCAGGCCGGAGCGCAGGGGCAGAAGTCACACCTCTCTTCCTCAACCGAAGCTCTGGGAGTCAAGGCAGTTGGCTGAGAGCCCTGCTAGACCTCGGAGCAGGAGAGGCAGGCATGGTTAGGGGCCGGCTTTAGAGACAGCCAGATCTGCCACCAGATCCCAGCTCTGCCATTTGCCAGCTGTGTGACCTTGAGCAAGTCTCTTAACTTCTCTGAGCCTCAGTTTCTTCATCTGAAAAATGGGGGTAGAGCTAGGGCCTTCCTAATTGTGGTGAGCATCATTTGAGATGATGCAGGGGGCACAGCGAGAGCCGTGCCTGGTCCATGAGGAGCTTAATGCACATCAGCGATCACAGCTGCCATTATTTACACCTGGAGTGGGGGTGCTGGTTGAGAAGAAGGGGCTTCCTTAACTCTGTGCTCCAAAGGGAGGAGCCAGTGTCACCTTGACAAATTGCCCTCTGACCTCCACCCACCTGCTTCTGATTCAAAGACTGGACTGGAGGCCTGCAGGTCCCCGCTCTCTCTCCAACCCTCAGCATTGTTCTGGATCTCCCCAGACACAGACCTTCACTGAGCCCCAATGTCTCACTGCCCCAGCCTTAACTCAGCCCTCAGCTTCTGCTAGAAGGAAGACAGAGGTCCCAACAGCCAGGCCTCTGCCCTTCGGTCCATCATCCACACCCAGCTGGAAAGCAGGGACAGAAGGGAGCAGAGGTCAGAGTCAGGCCAAGTGAGTGACCTTGGCCTCGGTACGTTGCTCCCAGAGCTGCCTGTGTGCAGTGGCATCATGAGTGTGTTTAGGGCATGCAAATTCAGTTATAAGTGCCTGAAAAATAACAGTGGGGATCAGGGAAGCAAGCAGAATAGCAACAGTGGTGCTGATGTTGGTGACTTGATCTCTTCCCACTGCCCCCCCTTTCCCGCCGCCCCCCCCCCCCCCCCGCATGGCTCAGATGGTCTTGGGCCCTCTATGCCTCCTGTCATGTGAGCACCTTGCCACATTCAAGATGATTCTAGTATTTGAGGATATGTATGTTTTACCAACGTGGTCTGCATCTGGACCTCAATCGCAGAAATAACTGTTGCAACAATGTCAGGATACTGACTGTGGATTCAATGAGATGACTGCACGGGGACTTCCTAAGAGACTCCCAAGGGTCGTCATGACGATGCACACTTATTCCTTTACCCACCAACTAAAGGTCCTAAAACTCCCGTCTGGGACAACCTGAGCTATGCCTGTGACGGAGGTGTTTATGCGGATTGTATGAGGTCAGGCCTGCCGAGTGCAGGGCATGGCACATGGACATAGAAGTGGGTTCCTACTACCTGGTAGCTATGGTCCTTGCCCAGACTCAGCCCTCCCCAGCCACAGCCCTAATCCAGCCCTGGGTCTGACCTTGGAGGCCACACCCCAGTCGTTTAAACAAAACATATCCACACTACCACATTAAATGTGATTTTTTGCTTTAACACTTCGAAAGGATCTTTTTAAACTTTGCTTGGTAAATTGTGTGACCACCAGACTTTAACAACCGGCTACAATTTCTGAAGAGCCATGTGCACACTGTAGAATTCTTGAAAAATGAGGAAACCAAGCCTACAAATTGGTTTCAAGTATAATAAAATTGTTTTGATTTCTAAATTTAATAATTAAGCCTGAATGCATTAATTATAACATTAAGTTCAGCTTTACAGATTCCCTCTTTATTTTAGAGTCAATCATTTTTCCAAGCCTCTTATATTTGCACAGGCCTTGAAAAACTTGTGGGTGCTGCACCCTGCACCTCTAGTTCCCAGTGGGTGAAGCAGCCGGGGCTAATCCACCTTTCACCCACCACACCCAGAGGATGCTCCTTTGCAGGGAAAAGCAAGAGCAGTCCTAAGTGCCCCCCCCCCTTTTTTTTTGCAGGTTGTGTCTAGACAACAAACCCAGTCAATATTGGTGATGCTGTGGCCTTGGCCTCTGGCCACCACCTCTGCCAGCAAAGTTCAAAGCTTCTTTCTTGTCAGGAGTTGTGACGAGGGTGTGGCCACCTTCACTTCAGGCCCTGGTCCCGCTCAGGGCCTGACCTCGCCCCACCAGCTCACGTAGCCCTGCATTTGCACAGAGGGTGTGGCTGGGCTTTTGGGACGGGCACCTGTCCACAGGTGTACCTCCCATGCTGGCTTGGAGCCACGGTTCACACAAAGGTCTTGACCCCAGGACAAGAGTACAGCCCCCACGCCAGAGCCTCCTTCCCCAGAGCCTGTCCTGCCTGGCAGTTTGGATGAGCACTGAGCCATCTCTGCAGGTTGGATGTCCCTCCTCCCTCGGCATCTGATCACACACACACTCAGACTTCGGGCACTCACACACTGCCCCGGCCAGCCACACACTGCGTGTCACACGCGCTGACCATTCCCGTGCGCACACTTTCTCCGCTTCACCTCAGTACCACCACTTGCACGCTCACAGTACACACCTTTTCACACTTGCACACACACCACCCGTAGGTTCTCACACATGTTCACCCATTTGGAAACATGGCTATCTGTGCCCATGCACAGACTCACTGAGTGTGAATTTTGCACCAGTACACTTTCTGCCCTGGTGGAATAAGGTGGGTGAATTGATTCACTCTCTAAGCCTCAGTTTCCTCAGCTTAAATGGGGACAACCCCATCTCACTCAATGAGGAGAGGACAGACATGACCCTCTGCCCACAGAGCTGGGCACCTCCTAGGAGCCAGCGTGAGCTCTGCCCTTCCCCCAAAGCTAGATGTCTTGTTTCATCTAGGTGTCCTCCCTTTTCTGCCCCACCCCACACCCCCAGGGTGGGAGCTGCATAGTCCTGGTGACCGCAGGTGTGCTTGACTCAAAGGTGTGTCAAGAGGTAGCAGATTCAGCTTGTGGGTCCCAGGAACTTGAATCCGCCCGTTTGCCCTCTCTGGGCTTGCCTGCCCCAGCCTGCCCACCTTGCTTTGAACAAAAACCATTAGCGGGGCTGCCGCTCTTCATCCTTAGGATGATGATCCTTGTGTAAATGCCTCCTCCTTCCCCACAAGGAACCAGAAGTCCCAGGGGTGCTCTGACAAGTCCCTCAAGATCTTGCCCTTGAAGGCACCGGTCAAAATGGTGATCCTAGCTCCCACTTCCTGAGTGCCCCCCTCGTGCTCTTCATCCTGACCAGTCTTCATTCTGCCCTCTGCGGGAGGGCTGGTTAAAGCCCCCATAGAGACAGGAGCCCGGCTCAGAGAGGGAGAGTGACTTGTCCAAGGTCACCAAGAAAGTTGGCGACAGGGCTCAGTAGGACCCAGAACTCCAGGCCGTGCTGTGCTGTCACACAGGCCCTGACGTCTACACTGCAGAGATGGCTTTTGCCTTTCCTTCTGGTCTGGAGCATTTCCTGTACAGCACACACTGTGCTGGGTACTTTTGAGGAATGATCTCACTTGCTCCTCACAAGAAAACTTCCAGGCAGGCTCCTTATAGATGAGGAAGAGACCCAAAGAGGTGTTCCAAGCTCGTGCTCCAATCGGGGGCTCTTACCCATCATGCCACACTGCCTCCCTGACAACCAGCTAGAGGCTGATATTGCCTTGCATCTGTTGTAAGATTTTCAGACTTTCTCCTTCCCCACTGGCCCGCTGACCTGCAGACTGCACTAATGACACCCTGGGTGACCTGGGCCCCACGCAGTGGCCTGTACAGGCCTGCCCCTCCCACTCTCACTGTGAGGCAGGCCCCAGGCCCGCCAGGGCTTTGAGCTTTCTGAGTGTGGTTGGCACCCAGGTATGAACCAAGACAAGCCATCCTCCTGATGCGGTTGGGCTGCTCAATCCATGGCCTCAAGTCAGAAAAGGAAACAGCAGCTGACGGCCCTGGCTTGTGCTCTGCCCTCAGGAGCTCCGTTTGCTGAGGGAGGGGAAGAAATTCTTCCCCATTTGTCCAAATCCCACAGGGTAATAAACCTATTACTTTTATGTCCCCGAATGTACATTACTTTATCCATTCATTCATCATATGTTTATTAGGTACATTTTAAGTACAAGTCCTGTGCTGGAGCCTGAAGACCTGAAGTGAATCAGATGTGGCTGCCCCGGGCTGGTGGTGGTGACTGTGATTGACACCATGACCTTGGCCTGGGTCAGGGAAGGTGACATCCAAGCAGGGCCCGTGGGGGCAGAGAACAGCCAGGAGGGCAGGGCCCCCGCCACACACATTCATGAGGGTCCTTCAATTTGGATTGTGACAGGACTAGAAGAAAATCATGTTCATCAGGCAACTCTAAATTCACACCCCATTTCCTGGTCACATGGCCTCCAGTGCACTGTGGATTTATAGTTCTTTGAAAGAAATACTGAAATAACACTCTTATATTACACTTGGTTGCTTATGTTAAAAGCATTAATTTGTCAAGTGTACATGTGTAAAACATACCGCAATTGTTATACTCTTGCTTAGGTCTTTCTTTACTGATATATGTACTAAGGCCCAGAAATGGGAGGCCTTGCACCTGAACCAGGTCCTGAAAGGAAGGGTGTTCCCCAATGAGGAACAGCATGTATAAAGGCCCAGAGGCACTGGTGAGCATGTACCCACAGGCAACTGCAGTACCTTAAGGTGGCTGCATTTTACAGTGTGAGGCGAGTGGGGGAGGGCGGCAGGCTCAGAAGCAGGAGGATCTGGAGGGCCTTGAAGTCCAGGCAAAGGAGCGGAGAGCCTTTTCAGGGAAGGCTTCTCAGAGGGAAGCCCGTGGTCAGATTTGGGGTCTCTCTCGCAGCAGGTTCCTTTTCTTCTCTATAAGAAGCCCAATTCTCCTAATGATTGGTGAGACCCATTGGGTGGGAGGCAGGAGGTGGGTGTATGCAGGTAGCAGCAAGGTCACTTCTCAAGCTGCAAAAGGAGATAGAGAAATATTTCTGCCCCCAAAGCAGTCAGATCTAAACTTGAAGAATGCCTGAGTGAAGCCTTTGGACAATAGAGATAAAGTGCCATTTGTATCACATCATATCGAGGCTACACACTGTCCATATGACTGATCACTGTTGGTGTTGACCTTGACCACCAGGCTGAAGTGTGCTTGTCAGGCTTCTCTACTGTAATGTTTTTCTAGATTGTCCCCTTTGGGAGGAAGTCGCTATGCAGCCCACACTTAAGAAGTGGGGTTATGTTCCATCTCCTTGAAGGTAGCACATTCCCATAAATTACTTGGACTTCTTCCACACAGGCGATTTGCCTTGTCTCCAACTTTATGCATTGTTATCAACATTTTTATGCTGGTCTTTGTACTGTTTAGAAGTTCAAGCACCCTATTGGTATTTTGAGGAACCTACAAATATTTTATTTCAATTACTAAAATGCATGAAATTAACAAGGCATTAAATTGGAGGGTAGGAAAAAAGCCAATAATTATTTTTTATTTTTTCCTATTGTTGAAACACTTTAATGAGAGACTTGAAACTACCAAAAATAGAAGAACCTTTCTAGTCCTACTGCTCAGAGCTATTATTCACATTTGGTTTATTATTTTTAATTTTTCTCTTGTGCACAGTTTTTACACAGATTATGCTGTGTAATTTTGTGTCTTGCCTCTTCCCACCTTTCTTTTTCACTTATCATATAAAAAAAACATTTCTCCTATGTTGCAATACAGACTTCATAGCCATATATTTTCAATTGCTGCTAAATATCCCCTCACGTGACTCAGCGTCCCCCTCCTCCACCTCCTCCCCAATTTAACTCAATGCCTAGCACATAGTTGGTGTTTGGAAATAACTTGTTAAAGAATGAATATATGACAAAGTAATCACTCAGCTGTTTTTACAAATGTAGCTTATTTCAGTTTTCTTGATTCTAAATAGATTGTTCCCTCAGGATAGTGTCCCATAGTGGAATTACTGGGCCAACCGGGGGCCAAAACTTTTCAAAATAAATGCACCGAACCAGAAATCTCCCCCCTCCTACCTCTGAACCACCAGCAACTGTGCCAAGGGTAATAATTTACAATTGATTAAAGAGTTTATGGGGTGTTTTTTCCCATCATTTTTCTCCTCTTCTCCCCCCTCCTGCCCAAAAGGGGAGAAATTATCTGAGAAGGTGAAGATGTTCTCAGACAATCATATTAACATATTCCAACAATTGCAATTTGCAAAATAGTAATCACAACTCCCGCGATCTGGGAGGCATTAATCAAAGCGGCAGGTTTAATTCCATTTTAAATATTGATGAAATGTGCTTGGGATGCCTCACCCTGGCGTGGCAGGGCCTGGAGCCTCTGTGGGCAAGGGAGGTGGAGGGAGGGTTGGTGAGCAGCTGCTGGGAGGGGAGGCATCTGCGATTCAAATTGGTGGCTGTGCAGCCAGGTAGAGAGTGAAAGGGGTAGTGAAGAGGGCTGTTAAGTCCATTGCTGTCAATTTGTAACGATCAGGGAGGGGCCGAGGACTGGTTCCGCACAATACCCCCGGTTTGTCTGGTTTCAGGGGTTACCACTGAAGAGGTTGCAGCTGCACTGATTCGAATAGCCTGGAGACTTCAGAACTGTAATTACCAACCAGGCTGCTCCGTGTGGTGGCAAAAGTGGGCTTCACTAGCGCTTAACTCCTTGTGTGCCGCCACACTCCCCCCACCCCCACCCCGGGGTTGGCAGCCACACTCAGATGCCCAGGCAGCCTCCCCAGGGGAAACTGAGGCCCACTAGCTGCTTAGGGCATTCTTCCAAGCATGCTGGGCAGCCAGCCTTTTTCCTTAGGCCACCTGTGGAGAAATAGTGGGGGTGGGGGCACTGTCACCCTCCAGCACCATCACTTCTGCCTTGGAGTGGGAGGTCAGGCTTTGGAGTCTGATGAGCCTTGGTTTGAATTCCAATGGATGCAGACCTGGGACAAGGCTCATCCCCTCTATAAAATGGGGGGGGCATCTCCCCTGCCCCATTGGGCGATCACAGAATCAATGAGATCTGCTGTTTGTAAAGCACAAAGCACACGGAAGGCTGTCAGTATGCCACCTTCTCCCTGATCTTGGACGTGGTGCTTCTACGGCAGAGGACGGTGGGCAGGGGGATCTGACTCGGAGGGCAGGATTTTTGTTTTAGCTCTCCAGAGACCGCCATTTGTCACTCAAGGAGGATGGGTCGTCCAATCCTCCCTCTCTTAGGCAAGAGCTGTAGCCCTGAGAACTGCTTGAGAGCAGGGGTTGGGGCTCATTCTCTTTGTCCCCAGGGCCAGGCAATGGGGGAACCAGGAATGAGGGAGGGACAGCAGGCAGAGAGCATGGTGCTACCAGGGCTTGGCTTAGTTGGGAGTCTGGTGAATGAAGCACGTGTACGATTCGATGACCCTTCTCATGGAGTGTAACCCAGAGAAGTTCTCCCACATGTCCATGAAGGGGTATGCCCAAGAACGTTTGTCCCAACATTATTCCTGGTAACAGAAGCTGGGGGCAACTTGCATGTCCAACACTGGGAGTATGGATAGCAACACGTGATGGGAGCCCACTATGGAATATTAGGCAGCAGTTTAAAAAAAAAAAAAAAAAGCCATGCAATGGAAGAATTAACAAAGATCACCAAGAGCAAAGATGTGTCATTAGAGACCAAGGCTAAGATCATCCACCCCCTCACATTCCCAATTACTATGTACAGAAGCAAAAGCTGGACAGTGAGGAAGACTGACAGGAAAAAAAAATGATTCATTTGAAATATAGTGTTGTAGGGGAGCACTGGTGAGCAGTGGGTCCTCAGGCAAATTAAGCCTAAAACATCACTGGAGGCAGAAATGACAAACCTGAAGCTGTCCTATGTCAGGCACATCATGAGAAGGCAGGGTTCTTTGGAAAAGACAACAATACTGGGGAAAACAGAAGGCAGCAGGAAAAGAGGAAGGCCAAATACGAGATGTACTGGCTCCATGAAAGAAGCCTTAGGCATGAGTCTGTAGGAGCTGAGCAGGGCTACCGCAGACAGAACACTGTGGCCCTCACTCATTCACAGGGTCACCAGGAGTCAGAGCCGACTCAGCAGCATAAACACAAGAAGCAACGAGCTAGATGTATGTGTAGCTACAAGAATAGGTCTTGAAAATGTACTGCTGAGTGAAAAAATTAAGACAATGAAATTCACAGCACAATGCCATTTGCGCAAATTAAAACCACATACGCACACAAAACCACCGCACATATTTTACAGAGCTGCATGCATGTGTAGAGGTACATATCCCACCATTCGAGTCTCTGTTACGGCTGGGGAGGGGCTGGGTCTGGTTGGGGGCAAGGGGACAAGGGAAAAATAAAAATCAAGTCAGTCTGCAGAGGGGCCTGGAATAGAGAGATGGCGGCGGTCGACTGTGGGCTGAAGAATGTGTTACGCTCAGCGCACTCTCAGGTTTAGAAAGCAGGTCAGGCCTTGTAGTCAAACAGCCTGAGGTTGAAGTTCGGGCTTTCCACACACTGACACTGGCTGTGGACAAGTGGCTTGACTTTTCTGAGCCTGTTTGTCCGTCTGCAGAACAGTGGGATCGTTTTGGTCATTTGGTCACAAGGATTAAGTTAAGGGAGATAAACGCACGTCGGGCCTTCATGAACATCAGATGCTCTCCATTGCCCACTGGAAGGATCTGAGTAAACAGAGGGTGTCAGCCCCCTGGGAACCACAGGCACTTGGAAGGGTCCAGAATGGAAACTAAGATCCGAAGGCTCTGGCTCCCTGTACTGCCAGCAGGGCCTGGACTATCCTGGGGGTGCTGTTTATGGATGTGAGACTGGGCAGATGCTGGAGTGAGCTGCCCTGTGAGTACCTGTTAGGCTGCCCAGCTTAGAGTGGCCAGACGGTGTCACTCCTACCTCCATGAGCAGCATCCACCAGCTATAAACCCTTTTGTGTTCAATTCCCCCAAGACCAGGCACTCACAGGCAACCGAAGGATCCATTGTTAGTGAAAGGTCTGTTCCTTCCCAACACAGAGCTGGCTAAAGAGACTGGCCACCAAGGCCACCCCGGAGTGCTGGAATTCCCACATCCCAAGACCCCACCTGGGGGGTCTCCCAGGGTAGATATGGCACCATGAGCCCCCATGATGACCAGCTCTTCCTCTTCCCTTGCAGATGATGATGAACACAAGTGGATTATCCAGACATGTCGGAAGGGCTGGGACGAGTTTGTGGGTCACAGGCCCACGCTGTGAGCTCTGCAGCCACCTCGGCCAGAGATTTCCCTCTGCTCTACTGGCATCGGCTGGCCCACTGGTGGCAGGCTGTAGTTAAGAACCTGAAATTGACTCAGGAATAAAGGCTTTCTGCACTTAGTGGCCCCAAATGTACTTAAAACTATTTCTTGGAACAGGATCTTCATTTCACCTGCATCAGAACCACCCGGGAAAATCTGTAAGCTCGATATTCCTGCCAATCTGAATCTCTGGGAAAGGGGTCTAGAAATTCGCACTTCCTCATATTCCCTACGCACGTGGAAGTTTGAGAACCATCACCTTACAATAATAGATATGTGTAATTGAAAGAGCAACTAATGTGTGCAGGTAGTATGTGTGTGTATTATCTCTGCTCCTCACAACAGCCTTCAAGAGAGGGAATCTGAGGTTCAGAGAGACTGCGTGACATACTCCAGGTCACACAGCATTTGAATCCAAGTCCTTCTGAAGACAAAGTCCAGATTCTTTTTACTATACCGAGTTGCCTGACTTACCAGTCTTGGTCTCACAGGGCAATAGAATGGGATGACTGTGCCCAGACTCACAGCTGGTACCTCTGGGTAGGCCCAGGAATGATTACCCAAGGGCGCTCTCTCCCTCTGCAGCTGCTCCATTTGAGTCTCATGCCTAAGCCCAGAATCAGTGTGGTGCTATAGAACAAATGCAGCTTTGAGATCATACACACCTATATTTAAATCCCAGCTCAGCCATAGGTATCATGTAATTTGGGGCAAGTCACTTCACTTCTCTGAGCCTGTTTCATCATCTGTAAAATGGGTATAATGATGCTGAAAACAACAGGGTAGCTGTATGGATTGAACGAGATAATCCAAGGAGCTGGCACTTAGCAGGTGTTCAATGTGTGCTTGCTTTAGAGAATAATTTGTTTGCTGTGCACTGAGTAATTAGTCCTCAAAATCACCCCCTAGAGATCACATGCCAGCTGACAGCCAGAAGAGGAAGCAGTGACATGTTCTAGGGCCACAAGCATCCTGGATCTTTGTATAACTGTTGGATCTTGCAGGTTCCTGTGCCCTGTCCCATGGCTCACCAGGAGCTGCCCAAGAGGGAGCCAGGCCTGGGAGGACTTGGTGGAGCCAGGAAACTGGCCCTCAAACTAGGGAGCCAGAGGTGGCATGCTGGGGCAGAGTCAGGAGTCAGAGGGAAGCCTGGGCCCACTCAGCTACATCACAGAGGGGTCTTGGGGGGTCACTTCTCTCCTCTGGTGCAACAACACCTCAGTAGAATGATAGGGTAGAACTCCACTGGGGAGTTCCAAACTGGGTTTTGAAAATAGAAATTACATCCATTCATGCAAACACACACACAAAACTAAACTATTTCCAAAGACATATATATCTAAATCGACATTTGACAAATAGATGGGTGGAGGGGGAAGAGGCAGAGATGGGGTCAGGGATGGGAGGTGCAACAACTAATAAAATAAAGGGGGGGCCTGCAGGGACGATGGCCTTGTACACCCTGAACTGAGGTTTACAGGCAACTGCGCAGGTGCCAGGCATGTGGGAGGTGCCAGGCATGTGGGAGGTGCCGGGGAAGCCTCTGCACCAGACAGGCCACACCTCTCCTCTCCTGCAGAGCTTTGGCTTGAATAAACTGTTCTGATGAGAATAATAATGATGATGATGATGATGATGGCAGCCAGCAGAAAGGTACTCTCTCACTCCCCAGATTACAGATTACATGGTGGCTCTGGAACCCAGCGCGGCCAGCATGAGACCTGGACTTGTGCCCAAGGTCAAGCCCTAGCTCCCTTCACATCAACATATCAAATTCTCCCCCATCTTCCAAACAGGCTCCTCTGTGCCTCCCTCCCTAACCCCCTCCCCCAACACGTCTTTTGCAGCTATTCTGTGAACGCCTCATCCAATTCGATCCCCTTGGCTCTCACACCATGTTGGTGGGATCTGTCTGTTCCCAGCATTTGCCAGATCAAGAGCTCCTCCAGGGCAGTCGGCTCCGCTCGGCTCTTCTCAGAGTCCCACAGAGCGAGCCAGCACAGGAGTGGGACAGAGGACAGCAGCCAGATTCCCTACAAAGCTTACATTAGAGAGGAAGCCTGCCGTCATGCCTTTATGACAGTCAGTTTACTAACTGGGACACAGTACCCATTTTCCAGGAAGGGGACTGCACTGGGGTCCAGGGGCCTGAGCCTTGAAGAGAGCAGGAAAGAAATGGAATCCCATCGCATTCTGGATTTAAGTGCCAGCACTTCTACTTGCATTAACTTTATTTATTACACAAATAAGACATTTACAAAGCACAACATGAAAGGTATGTAACAAAACAAACATTGATTTTACAAAAAAAGTGCTTACAATATTTTTCCATGTATGTGTGTGTATGTTTTCCCCTTTTGTATTTAAATAAATAGTCTTGATGGCCTGTACATTCCCAGGCTGCTCTAACAGGCTAGTGCAGGACTGAACTGCAACATGCTACGACCACGTGATCCACGCAAGGAACAGACCCTGGGGGAGCCCCAAGGCAGAGTGGGTATTGGGTGACCCTGGGTCAGGTGCAACTGGCCATCGACTACATGGTTGCTCTTGGGGCCTCAGGAGCAAAACTCAAAGTTCCCCAAGACCAGGGATCAGGCCCACACCGCTCCTGTTAGCATCAGCCCCCAGAACAGGGCCAGGTAGACGTTCACCGGATGAGTTCTGAACTCAGCAGTGCTGACCACATTCCGAGTGGTGCCTTCTCCTTGCCCTGAGCCAGCTAGAACCATCTTCAGAAGGGAAAGGAAGCAGGTCCCCTTCTCGGGCTGTACCCAAGCCTCGCCTTTCTCCAGATCCCAGAGCATGTATTGGCTTTCATGGTAAGTGCCAACTTCAAACATCTGAATTCTGAAACCGTCTCCAGACTCGGTAACACAGGATACTGTAATTGACTAGCAATGTCTGCCCTGGATAAAAGCAGGGACAGTCGATGCATATGTGCCAGGGGCTTGCTTTCCCCGTCCTAGAGTCTCCTTCCAACGGCAACATACCAGGTTCACCAGAGCAGGAAGGAGGACTTGGACTAAGCCAAGCTTGCTAGCAGCCTCTAGCGGGAAATGCATCAGGACACCAAGTACTTGTAAAATCACAGGATAAACTTGGGACAAATGGGTGTCCCCCTGAAAACATAAATTATGGTCTGTGTAGCCCAAGCCCTTTTGTTTGGGGTTGAAGAGTTGCAGCAGGACAGGGTGGATATGAGCACAGCTGTGTCTGGCCTCTGTTCTTGGGAGTGGGTGGGGAAGCCCAGAGGGCCAGCTGGAATCTTGGGCTTGGCACGCTCACCCAGGCATAGGGCACCCTCTCTCTGTTCAGATATGGGTCCAGAGTTAACATTCTGACTGCTATTTCCCTGGGCTCTGTTTCCCAGCCCTCCATGAGAGGCCCCCCAAAAAAGACGTGACCCAAGCGCCCCTACTAGGAGTCCATGAGTGGCCAAAAAGGGTCCCCAATTCTAACCTGCCCAAACATTTGGAAATGTCATCACATAGTTCAAACACCATCTCTGCGGTGTCATCTGTATACATATGTGCTGGATAACTAGGTAGGAAGAGGGTCTCCCACTTATACCCCGAGTTTTCTCTCTCCTCTCCCAGCCCCATGTGCCACATCCTTCTCCTCAAGCTCCAAACCAATGGGTGTCTTTGTGCCTCCCAGCCCCTGCCTATCCCCCACCTCCTGGTCTGGGCAGGCCTCCATCTCTGCCCTTCTGGGCCTCTCAGGGTTGGTCAGTGTTCTCTTTTCTCTCTTTAACTGGACATAACCAGACAGATGGAAATGATAAAATTAGAACATAAGCTTTCCTTTGGGGACATCCCACAGACACTGTAGAGTTTTCCAGACAAAAACAACAGAGTGGATAACACTGGGGGTTTTCGGCTTTCAGAATTCAGAGATGGTTCCAAGGAAGTAGTGAGTAAAGGTCAACATGGGAGGAAAGAAAACCTGTAAATTAGAAGGCTGTTGGCGTTGCACAATTCAATCCGGCCTTTTGCTATGGTAATCAGCTTCAGTTGAAGATGAGTCCTGTCTAAATGGAAAAACTGGGCTGTTGTTTTCACCCTGATTCCAAATTTCAGGGAGCTCTGCCTTCCAAGAGGAGGACTCCATTGGTGCTCCTGGTGGGTTCTGGTTCTCAGCAGGAGAGGGGACAGCCAGGCCCACGGGCCCAGCTGGTGGCAGGCGGGGTGGCAGATGAGGGGTGGATGCAGAGGTGCGTGGATTCCTGGCAGCGCTCGGACACTGCATTTCAGCGGCTGAGGGACAGCTGTGGGGTGCCCATGGACAGATGCGCAAGTGCAGGGAGCGTCAGTACTGAAAAAGGATGACCTGCAGAAGGAGGGTGTGGGAGGTGGCTGAGCTGGGGGCCTGCCCCTCCGGGAGCTCCCCAGAGGTCCTTGAAGGCACAGAGAATGCGGATGGCCCAGGGCCCAGATCTGGGTTCAAATCCTGGCTCTGGTACTTACTTGCTGTGGACCTTGGGCAACTCACTTCACCTCTCTGAGCCTGTTTCCTCATCTGTAAAATGGGAATGACAAGACCTCTCTCTCTCAGGATGGGGAGGATTCAGTGAGAAAGGAGAACAGCAGCAAAGGTCTGCTAGGCACTGCACCCGGCACCCAGCACTGCGGAAAGTGCCTGACCTGCATTTGTGGAGCCTCATCACAATCCCTCAAAGGTGTCGCACCGCTATCTCCATTTTATAGGGGAGGACACTGATGCTCAGAGAGGTGAAAATCAGAGGCGTGGATAGGTCGCACAGCTAGGAAGAGGCGGACCCAGCACCGTAGCCCAGGCCTGGCTCCAGAGCGAGCTCTCTTCATTATGTCACACCACCTCTATCTCTCCACGATCACCACAGCAGCTGTCATCTTGCTTATGACACACCACACAATGGGCCAGTCACTTCATGCGCTCTTAGTTTTCACAAAGCCGAGAGGCGGGTGAGTGATCAGGGACTGTCTGCCCCTGTCCCTCTCCTCTGCCACCCAAAGCACCTGGCTGACTTCTCACACTGCTGACACAGCCAGCTCCCTGAAGGTCAGGTCAAGAATTCCTGGCTGTCTGGTCAATGTGATTGATGTCTCAGTAAAGGGTCAGGTGGACCACAGCTAATTGTTCCCGGGACATCAAGTGGGCACAGCCATATGGCTGTTCATTTTCTGATCAGGAAGGTTACTTGCCCAGATCGGTTACCGTGAGGAGGAGATGGAGGAAAGCATAGCAATAACCACCTACGGCTATTTTCTGTGTACCAGGCACTGTGCTAGGTTCTTTTTTTCCATTAAATATTTTTACTGATTTTTAGAGAGAGGAAGCGAGAGGGATAGAGACTTAGAAACATTGATAAGAGAGAATATCATCTATCAGCTGCCACTGCACATCCCACAACTAAGGATCCAGCCCAAAACCTGGCCATGTGCCCTGTCCGGGAATCGAACTGAAGACCTCTTGGTTCCTGGGTCGACACTCAACCGCTGAGCCACACTGGTTGGGCTGTGCTAGGTTCTTTACTTACATGACTGCATTTGCTTTCAGCAACAAGCTTGGCTGTGGGACCTATTATTGTCTCCATTTTGCGGCTACAGGAACTGAGGCTCAGAGAAGCTAACTGTGTTCCCAGGTCTCAGAGTAAGAAGTGGCAGAGCTGGGATTCGGAGTCTGCCTGACTCAGCTCACACCACATTGCCTCATCCACTCACCCAGCCTCGGGCGGTGCTCTCCTCTGGCCTCCTGGACACCTGGCTCTGGGCTCTTATTGAAGGAAACTCTCCTGTAAGACCCCTCCCCTCTGTGGGCCTCAGTCTCTCCATCGTATCAGTGACAGCTCGGCCCTGATTTCTAAGCACCTTCTAAGTTCTGAAATTGTGGGACTGGGGGCCATGATTTGGAAGAAATGTGGTTCTGGAAACTCACAGGTTTTTGTGGCCAAATGAAGATGTGATGGGGGGCAGAGGTTGCTACTCCTGAATGCTCAGGGACTGTTCTCCTGGCCAGGCCAGTGATGCACTGGATGAGTGGGTTCAGGGGCCTGCCCCAGGGGGCATTAAGTCTTCTTAGAGGTAGGCTGGCTCAGGCCTGGAGTGACTTGGGAGAAAGCCCATACAGTTCTGCACCGACTGACCACACACAGCCCACCAGCCCCCAGGGATTTGTCAAGATGTGGACAGGAAAGGCCCCCTGGAGCTGGCAGGAAGGCTTGACAGTGAGAGGGAGAAAGATCATGAAGTGGGGGGAGGGGGGACATTTTTCTGTAGAGCTGCTGGATGTGAAGTTGGGGACACATCCCAGCAAGAGAGCTCTGGCTCAGCAGCCAAACCCAGGGGCCAGAAACCTTGTATAGCCCAAGCTGCCAGAGCCCAGGCTGGCTCATCCTTCAGGCTGAACCAGACATAACCACAAGTTTAGCTGAGTAACCAGAAGACCAGGGCTCCTCTCCAAGCTCTGAGCACAGCCCTGAATACTCCCAAGGCTAATCCCCTCCAGATAATGCCCAAGCCCTTCACCCAATGGTCCAGGCACATCATTATGTGACCCCTGTGCCCCCACCCCCCACACACACACATACTTCCCTGGGCCTCAGTCACACTAAACACCCCTTAGTCCCTCAAATCCAGACTCCCCCATGCATGCCTCTGTGCCTAGCATGTTCTCTGCTCCCAATGTGGAATGCCCTTCTCCTCATCTGCTTCTCCCCTAGAACTTTCACTCCCTCTTCTGGGTCCTTAAAGGCCATGATCATCCCTCACCTCAAGTGCCCTGTCACCCTGGGTTGCAGCTACCCACTGCTTGCTCTAAGCCACACATTCCCAGAGGACAGGGGCCGTGCCAGCTGGCTTCTGCAGTCCTGTAACAGGTCTGATGAGGTGAATGCTCTCCTGCAGGAGGGGCAGCTCTGAGGCAGGCAGTCCTAGGATGGATCCCAGCCCTACCCACGCTCTCTGTGACCCTGGGCCAGTACTGATGTCTGAGCCCCAGTGTCTGCAGGTGTAAAATGGAGCCAACATAACTATCCTCCCAGGGGCCAAGGTCAGAGAGAGCACTGTGTAAACTGTAAAGTGCTCCGTGAAAGGACATGGTTACTGATCGAGATGGACTCCGGAGTCCGACAGACTCGTTGCATCCCTGGCCAAGTTGTCGCCTCTCTGGGCCTCTGTTTTCCTATCTTTACCATGCGGATGCCGTCCTCACACCCACAGAGGGGTTGGGAGGCATCAGACAATGTGTGTAAGTTTCTGCCATGAACAGAGGAGCAGCTCCTACTGTGAGTATGGCAGTCCCAGAGGGGACCTTCCTGGGACATGCTCACCCATCACCAAGTACTATGGGATTTTGTCTTGAGCACTACCCATTACTTATAAACCTATCTGTTCAACTAGGTTATCTGTACCTCCATACCATTTACCTTCCCCCATGATGCCCAGCACATAGTAGGTGCTCAGTCAAGAGGCAGAGTAAGAGGGGCTGTCCTGGAGGAGTGCTCCTCACCTTTGGCTGCCTGCCGGAATCACAGGGGCCAGGTATTTATTATACCAGCAGATCCCTGGTTTCTGCCCCAGACCTCACCATTAGCTCTCCAGGGGCTAGGCTGGGAAATCTGTATCTTTACAAACTCCCCAACTGATTCTGAAAATCACAGCAACACCAACCACACTCTGCTGGACTCAAGGGCCCCTGGGGGCCCTTCCAGCCTGAAAGCCCTGGCCCTCTCTCCTTAGCCTACCACCCTGACTCCCAGCACTCCCTCCTTCTCTGAGGACCACTACAGTGATGTTTCTGACAGGCCCCCAGGGACCACTCCTGCCCCAAGACCAAGTCCACATTCCTCCACCTGGCAGCCCGAGGCCCCTACCCTCACTGTTCTTCCTCCCAAGCCTGTGTGCCAGCAACACTGAGTTGCTCGGTGTTCCCCGAGAGAGCTTCTCATGCCTTCCCCAGGAACTCTGATTCAGCCTTCAGGCCTGGGCTCAGACATTGCCTTCCTCTAGGAAGCCTTCCTTGTGTCTTTCCTGAGCTGCACCCCCACCCCCCACCCCCCAGCTCTCTTGGCTCCCCCATGAGGTTGATCACAGTGTTATAACTTCAGACTGTGGCCTCCTCAAGGGCAGGGACCGTGCTTTCCTCATCTCTGAGCTCTTGGCAACTGACGCAGGGCTCCTGGGCACAGTCAGCATATAGGAAATGTCAGCTAAATAAATGAATAAGTGAATGAGTAAATGCACAGGTTTTCATTCAAGCTCTGTGACCTTGAGCTACCTGAGCCTCAATTTTACCCTTTCTAAAATGGGGGTAGGTGTCTTAAAGCAGTGGCGTTCAGGCTAAGTGGGAGGTGTCTTAGAGCTTGGGGGGTGGGGAACTCCCTCTGCAGTTTCACCCAAAGCAGCTCCATCCACTTTCATCTCCATTATGGGATATGGAAAAGATTTAGCAAAGGTTTCCAGTGCCTAAGAACAAAACTTTCAAGCCACTGGACTGGGTGCCATCTAAGCACCCTTCTGGATATTTAGTCCTAAGGGTGGAGACAACCAGAAACCAGGATACCACAAAGGAGACCTTGCCAGTTAACCAAGGTCACTTGTTGACCTGGGCCTCACAAGCTGGGGCTATTCACGCCCAACAGACAGGAATACAAAGGAGAAAGTAGGAGGAACCAGAGAGATGGTGAGAGGCAGGGTGGTGTGTCATCTGAGCCCTCTCTGGAACCACAAAGTTTGAGCAAAGTAACTAAATTCAGAAATCTGGAAAAGAGGAGGCCTGCTGTCAGTGCAGACCTGCAAGGAGGGCTGTGCACATCGAACCCACTGGCACCTGCTGGAGTGACTGCCTGGGTGGCACAAAGCGTGCTGGGCAGAGAGGCACGGTGCCTGCCCAGTGATTAGGAATGCTGCCAGAAACCCATTCCCCGCAGGATGGCTCTGACCCACCAGACCCAACCTGGCTCCATTTACCTTCTCACCCCGGTTGGAGAGCGGCACATCCATATCGGCTTTGAGGTGGACGGGGGGTGCGGTGTAAGGCAGCCGGCAGTGCACCTGCCCGCACTGTACCTGACCTGTGGAGGAGAGGATGCCTTGGAGCCCATACCCAGCCTCCCTGCAGGATCCCACCTGGATCACTTTCAGCTCTGCTACTTACCAGCTGATTGACCCTGGGGAAAATTTTAATAGGGTTGGTTGCAACGCTCTATGTGAAAGACTTTATAACCTATAAAGTTTTATATAATTGTCCAGCTGACTGATAAACAAATACTCATAAGTGAATATGTACTGAACCTCTCCTACATGCAAGGCTGTACCCCATCTATTAGGATCCTCCCTTGGTGCCTTGTACCTTACCTCCCTCTCAGGTATCACCTAAGCTTTCCAAACACACCTCTGAGAGAACTCTGCACTCATATGGCACCTTCTTCATGATGCTCTCCCTGGCCGCCCTGTTAATAATTGCAACCCAGCACCAACACACACCCACACTCTCTATCTCTGCCAACTAGAATGCAAGCTCTAGTGAGGACAGGAATTTCTGTCTGTTTTCCAGTTTCTAGATTTTTGTGGATTTCCATTACCTAGAATGAGGCATGGCATCCAGTAGGTACTCTTTAAATATTTGTTGAGCAAGTCTCCTTACCCTATTCTAACATCTAAAACTGTGAGGGAAAGTCCATCCTACGGTCTGACCCAAATATCTCATGCTTCAGCCTCTTTACCACTGCAGTAGAAAAGTCCATGGCTTCCTCCTCCCTGCCCTTCATCTACTTTGGTAACAGAAAAAGAGCCCTGTCCAGAGATTTACAATTGGTATGTAACTTGGGACAAGTCACCGTGCCTTTCTGACACCGAGTTCCCTCGTCTGCTGTATATGATTGGGAATTCTTAACCTGGGGTGTTCGAGGTGCCCATGAACAGCCTGAGAGGACCTGGAAAACTGTGTGTTTGTGTGCGTGTGCGCGTGCATTTTTCTGGGGTCCGGTTCCAAAGTTTTTTGTTTTTTGTTTTAAATCAGATTCTAAGCTCTAAGGCTCCAGGAAACTCAGGTCCTAACTGCAAAGCAAAGTGCCGAGGGGACCTTCAGTCACGCAGCAAGAGGCAGCAGGTCCAAATACCCTTGACAGCTCCTGCCCCAAACTGGGTTCCACCTCAAGGTGGAGAGGGAAGGGCACCTCAGCCCCTCCTCTGGGCATCAAAGACAGGTCTTTGGTCTACAATGTGTGAGGGCAGAGTCCTGGCATGACTCTGGAGGCCATGGCCCCCTCCCAAGGGAGTCACTTAGATCCATTACTAACTCCACAGCAAATGCTAGCTGGTAGGGCAAATTCCTGGCTACTAGAGAGCCCCTGGTCTTTGGTGCCTTCAACAGAAGAACCAGATCTTCTGCTGGCTCCGTGCAGCCTGAACATAAGTCATTGTGTAAAAGAGAAAGGGAGAAAGCCATCTCTTCCTACTGAGCAGATGGTTCAGAACCGGAACAGTACAAAGAGACAGTTTCCAACTGGCAGCCCGGTGCAGTAGGCAGGACTCTGCACCCTCAGCTCTGCCAACCAGAACCACCACCGCTATCACAGAGCAGCTACTACTTATCCAGCACTTACCAAAGGCTGAAGACTTAAGTCAGTGATCTCACTGAATGCTCACAACACTGCTTTGAGATAGGTATCCTTCTTGTCTTCACTTTCACAGATGAGGAAACTGGTATGCAGGGAAGCTAAGAAGCCTGCCCAGTGTCACACAGCCAGGAAGTGGCAGGGGTGGGATCTTAAGCCTAACATCAAAGCCCACACTCAGTCGTTACAGAATATGGGTTCCCACCCTTGGTTTCCCCACCTGTATAATGGGATAGTGATCTCTAATGTTTAGAAACATAGTTAGAGTCTGGCACATGGCAGGGGCTCAGTACACAGCAGTGTCTCTCTGACCTCTTCCTTTTACTAGAGCCACAGAAAAGGGGGTTTGAGTTTGTGGATATATTGTAGCCACTTTTATTTTTCTGGCCGTGCCCAGCTTTGAGGAAACAAGCAATGGAAATGCCCTTGAAGGGAAAGAAAATGTGCGATAAGCACCTGCTCAATAGCAGATTTGTTGATGTGTATCCCCCAGAAATGCACATCACTACACCCTCTCTCCTCCAGGTTCCTGCTCAAAGTTCACTCCACCATGACTGCCCTCCATCTCCCCACAGTGCTCAGTGCCCACGGCCATGCCTGCCCTCCCTCCCATATTAGTTTTATTGTCTTTCCACCCATGTCCCACCCTGGAATGTGAGCCCCAGAAGCAGAGAGACCTTGGTCTATTGTATCCTAGTGCTCAGGATACAAACGGCACTCCAAAAATAACTACTGAATATATGAGTGGATTTTCACAACCCTGTGAGATAGGCATTGTTAATGTCCCAGTTTACAGATGGGGAAACTGAGGTTTAAGGTGGTTAGGTGATTTGCCCATGGCCTCGCAGCCCTGAGTATTCCCTCCACACTGGCCTTCTGCAACCCCAGATGCACCCAATGCCACACGCTCCCTGTGTCAGGCTGTAGACCTGCCTACATTCAGTTCCTCTGACACCGGGCACTCCCATTTTCCACTCCTTGTGTCTCACTCATCCTACCCATCATTCCCATCTCAGCTTGTTTGAGAGTGGCATCTCCACACTCCCACCCAGCACCCTTCCTATAGGAATCACGGCAATTAAAACACACGCTCATCTACCCGGTTATTGTTCCATGTCGTCTCGCCCACCAGAACAAGGACTTGACCCATCTTGCTCTTTCCCTAGTCCCGCGGCCCCGGTACTGAACCAGCGCTTGGAAAATACTTGTTGAATGGTTGAAGGTTTGCTTCTATAGAGCCAGGTAACAACCCCTCTCCCCACCCCCTAGTTACTGCGAAGCCCACTTCTTCACCCAATGAAGCTCCGTAAGGCCTCCCCACGCCTCCGCCGCCCACGCGCGCTCCTCTCGCGCAGACCTGGCGGCCTGGGTGTCGCAATCACTTACTCTCAATGTAGCCGTGCAGGGTGACCATGCGCGCCCGCTCCGGGCTGCTGAACGGGGAGTAGTGGATGTCGTCCGATAGGGCAGAAGGGAGGCGGGACGGCGGCGCCCCGGAGGGCGGCACAGGATGCTGCGGTGTGTGTTTTTTATGACGCGCCCGGCAGTTTTGAAACCACACCTGGAACGACAGCCTCAGCAGCCTCAACCTCACGGACAAGGGTCGGACGCGCCACCGGGGGACCCAGATGGGACTGCCTCCTCGCTTCCAGAAGAAAGCGGCCTCGTGCTCCCGGGACTGCAGCCCTGCTGAGCGCTGCAGGGCCCACTCCCAGACCCCTAGGCCCCGCCCCAGACCCGAAGGCCCCGCCCTCCCCCGGCCCCACCTGGATGACCCTCCGGCTGAGGCCGGTCAGGTCCGCCAGCTTCTGCAGCGTCTGTGCGTCGGGATTGTTGTCCTGCGCGAACTGCGCCTGCATAACCTGCCCAGCGCGGGAAGGGGCGGGGGTGGGTTAGGAACCGGTACTCGGAGGTCTCCAGGGCCCTGGCCCAATCAGAGGCTCCGGCCTGGAGGCCACGCCCCAGACAACTACAGCCCCGCCCCTCCACCGGTGGCGGGGGGTGGTCCGGGTGAGGCGCAGCTAGGAGACCCTCAGCCCCGCCCACACCGACTCCCCGCCCACACCCGGCCGGC
Organism: Corynorhinus townsendii; assembly: GCA_026230045.1. Lineage (NCBI taxonomy): Eukaryota > Metazoa > Chordata > Mammalia > Chiroptera > Vespertilionidae > Corynorhinus > Corynorhinus townsendii. Next base: position 161,726,422 of record JAPDVU010000005.1, on the reverse strand, counting down.
CACTCGCCCCGGGTACCTGCAACTGCTCCGCGGTAAAGGATGTCCGCGCTCTCTTGGCCGGCTTGGGCTGGCTGTCCTGCTCCGAGGGCACTGCCCCCTCCAGCGTGAGGCCGTTCCCTGGGGGCGACAGAAGTGGCTGACCTCGCGTCCGCATCTCTTCTAACGGCAGCCTGAAAAGGACGGGGGTGGGGGGAGCTGGTCCCAGGAAGGGGCAGGTAGCGGAGTTGGCTGGGGGCGGGGACCCCAGGGTCCTAGTCTCTGAACTTAGTCCTTGGGCAAAGGGCTTTCAGTTCTGAGCGTCCCCTTAGTATCAGACGGTGTGCTACTTCCGTTTCACAGCCCTCAGGATGGGTGACGTTATCCTTGCTTTAAAGCGGAGGAAACTGAGGCTCACAGAGAAGAAAGCCCCTGTTCCGACCTTACACTAGTATTCTGACAGCTGGCTGACTCCAGCGCCCCAAGCTAAACTGGACAAATCAAAGGATGATGAAAATAGTAAGCAAGCAGGCTACAAACCTGTGGTCCTAATTTTGTAAAACTTGATAAAAGCAAAAAGGTTGGGAGAACATAAAAATTTTAAATGTATGGAAGCAAAAAGTTTGGAAGGTTCCTCCCAGGAGTGCAATTATGGAGATTCTACTTTCAATATTTCTGTAACTTTGGAGGTTTTTACAATCATATGTCACCTTACTTCTCTGAGGTTTAATTTTGTTAACTGGACTATATTTAGCTATTCTCTTTCCACTTATATTACTTTTACAATCACACTAAATATACTCCCCTTTTATTTTTAATATCTCATTTTTCTGAATACAAAGGTAATGCCTGCTCCTTATCAAAAACTCAGAAAATTTTTTTAAAAACTCTGAAATTTCAGTCAAGCACAAAAAAAGAAAATTAACATCACTAGCAGTTCCACTACTGTTCATAATGTATTGTACTTTTAAATTAGAAAAAAACACCCTGTTGAGGAAAAACAAAATAAATTCTCCAAGATACAGTCATAGAAAAAAATCTGGAAAGATATACACTAACATATAAGGGGTGGTGGCATCTGGAGTGATTTTATTATCTTTTTGCTTAACCATCTTTTCTAAATTTTCTATCATTGTGCGCGTGCGTGTGTGTGTGTGTGTGTGTGTGTGTGTGTGTGTGTGTCTTTAAAAAGTAAAACTAGCCAAAACTGCAGGCTAGTCAGTAAAGAAGATCCAAGGTCCCAAGCTTTCAAGTTCCTCTGCCTGGTAGGAGTCTAAAGTGGTGCCTGCCTGGGAGAGCAGGAATGTAACTGGCAAGGCTGACTAGGGAAGGTCCTACTTGGTCCAAGTGTGGAAGGAGCCTGGGGTCACTGCTGGGCCATGGTGTGGGGAGACCTGTGACTCCTGGGGTTCTAGCCTCGCTTTGCTGCAGATGGACATAGCACCCCAGATTGGCTTAGTCTGAATCCTGGCAGGATATAGTGATGGCCCTGGTGTGGCCCTGGCCAGGAACACTCTGGGGATCCCTAGCTACTCCCCAGAATGGAAATTGAGGCAGGGTAACCCACACCACCCCCCCTCCCCCAAGACACTGTGGATGGGACAGACATTTTGTGGTATTAATGACTCCTAGGAGAGCAAGCAGGACAACAATTGGTGTGCCTGTTGCTTCCATGGAAAAATTAAAATCATAGAGGGAACCACATTCCAACAGTCTCCCTTGCTTGGAGAAGTCTGATTTAAGGGGCCTCGGAGCTTGGGAATGGGGTGGTATGGTATGGTGGTTAAGAACTTGGGCTTGGAGTCAGGCAGACATGCTAGTCCATAACCTTTGGCCAGTCACATACTGCAGATAACCTCTGCCTGTTTCCTCACCTGTAAAATGGGGATACAGCAGCTACTTCCTAGGGATGTAAGGATAACAGAATAATCCACGTCAAAGAGAAGTGAGCAGCTTTCACAAATCCAGATAAGGGAATTATGGAAAGGGTTCCTGCCTCTCCCCCCGCCACCCCCCCCCCTGGCCACAGCCCAGCCTCTGCTCCCCCTTTCCACCCCCCAACCTACCTGTAATTCAGCCACAAACCCCTGAAAGACCTGGACCCTGTCCCTGAACCATGTGTCTTGGGGAATCATAATATCAGAACCAGAAGAGATTTAGGGATATCTTTCTAGTCCACCATCTATCTTGCACAGATGGGGAGACTGAAGCCCAGAGAGGAAAGGAAACTTCACAAGTCAGAATAGCATGCCAGAAGCAAAACTGGAGCTCTCCTCCCCAGACTCTTCACAGTCCTGCATGAAACCTCCACCTCCAAACCTCTGGCTTGGAGCTGATGGCTTGGGAGTTGGGAGAATAGGGTTGGGTCATTTTTCCAGGACAGCTGGAGGGGATGAGCCCTCAGGCCAACCAGCACTGTCCAAAAGTGGAGTAGGCTGTCCCATTGTGAGAATCATCTCTAGAGTTCATTGACTGCCTCCTGGCTTTACAACACATCAGCTCATCTGCCTTTAGAAGGTCCTATCATAAGCCCCATTTTACAGATGAGAAAACACAGTTGCAGGGACAGGCAGTGACCTTGGACTCTCAAGCCAATGGTGGAGCCAGAAGTCTGGGCTCCCGGCACAGCCCCCATATGATAAGGTGAGCACCTGTCCCTAGAGGCGTGTGGGCAGTACCTGGGGTGCTGGGGCGGGGTAGGGCTGAGGGCAGAGGTGTGGCCAGGTGCTGGGCGGGGCGGGTTGGGTACCGTTCTCTGCGGCCCTCTTGAGATTCTCGATCATGGTGTCGTAGTGGATTCGGCACAGCACCTTCTCCTCAACCAGACCAAATTCCTCGCCCGTGGACAGCTGGCGCTTGCACGAGAAGCAGGCGAAGCAGGCCAGATGGTAGGCGTTGCCGCGGGCCCGCCGCACCCAGTCACTGGCGTAGATCTGCCGGCCACATCGTGCGCACTTGGTCCCAAATCGGCTGTGGGACACCGGGGCAGGGAAGGGGATGGCGAGGCTCAGACAGGCCACCCTTCCTCCCTCCAAACCCTGTAGCCAGCCTGTACCCAGGCTTCTGGCCTCGGAGCTGTCACTTGCTAACAAATATCTCTACGCCTGGATCCACCACTCTCCCCCCTCCTGCAGACAAGATCTACCTAGAAAGTGAGCTGGTGGGTGTTTTTATTTCCTTCTTGGTGTTTTTCTGAATTTTCCAAATTGTCTACAATGATCACTTACATTTGCATATAACATCAATCTACTCAATAAAAATATGTGTTAGGGAAAACAATAATAATAGTAATAACAAAGAGGCAAAATCTTTGAGCACTTACCACGTGCCCAGCAAGATTCTAAGTGTTTTATATTGAGTACCCCAGTTAATCTTCATTTTTCAGATGAGGAAAATGGGGACCAGGGAGTTAAGTCACTTGCACAGGTCACACAGCTTGCAAGGATAGGAGCCCGAGATGAATAAACTGTACCCCAGTGGTAGAGAAGCTCTGAGTTTCTCAGAAGCATAGACAGATGTGCCTGACTGGCTTGATGACTCTGAGAGAATCGTTTAACCCCTCTGAGTTCTCATTTCCCTTGCCCTGAGCTGAACTAGATGACAACAGCAATGCCTGCTACTATTTGTTCAGTGCGCGGCAGTCTATTAAGTAACCAGCTAGTCACAGACTCTGGAGCCCCATACATTCTAACAGTAAATGTTTAAAAAAAACAAACACAGAGAGCCAAGATCAAATGCCTTCTTCCTGCCCTAAGGCTTTCTTGATTCTGTCTCTTTCCTTTCTCCCTCCCCCTTTATAGTGCATTTTGGATACAGCTGCCTCCATCCCAAACTGGGAGCCCTCAGAAAGCAGCAGAGTCTGTTTCGCCCTGTTCCGGAAGTTACCCCAAGGCCCGATCCCTGAGAACCAGGGAATGCTTGCTCCTTAAGTAGATGTGAGCCTTCTGAACTCTCCAGCCTTGGTTTTCTCTGGTGCACAGTGCATTTCACGTTCTGGTGCCACCACTCACCCAGCCGCTCAGGCATAGTAACCTAACTCATATACTCCTCCCTCTCCTCACTCCACATCCAACCAACCATGAGACACTGTTGGTTCCTTTCCTACGTGTCTCCGGGACCCATCTCCTCCTCTCCACTGGCACTGTGGCCTCCTAAGTCAGGCTACCATCATGCGCCCCTCTCCGCCAGTCTTAGCTCTCATCTCCCTTTTCCCAGGCCCCCTCCTGCCAATCCATCCTCCTCTGGGTGGCCACCGTGAAGTTCCCAGCATGCATACCGAATCCTGGCCTGCCCTGCTTAAAATCTTTTGGTGGCTCCAATCTACCCTTGGGATCTGGTCCAAGACCCTTGGAGTTTACAAAGCCCAACAAACCACATCCTGTCAGGCTCATCTCCTCCCTAACCTTCCTCAAAATCTCCCACCCCAAACCCAAGTATGAGCCGCAGCCACAATGCAAGGTCATTCCCAGGTCCTCATGGCCCCCTCTGAAGTATTTTCCCACCCCCGGCCTTTGCACGGGCTGATCCCTTTTCCCGCACGCCCCCACCCTCCAGGAAAAGTGCCACAGCTCCCCCAGCACCACCCTCGCCCGCAGGGGTCACACTGGTTTGTCGATGTCTGGTTCCTTGGATCTCCCACCCCAGGCCTTCCTGGGAGAGGGCCAAGAAGATGTGCCTCGGTGTCCCCAGGGCCAGCACACTTCCATCCCGAGGAGCATTCAGAAACGCTGTGAGTGTGCGAGAGAACCAGCCCAGCAAATGGGCTCTGGTTAAACATCCCCGCCCCAAGAAGCCCAAAGCTACTGTCTCGGACCAGAAACCAGAAAGGGTTAGCTCAGATCCCACTGCAGGACTTTGTCTGGTCAAACTCCCCCCCAAACAGAGGCCCTGCCTGGTGAAACTCGGCTTCCCCAGGGGACAGCCCAGCACATCCTGCGGTCTCTGTTCACAATCCCTCAGTGGAGGGGAGAAGGACCCGCTTTGCCCACCCCAGCCTATTCCTGCCACAGGCTGCCCCGGGTTGGGCTGACAGTCTGGTAGAGGGCTTCCTGCAGTCCCCGGTCCTGGGGTGCAAAGCCTTCAATGGGCCCCTGGGCTTCACGGTTACCAAGTGAGGTGGGAGCTCTGGCACCCACTTTGCACTGGTGGAATCGGAGGTTCCGAGGGGGCGAGTGACTAGCTCAAGACCACAGAGCAGGGCCAGGGTTGAGGTCCTCTTCCAGATGCAAAAAGTCCCTGGAACCTGCGGGAGCAGCCAGACTGGAGACGAGAGCTGGATCCTGGGCAATGAACAGGAAAGGGGCTTGGTCTGACCCCGCCGTGTCCCCACTCCAGGCCCTGGATCCTGGAAACTCTGGCACCCAGGGCTTGGGGCCCAGGCGTTTCCGGAAGGCAGGGAGCGCGTCCCCAGTGAACGGGAAGAGCCAGGCGACTTCGCCTCCCCTCTGTGGTCTCCGTGCACCGCGGCCGGTGCCCCACGCCAGTGTAGCATCCTCGCGCTTGGCTGTGCGGGATTCCTCGTCCTCTGCCAGGGGCGCGTCCAAGACACTCCGCACACCCCTGATCCTCCCATTCCACGAAGCCCAAACGCCCGCGCGGTTCTGCGCCTACAGTGCTGCGCACAGCGTTCCCATCCCCTCGATTCCAGGTGGGTGCCGCGGGTGACCCCTTAGCAATTTTCTCAACACACCCCCACACACGAGTCACCCCAAATGCCAGGAGCTGTCCCCAGCTCTGGGATGTCCCCGCGCTCTCTGTGGCTCGACCCAGTCAACGAAATCATTGGAGTTGGATCCTCGGATGGAGGTGAAGATGGGATCATTACGCAGTTTTGGGTGCGTTGCAGGCCGCTCCTGAAGCGCGTCCTCCATCCAGGGCAGGGATCAGCGGCACAAAGAAGGGGAGCGAGTTTGCCGAAGGGTCGAGGCTCTGACAAATTGACAGACTCCTTCTCAGACGGGCTGTGAGGCCTGAACCACCGGATTCCGGAAGCAGCGAAATTGGCAGCGGAGAAAAACGAAACTTCAAGAAAAGGATGTTTGGGAGCTGTGATCGGAGCGCCAACGGGATTAGGGGGCGCGGCTACCGCCCCCCACCCTTCCGCCCCAGCCTCCAGCGCACCCCTCTCCGGGTTCCCCGCAAAGGCGCAAAGGACAGAGGCGCTCTGGGGATGGAGAGCTGCAGGAAAGATGCTGCATATCTTAACTGCTGAAAAGAGTTCGAGTGGGCGCCACGCACCGCCTTGCCCTCTCTCCTCCCACAGCTGGGAGCCGGGTTGTGCGGAGGAAGCTGTGCACCCTTGACCAAGTGAAGCTCATTTTCCTGGCCTAGTTCCCCAGGATACGCAGCAGGCGCTCAGAAATTATTAGTTGGCTGAATGAGCCTCAACGAAAGAGCCCACGGGAGTTTCACTAAGGACCCGGTACCTATCATGAAGCTACCCGTTTTCTGCAGGAGGAAACCGACGCTCAGAGTGGGAAGGCCAATGTCAATTCCGAAGCTAGTGAGCCAAGGTGCCGGAACGCAAACCAGAGTTCACTTATTCTAAGTTAAGGATGCTTCCTTGGTAGCCTTAGATTCTATAAGGCAAACAAGGGAGGTTGCAGGTGGAGCCCTGCCTATCCCCTCTGTTCCTTTTCTTCTAGGCAAACTCTTAGAAGCCAGAGAAAAAATAGAACCAGCAATTAAGAGGTTAAAACACTCCGCGCACCCCGGAGGTCCTGGCCTGAGGCACCTCCCCCACCTAACTTATTTCTTTGCTCCCTCAACGTCTGTTCCCCAACAGCTGGGCTGCTCTCTGCGAGGGGGGTTGAGGGGGAGAAAGGTCACTTCCCAGCTCTGAGCTTCCCAGGGACCCTCGCCCTGAAGGAGGGGGTAGGGTTCTCCATTGGGGGCTTGGGTTCTAGGCAGAAGGCAGGCAAAGGCTGGGGTCTTGCCCTAAGTCAACTGGGCCAGGGGACAGGAACTTCAGGGGGAAGCCTCAGTGGCCCAGCCCACAAACTCCAGGAGCCCACTTAACTCTTTACTCCCCACTCCCACGGTCAGGAGGCAAGAGGGCCAGGGACCATGGGGACCTGATCCTGGCAAAGTTGATCCATCCTTCAGAGGCCACTCCTGCCCCAGTGCTCCCAGAGCCCACCCAGGGAGTCTCACTTCACAGCACCCAGCAGGTGCTCCCTGAACAGGACAAGGAATCTTAGGGTCAGTAGGGAAGGGTCTTTGCCATTCCACAGGCCCCACCTCCTCATAGACAGGGGCTGCTGACATAGCTAACCAATAGAAGAAGCAAAGTGTATTGAATGTTTAGACACAGGGATGGTGGAGTCAGGCAGCTCTGGGTCTTATCAAGGGTCTGCCACTTACTAACTGTGACTTCACCTTGAAGGGCCTCAGTTTCCCCTCCTATAATGTGAGGAATACGAGAGTATCATAATCACAGGGTGGACCTGAGGATCCAATGGGATAATGCATGTAAAGAGTTAGCACAGTTCCTGGCTTGGAGATGAGCTCCTGGCTTCTGATGACCAGTGTCCTCATCCATGCCCAGCCCCTTTTCCACTCTGTCACACTGTGTGACCCTGGATTCTTCACCTGCCACTCTCTCAGGGTATCTGTCTCTCCAACTATACAATGGGCACGATGCCTCAGGAGGCTGAGGGAGCCAGGAGAGCACTGTAGATCAGCCCATGACCCATGTGGGGGGCAGCAACTACAGGTAGGTGAATGGGAGGAAGCTGCCTGGGCTTGTGGTTGATACAAATGTCCCAGAGAGGAACACTGTGTTTTCCTTTACTTCTTCAAAGAAAAGGAAAAAATGGTCTTAACAACAAAAATTTGAAGAAATTAAAAGCAATATCCTATTTCCCTGGTGGTAACTTTTTTCTGCTAGGGACTCAGGGAGGGTGGGGAGCTGGGAATCTGCTAGAACCCACAAGGAGGTCCCTGTTAAAGAGGGGGTTGGAGAAGCTGGGACAGAGAGGTCCAGCAACCTGTTATCAAGGACAAACAGCCAGTGGAAAACCAACCCCTCCCAAAAATGCAAATGAGCCAGGGACAGCACTAGACCTCCAACCTCCTCCGCTCCCCCCCCCCCCCCCCCACACACACACAGCTTCTCTTGGTGACTTTGGAGTGCCTTTCTAACTTCTAACTTCCGGTTCTGCTTAAGGAGACTGAAGGATGGTCCACAAGGAGGGGCGAGATGGGGGATGAAACCTAGAAGACCCTTCAGTGGGGGATAAGACCCCAGTGCTCTCTCTCCCTCCATTCTGATGAGGATATTGACCTCTCTTGGGCAGAGTGCTCCAGTCCACCTTGGGCTTCAGGAAACAGAGGGCTGGAGAATCTCAGACCATGGTGTCTTCCTGAGCCCCAGCTCTTGAGAGGAGCGCACTGCCTCCCATGCCATCATTCATGCTCTCTCCAGAAAGACCTCCCTTACAACAGCCACCCAGCGCCTGGGCTGTTGCTCAGAGCATACAATAGTCCCTGGCTGGCACTCTGCCGGCTTTTCCTTTCCCTTTTTGTGGGTTTCATTATTTTTCTTACAGGTGGGGCTGCCAGGGAAGGGCTATGCCTGCAGGGAGACCTGGCTGGGGGAGAAATGATCAGAAGCCACAATCCTCCCCTCCTCTCAGGGAATGTGAGCTTTTATTCACTCCATTTTCTTAACCAAAATCTGTTTGGGGACTCTTGTCACTGGCAGAGGATTATGGCTCAGAACCTTCAGCCCAGAAATGGCCCAGCTTCATCCCTCCAGACAGACCTTGCTCCTCAAACTGCCAGCATCCACCCAGCCAGGGTGACAATGGTAATAATCAAGACACCTACATTACTTGCCATTTAAGGAGCCTTGACTGAGCCTTCCTCCTTTCACTCCCTCTTTGGCAGCTCTGAGAGACAACCCTGGAAGTAGGACACTGAGGGCAGGGAGATGCAGTGATTTGTCCAAGGTCACACAGTGATTCAATGTTGTCCTGATGGAGTTCAGTCTCTGCCTCTCCCCAGAATAGCTGCACATTCCATACTCCACGTCACCAAAGTGGGAAGGGGGATTCCAGAGCCAGTGGAGGCTCTGAATGGTGGGGTCAGGATCTGAGTTTTGACCAGCCCTAGAAGGTCTAGTAAGCATAGCATTTGAGGAGGCTTGGTCCAGCCTGGGCATGAGCTGGGGCTGGAGAAGCAGCAAGGAAATGTGGGCAGGTGGCTCACAGGGCTGCCAGGTCCATTATCACCTGGAGAGGCAGGATTAGGGTCCAGTGCTACTCTACAGGAGGAGGCTGAGATATCATCCTGTTGGATTTCCCAAGCTAGAGCTCTGTCCCTGGCTAGCTGATGAGCCCAAGGAGCCTCCCAAATGGCAGATGAACTGGGGTCAGGCCTAGAACAAGGTGGTATCTAGACAGGGACTCCTGCCTTGGCCAGCCAATAGCAGATGGGATAGTGCAGGGAGACATCACACTCTGGTTGCATACCACACAATAACTCTGCTCTGCCGTGCACATACACACCCACAAATCCACATTCACATCTCTTGAGTCCTCAGTGCCTGGGCTAAGGCCTTAAGCAGAAATGCCCCCTCAGAGGAGGAGGGGGTAGGGTGAGGAATCACAGGATTTCTGAAGCCTCACCCTCTCACCTCCAGATCCCTGTCCATATGTAACCTTGTCCTGACCTTCTGTGCACTGGCATTCACACATAGACACACACTCTTACATGTGAACCAAAAGACAAACGCATGTCATAAAGGAACACACATGCTGTCCACACATCCCTGACCTTGCTTAATGACACATTCCCTCAGTGCCATGACACAGATCCAAACAACACACACACATACAGTTTTGTAAGCTGACTCCTAGGCCACCTTGTAGAGACCCCACACACCTGCACACCCTGGCTGTACACCCTTTCATACCCACACTCAAAAAAAGAGTCCAGTTCTTGAACCATGCTTCCTATGATTTCCCCAGAGTATCCCAGTCCAGAATGCTGCAAACTTCCCCCTCGATTCAAGGAAGGCCCTCTCTTTCCAAGTCCCAGAAGACTCAAAGGGGAGGTGGAAGGGGTGTATTGACATCCACCACATTCCCTTTCTCCCAAGAAGACTGAAATCATGGCCTCTCCCGAGGAAAGAGAGAGAGAACGGAAGGGAGGTCGCTGGAGGTGGTGGTGGGGTTTATAGGTTAGTTTTCTCTACTTCCTGAGAAAACCCCTGGGAACAGACATCCCCTCCCAGGAACGAATCACACTCCACCCTCTTAGGACTCTGTAGGCCCGGTGGTCGGGCATCAGGCCTGGTTCATGCTTCCCGTAGAGATCCTGCGTGTGTGGCCCGTGCGCCCTGACCTCACAGTGAACTTGACCCCATGGCCCGGTCAGGCGGGAGCTTCTAGGTTTGGAGCGAGACTCGGCAGCGCGCGACGGAAGGACGAGCTCCGCTGGAATCGCGAGCCGGCGGGACTCGGCACTGCCTCCAGGAGAGCGCACCCCGGGGTAATGCTACTCCGCGCTGGGCTGCAGCGCCCTACACCCGCCCTGGGTGGCAGCCCAAAGTCGGCCTAGACCCGAGACCGGCTGAAACGATGATGAAGCTGGGACTGGAACAGACGCCTGGGACCCACTCAGGACCCCAGACATTCGAGCGACGCCAGGGTCTAAGTTAAGGCGGAACTGGAGACCGAGGTTGGGTCTTAGGAAGAGGTGCTTGAATAGGGGTTAGATCTGAGACCGAGACTAAACTAGTGCTTGGGGCCGGACCAGTCCCGAACCCAGAGCGGAGCCGGGGTCAGAGACGGGCAAGTCCCGCTCTGGGAGCGACGCCGGGCGTGCTGGAGTCGGAGTAGGGTTGGAACCCAGGCCAGAGCGCACCGGACAGAGAGGCAGCCAGATCAAGGCTAGGATCCGAGCGGGTTGGGGCCAGAGCCGGGACATCAGAACTCAACCGAGGCGCTGGAGATAGGAACTGGAGCCTGAGATTCAGGCAGGACCGGAGACAGAGCCAGACACGCGACGGAAACCGAGTGGGCCGCAGGAACAGGAGGCGGATCTCGGGCCAGACCGGTGCTGGCACCGGCGCGAAGCCTGGAGCTCCTAATCCGTGGCGTTGAGAGCCTGCTGGGTTTGCGCGGCGCGCCAGGCGTGCACTCCGGACTCGGGGGCTCCGGAGCCAGACACCACGCGCCGCAAAGAAGGCTTCCACGTGCACCGGGGCCTGCCTGCGGCGACACTGCTGGCCTGGCGGCCGCAGCCTACCTGAAGTAGTCCATCTTGCAGAAGATTTCCTTATTCTTGATGTAGCAGCTGTTCTGCTGTCTCAGCGACGTGCGGCACACGGAGCACTCGAGGCACCGCACGTGCCAGATGAGGTTGTTGACCTGGGAAGGGAGTAGAGTGGGGGCGGCTCAGTGCGGGCCTCTTTGCACGCCAGACCCCAGCCACCCTGCAGACAGAGACGCCGGAGCTCTGACGGTGCCCGTAACTCCCCCCACTTTCCTTCTGCAACCCTGAGGCTCAGGGAGGTAGAAACAAACTCTCCGTTTTCCGGAGGGGAGCCCGGGGGCACAGAGAGACACCAAGGCCAGCTCAAAGCCCCCAGGTCCGGCAGCGGCTGAGCCCGTATTCCTTACAAAGCGCAGCCTTGTGGACTGCAACCCACACCCCAACAGCACACCCGCAACACCCCGCCCTTGTTTCACCTTGAGCAGATACCGGTCCAGGATCTCGAGGCCGCAGCTGGAGCAGATGTTCTTGCCGGCGGACGGCACGGAAGAGGCGGCGGAGGGCGGTGAGCAGACCGATGGCGTGCTGGGTGTACAGGGGGAGGCCCGGCCCTCGTCCTTGTCCAGAGCGCCCGCCAGGGTGTCGGCGTCCGACTGAGCCTGCGGTGGGGGGAGAGGAAGAGCCGATCGATCGCTGAGCCCGGGGCCCAGCGCCGCAGTTGCTTCCAAGACACCTCTGGGGCCCCAGTGCACCAATCGACAACGAAATTCCCCTCGAGACGCCGTGCCAGGGGCTAGAGAACTGGGATGGAAGAGCCTATTGGAGAGGAAGGGACGGGTTCAGCTATTAACACGCGCGTCCTGGATGTCGGGAGCGGCCAAAGCCCACCTTCTCGGTCGGGAAACTGAGGCTGAGAGAGGGGCGGCGCCCTCAGGGATCCCCCCAGCGCAAGAGCAGCGGTTTGGGGCCGGAAAGCCGGGCCAGGTCCCTAGGGCTGGACCGCGGGCCGAAGGCAGGGCCGAACGAACTCACCATGGCGGGCGGAGCGGTCCCTTCCAGGCAGCGGGCGGTCGCTTTGCAGCCGGACCCTGGCTGGGCCATCACCTGGGGGAGGGGGAGAGGGAACGCAGGCGGTGGCGGCTGCAGAGCTGGCTCCGCTCCGCCTAAACCCAGCGCCTCCCCGCGCCTGTTATATAAACCAGCGCGGAACAATGAGTCCTAACTTTGTAGTGGGCATTTAAAGCCCTTCCCCACAAAAGCGGTGTCTCTCTAATGAAGCAATTTGAATTTGGATTGGATTTTTTTCCCTCTCTCTCCCCCTCTCCCTGCACTTAACCCGTGGCTCTTGAAGTAATCGCTTAGTTCCCTTGCAATCCAAGCCTCCGAGGGGGGAAAAAAAACCACGCGCACATACACAAACTACCTGCAATTAGAAATTGTCGTGAATGCCCAAGATAAGAGGTAGCCAGAGTGTCAATTCCAACTGTCAATCAGTGAGATCCATCAGGCCGCCCAAAGAATTGCAAATTTGATTTTTTAATGGTAGTAATTAAAAATCGAATTTTTTCTCCCTCTACCCACCCCCCTTCCTCGCTCCCTTCTCCTCCTCTCGACACAAAATGCAAAAAGGAGAAAAGAGAGAAAGAAAATAAAAAGGAGATGGGGGGGTGTTTGAGGAAAATAAAAAGCGGGGCGCGGAGCATCAGCCCACCGCCCCGCGCGCGGCTAAATTGACACGGCGATAGTGACACGGATTCAGGTGCCTGTCGAGGGCCACTCGGAAGGAAACCCGGAGCAAAATGGGGGCAAGATCGGGGGCGAAATGGAACCAAAAAGAGAATACAGAGGCGTCCAAGAGGAGGAAAAGGCACCCTCCAGCCCCTCGGCGCGCCCGGGACGGCCCCGCGTCGGGATCCTCAGCGTTACCCGCACAAGCCCCGGCGCAGGGGCGCTATCAGCGCCTATGCAGATGGACAATACCCGCCTCGCCTCCTCTTGATTCTCCTGTGTCTTTGCTAAATCGCTTTTTGAGAAATTCCTCCAACATTTGAATAATGTGTTCCCGCTTTCCGCGACACCCACCCACCCCGCGCTCGCGTGCGCTCACACACTCACATACACACACTCTTGGGCGCACCCCCGCACCCCTCCGACAGCGGCCCCCGCCACCCGGCCCGCCCCAGCTGGGCCTGGCCCCTGCCTGACCCTGGCCCGGGCCGCTCAGCCACTCGCTGGCTAGCTCACCTGGTCGGCGGCGGGGCCGCCCTCGGCCGGCAGCCGGCAGCCCTCGGGCAACGCCGGGGCGGCGTTCTCATGCTTCCAGTACATGGGCCGGGGAGCCGCGGGCCCCGCGGGCTCGCAGCGCAGAGAGCCGCGCAGAGAGGGGCCACGGCCACAGTGGGAGCAGAGGCTGAAGCAGGAGCAGGAGGAGAGCGGAGGCGCCCGCTCCGGCGCTCCGGGCCCGGCCCCAGCCCCCGCCCCCGGCCCGCGCGCAGCCCCGGCCTCCTTGGCTGCCGCCGCCGCTGCCTCCGAAGAAGGTCCCGACAAACTTAGAGAGGCCCCCGCCCCCTCCTTCTCCTCCTCCTCTTCTTTCTCCCCCTCCTGGTAGTCCTCCTCCTCCTCCTCCTCCTCCTCCTCCTCCTCCTCCTCCACTCCCTTCTCCACCCCCTCCAGCTGTGGCGTCGGCCGCCCTGCCGCTGGAGCCCCGCTCGGTTCAAGATGAGTCATGCGTGACCAATCCCCTCCCCGCCAAGGGAGAGCGAGACACACACAGCGAGGCAGCGACCCAGGGATACACACACACAGTCATATAGACACACAGAAACTCATAGCTGCTGACAGAGTCTGAAACACGCGGACATACAAAGGCACTGGCAGGCCCACAGCCACCCGGCTCTGACACTGCCCCTCCCTCACAGGGCACCCACAGCCCTCAGGCACAGCCCCACTCCCAGGCACACACCATATGAACTCGCACACGATGCTCTGTTGATGCAGTCCCACACCTGGTACCTCTGTGTACGTGCTGAGGCAAATGACTGCCCTTCACCTCATTCACAGGGGTACAGGCACCCACTACCTTCACACAGCTGCACAGATACCTCTGCTCCATAACAACCAGAGAGCGCACTAGCTCCTGACTACTGAATGGGATACGGCTGGGTGGGAAAAGGGTTCCTGGAGGGGAGGTGTTCCCCTGAATTCTCCTGGGAGGGATTGCTTGGGACATCTCCCTTCCCTTCCCTTGCGGCTGTGCTGAGCCATCCAGCCTAATGCCCCCTCTCGCCTTCTCTGCGGTTCTGCTGATAGAGAGGAGGGAAAGGCGGGGAGGCCCCCTGGCATTTGGATAGGACACATAGAGACAAACTCTCAAAGACAGAACCTTGCACAACTAACGCCCTCCAATGTAGACACACAAGTGGACACTCACAGTCTCAGCCCCCCTCTCTACACACAAACTGATCCTAGAGAGACACATGTAAATATACAGACTCTTCTAAAAACAAATGTGCTTGGACTTAGACCCAGCCCTATGGACCTGAGGACACCTCACCTCTGTGCCATCACTCATACCATTGCCTCCTTAGTTACCCTCATTTACAAATGTACACACATTCATACTCAAGAGAGCACGGACTCCCACAGTGCTTCAGACACATGTAAAACCTCCTGTCCTCTACTCAGACACCCACAGATATGCACACGCAGGCCTTTCCTAATGGACAAGGGCAGACAAGGGTGTCTGCACAGCAACATCTGCGAAAGATACAAATATCTGTTCCTTTCCAGGCACCAAGGTGCACAGAAACAGCCCAACCCCAGCCAATGG
Source organism: Corynorhinus townsendii (assembly GCA_026230045.1). NCBI lineage: Eukaryota > Metazoa > Chordata > Mammalia > Chiroptera > Vespertilionidae > Corynorhinus > Corynorhinus townsendii. The sequence goes on along the minus strand of JAPDVU010000005.1, from coordinate 161,711,397 downwards.
CATCTCCCACCCTCTGTGCCCCTGCATTCCCGTCATTTACCAGTATTGCTCTTAGAAAGGAATTCAGAGTGAAAAGTTTCTCTCTAAACCCTAATCTTTTACATGAAGAGCACAACTGCATTTTGTGTCGAGAGGAGGAGAAGGAAGCGAGGAAGGGGGGTGGGTAGAGGGAGCTGGTGAGGTGTGTGCATTTACACACCTGTGTGCACACACATAGGCATGCACCCTCAAATATTCAAATGATCACAGACAAACAAGCTAGCCCCCCTCAAATAATCTCTTTTGCACATAATAAGCCCAGTTACTGCTCCTGGATACTTTAATCTGTGACAGGCTTGGCATTTTATAATCATGGCTTCATTTTCTTTTAACAATAAACTTAGGAGGTAGTGTATCTTATTGCACTGATTTTACTGATGACGAAACTGAGGCTCAGAGAGAGCACCTGATAGGTCCACAATGGTGTCACATGGCTAATGGCCAGAGCTAAGAACTCAACAGCAGATTTGTCTGACATCAGAGCTTATACTAGAATTCCAGGCTGTCTACATGACCGTGTCCACTCTCTGCATACATACACACTCAGGTGTGCACAACCACATTAACAAACAAACAAACATTTGTCAGAAGACCTGGATATGACCCCTGGCCTCACCACTTACAGGCTAAGCTTCTTTTCTCATCTGCAAAATGAGAATCATGATAGGATGACCTTTATCTCCTTCTCTTCTTCCCTTTCTGGGTGGCTGGGGAAAGCGGGAGGTCATTGAACATTATACAGAGCTGCACGGCTGCCAGATGTGTGAGTGCAGAAAAGAAGACCGGGAGGATGGTACTGGCTTTGCAAAACTCCTCAGGCAACAGGTGTGGAGGAGGCTTAAGCTAAAACTAGAGGCAGATGAACTTTGGGTGGATTTGGGGGAGAAAAGGAAGTATGAAAGGAGAGATGACTGCGAAGATCCAGGGGCTGGACAGACAAGCTGTGGCACTTCTATGAGAAGGAATGGGAAGCACACACCTCTGAATGGTAATAGTCATAACTACCGTTTGTGGGTCATTTATTTATTTACTTTAAAATATATTTTAATTGATTTCAGAGAGGAAGGGAGAGGGAGAAAGAGATAGAAACATCAATGATGAGAGAGAATCATTGACCGGCTGCCTCCTGCATGCCCCACACTGGGGATAGAGCCCGCAACCCAGGCATGTGCCCTAACCCGGAATCGAATGGTGATCTCCTGGTTCATAGGTCTATGCTCAACCTCTGAGCCATGCTGGTTGGGCTGTTGAGCATTTATGTGCCAAGTACTGTTTTACCTGCATTTCTCTTTCGGGAACCCCGAAGAATGTCATTCCGGTATTATTATACCTATTTTATAGTTGAGAAAACAAGCTTATAGGAGCTTCATTTCAAGCTCTAGCACTAAGATTCCAGAACCCAAACGCTTACATACTATTCAATTTTGCTCCTGAATTCTGATTAGATGCTCAGAAAACCAAAACTGGAATAAGAGGCAATAAACTCAGCAGTGAAGCACAAGGACTCTGGAGCCAGACTGCCATGGTGCCCATCCTGGCACAGCCCCTTATTACCGGGGTAACCCTGGACAAGTGATTCAGTCTCAGTTTTCTCATCTGTAAAGTGGGGAATGATAACAGAGTTCACTTCTTATGTTTGTGAAAATGAAGCACATGCTGCATGTAAAAAAAAAAAAAAAAAGGCTCAGAATCATCCTTGGCATGCTGAAAGCAACAAATAAATATTAGCTATCATCACAGTATGGACTAGCTGCGTTGTCCAGTTGTTATTCTACTAGATGCCACTTCAAATATTTATGGAGGAAGGCAAGGCATAAATCAACCAAATAATCAAATATTATCCTGAATAACTTGCCTGAGGAAGCTGCAGAGCCATTATTGCAACCCAGGGCTTGCCTGACTTCAGAGAACATAAAAATGAAATTACTTTGGAAGAGAAAACTCCCTCCCAGCAACGCCTGGCTCCAGCAGAAAGAGAGTCCAGACAGGAGTGACCTTGGCGAAATCAGGATTAGCAAATGCAATACATCCATCAGGATATTTGATTTCTTCCTACAGGAGCCTGGACAAGTCCTTTCGCTTCTCTGAGTTTCCGTTTCCTTACTTGCAAAATGGGGATAACAACATGTACCGCTCTGGATTGTGGTGACAATGAACCATCTATTAGAAACTAATACCTTTGAAGTGTTGCCTCTATTCCTGTATAAGCACCTTCCATTCTAAACGGTTGTAAGTCTACATAGGCAATGCCATCAGCATCCTGTGTACCATGTCACCTAATTCTCACCTCAATCCTTCTCCTCATCCCTAAACAGGATGAGGTGGATTTTGCTACCCTCCTCCACCTGAGTCTAGGTCCTTGGTTTGGATTTGAAAAGAGGTTTTATTAGTAACTGGGTAATTCTGTGGGATCGCCCCCAGCAGCGGTTCCGCCCTGCCAGGGAGTAATTCTAGGAAGGTAATGTGAGCTGGAGGAGGCTGGAGACCCAGCTTCACATTTATTTACTCTGACAGCTAAATTGGTGAGTAAGGGGGGAAATCAGATGAAAGCCATTTTCAGAGTAAATACTAAATACAAAATTTAAACATTCAGGTTGTGACAAATGGGAAGGGGGCAGTGGGACATAGGCAGCACACCCCTCCCTACTCAGGACCCTATCCTCACCTTGTCACCTTCCTGGGCATTTCCTGTTTGATGAGAGGAAAGAGCATGGAATAGGCTTAGCACTGCATGACCCTGGGCAAGAAATTTACCTCTCCTGGCCTATGTGTCCTCTTCGCTAAAATGTGTGTGTTGCTTGAATCAGATGAGTGGGGAAGTGATGGAGGGAGCTCTAGCCTTGGAGTCCGAGAGACCTGAGGTCAAACCCTAGCTGGGTGAACTTGGAAAAGTCACTTATTTGAACTTGAGTTTCTCAACTTTGGGGATAATACCAACCACGGAGGAGTAAATGAGATAATCCATGTGGAAGGGCTTTTTGGACTTCAAAGTATATTGCAAATAGGAGCAGCTATAGTCACCCAAAGTCCCCTTCCCATTCTGACATTCACTGAGGAAATTCATGTCAGCAGGCAGTTACGAAGCACTTACTCTGAACCAGGCTCCAGGACGGGCAGAGGAAACGCAGAGTATATCATCCTGGTCCCTGTCCATGAGGAGCGCAGTCTACTGGGATGGACAAGAGCCAGCATTTGCAGCCCAGTGACACGGGTGCTGGAGAATGAGGAGGAGGGGCATTTATCCTGACTTACAGGTAGGTATCAGGAAAGGCGTCCTAGAGGAGGTGACCTTTCAGTGAAGTCCTCAGGGATAAGTAAGTGTGAGGCAGGCCATGCCTGAAGATAGTTGGCTCCGAGTGGCGAGTGGGTGCACAGTTAGTGGTGTTCTGTATGGGGCAATGATGGGCGATGAGACTTGGAGGTAGGTAGGAGCCAGATTGTGGAGGGCTGAGGGCTGAGTTGAAGAGTCTGGAGCCATCTTCAAAGCTCTGGGTGTATGAGCCAACAGTTCAAGGAAGCAGCTTTCTGTCTCTGCAGAGGCACATGGCATGACGGTGCTTAGGGATCCTGGTCTGGAGGCAGGTGCTTGCCTGAGTTGATACCTGACCCTATTACACACTGCTTGTGGGACCTAAGGTGAGCGACAAACTCTATGAGCCTTAGTTTCCTCAACCACAAACAGACATCAACGGAGAACCCATTCACAAATGCTGTGATGATTCCAGGAGACCAAGACACATCTCTAAGCTAAAACCTTGGCACTGGCCTGGCATCCAATAAGCACCCAGTCCCTTAGTGCCATTATTATCTGTAAGAAGAGAGTATAAAGAAGGCAAAGGAGACAGTAGCTAAGGGGGGAGCCCTTTACAGGGCTAAATAGTCCTTCTTCAGAGAATTCTGCCCTGACCATGCTATTTGAAGTAAGTCCCTCATACTAATCTTTTCCCAGCAGAGCGTAGAAAAGGCTTAAAAATAGGCTAGATTGGAATAACCTTGTGTAGCATGATAAGGAATTTCAGCTTCAAAATATAAATGGTGAGGGGCCATCCAAGGCTCTTAAGCACGAAGATGATATGGTCAAATCAGGGGTTTGGAAAGATGACCTAAGCAGTTGACCAGTCCTTCATTGAACCCTGAAGATATTGCAATAACTTTGGGGAGAGAGAATGAGGCAGCTGCAGGGACAAGAAGAATGGAAAGAGGAATATAATGAAAACTTAATTACTGTATGTTACTTTATTGTTATATATGATATACATTTATAACTATATATATACATATATATAGTTATAAAACCTATAATACAACAGCCTCCTAAATAACCTTTGCATATTAAAGTTCTATTTAATATAGAATCATATATGATATATAATACTAATACATATATTATGTCCAATATATGTAATATGTGATTCTATATAACATCACCTATAATGTTAATATATAAAGTTCATCATTTAGGAGACTGGGTGTGGGAGTGGGGGAGCAGAAAATGTCAAAGATAACTCCAGGTTTCTAATTTATTTTTCTCCATATGTTGTTCCCAAAGATATGGAACACAGTAGCAGCTGGGGAGGGGCTCAAGGGGGAATAATGAGCTCCATCTGGGATCAAGGTACCAGGGTAATATTCAGGTGGAGGTGCCCGGGGTGAGCTGGATACACAGGTCTGTAGCTCAGAAGAGAGGCTGGAGCCCTAGCTGATTTGGCTCAGTGAATAGAGCATTGGTGTGTGGACTGAAGAGTCCCAGGTTCTACTCTGGTCAAGGGCACATGCCTGGGCTGTGGGCTTGATCCCCAGTAGGGGGCATGCAGGAGGCAGCTGATCAATGATTCTCTCTCATCATTGATGTTTCTCTCTCTCCCTGTCCCTTCCGCTCGGAAATCAATAAAAAAAATATATATATATTTTAAAGAAGAGAGGCTGGAGCTGAGACAGGAACTGCAGAGACCTCAGTGCAGGGATGGCTGGTGAAGCCATGGGAGCTGGGATTTGACAGCATGCAGGACTAACTCCGCGTTCGGAAGAGGGTTGACTCGTTTGCTTTCTGATTTCACAGGAAAGCAAGTTGTCCCTGAGGCTCATCTTATTTTCAGTAGAAATCATTTTTAAATGATAAAGCATATATGTAGTGACAAGCACTAAACCAGAATCAGGTATTTAAGATGCAGAAAGATTATATTAACTGCCGTGGGAGCACTGAGGATGATGGGAAGATGTCTGTTAGATAAATGGGGGTGCGCAGAAGGGACTTTCCAGGTAGAAGGAACGTCTTGCACAGGGACACAGGGAGCTGGGAGATTGCATCGTGTTTGGGTAGACAAGCACTTTCCTGTGGTTAGGGGAGAACACATATTTGGGCAGATTACAGAAGTCCTCAGCCCCCTGGCTTATCCTGTGTCTAGGTATTCAGAAGTGTCTTAGCTCCTTTCCTGATTAGTTCACTCACCTCCCTGGGCTTTGTTCTTCCTCCAGCACTTTTCTTAAGCCCTTTGCCTGGCTTGTGCTTCAACATCCTTCGGCGCTCAGCTCAGGTGTTGTTGCCTCTGGGAAATCATATATATATGGCTTCACCTCCGTTTCCGGCTTGGTTAGGTGCCCATCTTCTGTGCTCCTGCAGCTCCTGCATCTTCCCTTTATCCTGGCTCATGACAACGCACAGGGACCACACCTTAGCATCCTTCACCCTGCATCCTCCACCTCTGGCACATGGCAGATGCTCAGTATGTGTTTGAGGAATCGGTCACTTTCCTTTGGATGAGGTACCTATCAGAAAGCTTGTCAATGGGGAGAGGCCAGAAGAGGGAAACTTACTTTGTTTTATTGTTAAGGCTAAATTTTAAATTCTATTTCTAGCTTAGGAAGGTCAGAGGACATAGCAAAAATAAAATGGCATTCTATATAATCAGTAATCCTAGCCAAGTAAGACTGAATGCACAGGAAGGAAGGTACAGCACCATGTTCTGGGATACATTCTGACAGACCTGTGTTTTTTTTTTTAAAACCTAGGATTCAAGTCTTTCTCCAGAGACCACTAAGGAGAGCCTGTCTGAGAATGAAACTGACCCAGAGGAAAACACAATCAAGAGATAGACAGATTCCTGACCATATCATTTGAACACCTGGACTTTTCAGTTACATGAGCCAATAAGTTTCTTACCATAAGGAAGTTGGAGTAGGGTTTTTGTCACTTGAACTAAGTCTTAACTAATCTGTTCACACAGCTGGGGCTAGAAGTCAAACTCAGGCACCTCTGACACCAAAGCTTTTTGGGTCTTAGTTCCTCATACAGAGGATGGGATTTAGTCTGCACTTGCATAGTGTTTTCCAGTACAGTGATGCTTCTAGGTGTGGAAAGCCAGCTCTCTATCTCAAAAGACGTATAAGGGATCAGAGAGGTGATGAGGAACCGACAGTGTTCACTGCACACCACTCCTTGGTGTTGATTTGATTCTGTGCCATTAATACCAGAACCACACAGATTTAGAAAGACATTTCCACTAATAAAATATAGTTCAGAGAAGGGCTCAGCAAACTTTTTCTGTAAAGAGCCAGATGGCACATAGTCTTTGTTGCACTACTCAACTGTTATTGCAGTGGGAAAATTGCCATAGAAAATACGCAAATGATGGACATGGCTGTGCTCCAAAACAATTTATTTATGGATACTGAAATTTGAAGTTCATGTAATTCTCATGTGTCATAAAATAGTATTCTTGACTCTTTCCTCAACCATTTAGTGTAAAAACCATAACCTTGTGGGTTATACAAAGAGGGCGCAGGCGTTTGCTGATCCAATGACCCCAAGACTAGGTAGGTGTTTGCAGGCCTGGGTTCTAATGCTTGCCATGAACGATCCTGGCCAACTCGCTTTGTCTCTCTGGGTTTCTTTTTTCCATCTGGACGATGAGATTACATGGGATAGCCTTTCAAGGCTCTTAGCTCTCCAAGTAGCATGATTCTGACTTTTCATCAACAAATATTTGAGCAGCTATTACATACCAGGCATTATTTTAAATGTTTGGGATATATGCCTGACTGGTGTGGCTCAGTGGTTGAGCACTGACCCATGAACCAGGAGGTCATGGTTCAAATTCTGGTCAGGGCACAGGCCCAGGTTGCAGGCTCCATCCCCAATGTGGGGCGTGGAGGAGGCTGCCAATTGATGATTTTCATCACTGATATTTCTATCTTCCTCTCTCTGAAATAAATAAAAACATGAAAAAATATTTTTTTAAATGTTGGGATATACTAGTAACAGTGAAAAAAAGTTCCTGCTAACATGGAATTTACATTTTAATGAAAAAAAATTTAGGGTGGGAGCCTGGGTGAAAAAGGTGAAGAGAGTAAGAAGCACAATTGGTAATTACAAAGTAGTCACGAGTATGTAAAGCACATCCTAGGAAATATGGTCAATAATATTGTAATAACTATGTCTGGTACCATGTGGGTACTTACTTTAGGGGGACCACTTCTTAAATTATATAAGTGTCTAACTACTATGCTATACTCCTGAAACTAATGAAAATGATATTAAATGTCAACTGCATTTGAAAAAAAATTGGGTAATGATAAGTATTATTCAGAAAATGAAGAAGGGAAAAAGGATTGGGGAGTGACAGGGCTGTGATTTAAGTAAGGGAGGTCAGGTGGCCTTTTTTTTTATTGCTTTTTAAAAATATATATTTTTATTGATTTCAGAGAGGGAGAGGGAGAGATAGAAACATCAATGATGAAAGAGAATAATTGATTGGCTGCCTCCTGCAGGTCCCCTACTGGGGATCAAGCCCACAACCCAGGCACATGTCCTTGACTGGAATCAAACCCGGGACCTTTCATTCCGCAGGCCGACGCTCTATCCACCGAGCCAAACCGGCTAGAGCTCAGGTGGCTTGACATTTGCACAGACACATGAACAAATGAGCAGTGGGCTCTGAGGAACAGCTAATGTGAAGGCCTTGTAATAGGAACTCTAACAAGGCCAATGGGACTGGAGCACAGTACACAAAGGGGAATAGCAGAGGGCTCTGTGGTCAGACAGGCCAGTGAGGCTTTGTAGGTCTTTGGAGTTTATTCCAGGTGTGATGGAAAGCCATTGGAAGGGAGTGACATGCTCAGATTTTAAAGGATTGCTTTGGCTAATGTGCAGAAAATTGACTGAGGCGGCACTGGTGCAGGCAGGATGACAGGAAGGTACTGCCATGATCCAGGTGAGAGATGACAATGGCTTTAAGGAGAATGGTAGAGTTGGAGATGGGGTCAAGTGGTTGGATTCAAGATGTATTTTGAAGGTAGAGTTTACAGGATTAAATAGAAGCAGGAGAGAAAAAGAAAAATCAGGAATAAAAATGATGGGAGAAGTCCTATTTTAAGAACATGATTACATACCCATAGTTGACATTTAATTTATGAGCAAGAATTAATCCTGTTCTTTTACATAGTAATATTACAAATCAGATATATTTGCTGACTCAAAAATTAACTGTACCTACCTTAATAAACAACAGGGCTTTAAGATATTTGGTTTTAAAAAACTTTTGCTGTTGATTTTTGACATGATTTGAAAAATCTTTCATTATGTGATCCTCTTCCCCAAAACTTACATCCAATTACAGAAAATCAGCTGGTTAGGGTTATATTTTACATTTGATAAAATAGGAGCTGAGATTAAGATATTTCACATTTCATTTGAATATTTCCCTCTTCACTCTTAGATAAATCAAAATTACAAGTGACACAATTTTAGCAAAACAGTAAACCAACAAATAATTTTAAAGTATTGATAGCACTTGTATTTTACAAACCTTTCACTAGACTGCTTCCAGCACATTTATGACACACACATTTCTTCTTTTGAAACCTGTACTTTGAAAAAGGGATTAGCCACAGTATGATGCTTTCAGGGACTTCCAATAACAATTTCTTCTCAAATACATTTGCAGTGAGAACAGCTAGTCTTTCTTTCTCATGTCTAACAACAGAAGTAGGCAGATGTAAAGGTGGAGAGAACTGTCTCTGAGGGCATTTCTAGCGAGTCTTCTGCAGAGAAGGCTGTTAGATACAGCAACCCCCCCACCCAACCTCTACCTCTCCCTGACACACTGGCCCCGAGTTCTGAGGCAAAACAAGCCTACCAGAGAGCTGCAGTCTTTATTCCAGAAAACAGATGAGAGATGACACAACCACACAGACACTGTCTTCCATTTATTCACACAGAGGAGTAAGAATTCGTACAAATAATAAACATTGCTTTAAATACAAATAAATAATTCTGGTTTCTAAAGGAAACAGCTCTAAATATTTTCTAAGTTCCTATTAAAAATAGACTATTTTGCATTAAGTGTGTTCTACACCACCATAACCCTTTGAGGACTTAAGGATAAAATAGTGAATTCTATACTCTAAGAAGTCACCAGAAAACTAGGAGATGATTCTCCCACCTCCGTACACTATCCCCCAAATGGAAGGAGAGTTACGTGCATCATAGACAGAGCTAATGAATGCAGAAAGTATTTAATACCTAAAGATATCTAGAAAGATTTACCTTGGGAACAGTTATTAGAATTTCTCTGAACCAGCTCTGTGAATTCTGATACCCCACTATGCTGACATTTTGGTTCAAGTGTCTTAAATTCACTTATGCTCACAGGAAGACTTAAGTTCCTATAGTGAAAGTTTCCTCTCGCTAGGAATGACAATGGTAAAAAGTCTGTAATCACTAAAAATGGCACCCTAAGGTGAACTAATGATTTACCTGGTGAAGAGACAACGGTGCTGCCCAATGACACAGTCTGTCCACCTGGCACCAGGATGACCAAACCACTGAGAAACACACACTCCTAATCACACTACCAAATAAACATGATTTTTCTCTCCCTATTGTTTAAGTCATGCAGTCTTTCAAGACTTTAAAAACCACATAAAACATGAGGTCATTACCATCTTGGTGCCAGAGTAGTGCCTGCTCCACTGTGTCCACTGCATGTCCCCACCTCACCCCACACAAGCAATCCAATTTCTTCTACTAGACCCCTAGACAATTATTAATAAATAATGTTTGATAGAGATCAATACAGAAACATTTAGGTTTTCAAAGAAATTTTGTTTTCTATTTAGACTGAGCATGATACAATTCCAAATAGAACATTCTCATGCCATAAAAACAATCTCATGCAATAAGTGCATTTTAAAAGCCCCATGTTAATAACCAGATTTGGTATTATAGAAGGCAGGATATTTAGATTAAAAACACAATGATTACTATAGAATAAAAGTTGGATTTCCAAAGAGAACTTCTGTTGTGGTACAAAATGCTAAATTTGATTCTATAGTTTTGTTGATGCAAACAATTTTAAGATATATGGCATATTTTGCTAATGGATTTTGAGATAATACGCATAATTCTTAAACAGATTACCACAACATTTGCTCAAAGAACCAGCTCCCTTTTGCCAAGAACTTTTCCTTTTTAGTCCACTTGGAAGGATTTCCATAGTAAATTCTAGAACAATAATTCTGAACATGATTGAAAATCTCCCACTTCCCTCCTTATCTCTTTTATGTTGTAAAGACACTTGAGCCCAGAAAAATGCTTTTTTTTTTAAGACAGACAATAATAAATTTAGTTTCCTGATTTAAATAATAACATTTTTTGTTTGCCTTTCTCTCTGGCACACTATATAGTGTTTCTGGAGTTACAAATCCAAACAAACCAGCCAACTAGAGCATCCCAGTGTTCAAATCACAATTTTGGAAAGAATCCTATTTATTCTGGATGATGCTCAATTCCACACATACTTCAGGGTAGAAACATCCATAGGAACAGCCAAAAATGTCATTTTACCAAACTCTAACATGGGATTATGCTCTGCTGGCGAGTACCAGTCACATCTACAAAGTACAAAGGCAGAGGGTTTCAGGTGTGGAGACCAATTTGCTTTTGCTGCTACAGTGATTCATAACCATCATCTTCGAGATTTCCATGCTGTTCTAGAATAAGGAGTAGTCCTTTTTTTATCTGGTGGCTTAAAGTAGGAATAAACAGGCGCTGCTGGGTACTCGGCATCGGGATTTTCCGCCATCATTTTCAGCTTTGCTTCAATGGCTTTTATCTTTGCAGTGACGCTGGAAAAAGGACAGCAGAGGGTCACAATGGGCTTGGGTACATTCAGAAAATACTGTGTATTTTATCTTCCTTGTACTCCTCATTCATGTCATAGAAGCAACAAGATAGGAACATTCAAACACACAAAGAATAACCACTGCTCTCATTTCAGGAAAGAGATCTGAACCACCTGTTAAGTTTTTACTATAAACCCAAACACTGTTAGGAGTACTTTGCATATTGTTACATTTAATCCAAAGGTACAAACACTGTGTCTTGGCAGCTAGTAGGCACTCAGAAATAATTCATGTTGGAATTGAAAGCAGGGTCTGGAAGAGGTTCTTGAATACCCATGTTTTAACAGCATTATTCAAAATAGTTAGGATGCGAAAGTAACCCAAGTGTCCATTGATGGATGAACGGATAAGCAAAATATGATACACAGTACATTTTAAAATATTGTTCAGCCTTAAAAAGGAAGGAAATTCTGACATTTGCTACAACATGAATGAATCTTGAAGACTTATGCTAAATGAAATAAGCCAGACACAACATGACAAATACTGTATGATTCCAGTTAATATGAGACACTGAGTAAAAATTATAGAGATAGAAAGTAGAATGGTGGTTGCCAGGGGTTGTTTAATGGGTATAGAGTTTCAATTTTACAAGATGAAAAGAATTATGGAGGTGGATGGTAGTGATGGTTGCACAATATTATAAATGTATTTAAACACTACTAAACTGTACACTTAAAGTTTGAAAAAAATTCATGTATAATTAAAAGCAATATTGGAAGATAGGTTATAATCTTATTTTTGCACAGAAAGGTTAACTTACTCAATGTTAGACATAGCCAGTAAGTGGTATTGGTTGAGATTTGACTCCAAAGCCCATTCTAGTAACTATAACATTGTATCACCTTTTGAATTACCTTTGGAATCACTGAATAATGGCAAAAAAAATCCTGGAAATTCTATGAAATTTCTTTTTACTGACAAATGTCTGTTTATAAAGGCTATCATTTACAGAGTGCTTATAATGAGCCAGGCATTGTGCCCACATTTTATAGATAAAGAATCAAATGCAGAAAGATAGTGATTGCCCAGGTTCACACAGCTAACAAATTGCAGAGTTGAGATTCAAGCCCAATTTGTTTATCAAAGTCCTTGCTTTCTCCTCCATCAGGCTGGGAGCTGAGCAGCCCCACATTAGAGAGAAGAGGGGAGGGGATGTTGTAGAAGTTGTAAGGAAGTCCATTCTGATCAAGGTCACGGCGATCCTTCGACCAGAATGCACTCAGGCAGTGGATGTGTTTTAGCTCTGGTTTATTTTCCATCCTTGCTGCTGTTCATGGTCACAGTCAGGGAGAGAAGCGTAGAAGGAAATGTACACGTGCCTTTTAGAGGTCCTCAAAGGTATGCGCTGTTGTACACGCTCACACTTCACATGAGCCATGTGAACTAAAAATGTTATATTACCAAGATGCATTCTGGCACTGCTGTCATTAGTGGGACACTGATGCTGTATGAGTCATACGGAAACAACCTTCTCTAATTAGGTAAAGATGTTAATAGAAAGATGTAAGCTAAGGTTCCCTGGGTTAAAAAAATGAATGGAAAACACTAGGTTATCTACTAAAAAGTGAAAACACTGAAAATAAGAAACTAAAGACATGTTCACTGTAATATGAAGATCACCCAGCAAAAAAGGAGTAATCCTTTTCCTATAGGGTTAGATTTATGAAAACCTCCACAGACACCGATCTGTAATCGAAGAGGCTCAATCTTAGTGGGAATATAGCGTCGTGGATATAAGTTCCTAGTGAACCTATTGATGTCATCATACATTTTTAAATTTCTGGAAGTACAAAACAATAAAGCAGCACAAAATTAAGAAATACCAATAATATTAAACTTGTACTAGTAACACAAAAAGTTAAATTACCAATTTTATTCCTCCTGAAAACATTTCAGGATCACCTTCGCTTTAATGAGATGCTTGCAAATCTGCTTTGTTTGGTGTAGATGACACAAAAGATAGGCTTTTTGTCTGTTTTCTCTCTGGTCCTCTATCCAAATAGGCATTGCTCTCCTGACTTTATGACTGAATACTGATTTCTAATCCTTATAAAATGCTGACACTCCTTCACATATCTTCTTCTCTTCCCCTGGAACAGGTTTGAGAAGTGTACAGCCTGGCATTTCTCTGAAGTAACTAAAATACTGAATTTTGAAGTCCAGTAAAACTGGCATTAAATGTGACTCTGCTATTTGCTACCTGTGTGATCTTGGCCAAGATATTTTACCTTTCTAAGCTTCAGTTTCCTCTTATGTAAAATGTGCAAAAGAGCACTTTTACCAGAATTTTATAATTACATGACATATGGCATGTAAAGTGTTTAGCACAGTGCCTGCTTCATAGTAAGCTCAATTAATCTTGGCTATTGCTATTGTTAATATATCTCCCTATGTTACAATGCAAAAAATCAAACATCCCCCCAAAAAGAACCCTCAAAACTCTACTTCTGCTCAGCTATCCATTTAACTTCCCCTTTCTCAATCCAACCCTTAGTTCCTTCTGTTTTTAATTAATTCCAAGGATGTAACTGACAATTTATATACTAGTACAAAAACTGTTATAGTGGTGAAATGGTACACAGAATTAAAGTGCTGCAAAGTAAAATACTGTATAAGGAACTCACAGTTAGGGAGGAATTAGTGTGTAATGACAAATGCTAAAGTGACACAGGCCTTATTAAAATGCTTATTTTTAAGGTAAAGACTATGTCTGATTTACCTCTATATTCCCACTGCCAAGCACAATGGCTGGTATGTGGTAGGTAAACCCAGCCTTTTTTTTTTTTTTTTAATGAATTCTATATATAGGGGGGATGGAAGAGAGAAAATGTATACATTCTGGAGTTTAACCGAGCACATTCTCTGAACATGTCAAATGTTAGTAGATTCTATTCTAAATTTAGAATCTGAAGGGTTACTAGAGCAAGGATGAAGGTTTGGAATGAAGAAATGGCTCACGCTCTTGAATAACTGTGTTTTTCTACAGTACACCATCTTACCTTAGGTTAGACTGAGTGGGCTCAGTGCTAGAGGATGGCTCAAGGCTGATTGGAAGGATCTTATCATTCTTGTTATGATCATATCTCTAGAAGTAAGAAAAATAGAAATCACTTCACCTGTGCAAAACCCAGCCCTTTAACTGCAGAGCATGGGTCCATATACTTCAACCCCACCAGAATATCATCAGGACATTTCTAGACAATTTTAGGACAGCTTTACATTTAAAATTAATGCAAAACTCCACACAATTTTGGCTTAAAGCTATACATTTAGAAAAAGAAGTTTAGAAGAAGCCTCCCATCAGCCATTAGTTCTCCTTATCTGGTAGGGAAAGAATTCCTAGTTTCAAATTCACGGGTGGCACAGGTACATGGCAGGCTTGCCCTTACATTCTTATTTTAATGGTCACATATCACCTCTTAACATATTTATTTTACTTCATCCAAAACACTTTAAAATTTTGCTAGATTTTTGCCAAGTACCAAGCATATAAAATTCAACTCTTAACAGGCCTGAGTGGAGAAGAAAAATAGTAATCGCTTTCAGCCACTGATACAGAAAACATTCTCCAGGAAAAGAGCAGTTTAATTTGATGTGAGATAATTATATACTTCTTGAAAAAAGTAAAAATAATATGACAGAGCACCAGGATCCTCTGGTCAAAAGACCTGTAGGAGAAAGGAAGTACGAGGCACAGAGTCTCAAATGAAAGAAGTAATGAAGAATGATTTCTTTTGCGTGCCTTTTCAGTAAGATGCAGAATGAGAAAATGACAGCCAGTCTGGCAAATGAGACTTGATTTTCTTTTGAGTAAAAAAGCCTTTGGTAATTTTCCTCATTTCTATCTTCCAGGTAGTGAGCCCTGGAAGCTGAGAATCTCAGACTCTGTGGCTGACCACCTGAAACGCAGGGTCCAAAGTGTCTGAGCTCTGTTTTCCAGCTTGGACAGTGAGCTCAAATGTTTAATTTCTGACTCTTCCAGGAAGCCTGTTGGGTGGAGTCTCTGATCAAAAACCCATGTTCATATAGCTAAAGACTGAAGCTCCAGTTTTAACGGCCACACATCTTTTTTGCAGGTCTGCCAACCCCAGTGCAGAAGAAAGGGAATCAACTCCTGGGGTTACTCCAGTTCCCGTACTTCACCACCTCTATGCTGGCCAGTACAGAAAGCCATTCATTTTTAAAAATGGTCATCGCTTTTCCAGTGTGCTCTCCCAAGAGACCTCCTACAAGACGAATAAGGCAGTGTGCCACTTCTCAGGCCTTGAAGACAATACAGACACTGCAAAGTACCAAAAATAACTCTCGAAATATCTGGTGTAATGAGATGCCAGTGTTTTAAGCACTCATGCAAACTACCCACTTCTCAAGCATTTAGAATAAACATGTTCAAACTCTTCACAGACTCGAGAGGCTGGGGAGAGTCTAATAATGCCTAAAGCAACTAATTTTGAAAATAAATACTTTTCTTTTTCCTCCAAAGAACCACCCCACCAAAAAAGAAAAAAAAATGATAGAGGTCTGAGTATACACATCAGCCACATGGAAAAATCAATCAAAAACAGAATCTGTGGGTATGTGGAGAGAAACAATGAAGGAACTTAATCCCTCTTGAGATGCTTCTCAAAAGAAAAATCTGGCAACACACATGGTAAATACAAGTAGGAGACCAAAGTATGGCTGTTCCAGATGTGAAGAGACTGGGATGCAAATGGGTAAGTGGACAATTGTCTTTCGGAAGACTCATTAGGATGAGCTGAAGCTGCCTTTCTAGCGTCTCAGACTTACCTTGACTTGAGCATGGGCCCATCGTACCACCAGCTTCTTAGACAGAGCTAGCTTGCCATTGAGACACTGGATGGCTTGTTCTGCTTCCTGTCCAGGAAAGGGCCTACAGTTAGTCAACAAGTCAAATGCCCGACTAGCTATATGTATTCACAAGGGCCTCATTAGCTTTGATGGCTGAATTTCTAACCACACCACTTTTGGTAAACAATTGGCAAAAATTTTACAAAGAAAAAAAGCAAAATAATAAAAAGGGTATGAGTTTTTTAGTCAAACAAAAATTTAAATTCTGGTTCTGTCACTTACTGGCAGTTTAGTGTTTGACAGGTCACTTATAAATCATGTCTCTGAATATTAGCTTTTTCACCTGTAAAATATGGAGAATACTTGCTCCTCGATGGTTGCTGTGAGGAGTAAAAGCATACATGGAAAGCATGGAGTGTGTGGGAAGCACTCAACCAACATTAGCTAATAGTATTGTTCTTATTGGATGATACCTTCCTATCTACTTCTGTTAGTCAGGGTAGCACTTACTGTATCAAGAACTAGTACTCCCTCCAGGAACCCTGGAACTGTATCCTGGACTATACTCTATCCAGGCTCATACTCCCTGGATCCAAAGTAAGAAACAGTAATGGCCTCAAAGGACATGGGAATGAAGAAAACTAAGCCGGAAAAAGCAGGAGTAAGTCAAAGAGACTGTGAGCAAAGTATCTGTGAGCCAATCTATGCACCTGGCTTTCCAAGCCAGAAGTCCCCTGACCTTTTCCCTATCAAGACACAGGAGCAACCAGGCTGAAAGGAATTCCTGAAGCTGGATAACAGGCACTCTAGGACATTCCCAGGAAGCCTGGCTGTACTTTTCCATCCTGCTGAGCCTTCTCTGCTCTGTGTGTATCCACAAGGCATTTGGCCAAGAGGAACCATGTTCACTGGGGGTGAAGAAGCCCTTAAGGAACAAGAAAAGAAACCGGTACAGTCTATTTGCGACCTCAGTGTAAGACCAGCAGGCATTCCAGTCTGGTTTTACTGGTGTTGCTTTATTCCTCTGGAGCTTACCAGTATGACATTCAACAAATAGTTACTGAGTACTCACTATGTGTCAGATATTAGATAGTCACTGGCTTCCTTGCCTCACTACAGCATGTAAAGTTAAAGGGATGGATAAGAGAGACATTTTATTCTCCTTTTAAGTTTCATTTATTCAATTAGCGTTGATGCAACTCTCTATTAATTCTGTTGCATCAACACTAATAAGATGCCAGCAGTGACAAATGCTTCAAGAAATAACTTCCTATCTCTATATCTTGTTTCAAAGTTCTTGCAGTCAACATTATTGTTAAATGTCAACTATGTTTCCCTATGCACCTTTATCTAGTCTCTCTACTAGAGATAAGAAGGGTGTAGGTTTTTAATCCCACTTTTTAGATGAAAACTGAGGCCAAAGAGCAGGGGTCCTCAAACTACAGCCCGCGGGTCACATGCGGCCCGCCGAGGACATTTATCCGGCCCGCCAGGTGTTTTTGCCGCCACTGCCTGTCCTGCTTAGCAGCCGACTCGTCCTGGGCCCGTAGTGTGCATGTGTGGAATGTTTTTTCTTAAACTATAGTCCGGCCCTCCAACGGTCTGAGGGACAGTGAACTGGCCCCCTGTTTAAAAAGTTTGAGGACCCCTGCCAAAGAGGTTAAGAAACTTGTCCAAAGTTAATAAATAAAAGAGCCAGAATAGAAGTTAGGCTTTGTGACTTCTAGTCCAGCCAGACCACAGATTTTAGTTGTAAGAAACGTCATGATGCTCTATCATTGAGGAAAAATAAAGTATTTAAAAATGCTAGCCATATCAGGCATTCTTTCAGTTTCTCCAAAACTTGAACAATTAGAGCAGCAATGTATCACTTATTGCCTATCACAGCTGCAAAAAAAAATCCCCAGTGCAGGGCAGGGCAATGACATCTCAGCACATACTGACACATTGTTTCTTGACAGCAATCTGGCAGTTGTATTATGAAAAATATGCATGGCCTTTGTTGATGCCACTCCATTTTCCTGAGTGTAGTAAATATGCATGGTTAGAGTTGCAAATATATTCACTACTGCACTGTTTACACTTGTGAATCACTAGGGAGAACCTAAATAGCTAACAGTTAATCAAATACCATATGTTCATATAATGAAATATTATACGGTCATCAAACATCCTGTTGATTAGCTTTAAACTGAGGTCTGCTACATGTAATAAAATGTATAAATATTAAAGATACAGATCAATGAATTTTTACATATTTATATCTATACCAGTGAAACCACAATATTATGATACAGAATGTTTTCTTGATGTGTATTAGGTGACAGAAAAAAATTTAGTATACTTTGAGTGCCAAACAGGATCATATGATCCTATTCATGTATTATAAGCCATACATGTGTGTATGTATAACGTCTTCCAGGGTTGTTGTTTTGTTTGTGGGAATGTGAAGAAAGAAGAAGAAACTAAAAAGACACATAACTAAAAATTAACTGATTATTTCTGGATATCTGGCTGATAAATTAAGCCACTTACCTATATTTTCATCTATAATAAACATGCTTTACTTTTAAGAAATAAGAAAAACATCCAAATACAACTATTAATAAAATAACTAGACAATGTTCTCACGTAAAACTAACAGAGTTACAGAGAGTACTGAGCAATGTCTCTATATTTAATAACATTCAAATTCAAGTTATCAATGCATATCCATCCCAAGGACAAAATTTTAATACAAGATACATGTATATATCATGATTGAGGCGGGATGTTTTCTTCCTTTATATATATTCAAATTTGTATGCATTTATTTGGAGACATTGAGAAGGGTAAATTTTTAAGAAATTAAAAGGAAAAAGAGTTTGTGGGTGGCTCACCACAGACAGGGAGGGCTGTTGTACCACAGGGCAAACTACTGAAAGAGAAGGCGGCTTTGTTGGTCAGCCACTGAAGGAAAAAACAAAGCAGACGAGGGAAGAGGATGTCCATTTGCTTCATGTGGGCATCCCAAAGCATTTGGTCAGAAAAGTAGGTCAGCCACCTTTGTCCAAAAGCCTAGGGAGGGTAAATTTTGGAAGCTATTCACTAATTCTTTTGTTTACCAAGGACCTCCTTTAAGACTCAGAGCAAGGCACACAGGCATGGATCAGACTTGGCTCCTGCCCGCAAGGAACTGCTATTCTAGTAGTTAAGAGACATGCACAAATACTTATGGGAGAGTCTAAGTACCGTGAAAGGGGAAGCAGTCCAATTACCTGCTTAGTTTCAAAGTTAACGAAACAGTACCCTCTGGGCTGTCCCTCCAAAGCACCTGACTTATGGAAAAGGAAGTCAAACTGCTTCACAGTGCCAAACTTCTGGAGGAGCTTCAGGAGGTGGTATCTGTGGAGAAAGCACAGTCCATGAGTATGCTCAGAGAATCTGTTGGCCAATGAGCCTGAGTATGAGATAAAAGCAGGAGATAATTTACTCCAGGGATAACATCGACGCCCCCGCCCCTTGCCTTCCTCCAAACTGCTCTGTTAGTCTATTTGGCAAACAGAGTTGTTTGCCTCTATTTGGAATGGGAAGAGAATTGTCATGGCTATGTGTCTGTCTAGCACAAAACTACCAAACAAAAAAAACCACACCTAACAAACAGCTGTCTGGCCCATAAGCACCATTTGTTTTTCTTTTGGAGAAAAGCTCAAAAATAGTGTCGATTTATTTATTTTTAACTTCTTGGCAATGAAATAATATTTGTGAATAACTACAACTCCAACAGAAACACACACTCACACTCCAAAAAATCAAAAATGAAGTAACAAACACATACACAATCACACAAACAAGTAATCCAGAAAGACCTCCCTATTAGATTGCAGTCATTAACCCCACACTGCGCTTGTGAGAAACTGCCCCAAACCAAGCCACAGCTAGTGGCACTTCCATTATTAAGTGCTTGAGTTTCAGTCTCTGATGTGACTGAACCGCCAGGACAACGTGGAACCACAATGTGACTCAGGCTGATCTCACATAGGACAGGGGAACCTGGCCAGTTCCATCCAGCTGTGGGTAACTAACAAGCCTGTTTCTTAACACAGTTTAGACTCTGGAGCATGGTTGAATAAAGCATATAGCTAGCCAGGGAAGAAATTTGTTCCAAGCTTTTACTTGCCACTCTGCCCTTCACCCTCTTCTTGGATTCCTTTCTCTAAAACTTATTTGGTTTCTATAGAGCTTTTAAGTTATTCAAACAGATGTGGCCTTAACAGGTTGCTGTGGCCAATCTCAGTTCCGACTTCCTGCCATCTGATGCAAGGGTGAGACAAACCAAGAGCTCTCCCGCTTCCTTTTCCTTTGGCCTTCCTCCTGGCATCCTCCGCACTATTCAAACGGAGTCAAGGCTTTCTCTAAACAATGCTGTCCCTGTGATACTAAAAAGGTATCAGCCCACATGCTAAATCTGTTATTACTGGGAATTCTACCCCACAGGGAGTCAGTAAAGCTGTCCTTACAGCCACATTTATATTCACATTGTTTTCTAGGAGAAACTCATCAAGATTTTATTCTTGACTAAGAATCTCCTCTGGGAAGCGGAAAGATAGGAACTGGATCATAAGCTCTACTAAATTTGACACTAACACACATTGACAAGCAAGCCCATTATCCTGGATCAGGTGCCTGACAAAGTGGAGAAAGGAAGACACAATACAGGTCTTTTACTGGGGCAGGATGCAAGGATCCCAAGGTATTCTGTGGATATTCATCTGGTCTTTAGACCTATTTTGAAAGAAAAAACAACCCTCTCATTTCTAAACTTTCAACTCCCACCAGGAGACCTCAACTGTGAGAAAGAATGTAGGAGGTGATTCATCAGGGGAAAGGGAGACACCCCAAGTGCAGATTTCTGGTTTACTTGATTTTTTGAACAGCAAGAGTGAGTCTCTGAAATGCACAGATAGGCTAGAAGAGTGTCCCTCAATGTCTCTAATTCAAGCTGCATTTTCCACTTACTATACCCATTCAAACCACAACACTGCACCAGTTGCTATGAATGGTGGGTCAAACCCGTTTTTTAAAAAAACCATCTAAAGGACTCTGTGGGCTGGTCATCTTTTCATTAGCTCTATTCTGCTTAATAGCAGGAAGGTAAGATGATCGGCATTTCCTAGGAAATGAATTTTAATTTACTCAGGAAAAAAAGAAAAGCCGGCAGATTATTCTTTGAAAAGCTAACAAATACGTTTTGCCCGAGAAGCCCGACCTTAAGATTCCAGGAACATCTGCTTAGGTCTGTGTCTTTCAACTTCTCCAGGATTTTTTTTCTTGTTTGATAATTTCTTGAAATTATCGGAACACCGAAACAAAAGGAATGAAATGTTTACTATTTTGCTTCCTGGAGATGGGGACTGCAAGCTCTGATAGTGAAAAAAGCCTGAAGACTCTTGCTTTCACATCTGCAAGCACTTTCATCTGCTGCTGAAGAATGGGAGATCTCACTACTAAACAGAGCCTTGCTTTGCCAGTGCAGGAAATGTGGGCCCTGCAGATTTCTGGAGCTAGAGAATTACTACACCAGCAACTTAAATCAGTGTGTTGTTGTTTTTTGTAATGAGTCTTTAAATGGCATTCCTGCTTAATGGCAAGTAAGTAATTAATCTATACAAATGTTAAAGCAGACAAATACTATGTGTCAAAAACTGTATTAGGCACTTGGACTATCCAGATGAATACAACTAGGTCCCTGCCTGCAAGGACTTCACATTCTGGTTAGAAGAGGGAGATAAGTAATCAATTACATGTCATGCTTGCACATATGGGTAAGCATAAAGATGAAGAGGACCAATTGTGCAGGGAAAGTAGTGGTCAGTGAATGCTAAGTACACAGATATATAGGTGACAAAAAGTCTGATCGATTGAAAGTGAGTTGGGGAGGCACTAAGAGATGAGGCTGGAAGGCAGGAAGGGACAGGTTATAAGCATGTTGTGTGCTTAGTGAAGGAATTTTAATTTGATGCTGAAGGCAACGGGAAGCAACAAAATGACATTTAAGATGATACTTAGCACACAATTGTTTCAAAGAAAAATTTCTTTCTAAACTTAAAGAAATTGTTATGTGGTAGGTCTTCATGTTCTATGCTTTGTAAATAATAGACTGGTCTTACTGTGTTCCAAATTTAAGCAAACAGTAAAGACTGTTTCATAATGTATTTATTTTTCCTTGCATTCTAGTTTATCTGTGAAAGTCTGTATGAGAAGTACATTGCCACCTGGATGACTCTCTACTGCTTTCAAGTTTACTTAATCTACCCCAAACTGACCTCTTCCACTCCACAAAACTTTTGCCCCTTTCCAACTATCCCAGTGGTCAGTGTGGACAAGATTCTTTTACATTTCTCAGGCAAGAAACATTAGGATCATCTTCAACTCTCCAATCACTTTTTCTTCATCTGATTCACCACTGGCCTCCAAGTTCACTCTATCTAGGGAATATTAATGGCAGATCTGTAGCTAAACTTCGTCTTTAGTCTTGCCCCTCCAATTCATCCTTCATACTGTCTAATTTTCCTATTAAAACACTAGAGGCCAGATACACGCAATTCGTGCAAGAGTAGGCCTTCCTTCCCCCGGCTGCTGGCATTAGCTTCCCTCTTGGCACCCAAGACCCAGGCTTCCCTCCAGCTGCCGGTTGGCATCCAGGACCCGGGCTTCCCTCGAAGCCCTGCCTTCATCCGGTCTAATTAGCATATTATGCTTTTATTATTATAGATCATTTTCATGATATCAGTCTCTTGCTAAACACCCACAATGCGTCTCTTCTACATGAAATTCAATCAGGTTTGAATAACTTTCAAAGACTATCTTAATCTGACAGTGTTCTATTTCTCCAAATATTTTCATTATCATTTAGTATTCAACCTCTCCTTTAGTCAAAAAGGTCTCCCTGAGCCCAGCCAGTATGGCTCAGTGGTTGAGCATCAACCTATGAACCAGGAGGTCCCGTTTGATGCCTGGGTTGCTGGATTCATCCCCAGTTGGGGGCATGCAGGAGGCAGTCAACTGATTCTCTCTCATCATTTATATTTCCATCTCTCTCTCCCTCTCCTTTCCTCTCTCTGAAATCAATAAAAACATTTTTTCATATAAGAAAAAAAGGTCTTCTTGATATTCTGCTCACACAGCAATCTTTCTTATCCCTACCTTTATTTATGATTCACCATTCATTTAGAATGCTCCTTCTTAGAGAATTTCTCCTGACTTTATGCCTGTTCATACTTCTTATGCATAATGCTGTGGCTATTAATTTCGCCTTCTACACAGCACATTAAATATTTGAAAAAGAAAGCAGTATTAACCCATCAGAGGAAACCACAGTGTGGAAAATAGACAATATATAAGGACATGAACTTTTCAGTTTTTCTGTTGAAGGTTGAGAATTTATTTTTAAAATCTTTGTTGTTGAATGTATTACATACGTCCTTCCTCCCCCTCCCCCTTTAATGATATTTAGAGGTGTTGTTTTAATTTTATTAGTTAGATTGGGTCCCATAATTTAAAAGAAGTCCTTACATTTTAAAATTTAGACTAGGATACTTTAGGTTATAACTATTCAATTATGTGGACTATTATTTACTTGTGCAAAGAGCACTAAATCAGGCTGTGGGAAACTGAGTCAACTCACTTAACTCTTCCTATAAAAGAGGGAAAATATTATCTGTTCCACTGGCTTCACAAGGTTGTCACACCCTTAAATAAGAGGAACTAATGCAATATTAGAGCTAGAAGAAACATTCAGATCATTTTGTTGAATATTCTCTTTATAGGTAAGAAATATTAAGTATAATGTAATTGAAAGGAATCAGAATATAGTAGAAAGAACATGAGTTTGGAATCTGCTATCTCCATAAATAAGAGTATGTCATTATTCCTCTAAATCCAAATCCCTAAGATCTGTTTAGTCATTTGGATATTCCTGGCCTCTAGCATGGCCCTAAAATGGGCAGTTTTGCAACCACAAAGTGAACACAAATAACAAGAAGCAGAATATTTGAGTCCTGGACAGTTCGTTAACAATGCATATACTGTTGAGAGGAGACAGATGGATAACCTAGATTAACTTGAGCACAACTCCAATTAATAACTAACAAGCACATGCACATAGGACTACCACAAAAAATTGTGCGGTAAAGTTTTTTTTTAAAATATATTTTATTGACTTTTTACAGAGAGGAAGGGAGAGGGATAGAGAGTTAGAAGCATCGATCAGCTGCCTCCTGCACACCACCACTGGGGATGTGCCTGCAACCAAGGTACATGCCCTTGACTGGAATCGAACCTGGGACCATTCAGTCCACAGGCAGACGCTCTATCCACTGAGCCAAACCAGTCAGGGCATGCGGTAAAGTTTTTAACTGTTGCTGGTTTACATACTTCTGTAACTATTCATGACAGTAAAATACTATAATTTGTCTTCTAATAAGAGGTAAAAAAGCATTTCTATAGGAGGAGTATTCAGATCAGTTTATAAAAGAAATCAGGAGGAGGGATGGTAAAGAGTATGAGTATGCAGAGGAAAGAGAGATAAGAATGGTTTTGTGGAATGGAAAATAGGCAAGAACTAGTACCAATCTGTTGGTGGAATGTCAGTTTCATTACGAAAACCGAAGGGTGCTCTGCAAACTTCTGGCAAGTCATTAGAAGTTTAGAGATTTGGATTCAAACAATACCCTCTGAGACTGAAGTATAAACCAGGCATCACAAGGTCACATACGTTTTATCATGTAATCCTTTCAATGTTTGGGAATGACTGTATTTTAATAACTAGTCTAGGCTATTACCTACATTGAGAGGAACAGGATCCAGAAGTTTCTCTGCTTCAAACACTTGGAACGAAATCACATATTCCTACAAGATAAGACCTACCATACTAAAATGTTAGTTTTCTTTGTTATAATTAAGTAAATCAAATGAGGTAATATTAAGTATTTCATGTTAATCATAGGCTATGATTGGTAGCTATGTCTTTAAAAATGTTTATTACTATTTAATAAGTTGGCTTAATAGAGAAAATGCTTTACAATGAGGAGTCCACAGAGGAAGAAGAGTGAAAATGATCTCTGGTGATACAGAAGTGGGAAGCCACAGGTAGAACCTGCAAGGCCCTGACCTGCAGGTGAAGACTTGCCGCCCATCTTTGGCCTGATGTAAAAAGAGCAGAAACACCAGAGGGAAAGTTTTGATTCAGTGTTGTTAATGCTGTAACTGAAAAAACATTCATATACTCCAACTTATGACATAAATCGAGGTGGCAGATGCCCACTTGAACCTTCCTGACAAGCAGCAGGACACACTTAGAACAAGGGTCTCATTACAGGGAATTGCAGCCAAAACAATGAACAGTTTTCCACACTCCAGATTTCCATTCAGACAAGCAAGGATAGGAATGGAAACCATTCTTGGGAGTACCCCTCACAAGCTTGGGTTTTAGATGATGGAAACAGTTTTTCTTATCAACACACATGAACTGAGAGGTTGGGCAGATTCACACATTCATCCTCAAAGCCATGAGCCATAAAGAGAACAAAATCAATGCACAGTCTATATTTCAGGGCCCCCATGACCAAAGTCTCATAATATGGGGCAGCACAACCTTAAATACCATCGTAATTTCCAGAGGGACCGAACAGTATCTACATTTAGCTGATTTGAGCTTGAGCAGGTTTAAGGAACTAAACTTTCTGTCATGATATGTTAGTTTACATCCCTTTTCCTGTCTCTCTTTTTTTAAAATACATTTTATTGATTTTTTACAGAGAGGAAGGGAGAGGGATAGAGAGTTAGAAACATCGATGAGAGAGAAACATCGATCAGCTGCCTCCTGCATACTCCCTATTGGGGATGTGCCTGCAACCAAGGTACATGCCCTTGACCGGAATCGAACCTGGGACCCTTTAGTCTGCAGGCTGACGCTCTATCCACTGAGCCAAACTGGTTAGGGCTGTCTCTCTTTAAAAAATATATATATATATTTTATTGATTTTCTTACAGAGAGGAAGGGAGAGGGATAGAGAGTTAGAAACATCAATCAGCTGCCTCCTGCACACCTCCTACTGGGGATGTGCCCGCAACCAAAGTACATGCCCTTGACCGGAATTGAATCTGGGACCCTTCAGTCCACAGGCCGACGCTCTATCCACTGAGCCAAACCGGCTAGGGCTCTTTTCCTGTCTCTTAATCAACCCTTAAATGTACCTCCTTTCATCCCAGATTCTGAAGGTTCCACTGTCTCTTCTCCCCTTCCTTTTAACATTATTACAAAGGGAGTAACTACTAGGACTGATGATATCTTCCACACTTACTTTAAGCACTGACCCCATCTGGCTCAATCCACGCACACTTTACTCTCCTGCTACCAACCACCACCCTGAACAACTGGGAGAAGGAAAAACATCTTCCATTCTCTTTGCTAAGAAATTCCTTTCCACTATAATGTCCTCAATGAGAAGAGTGGGGAGTCAGGAAAATTCAATTACTTTTGTGACTGTGATGGGCAAGACACTTCCATCTCTTGGGGTCTCTACTGTAGGTCAAGAGAGCTGGACATATCAGAGATTTTCAAATGGTCTTCATGGAGTCCTATAAGTGATTGCTAAAGAAAGGGCGGTAGTTACCAAAAGGCTCTGAGTGCACCTCCCCCCGCCGCTTTAATCAGAGCAGCTCTGAGCTTTTACTTTATATATACATATACGTTCTCATTACTTGAAGACAAGGTTCCTCAGATTTCAAGAGTGTGAAAATTGCTTAGCATGGGGCATTTGGCACATAGTAGGCGCTCAAATCATTTAATGAATGAGTGAAAACAAAAGGGACTGAGGTGATCTCTAAGATCCCTTCCAGCTCTTGATGTCCCATGGCTGTTTAACATGAATTAAAGTAATTGCTGCCCCTCTACCTGCCTATGAATATACTGAGACTTCTGCTTGTTCCTTCATTTTGAGGGAATCATGCCCAAAGCTGATTCTAGAAAATAATTTCCTGGTCACTGGGTACAAGGATTCAAATAGTTGATCTCTGGCAAGTAGAAAAAAGAATATAGTTTAATGGCTATTCAAATCTATGTCTTTGCAGTAGAAGAGTCCAAATGTAAGAAAAATACCAAAATAACAGGCTAATAATAATATCACATTTCCTTTAAAGACAATTAAAACATAAGTAAAAGGGCCAAAATATATCCTATATCCCTTAAAAATTCTTCTGAACACCACTACAGACATCCCAGTTTCTAGGCAACGAATCAAGATGACTTTGACTTACTCTGTGATTTTGGGGTCCAGGTTGCCAATCCATAACCGGTGCCCTTCCTGTAGGGAACCCTCTGACAGGATGGATGCGTTCTCCAGGGGAAGAGTTTTGGTTTCTGCTTCCATCAATCTCTATTAAATACTGAAGGAAATGTGAACATTCAGGCAGGAGAAGAGCAACACTGTGTGAACATGAGACTTCAAATTCAGTTCAACAAACATTTATTCAAGGAGGGAATGCCCCGGGCAGTCCTTCAAAGGCCTCAGTTCTTCCACAACTAGGGCCCCAGCACCAGTTCCCTTGGGACAGCTCCTCTGGCAGCCAGAAAGTAAAAGCTCCATTTAAAGGGAAAGGGGAGTGGTTCTGTGTGAAGAACTC
The DNA here is from genome assembly GCA_026230045.1 of Corynorhinus townsendii. NCBI lineage: Eukaryota > Metazoa > Chordata > Mammalia > Chiroptera > Vespertilionidae > Corynorhinus > Corynorhinus townsendii. Next base: position 161,683,701 of record JAPDVU010000005.1, on the reverse strand, counting down.
AAGTTTTCCTCTTCTGAAGCCAGAGGCTGACTGGGCAGGAGGCCAAAGTCTCTATTACTACATGATACTCCAGTTTAACAATTATCACCCAATGTAAGCCTTGGGAACCACGAGAAAGAAAGTTTTAATGACACTGAAGAAGATGGGTAATGCGGAGCAATAGTATACCTCTTCCTAGAAAATTAAAGGCCATAGATTTTGGAGTTAGAACTGAGTTTGCAAGCAGGTTATGTGACTTGATAAATTACTTAAACATTTATAGGCCTCCGTTTCTTCATTTATATAAATGGAAAGAACAATTCTTATCTTATAGAGCCATTGTGAAGATTAAAGGCAGTGCATGAAAAAAATCATTAAATGCTACATCTGACAACAGTAAATAATCAATATTAGCTATTACCATGTTTAATATTTCGAGAGGCTGGGAAGAAGAAACTAACTTCCTCCTTAGTTAGTCCATTTCTACCATTTACTAGTTTTGTAACCTTGGGCAAATTATTTAACCACCCTGTGCCTCAGTTTCCCCATCTGTAAAATGGGAATAATACGCCATAAGAGTTGTGCAGACTTACTGAGTTAATACACTTAAAGCACCTGAGAAGCTTTCAATTAATATAATCTTAAATTATTACTAGTCTTAGTTCCTGAAATGTCTCATCTCATAGACAAAAAATGAAAATGAGGATTATGATGGAGACAGTAGTGTATAGAGCAAAAATCTGTGTCAGAAGACTAGGTTTCAAATGTTGGCATTTCGACTGGAAGTCACTTCTCCCTAAGTTTCAGTTTCCTTATCTCTACACAATAAACCTTGCCCTGTTTATACCTTAACGTTGTTGTGAGGACAAAGATGAGATGACAGATATAAAATACAGCATTCCTGAAAATATAATGCAGCCAAGAAAAGATGAAAGGGCTGGGAAAACGGCAGGCTGTGCCAGACTTGAGAACGCCCTGCTACAGAAAACGTGTCCTATGTAACCAGAAGTGCCTCAAGAGGTTGGCGTGGCAGGAACTGTTTCATACCAACATTGCCATTACCTCTTACCATCTCAGCACAGCCTATAAAGTCTAGCACACAGTAGCCCCTAGATAATTGTTTGTTGACTGTGTTTATTCCCACAAAAGGATATTCTTCTGCCTTTCCCACTCACATGTTCAATCTGTTTGGCAATGTGCGACAAGCAACCACTAACTGCTAAACCCCCAGCTATGTGCAGAAAAACAGGAGGAGAAACATTTTGTCTTTCTCCCTGCTTTCCTTTCCTCCTACTTTTTAAAAGATCATTCATTCAGAGAAAATTTACTGCGTTTCTTTTTCCCAGGTGTTGTTTAGGTACTGGGGACAGAGCAGTAAATAAGTAAGTACCCACAGGGTACTTATAGTTGGAAGAGGGGCAAGGCACAGAAAAAAGCAAAATAAAGAAGATGTAATTTGTGGTAAGTGCTGCAAACACAACTAAGCAAGGTGACTGAAAAAGAATACTGGGGTTGGACTCCTTTAGATCTAGTGGAAAGGCCTCTAAAGGAGAAGCTATTTGAGATGGAACTTCTGATTTTCTCATGTCTAAAAACAGAAACGATACCAATAGCTACCAGCATCACAGAAGGGCACCATCTTTAGTGGGAAAAGGGCCCAAAAAATCTGCCTTCAAATCCTGGTTTTTGCACCCAATTACTGTATGACTTTAGTAAGTCATGATCCCTTCTCCCCCTTAGGTGTCCTCTCCTCAGAAAAGCTTTTCCTAATAGAGGGAGCTCCTTGTTAGTCTCTATCACCGCCACCTTTTCCCTTCCACACAATGCTAATGCATTTTCTGTGACTTACTGTTTTATCTCCCGTTTCCCTCACTAGAATGGAAGCTACTGGAGGACAGGGCCTTGCCTATTTTGATCATGGTTCTATCCCCAGCGGCTCACGGCCATTGCTCAATATTTACTGAATGAATGAATGAAGCAAGCCACTTTTCTACTCGCAGCCTCAGTGTCTTCTTTCTTCCTAGAATGGGCACAATTATCCCTATCTCATGGGTCGTCATGAGGCTAAAATAAGACAGTATCTGTGACAGCTCAGCACAGTGCTTTTTGAGAAACGATAAAGTGTAATGAGAAATCAAGATGGCATGAGACTGTCAAAATCCTTTGACTTTGCAACAGCGACAACACTTACAGATTGTTAACAGAGTTGACAAGAACGCTTTTTCACCTATCCTCCCAGCTGAGCTGCAACAACTCTGGAAGCCAGGAATAGTCATTTGGGGAAAATGAAGTGTAGAGAAGCAAAGGCACTCGTTCCTAAGGACTGTCAACGGCGGAGTCCAACGTGGGACCCCGGCTTCCCGATCCAGGCCTCGAATTCCCAGAGGCGACGGGTCACCACTCGGATTGTTATTTCCGGGCCAGCGGCGGGACAATCCGGGGCGGGGCCTGAGAAGCGTTTTCTCCGGCAGCCTCCCCGGGGAGGCCCGCCGGGGCCGGGGCTGTGATGCAGGGGCCCGGACTCACCTCTTGGCCTCGGCGTCTTCCCCTCGGCTCATGCCCCCTAGAGCAGGTCCCAACCGCGCGGTCCACCACGATCCAGACGCCTCCGTCTCAACGTTACCTGCCGCCAGGCCGCGCGTGACGCACTACGCCTGCGCCTCCGCCCCGCCCCGTGACGTCACGACGCCAGCGCCGCCGCCGTCGCCGAGGTCGTCAGAGTCTTTTCCTAATAGCCCCTGGGTGACAGCTGGTGAGTGGTCTCGGCACGGCCTGAAGGCGCGCGCGGGGTCCCGGTGCCAGAGATCTCTACTCCAGGATTTCTTAGGGATCTTAGGGGGCCTGATCGTGGTACCCCGACGAGTCCCATCGAGTCCGGCTTGACCTTACGGCTGGGGGCGGGACCTGTAGCATCAGAGCGGGTGTCATGGGTTAGGGACGGAACACGTGTCATCAGCTAGGATCTTCGAGCCTTTGATGTGTGTGCGGGGGTCGCTTACTAAATTGCAGCCGCTATTTAGTAGCCCATCACCTAGCAGGAATATTAGTTTCCAGAACAATACCACGGGTATAGATACCACTATTCCCATGGTGAAGAAATGGAAGCTCAGAGAAAAAAAGAAAAACTTTACCAGGGTCACGTGGCTAGTAATTAATGGAACTTAAATTCCAAAGCCTCAACTTTTAACCCTTACTCTGTGCCGTCCCGTGGCAAGACAGTTGTCATCTCAGTAGCCCTTCTCTGTTTACAAAGTGCGTCTGCAGCCCTTCTCTCATTTGCTTCACGATCGGCATTATCATCTACACGTTACAGATGAGACTAAGGTCCAGAGGGTTTGACCTGTCTAAAGTCACATCTTAGTAAGTGCTGGAACCAAGACTCGCTTCCAGGTCTTCCCAAAGTTTGGTGCCTTTTTCCTTTCACCACATTCTATTGCATTTCTCAGAATCTTGGAGAGTTTTTTATAATTGGAAAGGTAGTTGAGGAAAACAAAACCTGGGGAGAAGTGACTAATTCAAGCCACAAGTCAGTAGTAGAGCTGCCACAAGTGCTTTTTGGATACACGGTGGCTATGAATCTAAAGAGGATGCTTGGCAGAGAATGCTGAGAGAGAATATTGTAATCCAGACTTACTACCTCTTATAGGCAAAAGCTCCTTCTCCACCTTTGGAAGTGTCTTATCCCTCCTTTGGCTGTGCCAGGGACTTGATTCTGTATATAGTCAGGTCCTATACATAACTTTACATGGCCTTGAAATTAGAGAAAAACATGCCTTGCAATCTAAAGTGAAAATTTGGCAAACCAGAAGTGTTGGGAAGTAGCGCACAGGAGTTACTGTCTGAGGCTTAGATTCTCATTCTGGTGCCAGCATTGTTACCTTGGGCAAGGACTTAATTTTTCTAGACTTTCATTCACGTATCCATCTCATTTATTCAGTGTCTTCTGTGTCTGGGGACTGTGCTAGGCACTGGGGATACAGCAGTGAGCAAAGACAACCATAGGCCAGTCCTTGTAGTGTTTATAGGCTCATGGAGGGAATTAGACAATGATCAAATAACTACACGAATATTAACTGATATTGTTAAAGTAGGTTCTATAGAAAGGCTCAAATGAGTTAATGTGTGCAGTACAGCACTTAGAATTGTTTCTGGCACATAGTTATCACTACATAAGTAGTAGCTATTGTTTCTTTATTAGTGTTACAATTATCTTTTTAAAGGCTAATTAATATCATCACGATAAAGATGCAGTGTACCATATACTGTAGCTCAAAAATGATAAATGGCCTACCCAAGGTCACACAGCTAGTTGGTAAGTGGTGGTGGTGGGGTGGGCGGGGACAGGGAGAGCTGAGATTCTAGTTCAAGACAGCGTCCAAAGCCCAGATGCTTCCTGCCACAGTTTTTCTGAGTATAGGTTAATTTTGTTGGATGATACTTGAGCTCCTATAACAGTTGCTTTTCTTGACTTTATTTGTGCTGAACTGAGTGTTAATATGCATGTCCTTAAGGTAAAGGTTCCAAGGGACTGCCTTTATTGAACTTCCACTTTGAAATTTCCTGACTTCTGTGCAATTAAAATCTACGCCTTAAGCATTTCAGCAATGTGGTTTATTTATAGAATGGCTTCCGGTTCACGTGTACTGGGTCTGCTTTTGGGTGTTGTGTTTTCTGGCGAAGGTTGTTTATTTCTAACCCATTTTGATTTCCTGTTGCTTTCTGGATTGGTATTATGACCTGTAACAGGAACACCAGGAAACCTGTCTTAAATGGAGTAGCCAGATTGAGACCCTGTAGATTAAAAAAAACCAAACAAAAAAACACACATTATTATACAGCCATATTTGGATGTAAGTGTGGGTTAGGCATTGGCTATATTAGGCAAAAACCGAGATATAGAAACCTCAGTTAGAGCCAAACTTTTGTGAACAGTTTTGCTGAAATAGGGCAGAGCTATTAGCTCCATGCCCTTAAACAATGACAATGTCTTTGAGCCTCAGTTTCTACATATGTAAAAATGGAGATTATTATACTATCTTTGTGGTATTAGTAAAAGGATTAAGTGAAATACTGGTAATATGGATAAAGCAAGCAACCCAGGCCCGACCTCAATCAATAGTAACTATTAATAAGAATTAAAGAAGAGGAAATGCTATTTGTTTGTTGTTTTTGGTCCAGATCTGTTTTTACTGACTTCACACACTGATCACTGGCATCTTGCTATTAAAAATTCCATCAGGAGAGGTTATTTGCCTTTGTGCTATTCATTTGCTCTTTTAAATGATAGCTTTTACTAAGCAGGTGCTGTGTTCCTGGCACTGTGTTAGGTGTTTTACATGTATTCACCATCTCATTTTAAGATCAGGATTTTTTTCTCATTTTGCAGCTGAGAAAAGTTATACCCAGAAAAATGGAGTGAGTTGCCAAAGTTGAAATTTACATCCAGATCTGACTGACTCTGGGCTTCCAGTACATCAGTAGTGACTTGCAAGATATCTTTATTGTGTCTGACCTTGTCATGGAAGTCTTTGAAAGGAAAAGTGTCAAAGCGATCAGTAGATACCTTTTGGGGGCTCCAGCTGTCTGTTAGCCACTGGGCCAAGTGTTTTATCTGCATAACCTCATTTATTCTTCCTATTCCTAAGAAATAACTATATCCCCATTTGACAGTTGAGGAAATCAAGGTGCAGTGATGTTCAGGGACATTTAGTAAGTGATGGAGCTGGCAATGGGTTCCAAGTCTTCCTGGTTGCAAAACCCATGTTCTTATTCAGGCTGTTGTACGACATCAAAATTTTAGGATGAAATTTTGTTTTGTTTTAATGCAGAATGAGACTGATTTTCAAAGACAGTAGCTTCCAGGTATTTGAGGCTAATTGTTAATTTTTAGATGAGTAATAGCCAGATTATTGGCAGAAGTACATTTGTCAGTTTGCTAGGACTGTGTTTTATCCTAGAGGTAGCTGTAGACTCTAGCATCTTTCCATAGTCAAAGACCTCAGAAGTATAATGTGTAACTTGTGCTAGCACAGGGTGGCATTTTCCAGAGCTTTAATGCTATAACATGGAAGACCTCAAACCTCAACCATGCTGCAGACTCACATTAAAGTGCATTCTAATTGGTAATCAGTGCATAAGGAACCAAAGAAAATTTTAATTAAATGCTGTCGTGTGAATTTTCCAGTCATTTTATGCCTGTTGAAATTGTTTTCTTATTTAAAGTTTTCTTCCAGTGCTCTGCCCTCCCTTTTTATAGTAGTGCCTTTTCTCCTATAAGGATTTAATTAGCATCATTTGCTTAACTCTGTGTTCCTTGTGTACTAAGAATCATTTGGTGCAATGGAATGAACATGGGGATTTGGAGTCTTACAGACTGGGCCAGTTACTTAAATCTCTGTGAGCCTCAGTTTCTTTGTCCTGTAAAATGGGGCGAATCATATTTCCTTGGAGGCTGTTGGGAGGAGGATTAGAGATAATATATTTAAGTTGCCTAACAAATAGCTCAGTTTATAAGAGTTGTTTGGTAATTGATACAGATTATTTTCTGAAGTTGTAATAGAGTCTGTTTTATTTAGATCTCCTTTTTGTCTTATTCTTTTTAGATGTTCACACGCACTGTCTTCAGTCATGGCCTTGGGTTTAAGGTGCTTCCGCTTGGTCTATCCTGCCTTTTGCAATTCTCTTGCAGCCTTGACCAGACCTGTTTCAGAAGTTATGCTGAAGACAGTGAGTGGAAGACAAAATGACCACGGGCAATATGTGGCTTGTGCAGCTGTACCAACCCGTCATTTTGCTACCAAGAAAGCCAAAGGTAGAGAGACATCTGACTTCCTCACCCCTTTCTTATAGTTAGCCCTTGAATTATCATAGCTGGAAGGACATCAGAGATGTACTGAATTTCTCCACTTGCCACGTGAGGAAATGGTTTCTCACATAATACAATTGATTAGCTTAAAGGTCACAGTGATAGAGAACCTAGGGTCTGTTTTCTCATTATCATGTTGCTCATATGTAACTATAGCTCAGAAATGCCTAATTTCTTTCTTTAAATTTAGAATTAAAGGTATAATGCTTGAGGCAGGGATCAACCCATTTTTCTCCTTATAGTAAGATCTATGTTGGAAGTAAAATTAAAACCAGAAGGTTGTTGGGTAAAGGGTATTAGAGCTATGGATTTAGATGGATGATCTTAATGGTTTGTGTCATCCAAGAATGAGACTTTGATATACCCCAGATCTCAGCTTAAATGTCACTTCCTCAGGGAAGCCTTCCCTGACCTCTTAGGCTGGGTCAGGTCCCTTGTTACGTGCACTCGTGCGCACTGTTATTTTACCTTTGATGTACTTAGCACAGTACTCATTAATTAGTTAATTCATTGTAGGTTCGATTATTGTTTGTTATATGTCTCCCATGCTGGACCCAATGAGGGGAGGGCCTATGTTTTTCTTGGTTAGCATCTAACAGAGCTTGACATATAGTATGCTTAAAAAAATTTTGTTGAATAAATGAGTGACAGAAAGTTGTCAAACAGACCTGCTATTTGAAGTGGTGGGTCAGGGAGTCCACTCCCAAGGATGGTGCTAGAAATATGCTGCTAAATATTTTTCCATTGACTTTGCTTATATGGTTTCATGCAAACCTTCCCTTTTCGGTTAATAGGAAAATTAGCAAGTCACTGAAAGATTATTAATGCATAAAAGACTTATGTCCTCTTAATAGTGACAACAGTATTAACTTTAGATTTGTATGTTGTATTAAATTTTTTAAAAATTCACCTACATTTAATAATTTAATCCTTATAATTATCCAATGAAGCACAGGCCTCACCATTTTGCAAATGAGGAAACATGAGGTACATAAATGGGATATGCACTATACAAATAGCACAGGATCTAGCTCATGGTAGATGTTCAGTAGTCTTTGTTATAAATGAATTTCAATAAATGTTTATTGATTATTTAAGAAATAAACAACTGTAGGATATTATTTAAATATTTTTCTATTTTTCTCCTTCCCTCACCCTTCAAAATATTTGTATGACTCACCATAGTGGTCAGAATGTATATGAAAAATTGCCATGATGGCTTAGACATAAAACAGAACTTTATTTAGGTTCCAATGCTGTCAGTTTTCTAAAATATAAGCCATTGTCACTACCATTGGTGGTGGTAAATGTTTCTGAACTATTCTTGTTCTGTTTGTCTGTACCAGCCATCAGATACTTTGCATATCCTTGTTTTAGTATTTATTTTATAATTAATTAATATATTTCTGTATCTCTGATTAGACTTTATGGAAGCAGCTTAGTGAAAAGTTCATGGGTTTAAAATTAGGAAGATCTGGGGCCAAATCTTGGTTTTACTCTTTCATGACCTTATAATATTAGGCAAGTCATTTTACCTTTCTCATCTGTTTATTTTTCTGAAAAACAAGGAATTAATTTACTTATGTAGTGTCTGCCATGTGGATAGTGCTCTTTCAGGTAATTGAGTTAATTTATATCCATGTAGCAACCTAGCAATATAGATATCTCTGTTTTACAAATAAGGAACCTGATGCTCAGAAAAGTAGAGTAACATGTCCAAGGTCATAAGGCTAGTTTGCATTATAGCCAGGATTTTCACCTGGGGTATCTCTGAATAAAGTCTGTACTTCACTAGTATCTGAGAAAGTGCTTTTAGCATCATGCTGGGTCTCTGGTAGACACTCAGTAAATGTAGACATTTTTTAAAAGGGCAGTGATAATGTTCTGTAATTTTCTAGCACTTGGAATTTTGCCCTGCACATAGTAGGCACTTCCTCACTGATTGTTTATGTTCTCTGTTTATTGTCTGCTGTTCTTTTATTCATTGAATGTTGACCTTTTAGCCAAAGGAAAAGGACAGTCCCAAACCAGAGTGAATATTAACACTGCCTTGGTGGAGGATATAATCAACTTGGAAGAGGTGGAAGAAGAAATGAAGTCTGTGATGGAAGCACTCAAGGATAATTTCAATAAGACTGTCAATATAAGGACCTCACCAGGTTAGTGACTGAACCAGTATTTTGGAGAAGGGCGTGGGGGAAAGACCATGGTTTTGGCAGAGCTGCGTTTTCGTTCCAGCTTTGACACTTACTAACTGGCGACCATGGGCAGTTACTGTACTTTTCTGGTCCTCTGTTTCCTTGTCTAATTCCTACCTTATAGCTTTGGAATGCATATTAAAATAAGTGAGGTAACACATGTAAAGGTTCTGACACAGTGACTGACACATAGTTAACATTTATTTATCCATTCAGCAAATACTGGTCTACTATGAACCAGGCATTGTACTGGTACACAGTGGTGAGTAAAACAGGCATGCTCTTTGCTCTCATTGTACTCTTAAAAAATTGGGAGTTTTATTATGATAATAATAAACAACTATATATGCTTCTAGGTATTTAGTCTCATAGTAGCTGACATCTTTGGTCTGACTTTTTCCAATTTGTCCTATTTGACCATTCTTATCCCTTACTGGGAACCAACTGGCGTCAAACCTGCCCACCTGAGGCATTTCTGTACCCTCGTGTTTGACCAGGAAGATTACGTTTGGGTTAATAACTTCCTGAAAGTGGCTTTTCTAAGTGGGAAATGTCAGAACTGTCTAGGCGAACTGTTTGCAGATGTGATGGAAGAAGCGAGTTGTCAGCTAATGGTACAGGCAGGCAGGCAGGCAGGAAAAATCCAATTGCTGTTAAATTGGCCTTTTGGAAATTGTCATCATCCTAGAGTCAAGCCTGGGACCCCCTCTGAAGATATCTGTGGGAGCTTGGGCGGTTCCCACTCACATCTTGGTTTGGATAGTTCATAAGGAAACCAGAAAATATTTTATGAGCTTGTTCTTAATAAAACCAAGTGAAAAATACACAGCTCCATTTATAAACACCAGCAGAAACATCCTGAGTTCAGCGTCAAGATCCAGTGTGAAACCAGAAGACCATTCCATCATTTGTCAACCTTTAGACTGGGGCATTCTGCTTTTGCTGACAGTAGAGCGTGCCATTCAATCTCTCCCAACTGTTTATTTTAAACTTGCTTATTATTTTAGGTATGAAACTGATAAAGTGCTTTGTTTCCCCTGTGCTTTCTGGCCTGTTAACATTCTGCAGCCGAAACCAGAGAGTAGTTTGAGAGGAGCTCAGGGAGAAATGTGATACTTAAAATTAGCCAGCATGCTCCACTCGTGTTGAACTTAAAAAGATGATGGCCTGGAAAGAGGTTGGGAGTGTAATTTGTTAAAAGTTAACCTCTGGGAAAATGAGGAGCAGGAATGAGGCTAAGGGAGATTCTCGCTGGGGACAGATTGAGGGAAAAGGGTTTGATACATTAGGTCGATATGGATTTAGGGAATGGGAACACCACGTTGCATACTGGGAAAGCCCATGTTGGGACTTCTGTGGCAGAGGATCTTAGGCAAACCAGGAAGGCTGAATTAAGTTCCATTTTCAAAAGGCCCCCGTTGGTATTTCCTCTTCGCTTCTTTCTCTTTAGGGTTAGTTTGTGTAACATTCTACGTAGAATTTGGGGCCATGAAGAGACTGGATGAAACAGGCTGAACGTAGCCAGTCCTTTTTTTTTTGGCTAGATTCTTCTATATCATCTTTTTTTAAAAAATATATTATTGATTTTTTACAGAGAGGAAGGGAGAGAGAGATAGAGAGTTAGAAACCTCAATGAGAAACATCGATCAGCTGCCTCCTGTACGCCCCCTACTGGGGATGTGCCTGCAACCCAGGTACATGCCCTTGACCGGAATCGAACCTGGGACCTTTCAGTCCGCAGGCTGATGCTCTATCCACTGAGCCAAACCGGTTTTGGCTTATATCATCTTTCATTACTATCTGAGCCAGCAGGCACTTTTCTTCTTACACCTTCTTCTGTCTACCAACAGTTTCTATCTTCAAGGAAGTTGATTGTTTTTAATAGTTGTCTAAAATATGGGTTTAGTCGTTTGTCCATTCTTGCTCTCTCTCATTCATCCATGCATATATACACTCATTTATTCATCAAAGCATTACTGAGCACTTGTTTTGTGCTGATTAATAGGTGCTGTAGATAGAGAAAAGACATTCTCCCCACCTTCCCAGAGCCCTAATTCGAAGGAACAGACTTAATCCAAAATGTGTAAAATTATCATAAAGCATAGTGAAGACCTTAGCTAGGAGTTGGTCAGTCCTGGGTTTGAATTTAAGCTCCATTATTAAGAGCTCTTGTGACCTTGAGCAAGTTACTCTGTGCCTCCATTTCCTCAATAAAAACAAATCAATTAGAGACAATTTCTTGCTCATAGGAAGTGTTCAGCAAATATGATGTTTGGGAACTACCGAGGGGGATTGTAATACAGTTTAGGAAGTCAGATAAGACTTCTGAGATTAGAAACTATTAGAGGGCACAGTTCGATTCCTGGTCAGGGCACATGCCTGGCTTGTGGGCTCAGTCTCCACTGGGAGACATGCAGGAGGCAGCCAATTAATGATTCTCTCTAATCATTGATGTTTCTCTCTCTCTCTCTCCCTCCCTCTCCCTTCCTCTCTGAATTTTTAAAAAATATATTTTTAAAAGAAGCTATTATAACTGAGTGTTAAAGAATGATTAGGAGTTATCTGAACAGACAAGGAAAAATATATGCTAAGGGTTTGAGGCAAGAAAGAACAAACTGTATTAGAGAAATTATAAATAGATTAGTTTAGGTAAAATATAGGAAAGTCAAGAAGTAATAATAATAATTATCATTTATTGGGCATTTACAAATGCCAGGACACAGTTACAAGTGCTTTCTATAAACTCTTTCATTTAATCCTCAAGCAACCCTCTGAGCTAAGTACAATTTTTATGCCCCATTTAGAGATCAGGACACAGACACAGAAAAGGTTGAAGGATCTTCCCAGGGTCACACAATCATGAGGTGGCAGAGTTAGTATTTGAACCCAGGACATTACTCTTCAGAATTAAGGAAACTTTTGCTATTATACCTCTTGAGCTTTTCTGGATTAAAGCCAATGGTATCAGCCACCTTTTCTTTGTGATTATATTGATTCTGGTTGAATGCTTCTACTTAGATCTTTGGGCCATAGTGTGGTACTACATTATTCTAACAATTCCCCATTTGTTTAAAAGACCCCTTCCCCCCCCATCCCCTTTCTCTTTGTGTCTTCATGAGTGATTCTTACTGTTAATAGTATGTCTTTTTTTCCCCCTCTAGTTCTCATTTGAACGGGAAACTAGGGATTTTAAATAATGCCCTTTTTCTATCTGTAACTATGGCTTTATTTGCTTGCCTTACTGGGTTTCTGAAAATTTTGCTCGGGGTTTTCTAGGATTCAGATGTGGAAGAAGATCAGATCCAGGGTAACAGTTAAGTGTTAATAGTTGGTGTGTATTTATTCTTTTTTCTAAAGAGGATCTAAGTACCAAAATCAAGGTGGGTGGTATAAGGAAAGGGTTTCAAACATGGCTGCATGTCAGAATCATGTGGAGATCTTAAAAAAATTATAGGCTCCCCCTAAATCACAGGCTCCCAATCCCTTATAGAATTGGGATCTAAATGAAAAAGCTCCCTGGCGATTCTGATGCATAGCCAAATTTGAGTTCCACTGGTAAAAGGGGAAGAACCTTGACCGGAATCAGAATTTAGCATGCCTGAGTTTAAGGCTTGGCTTTTTTTTTTTTTTTTTTAAGGTTTTTTTGTTTTTGTGTTGACATTATTACAGACGTCCCCTGTTTTCTCCCCGCTTCCCTTCCACCCAGCCCCACCCCACTCCACCCCAGGCCTTCAGAAGCTTGGCTCTTGAGTGTTTTTCGTTAGCTCCCAAGTCTCATTTTTCTCTGTGTAAAGCGGAGATCGTAATAAAGTGCTATAGAATAGTTATAAGAACTAAGGGTTAATAAGAGATATCCTTTCTATGTGCTCATTTTTTGGTGCTAACACACTTGATTGTTTATGTTTAGCTATAAACCTCACTTTAATCCTGTAAGGTAGTTATTGTGTACTGAGTTGCTAACACCAAGGTATAGAGAAAGTAAGTAACTTGCCTGAGGTTTCATGGTTAGTAAATGACAAAGTTGCTGGAGAGGTGACCAACTCTTTCCAGTTTTAGTTCTGAAAGCCACAGGAAACCTGTTAGATACAGCCACACCAGGATGGTTGGCCACCCCGGTTGCTGATAGGAATTCCAACCTTGTTTTCTCAATATGTTGAAACTCTTTCCATCACGGGACACTGCTGTTCCTGTGAAAGACCCTGGAATGGTCTCGCCAAATTGATAAGGGACCCAAAATATTAGTTGAATCTGAAGTAGATAGGGATTTAGGTGTGGGGCTTCTAAGGTCCTTCTGAATTCTAAGACCAAATATATATATATTTAAAAAAATTTTTTTTTAGGATCCCTTGATCATATTACTGTGGTAACTGCTGATGGGAAGCTTGCTTTAAACCAGATTGGCCAGATCTCCATGAAGTCGCCACAGCTGATCTTGGTGAATATGGCCAGCTTCCCAGAGGTAAGGTGGCCTTGCTCACAGAGTCCTTATTCATGCTGTCTTTCGGAATGGAGGAGGCTGGGTCAAGGCAGCAGGAAGTATTCCCTCCAGCTGGGGATGAAGCAAGAGAGATGGCATAATGGAGGAAACTTGGGGAGAAGGAAAAGCTCTTTCCGGTTTCTAAATCCCTTTTCTGCTAAACACTGTAGAAGCCAGGCAAGCAATTTGACTGCTGCAACAGGCCCCATCTAAGAAAAACAACAGTGGCGATGTAGGGGTTGGCGCTTGGCCAATGTGGAGGGGACTGTGGTAAACTGGGGAACCTGTGCCCTGTGTGAAGCGAGCAGCCTTTGCCCAGAAACGTAGGCCTGGCAATCAGCATTACCAGGTACTATGATTTTTTATTTCCAGAAGAAGCCAATAATCCAAATTTTTATATAAGATTCTTGTTAAATATTGATAACTAATTCACTTTTTTTTTTCTTTTAAGATTGTGAGAAAAAAACACATTAATGAGCCACTAGTGACCTCTGCATTAGTGTTTGGAGCAGATCCTCCAGGAGGTCACATTCCTTTCACACCGGACTGTCCATTGCAGAATGTTGCACAGAGCACAGCGCTTCCCAGCCTGGAAGGTGGGCTGCATTATTATCGCCACCTTGGGGCTGTGATATTAAGTCTAGTTGAGGTAGAGAAGGGGCTTCTTTTTAGTGGTCCAGTGGGAATGAACCTGGATTTGAAGTCCTAGAGGACCTGGAACCCGGTCCCATCTCCGTTGCTAGCTGGCTGTTTGACCTTGCTCCACTCTCTGGGCTTCCATTTCCTCATTTGTTGTTAATGTGAGGTGAAGGAATCTGAAGTCCCTTCCTGTTCAATCGTCTGTTTCAGTGTGTCTGTCCCAAAGACATAGACCAAAGGTGAACTGCTAGAACGGACTGGATTAGAGATATGAGTAAGAAAAAAGCCCTTGCTGTGATCACGTTCAGATCATGTGTTTTTTGAATTCCTTACTCCCCCGTTCCCTTCTCCATACTGCAACCAGAGCGAACTTTTAAAAATATACATTGGATTATGTTGTTCCCATGCTTTATTTACATTTATTAATGGCTTCAAGTAGTGTTAAAGAAAAAGAGTACTGTGGCTTAGAATGCTTTGTATGATGTGCCCCTTCCTGTGTCTCCAGTCTTGTGCCACTGTCATTCTTACACACCGCTCTAGCTACATTGGTCTTCCAGTTCCTCAGACACACCACACCCTTTGCATCCTCAGGGCTTTACACGGGCTCTGCCCTTTGCTTGGAACATTGTTGCCTGGCTAATTGCTATATCTCTATCTCTATCTATCTATCTATATTGCTATATATACTTATACATGTATCCATTTATTTTTATATATTGGGGTGACATTGGTTGGGTCACAGCTTAAATGTCACTTTCTCAGGGAAACCTTCCCTAATCTACCCAATCTAAACCCCTCCTCCACACTAAGCTCTCTTATAGAGCAGGGTTCTTTTTCTTTATTGCACTTATCATTATTAATAATTATATATTTATATCTTTATTTTCCATCTCATTTTCACTAGATTGTAAGCTTGGAATGCAGGAATCATATCTAACGTATTCATTGTGTTGAGCACCTAGAACGGTGCCTGGCACATATATGGAAGCACTCAGTAAATTTTCCACAAATGGAGGAATACTTGTTATTAGGTTGATGAAAGGGAGGCTCTCATTCCTGTTGTTACTGAGGAGCTGAGAAGTGGACTAAAAGGGAACAGTCAACTCTTTCCCTTCGTGGCCCCCTCTGAACTGCTGAGGCCTCTCTGCCTGGTTCACCTAATCCCATTGGCACTGCAGGCCCATTTAGGGAATAGCCTCCTAATTACACAGCTTGAAGACCTCATCAGGCAGATTGCTTTTCAGAGCCAGCCACTTCTGTTATTAAATGGCAAATGGCATTCACAGAAGAAGCCTGATTGGCCACCAGCGCATCTTATGAGGTAGGAGGAGGTATTAACAGCTTAATTTTTTTCTTAGGAAGTTGGAGTATATCTTCATTTTTCAACCAAAGCATCTCTGCCTTCCAAGTTGAAATTCTGTGGGTTTTAAAGGAGAAAAAAACCCCACAAAAAACTTTTACAAGCATCTCAGTCGAGAGGTTCTTTACAAGGACAGAATGAGGAAGTGTGAGTTACATTGTCTTTTGAATTCCTTTATCTCATCTGGTGTATATATTAAACAAATAGTCTTAACTAAACATTTCCTTCCTTCACTTTAGAAGCTGTCCATTGAGTACCCAGGTTCATAGCTTCAAAATGCTGAGCTAATCCTCTCTGTGTTTATGTAATTCCTTTCTGTTTCACATGCGGTTGGCTTTCTTTCCAAACCTTCGCTTTTCTGTGTCATGCTGTAGTGACACGATGCAGATTTACATGCATAATCCTTTCAAATGCATTGAAGACAGAAAACTGTTGCATTTGTTTAACATGTGTCCTGCTTGATAAATGATACACATAGTTGCTGCTTTCCATAAACTTGCCTGCAGCTAGAGTTAATGATGGGAAAGAAAAGAAGGGAGTAAAAAGCCACAGCATGATTTGAAGAAAGCAAATGAAAAAAAAAAAAATCTGTAGGCTCCATATTTCCCTTGTGGTAGGAAGAAAGCAAATGTATATTGAGTGTCTACTGTGTTGCCGGGCACTACTTTCTCAGGTTTTGTTTTTACGTGATCATGTTTTGTTTCTAGGTACTCCCTAAAATTAAGCATTATTTGTTCCATTTTATAGATAAGAAAGCTGAGGCTCAGAAAAGTACAATATCTCCCTGAGGTTCACACCGTTGTGACAGAAACAAGATTTGAACATAGATCTGTTTTTCACTAAAGCCTGTGCTCCTTTAACCATTCATTCATTAATTCAACAAATACTTTTTGAGTTCCTGTAAGTTATTAAGTTTTAGTTGAGGTGCTGGAATTAATCCCCTGATGATAAAAACAGACAAGGTTCCTGCTTTCATAGACCTTACATTCTAGGTACTCTTTGGGATAGAAAGGAAATGGAAGGCCAGTCCCTGTAAAGGCACTAGCAAAGTTGACTTGAACCCAAAGGGTTAAGGACTTGTTGACCTGTTCAGAAAAGTTCTATCATCTCTTGTCCTTTAGCATAGATGAACTTAAGAAAGGCAATAGCAGTCATTGCTAATTGATGACAGCACTCCTTCCTGCCTGGCCCCAGATGGGATCTGTGATCTTTCTCTACAGAGTTCTCCAAGCAGCCACACTCATTTGGTCAGTGTTGCCATTTGAGAACTGTCTATTTGCCTTGGGGTACTGGTGAGCATCCCTTCAGTGAGGGGACAAAGGCTAAGATACAAGATGGAAATGCGATAGAAATATATGCCTTTTCATCGGAGCCCTGAGTAGTTCAGAAGTCATGTTGGGAAAATGATGTAATTCCCTGAGTTTCTGCATCCTACCACATCAAACCAAAATATACATATTTAGAATGTTTTAGAACTACCTCTTCTAGTAGGTTTCTTTTAAAAATGAAACCTGATTTGCATTTTTCTGCATATGAAAGGACACAGAACAAGTAAAGTACAAAATAAGGATTTGGAGGGGTTATATATATATGAAGTAAAAGTAAGGAGATGAGTTTGTCTAATAGATCTGAGTCAGTTTATTAATATACTCATGCAACAAGCTTTTACTGAGCACTTGCCATGTGCCTGACACTGATCCTTGTACTGGGAAGATGTAGATATTGAGACATAGTGACTGGCCAGCTCTGGTGCCCACAGGGGAAGGTTGTGTGGAAACACTCGAGTCCTACTGTGAAAGGGAGGGGCTGGAGGTACGATGTTCCCACAGTGAGTTGTCAGTCATTCAGTGAGAAGCATCAGAAAAGGAGGATCGGGAGACTTGAGATCAGGCTACCTCTTCAAAGTGAAGATTCTCCCTTTATTGTTAACTGTAGAAAATCTGTTTCATTTTATTAAGAAAATGGCTGTTCTCTTGTAGAAGGATATTTTATTTCTTTATCTAGTTCATTTATTTACCTTTAAGGGTATCTAGCTCTTTTAAGGGTATAATACCCTTAAAAGAGCTAGATACCCTTAAAACACCAGACCTAATTCCAAATTATTTGGGGCTATTTTAAAAAAATCAAATCCCCTGTGCTACTAAACACTTGAGCTAGGGGATCTGGAAGAAAATATGGACAGAATGGCATCACTGGACTGAAAGTTGAGGAGCCTACTGTCTCCTCTTAACTCTGCCAGTAAGCGGAAGTGTGATGGGTAAGGTCCTCACTGTACAGCTCTCGGCTCTCCGGAAGACCATATGTGCTTAGGGCTGTGACTTTATCCAACAGGTCCTATATACAAGAGGAAGGGACTGTACTTGGCTGTCACAGATCCCTTCCAGCTCCAATAGTCTGTGGTCACAGGGACCATTTTAAGAATTTACTGTTTTAGCCCGGTAGGCATGGCTCAGTGGATAAGAATCGACCTATGAACCAGGCCACAGTTCAATTCCTGGTCAGGGCACATGCCTGGTGGCAGGCTCGATCCTATTGGGGCGGGTGCAGGAAGCAGCCAAATCAGTGATTCTCTCTCATCATTGATGTTTCTGTCTTTCCCTTCCTTTATTGATGTTTCAATAAAAGTATTTTTTTAAAAAAAGAGAATTTACTGTTTTAAGCAGTAGCCACACTATTAGATTCTGTGTACAGCCTCCCAAGGAAATGATTCATCGGATGTGAAAATTCTGGTTTATCTTTTGACCTTATGGTTACCCTTCATGTCTCTGTAGAATTTAAGCCATTTAAAAATGAAATAGGTAAGTTTTTCAGACACTCACCGAAAAACCAAAGCAAACCCTGAAAATATCAAATAGGTATGACACAAACCCCATTCTTTTGAACCAGAAGTCGAGGAAGGAACTCCAGGTTGAGAATTGGTCCTGTGAATCCAAGTGATGTGGATTGGCTCTGGTCAAACCTAAAATTCTTTGGAAAATGTCAGAGGCCTCATTTTCATGAATTTCACACTGTCATGCCAATGAAAGTATCTCCCTTCCACACTGCTGTCTTTTACCTTTTAGGATTGCATGCCAGGTGTGGTTATATTGTTGCTTGAGGTGAGGTGAGATGCTTTGGGAAATCAGAGTACCAGTACGCCACCTGGCCCATTAGCAGGACTGTCAGAGGAGACCCTGGAGGATGACAGGGAGGGTGACAGGCAGGACAGCAGTGCATCAGCTAAGTGGTGACATCCACTCAGCCTTGTTTGGGGGTTTTGTGCATTCCTACCTTTATATGCTAAATATGTGTAATAACTCCTCTAGGTGTTACTGTGGGCCAGATACAGAGCAAGATGCATTGCTCATGCTACCTCATTCAGTCCTGTCTCAGGTGTACGTACCACGTGGTGTCAGGTTATAGAATGGAGGCCCAGAGAGGTCAGGCTTGTTGCCCAAGGCCACATGGTAAGCAGAGCTGGGATTTGAACTCTTTCTGACTCCAAAGCCCATGCTTGTAGCCAGTACACCGTTCTCTCTTTCCTGGAGCACACACCCAAAGGGAGCCATTGCTCATTCCAAAGCATGAGTGAGGTCGCTGTGTGTGTAGATACGAATGAGTTAAATTTATTTACTCATTCCAAGTCGGCACGGGTATATTTTGAGTGTAACATGTCAACTGGAATTTTTAATGTATAAAATCTTTCATCTGTCTTTACACCAATCTTTGTACAGACCAGCCCCCCTCCCTTGAGGATTTATTGTGGTTTTGATCTGTCTTGCCTCAAACCATTGCAATCTTTTCAAAGAAGCAGAGCTGTTTTCTTTTTATTTTTTCCTTCTCTTTGCTTTTTTTCCTCCCTCAGTACACTGGTACCAGGAGTGGACATAGTTTGCTATTCTGCTTGATCAAAGCACTCTACACCAATGTAACTTCCTGATCTTACTGGTAACAGAACTAAATGTTTCCATGTTCTGCCAAGATGGGTTGCCAGTTATCGACAGAGGGCTTGCATCTGGTAATAATTATTTACTAATTCTGTTTACCTTTTGATCTGGTTTTCAGTGTACAGCTGCAGCTATCAAGGCTATAAGAGAAAGTGGAATGAATCTGAACCCAGAAGTGGAAGGGACGCTAATTCGGGTACCCATTCCCAAGTAAGTTTGGCTGAAATTTACATATTTTGATGTTGGTTTCCTTGGGGAAGCCAACACCCATGATACTGTTAGGCTGATAGCATACTTTACCTGTACTTCTCCTCCTGGCAAATTCCAACATCTTTTAAGGTCCAGTTTTACTGATTCAGAAACATTTATTGAGTACCTACTGTGTATGAGGGCTGGAGATGCAGCAGTCAACCTGATAAAGTCCTTGACCTCATGTACTTTACACTCTAGTGGGGAAGATGGGACACATAAGCAGATAAAGGCATTCCAGATAATGAGATGCTATGAGGAAAGAAAAGGTAGTGAGACCAAGTAGGGAGTGACTTGCTGAGGGTGATGGTGGCAGGGACAATTTTAGCCTAGGAGGCCTCTTTAAGGAAATAGCATTTGCTGAGAGCTGAAGAGTCAGCCTCGGGGAGTGGGAACTGCCAGCACAAAAGCCCACGTCAGAAAAAGACCTCAATACTTGTACTCTTGAATCCATGTTCCTTGAAGAATTATTTTTACCTTAGTCCTTGCTTGTTGAAGAATTTTAGGCGTAAGAATAGGATATTGTTAGTTATATAAACATACAGAACTTAGATTATTAAATGAAAAAAATATACAGCAGTCCCCTTATCCGTGGTTTTACTTTCAGCAGTTTTAACCTATGGTTAGCTGTAGCCCAAAAATATTACATGGAAAATACCAGAAATAAAGAATTCGTAAGTTTTAAATTGTGTGCCTTTCTGAGTAGTGTGATGAAATCGTAAGCCATCCTGCTCCATCCCACCTTGGATATGAATCATTCCTTTGCCCAGTGTATCAACGCTGTGTATGTTAACCCCCCATTAGTTACTTAGTGGCTGGCTGGGTTATCAGATCGACCACTTGTGGTTTTGAAGTCTTGTGTTCAAGTCATCTTTATTTCACTTAATAATGGCCCCAAAGTGTAGGAGTAGTGATGCTGGCAATTTGGACATGCCAAAGAGAAGCTTAACATTCTTCTTTAACTGAAAAGGTGAAAGTTCTCAACTTAATAAAGAAAAAAATCAGATGCTGAGGTTGCTAAGATCTACGGTAGTAAGCACAAATCATCTATCCATGAAACTGTAAAGAAGGGTGAGTACAGTACACTAAAATATTTTGAGAAACCACATTTACATAACTTTTATTATAGTATAATAGTTCTATTTTATATTAGTTAATGTTGTTAATCCCTTATGGTGCCTGATTTATAAATTAAATTCTATCATCAGTATGTAGGTTTATGAAAAAACATAGTATGTATAAGGTTCAGTACGATGCACAGGCATCCACTGGGGGTTTTGGAATATATCCCCTGCAGGTGAAGGCGGGGGCGGGGGGGGGGGGGAAGTGCCACTGTATGTTTATTTTTAAATTAAAAAAAGAAAAAATGATAAGATCTTGACATGTTTAAGAAAGAGAAAGCCAGTGTGCGTGGAACTCAGGGAGGGAGGAGATAGTGTTAGGAAAGGGAGTCGGACTAGTGAGTAGAGGCTGATGATCAGGCCACAGGAGGAGTTTGGGCTTTATTCTAATTGTAATGGGAAGACATTGGAGATATTTAAACAGGGGAGTGACCTGATCGATCTGATGTTGACTTGTGGGGATCTCTCTGGCTGTTGATCAACAAATGGAATGTAGGGGAACAGAGTAGACACAAGGAGAACAGTGGGGAGGCAGCTGCTGTAGTCCAGGTGAGATATGGATCTTCCGCCTGCTCAGATTCCGTAGCAGGCAGAATTAGTTTCTCCTCCATAAACTCATTTCTTAATTAGCCTTTTTTTTTAGTCCTCACCTGAGGAGTGAAGATATATTTTCCATTAATCCTAGAAAGAGTGAAAGGAAGGGGCGGGAGAGAGAGAGAGAGAAACATCAATTTGACAGAGACACATCTATTGGTTGCCTCTCATAAGCACCCCAACGGGAGTGGGGGGGCAGGATCGGACCTGCAACTCAGATACGTGCCCTTGATCAGAAATCGAACCTGCAACCATCCAGTGCACAGGCTGGCACTCTAACCATTGAACACACTGGCCAGGGCATAATTTCTTAATTATCTTTAAGTCCCTATTCCTACAGAGTGCATTAAATTAATTCATTCCATCATTCAGCAAATATTTATTAAGCACTAACTACATGCCAGGTACTTTCCTAGCTGTCGAGATAAAGCAGTAAAGAAAACAAACAACAAAAAGCCCCTGTCCTTATAGGTGAGTAGGCATAGTAAACAGAAAACAAAGAAATGCATACTGTAATATCAAGTGATGGTAAGGACTGTGAAGAAAAGCAAGCAGGATAAGGGGTTAGAGGGAGTTGGGGATTTTATTGTGGATTGGGAGGTGTAGGAAGGAAGTGGCATTTGAGTGGAGACCTAAGTGAAATGAATGAATGAAGCTTTCAAAATAACTAGAAGGGGAAAGGAGTGTAACACTAGTTGAGTGTCTTTCTGTGCCACGTATTACCCTGTATTCTTTTACACATGTTGCCTCATTGTCATACCATCCCCTCCAGGTAGGTTTTTTTCCCAGGTATGGAAAGTTAAGCTCAGAGAGGTAAAGTAACATCTCCAAGTTCACACTGCTAATGATGTAGCTGGGTCCTAAACCGGGTTTAGTTAGTTCCAAAGCCTCAAGATGCAGCCAGGTTAGCAACAAGAATTAATCCCCAAACTGAGAGTCCAGGAACTTTCTCCACTGAACTTTTTCCTGCTTTATGACCAGGAAATGGCAATCTTATTTCATTGTGTTCTCGGTACTCTGTAAGAATTAACACTCTGCCTTGAAATCAAATGAATTAGAAGCAATATAGCTTAGTATTTAAGTATCAGGTAGACCTGGGTTCAAGTCCAGGACCTATTTGCTTGGTTAATTCATTGATTTGCTCAGCCAATTTTCTGCTAATGTGTCATGTGCCAGGCTTGGTGTTGAATGCTAGGAACGGGTAGACCTAATGTTTGCCTTCACGGAGCTCACAGATTATGCTAGGCCCTTTGTTTATATTAGCTGCAGCTTACTTGTGGAGTGTACTATTACCCACCGTTTATAGATGAAAACACTTAAATTAAGGGAAAGGGACCTGCCCAAGATCACGTGGTCAGTAAGTGGCAGTCAGGATTTGAACCCCAAGTTTTTCTGTTAGCAGGGTGCCGGCTCTTTCTCCTGTATTCTCAGAATAGATGTGTAATTCTGGAACATGCTAAGTGTACTCATGGACATTAGAAGCGAGATTTGCAAGTGGAATGGATAGTAGTCAGCAGGTTTATTTTTTAATAATTGCTCTCCTGTCTGTGAAATCTTGGAAGAGTCACTTAACCTTCCTGAGCCTCGGTTTGCTCCTACACTAGCTGAAGGGGCTGCTCTCAGTGGTCTGCCAGATCCCTCTCGGAGCTCCAAAATTCTGCCAAGCTATGAACCTATGCTGCCGAATGCCCATTGCTGGCTTCAGTCCCCTTTGAGTGGCCTGATTGTGTATCATGTTTTCCTTTCAAAGATCTAGTTCACATAATGCGCACCTCTGCAGCCCCACAGGACTTAACAGGACTTAACGATCACTCTTGGTGCAGTGTATATTAGTTTGAAGGATCAGTGAGTTTAACTTGAATTTCCAAAGACATGGGGCTCTGTTACATTATATTTTACATTATTTTATGTTAACTAATGGGCGTAATCCAAGAGAAAGTTGACGGACCAAAACCGTCTGCTCCTGCAAACCTCATTTTTTATATACTTTCTTCCCTTTGACAAGGTGGTAAGGTCATGAGGCCCCTTACTGAATTGTACGCTTGGTAGTTTTCCAGATAAAAAAATGAATGATCTGTTCTTTATTATGGAGGCTGCGTCATATGAGAGGATAAAGGTTGATTTAGATGAAAAAAGGACCAAGGTTTATATTTGGTTTTGGCAGTGACTTCCATTTGATTCTGGGCATGTCACCCTAGCAGCTTGCTGCTTTCGAGTGCCTTATTTGTAAAATAAATAAAGTAATAATGATAGGTAGAGATTTGGTAGGATTAGTAGAGAAAATAGATTAAGTAGTATGATCTCCTTAGAGGAAAGAAGCTATATAAATATAATTTTATTATTATTTTAGTATACTTTGAATTTTAGATATATACACATAGGGTGGAGCAAAAGTAGGTGTACAGTTGTGAGTACACGAAACAAAGTTTATTTTTATATTATTATTTATTTATTATTGTATTATTTTCCATAGGAAAAACTGTAAACCTACTTTCCCCCCTATCCTGTATATACACACACTTTAAGAGGAAAGGAAGGAGTGAGGAAGGGAACTAATATGTTGAGTACCTACTATGTGTTAGGAACTGTGCTTAACATATACAGGGAAAGTGGAAAAGTACAGTTAAATTTGTGTTGGTATCACAGAAGCATGAAATTGAGTTCTGGCTTGTCTTTTTAACAGTGTGACAATGGCAACTGTCTCCACCTCTCTGAATCTCAGAGAATTCATCTGTAAAATATAGTTCTTGCCTTATATGGTTATTGGGAGATTTCAGTAAGATGATGTGTTGTTTTTTGAGAGAATGATTTTAATGTATAGCAAGCACCCAGTTAAAGGTAGCAAATGTTCTTTCATTCCCTTTCATATATAAGTAGGATCATCATTCCCTTTTAAGGAAGAGGAAACTTAAGATTCAGAGAGGTGAAGCATTGACTCTGGGTCACAGAGCTGGAAGTTGGCAAAGCTATACGGAGGAAACTAACACACCAAAGCTGATGTCAGGAGTTCGGGAGGTGGAAGGGAATCAGAAGCATCATTTCCTAGGATCAGTTTCTGATTATAACACGTTGAGTTTAGTTCTAGGAAAATTTGCCTTTCCTGATTGATCATTATTCTTCCTCTGCCTAATGACAGCCTGCAAGTTTGCTTTTTTGCCTTAATTCTGGATGCCCAGAGCTAAGTTTTATTTTTAGTTGCAGCAGATCTCAGTTAGTGCTTCACCCTCATTACACTCCTTCAATTCTTATCTTCTCATTTAAAATTAGTTGACTGAGTACATGACTCTCACTGTAATCTGCCTCTGATCCTTTGGGGAAGTATGTGGAAGATAATCCTACATCAACAAGAGGTCAGACTTGGGGCCCAAAGTGGTCCTTATCACTCAGTCCTCTTCGCAGCTCTGTGTGGCTGTGTGCAGGTTTTTCTCCTGGCTCTCAGCTAAAGACCAGCGAGCCTCAAGCTCGGGTTCTGTCCGTACCCACTGACAATGTGTATAGCTTTTGTTTTCTTCCCTGGCTAGTGTTCTTTCATTTAGAGAAGTCAGTCAACTGGATAGGTTATTTGAACATCCCCTTTAATCAAGATTCACTGAAATCTAACCAAATTTTGGGTGCTATTTATTAACCAGCTACACTAAAGCTGTAGTGCTTGGAGGTGCTGTGCTGAGAGCTTTACAGTTTCTCCCCAAATTCTCACAGCACTATGATGTCAGGAGACTGTTCTTATGCCCATTTGACTGGTCAGAGACCTGCAAAAATTCAAATCCTACCGAAAAATAAAACTTTTTTTTAAAATTTAGTAAATCTTTATTGTTCAGATTATTACAATTGTTCCTCTTCTCCCCCCATAGCTCCCCTCCACCCAGTTCCCACCCCACCTTCTGCCCTTATCTCTCCCCCCACTGTCCTCATCCATAGGTGTATGATTTTTTTCCAGTCTCTTCCCGCACCTCCCACACCCCTTTCCCCCTGAGAATTGTCAGTTCACTCCCTTTCTATGCCCCTGATTCTATTATATTCACCAGTTTATTCTATTCATTAGATTTTTTATTCACTTGATTTTTAGATTCACTTGTTGATAGACATGTATTTGTTGTTCATAATTTTTATCTTTACCTTTTTCTTCTTCCTCCTCTTCTTAAAGAATACCTTTCAGCATTTCATATAATCCTGGTTTGGTGGTGATGAACTCCTTTAGCTTTTTCTTATCTGTGAAGCTCTTTATCTGCCCTTCAATTCTGAATGATAGCTTTGCTGGTAGAATAATCTTGGTTGTAGGTTCTTGCTATTCATCACTTTGAATATTTCTTGCCACTCCCGTCTGGGGTGCATAGTTTCTGTTGAGAAATCAGCTGACAATCGTATGGGTGTTCCCTTGTAGGTAATTAACTGTTTTTCTCTTGCTGCTTTTAATATTCTTTGTCTTTTGCTCTTGGCATTTTAATGATGATGTGTCTTGGTGTGGTCCTCTTTGGATTCCTTTTGTTTGGGGTTCTCTGTTCTTCCTGGATTTGTAAGTCTATTTCTTTCATCAGGTGGGGGAAGTTTTCGGTCATTATTTCTTCAAATAGGTTTTCAGTATCTTGCTCTCTCTCTCTTCTGGCACCCCCATAATTCAGATGTTGGTACGCTTAAGGTTGTCCCAGAGGCTCCTTACACTATCTTCAAATTTCTGGATTCTTTTTTCTTTTCCGACTGAGTGTTTTTTGCTTCTTTGTATTTCAACTCTTTGACTTGATTCTTGCAGTCCTCTAGTCTGTTGTTGGGTCTCTGTATAATATTTTTTTATTTCAGTCAGTGTATGTTTAATTTCTAGTTGGTCCTTTTTCATATCCTCAAGGGTCTCGCTAAATTTATTGACCTTTTCTAGGAAATTCTTAAAAAACCTTGTAACCGTGGTTTTGAACTCTATATCCAGTCTTTTGTTTTTCTCCATTTCTTTCATTTGTGATCTGTTTCTTTGTCTCCACATTTTTGCTGCTTCCCTGAGTTGGTAGAGTAGCTTTGTGTGGTAGGTGTCCTCTAGGGCACAGTGGCTCAGCCTCCCCAGTTACCTGAGGTGGACACTCTTGCTGCACCCCTTTGTGGACTGTGTGCTCAGCCTTGTTGTAGTTAAGTCTTGATTGTTGGTATCACTGGGAGGAATTGATCTCCAGGCCAATTGGCTGTGAGGATCAGCTGTGGCCACGCTGGGAGAACTTCTGTACTGGAGACACTCTTATGAGATAAGACTTGCAAAATTGCAAAAGCCTCTATGCTCAGCTTGGGTGGGGTGGAGCAGACAGCCTTGGTCTCCTGTCAGTCCTGCCCTATGAGGCCCCTGGGTCTCAGTGTCCCTCAGTAATCGCTGCAAGCACCTCTGAGAGAAAGCCGCCCTCGAGCTTCGCCTGCTGCCAGACAGTCCAGTTTCTCCCCGAATGAGTCGGGGTTCTCAGAAACTTGCCCAGAACTGGAGTTCAGCATAGTCGGGAGTTTCCGTACCCTCCTGCTTTAGAAAGCCAGCCTCACACTCAGCCGCCCGTGCATTCAGCAGTCAGTCCTTTCTGCACAGGCACGCCTCCGGACCTGCAGCTCCTGAGTCTCAGTGTGCTTTCCCTTTTCCTGATAGTCCAGATTCCCCCCGAATGAGTCTGGTTTCCCAGCGTCTCGGCTGGGACTGGAGTTCAGTGCAGTCGGGAGCTTCCTTCTCCCTCCCGCTTTAGAAAGCCAGCTGCGCACTCAGCCGCCCATGCACACAGCCGCCTGTCCTCTCTGTGTGCTAGTCTCCATACCTCAGCCTTTTGCAGCTCCCCTGAGTCTCAATGTGCTTTCCTCTTTTCTTCTAGTTGTAGAATTTCCACTTAGCCAGCTTTCCTGTGGTTCTGGATGATGTCCATTTTGTCTTTTAGTTGTAGTTTTGATATTGTTGTGTGAGGCAGCAGTTTAGGTGTTTACCTATGCTGCCATCTTGGTTTCCCTCTTTCGAAAAATAAAACTTTTTACTCTTCCCCAAGTATTCTTCCCAGAAGTAACTATTGGTAAGTTTAGTATATATCCTTGTAGATTAAAACAAAACAAAACAAAACAAAAAACACATATACAACATATAATTTACATAAAAAGGATTAAATATCTCAGTACCACAATCTGCTTTTTTGCATTACATACCTAGTGTACACCTTTTCATGGTACTTTCATTGTTTGTGTTGCAGAGAAATTCCCTTTGAGGTGGGTATAATATAGATGAGGAAACTGGGGATTAGTTTAAGTAATTGCTCAAGGTCACAGATTAGTAATTGGAGGAGTGATTATTCAAATCAAATCTGTCTGTTTCTGAAGCCCCCGTTCTTGCCACATTATCGCATTGCTCCTTGGGATATTGACCAGGAACCTACCTCCTTCCGGCTCTGTGGCCTCCTTGTCTAGCTGCCGTATCGCCTAGTGGGTCTTGTGCTAGGGTCTTGTGTATAATGTGCACAGTCCAGGAAATATTCCCTTTTCTTGCAACACCCCCCTGACACATAGAACTTTAGCCATCTTGACGGGAAAAGAGAAATCAGAGAAGAATGCCTAATAATTTAATTTGGGCTGGGCAGCCACAAACTGCATTTGAGCAACTGCAGCTGCCTTTCCAGCCCATTCATTTCCACTGCCGGCTTGCCACCCCTGCTGTCTCAGGGCCATTCATTCTGCTCAATGTGTTCCAGTGCCTTCCAGGCTTTAGGATGCCTGCCTTTTCCTCTTCAGTGTTGCTTTCCACCTGGTCTGTGGCTTTTTAGAAGCACCTCTTATTATTTCAGGTCTCAAGTGTGTAAATTGGGGGCTCCCTCCCAGCACAGATGTTCTGGTTTAAACACACAAGAACATTCCATCAGAAATCAAGAGTAGAGCATAGACTGAGGAGAAAGTTGCAATCAACACCTATGCAGAAGCTACACCCCAAAAGACAGGCTCGTCCACATCCACCCTTCCTCTGTTCTCCACCCTTTGTGTCCTGCACCTGTTTGCAGAACCTGGCAATTGGCACCTGGGGATCAGGTCACTAGTCCATTGCCGTTTCTATAGATTCTCTTTCTCCCACTGCACTTGGACTTGTAGGAGAGCTGGAAGAGTAGTAACAACCTATATATCTAAGCAGAACTTAATGTTAGAGCACTGCTATTCTTGTTACTACCACTAGTAAGATTCGTGCTTAGACTGGTCTGGCACCAACAAAGGAAGTCTGGAATTCAAGAGTCAGACTGTACTGGGCTCAACTCCCAGGTCTCCCGGGAATGTATGTGGCCTTGGGCAGGTTACTTGATCTGAGCCTCCCTCTTCTAACCTGTAAAGTCCAGGTGATGATACCACTGATGTCATGGAGGTGCTATGAAGACTCACTGAGCTAATGCATGCAGAGCGCTTTAGCTCAGAGCCTGGCGTGTGGAAAGAGCTCTGCGAGTGTTAATTATTGAAGGGGAGCAGATGACATTGGGGTCAGGTGTCTAGGCAGATATAAGTGGACCCTTACTGTGATGATAAGATTCCTCCTTATCTCCCTGTCTTGCTTTCTTTTCTTCACAGCACTTATGTGTCACTTTGTATATTTATTTTCTCTCTCTCTGCCTCCTTCACTAAAATGTGAATAGGAGGAACCTTTGTCACCTTGTTCTTATACATATAAGCAGAAACTGTTGCTCATATATATAAGCTGTCGCCCTCGCCCCTGGAGCAGGTCCTGGCACATAGAAAGTATACAACCAATGTTGATGGAGTCAATGAATGTGGGCACTTACTACGTGCCCACTGCTGTTCCAGGTGCTATTGAGGTAGGTGTGTCATTACCCCTATTAAAGGTGAAGAAACTGAGCCGCAGGGGAATGGAGTTCTTTGTGCCCAGTGTCACACGGTTAATAAGTGGAAGAAGAGGCAGTCTTTCTCAGAGCCTGGGCTCGTAGCCACCATGCTGTCCTCTCTCTCAGTAGGACACATCACTAGTATTTTTATTACTGATATGATTAACAGCTGTAGAATAGTCAGTACCTACAGACGCAGAGTTCTGCAACCATTCCCTTTCTCATTTGCTCCTACACTAACTGTGGGAGAAAAGTAGCATTTACTATCCCCCCATTTGACAATTGGAGGAAATAAAAACATGTAATGTTTACTGAGCACATCATCACATGCTCATTTAGTAACATAATATTTATAACAATCCCACTAAGTTAATGGCATTGTACACATTTGACAGATGGTAAAACCGAGGCAAAGAGGTAAAATTACTTACCCAGGGCCATACAGCTAAGAAATGATAGATCTGGGCCTCGAACCCCGGCAGTCTGGCTTCAGAGACAGTTCTCCTGAACGCTTTTCTGGACATCCTTCTTTGAGGTTCAGAGAGGAAAAGTTAATTGTCCATAGTTACTAATTTATTCTGTAAGTGGCAGAGCTGGGATTGGAAATCAAGTCTGCTGTGGTCCCCAATCCCGTGTTCTTCTTCCTGTACTTTCAAGCTGAGACAAGAGTTGCTTTCACTTACTCCTGGACTTGGATTTCCATCATTCTGGGGTGACAAGGAAGAAGATGAGTGACTTAATCAAGGTCACTCAGCTGAGAGTTTGGAGCTCAACCTCCTTTCTCTTTCCCTCACAAGGGACTGTGTTTCAGGATGGTATGTCTAGCTGACATACCATCCTGAAACACAATTTCACAGGGCAGTCCTTTGAAAGCAGGTGGCCAGTGTGTCCCCAGAGAGAACTGAAGTTTCTGCTGTGGGAGGAGCCCTTTCAGAGTACATGCATGATTGCCTTTGGGCAAAAAGGATGCTTACTGTATTTCTGAGACATTAGGGCATGTAAGACAGGCCTGTGAGTCAAAGGGGGATGGGTGCGAGGAGAGGGGAATTGTATATCTAGAAACATAGGAAGTCTGGCTGGGCTACACAAACAAAAACATTTCCTTCAGGCCAGTGCCCACCGACAAGCAGTAAAGCAAGGCGTGTGTCTGCTGATTGCAGGCCGATGCTCCTGGCGGGGGTGGGGTGGGGGTGGTGTCTCCCTGAAACCCAGGGAGGAGGTGACAGGGTTTCTCTCCACAAGCTATCAGAGATGTGTTTGATGCTTCCTTCTCCCTCTGCCTGTCACTCTCAGCTGCTGGAGTAGAACTTGAGCCTCCACTGCCCAGCTGCCTGCTGCCTCCTTGGTTCCCATTCTTTTCTCTCTGCTCACCACCCACTCAATAGCCCAAGCTCCAAGTGACTAAACCCGTTGATCATTCTCTCCCTCACCACTCACATCCTCTATCCCCAAGTCCTAGAGACTCTGCATTAAAATAAGAATGCAGCCACCATGAATTGAGTTTCTATAGCACATACGCACTGTCATTTCTTATAATCTTGCTTCCGCCCTCTTAGAAACATTCTTACTCCCATTTTGCATGTGAGGAAAGTGAGTCTGGAGAAGTTGGAAGCATGCTTACAGTTCTGAAGCTAACAAGTGGTAGAGCTGGGACTCCAGGTCTTCCTGGCTTTAGCGCATGTCCTTTCTACCCTTTGAACTCTCCTCTAACTGACCAAAGATCCTTTGAAGTCAAGTGCTGTCATATTCTAACAGGTTTTTATTGTAATTGCCTGAGCTGAGCACAGCTTCCTCCAATACACACCTGGCGAATGGCTTTGTATGGGTGCCCCGTTCTCCTTGAAACCAGAGGAAGCATCTTTCAGTCAGTGTGCCTCTCTGCTGTGTGAGTTACCAGCGGGCATGCCCTCAGCTCATTGTTTGTGGGAACATGCTCAAGGAATTTTGCAGGAAGGCCCCCATCCAGGATGTTACTGGAAGACCTGCTGGAGGAGTTTGTACAAACAAAGTGTGACCTTGCCAGCTCAGCCAAACCCCTGCCGTGTGCTAGGAGGCTCTCTGACCCGAGCGGAAAAGCCTTCTGCCTCCATCACCCAACCCAGCCAGGCTCCTACGGGGCGTGTCCTGAGCTCCCCGCTGCCTGCCTGGAGGCTTCTCTGCAGGCGTTAGCCACATGCTTAGATCTGGTTTGTACATTGCCGTCCACACAAAATACAAACCTCATCACGTTTCCTCCAACAGCTATGGTATTTCTGTGTTGTTCTTAGGAACAGTATGCTAAGATTCTTCCCTCCTGCCCACTTTTTTTTTATTGTGGTAAGATATACATAAAGAATTTGCCATTTTAGTCATTTTTTAAAAAATGTATTTTTATTGATTTCAGAGAGGAAGGGAGAGGGAGAGAGAGAGATAGAAACATCAGTGATGAGAGAGAATCAGTGATTGGCTGCCTCCTGCATGCCTCCTACTTTGGATTGAGCCCGCAACCCGGGTCTGTGCCCTTGACTGGAACCGAACCCGGGACCCTTCAGTCCTCAGGCTGACACTCTGCCCACTGAGTAAAACCAGCCAGGGCCATTTCAGTCACTTTTAAATGTACTGTTCACATGGTCGTGCAGCCAGTCTCCAGAGCTCTTTTCATCTTGCAAAACTGAAACTGTGCCCATTAAACAACTCCCCATTGCCGGATCCCCCAGGCCCCTGGCAATTGCTGTTTTACTTTCTGTCTCCAGGAAGTGGACCATTCTAGGTACCTCAGATAAGTGGAATCATATAGTATGTGTCCTTGTGTGTCTGGCTTCTTTCACTTAGAATAAAGTTTTCAAGAGTCATCCATGTTGTAGCATGAACCGGAACTTCCTTTTTAAGGCTGAATACTATTCCTATGTATGCCTGTACCACATTGTGCATCCAGGGTTCTGCTAAGATTCATTGTGACATTGCTGGGCCTGTGTATGTCGTCCTACCCTTGCCAGCCTCTCCAGCCTCCTCCCTGGGGCCATCTTTCTCCTCTCTGCTTGCCGTACTGCAGCCACACTGCCTTTTCTTAGTGTCTCGAGAGTATCCTCCTTCTTATTGGGAAAAGTGCCTCTGCTTTACGGAGGCCATTCAGTCTGGTGGAAATGATCTTCCTTAGCCCCGCCATGCTTACTCAAATGTCACTTAGCTTAGTTATCACCCCACGTAGTTCCTGGAGTTCATAAGGAGATCTTGGTCAGACTGCCTTTCCCTGCTAATTATTTTCATTGAAGTCTTTTTGTCTTCATTGTACTTATTAAGACTGCAACATATTGATTAACTGTGCATGTGTTTAATGATTGTGTTCCTTGCCAGACTGTAAACTCAGTTATTTTTGTTGTTGCTGTTAATCCTCACCTGAGGATATTTTTCCATTGATTTTTAGAGAGAGTAGGAGGGAGGGGGAGAGACAGAGAGAAAACATCGATGTGAGAGAGACACATCACTTGGTTGCCTCCCACATGTGCCCCGACCAGGACTGGGATGGAGCCTGCAAGCCAGGTATGTGCCCTTTACCGGACTAGAACCTGGGACCTTTCAGTCCATGTTCTATCCACTGAGCCAAACCGGCTAAGGCTAAACACAAAAGTGTTTGGTACTATATCCTTAGTGTCTGACACATGATAGGTGCCCAGTAAATAGCTGTAGAATGATACTGTAAACTGAATGAATGAATACTGAAGAAAGAAAATTTCAGGACTATATGCTGGGAGCATTTGTATTTTAAAGTGTGCATGAGATGTTAAATTACTAGGCAGATCTCAAAAAGACATCTTACTGAAGCATAGATTATTTGCCCTGCCCTTTCTCTGTTGATAAAAACTTTCATGAGTAAACTCTTCATTATTTGAAGATGCCTTAGTGGTTGCCAAAACATAAACAATTGCAACAAAAGCAGCTTACATTTTCTGATTGTTTATTCTCCCCCAACCTTATAGTGTATACGTTCCATGTATTATTTCATCGAATTCTCACAATAACTCTGAAAAGTAGGTGTGTTTTTTTGTTTGTTTTCAATTTCTATTTCCAGATGAGATCACCAGAATTCAGAGAGTTTAGCCCTGGCTGGTATGGCTCCATTGGTTGGGCATCATCCCATGCACCGAAAGATTGCCTCTTCGTTTCCTGGTCAGGGTACATGCCTAGGTTGTGGGCTCAAGCCCCAGTAGAGGGCATGCAGGAGGCAGCCAATTGATGTTTCATTTTCACATCGATGTATCCCTGTCCCTCTCCCCTCCTCTCTCTCTAAAATAAATAAATAAATCTATCAAAATATTTTTAAACACCTCAGAGTTTAAATAGCTTGCTTAAGGTTAGTCAGCCAGTAAGTGGTGGCCCAGATGTGCAGGGCAGTCAGGGTGGAGCTAAGCTTCCTAGGCCACACCCTCCCCTGGTGCCTTTTCCCTCAGTAAATGGAATAGCCTTTTTATCTGTTCTATATGCCATGATTTTCTTTGAAACCAGAGTTTTATGGCTAAAGAATTTAAAAGCTCTGGGGATCCAGAACAAATTTGACTCCAATTGCACCATTTTAAGTCTCATGCCCTCCTGCCATTATATTTCTCCCTGTGCTTCTGCCTGAAATGCCCTCTCCTTTCTTCTGCAGCTGACAAATTACTCTGAATCTCCTGAGCATTTTCCAAATCTCCAGACAGTACGCATACTCCCTCCACAGAAGGTCCGTCCCTCTGACCCAGCAGCAGTCATCCTCTTTCTCAGTAGTGGTTGACAGTTGTCCCCACCACTGCACTGAGCCTCCAAGGTGGCGGCCCAGGCCTGCCTCCGCTCTGGAGCTCTTCAGCCTGGCCCAGGGTCTGGCACGGAGCACAGGGGCCTCCGCCACTGCTTGAACCAGCGCACGCCAGGCGCAGAGAGGCTGCTTAGACAAACTGGCTGAGTTCAGGAGCCTGGAATACAAACCAGGGTATATAACAGAATCCACGAATGTGAGATGGAGACGATCGGATGTATTAATCACTGGTTTGGAAAGGCATTAAAATATTTCCATAATATAGTATGTTTCTTTTCTAAAACAGATGTGCCCTCGTTTCATGAGAAAGTAATTGTGTTTGATCAAAACATTC
The DNA here is from genome assembly GCA_026230045.1 of Corynorhinus townsendii. NCBI lineage: Eukaryota > Metazoa > Chordata > Mammalia > Chiroptera > Vespertilionidae > Corynorhinus > Corynorhinus townsendii. Next base: position 161,649,377 of record JAPDVU010000005.1, on the reverse strand, counting down.
ATAAATGCTATCATTTACTCAAGGCTACTATATGCTGCTTTTTTTATTGGTACTTTACACATGTGATTGCTCTCCCAGTCAACTTAAGATATTAAGGTGTTTTTAATATTTCCACCTTAGAAATGAGGAAACTGAGGCTCAGAGAGAAGTGAGTAGCTTGCCCAAGCATAGTCAGCTTCTGGGTGATAAATAACAGGAATGAAACAGGTCAGTTTGACTTCAGAGCCACTGCCTTTCCATCACCCTCACTGCTTCTGACCTTGTATTTTAGATATACCTTCCAGCTCAACACCCGAAGCTCAGCCCTGTCCATGGGGTGCCCCCTCTTCTTCCTTCCCTTTTCCCCCTCCTCACTGTGCTCCCTTCTCCATTTCCTTAGATTATTGCCTCTTTATTTGCATCCTAAAACTGAAATATTTTTGTCAGTGTCAATAATTGGATACTATTATGTGTGGAAACTGTCTGGTGTTAACAGTGTGGTAATGTCACATTTACATTAATAAATAAAAAAGGCACTTATTAAGGCTAAATTACATATATTGTAATTTGTGTTCTTTATATTGCCTTTTGCTCTTAAGATTTTTTTGAGCCCCAATTTATATATTTTCAAATGTATGGTATTTTCCCCTTCATGTAAAATATAAACAAAACAATGTAGTGAAGAGGAAGTTGATTAGATACATTTTTTTATTAAAGATTTTCTAAACAGTAGGATACCTATTTCAAATTATATATGAAATATAAGATTGAAATACTTCTTGTTAGGGAAGTTTGAGAGGTTTCTTACAGACTTAGATTCATTTATTTTCTGCCCTCCTAGTATTTCAGCAGGATTAAGTTTTTTGAATCAGTGGATCAAGTTTTAATTTTCCTGTTCCTTCCTTATACCGACATATGCTTTGGCAGAACAAAAAAGAGACCTAAACATGTCATCATGATTTTTGTTCAATGAATTAAAAACCATAAAAGTAACAAGATCTGATCCAAATCCCTAAACTCCTGACATGGTGGTTTTGTCCTTTTCAGTCCCAAGCTTCATATTACTGGCTTTGAAAAGCTTTCTGCCTGGGAGCAGAGTTGTGGCAGCAGTGCCGAATTTATGTGAAATAGAGTACAAGCGGGGGGCAGCATGGAGCAGTGGAAAGAATACTGGCGAGAAAGATCTGGGTTTGAATCCCAGTTCTGTCACTCAAGCCTACCAGCAAGTCACTCAACCCCTGCACCTCAATTTCCTCTGGACAGGATGGGGGAATGAGAATCTAGTTCAAAGAGCTGATGTGAGGATTGGTAAGGTAATATACTTAAAGTACTCACCTGGCATAGAGGGGCTTAATAATGGTAGTAATCAGGATCATTTTTATTTTGAGAATACCTTCAATTAGCTGAATCCAGAAGGATTTCTTTATAACACAGCTGTCTACTTTGTCTGTAGTGTATCTTTCTCAAAATTTTTCAGTTTTCTCATCCCATCAGGGAAAAAATACCAGGTGGATGCCACTAAGTCTTTAATACACGCTTGCTACTGTTTCCAACGGAGCGTGTATCTCAGAACTTGGGATTGTCCTTACTGGGCAAGAACTGCATTTATTTGAGGGTCAGGAACCATATGCCACAGATGTCCACTTCAGGACCCAGAGGGCAGAGGAATTTTGTCATACTAAGACCATTGACTTTTGAGACAGGACAGACTGGGTTTGATTTTGTGTAAGGTAGTTAACATTCCTTTGGGTATCATTTTTTAATCTGTAAAATGGAGTTCATGATCTTACACGGTCCTCCATGATAGGAGTTTCTGGCCTCTTTTCTTGTCGCTCTCCTTTGTTATCTGCACTCCAGTCAATTCCTCAAATGAAACGTGGTCTCTGCAGCTCGGAGCCTTCCTACCTGCTCTTTCTTCCTCCTGGAAGTCTCCCTTTGCCATGCCAATGCTGGCAACTTGTTCTCGTCCTTCAGATCCTAGTGTGGTATATTAGTCAGAATAGGATGGGCTGTGCTGTAGTAACAAGCAATCCCAGATCTCCATGGCTTACACAACAGAAATGTATGTCTTGCACATGCTGTATGATGGGCGCTCTTCATCCTAGTCACTCTGGGAACTAAGCTGGTGGATAATCATATGCCACGTGTATTGTGGCCAGCAGAAGCCAATGTCGTGGAACACACACTGGCTCTTAAAGCTTCTGCCCTGTGGCGATGCCCATAATTTCTCTCACATTTCATTGGCCAAAGCAAGCTGTACAGCCACACTGAGTGGCTGGGGAAATGCAAGGAGGAGGGACCAGAATGCTAGTGAAAAGACCTCACGACCACCACATTAATATATTATTTCTCTAGGAAAGTCTTCCCTTAACTCGGACAGAAACTTGTAAGTTAGCTGAGCTTCTTCTGTGCTGTGACACCTGATGCTTTCCCGTGTCCCTGTCCACAGCACTTCCCACACTATGTTGTCAATTTCTCTCTATTGACCCCTCTCCCCAGCTAAGCTCCTTACGAGCAGGACAAAATGTTCATCATTTTGTCCTCTGCCCAGCACTGGTTTTGATAGGTATCACGCCCTTGACCTGTACGTGAGAAAGAAATGAAGGCAGGACAAACATGATGGCTTACTCTGCTGCCTGGCTGTTGTGATGATTAATGTAAAACAGGATTAATAATAATGGCCTCATACAGTTGTTGTGAGGATCAACATATAAAGTGCCTGTCCAGGTGTTTTATAGTAGGCCCTCCATGTGCTCATCGTTGTTATTATGATGAGATGTTAGCAGTAAAAATAACCAGCATTCGTTAGCATGTATAACATGCCAGACGCTCTCCTGGGTTCTTATGGAAGTTAACTGGTGCATTGGTTCTCACATGTTACATTGGGACTCGCGTTGTTTCTCGGTCAGTTTTGAGGTGACTCACAAGTCATTTGCTATAACAATAGTGAAGATTCTGAAGGTTGCTACTTATTTGTTTTGGGTGAATTAGAGATTTAGAGATGATGCTGTTTCTATAGTATCATTACTCATTTGCATCACTTTTAGTGGGAGAGAAGGGGATGGAGTTATAGCCAATTGTTGCTTCCTTTTATTGAGCAGTTAAAATGTGCCCGGGTCAGTGGCAAACACTGTACAGGCATCATCTCAGTGATCTTCCCACCACTGCCTGAGACAGGCACTGACAAGCCCCAGTATAAAGACGGGAACACTGAGGAGAGCAAGTCTTACACTTCTTGTAAGTGGCATGGCTAAGATTTGCCCCTCATATTCCTAGACTCCTTGGCTCATGCTTTTAAGCAGTACTCTTCCTGGCTCTTCTCAGCTAACTCACCAGGAACCTTACTTGACCCTGAGCATCCCCATGGGCATGTGTCAGAAAGGTGAAGCTCATCCACCATCAGAGGGTAAGGTTACAAGCTGTTGAGCTAATGGACAATGTGATGTTAAATTTTTCTCTTTTATCAGAGTAACCAGGGAGCACAGGGAAATGCTGGCAAAACTTGCCAAACAAAACACCAACAAGGCCAAAGACTCTTTACGGAAGGTTCGTACCAACGCAATGAATAAGCTGAAGAAATCAAAGGACAAGACCTCGGAGGACACCATTCGACTCATAGAAAAGCAGGTACTATTCCCAGGAGATGTAACGCCTCTGTATGTGATCCAGGCACTCACTTGATCATGTCTAAAGTGAGGAAAATGAAGATAAGATACAGCACCCTGGTCCTTCATTGATGTGATTTTCGTTGACTGGGTCTCTGTCCTGGGCCTCGCCCTGTGCTGGGCCCTGGGCATAGGGAGGAGGAGGAGATCTGCTGACCTTTTCACTGTGTGCCAGGCTCTGCCAAACACTTTCCATCACTTCATTTATCCTTGTCACTACAAAGCTGTGAGGGATAGGCAGCAAGGAAACAGGTCCAAGGAAGCTGAATAGCTTGCCCAAAGTCATACTGTTGGTAAAAGGTAGAAATGGGATCCAAAGACAGGTAGACTGACTACAGAGCCTATATACACTATTGCTCACCTGTCCAAGGTTGGTGGTCTGGGTGCTGAGAAGTGAGAACTTAACAGTGTTCTTGGTGTGCCCAGTGGTGGCACGTACAACTGTCACTGGAAATAAAGGGGACATATATAATACTTTCTGTCATAAAGGAAAAAATAAAAAAGAAAGAATGAAATCCTCCCTGGCTCATTTGGGTCAGTGGATAGAGCATCAGCTTGCGGACTGAAGGGTCCCAGGTTCCATTCCGGTCTAAGGGCACATGCCTAGGTTGCTGGCTCAATCCCCAGTAGGCGTATAGGGGCAAGCCGATCAATTATTCTCTCTCATCATTAATGTTTCTCTTGCTCTCTCTTCCTCTCTGAAATCAATAAAAATATATTTAAAAAAAAGAAAGAAAGAAAGAAATCCAACCAGGAAATGACAGTGGCCTGACCTGGGTGGTACAGGTGAAATTAAGGTAGGAAGATGAACTCACCAGTATTTAGGAGATAGACTTTATAATGTTGAGCCACCTTGTCCACAATAAAAGCATTAGTTTAGTAAGCTTTTGAGCAGGATGTGGACCAAGAGGGAAGGAGTGGAAGGCAGGACACCTGGAGGAGGCCATACATGGACTCCCTGCTCCCCTTCTCCTGGGCCAGCTAGTCACAGGCCAGTCCAGTCACCCAGGGGAGAATTTTAGATGGATTCATGGGCCCTGCTCCTGAATTTTCTGATTCAGCAGGTGTGCCCAGGAATGTGTATTTTTAAAAAGTTCCCTAGGTGATTCTGCAAAAGCAGACAAGGTGTGGCAAGGCACCCAAGTTTAAAAGAGATTGTTCTGCAGTTGGTGTCCTGTGGCCTTGGGGAAGTTACACGGCTCCTCCTTGGTCTTTTTCTTCTGTAACAAGGGATTTGTAATTCTAGCCATGAGGGTTGCCCTGGGGCTGCTAGAAGCACCATTACCTGACACCCAGACCCTCAAAGCTTCCTTTTTGCCATCCCTGGGCTCTCCTTTCTCCCTGCATCAGCTGACAGAGATTCAGAGGCTAGCTGGCCTCTCTGAGCCCTCATCAGTCCTGGGAGAGTCCAGGCCTGGCCCCCACTGAGCCAGCTCCTTGTCCAGCTCCCCGGGGCTTTCATCTCTACAGCTGACACTTGGCCCCTTGGTTGCTTCCTGGTGGCAAGTCCTCACTCAGCAAATCTGGGCATCTGCCTCAGGGACCAGAGCCCTTGCTCCTTGCAAAAGAGAATGATGGATAACCAGCTCTCCTGATGAAACCCGCTTGACAAAGACCTTGCTGGAAGCCTTTGGTCCTTGGTACCTGGCTTCTCACCTTCCTCTTCAGATTAGATATTTTATTCAGTGCTTGTTACTGTACATTATTTTTCAAAGTGCAAGTAACTTTATTCATTTTTTTCTGATACTAAACCAATCCATGTTTCGTGTAAATTTTTTTTTTAAATTAAGGAGTGAAATTTCATCACCAAGAGATGACCATTATTAACATTCAAATTATCTCTGTAAGCGTTTATGTAATATTACAAGAAAAAAGATCCTACTATGTATTTATTTCACAACAATCTTTATTTCTAAGATATTATCATTTAAATATTAGTTCTTGCCATTATTGATAAAAACTTTTTACTGTCATGTGGTTCAAAGTTCGATAAGAACATAGGAGACAATTTTGTACACACTTCATTTTGTTCCTTTTTTCTGACAGAAGGCACCGATCTTCAGTTTTTGGTGTGTGCTTTTATTTAAGTTAAGCAGGCAGGGGCTGATTGTTGCTTTATCAAGCAGTTTTAAAAATATATTTGTTTACTTTGTTCCTGATTATCAAAGTATTGTAGAAAATGCAGAGGGTTCAGAAGACTGTTTTTAAAAATGGGGAAAAATTCACCCATTAATCCCACATTGCAGGAACAACTGCTCTTAATATTTTGAAATCCCCCCCCCTTTTTTTAAACTATATATTTTTAACATGATTGAGAACATGTACTGTACGTACAATTTGTATACAGCTTTTTATTTTCTGTTCGGCATTAAAACCATTAGCATTTTCTTGTGTCTTAAAAATCTTTTTATAAACAGACATTTCTAATGGTTGCAAAACAGTCTGTGGTCATACCATAATTCACTTTCGTAAGCCCTGTTGTTGGACATTTAGTTTGTTTAAACGTTTTTGTTATTTTAAGTAAGGTTGCAGTGAATATTTTTATACACACATCTTTGTTGAGATGATTTCCATAGGATACAGTCCCAAGTGTGGAATTACAGCACAAAGGGAATACATGTTTTAAGGTTCTTGGTACATACTGCCTAAGTCACTCATGGGTTTTTAGAATATGTGTATTTAATTTTTTTTTTTTTTTTTTGCTGTTTCTAATCCCTAATATTTGAACCTAGAATTTTTAATGTGAGCTTAAAACGTTGCTTTTGTTAGGAGTGTTGCTTTTACTTCCACACTCCATTGGAAAGATTAAGTTATTCTTTGTATAAATCCATACAATTTTTCTAGAGGATAGTATGGCAGTCTATACCAAAATCCATACATTTCTGATTCACTGACTTGGGAATTTACCAAAAATAGTAAAAAATCTTACCTATTTTTTGTGTTGTTTAAAGTATTACATATAGTAGTACATATATCTCCTTTATTTTTCCCATTGACCTTCCCCCAGCCCCCACTCCCTGTCGCATGCCCCAAAATCTTATCTATTGAAGTGTGTGTTGATTATGTATAATTGTAGAAAACTGGAAACTGTCTAAATTTCTCACAGTGGGAAAATAAGTTGTTTTACGTTCCTTAACTGGAATCTACATATAGCAACAATTATAAAAATATTTTACGATGTGTTTTTGGAATTTATTTTTTAAAGGTAGATTACATAACAGTATTATAATATTTTATTTTTATAATGAAGAGTTTCATGTACATAAAAAGATTGGCAGCTTATCCACTTAATGTTAATATGGTTATTTCAGGTAACAGGATTATAAACAATTTTAATTTTATACTTTATGAGATTTTTAAAATTTTTTTACAAAATATATTTAATAATTTTTTTTTTTACAGAGAGGAAAGGAGAGGAATAGAGAGTTAGAAATATCGATGAGAGAGAAACATCGATCAGCTGCCTCCTACTCACCCCCTACTGGGGATGTGCCCGCAACCAAGGTACATGCCCTTGACCGGGATCGAACCTGGGACCTTTCAGTCTGCAGGCGGATGCTCTATCTACTGAGCCAAACCGGTTAGGCCAGATTTTCTTAATTTTTTTAAAAAGTTCCAAATGTCTTTTGAGGTCATATTTTTCAAAATTGTATCATAAAAATGTTTTGTCTTCGGTCTATAAGAAGGAAATGATTCTATGGTGGGTTCTCTCCCTGCAGTCATGTCTGACCCCCCACCCCGCCCTCCACACCCCTGCCCAAACACTGCCCCTCCCTTTCCTGCCCCCAGCTCAGGCCAGCTCTGCTGAAGAAGGCCCAGGGTCTCCCAGCGGGGCTCTGACATCTGTCAGCCTGCTGTTTCACCTTCGCTGCAGTTTGCTGTAAATGGGCCTGCTGAACATTAAAGCACTTGGCAGAAACCACCAGTAAATCTGGCCAAGATCCTTTCACTGCTGCCTTTTTCTGAGAAACGGAACTGCTCTGAAGTGACGCTGGGTGCTAGTGGGGCTGAAGGAAGGAAAGGCTCCTAGCAGACGGGCAGCAGGCGGGACTGAGTGAGGCGGTGGGAGCAGCTCTCAGTGGCACCGAGGGTTTTCTGAGCCAGGCCTCAGGAAGCCTGCCCCAGGGTGTACTGTGTGCTCCTGCCTCCCCTCTTCCTCTCTACCTTTCATTTTCCTGAACTTGTAGGGAGCAGATGTGATGGTGATGGTGATGCTGCCGATGCTGATGGTGGTATCATCTTTGTGAGGCAGCACACGGAATGGAAAGGGCTCTGGCTGTGCAGTCGGAACGGCTCTTTGGCTTGTCAGCTCCCAGGCCAGCAAATGGCTTCACCTTTCTGAGCCTCTGGTTCCTCACTGTAAGTGGGAGCAGTAAGCCTCTCTCACAGGATGGGTAAGAGGACCAAATCCCACAGCTGCTTAACAGTGGCAAGGACGGTTGCTGGTTCTCAGTAATTCTCTGCCTATTTGCCCATTCCATGTCTCTCTCCTCACCAGGGACTGGGACTGGCTGTTTTATGAGCCTAGCATTTCTGCCTGGAAGGAGGCAGGACTAGGCCAGGTGCAGGGGTCTCTGCCGGGGGCTGAGTTCTTGGCTCAGTCTCATTACTGACTTGATGTGACTCTGCACGGATTAGTTAACATTTTATGTCTTGGTTTAGTCTTCTGTAAATAGGGGTAATACCTGTGCCACCTGCCTTATAGAGGTTATGTGAGGTTGTCGGATTTGAATGAAGTAACAGAGAACAAAACACTTTTGCATACTATAAACTACTAAGCAACCGTCAGGTGAAATAATTAACATTCATAATACATTCAAGGGAGATGAGCATGGTATTTCATATGTTTTGAAGATTATGTGAAATAATGTGTGTCAGCTTTTTAGCCCATTGTCAAGCAGTGGGAGGTGTTGGTACCCTTGTCGTTGTTGCTAATTATCATTATTTGACGAAGTCTGATAGAGATGGAAAAGATGAACTTGCAGGCAGACTGTCCCCAAGGGCACTCTGTGCCTGTAATGTGGTAGAAAGTTAGTAAATATTTTCATTAATTAATTAATTGGAAAAGACGTCAGGAAGTGACAGCACAAATCAGAGTAACACAAGCAGTATTTGCATAGCAAAGAACCAATTTAAAACAGGCTTGCATATTCATGGCTTTGTTTAACCCTCCCAACTACTCTCTAGGGAAGGGACCAGCACCCCATTTGATAGATGAGGAAACTGAAACTGAAACGGTGGGGGGGGGGGGGGAAGGACTTGTACATTGTCACCATGCTGAGAATTTAACCCAGAACCCACATTATCAAATTGTTCCCCTAAGTACTCTTTGCCCCCAGTCCCCGTCTCTGTCCCCAAACGCCATTTTCCAGAGGAGGCTTGCAGCCCTGTTCCTGGCTGCCTGGGGCTGCCAGCCTACACGTGCTGGAGTGCTGCTGGGCACCACGCCATACCCCATGCAAGGCAAGCTGCTCAGGTGGGAGCAGAGAAGCATTTCTAGGGTTTGCAGCACCCGAGTGAGGAGGGACCAAGCAGCCATTCTGAGTTCTCCCAGCAGCCCCAGGAGCTTTGCTTTTCAGCTAAAAAATGTGCAGTTGTTGCTATGGTGAGAGCCTGGCTGGCTGTGCCTGGGGCCAATTGCTCCAAATCCTTTTTAGTTTCTACCCTTCCCAGTGCATTTATTTTGCAGTTCCTGGCCAAGGCCTGTGGTCCGCAAATGAGGATGTCAAACAGCCACTGTGCTTCTGAACACAGATCCTGAGCACTGCGTACCCCTCAAAGCTTCCTGGCGAGGCCTCCTGCCTTAGGTCCCTTTAAGACACGGGAGGGAGACTGCAACACCTACCAAATTGTACTGTGTTTTTCATTCTGAGGGAGTATGGGTTTATTGCAGAAAATACAGAAAAGCACAGAGAACTTTAATAATTATTCATTTAGTAACTACTTCCTGAGCACTTGCCAGTGCTGGGGATGTGACAGATGCCACATGAATAATATATCAGCTATCTTCCCATCACTGGAAGATAATCACTATTAATATTTTGACAGCTTTCCTCCCAATTTAAAAAATATGCATAATTTTGAACATTTGAGATTGTTTCTGCTTTGTATACATATACACAATTTCATATCCTGCTTCTTTAATTCAGGGGTAACTTACATAAGTATGTTTCTATGATATTATAAGTAATATCTTTAAGCATTCTTTTTTCATGGTTACAAAAGCAATCCATGCTTGTTATAAAATAGTTAAAATTCAAACGTTTCAGAAATATGTACTGGAATCTTACTCCTATTTATACCCTCTTTATAAGAAATGGATCCTCTTAACCTGTTTTTGTTGTTGTTGTTCATCCTTACCCGAGGAAATTTTTCCCATTGATTTTTTTTAGAGAGTGGAAGGGAGGTAGGAGATGGAGGAGAGAGAGAGAGAAGCATCGATGTGAGAGAGACACATTGATTCATTGCCTCCTGCACATTCCCTGACCAGGGCCAGGTAAGGAACCTGCAACCCAGATACATGCCCTTGACCAGAATGGAACCGGAGACCTTATGGCCCCGGGGCCCACGCTCTTAACCTCTGAGCAAACCAGCCAGGGCTTAACCTTTTTTAATTTGCAGCGCCCGAGTGAGAAGGTGTTTTAATTTTTATATGTATCCAACTACTTACCCATTCTTTCACTTTTGATTTTCTGATTTTTCATTATTAAAAATAAAGCTTAGATAATTATCTTTGTTTAAAGAACTTTTTTCAGATTCTACTCATGTGGTAATTTTCCCATTGAGAGAATTTGGGGTTAAAAATGGTATGAACATTTGCATCAATTGGAATCCCTATTGTTGATATGTGGCCTTATCCATTTCACCATAGCTTCTTGGCATTGAATATTGTAATTAAAAACCACAACATCAAATTTTGTTAACTCTGATGACTGAATTATGTCTTGTTTGAATTTCCATTTCTTCAGTGTCTATTGAATTTTCCATGTTTGTTAACCAGATGTACTTCATCTTTTTTCAAGACTTTTTTCTGCTTAACTATTGGGATCTTAATATTCTTCCTATCAATTAGTGTGAGGGCTTTATATAGTAGAATGTCTGAGTGCAGGAAATTCTAGAAGTTCCTTAAGGGACAGATATGGCTGGCTTCTCTGTACCCTATGTTAAGAATTTGGAATCAGACTACCCAGGATTAACTTTTGTCATTGCTACTTTCTAGTTGTGTATCCTGAGCAGGTTATCTAACTGCCTCAGTTCCCTCACCTGTGAAGTGGGGATAATAATGGGGTTCCTGTTAGGAATCAGTAAGGGTGTGTACATCAAGTTTTAGTAGAGTGCCTGGCTGGGACTCAATGGACGTGAGCTTGTGTCACCATTATTATTTCCCAGATGACCTTATCAGAGTTCTGGAGTGTTTCTCCCCCGCCCTCTTCCAGCTCTGGTGACCAGGCTGCCTCATTTCACATTTTTGCAGATCAGCCAAATGGCCGACGACACCGTTGCAGAGCTGGACAAGCATCTGGCAGTGAAGACCAAAGAACTCCTCGGATGAAAGTCCACGGGGCCGGTTTCTAGTGACCCGCCTGGTGGCAGATTGGCATCTCTGTACCCTGTCCACACGGAAGGCTGACACCCTGTGCTCATCAGTCCTTGTGAGGCCCAGCCTTCCAGAGGGACACCCAGACTTGTTCAGTCTCTCCCTCCAGCCCCGTCGCCCCGTTCTGCTCTGGGCCTTCTGGCTGGGGTGGGCCTTTGGAGAATGTCTTCTGCTGCCTAGCGACCAGGGCCACCGGCAGGCTGACCACTGACTAGTCCTCATCTCAGAGCCTCCTTCCCAAATAATTAGCCCGGCCCTGTCCCCAAATTTCACCTTTGCTTGGGCTGATGGGGGCCTTCACTTGTGACTGGATACTTTTGCTAGAGGCCTATTTTTCACCAAGTAATAAAATCAAATTAAATTGGAAGAAGAACAACCTCAAAGGAAATGATAGAGTCCGTGTAGATGAATGATTTCTAAGGAGCTGATGTGTGTAAAGCGGCCAGAACAATACTTTTCCCTCAGAGTCATTTCACACATGCTCTTTACTCTCCCGGACCTTTCCCCCACTCCTCACCGGGCAGGTCCTGTGCCTGCTTCCTTCTCAGCGAGGCTGGCACTTCCTCGGAAGCCTCCTTTCCCCCAGCTGAGGACCCCTAGTATTGGCTCTCGCAGCACTATTGTTCTCACCTGAACCTTAGCTATTCTTTTTGATAATTAGTCTGTGTATCTTCAGGATTTGACATAATGCCTGGAACCAATAGGCACTCAAATGTGTTGTGAATTAATTGCATGTAATACTTGCACAACAAATGCTGGCTTCTCTTCCTTTCTTGCCACTCTTAACACTTTCTTTCCATCACCTTCCACTCTTGCTCTGTCCTCAATATTTACTTGGTAATGAGGTACCTTTCCCCCAGGGTCTGCCTCTTAGTGACAGACAAGCAATCTTTTGTGGCTCATCTTCGGGTACTGGATTAAGTTAGTTTTCCACTCCCCAGTAATTTTTCTTTTAATCGTTCATTTGTTTGTTCATTCAGTCACTCATTCACTCATTCATTCATTAATAATATAGCCATGATGAGCTAAATACAGTTCTAGGCAATATTTAAAAAAATTTTTTTATTGATTTCAGAGAGGAAGGGAGAGGGAGAGAGAGAGAGAGAAACATCAATGATTAGAGATAATCATTGATTGGTTGTCTCCTACACGCCCCTCATTGGGATCAAGCCCAAAATCCAGGCATGTGCTCCAACTGGGAATTGAACCGTGATCTCCTGGTTCATAGGTCGATGCTCAGCCAATGAAACACGCCCATCAGTTGTGTGTCAGGTACAGTGCCATGTGCTGGGAATACAATAAGGGGCTCGATGCGGCACCCATCTTTGAGGGGGTGTGGTGCCCGGGACTGACCCGCTATTTGTAATGTCATGGGTGGAAGGTAGGAAGTTCATCCCAGTTCTGTCAAATGTCTGCCTTTAGAAGGGCACCCACTTTGGCAGCAGCAGGACCCAGCCATACTCCGAGCAGCGTCAGCTTCTCCACTGTCTGACTCCTCTGGGGCTCTGCTCCACGCTGGGGGGGAACCGGGGTCCCTTTGCCCTCTGCTTGCACTGGTGAAACAGGCTGCATGGCAGCCAGTGCAGACTCAAGGTCAGCATCAGGTCGAAGGTGAAAGAAGCTGACACATGTCCTGCCCTGCTTACCTGTCCTCTGTCAGACCCCGTTCTCCAGCCCCGCGTAGCCATCCCACAACTAGAAGTCCGCTGAAGGAAGAACAGGGTCGGAAAGAGCAACCGACAAGGCTTTTTTTGGGGTAAGCCGCATGGCAAGGGCTTTGCAACAGTCTTTCGTGAGTGGCCGAAATCCCCCACTCGCTGCAAATGTGCTTCTCAAAGATGCAGGATTTTTTAATAAACAGAGGAAATGATAAATTATGTTGTAATTCCACTCCAAAGGCATTTGGTTCTTAACAGCCAAATCCTCTGTAGTCTTTAAATAAACAAAAACTTATTTGGTGAACAGACGGGGGGAAATTGAAAGATTTTCTGTACTTGGGTTCCACATGTCAACAATTTCTCTCCTGTGTGTATGTTGGCCAAAGCCGAATATCATGATAAATGAAGAAAGGAAAACCTCAGACCCAGGGCCGTTAGACAGCTCAGCAAATGGCTTTCAGCTGATTGCTGTATTTCAGTTGACATTTATCAAAGACTTGCTCTGTTACTCAGTGTGTCAGGGCTTCGGTGGTGGCAGGGACGAGAAGAAGACTACCTGTTTGGATGTGCTGAGTAATGAGTAATGCCGGAGCGATTCCTTCTCCCTCTCTTCCTTCTTCAGTTTCTCTTTCAAAAACGAAAAGCTGGGTATAGACATTCTCACACGTGCCAGAGGAATTAACCATCTCCTCTGTTCAGTTCAACAGCTTTCAGAGTCTCGTGAAAAATATAGGCCAAAGGGAATTCAAGAACTTTTTCTGGTTATTTTTTCTTCCTTGTGTGTGGGGTGTGTGTGGGGTGTGTGTGTGTGTGTGGGGGGGGGTGTGTGTGTGTGTGTGGGGGGTGTGTGTGTGTGTGTGTGGGGTGTGTGTGTGTGTGTGTGTGTGAAATGACAAGAAACTAGAATATTAAAAATTAGAAGGAACTCCTCAGAAGTCCTTATGCCCCTTTAAAAATTAGAAGGGTATCCTTCCAGACCTTTCTCTATACATACATAATTTTTTTTTAAAGTGAGGAGGGGAGTTATTCTGTTCCTATTCTGAAGCTTGCTTTGTTTACCCAACAGCATGGCCATCCATCCATGTGTGAACAGATGGACACAATTCATTCTTTTTCATTCCAGTGTAGTATTCCACAATGTGAACGCACCATAATTTATTCCCCTCTTACCTCTAACATTAAAAATAATTATTTCAAATGCATAGAGAATATTCCTATTTAAAGTGTTTTTTAAATAAAAAGAAGCCCTGTTCTAAATGTATCTGTTTGGTAACCTTTTCCTCAACCTCAGACTAACATTTACTGAATGCCTACTGTGGACCAGGTACCATGGCTGGACACTTGTGTTACTACATTCAAACTTCCGAACAATCCTAGTTGCTGTAGGTATTACTCCTATCTGTGTATACCTGTGAGAAAACTGAGGTTCAGAAAGGGTATTTAACTTGCCCAACGTCACACAGGTGGTACGTGCCAGAGGGAAGTTTGAAGTTCCTATCTGACTTTGAAGTGGGTCCTTAATCAGTGTGCTTCAGTTCCCAGGTCTCCATCGAGTACTTACTCAAAAAGCACCTAGCATTGTTCTGGGCCCAAGGGTGATAGAGAAGCAGAAAGCTTGCTGTCCTAAAACAATTAGAAAGCTACTTCTAATAAAGGACTTCATGCAAAGTAGCAGAGTAAACACCAAGGAAATGGGAGCTCTTATGGAAACAGTAACTGATGCCTCACCTGGTGTCAGACTCCTCTACCACGTATCAGAGAACCAGAGAGTGAGCAAAAAGACCACCTGGCCGTGAATAATGATAATAACAATAACAGTGTTGATAGCATCGGTAACTGATACTGACTTGGTGCTTTTTAGTTTTCAAAGTAAGAAGCATCCTTTATCCCACTGAAACCATCGAGTGAAACTGCAGTTTCCTTTGCCCTAATGATGGGCAATGTCATGATGTGCATAAAAAGGGGTATTCACTATTTGGGGGACAAATTTTGTGATGTACACAGGGGCTGGCCTGGCCAGAGGGCAGGGCATACGTATCTTCTCTTCCTTCAAGGCTCCAGCCTCAGCCCAATGGCCCCCCTTTTGCTGAAACTGACGGGCTACCATGTCCTGGGCCTTTGCTATGTACCAATGAGGAAATTGAAGCCCAGAGAGGTTAAATGACTTGTGCAAAGGCCATCATATATACGGTATGGAGTGCAGGGAGTCTGACCCCCGCTGGGCAACCTCAGTAAGTTATTTTAACTAAGGCAGAGCAGTGCAGAAGTGGACAGCGAGAGCCTATGGGTCCTGTCTCAGTTTTGCCCTTTCTATCCTCAATAAAGGTCACTCCATTCCCCCATGGCTACCAGGGATGGGCTTGGACAAGATCAGAGAACCCAGGCTGATCCCTGACAGCAATTTCACCCATTTGGGACAAAATAAATAAAGGCAATGTAACAAATGTTTTCATACAATAGTTAATTTAACTTAAAGGACTATTCTATCTTCTTACAGTTTGCTCTTTCTACTTGTGTGTTTGGTGTTAAAATATTCTTATGATAAGAAGTTGGGGATTCTAAAAAAAAAATTCTTATTTAGAAAAATAAGAAGTTAGTCCCCTCCTTTTTTTTTTTTTTTTTTTTTTTTTTTTTAACTTTACTGCTGCATGAATCCCAGTCTGGCAGCTGTGGTGACCTCACGCCTACTCCTAGAGCTGACGTCCCTGAGGCTGCCATCCCAGGGAAGCTGGAACTGTAAGCAGAGGGACGGAGGGAGGCAATTTGAGCTGTGTGGGTGTCAGGGACCCCGTGGGTGAGCAGGCAGTGGCTGAGGGGCAGGGTTTGGAAACAGGACAATAGTCAATCAGGAGGGTTCAGAGACCTACAGGGAGGAGTGGCGGGTGAGGAGAGGTTAAGTCAGAGAGTGGAGAGAGGGAGGCAGGGAGAGAGACAGATACACACACAGGGCTAGAGGGAGGGAGACAGAAACACACCCACATGCACACTCCTGGCCACATGTGAAAGCCTAGAGATCAGCAGGTAGAGACAGAAAGAGATGGTGACCAACAGTCACAGAAACAGAGAGGAACAGATGGTGACAGTGAGACAGTTAACAGATATCCGGAAAGAGACACCTAGAAATAGAGACAGAGACACAGAGGGAGATGCAGAAATACACACAAAGAAAGGGACCAAAAGGGGGTGGGGGTGGGGAAGAAGGAAAGGGAAGGAAAATGGAAAGACACATTTAGATGAAGAGAAGTGAGGGCAGACCGGCGGAGAAAGAGGGAGGCTGTGGCCGTGCGGGGGCCCCGGGTCGTGCAGGGTGTGGGTGGAGGAAGAGCCAGCGCTGGCTGCCAGGGCTGCGGGGACCAGATAAGGACGCCTGCCAAAGGCAAGCAGGGGAAGGAAAGACGTTTACTGATCCCCGGGGGAGAAAGCCAGGGAGGCTGCCCCAGGCCCCAGAGAACAATGGGTACTTGACTTCAGCGGGTCATTAACCAGACAATTAATGGAAAGAGTAACAGAATCCTCCCCTGAGAGGCCTTGGAGAGTGGATAAGTGGAATTATTGTGTGTGGGGGGGAGGGGGGTGGTGCGGTGGTTCAGAGGGAGGGGGCTGTCCCCACAATCCAGATGTCCAGCATGCCAACTGCAGATTCCTCACCTGGGGCACAGGGCCTCCCCAGCTCCCCCTCACATGCCTTGTACCCCCTCCACCCAGGACTGTACCAGCCCCGAGATGTGTCCTGGCTTTCCTATCTCCAGCCCTCTATGCTGCGCTCCCTCTACCTGGAATGTCATTCGTTGATTATCTCCATCCATGGAAACCCTGCCCATTCCGGGGTAAATAAATGTGCATCCATAGGATGCGATGGTAAGCCAGGGTCACATGTGTCAACAAGAATAGAGTCTCCCAAACATAAGGAGCCATGGGAAGAGCAAGTGGAGCCATTTATACGGTATGACACCACTTACATAAGTTAGAATGACATAATCAAAAAGTGATTCTTTAAAATAATTATTCCGGATTCTATTTTGCATTATAAAATTATTTTTAAAAGGGTGGGTTTGAAGGGATACTTACAAATTCATAGTGGTGATTGCCACTGGGGGATAGGCAGGAGGCTTAAAGTATACCCAAAGTCATTTCCTATATCTATATATGAATATATAAAGTTAACACAGTATTTATTTTGGGTTGTGAAAATAGGAATGGTTATTATCTTGTTTTCTGTTTTTAATTTGTTCTATGCTTTAAAATTTGTTCCAGAGAGAGAGACAGAGACATCCTCCAGACCCAGCTCAAACGCCACCTCCTGCAGGAAGCCTTCTAG
Organism: Corynorhinus townsendii; assembly: GCA_026230045.1. Lineage (NCBI taxonomy): Eukaryota > Metazoa > Chordata > Mammalia > Chiroptera > Vespertilionidae > Corynorhinus > Corynorhinus townsendii. The sequence goes on along the minus strand of JAPDVU010000005.1, from coordinate 161,632,160 downwards.
GAGTCCACCCACCAAGCAGATGTGGGTGGTCCTTCTTTTCCCTGGTTTCAGATTCTCAGAGCTCACAGTGCTTTCCCCCTTGAACTTCCTTTTGTGATGTTCATAGACTGCCTACCCCACTGGACAGGACCCTCTTGAGGACAGGGACTTCCAGCACGAGGCTGGCACAGAGGTGGTGTCTATGACACTGAACTTACCTCTCCCATTCATTAGGAGCAACTATGAAGACTCTGATCACATCCCAGATCCAACACTCACAATCATTTTGCAGGGGAGGGGAGTGGGCTCCTGAAATTCACAGTGTGCCTTCTGGAATGGGGAGCCCCCAGGAATACAATCCCATCTTCTGTTCAGCTACTTTCCTCACTTTTGTTCCTGCCTCTGTGTCTTGACTCATGCACTTACTTCCCCCTACACCCGGTTCACCATTTCAATCCCACCAGGCCTTTGAGACCTGAGTTAGTGCTCCATTTCCTTTCTTTTTTAAAAAAATAAGTTTTTAGAGAGAGATAAAGGGAGAGGGAGAGAGAGAGAGAAACATCAAAGAGAGAGAATCATGGATCGGCTGCCTCCTGCACACCCTCTACTGGGGATCAAGCCCAAAACCCGGGCATGTGCCCTGACTGGGAATCAAACCGTGACCTCTTGGTTCACAGGTTGATGCTCAACCACTGAGGCACACCATCCGGGCTCTATCTTCTTTATCCACTCATCTGTCATGGGCTTTTAGGTTGTTTCCATATCTTGGTTGATGAGGATTTTCAGGCCTTAAGAGTGACTCATAAGGCTCCTTTGATGTCAGGAAGTCCATGCCAAAAAAAGCAGCCTCATGATCCACAGTGCCTTTAATTCTCAGAACCCATTCAGTCCAGCGTGAGATCCCATTTTAATAATAGGTACCTTGGTAGCCAACCCTGGAGTGGATTGGAAACAGTAAGTAAGAATGTGGAGAAGGGCAGCTTCCACATACAGAGATCTGTTGAATGCTGAATACATAGATAAATGAATGAATGAATGAATTGCCACCAGGCTGATTCTGCATCTTACCTGATTTTCCTTCCTCTGCTCTATCTCTTGCTGTCATATTAATCATCTACATGGTCCTGCTCAGAAGTTCCCATTGCCCAGATAACTGAATACCTCCGAACCAACCTGTTTCTCTTTGCTGGCCTATCTCCACATAGTGACCTCTTCAAAATGCAAATCATGCCTGCCCAGTGTGGCTCAGTGGTTTAGCTTCAACCCATGAACCAAGAGGTCCCCGGTTCAATTCCTGGTCAAGGCACATGCCCGGGTTGTGGGCTCAATCCCTATAGTGGGTGGTTGGGGGGGGGGGGATTTCTATCTCTTTATCCATGTCCTTTCCATTCTCTCTAAAAATCAACAAAAACATTTTTTTAAAAAAATGGGAATCATGCCACCCTCCCTTCAAAGGCTCCCTATCACTCCCATGAAAAAGACCCACATTCTTCCCTCAGTGTCTGGACTGCAAGGTTTGACCTGGACAGTCTTTCAACCTCTCCCTTGCTCTGGCTCCAGACACACTGACTTCTCTGAGGCCCCCACAGTGCCTGTCACTGCAGGGACTTTGCACAGGCCATGCCATGGCCTGGGGTGCTCCAGACCTTTCTCCCACTTGCTAACTTCTGTACATCCTTTAGGTCTCAACCCATTGTCACTGCTTCCAGGCAGCCTTCCCTGACCTCCCCAGGTTAGGTTCCCACCCTCTGTCAGCTGTTCCCCCAGCCTAGGACTATTCCCAGCCCCTCCTTGGCCCATTGATTATAGGTAATGTCTTCGATGTCTGTGTCCTTCCCCAACTCTGAGCTGCAGGAAGACAGAGACTATCTATCACCATCACAAGCTCGGTGCCCGGAGTGAAGCCTGGCACCCATGTGCACTCCACAGGTATTTGCTGAATGATTGAATACACCTATTTGGCTGTTCATTGAAATGGATGTATTCATTCAACAAATATTTATTGAGCATCTACTAAGTGTCAAATCTGGTTCCTTACACTCCACAGTGGTGAACAAACCTCAGAGTCCCCGCCCTCCTGGGGATCACATTCTACTTGGAAGACCCAGACATTAAACAGATAAAGAAATAATACAATGGCAAACACAGTTTGGTGCTATGAAGGAAAACAAAGCAGCTGTAAGGGAAGAACAGAATGTGTGTGTGTGTGTGTGTTAGTGACACTTCTACGAGGAGGCGAGGGTCCTGAGAGACACAGGACCCTCCCCCTCTTGGGCAGACTGGGCCCCAGATGTGTCCAGGTGTGGCAGTCCCAGATCCCCACATCCTCCCTGCCTCCCAGGGTGGGAGCAAGGAAGCCAGAAGAGGCCTTTGGGAGGGAGGCTATGGAGCGAGTGCGAAAGCCGGAGCTGCTCTTCACAGCAGCTGTGATTGGGCTCTTTCTGCGCGGCAAGAGGCGGCGATTGCTTTGTGCGGGGAGGACTGATTGTGGCCGGGCGATTGGCACCCACAGATCGCGGCCGCCTGGGTTTACCGCGCACCCCCAGCGCCGCGGCGGGCCGTGCGCAACGCGCCAGCCCAATCTCGCCTCCTATATTCAGAGTTGATTAGACGCTATTTCTGCCTGGATTTTCAGAAGGCTCAAGAGCTTTTTTAATCACTACAGTGGCTCATTACGGTTTTGCAGTGACACTCATGTCCTTCAGTTCTCTTCTCAGATTAGATTCTATAGTCAGATGAATATTGGATGATTTCATTACATACAAATGCAATCAACAGTTTTGCATAAATTTCTTCTCTTTTCTTGAGTTTCAATTGACCCCAGCACCCATGGTGGCAGGCGCGATCCACATGCAAATGAGCTGCGTTTGCAGCCGCGGAGAGGGAGCGGGAGGAGGCGGCTCTTGCGCCAGCCCCGGAGGGAGCGAGCCTTGATTGCTCAGCTTTGGGCGAGGCCCCTGGAGAAGGGGGCGCAGCTCCAGGGGCAGCCGCCATGGCTCCGGGCACCCCTGTGCGGGGCTGATGTACCTGCTGGCGAACTGAGGCGCGGAGACGCTCAGAGTAGGGCTGGCCCTCGCTGGGCGGAGAAGGAATGTGGAGATTGAGCCCTGGCAGCCGGGCCCTTAGCCGTGTGCTCAGGGTCTGGTATGGACAGGTTTCAACATTGTAACAACTGGTAGGGCCTTAACGGTGCGCTCCTGTTGGTTGTTAGCTCTAAGCCAATAAATGCCACTGCTGTTTCCATCATCATCATCATCATCATCATCATCATCATCATCATCATCATCATTTCCCCTGTAGGGCTCAGGGCTCAAGCCATGGCCATGAATGAGGACAACCAGCCAAAGTCAAAGCCAGCCCAAGGCAGATGGGAAAGTGGAGCCTGGGAAAATACCCCCCTTTCTGGCTTTCTCTCCTTTTGTGGACGGAGAAGCAGGAGTCTCAGAAAGCCTCCTTTACCAGGAGACTGAATCCCATGGACAGTTATGGCAGCTGGGGCCTGTTCCCCCCTGTGGCTGGGGAGCTCTCTCCCTGAGCAGCCTCTTCTGCTTACTCAGCGCCTTGCCGAGAAGGCGCTTCTGTGAGCTCTCGCGGCCCTGGGCCTGTGCTCTGTGCCCTGTCTGGGCCCACAGCCCCCTTCTCCTGAGGTCAGCTGGGGACTGTGCTCTGAGGAATCACCTTTTCTGGGCCTCCCACCTGGTCTGTCCTCCAGGTGCTCCTGGTGGTTGTCCCAGTTCAAATCCAGGCCCGGACTCAACACCAGGCACGAAGCTGGAAGATCACGTGCGGAGAGAGCTGTGTGTGGCCAGGGCACCCAGGGCTAAGAGCTGTGCACCTTCTGGAATGGAGAGGGGAAGGCCGGAGATGGAAGTTGTGGACCTGAAGTTCTGCTGGGACAGGGGTCTGTGCATCCCGAACCTCACTTCCCTCAGGCAGGCTCACTATAAAAGCTCAGTGACATGACACAGTGTAGGATCCCGACCCAGAGAGAGACATGCGATACGCAAGGAGTCAGGGACCCAAGAGAGATGGGACCCAGCTCCAGTCATCATCATGGACACGATGGAACCCTGAAGTAGGTGGATCCAGAGCCGCAGCCACGGACACGACCCAGGCCCCTGCCTATCACTGCCTCCCTAGATCAGAATCTGAACCACTGAGGTCTGGAGAGAGGAGAGTTGGGCATCGAAGCCAGAGCCTCCTGCTGCAGCCTGGGGGCTGCTTCCCTCTCCTCTGGCCCCCTGAGGACCACTCCCTGGTCATTCTGTCCTTCTGAGCACAGTCTCTCGATACCTTCTTCCCAGCTGAAGGGACCCACCCTGCACTGCCTGTGTGTCTGTCTTCTGCTGCTCTCCGCTTCCCCACACTCCCCTTCCTGTGCAGCTCTGCGTGCATCTCTCTCCCCTGTCTCTCCCGGTCTCCATCCTTGACTCTGCCTGCCTCTCGGTCTCTGTGTCCCTTCCTCTCCTTTCTCCCTCTCTGCCCCTGGTCCTCTCCCCATCTCTCTGTGTCTGTTCCTTGATCCTAGTGCCTGTGTTTCCAGAGCTGGCCTCTGATGGGATTGGTAGATTTGAGACCTCGGGGTGCCCTCCTGGAGCTCTGGCCCCTGGAAGGAGGAGGCTGGGGGTGGGGATTGGTTTCTGAGCTCTCTGAGCCTCCATGTGGTGGCCAGCCCTGGGCCATCCATTTCTCTCCCAGTCAAGGACAGCAGGAGAGCAATCCTGTTTTTTTCATCACAGGACTATCGCACTCTGGCCTGGAAGAGGGGGTGGGAGGCAGGGGTGGGCAGGGGCGAGGAAAGGCTCACGGACTCCTCCACTGGACTGGGGTCATGCTCTACAGGCCCATCTTCACGTTGGGTCCAGACCTGCTGCTGTTGGTGGCAGGCTCGCCCCATGGGAGCTCCCCTCCTCCCCACCCTCCCTCCAGCTCCTCCTGGCGGGATGAATCCGGTTCCCCAACCTAGTGGAAATCTGGTCCGCTCCCCCCTCCCTAACCCCTCTCCTCCCCCCCCCGCCCCCCCCCCCCCCCCAGCCTCTCTGTCACCCAGGCACGGAGGACTGCTTTCCTAGGGTTCCCCTGCTTTCCAACCCCCGGCCTTGGCACTCACAGGGAAGACAGGAAAGAGCGGGGCTCTAGAGGCTGGCAGGTCCGTGCCAGTCCCCGTCCTGCCACCTGCTGCTGGATCATCTCAGGCAGGAGACGTAACCTCCCCGAGCCGGGTTTCCTCCTGTGAAAATGCAGGCAACACTTCTTTCCCGGCAAGACCGGCAGGAGGATGGCGTGAGAAAAGTTACGTAAGAGAACCTGGTACAGAGTTGGGCACCGAGAAGATATGTGTTAAAGCACTGTTACGAATACAGGAATGAGTACATGAGGAATGAATGGTAGCATTTAGACATGCATAAATGGGGCACGGGGAAGGAAGGCCAGGCGTCAAGAACGGCACAAGCAAGGTCATGGAGGTCAGAAATCTTAGAGAGGGAACAGGGAGCCGTGAGTGCTCAGCCCGAATGCAGAGCCCGGAGTCCCAGTGCAGAGCCCAGAGTGTCGGGGAGTGGGGACAGGACTGGGCAGAGCAGAAGGACCTCCTGAGTGCCGCGAAGGGTAAGTGCAGCAGCAGCTGCCAGGAGCAGAGCCCCCAGGACAATGCATTTCTGAGCCCTGTCTCGGTTCACCTTCACCACAGCCCTCTGAGGGAGGAGCTCTTGTGCTTCCCACTGACAGATGAGGATATGGAGACTTGGAGAAGTCAAGTGGTCTTCCTGGGCCGCACAGCTAAAAACGGCCCCAGCCAGGACTTGAGTTGAGAGAGCGGAAGGGAAAGCGAAAGAAGACAACAGTGGTTGCCTTCGTACGTGCCCCAACCGGGAATCAAACTCTCAGCATGGGTATGTGCCCCGACTGGGAACTGAGCCCACCACTTTTTGGCGCAGGGGAAGACCCTCCAACCAACCGAGCCACGCTGGCCAGGGCCCCCGGCCAGGACTTGAACACGGGTCTCCAAAGCTTGTCCTCAGTCCCATTCCAAAGGGAGGACCCCTTCTCCCCCAGTTTCCGGGCAGGTAATGCCCTGAGAATAAAATGGCTTAAACACACTTTCAGTTAGTGAAGGAGAGTGAAGAAGAGCATAACCGGAAGGTCCAAATAAATACCAAGAAGAGAGCAGCTTGGCACAAATGAATCAGGGAAGGCTTCCTGGAGGGAGCTGGGCACAGAGGCAGAGACATGACCCAGAGTAAGGGTGGAGGTGGGGTGTGGCCTGTCACCCGGGATGACACTGGAGCACAATGGCTCTGCTGCCCCACAGCCTGGGCTGGGGCTCTGGACCTAGATCTGCTTTTCCTGGGGTCCAGTCCCTTGGCCCCACCTGGCCCAGCTTGTGCCTCCTTCTGGCCAGTACCCAGAAAAGCGGGATGGACAGGTTTCCAGTGACTGTGGACCTGGGCCCCATTCCCAGCCTTGCCGCCCTCTTACTGCAGGATTTTGGCGTCGCCAACCTTGTCCACCTGTGAAAGGGGACTGTGCTCACAAGCTGGATGCAGCTGAAGGTCAGAGCGAGCAGAGCCAGCACAGCCAGGTTCAGGGCCAGCTCTGAGCAATGGGGCCCCTCCCTTCCAGGGTGCCTTACCCCTCGAGCAGGCGCAGAACCCCACTTCAGAGCGTGTGCGGTGGTCAGACCCTGAAGCCAGACTGACCCTCCTTCTTGCTGTGAGAGCGTGAATGTTACTTAACCTAGTTCTATACAGTTTCCTCATCTGTACAATAAAGACGACAGTGTAAGCCAGGGTCCCTTATTTAAAACCTGAGATGGCAGATGGTTTCAGAACTTTTCTGATTGTAAACTCTAATGCCCAAATCCCATCTACTGTGCAGCTGCCCCGTGGGGTCTGAGGCATTTCTTATAATCAAATTTATTCATCAAATTTTTTTCCAACAAAACATATACATGCTCATACCAGGGAGTGAAATGAAGACCCAAAATAGCTTCTCCTTCATTCAGGTCATTTTTGGCACCACAGAATTTGACACCAAACCTAGGTAAAACTTTCCGGTCACCTAAGCTTTTAGGACTTCAACATTGTGGAGAAGGGACTGTGGGTCTGGAGTATTTGTCTGATGGGGCTGGTGGGTGGATAAACGGGTTAGTGCACGCAAGGCCCTCAGAGCCATGCCTGGCGCAGAGTGAGTGCGCGATGTCAAGGCCCTCCCACGGCTCCCCTGTCCTCTGGGTGACGTGCAATCAGTTTCATACGAGGCCCTTCATGACCGGAGCCCTGTCTCCAGCTCAGGTCGCCTCTGCCCTGCACATCCTACACTTGAGCTTTGCTATCTTTTTTCAGTTTCTCAGATACACTGGGCTCTCCCTCTCTGCAGGCTGGTGCACTTCTGTGTCTTCTGCCGGAAATGCTCCCCTTCCCGATCCCCTTTTCTTCCCTCCCTCCCTCCCTCCCTTCCAATATTTTTATTGATTTCAGAGAGGAAGGGGGAAGGAGTGAGAGAGAGAAACATCAATGATGAGAGAGAATCATTGATTTGCTGCCTCTTGCATGTCCTCCACTGGGAATCGAGCCCACAATCGGGGCAGGTGCCCTGACTAGCAATTGAACCATGACCTCCTGGTTCATAGGTTGACGTTCAACCACTGAGCCACGCCAGCAGGGCCTGACCCCCTTTTCTTAATTGTTTCTTCCTGTAGGTCTCACAGCCCTCACCTCAGCACAAATCACATGCTGGGAAAGCTGCTGGTCTCCTCCGCCAGACTGAAAAGCTCTGGGAAAGCAGTAGCCACAGGCACATCTTTCTCTGGCATACAGTCGGCGTTGAATGAATGAGCATCCTCACCCATCAATGGCATTGTCATTAGCTCGGGGACTGAATATGTGTTTGTTGAATGAATAAATGAAACACAGGTCTGAAAGGAAGATCCCACCCCCCATATGCACCCCAGGAGAAGATTCTTGGAATGTTCTCTCCCTCCCGCCTTCCCTTTTTTCCTCTCCGAATTCCTTAAGTGATTTTTAAACAGGGACCCAGTCCATGCAGGGGGCCAGTGAGGCCTCCAGGATCGCAGGGCCTGGGGGAGGTGGATTGAATACATTAGGCAGAAACCACTTGTTCAGGGTTAGTAGAGGCCTCTGGGGCCTGGGGAGGAGGGGTGGGATGAAGGGGGCTTTCGGAATCCTGGACAATTGCTATAAGATAAACTCCATAATCAGGTAAATGCGCTCGTGTGGGGGATGGTTCCCCTGCAGCTGTGGGCATCCTCCCGGCCGGAGGGGACCTGTCTAATCTCAGGGTAATGAGAACATGGGTCCAATTACGATGGAGGGCCGAGGCCCAGGCCGGGCTGGAGTGGGGGAGCTGGGCCCCTGGCAGCGGAATTAGAACATTTAAGCTGTCAGGCCGAATCCGGGACAGGCCTGATTACCTGGTCCACTGAGGGGCCGCTTTGGTTTGGTGTCGACTATAATTTCCTGGCCGCCAGCCGTGAAGCCAGGGGCCACCTCCTCTCCTGTGCGCTGGGGGTCTAGGCCCTGCCTCTCTGACCTCCACCCCCCCAGACCCACCCAGGGGGGCTCAACTGGGCCTCCCAAGGTGTCTGTGTGGGGCAGAAAGCGGAACAGGTACAAGAGTGTGTGTGATCCGTGGACACAGGTTAAGGCCATGTGTGAAGGACACGTGCACAGGAGGTGGATACGGCACATGTGGTATGGATACCCTGGGTATGTGTCAGTGATACAAGACACGTGTCTACGTGGATTATGTGCAGCAGAATCAGCAATGGGGTGTGTGTGGGACTCATGCACAGGGGCTATATGTATAGGATACAAGTGCACAGAGCAGCGCCGCATGGACATAGGTTATATGTGGTGTGTGCTCACAGTTGTGTGTCCTGGTCTGTAAGTGCCATGAAAGCAGGGATCAAGTCCACCTTGCTGACTACTGAACCCCCAGCACCTGTGTGGGTGTCTGGCTGATGGATAGGTGCTGATTACATAAATGTTGAAAGAAATTCGTATCTCTATGAAAGGTACATGGGAACTATGTGAGGCATGTACTAAAGGTAAGAGCATATGGGGTCGGCATGGAATGGGCTGGTGTGTGTGTGTTTTACTTGTTGTGTGACCTGGGGGCATGAGCAGTGGAATGCTTCAAGGATCTGAACTAAGTGGTCACACAGACCTGAGCTCGAGGCTTGCCTCCTCCACTTACAGACCGTGATCTCAGACAAATCATTTCACCTCTCCGAGCCTGACTTTTCTCATCTGTAAAATGGATAATAATAATAACACTCACAGCTAGCATTTATTGAGCACTTACTATGCGCCATTACTGTACTATCTAGGCTTCTCAGGCATGAGGACCTTACTGACTTTTCACAACAACCCTCGTACTAAGTCTGACTATTGCCCCACCGTACAGGCAGGGAGGCCAAAGCTCTCAGGTGTTAGAGAACAGGGAAGCCAGGGTTCAAATATGGGCAACCTGACTGCCGATAACACAGTGCCTACTGCATAGGGTTGTCCTAAGGATTGAAGGCGATCATACAAGTAAAGCACTTAGTGCTGTCTCTTGTCACGTAGTAAGCGCTTTGTGAATGTTACTGTTATTTTCACACAATACAAGTGTGAAACAGGTGCAAAGAGTGTGGGGGAAGTGTGTATGTAGTATATTTGAGTAAGAGAGACACATATGTAGGTGTATTTGTGGATGTGTATAGTATAGGCCATCCATTCAAACAAGGTTTATAACACACATACTTGTGTACATGCACGTGATATATTTCACATAACGAACACAAGATGTGTAAATAAGTGTATTATGAAATTGACAAGTAGCTTGTGAAGTGAGAAAAAATGCACACTTGAGGTGTGTGATATACGTTGACCCTATACTTGTGCATTGAGGAATATATGCAAATGAGGTGATAATAGATATCTGAAGTGCAGGCATGGTCACAAATGTGCACGTTTGTGTGTGCATGGAGGTGACACAAACAGATATAGATATGCACCGAGTATATATGCATAGATATATATACCACCCGTAGGCAATGCATTGTATGCAGTCTGGCATGCGCACATGTATGTAAAGTGCTAATGCACAGGTAGAAAGAGAGGCACTCTGACAAACACGCTGTGTTTGTGTAAAGCACCACTTGAAGGCATAGTGTCCATCTTTTTTAGATGTATATATTTGTTTGTGATTCATGTTCTGTGTCTCTGCTTAAATGTCACCTTTTCAGTTAAAATGTCCATAACCACCCTATTGAGAACAGACCCAGTTTCCTGTGCCAGGCCCTTCTTTATCTGCGCCCCTCCCCCCAATACTATCCCTTTTAAATATACTATATAATTCAGTTGTTTATGATGTTCACTGCTTTCTCCTTTAGAATGTAAAGTTCAGGGAACCAAGGACTCATCTCACCGCTGAATCCCTAGTGCCCAGCCCAGGACCTGGCGCCTTAGAGATGCCCACGCACCATTTGTGGAGTCGACAAGTGGATGTCTGCGCGCCTGCAATGCAGCTGCAAGGGGCCGACGCAGGCAGGCGCTGGGGCTGGGACGTAGGCGCATAGCACAGCCGGGTGGCTGAGCCCAAGGGCAGTGTGGCCCCTAGGGTGGTGGGCTGGACACACGTACACACGCACTCAAACGGGGTGCTCTGTGCACGTGTAAGTGACAGACGTGCACCAGCTGCCGCCAGGCCAGCGCTGGGTCACCTCCGCCCCGACCCGTGGCCCCTCCCCACCCCTGCAGTCTCCCGGGGCGCGACCCGGTGTACCGGTGCGGGCGGCCGGGCTCCGGCCCATTTCCCGGCGGCCCAGGGCGGGGAGCGGGAGCTGGAGCGGGGCCGCGGCCCGGCCGGGCGGCAGGAAGCGGCGCATTGTTCCCGGGCCGCGGCCCCGGGCAGGGAGTTCCCGGCCCCGCACGGACATAAAAGGAGAAAGCAGCGCCCGCGGAGCGGCCGATCTCCCGCGGCCTGGGCGCCCGAGGAAGCGCGGCCCCGCGCTCCGCTGACCCCGGCATCCGCCCCGCTCTGTGGCCCGCGAGGCGCGGCTGGGTTCGAGTCCTGGCTCACCGCCGCCCAAGCTGCCTGTCCTCACGTGAAAATTAAACAAGCCAGTGGAAGCCCCCTGAGCTAGTTCCCCAGCCGCCCCCCGCCCCCAGCTCCCCACTCCAGTTTGCTGGTCCCAATAAAACCTCACTGTGTGCCTCCCTCAGTCCCTGGACGGAGGAGGAAAGTACACAGTGAAATCCAGGCTGCAGGGGGAACCCTCCTTCCCAGCCCAGCTTGAGCCACACCTCTTTGTGTAAACAGGACTGCCCAGCACGGGAGAACTACACTCTTTAGGTGGAACTTTGTCTGCAAGCACCAGTATGGATGGGGAAACTGAGGTCTGGAGAGGAAACACTCGCTCAAGGTCATCAAGTGTGGCGAGTTGGCACGGCCATAGCACACTCAGCCCCTCGTCGGGCGCCTTATGTGCTCAGCCAGGTTCCGTGACCCCGAGGAGGGCCGGTGAAGGATTGAGGGAAGACAGACGAGAAGAAAGCTGGGGCTCGGTGGGACACTGCCCTCTCTCATGTGACAGACAGCACCACAGCCTGAAAGCCATGTCTTTATTTCATAGCCAGATGCCACGAGGCAAAGTAAGGGCGTGGTCAAGGTGTATACAACATTCTGGTGGGTTTCCATCCTACTCAGCTACATGCACCTGAACTCTATCAGGCCCACATCACCCAGGCACGTGGGGCCACGTGTTCAGACCATAGGTTCAAGCTGACAACTACAGCTGTTGGCTATCATTGTGCTGGGAGGGCTCTGCCCTCCAAGCTGGGACTTGCACCTGGCCATGAGAAGACTGTGCCCTCTCATTAGTCCGAGGCTTGAACCTGTCCAAACACTGTAGCTGCTTCCCAGGATCAAGCACAGAACTGTATCATGCCGACAATTTACAAATCCGGGGTCTTTCTCTCTGAGCTTAGAAATGTGGCCATTTTTGTGGTTGTTGATTGTAAAATAGATCAAAGGAATATGGTTACTGATATGTATCTTTTCACACCAGCTTTACGCTGTTACCTCTGGAGGTGGGCGTGGGTAAACTGAGGCCCAGAGAGGTAAAGTGTCTTGCCCAAGCAGGTTGGGGGGTGGGGTGGGGGAAGAAGGTCTTCTCCTGGGTCTGCTTTAGGAGATGTTCGTCCTGACAAGTCTGGCACCTTAACTTTGGGTGGGGAAGTCTTACATGAGGATTAAGATCTAATCACGGCAGGAAAAGTAAGGGATTAGCAACCCCAGCCCAGCCCTGCCCAGCCCTGCCCACAGCCCTGAGCTTTGTTCTCTAGGCTTGGATACTCTTGCCTCATTGAGAAGGAAAAGGCAGAATTTTCATTTCCACAGAGGCTCAGAGAGGTTAAGTGACTTGCACCAAGTCACACAGCAAAAGGCTATGAAGCAGTGGCCCTCCCACAGTCAGACCTCTCCTCTTAGGGAGAACCCATCCATTGAGTCCTAAAAGGTCAGGGACCTGTCTTGGGGTGCCTTCCCCTCGCTGGGCCAGGATATTCTGATTATAGAGAATGGCCCTTCCCTCCACCCCTGCCCCCGCCCAGCCCGGGAACCCTACACCGGGGGTAATTGAGATCAGATGTGGCTGTGACCCATGGAATGCTCCCCAGGAACCTGGAAGCATTTATTGTCTGGAAGGGAATCCAGGGCCCACTCTAGGCCGCCCTCCCTCCCTTGCTGCCTTCTCCCAGGCGGCTGAAGGTGGATGGGGGCTCTGAAGAGCCTCTGGTGCTGCTTGGGGGTTAGTGCAACGGCCTTGATGAATACAACTGCTGAAAGCGCCTTCCTGGCTTCCTCTTTCCTGGGGATACGGTTACAGGGGGCCAGACTTCCTGCCCAGCCCGCCCAACTGTGCAGTGCAGATCTGCCGGCTCTCCAGCCTGCAACTCCACAGCCTCCTGTCAGCTGGGGCAACAGCGGGCCTCATCTCATGCAGATCTCAGCTCAAATGTCACCTCCTCAGGGAGGCCCTCCCTGACCACCCTATGTGAACGAGCCCACCTACTGGCAGTCTCTCCCTCTCCCTCTAAATTTCTTCATGTGACATCTCTCTAGCTGATTCAGCTGGTCGGTTCCATTTTCTTTCCTTATAATAGTGTTTATTTCTTGACATTCCCACTCTCCCCTCAAGAATCTGAGCCCTGTGAGGCTTCGTCTTGTTCACTGCTATATTTCTAGAGCTTAGAACTGTGTCTGGAACATAGTAGGTGCTCAGTAAATACCGACTGAGTGAACAAAGCCATGTGCGAGTCCCCACCTTTGGCCTCTGAACTGGAAACTTGACTGTGAATCTCTGCTCTGAGCTGCGGTTTGCCACCCTCCATCTCCACCCTCTGGTTTATCTTGCATCCTCCGCCTGGATTTCACATTTCTGGAATAAAACTCCAGTTTCTGAAGCTTACTCTTCTATCCTGCATTTTATTGGCTCAAGTTCTCATCTAGGAGCTTCAGGCTGACTCTGGCCTCACATCCCTGATCCCTCTTCTTTGCCTTCGTCTCCCCAGCTCGTACTGTGTGGCTGTGGGCATCTCTCACTCTTCCTAAGCCAGCAGAACCGTTCTTCAAACAGAAGGGTACATGAGAAGCCCAATATATGAGACAGATAAGAGTGAAAGGGGGAGGGGGGGGCCCGATCCCGGGGTGCCTGGCTTTTCCCATGTCCCCTAGTGTTGTCCCGACCCACATTTGCAGGTCCCTACAGCTTTGAAGAACATTGTTTGAAAACCCTGGACTTGACGATTTCTCAGTCTCTTTTAGTTCCGTAATTCCCCAATGTCATTTCCCAGATGCCTGGTCTTAGGCGTTCATTTTAGTCATTCATTTACCGGAAATTAATAGGCCACAGTTGTGCTCTAGGCTTTTGCTCTGTTCCCTTCTCTCCAATTTCTTGTGTCCAGTTGCTGGCTCCCTTTCCTCATTCAACAAGCAGTCTGGGAGCACAGTTCACATGCCAGGGCCAGGGAATCTCAGAGAACACGGGCAGGGTGGCTGCCGGCCAATCTGGCACCTTCGTGTGACTTAGGAAAAGGCACTCCCTACTGGACAAATGCTGATCGCTGGACCCCAGCTAACAGCAGAAAGCGCCCTTGAGTAAAGAGAAAGGTGACTATCTTCTTGGTGGACTGTGCGGCTCCAGCACAGCCATGGGTGAACCTGAGAGGGGGCGGTGAAGGATTGAGAAAAGACAGGCCAGAGAATAAAGGCTGGGTCGAGGTGGGACTGGCTCTTTGATGGAGACACAGCGCTTCGGCCTGCAAGCCGAGTCTTTATTTTATAGCCAGATTCCAGAGGCAACGTAAGGGCATGGTCAAGATGTTTACAACGTTCTCGTGGGTTTCGAATCGACTCGATTACATGCACCTGATCAAGCTTTGTTTACTTGCTGCACCTCAGGCAGCCCATATCACTTAGCCACGTGGGACCACAGGTTCGGAGCAGAACCTGTCCAAACACTGTAGCCGCTCTCCACAGTGGACAAAGCCCCACACTTGGGTGCAGGCTGGCTGGATTTCAGACCCCTCGTGTGTGCACTTCATGGGTGGCTCCATGGGCCTGCAACCTATGCCTGGCTTAATGCTCTGTTATTGTTTTGAAATTTAAAAATAATTTGCAACGAGGGATGGCACATTTTCATCGGGCCCCACAATTTATGTAGCGAGTCCTGACCCTACACACAGTGCTGGTTAGATGACAGCAGCCCCCATCCCACAGAGGGGAAGCCGAGGTCCACGAAAGGCAAACCATGTGCCAGCGCGCCTGGATGAGGCCTGGACACATGCAGCTGCGGGGCAGTTGGGCCTGGCCCCCCTGGAGACGCTCAGGAGCAGGAGGGAGAGACGTGGGAGGCACATGTAGAACGTGAGGTGTGCGGAGCCAGAGGAAGTGCCCCACCACAGCAGGGGCTGGTGACTGAGGTGTGGGACCGTGCGGGGGAGGGATGACTCTCTCCACCTGGGGCTTTGGAGAAGGCTTCTTGGGGGAGGTGACAAAAGACCTGACATTAAGGGATGAGGAGGATTTGAATCAGGAGTGGGGAGGGAAGGGCCTCCCCAAGGGGAAGTCCGGCACAGGCAGAGACAGAGAAGCAGGGGAGAGTATGGTGTGGATGGGAGAGTGGGGGTTGGAGGGTGGGGGATGGCACTGGAGAGGCAGAGAGTGAAGGGTGAGGGGTCTGACCTTTATCCTTTGTGTTGGCTCGGGAGGGCCCCAACCCCCAAGCCTAGAGCAGATTCATATACATTTTGTTTGTTTTATATATGGGCCGGAGGTGGGGGACACAGGATTTTGTTTGTAAAAAATAAAAAATAAAAAAAAAATGTGACCTCGGTGTGGCTCGGTTGGTTGGAGCATCATCCCTAAAGGTGGTGGATTCGATTCCTGGTCAGGGCACATGCCCATGTTTGGGTTCCGTCCCAGTGCGTATACAGCAGGCTAGCAATGGATGTTTCTCTCTCACATCCATGCCTGTCTGTCTGTCTCTCCCTTCCTCTCTCTGAAATTAATAACAATAAAAACAGATATTGCTTCCATAAATATGTGTGAAAGCCATGGCTATTAGGGGTGAAAAGCCAGAGAAGGGGTTAAAAGTTCCTCTGTCAGCTTCTGGCTCCCATGCAAAGTTCATACTCTTTACAGGGGAGAAACCTGAGCCTGAGAGAGGGGCAGGAGCTGGCTCCCGGTCACAGGCAATACTTAGAGCCCAGGCCTCCTGTCTCCTAGATCAGGGCTCTTTTGACGCTGTAGCTGCAGGAACTCAGTCACAGGCCCCTGGGTGAGACTTTCCTAGTAAGTCTGCATCCCCGGCTGAGAGCCTTCTTCCCCGCTCCAGCCAGCCTTCCTGGAAAAAGCGGCCTGTGCTGCCACCTGGTGGCCACTATGAGGTAGTTGGCGATGCCGCCTCTGTTCTGGAGCTAGCAACACTCTTCTGTGCCTGGGGCGAGGCGGTGGCCCTGTTCTGGGCCGTTGACCCCTGTGGAACTCCAGGGTCATTAATGATGGTGTAGTCCACCCCACATCAGTTCTTCCTTCTGTCTTCCCTGTCTTAGTATTCTAATTGTCTAATCTGGAAGTCTGGGTGTTACCCTCCGCTCCTCCTGCTTCCCTTAGGCCCTAAATACAGTCTGTCCCTAAGTCCTGTCAAGTCTACCTTTTAGGCAGACCTGGAGCATGTCCATAACTCTCCAACCCCAAGACCATGGCTCAGGTCCAGCTGCCACCGTCCTCACCTGCTCGGCTGCAGCAGCCTCGCATTTGGTCTTCTCCCCACTCGGGCCTGTCTGTAGCCCAGTCTGCATCTGCATCCAGAGGGACCCTGTTAAAACCCTCAGCTGTGCATGCCGCTCTCTGCTGAAACCATCAATGGATCCTCATTGACCTCAGGACAAAGCTCAGCCTCTTTACAAGGAAACCCCTCTGGGAACTGTTCCCTGCAAAGCCAGCCCCACCTCTCTGCCTCCCCCAGGGGGCAGTATGCGCAGTGGTTATAGGCATACAGTAGACTCCAGTGCGTGGATACATGCTTTCAAATTGCACCCTCTGTGGCTTGCCAACTGTGTGACCTAGGCCAGGCAACCTGGGGCCATTGTGAGGATTAAATGAATGATCAGGGAAGAAGCTGCTTTAAGTTAGGCCAATGACAAGGCTAGAGGGCACAGTCTGCCCATGAAACTGCCCTCACTCCTGACACCAACAGAAAGTTCAGAAGGTGCCCCCCAAATGGCCCTCAGCTTTGTTAATTTGCTGGAAAGACTCTCAAAACTCAAAAGACAGTTATGGTTTAGTAGCGGGAAAGGATAAGATGCAGGTCGGCCGAAGAAAGACCTCTCCGGGACAGAGTCACTTGGGCCCACAGCCAGAAGGGCAGAGGCAGGACCTGGGCCTCCTGGCAGAATTGAGCCTCTTGAAGCAGTCATGAAGGTGATCGCAGCCGGCCCACCTCGGAGGGGCCATCGCCATCTGGCAGAGGAAGCCACCTGTGCCCCAAGGCCAGGCAGGGGCTGAGAGGGGTGAATGCAGGGTCTCAGGTCCTCTCTCCTTGTCTACCCCCAGCTCTGCTGGGCCCAGGGTAGGGGTGGGGAGAGGGGTTCTGGGGAAAGGAGAAGGAAGAGCAGAGGTCAGCGGGGAGCAGCAGGAAGAAGGAAGGAGGGCCTCTGGAGGGAGCTGGGACTCTGGCTGAGCTATTGGTTTTGAGGAACAGGGCACTCCCGAGTCGTGGGGTAAGAATTTGGCCTCTTGGACATCTGGGGCAGGCTCAAAAGCATTCTACCCCGAGAGCCTGCTGGGGAAGGACCCCATCAAAGGTCAGGAGCCCCAGATTCAGGCTGTTTCTCTGCCTTGTGTCAGGCAAACTCCTTCCCGCTCTAGGCTGAAGTCTCCTGGTCTGTTCAATGGAGGTTTGGGCCCAGTGATGTGAGTCCCTTCTGCAGAGAGGCAGGAAGCAGGGGGCTTAGAGAAGTGGTATGAGGGTACTGGAGGTCAGGTCAGGACTGGCCCTGGTGGCCCCTGTCCGTGGGTCTAGAATCTAGTTCCTCCTTCACCCCACCCCCTCCCAGCTTCTCCTCTGCCCCCCACCCCAGCCTTTTCTTCTCCTTTTCTATTTTCAGACATCCTAGAGTTCTGAGAGAGGCCCAGACCAGTGTCTTTCCAGGAACCTGAGATGCTGAGAGAGGCATCTTCAGCCCAGTTAGACCGGCAGGGGGTCCTGGGCTTAGGAGAGAGCTGGGCCCTCCCTTCTGGCTGGAGAAGGGCCGTTCCCCTGGCCTTGCTCTGGCCCAGTCCCTTGGGTGCACTGGTTTCTGCTGGAGCCCAGATAAACCTGGATGCTGGTGGTGAGTGGATCCGGGAAGGAATGCAGTCCTCGCTTGCCTTGGCCCATCAGGGTTCAGCCTGACCAAGACCAGGAGAGACTTGGGGGCTATGCCTGGCTGGGCAGGGAGCCTGAGGCCAAGGGCTCCAGGGCTGGATTCTGGCTTCAGTGTGGCTGAACCGCCAGCCCTGCCCCTCAGGCAGCCGGCTCTGTTTCAGGATTCCAACGCTGGCTTCCTCCTCCCCCTGGACCAGGTGGGCTTCCCCTTGGTTCTCAGATTCATGCTTCACCACACACTGGGTCCTGAATCCACGAGGTGAGAAGGCTCAGGGTGAGAGGTGAAACAGCCTCACCAAAGGGGCACCCAGGGTGCTTCTTGTCTCCTTTCTTCCCTGAACCCCAGAAATCCATTTTACTATGGGGGGTGGGGTGGGGGGGGCACTGCTCTTTGATGGTGTGCAAGGCAGACCTCCCTTGATCATGGAGGTGACCTTTGGGGGTGGGCGCCTTGGTTCTTCCACATCCCTCCCAGCTAGTCCTTCCTGCCGGGGGTCTCCACCTCAGGCGGCCTCCTTCTCTCTCCACTAACTCTGAATGGCTTAGGGCGAGTCCCCTGCAGTCTCTGGGACTCGGTTTCCCCATCCGTAAAGTGAGAAGATTGGCCTGAATTCCCTTGCAGCTCCATTGTGTATTCTGATTTCTGATGCGGGCAGCAGTTTTCGCTCCTGGGCTCAGGTGGCCTGGGTGGCTATTGCTCCCTTGGTCGCAAAGAGGTTTAGGGGATGAAGGATGGAGGCTTCTCTGTTCAGGAGCAATAACTCCCAGCCAGAACGTGGAACACGAAGCAAATGGCGCCAGAAATAGAGAACGAGATGGAGAGGAACGCAGTCAGCAAGAGGGAGATAGCAACACCGGGACAGTGAAAGAGGAAGAGAGCGTCCCAGAGATGAAAAGACAGGCCCCCCCTCCCCCGAATGAGGCAGAGATAACGGCAGAGACAGAGAGACAGAGATCACAGACCAGAGATAAAGGAAGGAATAGGGCAGAGCCATAAACGAGTAGAAAAATAGCCAGGAACAGTGTTCTGTTCCCTGAGGGTAGGGCTGGGTTAAGCCAGATACTGCTTTTGTCTGCAAGGTGATGCTTCTGCCCATTACATATCCTCTAGCACCCTCCCTGCCCCTAACCTAAATGTCCTCCAGGCCTCACCTCCCTGGGGTAGTGCGTACAGATATGAGAACCCACGTAGGTGTGGCATCTCTGAGGCTTCATGGCCTTGGGCCGTGGTTGGCAAACCACGGCTCTCGAGCCACATGCGGCTCTTTGGCCCCTTAAGTGTGGCTCTTCCACAAAATACCATGTGCGGGCGCGCTCGTACAGTGCGATTGAAACTTCGTGGCCCATGGGCAGAAGTCGGTTTTCGGCCCCGGGCGAGTCTATTTTGAGGAAGTGGCATTAGGAGAAGTGGGGGTGTCGGTTGCATGTGGCTTGCCAGCTATGGTTTGCCGACCACTGGCTTTGGGGTTTCGTTAAAGCGTAGGGGTAAATGGTGGGGCATCAGAGAGGAATGAAAGTTATTGCCTGTAGGGGGATGTGATTAAAAAGACCAAGGAGATGGGAAGCCCAAAGAAAAATGTCCTCCTTTCTTAAAAAAAAAAAAAAATATATATATATATATATATATATGTATATATTAATTGTTGATAGTATTACAGATATTCCCATTCACCTCCCCCCTTTACCCTCCTCATCCCAACCTTTAACCCCCCACCCTCCGCCCAAGGTCTTCACTGTCTTATTGCCTGTGTCCATGGACTATGCATATAAGTTCTTTTGTTTATCTCTTCTCATCCCCCCAACCCACATCAAGGTATGTCAGCCCTCACCTTTCTTTAGATCAGGCATTAACTCCCTGTCTCACTATTTAAGAAATAATAGGGAATCTGGCAGTGGGGGGAGGGTTGAGAGGCAGTATTTAGTGTTGGAGGAAAGGAGGAGATATGAAAGGACAGTTGAGCCAGGCAGGCATGGGGTTAGTTGAGTAAGGTTAAGTGTTGGTTGGTTTGGTTTGGGTGGAGTGGAATAGAATTGTGTTATTTCATATTGGGGGAGGGGCGGCGGGGTTTGGTTGAATAGAATGGAGTTGGATTTGGGTGAAGCTGAGTTGAGCTGGCTTGCCATGAATTTAGTAGAGTTAAGCCAAGTTGGGTTGTGTCAAAATGGGTTACGTTGGGTTGAGTGGAGTGGAGTTTGATTGATTTGGGTGGATTGAGTGGAAAGAAGTCGAGCTGGGTTGATTTGAATGGAATTTAGGATAATTGAGGTGGATTGAGTCGAGTTGAATTAGGTTGGGTTGGCCTGTATAAGCAAGTTTAAAGATTCCAAATAGACAGGTGTAAGGAGGAGTCCAGATCCAGCATAATTTAGATTATGCTGCCAGGAAAAAAAAGGTGGAGTGAGATACCAATAGGAAGAGACCCGATGAGGGGAGGTATCCAAGGCTGACATCCAGGCAGCTCTGTGAGTCTGGGTTTGGGATATAAACTGCCTCGTTCAGTGTTTCCCCATCTTTTTACACTACACATCTGTGTGCGGAAGCTCACTAGATCTGTGATCTGCATCTTGGCATGGGAGGAGGGGAACACCAGAGTCTCAGTACATGTATGTATATGCTCACGTGTGCACTCCCAGTGCTCCTTCCTTCCCCATCCTCTGTCTCTGTTCCTCTGAGGCTCACCCCCTTGTCTGAGAGCTCTTTGAGAGCACATGTCTTCAGCATCCCATCTACAGGTTGGCCAAGATGCTGTCTCACACATCTTTGTAGGATGGATGGAGTGGAATTGAAAGGAATCACAGAGCAGGGTGGTCACTCCTGTGCGCTGGGTGCTAGGTGCCCTAAGGAGACATGCAGTTCCTGTCCTGAGGGTGGCTTCGGGGAGGAGTACAGGTTTGGGGGCTTTGGGGTGACCACAGAGATAATGCTCCTCTCCGCAGAGTGGGAGACTGGGCAGACAGCTCACCAGTCTTCACTCACCACCCAGTTCTTTCTTGTGGTCCTGGGCACATGGCTGGGCCTCCCCACAGCCCCATGAGAGCCCAGGTTGGACAGAGTGGAGACTGGACAGCCCCTCCCTGTCCAGGCACTCGGAGACGTAGGAGTCCCTGCAGCTCCTCCTCTCACTCATTCATTCCTGGCGTAAGCATCTGTATTTGAGGGGGAAAGGAAAACGCAGAGAAGACAGAATTCTGGGGCTGCAGTTGAACAACCAGAAGACCTTAGCCAAGTGACCTCACCTCTTGAGTGATTTTTTTCGAGTTTAAAGTGTGCATAACGCACTCTTACAGGGTAAGGGGGACAGTCGAGGAAGCTAACAAATATGAAAGTTTTTGTAAACAGAAAACTGATTGTGTGTGTGTGTGTGTGTGTGTGTGTGTGTGTGTGAAGTCATTCATTCATTGGCTCACTTATTTAACAAACAGTGCTCTTGAAATACCAGTCAATGTCCTAAGCATTTCACAAGAATTAATCCATTTAATCCTCTTAACAACCCTCTAAAAATGTTACTAATACTGTCCCCATTTTCTAGACAAGAAAACTGAGGCACAGAAGTGTTAAGCAATTTGTTCAATACCATAAAGCCAGTAAGTGGTAGTGCTGGGGTTTGTGCCTAGTCCAGTTTGACTTCAGTTCCTTCCTTCCTCCCCTCCCTCCCTCCCTCCCTCCTCCCTCCCCCCTCCCCCCTTCCCTCCCACACTTCCTTCCTTCCATTAATTGGTCAAACATTTATTAAGCTTTCTGTGTGTCACGCCCTGGGTCTGTGGAAAGGGACCAGACTTGGTCAGTGCGCTGTAGTGGGCCCTGTCCAGAGGCAGAGGTGGCCTCCTGCAGGGGTGGGGTTTGGAAATGCATGGGCAGCTCTTGGCTGTTGCCATGACGGAATGTACTCGTAGCCAGCTAAACTTCCTGCCCTGTGTGGAGCAACCCTACACGAAATGTCAATATTGCCCCATGGAGAAATCATTCAGGGAAACAGCACCGGTGCTGGAGTCCTCCCAGCCGACTGAGCCAGCCCTGCCAGTGGAGAATGCAGTCTTGGGCAAGTGGCTTTACCTTTCCGAGTCTCAGCTTCCATCCATCTCTGAAGAGCACGGCTGGAGAGAGTATGCCTGTCTAGTACCCAGCAGTATCTGGCGTGCTTCGGTTGTTCAACAAGCCTGAACATCGTTTCCTGCTCGAGGCAACACCAGGGGTGCAGAGGAGAAGCAGCTAGGAGCCCAGCATCCCTCCGTACCCTTTTCCCTCCTTATAGGGAGGTTCTGATGCCTGCTGGGCTCCAGACAGGCAGGGGAGCTCGAGCCCAGGTGGTCCTTCTCTCCATCCAGGTTCCTAGCCAAAGGCGAGATAGCCCCCTTCCTATCTGTAGGCAAAAGCCACCTCGCCTTGCTGAGCCTGGCTTCCTTGTCCGTCACAGGGAGAAACGGCACTGGTGGACATCATTGCTTCTGGCTGACCCTCACCCCTTCCCTCTTCTTTTGATAATAGCACCCAGTTTTCTTTGGGGGAACATCCCTCTCCCATTTTCAGTTCACGTGGGCACACAATCTAGGACTGGCCAGTCAGCATCAGGCATTTGGTTCAGGGCGGCACATGAGCTGAGCCAGAGCAATCGGAAGTGTCCAGAAAAAGGGGCGTTTTCCTTTCATTTGGGATTGGGGCACCAGGGCAGAGTCCTTGGGGAGCACCCCTGAGAGTGAAGCCAACTAGAGGGGGAACAAAAAGATGGAAGAGAGAGGGAGTGAAGGAGGAATATATATATATGGAGAGAGAGAGAGAGAGAGAGAGAGAGAGAGAGAGAGAGAGAGAGTCTGACACCTGAATGCTGTCATACCTGTCTCTAGATTTTCAGCTTGGGAGCCAACATTTCCCCTTCTTTTGCCAAAATCAGTTGGAAACAGGTGTCTGTCACTTGTAATAGAAATAATCCTGACTTATTCAGGGGCTAAACACACCTACGTCAAAAGCTTGTCATGAGGATCAAAAGAGATGATAACACAAGTGAGAATGTTTTTGTAAACTGCACTGGCGGCACCGAATGACGGTAAGATATTAATGAGGCGCTAAAGCGGGAACACACATTCCAGGCGAACGATGAGTCAGTTCAGCTCTATTCGAAAGGCTCCGGAAAATGGACTTTTAAGGCTCATGCCTGAGAACCGAAGAGTTCTGAGAAGCTCGAATTATTGCCCGTTACATGTGCAGTTCGCTGGGTGTGAATCTTCAAAGGATGAGATGTCTCTTGGCATTGGGGCACGGCTGTGTCTATTGTGACTTATTCTGAGGCTGGTCATTTTACAGGAGGCCTTGGGACAGAGGAGAGATGCCTGTTTGGACAAGTCCCTGCCTTGCTCTGAGTCTCCGAGTCTGTCGCCCGAGGCAGGTGGGTTGGACCTTCTCCTAAGGAGCTCCTGGCTCTGACCCGCTGTGGTCCTGCAATTCTCAGGCCCCATCCTGGGACAAAGAAGGTCTGCCCACCTCTGGAACCTGCAGCGCATACTTGCTCCTGGATTCTCCAGAGAAACCACACATCAGAAACCACAGCCCACACGGGAGACTCCGGAGTCTGGCTCAGTCTCCATTTCCAACTGCCTATGTCTTCCTGCCACATGCAAAAACTCGACTTCCCAATCCCCTCTGCAGCCAAGCGAGGTCACGTGACACAGTTCTGGTGAAGGGGATGTCAGAGGGACTTGTCTGGGGCCACCTCTGAGGGCATGGAACCAAGGGATGGGGAGAGCCTGGGCTCCTGATGCATTCCCAGGCAGCTGCAGCGGCCTGGGCTGCGCACCTCGGACTTGTCATTGGAGAAGAAGAATCGCTCCACCCTTTTCTTTTGTTTAAGTTTCCATGTTTGGGACTTCGTTATGTGTAGCGAGATGCATTCCTGGTACTGCAGGCTAGCACTTGCCTGCAACCATTCTCTCTTAAATTCTTTTTACAGATCTAGTACAAGCCTCCTCCCCCTCCCATTTAGGACCACATTGACAGAATTCGATTAACTATGTAATTGGTAATAACAATAATTCCACCAATACTGCTCATTTACTGAGTGCCTTCTACGTGCCAGGAATTGAGCTAAGTGATTTTATCCTAACACTGCTCCCAGGAAATAGACACTATTACTGTCCTTATTTTTGGATGAGGGAATGGAGGCTCAGGGGTGACATATGGCTGGCTCTAAGTCATCCAGTTAGAATACTGAAGCCGGGCTCCAAATCCAGTTCCGCCTGAGTCTGAAACCTCTGCTCCCAATCTTTTCACACACCTAAGGAAATGGGCTGATTTACAAGCAGGGAAACTGGGGTTCAAGAGGGTGAGCGACTTGCCCAAGGTCACAGAATGAGCTCAGGGGGAGTCACGTTACTAGGAACCAGGCCTTCTGGGTCTCCACACAAGGCTCCTCCTGTGACCTCCTGCTGCTCGGTGAATGATGAGTCTTAAGGTCTCGGGCAGTGGGAGCTCCGCATGGTTCTGAGCAGAGGTAGGAGGGAGACATGGGGACTAACCTGTTACAGCCCCAGCAACCTCCACAGCAACTACTCTCCCTTAGCAAGACAATGGCTCTTTCCCAGGCTCCTCCAGTTAATCTGTCACAGGCGGTTGGTCTCCCAGATCCCGGGGCTGATGACTGATGCTCTTCAGATTAGGCTGCCGGTGGGGGAGGGCTGGGGAGGAGGAAGCCAATGGCGTGAGCATGCGGCCATCCTGTGTTGATCAGATGGCGCCAGCTGCCTAGTGGTGAGGTCTGCAGGATAGGGGACCCTGCACAGTGGAAACTCCCCAGATGAGCTTGGGGACT
Source organism: Corynorhinus townsendii (assembly GCA_026230045.1). Lineage (NCBI taxonomy): Eukaryota > Metazoa > Chordata > Mammalia > Chiroptera > Vespertilionidae > Corynorhinus > Corynorhinus townsendii. The sequence continues at coordinate 161,607,446 of JAPDVU010000005.1, read as the reverse complement.
CTCCACTCACCAATCTCCTGCTTGTTTATCTGCCTCTTGGCCAGCCTCCACCAGGATTTGGGTGTTTGTTTTAAACATTCAGGGTTTGGGATCCAGAGCCAGGGATGGAGGGTAACGGGGGTTTAAGCTTGTAGAGGTTGACATCAAACAGACCAGGACTCAAATCCCATCTCTCTCCTATTATCCTGAGGCCTTTAGCAAGTCAGCTTTCCTGTTTGCAATAAAGAGGACAGGAAGGCCTACCTCGTGGCGCTGTTATGGGTTACAGAGGACTTGAGGCACCAAACCTCTTCACACAGTGCCCACCACACAGCCTTGGGTCTGACTCCTCCTCTTCTTCCTCCTCATCACAGGCACCGTCTAGGGAGATCTTTGAGCCTCAGTTTCCCTTTTTTTGCATAATGGGGATAATGGCACCTTCCTCTGGGAGCTGCTGTGAGCATTTCAATGAGAAAGGGATGTAAAAATATTTTGTAACTCTCAGTCCTTAGCTTCTCAGCTGAACTATGTTGTTTATTTGGACCCCCACTCCTCACACCCAGCTGACCAACCGCCGGAAAGGTGCATTTCTGTCTCCTCCAAATGCTGGCTGGCTGTGCTGGGACTCAGGTACTTGGTACCTAGTATTCAGAACACAGGGATTAGTGGTGCCACCTTGGGCCGGTCCCTGCAGCTCTCTGGACCTCAGGTTCTTTCTCTATAAATTGGAGGTGAAAATATTCTCTAGGGTTGCTGAGTAATTTCACGTGATACTGCATATAAAATACACAGCATGCTACCTGGCACATAGTAGGCGCTCAAAAAATAGTAGCAATTACTATTCATACCACCCATGCCCAACCCTACGCTGGCACAGAGCAGGTGAAGAGGAGAAGGAAGAGAATGTTGCACATAACCTTCCTGCTCACGTAGGGGACGGAGGGAGAGCAGCTGAAAAAGGAACACTGAGATCCTACTGGAGCCCGGGTGCGCTCCCATAGACCACCCTTTTCATCCTCACACAAACCCTTGCAAGAATGGCATTAACTCCATTTATAGATGGGGAAACTGAGACCCCAAAGGGGCAGTTGATTGCCTGGGGTCACACTGAGAGCTGGTCAGGAATAGGAGGGCTGGGAGCTGAAGGTGTTGGGTTGATTCCAGACAGTTTCTTGCCTGCCGGTGAAGCTGCCTCCAGAGGTGGGGCTGGGTGGGGCTGGTCCCTGAGTGATTCAGGTTAGAGTCAGCTCTGGATTTCCAAATAGTGGGTGGGACCCAGGAGGGGGGAGACCTCTCCAGGGCCATTAAATTCAGGCTCACCCTAGAGCCTCTGGTAGGGTTGCCAGGAGGGCATGCGAAAAGGTGAAGCTGGGGGTGGGAGTTTGCGGAGGGAGAACCTTGACTCCATGTCACCAATGGGGTTTAGGGAAGAGGGAAGGAGGGGGTGTCCTTGTTATCTTTGCCGGGGGAGGGCATCAAGGTCTAGAGAAGAACTGTGAGTGCTGGGGGTGCTGGTCAGTGGACCCAGCTGGGGAAGGCAGGGAAACTGAGGCAGGGCACTGACACTGCTGGTGGTGGTCCCAGCAGATGGATGGGCTGGCGGTCACCTCGATGAGACTGGCCCTGGACCCTCACTCACTCAGAGAAGGTCTATATTTTTCCATGTACTCTCATGCAGACACCCATTCACTCCTTTACTCAACCAACACTTGCTGCATGTCTTCTGTGTGCCACAGCTTGTGCTTGGCCCTGGGGACACAACAGTGACCGAGATGCTTGCAGCTTAATAAGGGAAAGAGGAGGAAATGTGATCCAGGGCGCTACCTGCTTGGAGCAGGGACAGCCTAGAAAAAGGAGGGGCCCTGGCAGAGGAGATTTCCTGAGGACACGGGAGTGGAGTGGAAGTTCACCCTCCTGAAGATTAGGAAAACTCTCCGGATGTTGAGGATATAGGCTTTGGAGCAGAGGGGCAAGGACAGGTGACCCTGTGCGGTGCCCTTCCCCAGGGCTGGGACAAGGGCTGGCCCAGACCTCTCCCCTGGATCCAGCTGCCTGCCAGACCCAGCTGCTGAGATGGACCGAACACAGGTGCGCATGCGAACTCCACAAACCCCAGCCTGCTTCCCCTCCCTGGGTCCTTCCCTGGGGTTATCACCAGGACCAGGCCAGAGACCCAGGTGTCCGCCTCAAGACCTCTCCTCCCCTGGAGCCTCAGGGCCCACTGGTCACCCAGCCCAGGTACTTCTCTGCCACTACTTTCCTCGTCTTCCTCTCCCCCACTCCACCCTCTGGGTCTGTCCTGTCCCCGGAGGACCACACTGGCCTCTTGCCTGCGCCTCTCTCTGGCCTCCCCTTCGCTGTCTCCATCTGGAGATTTCCAGGGCTGGTCACAGAGCCCGGCCGCAGTGAGGGCGTGATCACTCCAGGCCAGACCTGTTCTCAGACACCATCTGATTCGACCTTTCTTTTGTTCAAATGGGGAACCAGAGGCCTGGAGGCTTGTCCAGGGTCAAATCATGGAAGAGCTGAGGATTGAGAACTGATGTCTTCCTGATTCGCAGCCTAAGTCTCTTTCTCCCAGTGCCAGGGCCACACACATGTTTGTGGGTGACTTAGCATTAAGGAGTCGGCAGGAGGTACAGGTATGGCAATTGCTGGGCCCAGCGCCCGAAGGAATGAAGGACCTGGGAGTGAAAGAGGGGGCCTCAGGTACGCTCTTCTCTCCGTTCTTCATCACCAGAAAGTTCCCTCTTCTTTGGGTAGCTGGGCTCCCGAATCTTCACCCCAAGGGGGAAGAGGGAACTAGCCAGCCTGCTTGCCTCTTTCTTCCGAAAGAGACCCCCACAGGAAATAGCGGTGTGGTTGGGCAGCTGGGGGCCCAGAACACACAGGTGAGGGGACTGGATAACCCATCCCTTACACCACCGCACCGTGTGGGTCGTTATCAGGGACTCTGGATCTGATGTTGAAGGGAAGGCTGCAGCCTGTCCCAGTACCCCAGGGCCCTCCACCCGGCCTGCTCCTTCTCCGCTCTGCCCTGGCTTGCTCTTTCTCCCTGGGGCTGCAGGCTTGTGTCTCAGCGGAGCATGGGCACAGCTTGGGTGGGGATGGAGACAGGGCTGCCCAGCAGCTCTTACTTCTCCACCTGTTATGGTTCCCACACCACACCTAAGGATGCCTGGGAACAAGCACGGGGCCTCTGAGCCCTCCTACCAGGCCCTCCACACAGCTGGGTGTGCTGGGGAAACGCAGGGAGAAACCTGACCAGGAGACCCAGAGTGGCCTCGGTGATCCCTGCCCCCTGCTACCATCAGTTTTTCCGGCTACCGGGAGAGCTGGATGCTGGGGTTCTGTGAAGTCGGCAGGCAGATGTGAAACTGAGCATTGGCCCTGGCCAGCCCTAGCATATGAGTTAGATCTTTGAAGAGTATGCCTCCTGATAATTGAACACCTACTGTGTGCTCGGATAACACACACACACACACACACACACACACACACACACACTCCTGTGTGCATCATCCTATTGAATCTTACAACAACCCTCTGGGATGGTTCTTATTACCCCCGCTTTATAGAGGAGAATGCTGAGGACCAGAGACTGAGAGTGAGTACCTGGTCTAGGGCAACAGCCAGCAAACTCAGGTCTCCTGGACCTGGAGCCTGTGCCCTTCATTTCTGGCGGCAGAGGCGCAGGCAGAGCATGTGGCCTCGGAGGGCAGAGCCCAGACTTTCTTGTGGGATCTGTGAGAGGCAGCCAGGCTGGACCCCTCCTTCCCAGCCCCCTTTCTCCTCTGGGCAGCAGGTGTGCGGGGCAGACCTGCAGCTTCTAGCCTCGGACATTCGGCTCTGCCCCTCAGCCTTGCGGGACCTCCACGTCGCGCATGGGCGCGGGGCCTCGGTTTCCTAGCTACCAAATGGACACAATTCTAGCACCACGGGGCTCTGAAAAGCTCAAGCGCATCGGGTGAAAAATCGCCTTGGTGGCAATCGTGGCATAATTAATAAAATGTCTTGGCTGGGGTCGGAGTAGAGGAAGTAAGTGGGTGGTGGCCGAGGTGACAGCCGGCTGGAGGGGTGGAGCCAAGGGAATGGGTAGGGAGGGGCGGGCCGGCCGGCCAGAGCGCCCGCGGAATTGAGGCACGCGAGGAGGTTCCGGCAGTTTGTATCTCGCCCGGCTGCACCATGAGCCGTGAGTCCCGCCTTGGTGCCCCAGGAATCCTCTTTGCCTCCTGGTGGAGCCTTGAATGCCAGGCTCAGCCCTTCCCCTCTCTCTCTCCCTGCAGGATGGAGTCTTTCGTTCTGGTTCCCACTGCTCCTGCTGCTGCTGCCCGCCGGCCCCGGGGAGCCCTCGCCTGGTAGGCCCCCCCCCACCCCCCCAGTCCCTGGCCTGGCCCCTCTTCCTCCTCTCCGCCCCAGCTGGTCCAGCTTCCCCTTTCTGCTCGTGGCGCCAGGACGGGGGGGGGGGGGGGGAAGGGGGAGGGGACTTAGTCTGTTGATGGGATGGGGCTCTCTGAAGATCCCCGGGGAGTATGGCCTGGGCAGGGGGTGGGGGTGTGTGTGGGGGGGGGGGCGCTACAGGGTTCGTTTGGTGGGAAAAGGGCAGAATCTCGCGCCGGCTTGGGGAGGACTGGCTCTCCTCCAGCCCCTCACCTGTGTGTTCTGGGCCCCCAGCTGCCCAGCTGCCCAACCACACCGCTGTTTCCTGCGGAGGGCCGGGTGGGAGGGTGGGGGGGTAGGGGGGTGGGGGGGGCTCTTTGGGAGGAAGCAGCACAACTGCCTGGGGAGAGGCAAGCGGCTGTCTAGTTCCCTTTCTCCAGCCTCTAACTTTCTGGGAATCCATCCGGATTGCTAGCCCCCGTGAGGACCTGGACACACCACTCCTTCTGGGAAGAAATACATGTACAGAGCTGGGTTCCTCCGTGAGGCTTAGATCCTCTCCCATGAGGACCCTCAGATAGGCGCCACAACTCCCTCAAGCTCACAGCACTCCTGGGCTCAGGGTTTGACCTCAAAAGACCTTCCCTCCTTTCATCAACCCGAAGGGGATGAGGAGAGTCAGATCCCGTAAAACCCTACACCCCTGGCCACCACCATGCATGCGCAAGGTTCCAGGTGAAGGAATGCAGCTCCTCCCTCATCTTCCCCTCCCCCCACTTACTGCTTCTGTGCACGCGTGTGTGCACGTGTGTGTGTTCACACATGTGCAAGGCGTGGGCATCATTTCCTCCCCCCCCTCCCCCCCACTATGAGATCTGTCCCTCTCTGGGTCTCCATTTCCCATTTATTAAATGGGGTAGCAGAGGATGGGAGTGGGGCCTGAGCTTTCTGCTCTGATGCCCCAGGGACTCGGTGCTCAGAGGAGAGAGGAAAAGTATTTATGTGGACTGGGAATCAGACCAGGTTTCCTGGAGGAGAGGGTTTGAGTGGATGGCATTTGGGGAAGCCAGGGAGAGGATGGAGGGGGCTCCAGGCAAGAGTTTGGTTATGAGTGAAGACCTAGTTTGTGGGAAGAACAGGAGGAAGAGCCACGTGGCCAGCTCTTTATAGTTTGCAAAGTCCGGCGGTGGGTGCTACAATGGCCCTGGAGATGTGACAGTCCCAGTCTACAGAAGGGGCTCTGAGGCCCAGAGCGGTGCACTCATTTGTCTGAGACCCCGGAAGCAGAGACGGGTGACCAGGCTGCCCAGTGCCCAGTCTTTCAGCTCCTGGATCAGCCCAGGGCTCCATCTGAGGCCCCTTCCGCCCCATGCAGAATCCCCAGGGTAACCAGGCTGGTCTGCACGGCTTCGCCTGTTCATTGAGGCCCAGTGAGCCATGGTCGGTGCCCTTTTGTTTTTGCCTTTTCTACTTATCTTTATATCATTATATGTTTAAACAGAATGGTTTTGGTTTTTATTTTTAATTCATTCCACAAATATTCCTGAAGGTTTGCTTTCTGCTGGTCTTTGGCTGGAGCCTGAGACACAGAAAGGGGAGTAGCTCAATGCCAACAGGCTGCATCCAAGGGGCTCAGGGGAGGGAACAGTCACCTCTCAAGTGTGAGGAACTGAGGGAGGCTTCTTGGAGGCTGAAATGGGTGACCTGGACCTTGAGGAGGGGCCGAGTGGGGGGAAATACTGTGAGACTTTACTGTGAAACTCTGTGAGGGTCTCTCTGGTGGCAGTGCAGGGGCTGAACAGATGGGAGCAGAGGGAGCAGTGGAAGGCTGGCTGCCAGAGGCCTTTGAGCACCAGGCCTTGGGCATGAGGATAATCGGGTGCGGGGGGCGGGGGTTGGATGGATGAGTTGGGGGGTGAGACTGGAGGTGAGGAACCAACAAGGAAGCTGCTGCAAGGGTCAAGGAGAGAATGGGTGACGAGCTGGGTGCAGGAGCAGAAGTTTGGGCTGTACTTCTAAGTCTGTGAATGAATTGAGGTCCTAGGTGCCTGGGCATCTGGCATGGGAATCCAAAGCCTGTGTTTGCCCCCAGAGGAGCAGCAAAAGGCCCACAAGACGAGGGCTGCAGATGGACCTGGGGGCAGGTGTCAGGAAGAATGTTGCTTCTGCTTCTTGTTTGGTAGCAGGTGGAGTCCAGCACAGAGGGGGCAGGCTGTGCCAGGGGATCCTTAATGCTTAAGTTCATTGCCTCCAGCTCCTGGCCTTGGCTCAGTGCTCTCTCCTTGGCTAGGAATAGGGCACGGCCTTGGTGTCAGGCAGAGGGCCCAGAGGTCAGCTAACCCTGACATATGGGGTAGGAACCCAACCTATTTCAAGGCCTCCCTGCTACTCACGCAGGCGCCTGCTATCTGCAGCACCAGCAGGGTCTGTGGGCGGGGATGAGGCTTCCTCTCCAGTTGCCCTCCTCCAGCTGTGGGAGCAACTGGTGTGGTGGTGCCTGCCTCTGGCTGCCACCTTGTAGGGGCTGGAGCCCGGGTCTGGCTAGTAGGCCTTTTTTTTCCCCCTCTGTAGCTGCCAAGCCCCTGGAGTTTCTCTAAATATTATTCTTAGGGGATTTCGTTCCAGCCTCTTGCTGCCTGGCGCCTCTGCATCCTGGAGGACTTGGTGTTCCCCGCTGTGTCCAGAGCTCTGATTCCTGGGCTAGGGGACACTTCCATGCCTGAATCCTCAGAATCCAGGCTCTCCTGGACAGCCCTTGTCTGTGGGAATGTGTGCTGTATGGGCCTGCTGACCAAGCCTGCCCCTGGGATGGCTTGAAGACTCAGCGAGGGCAAGTTGCAAGGTTGTCTGCTGATGGGACTGGGCCAGAGAGAGGAGGGAATCACATCAATGGAGAGGGAGAGGCTGTCTCCACCCAAACCAGAGAAGAAGGGGGGATGTACAGGGAGGTCTCTTCAGAGCTGGTCTGTTACATCCCCTTCGTGGGATACACAGAAAAATGAGGTCCAGAGGATGGAAGGGACTTCACTAAGGACACAGAGCCAGCAAAGAACATGTACTGTCCGGCACAGCTTTTCCCAGCACCTACTTGGTGCCTGACCCTGTGCTGGGTGTGGGAACTCAAGACTCGGTGCCTGCATCTCCCCAGTTCTCTTTCCTGGTGGTTTATTATACAAGGTGTCCTCCACTGAGCCCGGAACGGGGCTGGCGTGAAAGCATGTGGGATTTAAGGTAGACTGAAGGAAGGCCTTTTTAGCTCTGGTTGTGGCAGGGAATGGTGAGCTCTCAGGGGTTCTGATTTCATTCATTTAGGATTTTCAGGTCCACCTCAAAGGAAGGGTGACAACCTACCTCCCCTGAGATCATTCCCAGCCTAGGGATCAAAGTGACTCTCCCTCGCCATCCCTTCCCCAAATCCAGGCCTGGAAACCTGGAGGAGGCGGAAGGAGGGGAGAGAAAAGGGTTCAAGTCTTGGCTCTGTGACCTTGAAGCAGGGGCTTGGGCAAGCTCCTGCCTCCAGAGCCTCGAATTCCTCATCTGTGCCATAGAGAGGTCTCACAGACCCCTCCCAGGGAGTGCTGCGCAGAGAAACTTGAGTGGTGACTACGCAAGGCTGTTAGAGGTCAGCTAGAGCCCTGGCTTCCCCAGCAGCGGTCAGGCTCACCCCTAGGAAAGCACTTTCCTCTCTGCCCACCCTGAGCCCCAACAGCAGCTGCTGTCCTTGCTAGGGAGAACTTTTCCTACCCTGGGGCAGCTGGTGTTTGTGGAAAGATTGCGAAGGAGGAGGAGGGAGGGAAAGTTGGACAGCCAGCTGTGTGGGGAGGAGCTCGGGTTCGACACCGGAGAGGCATTTCTGCTCCTGCTGGGGCAGGACTCTGGGGCTGTGCAGGAAGTTTTCAAGCTAGATCCTGAGCCAGCGGCCCAGGGCTGGGAAGATGAGAGGTCTCTTTGGCCGAACTTGAGGTGGCCTGTTCCTTAGCTTCATTTTATTAATTCCACAAACATTTGTTGAGCTCTGGCCAGCACATGTGGAGCCCTTGGGTGGCTGGATCTCTCCAGGACCTGGGTTGAGCTCCAGCTGTGTGCCTGGAGGAGAAAGTTGGGGGAGAGTGTGGGCTTATGGTGGTGAAGAGCAGGCTGACTTGGAGCCTGGGCTGAGGGACAGCGGGAGGAGTTCCGTGTGGATATTCAGGGGAGGCTGACTGCTTGGGGCAAGGTGTTGGGCTCAGTCGGGAGGGTCAGGTAGACTTGGAGGGAATTTTCAGGGAGGAGCAGCAGTCTGGTAAAGGAAGAAGAGCTTTCGACTTTGGGCCTAAGGGACAGGACCCCATAGAATGAGCTGCAAGGACCTCTTGAGATCCTTTTGAGATCCCTACTGTGGGAGGGATGGGGAGACTGGGCTGCAGACTGGTGTGAGGGCCTTGTGTGCCCAGGTTGGGAGCTGGGCAGTGGCGCTCCGGGGCAGGTGAATTAGGCAGGTGAGCAGTGCCCTGAGCGGGAGGGATCAATGAGGAGAGTTCCAGGTCCCTGAGCCTCCTTGGCATTTCTGGGCCTGTGGTTGTGGGAGGGGGAGGCTAGGTCCTGCCAGGTCCTTGCCCTGGGTCCTACCGGTTGCCTGCCGGTCCGCCTGTATCAGCCTGATAAGGCCTTTTGTTCACCCTCCTTTCCTTTCCATTGGCCCCTCCTTCCTACACCCCTGCAGGGGTCACAAAGATGCCATTGTGGGGGTTGTGGGGAGTTGCCAGGGTTTAAGCAAAATTATTTGCATGATTTTTATGATTTGCTTCTTGCTTGCTTGTGTGTGTGTGTGTGTGTGATGGAAGGGGTTGGTGGTGGTGTTGGGGGCCCCTCTCAGAAGTGGGGGCAAGGAAGACCCTGCTGCCCAGGCCTCAATGCTGTGAAGTGAGAAGGGGTCACGGCTTGCCCAGGGTCATGCTCTCTGATCACAGCACCCTGAGATGACTTCCCAGCCTTCCCTTGCCTCTTGGACGCCCTATAATCAGTTTCATAAAGAAGAGAAGTTCCCCATAACATCGGCTCTGGGTCCACATAAGGAAGTACTGCATGTTTGCAGAGGGGAGCCCGGCGTTTCCTGTGGGAGGCTGGGGAAGGAGCCCCTACCAGGAGCAGGACCCTGGGTCTGTAGGAGGGCCCTCTCTACCCCTCGCTGAGCCTCGGTTTCCCTTGCTCAGCAGTGAGTGAGCACTGAGCGAGCTCTAAGGAGTTCTGACTTTGCTCTTGCAGAATCACGGAGGCAGTGAAGATTGAGCCAGGGGGCTGTGCTCGGCGAGGCCTGTGTTAGACTCAAGGAGGGACTTCCTGGTGGGGGTTTCTCCAGGAGGCAGGGGGCTGATGCCAGAGTGCTACTCACACTCTAAGTAGGTTTTTCCAGCCTCCTGTCTCCTGTTCCCTTGGTCCCTGACCTACCTCAAGATCCTAGAGGGCAGACTCACCTCCTCTCTCTGCCCATCTTTCCCCCCGCTTCCCCCCCCCCCCCCACCCCGCCCCGCCGGTCAGGAATGGGAGCTGAGACAGCTGAGACTCCCCTCAAATCCATACTCTCTTCAGGTTTCTGGGAAACCTCTTTCCTTGGGCTTGATCACTGAGTCTGTGAGGTGGGCTGGAAGTGAAGGGATAGGCAGTTGGCCTGGTATGACTTGCTGGGTAACCCTCACGGGTTTCCCTCTACCGGACATTAGGATACCTGCTCTTCCTTCCCTTCTGCAAAAATAGGGAGCTGATGGGTGATCTCATCTTCCTAGTGTCCAGGTGCCCAGAGGTTCGGGGCTGGTTTGAGAGAGACTCCCATCCTTGTCCCTTTCCTCAATGCTGCAAACCCTGCCCTTAGGGCTGGGCACTGACTTGGCAGGAAGTGAATGTTCTAGAGGCATGTGGCTTCAGGGTCTTATCAGTTGTTTCCTAGCCTTTGATGCTACAGCCTGGGGCTCGGACTCTTCCCCTGCCTCTCCCCCCCCCCCCCCCCCCGCATTGGTGGCAGCAGGGAGGGAGGGGGGACTTCCGCTGGGGACTCTGATGGGGCCACACTGGAGATCAGAGCAGGGCCTAGAAGCAGCAGGGCTGGGTTTGTTTTTGTTTTTCTCATAGCTGTGGGACAAAGAAGGGCCTTAGGAGAATATATAAGTCCAGTGAGTTAGGACAGAACTGCTACCAGAGTCCATGCCTCTGGCCCCAATGAGAGGCCACCCAAGGGTGGTCTCTGATCTCTGTTTCTCACCCACAGTGAACCCCTGTTGCTACTACCCATGCCAGCACCAGGGCATCTGTGTCCGCTTTGGCCTTGACCGCTACCAGTGTGACTGCACCCGCACGGGCTATTCTGGCCCCAACTGCACCATCCGTGAGCTGGGCCTCCAGCCCCAATTCCTTCTATCTTGGGCCCCTCCTGCTTCCCTAGGCTCATCCTGAGACTCCACTTTCTTCCCTCACCTCTGGCCATGGCCCGTCTCTTTCCTTGCCTGGCTTTGATCCCTGACTCTCCCTGACCTCAGTCTTCATTCCCTGGTCTGAGCTCTGTGGCCGGTCCTCATTGCCCAGCCCCACCCTCACTCCCTGGCCCTGGCCCTGGCCCATCCTCACACCTGGTTCTGGCTTCGTCATGTATCATCACTCCCATCCTTACCTCCACCCCAGATGTTCTGCCCTGTCCCATCCTGGCCCTGGTTCCCAGTTCCCAGCCCGATCTCCCACACTGGCTACTTCTGGCCCTTCTGGAGGGCAGGACTGAATGGCTCCCACTGCCCTCACAGCTGATCTGTGGACCTGGCTCCGGAATTCATTGCGGCCCAGCCCCTCTTTCATCCACTTCCTGCTGACACACGGGCGCTGGTTCTGGGAGTTTGTCAATGCCACCTTCATCCGTGACATGCTCATGCGCCTGGTACTCACAGGTGGGTGCGAGACAAGGTCCCCATAATCTGGAGGAGCAAGAAATTCCGCCAGTTCTTGGAACTCTTGGCATCTGATAAGGGCAGTGGGTGGGGAGACTCTGAGATGCCAGATAAAACAAGTCCAACCTAAGAGAAAGCTGGGAAGGGGGGGTATGCCTGGGGGTGGGAACTCCCTTGTCACCATCATCTTTGCCCTTTACAGCGCGTTCCAACCTTATTCCCAGCCCCCCCACCTACAACATAGCACATGACTACATCAGCTGGGAGGCCTTCTTCAACTTGACCTATTACACTCGTGTTCTGCCCTCCGTTCCCCAAGACTGCCCTACACCCATGGGGACCAAAGGTAATGGAGGTGGGGCTAAGGGGCTGGGGATCACAGGAGATGCTCAGTTCTCCTTTCTGGGGAAAAAGCGATTTCACAGATAGGTGGACCAAGGCAAGACATATGACATATTGAGAAGCAGGGCCCACGACAGGGAAGGGTGCTAGAGGGTCTTGCCTGAGGTCACCAGAGAGTCAGTGGCAAAGTCAGACTAGTGCTTCCGTGTTTCCAGGTTGCCTCTTTGCCTGAACCTTGTCTACTGAATGGGTGGGATCCTGCTGGGATGGGAGTGACTTAAAGTTAAAATGTAGGAGGGAAGTAATAGTGTGCTTTTTAGTTGGTTCTTCACTAATGTAAATAGCCTTACATGCTTCATTAGTGCAGTTTACATATAAGGTCAGATAGTCTTTCCTTAGTTGCCCAAATCCCACTCAGTCTCACTGGCAGGGGTCTTTCTTGACTGTCCAAACACCTGAGAGTTTACCCAGTTCAGAGCCATCATTTCAGCTTCCAGGATAGAGAGGACCAGAGGCAGCAGTGCCACTGCCATCGCTTCAGTTCCGACCACATGGTGTCGCTGTGGAGCCCTGATAATGGGTTGTGTGCAGGCCCAGGGCTGTGTGCTTCCCTGGTTCAAACAGGCAAATATATAGGGTGTCCTTACTTGGGCCTCAAGAGCGCTATGCTGATGGTTTACACTCATGTGTAGCTACTCTTCCCAAAGCACAACCATTCTGCCAGAATAGCTGGGTCTCGCAGAGCTTCTGGAGCCTGCCAACACTTTGCTGAGACCTGTCCAAGTTCCCTTTTGGGGAGTTCCCTTCGGGGTGCTAGCTACCCTTTCCTGCTAGAGGAAACTAGTCAGCCATTTCCATTCAAAGAGCTACTCTACTGGTCTTTAACTATCAACCCTGGGCCTCACATGAGGTGACATGAAAGGATGCCTTTACCAAAACACAAACATTTAATTATTCTTTTCTGTAAATGCATTGGGTACTGACTCATCTGACACTGACATAGTTATGGAAGGTCCCTTAACACTTATTCTCACAACGACAGACACCTGCTTCAAGGTGACTGTTGTCTTTACCCCAGACATAGAAAGACTGGCATCGTTTAAAATAGGTTGGCAAACTCCAGTCTGCAGGCCAAACCCAGCCCAATCTCCGTTTTGTAAATAAAGCTTTACTGGAACACAGCCACTCTCATTAAGTATGGTGTATGGCTGGTTTCCTGCTACAATAGTGAAGCTGAGCAGATGGGACAGAGGCCGTATGTTGGCAAAGACTCACATATTGGGTATCTTGACTTTTACAGAAAAAGTTCGCTGACCCTTGATTTAAAAGATCTCACCTCACCAGTTCTCTGTCATGCTTACATTACTTCATGCACTTCTCTAACCCGCTGCATAAGAAGGGTTTCATTTGTCCTCTTTTAGAGATGAGGAAGTTGAAGCTCAGGGGGATGACATGACTTATCTGTGTTCACGGGGTTTGTGAATGTTATGGCCAGTTTCATACACAGGCTACTCTGCTCCAGGGCTGGGGAGTTCAAGTTCTTTTGTTTCTTTGTTTCTTGTTTCTTCTTTCTTTTGGTTAACTTTTTCAAAGTTGCACACATACACAAAAGTTGAGAGGAAAGGAAAATGATCTATGTATCCATCTTCCAGTTTTAAGGCTTGTGCACAATTTGCCAATCTTATTTCATCTGTCCTCTTCCACCTTATTTTTTATGGACTATTTAAAAGCAAATTCCAGATTTCCTGCCACTTCACCCAGATATACTTCTAGGGCCTTTTGGTAGAGGAAGTGCAAGGGGCCATCTGGTGGGAGGGAGGTGGTCCTTAGAGGCTGCTCTGGGCTTCCTGCATGGACCAACTTGGTCTGGTGAGCCCCGAGGCCCTGGAGGAGATGCAGGGAGGTGGCAGCAACTGCTCTTTTCCACCTCTCCAACCAGGGAAGCAGCAGCTGCCAGATCCCCAGCTCCTTTGCCGTCGCTTCCTGCTCAGGAAGAAGTTCATACCTGACCCCCAAGGTGCCAACCTCATGTTTGCCTTCTTTGCACAACACTTCACCCACCAGTTCTTCAAAACTGCTGGCAAGATGGGTCCTGGCTTCACCAAGGCCTTGGGCCATGGGGTAAGTACCTAGGAGGGGCTTAGGGCTTCTCTGAGCCTAATTTGGCATGTGCTGTTGTCACTGGTGGGGCAGGACCACCTGATGATCTGACTGGGCCCTCTCTCTGTCCTCAGGTAGACCTTGGCCACATTTATGGGGACAATCTGGACCGTCAGTATCAGCTGCGGCTCTTTAAGGATGGGAAACTCAAGTACCAGGTAGCTATGGACATGGGGATGCAGCTTTGGGAAGGGCCTTCTACCAAGGTCTTCCCTGGCAGAGGCTGTTGAGGATTCAGGTGGTGTTCTGAGAGGACCAGCTTCAGGAGCTGGAGGTGTGGGAGAGGAGGAGAGACAATAGACCCTGGAGAAGGTGCCAGGCCCAAGATGCAGACAAGGAACAGAAATGGCCCCTCATGTTTCCTGGGAGACAGAGTTCAGGGTTCGATAGGAGATGGGCATTTTCAGTTTACCTTTGTTCATTTACTTTCCCCACCATATTAATTGGGCACTATGAGGTGCCTGGCACAGGTTAGGGAGCACTGACCATGATAATTTGGGGCCCTACCCTCCGGGAACTCACAGCCAATCAGAGGCCACAGATATAACACTAGGATGCTCGTTCCACAAAGTCATTTTGTCTGAAAAGTTTTATCACTGTCCAATAGAAATATGATGTGAACCACAGATATAATTAAAACTTTTCTAGTGGCCACATTAAAAGAGGTAAAGAAAAACATGAAATTGATCTTAATAATATATTTCATTTAACCCATATATATCCAGAATATTATTTCAACATGTAATCAGAACCAAAATTATTAACAAAATATTTCACATTATTTTTTTTAATGCTAGATCTTAGAAATCTGATCTGTATTTGATACTTACAGCACATCTTAATTTGGCTGCCAAAATTTCATTGGGGATATCTGATCTGTATTTAGATTTCATAAAGTTTAGAGTTGAAATTTACAGTAGATTTATTTGCCCCAGTTGTTTTAAGTACACTTACAGATTTTCCAATAGCTGAAATATCCGCTTCAAATTTTAAAAAGAAATTAAGTAAAATAAAGAATTCACATTCACATCTTCATTCGCACCAGCCACATTTCTAGTGCTCCACAACTATGCCTGAACATCTAAACAAATGAAAACCTAAATAAAAAGTCCAGGGCTGAATCTTTAGGGCTGAAAACTGTCCTTGGCACATAGTAGGTCCTCGGTGTACATTTATTGAACGAACGAAGAAACTGCCATATAACCGATTACACTTGTGATAACTGCCACCAGGGAGAAGTCTTCTTAGGGAATTACACATAAACCAAGAGTTGCATGAAGTTTGAGGAGGAGTTCGGGAGGTTAAGAAGGGAAAGGGCCTTCCTGGGTAGCATGGGGGGCGGGATGGGTGGGAAGCAGCCTGAGTGACTTGAAAGGAGTGGAATGAGGAAGGTGCTCCTGGACATTTGAATGATGGGGATGGGGATGGAGATGTCTGCAGGGCTGTGTTAAGGACTTCTGATGTTTTTCCCCAAGAGCAGAGAGAGAACTTGGAAGGGGTTTAAGCCAGGGTGTGATATGAGATGTGGGTTTTTTTAAAGGATCGCTCAGGCTACAATGCTGAGAACGGGCTGCTTGGGGGCAGGAGGAAGAGTAAGGAGCCACTTTGAGAGGAGTCAGGGTGGGTTGGAAGCTGATGGTGGAAACGAGGACAGGGAGAAAGTGACCCATTTTAAGAGAGATTTAGGCAATGGAATCAACAAGTCTTTTTTTAAAAAAATTTCTTTATTGATTATGGTGTTACATATGTGTCCTTATTCCCCCATTACCCCCCTACCCGCCCCCCCTCATGTCCGCGCCCCCCTGCTGTCTGTGTCCATTGGTTAGGCTTATATGCATGCATACAAGTCCTTTGGTTGATCTCTCTCCCTTACCCCCACCCTCCCCTGCCTTCCCTCTGCAGTTTAATGGTATGATTGATGTTTCTCTGTCTCTGGATCTGTTTTTGTTCATCAGTTTATGTTGTTCATTATATTCCACAAATGAATGAGATCAAGTCTTGATTAGAGAGGGAGGGAGGTACCCTGTGATACAAAGCTGTAACCAGGAGTGGGAGGGAATCAGAGGTGGTAGGTGCAGGTGCCCTGCCCCGTCCCCAGGTTGCCAGGTGGCCCCATCCTGCAGATGCTGGGCGGAGAGATGTACCCGCCATCGGTGGAAGAGGCGCCTGTGTTGATGCACTACCCGAAGGGCATTCCGCTCAAGAGCCAGATGGCTGTGGGCCAGGAGGTGTTTGGACTGCTTCCCGGGCTCATGCTTTATGCCACGCTCTGGCTGCGCGAACACAACCGCGTGTGTGACCTGCTGAAGGCTGAGCACCCCACCTGGGGAGATGAGCAGCTCTTCCAGACAGCCCGCCTCATCCTTATAGGTGAGGACCCTGAACCAGCCCTGTCCTGGAAGGTCATGCCCTCCGTTCTGAGGAGCAGGGGTGGCGGGCTTGGGGACACCTATGAGACTTGGAGCAGACCCATTCCCCTTTGTGAGTCTCAGTTTCCAAATGTGGACATTGGGGATAATGATGATTGTAAGGACTTGTTGAAATGATGAATGAGAAAGCACTCAACACATAGTAGGCCTTCAATAAATGATTGTGATGGTTGATATTAAACTGGGTGACTCACAGCCAATTTCATTACCCATCCCAAGTCTCAGTTTCCCAGTGTACTGCACAGAATGACATCCCTAGCATGTGCAGGGCAAACCCCAGCTCTCTAGCCTTCAGAAATCCTCATGTTTCCTGCCCTGCATGTGTCTGCCTTCCTGGAGTTTGGTAGCTTCTAGATGACTCAGGGACAGGATATTTTTGTGTCTCCTAAGGGGGCGAGTCTGCAGCCTAAAATGTCAGATGGCTTCCTGCCTGGGAGGTTGGCCTCTGACACCCCATCCAGATCTCATTTACTCTGAGTCACCAGTAAGCCTCTTTCCCCACCTCTGGGCACCCCTGGGGAGGGCTGGTCCCAATTACAGTTCCTGATTCACTGGAGCCTGGAAGAGCCGGGCAGCAGGAATAGATACAGACTAAAGAAGAAGAAGGGCTGGTTCTGAAGTTATAGCATTGCAGAAATCTTGACCAGAGAGGGCAAGTCTGTGACTGGAGCTGCCCAGCATCTCACTGGTGATAAAACTGTGACCAAAGATGAAGAAGCCGTATATCCAGTGCTTCGTTTAACACTCCCCAATGGCCTATGCACCAGATATGATTACTTTTCTTGTGAAAATTAAGATTCAGAGAGGTCAAGTGAATTCTCCAAGAACACTCAGCAGAAGACTTGAACGAGGTCTGGCTGCCACCAAGGTTTATGCTATTCCCACGACTTCACAGGAGCAGCTTGTTCCTGAGTAGGGAGGGGATGCAAGCCTTAGTCTGGTCTTTTGTGAATGTGCGAGTATGGGGAGGGCATTCTCCCCTCACACCTACACTTGGGTGGGCCTTCGTGTATTGACACTCCCTGTGATGCCAGGCCCTGTGCCAAGCAGTTTAGATGCTTTTATTCCCTACTCCTTCCAACAACCCTATGACCATTTTTGTGCTGATATTATTATAATACACATTTCACAGACAAGGAAAGTCAAGTTCAGAGACATTAGGTAACTGGGCCCAAGCACAAGTGGCTAGAAGGAGGCCAGGATTTGGACCCAGGGCAGCTGATAGCAAATCCAGTGGGTCTGGATCAATTTGCTAAAAGCCCATTTGTCTAATGGCTGATTGGGCAAAATGCCTGTTTCTTTTAATATCTAGGTGACCAGTTAGGTGACCAGTTTTCATTTTGTTATGGGATGTTCAATTTGCTTCTTCCCTGGCTCTTTGCTTTGTAGCTGGTTTCTGAGGGAGCAGAGGAAAATCTATGCATAAGAATTCTGATATATAAGAACATGTAAGAAATATATTTGGGACTAGATTCACCTTCTGTCTTCAGTGTCACTCTCTTGCTGCTGCAGCTGCTTTTAGGGGGGTTTCTTCCAAGTCCACCCCCCCTCCCGCCCTTACACACACTCCGAGAGCCCTCACTAAGTTGGCCTCCACTTTCCCATTTTTGTGGCCTCTCCAACTTCTTTTTTTGTCTTTTATTTTTATTGATTTCAGAGAGAAAGGGGGAGAGAGATAGAAACATCAATGAAGAGAAAGAATCACTGGTCAGCTGCCTCCTGCACGCCCCCTACTGGGGATTGAGCCTTTAACCTGGGCATGTGCCCTGACTGGGAATCGAACCCAGGACCACTTGGTCCATAGGATGACGCTCAATTCACTGAGCCACTACAGCCAGACTTCAACTTCTTTTAATGGGCTGTGGGAGGGTGGTCACCCAGGGCTCACAGAACCGGTTCTCAAACACATTCTTTGCATGTCCTGGTTAGCTGGGCCATCACCTCCCTTTGGAATGGAGGAGCTGCCCGAGACAGAAAGTTCCATTTTCACACCCCCTCCCCAAAAGACAAGTGTCTGTAGCCAAATAAAGCAAAACAACAATAGCAATAAAGAAGCACAAAGCAAGCCCTGTTTATAAACTGGCCTGCTGCTTCTCAAGCGGGGCTATATCCTGCGCTCTGCTAACTCTGCTCCCAGGGGAGACCATCAAGATCGTCATCGAGGAGTATGTGCAGCAGCTGAGCGGCTACTTCCTGCGGCTCAAGTTTGACCCAGAGCTGCTGTTCAGCTCCCAGTTCCAGTACCAGAATCGCATCGCTTTGGAGTTCAACCATCTCTACCACTGGCACCCGCTCATGCCCGACTCCTTCGCGGTGGGCTCCCAGGACTACAGCTACGAGCAGTTCCTGTTCAACACCTCCATACTGGTGAACCATGGGGTGGAGGCCCTGGTGGACGCCTTCTCTCGCCAGAGCGCTGGCCGGGTAGGCTTTGGAGGAGCCTTGGTGAGGGTGGGTGGGCTCTGTGATCCAGCAGACCTGGATCCAAATTCCAGTTTTCTTTTCTGCAGAATGAGGACAGTGCCACTCCTACAGAGTGGCTGTGAGCATGCCTTCATTCATTCTCTTGTCCTTTTGTCCGTTTGGCGATGCCAGGCATTGCCCCAGCTGCTGGGGACACAGTGGTGACGAAGATCAGTGTGATTCTTGGGTCCTTGTCCTTTTGGTGCTCATATTTTAGAAAGGAACAGTAGTCGTATGACAGCTGACATCATTTGTGCACTATTGCATGTTAGACCCTGTACCAAATGCTTCTCTGATGTGAATTTTAATAGAAGAGCATGTTAGAAACCACAGTCCACAAAACTGCACAAAGCCCACAGTGGGTTGGGACCTCGGAGAGGGGCTTCTGAGCCAGACTTGGGGACTGTGGACGAGGAAGTGTTGTCTGAGCAGAGATTGGCTGCACAGGGACTGCCCAGGGAATGGCAGGGGTGATTGCATTCCAGATGGAGGGGACAGCATGGCAAAGTCCCCGAGATCAGAGGGCATGGCAATTTGAGGACCAGGAGGACATTCAGGGTATGGTCATATATGTGAAGGTGCCTGCACCTACTAGGTCTTTATTACATCATAGGCCTCTGTTATGGGTTGAATGTCCTCCCCACCAATTTACATGTTGAAAGTCCTACTCCCCAATATCTCTGTCCTAATCCCCAGTGACTGTATTTGGAGATCGGGTCTTTAAAGGGGAAATTAAGGTTAAATTGGGGTCATTGGATGAGCCCTGGTCTGACTGGTGTTACGATAAGAAGAGATTAGGATATAGACATGCACAGAGGGAAGACATAGAGAGAAGATGGCCAGCTATGAGCCTCAAAATGAAACCAACCCTGCTGACACCTTGATCTCGGACTTGTAGCCTCCAGAATTGTGAGGAAATAAGTTTCTGTTGTTTAGGCTACCCAGCTGGTGGTACTTTGTTCTGGCTTCCCTAGCAAATGAATACAGCCCTTTGCCCTGAATTCCTAACCAACCCCCTCCTAAATCTCCTTGTGCCCACGCTTGGAAGCTCCAAGGTCCTTCATCTTAGCTCCCCTCATCTCCTGTTTGTCTCTTATCCTTGTCCCTAAGCCCCATCATGAAGTTGTGGCACCATATGGATTTAGGTTTCCTCCTGGCAATTTGACTGAAATGAGCATATGCTGCCATCAGTGGGCAGCTGCTGGCTGCTTTATGGCCTCTCTTCGGAGACAATAGCTTTTGTGTGTGGCTGCATAGTTTCTGAAGAAACTTTAAGGCATGACCATGATAATGCATGTGAAAGCCCTGTTGTTTTCTGGCACAAGGCAGAGGGCGATGGAAGTGTGTTGACTCCCAGGATATTAAAGAGAGTGTGAGAAGTGATAAAACAGAGCTTCCCCTGATAATCACCACACACGGCTACCATCTTGGGGTCAGCATGTGACCGACACTGTGCTAACTGCTTTGCATACTTTATCTGGCTTATTTCACAACCATGTCAGGTGGATGCTCTTACCTTCCCCATTTTTGCATAGGAGGAAATTGAGACTTGGCTTCAGTTACTTGCCCAAGGTCCCTGTGTTAGTTTCCTGTAGCTGCAAAAGGACCACAAACTAGGTGGCTTTAAACAGCAGAAATTTATTCTTTACTAGTTCAGGAGGCCAGAAGTCCAAAATCAAGGTGTCAGCTGAGCCACGCTCTCTCTGAAGGTTCCAAGGGAGAACCTATTTCATGCCTTTCTCTCTGCTCCTGGCAGTTTCCAGCAATTCTTGGTGTTCTTTGGTTTGTAGAAACATCATTTCATCATGGTGTTCTCCCTGTGTCTCTGGTTTTTCTTTTTATCAGGACATCAGATGTTGGATTACATCTATTTCCAAATAAGGTCACATTCATCAGCTCTGGGGGTTAGGACTTCAACATAACTTTTTTGGGGGGCACATAATTCAACCACAACAGCCCCACAGTTTGTAAATGGTCAAGCTGAGATCGCCACCAGTCTCTGCTAGCTTTGCTCCAACTTGTAGGATTTCACCCAAATATGTGTTTCCTCATTCCCATTCCATTATACTTGTTCTACTCAAACAGAACCTTCCTTAATAGGATGTTGGGGTTTCCCACCTAAATTGAAATGGCTAGGGAATGGTGTGGCTGGTGAGTTACTACAGTGGTCCTCCTGGCTCATTCCACAGTTCGAGATGGGGAAGATGGGTAGCTTATCCCTATTGTAGACTCCCAGGGGGGTCCCTGAGAAAGCATGACAGTGGCAGACCTAGCATCAGGCTTCTGGCATGGTGAGGGCTAGGTTGAGCCATACTCCCTGTCCCAGGTCAGGAAGTTCTTTTCCAGGGCAATGTGGCCAGGCTCTCAGACCGTGGCTGTGTTTATCTCTTGGCAGATTGGTGGGGGTAGGAATATAGACCACCACATCCTGCACGTGGCCATGGAAGTTATCAAGGAATCTCGAGAGCTGCGGCTGCAGCCTTTCAATGAGTACCGCAAGAGGTTTGGCATGAAGCCCTACACCTCTTTCCAGGAGTTCACAGGTGAGAAGCTGCTTCCTGGATACGGTCCATGCCCTCAACGAACTTGCACTGAAGTGTGGGAGACATTGAGGAAGCAGAATGGGCCAATACATGTGGCCAGGACTGTGACTGGGATTACAGGGGTTTGGGATGGCAAATACCCTTCTAGAGGAAAGAAGGTAGCTTTTGAGCTGGGTTTGAAGGATAAATAGGGATATTCTGGGTAAAGAATAGAGGGAATAGCATTCTAGGTAAAGGAACAGAGAGTAAAAAAGCACAGAGGTCATAAAAAACAAGTCTACTGTGGAGAATAGTTGTAGTTGTGGCTGGACAAGGAGCTTATGTGGGAGTAGGGTAGAGGTAGTGATAGGATTCCCAGCTACCTGAGAATCACTTATAAAACTGATTAAAAATACTGAACTCTAGATATCTATTCCAGAGATGATTCTGGTTCAGTAGGCCTGGATGGTGCCCAAGACTCTGTGTGTGTGTGTGTGTGTGTGTGTGTGTGTGTGTGTGTGTGTGTGTTATTGTTATTGCTGATCCCCAGCTGTTGAGCAGCCAAGTTTGGAAACCTTTGTCACAGACAATGGGAAGCCACTGAAGGGTTTTGACAAGAGTGTAACATGATCTACCCGTAGCTGTGTACTAGTGCCTTATGGGAGGGTGGATTTGAGGAAACAAGTAGGAAAGTTCGATGTCTGTCTCCTGTGACAGTCCATAGAGGCAGAAATAGCTCTATCACTCAATCTCTGTGTGAGGTTGGACTAGTTACATTACGTCTCTGAACGCCAGTAGAATGCAGGCTCTTAGACCAGGATAAGGCCTTAAAACCTGCCTGTGAAGGAAACAAGATGGGTAGCTTCTCCCTATTGTAATGATCAGGTAATTAGGGCACAGAGAAGTGAGATGAGTTGTTCAAGGTCACGTGCTGTTTGGTGGTAGAACCTTGACTCCATTAGTAGCAAATTCCTTCCCTAGACGCAGTCCTGGAGAAGGTTCAGTCAGCCATTTGTCATTCTAGGTACTGAATTCCTGGTTAACCACCCAGAATGTTAGAAGTGGTTCTCATTGGCATGCCTGAAAACTGGGTTCCTGTTCGACAACCTAGAATGGCAGATTTTAGGGCATTTGCTCAATTGCTCAGGCTGTTTTTCTGAAGTCCCTTATTTTCCCAAGAGAAAGGTGGACCTAGAAGGTTTCCTCCCCAGATTAATCACGGTGATTCTGAATCCAGCTTCTTCCCTTTGTAGGAGAAAAGGAGATGGCAGCTGAATTGGAGGAGCTATATGGAGACATTGATGCCTTGGAGTTCTACCCAGGACTGCTTCTTGAGAAGTGCCATCCAAACTCCATCTTTGGGGAGAGTATGATAGAAATTGGGGCTCCCTTTTCCCTCAAGGGCCTCTTAGGGAATGCCATCTGTTCTCCCGAGTACTGGAAGTCAAGCACGTTTGGTGGTGAGATGGGCTTCAACATTGTTAAGACGGCCACACTGAAGAAGCTGGTTTGCCTCAACACCAAGACTTGTCCCTATGTTTCCTTCCACGTACCTGACCTTCTCCAGGATAATGAGCCTGGTGTGGAGTGGCCATCCACAGAGCTCTGAGGGCAGCAGCATTCTGGAGGATAGGGCTTTTTGCTTGCCTTTCCAGAGTGCTGAGGCCAAGGTGAATAGACTTAAACATTGGGTTTCTAGATTGGCATCGAGAATATCGGAGTTGAAATGTAGAAATTTGTGTCTTTCACCTGTTATGTGGAATGTTGTGGTCTTGTTTGTCATTCTAGAATACTGAATTCCTGGTTAACCATCAGAATGTTAGAAGTGGTTCTCATTGGCATGCCTGAAAACTAAGTTCCTGGCTGATAACCTAGAATGCCAGATTTATGGTTGATTTGGAATATAGGCATTCTAAAATTCAGAGTTCCTGATGAAATAATACAGAAAGTTAGAGGGTTCTTATTTTGCATTCTAGACTTCTGATTGGTGATTAAAATGTTGTTGATCTGGTTGCTGATCCAAAATACTGGTTGGTATGTCAGATCAGTCTTGGTCTCAATGTCTAGAACGTTGATTTTCCTGTTCTGGGAGACAGCTATAGAGCAGGAGAATCTAATGTCACCAAGAATGCATTGCCTGAATCTGTGCCTGTACGGAGGGAGCAAAGAGGTGGGTGCTCTTTTGGGGACTCCAACTTAGACTCTGGTCTGAGGATATAGAAAGAACAGGTGGGCTTTTTCCAGGCCACTGGTCAGAAGCCACCAGAGCTCTGTATCCATCCAGGTCTTGACTCATGGCAGCTGTTCCTCATGAAGTGAATAAAATTCTTTTGCCAATTGCCTGTTATGCATTTCTTTTGATCCCATCCCCAAAAGCAGAGGCAACACTGAAATGACCTTTCTCCTAGTCACTAGCCAGATGTGCTTGAGGTTGCACCATGGGACTTTCCCCGGGGATTGCTGGGGCTCATCACTGCCTAGATCTCCCACCATCCATGCTTCATTTACCCCATGAGTTAGGCATCACCGCCTCCAGGCTGTTCTCCTAAAACACTCAACTCCCCAGCTCCCACCATCTGATGAAACAGTCTCCTCCTTTACAGAGCATACAACAGAGATGAAGGGCAGCTGGGAGGAGAGTGCTTACAATTGTACACACTTAATCCTCATGAAGGAGATGGTATAAAAATCCCCATTTCAAAACTGAGGAAACTGGGACTCAGGGTGGCCATGTGTCCACCCTGAGGCCAGAGCCAGGTTGGGACAGCCATCCAGCTTCTTCTTGCTTCCTGTGTTTGACTAAGTTCCAGGCTTAATCTCATCTGTCTGGTTCAGGATTAAAGGCAGAAGGTGGGGTGCAGCCTCCCAATTACTTGCGTGCTATTTGTTCGATCACAAATATTTATTTCCTTAACTGCTTACTACATGCCAGTTATTGTCACAGGCTACTGAGTGATGAAGACAGACAAGACTTCTGCTGGCATGGAGCTCACATGCCAGTGTGGGTAGGGCAGATGATAAATAAGTGTGATTTCCCTTCGAACTCACTCTGCTCTGCCCTCCACTGCTTGGCCCCTGAGCACATATATCATTTCCACAGCCACATAGACCCTCTTAGCCAGCAAAGAGAAGAGAGGTCAGAAGCATAAAGTAAAAGGTTGAGAAAGGTCCTTCATACGCTATACTTTGGGCTTTAGGGATCCTGGAGGAGAACAATGGCCCAGAAACAATGGGAGGAATGGGGTCCAAGCTGAGGGTCCCTGGGGCTGGGCCTCCTGCCCTATGGTCCAGAAAACCTTTGTTTTCCTTTTGTTGGCTGGAGCTGCCTCTATTCCCCTGGCCCCGTTGAATGCAGAGAATGCAGTCCTTCCCTGCTCCCACAGTTGCTCTGCTCTGGAAGGATCCCTTAGGTGCTGAAAAGTGGGCATGAAGTGCTTGTGTATCATCTTACTTGCCCATAGCTATTTCCCCTTTTCTGCTAATACCCCTACTTTGCCTGAGAACCCACCCCTCTTGTTACTTTCAGTCTTGGTGACTCCCAAAGGGTGGGCCTTTGAATCAGTCCTGGCCAATTGAACACCCTCTCCTGCTACACTGGCCTTCAGTGGAGGGAGTTGCATGGGGATTAAGATGATGGATTCTGACTCATCCCCTGTCAGAAAAGCCTGTCCATTCATTCCTGCTCCCAAGATCACCAGAGAAGCCTGGATTCCTGACCTCAAGACTTCAGCTTTTCCTTCCATCCTCCAGGCTGCTCTTTGAATCCCTCTTTCACTGAGATGGGTCAGAGTTGGAGTCTGTTGCTTGCAACCAAACCTTAATGGCTGCTGACTTGGACAGCCATACCTTAGGCATAGGTGACAGAGAACTATGATGGCTCTGGGTGGAATTTTCATCAGCGGAGACACAATCAGACCAGTGTTTTAGAAAGCTGGATGACACAGCAGAGCAGGAAGAACTGGAGGCAGGCAGAACGGTGAGGAGGCTGTGGCCGAGATCCAGCAGCAAGGGCCAGGCGAAGGGCTGGGGGATGGGAGGATGGGATGGATTTCAGCAACAGTCTTTTCTTTTCTTTTTTTTTTTTTTAAATAAATCTTTATTGTTCAGATTATTACAGGTGTTCCTCTATTTTTTCCCCCATAGCTCCCCTCCACCTGATTCCCCACCCCACCCCATGCCCTTACCCCCGCCACTGTCTTCATCCATAGGAGTAAGATTTTTGTCCAATTGCTTCCCGCACCCCTCACACCTGCTTCCCCTGAGAATCGTCAGTCCACTCCCTTTCTATGTCCCTGATTCTATTATATTCACCAGTCCATTCTGTTCTTCAGATTTTTTATTCACTTGATTTTTAGATTCACTTGTTGGTAGGTATGTATTTGATGTCATTTTGTTGTTCATAATTTTTATCTTTACCTTTTTCTTCTTCTTCCTCTCCTTAAAGAATACCCTTCAGCATTTCATGTAATCCTGGTTTGGTGGTGATGAACTCCTTTAGCTTTTTCTTATCTGTGAAGCTCTTTATCTGACCTTCAACTCTGAATGATAGCTTTGCTGGGTAGAGTAATCTTGGCTGTAGGTTCTTGCTGTTCATCACTTTGAATATTTCTTGCCACTCCCTTCTGGCCTGCATAGTTTCTGTTGAGAAATCAGCTGACAGTCGTATGGGTACTCCCTTGTAGGTAATTAACTGTTTTTCTCTTGCTGCTTTTAATATTCTCTCTTTGTCTTTTGCCCTTAACATTTTAATTATGATGTGTCTTGGTGTGGTCCTCTTTGGATTCCTCTTGTATGGGGTTCTGTGCGCTTCCTGAACTTGTAAGTCTATTTCTTTCACCAGGCAGGGAAACTTTTCTGTCATTATTTCTTCTAATAGGTTTTCAATATTTTGCTCTCTCCCTTCTTCTGGCACCCCAAAAATTCGGATGTTGGTTCACTTAAAGTTGTCCCAGAGGCTCCTTACACTATCTTCATATTTTTGGATTCTTTTTTCTTTTTGTTTTTCTGGTTGGATGTTTTTTGTTTCCACATATTTCAGATCTTTGGTTTGATTCTTGGGGTATGTTGATCTACAGTTGAGTTTCTGTATATTTTTTATTTCAGACAGTGTATGCTTCATTTTTGACTGATGCTTTTCCATTTTTTTGGCATTCTCATTAAGCTCCTTGAAGGTCTCATCAAGTTTCTCAGTGGTTTTAAGAAGATTCTTGAGTAACCTTATACATGTGGTTCTGAACTCTATGTCATCCAGTAGTTTGCTTTCCTCCGTTTCTTTCATTCGTGACATGTTTCTTTGTCTCCACATTTTGGCTGCTTCCCTATGTTGATGGAGTAGCTTTGTGTGGTAGGTGACCTATAGGGGGCAGTAGCTCAGCCTCCCCAATCACCTGATGTGGACACTCTTGGTACACCCCTTTGTGGGCTGAGTGCAAAGACTTGGTGCAGTTAAAACCTTAATTGCTGTTGGTATACTGGGAGGAATTGACCTCCAGGCCAATTAGCTGTGAGCACTCACTGTGTCTATAATGGAAGAACTGCTGCGCTGAAGACACACTTATGGGGCAGGACTTGTTTCAGTGGGGCTTTGGTGCTCACTGAGTCTGCCTTTGAATGTGTCACTTATGGATGTGAGGAGTTGAAATCTGGTGTCTCACTCTGACCACTAGGTACACTGGCTTCTGGATCTCCAATGGGGTGCAGGTCAGCTACTGTCTGAGGCCACCCAGCAGGAGCTACAGTGAGAGCTACAGTTTTCTCCTCTTTGCTTGGGGTTTGGAGGTTTTGGAGCTGTCTGACCCAGGCTGCAAGTTTGCTAGGTTAAGCTGCGATAGGGCGGGGCTTTCTTCTGCTAACGCTGCTGCTTGGAGCTTGGGTGGGTTTGTAGGTTGTGCAGGGCGGGGTCTCAGGGTGTCACTAGGCTAGGGCGTGGCAAACAGCAATGGCTGCTAGTTAGCTGGCTCTGTGTCCCCAAGGGCGTCCCGGAGTCCCGTGCCCCAGTGCCGTAAACAATTATTCCTGCGCGCAGCTCTGCAAGCAAGCCACCCTCACTGGCAGACAGTCCAGCTTTTCCCCGTAGGAGTTTGGGTCCCCCGCGTCTCCCCAGAAACTGGATTTCAGAGTAGTCGGGGGCTTGTCTCCCTTTGGGTTGAAAAAAGCAACGCCCGCCGCCAGCCCGGATCACGCGCCTCCGTACCTCAGCTTTTCAGCGCTCGTGCAAGTCTCGATGCTCTTTTCTCTTTCCTTCTAGTTGTAGAACTTCCACTCAGCCAGCTTTTCCCATGGTTCTGGGTGATAGACGTTTTGTCTTTTAGTTGAATTTTTGAAATTGTTGCGTGAGGCAGCAGTTTAGGTGTTTACCTACGCCGCCATCTTGGATTCTCCCAACAGTCTTTTCTTAAATGCAGCTGCCTAAATTAAATAGACTTCGTTTTGTATGGACAATTTTGTATGAATTTTTTGCAAGTGGAAACTTAGGTCAAATGCACCAGGAAGGCTTCTTCAGCATGAAAGATCTTAATGCTTGTAATATCAATGCCCATTCCTGGAATTTAGATTTGGTGGTGTGATGATTAGCATTGCTTCATCTTGGCTGAGCTACAGTTATTTAATCAAAACTTAATCTAGTTGTGGCTATGAATGTATTTTTCAGACATGCATGGTTAACATCTATAATCAGTTGACTTTAAGAAAATGAAATTATCATTTATAACATGGGTCAGCCTTATCTAATAAGCTGAAAAACCCTAAATAACAAAAACTGAAACCTTCAGAGAGAAATTCTGCTTCAAGACTACAGCACCAACTCCTACCTGAGTGTTCAGCCTGCCGACCTACCCTATGGATTTCAGACTTGCCAACCCTGACAATCAAGTGAGCCAATCCTAAAAATAAAGTCACATATGCATATGCGCGCGCGCGCGCGCGCACACACACACGTATCCTATTGGTTCTGTTTCTCTGGAGAAGGTTGGCTGACACAGTACGTCGTGACTCATTCAAGGCTGGCAGCACAAACAACAGAACATCCCCTGGCCCATTTAAGCAGGAAGAAATTTATTATAAGACTAATAATAAATTCGATGCACGAAGATTCATGCAAGAATGGGCCTTCCTTACCCTGGCTGCCGGCGCCGCCTTTTTGCTCCAGCCTGGAGCTGCCTTTCCAACTTTCCATGCTGCCCAGAGGCCCGGAACGGCTGGGGTGGTGAGGAATGCCTGCCCCTGCCGCTTAGCGGCTGCATATGCAAATTAACCCGCCACCTTTGTTGGGTTAATTTGCATACTCACTACTGATTGGCTGGTGGGCATTGCCAAGGTACGGTCAATTAGCACGTTACTCTTTTATTAGTGTAGATGTTGTGTAGCTCCTGGAAACACTGGCAGGACCAGAGGATTAGTTTCAGAGACTTCATGCCCAGGAACAGCAGCTACTGCTCCCAGGAAGATGCCTCTGCTGCTGCCACTGCATGCAGGCCTCTCAGATGGCACTTCTGCTGCCCAAACCCTGCTCTTGCTGTCCCTGAAAGCTGGCTGCTTCTATAGCCACCCTGGCTAGAAAATGGTTCTGCGTGGTGCCTGCTTCCCCATTTTTCTCTACTTGGAATTGAAGTCATTTCTATTTTGTATCTGATTGGTAGAGCATAGCTCACATGCCTGCACTCCAGCTCCAAGAGAGGTGGGGAAGTGAATTTTCTGGCTTGCACCTTGGGGAAATTCTCCGCATGTGGGAAAGATGTTCATGGGGGCTGGGAAACATGGGTGGTCTAATTCAGCAGATCTGGGTTTTTAGTTCTGTTTTGCTTCTGTGGGCCTGTGCCCTAGAACCGCAAAGAACACCACTACAGTGGCATCACAGTCAACCTGGCAACAGCTCAAAATAAATGTAAGCAAAGAACTTGAGAAGTTAAATTGTGGAAGTACAGAATAGCAGTGATGTCAGGACTGTAGTCCACTCTGTAGACACACAGACAACTCTGCTAACAATGTTTGAGGAAAAAAAGTGTCAAAATGTTAGGCATTCTTACAACCCACTTTTCTACTTACACATGCTTTTCTATAAAAATGGACTTTAAACTAAAATTTATATCAATGACAATAAGGAATATTAAAACATCAAAGATGGCTTTATAGGGCACTATTAAGGCAATTACAGCAAAACACCCTATCTTGCCCGTTAATCATGTTTGATTGCCTCCTAGCCTAGGTCTGAATAATTTTTTTGTTCTCAATCTCTATACTTTTGCTGAAAGAACTTTTGAACCATCTGTACAACTTCAGATGTGATACTTTGAGTTTTAGGACTATGTGGCAGGACACTATTGCAGACTTCTGTGGCAGGTCCCCCTGCCACAGAAGCTCAGAAAGAAGATATTTCTACGAGGTCATAAAACCTGTGAATGTCCTTGGAGGCTAACATACAACAACGTGTATGTATTTTTACGTAAGTATAAACTCAAGTAACCACCAAAGAAATTAAGACATAGAATATGTTCAGCACTCCAGAAGGCTTTTATTGTATTTCTTCCCTGTCAAAACCCTCCAAAATATAACCATTATCCCAACTGCTATCATGGTTGATTAGTTTTGCCTGGTTTTGAATTTCATTTGAATAGAGACACAGTACATCCTATTATGTGTCTGACTTTTTTTGATCAACATATTGCTTTGTGTATGAGCAGTTTGTCTTCATTGCTGAGTAAATATTTCATGTACACCACAACTGACTTATCTAGTCAACAGTCAATGGGAATTTGCAGTTTACCCCCCAATGTTTATCCTATATAATAAAAGGCTAATAGGCAAATAGAGCGAACGGCAGAACAACCAGAACAACTGAACAACTGGTCGTTATAACGTGCACTGACCACCAGGGGGCATGTACAGAACATGGTGGGTGTTGGCTGCTGCAGAATGGTGGAGCAGGTGAGCGGGGCCACCAGACCAAGGCGGGGTGACAGTTGCTGTCACTGGGGTAAGCCTCTGGTGGTTACTGAAAATTCTTTTCTCCCATGTGGCCCGGGCCTGCCCGGCACTCACATCCACTGCCAGTGCTGGACCCGATCACTTGGCACCATCAGCAGGTAAGAGCAACGGCTGCTGGTCCTGATTGCCCCTGAGGGCATGTCCACCTCCCCCTGCTCCTGAGGGGCGACTGGGACAGCAGCTGCTGCTCGCACTCGCTGCTAGCACTGGCCCCAATCTCTCTGCGCTGTCAGCGGGTGCAAGTAGGGTAGGCTCCATTAGCACGTGGGAGCAGTGGCGCCAGGAGTGGGGCTGCGGGAAGACAGGGAACTGGGGCTACAGTGGGAGAGGCCAGGTGGGGGGTGTGGAGGATGGGCCTACTGCAGCCTCGTGGCCCACAGTTCCTTTCAAGGTGCACAAATTTGTGAACTGGGTCCCTAGTTATGAATAAAGCTGCCTATTTGGCAGGTTTTAACCCTTATAACAAGGGCTCTATTTAAAATGTTTATTATGGGAAATGGTTCCTGTTCTCCATTCAAAATCCCCTGCTGTGTCTTGTTGTGCTCTCTGACCTGATGGAAAGAAAATGAGTTCACAAATGTGACCTGCACCATTAAATAAGGGAAAGGAGACATGTATTTACTACTCTGTGGGCTGTGCTTTATCTGCCTATTTCATGAACTCATGCGAACAGCACTCTGAGTAGGTTTTGCTGCTTCACAAAGGAGAATGTGGAGGTGCTGAAAAATTAGGTGACTTGTCCAGAGTCCTATGGCGAAGTGGTAGGAGAGAGTAGAGAAAGTCCAACTGGTGGCCAACTTCTACCATGTGCCCCACTCACGACCTCCAGAAGCCGAACGAATCCCAGCAGGGATGGGGAAATGGAGGGTGGAGGGTGCAGTGATGTGCTGGGCATGGCTGATGTTAATAAACTTCCAGATGAATCTGTAAGGAGCTTCAAATGGAGACTTCTGCACTGTCATGTGCTGTCTTTTGGTCATTCTTTTCCTCTTTAGGTGAGTTACGCTTTCTTTCCTCTTCCATGACTCACTTTTTCCAGGCTTGCTGTCTTTCCTCTGATCTGTGACTTGCACTCTGCAGACCACGATGATGTTCAGTGAGAAGTGGTTCCCTGAAGTCTGAAAAGCTGTTCCCATTTATCTCCCCAGCTGCTTCTGACTTCCCTTCTCTGGCTCCCCTCTAGCCACATCAGTGAAGCTCCAACCCCAGCTCCCCCATTGCCACCACAGGGACATCTGAGGGCCTGTTCTTGTCTTCGTTCTTAGTTCCTTTCTTAATGAGAGGGACTCAGGGCAGAGCCTAGTTTCCACCTCCTCCCCACTTACCCTATAGGGTGGAGTAGGGGTCTGCCATACCTTTTAAATAAATTGGAATTCTTGGATTTTGTAGATGAGATGTTGGAAGCTCAGAAAGAAGAGATTTCTGTGAGGTGATAAAACTTGTAAATGTCAGAACCCACAGCCAAGTGCTGTGTCCAACCTGTGCTAAGCAATCTTTCATATCCAGACCATGGCTTGGGTCATGGTGCCCCCTAAACTCATGTTCTTTCCATTCTGAAGGTCAGCAGTCACAAAAAACTGCAGTTGGCACATATTCAAATGACTTATGCTCTAGGAATTTTCCTGGATCTGGGATGCTGGGTTGAGGGAAATAGCTTGATGGCAAAATCCCAGGTAGTGTGACCTAAGACACTGTTGGTTGCTGCCACAGATCCTGGGATGGCATGCAGGGCAGCAGAATAAGAAGAAACGGAGAGACTCCAAATGTAAGATTACCCATGTTTATCAGTAGTTTGTTCCTTTTTGTGCCCCAGGCTCAGGGGCTCATGCAGGGAAAGGCTCTGACAAGTGCCAGCTGCCCAGTTCTTGTCCAGTGGTCATTCAGGGCTTTCTCTTTAACAGCTCAGATTCCTGGTTCCAAGGACCACATAGACTGACTTTCCTTGTGGTTCAGAAATGAAAGAAGCGATCTCCTTGTCCACAAAAAGAAAGAGGCATTTATTAGATGTACCAGAAAAGTTACAATATGGCATGTAATCAGGGCAATGACTTTCTGGCCATCATCTGGCTAAGGAAAATCTGTTTTTGGATACTTCATCCTACATCATACCAAACATATTAAAATGCATCCACATGCCCCACTTCATATAATTTACATATATGTCAAGGCAGTTATTAGTAGACTAGTTAACACATTGTATTTTGTAGACATTTCACTAAACATTTATAATTTCAATTTTATCATTTTATTTTATTACTTCAGACAATACATTATTTCTTCCAGGTCTCAAATAATTCCAAAAGCCTTTGAAAAGCTCAGTGACCATCAGGAAATGTATCTGTGGGTTTATTGAATAACCTGGCTTTGTGGCCTCTCTGGGTGACCATGCATCATCATTGTTGAGGAACCTTCTTCTCCTTGGTCTAAATCTGACCATCCTTCTCGTGCAGCCATACAAGAGATCAGAGGTGAGTTCTCTGCTGGCTTGGAAAAATATGGATATAAGTTTCCCAAGTAAGTGTCTCCAATGAAATACTATTACGTACCCTGATTTATAAATATAGCTGAACTGTATGTGCCATTCAGAATGGCAGTTGTATCTTATGCATTAGCTGATCTGGACAGTTCTAATTGCTGAGAAAGTAGGGCATCTCTACACTGAAGTGATGTTAAGCAGTGTGAAAGTTCGCAAAGTATAGGAGTACCTGTGGGCATAACCTTGCTAGTGGAAGAGCAGGGATAGAGAATCACCTGTAATTACTATTCTGACTTCTAACACCATAGATTAGCTTGTTCCTCCACCCTCTTCACTTATTTATGTATTCTTATTTTTAAAAATTGAGATATAATTTGATGTACAACATTATATTAGTTTCAGGTGTACAACATAATGATTCAATATTTGTATATATTGTGAAAATCTTATTCTTGAACTGCATATGAATGGCATCATATAATTTGTACATTTTGTTTTTGGCTTCCTCTGCTCAATGTAATGTCTTGTAAGATTACCCATGGTTTTGTGTTTATCAATAGTTTATTCCTTTTTAATCCAGGTGGCTTTTTATTCTGTAAATATACAGACATTTGTTTATCCTTTTATTTGCTGATGGACATTTGGATTATTTCTAGTTTTGGATATTATGAATACAACTATTATGAACATTTGCTACAAATCATTTCTGGGTATATGTCTTAATTTCTCTTAGATAAATATTTGCAGTAGAATATCTGGATCATATGGTAAGTGTATACTTAACTTTACAAGAAACTGCTAAATAGTTCTCCAAAGTGGTTATACCATGTTGCACTCCCATCAGCAAGGTATGTCCTTTATCCTTGGACAACATTTGATTATTACAAGTTTTTTTAATTTTAGCCATTCTCCTGGTGGGAATTAAGTGGAATCACACTGCAGTTTTAACTTTCATTTTTCTCACCATGATTGATGTTGAGGACTGTTGATCATTTGCATATCTCCTTTTATGATGGGTCCAAATTTTTTGCCAAACAAATTAGGTTGTTTGTCTTGTTGTCATTATAAGTCATAGGTATTGAAAATATTTTCTACTCATCGGTGGTTTGCTCTTTCATTTTATAAAATGTAATTTTAAAGAACATAATTTGAAACATCTTGTTAAAATCCAACTTATCATTTCCCCTTTATGGTTAGTGTTTTGTTTAGTTTTCCTTATCCAGGATATTTTGCTTACTGCAAAGTGAAAAAAGATACTCTCCCATGTTTTTCTAAACTTTATAGACTTTATTCTCAGAAAGAGTTTATGTCAGGTTGGTATTAAATCATCTTTAAATATTTGATAGAACTTATCAATGAAGCCATCTAGGCTTGGAGGTTTTGCTTGGGAAAGGTTTTAAACTATGAATTTAATTTTTAAAAGGGACATTAAATTATTTAGATTTTCCTTTTCATATTGAGTTTGTCTTTATCATTTGTGACTTTCAAGGAATTTGTTCATAGGCTGTTGAATTTATCAGCATAAAGTTGTTTATACTATTCCTTCATTATGCTTTTAATGTCTGGAGCACATGTACAGATATCCCTCTTTTATCATTTTTTGATACTGATTTATTGGCTTTTTGCTTGAGTGTTAGCCCCTCTGCTTTATGCAATCTGTAGAGCACCCTCAGGAGAAAAGCTAATACAATAGGAATCCCACTCTGTGTGGTCCCTGCTTGTAAGGTAATTTATCTTCATTTTCTACCCACTTTTGCTTACTGTCCAAAGCCTTCAAACAAATATTTTCCCTCCATGTTTCCTTCCCAATAATTTACAATTATTAATATAGGAGGGTCAGTCTGAGACAAGCTGATTTGCCACTACTGGGATCAGAATTCTATGATCTTGTTATATATTTCCTATGTGTCCTGCTGCTGTTCTCTCTTTCCTCGTCTTCTTTTGGATTAGCTATTTTTTAGTATTCAATTTTTGACCTTCTAGTAACTTGTTATTTACAGATTTTAAACTACTCTCTTAGTGCACATTACACATACATCCTTTACTTATTAATGTCCAGTTTATATTAGGTTATTTTTTAAAACCATAACCTTTAAATGCAAGAACCCCAGAACACTTCAACTCCATTTCCTCCCCTTTGCCTTGTGAGCTACAGTCTTCATGTATTTAATTCAACATGTATTTTAAATCTCACAAGACATCCTTGCTAGTAATTTAAATGGGCGATATTCATTTGGATTTACCCATCAGTACATGTCATTTCTTCCTGCATTTTGTGCTTCCACCTGGGATAATTTCCCTTTTCCTTTCATGTTTCCTGTTAGTGCAGAACTGCTATGTATACGTGATTACGCTCTTCTCTTCACTGATTACTCACTCTGCTTGCAACACTCTGGGCTATTATGTAGCTGAGCCCTCATTGGTATCTCTAAGGAGGAGGAACTCTCAATTTTTGGCCATTCTTACAGGTTCTATTTTTGTCTTTCTACCCCCCTGAAAATGTCTCTATTATTTCTGTTTTTCTTTGCCCACTAGAGCATCACTACCAGTCTCTTTTGTGGCAAGAATTTCTCTCAAGAAGTTAATTCTTGCATGCCACCCCACGTACCCAGCTCATGCAATACTTTGTCACAACAAGCCAATGTTAAAAGCCCAATGGAGAGAGTTGTTAATCTCACTGGGACCCAAGATAAGGGAAAATGCTAAGAGAAATCTATAGAGGAGAAGTCAGGCTTTAAGGATGACGGCGAGGCGTTAATTAAGTGGAGAAGAGGCAAAGATATTACAATCACATAGGAAAACACGGAGGTGTGGAGAAGTGTTAAGTGTGCGGGGAACACACATGGATTGGGATTTGGGAGAGAGCATGGATGGTGAACCTTTAGCTGGCATGCTATAATCTCTCCTATTCCGCATCCATGGCAAACATTTCTAATCCATCACGGAGCACTAATTCTCACTGGGATTGGGCTTTGAATCACTTCCAAATTAGCACTCCAGACAATTAAATAGTGGTAGCATAAGAGATGAAAACTATTCATTATTCTGGGAATGGTAGAATGATGTCAGGATGAGCAATGAGGCTGGGGAGTCAGGCAGGACACAGACTGGGAAGATGCTTTTGATAATGGTGTTGGTGATTAAACCCCAGGAGGAAGCCAGAAGGCTTTGAATGTGAAATACTTGAAGAAAAGTCTTAGTGCTCTTGGAGCTGCCTCTGTGGGGCCTGGTCTATTCTCTGATCTTGTTAACGAGGCCCCAGGGAAACACAATTTGAGAACTTTCTGGCTACACTGCTTTAGCACTAATTAGCATTCAGGAAAGTTCTTTGTGGTTTAATTAAGTGACATCTCTAGTTAAAAGTTTGACTTCTCCTAATTAGTGAGCTGATCAGGAATTAAGCATGGTCTCTGTGGATCAGTCTCTTAATTGGAACCATAGCCTTTGGCTGTCACAAACTCCAAGTATTGCAGAAGCACAGATCCTTTCTCAGGCTAACACCCCTCCCCACACTTCCCAATGAGAGGCCCACGGTCATCATGGGTCTGGTCTGGAATGACACCTAGAATTGAAGCACCAAGTTGGAGGGTGGGTCTTGAATGGTCATCTCTAGTGACTTCCTTTCTATTAAAGCCAGTGAATGAGTATAAGATGGGGTTGGCGAAAACTCTAAGGCAGAAGTGTGTCTGGTGTGTTTGAGGAACACAAAACTGAATGAGCAGAAAGAGGCAGGACATGAGGCCAGAGAGGTCAGAGGGCTACTTCATGTGGAACCCTGTAGACCCATTGCAGATTATGGCTTTAATGATGAACCACCTTTATCAATACATTTTTATCTTATTTTATAAAACCATTTCCCTAGCCTTCAGTCTAAAATATAACTACCTTTGTTTTCTACAAAGTATTTTATTTCTTAAAGTACAATTTATGTACAATAAAATTGATCCATGTTTAATATTCCATTCAATGGCTTTTGACAAATGTATGCTGTTACGCAACAGTCACAGTCAAGATACAGGCCATCTCCATAACCCTGAAAATTCCTCTCCTGCCCCTCTGTAGTCATGGCCTTTCCCCACTCTTAGCTCCAGGCCAACACCGACTTCCTGTTTCCCATTCCTGAATGTCATATAAACAGAATCACACAGTGTGGAGTCTTTTGTGTTAATTTGTTTGGCTTCTTTCACTTTGCATGCTGCTTTTGAAAATCATCCAAGTTGTTGCACATATCAGTAGTTCATTCCTTTTAATCACTGAGTAATATTCCATGTATGGATATATCACAATTTGCTCATCCATTCATCAGTTGCTAGACTGTCTCCAATGTTTTTGGTTACTATGAATAAAGCTGCAATCACCATTGGGCCACAGTTCTTTGTGTAAACATATATTTTTATTTCTCTTGGGTAAATACCTAGGAGTGGGATTGCTCTATGTATGGTTAAATGTTTTAAGAAACTGTCAAAGCATTTTAAACAACTGCCAAAATGGAAAGTGGTTATTCCATTTTGCAATGGGTAAGATTTCCAGACACTCCCCTCACTAGCACTTGGTATTTTAGTGGATGTGGAGTGGTACCTCATTGTGGTTTTAATCCGCATTTCTCTAATGACTAATGATGTCGAACATCTTTTCATATGCTTATTTGCCATCTGTATGACTTTTGTCTGTTCAGATCTTTTGCCTATTATTTAACTGGGCTGTTTGTTTTATTATTAATTTTAAGAGTTCTTTATCTATTTAGATACAAGTCATTAGCAGATATGTATTTTTGCAAACATATTCTCCCAGTCTGTAGCTGTCTTTGCATTTTCTAAATAGTGTCTTTCAAATAGCAGAAGTTTTAAATTTTGATAAAGCTGAATTTATCATTTTTTTATTATGGTTTGTGCTTTTTATTTCTTGTTAAAAAGAAATATTTGCCTAGTCAAAGATTACAAACATTTTCTCTATATTTTCTTCTAGAAGTTTTATAGCTTTAGCTCTTAAATGTAAGTCTATGATCCATTTTAAATTAATTTTTAAAAATGGGGTGAGTTAAGGACTGAAGTCTTTCTTTTTTAAAAATCATATTGATATCCAATTGTTCTAGCACCAACTGTTGGAAAAAAACACACAACAACTATACTTTCTCTATTAAATTGCCTTGGCACTTTCATCAAAAATCAATTGACCACATATGTGTGGATATATTTCTGAAATATTCTATTCTGTTTCATTGACCTATAAAATCAATAGCAAACTGTCTTGATTCTTAGAGTTTAGTAAGTCTTGAAATTGGGTAATGTAAGTCGCCTCTCCCCCCTGACATTTATTTTGATTTTTCTAGATTCTTTGGCATTTCCATATAAATTTTAGAATAAGTTTTCT
This sequence comes from Corynorhinus townsendii, assembly GCA_026230045.1. NCBI lineage: Eukaryota > Metazoa > Chordata > Mammalia > Chiroptera > Vespertilionidae > Corynorhinus > Corynorhinus townsendii. Next base: position 161,569,435 of record JAPDVU010000005.1, on the reverse strand, counting down.
AATTTCTACAAAAAGGTTTGGTAGAATTAAATATATTTTTTGACTTTTGATATTTTATTTATTTATTTTTGACAATAAAAATTACATACATTTGAGATGTACATTTTTACAGTTCTAATGTATTAGGATTTTGACTGAAATTTCATTGAACCAATATATCAGGGGTCAGCATGACCCATTGCCCAAATCTTGCCCATCCCTATTTTTGTATAGTCTGCAAGTTTATAATGGTTTTTACATTTTTATAAGGTTGAAAAAAATCAAAAGGGGAATATTTTATAACATAAAAATTATATGAAATTCAAATTTCAGTGTTCATAAAGTTTTACTGGGACACAGTCATGTTCATCTGTTTCTGTGTTGTCTATGGCTGCCTTTGCACTACAATGGCAGAAGTGACTAGTTGGACAGAAACCATAGGCCCTATAAAGCCTAAACTATTTACATATAGCTACTTACAGAAAAAAATTGCTGAGTCCAGCAATGGATCAACTAACAGATAACTGAAATCTCAACAATATTGTGTTTTCTGATCCACTAACATGGTATACCTCTGTATTAGGCAGAGTTTTCCAGAGAAACAGAACCAACAAGATATATATATATATATATATATATATATATATATATATATATATATATCTTTAAGGGTGATTTTTAAAAAAAATTTTTAAGGAATTGACTCACTTGATTGTGGAAGCTTGGTAAGTCCAAAATCCATAAGGTAAGCTGGCAGGCTGGAGACTGGGGAATTGGTTGTTAGTTCCAGTCTAAAGGAACACAATTCCTTCTTGCTTTTGGGAGGTCAGTCTTTGTTCTATAAAGATATTCAACAGATTGGATGGAGCTCACTCACATCATGGAGGATAATCTGCATTATTAAAAAAGTTCACTCACTTGTGCACTGCTGGTAGAAATGCAGACTGGTGCAACCACTGTGGAGAACAGTATGGATTTTTCTAAAAAAAAAAACTAAAAATGGAACTCCATTTGATCCAGTGATCCCACTTCTAGGAATATATCCCAAGAAACTAGAAACACCAATTGAAAGGATATATGCACCCATATGTTCATAGCAGCACAATGTACAATAGCTAAGATCTGGAAATAGCCTAAGTGCCCATCAGCAGATGAGTGGATTAAAAACCTGTGGTATATCTACACAATGGAATACTACACTGCTGTAAAAAGGAAGGAACTCCTACCATTTACAACAGCATTGATGAACCTAGAGAGCATTATGCTCAGCAAAATAAGTCAGTCAGAGAAAGATAAATATCACATGACCTCACTCATTTGTGAAATATAATGAACAACATAAACTGATGAACAAAAACAGATCCAGAGACAGAGAAGCATCGATCAGACTGTCAAACCTCAGAGGGAACGCAGGGGAGGGGAGGGATAAAGGGGAGAGATCAACCAAAGGACTTGTATGAATGCATATAAGCATAACTAATAGACGCAGACACCAGGGGGGTGAAGGCATGAGCGGGGCGTTGGGGGGTGGAAGGGCAAATGGGGGATAAGGACACATATGTAATACCTTAATCAATAAAGAAAAAAAAAGTTCACTGATTTAAAGGTTAATCTCATCCAAAAAAGACCTTCACAGACACATCCAGAACAATGTTCAACCAAATATCTGGGCACTGTGGCCCAGCCAAGCAGACACATCAAGTTAACTTCCACAGTCCCCCTCCTTGCAAATGTCTCTGTCTTTACCTTCAACTTCCACGAATGGACTGCACTTTTACCAATATTCCAAACAAATAACATTAGATAGAATTTTACAGTTTATAATAAAAAATATATCTTTGTATTTATAAAAGAAACAATGTTTATGGTCAGAGAGCTGGGACCTTTTATGAAGAAGCAAAATTTAAAGATCATATACTTCCAATTCCCAGGGATAACCATTGTTTCTAAATTTTGATGGATTTCCTTCTCTGATTTAAAATTATTTATATTTAACTAAGTCTTATTTCTGGAGAGTTTAAGAAAGCTTGAAATAAAATACAATATACAAGATAAACTAAACTGAAAATTATGTTAGACAAGAAATAAAAGAGGAAATAAACAAGGATGGGGACATAGCTTTGAGCCAGAAATGACTGTGAAAATGCAGACTATGCTGGCCCTTGCTGTGGCTCCAAATCTGAGTTGGTCAGTCACCGAGTTCACAGTGAACAAAGAAAAGATAAATGGGTGACTTAGGTGAAATATTAACATCCGTGTCCTAAGAACAGACATATTGTCTGGGATTTCTTTTAACCAGCTTCAATATAGGCTTTTGGCAATCTTTGGTGCATAAAAATTCACATAAACAACAGTTTGTAGACAAAAATAATGCTGTCTAGGTGCTCAGGTCTCCAGTGACCTAGGTTGATGTATGTGGGATTTAGAGGTTTGAGAAAGTTTGGGTGGGCTCTGCATGTCCTTTGGGCAATTTCCCCTGAATAATGTTTTCCTTTAGTTAAACTTTATAAACACTAAGTATCAATATTATTCTCTGGTTGGTGCTTCAACTATGGCTGGTGTTTATTGTTAATTACACACAGACGAGTTCCATTCTGAGTTGGCAATCAACATATTGAGGGCAAGGTCTTGGGTCAGACAGATATTTCAAATCCCAACTCCATAATTTTACTAACTGTGTGTTTGTAGCAAGTTATAGAATTTAATCATGTTTCCGAGTCCTCATGTAAAATGGGAATAATATTAGTATTGATCTTGCAGGGTTCTGGTGGAAATTAAATGAAATAATAAACGTAGAGTATTTAACACATTAAACATAGTAAATGCTTTATAAAGCTGATGGACTTGACGAGGACTTGTGCCTAGAAAAGAATGCCATTAGACATCGCTTCAAGGTGAGCTGAGGTAGCACCCTCCAAATATGCTCCAGGACTAAAGTAACATCTTAACCTCAGATCACAGAGTCTGTGAACTACTTCCCAGGTTCCAGTGTGTTCCACACCAGTGCTTCTCAAATGTTCACCTGTGGACCAGTGGTGTTCCATGATGAAGCAGAGAAGAATTGTATATTTGCATTGGCTACCATCCCTGCACCTTCCTCTATCTTTATGTTAAAGCATATTTCTTGTAAAAAGCATTTACTTCTTTTAAAAATCTGTCTGACAATCTCTTTTAAATCTCTGCTAAGGAGGCAGTCAGAATAATTACATTTAATGTAATTATTGATAGTTTGGGGTTTAAAGCTACCATTCCATTTTGGTGTTTGTTTTCTATTTGTCCCATCTGATTTTTTTTTCTTTTTTCTTTTTATTGTTTGAAGTATTACAAATAGTAGTACATATGTCTCCTTTTTTCCCCCATTGACCTCCCCCCGGCCTCCGTACCCCGCAGTACATGCCTTTACCGGCCCCCTGCCCAGTGTCTTGTATCCATTGGTTATGCTTATATGCATGCGTACAAGTCCTTCGGTTGATCTCTTACAGCGACCCCCTCCCCCCCGCCAACCTCCTCTGCCTTCCCACTGTAGTTTGACAGTCTGTTCAATGCTTCTTTGCCTCTGTATCTATTTTCCCCCCATTTCTTTCCTTTAAAAAATATTGCCTATTTTGCAGACTAGAAATAAACATACAATAATAAAAAATGTTTGAGTCCCAATTTCAATGACCAACAGTTCCTTATGTGTACATGTTAGCAATGATATCTGGATGGGGGCACATGGTGGCAATGCAGGTCCGACCCTCTCTGGTTTGGTCCTAGGCCACCTGCAGCAACGCACAGCTGCTGACTGCTAGTGTGGCAAGGTGTTTTCTGTTCTTTCCAGCCTCTTTTTGGGTAGGTTGGTTATTTTTTAGTATTCTATTTTATTTCTTCTAGTGACTGTTTAGCTACGCCTCTGTGTTTATGGTTGCTCTAGAGATTACAATAGGCACTTTCACACACAGACACACATGTTATTTCAGAGACAGTGAAACTGCTGCAAATTGAACAACTCGATTGCAGCTGTTTTTTTAAAATATGTAAGGATACCGGGAACTCAAATTTATTGAAAAAGGAGAAATTTGGTCAAGAAATATTAATGAAAAATATTAGTTTTCACTGTTCTTGGAAGGAATGAATAGGAAAAGAGAATGGGAGGGGGGAATAAGAAAAGGTGCAAAGACCTTGGGTCATTCAGGGGGCCCTAATAAGGTGGCCTTGACTGGTGGGTATATGTACAAGATAGAAATATATAGGGTGTCCCAAAAATGTATATACATACTTCTAATAATTTAAAAGCAGTGTTTATTAAAATACATTTCATTTTCAAAATTAAACTATCAGCTGTTAAAGTGTACTAGTATATATGTTTTTGGGGGCACCCTATATTGTATATTTACATAGTACTATCTATATATATAAAAGCCTAAGCGACTGCTCGACCATTCGACCAGTAGCTATGACAAAACACTGACCACTAGGGGGCAGACGCTCAATGCACAGGCCTGGAAACATGGAACAGACTAATGAATCTCAGAGGGAAGGGGGCAGGGAGGTGGGTGGGAAGAGATTAACCAAAGATCTTATATGCATACTAGAGGCCTGGTGCATGGGCCTGTGCCCTCTTGCAATCAGGGACCCCTCAGGGGATATCAGACTGCCAGTTTTGGCCTGATCCCCAAAGGCCAGGCTGAGGGATCCCCACCAGTGATCAAATCTGTGCACCAGGCCTCTAGTATATTATAAATACAGGGTGGGGCAAAAGTAGGTTTACAGTTGTTAGTATAAAAATAATACAACAGTTAATATATGGTAATTCAAGAAAAATCTGTGTTTCCCTACTCACAACTATGAACCTTCTTCTGCCTCACCCTGTATATAAGATTGGGTATAATAGTATGGTCTTGTCATCATATGATTTTCTGTGAAGACTTGGCTTAGTTATGCTAACCTCCAGTAGCTCGAGATACACACACCAAGAATCAATAGAAATGAAGGCTTACAGGAGAAGACCTCCTCCCAGGCTTTACCTAGGACAGTGGTTGGCAAACTGCGGCTCATGAGCCACATGCGGCTCTTTGGCCCCTTGAGTGTGGCTCTTCCACAAAATACCACGGCCTGGGCAAGTCTATTTTGAAGAAGTGGCGTTAGAAGAAGTTTAAGTTTAAAAAATTTGGCTCTCAAAAGAAATTTCAATCGTTGTACTGTTGATATTTGGCTCTATTGACTAATGAGTTTGCCGACCACTGCCCTAGGAGATGCTGCTAGGATTTCCTCTTGCCCATGAGCTTCATCAGGCCCTGCTTCATGCCTTTGTTTCTCAGGCTGTAGATAAAGGGTTTAGCATGAAGGACAAAACTGTGTAGCTAACTGTTGCCACCTGGTCCTTGTCAGTGTAGCTGAACAGAGGTAGGAACTAAATGTAAATAGTGCTTCCATAAAAGAGTCACCATGGTGAGGTGGGAGCCACAGGTGGAGAAAGCTTTATGCTCCTCAGCAGCTGAGGGGATCTTTAGAACAGCAATGAGGATACTAGGTAAGAGATGATAATGCATATAAAGAGGGTCACCAAGGTTATCAATCCTTCTATGTTAATTACAACTACATTGCCAAATGTGGAGGAGAAGGACAATTTCAGCAGACAACTGATATCACAGAGGAATTGGTGGGTAATACTGGAGTCACAAAAGAGAAGACAATTTATTAGAAGAACTAGTAAGAAGGAATGGAGGTAAGAGACGGAACTGGTAAAGGCCACCAGCAGGACACAACAGCTGTGGTTCATGGCGGTCATGTAGTGGAAGGGGTCACAGATGGCCACCTAGTGGTAAATGGCCATGGCTGCCAGGAGGTTCATTCTGTATTGGCAAAAGCCAGGAAAAATACATCTGGATCATACACTCAGCATAGGACTGTTTCTTCGACAGAAAGTTCATCAACATCTTGGGAACAATGGTTGTTGTGTAGCAAACGTCAATGAAGGTAAGATGCTAAAGGAAAAACATATGGGTGTCTAGAGCTGATGGCCAGGATGATGAGCAAGTTCCCTACCACGATGACTGTGTACATGATGAAGAAAGGGGCAAAATGTAGCCAGTTCCTCAAAAGTGTCAGGCTCCTCTCTGCACTGGCTCGTGATGGTCCTTGCCCTGCATGCTTTTCTTCTCTATTGTCCTTTGGATCTCATTCAGCCCAGCCAATACTTTCCTGGATCAAGTCACCCTGTTTTATGCTGTCATAGGACTCCTGCCTTCCTTCAGACCACAATCTGTAATGAGTCATTTATTTATGCAATCAATATTGGTCTTCTTGACATATTACGCAGCAATCCTGTTTTCTTCACCTCACCATTATATCCTCAGAGGTCAGTAGAGTGTCTGGCACATTGTGAGTGGTCAAAAAATATTTGTGGAGAAAACGAACTCACATGCATTAAGCTTGGGGGAACCTCGAGATAAAAGTCAGAACTGGCCGGCAAGCTGAATGTGGTGACTCTTCAGTGTGTCCCTAAGTTGCCTGTATTATAGAACTCATGCCTGTGGTTCTGGATGGAGTGGATGACTAGCCTTTACTCTGGCCACATGTTTATCTGAACTACAGACATGGACCACGCACTGCCCTTGATTCCTCATGTCTTCCCATTTCTCAACCTATGATGATATCCTGGAGATTTTACCTCTACAACCTCTCCCAGCCTGCTGCTCTCTCTTTCTCTGCCCCTCACTGGCCTCATGAAGACTTTATCATCTCCTCCTTCAAAACAGCCTCCTTACAGCCATTCTTGTCCCCTTTCAATGTTTTATCTATACAATAGACAGATCAATTGTTCAAAAGTGCAAATTTGAAGAAGTCACTGTATTAGTTTGCTAGGTAAAAAAGTACCACAAATTGAGGGACATAACAAAAATACATTATCTCACAAGTCTGAAGGGTAGAAGTCCACAATTAAGGTACTGGCAGGGTTGGTTCTTTCTGAGGGCTGTGAGGTAAGGGTCTGACCCATGCTTCTCTCCTTGGCCTGTAGACCACCTTGGTGGTCTGCTCCCTATGTCCCTTCACATCCTCTTCCAGTATTCATGTATGTTTCTGTGTCCAAATTTCCCCTTTTTATGAGGACAACAGTCATGTTGGATTAGAACTCGCCCTAATGACCTCATTTTAACTTGATTACTCCCCCCATGAAGATCCTATCTCCAAATGAGGTCACATTCCAAGATACTGAGAAATAGGACTCAAATATATCTATTTTGGGGGACACAATTAAACCCATAACAGTCACTTTCCTGCTGCATAAGCCTCCTATAACATACAGACTAAAGGCCAGCTCACTGAGCTTCCCCTGATGGGCTTCTGTTGGCCCACTGGCCTCATCTTGTCTGCCTCCCTCCCCTTTTGCATTCCATGTTCTAGTTGTAAGACATCTCTTGCTTCTTCTTGCCTTAGGGACTTAATATTGCCTGAAATGCCCATTCTCCTTCTGTCAGCCCAGGTGACAAATTGTTTAGGCTCAGAACAGCTCTCACATCCTTTCAGAAGCCTGACTGACCGTTCTTCCACCAACTCTGGATTAGGCAACGCTCTTGCACACGTAACATGGAACTGAGTCTTAATACTGACAACATTGTCTTCCCTACTAGACTCTGAGCTGCCCAAGTATGAGGACTGTGTCTGGTTCTTGGTTACACCACCCGCCCTGGAACGGTGCCTGGAACAGAATAGTCCCTTGATAAATATTTGTAGGATGAAAGAATGCCTGGATGGTCACTTAGGATTCTAAGCAGATGTAAGGAAGAAACACAGTGGACCTCGAGCTGCCGTCTAAAGAGCAACATTTCATTTAATTCACTGTGGGTGGGCCAGAGACCCCCTTGGAATGCAGGGCCCTTCCTTCTCTCCCAGAAGGTGCCTCTGGTTTCTTATTGCTTGAACTTGAAAACGACTCATAGAAACTTTGAGCTGGAGAAACTTTTAGAGACCAGGTAGCTTAACCCCTTCATTTTAAAGAAGAGGAAACTTGAGGACTGGTGGAAGGAAGGACCTTAATTATCATGACATTTTATTATTAGAACCAAGACTGGAATCTAGGCCTCTTGACTTCTCCCTGAAGAGGGAAAATGCTTTGGCTGCTATAGAGGTGTCACTCCATGGAGACCAAGAGCACGGCCCACTTTCTGGATATGGGACCTGTCCTTGTCAGGTAAGTGGTCTAGGGCAAGTTACTTAATCTCTCTGTGACACAGTTTCTCCATCTATCAAGTGGGGGCAATGGGAGTACTCATCTCATAAAGTTATTGGGAGGACTCAATGAACTAAAGCATGTAGAAGCACAATGCCTTGGCAGGTCGTCAGTACCCTCACCCCCCAAAGTTAGCTATCTGTATTGTGAGACAGAGAAAAATATTTGAGTAAAGTAAGTAGCCAGTCATGGTTAAACCTTGGAAATCTGCCCAGTCTGCACTTAGGTTAACCAAACATGTGAGAACCAGAGGCTGAGTCATAGTAACCACCCATTCCTTTTTGTACACACAGATAGCCCTCAATTTTGTTTGGTGAATTCTGACAATAACACATGGATACCCCTTTCCTGATTCACTGATATCTTATCAAAACACTCAAAATTAGTTTTGACAAGGTTTGATTCATGAATTCTTTTCGAACTCACTGTTCTCAGATGGCAGGCCTGAGGAAGGTATACCAGGCAGGTGTGGACTGTGAAGGCTGGAATTATTTAGTCCCGGTTGCTTCCGACATCCAGATGTTTTCTCTCCACTGCAGACTTTCCAGATGCAGAAGCCTTTTCCACACCACATCTGCAAATTTATTCAGAATCCACACTTCAGCTAAAGGCTCCAGCCTCCTTACACTCCCCCCTCACCTCAAACAAGGAGGGCAGCACTATGGACGACAGGGATAACAGGTCTCCAGCACTTTCAAATTCCTTTCTCATTCCCTCCCTCTGGTCCCCAGCTCCACACTGACTCATCATTTCAGAAGACAGTTACCCAGAGTCACTGAGCTCAGGACTTACATGTCCCAAGACCTCTGCAATGGCTTAATCTCTGTTCACCGGGCCTCCTTGGAGTTCCTTGTGCTGGTAGGGAAAAGGGTATTCTCTCTCCATGCTATCCCCCCCAGGGAACTCTGCTCTTTGCCTTCTCCAAGTTTAGAAAGCAAAGCATAGCCAGAGGGAATGGAGAATGTGAGGTCCTTCCTACTTGGTTTTGAGAATATTCCCAGAGCCTCCTCTGAATGGTGGTCACATCTAATAGGTGTGACTCAGCTTTCCCATTAGTAGGTGACTAAGGGTTGAGAAACAATAGTGAGTATTTTGGAAGAGGGGGTGTCAATAGAGGTGACTTGTTATTATTTTTTGGTGTGGATGGGATAGGTTAACATGGGGAGACAACAGTTTTCAGGCAATGGAAAGGTATGGTTTGGTGTGTGTCTATGTGTGTGTGTGCCCGTGGACACACTTGTCCAGGGAAAATGATGAAGGTAAATTGGAGTTGTACGTTGCTGTATGAGATAGCATCATGTTATGTGGGTTCAAGGGATGTTGAAATCAGGGGTTCCTTAGTGTTGGATTTTCAGTATGGAGTGAGAATAATGCTTTATGTGGTTTATCCCTTGGGGAAGCTCTTAGAAATGTTCCAAGCTGCAATAGTGGCCTAGCAGCTCCTTCCAGCTACTGGCTTCTGTTAGCTGAAGTGAAGTCACCTGTCCTCCAGGGAGCATCTCTGGCTCTTGGATCAAGGAGAAGAATACAGGCCTTGCCCATTCAATGCTGAGAAGGGTCCTCAAGAATTTCTGTATATATCAAAGGAAAGGGGGCATGCTCAGGAAAGAGACTAGACTTTCCATTAATCTACATTTTAGATTCCTGAACCTTATCTTCTGGATACTCCAGATTCACACAGAAACAACTAGTCAAGTGTTTTGCTGGATGGGTTTCTTCACTTCACTCCACCCTCCTTCCATGCTTGCTCTCTCCTTCCTTTTCTTTCTTTTCTTATTTTTTTCTACTTTATTCTCTTCTAAAAATAATGGAGTTGTTTAGAAAGATAGATACAATGAACAACATCAAATAAAAAAAAATAGCTGACAGACAAGAAGCAAAAAAAAAAAAAAAACAACGGAAAGGAAAAAAAAGGTGTTAGGAAGATGAGGATGGTGTGAGGCAAGCACACAAAATCAGTAGGAAGTTCTGATAACTTGGTTAGTAGCTCATTTAACTCTCAGCTCCCTAATAGCCAAAGGGAAGAAGGTGAGAAAATCATTGATATAGTTCTCAGTATCCAAGAGATAAGTGTAAATCTCTTATTTAGGAGACACACTACCAAATCTGTCTCTGTGATTGGGGAGAAATATCTCTTGTGGGTTTTCATGAAGAGATTACTGTGCAATACAAACAAAAGCCTTTTTTAGCAAGGTCCTTACAAGAAACAGAGCAAGTTCTTCTAAAGGTCCTCCTGTATTTCTGTACAGCTGACTTTTGTTAATTACCCAATAGGCAATCTTGACAAATGGGCATACACTCTGGTTCACTAAATAGCAGGATCCTAATATATCTTAGGTAAGGTATACACAGATGTGTTCTTTGAATTACTGTTAAAAGATGTGGAACCAAGAGTCAAATCTTCAGGCTTCCTGGAGAATGAAGAAATGATTACAGTTCGTCTGTTAATTCTTTCCATTCACTTTACATCTGACAGTTGTAAATATTTCTTTGCCATATATTTAAAAAATAATTATAGGAGAGGGAGTTGGGGGGATGGGTGAAAAAGGTGAAGGGATTAAGAAGTACAAGTTGACAGGCACAGAATAATCATGGGGATATATAGTCAATAATCTATATACATAAAAGCCTAAGCAACTGTCCGACCAGTAGCTATGATGTGCAGTGACCACCAGGGGGCATACACTCCTACAAGTAGCTATGATGTGCACTGACCACCGGGGGGCAAATGCTCAACACAGGAGCTGCCGAACAACAGCAACTTTGCAGAGTGCCCTCTCACACCCCAGGACCCCTCAGGGGACTGCCAGTTTCAGCCTGATCCCCACAGGCCTGGACGACGGACCCCACCTGCCGGAAAGGCCCTGTTCACTCTGCAGACACCCTTCGAGTCCCAGCACCACCCCAGGTGCCACTGGCCCAGGAGGGACCACGGGAAGTTGGCTCCAGGGTGTGTTCAGCCCATCTCACCCTGTCCTGCCCTGCCGACCACCTTTTAATTAATTTACTTTCAATGTACACAAATCCGTGCACCAGGCCTCTAGTACTGTAATAACTATGTATGGTGTCAAGTGGGTACTAGATTTATTGGAGTGATCACTTTATAAGTCAAATAAATTACTGTGTTATACACCTAAAACTAATATAATATGGTATATTAACTATAAGTGAAAAACAAAAAATAAAATTAGAAAAAGAATGCAAAAAATTCTTGATATAGTAATATATACAATATTTGATGTACAAAAATAGGCATTTTAAAAATCTGCAACATTAAGACATCTATCATCCAATTAGGAATTAGAATACCTCCCAATAATTACATTGAGCTGTGACTATATTCCCTTACATTTCTGATACATCTTTTTCAGTTGGACTGTTTCCTTCCTCTTCTTTTCCACTATCATTTGCATTTTTATAGGCTTTAACAAAGGCATTCAGATATATATATCACTTTTCTGAAGCTAAATTTACTTTTCTCTCTGGCCAATAAGTCTCCATGAGTATTACATCAATTGTAAGTTCTAAAGGTCATTGCTCAGTAAACTCTAGGTTCCATCTGGTCTGGGGGTATACAATACTCCACCCACCAAGGAATAAGTTTTACATTAACTCAAGATTTAGGTATCATTGTGGCACACTGCTCATTTGTCTCCCATGAGAATGATCTAAAGTTGATCCTTAATCTGTTCAATCTCTACCAGTTGTATCACAGAAAATCAAAAATCCTTTCTACCTTTTTGGGCACTGTGGCTCTAAGAAAATATCAGTAAATATCATGCTTACCAGTAATACCTTGACATAGTTTAGTCTGGTCATAATGTTCCCACAAATGAACCTCCTCTTACCTGAGCCTAACTGGCCACCACTGTTTAAATACATTAGATCCTGTTGCTATCAACATGGCAATTGTTCCTTCCTGGGTGAGGGTATGTGTTCTCTCTCAGACTCAGTGACAAACAAGATGCTGAGTCAGTTTAGTAAATGCATGGTCTATTCAAATACAGCTTCATCCTATTTCTGGGTCAAACTCTAAGTTTTGCCCGTTTCCTGGAAGAGGACTCCCTCTAGCGGCCATTTAGAATATAATGGTAATTATATTCTAGTACTTTCTTCTTGATTCAAGCTCCCAACACCCTTAGTCCCTTTTAGTTCTCTAGGCCAAAGTTATGTGACCACAAGTATTGTTGCCATGCGTATTTATGACACGAGCCTGCCTAATTCAGGTAACCTACATGCACAAAAAAGTATTGTGTTCTTTAAGACATTGCCAGGTGAGCATATTCACTTGGTAGGTGCAGCTCCGTTCAAGTATCCCAAAGGCTTTCCATAATCATTTGCTGGGGGGGAGTTCTAGAGTGACAACCATGTTGTGCCAATATTGCCTTCTTGGACATCACTATGATTCCTTGAATGCCTGTTGGTATAGTTTTCCATTCATACTCCTATCTGGTGTAGTCAGAAGAGCAAATTTTAGATTCCAACATCCTGAGCAGACAACAGCAATGTGTCTCCCTCATACCCAGAGACTTGCTTAACCAGGGTGTTGTCCTGGTGTACAGAAACGTAATGTAGCAGTTGGTAGCTGACAGTCCTAGTATATCCAGTAAGGTTCAAAGGCAGGAATCCTCTTAGGGATCCAGAGAATCAGCATAAGTATAACAACAGAAAGTGACTAAAATGATATCCTAATCTAATATTATCTAGGCAGGTCATCAAGAAACTCTGGTTGATGTGTTTTCAGGAAATTGTTGTAGTCTGGCTTCAACCCAATTCTCCTTTTCAGGGGAAAAGGAATCCTGGGGCATCTTCCTGTATTGGCCATTACTCAGCACCACGATGAAAGAAAGAAACAGCTCATAATATTATTCTCTAGCACTGAGGTAGTTTCTTAAGAATGGCAACTCCCTTCCTTGCCATTATTTCCCATTATGTAATCTCTTTTCAACTGTCTTGGTTCTCTCACTTTTTCCAGTTACTACCTGCCTAACCTAGACTGGGTTTCTCTGGCTAGACATTTCTGGTACAGCTATACTGCCCTCTATAGGCATGCAGCAGGATTAGGTTCTTTAGAACTATTTCTTTTACTAGTACCCATTTCTAGGAAGGAGTAGAAAGGCAAAGAATGATGGGACGTGGGTATCCCTATCAGGAGGGAGTGAGGCATCACTTAGGTCAGTCATACTTTAGCCCCAATAGGTAAAGCCACTATCCAGCCCTTTTCCCTTTAGGAATATGCAAGGTCAACTTTAGAGGAATTTAAATAGAATTCTGAGCAGAACTGTCTCCTATCTACACATGCAAATGTTATTCGGGACTCAAGTTAATAGGATTCACAAGACAAGGAGAAAATCTGTGAGGTGAAGATAATTTTTGTGCGGTGATACATAGCATCATGACTCTCTCATGCCCACCTCTGCATCTCCCCAAATTCTCAAATATATTCCTTCATATTCAGATGAAGGCATGTTTGCCTGGCATTAATCTATATTGCGCATCAATGCAGAATACTCCCCAGAGTCTTTGCTCATCATGTCAAGGTCATCCACTTCTTTTAACGTTGAATAATAACTCAAATATAGTGAGATGATTTTAATATTAAGTGTATGGCTTTATACTGATGATTTATTTATCTGTTTCCTGTTGAATACTTGGGTTGTTTTAGTTTGGCTTATTATGAATAAAGCTGCTACAATTTTTTGGAACACTTAAAAAAAAGAAGGTAGTTGCATGTTTCATTTTATTGGGGATTGTCAAAATGTTATCCAAAGTTATTCTACAATTTTACATTTCCACCACCAATATATAAGACTTGGAGTTGTTCCAAATCCTACCAAAATTTTGTATTGTCTTAAATTGCAGCCATGCTATTGAGTGTCCAGCGGTATGGCATTGTGGCTTTAATTTGCCTCTTTCTAATCAGTAATGATGTCAAGTCCCTGTTCACACCTGATCGTGGCCATTTGAGTTTCTTCTTTTGTAAAATGTCTGATTGTTTTTTGCCCACTTTAAAAAAATTGAGTTGTATGCTTTTGCTTATTGATTTGCATGAGCTCTTTATATATATTCTGAATATGTCCTTTAGCAGATATATGTACTGTGAATATTTTTATCTTTTCACTTTCTTAAGGGGTCTTTTGATTAGCAAAAGTTTTAAATTTTTATAAAAGGCAATTGAATAATTTTTCTTTTGTGGTTAGTCTTTTTTTAATTGACCTATCTATAGGGCAGGGAAAACTTCTAATTACTGAACATCTCTTTTTATTGTCCTATGAATGACCTTCCTACCCCCTGAAGCTCCAAGGTGCCTTACCTCATCCTCAGCTCCAATTATCATATATGCCTCATTTTCCCTTTCTATCACTGAACCTCTCATGTATATAGGCTCTCTGACTCTCTCATGTATGTGGAGTTCCCATACTTACCTATGTAATTTAATTTGGCTATTTTCTCTTGTTAATCTGCCTCATGCTGATTTAATGTCTAGGAAGAGCCTAGAAGAGTAAAGTTCCTTTCTCTACCATACTAGTAAGAGCTCATCTTTTTTAAAAAAATTAACTTTGTATATGTGGTTAGTCCTTTTTGTTTTCTGACTGAGAAATCTTCAGTCATCTGTTTTCTTCAAGAAATTTTATATTTTTAGCTATCACGCTTAGGTGTCTGAGCCACTTTGAGTTAATTTTTGTGTATGGTGGGGGAAAGGTCAAGGATTGCTTTTCATGTGTATGTCCAGTTGCTCCAGTATAATGTATTGAAAGGGTCTTCCTTTCCCCATTAAATTGCGTTGGCACTTTTGCCCAAAATCAAGTAATTATATAAACAAGGATTTATTTCTGGATGCTCTATTCTGTTACATTGTTCTGTTTAATAATCTTATACAAATGCCACACTGCCTTAATTACTTCAACTTTGTAGTTAAGTCTTAAAATTTGCTAAGGTGTGTGCTCCATATTTGTCATTTTTCTTTTTCAAGATCATGTTGGCTGTTCTAGGTCATTTTCATTTCCATTGAAATTTTGGAATTAGCTTGTCAGGTTCCAAAAGCAAAGATCAGGCTCCTGTGCCCAAGCCTGGCGTAAAGCCTGGACAGAATTAGAGTTTGCCCTCCCAACGCCTATGCAGCAGCAGCATGGCCACGTTTCGTGTAGGATTGCTATAGGCTGTGGTTACGGCAGAGAGCATAGAGGAACACAGAGTGTTCTCGTGTTTCTCACCGACAACATCTGGTGTAGTAGGCCAACAGAGATGCCATTTTGGTAATTAGAATGCCATATCACATCAAACTAGCATTCAAGTGAAAGCACCAGATAATGATGTTTGCCAGATAAACAAGAACCTTAGACAGTCTCTCTTCAGCTGGTATCTTATGAAAGACCATTGCATTGATCATCTAATTTATTCATAGTTTTAAATTCCATGAGCTATGAATATTTATTTAAACAAATTCAGACATTACAAATCTGTATAAAGAGTGGAAATTCTCTCCTCTCTGTGCCGCTTCTGCACTTCAATTCTTTCTCTAGTGACTATATGCACATATATATTAATAAATATTTAAAACATAAATTCATATTTATATACTTTGTTCATATCTCGATTTATCTACTTAGCATATTTTCAAAAAAGTAATAGAGATTCTTTGAACCTGCTGCATATTATTACATTCTATGGAATTAATCATAATTATTTTTTCTAATCTCTATTGATATGATAGTAGGTTGTGGCCAATTTTTACCTATTATAAACTGGGATTTTATATATACACTAGAGGCCCAGTGCATGAAATTTGTGCACTCGGTGGTGCGGGGGGGTTGGGGGGGCGCCTCAGCCCGGCCTGTGCCCTTTCACAGTCTGGGAGCCTTCAGGGAGTGGGCCTACACCGTCAGTTGGACACTTTAGCGTTGCCGTGGACCGGGCCTACGCCGTCAGTTGGACACGTTAGCACTGCCTCGGAGGCAGGAGAGGCTCCCGCCACTGCCGATTCACTCGCCAGCAGTGAGCCCAGTTCAGGGCTTCTCGCTGAGCAGTGCTCTCCCTGTGGGAGCACAGTGACCACCAGGGGGGCAGCTCCTGCATTGAGTGTCTGGCCCCTGGTGGTCAGTATGCTTCATAGTGACCGGTCCTTCCACTGTTCGGTTGATTTGCATATTAGGTTTTTATTATATAGGATACATATATATATTCAATATACATTTGTGATAATATTTCAATATGTTAGATTTCTAAGGGTGGGAGTTTCTGGAATAAAATATTAAATCACATGCTTTTAAACTTTAGTTTTAGGATAGATGGAGTTAAGAATGGTTCTAACCTCCCCACTGTGAAATGGATAATGTTATCACTCTTGGTTCTTGTTATTCCTGGTCATTAGCATTTTTTAATTGTATGAAAAAAAATGAGAGAAAATTTAAAAGAAATAAAGGCATAGCAATATGATAAAGTAAGGTTAGACAGAAAAATGATGGTGTGAAAGGTTCCTCTAGATAGAAAGATAAAAGTTTTTAGAAAAAGTACACTAAGGCATTATAAAAATCCTCAAAATGATAAAATTATCTAAAATGTAACCTTTTACCTCCTCCTCTTCCCGCTCTCCATTCTTTCTCCAAGTTTTTTGCAAAGGCATTCAACAGCTATACATTAAGTAATGATTTTCAGCAATATATTGAAATATGAAGGGCTTTAGAGGATGACTTAATTAAGAAAAGAAATTTGTTTAGGAAATATTTGGAGGAAAAGAATTATAACAGTATTTGGGAGAAGAGAAAGTGAAGAATCTACTTTGTAGGGAAGTGGAGGAATAGTGAGGAAGGGTATCATATAAGCAGAGGCAGGGCCAATTGGTGGGGCTGTCATCAATGGATGGAAGTGCCCTCAATAGCCTTGTCTCACTTGGGTTAAAGATGCTAACCTCCAACAGTATGACTGTTTATCAAGAACCAGTAGAAGCCAGATTCAAGTGGAGCAGATTCCAGTGGGTTTGTCAGGAGGGAGCTGCCTGGGCTTTCCTCTTGCCCCTCAGCTTCCTCAGGCCCTGTTTCAGGTCTTTGTTTCTCAGGCTGTAGATAAAAGGATTTAGCATGGAGGTCAAAACTGTGTAGACAATTGTTGCTAAGTAGTCCTGGACATTGTAGGTGGAGAGGGGCTGTAAATAGACATAAAAGATGCTTCCATAAAAGAGTGTTACCACAGTGAGGTGAGAACCACAAGTGGAGAAGGCTTTGCATTTCCCAGCTGCTGAGGGGATTTTGAGCACTGTGATGAGGATTCGCATGTAAGAGAAAGTAATGAATAGAAAAGGGGTCACCAAAACAATAGGTGCCTCTGTCATTATCACAATTTCATTGATAAATGTGGAGGAGCAGGACAATTTCATCAGGGGACTAAGGTCACAGAGGAAGTGGTGGATAACATTGGAGTCACAGAAGGTGAGATGATTCAGCAGAAGTGTGTGTAGGAGAGAGTGCATGTGCGTAAATGAGCAGGAAAAGGCCACCAGCAGAACACAGCGGTGATGGCTCATGGTGGTGACATAGTGGAAGGGGTCACAGATGGCCACATAGCGGTCAAAGGCCATGACTGCTAGGAGGAAGCTGTCGGTGTTGCCCAAAGCATAAATAAAATACATCTGAGTTAGACACCCAGCATAAGAGATTGTCTTTTCCAATAGGAAGTTAACTAGCATCCTGGGGACAATGGTTGTTACGAAGCAAATGTCAGTGAAAGACAGGAAAGTCAAAAAGAAATACATGGGGGTCTGGAGTTGGGGGTCAGAGTGGATGGCCAAAATAATGAGTAAGTTCCCTGTTATAGTGACGAGGTATATGATGAGGAACAGAACAAAGAGTGGCTTCTGGTCTTCGGGCCGGGAGGACAGTCCCAGGAGAATGAACTCAGAGACACTGCTGGTTTGGTTGACTCTTTCCATTGACTTGGGTCTAGTTATATACAAGAAGTTTTGTTATTTAACATGCTCTGATTCCATAACCCAAATCTTGAGGACCCAGAAAAGTCTTTGCTTCCTCTATTTAATCACAATTAGCTGTGGTGCAGGGATAGTGTGTCAACCTCATAGTTCTTGATGTGGTCCTCCCTTTCCAAGCCCATGAGCATCACAAAGTCTTGATACAGAAAGCTGGGGGGAAAGAATAAGAGTTTTCCTTTAGAAATCATCAGAGATGGAATTCTCTGGTTCAAATTCATTAATTCCTATTCTTCCCTTGTGGGGACATAGCAGTAAAAACAAATCCTTGCCTTGGTGTAGTTTATGCTTTAGTTGGAAAGAGAGATGATCAACAAACAAAATACAGGATATAACATAAAGTAGGGATAAAATCTGTGAAGAAAATAAAGCAGTAATTGAAGGAATGGAGATGGCTGGGGAGTGTTGATGGAGGTGTTTTAGATAGAAAAGTCACAGGACAATCAGTCCCTATCAAAGCAAATTTAGGTGTGTCTTGGAAAAAAACAAGGGTTTGCCAAAATAACCTACAGGGCAAATCTAGGGGGGAATTTTGAGCCCAGTTCAACAAAGTGTTGATTTTTTCCTCCTCTGGGTACAGAGTGAGAGGTTCAGCCTCTGTAACTCATGGCAATCTATCATCATCAGTCTGTGCACTAGTACGCCTCCTCTTTTTTGTGAATTATTTTTCCTTTCTTTAACCTCCTATCCGAAATCACACTTATACAGGATGGGCATCAACTGTTGAATATTCAAATCATATTTTAAAGTTCATCTTTCATATATGTATCTAAAAATATCTATGAGAAACATGTTAATTTTTAAGCTACAGTATATATATCTATATCTGTATCTATATATATCTATAGATAGATAGATAGATAGATAGTATATTTTTTTCAGTCATTGTAATTACCTGGATGGACATCAAAATAGTCTCTGTTTCTTGTTACCACAAAAAGTCTGCAATGAGAGATCTGGTATCAGCAAAGTGTTTTAAATCAATTTTTTAGAGTCAGCATATTCATCCATACCTTGTGAATGGACATATTACATAGGGAATTTCCAATATTTTGAGACATTAGTTATTTATATATTCTTGGTTACCATAAAAATTTCTGCAGTGAATAAACCCTTATCACCAAAGTATTTAAAATAATTGATTTAAGGATAGCATATTCTTTTACACATTTTTGAATGGGGCATATTACACTGAAATTTTCATGCATTTAAAAACACCTCATATAGTATATAATAATTAATATATTAATATATTAATTCATTTAACATTGATATATTAATATATTAACTCATTTAACAATTAAAGGCATTGTTAATTTTATTAACAATGAAGTGATAGTTAATAATACTAATTGCATATTTGAAAGTTGCTGAGAGAGTAAAACAAAGCAAAAAAATGCTTACATTTTAGTTGTAAGATACTAAACATCTTTAGACCTCAGTTTCTTCCTGTGTGATACTGGACACAGATATCCACTTTCTCATGAGAACCTACTGAGATAATGCATTTAAATCACTTAGAGAGAGATAAGCATATTGGAAACACTCAGGAGAAGCTGTTGAGCCTCATCAGTCCCAGCAGCACCTTCCTTCTCTTCGATTCCTGATGTTCTCAAAATCAATGAAATTACATGCTTAAAATATCATACCCCTCACTGCCAAATCATCAGACTAATTTCATGATTTTGCAAGATTTTATATAAGAAATATTTGTTTATGCACTGGATGATTTGAGTGAATTAGTAATTAAAATTAATAATAATGACCAGTATTTATTGACAATTTATTACATGTAAGCAAGCTTATGCTAAGCATCTCACTAAAGCCATGATGAGGGATTATGAGGCATGTGTTGTTATCAGGAGACTGAGGCTACAGAGGTTACAGAGGTGAAGTGCTTTGCTCGAGATCACTAAGGAGGTGAGTAGCAATCAAGCTTGAACTCCAAGTTGACTCACTCTGAAGCTCATGCTTGTAAACCTGCTGATCCATCTCCTTGTGTTTTGGTGTCTATGTTGTTTTTCTCACTGTGGTCATTTCCCCATGAACTACTCTTCCATCCCCCTTAACTGACAAGCTTTCGACTCCCACGTTCAGAATCTGTGCCTGTAGTTGTAAGAGAAGTGACCTATGTTTCTGTGTTGTACAGATGGTGGAATTTAAAAATTTGAATATCCATGATTAACTGGCCAAAACTGGGTGGAAAACATTGGCCATGCATGGAGTGTGTCTAGTGTATGGAGCTATGGTCGTGCACTGGACAGGGCCCTGGACTTACTACAAAAAAATGGGGAGGCGGGGGGTCACCTGTCCACTAGCTGATGCCTGATGTTTTAGCGAGGGAGATTTCATGTCTGAAAATCAGTTTGTCAAACCCAGGTCAGTTCACAAATAGGTCAATTGTGAAAGGGCTGCCTGGGGAATGCAAGAAATGAGCAGAGATTTGGGTTAATTAATGAAGTTGAGTGCTCCGATTGTAGATGTGAGGATCACCCATCTGATGACTAGGAAAAAGGGAGGAAGGTCTTAGTTCTGAGAATGAGAAAGAACAGTTCTAAAAGCACTGGTGAGTGCATGAGGCTGAGAATACAATAGTTTTTTGTTTTGTTTTGTCTTGTTTTGATATACTGATGGGGTTTTGCTTCCACCGAAAGGTACAGTGTAGATGGCCTAGACAAGCAACCGGATGGACTTAAAATCTAAAGCCAGATGGAAGCTTTAGTTGTACCCTATGACTTTTTAATCTGTGAAATATTTGAAACTTTCAGGGAGGAAAGAATAAGCACCAAAGTGAATACTGAGTAGCCAGCTTCCCGAAGCTCACCTCCACATCCCCATGCTTTTCTTTCCTTCCCGGTCCAGAAGCTGATGGGCACCGCATCTGCTAATCAGCTCCGAGTCTGCTCTCAGCCGAAGTTCAGCTCCCTTATGTTTCTCCCATGAAATCCTGAGCTGATTAACCCTGAGAGAAACAGGAAAGGAGGGAGGAGCTGAGGGACTTCTCTAAAGGGATAAGACAGTTCTATTCGCTGTCCTCAATCCCCCATTTCTTTCCTAATGTCTGGGCCACAGCATGTGGCTGCTTTTCCCAGCTCCACATCTCAGAAGGCAGAGATGCCCTCATTCAAGGGCAAGGACTCTTTACTCAGTCAGCTTCTCATGAGTTTGAGCTCTATTCTGCTGGCCTCTGGGGCTCCTGTTAGGGGAGGGAGTTGTGCTGTGAGGATCTCTCAGGGGAGTTTGTCCTGTGATCTCTCTAGGCAGAGAAAGCAGACAGGGAATCACAGTTAGCAGAGCTGACTCCAAAGGGTAGAGGGGACCCCTGAGGCTTCCTGTTTAGATGTTGGGGCTAATCTCAGAGCTTCTTAACCTCTTAACATCTCAAGGGCATGCTTCACTTTCCCCAACTATGGGCTGGTTAGCAAGGGTGTGCAGACATTTATGTGGGTAAATATTTTTTATGTTTGGAGATTCTGATGAGGACTAAGGTGTATTCTAGAATCGGGCAGGTCATAGGTCAATACAGGGGGATTGCGGTGTTCAGGGGACTCAGTGAGGGAAGATCAATGGTGTGTATGTGTGCCCCAGTGGCTGGGCAGGCACGTGGATTAGACTCTAAGTTGGATTAGGCTAATTTATGTATGTTTAAAGCACATGGTCAGGCAAAGGCTACTGTCATATACAGCGAAGGGGCTTTGGAAAACTAATATGTCTTCAGAGTTTAGGCACAGAGCAGTGTTTTGAGGGTTAGAGTTAAGGAAAGGAGATATTTATTAGAATGCTGGCCTCGCCAGTTAGTTGCTTTTAATATGTGACTTAACCTCTATAAGCCGCAGTTTCTTCATCCAAAAAATGAGGATAACAACTATTCCTGGCACTGAAACCAGACAGATTTCATTTTGAATTTTGTATAGAGAGTATCGTGTAATCTGGTGAACATCATCCACAACATTTTTATAGGAAATACAAGCACACTTTTCTATAGCTCTCAGTGTAAACCACCTTCTCACACAATACATGTGCCTTTTTCCTCGGCCTTGAGTTTAATTTTTAAATGTTAAACTACATATGAAGAGTAAGTACTACAGAGACAAAAAGTCCTGGGTCTGAGCTTAGAATGTATTTGAGTGCCTCCTCCACTTACTCTTCCTTCTTTCCACTCATTCAATCAACAAATATTTATTCATTTATTTCCAACTTTATTGAGGTAGAATTGACATATAACATTGTGTAAGTTTAAGGTGTGTAATGCAATGATTTGATAATGTATATATTGCAAAATGGTTGCCACAATAATGTCAGTTAACATATCTATCTCCTCACATATTAGAACTTTCTTTTTGGGGTGAGAACTTTTAAAATCTACTCTCTAGCCCTAACTGCTTTGGCTCAGTGGATAGAGCGTCCACCTGCAGACTGAAGGGTCCCAGGTTTGATTCCGGTCAAGGGCATGTACCTTGGTTGCTGGTACATCCCCAGTAGGGGGTGTGCAGGCGGCAGCTGGTCAGTGTTTCTAACTCTCTAACCCTCTCCCTTACTCTCTGTAAAAAAATCAATAAAAAAAACTTAAAAAAAGAAGAAAAGAAAAAAATCTATTCTCTAAGCACCTTTCAACTACACAATACAGTCTTGTAGTTACCATGCTGTAAGTTATGTTACAATAAGGGCTTACTCATCTTATACCTGTAAGTTTGTGCTCTTTTATCACTTTCACCTAGTTCTCCCATTCCCCACTCCTTGCTCCTGGCAACCACCAATCTACTCTCTGTTTCTATGAGTTCTATGGGGTGTTTTTTTTTTTTTTTTAAGATTCCACATATAAATGAGATTATATAGTATTTGTCTTCTCTGACTTATTTCACTTATACCCTGGAGGTCCATCTATGTTATTGCAAATGACAGGATTTCCTTCTTTTTAATGGCTGAAACAGATGATAGAAAAATAGATCTATGTATACGCCACATTTTCTTTACCCATTCACCTGTTGATGAACATTTAGGTTGTTTTCTTGTTTTGGCTATTTATTTATTTATTTATTTATTTATTACCATTTTTTTTATTGTTTTAAGTATTACAAATAATAGTACATATGTCTCCTTTTTTTCCCCCATTGATCTCCCCCCGACCTCCCCTACCCCCCAGTACATGCCTTCACCTGCCTGCCCTCCCCCCCCCCCACCCCATTGGTTGTGCTTATATCCATTGGTTGTGCTTATATGCATGCGTACAAGTCCTTTGGTTGGTCTCTTACAGCCCCCCTCGCCCAACCTCCCCTGTCTTCCCAATGTAGTTTGACAGTCTGTTCAATGCTTCTTTGCCTCTGTATCTTTTTCCCACCATTTCTTTCCTTTAAAAAGTTTTGCCTTTGCAGACTAGAAATAAACATATAATAACAAAAACAAGATAAAACAAAAAAAATGTTTGAGTCCCAATTTCAATGTCCAACAGTTCTGAGTCCCCGTTTCAATGTCTAACAGTTCCTTATGTGTACATGTCAGCAGTGGTATCTGGATGGTGGGCACATGTTGGCAATGCAGGTCCGACCCTCTCTGGTTTGGTCCTAGGTAACCTGCAGCGGTGCACAGCTGCTGACTGCTCGCGTGGCAAGGCGTTGTCAGCGTCTTCCATCTCTGGACTGTTTTTTCCTCTTGTCTTAGTGGTTGGAGCACACCTGTCAATTCCTCTCTGTTGCAGGAATCCATCTGGTCTTGGGGTTGTTTTCTGAAAATATACAAATGTATTCTCGACCACAAGTTAATAAAGGAATCTTTTCTATATAATTGATTTGGGATCCTTTTTATTTTTGTTCAAACAATTTTCCTTTGTCTTATTTAGACACCATGTGTGTTTTTAATGGCCGTCTTGCTGTTAGCATTGCAAATGAAACTTAATTTGGTAAAGTAAAAATTTTCTAGATGTAATTTACTTATAGGATATTTTTCCTTACATGATATTGCCCTAATATCCCCCCCTTTTTTTTATTAATGGAGGTTTTTGTAAATTTTATAATGCAGTCTTGATAACTTTAAATTTAAATTTTTTTTTTTTTTTTTTTTTTTTTTTTTTTTTTTTGCCCACACATATGACTGCTTTAGGTTCATTGCATATTCAGGAATTTTACCATGAGATGAACTACTAATAGAAATTTTAGTTAATACTTTAAGAACAGCTTTTTGTCCAGTACAATTAACTTTACTTGAATATTCACTTATTTCAATTAGCCTGTTTAAATTAATCTGAAAACTCGATTACTATTTTACTGTCATATTTAATACTCTACCAACAATCTTAGTTTACCCTGTAAATATTAGTGGGAAGGATTATTTGCATTCTTGAGTGGGCCCTGAGCATTCCAGATGCCAGGCTGAATTTAGATATAGGGCAACTGCTGTCGGCCAAGTCTCTTGTCTGTTACCTGGGTCCCGATCTGAGCTGGGCCAAGTCTCTGTCTGTCACCTGTATCTCGATGTGAGCTGGGCCAAGTCTCTTTCTGTTGCCTGGGTCCCGATCTGAGCTGGGTGTGGGAAGCGCAAAGCAGCCATGGGGGCAGGAGACCTCCTTCAGAAGGGGTGAGGGTTCAAGCCCCTGCTATGTTGGGGGGGCGTGAGGGTCTGTGCCCCATTTCTGTTGTCCCCCACAAGTTCTCTCCTGATGACCCCTCTGCGACTGTGCCTGTCTTAGGTTGTTCCTTCCTTGAGGAATCTTACCCGTCTCTGGCTAACCAGCCATCCTCCGGGGCCAAGCAGGGTGCTGTGAGGTTCAGTTCTGTCTCCTTGGTAGCCGATGACCCCGTGGCCTCCACATCCAGCACCTACCTTGGGAAACCCTGGCCTGCTGGCAGGGTCCCAGTGCTGATCACTTATCTCAGGGAACTCGGGTTTCTTCTCCAGTGAGGGCCCAGCTCACACAATTGGGTGTGAGACAGATCTATGGTACCAGCCCCCACGAGGCTTCAAGCTCAGCATGAACAGAAAGCTCAGGTAACAGCTGAGGGCAACTGGATTGTGAGAAGAGGGTCCCTCTTGGCACAAAGGGCAAGAGGGGCCAATATAGGATGCTCAAGTGCCTTCCCAGTGCCTTAATTCCTTCTGCACGGAATTAAATCCTTTCATGTCCTTTTTTGTTTTTTTTTAATTGCTGCCAACCATTCAAAGAATTAGTTTGTAAGTTTGTTTGGGATAATTGTAAAATATGCTGTTGTAAAATATCTAAAATTACAATGACATTGTAGAATAATATCATGTAAGGATATTCTTTGCCCTAGGCCCTGGCAATTCCATTTCAAACTGGCTGTCAATTTCTTTTTGTAGCTTTATATAAACTTTGTCAGGAAGGCAAAAACACAAATTACTTACTTTAGTTCAAGAGGCCCAATATTTTGACTTTCAATTACAATCCTTATGACTTTTGAAGGAAACTTCTCTTTGTTTCCTTCCAAAATAATTTTCAGTCTACAGAGAGTTTCATTTAAAAATTTCGTCACATGAAACAATTTCTCTTAAGGCTATGGTGACCACTAGTATTGGTTAGATTTAGTATTTTATTTTAATTTTATAATTTTTAAATTAATTTTTTTAAATAAAACTTTATTGTTCAGATTATTACAGGTGTTCCTCTTTTTTTTTTCCCCATGGCTCCCCTCCACCTGATTCCCCACCCCACCCCATGCCCTTACCCCCCGCCACTGTCTTCATCCATAGGAGTAAGATTTTTGTCCAATCTCTTCCCGCACCCCTCACACCTGCTTCCCCTGAGAATCATCAGTCTACTCCCTTTCTATGTCCCTGATTCTATTTATATTCACCAGTCCATTCTGTTCTTCAGATTTTTTATTCACTTGACTTTTAGATTCACTTGTTGGTAGGTATGTATTTGATGTCATTTTGTTGTTCATAATTTTTATCTTTACCTTTTTCTTCTTCTTCCTCTCCTTAAAGAATACCCTTCAGCATTTCATGTAATCCTGGTTTGGTGGTGATGAACTCCTTTAGCTTTTTCTTGTCTGTGAAGCTCTTTATCTGACCTTCAACTCTGAATGATAGCTTTGCTGGGTAGAGTAATCTTGGTTGTAGGTTCTTGCTGTTCATCACTTTGAATATTTCTTGCCACTCCCTTCTGGCCTGCATAGTTTCTGTTGAGAAATCGGCAGACAGTCGTATGGGTACTCCCTTGTAGGTAACTAACCGTTTTTCTCTTGCTGCTTTCAAGATTCTCTCTTTGTCTTTTGCCCTTGGCATTTTAATTATGATGTGTCTTGGTGTGGTCCTCTTTGGATTCCTCTTGTATGGGGTTCTGTGTGCTTCCTGAACTTGTAAGTCTATTTCTTTCACCAGGTAAGGAAAGTTTTCTGTCATTATTTCTTCTAATACGTTTTCAATATTTTGTTCTCTCCCTTCTTCTGGCACCCCAAAAATTCGGATGTTGGTTCGCTTAAAGTTGTCCCAGAGGCTCCTTACACTATCTTCATATTTTTGGATTCTTTTTTCTTTTTGTTTTTCTGGTTGGATGTTTTTTGTTTCCACATATTTCAGATCTTTGGTTTGATTCTTGGGGTACGTTGATCTACAGTTGAGTTTCTGTATATTCTTTATTTCAGACAGTGTATGCTTCATTTCTGACTGATCCTTTTCCATTTTTTTGGCATTCTCATGAAGCTCCTTGAAGGTCTCATCAAGTTTCTCAGCAGTTTTAAGAAGATTCTTGAGTAACCTTATAAATGTGGTTCTGAACTCTATGTCATCCAGTAGTTTACTTTCCTCTGTTTCTTTCATTCGTGACATGTTTCTTTGTCTCCACATTTTGGCTGCTTCCCTGTGTTGATGGAGTAGCTTTGTGTGGTAGGTGATCTATAGGGGGCAGTAGCTCAGCCTCCTCAATCACATGAGGTGGATGCTCTTGGTACACCCCTTTGTGGGCTGAGTGCAAAGTCTTCGTGTAGTTAAGCCTTAATTGCCGTTGGTACACTGGGAGGAATTGACCTCCAGGCCAATTAGCTGTGAGCACTCACTGTGTCTATAATGGAAGAACTGCTGCACTGAAGACACACTTATGGGGCAGGACTTGTTTCAGTGGGGCTTTGGTGCTCACTGAGTCTGCTTCTTGAATGTGTCACTTATGGATGTGAGGGGTTGAAATCTGGTGTCTCACACTGACCACTAGGTACACTGGCTTCTGGATCTCCAATAGGGTGCAGGTCAGCTACTGTCTGAGGCCACTCAGCAGGAGCTACAGTGAGAGCTGCAGTTTTCTCCTCTTTGCTTGGGGTTTGGAGGTTTTGGAGCTGTCTGACCCAGGCTGCAAGTTTTCTAGGTTAAGCTGTGATAGGGCAGGCCTTTCTTATGCTAATTGAGCTGCTTGGAGCTTGGGTGGGTTTGTAGGTTGTGCAGGGCAGGGCCTCAGGGTGTCACTAGGTTAGGGTGTGGCAAACAGCAATGGCTGCTAGTTAGCCGGCTCTGAGTCTCCAAGGGCATCCGCGAGTCCCATGCCCCAGTGCAGTAAACAATTATTCCTGCGTGCAGCTCTGCAAGCAAGCCACCCTCACTGGCAGACAGTCCAGCTTCTCCCCGTAGGAGTTTGGGTCCCCCGCGTCTCCCCAGAGACTGGATTTCAGAGTAATCGGGGGCTTGTCTCCGTTGGGGTTGAAAAAAGCAACGCACCCAGTCGCCCGCAGCCAGCCCGGATCATGTGCCTCCGTACCTCAGCTTTTCAGCGCTCGTGCACGTCTCAGTGCTCTTTTCTCTTTCCTTCTAGTTGTAGAACTTCCACTCAGCCAGCTTTCCCGTGGTTCTGGGTGATAGACGTTTTGTCTTTTAGTTGCAGTTTAAATTGTTGTAGGAGGCAGCAGTTTAGGTGTTTACCTACGCCGCCATCTTGGATTCTCTCTCTCTTTTACCTCTTTAGTTAAGTTTATTCCTAGGTATCTTAATTTTTTTGGTGCAATGGTAAATGGGATTGCTTTTTTAGTCTCTCTTTCTGTAAGTCCATTATTGGTGTATAGAAATGCCATAGATTTCTTGGCATTAATTTTGTATCCTGCTACATTACTGAATTCAGTTATCAAGTCTAATAATTTTTTTATGGAGTCTTTAGGGTTTTCTATGTACAGTATCATGTCATCTGCGAATAAGGACAGTTTTACTTCTTCTTTTCCAATTTGGATGCCTTTTATTTCTTCTTCTTGTCTGATCGCAATGGCTAGTACTTCCAGTACTATATTAAACAGGAGTGGTGAGAGTGGGCATCCCTGTCTTGTTCCTGTTCTTAGGGGAAATGGTTTTAGTTTTTGCCCATTGAGTATGATGTTGGCTGTGGGTTTGTCATATATGGCTTTTATTATGTTCAGGTATGATCCTTCTATTCCCACCTTGCTGAGAGTTTTTATCAAGAAAGGGTGTTGGATTTTACCAAATGCTTTTTCTGCATCAATTGATATGACTATGTGATTTTTATCTCTCAATTTGTTTATGTGGTGTATCACGTTTATTGATTTGCAAATATTGTACCATCCTTGCATCCCTGGGATAAATCCTACTTGGTCATGGTGTATAATTTTTCTGATGTACTGCTGGATTTGATTTGCTAGAATTTTGTTGAGGATTTTGGCATCTATGTTCATGAGGGATATTGGGCTGTAATTCCCTTTCATTGTGTTGTCTTTAGCTGGTTTCGTATTAGGGTGATGCTGGCCTCATAGAAGGAACTTGGAAGTGTTCCTTCTTCTTGAATTTTCTGGAATAGTCTGAGGAGGATAGGTTTTAGTTCTTCCTTGAATGTTTGGTAAAACTCCCCTGTGAAGCCATCAGGCCCTGGGCTTTTGTTTGCTGGAAGCTTTTTGATGACTGCTTCAATTTCTTCCATAGTTATCAGCCTATTGAGATTCTTAGAATCTTCCTGAGTGAGTTTTGGAAGGTTGTATTTTTCTAGGAATGTGTCCATTTCCTCCAGATTGTGTAGTTTGTTAGAATAGAGTTGTTCATAGTATTTTTTTAACAATCCTTTGTATTTCTGTGGGGTCTGTTGTTATTTCATCTCTTTCATTTCTGATTTTGTTTATTTGGGTCCTCTCTCTTTGCTTCTTGGTGAGCCTGGCTAGAGGTTCATCAATCTAGTTTATCCTTTCAAAGAACCAGCTCTTGGTTTTGTTGATCCTGTGTATTGTTTTTTTGGTCTCTATGTCATTCATTTCTGCTCTGATCTTTATTATGTCCTTCCTTCTGCTCACTGTGAGCTTTTCTTGTTGCTCTCTTTCTAATTCTTTGAGTTGTTGAGTTAGAAGATTTATTACCATTTTTTCTTGTTTTTTTGAGGTAGGCCTGTAGAGCTATAAACTTCCCTCTCAAGACTGCTTTCATTGTGTCCCATAGCATTTGCATTGTTGTGTTTTTATTGTCATTATTCTCCAGGATGTTTTTAATTTCTTCTTTGATCTCGTTGATCACCCAATCATTGTTTAATAGCATGCTATTCAGTTTCCACGTGTTTGAATTTTTTGGAATGTTTTTATTATAGTTTATTTCTAATATTATGCCTTTGTGGTCTGAGAAAATGCTTGATAAGATTTCAATCTTTTTGAATTTAGGGAGGCTTTGTTTGTGACCCAATATGTGGTCTATTTTTGTAAATGTCCCACGGGCACTTGAGAAGAACGTATATTCCGAGGCTTTGGGGTGAAATGCTCTGAAGATGTCAATTAGGTCCATCTGATCTAGTGTGTCATTTAGAATTGCTGTTTCTTTGCTGATTTTTTGTCTGGAGGATTTATCCAGTGATGTCAGTGGTGTGTTAAAGTCTCCTACTATGATTGTATTGTTGTCGATCTCTCCCAGGAGTTTTTTTATGTATTTGGGTGCTCCTGCGTTGGGTGCATATATGTTTACCAGAGTTATATCTTCTTGTTGAATTGCTCCCTTTAGTATTATGTAGTGGCCTTCCTTATCTCTTGCTATGGCCTTTACTTTGAGGTCTATTTTATCAGATAAAAGTATTGCTACCCCAGCTTTTTTCTCATTTCCATTGCCTGAAAAATATTTTTCCATCCCTTCACTCTCAGTCTGTGTGAATCCTTTGCTCTGAGGTGGGTCTCTTGTAGACAGCAATATATTGGTCATTTTTTCTTATCCATTCAGCTACGCTATTTCTTTTGATTGGTGCATTTAATCCATTTACGTTTAATGTTATTATTGACAAGTACATGTTTGTTGTCATATTTTCCCCCTTAGTGTTTGTGTTTCTTTTTGCCTTTCTCTTTCTTCTTTTTACAGCAGTCCCTTTAGCATTTCTTGCATTGCTGGCTTGGTAGTGATAAACTCTCTTAGCCCTTTTTTGTCTGTGAAGCTCCTGATTCCACCTTCAATTTTTAATGATAACCTTGCTGGGTATAGTATTCTTGGATTCAGTCCCTTGCTTTGCATCACTTTGTATATTTCATTCCATTCCCTTCTGGCCTGGTGTGTTTCTGTTGAGAAATCAGTTGATATTCTAATAGGAGATCCCTTGTAGGTAACTTGCTGTCTCTCTCTGGCAGCCTTTAAGATTCTTACTTTGTCATTGGTATTCGCCAATTTAATTATGATGTGTCTTGGTGTCGGTCTTTTGGGGTTCAACTTGTTTGGGACTCTATGTACTTCTTGGACTTGCATAGTTTTTTTCTTGCCAATATCAGGGAAGTTTTCTGTCATTATTTCTTCAAACAGGTTTTCTATTCCTTGCTTCTCTTCCTCACCTTCTGGTATCCCTATTATTCTGATATTGTTTCGCTTTGTGTTGTCCCAAAGCTCCCTTAGGCTCTCCTCTTGCTTTTTAAGTCTTCTTTCCATTTGCTGCTGTGTTTGTGTGTGTTTTCCTACCTTGTCTTCTAATTCACTGATGCGGTCCTCAGCCTCTTCTAGTCTACTGTTTAAGCCTTCCAATGTGTTCTTTATTGCAGCTATGTCGTTCTTCATCTCCTCTTGGTTTCTTTTCATGTTGGTGACATTTTCATTCAGCTCCTTATAGTTCTCATTGAGTTGTGTGTATTTGCATTGAGTTGTGTGTATTTGTCATCCATCCGTTTAAACATCCTTATCATCATTACTCTGAATTCTCTCTCAGTTAAGCTGCTAGCCTCAGTTTCATTTAACTCCCTTTCTGGTGATTCCTCTTTTTCTTTCCTTTGGGTATTGCTTTTTTGTCTCCCCATGTTTTCCTGAAATGTTTTAATTGTAGATCCAATTGCTTTGCTACCCAGGTTCTTTTGGTGATGGTGCTACTGGTGAAATCTTTCTGTTCTTCTGGGCTTGGTTATCTAGTGTAGCTCCCTACTTGAGGTATTTGGGTTCTCTAGATGTAGGCCTGCAAGCTTGAGAGGCACAACTGCGGTGCCTAGAAGTCAGCTGCTATGCAGGGGAGTGTCCCAATTTTTGCTGACTTGCACCCTTAATTTAAATCACGTGTGCCCAGTGGGGCCTCACAGTGGCACCAAGGAACTGTCTGTCAGGGTGATGTGGCTCAGGGGGCTACACTTTGGAAAGGGGTAACTGTGTTGCCCAGAGTTCTGTAGTTGTGGGGTGGGCAGACTCAACTTTCGCTGCTGTGTCTGTAGTGGGTAGGCGCTTTTTCCAGGTGGCAGCTCACAGGAGCACTGGCGGTAAGTTTGCCAGCGAGGTACACTGAAGCACTCTGGAGGGCCCTGGCAGTGTAGCCGAGTAATTGAGGTGCTTAGCTTCTAAAGATTTCTCTTTAGAGTAGATTCTATGGCCTCAGGGAGGATTCAGATTCCATGGTGTTAATCAGGGTGGAATCTGGGTGTGGCTATATTGGTTGCCTGGAGACTGGGGGGAGGGGCTATCTCTCAGGAGAAAATGGATTCTGTGGGCTTAGATATGACTCAGCACCAGACTTGCTACCACTTCTCCTGGACCATCTGTTGCCCACTCTGCCCAGGTTCCACAACTCTACCCCTTCTCCCGCACTTCTGTCACAGGTAAGCGCCTGTCTCCAAAAGGTCCCACGAACTAGGTTCAGTGGGGAAAGGCGCAGGCCCCAGCGCGAGGAAGGACCACGTCTCTGCCAGTTCCTCTCTTGCCGGCACTCCGCGGTCCGGCAGCTCTTAAAGGCTGCCTTTGAGCTCAGATCCTAAATCCAGACTCTAAGGTCTAAAATCCTTCAGACCTTGCCTGTCCTCAAGGACGCAGCCTGGCACTGTGTAGTTTCTCCCTGACCTTCTGGGCACTGAGGTCCGGGAGATTCTACTGCCTAGATCTTTGATTTTACCTTTATCTGGGGGATCCCTGCTCTTCCCAGCTGCAAACTGTCTCACCAGCTGTGCCTCCCTCGCCAATCCGGGCTGGATTCCGCTCCTCTCAGCTGCCTCCTCTATTTGCTCCGGGACAAGGCTCAGGACACATCCTTCTATTCCGCTGCCATTTTTCTCAGCTGTTTTGGCTATTTAAATAAAGCTGCAATGAATATATGGGGTACAGATATCTCTTCAAGATAGTGATTTTACTTCCTTTGGATACACACCCAGAAGTAGGATTACTGGATCAGTTCTATTTTTAATTTTTTGAAGAGTCTTCAAACTGTTCTCATTGTAGAGGCACCAATTCACATTCTCGCCAATAGTGTACAAGGGTTCTATTTCTTCACATCCTTGCCAGCACTTACCTCTTGTCTTTTTGGTGCTAGCCATTCTAACAGGCATGAGGTAAGATCTCATGGTGGTTTTGCTGTGCATTTCCCTGTTGATTAACGATGCTGAATTCTTTTCATGTACCTGTTGGCCATTTGAATATCCCCTTTGGAAACATATGTTCAGGTCCTCTGCCTATCTTTTAATTGGATTGTTTGGGAGGGGTATTAAGATATATTAAATCTTCATATATTTTGGATGTCAACCTCTTATCAAATACATGATTTGCAACTACTGTCTTCCATTCTGTAGGTTGCCTTTTCATTTTGTAGATCAACGTTTTGCTGTACAGAAGCTTTTCAGTTTCATGTAGTCCCACTTGCTGTTGTTTTGCTTTTGTTGCTTGTGTTTTGGATATCCCTAAAATCATTGCCAAGACCAATGTCAAGAAACGTTTCCCCTGTATTTTCTTCAAGGAGTTTTATCGTTTCAGGTTTTACATTTAAGTTTTTAAATTCATTTTAAGTTAATTTTCATAAGTGGTATAAGATAGGGTCCAGTTTCTTTCTTTTGCATGTGAACATCCAGTTTTTCCAGCACCATTTATTGAAGAGACTATCTTTTCTCCATTGAGTGTTCTTGGCTCCCTTGTCAATTACTCAATTGTGTATGCATGGGTTTATTTCTGGACTCTCTATTCTTTTTTAAAAAAATCCTCACCTGAGGATATGTTTATTGATTTTAGAAAAAGAGAGAGGGAGGGAGGGAGGGAGGGGGGGAGAGAGAGAGAGAGAGAGAGAGAGAGAGAGAAATGTGAGAGAGAAACATAAATCAGTTGCCTCCTGTACATGCC
Organism: Corynorhinus townsendii; assembly: GCA_026230045.1. Taxonomy (NCBI): domain Eukaryota; kingdom Metazoa; phylum Chordata; class Mammalia; order Chiroptera; family Vespertilionidae; genus Corynorhinus; species Corynorhinus townsendii. The sequence continues at coordinate 161,535,803 of JAPDVU010000005.1, read as the reverse complement.
CCTACTGGAGATTGAACACAAAACCCAGGAATATGCCCTGACCAGGAATTGAATCTGCAGGATGATGCTCCAACCAACTGAGCCACCCAGCCAGGCCTGGGCTCTCTATTATTTTTCCCTTAACCCATGTGTGTATTTTTTGTGCCGGTAATGTACTGTTTTGATTGCTATAGCTTTGTAGTACAGTTTGAAAACAGAGAGTGTCATGCCTGCAGCACGGTTCTTTTTTCTTAAGATTGCTTTTGCTGTTACAGGTCTTTGTGGTTCCATGTGAATTTTAGAATTGTTTTTTCTATTTCTCTAAAAAATACCATTGGGATTTTGATGGGAATAGCATTGAATTTGTAGATCACTTTGGGTAGTATGGACATTTTAACACATTTGTGTCTTCTTTGATTTCTTCCTCAATGTCTTATAGGTTCCAGTATACACATCTTCCACCTCTTTGTTAAATTTATTCTTCAGTATTTTACTGTTTTGATACTATTGCAAATGGGGTTGCTGTTGTATTTACTTTTCAGTTAGATTTTTGTCTATGTAAGGATACACCTTTGAGAGATAAAGTGGGACGATTAGACTAAAAGAATAAAAACAACTAGCTTTTTTTGTGCAAATGTATGATCTCCCAGAAATTATTTCTCCTTAAAGTGGCCAGAATGAAACAGTGTTCAGAAGCCCAAGAAGAAATGCTAACAGGCACTGTTAAAGTTGGTAGTGGTTAAGGGGATGACTCTTGAGCCGAATACCATCAATTAGAATCCTCAATATAGCATTTCCTTCTGAAACATCTATATTCTTAAAGAGTGATAATACTTTTTTTCTCTTCATTTTTTCATTTCCCCAATAGTTTTATAATTTTTGGTGTCTTTTCATTCATAAATGTTAAATGCCTCAATCTGAAATAATTTGATCGTCAAAAAGAATAACCACTGTACTGGATTGTGACTCAGATTAAACAAGAATCTGTGAATCTATAATGATATAAATTAATTAATTAAAAATAGCAGAGAAGAGAAACCTCCCTCTTACAGAGAACTAGTACATGTAGAATGATTGATGAAATGGGAACAATCACTGTTTGGCCACCAAAATTCCAATAATAGTTTTAGGCAAGAATCACCTGATTTTTATTAAGTATGATGCTGTATACAGTGGTTCAAATTTTAATGAGAAATAGCATGTTTTTATAGCCTCAGAATATCTAGCCAAGTTATAGTTATTAATTTCAATGATAAAAATAGAAACTTTACAGTAGAGAAACCTGGCAGACACCATCTTAATCAATTGATCTATGTTAAAATCTTTAGTAATTAGAGAAATTGACAGCAGCCACCTTATGAGACTATGCACTGGGTACACCTGTCAAAGATCCATCTCCTGAATCTCAGGCACATGCCTACCTACATAATAATAAAGCAAACATAGCTAAATATTTACTTTTTTGGGAATCTGAGTGAAAGGCATATAGGAATTTCTTTGTGTAATTTTTACTTTTCTGTCAGTCTGAAATGATTTCAGAATAAAAATTGTTTTATAAATCTATCTGTCTATAACCTATATATATAAAAGGCTAATACGCAAAGTGTCCCCTTGGGAGTACGACCAGGAGACCGGGAGTTCAATCACTCACTATGACATGCACTGACCACCAGGGGGCAGCATGGAATGAAGGAAGGCCCAGCCAGTAGCCAGCAGCTGGCAGTGGGCAGCCAGGGAAGGAAGGACCTGGCTGGCAGCCGGAAGGCCCCGATCAGCCCTGCTCGCCAGCCAGGCCTAGGGACTCTACCTGTGCATGAATTTTGTGCACCGGGCCTCTAGTTACTCAATAAGAGAGAACAGAATATCCTACAGGTATATCACTAAATTTAAAGTTGGCAACCAGGCAGACAATCATGACCCACAATCAACATATTCTCTTTGCAGCCCTTGTGACTTGATATCACTTGAGCCCTGGGAAGGACACAGGAATGTAATTCTATAAAATGCCACCCCCTTTCTCTGTGAGTTTATAGTCTCTATAATAAAATGGTAAAGGCAATTTTACACCAAGAAAGGAAGCATGTCTGTAGAATGAAACATCATTATACAGACATGCTTCATTCTACAGACATGTTTCCTTTCTACAGACATGCTTCCTTTCTTGGTGTAAAATTGCCTTTACCATTTTATTATAATTATCAGCATATTTTCCATCCACAAATTGGCACAAATATGACTGAGTAACTAGAAAGTATTATCTATACCAATGTATGCTAGATGTTCTCCAATTGCCCCTCTAGATACCTTCCCCAGCCTTCTCCACCTGTTCTGTGTCTGGAGTCTGACCTTCAAGGGCTGCATTAAATGGGCTCTCTGGCCCTTTGGACTAGAGATTGAAAGGCAGGAGAGGTTGGGGGATTTAATCTCTTGTCCCCTCCCCCCGCTGGACCATGGGGTGACAGTAGCTGTCCATAGCTCCTATTTAGGGCTCCTCTCTTACACCTTCAAGTCTCACTGGGTTCTGATGACCACTCCCTCCCCTTGCACCTGTCCTCCACTGTTGCTAGCCTTCATAATTTCTAAAGAGTTTCCCTCAAATCTGCCAAAACCTTTCTAAAAAACCATTAGTACAATCTCCTTTAAAAATTCATTTTCCCAGCTGGAACAATGCCCAAGAAGAAAAGCATCCAGGGCATCAGTAGAATCAGGGACACTGTCCCCTAAGACTCCAGTCCCTCTGGCTCTAGGACCCAGAGCTCCCCAAAGGGCAGGCAGAAATTAGAAGATTGGGGACTTTGGCAGTCTCTTATTAGTAATTGTTATTTTTGGACTCATTTTTTAGGAGGTGGTTAAGGAAAAGGAAAGTCTGTAGAAGTGCCAAGGCCCCAGATACTGCTTCTGTGTGTCTGGACAATAGGACTCCTGAAGAAAACCTGAGGAGATGGGCAACAGTCTGGAGCAGAAAGTGTCTGAACTCACCAATGAGCCCAGGTGAGAAGAGCTGGAAATCTGCACTTGGTGACGAATCTGCCTGTGTGCTAGTGGGTTCATGTGTGAGACTCTGTGTCCATGACTGTGTGTGTGTGTGCATGTATTGTGTTTGTTTGTGTATGTGCTGTTTGGTAGTTGTGTGTGTGTGTGTGTGTGTATGTGTGTGCGCGTGCGCGTGCACACGCTATGTATCTGATTCACAGTCTTGTTTTAGTGCATATAGATCAAGTTATGAGTCTTCTGGCATGTGGTTAGGAATTCGTGATTAATGCCTGTGATGGTAAACAGTGGAGTGAGACTGTTGTTTCTTTTGCTGGATAAGAAGATGCCTGACCTCAAAGGAATCAAGGTTAGGTCAGAGAGGGTTCACATGCCAGCTGTGTCTGTGAGTGACACACTTGTGTGTGAGAGCAGGAAGTTGTGTTGTTTAGTTTTCTGTGTGAGTGGTGCATCATTGAGTGCTGTGTATGTTTCATTTTATGTGCTACTTATGTCTTGTATGTATGTATATGAGTATTTATGAGCTGGACCACATATTAGCTATCTTCCTTTTAGAATGGGAACTTGGTCACAGGTGACTGAAATTCTTAAATTACGTGTGTGTGTGTGTGTGTGTGTGTGTGTGTGTGTGTGTGTGTGTGATCTGCTTTCATGAACTCAAGTATTTCCTCACATGTCCTTCTTTGGGGGCACCGTTAGCTGAGATAACCACACTCTAAGCAACTCCCTGTTTCTTTGAATGACTCCGCTATCCTTTCCATGTACCCGAGTATGACTGAGTTGCTCAGAATTTTGCAACCTTTTCTTTACTTATATTAAACATCTCAGGCAAAAACACACACACAAAAACAAAAACAAAACAAATCCCCAAACAAAATAAAACAAAACAAAACCTCCAGCTATCATGCTGTGTGAAGTTATTGGGCATAATCACCATCAAAAAGCAGTGAGATCTTGGGAAAGTTACTTAAAACCTTGGCCTGTGTCCACATTTATACAATGGAAAGAATTTCACTTGCCTTGTGAGTGTTACAGAGGCCCTCAGCAAACAGTTATTGTATAAATAGAGGTTAATGTATTGGAGAATTTTTGTTTGTTGGGAAGTATATAAATATGAAGGAATGAAGTTATCTAGTAAGGGGATCAAGAAAATTTTGGACAACTTTTACTCCTTAAAGCTCTAAAATAATACATTGTGCTTGGCTCCCCTAAACAAGAGAAGTTTCCTTGTGTAATGGTTAAGAGCATGAGTGCTGATCATACAGATATATTATAATGAACCCCATGAAGTAACATTTAATAATTTTTAATGTACAGAAAATGGTAATACATGTATATCAAATTGTATACATTACATATTACATATATCATAGGTACAGATACACATACACATGTACGTAACATTCTGTCCCTGATGCACTGCTGTGTGCCTACAGAATTTGGTTATTTGTATTTCTATTTCTTAAAAGCTAAAATAGTAGAGAGAGAACACAAATTCTTAGTGCAGCTGTGAAGAAGTTTTAAAATCTGACAATGTAAGGCAGACATATGGATTTAATCAGGAAACGTAGATAAAGTCCTTAGTCTGACACCCAAATGTTCAACTAAATGTTCACTAATATGAAAGATACTTTATGGACTATTGTGGTTTTGGAGATATTCTGGCATCCAGTAGGTTTCAGTGGCCACCCGTTTCCAGAGTGTCCCTGAGTTTACAGCTGAGGGTCAATGGGAGCAGGCAGGTTCACAGGAAGCCTGACAGTGCCCCAACAACGCCCACTCAGCACTGGAGTCTCACATTACTTTCAGGCAGAAACAACTAACACCACATTGCAGAGGCTCACATTCTATTCCTGCCACAGTGAATTACTATGGTTTGGCTCTGGCCTGGTGTAGAAATGATCCCTCCATGCTCATCAAGATGTAAATTCATAGAAGTGGGCACCTTGCTTTCTTGTCACAGAGGCATCTCAGTCCTTAGAAGAGGTCCCAGCACAGACTTGATGTACTCCCTCTTGCTTCTCTGTGATGAGGCCTTGTTGACTACTTTGGGGCTCAATGTTTTCCTAGAGCCAGGCTGGAATACAGGGAAGATGCACACATCCACAGGTGTGCGAAATTAATATGAAAGTATTTAAAAATTAATGTTTTTTCAATAATGACAGTATGAGATATGACGGTTCTGATCTTCCTTTCTAGGTCCCTGAGACTCCCAACCTTTCTTCATCTCCAGCAGACAGAAGAGCAGCATGAGGCCTCAGAACCAGAGCAGCGTGTCCCAGTTCCTCCTCCTGGGGCTCCCCATCCCGCCAGGGCAGCAGGCCGTGTTCTTCACCCTGTTCCTGGGCATGTACCTGACCACGGTGCTGGGCAACCTGCTCATCATCCTGCTCATCAGGCTGGACTCTCACCTGCACACGCCCATGTACTTCTTCCTCAGCCACTTGGCCTTCTCTGACATTTCTCTTTCCTCTGTCATTGTCCCAAAAATGCTAAGGAACATGAAGACTCAGGTACAATCCATCTTCTATGTGGAATGCACGATTCAGTTGTATTTCTTCATGTTTTTTGTTAGTCTTGACAGTTTTCTTCTGGCTGTGATGGCATATGACAGGTATGTGGCCATCTGTCACCCTCTTCACTACACCACCATCATGAGGGAGGGGCTGTGTGCACTGCTGGTGGCTGGCTCCTGGATTCTCTCCTGTGGCAATGCCCTTTTGCACACCCTCCTATTTGGCCAGCTGTCTTTCTGTGCTGACAATGCCATCACCCACTTCTTTTGTGACCTCGCTGCACTCCTGAAGCTGAGCTGCTCAGACACCTCCCTCAATGAGCTGGTCATATTCACTGTGGGTGGAATGTTTTTCTTCCTGCCTTTTGGTGTAATTTTGGGCTCCTATATCCGTATAGGGACCATTATCCTGAGGGTGCCCTCTACTAAGAGACTCTTTAAAGCATTTTCTACCTGTGGCTCCCATCTCTCTGTGGTGTCTTTATACTACGGGACAGCTGCAGGTGTTTACTTTTTCTCTTCATCATGGGATTCCAAAGACATAATTGCTTCAGTCATATATACAGTAGTTACCCCCATGCTGAACCCCTTCATCTACAGCCTGAGGAACAGAGATATAAAACAGGCCTTAGAGATGTGTGTCACTAGGGTTAAGTTCTTCAAGCAGCAATCACTAAATCCTCCTATTGCAGTCAGGAGCACAGAGAGATATATCTCCTAAGATTATTGTATGATCGAATCTCCATATACGTTTCATAGAATATGCATTCTGTCATCATGTACATATGTTGCTAATATGTTAACTAGGTCACATTTACTACTTGGATTGTTAATAATTCTTTATTACTAATTGATATTTTTTGGTTGTTCATCATCTCTTACAAGATGTATGCAAAATCTCATGCAAAACATTTTGCACAATTATAATTGAGGATTTTTGTTTTTCTCCTTTGAGTAATGTCAGTTTTTGTTTATGTAATGATTATAGTGTCTTAATGAGGATGCCCTGATTTAGCATCATAGTCTGCTTCTGGTGAACTTCCCATTTATTTTTCCCTCCTGATTTTTTAATTTTGGCTTTTGTTGGCTTCAAGCTGATGATGCGCATTTCTTTCCAACTCACATTCAGTGTCATCATGTTGGTAGATTGCAATTAGCCATAATAAGAAAAATTACACTTTGGAAATTCCCAGGTACAAAAAAAAAAAAGGCTTTGTAAAAAGAGACTTTTAAAAAATGCACTTAACAGCATATAATTGCGTTTATAATTAGAAGCATATAATTGCGTTTATAATATATTTCTAGTACTGGGTCCTACCTTCAGACCTCATCTACTTCTGATACTTTCTATCTATAAGTACAGATGCAGATAGAGATAGGGATACTAGTGTAGTATAGATGGTAATGATGGAGCTTTCTCATGGTTAGTGTTTACATGATATTTCTCTTCTATCACTTGAAACTTTTCTTTGTCCTTATATCTGTGAGGTGTCCATTGTTAACAGTGTAATGTTAGATGTTGCTCTTTTTCTGTAGAGTAACCATTATTATATTTCTGGAGAATTGTATCTATTAACATCTAATGTAATCATAATATATTTGCATTTATATTTTCTTTTTGTATTTATATTTCCATATTACTATGTTTTTTAAAGCTCTGTACTTTATTTTTAATATATTTTTTATTGATTTCAGAGAGGAAGGGAAAGAGAGAGAGGGAGAAACATCAGTGATGAGAGAGAATCATTGACCAGCTGCTTCTTGCACGCACCCTACTGGGGATCAAGTCCGCAACCCGAGCATGTGCCCTTGACTGGAATTGAACCTGGGACCCTTCAGTCCACAGGCTGACAGTCTATCCACTGAGCCAAACAGGCTATGGCCAATATTACTATGTTATTTCTTCTTTATTGATTAAGATAGTAAATATGTGTCCTTATCCCCCCATTCACCACATCACCCAATCATGCCCTCATCCTCACCCCCTGTTCTCTGCATCCATTGGTTATGCTTACATGCACGCATACAAGTCCTTTGGTTGATCTCTCCCCCTTATACCCACCCTCCCCTACCTTCCCTCTGAGGTTTGAGCATCTGATCGATGCTTTTCTGTCTCTGGATCTGTTTTCGTTCATCAGTTTATGTTGTTCATTATAGTCTACAAATGAGTGAGATTATGGGATATTTAACTTTCTCTGACTATATTTTTATTTGGTATATCTGCTTCACATTTATTCTCTCTTGTCTTCCTCCTTTTTGATTAATTAAATTCATTTTTGTCATATCATTCCCCCTCTATTTACATCTTGTTCATATATTATTATTTTATAATTCTTTTATGTATTGTATATAGAGATTATTTTTAGTTTCTCTTTAATTTTTAAGTATAATTTAAATATAAAATATGAAATTTATTATGTTAGCTTTTGTAGATGTACAGTTCAATGGCATTTAGAACATTCATCACCTGTATCTCATTCTAGGACACCTATAAAAACTCTATAGAACATCAAAACAATCGAGTGTTTTATAATTGTGAAAAAAATTAGCACAAAGATATCTATGAGTCATTATGAAGAAATATCAGGATAAATGGGAAAATAGTAATGTGTAAAAGGGCATTTATAAGATTCCAATTTTCAGTGAAAATAAAGGGGAGATAGAACACACATATGTCTGCCTATTTGAGTAAAAAGAAACAAAGGAAGAATAAAACAGTAGTTAAGATCTGGAAACAGCCCAAGTGCCCATCAATAGGTAAGTGAATTAAAAAACTATGGCACATTTATACAATGGAATACTACTCGGCTGTAAAAAGGAAGAAAATCTTATCTTTTGCAACAGCATGGATGGATTTGAAAATTATTATGCTAAGTGAGCCTGTCAGAGAAAGGCAGACACAATATGATTGCACTTATATGTGAAATCTAATAGACAAATAATATTTTTCAAAAAATAGAAACAGAAGCATAGATGCACAGAATAGACTGACAGCTATCAGAGGGTACTTGGTTACTGGGGCTGGATGAACAGGTGAAGGGGCATATATATGACAGATAGGCACAGACAAACAACAATATGTGATAGGGGGAACGGGATGGTAGAAGGTGGAAGTGAACAAAGAGGGATAAATGGGGATGAAATGAGACATGACTTTGGATGGTGAACTCATCATGTAGTATGCAGATGATGTTTTACTGAATTGTACATTTGCAACCTGTATGGTTTTACTAACCAATGTCACCCCAATAAATTCAATAAAACAGAAACTAATGAGCATTTTACCTACAGGAGGTGAGGCAAAAGAGATGGGAAGATGAGTACAGTTATTTGTATACTTTTCACTATGCTGTCTTTTGCCATTGAAAAATAAATAGAAGCGGTGGTGAATAAAGCAAAATAGAAGAAAACAAAACAGCTGTAGCTAGTTTGGCTTAGTGGGGAGAGTGCCAGCCTGCAGACTGAAGGATCCCAGGTTCAATTCCAGTCAAGGGCACGTACCCCAGTTGCAGGCTTGATCCCCACCCCTGGTTGGGTAACATGCAGGAGGCAACCAATTGATGAGTCACTCTCATATTGAAGTTTTTCTCTGTCTCTCTCTCCCTCCCTTCCACTCTCTCTAAAAATTAATGGAAACATATCTTTGGGTGAAGATTAACAAAACAAAAACATCGATCAGATGCTCAAACTTCAGAGGGAAGATGGGGGGGGGGGGGGGGGGGGGGCAGCAGGGAGATCAACCAAAGGACTTGTATGCATGCATATAAGCATAACCAATGCACACAGAAATTAGGGGGGTGAGGGCATGAATGGGGGGGCAATGAGAGGATAAGGACACATATGTAATACCTTAATCAATAAAATACACACACACACACACACACACACACATACACACATACACACACAAACACACACAAAACAAAAGAACTTCACTATATTTCTCTAAAAATCAATCAATGGAAAATATCTTCAGATAAGTTTTAACAAAACAAAAACAAAGAATAAAATAAAACAGAAACAAAGAATAAAACAAAAAAATGAACCTAACTATATTTCAAATGAATACCATAATTAGACTAAAGGGGGAAATGAAATAAATAACTAAATTAATTTTGAACCTCAAATGTTGTCTGTATACTCTCACAAGTAAAAAACAGTTACACCTGAAATAAAGTTTTAAGCTGTATTTAGTGTCACTGACAGTGGTGTGAGTTCAGGATTCTGAAACAACTCACCATGTATCCAAAGACTCAGCAAATAAGTAAACACTGAGGAAAAAGGAGTCCCTCTCACTCTGAGAGACAGGAGCTATGTTCATGGAAAAGCAGATGCTACAAAGAACTCTATGGTGTCAAACTAGAATTAGAGATATTAATTCGAACTTATGGGTTTTAAAATGTATAAACACATTGCAACTTAAAGCTTATATATCAACATATACACCGTTCCCATTCCCCATTCTTTCTGTTCCACTCTGGACCCACCTCCTGTGAGTTAACTTTCCTTTACTTTCTTAGTTTCTAGTTTTTCTTCCTTGTGTTTCTTTTATACATATTTCCAGTTGGCTTCTCTGAGATAATTTAGAATCCTTGCAAGCAATAAACACATCTAAGGCTTCAAGATGAATAACTATAGTAATGGATTTGAACTTAGAGAATAAGAATACACAAGTCCATAATGATATAAATAAATAAATAAGTAAATAAATAAATAAATAAATAAATAAAAATGAGGGTGGAATATAGGCAAGTTCCTTCTTATAGGACCGTGGTCAGCAAACTGTGGCTCGCGAGCCACATGTGGCTCTTTGGCCCCTTGAGTGTGGCTCTTCCACTAAATACCATGGCCTGGGTGAGTCTATTTTAAAGAAGTGGCGTTAGAAGAAGTTTAAGTTTAAAAATTTGGCTCTCAAAAGAAATATCAATCGTTGTACTATTGATATTTGGCTCTGTTGACTAATGAGTTTGCCGATCACTATTATAGGAAAATAGAACTAATAAATAAATAAGAAATGATAGAATTGGAAGAATCACTATTTGGCCACCACATTTGCAATAATTTACTCATATGAATACCACCAATGGATATTAAGTATAGGAGGTGAAATTTTAATAAGCAAAAAGTTATGGTTATAGGAGAAACCAAGATGGTGGCCTAGGTAAACACATGAACTGCTGCCTCACACAACAACTTCAAAACTACAACTAAAAGACAAAACGAACATCATCCAGAACCACAGGAAGGATGGCTGAGTGGAAATTCTACAACTAGAAGGAAAGAGAAAAGCACACTGAGACTCAGAGGAGCTGCAGGAGGCAGAGGTACTGAGACGCACATGCGGAAAGGACTGGCAACTGAGTGCGTGGCTCTCTTTTTCAAGTGGGAGGGAGACAAAAGCTCCTGACTGCTCTGAACTCCAGTTCCAGGTGAGACTCTGGGGACCCAGACTCATAGGGGGAGAAAGTGGACTGTCTGGCAGCAGGCAGAACTCGAGGGCAGCTTTCTCTCAGAGGTGCTTGCAGCAATTACTGAGGGACACTGAGACCCGGGGGGCATCTTAGGGCAGGGCTGATGGAAAGCCATTGCTGTTTGCTCTGCCCTGAGACGCCGCCCCACCCCAGCTGTGTGCAGAGGTTTTTGCATATGAATGGCCTGGTCCTTTTAAATATAAACTTACCTAACAAACTGCAGCTGAGTCAGTGAGACCCAGAACATCCAAAAGAAGGCCCAAGGCCCCATAGCAGCTTGCATTGCTTCACACTTGGGACTCCTCTGGGCACCTGCAAAACCCAAACAAAGAAGAGGAATCTGCAGATCTCTCCGTAGCTCCTGCTGGGTGGCCCCAGGCAGAGGCTAAATTAGCACCTCCTTGGAGATCCAAGGGCCATTGTACCCAAGGGTCAGAGTAGGACCATCCAGATTACAACTCCTCAGATCCATAAGGGACACACTCAGGGAGCAGACTCAGTGAGCACCAAAGCCCCACTGATGCAAGTCTTGCCTCATAAGGGTGTCTCCAGCACAGAGTTCTCCCATCATAGACACAATTGATCCTCACAGCCAATGGGCCTGGAGATCAATTCCTCCCAGTGATACCAACAATAATCAAGGCTTAAATACAAGACTGTGCACACAGCCCACAAAGGTGTGCACCAAGAGTGTCCACCTCAGGTAACTGGGGAGGCTGAGCCACTGGGCCCCATAGGACACCTAGCACACAAAGCCACTCTATCAACTCAGGGAAGCAGGCAAAATGCGGAGACAAAGAAACAGGCCACAAATGACAGAAATGGAGGAAAGCAAACTACTGGATATAGAGTTCAAAACCACGGTTATAAGGTTTTTCAAGAATTTTCTAGAAAAGGCTGATAAATTTAGTGAGACCCTAGAGGATATGAAAAAGAACCAAGTAGAAATTAAACATACACTGATTGAAATAAAACATCCAACAGCAAACTAGAGCATCACAAGAATCAAGTCAATGATTTGAAATATAAAGAAGCAAAAAACACCCAACCAGAAAAGCAAAAAAAAAAAAAAAAAAAAAAATCCAAAAATATGAAGATAGTGTAAGCAGCCTCTGGGACAACTTCAAGTGTACCAACATCCGAATTACGGGGGTGCCAGAAGAAGAGAGAGAGCAAGATACTAGAAACCTATTTGAAGAAATTGTGACAGAAAACTTCCCCCACCTGGTGAAAGAAAAATACTTGCAAGTACAGGAAGTGCACAGAACCCCAAACAAAAGGAATTCAAAGGGGACCCCACCAAGACATATCATAATTAAAATGCCAAGAGCAAAAGACAAAGAGAGAATATTAAAAGCAGAAAGAGAAAAACAGTTAGTTGCCTACAAGGGAGCACCCATATGATTATCAGCTGATTTCTCAATAGAAACTATGCAGGCCAAATGGGAGTGGCAAGAAATATTCAAAGTGATGAATAGCAAGAACCTACAACCAAGATTACTCTACCCAGAAAAGCTATCTGACCTTCAGAATTGAAGGTCAGATAAAGAACTTCACAGATAAGAAAAAGCTAAAGGAGGTCATCACCGCCAAAAACTAGTATTATATGAAACTAGAGGCCTGGTGCACAAAATTCGTGCATGGGGTGGGTATCCCTCAGCCCAGCTTGCATCCTCTCCAATCTGGAACCCCTCGAAGGATGTCTGACTGCCCATTTAGGCCCAACAGGCAGTCAGACATCCCTCTCACAATCCAGGACTGCTGGCTCCCAACTGCTCACCTGCCTGCCTTCCTGATTGCCCCTAACCACTTATGTCTGTCAGCCTGATCACCCCCAACCACTCCCCTGACAGCCTGATTGATGCCTAACTGCTCCCCTGACAGCTTGTTTGCCCCTAACTGCCCTCCCCTGCAGGCCTGGGTTGCCCCTAACTGCCCTCCCCTGCAGGCCTGGGTTGCCCCCAACTGCCCTTGCCTCCAGGCCCAGTCGCCTCCAACTTCCCTCCTCTGTCTGCCTGGTCACCCCTAACTACCCTCCCCTGCTGGCCATCTTGTGGCGGCCATCTTGTGTGTAGGAGTGATGGTCAATTTGCATTTTATTATTTTATTAGATAGAATTATTAGATAGGATAGAGGCTTGGTGCCTGGGTGGGGGCCAGCTGGTTTGCCCTGATGGGTGTCCTGGATCAGGATGGGGGTTCCCTTGGGGCATGGGGCAACCTGGGCAAGGGGCCTGTGGTGGTGCAGGCTGGCTATGCCCCCCGGCGACCCAAGTGGAGGCCCTGGTACCTGGGATTTATTTATCTTCTATAATTGAAACTTTGTAGCCTTCAGCAGAGCCAAGCCTCCTGCTCACTCTGTGGCTGCAGCCATTTTTGTTGGGATTTATTTATCTTCTATAATTAAAACTTTGTAGCCTTGAGTGGAGGCCTGGGTTTGCCAGGGTGTGCTTAAAGCTTGGCTTCCTCCATCACCAGGGGTAACTCAAGCCTTCTTCTCTCTCCAGCTCAGTGGCCACAGCCATTTTTGTTGGGATTTATTTATCTTCTATAATTGAAACTTTATAACCTTGAGTGGAGGCCTGGGCCTGTCAGGGTGTGCGGAAAGCTTGGCTTCCTCCATTGCCTGGGAAACCCAAGCCTCCTGCTCATTCAGTAGTTGTAGCCATCTTGGTTGGGTTAATTTGCATACTCACTCCTGATTGGCTGGTGAGCGTGGTTTGTGGGTGTAGCGGAGTGGTGGTTAATTTGCATATTACTCTTTTATTAGATAGGATGCTGAAAGGTATTCTTTAAGAAGAGGAGGAAGAAGAAAAAGGTAAAGATAAAAATTATGAACAACAAATACATATTTATCAACAAGTGAATCTAAAAATCAAGTGAATAAAAAATCTGATGAACAGAATAAACTGGTAGATATAATAGAATTAGGGGCATAGAAAGGGAATGGACTGACAATTCTCAGGGGGGGGGAATGGGTGTGGTGGTGCAGAAAGAGACTGGACAAAAATTGTTACCTATGGATGAGGACAGTGGGGGGGGGGTGGTAAACACACACACACACACACACACACACACACACACACACAAGGTAAACATAAGTAGTAGAATGTTCACCATGGGGAATTGGCTAAAGATTGTCCAGGAATTCTTAATATTGTTATTACAACTTTTCTATATCTTTAAAATCATTTCAAAATAGAAAGTTGAAAAATCTTTTTTTCTCAGCTGGAGCAATGCTCAAGAACAAAGCAGTCCAGGGCATGACTGGAATCAGTAATACTGTCCCCTAGGACTCTCGTCCCTCTTACTCTTGGAAACCTGACTCCCCAAAGGGCAGTCAGAAATTAGCCACAGCTTGTGGACTTGCTTGCAGTCTCTCATTAACAGTTAAGTGTTATCTTTGGACTCATTTCTCTGGAGCTGGTTAAGGAAAACGAAAGTCTGTAGAAGTGCCAAGGCCCCAGATATTGCTTCTGTGTGCCTGGATGTTAGGTCTCCTGAAGAAAACCTGAGGAGATGGGCAACAGTCTGGAGCAGAAGGTGTCTGAACTCACCAATGAGCCCAGGTGAGAGGAGCTGGAAATCTGCCCTTGGCTATGGACCTGCCTGTGTGCTAGTGGGTTCGTGTGTGAGACTGTGTCCATGACCCTTTGTGTGTGCATGTATTGTGTATGCTTGTATATGTGCTGTTTGATAGCTGTGTGTGTATATGCTATGAATCTGACTCACAGTCTTGTTTTAGCATGTGTGGACCAAATTATCAGCCTCCTGGCATGTGATTAGGGACTCCTGATTCATGTCTGTGAACGTAAACTGGCATCATAGCTGAGCATCGGGAGTGAGACTGTTGTCTCTGCTGCTGGACAAGAAGATGCCGACCTCATCAGGAACCAAGGTCAGCTCATAGGGAGCTCAGACCTCTGCTCAGCAGTGTGTTGTGCACATGTGAGCTGTGCCTGTGGGTGACACTCTTGTGTATGAGAGCTGGAAGTTATGTTATTCATTTTCTCTGTGTGTATGTGACATGTGTGTGTGACCATATGCATGGGTGTTGGTGATGGTTTAATCACTGTGCCTGTGACTGAATAGATTTTACTGCTCCATGCTGACTGCCCTCCCCCAGCAAGGGAAAGGTCAGAGGGAGGAAAGCTCCTTAATATACTC
This sequence comes from Corynorhinus townsendii, assembly GCA_026230045.1. NCBI lineage: Eukaryota > Metazoa > Chordata > Mammalia > Chiroptera > Vespertilionidae > Corynorhinus > Corynorhinus townsendii. The sequence goes on along the minus strand of JAPDVU010000005.1, from coordinate 161,520,681 downwards.
TTATTAAAAGGAGAGTATATACTGTTTGTTGTAGTGAGTGTGGCCGGGTGTGAATATGTATTGTGTTGTGTGTGTCTTGTAGATTTTTAAATTGTTTGTGGTCTTGTGTGTTTTTGGTGAAGTGTGTGTAGTGTTTGAGTTATGTATATGTGGTGAGTTGAGTGTTCACCAGGTGCATCATGAAGCAGGTGTGTTGATGTGCATTGTGAATGTGTTTTGGGGTGAGAGGTATATTATTTTATGTTGTGTATGTCCAACTTTGTATTGATTGTGACTTGTATGTATGCATATGAGTGCTTATGCAGTGAACCACATATTGGCTATTCTTCCATTAGGATGGAAATTTGGTCAGGGGTGGCTTATATTCTCAAATCAGCAGTGTGAGTGTGTGTGTGTGTGTGTGTGTGTGTGTGTGTGATTTGTATCCATGACTCAAGTATTTCCTAAAGTGTCCTCCTTGTGGGGCACCATTACCTAAGATACTCAAATTCTAAGCAACATCCTGTTTCTTGAAATGGATCTGCTATCATTTTTATGTACCTGAGTGTGACTGAGTTGCTCGGAATTTTCCAACCTTTCTTTATTTTTACTAAACATCCCAGGGAAACAAACAAACTAACTAACAAACCATAAACTTCAGGCATCATGATGTGTGAAGGTATTGGGCAGAATTACCATTCAATAGTGACGAGTCCTTAGAGAAGTTATATAAAACATTGGTTTTACTTTCATGTCTATAAAATGGAAAGAATGACACAAGTTTTATGAATCTTGCAGAGGCCTTCAGTAAATACTTATTGCATAAATAGATCTTAATGTATTTGAGAATTTTTTGTCAGTTGGAAAGTAAATAAATATGAAGGAATAAAATTCTCTAGTAAAGGGAATAAAAACATTTTGGACAACTCTGCGTCCTCACAGCTCTAAAATAATATATTGTGCTTGGCTCCTAAACAAGAAAAGGGAAGTTTTGGGAGGAAAAAATGGCGGCAGAATAGACAGACGTGTCCCGAATCTTGTCCCGAAGCAGATAGAAAGAACAGCTGAGGATCGCACGGGGAATATCTGTTGGAGAGTTAAGGGACAGCTATACTCCAGGAGAAGGTGGGGGGCTGCAGGACAGGTGTCCCCTGACTGGGCAGCCCCCACTGCTGCTGGGTTCCCCCCTGGAACCACCTGCTTGTATGCGGAGACCGCACCATCTTGAAGGGGAAAGTGGATGTTATTGGAAGCCTGAAAATCTACAACTGTGGCACCCACTGAACAGCTGCGAACCACAGAGCACCAGTCCCCAATTGGCACAAACACGTGGATTCAGAGGAGCTCTACATTCCACCATGGAAAAATCAGATTTTGCCTGGGATAAGGTGAGGTCTCTGGTCCCGGCAGGACAGAGAAACGCGCACACTGTGGGAGCTGGAGGACCGGGGGAAGTCTGCACCTAGAAAAATCCATGGCTGTTGGGGCTGGCATGATCCGTGAATGTGGAAGGGGGCCCTCAGAGCTGCTAACAAAAGGGATCTCTAAAAAGCAACCCATTTTGATCTGATGCAGAAGGGCAGCCTAAAAATTTTGGGAGTGTGCCGGCTGCTTGGACACAAGGGGAAAAGGGGGATTGCACAGGCTTGTGCGCAGCCCCAGAGTTTGCACACTTGTGCTTTTTCCTCTTTGAATCCTTGCTTCTTATTACTGAGCCCAATACATAGGATCACCCAGTTGGGGACACCCTAGGATAGTGCAGGGGAAAGTTGTTTTTTCTGGAACCTGGGGATCAGAGCAGGGAGTGACCATCAGAGAACCAGCTCTGGGGCAGCCCACTTCCACAAACTGGTATTGAGTGCCACAGGGAAAGCAGGATCTAAGCACAGGCTAGAGAGGACCTATAGACCTGGAGGTCAATCCAGAAACACTGCCACCCAGGGTCTGAATCACAAATTGACTCTTGTATAATCACAAATAAAGGAATACAAGAAAGTAAGACATACTGCCTGCTTAAAAATCAGGACTGGCTTACAACACTGAGAAGCCGTGGAATGCAGGGAACTGCAATACTGTCCTGACTGGGAAACAGGCATGCCAAACAGAACAATAGAGGAAGTGAATGACCTTCACTACTGCACATTTTGTTTTTATTATTTTTCTTTTTTCCTTTTTCATCTTTTACTTAAGAAACTATTTTTTTCTTTTTTCCTCACTTGATTTTACCTTTTTAATTATTACATTTTTATTTTCAATCAGTATTATTACTACTACTATTTTAACTTTTTTTAAAAAAGTTTCATTTTATTTTCTCTTTATTTGACTTTGAGATTAGTGTTCTACATTCTATTTTCATCTTTACTTTAGTATCATTCTACTCTATCTCAACTCTACCTTTATGCCATCACTCTCTTCCTAAGTTTTCCCCTTTTGTTGTCCTGTTTCTCTTACCCTTTTCCTGCTTTAGATTTTCCCTATTCTTTCTTTTTACCCCCTGTTAAATTTTCACCCTACTTATATATCTAATTTCCAATCCCCTGCTCTGAGTTCATACACATCTCTCTCTTCTCTGTCTTCACTATCCAAAAAATGTTTTTCTCTCTGTCCTTTTGTTGTTGTTTGCTTGAATGTGGATTATATAGACTTTTTATGCTTGTTTGTGAGATTGTTTTGCTTATTCTTTTGTTTTGTTTTGTTTGCTCTGTTTTTTTTTTTTTTGCCTCTGTTTTCCCTCGCCTCGCTTGATATTAGTTGTTGTTTGTAGTTTTTATTCATCTTCAGGTACTTGTTGCTGGCATTTGCTAGGATTAGTGGCTATTCTTTTGGAGTTTTCTCCCCATATATAGTTTGTTCCCCTTTTCTTTCTTATTCTCTTTCTTTTCTCTCTTACTTTTTTTCCTTCTCCCAATTTCATTTTGGCACTCTTTTCTTTTCCTTTTCCTCTTCTTCTTTCTCTCCTATCCCCTAATTTGCCTTTCTCTGGTGGTCGCCTTTATTTGGGGTTATTAATATCACGAATACATTTCTGTTCAGTGCCTTGTGTGTTGTACCTGGTTGTGTTGTATTTTGTGCCTTTAAATCAACACAGGAGAGAGAGACTACATAACCAGACACCTGGAGAAGAGAGACTATAGGGAGACAAAGAAACAGCCCACATATGAAAGAAACACAGGCATCACCAGAAAAGGAAATAAACTAAATGGAGGCAAACAACCTGCCAGAGAAAGAATTCAGAGAAATGGTCATAAGGTGGCTGAAAAGAATGGAAGACAAATTTGACAATATGTGTAAGAACCAAGAGGACATGAAGAAGAACCAAGCAGAAATGAAAAATGACATCGCTGCTGTAAAGAACTCAATAGAAAGCATCAAGAGTAGACTAGAAGAAGCAGAGGACTGCATCAGTGAGCTAGAAGAAAAGGTAGAAAAAAATACCCAAGTAGAGCAGCTTCTAGAAAAAAAATTAAAAAGCAGGAGGAGAGCCGAAGGGAACTTTGGGACAACACAAAACAAAACAACATCTGCATAATAGGAGTTCCAGAAGGAAGGGAAACTGAGCAAGGAATAGAAAACCTGTTTGAAGAAATAATGACAGAAAACTTCCCTGATATAGGGAAGAAAAAACCCACACAAATCCAAGAAACTCACAGAGTCCCAAGCAAAATGAACCCCAAAAGATTGAAGCCAAGGCACATTATAATTAAACTGGCAAACATCCAACGACAAAGTAAGAATCTTAAAAACAGCCAGAGGAAGACAGAAAGTTACCTACAAAGGAACCCCTATGAGACTAGCAACTGATTTCTCAAAAGAAACACATCAGGCCAAAAGGGAATGGAATGAAATATACAAAGTCATGCAAAGGATGGGTCTGAATCCAAGAATACTGTACCCAGCAAGGCTATCAATCAAAATTGAAGGTGAAATCAGGAGCTTCACAAACAAAAAAGGACTGAGAGAATTTATTACTACCAAACCAGCAATGCAAGAAATGCTAAAGGGTCTGCTGTAAAAAAAAAGAAATAGGAAGCAAAGAAGGAACACAGGGGTAAAGAATAAAAATGGCGACAAATAAGTACCTATCAATAATAACTTTAAATGTAAATGGATTAAATGCCCCAATCAAAAGACATTGGGTAACGGATTGGATAAGAAAACATGACCCATATATCTGCTGTCTACAAGAAACCCACCTCAGAAAAAAAGACACACACAGACTGAGGGTGAAGGGATGGAAAAAGGTTTTTCAGGTGAATGGAAATGAAAAAAAAAAAAGCTGGGGTAGCAATACTTACATCTGACAAATTAGATCTCAAAGTGAAGGACATAACAAGAGATAAGGAAAGCCACTTCATAATACTAAAGGGAGCAATCGAACAAGAAGAAATAACTCTGGTAAACCTATACGCACCCAATACAGGAGCACCCAAATACATAAAAGAACTACTGGAGGATATCAAAGGAGAGATTGACAGCAATACAATCATAGTAGGAGACTTTAATACCCCACTATCACCATTGGACAAATCCTCTAAACAAAAAATCAGGAAATAAACATCGATCCTAAATGACTCACTAGACCAGATGGAATTAATTGACATCTTAAGAACATTTCACCCCAAAGCCACAGAATATACATTCTTCTCAAGTGCACATGGGTCATTTTCAAAGATAGACCATATGTTGGGTCATAGGCAATGTCTCTTCAAATTCAAGATGATAGAAATCATATCAAGCATCTACTCAGATCACAGTGGCATAAAACTGGAAACCAACTACTCTAAAAACAATCCAAAAAAGTCAAACACATGGAGAGTAAACAGCATGCTATTAAACAATGACTGGGTTACCAGAGAGATGAAGGAAAAAATAAAAAAACATCGTGGCAACAAATGACAATGAAAACACAACAATCCAAAATCTATGGGACACAGCGAAAGCAGTCTTGAGAGGGAAGTTCATAGCTCTACAAGTCTACTGCAAAAAACAAGAAACAATGGTAATAAATTGCCTAATCCTACAACTCAAAGAGTTAGAAAAAGAGCAACAAGAAAAGCCCAGCATAAGCAGAAGGAAGGAAATAATAAAGATCAGAGTGGAGATAAACGACATTGAGACCACAAAAAAAAAAAAAAACACAATACAAAAGATCAACAAAACCAAGAGCTTGTTCTTTGAAAGGATAAACAAGATTGATGAACCTCTAGCCAGGCTCACCAAGAAGCAAAGAGAGAGGACCCAAATAAACAAAATCAGAAATGAAAGAGGTAAAATAACAACAGACCCCACAGAAATACAAAGGATTGTTAAAAAATACTATGAACAACTCTATTCCAATAAACTGGACAACCTGGAGGAAATGAAAATATTCCTAGAAAAATATAACCTTCCAAAACTCAATCAGGAAGAATCTAAACATCTCAATAGGCCAATAACTATGGAAGAAATTGAAGCAGTCATCAAAAAGCTTCTGGCAAACAAAAGCCTGGGGCCAGGCGGCTTCACAGGGGAGTTTTACCAAACATTGAAGGAAGAACTAAAACCTATCCTCCTCAGACTATTCCAAAAAATTCAAGAGGAAGGAACACTTCCAAGCTTCTTCTATGAAGCCAGCATCACCCTAATACAAAAAACAGATAAAGACAACACAATGAAAGAGAATTACAGGCCAATATCCCTCATGAACATAGATGCCAAAATCCTCAACAAAATTCTAGTAAATTGGATCCAGCAATACATCAGAAAGATCATACACCATGACCAAGTAGGGTTTATCCCGGGGATGCAAGGATGGTACAATATTCACAAATCAATAAATGTGATACATCACATAAACAAATTGAGAGATAAAAATCACATAGTCCTATCAATTGATGCAGAAAAAGCATCTGACAAAATCCAAACCCTTTCTTGATAAAAACTCTCAACAAGGTGGAAATAGAAGGATCATACCTCAACATAATAAAAGCTATATATGATAAACCCACAGCTAACATCATACTCAATGGGCAAAAACTAAAACCATTTCCCCTAAGAACAGGAACAAGACAGGGATGCCTACTCTCAGCACTCCTGTTCGACATAGTACTGGAAGTATTAGCCATTGCAATTAGACAAGAAGAAGAAATAAAGGCATCCAAATTGGAAAAGAAGAAGTAAAGCTGTTCTTATTTGCAGATGACATGATGTTGTACATAAAAAACCCGAAAGACTCCATCAAAAAACTAATAGACTTAATAAATGAATTCAGCAATATAGCAGGATACAAAATTAACGCCAAGAAATCTATGGCATTTCTATATACCAAACAGAATTTACAGAAAGAGAGACTAAAAAAGCAATCCCATTTACCATCACACCAAAAAAATTAAGATACCTAGGAATAAACTTAACTAAGGAGGTAAAAGATCTATAAGCGGAAAACTACAGGACACTGAAAAAAGAGATAGAGGAAGACGTAAACAGATGGAAGAACATACCATGATCATGGATTGGGAGAATCAACATCATTAAAATGTCCATACTACCCAAAGCAATCTATAGATTAAATGCACTCTCCATTAAAATACCAATGGCATATTTCACAGACCTAGAAATTACTCTCCAAAAATTCATGTGGAATATAAAAAGACCCCGAATAGCCACAGCAATCCTGAGAAAGAAAAACAAAGTAGGTGGGATCTCAATACCAGATTTCAAGCTGTATTACAAAGCCACTGTTCTCAAAACTGCCTGGTACTGGCACAAGAACAGACATATAGATCAATGGAATAGAATAGAGAACCCAGAAATTGACCCAAATCACTACTAATATTTGACAAAGGAGACATTAACATACAATGGAATCAAGACAGTCTCTTCAATAAATGGTGTTGGGAAAATTGGACAGATAAATGCAAAAAAATGAAACTAGATCACCAACTTATACCATACACAAAAACAAACTCAAAATGGATCAAGGACTTAAACATATGATAAGAAACCATAAATATACTAGAGGAATCCACAAGCAGAAAAATCTCTGACATATGCCGAAGCAATTTCTTCACTGATACTGCTCCTAGGGCAATGGAAACGAAAGAGAAAATAAACAAATGGGACTACATCAAAAGCAAAAGCTTTTGTACAGCAAAGGAGACCATCAATAAAACAACAAGAAAGCCCACTGCATGGGAGAACATATTTGCCAATGATATCAATGATAAGGGTTTAATCTCCAACATTTACAGGGAACTCATGCAGCTTAACAAAAAGAAGATAAACAACCCAATCAAAAAATGGGCAACTGATCTAAATAGAAACTTTTTGAAAGAAGACAGAAGGAAGGCCAAGAGACATATGAAAATCTGCTCACAGTCACTAATCATCAGAGAGATGCAAATCAAAACAACAATGAGGTACTATCTCACACCTGTCAGAATGGCTATTATCAACAAATCAGCAAATGACAAGTGCTGGTGAGGATGCAGAGAAAAAGGAACCCTCATGCACTGCTGGTGGGAATACAGACTGGTGCAGCCACTGTGGAGAACAGTATGGAGCTTCCTCAAAAAACTAAAAATGGAACTCTCATTTGACCCAGTGATCCCACTTCTAGGAATATATCCCAAGAAACTAGAAACATGCATCAGAAAGGACATATGCACCCCTATGTTCATAGCAGCACAATTCACCATAGCTAAGATTTGGAAACAGCCTAAGTGCCCATCAGCAGATGAGTGGATTAAAAAAATGTGTTACATCTACACAATGGAATACTATGCTGCAGTAAAAAAGGAGTTCTTACCATTTGCAACAACATGGATGGAGATGGAGAGCATTATGCTAAGTGAAATAAGCCAGGCAGGGAAAGATAAATATCACATGATCTCACTCATTTGTGGAATATAATGAACAACATAAACAGATGAACAAAAATAGATCCAGAGACAGAGAAACATCAATCAGAACATGAAACCTAAAGGAAGGTAGGGGAGGGTGGGGGTAAGAGGGAGAGATCAACCTAAGGACTTATATGCATGCATGTAAGCCTAATCAATGGACACAGACAACAGGGGGGTGGGACATGGATGGAAGGTGGGGGTAATGGGGGAATAAGGACACATATGTAATATCTTAATCAATAAAGAAATTTAAAAACAGAAAAGGGAAGTTTCTCTGTGTAACAGTTAAGAGCATGGTTTCTGATCACACAGACCTATTAGACTGAATCCCATGAAGTAGCTAATTGTTGGCAATTTTTAATTTATAGAAAATGGTAATACATATATATCAAGTTATAAACATTACATATCACATGTTTAATAGATACCAATATACACATATGTATTTGTGTGCCATTCTGTCCCTGCTGTACTGCTGTGTGCCTACAAAATTTGTGTCATTTATGTTTCTATTTCTTAAAAACTAAAATAGGTCAAAGAATACAAATCCTTAGAGCAGCTGTGAAGGTGTTTTAAAATCTGGGAATGTAAGGCTGATGTGTGGATTTAATTAGGAAATGTAGGTAAAGTCCTTAGGCTGGTACCCAAACGTTCATCTAAATGTTCTTCATTATTATGAAAGACCAGAGGCCTGGCACATGAATTTGTGCACAGGTAAAGGAAATTAATAAAAAATACTTTAATATCGCTATTTGCCCTTTCTCTATAATAGACGTGTCAACTCAAATCACAATCAGCAATGACAGATGGAAACACATGCATGCGATAGGTGCCAGCAAGAGCTTTATATATATAGATAAACTTGCTTAATTAGACCTGCTTTCTGATCTAGCTAAACTTTTTCCAGCCCAGTGAAGCACCCCAACTTCTCTTTCTGGTAACCGTCAGCAACACAGCAGTAAATATCAACACAAAGCAGATTATTATTGTAGATCACGCAAGGAGAACAAAGGGTAAAATATTTAACTGCAGCAGTGTTTGACTATATTCTGCGTAGTGAGAAAACCTAAAGTCATTTTCAAGTTCCACCATTTCTTACTTCTTATCAGTCGGGTCAAGTTTCTAAACTTTCTAAATCCCCGTTTTCCACCTAATGAAAAGAAAATAGGATTCTACCGAGTCTCCTTTCTACCTACTCCAGGACTTCTGTGAGGATCAAATGAGATGAGGCACATGAAAACACATCATAGACATTTGGTTACAGTGTAAAATTTTTCCACCTTGCTATAAAGCAATTTGTGTTCCTGAGCTAAAGAAACTCCAAGGGGGCTAATCACAGTGGAGAGAAAGCCTGGTGTTGCTACATGACATCATTGCCAGGAGCCCACAGCCACCATTTCTAGGCTGGTCTGGCCTGGGCTGGGCTGTGGGCTGCATTTGTGCCATGGGGTCTCGGCAGCGTTGGCTGCGATATGGTGGGCTATCACTCGGGGTGGTGGCAGGGCCTGTGTCTCACTTGGGTGAAGCTGAGTATTGCTTTGTTGGCGCCAAGTCCATGGTGCCATTTCTTTGTAAATGGTCAGTGCACATCACAGCAGCTCTTTCCTTGAGCATCTGCCCCCTGGTGGTCAGTGTGCATCAAAGTGAACGGTTGGATGGACAGAGGGACACTTAGCATATTAGCCTTTTATATCTATAAATACTTTGTGAACTATTCTGGTTTTGGGGATATTCTGGCATCCAATGGCATTCAAAGGCCACCCGTTTCCAGAGTGTCCCTGAGTTTACAGCTGGGGGTCAATGGGAGCAGGCAGGTTCACAGGAAATCTGACAGTGCTCCAACAATGCCCACGCAGCACTGGAGTCTCACGTTACTTTCAGGCAGAAACAACTAACACCACATTGCAGGCTCTGACCTTCCATTCCTGCCACAGTGAATTATTACGGATTAGCTCTGGCCTGGTGTAGAAATTGATCCCTCCATGCACATCAAGATGTAAACTCATAGATGTGGGCAACTTGATTTTCTTGTCTTCTGCTGCATTTCAGTCCTTAGTAATGGTCCTGACTCAGTCTTAATGTTAATAGTAATATTTGAATAAACAGTGAACTATCCTTACTTCTATGTGATGAGGTCTTGTTGACTACTATGGGTTTCAATGTTTTCCTGGAGCCAAGCTGGAATAGAGGGAAGATGCATATATCCACCCTTGGGCCAAATTAATATGAAAGTATTTAAAAATTAATGGTTTTCCCAGAGAATGACAATATGAGATGAGATGTCTTGTTCATCCTTTCTAGGTTCCTGAGACTCCCACACCTTCTTCATCCCCAGCAGACAGAGGAGCAGCATGAGGCCTGAGAACCAGAGCAGCGTGTCCCAGTTCATCCTCCTGGGGCTCCCCATCCTGCCAGGGCAGCAGGCCATGTTCTTCACCCTGTTCCTGGGCATGTACCTGACCACGGTGCTGGGCAACCTGCTCATCATCCTGCTCATCAGGCAGGACTCTCGCCTGCACACGCCCATGCACTTCTTCCTTAGCCACTTGGCCTTCTCTGACATTTCTCTCTCCTCTGTCACTGTGCCTAAGATGCTCATGAACATGCAGACTGGGAATCAATCCATCTCCCATGTGGGATGCATTTCTCAGTTGTATTTTTTCTTGCTCTTTGGTGGTCTTGACAATTTTCTTCTGGCTGTGATGGCATATGACAGGTATGTGGCCATCTGTCACCGTCTTCACTACACCACCATCATGAGGGAGGGGCTGTGTGTGCTGCTCGTGGCTGGCTCCTGGATTCTCTCCTGTGTCCATGATTTGTTGCACACCCTCCTCTTGGTTCGACTGTCCTTCTCTGCCAACAATACCATCCCCCACTTCTACTGTGACCTCGCTACACTCCTGAAGCTGAGCTGCTCAGACACCTTCCTCAATGAGCTGGTCATATTCACCGAGGGAAGAATGATTTTCTTTTTATGTTTTGGTGTAATTTTGGGCTCCTATATCCATATAGGGACTATCATGCTGAGGTTGCCCTCCACTAAAAGACTCTTTTTTTAAAAAAATAAATCTTTATTGTTCAGATTATTACAGGTGTTCCTCTTTTATTTTTCCCCATTGCTCCCCTCCACCTGATTCCCCACCCCACCCCATGCCCTTACCCCCCGCCACTGTATTCATCCATAGGAGTAAGATTTTTGTCCAATCTCTTCCCGCACCCCTCACACCTGCTTCCCCTGAGAATCGTCAGTCCACTCCCTTTCTATGTCCCTGATTCTATTATATTCACCAGTCCATGCTGTTCTTCAGATTTTTCATTCACTTGATTTTTAGATTCACTTGTTGGTAGGTATGTATTTGATGTCATTTTGTTGTTCATAATTTTTATCTTTACCTTTTTCTTCTTCTTCCTCTTCTTAAAGAATACCCTTCAGCATTTCGTGTAATCCTGGTTTGGTGGTGATGAACTCCTTTAGCTTTTTCTTGTCTGTGAAGCTCTTTATCTGACCTTCAACTCTGAATGATAGCTTTGCTGGGTAGAGTAATCTTGGTTGTAGGTTCTTGCTGTTCATCACTTTGAATATTTCTTGCCACTCCCTTCTGGCCTGCATAGTTTCTGTTGAGAAATCAGCTGACAGTCGTATGGGTACTCCCTTGTAGGTAATTAGCTGTTTTTCTCTTGCTGCTTTTAAGATTCTCTCTTTGTCTTTTGCCCTTGGCATTTTAATTATGATGTGTCTTGGTGTGGTCCTCTTTGGATTCCTCTTGTATGGGGTTCTGTGCGCTTCCTGAACTTGTAAGTCTATTTCTTTCACCAGGTAGGGAAAGTTTTCTGTCATTATTTCTTCTAATAGGTTTTCAATATTTTGCTCTCTCCCTTCTTCTGGCACCCCAAAAATTCGGATGTTGGTTCGCTTGAAGTTGTCCCAGAGGCTCCTTACGCTATCTTCATATTTTTGGATTCTTTTTTCTTTTTGTTTTTCTGGTTGGATGTTTTTTGTTTCCACATATTTCAGATCTTTGGTTTGATTCTTGGGGTACGTTGATCTACAGTTGAGTTTCTGCATATTCTTTATTTCAGACAGTGTATGCTTCATTTCTGACTGATCCTTTTCCATTTTTTTGGCATTCTCATTAAGCTCCTTGAAGGTCTCATCAAGTTTCTCAGTGGTTTTAAGAAGATTCTTGAGTAACCTTATAAATGTAGTTCTGAACTCTATGTCATCCAGTAGTTTGCTTTCCTCCATTTCTTTCATTCGTGACATGTTTCTTTGTCTCCACATTTTGGCTGCTTCCCTGTGTTGATGGAGTAGCTTTGTGTGGTAGGTGACCTATAGGAGGCAGTAGCTCAGCCTCCCCAATCACCTGATGTGGACACTCTTGGTACACCCCTTTGTGGGCTGAGTGCAAAGACTTGGTGCAGTTAAAGCCTTAATTGCTGTTGGTATACTGGGAGGAATTGACCTCCAGGCCAATTAGCTGTGAGCACTCCCTGTGTCTATAATGGAAGAACTGCTGCGCTGAAGACATGCTTATGGGGCAGGACTTGTTTCAGTGGGGCTTTGGTGCTCACTGAGTCTGCCTCTTGAATGTGTCACTTATGGATGTGAGGAGTTGAAATCTGGTGTCTCACACTGACCACTAGGTACACTGGCTTCTGGATCTCCAATGGGGTGCAGGTCAGCTACTGTCTGAGGCCACTCAGCAGGAGCTACAGTGAGAGCTGCAGTTTTCTCTTCTTTGCTTGGGGTTTGGAGGTTTTGGAGCTGTCTGACCCAGGCTCCAAGTTTGCTAGGTTAAGGTGTGATAGGGCAGGCCTTTCTTATGCTAATTGAGCTGCTTGGAGCTTGGGTGGGTTTGTAGGTTGTGCATGGCGGGGCCTCAGGGTGTCACTAGGTTAGGGCGTGGCAAACAGCAATGGCTGCTAGTTAGCCGGCTCTGAGTCTCCAAGGGCATCCGGGAGTCCCATGCCCCAGTGCAGTAAACAATTATTCCTGCGCGCAGCTCTGCAAGCAAGCCACCCTCACTGGCAGACAGTCCAGCTTCTCTCCATAGGAGTTTGGGTCCCCCGCATCTCCCCAAAGACTGGATTTCAGAGTAATCGGGGGCTTGTCTCCGTTCGGGTGGAAAAAAGCAATGCACCCAGTCACCCGCAGCCAGCCCAGATCACGCGCCTCCGTACCTCAGCTTTTCAGCCCTCGTGCACGTCTCAATGCTCTTTTCTCTTTCCTTCTAGTTGTAGAACTTCCACTCAGCCAGCTTTCCCGTGGTTCTGGGTGATAGACGTTTTGTCTTTTAGTTGCAGTTTAAATTGTTGTGGGAGGCAGCAGTTTAGGTGTTTACCTACGCCGCCATCTTGGATTCTCTCCCACTAAAAGACTCTTTAAAGCCTTTTCTACCTGTGGCTCCCATTTCTCAGTGGTGTCTTTATACTATAGGACAGCTGCAGGTGTTTACTTTTTCTCCTCATCATGGGATTCCAAAGACATAATTGCTTCGGTCATGTATATGACAGTTACTCCCAAGCTGAACCCCTTCATCTACAGACTGAGGGAACAGAGATATAAAACAGGCCTTAGAGATGTGTGTCAATAGGGTTAAGTTCTTTAAGCAGCAATCACTAAATCCTCATGTTGCAGTCAGGAGCACAGTGAGATAGATCTGCTAAGATTATTGTTTGTACACCTCTTCATACACCTCTCATAGAATATACTTTCTTTCATATGTACAGTGTTGTTAATCTGTCATTTATGTTAAGTTTGCTACTTGGATTATTAATAATTATTTATTCCTAATTAATATTTTTTCACATGTCCCTCATCTTTTATAATATACAGTATATGCATAATCTTATGCAATACATGTTGCACTATTATAACTGTGGTTTTGTCTCTTTCTGTTTTGCGATATGTCATTTTTTGCTTATGCAATTTTAAGAATTTTATGTTATCGAATAGCCACGTAATAAGCATCATGATCTGCTCCTGGTAGTCTTTGCTTTTTATTACCTGATGTTTTTATGCTGTCTTTTGTTGGCTTCTGGCTGATTGTGGACATCTCTTCCTAATGTTGGCTGACTGCAATCAGGCGTGTTAAGAATAATTAAACAGTAAAAAGTGGTATGTGCTACAAGGCTTGGATGTTAGAGAAAGGGACTTTTGAGGAATGCATTTAAGAACACACTACTAATTTTATAATTAGGAAGAGTTTCTATTAATGGGTCCTACCTTAATACCTCATCTACTTCTGATATTAATATAAATATGTTATATCTATATAGATATAGATACATATACCGAAAAAGATACAGCTAGATATATAGATACTACCATAGCATAGTATAGTATAGTATAATATGGTATGGTATGGATGGCATGGCATAGCAGAGCATAGTATAGTATAGTATAGTGTAGTGTATTGTATTGTAGCATGGCATAGCATCGCATGGCATGGCATGATATGGTTTGGTATGGCACAGCTTAGCATAGCACAGCATAGCATAGTGTAGTGTAGTGTAGTATAGTAAGTGTGGTATAGTATAGTCAGGAAGCAGCTTTCTCCTGGTTGGTGTTTAAATGGTATTTCTTGTCCATCAATTTAAACATTTCTTTGTCTTTATATCTGTGAGGTGTTCAATATGTAATGCTGGAGAGTGTTCATTTTACATAAAACAACAATTATTATATTTCTGGATATACTGTCTATGGACATCTAATATAATTATAATACATTTGAAGTTATATTTTCCTTATTACTATATTTGCCATTTGATTCTTCTGTTTCACATATATTCCTCTTGTCTTCCTCTGTTTCACGTAAATATATATATTCAGTCCCATTTTCCCTCTATTAACCTATTAATCATACATTATTATTATTATTTTATAATTCTTCTATGTGTCATTGGCAGGCATCACTTTTTACTTTCTACTTAGCTATTTGAGGTATACAGTTCAGTGGCATTTAGGACACATATCACCAATATCTCATTTCATGATCATTTAAGAAAACTCTATAAAACATCAACTGCATATTTTTCAACTGTGAGGAAAATAGAACAAAGATATCTATAAGTCAATATGGAGAAATGTTAGAATACTAGAGGCCTGGTGTATGAAAATTTGTGCACTGGAGGGGGTCCCTCAGCCTGGCCTATCCCCTCTCACAGTCCAAGAGCCCTCAGGGGATGTCCTACTGATGGCTCCCCTGTGGGCTGTGATTGGGCTGATCAGGAGAAGGCACCGTCCCCATCACCCCACTGCTGCTGCCACTGCTGGCCACTGTGGCTGCGAGGCCTGAGCCCCAGGCTGCGCAGCTGCCTGAGCTCATGGCTGCCGTGAGCCCACAGCTTCTGTGGCTTGTTGGATGGACATCCAGATGGACGTCTGGAAGACATCCACCCTAATAAGCATATTACCCTTTTTTTAGGATAGATACTGCTGAATGGAAAAAGCAATGTGTAAAAGAGTATTTATAGCATGCTACTTCTTATGTAAAAACAAAGGGGAATAAAATATACATGTGTGTGTGCATTTGAGCAGAAAGAAGCACAGGAAGAATAAATTAGAAACTAATGAAATTGTTTACCAACAGGAGATGGAGCAGAAGAGATGAGGAGATGAGTAGAATTATTTGTGTAGTTTTGACTATGCTGTCTTTGCAAGTAAAACATAAATATTAAAGGTGGTTAATAAAGCAAAACAGAGTAAAACAAATCAAATGTACTTAATTATATTTTAAATTAACTCCAAAATTAGAGTAAAGGGGAAAATTAAGTAAGTGCCCTAAGATATTGTTGAACCCAGAATTTATATTTATCTCTCAATCCTATCTAATAAAGAGGGAATATGCTAATTGACCCACATGCAGTTGCAAAGATGGCTGCGCCCACAGCCAATAAGGAGGGAATATGCTAATTGACTGGCCCACCCTCAAAGATGGCGGCACCCACAGCCAATAAGGAGGAAATATGCTAATTGACTGCCACACCCTCAAAGATGGTGGTGCCCACAGCCACAAGATGGTGGTACTCAGTCCCCTCAGCCTTGCTTGGATGTCAGGGGTGCGGCAAGACAGGGCCCGTCCCCAGGCAGGCCTGGCCGCTCCGAGTGACTGCCTCTGGAGTCCCCCAGATCCCTTAGCCACCCAGCCACCCAGGGCCAGCCCAAGGTCTAGGCAAGCCTCAGATGGAGGCTGCCCAGCTGCCCAGGGCCGCCCGAGGGTCAGGTAACCAGGGCCGCCCATGGATTGCACAGCCGGTAGTGGCAGTAGCAGAGGTGTGATGGGGTGTCGCCTTCCCCTAATTGCCAGGTCGCCTCCCACCCCTGAGGGCTCCTGGATGGTGAGAGGGGGCAGGCTAGGCTGAGGAACACCCCCTCCAGTGCATGAATTTTCATGCACCAGGCTTCTAGTTAAAAATAAAACACTAAAAACAATGTCTTAAGTTGTACATTGTATGGCATTAACAATTCAAGGTTCTGAAATAAGTCACCATGTATCCAATGATTCAGTACATAAGCGACCATTGAGGGAAAGAAAGTGACCCTCACTCTCAGGGAAAGGAGCTCTGTACATGGAAAAGGAGAGGCTGGAAAGAACTCTATGGTGTCAAACTAGAGTTGGAGCTATCAATTCAAACTCCTGGATTTTAAATGTATAAACAGATTGCAATTTACATGTTATATATCAATGTCTATACTGTTTCCATCCTCATTCTTTCTGTCCTGCTCCTTAACCGCCTTCTATGAGCAAACATGCTTTTAGTTTCTTAATTTTCCTTCCTGTTTTTTTTTTTTTAAATATATTTCCCAGTTGGCTTCTCTGATACCATTTAGAATCGTTGAAAGCAATGAACTCACCCAAAGCTTTAAAATGAATAATAGTAATGGATTATAACTTAGAGAATAAGAATCCACGAATACTTAATAATATAAATGAATAAATAAAAACTAACAGGTGTTGGCTAAGAATAATTTCCTTCTTTTAGGATAGCACAACTAATAAAGAAGAAATCATAGAATTTGAAAAAATCACCATTTGGCCTTCACATTTGCAATAATTTTCTCATATAAGAATCACCAATGACGTCTTCACAGGATAGTTTTACCAAAAATTCCAAGAAGAACTAACATTTTGTCTTAAAAATACTCCAAAATATCCAAGAGGAAGGAACACTTCCAACCTCTTTTTATGAGGCCAGCATTATCCCAATTCCAAAACTAGATAAAGACACTACAAAGAACGAAAATTACAGGCCAGTATTCCTGGTGAACATAGATACTAAAATTCACAATAAAATATTAGCAAATAGGATCCAGCAATATATTAGAAAGATCATACACCGTGACCAAGTGGGATTTATCCCAGGGATGCAAGGCTGGTACAGTATTTGCAAATTAGTAAAACTGAAACATCACATAAACAAACTGAGACAAAAATCACATGACCATATCAATAGAGGCAGAAAAAGCACTCGACAAATCCAACACCTATTTTTGACAAAAACTCTCAGCAAAGTGTGATAGAGGAATCATACCTGAACATAATAAAGACCATATATGACCAATCTACAGCCACAATTGTACTCAATGGAAAAAACTAAAACTATTTCCAGTAAGAACAGGAGCAAGAGGGGATTTCCACTTTACCCCTCTTATTCAACACTAGAGGCCCGATGCAAGAAATTCATGCAAGTGTAGCCTTCCGTCCCCCTGCTGCCGGCACCAGCTTCCCTCTGGCACCCAGGACCTGGGCTTCCCTCGTCTGGAAGGATGTCTGGTATAATTAGCATATTACATTTTTATTATTATAGATAGAACTGGAAGTGCTAGGACAGTGATCAAAGAAGAAGAAAATATAAAAGTCTTCCAAATTGAAAAGGAGGAAGTAAAATTCTCATTATTCGCAGATGACACAATATTGTACATAGAAAACTGTAAACACTCCACCAAAAAACTACTAGATTTAATAAATTAATTTAGCAATGTAGCAGGATAAAAAATTAACACTCAAAAATCCATGGCATTTTTATACACCACTAATGACCTATCAGAAAGAGAAACTAAAAAATAATCTCATTTACCTTTGCAAGTAAAAGGTAAGAATTTATTAATAAAAATAAATAGCAGCATTGGTTATAATAGCTAAGATCTGGAAATAGCCCAAGTGCCCATCAGTAGATGAATGGATTTAAAAAAAAAAACAGTGGCATATTTCACAATGGAATACTATACAACTGTAAAAAAGAAGGATCTCTTAACCTTTGAGACAGCATGGAGATACCTGGAGAGTATAATGCTAAGTAAAATAAGCCAGTCAAAGAAAGATAACTAATACTTTATCTAACTTATATGTGGAATGTAATGAACACAATAAACTGACTAGTAAAAGACACCCAGAGACATCGAAGCATGCAGCAGACTGATGTATTTCAGAAGGAAGAGGGGGGGGCAGGGAGAGATTAACCAAAGAACTAATATGCATATAAGCAAACCATGGACACAGACAATAGTGCAGTGAAGGCATGGGGAGGGTGTGGCAGTGGGGTGGAGGGGATCAACTGGGGAAAAAGAGGACTTCTGTAATACTGACAACAATAAAGATAAATTTAATAAAATAAAATAAAATAAAAAAGAAGTTACAAAATAGTCATGAAGATATAAATTACAGCATAGGGAATATAAATTACAGATATAAATTACAGCATAGTCAACAATATTGTGATTAACTGTGTGTTGCCCATTGAGTAAGGATGAACACATTATAAAGTACATGATTGTCTAACCACTATGCTGTACATGTGAAACTAATAGTAAATAATATTGAATATAAACTGTAATTTAAAATTTTAATTAAAAAATGAGTAAAATAAAGATAGACATTACATGATCTCACTCATATGTGGTATCTAATTAACAAGATAATCTAATGAACAAAATAGATCCCGAGACACAGAAGCATGGAACAGACTGATGTATCTTAGAGGGAAGGTGGGGGTGGGGAAGGTGGGAGTTATGAACCAGGGACTTTATATGCATACTAGAGGCCCAGTGCACAGATTCGTGCACCAGTGGGGCCCCTAAGCCTGGCTTGTGCCCTCTTGCAATACGGGACCTATGAGGGATGTTGGTCTGCTGGTTTCAGCCTGATTCTTCACAGGGATATAGTAATATGTGAAGTGGCAGGCAGCTGGGGAGAAGCCCAAGCCTGGGACAGTGACGCACTGCTCCCACTCAATCCGGCCCCCCACGCCTGCTGCAGCCACATTCATGGTAGCACTGCTGCGGAAGTGGGAGAGGCTCCCCCAGCTACAGCTGCACTCTCCACCTGTGAGCCCGGCATCTGACTGAAGCAGGGGGCAGCTCCTGCATTGAGCGTCTGCCCCTGGTGGTCAGTGCATGTCATGGTGACCGGCTGACCAGTTGAGCGGTCATAATGTTCACTTAGGACTTTATATATATAGATATACATAGCCCATGGAACAGACAATAGTGTGGTGAAGGCCTGGGAGGGGCGGGTGTGGGGTGGAGGGGTCAATGTGGGGGAAAAGGTGACAACTGTACTACTTTAAAATATAAGGATACAGTAAAAAAAATAAAGACAGATTTTTTGAGGTTTAAGTGACATAATAAATTTAATATATTTAAAGTATACAATTCAGATAGTTTTGACATATGTATACACCCATTAAGCTATCACTACAGGCTGTCAGGACCAGGAAGTTTCCCTAAGCCTACCTCCTGCTCCCTCTTTGCTCCTCACCTCTGTCCCCCAGGGGAACCACTGATCTGTTCTGTCACATCAATTAGTTTGCACCTTCTAGAAGTTTATCTAAATGGGGTCATACAGAATATATTCTTTCATTGCTGCCTTCTTTCACTCAGCATAAACATTTTGAGATTCATCTATGTTTAACGATGAATGTGTATCAAGGCATTTTTATATTCTTTTTGCACTTTAGATCATTCTTTTTATTTTGCACTTTAGATCATTCTTTTTATTCCACTGTGCAGATATACTACAGCTTTTTTGTTCACTCACCTGTTGAAGGGGCTTTGTGTTCTAACAGAGGTCTGCATTGTTTTTTTGGAAGCCTGCTGAATGATGTACATTGAAATTGTGATGCAGAGGCCACAGGCAACTGGGAACCTTCTGCTTGCCATTTGGAGACTTGGCCAGAGGCCCTAGGTATCAATGACATTATGGACACTGTCTGCTGGGACTCCAGTTGCAGTTCTGTCTCTCTGGCCCCTAACCATGTTCCTTCCCAAGGGGCCTGGAGGAAGTTGGGCAATTATTCCAAAGTCTGCTGCTCTAGTCGGAGTCTTGGGGCTGTCTCCCTCTGGGGTCTCTTTCTGATGCTAAAAGGAGATCACCTGCCCACTGTTTTGAAGCTGGTGAACAGACATGAGAATCTGTCTGGAGTGCTCTCAGACCAGGAAGGTTTGTTCCCTTTCCTTTAAGCCTGGGTCTCCTGCACAGAAACTGAAGATTTGGGAAACACCACAAAGCACAAAGTATCAAAACTCATAGCTCTGGTTTAGAATAGAAGGGACCCAGAAATCTACATAGTCGTGTGTGTGTGTGTGTGTGTGTGTGTGTGTGTGTATGTGTGTGTTGTGTTGTATGACTTTGTGTGTTTGTCACTGACTCACATATTGAATACCTCCACTGAGGATAAGTATAAGTCAGGGAAGCCTGGAGTTTCCACAGTGATGTGTGCCTTATTTTACTTGTGTTTTGTTGCCTGCGTGCTGCATGGAAGACCTGTGCATCACTTGAGATTTGAATGTGTGACTGCCTGTGACTGCAATGTGTGTGGTGGAGGATGCTTGATAGTTATGTGTGTGCAACTGTGTGGCACACGTGTGAGTGTATTTGTGTGAGTTTTGCATAGATTTGTGTGACGTTGACTCACACTCTGGCTGTATTTACCTAGCTTGAGTGTAAGCCAGGGAAGTCTGTAAGTCTCCCTTTGGCAGGGCTGCGGCTGTGATAGTGTGTGAATGCTCTTGTGTGTAACAAACTCACACCTTGACTTCCTTCACACAGAAGATATGTAGGATGGAGACTTAAAACCAAGATACTGAAAAAGGCCAAGAAATATCTTGCTTTCATATGTCTGGATTCACCATAGCTACAGACCAGAACCCACACAGGCAACTCCAAAAAAAAAGCACATTTTGAAGATCCGTTGGGGGACATTTTTCGGTGATTTGAATACAGGAGCATCCCCGGAAGCCCAATGTTTTTGAACTTCTTCGTCAACTTTGTTATATAGTTTAGAAACTAAATGCTCATGTCTGATATCACATATGTCTACACTCAACTCTTTGTCTTTTCCCACTAAACAGCTTTGTGGTCAAACATGCTCAGCAGCCTCCACTGTCAAATGGGAATAATTACAATCACTGTGGAATCTGGTCTGTAAGGTGCTTAACTTCTAGCACATTGTAAGCACTTAGTAATTTGTAGCCTGTAGAGGCCATGACACCTGACTCTCCATTTCTTGAATGCTAGAGGGCAATACCTGGTACACTGACAGGAAAATTAGGCCCATCCAAATTAGGCTCCTCCCGACCTTCAGGCAGCCGCTTCCCCTCTCTATTACTTAGTGTCTCCCAGCCACCCCTTTCACTCATGGTGTTGACAGAATCAAGGTACCATTTCTATATTGTTCCCTTCCCTCAAAATGGGTCCCCTCCAGGAGGTGTCTGAGATCCTAGTTATTTACTGGCATTACTTAACCTTGTCAGACACACACACACACACAATATCAATGCTAAGTTCCTCTCCCAAGCTTATGGGTATTTTGACATTCAACTTTAGCTTAACTTTTCTACCCCCCACAGGAAGAAATGGATGGATTCTCTTCCCAGTGAAAAGATGATCAGAAAATCTACCTTTGAGACCAGGTTGCGCTGGGCAATATCTATGTGATATTGTGTAAGCCATCTCACTACTGTTGGTAAGTGAAGAAACAAAAATCACTGTCTTCTCTACTTCCCAGATACAGAATAAACAATGGTAGATTGAGTGAAATTGAAGGTCCATGAAAGCCATTTGCAAAATACTGGGCTGTAGGACTATGAGTGGTGACCGCTGTCTGAGCAGAAGGACTTCCTCAAACCCTGAGACTATATTTCTTAAGGTCCTGACTCTTTTGTCTAATGAAAAAGAGGGAGAAAGAGCAGGGTCATAGGAGCAAAGATTCTAATAAATCTAAGAAACATGAGAGAACTGAGACTACAGCAGTTACTATATGATCATGATAGTTCTCACAACTTCTGAGTATGTATATGATGAAGTTTTACAACACCTGCCTCCTAGGACTATTGAAATATAATGTGGCAATAAATGCAAAAATGTATTGGTTTGACAGAGTGTTCACTAAATGTCAATTATTATAAATGTGAAGATCGCTACTAGAAATAGTGATGGTCAATCAGGTAACGGGAAATCTTAAAAGACACTTCCCATACTTCAGTGTCCCCAGTTCTCACATGCCAGATCTCAGATCTCAGGATCTCCTACCTGTGGATCCTCATTTTGGAGCCATCTTGAAGCACCAGATGCAGATGGAGATAGATGCACTGAGGTAAGTTTGCTTCTTCGCAACAAGATGAACATGCATTAAGACTTGTCTCACCAGAAGATTTACCCAATGACAGGATATGAGCTCCGAAATGCCTCTTGATATGGTGAGAGCTCAGATAAGGTAGCACAAGGAGCTAGGTCAGCTCCTTGGCCCTCTGCACTGATCTTCTCAAGATGCTGTTTGATTAAATTCCTACATTTGATCTTGGCTTTATTTGGGTAGTCAGCACATTATAAAAATACTAATTAAAATTTTCTGTGTTTATTTTATACAGGCACTGTTCTTAGATATTCATGTGTCTTGAATTAGAACCCTCTTATTAACTCTAGGAATGTGTGATATTGGCATCTTCACATACTGAGGCACAACATGTGGCCACGATAGATTTAGCTCCTTAAGTCAGCTGCCAAGAGAGTGGGACTCCCAGCTAAAGGAATCTGCCTGCAGAGCCTGACCTTCACTCAGTGCTCTGTCAGGAGTGCCCAGAGGGTCAGGGGGCAGAGGAAAGAGGCCCTGTGTGTCCCATTTACTCTTGCATCTCTAATTAGTAGCACAGTGCCAGGAACCTGGGTGATTAAAAAAAAATAAGGATGAATTTGTTCTGCTTTCATTTGAAAGAAGCCATATTGGGCATTGAAGGTGTGTTGCTTGCAATGAAAACTCTAGCAGATTATATGAATGCAAGGAGATGTTATTTTTCTCCAGGAGAAAGTAGGAAACCCTACAATGTTGACCATAATCACCTTTCAAAGTCTCTGGCCTTTTTTGTTGTCCTTTCATCCCCAGAAGAGAGAAGAGCAGCATGAGGCCTGAGAACCAGAGCAGCGTGTCCCAGTTCCTCCTCCTGGGGCTCCCCATCCCGCCAGGGCAGCAGGGCGTGTTCTTCACCCTGTTCCTGGGCATGTACCTGACCACGGTGCTGGGCAACCTGCTCATCATCCTGCTCATCAGGCGGGACTCCCGCCTGCACACGCCCATGTACTTCTTCCTCAGCCACTTGGCCTTCTCTGACATTTCTCTTTCCTCTGCCACTGTGCCTAAGATGCTCATGAACATGCAGACTCAGGAACAATCCATCTCCTATGTGGGGTGTATTTCTCAGTTGTATTTTTTCATACTTTTTGCTGGTCTTGACAATTTCCTTCTGGCTGTGATGGCATATGACAGGTACGTGGCCATCTGTCACCCTCTGTACTACACCACCATCATGAGGGAGGGGCTGTGTGCGTTGCTGGTGGCTGGCTCTTGGATGGTTGCCTGTGTCCATTCTCTTATTCATACCCTCCTCTTGGTCCGACTATCTTTCTGTGCTGACAATACCATCACCCACTTCTTCTGTGACCTCGCTGCACTCCTGAAGCTGAGCTGTTCAGACGTCTTCCTCAATGAGCTGGTCATATTCACTGAAACAGGAGTGATTTTCTTTCTTTGTCTTGGTATTATTCTGGGCTCATATATCCGTATAGGGACTATCATCCTGAGAGTCCCCTCCACCCAGAGACTCTTTAAAGCCTTTTCTACCTGTGGCTCCCATCTCTCTGTGGTGTTTTTATACTACGGGACACTTGCTGGTGTTTACTTTTCCTCCTCATCAAGGGGTTCCAAAGACATAATTGCTTCGGTCATGTATACAGTAGTTACCCCCATGCTGAACCCCTTCATCTACAGCCTGAGGAACAGAGATATAAAACAGGCCTTAGAGATGTGTGTCAATAGGGTTAAGTTCTTTAAGCAGCAATCATTAAATCCCCCTGTTGCAGTCAGGAGCACAGTGAGATAGATCTCCTAAAATTATGTATGGTTGAACCTCCATATACCTTTCATAGAATATGTGTTCTGTCATCATGTACATGTGTTGTTAATATGTTAACTAGGTCACATTTTCCCCTTGAATTGTTAATCATTTTTACAACTAATTGATATTTTTTACTTGTTCATCATCTCTTAGAAGATGTATGCAAAATCTCATGCAAAAACATTTATAATTGTGGATTTTTGTTTTTCTCCTTTGAGTCATGTCAGTTTTTGTTTATGTATTGATTATAGTGTCTTAATGAGGATGCCCTGATTTAGCATCATAGTCTGCTTCTGGTGAACTTCCCATTTATTTATTTTTACTGATTTTTTTTAATGTTGGCTCTTGTTGGCTTCAAGCTGATTATGTGCATTTCTTTCCAACTCACATTCAGTGTCATCATGTTGGTAGATTGCAATCACCCATAATAAGAAAAATTACACTTTGGAAATTCCCAGGTACTACCAAAAAAAAAAAAAGGCTTTGTAAAAAGAGAGAGACTTTTAAAAATGCATTTAACAGCACAAAATTGTGTTTATAATTAGAAGAGATTTCTAGTGCTAGGTCCTGCCTTCAGACCTCATCTACTTTGGATACTTTCTATGTATATGTACAGTTGCAGATAGAGATATAGATGCTACTTAGTATAGATGGTAATGATGCAGCTTTCTCGTGATTGGTGTTTAATGGTATTTCTCTTCTATTATTTCAAACTTTTTTTGTCTTTATATCTATGAGGTGTCCATTGTTAACAGTGTAATGTTAGATTTTGCTCTTTTATATAGAGTAACAATTATTATGTTTCTGGAGAATTGTATCTATTGACATCTAATGTAATCATAATATGTTTACATTTATATTTTCCATATTACTAGGTTTTTTATTGTGTTTTTTAAAGCTCTGTACCTTATTTCTTAAATATATTTTTATTGGTTTCAAGAGGAAGGGAAAGAGAAAGATAGAAACATCAATGATGAGAGAGAATCATTGATTGGCTGCCTCCTGCATGTCCCCTACCGCGGATCAAGCTCACAACCCAAGCACGTGCCCTTGATTGGAATTGAACCTGGGACCCTTCAGTCCACATGCCGACGCTCTATTCACTGAGCCAAATTGGCTATGCCCCATAGTACTATGTTTTTTATTTGATACATCTGTTTCACATTTATTCTCTTGTCTTCCTCCTTTTTGATTAATTAAATATATTTTTGTTATATCCTTCTCCCTCTATTTACATCTTGTTCATATATTATTATTACTATGTTATAATTATTTTATGTATTGTATATAGAGATTATTTTTACTTTCTCCTTAATTTTAATTATAATTTAAATACAAAATATGAAATTTATTATGTTAGCTTTTGTAGATGTACAGTTCATTGGCATTTAGAATACTCATCACCTACATCTCATTCTAGGACACCTAAAAACACTCTATAGAATATCAATGCAATCAAGTGTTTGGCAATTATGAAAAAAATTAGTACAAAGATATCTATGAATCAGTATGAAAAAATATCAGAATAAATGGGAAAATAGCAATGTGCAAAAGAGCATTTATAGGATGCCACTTTTAAGTGAAAATAAAGGGGAGATAGAACACACACATGTCTGCCTATTTGAGAAAAATGAAACATAGGAAGAAAAATAGTAGTTAAGGTCTGGAAACAGCCTAAGTGAAGCATCCATCTTATATAAAAACTGCTGTTTGAAATTTTAACCCTGCTATTTGGCTTCTGTAAATGCTTGCTTGCTTAAATAATAAGGAAAATGAGATTACTCCCACTTCCGAGACGCCTTAAACCTTCCTCGGACACAATTATCAGTGCTGGCACCAGGCCGGGCCTTTGGTTGAGGTCTCAAGGCCCCAGCACATAGGGGCTCTTTAAGAACTTGCAAAAGGGGCCGGAAACACCCCATATTTAGGAGACAAAGAAGGTAAAAACATATAAATAGGGAAAATTCCTCCATGTTGGGGCCCAGAATTTGAGAGACATTTTCCTCTGGACCTGCGCGTAATAAATGTAATTCCATCTCTCTAAGTATTACTTGGTTCTTCTCCAGTTTTCTGTAACATAAGTGCCCATCAGTAGATAAGTGAATTAAAAAACTATGGCACATTTATATAATGGAATACCAGTTGGCTGTAAAAAGGAAGAAAATCTTATCTCTTGTGACAATATGGATGGGTTTAAAAATTATTATGCTAAGTGAAATGAGCCTGTCAGAGAAAGGCAAACACAATATGATTGCACTTATATGTGGAATCTAATGGACAAATAATATTTTTCAAAAAACAGAGACAGAAGCATAGATACACAGAATAGACTGATAGCTATCAGAGGGGAGGTGGTTACTGAGGTTGGATGAACAGGTGAAGGGATAAAGCTATATATATATATGTGTATATATATTTAAAAATATATTACATATGTATATATGATATATATGTATGTATATATGTACATATATACATATATACACATATATACATATATATACATATATACACACATACACACACATAGATAGACACAGACAAACAACAATATGTGATAGACAGAAGAAAAAGATTAGTAGAAGGTGGAAGTGAACAAAGGGGGATAAATGGGGATGAAATGAGACATGACTTTGGGTGGTGAACTCACCATGCAGTATGCAGATGATGTTTTACTGAATTGTACACTTGAAACCTGTTTGGCTTTATTAACCAATGTCACCCCAATAAATTCAAGAAATTAATGGAATTGTTCACCTATAGGAGGTAAGGCAGAAGAGATGGGAAGATGAGTACTGTTATTTGTAAACTTTTGACTATTTATCTTTTGCCATTGAAAAATAAACAGAAGAGGTGGTGAATAAAGCAAAATAGAATAAAACAAAACAGCCCTAGCCAGTTTGACTCAGTGGGGAGAGTGCCAGCCTGCAGACTGAAGGATCCCAGGTTCAATTCCAGTCAAGGGCATGTATCTCAGTTGCAGGCTTGATCCCCACTCCTGGTTGGGGCACATGCAGGAGGCAAGCAATTGATGAGTCACTGTCATATTGATGTTTTTCTCTGTTTCTCGCTCTCCCTCCCTTCCACTCTCTCTAAAAATAAATGGAAACATATCTTTGGGTGGGGATTAACAAAACAAAAAACAAATAATAAAACAAAACAAATGAACTGAACTATATTTCTCTAAAAATCAATGAAAAATATCTTCAGGTAAGTTTTTACAAAAACAAACAAACAAAAAAAAAACAAAGAATAAAATAAAACAGAAACAAAGAATAAAACAAAAAAATGAACCTAACTATATTTCAAATGAATACCATAACTAGACTAAAGGGGGAAATGAAATAAGTAACTAAATTAATTTTTAAACCCCAAATTTTATCTATATATTCTCACAAGTAAAAAAACTACAACACTTGCAATAAAGTTTTAAGCTGTATATAGTGTCATTAGCAGTGGTGTGAGTTCAAGATTCTGAAACAACTCACCATGTATCCAAAGACTCAGCAAATAAGTAAACATTGAGGAAAAAGGAGTCACTCTCACTCTGAGGGACAGGAGCTCTGTACATGGAAAAGGAGATGCTACAAAGAACCCTATGGTGTCAAACTAGAATTAGAGATATCAATTTGAACTTACGGGTTTTAAAATGTATAAACAGATTGCAACTTATAGCTTATATGTCAACATCTATACTGTTCCCATTCCCCATTCTTTCTGTTCCACTCCAGACCCACCTCCTGTGAGTTAACTTTCCTTTACTTTCTTAGTTTCTAATTTTTATTCCTTGTATTTCTTTTATATATATTTCCAGCTGACTTCTCTGAGATAATTTAGAATCCTTGCAGGCAATAAACACACCCAAGACTTCAAAATGAATAACTACAGTAATGGATTTGAACTTAGGGAATAAGAATCCACAAGTCCCTCTATCTTTAGTAATAGAAGGGTACTATGCTAATTAGACTGGATGTCTTCCGGACATCCTTTTGGATGTCCTTCTGGAGAAAGCCACCGTGGCGGGGCTGAGGCAAAGGCGGTTAGGGGCGATCAGGCCAGCAGGGGAGAGCAGTTAGGGTGATCAGGCTGGCAGGGGAAAGCAGTTAGGAGTGATCAGGCCAGCAGGAGAGAGCAGTTAGGGGTGATCAGGCCTGCAGGGGAGAGCAAATAGGGGAGATCAGGCCGGCAGGGGAGAGCAGTTAGGGGCAATCCAGCTGGCAGGGGAGAGCAGTTAGGGGCGATCAGGCAGGCAGGCAGGCAGGTGAGCAGTGAGGAGCCAGCGGTCCCGAATAGCCCGAGGGATGTCTGACTGCCGGCAGTTGGACATCCCCTGAGGGGTTCCGGATTGGAGAGGGTGCAGCCCAGGCTGAGGGAGCAACCCCGTGAACAAATTTCATGCACTGAGCCTCTTATAATGATATAAATAAATTAATTAATTAATTAAAATAAATGAGGGTGGAATATGGACAAGTTCCTTCTTATAGGAGAATACAACTAATAAATATGTAACAAATGTAGAATTGGAAGAATCACTATTTGTAATAATTTTCTCATATGAAAATCACCAATGGATGTTAAGTATAATAGATGAAATTTTAATAAGCAAAAAGTTATGGTTACATAGTATCAAAATATGTACCTAACTGATACCTATTAATTACAAGGTTAAAATAGTAACTAAAATAAATGGCAACTTTAGAGTAGAGAACCTGGCACACACTACCTTAGCTAACTGATGAAGCATAACTATTTATGAGGCCAGCATTATCCTAATTTAAAAACCAGACAAAGACACAACAAAAAAAGAAAATTATAGGCCAATATCCCTGGTGAACATAGATGCTAAAATCCTCAACAAAATACTAGCAAATTGGATCCACCAACATATTAAAAAGAACATACACCATGACCAAGTGGGATTTTTTCCAGGGATGCAAGGCTGGTATAATATTCACAAATCAGTAAATGTCAGCACATAAACAAACTGAAAAACAAAAATCACATGATCATATCAACAGATGCAGAAAAAGCATCTGACAAAATCCAACACCCTTCCTACATAATAAAAGCCTAATATGCTAATGATATGCTAAGGTAGCTCAACTGTTCGCTATGATGAGCACTGACCACCAGGGGGCAGACAGTCAACCAGTCGCTATGATAGCCACTGACCACCAGGGGGCAGATGCTCTGACCAGTAGGTTACCTTGCTGCTGGGTTCTAGCTGATTGGGACTGAGATGGGCAGACACACCCTGGAGCACTCCCGTGGTCCCTCTGGGCCTGGCCAATCTGCCCCATCTTTCCCAACCCCGATTGTGCACCAATGGGGTCCCGCATATGTGATGGCATATGACAGGTATGTGGCCATCTGCCACCCTCTGCACTATACCACCATCATGAGGGAGGGGCTGTGTGTGCTGCTCATGGCTGGCTCCTGGATTCTCTCCTGTGGCGATGCCCTTTTGCACACCCTCCTATTGGTCCGACTGTCTTTCTGTGCTGACAATAACATCATCCACTACTTCTGTGACCTCGCTGCACTCCTGAAGCTGAGCTGCTCAGACACCTTCCTCAATGAGCTGGTCATATTCACTGAGGGAGGAGTGATTTTCTTTTTGTTTTGGTATAATTTTGGGCTCCTATATCCGTATAGGGACTATCATCCTGAGGGTCCCCTCCACTAAGAGACTCTCTAAAGCCTTTTCTTCTTGTGGCTCCCATCTCTCTGTGGTGTTTTTATACTACGGGACACTTGCTGGTGTTTACTTTTCCTCCTCATCAAGGGGTTCCAAAGACATAATTGCTTCGGTCATGTATACAGTAGTTACCCCCATGCTGAACCCCTTCATCTACAGCTTGAGGAACAGAGATATAAAACAGGCCTTAGAGATATGTGTCAATAGGGTTAAGTTCTTTAAGCAGCAATCACTAAATCCTCATGTTTCAACCAGAAGCATAGTGAGATAAATCTCCTAAAATTATTGTATGGTCGACACCTCTATATTACTGTTAATTTCACAGTATATCCATCATCTTGTCATGTATAAGTGTTGTTATATGGTCACATTTGCTTCTAGGATTCTTAATAATTTTTATTCATAATTGATAGTTTTTGCTTGTTCATCATCTCTTATAATATACTAGAGGCCCGGTGCACGAAATTCACGCATTGGGGTGGGGGGTGTCCCTCAGCCCGGCCTGCACCCTCTCCAATCTGGGACCCCTTGGGGGATGTCCAACTGCCTTAACAACTCATCTACTTCTGATAACTGTATATATACTTCATATCCATAGATATAGATACAGATAGATATAGAGATACCAGTATAGTATAGCTGGCCAAGATGCAGCTTTCTCATGGTTAGTGTTTAAATGCTATTTCTTTTTCATCATTTTAACTTTTCTTTGTCCTTATGTCTGTCAGTGTGCATTGTTAAAAATGTAATGCTGGCTTTTGATTATTTTATGTAAGACAACAATTACTATATTTCTGGAGAATATTGTCTATAAACATCTAATCATAAAATATTTGAATTTATATTTTCCATATTACTCTGTTTTTATTTGATTCATCTGTTTCACAGATATCCTCTCTCATATTCCTCCATTTTAATTAAATACACACTTTAAAATTCAATTTTCCCTTATTAATCATGCATTATTATTTTAATTGTTTTATAATTATTTTCTGTGCTGTATGCAGATATCACGTCTTACTTTCTTTTTAGCCATTTGAGGTATACAATTCAGTGGCATTTAGGGCACTCATCACCAATATCTCACTTTATGACCACTAAAGAACACTCTATAGAACATCAAATGAGTATTTTGCAACTGTGAATAAAATAAAAGCAAAGATACCTATGAAGCAATGTGGAGAAATATACAGATATATTGCTAAATGAAAAATAGCCATGTGTAAAAGAGCACTATAGCATGTTCCTCTTTATGTAACAATGAAGGGGAATAAAATACACATGTGTCTGCCCATTTGAGCAGAAAGAAGCACAGGAAGACTAAATCAGAAACTGAGATTGATTACCCACAGGAGGTGGGCAGAAGAGATGAGTCAGATTTTTAATGTAGTTTTGACTGCGCTGTATTTTGCCACTAAAAAATAAACAGGAGAGGTGGTGAATAAAGCGAAATAGATTAAAACAATACAAATAAACTGAAATTATATTTCAAATTAACTCCAAAATTAGATTAAAGGGGAAAATAAAATAAATAACCTAAGCAATTCTTGAACCCACAATTTTGTCTACAGACTCCCATAATTAAAACTAGTCTAAACAAAGTTATAAGCTGTTGAGTATCATTAACAGTGGTGTGAGTTTAAGATTCTGAAACAAGTCACCATATATCCAAAGACTCAGCAACTAAATAAACAAGGAGGAAAAGGGTTTCACTATCACTCTCAGGAAAAGGAACTCTGTACATGGAAAAGGACAGGCTGGGAAGGACTCTATGGTGTCAAACTAGAAATGGAGATATCAACCAGAAATCATGGGTTTTAAAATGTATAAATAGATTTCAATTTATAGGTTTACTATATGAACTCCTATACTGTTCCCTTTCCCCATTCTTTCTGTGCCACTCCTGACCCAACTCCTGTGATAAAAACTTCCTTTAGTTTCTTAATTTCTGATTTTTCCTTCTGGTGCCTCTTTTATACATATTTTTCAGTTGGCTTATCTGATCATTTAGAATCCTTGTAAGTATTGAAGACACTGAAAGTTTCAAAATAAATAATACTGGTAATGTATTATAACTCAGAGAATAATAATCCATGAATCAATAATGATATAAATGAATAAATAAATAAATGAGTGCAGAATAAGGATAAGCTCCTTCTTATATAGGAATATCAACTTACACCTGCCAGAATGGTTACTATCAAAAAATCAACAAACAACTGCTGGCAAGGATGTGGAGACAAGGAAACCCTAGGGCACTGTTGCTGGGAATGCAGACTGGTGCAGTCACTGTGGACAACAGCATGGAGTTTCCTCAAAAAATTAAATATGGAACTGCCTTTCGACCCAGTGATCCCTCTTCTGGAAATATATCCTAAGAATCCCGAAACACCAATCAGAAAGACTATATGCCCCCCTATGTTCATAGCAACACTATTCACATTTCTTAAGATCTGAAGACAGCCCACCTGCCCATCCGCAGATGAGTGGGTTAAAAAGCTGTGGTACATTTACACAACGGAGTACTACATGGCTGTATAAAAGAAAGAACTCTCACCCTTTGCAACAGCAAAGATGGACCTGGAAAGTATTATGCAAAGCAAAATAAGCAAGTCAGAGAAAGACAAATACCATAAGTGGAGTCTAATGAACAAATAAACTGATAAACAAGATGGAATCAGAAGCATGGATACATAGAACAGAAAGACAGAAACCAGAGGGGAGAAGGCTTGGGGTGACTAGAGAAAGAAGTTGAAAGTATTAGCTAAAGAACATATTTGCATACCTCATGGACAGTGTAATGAAGGCCAAAGATGGAGGGGTGGGGGGAGGAAAGGGTAATGGAGGTGACAAGGGGCAAGTCTGCAATAATGTCAACATTAAAATTTTTTTCATAAAAAGAATACAACTAAAAAGGAAGAAGAAATGATACAATTAGAAAACTCACCCTTAGACCACCATACTTGCCATGTAGGTGTCAGCAATGGATGTGAAACATAGTGGGTGAGATTTTAGTAAGAAAAATGTTAATGTTATAGTATCAAAATAACTACCCAAATGATACCTATTGATTACAAATTTAAAAGAGTAACTTTAAAAAAAATGGTAACATTATGGTACAGACACCACCTTTAACCAATTGATCAAGGATAAAAACTCTAGTAATTGGAAAAATTAATATCACAAGCCTAATTATATGTACTGTGGTATATATGCTGAAAACAAAGCCTGAAACATATCCTATCTAATAAAAGGGTAATATGCAAATTGACCATCACTCCAACACTCAAGATGATCACCCCCATGTGGTCAAAGATGGCCGCCACAAGATGGCCAGCAGGGGAGGACAGTTGTGGGCAATCAGGCTAACAGGGGAGGGCAGTTGGGAGGAACCCAGGCCTGCAGGGGAGGGCATTTGGGAGGGACCAGGCCAGCAGGGGAGGGCAGTTAGGGGTGACAGGGCCGGCAGAGGATGGCAGTTGGGGGCAACCAGGCCTGCAGGGGAGGGCAGTTGGGGGGACCAAGCTGGAAAGGGAGGGCAGTTGGGGGACGACCAGGCCTGTAGGGGCGGGCAGTTGGGGGGACCAGGCCTGCAGGGGAGGTCAGTTGGGAGGGACCAGGCTTGCAGGGGAGGGCAGTTAGGGGTGACCAGGCCAGCAGGGGAGGGCAATTAGGGGCAATTAGGCTGGCAGGGGAACAGTTAGGCACCAATCAGGCTGGCAGGGGAGTGGTTAGGGGGTGATCATGCTGGCAGGCAGAAGCGGTTAGGGCCAATCAGGCAGACAGGCAGGCGAGCGGTTGGGAGCCAGCAGTCCTGGATTGTGAGAGGGATGTCCGACTGCCCGTTTAGGCCCGATTCCACTGTGTTCGGGGTAAACGGACAGTCAGACATCCCTCGAGGGGTCCCAGATTGGAGACATACACCCTCCCCCCCACACACCCATGCACGAATTTCATGCACTGGGCCTGTAGTATGTATATATGTATACACACATAAAAGGTAAACATCATAAAATGTTAATCATTAGGGAATCTAGCTAAAGCCTTTCCAGGAATTCTTGATACCATTTTCACAACTTTTACATATCTTTGAAATAATTTCAAAATAAAAAGTTGAAAACCTTCTTCCCAGCTGGAGCAATGACCAAGGACAAGGAGGTCCAGGGCATGACTGGAATCAGGGACACTGTCCTCTAGGACTCCAGTCCCTCTGGCTCTTAGACACTCAGCTCCCCAAAGGGCAGTCAGAAATTAGCCACAGCTTGGGGACTTCGTTGCAGTCTCTCATTAGCAGTTAAGTATCATCTGTGGACTCATTTCTCTGGAGCTGGTTAAGGAAAAGGAAAGTCTGTAGAAGTGCCAAGGCCCCAGATATTGCTTCTGTGTGTCTGGATGTTAGGTCTCCTGAAGAAAACCTGAGGAGATGGGCAACAATCTGGAGCAGAAGGTGTCTGAACTCACCAATGACGAGCCCAGGTGAGAGGAGCTGGAAATCTGCACTTGGTGATGGATCTGCCTGTGTGCTAGTGGGATCATGTGTGAGACTCTGTGTCCATGACCCTGTGTGTGTGCATGTATTGTATATGCTTGTGTACGTGTTGTTTTATTGTTGTGTGTGTGTGTGTGCGTGCATTTCTGTGTTTGCTAGGTATCTGACCCACACTCTTGTTTTAGGGTGTGCAGACAAGTTACCTCCTGGCTTGTGGTGAGGGACTACTGATTCACGTCTGTGATTGTAAAGACTGGCACACAGCTGAGCACCGGGAGTGAGACTGTTGACTCTGCTGCTGGACAGGAAGATGCCCAACTTCACAAGGAACCAAGGTCAGCTCAGAGAGGGCTTACACCTCTGCTCAGCAGCATGTGCTGGTGCATGTGCGAGCTCTGTTTGTAGGGGACACACACGTGTGTGAGAACAGGAAGGTGTGTTGTTGGGTTTTCTCTGTCTATTATCATGTGTGTGACCACATGCATGGGGTGTTGTTGCTGGGTTAATGATTTGCCTGTGACTGAATAGACTTAATTGCCCCATGCTGACTGCTCCCCAGGAAGGAGATGGTAAGAAGGAGGGTATGTGCTGTTTGTTGTACTTAGTGTGGCTGTATGTGCATGTGTGTTGTCGGTGTATGTTTCTTGTGAGACTTTGAATTGTTTGTGGCCTTGTGCATTCTGGTGATGCAGGTGTATAGTACAGAGTTATGTATATGTGGTGAGTTGAGTGTTTTCCAGTTGTGTCATGAGTCACCTGTGTTGATGTGCATTGAGAGTGTGTTTGTGGGTGAGGGGTGCATCATTGTGTGTTGTGTATGTCTCACTTTGTGTTTTACTTGTGACTTGTGTGTATGTATATGAGTATTTATTAGCTGAACCCCACATTGACCATCCTTCCATTAGGATGGGAAAGTGGTCACAGGTGACTGGAATCCTCAAATCAGCGGTGTGTGTGTGTGTGTGTGTGTGTGTGTGTGTGTGTGTGTGTGACTTGTATGTGTGTCTGGGGCTTCCAACTTGCCCCCATGACCTCAAATATTTCTTTCAGAGCCCTTTTCCTGGGGCACCATTGGCTGAGATAAAATTCAAAGTACCCTTGTTTCTGACACAGTTCTGCTGAGCTTCTCACATACATGACTGTGCCTGCATCCCTCAGAGATTTTTAACACTTTCAGGCAAAGAAACATTAGGTATCATGGTGCATGAAGTCAGAGTGCAGGACTGCTACCAAATGGTGGCGACCTTGAGACAGTCACTTAACTTGGTGGCCTCTGTTTTCAATCTACAAAGTGGAAGGAATGACACTTGCCTCAAAACACAGGCCCTCAACTAACATGTATTTGTAAGCAAATAATGAATGTAAGGGTCATTTATCAATTGAGAAATATCAACATAATTGATGAGAATTCTCTAGGTAGGGATCTAAGAAAATTTTGAAGTACTGGCAAAGGGTGTTCCCAAGGAAGGGGGAAGTTTCTGTGGGGAGTGGGTAAGAGCATGAGCTTTGATCATGCAGACATATTAGACTGAACTGCATGACATAGTCAATATTTGGTCATTTTTCTCCTTTACATTTCTTGTTAATTAAAGTAGACATACAATATTATATTAGATTCTTGTGTGTACAATGTGGTGACTCAACACTTATATACCTATCACCACAATAAAACAGGTAACAGTCAGTCACGTACAAGGTTATTACAATACTATTGACTCTCTTAAGAGAGTATGTGATACTTTTAACCTACAGAATATGAAAATACCTATAGTTTATATATGTATATGGAATTTATATCCCTTATATTTCTACATCCTAACAACTGAAATAGGAAGAAGAACATTCATTCTTAGTGAAGCTGGGAAGATAATTAGTCTGGGAATGTAAGGCTGATGTTGGATTTAATTAGGAAAGTTTAATAAAGCCCTTAACCTTGTGTTAAGCACAGTGTTTATGCCCCCAAAATGCTCAGCATTATTATGAAAGATAGTTTTTGGAATATTCTGTTCTGGGGTTTTTCTGGCATCAAGTGGGTGTCAATGGCCACCCATTTCTAGAGTGTCTTTGAGTTTACAGCTGAGGGTCAATGGGACCCAACATGTCACAGGAGGATTGAGACAATGCTCCAACAACACCCACTCAGCACTGGAGTGTCATATTACTTTCAGGCAGAAAGAACTTTCACAGGTTTGTAGGGGCTCATCTTCTATTCCTGCCACAGTGAATTATTATGGTTTGGCTCTGGCCTGGTGTAGAAATGATCCCTCCATGCTCATCAAGATGTAAACTCATAGGAGTGAGGATCTTGCTTTCCTTGTTCACTGCTGCATCTCTGTCCTTATTAGAGATGTTAAAAGTAATCCTACATAATAAGAGCCTAATATGTAAATTGTTTGACTGGGAGTTCGACCAGGAATTCGACTGCTCACTAAGATGTGCAGTGACCACCAGGGGGAGGCACGGAACATGGCAGGCATTGGTGACACGATGCTGGCAGTGGGTGGCAGTGGAGGTGCTGCCGGCCAGATGGGTCCCAACGAGAGAGGGCCTGCGGCAGGATGGAGCAGGTTAGCGGGTGGCACCTGGTCAAGGCAGGTGCGATCAATCACCCAGCAGATGGTGACCAGCGGCAGCTGTGGGGGGCTGGTCAGCGGTGGGGGACAGGGTCACTGCCTGGCTCCCAGGCACTGAGGGAGCTAGGTGGGGGGTCTGGCCCCGATCCATTGACAAACAGGTGGGATGGTGGAACAGGAGAAGGGGTGGCACCAGCACAGCAGGGTGCCATGTGTGACTGCAGGGCTGCGATGCTGGGGCCCGATCCCTGCAGGCCACCCCGAGGGACCCTACCCGTGCACAAATTCATGCACCGGGCCTCTAGTATTTGAATAAAACAATGAATCCCCTCTTGCCTCTGTGTGATGATGTCTGTTTACTACTTTGGGGTTCAATGTTTTCCTGGAGCCAGACTAGAATGGAGGGAAGTTGTATACATTCACAGATATGAGAAATTAATATGAACGTATTTAAAAATGGTTTTCCCAGAGAATGACAATATGAGATGTGATGGTTCTGGTCATCATGTTTAATTTCCTGAGATTCTCACACTTTCTTCATCCCCAGCAGACAGAGGAGCAGCATGAGGCCCAAGAACCAGAGCAGCGTGTCCCAGTTCCTCCTCCTGGGGCTCCCCATCCCGCCAGGGCAGCAGGGCCTGTTCTTCACCCTGTTCCTGGGCATGTACCTGACCACGGCGCTGGGCAACCTGCTCATCATCCTGCTCATCAGGCTGGACTCCCGCCTGCACACGCCCATGTACTTCTTCCTCAGCCACTTGGCCTTCTCTGACATTTCTCTTTCCTCTGTCACGGTCCTTAAGATGCTCATGAACATGCAGGCTCATCAACAATCCATCTCCTATGAGGGATGCATTACTCAGTTGTATTTTTTCATACTTTTTGCTGGTCTTGACAATTTCCTTCTGGCTGTGATGGCATATGACAGGTACGTGGCCATCTGTCACCCTCTTCACTACACCACCATTATGAGGGAGGGGCTATGCATGCTACTGGTGATGGGCTCTTGGATTACTGCTTGTGGCAATTCCATGTTGAACACCCTCCTCTTGGGTCGACTGTCCTTCTCTGCCAACAATACCATCCCCCACTTCTACTGTGACCTTGCTGCGCTCCTGAAGCTGAGCTGCTCTGATGTCTCCCTCAATAAGCTGATGATTTTCACTGAGGCAGGAATGCTTTTCTTTTTGTGTTTTGGTGTTATTTTGGGCTCCTATATCTATATAGGGAATATCATGCTAAGGGTGCCCTCCACTAAGAGACTCTTTAAAGCCTTTTCTACCTGTGGCTCCCATCTCTTTGTGGTGTTGTTATACTATGGTACATCTGCAGGTATTTACTTTTCCTCCTCATCATGGGGTTCCAAAGACACAATTGCTTCGGTCATGTATACAGTAGTTACCCCCATGCTGAACCCCTTCATCTACAGCCTGCGGAACAGAGATATAAAACAGGCCTTAGAGATGTGTGTCAATAGGGTTAAGTTCTTTAAGCAGCAATCCCTAAATCCTCCTGTTGCAGTCAGGAGCATAGGGAGATAGATCTCCTAAAATTATTGTATAGTTGACACCTCCATATACCTTTCCTAGAATATGCATTCTCTTGTCCGGTATAAGCATTGTTATATGTGCACTAGCTCATATTTGCTTCTTGCGTTAATAATTTTTTATTCCCAATTGATAATTTTTGCTTGTTCAACATCTCTTATAAGATAAAGCAAAATCCTATGCAAAACAAGTTACACAATCATAATTGCGGGTTTGTCTCTTTCTGTTTTGAGATATGTCATTTTTTTGCTTATGCATTTTTAACATTTTTATTACTAATCATGTATTGAAAGCAGTAAGAGGTTCCACAACACCAGATAAACCAGTTGTGAGAGTTTTCCCAAGATACATTTTAACAGCTCTAGTTTCTTCAGTGTTTTATCAAAATGCAAAAGAAAAAAGTACAGGTTTTTTTTTTAAATGTCAATCTGACCCTTGCAGGCTGAGGGAGTGAAAGCAGATGTGGTCAAGGGCTCTGAGGAGCTAGGCTCTAAGATGACTGGTCACCTGTCTGCATTCCTATTGGTGAGACCCAGACAACCTGGAGCAAGTGAGTATGTGTAGGGACCTTAGGGGTCTCCTGTTTTGTCCAGAGTGGTCCCACCAAAGCACCTATGCTGACCCACACTGACCAAAGGGAAGGCTAGGGTCCCTTCAAGGAGTCTGAGTGGTGGTTGCAGCCCCCAGCCCACCCCCATAGGCACTGGTGTAAGCACAGGTACAAGCACGAATGCTATGGGATGCAGATGACCCAGCGAGACAAAGCCAATCAGGCACTGTAAGTGACCATGCAGAATGTATTGTGGCTGGTTCTGCCCACTGCACGCTCCAGATGGGAGATAGACCACACGCAGACTGGACTCAAGCTGTTACTGCAGAACCTACACTAGGCACATTTCTCCCTTCTCTGTGTTAAAATGTCTCCTTACCTTGTATTTATATTATAAAAAATGTACTGAGTTTGGGTTGAAAACCAACCACCGAAATGGATTTCAACACAGATTTAAAGCCCAGAAGAGGAGCATTGAGGTGATCTCACAGCAACTCTTACAGGCCCCGCCCCGGGTGCCTAAAATCCTTTCTCAGTACTAAACAGTGGGTTGATTCTGTTTTCTTTTGTTTGTTTGTTTTTTTACAACAAGAAAAGCTGAGTAGTATTGCATAGGAGTACCAGAAACTGCCTCATTGGAAACAAGAACTATTTACATTAAATAAAAACCTATTTGCAGGCTGCATCTGCACATGTACAGCATGATGAAGCACACTGGCACTGACCATGGAGACAGCTTCTGGCACTCACACCACAGGGGCACATCTGCCACATGAGAGGAAAGCAAGGGCGAAGGAGGGAGTGAAGGGGAAGAGAGAAGTTCGGCTCACTTCTGGTTCCGGAACTGAATGAACAGCCAGTCCAGTCTTTCATAGAGCCCGTCCCTACTGGTGGCACAGGTAGCCTCAACGTACCATTTCCTGTGGCACAGAGTGAAGGCCCAGCTTGTCTGTGATCCCAGCTGCACTCATGGCATTGGGGATTTCAGGGATTTCCTGCTTGTTTGTGAACACGAGCAGTTCAGCAGCCCTGACCTCTTCCTCCGCCAGCATCAGCATAAGCTCCTTTTGAGCCTCATTTCACAAGCTCTCAGTTGTGCTGTCAACCACAAAGATGAGGCCTTGTGTGTTCTGGAGGTAATGGCGCCACTGAGGCTGGATCTTGTCCTGGCCACCCACGTCCCAAACAGCGAAGGTGATGTTCTTATACTCCACAGTCGCCACGTTGAAACCCACGGTGGGATAGTGGTCACGATCTCACCCAGTTTCAGTATGTACAGGACGGTGGTCTTCCCCGCAGCGCCCAGGCCCACCATGAGAATGCACATTTCTTTTTTGCCAAAAAGGCCCTTGGAGAGGTTTGCAAAGATATTCCTCACACTGTAGACTGGAGGGAGAGACACTGGCCAGAGAAACCCGAGGCAGCTGCAGTGCTGCTGCTACTCCGAGCCAGGCATTGGTTTCACTCCCACCCATTTTTAACATTTTTATGT
Organism: Corynorhinus townsendii; assembly: GCA_026230045.1. Taxonomy (NCBI): domain Eukaryota; kingdom Metazoa; phylum Chordata; class Mammalia; order Chiroptera; family Vespertilionidae; genus Corynorhinus; species Corynorhinus townsendii. The sequence continues at coordinate 161,480,077 of JAPDVU010000005.1, read as the reverse complement.
TATAGAACACTCACTTATTTAGCATCATGATCTGTTTCTGGTGATCTTTCTTTTTTTTTTTTGAACTGATTTTTTTATGCTGGCTTTTGTTGGCTTCTGGCTGATTATGTTGGCTGACTGCAATCAGCCGTGATAAGAATAATTACACTATAAAAATTGGTATGTGCTACAAAGCAGGTTGTTAGAAAAAGATACTTTTTAGGAATTCATTTAAGAGCACACCACTAGTTTTATAATTAGGAAGAGTTTGTTGTGATGGGTCCCTACCTTAACATCTCATCTACTTATGCTATTAATATAAATAATTTATATCGATACTACTGGCCTGGTGCATGAAATTTGTGCATGGGTAAGGTCCCTATGCCTGGCCAGCAATCAGGGCTGATCGGGCTGATGGCCGGGGCCTTCCTTCATTCTGTGCCACCGCCTAGTGGTCAGCGCACATCATAGCAAGCAATCAAACTCCTGGTCTCCTGATCGAACTCCCAAGGGGACACTTTGCATATTAGCCGTTTATATATATAGACTAGTGGCCTGGTGCACGAAATTTGTGCATGGTCGGAGCAGTTTCCTCAGCCCAGCCTGCATCCTCTCCAATCGGGGACCCCTTGGGGATGTCCGACTGCTGGTTTAGGCCCAATCAGGATCAAGCCTAAACCAGCAGTCAGACATCCCTCTCACAATCTGGGACCACTGACCACTAACCGCTCACCTGCCTGTCTGCCTGATTTCCCCTAACTGCCTCTGCCTCCCTGATCACCCCTAACGGCCCTCCCTTGCTGGCCTGATCTCGCCCCCAACTGCCCTCTCCTGCCAGCCTGATCTCACCCCCAACTGGCCTCCACTGCCAGCTGGATCTTGCCCCCAACGGCCTTCCCCTGCCGACCTGATCTTGCCCCCAACGTCCCTCCCCTGCTGGTGTGAACTGCCCTCCCCTTGCCAGCCTGGTTGCCCCCAACTGCCTTCCCCTGCCGGCCTGATCTCACCCCCAACTACCCTCCTCTGCTAGTCAATTTGGTTCTAATTGGTCAGTTTCTATGCCAATCAGTGTCAAAAGTTCCGCCTCCTAGGCAGCCATTGGCTCTTCACAGTTGACCCAGATTTGGTTCTGATTGGCTGGTTTCTATGCCAGTCAGCATCTCTGGGCCTATTAACAGGGCCTGATCAGAAAGGCAGGGCTGATCAGCAGCCCTGGTGGAGGCTGGAAGAGAAATGGAGGCAGGGCTGCTGGCCAGGCTTGGAGGGAAAGAGAGAGGCAAGTGCTGGTCAAAAGCTGCCACAGACACTACAGATCAGCCCTTGCTTCTCTCTTCAGGTCTCTTTCCGAGCCTGATTCACAGCCCCCTCAGCTGTCACTGCTGGGTCACTGGGCCTGCAGCTGCAGTAGTCAGTGCTGGGTCGCCATGGCAACCCAGTGCTGACTTCGGGTTGGTCAGCCTTTGGTCATGATCAGTGGTTACACCCTGGCGCTTTATTATAGAGATAGGTATAGATACATATACAGATGTAGATAAGGTAGAGATATAAATACTAGTATAGTATAGTACAGTATAGTCAAGATGCAGCTTTCTTGTGGTTAGTGTTTAAATGGTATTTCTTTTCCATCACTTTAAACTTTTCTTTGTCATTATGTCTTATCAGGTGTGCATTGTTAAAAATGTAATGCTGGATATTGTTCATTTATGTAAAGCAATAATTATTATATTACTGGATAATATTGTCTGTGGACATCTAATTTAATCATAATACATTTGAATTGTTTCCTTATTACTATATTTGCTATTTGACTCACCTGTTTCACATATATTCCTCTTGTCTTCCTCTGTTTTAAGTAAATATGTATATTCAATTCCATTTTCCATCTATGAACTTATTAATTATACATTATTATCATTTTATCAGCTGTATGTAGGGATCACTTCTTACTTTCTATTTAGCCATTTGAGGTATACAATTTAGTGGCATTTAGGACACATATAACCAATATCTCATTTTATGACCATTAAAGAAAACTCTATAAAACATCAACTGAGCATTTTTCAATTGGAAAACTGAACAAAGATATCTATGAATCAATGTGCAGAAATATTAGAATACTAGAGGCCTGGTAAACAAATTCATGCACAGATGGGGCCCCTCAGTCTGACCTGCTATCAGGGCCCATCAGGGCTATCTCACCCAGTCCAGATCGGGGACAGCAGGGGCAGGGAAGAGGGACCATGGAAGGTTGGTGGGCCAGCCAATTGGGGCTGATCAGGGCTGGCTATCTTGGGGGAGGGACCATGGGATGTTGGCCAGCCAGGAGCGCTAGAGGTTGGCCAGCCACGGGAGGTGGGCTATGAAAGCACACTGACCACCAGGGGGCAGCCCCTGCACTGAGAGTCTGCCTCCTGGTGTTCAGTGCACATCATAGTGACTGGTTGACTCGCTTGGGTCATTCAGGTCATAACAGTCACTTAAGCTTTTATATATATAGATATTGCTAAATGAAAAAAAAGCAATGTGTAAGAGTATTTATAGCATGCTACTTATGTAAAAATGAAGGGGAATAAAATATACCTGTGTCTTCCATTTGAGCAGAAAGAAGCACAGGAATAATAAATTAGAAGCCCTAGCTGGTTTGGCTCAGTGGATAGAGCATCAGCCTGCAGACTGAAGGGTCCCAGGTTCGATTCTGGTCAAGAGCACATGCCTGGGTTGGGGGCTCGAATCCCAGAGGAGGCGTGCAGGAGGCAGCCAATCGGTGATTCCCTCTCATCATTGATGTTTCTATCTCTCTCTCTCCCTCTCCCTTTCTCCCTAAAATCAAGCTAAGAGGTAATTCAAATCCAAAGGAAGAAATACAAAACACTAAATATGTGAAGATATAGGTATAGGAATATGTGGTGTGTATATAATTATACATGTGTGCGTATATACAAATACTTATATTTCTACTCTTACACAATTTCATTTTTCCTTTCTGAAGTTCCTTAAAAACCATATAACTTCTTAAAGCAAAATAAAAAATTGTATTATTTGCTTTAAAATAAATAAAGAAGAAAAAATAAAGAAACTAGTGAAATCGTTAACCTACAGGAGGTGGGACAGAAGAGATGAGAAGATGAGTAGAATTATTTGTGTAGTTTTGTCTATGCTGTCTTTTGCAACTAAAACATAAATATTAAAAGTGGTTAATAAAGGAAAATTGAATAAAACAAATCAAATGAGCCTAACTGATGTTCAAATTAACTCCAAATTTTGCTTAAGTGGAAAATAAAGTAGGTACCCGAAGTAAGTATTGAACACAGTATTTTGTCTATATATCTCAATTAAAAATAAAATACGAAACCTGCTGAGTGTGTGGCTCGTGGTTGAGCATTGACCAATGAACCTGGAAGTCAAAATTTAATTCCCAGTCAGAGCACATACCTGGGTTGCAGGTTTGATCCCCAGTGGGGGGTTTGCAGGAGGCAGCTGGTCAATGATTCTCTCTTATCATTGATATTTCTATCTCTCTCTCACTTCCTCTCTGAAATCAATAATATATGTGTGTATATATATGTGTATATAAAAGAAAAAAGTTATCTTCATATAATACCAAATTATAACTCTTAATTACAAGGTTAACAGGGAGGATTTTCTATAGAGAACCTGGCAGACCACCTTAGCTCACCGATCAACGGTAAAAACACTAGAGATTTCATGATGGCTGCTGAGAAGTTGGAATCTGTGCCCACTTGCTACCAGCCCCCAACCAGATTTGCAGCTAAATTGTAAGGAAATCAACTTGAAAGACCAACTGAAGGAAACTTGATGTGAAAAATTATAACTAAGGAGTATAGAAGAGGCCACATAGAGACTTGTAAGAAGGGTAAAGACCTCGAAAGAGAGAACCCCTCACACAGGTGGGACTGCAGCTGAAAAGCTGAGGGATACAGCAGTTGTGAAGCTCACTCCCTCTAGGAGTGAGGGGTCTCAACCCCACACAGAGATCCCTTACCCCAGGCAACAGAGTCAGGAAGAGGAGCTCAAGTAGCATCTGGTGGTGGGGATTCTGTCCACCTGGGAGATTTGGACCATATCACTGCAGGGAAATTGCACTCTTTTTGTTATCAGATGGGAGTTCACACCAAATTCTGACTGCTAGAGAGGCCACACAGCCATACTCAGGTCATGTGGAGGGGTCTGCTGGCTACACCCAGACAATTAAGGGGCTATTTATTTTCTTGAAAGCCTTTAGGTGAAGACCCAGGCAGTGACTAAACTGTGACGTGGGAAAGAGGAACAGGCTCCTCTACCTCCAGCACACAGTCTATGCCCCTCCGTCCACCTGTTGAGCTGATTGGCTTGCCTTATCTTATTGCATTCAGCAGGACAGAGGAGTAGGCCCCTGGAATTTTCATCCTGTCCTGCTAGGTTTGAAGCTCAGTGGAGCTGGATTTTAGCCTGATTTACAAGGTTTGGAGCCTAAATGGAGCTGAGACCAGCAATGCGGAGAGATAAGACAACCACTCAGGGTGCTTTTCAGCTTTGTCCTGATTGGTTGGGCAGCATGGTGGTGCCAGAGATATGTTTAGACCTGGAATTTTCACCTGTGTCTCTTGGGGAGGCTTCTGTTTGGGAGACAGACAAGCAAATGCTGGGTTCTGTGGTTACATTGTGGGCAGGCAAAACCAAGCTCCCCTGCAAGTTTAGCCTGCTTTTCCCTGAGAAGAAGTGCCCATCACCCTCCTAAAGGTTGCAGGCACCACTCCCAACAGGACAGTGTTTGGATCACCCCTGCCCAGTCAAAGACGTTCCCACTGGGAGGTGCAAGAGAGGAAGGACTGGTTCACAGTGAGGACATTCAAAGTGTGAGACCCTTGGAGACTATTGTCTGGAATGAGGAGAAAGTGCTTAGCCTCCTCCTGTGGGTTGGGCCAGCATCATCTTCAAGAAGAGACTCTTGATCAATCCCCCGAGCGTAGGTTTGATGGCTAAGGTCCTGTAGAGGGGATGGCTGTCTGTATGTAACCTGAACCTACATTGAGTCCCACTAGGGAGCTAGAGTTGGAGACTCTGGGTTTGGCTTTGAAGTAGAGAATACAATACTTTCCCCTCACATGCATGATCCCAAAGTAGGGTCCACACAAGCCCTAGCTTGGCTAGCCTGAGTATACCCCACAGTCTCTCTTGAAAAGGCTCTGGAGGAAGACCAGGAAACCCCAGGGGGTAGGTGGAACAGCTGACAGGTGGAGGCAGACCATAGAGACCCTTGCTCCTATCATAGAATGGTCCCTACCTCTAACCAGGAAGAAGCTCACCCTTTACACAGATGGCCTCCCACCCACACACAGGTCCAGTATATGCAGACACAAACAGTGATCAGTTTGGTAGCTACAGAACATTAGCCCAAGACTTGTTACACACAATGTCTGCCAGTGATCTGCACCTGAATGGCTCCCAAGTGGACCCAGAACTAACACAACCAGTGGTGGGCCTCAGACCACACAGAAGCTCGACCCTACTAGCTGCACACCCAAAAGGGGATCCCAATGCAAGAGACCCTGCTGGGAACACACCACCTCTGGGGGTAGCCCCTGCAGTGTCTCATACAAGGTGATGGAGGTTAAACCTTATAGTCACTGAGCCTGAAGGGTTAACTGTACTAACCAACAGAAAACAAGCCTCACCTACAACAGGGTGTGCACATAACCCACAAGAGACATTTCTTAGAGCACTCAGCTCAGGAAATCAAGCAATTGCACCATGGGTCCCAAGAAACACCTACTACATAAGGCCACACCATGAAGAGGACATCAACACAGTTCTATCTAATACACAGAAACAAGCACAAATAAACAACCAAAAAAAGGAGACAAAGCAATAAAGCCCAAATGAAAAAAACAAAAACAAACAAACAAACAAACAAAATATACACACACAGGAGGAATCTACAGAAAAAGAGCTAAATGAAATGGAGGCAAGCAATTTATCAGATATAGAGCTCAAACTAAGGTTTAAAGGATTCTTAACTTAAAGAATTAAAAAGAGAGCAACAAGAAAAGCCCAGAGTAAGTAGAAGGAAGGAAATAATAAACATCAGAGTAGAAATAAATGACACAGTGACAAAACACACACACACACAACAACACAAAAACAAACAATATAAAAGATCAATAAAACAAGAGCTAGTTCTTTGAAAGGATAAACAAGATTGATAAACCTCTACCCAGACTCACCAAGAAACAAAGAGAAAGGACTCCAATAAACAAAATCAGAAATGAAACAGGTGAAGTAACAACTGACCCCATAGAAATATAAAGGATTGTAAAAAATATATACTGTGAACAATTCTATTCCAAGACACTGGGCAACCTTGATGAAATAAACATATTCTTAGAAAAATACCAGACATCAAGTTATACTACAAAGCCACTGTACTCAAAAGAGCTTGTACTGGCCCAAGAACAGACATATAGACCAATGGAACAAAACAGAATCCATAAATCAACCCAACCTATTATGCTCAATTAATATCTGACAAAGGAGGCAAGAGCATACAGTGGAGTCAAGACAGTCTCTTCAATAAATGGTTTTGGGAAAATTGGACAGATAGATGCAAAATAAAGAAATTAGACCATCAACTTACACCAAACACAAAAAATAAACTCAAAATGTATAAAAGACTTAAATGTAAGACGTGAAACAATAAAAATCTTAGAAGAAACAATAGGCAGCAAAATTTCAGATATCTCTCATAGCAATGTGTTTACTGATACATCTCCTAGGACAATGGAATCTAAGGAGAAATAAACAAATTGGACAACATCAAAATAAAAAGTTTCTGCACAGCAAAAGAAACCATCAACAAAATAACAAGAGAACCCATTGCATGGAAGAACATATTTACCAATGATACATCTGATAAGGGGTTAATCTGCAGAATTATAGGGAACTCATACAATTTAACAAAAGGAAGATAAACAATCAAATTAAAAAATGGGCAAAGGACCTAAATAGACACTGCTCCAGAGAGGACACACAGATGGCCAATAGACATATGAAAAAATGTCAATATCACTAGTCATCTGAGATATGCAAATTAAAACCACTATGAGATGTCATCTCACACCTGCTAGCATGATATCATCAATAAACCAATAAATCAACAAACAGCAAGTGCTGGAAAGGATGTGGAGAAAAATGAACCCTAGTACACTGTTAGTGGGAATGTAGATTGGTCCAACAACTATGGAAAAGAGTATAAAGCTTCCTCAAAAAATAAAAAATGAAACTGTCATTTGATCCCATGATCCCACTTTTCAGAATATATCCTAAGAAGCCTGAAACACCAAGCAGAAACAATATATGCATCCCCATGGTCATAGCAGCATTATTTACAATAGCTAAGATCTGGAACAACTAAAATGCCATCAGTATGTAAATTGATAAAAAATACAGTGGTGCATTTGCAGAATGGAATACTATACAGCTATAAAAAGAAGGGTCTCTTAACCCTTGAGACAGTATGGTGGGGCTTGGAGAGTGTTATGCCAGTCAGAGAAAGACAAGTAACACATGATCTCACTTATATGTGGAATCTAATGAACAAAATAAAGTGATGACAAAAGGACCCAGAGACATTGAAGCATGCAACGGACTGATGTATTTCAGAAGGAAGGGGGGGGGGCAGGGAGAGATTTACCAAAGAACTAATATGCATATATGCATAACCATGGACACAGACAATAGTGCAGTGAAGGCATGGGGAGGCAGTGGCAGCAGGGTGGAGTGGGGGCAATGGGGAAAAAAGGAACATCTGTAATACTTTCAACAATAAAGATAAATTCCTTTTAAAGATAAATTTTAAAAAATAAAAATAAGTTACAAAATAGTCATGAAGATATAAATTACAGCATAAGGAATATAGTCAATAATATTGTAATAACTGTGTGTTGCCTATTAGGTACTGGAAATATCAGGATGAACACTTTGGAAAGTACATGATTGTCTAACCACTATACTGTACATGTGAAACTAATACAAAATAATATTATATGTGAACTATAATTTTTTAATTTAAAAAATGAGAAAAAGAGAGAGAGACAAAATGGCGGCGGAATAGAAGGATGTGTTCTGAGCCTTCTCCCAGAGCAAATAGAGGAGGCAGCTGAGACGAGCGGAATCCAGCCCGAATTGGCGAAGGAGGCACAGCTGGTGAGACAGTTTGCAGCTGGGAAGAGCAGGGATCCCCCTGATAAAGGTAAAATCAAAGATCTAGGCAGTAGAATCTCCCGGACCTCTGTGCCCAGAAGGTCAGGGAGAAACTACACAGTGCCAAGCCGCGTCCCTGAGGACAGGCAAGGTCTGAAGGATTTTAGACCATAGAGTCTGGATTTGGGATCTGAGCTCAAAGGCAGCCTTTAAGAGCTGCCGGACCGCAGAGTGCCGGCAAGAGAGGAACTGGCAGAGACGTGGTCCTTCCTCGCGCTGGGGCCTGCGCCTTTCCCCACTGAACCTAGTTCGTGGGACCTTTTGGAGACAGGCGCTTACCTGTGACAGATGTGCGGGAGAAGGGGTAGAGTTGCGGAACTTGGGCAGAGTGGGCAACGGGTGGTCCAGGAGAAGTGGTAGCAAGTCTGGTGCTGAGTCATATCTAAGCCCACAGAATCCATTTTCTCCTGAGAGATAGCCCCTCCCCCCAGTCTCCAGGCAACCAATATAGCCACACCCAGATTCCACCCTGATTAACACCATGGAATCTGAATACTCCCTGAGGCCATAGGATCTACTCTAAAGAGAGGCTAAGCACCTCAATTACACTAGATAACCAAGCCCAGGAGAACAGAAAGATTTCACCAGTAGCACCATCACCAAAAGAACCTGGGTAGCAAAGCAATTGGATCTACAATTAAAACATTTCAGGAAAACATGGGGAGACAAAAAAGCAATACCCAAAGGAAAGAAAAAGAGGAATCACCAGAAAGGGAGTTAAATGAAATTGAGGCTAGCAGCTTAACAGAGAGAGAATTCAGAGTAATGGTTCTAAGGATGTTTAAACGGATGGATGACAAATACACACAACTCAATGAGAACTATAAGGAGCTGAATGAAAATGTCACCAACATGAAAAGAAACCAAGAGGAGATGAAGAACGACATAGCTGCAATAAAGAACACATTGGAAGGCTTAAACAGTAGACTAGAAGAGGCTGAGGACCGCATCAGTGAATAAGAAGACAAGGTAGGAAAACACACACAAACACAGCAGCAAAAGGAAAGAAGACTTAAAAAGCAAGAGGAGAGCCTAAGGGAGCTTTGGGACAACACAAAGTGAAACAATATAAGAATAATAGGGATACCAGAAGGTGAGGAAGAGAAGCAAGGAATAGAAAACCTGTTTGAAGAAATAATGACAGAAAACTTCCCTGATATTGGCAAGAAAAAAACTATGCAAGTCCAAGAAGTACATATAGTCCCAAACAAGTTGAACCCCAAAAGACCAACACCAACACACATCATAATTAAATCGGCGAATACCAATGACAAACTAAGAATCTTAAAGGCTGCCAGAGAGAGACAGCAAGTTACCTACAAGGGATCTCCTATTAGAATATCAACTGATTTCTCAACAGAAACACACCAAGCCAGAAGGGAATGGAATGAAATATACAAAGTGATGCAAAGCAAGGGACTGAATCCAAGAATACTATACCCAGCAAGGTTATCATTAAAAATTGAAGGTGGAATCAGGAGCTTCGCAGCCAAAACGGGCTAAGAGAGTTTATCACTACCAAGCCAGCAATGCAAGAAATGCTAAAGGGACTGCTGTAAAAAGAAGAAAGAGAAAGGCAAAAAGAAACACAAACACTAAGGGGGAAAATATGACAACAAACATGTACTTGTCAATAATAACATTAAACGTAAATGGATTAAATGCACCAATCAAAAGACATAGGGTAGCTGAATGGATAAGAAAACATGACCCATATATTTGCTGTCTAGAAGAGACCCACCTCAGAGCAAAGGATTCACACAGACTGAGAGTGAAGGGATGGAAAAATATTTTTCAAGCAAATGGAAATGAGAAAAAAGCTGGGATAGCAATACTTATATCTGATAAAATAGACCTCAAAGTAAAGGCCATAGCAAGAGATAAGGAAGGCCACTACATAATACTAAAGGGAGCAATTCAACAAGAAGATATAACTCTGGTAAACATATATGCACCCAACGCAGGAGCACCCAAATACATAAAAAACTCCTGGAAGAGATCAAGGGAGAGATCGACAACAATACAATCATAGTAGGAGACTTTAATACACCACTGACATCACTGGATAAATCCTCCAGACAAAAAATCAGCAAAGAAACAGCAATTCTAAATGACACACTAGATCAGATGGACCTAATTGACATCTTCAGAGCATTTCACCCCAAAGCCTCGGAATATACGTTCTTCTCAAGTGCCCATGGGACATTTACAAAAATAGACCACATATTGGGTCACAAACAAAGCCTCCCTAAATTCAAAAAGATTGAAATCTTATCAAGCATTTTCTCAGACCACAATGGCATAATATTAGAAATAAACTATAATAAAAACATTCCAAAAAATTCAAACACGTGGAAATTGAATAGCATGCTATTAAACAATGATTGGGTGATCAACGAGATCAAAGAAGAAATTAAAAACATCCTGGAGAATAATGACAATAAAAACACAACAATGCAAATGCTATGGGACACAATGAAAGCAGTCTTGAGAGGGAAGTTTATAGCTCTACAGGCCTACCTCAAAAAACAAGAAAAAATGGTAATAAATCTTCTAACTCAACAACTCAAAGAATTAGAAAGAGAGCAACAAGAAAAGCCCACAGTGAGCAGAAGGAAGGACATAATAAAGATCAGAGCAGAAATGAATGACATAGAGACCAAAAAAAACAATACACAGGATCAACAAAACCAAGAGCTGGTTCTTTGAAAGGATAAACAAGAGTGATGAACCTCTAGCCAGGCTCACCAAGAAGCAAAGAGAGAGGACCCAAATAAACAAAATCAGAAATGAAAGAGGTGAAATAACAACAGACCCCACAGAAATACAAAGGATTGTTAAAAAATACTATGAACAACTCAATTCTAACAAACTACACAATCTGGAGGAAATGGACACATTCCTAGAAAAATACAACCTTCCAAAACTCAATCAGGAAGAATCTAAACAGCTCAATAGGCCAGTAACTATGGAAGAAATTGAAGCAGTCATCAAAAAGCTTCCAGCAAACAAAAGCCTAGGGCCTGATGGCTTCACAGGGGAGTTTTACCAAACATTCAAGGAAGAACTAAAACCTATCCTCCTCAGACTATTCCAGAAAATTCAAGAAGAAGGAACACTTCCAAGCTCCTTCTATGAGGCCAGCATCACCCTAATACCAAAACCAGACAAAGACAACACAATGAAAGAGAATTACAGGTCAATATCCCTCATGAACATAGATGCCAAAATCCTCAACAAAATTCTAGCAAATCGTATCCAGCAGTACATCAGAAAGATTATACACCATGACCAAGTAGGATTTATCCCAGGGATGCAAGGATGGTACAATATTCGCAAATCAATAAACGTGATACATCACATAAACAAATTGAGAGATAAAAATCACATAGTCATATCAATTGATGCAGAAAAAGCATTTGATAAAATCCAACACCCTTTCTTGATAAAAACTCTCAGCAAGGTGGGAATAGAAGGATCATACCTGAACATAATAAAAGCCATATACGACAAACCCACAGCCAACATCATACTCAATGGGCAAAAACTAAAACCATTTCCCCTAAGAACAGGAACAAGACAGGGATGCCCACTCTCACTATTCCTGTTTAATATAGTGCTGGAAGTACTAGCCATTGCGATCAGACAAGAAGAAGAAATAAAAGGCATCCAAATTGGAAAAGAAGAAGTAAAACTGTCCTTATTCGCAGATGACATGATACTGTACATAGAAAACCCTAAAGACTCCATAAAAAAATTATTAGACTTAATAACTGAATTCGGTAATGTAGCAGGATACAAAATTAATGCCAAGAAATCTATGGCATTTCTATACACCAATAATGAACTTCCAGAAAGAGAGACTAAAAAAGTAATCCCATTTACCATCGCACCAAAAAAATTAAGATACTTAGGAATAAACTTAACTAAAGAGGTAAAAGACCTATACGTAGAAAACTACACGACACTGAAAAAAGAGATAGAGGAAGACATAAACAGATGGAAGAACATACCATGTTCATGGATTGGTAGAATCAACATCATCAAAATGTCCATACTACCCAAAGCAATCTATAAATTCAGTGCACTTCCCATTAAAATACCAACAACATATTTCACAGACCTAGAACGAAATTTCCAAAAATTTATCTGGAATAAAAAAAGAACCCGAATAGCTACAGCAATCCTGAGAAAGAAGAACAAAGTAGGTGGGATCTCAATACCAGATATCAAGTTGTATTACAAAGCTACTGTTCTCAAAACAGCCTGATACTGGCACAAGAACAGACATATAGATCAATGGAATAGAATAGAGAACCCAGAAATTGACCCAAATCAATATGCTCAATTAATATTTGACAAAGGAGGCATGAACATTCAATGGAATCAAGACAGTCCCTTCAACAAATGGTGTTGGGAAAATTGGACAGATACATGCAAAAGAATGAAGCTAGATCACCAACTTACACCATACACAAAAATTAATTCAAAATGGATAAAGGACTTAAACATAAGATGGGAATCCATGAAAATACTAGAGGAATCCACAGGCAGCAAAATCTCGGACATATGCCGAAAGAAATTCTTCACTGATACTACTCCTAGGGCAATGGAAGCTAAAGAGAAAATAAACAAATGGGACTACATCAAAATAAAAAGCTTTTGCACAGCAAAGAAAACCATCAATAAAACAACAAGAAAGCCCACTGCATGGGAGAACATATTTGCCAATGATATCAATGATAAGGGTTTAATCTCCAACATATACAGAGAACTCATACAACTTAACAAAAAGAAGATAAACAACCCAATTAAAAAATGGGCAACTGATCTAAGTAGACACTTTTCGAAAGAAGACAGAAGGCAGGCCAAGAGACATATGAAAACCTGCTCACAGTCACTAATCATCAGAGAGATGCAAATCAAAACAACAATGAGGTACCATCTCACACCTGTCAGAATGGCTTTTATCAACAAATCAACAAACAACAAGTGTTGGCGAGGATGCGGAGAAAAAGGAACTCTTTTGCACTGCTGGTGGGAATGCAGACTGGTGCAGCCACTGTGGAGAACAGTATGGAGCTTCCTCAAAAAAATAAAAATGGAACTCCCATTTGACCCAGTGATCCCACTTCTAGGAATATATCCCAAGAATCTAGAAACACGCATCAGAAAGGAAATATGCACCCCTATGTTCATAGCAGCACAATTCACCATAGCCAAGATTTGGAAACAACCTAAATGCCCATCAGCAGATGAATGGATTAAAAAACTGTGGTATATCTATACAATGGAATACTACGCTGCGGTAAAAAAGAAGGAGTTCCTACCATTTGCAACAATATGGATGGAGATGGAGAATATTATGTTGAGTGAAATAAGCCAGGCAGAGAAAGATAAATATCACATGATCTCGCTCATTTGTGGAATATAATGAACGACATAGACTGATGAACAAGAACAGATCCAGAGGCTGAGAAACGTCGATCAGAACATCATACCTCAGGTAAGGTAGGGGAGGGTGGGAGTAAGGTGGAGAGATCAACCAAGGGACTTGTATGCATGCATATGAACCTAATCAATGGACACAGACAACAAGGGGGCGGGGCATTAAGAGAAATTGTTTCATGTGACAAAAATTTTTAAATGAAACTCTCTGTAGACTGAAAATTATTTTGGAAGGAAACAAAGAGAAGTTTCCTTCAAAAGTCATAAGGAATGTAATTGAAAGTCAATATGTTTGGCCTCTTGAACTAAAGTAAGTAATTTGTGTTTTTGCCTCCCTGACAAAGTTTATATAAAGCTACAAAAAGAAATTGACAGCCAGTTTGAAATGGAATTGCCAGGGCCTAGGGCAAAGAATATCCTTACATGATATTATTCTACAATGTCATTATAATTTTAGATATTTTACAACAGCATATTTTACAATTATCCCAAACAAACTTACAACCTAATTCTTTGACTGGTTGGCAGCAATTAAAAAAAAAAAAAAAAAGGGACATGAAACGATTTAATCCCTTGTAGAAGGAATTAAGGCACTGGGAAGGCACTTGAGCATCCTATGTTGGCCCCTCTTGCCCTTTGTGCCAAGAGGGACCCTCTTCTCACAATCCAATTGCCCTCAGCTGTTACCTGAGCTTTCTGTTCATGCTGAGCTTGAAGCCTCGTGGGGGCTGGTACCATGGATCTGTCTCACATCCAATTGTGTGAGCTGGGCCCTCAATGGAGAAGAAACCCGAGTTCCCCGAGATATGTGATCAGCATCGGGACCCTGCCAGCAGGCCAGGGGTTCCCAAGGCAGGTGCTGGGTGTGGAGGCCACGGGGTCATCGGCTACCAAGGAGACAGAACTGAACCTCACAGCACCCTGCTTGGCCCCGGAGGATGGCTGGTTAGCCAGAGACGGGTAAGATTCCTCAAGGAAGGAACAACCTAAGATAGGCACAGTCACAGAGGGGCCATCAGGAGAGAACTTGGGGGGGGGGCAACAGAAGTGGGGCACAGACCCTCACCCCCCCAACATTGCAGGGGCTTGAACCCTCACCCCTTCTAAAGGAGGTCTCCTGCCCCCATGGCTGCTTCGCGCTTCCCACACCCAGCTCAGATCGGGACCCAGGCAACAGAAAGAGACCTGGCCCAGCTCACATCGAGATACAGGTGACAGACAGAGACTTGGCCCAGCTCAGATCGGGACCCAGGTAACAGACAAGAGACTTGGCCGATAGCAGTTGCCCTATATCTAAATTCAGCCGAGCATTTGGAATGCTCAGGGCCCACTCAAGAATGCAAATAATCCTTCCCACTAATATTTACAGGGTAAACTAAGATTGTTGGTAGAGTATGAAATTTGACAGTAAAATAGTAATCGAGTTTTCAGATTAATTTAAATAGGCTAATTGAAATAAGTGAATATTCAAGTACTGGACAAAAAGCTGTTCTTAAAGTAATAACTAAAATTTCTATTGGTAGTTCATCTCATGGTAAAATTCCTGAATATGCAATGAACCTAAAGCAGTCATATGTGTGGGGGGAAAAATTTAAAATTTAAAGTTATCAAGACTGCATTATAAAATTTATAAAAACCTCCAGTAATAAAAAAAAAAAGGGGGGGGGATAGTAGGGCAATATCATGTAAGGAAAAATATCCTATAAGTAAATTACATCTAGAAAATTTTTACTTTACCAAATTAAGTTTCATTTGCAATGCTAACAGCAAGATGGCCATTAAAAACACACATGGTGTCTAAATAAGACAAAAGAAAATCGTTTGAACAAAAATAAAAAGGATCCCAAATCAATTATATAGAAAAGATTCCTTTATTAACTTGTGGTCAAGAATATATTTGTATATTTTCAGAAAACAACCCCAAGACCAGATGGATTCCTGCAACAGAGAGGAATTGACAGGAGTGCTCCAACCACAAAGACAAGAGGAAAAAACAGTCCAGAGATGGAAGACGCTGACAACGCCTTGCCATGGGAGCAGTCAGCAGCTGTGCACTGCTGCAGGTTACCTAGGACCAAACCAGAGAGGGTCGGACCTGCATTGCCACTATGTGCCCACCATCCAGATATCACTGCTGACATGTACACATAAGGAACTGTTGGACATTGAAATTGGGACTCAAACATTTTTTTGTTTTGTCTTGTTTTATTATTATATGTTTATTTCCAGTCTGCAAAGGCAAAACTTTTTAAAGGAAAGAAATGGTGGGAAAAAGATACAGAGGCAAAGAAGCATTGAACAGACTGTCAAACTACATTGGGAAGACAGGGGAGGTTGGGCGAGGAGGGCTGTAAGAGACCAACCGAAGGACTTGTACGCATGCATATAAGCACAACCAATGGATATAAGACACTGGGGCGGGGGGGGTGGGGGAGGGTGGGCAGGTGAAGGCATGTCCTGGGGGGTAGGGGAGGTCGGGGGGAGATCAAGGGGGAAAAAAAAGGAGACATATGTACTACTATTTGTAATAGTTAAAACAATAAAAATAAAATAAAATTTAAAAAAATGAGAAAAAGAAGTATCACATGATCTCACTCATATGTGGAATCTAACAAGATAAAATGATCAACAAAATAGATGCAGAGACACAGAAGCATGGAACAGACTGACGAATCTTAGAGGGAAGGCTGGAGAGCGGCGGTTGGAAGTGATTAACCAGGGACCTGATATGCATATATGCATAGCCCATGGACACAGAAAATAGTGTGGTGAAGGCCTGCAAGGGGGGTTGTGGGATGGAGGGGGTTCAATGTAAAAAAAATACAAAGGGGGCATCTGTAATGCTTTCAACTAAATAAAAATACATTTAAAAAATAAAAATAAAAACACCAAGATTTTTTGAGGTTTAACTGACATAATAAACTTAATATATTTAAAGTATACAATTTGGATAGTTTTGACATATGTATAAACCCATTAAGCTATCACTACAGGCTGTCAGGACCAGGAAGTTTCCCCAAGCCTACCTCCTGCTCCCTCTTTGCTCCTCACCTCTGTCCCCCAGGGGAACCACTGATCTGTTTCTATCACATCAACTAGTTTGCACCTTCTAGAAGTTTATCTAAATGGGGTCATACAGAATATATTCTTTCATTGCTGCCTTCTTTCACTCAGCATAAGCATTTTGAGATTCATCTATGTTTAATATATATCAATACATGGTACATTCTTTGAGCTCATTAGAGCATGCTTTTTATTGGCAAGTAGTATTCCATTGTTTAGATGTACCACAGCTTTTTTGCCCATTCATCTGTTGATGGACATTTGAGATTGTTCCTAGTTGCAACCCTGATTTTTGTTGTACCCCAGGACTTTTTGCCATTTACCGACCATATTTTTAATTAAAATTTGTTTTCTGCCCCCCTGCTTGAATGTGTTCTCTCCAAGAGGAATTTCTGTTTGTTTTATTCACTGCTGTATCTCCAGAGTATATTTACTTTTGTGAGAACCTTAGTAATTATTTAAGAGAGTGTTTCAATGAATGAACAAATGAATCATTCACATTACCAAGTGCCTATTTCAGCCATAGCTGATACTTAGTGTTACACAGACTTTGATGGTAATTCTAAACATTTATTAATCTTCCATTATGTGCTCATTTAATCATCCCTCAAACTCACCTGAAGAGTAGTAGTATTATTCCTACTTTGAAGGACCCAGGTCTCAGAGATCTTTGATAAATCTCTCAGACATGCTCTCTTAGTAAGGGAACAGAACCCACAGTCTTTTTCCCAGAGCCTTTAGACTCAATCCCATTGCCCCTGAACAAGGCAGACCCTACCCTATAGACCCCACAGAGGATGGGGAGACCAGTACATTTGAAGGGGCTTTGTGTGGGAACAGAGGTCTGTGTAGTGTTTTGCCAGCTTGCTGAAGCCCATACACTGCCTGGGCCATACATTGCTGTGCGGAGAAGCTGAAATTGTGATGCAGAGGCCACGGGCAACTGGGAACCTCCTGCTTCCCATCCAGAGACTTGACTAGAGGCCTGAGGTATCACTGACATTAAGAACACTTTCTCCTGGGACTCCAGGTCTAGCTCAGCTCCTCTAGCCCCTAAACATGTTACTTCCCAAGGGGCCTGGAGGAAGTTGGGCAGTTATCCCAATTGACTGCTGCTCTACTCAGGGACTTGGGGCTGTCTCCCTCTGAGGTCTCTTTCTGCTACTAACAGGGGAGATTCTGCCTGTTGTTTTGAAGCTGCTGAACAGACATGAGTAAAGGTCCTAGGGCTACAAAGGTTTGTTCCCTTTCCTTTAATCCTGGGTCTCCTACACAGAAATGGAGGATTCGGGAAACAGCACAAAGCACAAGGTATCAGAACTCATAGTCCTGGTATAGATTAGAAGGGACTCAGAAATCTCCATAGTCGTGTGTGTGTGTTGTGTTGTATGACTTTGTGTGTGTGTGTGTGTGTGTGACTGACTCACACATTGAATGACTCCACCAAGGACATGTATAAGTCAGAGAAGGCGAAAAGTTTCCTCAGCAATGTGTACCTTATTTTACCTGTGTTTTGTTGCCTGTGTGCTGTATGAAGACCTTGTGCATCACTTGTGATTTGAATGTGTGACTGCAATGTGTGTGGTGGAGGATGCTTGATAGTGTGAGTGTATTTGTGTGAGTTTTGCATAGATTTGTGTGACTTCACTCACACTCTGGCTGTAATTACATAGCTTGCGTGTAAGCCAGGGAAGTCTGTAAGTCTCCCTTTGGCAGGGCTGTGGCTGTGATAGTGTGTGAGTGCTCTTGTGTGTAACAAAGGCACACCTTGACTTCCTTCACACAGAAGATATGTAGGATGGAGAGTTAAAACCAAGATACTGAAAAAGGCCAAAACAAACAAACAAACAAAACTCATCCTACTTTTCATACATTTGGACTCACCATAGCTACAGATTAGAACCCACACAGGCAGCTTTAAAAAAAAAAGCCCATTTTGAAGATCCATTGGGGGTCATTTTTTAGTGATGCGAATAATACAGGAGCATCCCCGGAAGCCCAATGTTTTTGAACTTCTTCGTCAACTTTGTTACATAGTTTATGAACTAAATGCTCATATCTGATATCACATATGTCTACACTCAACTCTTTGTCTTTTTCCCACTTAATAGCTTTGTGGTCGTACATGCTCAGCAGCCTCCACTGTCAAATGGGAGTAATTACAATCACTGTGGAATCTGGTCTGTAAGGTGCTTAATTTCTAGCACATTGTAAGCACTTAGTAATTTGTAGCCTGTAGAGGCCATGACATCTGACTCTCCATTTCCTGAATGCTAGAGGGCAATACCTGGTACACTGACAGGAAAATTAGGCCCATCCAAATTAGTCTCCTCCTGACCTCCAGGCAGCCGCTTCTCCTCTCTATTACTGAGTGTCTCCCAGCCACCCCTTTCACTCATGGTGCGGACAGAATCAAGGTACCATTTCTATATTGTTCCCTTTCCTTGAAATGGGTCTCTTCCAGGAGATGTTTGAGATCCTAGTTACTTACTGGGATTACTTACCTGGTCAGATACCCACACAGCAATGTTAAATGCCAAGTTCCTCTCCTAAAATTACTGGCATTTTGACATTCAACTTTAGCTTAACCTTTCTACCTCCCATAGGAAGAAATGGGTGAATTCTCTTCCCAGTGAAAAGATGATCAGAAAATCTACCAGGCCCTGCTGGGCAGTATCTACGTGAAATTGTGTAAGGCATCTCACTACTCCTATTAGTAAGTAATGAAACAAAAATCACTGTCTTCCCTACTTCCCAGAACAGAACAAACGTTGGTGGATTGAATGAAACTGGAAGTACATGAAAATCATTTGCAAACTACTGGGCTATAGGAATATGACTGCTGTCTGAGCAGAAGGACTCCCTCAAGTCCTCAGACTATATTTCTTAAGGTCCTGGCTCTTTTGTCTCATTAAAGAGAGGGATAAACAGCAGGGTTATAGGAGCAGAGATTCTAATAAATCTAAGAAACATGAGAGAATTGAGACTACAGCAGTTACAAATTGTGTGATCATGATAGTTCTCACTCCTTCTGAGTATGTATATAATAAAGTTTTACAACAGCTACCTTTTGGGACTATTTAAAATTTAATGAGGCGATAATGCAAAAATGTACTGGTTTGACAGAGTGTTCACTAAATGTCAGTTATTATAAATGTGAAGATCAGTAGTAGAAATAGTGATGGTCAATCAGATAACTGTGAATCGTAAAAGATACTTCCCATCCTTCAGGATCCCCAGTTCTCACACGCCAGATCTCAGATCTCAGGTGTTTCCTGCCCATGGATCCTCATTTCTGAGACAGCTTGGCAGATGGAGATAGATGCACTGAGGTAATTTTATTTCTTGGCAAAAAGATGGATGTGCATTTAGACTTGTTTCACCAGAAGATTTACCCAATGACAGGATATGACCTCCAAAATGTCTCTTGAGAGGGTGAGAGCTCAGATAAAAATAATGGGTAAAATTTTGTGTTTATTTTATACAAGACACTGTTCCTAGATATTAATGTGTCTTGAATTGGAATCCTCTAGGAATGTGTGACATTAATATCACCACCTACAGTGGCACAACATGAGGCAATCACCCCCTCAACTCACCCAGAAAGTGGTGGGGCCAGACTTTCAGCACAAGGAATCTGGCTGCAGAGCTTCACGTTTACTCAATCCTGTGTCGGGGTACCCAGAGAGTCAGGGGGCTGCGGGAAGAGGTCCTATGTGTCCCATTTATTCATGCATTTCCAATTAGTAGCACAGTGCCAGTAACCTGTCTAATTAAAAAATTAAGAAGAATGAATTTGTTCTAGTTTCATTTGAAAAAAACAAAGTTGGGCATTGAGGGTGTGTTGCTTGCTATGGCAACTCTAGCTGATTATGTGTATGCAAGGATAGTCTTTTTCTCCAGGAGGAAGTAGAAGACCCTACAGTGGTGGCCATAATCACACTTTGGAAGTATTTTATCATTTTTCATTGTCCTTTCATCCCCAACAGACAGAAGAGCAGCATGAGGCCTGAGAACCAGAGCAGCGTGTCCCAGTTCCTCCTCCTGGGGCTCCCCATCCCGCCAGGGCAGCAGGCCGTGTTCTTCACCCTGTTCCTGGGCATGTACCTGACCACGGTGCTGGGCAACCTGCTCATCATCCTGCTCATCAGGCGGGACTCTCGCCTGCACACGCCCATGTACTTCTTCCTCAGCCACTTGGCCTTCTCTGACATTTCTCTTTCATCTGTCACTGTGCCTAAGATGCTCATGAACATGCAGACTCAGGAACAATCCATCTCCTATGTGAGATGCACAATTCAGTTGTATTTTTTCATAACTTTTTGTGCTCTTGATAATTTTCTTCTGGCTGTGATGGCATATGACAGGTATGTAGCCATCTGCCACCCTCTGCACTATACCACCATCATGACGGAGGGGCTGTGTGTGCTGCTCGTGGCTGGCTCCTGGATTCTCTCCTGTGGCGATGCCCTTTTGAATACCCTCCTATTGGTCCGACTGTCTTTCTGTGCTGACAATAACATCATCCACTACTTCTGTGACCTCGCTGCACTCCTGAAGCTGAGCTGCTCAGACACTTCCCTCAATGAGCTGGTCATATTCACCGAGGGAGGAGCGATTTTCTTTTTGTGTTTTGGTGTTATTTTGGGCTCCTATATTGGTATAGGGACCATCATCCTGAGGGTCCCCTCCACTAAGAGAATCCTTAAGGCATTTTCTTCCTGTGGCTCCCATCTCTCTGTGGTGTTTTTATACTATGGGACATCTACAGGTGTTTACTTTTTCTCCTCATCTTGGGGTTCCAAAGACATAATTGCTTCAGTCATGTATACAGTAGTTACCCCCATGCTGAACCCCTTCATCTACAGCTTGAGGAACAGAGATATAAAACAGGCCTTAGAGATGTGTGTCAATAGGGTTAAGTTCTTTAAGCAGCAATCACTAAATCCTCCTGTTGCAGTCAGGAGCACAGGGAGATATATCTCCTAAGATTATTGTATGGTCGACATCTCCATACACCTTTTGTAGAATATGCGTGCTGTCATATGTACAGTGTTATTAACCTGTCATATATGTTAAGTTTGCTACTTGAATTATTAATAATTCTTTATTCCCAATTAATATTTTTCACATGTCCATCATCTCTTATAATATATATGCATAATCTTATGCAAAATGTGTTGAACAATTATAACTGTGGTTTTATACCTTTCTGTTTTGAGATATGTCATGTTTTGCTTATGCATTTTTTAAAATTTTATGTTATCGAATAGCCACTTATTAAGCATCATGATCTGCTCCTGGTAGTCTTTCCATTTTATTACCTGATTCTTTATGCTGCCTTTTGTTGGCTTCTGGCTGATTGTGCACATCAGTTCCTAATGTTGGCTGACTGCAATCAGGCATGATAAGAATCCTATTTAATAAAAGAGTAATATGCAAATTGACCATCACTCCAAGACACAAGATGGCTGCCCCCATGTGGTCAAAGATGGCTGCCCCAATGTGGACACAAGATGGCCACCACAAGATGGCCTGCAGGGGAGGGCAGTTGTGGGCAGTTAGGGGTGACCAGGCCAGCAGAGGAGGGCAGTTGGGGGAGACCAGGCCAGAAAGGGAGGGCAGTTGGCGGCGGGACCCAGGCCTGCAGGGGAGGGCAGTTGAGGGACACCAGGACTGCAGAGGAGGGCAGTTGGGGGGGATTGGGCCAGCAGAGGAGGGAAGTTAGGGGAGACCAGGTATGCAGGGGAGGGTAGTTGTGGGTGATCAGGCCAGCAGGGAGGGCAGTTAGGTGTGACCGGGCCAGAAGAGGAGGGAGTTGGGGGAGACGAGGCTGATAGGGGAGGGCAGATAGGGACAATTGGGCTGGCTGGGGAGCAGTTAGGCATCAATCAGGCTGGCAGGGGAGTGGTTAGGGGGTGATCAGGCTGGCAGGCAGAAGCGGTTAGGGGCAATCAGGCAGAGGCAGGCGAGCAGTTGGGAGCCAGCAGGCCTGGATTGTGAGAGAGATGTCAGACTGCGCATTTAGGCCTGATCTCCGTAGGATTGGGCCTAAACGGGCAGTCGAACATCCCTCAAGGGATCTCCCACCTGTGCATGAATTTTGTGTACCAGGCCTCTCGTAATTACATAATAAATAATTGGTGTGTGCTACAAAGCAAGGATGATGGAGAAAGAGACTTTTTAGGAATGCACTGAAGAGCACACCACTAGTTTTATAATTAGGCAGATTTTCTAGTAATGGGTCCTACCTTAATACTTCATCTACTTCTGCTATTAATATGCTATATCTATTAGATATAGATACATATTCAGATAGAGATACAGCTAAATATATAGATACTACTACAGCATATTATAGTGAATTATAGTATAGTAAAGTATAGTATAGTATAGTATGATATGACATGTTATAGTATGGTATGGTATGGTATGGTATGGCATGTTATAGTATAGTATGGTATGGTATGGTATGTTATAGTATAGTATGGCATGGTATGGTATTGTATGGTATGTTACGGTATGGTATGGAATGGATGGCATAATGTAGTGTACTGTAGTGTAGTGTAGTGTAACATAGCATGGCATGGCATAGTGTAGTGTAGTATAGTAAGTATGGTATAGTATAGTCAGGAAGCAGCTTTCTCCTGGTTGGTGTTTAAATGGTATTTCTTTTCCATCAATTTCAACATTTCCTTGTCCTTATATCTGTGAGGTGTACATTGTTCAATATGTAATGTTGGAGAGTGTTCATTTTATGTAAAAGAAAAATTATTATATATCTGGATATACTGTCTTTGGACATCTAATATAATTATAATACATTTGAATTTATATTTTCCTTACTACTATATTTGCCACTTGGTTAATCTGTTTCACATATATTCCTCTTGTCTTCCTCTGTTTTAAGTAAATATATATATTCAGTTCCATTTTCCCTCTATTAATGAATTAATCATACATCATTATTACTGTTTTATGATTCTTTTCTGTGCTGTATGCAGTCATCACTTTTTACGTTCTACTTAGCTATTTGAGGTATACAGTGCAGTGGCATTTAGGACACATATCACTAATACCTCATTTCATGACCATTAAAGAAAACTCTATAAAACTTCAACTGTGTATATTTCAACTGTGAGGAAAATAAGAACAAAGATATCTATAAGTCAATGTGGAGAAATATTAGAATATACTGCTGAATGAAAAAAAGCAATGTGTAAAAGAGTATTTATAACATGCTACTTCTTATGTAAAACAAAGGGGAATAAAATAAACATGTGTCTGCCCATTTGAGCAGAAAGTAGCACAAGAAGAATAAATTAGAAACTAATGAAATTGTTTACCGACAGGCGTTGGAGCAGAAAAGATGAGCAGATGAGGAGAATTATTTGTGTAGTTTTGACTAGTCTGTCTTTTGCAAGCAAAACAAAAATATTAAAGGTGGTTAATAAAGCAAAGTAGAATAAAACAAATCAAATGTACTTAACTATATTTCAAACTCCAAAATTAGAGTAATGGGGAAAATTAAATAAGTACCCTAAGATATTGTTGAAAACAGAGTTTATATTTATCTTTCAATTAAAAATAAAACACTGAAAACAATGTTTTAAGTTGTACATTGTATGGCATTAATAGTTCATGGTTCTGAAACAAGTCACCATGTATCCAACGATTTAGTACATAAGCGACCATTGAGGAAAAGGAAGTGACCCTCACTCTTGGGGAAAGGAGCTCTGTACATGGAAAAGGAGAGGCTGGAAAGAACTCTATGGTGTCAAACTAGAATTGGAGCTATCAATTCAAACTCCTGGGTTTTAAATGTATAAACAGATTGCAATTTACATGTTATATATCAATGTCTATATTGTTCTCATCCTCATTCTTTCTGTCCTGCTCCTGAACCACCTCCTATGGGAAAACATGCTTTTAGTTTCTTAGTTCCTAGTTTTTCCTTCCTGTGTTTCTTTTATATATTTCCCAGTTGGCTTCTCTGAGACCATTTAGAATCATTGAAAGCAATGAACTCACCCAAGCCATAAAATGAATAACAACAGTAATGGATTATAATTTAGAGAATAAGAATCCACAAATACATAATAATATAAATGAATAAATAAAAAACTAACAGGTGTTGGATAAGAATAATTTCCTTCTTTTAGGATAGCACAACTAATAAAGAAAAAATTATAGAATTTGAAAAATCACCATTTGGCCTTCATATATGCAATAAGTTTCTCATATAAGAATCACCAATGATGGCTTCAAAGGGGAGTTTTACCAAACATTCCAAGAACTAACACTTTGTCTTAAAAATATTACAAAACATCCAAGAGGAAGGAACATTTCCAACCTCTTTTTATGAGGCCAGTATTATCCCAATTCCAAAACTAGATAAAGACACTACAAAGAAAGAAAATTACAGGCCAGTATTCTTGGGGATCATAAGATGCTAAAAATCACAATAAAATATTAGCAAATTGGATCCAGTAATATATTAGAAAGATCATACACCGTGACCAAGTGGTTTTTATCCCAGGGATGCAAGGCTGGAACAGCATTCACAAATTAGTAAAACTAATACATCACATGAACAAACTGAAAGACAAAACCACATGACCATATCAATAGAGGCAGAAAAAGCACTCGACAAAATCCAACACCCATTTTTGACAAAAACTCTCAGCAAAGTGTGATAGAGGAATCATACCTGAACATAATAAAGGCCCTATATGACCAACCTACAGCCAAAATTGTACTCAATGGGCAAAAACTAAAACCATTTCCAGTAAGAATAGGAGCAAGAGGGGATTGGAAACTAAAGAGGCCTGGTGCATGGGGCGTGGGGGGGGGGGGGGGGCTACTGGTTTGCCCTGAAGGGTGTCCCAGATCAGGGTGGGGGTTCCCTTGGGGTGTGAGGCAGCCTGGGTGAGGGGCCTGTGGTGGTTTGCAGGCCAGCCACACCCCTCGGGGACCCAAGCAGAGGGCCTGGTATCTGGGATTTATTTATCTTCTATAATTGAAACTTTGTAGCCTTGAGTGGAGGCCAGGGCAGGCAGAAAGCTTGGCTTCCTCCATTGCTGGGGGCAACCCAAGCCTCCTGCTCTCTCCAGCTCTGTGGCTGCCACCATTTTTTGTTGGGATTTATTTATCTTCTATAATTGAAACTTTGTAGCCTTGAGCAGAGGCCAGGGCAGGCCAGGGTGGGCAGGAAGCTTGGCCTCCTCCATCGCTGGAGGCAACCCAAGCCTCCTGCTCGCTCTAGCTCTGTGGCCGCCACCATCTTGGTTGGATTAATTTGCATATTTGCTCTGATTGGCTGGTGGGTGTAGCGGAGTGATGGTCAATTTGCATGTTTCTCTTTTATTAGTGTAGATCTACATAGTCCATGGAATAGACAATAGTGTGGTGAAGGCCTGGGAGGGGCGGGTGTGGGGTGGAGGGGTCAATGGGGGGGAAAAAGGTGATAACTGTACTACTTTAAAATATAAGGATACATTAAAAAAAATAAAGACAGATTTTTTGAGGTTTAAGTGACATAATAAATTTAATATATTTAAAGTATACAATTCGGATAGTTTTGACATATGTATACACCCATTAAGCTATCACTACAAGCTGTCAGGTCCAGGAAGTTTCCCCAAGCCTACCTCTTGCTCCCTCTTTGCTCCTCACCTCTGTCACCCAGGGGAACCACTGATCTGTTTCTGTCACATCAACTGGTTTGCACCTTCTAGAAGTTTATCTAAATGGGGTCATACAGAATATATTCTTTTATTGCTGCCTTCTTTCACTCAGCATAAGCATTTTGAGATTCATCTATGTTTAATGATGAATATGTATCAATACATTTTTATATTCTTTTTGCTCTTTAGATCATTCTTTTTATTGGCAAGTCCTATTCCACTGTGCAGATATACTACAGCTTTTTTTTTGTTCACTCATCTGTTGAAGGGGCTTTGTGTTCTAACACAGGTCTGTATCAATTTTTGGGAGTCTGTTGAATGATGTACATTGAAATTGTTATGCAGAGGCCACAGGCAACTGGGAACCTTTGCTTGCCATTTGGAGACTTGGCCAGAGGCCCTAGGTATCAATGACAGTATGGACACTGTCTACTGGGACTCCAGTTGCAGTTTGGTCTCTGGCCCCTAACCATGTTGCTTCCAAAGGGCCTGGAGGAAGTTGGGTAATTATCCCAATTGACTGCTGCTCTAGTCGGAGTCTTGGGGCTCTCTCCCTCTGGGGTCTCTTTCTGATGCTAAAAGGAAATCACCTGCCCACTGTTTTGAAGCTGGTGAACAGACATGAGAATCTGTCTGGAGTGCTCTCAGACCAGGAAGGTTTGTTCCCTTTCCTTTAAGCCTGGGTCTCCTGCACAGAAACTGAAGATTTGGGAAACACCACAAAGCACAAGGTATCAAAACTCATAGCTCTGGTTTAGAATAGAAGGGACCCAGAAATCTGCATAGTCGTGTGTGTGTGTTGTGTTGTATGACTTCGTGTGTTTGTCACTGACTCACATATTGAATACCACCACTGAGCATAAGTATAAGTCAGGGAAGCCTGGAGTTTCCACAGTGATGTGTGCCTTATTTTACTTGTGTTTTGCTGCCTGCTTGCTGCATGGAAGACCTGTGCATCACTTTAGATTTGAATGTGTGACTGCCTGTGACTGCAATGTGTGGTGGAGGATGCTTGATAGTTATGTGTGTGCAACTGTGTGGCACACGTGTGAGTGTATTTGTGTGAGTTTTGCATAGATTTGTGTGACGTTGACTCACACTCTGGCTGTATTTACCTAGCTTGAGTGTAAGCCAGGGAAGTCTGTAGGTCTCCCTTTGGCAAGGCTGTGGCTGTGATAACGTGTGAGTGCTCGTGTGTAACAAACTCACACCTTGACTTCCTTCACACAGAATATATGTAGAATGGAGACTTAAAACCAAGATACTGAAAAAGGCCAACAAATATCCTGCTTTCATATGTTTGGATTCACCATAGCTATAGACCAGAATCCACATAGGCAGGTCCAAAAAAAGCCCATTTGGAAGATCTGTTGAGGGACATTTTTTGGTGATTTGAATACAGGAGCATCCCCAGAAGCCCAATGTTTTTGAATTTCTTCGCCAACTTTGTTACATAGTTTAGAAACTAAATGCTCATGTCTGATATCATATATGTCTACACTCAACTCTTTGTCTTTTCCCACTAAACAGCTTTGTGGTCATAGATGCTCAGCAGCCTCCACTGTCAAATAGGAGTAATTACAATCACTGTGGAATCTGGTCTGTAAGGTGCTTAACTTCTAGCACATTGTAAGCACTTAGTAATTTGTAGCCTGTAGAGGCCATGACACCTGACTCTCCATTTCCTGAATGCTAGAGGGCAATACCTGGTACACTGACAGGAAAATTAGACCACCAAAGACTCCTCCCGACCTTCAGGCAGCCACTTCTCCTCTCTATTACTGAGTGTCTCCCAGCCACCCCTTTCACTCATGGTGCTGACAGAATCAAGGTACCATTTCTATATTGTTCCCTTCCCTCAAAATGGGTCCCCTCCAGGAGGTGTTTGAGATCCTAGTTATTTACTGGCATTACTTAACCTTGTCAGACACACACACACAACAATATCAATGCCAAGTTCCTCTCCCAAGCTTATGGGTATTTTGACATTCAACTTTAGCTTAACCTTTCTACCTCCCACAGAAAGAAATGGATGGATTCTCTCTTCCCAGTGAAAAGATGACCAGAAAATCTACCTTTGAGACCAGGTTCTGCTGGGCAATATCTATGTGATATTGTGTAAGCCATCTCACTACTGTTGGTAAGTGAAGGAACAAAAATCACCATCTTCTCTACTTCCCAGATACAGAATAAACAATGGTAGATGGAGTGAAATTGAAGATCCATGAAAGCCATTTGCAAAATACTGGGATGTAAGACTATGAGTGGTGACCGCTGTCTGAGCAGCTGGACTTCCTCAAACCCTGAGACTATATTACTTAAGGTCCTGGCTCTTTTGTCTAATGAAAAAGAGGGAGAAAGAGCAGGGTCATAGGAGCAAAGATTCTAATAAATCTAAGAAACATGAGAGAATTGAGACTACAGCAGTTACTAACTATGTGATCATGATAGTTCTCACAACTTCTGAGTATGCATATAATGAAGTTTTACAACACCTGCTTCCTAGGACTACTGAAATTTAATGTGCCAATGAATGCAAAAATGTATTGGTTTGACAAGAATGTTCACTAAATGTCAATTATTATAAACTAGGGGCCCAGTGCATGGATTCGTGCACCTTGAAAGGAACCGTAGGCCATGAGGCTCTGGTGGGCACAGGGGCAGGTCTTGGCCCATCCTTGGATTCCCTGCCAGGTCTATCCTACAGAGGTTCCCCCTTCCCCCGCCCTGCCATCCCCTGTCTGCCAACAGGCCCTCTCCCACTGCCACTGATAGCACAATGCGATTTGAGCCGGTGCCAGATTTGGGTGTGAGCAGGGCCAGCGCCAGCAGCAGATGAGAGCAAAGAATTTTCAATAACCACCAGAGGTTTGCCCCAATTATAGTGACTAGCATCCCGCCTTGGCCTGACACCCCTGCTTACCTGCTCCACCATCCCGCCGTGGCTGATGCCCACCATGTTCCGCGCACTGCCACTTGGTGGTTAGTGCACGTCATACCGAACAGTTGTTTGGTTGTTCCACCATTCGGTCTATTTGCATATTAGCCTTTTATTATATAGAATGTGAAGATCGCTACTAGAACTAGTGATTGTCAGTCAGGTAACTGTGAATCGTAATAGACATTTCCCACCCTTCCAAGTCCCCAGTTCTCACATACTAGATCTCAGATCTCAGGTGTTTCCTACCTATGGATCCTCATTTCCTACCTATGGAGCCAGCTTAAAGCATCATATGCAGATGGAGATAGATGCACTGAGGTAAGTTTATTTCTTGGCAAAAAGATGGATGTGTATTTAGACTTGTTTCACCAGAAGATTTATCCAATGACAGGATATGAGCTCCGAAATGCTCTTGAAATGGTGAGAGCTTAGATAAGGTAGCACAAGGATCTAGGTCAGCTCCTTGGCCCTGTGCGCTGATCTTCTCAAGATGCTGTTTGATTAAGCATTTTATCTTATCTTTATTTGGGTAGTCAGCACATCATAAAAATAATAATTAAAATTGTGTGTTTTTATTTTATACAGGCACTGTTCTTAGATATTCATGTGTCTTGAATTAGAACCCTCTTATTAACTCTAGGAATGTGTGTTATTGCTATCTTCACATAATATGTCATAACATGTGGACACGCTAGAACCGGCTCTTTAAGTCAGCTGCCCAGAGAGCGATGTTACCAGACTTGCAGCTCAAGGAATCTGCCTGCAGAGCCTGACCTTCACTCAGTGCTCTGTCAGGAGTGCCCAGAGGGTCAGGGGGCAGAGGAAAGAGGCCCTGTGTGTCCCATTTACTCTTGCATCTCTAATTAGTAGCACAGTGCCAGGAACCTGGGTGATTAAAAAAATAAGGATGAATTTGTTCTGGTTTCATTTGAAAGAAGCCATATTGGGCATTGAAGGTATGTTGCTTGCAATGAAAACTCTAGCAGATTATGTGAATGCAAGGAGATGTTATTTTTCTCCAGGAGAAAGTAGGAAACCCTACAATGGTGACCATAATCACCCTTTCAAAGTCTCTGGCCTTTTTCGTTGTCCTTTCATCCCCAGAAGAGAGAAGAGCAGCATGAGGCCTGAGAACCAGAGCAGCGTGTCCCAGTTCCTCCTCCTGGGGCTCCCCATCCCGCCAGGGCAGCAGGGCCTGTTCTTCACCCTGTTCCTGGGCATGTACCTGACCACGGCGCTGGGCAACCTGCTCATCATCCTGCTCATCAGGCTGGACTCCCGCCTGCACACGCCCATGTACTTCTTCCTCAGCCACTTGGCCTTCTCTGACATTTCTCTTTCCTCTGCCACTGTGCCTAAGATGCTCATGAACATGCAGACTCAGCATCAATCCATCTCCTATGTGGGGTGTATTTCTCAGTTGTATTTTTTCATACTTTTTGCTGGTCTTGACAATTTCCTTCTGGCTGTGATGGCATATGACAGGTATGTGGCCATCTGTCACCCTCTGCACTACACCACCATCATGAGGGAAGGACTGTGTGTACTGCTGGTGGCTGGGTCCTGGATTCTCTCCTGTGGCAGTGCCCTGTTGCACACCTTCCTATTGGCCCAACTGTCCTTCTGTGCAGACCATACCATCACCCACTTCTTTTGTGACCTTGCTGCACTTCTGAAGCTGAGCTGTCCAGACACCTCCCTCAATAAGCTAGTCATATTTACTGAAGGTGGGATGCTTTTCTTTCTGCCTTTTGGTATTATTGTGGGCTCATATATCCATATAGCGACCATCATCCTGAGGGTGCCCTCCACTAAGAGACTCTATAAAGCCTTTTCTACCTGTGGCTCCCATCTCTCTGTGGTGTTTTTATACTATGGGACAGTGGCAGGTATTTACTTTTCCTCCTCAACATGGGATTCCAAAGACATAATTGCTTCGGTCATGTATACGGTAGTTACCCCCATGCTGAACCCCTTCATCTACAGCCTGCGGAACAGAGATATAAAACAGGCCTTAGAGATGTGTGTCAATAGAGGTAAGTTCTTTAAGCAGCAATCACTAAATTCTCCTGTTGCAATCAGGAGCACAGGGAGATATATCTCCTAAAATTACTGTATGGTTGACACCTCCATATAACTTTCACATAATATCCATTTCTCGTTATTTATAAGTGTTGTTATATGTGCACTAGGTCACATTTGCTTCTAGGATTGTTAGTAATCTTTTTATTCCTAATTGATAGTCTTTGCTTGTACATCATCTCTTATCATATACTAGAAGCCCAGTGCACGAATTCATGCACGGGTGGGTCCCTCAGCCTGACCTGCAATCAGGGCCAATTAAGACCATCTTGCCCAATCCTGATGGGGGCCAGCTGGCTGGGGTGAGGGACCGTGGGAGGTTGGCCAGCCATTGGAGGTTGGCTGTGTGAGTGCACTGACCACCAGGGGGCAGCTTCTTCAGTGAGCATCATAGCTACCAGCTGGTCGTCCGGTAGTAATGGTCACTTAGGCTTTTATATAGAGACTAGAGGCCCTGTGCACAGATTGATGCACTGGTGGGGGGCATGGCCTGTGGAGATGGGTCACTGTGGGAGCACTGGTCATCCTGGTCAGCCAAGTGGCTGTGGACCCGCCCTCTGAGCAGCTGCTCCTGCTGTGGGAGCACTGGTCATCCCGGTCAGTGCACTGACCACCAGGGGGCAGCTCCTGCATTGAGTGTCTGCCCCATGGTGGTCAGTGTGCGTCATAGCAACTGGTTGACCAGTAGTTCTGGTCATTCTGCCATTCAGTACCTGGGCTTTTATTATATAGGATATACAAAATGCTATGCAAAACATGTTGCACAATCATAATTGTGCTTTTGTCTCTTTCTGTTTTGTGATGTCATTTTTTGTTAATGCATTTTTTAAAATTTTATGTTAGTGAAGAGCCAGTTATTTAACATCATCATTTTCCCCTGGTGCTCTTTCTTTTTTATAACCTGAGTTTTTAAAAGTATATTTTATTGATTTTTTACATAGAGGAAGGGACGGGGATAGAGAGTTAGAAACATCGATCATCTGCCTCCTGCACACCCCCCACTGGGGATGTGCCTGCAACCAAGGTACATGCCCTTGACCGGAATTTAACCTGGGACCCTTCAGTCCACAGGCCAATGCTCTAGCCACTCAGCCAAACTGGTTAGGGCATAACCTGATTTTTTTTTTTTATGCTGGCTTTTGTTGGCTTCGAGCTGCTTGTTGTGCATCTATTCCTAACTCACAATCATTGACATCGTTTTATCTGACTGCAATCAGCCATGATAAGAATAATTACAGTATGAAAATTGTTATGTGCCCCAAAGCCAGGCTGTTAGAAAAAGAGAGGAAGAGACTTTTAAAAAATGCACTTAAGATCATACCACTTTCGTTTATAATTAGGAAAACTTTTCTAGTAATAGGTCCTACCTTAATACCTCATTTATTTCGGATAATAGTATAGATACTTTATATCTATAGCTATAGATAGATATACAGATATAGATATGGGTAGAGATATAAGTACTAGTATGGTATAGCTGGTCAAGATGCAGCTTTCTCGTGGTGAGTGATTAAATGGTATTTCTTTTCCATCATTTTAAACTTCTCTTTGTTCTTCTGTGAGGTGTGCATTGTTAAAAATGTAATGCTGGCTTTTATTCATTTTATGCAAAGCA
The DNA here is from genome assembly GCA_026230045.1 of Corynorhinus townsendii. NCBI lineage: Eukaryota > Metazoa > Chordata > Mammalia > Chiroptera > Vespertilionidae > Corynorhinus > Corynorhinus townsendii. The sequence goes on along the minus strand of JAPDVU010000005.1, from coordinate 161,447,004 downwards.
ACAATTATATTTCTGGAGAATTTTGTCTATTTTCATCTAATGTAATCATAATATATTTAAATTTATATTTTCCATATTACTGTTTTTTATTTGATACATCTGTTTTACATATATTCTCTCTTGCCATCTTCCACTTTAATTAAATACATATTTTAAAATTCAATTATCCCTCTATTACCTTATTAATCATACATCATTATTATTGTTTTATTATTCTTTTCTGTGCTGTATGCAGAGATCACTTCTTACTTTCTTTTTAGCCATTTGAGGTATGTGATTCAGTGGCATTTAGGACACATATCATCAATCTCATTTTATGACTCGAAAAAAAACCCTACAAAACATCAACTAAATATTTTTCAAATGTGAGAAAAATAAGAACAAAGATATCTATGAACCGACATGGAGAAATATTAGAATATATTGCTAAATGAAAAAAAGCAATGTATAAAAGAACATTTATAGCATGCTTCTTTTTATGTAAAAATGAAGGGGAATGAAATATACATGTGTCTGCCCATCTGAACAGAAAGAAGCACAGGAAGAATTAGTCAGAAACTGATATGTATTCTCTAGTTGGCTTCTCTGAGATCATTTAGAATCTTTGTTTACCGACAGGAGGTAGGATAGAAGAAATGGGGAGATGAGTAGAATTATTTGTATAGTTTTTGACGATGCTGTATTTTGCGACTGAAAAAAATAAATAGGAGAGGTAGTGAATAAAGCAAAATATATTAAAACAATACAAATGAATCTAAGTTATATTTTGAATTAACATCATAATTACTCTTAAGGGAAAAATAAGTAACCTAAGCAATTCTTAAAACCAAAATTTTGTCTATATTTTGTCAGAATTTAGTCTCATAACTAAAAACACACACCTCTAAACAGTTTTAAGCTGTAGAGTGACATTAACTATGGTATGTGTTCAAGATTCTGAAACAGCTCACCATATATCCAAAGACTCAACAATTAAATAAACACCGAGGAAAAGGGAGTGGCTCTCACTCTCAGGGAAAGGAGCTCTGTACATGGAAAAGGAGAGCTGGAAAGGTCTCTATGGTGTCGAACTAGAATTGGAGATATCAATTCGAACTCATGCGTTTTAAAATGTATAAATAGATTGCAATTTATAGGTTATATATGAACACCTATACTGTTCCCTGTTCCCTTTCCCTATTCTTTGGGCCCTACTCCTGACCCACCTCCTGTGGGTAAACTTTTCTTTAGTTTCTTAGTTTTCTAGTTTTTTTTCCTGGTGTTGCTTTTATATATATTTTTTAGTTGGCATCTCTGACATCATTTAGAATCCTTGTAAGCAATGAAGACACCGAAAGCTTCAAAATAAATAAGGTTAGTAATGGATTATAACTCAGAGAATAATAATCCATGTATCCGTAACGATATAAATGAATAAATAAGGAAGTGAGTATGAAATAAGGATTAGTTCCTTCTTATAAATGAATATCAACTTACACCTGCCAGAATGATTCATATCAATAAATCAACAATAAACAACTGCTGGCAAGGATGTGGAGACAAGGAAACCTTAGTGCACTGCTGCTGGGAATGCAGACTGGTGCAGCCACTATGGACAACAGTGTGGAGTTTCCTCAAAAAATTAAAAATGGAACTGCCTTTCGACCCAGTGATCCCTCTTCTGGAAATACATCCCATGAAACCCAAAACACCAATCAGTAAGAATATATGCACCCCTCTTTTCAAGACAACACCACTTATATCTGTTAAGAACTGAAAACAGCCCACGTGCCCATCAGTAGATGAGTGGGTAAAAAAGCTGTGGTACATTTACACAATGGAATACTACATGGCTGTATAAAAGAAGGAACTCTTAGCCTTTGCAACAGCAAAGATGGACCTGGAGCGTATTATGCTAAACAAAATAAGCAAGTCAGAGAAAGATGAATATCACATGATCTCACTAATATGTGGAATCTAATGAAGAAATAAACTGATGAAATGGAATCAGAAGCATAGATACATAGAACAGACAGGCAGAAACCAGAGGGGAGAAGGCTTCGGTGACTAGATAAAGAAGTATTAGCTAAAAAACACATTTACATACCTCATGGACATGTACAATAGTGTAATGAAGGCAAAAAAGGGGGGGAGGAGAGGATAATAGAGGTGGGCAAAGAGGGAGACAAGGGGGAATCTGCAATAATGTCAACATTTTTTTCATAAAAAGAAAAGAATACAACTAATAAAGAAAAAAATTATAGAATTAGAAAAATTACCAAAATGCCACCATATTTGCCATATAAGCATCAGGAGTAGATGTGAAATATAGTGGGTGAGATTTTGACAAGAAAAATGTTATGTTTATAGTATTAAAATAACTACCAAGTGGTACCTATTAATTACTAACTTAAAAGAGTATCTTTAAAAAATGGTAATATATAGTACAGAACCTGGCAGATACCACCTTAGCCAATTGATCAAGGATAAAAACACTAGTAATTAGAAAAATTAATATCATAAGCCTTCTAATAATATGCACTGTGGTATATATGCTGAAAATCAAAGCCTGAAACATATATATATATATATATATATATATATATATATATATATATATATGTAATGGATTATAACTCAGAGAATAACACACACACACACACACACACACACACACACACACAGTAGCCAGATTATTATGATTTCTGAACGCATAATCTGGCCACTCAGTGTGTATATATACTGTACATATTAGAGGCCTGGTGCATGAATTCGTGCATGGGTGGGGTCTGGCCAGCCTGGCCAGGGGGAGGGGACATGGGCAGTTGGCCGGCCTGCCTGCTTGTCAAACTCCTGGTTGAGGGGACAATTTGCATATTAGCTTTTTATTATATAGGATATACACTGAGTGGCCAGATTATTATACATTCAGAGATCATAATAATCTGGCCACTCTGTGTGTGTGTGTGTGTGTGTGTGTGTGTGTGTGTGTGTGTGTGTATGTGTATGAAAAATGTAAACCATTAGGGAATCCAGTAGAAACCTGTCCAGGAATTCTTGATATCATTTTCACAACTTTTACATATCTCTGAAATCATTTCAAAATAAAAAGTTGAAAAAGTTTTTCCTAGTTGGAGCAATGCCAAAGGACAAAGAAGACCAGGGCATGACTGGAATCAGGGACACTGTCTCCTAGGACCCCAGTCCCTCTTACTCTTGCACACAGCTCCCAATGGACAGTCAGAAATTAGCCACAAGCTTGGGGACTTGCTTGCAGTCTCTCCTTAGCAGTTAAGTGTTATCTTTGGACTCATTTCTCTGGAGCTGGTTAAGGAAAAGGAAAGTCTGTAGAAGTGCCAACGCCCCAGATATTGCTTCTGTGTGTCTGGATGTTAGGTCTCCTGAAGAAAACCTGATGATCTGGGCAACAGTCTGGAGCAGAAGATGTCTGAACTCACCAATGACGAGCCCAAGTGAGAGGAGCTGGAAATCTGCCCTTGGCTATGGACCTGCCTGTGTGCTAGTGGGTTCATGTGTGAGACTCTATGTCCATGACTGTGTATGTATGCATGTATTGTATATGGTTGTGTACATGCTATTTAATAGCTGCATGTGTGTGTTTGTGTGTATGAGTGTGCTATATAACTGACTCACAGCCTGGTTTTAATGCATGTAGAACAAGTTATCAGCCTCCTGGTGTTTGATTAGGGACTCCTGATTAATGCCTGTCATCAAAGACACTTAGCATCACAGCCAAACATCAAGAGTGAGACTGTTGTTTCTGCTGCAGGACAAGAAGATGCCCGACCTCACCAGGAACCCAGGTCAGCTCAGAGAGAGCTCAGCCCTCTGCTCAGCAGCAGTGTGTGCTGGTACATATGGGAGCTGTGTCTGTGGGTGACACATTCATATTGAGGGCTGGAAGCTGTATTGTTTGGTTTTCTCTGTGTGTATGTGACCATGTGTATGTGACCAGGTGCATGGCATGTTGTTGCTGCTTTAATGACTGCCTATGTTTGAATAGGCATAACTGCACCAAGTAGACACCTGTCCCCTGGAAGGGGATGGCCAGAAGGGTGGAAGCCTGCCTCTTAGTAATAGGAGGGTGTGTGCTACTTGTAGTGAGTGTGTGGCCGGGTGTGCATGTGTTGTGGTGAGTGTTTCTGGTGAGATTTAAAAAAATACATATATATTTTATTTTTTATTGATTTAAGAGAGGAAGGGAAAGGGAGAGACATAGAAACAAATGATGAGAGAGAATCATTCATGAGCTGTCTCCTGAATGCCCCCCACTGGGTATCGAGCCTACAACCCTAGTATGTTCTCTGACTGAGAATAGAGCCGTGACCTTCTGGTTCATAGGTCAATGCTCAACCACTGAGCTATACCAGCCAAACTCTTGTGACATTTTCTAATTGTTGTAGTCTTATGTGCTTTTGGTAATGTGTGTACAGTGCTTAAGTTATATATATGCAGTGAGTTGAGTGTTTATGAGATGAGTCCCGAGTCAGGTTGTGTTAGTATGGTTTTGAGTGAGTGATCCATTGTGTGTTGTATATGTCTCACTGAGTGTGTTACTTATGATTTGCATTTATGTAGACAAGTGTTTTTGAGCTGAACTACATATTGGCTATTCTTCCCTTAGGATGGGAATGTGGTCAGGGGTGACTAGAATCCTCACATCAGCAGTGTGTGTGTATGTGTGTGCATGCGCACTTATGGGTGTCAGAAATCATGTATGTCCTTACCTGTCCTCCTTCTGGGGCACCATTAGCTGAGATAGCTCCACTCTAAGCAAATCCTGGTTTCTTGAAACAAATCTGCTCTTATTTCCATGTATCTGAGTGGGACTGAGTCCCTGAGTTTTTGCAACCTCTTCTTTACTTTTATGAAATATCCCAGGAAAAAAATATGTCAGGACATCATGCTGTATGAAGTTATTGGACAGAATCACCCTCAAATAGCAGAGAGGGGAGAGAAACCAAGATGGCAGCATAGGTAAGCACCTAAACCGCTGCCTCGCACAACAATTTCAAAACTACAACTAAAAGACAGAATGGACACCATCCAGAACCGGGAAAGAGAAAAGCTCCCGAAGAATTGGAGGAACGGCAAAGGGTTGAGGTACAGCAAAGGGTCTTTGTGCGCGCAGAGAGGAAGGGCGGCTGAGAACCTGGCTGACTTTCTCTGGCGGGAGGGGGAAAGGAAGCCCCCGACTGCACTGAACCCCAGTTCCGGGCAAAACTTCGTGGACTCAGGCTCATACAGGGGGAGTCTGGACTGTCAGGTAGAGAGAAAGGCACTCGGAGACTCAGAGACCCAGGGGAGGGGGTCTGGAGGTGCGCGCGCCAGTGCGCACAAAGATTGAGGAGGTTGCCACAGGCTTTCCTTGGGCAGAAGAGAGTCGGAAGCTCCTGACTGCACTGAACCCCAGTTCTGACTGCACTGAACCCCAGTTCCAGGTGAGCCCCTGGGGACCCATGCTCTTGCGGGGGGGAATCTGGACTCTCGGGTGGAGGTTCGGGAACCGGGGAAGGCAAAGGTCTGGAGGCGCGCGCGTGCAAAAGGGCAGGGCTGATGGGAAGCCAAGACTGTCTGCTCAGCCCTGAGACACCACCCCATCCAAGCTGAACACAGAGGCTTTTGAAATTTGGCAAGTCTAATCCTATAAGGCTGTCTCCAGCACTGAACTTCTCCCAGCGTAGACACAGCTGATCCTCACAGCCAACTGGCCTGGAGGTCAATTCCTCCCAGTGATACCAACAACAATCAAGACTTAACTACAACAAGGCTGTACACACAGTCCACAGAGGGGTGCACCAAGAGTGTCCACCTCAGGTAACTGGGAGGCTGACCCACTGGGCCATACAGGAAACCTAGCACACAAAGCTACCCTACCAACTCAGGGAAGCAGTGAAAATGTGGGGACAAAGAAACAGATCACAAACGAAAGAAATGGAGGAAAACAAACGACTGGATATAGAATTCAAAACCACGGTTATAAGGCTTTTCAAGAATATCCTAGAAAAGGCCAATAAATATAATGAGACCCTCAAAGATATGAAAAAGGACCAACTAGAAATTAAGCATACACTGACTGAAATAAAAAATATTATTCAGAGACCCAACAACAGACTAGAGGAACGCAAGAATCAAGTGAAAGAATTGAAATACAAAGAAGCATAAAAAGCAAAAAGAAAAAAAAAATCCAAAAAGGTGAAGATAGTGTAAGAAGCCTCTGGGACAACTTCAAGCATACCAACATCAGAATTATGGGGTGCCAGAAGAAGAGAGAGAGCAAGATACTGAAAACCTATTTGAAGAAATAATGACCGAAAACTTCCCCCACCTGGTGAAAGAAATAGACTTACAAGTCCAGGAAGTGCACAGAACCCCAAACAAAAGGAATCCAAAGAGGACCACACCAAGACACATCATAATTAAAATGCCAAGAGCAAAAGACAAAGAGAGAATTTTAAAAGCAGCAAGAGAAAAACAGTTAATTACCTACAAGGGAGCACCCATACGATTGTCAGCTGATTTCTCAACAGAAACTATGCAGGCCAGATGGGAGTGGCAAGAAATTTTCAAAGTGATGAATAGCAAGAACCTACAACCAAGATTACTCTACCCAGCAAAGCTATCATTCAGAATTGAAGGGCAGATAAAGAGCTTCACAGATAAGAAAAAGCTAAAGGAGTTCATCACCACCAAACCAGTATTATATGAAATGCTGAAAGGTATTCTTTAAGAAGAGGAAGAAGAAAAAAGTAAAGATAAAAATTATGAACAACAAATTCATATCTATCAACAAGTGAACCTAAAAATCAAGTGAATTAAAAACCTGAGGAACAGAATAAACTGGTGAATATAATAGAATCAGGGGCATAGAAAGGGAGTGGACTGATAATTCTCAGGGGAAAAGGAGTATGAGGGAGTACAGGAATAGACTGGACAAAAATCGTACACCTATGGATGAGGAAAGTGAGGGGGAGGTAAGGGCAGAAGGTGGGGTGGGAACCAGGTGGAGGGGAGCTATGGGGGGGAAAAGGAGAAACAATTTTAATAATCTGAATAAAGGTTTATTTAAAAAATGGCAGAGAGACCTTGAGAAAGTTACTTAAACTTTTGGTCTTAGTTTCCACATTTATAAAATGGAATTTCACTTGTTTTGTGAATGGTACTGAGGTTCTCAGTAAAAGTTATTGTGTATATAAAGTTAATATATTTGAGGATTTATTGTCAATTGGAAGGTATATAAATCTAAAGGAATAAAATTATCTAGTAAGAGGTTTCAGAATTTTGGACAACTTTGAGTCCTCGGAGCTCCAAAGTAATACATTGTGGGTGGCTCCCCTAAGCAAGAGAAGGGAAGTTTCCATGTGTAATGGTTAAAAGCATAGGTTCTGATCACACAGACATATTATACCGAACCCCATGAAGTAGCTAGTACTTGGTGATTTTTATTATATAGAAAATGATAATATATATAACAAGTTATATACGTACATATTACATACATTATACATATAGATACATATACATCTGCCCTTCTATTCCTGACACATTGATATGGGCCTACAAAATGTTTTTATTTCTTAAAATCTAAAATAGGTGAAAGAACACCTTTTTTTGTGCAGCTGTGAGGAGGTTTTAAAATCTGGGAATGTCAGGTTGATGTGTGGATTTAATTAGGAAACGTAGGTGAGGTCCTTAGGCAAGTGCCCAAATGTTCTCCTTAATGTTCAACCATATTATGAAAGTTAGTTTGTGGACTATTTTGGTTTCAGAGCTATTCTGGCACCAATTGGTTTTAAATGACCACCCATTTGAAAGTGTCTGAGCTGTAAGCCAAAGGGACCCTCTGAAGGGTTCACAGGAGGAATGTGAAAATGCTTTGAGAACTCCACCTCACCCCTGGAGTTTCACATTACTTCAATGCACCAACAATTGGTATCAGTTTCTGGGGCTCATCTTCTATTTCTGCCACAGTGAATTATTATAGTTTGGCTCTGGGCTGGTGTAGAAATTATCTTTCCATGCTCATCAGGATCTAATCTCATAGAAGTGGAACTTTGCTTTTCTTGATCACTGCTGCATCTCAGTTTTTAGTAGAGATCCTGACACAAACATGATGTTAAAAGTAATGGTTGAATAAAACAGAGAACCTCTTCTTGCTACTGTATGATGAGGTCTTGTGGATTACTTTAAGGTTCAAAGTTTTCCTGGAGCCAGACTGGGAGAGAGGGAAGATGTATACATCCATAGGTGTGGGAAATATAAAACTAAAAATAAATGGGTTTCCCGGAGAATGATAGTATGAGATGTGATGGTTCTGGTTGTCCTTTCTAGGTTCCTGAGACTCCCACACCTTCTTCATCCCCAGCAGACAGAGGAGCAGCATGAGGCCTGAGAACCAGAGCAGCGTGTCCCAGTTCCTCCTCCTGGGGCTCCCCATCCCGCCAGGGCTGCAGGGCGTATTCTTCACCCTGTTCCTGGGCATGTACCTGACCACGGTGCTGGGCAACCTGCTCATCATCCTGCTCATCAGGGTGGACTCTCGCCTGCACACGCCCATGTACTTCTTCCTCAGCCACTTGGCCTTCTCTGACATTTCTCTTTCCTCTGTCACTGTCCCAAAGATGCTCATGAACATGCAGGCTCAGCAACAATCCATCTCCTATGTGGGATGCATTTCTCAGTTGTATGTTTTTATACTTTTTGGTGGTTTTGACAATTTCCTTCTGGCTGTGATGGCATATGACAGGTATGTGGCTATCTGTCACCCTCTGTACTACACCACCATCATGAGGGAGGAGCTGTGCGCGCTGCTCGTGGCTGGCTCCTGGATGATTTCCTATGGCAGTGCCCTGTTGCACACCCTCCTCTTGGTCAGATTATCTTTCTGTGCCAACAATACCATCACCCACTTCTTCTGTGACCTCATTGTTCTCCTGAAGCTGAGCTGTTCCGACATCTACCTCAATGAGCTGGTCATATTCACCGAGGGAGGAATGATTTTATTTTTGTGTTTTGGTGTTATTTTGGGCTCCTATATCCGTATAGGGACCATCATTCTTAGGGTGCCCTCCACTAAAAGACTCTTTAAAGCCTTTTCTACCTGTGGCTCCCATCTCTCTGTGGTGTTTTTATACTACGGGACAGCTGCAGGTGTTTACTTTTTCTCCTCATCATGGGGTTCCAAAGACATAATTGCTTCAGTCATGTATACAGTAGTTACCCCCATGCTGAACCCCTTCATCTACAGCCTGAGGAACAGAGATATAAAACAGGCCTTAGAGATGTGTGTCAATAGAGGTAAGTTCTTTAAGTGGTAATCACTAAATCCTCCTGTTGCAGCCAGGAGCATAGGGAGATTGATCACCTAAAATTACTCTACGGTCGACATCTCCATATAACCTTAATAGAATATGCATTCTGTTGTTATGTACAAGTGCAGTTAATATTCAACTTGGTCCAATTTGCTATTAGGTTGTTAATTGTTTATTCCCTTATTCATAGTCTCTTATAAGATCTATGCAAAATCTTTTGTAAAACATATTACACAATTATAATTGTGAGTTTGTATTTTTATACTATGTTATTGAGGGTTCACTGATTTACCATCATGATCCATTCCTGGTGAACTTCTGTTTTTTCTGTTTAAACTGATTATTGTTTGCTGGCTCACATTGGCTTCAAGCTGATTGTGCACATCTCTTCCAACTCACATTCAATGACTTCATGTTGGTAGACTCCAATCACCCATGATAAGAATAATTACACTATGAAAATTAGCATGTGCTACAAAGAAGAACTTGGAAATATTTCTAAAATGCACTTAAATACCAGATATCAAGCTATATTACAAAGCCACTATTCTCCAAACAGCCTAGTACTGGCACAAGAGCAGACATTTAGACTGATGGAACAGAACAGAGAACCCAGAAATAGACCCAACTGATTATGCTCAATTAATATTTGACAATAGCACACAATGGAGTCAAGATAGTCTCTTCAATAAATGGTGTTGGGAAAATTGGACAGACACATGCAAAAAAAGAAACTAGACCACCAACTTATGCCATACACAAAAAATAAATGCAAAATGGATAAAAGACTTAAATATAAGATGGATAACCATAAAAATCTTAGAAGAATCCATAGGCAGCGAAATATCAGTCATATTTCATAACAATATGTTTACCAACACATCTCTGAGGCCAGTGATCGGCAAACTGTGGCTCGTGAGCCACATGTGGCTCTTTGGCCCCTTGAGTGTGGCTCTTCCACAAAATACCATGGCATGGGTGAGTCTATTTTGAAGAAGTGGCATTAGAAGAAGCTTAAGTTTAAAAAATTTGGCTCTCAAAAGAAATTTCAATTGTTGTACTGTTGATATTTGGCTCTGTTGACTAATGAGTTTGCTGACCACTGTCCTAGGCCCATAGAAACTAAGGAGAAAATAAACAAATGGGACTACATCAAAATAAAAAGCTTCTGCACAGCAAAAGAAACCATCAACAAAACAAGAAGAGAACCCACTGCATGGGAGAACATATTTGCCCATGTTAAATCCAATAAGGATTTAACCTCCAAAATTTATAGGGAACTCATACAACTTAAAAGGAAGATTAAAAATCCAATAAAAAAAAATGGGCAAAAAACCTAAATAGACACTTTGTGAGAGTGGGCACACAGAAGGCCAAGAGATATATGAAAGCATGCTCCAAGTCACTAGTCATCCAAGGGATGCAAATCAAAACGACAATGGGGTACTATCTCACACCTGTCAGAATGGCTATCATCAACAAATCAACAAACGACAAGTGCTGGTGAGGATGTGGAGAAAAAAAGGAACCTTCATACACTGCTGGAGGGAATGCAGACTAGTGTAGCCACTGTGGAAAACAGTATGACGTTTCCTCAAAAAATTAAAAATGGAACTCCCATTTGACTCAGTAGTCCCACTTCTAGGAATATATCCCAAGAAATCAGAAACACCAATTAGAAAGGATATATGCACCCCTATCTTCATAGGAGCACATTTACAATAGCTAAGATCTCAAACAGCCTAAGTGCCCATCAGCAGATGAGTGCATTTAAAAAAACTGGTAAATCTACACAATGGAATACTATGCTGCTATACAAAAGGAGGAACTCTTACCATTTGCAACAGCATGGATGGACCTGGAGAGCATTATGCTAAATGAAATAAGCCAGTCAGAGAAAGATAAATATCACATGATCTCACTCATTTGTGGAATATAATGATCAACATAAACTGATGAACAAAAACAGATCCAGAGACATAGAAGCACCAAACAGACTGTCCTACCTCAGAGGGAAGGCAGGGGAGGAGGTAGGGTAAGAGATCAACCAAAGAAATTGTATGCATGTACTAGTAAATAAGCATGCCCAATGGACACAGATAGTAGGGGAGTGAGGGCATGTACTGGAGGGTGGAATTCGCCGGGAAGAAGTAAATGGGGGGGAAAAGGAGATATATATATTCAACAATAAAGAATTTAAATTTAGGAGAATCCAAGATGGCGGCATAGGTAAATACCTAAACTGCTGCCTCGCGCAACAATTTCAAAAATTCAACTAAAAGACAAAACGTCTATCACCCAGAACCACGGGAAAGCTGGCTGAGTGGAAGTTCTACAACTAGAAGGAAAGAGAAAAGAGCATCAAGACTTGCACGAGCGCTGAAAAGCTGAGGTACGGAGGCGCGTGATCCGGGCTGGCGGCGGTCGTTGCTTTTTTCAACCCAAAGGGAGACAAGCCCCCGACTACTCTGAAATCCAGTTTCTGGGGAGACGCGGGGGACCCAAACTCCTACGGGGAAAAGCTGGACTGTCTGCCAGTGAGGGTGGCTTATTTGCAGAGCTGCGCGCAGGAATAATTGTTTACTGCACTGGGGCACGGGACTCCGGGATGCCCTTGGACACAGAGCGGCTAACTAGCAGCTATTGCTGTTTGCCACGCCTAGCCTAGTGACACCCTGAGACCCCGCCCTGCACAACCTACAAACCCACCCAAGCTCCAAGCAGCAGCGTTAGCAGAAGAAAGCCCCGCCCTATCGCAGCTTAACCTAGCAAACTTGCAGCCTGGGTCAGACAGCTCCAAAACCTCCAAACCCCAAGCAAAGAGGAGAAAACTGTAGCTCTCACTGTAGCTCCTGCTGGATGGCCTCAGACAGTAGCTGACCTGCACCCCATTGGAGATCCAGAAGCCAGTGTACCTAGTGGTCAAAGTGAGACACCAGATTTCAACTCCTCACATCCATAAGTGACACATTCAAAGGCAGACTCAGTGAGCACCAAAGCCCCACTGAAACAAGTCCTGCCCCATAAGTGTGTCTTCAGCGCAGCAGTTCTTCCATTATAGACACAGTGAGTGCTCACAGCTAATTGGCCTGGAGGTCAATTCCTCCCAGTATACCAACAGCAATTAAGGCTTTAACTGCACCAAGTCTTTGCACTCAGCCCACAAAGGGGTGTACCAAGAGCGTCCACATCAGGTGATTGGGGAGGCTGAGCTACTGCCCCCTATAGTTCACCTACCACACAAAGCTACTCCATCAACACAGGGAAGCGGCCAAAATGTGGAGACAAAGAAACATGTCACGAATGAAAGAAACGGAGGAAAGCAAACTACTGGATGACATAGAGTTCAGAACCACATTTATAAGGTTACTCAAGAATCTTCTTAAAACCGCTGAGAAACTTGATGAGACCTTCAAGGAGCTTAATGAGAATGCCCAAAAAATGGAAAAGGATCAGTCAGAAATGAAGCATACACTGTCTGAAATAAAGAATATACAGAAACTCAACTGTAGATCAACATACCCCAAGAATCAAACCAAAGATCTGAAATATGTGGAAACAAAAAACATCCAACCAGAAAAACAAAAAGAAAAAAGAATCCAAAAATATGAAGATAGTGTAAGGAGCCTCTGGGACAACTTTAAGCGAACCAACATCCGAATTTTTGGGGTGCCAGAAGAAGGGAGAGAGCAAACTATTGAAAACCTATTAGAAGAAATAATGACAGAAAACTTTCCCTGCCTGGTGAAAGAAATAGATGTACAAGTCCAGGAAGCGCACAGAACCCCATACAAGAGGAATCCAAAGAGGACCACACCAAGACACATCATAATTAAAATGCCAAGGGCAAAAGACAAAGAGAGAATATTAAAAGCAGCAAGAGAAAAACAGTTAATTACCTACAAGGGAGTACCCATACGACTGTCAGCTGATTTCTCAACAGAAACTATGCAGGCCAGAAGGGAGTGGCAAGAAATATTCAAAGTGATGAACAGCAAGAACCTACAACCAAGATTACTCTACCCAGCAAAGCTATCATTCAGAGTTGAAGGTCAGATAAAGAGCTTCACAGACAAGAAACAGGTAAAGGAGTTCATCACCACCAAACCAGGATTACATGAAATGCTGAAGGGTATTCTTTAAGGAGAGGAAGAAGAAGAAAAAGGTAAATATAAAAATTATGAACAACAAAATGACATCAAATACATACCTACCAACAAGTGAATCTAAAAATCAAGTGAATGAAAAATCTGAAGAACAGAATGGACTGGTGAATATAATAGAATCAGGGACATAGAAAGGGAGTGGACTGACGATTCTCAGGGGAAGCAGGTGTGAGGGGTACGGGAAGCGATTGGACAAAAATCTTACTCCTATGGATGAAGACAGTGGCGGGGGTAAGGGCATGGGGTGGGGTGGGGAATCAGGTGGAGGGGAGCTATGGGGGAAAAAATAGAGGAACACCTGTAATAATCTGAACAATAAAGATTTATTAAAAAAAAAGAATTTAAATTTAAAAAAAGGATGCATTTAACAGCAAACAGCTAGCAATGGGTCCTTAACACCTCGTCTACTTCTGATATTAGTATAGGTATATTATAGCTAAATCTATAGCTATAGATACATATACAGATATCCTATATAATAAAAGGTAATATGCAAATTAACCCTTATGCCCTCACAAGATGGCTGCCTACAACCAGGATGCCAAAGGGGTTAGTGAGGGATGAACAAATGATTGCACAAGCAGGCTGTGTGGGGTGACCAGGCCGGCACGGGGGTTAGTGAGGGACGACCAAACGACTGAAGAAGAAGTCTGTGTGGGGAGACCAGGCCAGCAGGGGGGTTAGTGAAGTATGACCAAACGACTGAACAAGCAGGCTGCATGGGGTGACCAGGCCAGTGGGCGGGGGGGGGCGGCAATTGGGGGGGTGACCAAGCTAGTGGGGAAGGCAGTTGGGAATGTCCAGGCCAGCAGGGGGAGCAGTTAGGGGCAACCAGGCTGGCAGAGGGGGCAGTTAGGGGTAACCAGGCTGGTGGTGGGGGGGCAGTTGGCAGGACAGTGGGGGGGGCAGTTGGGGGTGACCAGGCCAGCAGGGGGGATGGTGAGGGGTGACTAGGCTAGTGTGTGGGGGGGAGTGAGGGGCGACTAGGATGGTGGGAGCAGTTAGGGGCGACCAGGCCTGCAGGGGAGGGCAGTTAGGTGTGACCAGGCCAGTAGAAGGGGGCAGTTGGGGGCAATCAGGCTGGCAGTGGGGGGCAGTTAGGGGCAATCAGGCAGGCAGGCAGGTGAGCGATTAGGAGCCAGCAGTCTGGGATTGTGAGAGGGACTTCTGACTGCCAGTTTAGGGCCTAGATTGGAGAGGCTGCAGGCTGGGCTGAGGGGACTCCCCCACCCCCAACGCCGTGCACAAATTTCATGTACCAGGTCTCTAGTAGATACATAAGTATAGATAAAGATATAGGTAGAGATATAGATACTAGTATAGCATTGGTAGTAAAGATGCCCCTTATTCGTGGTTAGTGTTTACATGGTAATATTTTAATCACTCTAAACTTTGCTATGTCTTTATATTTGTGAGGTATTCATCACTAACAGTGTAAAGTTGGATTAGCTCTTTTTATGTAAAGCAACAATTATGATATTTGTGGAGAATTTTACCTATTGATATCTAATCTATATATATATATATATATAAAGAGCCAGGGTCCATAACGTCCAAAACAACCGAAGGCTTGACCAAACACCAGAAGTCAGTCCTGCAATCAGTGCTGGGTCACCATGGCTGCAGGCACCATGGCGACCCAGCACTGACTGCCAAGGTGGCTGTGGATCAGGCCTGGAGAGAGATCTGGGTCTGATCTGCATCCTCCATGGCAGCTGTTGATCAGCCCTTGCCTCTCTCTTTCTCTCCAAGCCTCACCATCAGCCATGCCTCTCTTTCTCTCTGGGACTCTCCAGCAGCTGCAGGGGCTGCTGATAAGCCCCACCTCTCTGATCAGGCCCGGAGATGCTGACTGGCATAGAAACCAACCAATCAGAACCAAATCTGACTGAACTGCAAGGAGTCAATGGCTACCTGGAGCTTTTGACGCTGACTGGCATAGAAACCAACCAATTAGAACCAAATCTGGGTGAACTGTGAGGAGCCAATGGCTGCCTAGGAGGCGGAGGTTTTGATGCTGACTGGCATAGAAAGTGACCAATCAGAACCTAATCTGGGTGAACTGCGAAGGCAGAACCTAAGGTGGGGTCTGAGGAGGGGTTTTAAGGGCAACAGCTGTTTGGTTACTTGTAAGGTGTAAGAAAGCAGTTCAATTTTTTAATTACCAGTTTGGCAGCATAGTGCATATAGCTGGCAATCAGTCCTGATATAAGAATTATGTATTTTTGTCTGCCAAGAGCATCTCCTCCTGTGGAAAAAGGCTCCCCCCTTGCGCTCCCCCCTCATTTAAGCAATCCTATCCTATATAATCTATACTAATAAAATGGTAATATGCTAATTAGACTGGCCATCTTCTGGACGTCCAACTTCTTTCTGGACAAAGCCATGGTGGTGGGGCCAAGGCAGAGGCAGTTAGGAGCGATCAGGTCAGCAGGGGAGGGCAGTTAGAGGTGATCAGGCAGGCAGAGGCACTTAGGGGTGATCAGGCCGGCAGGGGATAGCAGTTAGGTGAGTGATCAGGCCGGCAGGCAGAGGGGTTAGGGGCAATCAGGAAGGCAGGCAGAGGCATTTAGGGGTGATCAGGCAGGCAGGCAGGTGAGCAGTTAGGAACCAGTGGTCCCAGATTGTGAGAAGGATGTCCGACTGCCGGTTTAGGCCCGATCCCACAGCCTAAATCAGAAGTCGGACATCCCCCAAGGGGTCCCCGATTGGATAGGGTGCAGGCTGGGCTGAGGGAACCCTCCCCGCCATGCACAAATTTTGTGCACCGGGCCACTAGTATAATAATAATATATCTAAATTTATATTTTTCATATTACTGATTTTTATTTGAGACACCTGCTTCACCTTTATCTATTTGTTTTTTTTATTTAAATTCTTTATTGTTTAAAGTATTACATAAGTCTCCTTTGTTCCACATTGACCTCTCCTTGACTGCCCCTACTCCCCATCACATGCCCTCACCTGCCCCACTCCATCTGTGTCCATTGGTTATGCTCATATGCATGCATACAAGTCCTTTGGTTGATCTCTTACCCCCGATCCACACCCTCACCTTCCCTCATAGGTTGGACAGTCTGTTTGATGCTTCTATGACTCTGCTTCTATTTTTGTTCATCAGTTTACGGTGTTCATTATATTTGACAAATGTGTGAGACCATGTGATATGTATCTTTCTCTGACTGAAAAAAATAGTAACTTTCCAGTAGATAACCTGGCAGACACTACAATAGCCAATTATAGGTTAGGGCGAAAGTATGCTTAGAGAGCTGGAAAGTGTGTTGTTTGGTTTTCTCTGTGCATGTGTTACCATGAAAATATATATATATATATATATATATATATATAAAACCCTAATATGCAAATAGACCAACAGGTGGAGGTACCGAACAATTGAACAACTGGTCGCTATGATGTGCACTGACCACCAGTGGGCACACGCGAAACATGGCGGGCATCAGCAGCAGGTGGCAGAGTGCGGAACATGGCTGGCAGGTTGTGGCAGGATGGTGGAGCAGATGAACGGGGGCGCCAGACCAAGGCAGGGCACTGGTCGCTGTCATCGGGGCGAGCCTCTGGTGGTTACTGAAAATTCTTTGTTCCTGCACACTACGGTCCCACCCAGCACTTGCACCTGCTGCTGGTGCTGGCCCCTCTTACACCCACTGCCAGCACTGGAACAGCTGCTTACACCTGCTGCCGGCCCCAATCACTTGGAGCCATCAGTGGGTGCAAGTGGCAGCTGCCGGCCCTGACCACCCCTGAGGGCTTCTCCACCTCTCCCTGCTCCGGAGGGGTGATTGGGGCAAAAGCCACCACTTGCTCCCCTGATGGCACTGACCCTGTTTGCACCCAGCCCCAATTGCTCAGTGCACTCAGCACATGGAGCAGGCACAGAGGGGACCCTGGGCCACGGCGGGCGGGGCTGAGCAGAGGCGCAGAGGATGGGCCGAGACCCACCCCTGTGCCCACCACAACCTCGAGGACCACAGTTACTTTCAAGGTGCACAAATTCATGCACTGGGCCCCTAGTAATACAATAATAATAAATAATAATATGTGAATAAACTGTGTTTTGTATACTCACAACTGGAAGTGTGCTTTTTTCCAACCCTATATGGCATTTTACAATTTTTCTCTATGTTTAAAATAATTTATAATGTTAGGTTGAAAATCCTTTGTCCCAGCTGAAATAATGTCCAAGAAGAAAGGCATCAGAGTATGACGGGAATCAGGGACACTGTCCCCTAGGATTGCAGTCCCTCTGGCTCTTGAACACACGGCTCCCCAAAGGGCAGCCAGAAATTAACCAGAAGCTTGGTTGCAGACTCTCATTAGCAGTTAGGTGTTATCATTGGACTCATTTCTCTGGAGCTGGTTAAAGAAAATAAAGGTCTGTAGAAGTGCCAAGGCCCCTGATATTGCTTCTATGTGTCTGGGTGTTAGGTCTCCTAAAGAAAACCCGAGGAGATACTCAACAGTCTGGAGCAGGTGTCTGAACTCACCAATGACAAGCACAGTGAGAGGAGCTGGAAATCTGCAGTTGGTAATGGATCTGCCTGTGTGCTAGTGGGTTCATGTGTGAGAGTCTGTGCCCATGATTCTGTAGTCACATGTAATGTGTATGCTTGTGAACATGGTATTTAATAGTTGCGTGTGTGTGTGTGTGTCTTTATGCACTATGTATCTGACTCAAAGTCCTGTTTTCATTCATGTAGAACAAGTTATCACTTCTTGGCGTGTGGCAAGGGACTCCTGATTCATGCCTGTCATCATAAACACTGACATCACAGCTGAGCATCAGGAGTGAGACTGTCGTCTCTGCTTTTGGACAAGAAGGTGCCTGACCTCACCAGGAACCAAGGTCAGCTCAGAGAGGGCTCACACCTCTGCTCAGCAGCATGTGCTGTTGCACATGGGAGCTGTGTTGTGGATGGCACACTCGTGTGTGAGAGCTGGAAAGGATGTTGTTTGATTTTCTCTGTGTGCATGTTATCATGTGTATGTGACCAGGTGCATTGGATGTTGTTGATGGTTTAATGACTGCCTGTGACTGAATAGGCTTAACTGCACCAAGTAGACACCCATCCCCTGGAAGGGGATGGTCAGAAGGGTGGAAGCCTGCCTCTCAGTAATAGCAGGGTATGTGCTACTTGTTGTAGTGAGTGTGTGGCTGGGCGTGCATATGAGTTGTGGTGTGTGTTCCTTGTGAGATTTTTTACAAAAATATTTTTTATTGATTTCAGAGAGGAAGGGAGAGAAGAGAGACACAAACAGATGTCTCTATGTTTGATGAGACAGAATCATTGATCAGCTGCCTCCTGCACACCCCCCACTAGGGATTGAACCCACAGACCAGGCATGCACCCTGATCAGAATCGAACTGTGACCTTCTGGTTGGTAGGTCGATATCAACCTCTGAGCAACACCAGCTGTGTTGTAAGATTTTCTAATTGTTTGTGGTCTTGTGTGCTTTTGGTGATATGTGTACAGCACTTGAGTTATGTATATGTGGTGAGTTGAATGTTACAAGATGAGTCCACAAGTCAGATGTTAGTATTTTTGTGGGTGAGTGGTTCATCGTTGTGTGTTGTGTATGTCTCACTTAGTGTGTTACTTATGATTTGCATGTGTATAGACAAGTGTTTTTTGAGCTGAACCACATATTGGCTATTCTTCCCTGAGAACAAGAACGTGGTCACAGGTGACTGGAATCCTCAGCTCAGCAGTGTGTGTGTGTGTGTGTGTGTGTGTGTGTGTGTGTGTGTCAGAACTCAAGTATGTCCTTACCTGTCCTCCTTCTCTGGCACCATTAGCTGAGATAGCCACACTATAAGCAACTCCTGGTTTCTTGAAACAAATCTGCTCGCATTTCCAGGTACCTGAGTGTGAGATTCCTCAGATTTTGCAATTTCTTCTTCACATTTTCTTTTCTTTTTAAAAAGTTTTTCTCTAGATTTTTCTTTTTTGTCATTTAAAAAAAAATTTTCCTTTCTTCCTCTTTACTTTTTTTAAACATATATTTTATTGATTTTTTTTTTACAGAGAGGAAGGAAGAGGGATAGAGAGCTAGAAACATCGAGGAGAGAGAAACATCGATCAGCTGCCTCCTGCACACCCCCCACTGGGGATGTGCCCACAACCAAGGTACATGCCCTTGACGGAATTGAACCTGAGACCCTTCAGTCCGCAGGCCAACGCTCTATCCTCTGAGCCAAACCGGTTTTGGCTCCTCTTTACTCTTATTAAACATTTCAGGAAAATAACCTGTAGGCATCATGCTGTGTGAGGTTATTGGGCAGAATCACCATCAAATAGTGGAGAGACCTTGGGAAAGTTACTTAAAATTTGGTCTTAGTTTCCCCATCTATAAAATGAAAAAAATTGCACTTCCATTGTGAATCTTACAGAGGCTCTCAGTAAACAGTTACTGTGCAAAATGAAGTTAATGTATTTGAGAATTTATTGTCAGTTGGAAGGTATATAATTATAAAGGAATGACATTATCTAGTAAGAGGTTTCAGAATTTTGGACAACTTTGAGTACTCACAGGTCTAATATAATACATTTTGCTGGCCTCCCCTAAGCAAGAAAAAGGAAGTTTCCCTGTGTAATAGTTAAGAGCATGGATTCTAATCACAAAGACACATTAGACGAAACCCCATAAAGTAGTTAATATTTGGTGATTTTTATTATCTAAAAATTATAATACATATATCAAGTTTTATATATTACATACATTATACATACATACACACGTGTGTGTCCTTCTATTCCCTACAGCATTGCTGTGTGCCTAGAGAATTTGTATCATTTATGTTTCTATTTCTTAAAAACTAAAAAATGTGAAAGAACAGAAATTCTTAGTGCAGCAGTGACAAGGTTTTAAAATTTGGGAATATAAGTTTGACATGTAGGTTTAATTAGGAAAAGTAGGTAGGTCCTTAGGCTAATATGCAAATGTTTCACTAAATATTCAAGCATACTATTTGTGCACTGTTTTGGTTTTGGAGCTATTCTGGCATCAAGTGGTTTTAAAAGGCCCTCCATTTGCGAATGTCCCTTAGTTTATAGCTGAGGGTCAGTGAGACCCTGCAGATTCACAGGAGGAGTGTGAAGCTGCTCCAAGAAGCCCAACTGAGCCCTGGAATCTCACGTTATTTTAAGGCACTAACAACTGATACCAGTTTATGGGGCTCGTCTTCTGTTTCTGCCACAGTGAATTAATAGGGTTGGCTCTGGGCTGGTGTAGAAATTATCCTTCCATGCTAATCAGGATCTAATCTCATATAAGTGGGCTCCTTGCTTTTCTTGTTCACTGCTACATCTCAGTTTTTAGTAGAGGTCCTGACACAGACATGATGTTAAAAGTAATGGTCGAATAAAACAGAGAATCCTTTCTTAATACTGTGTGATGAGGTCCTGCTGACTACTTTGGAGGCTCAGTGTTTACCTGGAGCCAGACAGGGAGAGAGGGAAGAGGCATACATCCACATGTGTGAGAAATTAATATGAAAGTTTTAAAAAATGAATGGTTTTCCCAGAGAATGACAGTATGAGATGTCATGGTTCTGATCATCCTTTCTAGGTTCCTGAGATTCCCACACCTTCTTCATCCCCAGCAGACAGAGGAGCAGCATGAGGCCTGAGAACCAGAGCAGCGTTTCCCAGTTCCTCCTCCTGGGGCTCCCCATCCCGCCAGGGCAGCAGGCCGTGTTCTTCACCCTGTTCCTGGGCATGTACCTGACCACGGTGCTGGGCAACCTGCTCATCATCCTGCTCATCAGGCTGGACTCTCGCCTGCACACGCCCATGTACTTCTTCCTCAGCCACTTGGCCTTCTCTGACATTTCTCTTTCCTCTGTCACGGTCCCAACGATGCTCAGGAACATGCACAGTTGGCAACAATCCATCTCCTATGGGGGATGCATTTCTCAGTTGTATTTTTTCATACTTTTTGGTTGTCTTGACAATTTCCTTCTGGCTGTGATGGCATATGACAGGTACGTGGCCATCTGTCACCCTCTGCACTATTCTACAATCATTAGTCAGGCACTGTGCACATTGCTGGTGGCTGGCTCCTGGATGGTTGCCTGTGTCCATGCTCTTTTTCATACCCTTCTCTTGGTCCAACTGTCCTTCTGTGCTGACAATACCATTACCCACTTTTTCTGTGACCTCACTGTTCTTCTGAAGCTGAGCTGCTCAGACATCTCCCTCAATAATCTGGTCATCTTCATCGAAGGAGGAATACTTTACTTCCTGCCGTTGAGCATTGTTTTGGGCTCATACATCCATATAGGAACTATCATCCTGAGGGCGCCCTCCACTAAGAGACTCTCTAAAGCCTTTTCGACATGCGGCTCCCATCTCTCTGTGGTGTCTTTATACTATGGGACACTTGCTGGTGTTTACTTTTTCTCCTCATCATGGGGTTCCAAGGACATAATTGCTTCTGTCATGTATGCAGTAGTTACCCCCATGCTGAACCCCTTCATCTACAGCCTGAGGAGCAGAGATATAAAACAGGCCCTAGAGATGTGTATGAATAGATTTAACTTTTTAAAGTGGCAATCACTAAATCCTCTTGTTGCAGTCAGGAGCACAGGGAAATAGATCTAAAATTATTTATGGTCAACATCTCCATATAACATTAATAGAATATACATTCTGTTGTCATGTACAAGTGTTGTTAATATGTCAACTAGGTTATATTTGCTACTTGGATTGTTAATAATTCATTGTTATTTTGCATTTATCCATTGTCTCTTATGAAATACTAGAGGCTTGGTGCACGAAAATTCGTGAACTAGGGTGGGGTCCCTCAGCCTGGCCTGCACCTTCTCGCAGTCCAGGACTCCTCGGGGGATGTTCAGCTGCTGGCTTAGACCTGCTCCATGGGGGAATGGGCCAAACTGTCAGTCAAACATCCCTCTGGCAGCCCAGGAGCCCTTGGGGAATGTTCGACTAATGGCTTAGTCACACACCCCAGGGGGTGCGGGCCTAAGCAAGCAGTTGGACATCCCTCTCGCATTCCGGGACCCCTCATTCCTTGCTGCCCATCTGCTCGCTGCTCCTTACTGCTTGGCTCGCTGCTCCTTAGTGCTGCTATGGAGGCAAGAGCAGCTCCCACCACCACCACTGTGCTCTTCTGGCTGAGTGGCACTCGCCTTGTGGAAGTGCACTAACAACCAGGGGGCAGCTCTGTGTTGAGCGTCTGCCCCTGGTAGTCAGTGCACATCATAGTGACTGGTCATTCTGGTCATTCCACTGAAAGGGTTGCTTAATCTTTTCTTATATAGACTAGAGGCCCATGCAGGAAATTCGTGCATAGGGAGGGGAGAGGGGAAGTAGAGAGTGTATGTGTTCCTTAGCCCAACCTTCACCCTCTCCAATCTGGGACCCCTCTCACAATCCAGGACTGCTGGCTCCCAACTGCTCGCCTGCCTGCCTGCCTGATTGCTCCTAACAGCTTCTGCATGCCAGCCTGATAACCCCCTAACCACTCCCCTGCCAGCCTGATCAATGCCTAATGGCTCCCCTGACAGCCTTATTGCCCCTAATTGCCCTCCCCTGCCAGCCTGGTCACCCCTAACTGCCCTCCCCTGACAGCCTGGTCACCCCTAATTGCCCTCCCTTGCCAGCCTGGTTGCCCCTAATTGCCCTCCCTTGCTGGCCTGGTTGCCCCAACTGCTTTGCCCTACAGGCTTGGTACCCAAAGTGTCCTCCCCTGCAGGCCTGGTGCCCCCAACTGCCCTCCCCTGCAGGCCCGGTTATCCCCACGTGCTCTCCTCTGCCGTCCTGGTCAACCCAAACTGCCCTCCCTGTAGGCCTGGGTCCCCCCCAACTGCCCTCCCCTTCAGGCCTGGTCCCTCCCAACTGCCCTCCTCTACCAGCAGGATCACCCCTAACTGCCCTCCCCTGCTGGCCTGGTCGCCCACAACTGCCTTCCCCTGCAGGCCTGGTTACCCCCATCTGCCCTCCTCTGCCAGCCTGGTTACCCCCAACTGCCCTCCTCTGCCAGCCAGGTCACCCCTAACTCCCCTCCCCTGTAGGCCTGGTCCCCCCAACTGCCCTCCCCTGCAGGCCCAATTGCCCCCAACTGCTCGCCTCTGCCAGCCTGGTCAACCCAAACTGTCCTCCCCCGTAGGCTTGATCACCCCTAACTGCCCTCCCTTGCAGGCCTGGTCCCTCCCAACTGCCCTCCACTGCTGGCCTGATTGTCCACAACTGCCCTCCCTTGCAGGCCTGGTTCCTCCCAAATGCCCTCCCTTGCTGTCCATCTTGGGTTGGCCATATTGTGTCCACATGGGGGAAGGATCTTTGACCACACAGGAGCAGCCATCTTGTGTGGTGGAGTGATGGTCAATTTGCATATTATTCTTTTATTAGATAGGGTAGAGGCCTGGTGCACGGGTGGGGGCTGGCTGGTTTGCCCTGAAGGGTGTCCCAGATCAGGGTTGGGGTTCCCTTGGGCTGTGGGGTAGCCTGGGTGAGGGGCCTGTGGTGGTTTGCAGGCCTGCCATGCCCCCTGGTGACCCAAGCGGAGGCCCTGGTATCTGGGATTTATTTATCTTCTATAATTGAAACTTTGTAGCCTTGAGTGGAGGCCTGGGACCTCCAGGGTATGTGGAAAGCTTGGCTTCCTCCATTGCTGGGGAAACTCAAGCCTCCTACTAGCTCCATGGCTGCAGCTAGGTTAATTTGCATACTCTCTCCTGATTGGCTGGTGGGCATGGCTTGTCGGCATAGGGGAGTGATGGTTAATTTGCATATTCCTCTTTTATTAGATAGGATGACCTTGTAGATAAGTTTGATATTACGTAGTGTGATTCCTCAAACTGTGCTCTTCTTTCTCAAGTTAAAAATAACACACACACACACACACACACAATTTTTATTGTTGAAAGTATCACAAATGTCCCCATTTTCCCCTATTGATTTCTCCCATCCTGCCTCTGCCTCCCTACCCCTGATATTCAGCACTCTATACTCGGTGTCCATAGGTAATGCATATACAAATATGAGTTCATTGGTAGATCTCTTCCCCTCCAACCCTACTATACCTTCCCTCTGAGGTTTAATAGTCTGTTTGATGTTTCTATGTCTTTGGGTCTATTTTTATTTATTGGTTTACGTTTTTCATTAGATTCCACATATGAGTGAGGTCATGTGATACTTATCTTTCTCTCACTGGCTTATTTCGCTCAGCATAATGCTCTCCAGGTCCATCCATGCTGTTGAAAATGGTAAGAGTTTCTTCTGTTTTACATCACCATTGTATTCCATTGTGTAGATGTACCATAGTTTTTAATCCACTCAACAATGACGGGCACTTATGCTATTTCCAAATCTTAGCTATTGTAAATTGCCATGTTATGAACATAGGGGTGCATAGATTCTTTCTGATTGGTGTTTCTGATTTCTTAGGATATATTCCTAGAAGTGGGATCACTGAGTCAAATGGGAGTTCCATTTTTAATTTTTTGAGGAAACGCCATACTGTTTTCCACTGAGGCTGCACCAGTTTTCATTCCCATCAGCAGTTTACTAAATTTCTCTTTTCTATGCATCCTTGCCAACATTTGTTGTTTGCTGATTTGTTGATGATAGCCATTCTGGCAGGTGTGAGATGGTATCTCATTGTCATTTTTATTTGCATCTCTCAGTTGATCCCAAGCAAAAGAAAAATTGTTTTAAGATACTTAGGAATAAACTTAACCAAGAAGGTAAAAATCCTGTCCTCTGAAAACTAGAGGGCGTTGAAAAAAGAGATAGAGGAAGACATAAACGTTGGAGAATGTTCTGTGTTCATGCATTGGTAGAATCATCATTTAAATGTCCATACTACCCAAAGCAATCTATAGATTTCATGCAATTCCCATTAAAATACCAACAGCATATTTCACAGACCTATCACAACAGCATATTTCACAGACTTAGAATATTCCAAAAATTTATATGGAATAAAAAACAAATACCCCAAATAGCTGTAGCTATCTTGAGAAAAAAAAAACAAAGTTGGATGGATCATAAAACCATATATCAAGTCATACTTAAAATATATTTTCACTGATTTCAGATAGGAAGGGAGAGAGAGAGATAGAAACATCAATGATGAGAGAGAATCATTGATCGGCTGCCTCCTGCATGCCCCACACTGGGCATCAAGCCCACAACCCAGGCATGGGCCCTGACCAGGAATCAGACTGTGATCTCCTTGGTTCATAGGTCATCTCTCAACCATTGAGCCATGATGGTGAGGCTTTTCCTAGGTAAATTTGTGATGCAATTGTAAATGGGACTGTTTTCTTAGTTTCTCTTTCTGCTAGTTCACTGTAGGTATATACAAATACAATTGATTTCTGGATATGTATCTTGTATCCTGCTACTTTCCTGAATCCATTGATTAGCTCTGATAGTTTATTGGTGGAATAATTAGAGTTCTCATGTCATTTGTAAATAATGACAGTTTTACTTCTTCCTTTCCTATTTGAATACTTTTTATTTCTTCTTGTCTGATCGCTGTGGCCAGGACTTCAGTACTACCGTATATAATAAAAGCTTAATATTCAAATTGACCAAACGGCAAAATAACCAGTCACTATGAAGTGCACTGACCATCAGGGGGCAGATGCTTGATGCAGGAACTGCCCCCTGGTGGTCAGTACACTCCCACAGGGGGAGCACTGCTCAGACAGAAGCTGGGCTCACAGCTGGCGAGTGCAGCAGTGGTGGCGGGAGTCTCTTCCGCCTCCACAGCAGCACTAAGGAGCAGCGAGCCAAACAATAAGGAGCAGCGAGCAGGTGGGAGGTAAGGAGTGAGGGATCCTGGACTGCAAGAGGGATATCCGACTGCCAGCTTAGGTCTGATTCATGGGAGATCAGGCCTAAGCCAGCAAGGCAGACATCCCCCGAGGGTTCCTACACTAAGAGAGGGATGTCCTAAGCTGACAGGGAGACATCCCCAAGGGATCCTGGACTGCACAAGGGCATAGGCCAGGTTGAGGGACAACCCCCCCCCCCCCACCAGTGCACGAATTTTGTGCACCAGGCCTCTAGTGTTAAATAAGAGTGGTGAAAGGAGATATCCCTTTAATTTTCCCATAACTTTGTGTGTCATTTAGTTTTTCCCTATTATTGATTTCCAGTTTTATGCTATTGTGGTCAGAGAAGACATTTTATCTGATTTCAATCCCTTTAAATTTATTGACACTTGTTTGGTGTCCTAGCATGTTATGTGACTTGATTTGACCTGATTCTTTATGCTGGTTTTCATTGATTTCACACTGATAGTGCACATCTCTTCCAAACTGATAGTCAGTGACATCATGTAGATAGATTGCAAACAGCCAAAATAAGAATTACACTACAAAAAATGGCATGTGCTACAAAGCAAGGCTTTCCAAAAAAAGAGAGAAATCCTTTTAAAAAGGGCATGTAGCTGCACCCCACTGGGTTTATATTTAGGAGATAGTTTTAGCAATGGGTCCTACCTTAACATCTGATATTAGTATAGATAATCTACTGATATTAGTATAGATAATTTTATATCTTAGATATAGGTACAGCTGCAGATAGAGATAAAGGTAACAATAGCAATACTAATATAGTATAGGTAGTAAAGATATAGCTCTCTTGTGGTTAATGTTTACACGGCAATCTTTTCCATTACATTACACTTTTCTATAATTTTATATCTGAGAGGTATCCTTTGTTAACTGTGTAAAGTTAGATTTTGCTCATCTTGGTATGTATATGAAAAATTATTATATTTATGGAGAATTTTATCTATATACTAGAGGACCAGTGCATGAATTCATGCATGGGTGGGGTCCAGCCGACCCAGCCCCAATCTGTGTGGATTGGGGCCAGGCCTGTCGGGAGGAGGAAATGGCAGGAGGTTCACCAGTGGGCCCCACCACCGATTGGGGTGGGGGGGCCTATTGGGGGCCAGCAGACTGGGGGAAGGACCATGGGTGGTTGGACAGCTGGCCCTACCTCTGATCAGAGTGGGGGTCCAATCAGGGGCAGAGCTGACTGGGAAGAGGGGCTGCAGGTGATTGACTAGCCGGCCCTGCCCCTGATCAGGGTGGGGTGGGGGGGCAATCTGGTGCAGGGACAGGCAGGGGGAGGAGCTGTAGGAGATTGGCTGACCAACCCAGCTTCCTATTGGGGTGGGAGGGCAGCAGGGGTGGGGCCTGCCGGAGGAGGGGCTGAGGGCCAATATGGGTTCGGTGGTCTGATCAAGAGCAAGACCAGCCAGGGGTAAGGGCCATGGGAGAAAGGGGGTTTGGCCAGGTCAGGGGAGAGGCTGCAGTAGGAGGTTTGCTGGCTGGCCCCACCCCACCAATCCGGCTGGTTCACTGTCCCTAGTGGGCATCATAGCTACCAGTCATTCTGGTCATTACGGCATTCTGGTGGTTCCAGCGTTCTGATAGCTGGCTTTATATTCATATAAATACCTAATGTAGCCATAATATATTTAAACTTATATTTTCCACATTACTATGACTTTATTCAACACATCTGTTTCATATTTATTCTCTTGTATTCCTCCCTTTTAATTAAATATATATTTTGTTATTCCATTACCCCTCTATTAGCTTATTAATCCTAAATTATATTATCTAATAAAAGAGAAACATGCAAATTGACTGTACCTCCTCTACGCCCAAAAGCCACGCCCACCAGCCAATCAGCAGTGAGTATGCAAATTAACCCAACCAATATGGCAGCAGCCAAGGAGCTGGAGCAAGCAGGAGGCTTGGGTTGCCCCCGGCGATAGAGGAAGGCAAGCTTCCCACCTGCCCTGGCTGGCACTGGCCTCCGCTCAAGGCTACAAAATTTCAATTATAGAAGATAAATAAATCCCAACAAAGATGGCAGTGGCCACAGACCTGGAGCAAGCAGGAGGCTTGGGCTGCCCCAGGTGAAGAAGGAAGCCAAGCTTCCCACCTGCCCTGGCCTCCGCTCAAGGCTACAAAGTTTCAATTATAGAAGATAAATAAATCCCAGATACCAGGGCCTCCATTTGGGTCGCTGGGGTGTGTGGCCAGCCTGCAAACCACCACAGGCCCCTTGTCCAGGCTGCCCCACGCCCCAAGGGAATCCCCACCCTGATACGGGACACCCTTCAGGGCAAACCAGCTGGCTCCCACCCATGCACCAGGCCTCTATCCTATTGAATAAAAGTAATATGCAAATTGACCACCACTCCAACACGCAAGATGGACGTTCCCAGGTGGTCAAAGATGGCTGCCCCATGTGGACACAAGATGGCCACCACAAGATGGCCAGCAGGGGAGGGCAGTTGGGAGGGACCAGGCCTGCAAGAAAGGGCAGTTGCGGGCAACCAGGCCAGCAGGGGAGGGCAGTTGGGCGGGACAAGGCCTGAAAGGGAGGGCAGTTAGGGGCAACCAAGCCTGCAGGGGAGGGCAGTTAGGGGTGACCAAGCCGGCAGAGGAGGGAAGTTAGGGGAGACGGGGCATGCAGGGAAGGGCAGTTGGGGAGGACCAGGCCTGCAGGAGAGGGCAGTTGGGGAGGACAAGGCCTGCAGGGGAGGGCAGTTGGGGGGGCCAGGCCTGCAGCAGAGGGTAGTTGGGGGTAACCAGGCCTGCAGGGGAGGGCAGTTAGGGGTGACCAGGCCTGCAGGGGAGGGCAGGGGTGACCAGGCCTTCAGGGGAGGGCAGTTAGGGGTGATCAGACCTGAAGTGGAGGGCAGCTAGGGGCAAACAGGCTGGCAGGGGAGCAGTTAGGCATGAATCAGGCTGGTAGGGGAGTGGTTTGGGTGTAATCAGGCAGGCAGGCAGATGCGGTTAGGGGCAATCAGGAAGGCAGGCAGGTGAGCATTTGGAAGCCAGCAGTCCTGGATTGTGAGAGAGATGTCCGACTGCCCATATACGGCCAGTCGGACATCTCTCGAGGGGTCCCTTATTGGAGAGGGTGCAGGCTGAGCTGAGGGACACAGACCGCTGTGCATGAATTTCATG
Source organism: Corynorhinus townsendii (assembly GCA_026230045.1). Classification (NCBI taxonomy): domain Eukaryota; kingdom Metazoa; phylum Chordata; class Mammalia; order Chiroptera; family Vespertilionidae; genus Corynorhinus; species Corynorhinus townsendii. Next base: position 161,417,535 of record JAPDVU010000005.1, on the reverse strand, counting down.
CATCGGGCCTCTAGTAATCTTATAATTCTTGTCTGTTTTTTATGCAAAAATTATTTCTTACCTTTCCCTTAATTTTTAATTTTTTAATTATACTTTACTATACAAAACACAAAATTTACCATTTTAGTGATTTGAGGTATACAATTCTGAGGCATTTTGGGCATTCATCACCAATATCTCATTCTAGGACTCCTAAAGAACACTCTATAGAACATCAATGCAATTGAGTATTTTGCAACTATGGGAAAATAACAAATATATCTATGGATCAATATAAAGAAATATGAGGATATACTGGTAAGTGGGAGAAAAGCAATGTGCAAAAGTACACTTATAGCATGCTACTTTCTATGTAAAAATGAAAGGAAAATAAAATATACATGTGTCTTCCCATTTGCACAAAAAGAAACACAAGCAGAATTCATCAGAAACTAATAAGATTGTTTACCTACAAGAGGTGGAGCAGAAAAGATGAGAGATAAGTAGAATTATTTGTATCGTTTGACCATGTTGTGTTTTGTCACTAAAAATAAAAGGAGACGTGGTGAACAAAACAAAATAAAACAAAACAAAACAAATGAATCTAACCATATTTCAAATTAACACTATAATTAGATTAAAGGGGGAAATAAAATAAATTCCTAAGTAAATCTTGAACTCAGAATTATGTCTGTATATTCTCAAGAACAGGCATATAGATCAATGGAACAGAACAGAGAACCCAGGAGTTGAATTGACCAAAGCCATTATCCTCAATTAATATTTGACAAAGGAGGCAAGAGCATACAATGAAGTCAAGACAGTCTCTGGAACAAATGGTGTTGGGGAAACTGGACAGGTACATGCAAAAAAATGAAACTATACCACCAACGCACACCATAGACAAGAATCAACTCAAAATGGATAAAAGAATTAAATGTAAGTCGTGAAAAAACCTTAAAAGAAACCATAGGCAGCAAAATCTCAGACATCTCTCATAGCAATATGTTTACTGACACATGTCCTAGGACAAAGGAAACTAAGCAGCAAATAAACAAATGGGACTACATGAAAATAAAAAGCTTCTGCACAGCAAATGAAACCATCAACCAAAGGGAGCCCACTGCATGGAAGAACATATTTGCCAATGATACCTCTGATAAGGGGTTAATTTCTAAAATATATAAGGAACTCATAAAACTTAACAAAAGGAAGACAAACAATCCAATAAAAAACGGGCAAAACACATCAATAGATACATCTCCAACATGACTAAGAGACATGTGAAAAAATTGCTCAAAGTCATGATCATCAAGGAGATGTGAATTAAAACGACAATAAGGTATCACCTCAGACTTGTCAGAATAGCTATCATTAACAAATCAACAAATGACAAGTGCTGGCGAGGATATGGAGAAAAGTGAACCATAGTACACTGCCAGTGGGAATGCTGAATGGTGCAGCCATTATGGAAAACATTATTAGGTTTCCTCAAAAAATTAAATATGGAACTCCCATTTGACCCAGTGATCCCACTTCTAGGAATATATCCTAAGAAACATGAAGCACAAATCAGAAAGAATGTATGCACCCTGATGTTGATAGCATTGTAATTTGCAATAGCTAACGTCTGGAAACAGCCCAAGTGCCCATCCATAGATAAGTGGATAAAAAAAAGCTGTGGCGCATTTACACAATGGAATACCATGCGGCTGTAAAAAAGAAGGAAATCTTACCATTTGCAACAGCATGGGTGGACCTGGGGAGGATTATTCGAAGAGAAATAAGCCAGTCAGAGAAAGATATTTATCACATGATCTCACTCATATGTGGAAAGTAATGAACAAAATAAACTTATGAACAAAACAGATCCAGAGCCATAGAATCATGGAACAGACTGACAAATTTTAGAGAACAGATGGGGGTCGGGGAGAGAAACTAACAGGTGAACTTCTATGCATATATGCAAAGCCCATGGAAACATAATAGTGTGGTCAAGGCATGGGACGGGCAGGTATGGTGTAGAGGGGGTCAATGGGGAAAAGAAACAAAGGGACATCTGTAATACATTACATACAGATATTTTAAAAGCAGAAACAAAGTTTTAAGCTGTATTAGTATGTCATTAACAGTGTGGTCTGAGCTCAAGATTCTGAAACAACTTACATGAATCCGAGGATTCAAGAAGTAAGTAAACATTGAGGGAAAGGGAGTGACTCCTCAGTCCCTGGGAAAGGAACTATGTACATGGAAAAGGAGAGAATGCGAAGAACTCCATGATGGCAAACTGGAATAGGAGGTATTGAGTGGAATTCATGGATTTTAAAATATATAAATAGACTGAAATTTATAGGTTATAGAGCAACACCTATACTTTTTCCATCCCCCATTCTTTTATCCCTATCTTGACCCACCTCCTATGGGTAAACTTTCCTTTAGTTCCTTAATTTCTAGTTTTTACTTCTGTGTTTCTTCTATGCATACTTCCCAGTTGGCTTCTCTGCGATCATTTTGAATCCTTCTAAGTAATGACCATACCTACAGCTTCAGAATGAATAACAACTATAAAAGAGAATTCTTATAACTTAGAGAATAAGAATCCATAAGTCCATAAGGATATAAATAAATTAACATGAGTGGAAAATAAGTGTAAGATCCTTCTCATATGAGAATACAATTCATAAACATAGAAGAAATTACAGAATTAGAAAAATCACCATTTGGCCACATTTCCAATAATTCTGTTATGTAAGAATGACCAATGAATGTTAAATGTAGTCGACGCAATTTTAATAAACATATGTTTATATTGTTTCAAAATATGTATCCAAATGAAACCTATTAATAAACAGGTTAAAATAGTAACTTTTAAAAAATGAAAACTTTACACTAGAGAAACTGGCACACACCACCTTAGCCAACTGATAAGGGTAAAACAATAGTCATTGGAAAAAATTAATGTCATATACCTTCTGATAATATGCTCTGGGGTATATCTGCTGAAAATCTAAGCCTGAAATATACATACATACAAATATATGGTAAAAATAGTAAAATGTTAAGCATTGGGGATTCCGTTTGAAGCATGTTCAGGAATTCTTGATATCATTTTTACAACTCTTCTATATCTTTAAAATAATTGTAAAATAAAAAGTGGAAAATTCATTCTTCCAACTGGAACAATGCCCAAGAAGAAAGGTGGCCAGGGCATGACTGGAATCAGACACACTGTCCCCTAGGGTCCCAGTCCTTGTGGCTCTTGGACACACAGCACCCCAAAGGGAAATCAGAAATTTGCCAAAAGCTTGGTTGCAGTCTCTCATTAGCAGTTAAGTGCTATCTTTGGACTCATTTCTCTGGAGCTGGTTAAGGAAAAGGAAAGTCTGTAGAAGTGCCAGGGCCCCAGATATTGCTTCTCTGTGTCTGGATGTTAGGTCTCCTGAAGTAATCCTGAGGAGACGGGCAACAGTCTGGAGCAGAAGGTGTCTGAACTCACCAATGACGAGCCCAAGTGAGAGGAGCTGGAAATCTGCACTAGGTAATGGACCTGCCTGTGTGCTAGTGTGTTCATGTGTGAGACTCGGTGTCCATGACTGTGTGTGTCAGCCTGTATGTCTGTCAGAATACACTATGTACACTTGTGTACATGCTGTTTGATAGTTATGTGTGTGCGTGCACTATGTATCTGACTCTTTTCCTGAGTCAGACTTAAGCTAGGGTATGTTTTGTCGTACATGTAGATCCAGTCACCAGCCTCCTGGCGTGTGATTAGGGACTCCTCATTCATGTCTGTCATAGTAAATACTGGCATCACGGCTGAGCATTGGGAATGAGACTGTTGTCTCTGTTGCTGGACAGGAAGATAACTTACCTCACCAGGAACCAAGGTCAGCTCAGAGAGGGCTCACACCTCTGCTCAGCAGCGTGTGCTGGTGCACATGCTAGTTGTGTCTGTGGGTGACACACGTGTGTGAGAGCTAAAAGGGATGTTGTTGGGTTCTCTCTGTATGTTACCATGTGTATGTGACCATGTTCATGGGGTATTGGTGGTAGTTTAATGATGGTGCCTATGACAGAATACACTTAACTGCCCCATGCAGACTGCCCTCCCCAGGAAGGGGATGGGACAGAAGGGGGGAAGCATACCTCTCATTAATAAGAGGGTGTGTGCTGCTTAATGCAGTGAGTGTGGCTGAGTGGGCGTATGTATTGTTGATGTGTGTTTCCTGTGATATTTTTGAATTCTTTGTGCTTTTGTGTGTTTTGGGTGATATATGTGTATACTGCATGAGTTATGTATATTTGGGGATTAAGTGTTTACCAGGTGAGGCATGAGCCACCTGGTAAACACATGAGCATTGAGAGTGTTTTTGGATTAGTGGTCCATCATTGAGTGGTGTGTATGTCTCGCTTTTTGTATTAATTATGACTTGTATGTATTTCTATGAGTGTTTATGAGCTGAACCCCATATTGGCTATCCTTCCTTTAGGATGGAAACATGATCAGAGTGCACTGAAATTTTCAAATTGGCAGTGTTTGTGTGTGTGTGTCTGTGTCTGCGTCTCTGTGTGTGTATATGTGTGTGTGTGTCTGTGTGTGATTTGTATGTGTCTGGGTCTTCCAACTTGCCCCTATGACCTGAAATATTTCCTTCAGAGCCCTTCTCCTGGGGCACCATTGGCTGAGCTAAACAAGCTCCAAAGAAACCCCATGTCTGAAATGGACCTGCTGTGCTCCTCACATACCTGAGTGTGACTGTCACTCAGAGGTTTTTAACACTTTCACTTAATGTCCAGGCAAAGAAACATTAGGTGTCACGCTGTGTGAAGTCAGAGTGCAGGACTGCCACCCACTGGTGTGGCAAACCTTGAGAAAGTCACTTAACTCATTGGCCTCTGTTTTCAATCTACAAAGTGAAAGGAATGACACTTGCCTCATAAAACAGAGGTCCTCAACTAACATGTATTTGTAAGCAAATGATAATGAATGTAAGGGTGTTTAGTTAATTGAAAAATACACCATGATAAATGAAGGGAAATATCTAGTTAGGGATCTAAGAAACTTTTAAAGTACTGTCAACCCTAAATTAGCAAAGGGTGTTCCCAATGAAGAGGGAAGTTTCATGGGCAGTGGGTAAGAGCACGGGTTCTCATCAAGCAGACATATTAGACTAAACTGCATGAAGTAGTAAATATTTGATCATTTTTCTCCTTTACATTTATTCTTAAAGAGGACATACAATATATTAGATTCAGGTGTATACAACATGGTGATTTACCAATTATATACCCATCACCACAATAAGTCTTGTAACAGTCAAGTCACCATACAGTTATTACAATACTACTAATTCCATTAAAGAATATTTGGTACTTTTTAACCTACAAAAATGGTATAAAACTTATATCCCTTGTATTTCCATTTCCTAACAGAATTCTTCGTGCAGCTGTGAAGATTTTTAATCTGGGAATGGAAAGCTGATGTTGGATTTACTTAGGAAACTATAAAAAGACTTTAACCTCGTGTTCAGCAGTGTTTATGGCACCAAAATGCTCAGCATTATTATGAAAGATCATTTGTGGACTGTTTTGGAGATTTTCCAGAATCTAGTGGTTTCAATGGCCTCCCATTTCTACCTCGTCCCTGCGTTTACAGCTGGGGTTCAATGGGCATAATGCTCCACAAACACCCACTCAGCATTGGCGTCTCCCATCACTTTAAAGCAGAAAAACTGACAGTTTTTCAGGGGCTCACCTTCTAGTGCTGCCAGCGTGAATTATTATGGTTTGTCTCTGGGCTGGTGGAGAAATTATCCCTCCATGCTCATCAAGATGTAAACTCATAGGATTGGGGACTTTGCTTCCCTTTTTCACTGTGGCATCTTTGTCCTTAGTACAGGTCCCGACACCTACTCCATGTTCAATAAATCATGGTGAATGACACAGTGAATACACTCTTTCCTATTTGTAATAAGGTCTTGTTGACTACTTGGGGTTCCAATGTTTCCCTGGAGTCAGACTGGAATGGAAAGATGCACACATCCAAAAGTGTGAGAAATTAATATGAAAGTTTTAAAAATGAATGGTTTTCCCAGAAAATGACAGTATGAGATGTCATGGTTCTGATCTTCCTATCTAGGTTCCTGAGACTCCCACACCTTCTTCATCCCCAGCAGACAGAGGAGCAGCATGAGGCCTCAGAACCAGAGCAGCGTGTCCCAGTTCCTCCTCCTGGGGCTCCCCATCCCGCCAGGGCAGCAGGCCGTGTTCTTCACCCTGTTCCTGGGCATGTACCTGACCACGGTGCTGGGCAACCTGCTCATCATCCTGCTCATCAGGCTGGACTCTCGCCTGCACACGCCCATGTACTTCTTCCTCAGCCACTTGGCCTTCTCTGACATTGCTCTTTCCTCTGTCATTGTCCCAAAGATGCTCATGAACATGCAGACTCAACATCAATCCATCTCTTATATGGGATGCATTTCTCAGTTGTATTTTTACATACATTTTGTTGGTCTTGACAATTTCCTTCTGGCTGTGATGGCATATGACAGGTATGTGGCCATCTGTCATCCCCTGCACTATACTACCATCATGAGGGAGGGGCTGTGTGTGCTGCTGGTGGCTGGCTCCTGGATTATCTCCTGTATCCATGATTTGCTACATATTCTCCTATTGGTTCCACTGTCCTTTGGTGCCAATAATATAATCACCCACTTCTTCTGTGACCTCGCTGCACTCCTGAAGCTGAGCTGCTCAGACATCTCTCTCAATGAGCTGGTTATCTTCACTGAGGGAGGACTGATTTTCTTCCTGCCTTTTGGTGTAATTTTGGGTTCTTATGTCCGTGTAGGAACCATCATCCTGAGGGTGCCCTCCACTAAGAGACTCTTTAAAGCCTTTTCTACCTGTGGCTCCCATCTCTCTGTGGTGTTTTTATACTATGGGACAACTGCAGGTGTTTACTTTTTCTCCTCATCATGGGGTTCCAAAGACATAATTGCTTCGGTCATGTATACAGTAGTTACCCCCATGCTGAACCCCTTCATTTACAGCCTGAGGAACAGAGATATAAAACAGGCCTTAGAGATGTGTGTCAATAGGATTAAGTTCTTTAACTGGAAATCACTAAATCCTCTTATTGCAATTAGGAGCACAGTGAGATAGATCTTCTATAATTATTGTATGGTCAACATCTCCATATAACCTTAATAGAATATGCATTCTGTTGTTATGTACAAGTGCTGTTAATATTCAAGTTGGTCAAATTTGCTACTTGGGTTGTTAATAATTTTTTATTCCCTTGTTCATAATCTCTTATAAGACCTATGCAATATTTTTTGTGAAATATGTTACACAATTATAATTGTGAGTTTGTAATTTTAGACTAGGTTATTGAGGACTCACTGGTTTATCATCATGATCCATTCCTGATGAACTTTCTTTTGAACTGATTATTGTTTGCTGTCCCAATTGGCTTCTAGCTGATTGTGCACATCTCTTCCAACTCACATTCAATAACATGATGTTGTTAGACTTCAATCAGCCATGATAAGAATAATTACACCATGAAAATTAGCAAGTGCTACAAAGCAAGATATTGTAAATGCATTTTTAAAAAGAATTTAACACCCACATCTAGCAATGGATCCTACTTTAACACCTCGTCTATTTCTGATGTTAGTACAGATATATTATAACTAAATCTGTAGACACTAGTATAGCATTGGTAGTAAAGTTGCCCCTTACTCGTTGTTAGTGTTTATATGGTATTATTTCCATCACTTTAAGGTTTGGTATGTCTTATATCTGTGAGGAGTCCATCACTAACAGTGTAAAGTTTGATTTGCTCTTTTTATGTAAAGCAAAAATTATTATATTTGTGGAGAATGTTTTCTATTGATATCCTATATAATAAAGCCCTAATATGCAAACTGACTGAATGGTGGAATGACTGGTCGCTTTGATACACACTGAGCAAGAGGGGCCTGATGCTCAATACTGGAGCTGCCCCCTGGTGGTCAGTGCGCTCCCACAGGGGGAGCACCCCTCAGCCAGAAGCCAGGCTCACAGGTCCAGAGTGCAGTGGCAGTGGCAGGAGCCTCTCCCACCTCCGCTGCAGGTGGACAGTAAGGAGCAAGGGGTGCCAGACTGCAAGAGCCCAACTGCGAGAGGGATGTCTGACTTTTCTGATGGGTCCCGAACTGTGAGAGGACGCAGGCCAAGCTGATGGACCCCCGGCTTAGGGCACGAATTTGTACACCGGGCCTCTAATCTAATATAATCATAATATATCTAAATTTATATTTTACATATTACTGATTTTTATTGGATATACCTGCTTCACATTTATTGTCTCTTATCTTCCTGCCTTTTCATTAATCAAATATATATTTTTATTTCATTCCCCCTTATTTACATATTGATCATATATTATTATGTTGTAATTCTTTTATGTGCTATATATAGAGATAAGCTCTTACTTATTCTTTAATTTTTAATTATAGTTTAATATACAAAACATAAAATTTATCAGCCATTGGAGGTATACAGTGGGTGGCATTTAACACACTCAACGCCAGTATTTCATACTAGGACCAGTAAAGAAAACTCTATGGAACATCAATGAAATTTAGTATTTCACAACTGGGAAAAATATAAGAACAGAGATATTTATGAATCAAAGTGGAGAAATAGGATACATTGTTACATTTTAAAAAGGAATGTGTGGAATAGCATTTATAGCATGCTACATGTCATGTAAAAATGAAGGGGAAGTTAAATATTCATATATATGCCAATTTAAACATAAAAGTACAGGCAGTAGTAAAATCTGGAAACAGCCCAAGTGCCCATCAGTAGATGAGAAATAAAAAACCCATGGTGCATTTACAAAATGGAATACTAATTGTCCAAAAAAAGGAAAATCCCTTTTGAGAAAGCATGGATGTACCTGGAAATATTATGCTAAGTGGGAAAAGCTAGTCAGAAAAAGACAAATACAATAAAATCTCACTTATATGTGTAATCTAATGGTCAAAATAATGAAAAACAAAACAAAATAAAAACAGAAGCATAGATACATAGAGTAGACTGACAGCTGTCAGAGGGGAGATGTTAAGGAGGGCTGGACAAAAAAAATGGTGAAGGAATAAAGCAAGAAAAAATATATATCACATATAGACATGGAAAACAGTATGGTGAGTGCCAGAGGAAAAGGGGTTTTGGGGAGGAGGTGGAAGCGAACAAAGGGAGGATCAAAGGAGAGGGGAAGAGATATGAGTTTGAGTGGTTAGTGCACAATGCCGTATGCAGGTGTTGTTTTATTTCGCTGTGCACTTGACATCTTTATGGTTTTATTAAACAATGTCAATAAATGTCATTGTATTCTAGAGTAGACTGACAGCTATCAGTGGGGACAGAATTACTTGTGTCATTTTGACTATGTTGAACTACTTGTGTCATTTTGACTATGTTGTCTTTTGCCACTAAAAATAAATAGAAGAGGTGGTGAATAAAGCAAAATAGAATAAAACAATGTATGTGAACCTAATTATAATCCTATTGCACACTGTAATTACACCAAAGAGGAAATTAAAATCAAGTATTCTTGAACCCAGGATTTTGACTATATACTCTCACAATTAAAAAGCAAAACTGCCAACAAAATTTTAAGCTGTACTTAGTGTGTCACTGACAGTGGTGTGAGTCAAGATTCTGAAACAACTCACCATGTTGTTTCAAAGACTCAGCAAAATAAGTAAACATTGAGGAAAAGGGGGTCCCTCCCTCTCTAGGGAGCTATGTACATGGAAAAGGAGAGGCTGGAAAGAACTGCATGATGTCAAACTAGAATTGGAGATATCAGTTAGAAATCATGGGCTTTAAAATTTATAAATAGATTGCATGTTACAGGTCATACATCAACATCTATGCTGTTTCCGTCTCCCATTCTTCCCGTCCCACTTCTGACACACCTGCTGTAGGTAAACATGCCTTTAGCTTCTTAGTTTCCAGTTTCTGCTTCTTGTGTTTCTTTTATATATATTTCCCAGTAAGCTTGTCTGAGATCATTTAGAATCCTCATAGGTAATAAGCACAAATAAAGCCTCAAACCCAATCCTACCTAATCCCATATAATAGAGGTAATATGCAAATGGACCATCACTCCAACATACAAGATGGCTGCCCCTATGTGGTCAAAGATGGAGACTCCCATGTGGATACAAGATGGCTGCCACAAGATGGCCAGCAGGGGAGGGCAGTTGTGGGTGATCAGACCAGCAGGGAAGGACAGTTGGGGGCAACCAGGCCTGCAGGGGAGGGCAGCTGGAGACAACCCGGCCAGCAGGGGAGGGCAGTGTGGGGCGACCAGGCCTATAGGGGAGAACAGTTGGGGGTGACCAGGCCTACAGGGGAACGCAGTTGGGGGGGGACCAGCCTTGCAGGGGAGGGCAGTTAGGGGCAATAAGGCCTACATGGGAGGGCAGTTGGGAATGACCAGGCCTACAGGGGAGGGCTGTTGGGTGGGATCATGCCTGCAGAAGAGGGCAGTTGGGGGTGACCAAGCCTGCAGGGGAGGGCAGTTAGGGATGATCGGGCCAACAGGGGAGGGCAGTTAGGGGCAATCCGGCTGGCAGGGGAGAGCACTTAGGGGTGACCAGGCCTGCAGAGGAGGGCAGTTGGGGGTTACCAGGCCTGCAGAAGAGGGCAGTTGGGGGTGACTAGGCCTGCAGGGGAGGACAGTTAGGGATGATCGGGCCAACAGGGGAGGGCAGTTAGAGGCAATCGGGCTGGCAGGGAAGGGCAGTTGAGGGTGACCAGACCTGAAGGGGAGGGCATTTGGGGGCAACCAGGCCTGCAGGGGAGGGCAGTTGGGGGCAACCAGGCCAGCAGGGGAGGGCAGTTAGGGGTGACCATGCTGGCAAGGGAGAACAGTTAGGGGTAACCAGGCCTGCAGGGGAGGGCAGTTGAGGGTGACTGAGCTGGCAGAAGAGGGCAGTTTGGGGCAGCCAGGCCTGTAGGGGAGGACAGTTGGGGGTGACCCAGGCCTGCAGGGGAGTGCAATTAGAGGCGACCATGCTGGCAAGTGAGAGCAGTTAGGGGTGACCAGGCTGGCAGGCGAGGGCAGTTAGGGGCACTCAAGCCAGCAGCGGAGCAGTTAGGCATCAATCAGGCTGGCAGGGGAGTTGGTAAGGCGTTGAGGGGCAATCAGGCAGGCAGGCAGGCAAGCGGTTGGAAGCCAGCAGTCCTGGATTGTGAGAGGGATGTCCGACTGCCCGTTTAGGCCCAATTCCACCAGGATTGGGCCTAAACGGGCAGTCAGACATCCTCCAAGGGGTCCCAGATTGGAGAGGGTGCAGACTGGTCTAAGGAGCACACACACACACACACACACACACACACACACACACACACACCTGTGCATGAATTTCATGCACTGGGTCTCTAGTAAGAATGATAAAAGATTATAACTCAGAGAATAAAAATGTATGAGACCATAATGACATAAATGAAAAAATAAAAAACTAATGAGTGTGGGAAAAGAGTGATTTCCTTCTTATAAGACAATACAAGTAATAAATCTAGAAGAAATAATGGAATTATAAATACCACAATTTGGCAACAACATTTGTAGTAATTTTCTCATATAAGAATCACCAATGGATGTCAAATATCGTGAGTTGAAATTTTAGTAAAGGAAAAGTTATGTTTGTATAGTATCAAAATATCTACCCAAATGATATCTATTAATTACAAGGTTAGAATAGTAACTTTAAAAAAATAGTAACTTTCCAGTAGATAACCTGGCAGACACTACATTAGCCAATTATAGGTTAGGGGAAAAGTGTGCTTAGAGAGATGGAAAGTTTCTTATTTGGTTTTCTCTGTGTGTACATTGCCATGAAAACTAATACAATAATAATATGTGAATAAACTCTGTGTTTTACATACTCACAACTGGAAACCTACTTATTTCACATATTGGAAAACCCAATATGGCATTTTCCATTTTTCTCTATATTTACAATCATTTAAAATGTTAAATTGAAAAATCCTTTGTCCCAGCTGGAATAATGCCCAAGAAGAACGGTGGCCAGTGCATGACTGGAATCAGGAACACTGTCCCCTAGACTCCAGTCCCTCTGGCTGTTGGACACACAGCTCCCCAAAGGACAGTCAGAAATTAGCCAGAAACCTGTGGACTTGGGCTTTGGCACAGTCTCTTATTAGTAATTAAGTGTTATTTTTGGATTAATTTTCTCAGGATGTGGTTAAGGAAAAGGAAAGTCTGTAGAAGTCCCAAGGCCCCAGATATTGCTTCTGTGTGTCTGGATGTTAGGTCTCCTGAAGAAAACCTGAGGAGATGGACAACAGTCTGGAGCAGAAGGTGTCTGAACTCACCAATGACGAGCCCAGGTGAGAGGAGCTGGAAATCTGCACTTGGTGATGGATCTGCCTGTGTGCTAGTGGGTTCATGTGTGAGATTCTGTGTCCATGAATCTCTCTGTGTGTGTCCACATGTATTGTATGTGCTTGTGTACCTGGTATTTAATAGTTGCATGTTTAAGCATGTGTGTGTGTGTGTGTGTGTGTGTGCGCGCGTGCACTATGTATCTGACTCAAAGTTCTGTTTTAATGCATGGAGAACAAGTTATCACTTCTTGGCGTGTGGTGAGCGACTCCTGATTCATGACTGTCACCAGAAACACTGGCATCTCAGCTGAGCATCGGCAGTGAGACTGTTGTCTCTGCTTCTGGGCAAGAAGATGCCCACCTCACCAGGAACAAAGGTCAACTCGGAGAGGGCTCGCATCTCTGCTCAGTAGCGTGTACTGGTGCACATGGGAGCTGTGTCTGTAGTGGCACACTCGTGTGTGAAAGCTGGAAAGGATGTTGTTTGATTTTCTCTGTGCGTATATTATTATGTGTATGTGACCAGGGGCATTGGATGTTGTTGATGGTTTAATGACTGCCTATAACTGAATAGGCTTCACTGCACCAAGTAGAAACCTATCCCCTAGAAGGGAATGGTCAGAAGGGTGGAAGCCTGCCTTTCAATAATAGGAGGGTGTGTGCTACTTGTTGTAGTGAGTGTGTGGCTGGGTGTGCATATGTGCCTGTGGTGCGTGTTTCTTGTGAGATTTTTTACAAAAGTATTTTAATTGATTTCAGAGAAGAAGGGAGAGTGAGAGAGACATAGAAACATGTCTCTATGTTTGATGAGACAGAATCATTGATAAGCTGCCTCCTGCACACCCCGACTAGGGACTGAACCCACAGACTGGGCATGTACCCTGATCAGAATAGAATATTGACCTTCTAGTAGATAGGTCAATACTCAACCATGCAGCAACACCAGCCGGACACTTGTAAGATTTTCTAATAGTGTTCTTGTGTGCTTTTGGTGATGTATATACAGTGCTAGAACTGTGTATATGTGGTGAGTTGAGTGTTCACCAGATTAGTCCATGAATCAGGTGTGTTAGTATTTTTGTGGGTGAGATGTCCATCATTGTGTGTTGTATGTGTGTCACTTAGTGTGTTACTTATGATTTGTATGTATGTAGACAAGTGTTTTTGAGCTGAACCACATATTGGATATTCTTCCCTGAGGATGGGAATGTGATCACAGGTGACTGGAACCCTCAACACAGCAGTGTGTGTGTGTGTGGTGTGTGTGTGTGTGTGTGTGTGTGTGTGTGTGTGTGTGTGTGTGTGGTGTGTGTGTGTGTGTGTGTGTGTGTGTGTGTGTGTGTGTGTATGGCTGTCAGAACTCAAGTAGGTCCTTACCTGTCCTCCTTCTCTGGCACCATTAGCTGAGATAGCCACACTCTAAGCAACTCCCGGTTTCTTGAAACAAATCTGTTCTCATTTCCATGTACCAGAGTGTGAGAGTCCCTCAGATTATACAACCTCTTCTGTACATTTTCTTTTTTTAAAGTTTTTCTCTTTTTGTCATTTCTTTTACTTACCTTTCTTCTTCTTTACTCTTATTAAACATCCCAGAAAAATAACCTTCAGGCATCAGGCTGTGTGAAGTTATTGGGCAGAATCATCATCAAATAGTGGAGAGACCTTGTGAAAGTTACTTAAATTTTTTGTCTTAGTTTCCCCATCTATAAAATGAAAAGAATTACACTTCCATTGTGAATCCTACAGAGGCTCTCAATAAACAGGTATTGTGCAAAATAAAGTTAATATATTTGAAAATTTGTCAGTTGGAAGGTATATAAATATAAAGGAATGAAATGATCTCTAAGAGGTTTCAGAATTCTGGACAACTTTGAATCCTCACAGCACTAATGTAATACATTGTACTGGCCTCCCCTATGCAAGAAAAAGGATGTTTTCCTATGTAATGGTTAAGAGCAGGGTTCTGATCACAAATATATATTAGACGGAGCCCTGTGAAGTAGCTAATACTTGGTGATTTTTATTATATAAAAACTAGTGGGTCGGTGCACAGATTTCTGCACCCATAGCAGAACATGGAATCACATGGCCCCACAAGGAATCGGGCTCCATCCTGTTTCTGGGGTGCATCACCCAAGAACCTCCACTGCCAAATCACCACAGCTCAGCCGCTCCTGTGTAGAAAGCAGCCACCCTTGGTGGTCAGTGCGTGTCATATGTACTGGCTAGTCAGATGGTCACTTAGCCTTTTATATATATAGATGATAATACAAATTTTATACATTACATTATTACATACATTATGCATACAGATATACACACGTGTGTGTGTTCATCTATTCCCTACTGCATTGTTTACGCCTAGAGAATTTATATCATTTATGTTTCTATATCTTAAAAACTAAAGAAGGTGAAAGAACACAAATTCTTAGTGCAGCTGTGACAAGGTTTTAAAATCTGGCAATGTAAGGTTGACATGAGGATTTCATTAGGAAATGTAGGTAGGTCCTTAGGCCAATACCCAAATGTTGTACTAAATGTTCAACCTTATTATTATTATTATGTGGACTAGTTTGATTTTGGAGCTATTCTGGCATGAAGTGGTTTTAAATGGTCGCCCATTTGAGAGGGTCCCTGAGTTTACAGCTATGGGTCAGTGAGACCCGGCAGATTCACAGGAGGAGTGGGAAAATGCTCCAAGAAGCCCAACTCAGTCTGGGAGTCTCACGTTATTTTAAGGCACTGATACCAGTTCCAGGGCTCATTTTCTGTTTCTGCCACAGTGAATTATTATGTTTTGGCTCTGGGCTTGTGTAGAAATTATCCCTCCGTGCTCATGAAGATCTAATCTCACAGAAGTGGGCAGCTTGCTTTTCTTGTTCACTGCTGCATCTCAGTTCTTAGAAGAGTTCCTGACACAGAGATGATGTTAAAAATAATGGTTAAATAAAAAATCTTGCGACTGTGTAATGGTTAATTAAAACAGAGAACACCTTCTTGCGACTATTGATTACTTTCAGGATCAATGTTTTCGAGGAGCCAGACTGGGAGAGAGGAAAGATGCATACATCCACAGGTGTGAGAAATAAATATGAAAGTTTTTTAAAATGAATTGTTTTCCCACAGAATGATAATATGACATGTAATGGTTCTGATCATCCTTTCTAGGTTCCTGAGACTCCCACACCTTCTTTATCCCCAGCAGACAGAGGAGCAGCATGAGGCCTGAGAACCAGAGCAGCGTGTCCCAGTTCCTCCTCCTGGGGCTCCCCATCCCGCCAGGGCAGCAGGGCGTGTTCTTCACCCTGTTCCTGGGCATGTACCTGACCACGGTGCTGGGCAACCTGCTCATCGTCCTGCTCATCAGGCGGGACTCTCGCCTGCACACGCCCATGTACTTATTCCTCAGCCACTTGGCCTTCTCTGACATTTCCCTTTCCTCTGCCATTGTCCCAAAGATGCTCATGAACATGCAGACTCAGCAAAAATCCATCTCCCATTTGGGATGCATTTCTCAGTTGTATTTTTACATACATTTTGCTGGTCTTGACAATTTTCTGCTGGCTGTGATGGCATATGACAGGTACGTGGCCATCTGTAAGCCTCTACACTACACCACCGTCATGAGGGAGGGGCTGTGTGTGCTGCTGGTGGCTGGCTGCTGGATTCTCTGCTGTGTTCATGATTTGTTGCACACTCTCCTATTGGTCCGACTGTCTTTCGGTGCCGATAATATCATCTCTCACTTCTTTTGTGATCTCGCTGCTCTCCTGAAGCTGAGCTGCTCAGACTTTTCCCTCAATGAGCTGGTCCTATTCACCGAGGGAGGAATGATTTTCTTCCTGCCTTTGGGTGTAATTTTGGGCTCCTATATCCATATAGGGACCATCATACTGAGGGTGCCCTCCACTAAGAGACTCTCTAAAGCCTTTTTGACCTGTGGCTCCCATCTCTCTGTGGTGTTTTTATACTACGGGACAGCTGCAAGTGTTCACTTTTTCTCCTCATCATGGGGTTCCAAAGACATAATTGCTTCAGTCATGTATACGGTAGTTACTTCCATGTTGAACCTCTTCATCTACAGCCTGAGGAACAGAGATATAAAACAGGCCTTAGAGATGTGTGTCAATAGGGTTAAGTTCTTTAACTGGAAATCACTAAATTCCCTTGTTACTGTTAGGAGGACAGTGAGATAGATCTCCTAAAATTATTGTATGTTTCACATTTCCATAGAACTTTCATAGAACATGCCTTCTGCTGTCTTTTACAAATTTATTACTATGTCAACTAAGTCATGTTTGATACTTGGATTGTTAATAACTCTTTATTCCTAATTGATGTTTTTCATTTCTCCATCATCTCTTAAAAGACATATGCAAAATCTTATACAGAACATGTTGCACAATTATAATTTGTGAATTTGTCTCTGTCTTGCGATATCTCATTTTTTTATTTATTTTTATTTTATGTTATAAAATACTCACTTAGCATCATATTCTGCCTCTGATGAACTTTATTTATATGTGTATTTTTGAGCTAATTCCTCCTTTATGCCGGGTTTAGTTGGCTTCAAGCTGATTGTTCACATTCTTCCCATTGCACAAACAATGATATCATGTAGGCAGACTGCAATCAGCCATGGTGAGTAATTACATATGAAAATTGGTATGTGCTATAAAGCAAGGCTGTTAAAAATATAGAGGCTTTTCAAAAATGAATTTAAGAGCATATCACTTTGTTTATAATTAGGAAAATGTTTCTAGTAATAGGTCCTACCTTAACACCTCATCTACTTCTCATATGAGTATAGGTACATATAAGATATAAATACAGACACAGATGTAGATACCAGGTAATAAAGAATCCCATGACCTGGAATTGAACCCACAACCATTCAGTGTGCAGGCTGAAGCTGTAACCACTTAGCAACAACGGCCAGGGCTATTCCCCATTCTTTCTGTCTCAGTCCTGACCTACATCCTATGAGTACACACACCCAAAGCTTCAAAATGAGTAACTATGGCAATGGATTATTACTCAGACAATAAGAATTCATGTGTCATAATGATATAAATAAATAAATAAAAGACTAATGACCAGGGAATGAGGGTAAGTTTTTTCTTATAGGAGAGTACAACTAATAAACAAGAAAGATACGATAGAATTAAAAGAATCACCATTTCGCCTCAACATTTTCAATAATTTTGTCATGTAAGAATTACCAATGGATGTTAACTACAGTGAGTGAAATTTTAATAAGGAAAAAGTTATGCTTAAATAATATCAACATATCTACCCAAATGATACCTATTAATTACAAGGTTAAAATAGTAACTTGAAGAAAATTGTGACTTTTCTGTAGAGAACTTGGCAGACACCACCTTAACCAGCTGATCAAGGATTAAAACACTAGATATTTCAAGATATCTCCAGATTAGCTGAATTTACACCTACTAGCTCCCAGCCCCAAACCAGATTTGCAACTAAATTACAGAGCAATCAATGTGAAAAATAACTCAAGGATAGCTAATATGACAACTTATAACCAAAGAGTACAGTAGAAATCACATG
The DNA here is from genome assembly GCA_026230045.1 of Corynorhinus townsendii. Taxonomy (NCBI): domain Eukaryota; kingdom Metazoa; phylum Chordata; class Mammalia; order Chiroptera; family Vespertilionidae; genus Corynorhinus; species Corynorhinus townsendii. The sequence goes on along the minus strand of JAPDVU010000005.1, from coordinate 161,399,568 downwards.
GGGGTTGGTAAGAAGGGTGGAAGATGGTAAAAGGGAGAGCCTCCTCATATATGTGTGGTTGTGCTGAAAACCAAAGGGATATCGCAGGCAAGGAGCTCCCTCCCACAAGAAGCATACGGTCTCAACCCCATGCAGGGATCCCAATCCAGAGCGACAGAGACTTGAGGAGGAGCCTGTGTAGCATCTGATGTTTGGAATCAGTGGGGATTCTGTCCACCGGGGAGATTTGGACCACACTATTCCAGGGAAAGCAAAATAAAGACTCCCAGTCTTTATTCATTACCACCAATCAGCATTGCAAGAAATGTTGAAGGAACTGCTTTCAGAAGAAGAAAATACATATTATAGAGAGGAACATATGTAAAGAAAAAAATGGCAAGAAAGAAGTAACTATCAATAATACCTTAAATGTAAATGGATTATTTGCTCCAATCAAAAGACATAGGGTATGGGGAGGGTGGTTGGGTGAGAGGTAATCAACCAAAGACATTGTATGCATATAATGCATAACCCACGGACACAGGTCATAGGGTGGTGAAGGCCTAGAGTGGGAGCGGGGCGGGGGGGGGCGGGTGCCAGAGAGGAATGAGGGGAGGGCTCCAGGTAGTCAATGGGGGAAAAGGGGGATATATATAATACTTTCAACAATAAAGAAGTATTTAAAAAAAATAAAGATGTTAACACATCTTATGTTCCAAAAAAGACATAGGGTAGCTGAATGGATAAGAAAACATGAGCCATATATATGCTGCCTATAAGAGACCCACCTCAGGACAAAAAATTCAAACAGGCTGTAAGTGAAGTGTTGGGGAAAAAATAATCCATGCTATGGAACCAAACAAACAAACAAACAAACAAAACCCCGCTGGGGTAGCAATACTTATATTTGACAAAATAGACTTCAGAACAAAGGCCATAACAAGAGACAAAGAAAGTCACTACATAATACTAAAGGGATTAATCCAACAAGGGCTTATAATCCTTGTAAACATATATGCACCTAATGTAGGAGCAACTAATTATATAAAGAAATTCTTGGTGGACTTTCAGGGAGAGATTAACAGCAACAAAGTCACAGTAGGGGATCTTAACACCTGCTGTCATCACTGGATAGATGTTTCAGACAAAAAATCCAGAAGAAAAAGTGACCTTAAACAACAAACTAGATTGGATGGATTTAATTGATATTTACACAACATTTTACCCCAAAGCAGCAGAATATACATTATTTTCCAGTGCACATGAAACATTCTCAAAGATACATGACATGTGAGAACACAAAATAAGTCTTAATAAGTCAAGATGATTGCAATCATGTCATGCATCTACTCAGATAACAATGGTATAAAACAAGAAATCAACCACAGTAAAAAAAAACAACAAAACTCTCAAAAATATTCAAAGACATGGAGGCCAAACAGCATGTTATTAAACAATGAATGGGTTACCAATAAGATCGAGGAAGAAATTAAAAAATCACCTGAAAACAAATGAAAATGAAAACATAATACCACAAATCTATAGGATACAGTGAGAGCAGTCCTAAGAGAGAAGTTCATAGCATTACTGGTCTACCTCAAGAAGCAAGAATAATCTCAAATAAGCAATCTAATCCTACATGTAAATGAACAACAACAACAAAAGAACAACAAACAAAGCCAAGAGTAGATAGAAGGAAGGAAATAATAAATATCTGAGTAAAAATAAATGACAGAGACTAAAAAATCAACACAGAAGATCAATGAAACCAAAAGATAGTTCTTTGAAGACATAAACTAGACTGGTGAACCATTAACCACACTCATTAAAAAATAGAAAGAGAGAGAACCCAAATAAATAAAATGAGAACTGAAAGATAAGTTAACAACTGACATCACAGAAACACGAAGGAGTGTAAGAAGACTATGAAAAATTAAATGCCAACAAATTGGACAACCTAACTGAAATGGACAAATTCCTCGAAACATACAATCTTCCAAAATTCAACCAGGAAGAATCAGAAAAATTAAATACACCAGTAACAACTAATAAAATTAAATAAGTAATTTAAACAACTCCAAACAAAAGTTCTTGACTGCATGGCTTCACAGGCAAATTCTACCAAACATTCAAAGAAGAACTTACACCTCTCCTCCTCAACTATTTCAAAAAATACAAGAGAAGAAAAGACTTTCAAGCTCTTCTAATGAGGCAAGCATTATATTAATTGAAAAACTACATAAAGACACTAAAATAAAATAAAAAGTTATAGGCCAGTATCTCTGGTAAATGTAAATGCTAGAATTCTCACAAAATTTTACCAACTAGATCCAGCAATGCATTACAAAGACTATACACCATGATTAAATGGGATTTATTCCAGGGATGAAACATTGGTACAACATTAGCAAATCAATAATGTGGTACACTACCCAAACAAAATAAAAATATCACATGATCATATCTATAGATTCAGAAAAAGCATTGGATAATATCCAGCACCCATTTATTATATAAACTCTCAGAAAAGTGGCAATAAAGGGATCACACCTCAACATAAGTAAGGCCTTACATAAAAAATGTACAACCAACAAAATACTCAATAGGCAAAAATGATATGTGTTTTCTTTAAGATCAGCAATAAAATAGTACTAGAAGTCCTCATTCAGGCAAGAAGAAGAAATAAAAAGGCATCAAAGCCGAAACCGGTTTGGCTCAGTAGATAGAGCTTCGGCCTGCAGACTCAAGGGTCCCGGGTTCGATTCCGGTCAAGGGCATGTACCTTGGTTGCGGGCACATCCCCAGTAGGGGGTGTGCAGGAGGCAGCTGATCGATGTTTCTAGCTCTCTATCCCTCTTCCTTCCTCTCTGTAAAAAATCAATAAAAATATATTTTTAAAAATAAAATAAATAAATAAATAAAAGGCATCGAAATTGGAAAGGAGGACACAAAATTGGTAACAATCACTGGTGACATGACATTGTACATAGAAAATCTAAAATTTTCACCAAAAATCTACTAGAACTAACACAAGAATTCAGCAAAGTAGCAGAATACAAAAATAATATCCAGAAATTGGTGGCATTTTCATACACCAATATAGAAGTCTCTGAAAGAGAATCTAAGAAAACTATCCCATTTACAATTGCAACAACAAAAAAATAAGGTACTTGGGAACAAATTTGAATATGGAGGTGAAAGACCTGTACTTGGAAAACTATAGGACATTGAGGGAAGAAACTGAGAAAGACACAAATAAGTGAACATATACACTATGTTCATGGATTGGAATAATTAACATCATTAAAATGTTCCTATTACCCAGAGCAATCTATAAATTCAACACAATTCCTATTAAAATACCAATGACATATTCCACAGGTGTAGACAAATATTCCCAAAATTTTATGGAAACAAAAAAGACCCCATATATTCTCTGTTATTTGGAGAAAAATGAACAAAATTGAGGGTATCATAATTCTGGATATCAAATTATACTACAAGGCCATAGAATTCAAAGCAGCCTGTACTCGCATAAGAACAGGCATATAGATCAATAGAACAGAAAAGAGAGTCCAAAAATTGACCCACGTCTTTATGGTCAATTAGTATTTAACAAAGGAGGCAAGAGCAGACAATGGTGCAAAGACAGTCTCTTCAACAAATAGTGTTGGGAAAACTGGACAGGTACATGCAAAAAAAATGAAAATAGACCACCAACAAACACAAGAATAAGTTCAAAATGGATAAAAGACTTAAATGTAAGTCCAAAATCATAAAAATCATAGAAGAAAACATAGAAAATAAAATCTCACACATCTTTTGTAGCAATTTTTTTGTTTGTATATCTCCTAGGGCACAAGAAACAAAGAAAAGAATAAACAAATGAGACAAAATCAAGCTAAAAAGCTTCAGCACAGCAAAAGAAACCATCAACATAATGAAAGGGGAATCCACTGTGTGGGAGAACACATTTGCCAATGACACATCTGATAAGGGGTTAATTTCCCAAATATATCAAGTAAATCTACAACACAACACCATGAACACAAACAATCTATTAAAAATTGAGCAAAGGACCTGAAAAGACACTTCTCCAAAGAGGGCATACTAGTACATATGACCCATAGATATATGAAAAGATGCTCAACGTCTTTAATGATCAGAGAGATGAAAATTAAAATGATCATGAGATTTCACTTTACACCTGCCAGAATAGCTATCATTGATGAATCAGCAAACAAGTACTGGTGAGGAAGTGTAGAAAAGGAAACTCTAGTTCACTATTTATGAGAATGCAGACTGGTGCAGCCACTGTGGAAGAAAGAATGGAGTTTCCTCAAAAAAACTTAAAAAGGAAATGCCTTCTGAATAGTGATCCCACTTATAGGAATATGTCCTAAGAATTCCAAAACACCAATCAGAAATAATATATGCAGCCCTGGATAGTGTGGCTAAGTCATTAGAGCTTCTGCCTGTGGGCCAAAAGGTGGTGGGTTCATACCCAGTCAAGGACATCTGCCAGGGTTGCAGGACTGATCCTTGGCCCCGCTTGGCACACATTCAGGAGGCAACCATCAATGTGTCTCTCATTGATGTTTCTCTCTTCTCTCTCTCTCCCTCCCTCTCTCTCTCTCTGTCCTTGTCTCCTTTCCTTCCTCCCTCCGTTCTACTCTATCTCAACTCACTGGAAAAATTTCCTCTGGTATGGATTAACAAAAAGAAAAAACACACACAAATGAGTGGGGTATAAAGGTAAGTTCTTTCTTATAGAATACAACTAATACAAGAAATGATAGAATTTATAAAGAGCCACCATTTTACTACCACATTTGCAGTAATTTTGTCATATAAGAATCATTAAAGTGAGTGTGTGAAATTATAATAAGGAAACTACTATGTTTATATAATATCAAAATATCTACATAAATTATACCTTTTAATTACAAGGTTAAAATTCTATCTAATAAAAGGGTAGTATGCAAATTAACCATCACTCTGTCACTAATATGGCAGTGCCCAGTCCTCTCAGCCCCGCCGGAGTCCCCAATCCTGGGGGGGCAGCCACTGAGAGAGGGCAGCGAGAGCAGCCTGGCATAATGCTTGCTTCATTGCCACGGCGACGAGGCAAGCGTTCCATGCCCGCCACAGATGGGCCTCTGGGCTACAGAGAGCCTCTAGGCAGCTTGCACCGAGCAGCCAGGCCCCACAGAGAGCAACTGGTGCACAGATTCGTGCACAGGGCTGCTAGTAGTACCTATAAAAAACTGTAACTTTACAGTAGATAACCTAGCAGATAAAACCATAGCAAATGAAGATAAGTGAAAACACTAGTCATTGGAAAAATTAATAGCATATGCCTTCCAATAATATGCATTGTGGTATATCTGCTGAAAATCAAAGTCTGAAACATACATACATACAAACAAAAAATGATAAACATAGTAAAACATTAACAATTATGGAATCTGAGCAATGCCTGTCAAAGAATTCTTGATATCACTTTTTAACTTTTCTGTATATTTAAGATCATTTCAAAACAAAAAGTGGAAATGCCCTTTGTCCCAGCTTGAACAATGCCCAAGAAGAAAGGCATTCAGGGCATGACTAGAATCAGGAATACTGTCCCCCAGGGTTTCAGGCCCTCTTACTCTTGGACCCTGGGCTCCCCAAAGGGCAGTCAGAAATTAGCCACAAGCTTGGGGACTTGCTTGCAGTCTCTCATTAGCAGTTAAGTGTTATCTGTGGACTCATTTCTCTGGAGCTGGTTAAGGAAAAGGAAAGCCTGGAGAAGTGCCAATGATGCTTTTGGTGTATGGATATTAGGTCTTTTGAAGAAAACCTGAGGAGATGGACAACAGTCTGGAGCAGAAGGTGTCTGAACTCACCAATAATGAGCTCAGGTGAGAGGAGCTGGAAATCTGTACTTGGTGATGGATCTGCCTGTGTGCTAGTGGGTTCATGTGTGAGATTCTGTGTCCGTGACTGTGTGTCTATGTGCATGTATTGTGTATGTTTCTGTTATTTAATAGTTGTTGTGTGTGTGTGTGTGTGTGTGTGTGTGTGTGTGTGCCCGCGCGCTATGTGAACCACAGTCCTGTTTTAGCAAATGTAGTACAAGTTATCACCACCAGACATGGGTTAGGGACTACTGATTCATGTCTGTGGTCATAAACACTGGCATCACAGCTGAGCATCAGGAGTGAGATTGTTGTCTCTGCTACTGGACAAGAAGATGCCCAACCTCACCAGGAACCAAGGTCAGGTCAGAGAGGCTCATACCTCTGCTTAGCAGCGTGTGCTGGTGCACATGGGAGCTGTGTCTGTGGGTTACTCACTCATGTGTGAGAGCATGAAGGTGTGCTATTGTGCTTCCTCTGTGTATGTGACCACGTGCATGGGATATTGGGTGTTTTAATGACAGTGCCTATGACAAAACAGGCTTAACTGTTCCATGCTGACTTCCCTCCCCTAGGCAAGGGATGGCCAGAAGTGGGGAAGCATGTCTCTCATTAATAGGAGTGTGTGTGCTGCTTGTTGTAGTAAGTGTGGCTGGGTAAGCATAGGTGTCATTGGTGTGTGTTTCTGGTGAGATTTTTGAATTGTTTGTGGTCTTGTGCGTTTTTGGTGAAATTGTGTAGTGTTTGAGTTATGTACATATGGTGAGTTGAGTCTTTACCAAGTCGTCATGAGTCAGGTGTGTTAGTGTGTTTGTGGGTGAATGGTACATCACAGTGTTGTACATATCTCACTTAGTATGTTACTTATGACTTGTATGTATGTATATGAGTATTCATGTACTGAACCACAGTGAGGCTATTTGTCCCTTAGGATGGGGATGTGGGCATTGGTGACTGGAATCCTCAAATGAGCTGTGTGTTTGTGTGTGTGTGTGTGTGGTGCGTTTCCATATGTGATCTGTATTCAGGACCTCAAGAATTTCCTTAAGTGTCCTCCTTCTGGGGCACCATTAGCTGAGATAAGCATACACAAAGCCTCTCCTTATTTATTTTCTTTATTTAATATATTTTTATTGATTTCAGAGGGAGAGAGAGATGGAAACATCAATGATAATAATCATTGATCGGCTGCCTCCTGCACACCTCCTACTGGGGATCTAGCCAGCAACCCAGGCCTGTGCCCTTGACTGGAATCAAACCTGGGACCCTTCAGTCCCCAGGCTGACACTCTAGCCACTGAGCCAAACCAGCCAGGGCTCTTCTTGATTCTTGAAACAAATCTGCTCTCATATCCATTTACACAAGTGACTGATCAGAATTTTACAACCTCCTCTTTAGTTAAACTCCAGGCATCATGCTGTGTGAAGTTATAGGGCAGAGTCACCACCATACAGCAGTGAGACCTTGGGAAAGTTACATAAATTTTTTTTAATTCTCAACAGAGGATATTTTTCCATTGATTTTAGAGAGAGGGAAAGACAGAGAGAAATATCCAAGTGAGAGAAACATATCTTTTGGTTGCCTCCTGCATGCACTCCAACCAGGGCCAGACCGAGAAGGAGCCTGCACCCAAGGTCCCTGCCCTTGGCCAGAATCAAACCAGGGACCCTTCGGTCTGCAGGCCAAAGCTCTATCACTGAGCCAAACCGGCTAGGGCAAGTTACATAAATTTTTGGCCTCAGTTTCCACATTACAAAATGGAAATCATTACACCTGTTTCTGTGAATTTTTCAGAGCCTCTCAATAAATATTTATTGTATAAATAATGCTAATGTATTTGAGAATTTATTTTCAGTTGGAAAGACTATAAATATGAAGAAACGAAATTATCTAGGAAGAGGACTAAGGTTTTTGGACAATTTTTGGTCCTCACAGCTCTAAAATAATGCATTGTTCTTGGCTCCCTTAAGCAGGAAAAGGGAAGTTTCTATGTGTAATGGTTAAGAGCATGAGTCTGATCGCAAAAATACATTAGACGGAACCCCTAGAAGTAGCTAATACCTGGAAATTTTTAATATAGAGAAAATAATACATATATATCAAGTTATAAACATTACATATCACATATATTTAGATAGAGATATATACACAAGTGTATATGTTCCCTTCTGTACCCTAATGCATAATTGTGTGACTACAGAACTTGTGTCATTTGTTTCTATTTCTTAAAAGCTAAATAGGTGAAAGAACACAAATTCTTAGTACAGCTGTGAAGAAGTTATAAAATCTGGAAATGTGCCCAGCTGCTTTGGCTCAGTGGTTGAGCATGGACCTATGATCCATGAGGTTATGGTTCAATTCCCTGTCAGGGCACATGCCTGGCTTATGGGCTTGATCCCCAGTGTGTGTGTGGGGAGGGGGGGGGAGGGAACATATGGAGGAGGCAGCTGATCAGTGATTCTCTCTCATCATTGATGTTTCCATCTCTCCCTTTCTTTCTCCCTGAAATAAATAAAAAAATATTTTTTAAAAATCTGAGAATTTAAGACTGATGTGTGGATTAATTAGAAAAGGTAGGTGAGGTCCCTAGTCGAGTACCCAAATGTTCACCAAAATGCTCAGCATTATTATGAAATATAGTTTGTGGACTATTCTGTCTTGGAGCTATTCTAGCATCCAGTAGCTTTCAATGGCCACCCATTTCTAGACTGTCCCTGAGTTTATAGCTGTGGGTTAATAGGACCCGGCAGGTTCACAAGAGCAGGGTGATAACACTCCAACAAAACCCACTCAGCACTGGAGTCTCACGTTACTCTCAGGCAGAAACAACTGACACCACGTTGCAGGGGCTCATCTTCTGTTTCTGCCACAGTGAATTATTATAGTTTGGCTCTGGCCTGGTGTAGAAATGATCCCTCCATGCTCATCAAGATCTAATCTCATAGAAGTGGGGACCTTGCTTTCTTGTTTATTGCTGCATTTCAGTCCTTAGAAGAGGTCCCAACACAGACTTGATGTTAAAAGTAATGGTTGAATAAAACAGCAAACCCTCTCTTGCTTCTCTGTGATGATGTCTTATTAACTACAACATGGGAGATCAATGTTTTCCTGCATCCAGATTGCAATAGAGGGAAGATGTATACACCCACAGATGTGTGGAATTAATGTGGAAGTATTTGAAGGTGGTTTTCCTAAAGAATGACAGTATGATATGTGATGGTCCTGGCCTTTCTTTTCAGGCTCCTGAGACTCCCACACCTTCTTCATCCCCAGCAGACAGAGGAGCACCATGAGGCCTGAGAACCAGAGCAGCGTGTCCCAGTTCCTCCTCCTGGGGCTCCCCATCCTGCCAGGGCAGCAGGCCGTGTTCTTCACCCTGTTCCTGGGCATGTACCTGACCACGGTGCTGGGCAACCTGCTCATCATCCTGCTCATCAGGCGGGACTCTCGCCTGCACACGCCCATGTACTTCTTCCTCAGCCACTTGGCCTTCTCTGACATTTCTCTTTCATCTGTCATTGTCCCAAAGATGCTCATGAACATGCAGACTCGGCAACAATCCATCTCCTATGTGGGATGCATTTCTCAGTTGTATTTTTTCATACTTTTTGTTGGTCTTGACAATTTCCTTCTGGCTGTGATGGCATATGACAGGTATGTGGCCATCTGTCATCCCCTGCACTACACCACCATCATGAGAGAGGGGCTGTGTGTGCTGCTGGTGGCTGGCTCCTGGATGGTTGTCTGTATCCATGCTCTTATTCATACCCTCCTCTTGGTCCAACTATCCTTTTGTGCTGACAATACCATTACCCACTTTTTCTGTGACCTCACTGTGCTTCTGAAGCTGAGCTGCTCAGACATCTCCCTCAATAATCTGGTCATTTTCACTGAAGGAGGAATACTTTACTTCCTGCCATTGAGCATTGTTTTGGGCTCATACATCTGTATAGGAACTATCATCCTAAGGGTGCCCTCGGCTAAGAGACTCTCTAAAGCCTTTTCTACCTGTGGCTCCCATCTCTCTGTGGTGACTTTATACTACGGGACACTTGCTGGTGTTTACTTTCTTTCCTCATCATGGGATTCCAAGGACATAATTGCTTCTGTCATGTATACAGTAGTTACCCCCATGCTGAACCCCTTCATCTACAGCCTGAGGAGCAGAGATATAAAACACGCCCTAGAGATGTGTATGAATAGGTTTAACTTTTTAAAGTGGCAATCACTAGATTCTCTTGTTGCAGTCAGGAGCACAGGGAGATAGATCTAAAATTATTTATGGTCGACATCTCCATATAACATTAACAGAATATTACACCTTCTGTTGTCATGTACAAGAGCTGTTAATATGTCAACTAGGTCACATTTGCCACTTAGATTGTTAATAATTAATTATTATTTTTCGCTTGTCCATTGTCTCTTATAAGATACTAGAGGCCCGGTGCGTGAAAATTTGTGCAGGGGGGAGAGGGGGGAGTGGTCCCTCAGCCCAGCCTGCATTCTCACAGTAGTCCGGGACCCCTCTAGGGATATCCACCTGCTAGCTTAGGCCCGCTCCCCAGGGGAACGGGCCTAAGCTGGCAGTCAGACATCCCTCTGACAGCCCAGGATCCCTCAGGGGATGTCCTGAACCCCTCACTCCTTACCACCCACCTGCTTGCTGCTTCTTACCACTTGGCTCCCTGCTCCTTAGTGCTGCCACAGAGGCGGGAAAGGCTCCCACCACCACCGCTCTGCTTGCCAGCCGTGAGCCCAGCTTCTGGCTGAGTGGCCTCCCCCTGTGGGAGTGCACTTCCACCAGGGGGCAGCTCCTGTGTTGAGCGCCTGCCCCTGATGGTCAGTGCGCAGCATAGCGACTGGTCATTCTGGTCATTCTGCTGTAATGGTCGCTTAGACTTTTATTATATAGATTGTGTGTTCACCACCAAAATTCAGGTATCCTTTCATCACCATTTATCTTCCCTTTACCTTCTTCTACTCCCCCGCCCCTACTCCCAGCTTTCTTCTGATAATAACCATACTGTTGTCTGTGTCTATGAATTGTGGGATTTTTTTACTTAATCCCTTCAACTTTTTCACCCAGCCCCACAACACCCTTCCCCTCTAACAGCTGTCAATCTGCTTTCTGTATCGATGAGTATGCTTGTATTCTGTTCATTAAAGTCAACATATATGTGAAATTATATGATTTTTGTCTTTCTTTAACTGGCTTATTTCACTTCGCATAATAATCACAAATTCCATCCATGCTGTTGCAAAAGGTAAGGTTTTCTTATTTTTTATGGCCAAGTAGTACTCCTTGTATAATTGTGCCATGGCTTCCTTTCCCTTTCCATTGAGTTTATTGGGGTGACACTGGTTAACAAAATTATACTGGCTTCAGATACACAATTCCACAACACATCATCTGCACACTCTATTGTGTGTTCACCAACACAAGTCTCCTTCCATCACCATTTATCACTCCTATATCCTCTTCCATTTACCCCCAGGCAGCCTGCCCCCTAGCAATCACCATACTATTGTCAGTGTCTACTACCTTTTCTGTTTTGCTGAAATAAGCAACTCAGAGAACAATTTCTACCACAGCATTTTTATCCACTAATCTACTGCCGGGCACTTAGGATACTTTCAAATCTTGGCTATTGTAAATGATGCTGCAATGTACACTGGAATGCATATATTATTTCTAATCAGTGTTTCAGGTTTCTTGAGATATATTCTCAGAAGTGAATCACTGGATCAAAAGGAGGTTCCATTTTTAATTTTTTGAAGAAACTCCATACTGTTTTTCACAGTGGTTGCACCAATCTGCATTCCCACTAACATTGCATGAGGGTTTCTTTTCTCTACATCTTTGCCAGGACTTTTTTGTTAATTCATTGATGATAGCCATTCTGGTAGGTGTGAGGTGGTATGTCATTATGGTTTTCATTTGCATTTCTCTTATGATTAGTGACATTTAGCATCTTTTCATATTTCTATAAGTCACCTACATGTTCTCTTTGCAGAGTGTCTAAGCAGGTCCTCTTTGATTTTTTAATTTAATTTTTTGTGGGGTTTTTGATGTTGAGTCATATAAGTTCTTTATACATTTTGGTTATTAATACCTGATCACTATATCATTGGTGAATATGTTCTCTCTTTCAGTGGGTTGTCTTTTCATTTTGCTTATGGTTTTCTTTGCTGTGCAAAACCTTTTATTGGATGTACTAGTAATCCCATTTGTTTATTTTTCCCCTCCCTTGTGAACATATATAAAAAAAAATACAGTGCTACAAGAAATCTCTGAAACTTTACTGCCTATGTTTACTCCTAAATTTTTTATGGTTTTGAGTCTTACATTTAAGTCTTTAATCCATTTAGAATTTATTCTTATGTATTATGTGAGTGTTTTAATTTCATTCTTTTGAATATATCTGTCCAATTTTTCCAACACCATATATTGAATAAACTGTCTTTACCCATTGTATGTTCTTGCCTCCTTTGTTGAATATTAATTGAACATATAGCAGTAGGTTTATTTCTGGACTCTCTATTCTATACCACTGATTTATATGTCTGTTTTTATGCCAGTACCATCCTGTTTGTATTACTATGACCTTGTAGTATGGTTTGATATTATATAGTGTGATTCCTCAAACTGTGCTTTTCTTTCTCAAGTTTGCTATGGCTATTCAGGATCTTTTGTGGTTCCATATAAATTTTTGAAATATTTTTCCAGTTCTGTGAAATAGGCTACTCATACTTTGATAAGAATTGCACTGAATCTATAACTTGTTTTGGGTACTATGGACATTTTAATGATGGTAATTCCTCCTATCCATAAACACAGTACATGCTTCCACATATTTGTATCTCCAATTTCTTTCTTCAGTGTCTTATAATTTCCTAGTGCAGGTCTTTTACATCATTATTTAAATGTATTCCCAAGTAATTAAAAAATAACATATATGTAATCTTTATTGTTGAAAGTATCACATATGTTCCCTTTTTCCCTCATTGACTTCCCCCATTCTGCCCCAACCCCCCCCCCCAACCAACCCTGGCCTTCACCACATTATTGTCTGTGTCCATGGTTTATGCATATACAAATATGAGTTCATTGGTTGATCTCTTCCCCTCCCAACCCTACCATACCTTCCCTCTGAGGTTTGATAGTCTGTTCGATGCTTCTATGTCTCTGGGTATATTTTTGTTCATCAGTTTATGTTGTTCATTAGATTGCACATATGAGTGAGGTCATGTGATACTTATCTTTCTCTGACTGGTTTATTTTTCTTAGCATAATACCCTCCAGGTCCATTCATGGTGTTGCAAATGTTAACAGTTCTTACTTTTTACAGCTATATAGTATTCTATTGTATAGATGTTCCACAGGTTTTTAATCCACTTGTCTGCTGATGGGCACTTAGGCTGTTTCCAAATCTTAGCTATTGTAAATTGTGCCACTATGAACATAGGGATGCATAGGTTCTTTCTGATTGGTGTTTTCTGATATCTTAGGATATATTCCTAGAAGTGGGATCACTGGTCAAATGGGAGTTCCATTTTAGTGTTTTGAGGAAACTTCATACTGTTTTCCACAGTGGCTGAACCGGTCTTCATTCGCATCAGCAGTGTACTAGGGTTCCCTTTTCTCTACATCCTTGCCAACATTTGTTGTTTGTTGATTTGTTGATGATAGCCATTCTGACATGTGTGAGGTGGTACCTCATTGTCGTTTTGATTTGCATCTCTCGGATGATCCCATTTTCCATAGCAAAAACAAATTTAAGATACTTAGGAATAAAGTTAACCAAGAAGCAAAAGTCCTGTACTCTGAAAAGTATAGGACATTGAAAAAAGAGATAGAGGAAGGCATAAACAAATGGCAGAATATACCATGTTCATGGACTGGTAGAATCAACATCATTAAATGTTCATACTACCCAAAGAAATCTATAGACTTAATGCAATCCCCATTAAAATATCAACGGCATATTTCACAGACCTAGAACAAACTCTCCAAAAAATCATATGGAATAAAAAAGACCCAGAATAGCTGCAGCAATCTTGAGAAAGAAGAACAAAGTTGGAGGGATCACAATGCCAATATCAAGCTATATTACAAAGCAACTGTTCTCAGAACATGAACAGACATATAGATCAATGGAATGAAACAGAGAACCCAGAAATTGACCCAAGTCATTATGCTCAATTAATATTTGACAAAGGAGGCAAGAGCATACAATGGAGTCAAGATAGTCTCTTCAATAAATGGTGTTGGGAAAATTGGTTAGATATATGCCAAAAAAGTGAAATTAGACCACCAACTTACACCATACACAAAAATAAACTCAAAATGGATAAAGGACTTAAAAGTAAGACAGGAAACCATAAAAATCTTAGAAGAACCCACAGATAACAAAATATCAGACATATATCGTAGCAATATCTTTACTGATATAGCTCCTGGGGTAAAGGAAACTAAGAAGAAATAAACAAATGGGACTATATCAAAATAAAAAGTTTCTGCACAACAAAAGAAACCATCAACAAAACAACAAGAGAGCCCTGACCGGTTTGGCTCAGTGGATAGAGCTTCGGCCTGCGGACTCAAGGGTCCCAGGTTCGATTCCGGTCAGGGGCATGTACCTTGGTTGCGGGCACATCCCCAGTAGGGGGTGTGCAGGAGGCAGCTGATCGATGTTTCTCTCTCATCTATGTTTCTAGCTCTCTGTCCCTCTCCCTTCTTCTCTGTAGAGAATCAATAAAATATATTTTAAAAAAAACAACAACAAGAGAGCCCATTGCATGGGAGAACATATTTGTCAATGTTATATCTGATAAGGGCCTAATCTCCAAACTTTATAGAGAAACCATACATCTTAACAAAAGGAAGATAAACAATCCAATCAAAAACTGGGCAAAGGGCTTAAATAGACACTGTTTGAAAATGAACACACAGAAGGCCAAGTGACATATGAACACATGCTCACAGTCACTATCATAGGAGAGATGCAAATTAAAATGACAATGAGGTACCATCTTACACCTGTCAGCATGGCTATCATCAACAAATTACAAACTAGTGATGGCGAAGATGTGGAGAAAAAAGACACCTCATGCACTGCTGGTGGGAATGCAGACTGGTGCAGCCACTGTGGAAAACAGTATGGACTTTCCTCAAAAAACTAAAAATGGAACGCCTATTTGACACAGTGATCCCACTTCTAGGAATATATCCCAAGAAATCAGAAACACCAATAAGAAAGGACATATGCACCCCTATGTTCACAGAGACACAATTTACAATTGCGAAGATTTGGAAACAGCCTAAGTGCCCATCAGCAGATGAGTGGATTAAAAGCCCGTGGTACATCTACACAATGGAATACTATGCTGCTGTAAAAAAGGAAGAACACTTACCATTCGCAACAGCATGGATTGACATGGAGAGCATTATGCTAAGCGAAATAAGCCAATCAAGAGAAAAACACATGATCTCACTCATTCATGGAACATAATGAACAAGATAAACTGATGAACAAAAATAGATCCAGAGACAGAGAAGCACTGAACAGACCATCAAACTTCAGAAGGAAAGCAGGGGAAGGGTGGGGTAAGAAATCAACCAAAGGGGACTTATATGCATCCATATAAGCATAACCAACGGACACAGATACTAGGGGTTTGAGGGTATGTGCGGGGGTGTGGGGGTGGCCTGGGTTAGGTCAATGGAGAAAAAAGTAGACATAGGTAATACTATCTACAATAATAAAAGCATAATATGCTAATTAGACCAGATGTCCTTCCAGATGAAGCCAGAGCTGCGAGGGAAGCCCGGGTCCCAGGTGCCAGAGGGAAGCCAGTGCCAGCAGCCAGGGGAAGGAAGGCCTGCTCTTGCACAAATTTTGTGCATTGGGCCTCTAGTATGTAATAGTTTAAACAATAAAGAATTTAAAATGATAAAATATCTCAGACCCCAAATATTGTCTTCTGCATAGAAGTAGTGCTTAACAAGTTGTAGAGATTTAGGTTTAGATTTAAATAGGAACTCTTGCATAAAATATAAAGGTAATATTCTGAACTCTAAATATTTTAAGGCAAAATCAGTAGGCAGATACAAAATTAAAAAAAAAAAGAAAGAAAACATAAGCTGTGAAGATATTTTTTATGCTTGGGCATTATTGTTATGGCCATTTAAAAAGAAAACAATAAAAAAAGAAATAATGTAAAAGAAAAAGGAACTCACCATTTCCAACATCATGGATGGAACTGGAAAGAATTATGCTAAGAGAAATAAGCCAGTCAGAGACAGGTAAGTATCACATAATCTCACTCATATGTAGAATGTAATGAACAAAATAAATCCAGGGACATATAAGCCTAGAACAGACCGTAAAATCTCAGAGGGAAGGTGATGGTGGGTAGGTGGGAAGAGATCAACCAAAGAACTTGTCTGTATATATGCATATATATATATATATATATATATATATATATATATATGCATATATACGCCACAGACAGTAGTGTGGTAAAGGTCTGGGGTGGGGAGTGGGGGTAGGCTAGAAGGGTTAATGGAGAGGGGAAAGCGGACATATGTAATACTTTCAACAATACAAAATAAAATAAATTGAAATTTTGTTTAAAAAGGATAATAACACTAGCTATTGGAAATATTATCATGTGCCTTCAGATAATATGCACTGTGGTATATCAGCTATAAATGTAAGCCTGAAATATACATACAAACATACATACATACATATATACATATACACACAGAGAAGGTAGGAAACATAGTAGAATATTAACCATTGAGGAATTGGCTGAATTCTTTGTCCAGGAATTGTTAATATCATTATTACAACTTTTCTATATCTTTTAAATCATTTCAAAAGAGAAAGTTGAAAAATCCTTTTTCCCGGCTGGAACAATGTCTACGAACAAAGCAGTCCAGGGCATGACTGGAATCAGGGACACTGCCCCCTAGGACTCCAGTCCCGCTGGCTCTTGGACACACAGCTCCCAAAGGGCAGTCAGAAATTAGCCACAAGCTTGGGGACTTGGTTGCAGTCTCCAATTAGCAGTTAAGTGTTATCATTGGACTCATTTCTCTGGAGCTGGTTAAGGAAAAGGAAAGCCTGGAGAAGTGCCAATGATGCTTTTGGTGTATGGATATTAGGTCTTTTGAAGAAAACCTGAGGAGATGGACAACAGTCTGGAGCAGAAGGTGTCTGAACTCACCAATGACGAGCTCAGGTGAGAGGAGCTGGAAATCTGCACTTGGCTATGGATTTGCCTGTGTGCTAGTGGGTTCATGTATGAGACTCTGTGTCCACCGATGTGTCTATGTGTGTATGTATGTATTGTGTATGTTTGTGTACGTACTGTTTGACAGTTGTGTGTGTATGTGCTATGAATCTGATTCAGTCTGTTTTAGTGTGTGTGGACCAAGTTATCAGCCTCCTGGCATGTGGTTGGGGACTCCTGATTCATGTCTGTGACTGCAAATACTGGCATCACAGCTGAGCACCTGGAGTGAGACTATTGTCTGTGCTGCTGGACAAGAAGTTGCTGATCTCACAAGGAACCAAGGTCAGCTCAGCTAGACCTCTGCTTAGCAGTGTGTTGTGGTGCACAGGTGATCTGTGCCTGTGGGTGAGACACTCATGTGTGAGAGCTGGAAGGTGTGTTGTTGGATTTTCTCTGTGTGTTTGTGACCATCTGTGTGTAACCACATGCATGAGTGTTGGTGGTGGTTTAATGACTGTGCCTATGACTGAGTAGGCTTAACTGCCCCACACTGACTGCCTTTTCCAGGAAGGGGATGATCAGAAGAGGGACAGCATGCCTCTCATTAATAGGAGAGTGTATACTATTTGTTGTAGTGAGTGTGGCTGCGTGTGCATATGTGTGTGGTGTGTATTTCTTGCAAGATTTTTGAATTGTTTGTGATCTTGTGTTTTTGGTGAAGTGTGTGTGGTGTTTGAATTACATATATGTGGTGAGTTGAGGGTTTACCAGGTGTATCATGAAGCAGGTGTGTTGATGTGCATGTGTGCTTTGGGGTGAGTGGTGCATCATTGTATGTTGTGTATGTCCAACTTTATATGTTAATTTTGACTTGTGTATATGTATATGAGTGTTTCTGAGTTGAACCCCAAAGTGGCTTTCCTTCCCTTAGGTTGGGAATGTGATCACAGTTCATTAAATTTTCAAATCAGCACTGTGTGTGTGTATGTGTGTGTGTGTGTGTGTGTGTGTGTGTGTGTAAGAGAGAGAGAGAGATCTGTATCCATGACTCAAGTATTCCTAAATTGTCCTCCTTCTAGGAAACCATTACCTAAGATACTCAAATTCTAAGCAACACCCTGTTTCTTGAAATGGATCTGCTATCACTTTTATTTACCTGAGTGTCACAGAGTTACTCAGGATTTTCCAACCTTTTCTTTACTTTTACTAAACATCCCAGGGAAACAAACAAACAAAACAACCATAAACTCCAGGCATCATGATGTGTGAAGGTATTGGGCAGAATTACCATTAAATAGTGATGAGACCTTGGGGAAGTTATTTAAAACATTGATCTCACTTTCCATCTATAAAATGGAAAGAATTACACTAGTTTTGTGAATCTTGCAGATGCTCTCAGTAAATAGTTATTGCATAAATAGACCTTACTGTGGCACAACGTGAGGCCAAGAGAATGAGCTCCTCAAGTCATCCACCCAGAAAGCGGTGAGGCCAGACTCACTCACAGCACAAGGAATCTGGCTGCGGAGCCTTACCTTTATTCAGTCCTCTGTCAGGTGTTCCCAGAGGGTCAGGGGGCCAAGGAAAGAGGTCCTATGTGTCCCATTTATTCTTACATCCTCAATTAGGTAGCATAGTGCCAGGAACCTGTTTGATTAAAATAGTAAGTAGAATGAATTTGTTCTGGTTTTTTATTATTATTACAAAGTATTTTATTTGGAAATCACAACCACTGCAAAATGGCTTTAAAGCTGGATTTTTTTTGGGGGGGGGTGTTTGTCAGAGATGGGAAGAAAAATAAGTTAGGAATTCAGTCCTGTCTCATCTAAATTTTCCAAGGTATATGCTGGTTTTTAGTTGTGTGAGGAAAAAAATTCAGTCTGGGTAGCTTTAAAAAAAACAAAACTTTCACTTAAGGTGTTCCTCTTTTATGCTGGACCTGGTCTTAATGTTTTCTTTTTTTCTTGTTTTATTTTATTTTTTAAAATTTTATTTTATTGTTTCAAGTATTACATATAATATTATATATGTCTCCTTTCCCCCACTGATCTCCCCCCGGACATCCCCACCCCTCAGCACATTCCCTCACCCCACTAGTGTCTGTGTCCATTGGTTATGCTCACGTGCATGCATACAATTTGAAAGAAACCATGTTTGGCACCAAGGGTTGTTGCTCGCTTTGGCAATGCTAGTCAATGATATGTATTTAAGGAGTTATTCTTTTTATCCAGGAGAAAGTAAGAGACCCTAATGTGGTGGCTATAATCACTCTTTCAAAGTCTCTGACATTTTCCACTGCCCTTTCATTCCCAGAAGAGAGAGGAGGAGCATGAGGCCTGAGAACCAGAGCAGTGTGTCCCAGTTCCTCCTCCTGGGGCTCCCCATCCCGCCAGGGCAGCAGGGCCTGTTCTTCACCCTGTTCCTGGGCATGTACCTGACCACGGTGCTGGGCAACCTGCTCATCATCCTGCTCATCAGGCTGGACTCCCACCTGCACACGCCCATGTACTTCCTCCTCAGCCACTTGGCCTTCTCTGACATTTCTCTTTCCTCTGTCACTGTCCCTAAGATGCTCATGAACATGCAGACTCAGGATTAATCCATCCCCTATGCAGGGTGTGTAACACAGCTGTATTTCTTCATATTTTTTGGTTGTATTGATAATATTCTCCTTGGAGTGATGGCATATGACAGGTATGTGGCCATCTGTCACCCTCTACAATACACCACCATCATGGAGAAAAAACTGTGTACCTCACTAGTGGCTGTGTCCTGGTTATTTTCATGTAGCAGTGCAATGTCCCACACTCTCAGCCTGGTCAGGCTGCCCTTCTGTGCTGATAACACTATCCCTCATTTCTTTTGTGATCTTGCAGCTCTGCTCAAATTGTCCTGCTCTGACATCTCCATCATGAGCTGGTCTTCACTGTGGGGGCACTGGGTATCATCATACCACTGACTGGCATCCTGGCCTCTTATGTCCGCATTGGGGTCTCCATCCTGAGGATCCCCTCTACCAAAGGGATCTGCAAAGCCTTGTCCACCTGTGGCTCCCACCTCTCCATGGTGTTTCTATTCTATGGGACAATTATGATTCTATACATTTTCCCATCATCAAACAACTCCAATGACAAAGACATAATTGCCTCAGTGATGTACACAGTGGTGACCCCCATGCTGAACCCCTTCATCTATAGCCTGAGGAACAGAGACATGAAGGGGGCTCTGGGAAAACTTTTCAGGAAGGAGATCCTTTTCTCCAAGAGACAATCACCTCACCTTCTCAGTTCTTAGTTCACCAAAAGTCACCGCTAGAGATTCCTCTTTGGAAAATTATGCAGGGGATTATCCTTGCTACTGACACACCCATCTCAGCTCCATGTTTCTGTTACCTGTTTTGACTGTTATTACTGTTTTCTTCCCATGAACCCAGTGGCTTCTTCCAGGCACAGACTCACCAACTGTGCTCTATGAACCATCTTCTTTTTGCTTTAGCTTTTTATTTTTTGTTTCTTTATGCTACTATAAGCCTTGGGATCTCATACATACAATAGCACCATTATCTCAGTTGTCTTTAAAGCACCCAATTTCTTTTAAGTCAGGAGTAGAATTTATCATCCTTTACAATTACAGTATTTCCTTATATTAATGAATAGATAAAAAAAAATCTTGATTGGATACATGTTCCTCTTTAAGGTAAAAGAAATTTTGACTGCAAATGTATTTGGTGTTTGAATTTGTTAGGCATTCTTATAAGCTGTATCCTCTCATTCCTGAAGTTGAAAAATATGGAAAATGTCTAATGTGATGTGGTTTGGAAACTTTTGTAGTGTTTATGTGGACATCTTATATGAGTTTGTATCAATACGTGTGTAACTCAGTGGTATAGATAATTAGAACACTTGAAATGGCTGTGTCAGAATTAATCATAATCCATATTTCAGCAATGGGCTCCTTAGTTCCACCCTCAATTTGTCAAACATGTTTTTCCAGATCTAGGAATCTCAATTTAACTCCTAAGTTTAAGGTAAGGACGTTCAGAATGCTGGCTTACTGAATGGAGCAGCTGACTAATTAAATGCTTCTTATGGTTTCCTAAAATCTAAACACAATACAAAACTTCTGCCAGATGACTCTTATGTGAGGCTGAAGTTGAGGTCATTTAAATTCAGTGATTAAGAGCAACACATGTAACTGAATCAAGATGCATGTCCTTAAAATAAACATCTACACCTACACTGGGGATTGCTATAGATAATTGATATGGAGGAGAATTCTGCCAAAACTTTGTAAATAATTGAAAGAACTTCATATCCTTGGGAGTCCTGTAGATAATGCAATGTGGACCAAACATAAGGAATCATCCCTTGAGGAAGCAATGGAATAGGGCAGATGTAACTCTGATCTCCAGTCATTAGAATGGTGACTGGGTGCGAAAAGCTTACTCTTCCAAAGGAATCTGCTCTGAAAAATAAAGATGGAGAAAAATAATATTTCTACGTTAAACTCTGCTGTGAAATACATTTGTGTGGAAAGGCTTCCCTGGTGTGAAATTGTGTTAATTAAGATAATAAGAAGTGGTCTCAATGGAAATGTCTCTGATGTCTGAGGGGACCCCTGCTTCTTTCTTATTTCTTTTCTTTTTAATAAATCTTTATTGCTGAAAGTATTACATATGTGCCTTTTTTCTTTTTCATTTACAGTTTTATTGACATAGTTTTAAAATGTTAAAATTAATGTATTTTGATATATACATGTGAAACCATCACCACAATCAAGACAATGAACATATCCTCAAGTCATCCTGAAGTTTCCTCAGATGTTTTTGTAAGCCTGCCCTCCCTCCCCTCATTTCTGACAGTAATTTGTGTCTTTTTTTTCTTTTGTTAGTCTGGTTTATCAATTTTATCATTTTTCTGAAAGAACTAACTTTTGGTTTTAATGGTATTATGTATTGCCTTTCTATTTTCCATTTTATTGATTTCTGCCTTTCTCTTTATTATTTCCTACTATCTATATATATAAAGAGCCAGGGTCCATAACGTCCGCATTAACCAAGGCTCGATCAAACACCGGAAGTCAGTGCTCTGTTGCCGTGGCAATCCAGCACTGATTGCAGCCGGTGCAGTGCAACGATCCAGCACTGACTCCCAAGGGGGCTGCAGATCAGGCCCGGAGAGAGTCCTGTAGAGAGAGAGGCAGGGTCTGATCCGAAGCCTCTGTAGCAGCTGTTGATCAGCCGTTGCCTATCTCTTTCTCTCTGGGCTTTGCCAGCAGCCAGGCCTCTGTTTCTCTCTGGGCCTGGGGCGGGGGGGTTGAGGGGGTGTCTGCTGATCAGCCTCACCTCTTTGATCAGGCCCAGAGATAGGCCCAGAGATGCTGTGGCATAGAAACCAACCAATCAGAACCAAATCTGGGTGAAGTGTGAGGAGCCAATGACTGCCTAGGAGGTGGAGCTTTTGACACTGACTGGCATAGAAACTGACCAATCAGAACCTAATCTGGGTGAAGTGTGAAGGCAAAACCTAAGGTGGGGGCTGAGGAGGGGTTTTAAGGGCAACAGCTGTTTGGTGTAAAGTATAAGAAAGCAATTCCATTTTTAATGACCACTTTGGCAGTATAGTGCATATGGCTGGCTATCAGTCCAGATATAGGGATTATGTGTTTTTGTCTGCCAAGAGCATCTCCTCCTGATGAAAAAGGTTCCCCACCCCACCCCCATTTAAGCAACCCTATACTATAGAATCTATCTATACTAATAAAAGAGTAGTATGCTAATTAGATCAGGTTGACCAGCCATCTTCCGGACATCCAACTTCCTTCTGGACAAAGCCATGGTGGTGGGGGCCAAGGCAGAAATAGTTAGGGGTGATCAGGCCAGCAGGGGAGGGCAGTTGGGGGTGAGATCAGGCCTGCAGGGGGTTAGGGGCAATTAGGCTGGCATGGGAGGGTAGTTGGGGGCGAGATATGGCAAGGGAGGGCAGTTGGGGGTGAGATCAGGCTGGCAGGGAAGGGCAGTTAGGGGCGAGATCAGGTTGGCAGGGGAGAGCCATTGGGGGTGAGATCAGGCCAGCAGGGGAGGGAAGTTGGGGGCAACCAGGGTGGCAGGGGGAGGGCAGTTGGGGGCAAGATCAGGAAGGCAGGGGAGGGCAGTCAGGAGCAATCCAGCAGGCATGAAGGTGAGCGGTTAGGAGCCAGCAGTCCCATATTGTGAGAGGGATGTCCGATTGGAGAGGGTGCAGGCTGAGCTGAGGGAATCCCCGCCCCCAAGCATGAATTGGGGGCAAGATAACGCTGGCAGGGGAGGGAAGTTAGGGGTGATCAGACAGTCAAAGGCAGTTGGGGATGAGAGCAGGCCAACATGGAGAGCAGTTGGGGTGAGATCAGGCTGGCAGGGGAGGGCAGTTAGCGGCAATCAGGCAGGCAGGCAGAGGCACTTAGGGGCGATCAGAGAGGCAGGCAGAGGGGTTTGGGGCAATCAGGCAGGCAGGCAGAGGCAGTTAGGGGTGATCAGACAGCCAGGCAGGTGAGCGGTTAGAAGCCAGCAGTCCCAGATTGCAAGAGAGATATCTGACCACCAGTGGGATGGGGCCTAAACTGGTAGTCGGACATCCCCCAGGGGGCACCCGATTGGAGAGGGTGCAGGCTGGGCTGAGGGAATCACCTCCCCTTCCATGCATGAAATTCATGCACTGGGCCACTAGTATTATTATATTTGCTTACTTTGGATTTAGTTTGCTCTTCTTTTTCTAGTTTTTATAAGGTAAAATCTTACATAACTGATATGAGACCTTTGTTGTTTTCTGTTACAGGCATTTAGTGATATAAATATCTTTTAAGCATTTCTGTTGGTTTATTTCACAAATTTTTATATATTCTGTTCCATTTTTCCTCAGCTGAAAGTATTTCTAAATTTCCTTTGATTTTTTCCTCTTGCCTTATAGTTTATTTAGTGTATAATTTCATTTCTAAATATTTGGATATTTCACCTGATATTCTTTATTAATTCTTAAATTAATTCCATTTTGGTCAGAAAGCATACTTTGTATTATTTGAATACTTTAAAACTTAGTAAAACTTGCTAAGTGGCCCAACATACGGTTCATCTTGGTAAACATTACATATACACTTAAAAATGTATATTCTGTTATTGTTGGGAAGAATGTTCTAGAAATGACAATTAGGACAAGTTTGTTGATAGTGTTCTTTAAGTTTTGTATATTATTAATAATTCCTCTCTAGTCTTTTTTATCATTGAGAGAAGAGCATTTAAATCTCCTGTTATAATTATAAATTTGTCTGTTTCTTCTTACAGTTCCATCTGATTGTGCTTCTCTTTTAATTCAAACCTGTTATTAGGTGCTCATATGCTTAGAATTTGTATATTCTCTTGATGAATTTACCCTTTTATCATCATGAAATTATGGTATTTCCCCTGGAAATATTCTTTGTTCCTAAATCTAATCTATTTAATATTAATGTTGCCACTCTAGATTTTTTTAGTGTTTGCATGATATATTTTTATCCTTTAACTATTAACTTATTTATGTATTTTCTTAGTTTCCATTGAAGTATTTTACTTTTAATTTAATTTATTGGAATGACAGTTAAATTATACAGGTTTCAGGTATACAATTCTACAATATATCATCCTGTATATTGCATTGTGAGCTTACCCACCCAACTCAAATCTCCTTCCATCGCCATTAATCCCCCATTTCCCTTTACCTACCTACCTCCACCCCCTTCCCTCTGGCAATCACTATACTGTAGTCTATGTCCATGAGTCTTTTTTTTTCCTTTGCTTAATCCTTTCACCCTTATTTCCCAGCCCCCAACTCCCTCCCCTCTGACAGCTGTCAGAAAGGTTATCATCAATAAATCAATGCACAATAAGTGTTGGTGAGGATGTGTATAAAAGAAAGCCCTCATGCACTATTGATGGGAATATAGATTAGTGCAGCCACTGTGGAAAACAGCATGGAGTTTCCACAAAAAAATTTTCATTTCCATTAAAGATGGAACTGTCTTATAACCCAGCAATTCCACTTTTGAGAATATATCCAAAGAAACCAGAAATACTAGTTTGAAAGAATATATGCACCCCTTTGTTCATTGCAGCATTATTTACAATAGCCAAGATTTGGAAGCAGGCCAAGTGCCCATCCATAGATGAGTGGATAAAAAAGCTGTGGTACATCTACACAATGGACTACTACTCAGCTGTAAAAAAGAAGGGAATCTTACCTTTTGGGACAGCATGGATGGACCGGAAGAGTATTATGCTTAAATAAGCCAGTCAGAGAAAGACAAGTACTGTATGATTTCTAATGAACCAAAACAGTTATTTATGTCTTTATGTTTAAAGGGGGAGGGGGAGTTATTATGGGCTGCATATATTTAGGTCTTGCTTTTTATCCATTTTGAGCATCTGTGACTTTTAATTTGGGTTTTTAAATAGCTTAATTAATGTGATTATTGATAGGATTTGGTTGGAATCTATCATATTGGTATTTGTCTTCTATTTGTCTCATCTGTCTTTTTGTACATTTTTCTCTTTATCTCTGCCTTATTTTGGAATAATGGAGGCATCTTTTATGGTTCCATTTTATCTCCATTTTTTGAATGATTGGCTTGGTATATTCTTTGGTTGTTTTGGAGGTTACTGCAAACATTTTTACTGTATCACAGTGTAATTCAAGAAATACTACACTACTTCTAGCATATGCAACTTACAATGTAGACTTCCATTTCCACTCTCCTAAACGTTCTGGTATTGTCCTATTCATTTTACTATCATACTTGTTATAGACTCCACTATAGATTTATTATTTTAGATTTAAACACTTAAATATGTATTTAATGTGACTTAAAATTAAGAGCATTTGTTTTATATTTATCCACATGTGTACTGTTTCTGATATTCTTCAACTATATTTCAATTTAATATAGTTTTCTTCTGCCTGAAGGCCTTTCTTTACATGTTTTCTATTGATGAATATATTCAGCTCTTTTACATCAGGAAGTCTTTATTTCACCTTCTTTACCTCTTCGTACTCGAATAGATGTTGCTTCATTATCTTCTGGCTTGAATTCTTTACAATGAGAAATACGATGTTATTCTTCTCTTTCTTTAAAATGTATCTTTTTTCCTGAGTGTGCACTCAAGGTTTTCCTTTATCACTGGTTTCAGTTTCACTGACAGTTTTTATTTATTTATTTTAAAATTCTTTATGAATTAAGGTATTACATGTGTCCTTATTCCCCCATTGCCCTTCCAACCCCCTCATTCATGCCCTTACCCCCCCTGTTGTCTTTGTCCATTGGTTAGGCTTATATGCATGCATACAAGTCCTTTGGTGGAACCACCTCCCTTACCTCCACCCTCCCCTACCTTCCCTGAGGTTTGACGGTCTGATCTAATCCATGTTTCTCTGTCTCTGGATCTGTTTTTGTTCATCAGTTTATGTTGTTCATTATTTTCCATAAATGAGTGAGATCATGTGATATTTATTTTTCTCTGCCTGGCTTATTTCACTTAACATAATGCTCTCCAGCTCCATCTATGTTGTTGCAAATGGTAAGAACTCCTTTTTTGCCGCTGTGTAGTATTCCATTGTGTAGATGTACCACAGTTTTTTAATCCACTCATGTGCTGATGGGCACTTAGGCTGCTTCCAAATCTTAGCTACGGTGAATTGTGCTACAACCCACTTTATTGAGTTATGATCAACTATAAAAAGTTGTATCTATTCAATATATATAACTTGATAGGTTTAGAGATAAGAATACACCTGGGAAATCAACAACACAATATAGTCCATAAACATATCCACCCTCCAAAAATATCAGCAAACCAACTTCTACAACACCTTAGAAGGACCACATACCATGAACAAGTGGGATTTATTCCAGGGCTGGTAAGGATGGTTCAACATCTCCAAATCAATCAGTGTGATTATTAACAAATTATCAGCACATTAACAAAATGAAAGATAAAAATCACATGACCATCTCAATAGAGGCAAAAAAAGCATTTGACAAAATTCCACATCCACCTTTGATTTTTAAAAGACTCAACTAAGTGGTTATAAGAGGGATAATAGTTCAACATAATAAAGGCCATATATGACAGGTCCACAACTGGCATCATACTCAATGGTGAAAAGCTGGAAATTTTTCTTCTATGATTAGGAACAATATGAGGATGCCCACTTGTGCCATTTTTATTCAACATGGTATGGTTTGGCAGTCCTATGAACAATTAAGCCAGAAAAAGAAATAAAGGGCATCAAATCAGAAAGAAAGACATAAAACTCTCACTGTCTGCAGATGACATGATTGGATATATAGAAAGCCCTAAAGATTTCACCAAAATTCTGTTCGAACTAATAAATTCAGGAAAGTTGCAGGATACAAAATCAATATACAAAAGCCTAATAAAAAATCTAATAACAAACTATCAGAAAAAGAAAGTAAGAAAATATCCTATTCACAATTGCAACAAAAATAATAAAATACTTAGAAATAAATTTAACAGGTCAAAGACCTGTACTTTAAAAATTCTAAGAAATTAATGAAACAAACTGAAGAAGATATAAATGAACAGAAAGATATCCCATGCTCATGGATTAGAAGAATTAATATTGTTAAAATATCCATATAATCCAAAGCAATCTTTTAAAGTATATTTTTATTGATTTCAGAGAGGAAAGGAAAGGGAGAGATGGAGAGAAACATCAATGATGAGAGAAAGTCATTGATCAGCTGCCTCCTGCAAGTGCCCTGACTGGTAATCGAACTGTGACTGCCTGGTTCATAGGCCAATGCTCAACCACTGAGCCATGCAAGCACTCTACAGATTTAATGCACTCCTTATTAAAATTCCAATAGCAATTTCCACAGAACTAGAACAAATAATCTAAAATTTACATGGAACCACACAAAAAACATGAATAGCCAAAGCAACATTGAGAAAGAAAAACAAAGCTGGAGGTACCACACAGCCTAATTTCCAAAATATATTACAAAGCTATAGTAATCAAGATAGTACAGTATTGGCATAAAAGCAGACACATGGATCAATGGTACAGAATATAGCCCATAAATAAACCCATGTATATATGGTTAATTAATTTACAACAAGGGAGCAAGAATATACTATGTGGAAAGGACACTCTCTTCAATAAATGGCGTTGGACAGCCACACGCAAAAGAGTGAAACTGGACCACTGTCTTACATCATACACAAAAATTAACTAAAAATAGGTTAAATACTTGAGTGTAAGACCTAAAACCATGGAACTTTTAGAAGAAAACAAAAGCAGTAAACTCTTTGACATTGGTCTTGGTGATGATTTTTTAATTTGATACTAAAAGCAAAGCAACCAAAGCAAAATTAATCAAGTAGAGCTCCGTTAAACTAAGGAAATTAAAAGGAAACCATCAACAAAATGAAAAAGTAACCAGAGGAGTGGGAGAAAATATTTGCAAATCACATATCTTATAAGGGGTTAATAAATATCCAAAATATATAAAGAACTCAATTCCGTACAATTCCACAGCAAAATAACAAACAATCCAATTTAAAAATGTGCAGAGGATCTGAATAGACTTTCTTGCAAAGAAGACACTCAGATGGCCAAAAGTGTATGAAAAGATGCTCAAAATCACTACTCATCAGAAAAATGCAAATCAAAACTACAGTGAGATATCACTTCACTCATGTCTGAATGACTATTATAAAAAAGACAAAAAATAACAAGTACTGGAGAGGATATGGAGAAAATTATATTTCCACCCTTTTGTACTGTGGGTGGAAATATAAATTAGTGAAGACACTATGGAAAAAAGTATGGAGTTTCCTTTTAAAAAAAAAGTAGAACCACCATATAGTCCAGCAATTCCACTTCTGAGTATTTATCAAAGAATATGAAAATACTAATTTGAAAAGATATATGCACCCTTATGTTCACTGCAGCATTATTTATAAAATAGCCAAGATATAGAAACAACTTAAGTGTCCATGAATGATGAGTGGATAAAGAAATGCAATACAAATATATATGTGTGTGTATTATATGCCATATATAAAATATACATACACTGAAATAGTATTTCACCATAATAAGAATTAAATCTTGGCTTTTGCAACAACATAGATGGACCTTGAGGGCATTGTGCTAAGTGCATTAAGTCAGATAGAGAAAGACAAACTCTGTATGATCTCATTTATATGTGAAATTAAGGGGAAAAATATGCACATAGGCACAGAGAATAGATTGGTGGGGACAGGAGGTAGGATGTGGGCAAGATGGGTGAAGGGGGGTCAAAAGGCACAATCTTCCAATTATAAAATGAATATGTCACAGGGATGTAATGTATATCACAGTGACTATAGTTAGCAATAACTGTATTACATATTTGAAAATTGCTAAGAGAGAAGATTTTTAAACTTCTCATCACAAGAAAAAGAACTATGGTAATGGATGTAAACTAGATTTATTGTGGTGATCATTTAATAATATATACAATTAACCAAATCATTATGTTGTACATCTGAAACAAATATAATGTTATAGGTCAATTATACCTCATTAAAAAAACTTCATAAAAGAAAAAACAAAATCCGATAAAGAAAATTTATTGAAATACCTTAAAGAAAACAGATTTCATAGTAACATTTTAAAGATTTTTAAGGAGACGGTTAATGTTATCCACTCTTATTCCCAACCAAAGCCTTGATAGTAGGAAAACTTGTGGTGTTAAGCATTTAATTCATATTGTAACGTTATAATCCTTACAAAGTAGTTCTGTCCTGATTCTCCGCCATGGTTACATTATGGACACATGAGATAAAGAGAAATGTTTCTCTTTAGGGCACTCAGAGGCACTCTGATGCTTGTCCTTATTTAAGGTTTTGGGTTTTATTTGTTTGTTCATACTGTTTGGACAGCCAGAATCAGCTAACCCACCAATCACACTGTATTATTGTTGCTGTCTCCATCTCTATGCCATAGTCAGCTATCTCCCAATGCTTTGGTTCCATCTCTATTCCACATCCAGCCACCATCGATGATAATTTCAGCAATCAGAAGGCTACCATATCGCAGAGATCAGCAGTCTTCTATTCCCCTCTCATTGTCATGAATGTGATTCGGGTGCTCTTCAAATACATGAGCCACCCAATCCCAGAATCCTGTTCTGAGAATCTATATCAAGTGCAATGCACAGTATCAATTATTATATTATGCAGGGTCCTGACAGCAAACAATTACACACTCAGATGCTGAGAAGCAATTACCATCCATAGTTCTGAACACAGAAGAAACACAGGAATTGTCAGAATATGCATGAGTGTTCTAACTGCGAGCAGAGACTGCTTCAGGTTAGCTATGGCTGTAAGTAGAGAAATGTAGACCAATCAAACCCTAGCCTGGTGGGGAAAATGGAATTTTGACCTCTAGTCTCCTCCCTGACCTAACAAGAACCAGAGGCCCAGGAATTTAGAAACAAGAAAACCCTACGGCTTAAATAATGCTGAGAAACAAGTGAATGAACCTAAAAATTACTGTGTTTTAGAAGATGGACTTCAAAAATATATCCAAAAATTCAAAGAAAGGAAAAGGAGGAAAGTCATCTTGGTAGCAGTGTTAAATGATTTCACATGAAATGTAAAACCATTCAAAGCAAATGAAAAAAAGGGAAATGCTCAGAAGGAATTGTTACAATCTACTGCATAATTAATATCTGCTATAAACTGAATGTTTTTGTCTCCTCCCCCGGCCTCAAAGGAAAAAAAATTCACATGTTGAAACCTATTCCCCAATGTGATGATATTTGGGCCGGAGGTAATTAGGGCATAAGATTTGAGCCCTCATGGATGGGATTAGTCCCCTTATGAAAGAGACACCAGAGAGCTCCTTTGCCCCTCCCGCCATCTGAGGGCATGAGAAAAAAGAAGACTGCTATCTATGAAGTAAGAAGCTAGCCCAAGCCAAACACCAACTCTGCCAGCCCTTGAATGTAAACCTCTCAGTCTCCAGAACAGTGACAAATAAATTTCTGTTCTTTATACGACCCCAGTCTATGGTATTTTGCTGTTGCAGCCCAAACAGACTAAGACAGGCACCCTGTGACTCTCCATCCAGATGCCCCCACAAGTACCCATTCAACTCCTGAAGGGCATCTTGGTTGCTTCCAACTTTTGACAATCACTTTATGAATAAAGCTGCTATTAAACACCCGTGTGTTGGTGTTTGTGTGGACATCAGTTTTCATTTCATTCAGTAAATACCAAGGAATGTGATTGCTGGATTTTATAGAAGAGTATGTTTAGTTTTATAAGAAACAGCCAAACTGTCCCCCAAAGTGACTGTACTATTGTGCATTCCTACCAGCAATGAATGACAGTTCCTGTTACTCTGGATCCTTGCCAGTTTATGGTGTCAGTGTTTTGGGTTATGACTAAGGTTTTACCCCCCTTGGTTTATAAGAAGGGAGCTGATCTATCGTCTACATTAATTATTAAGCCCCTTTTATGTGTGCAGAGCTGTGTTAGGCAGTTGGGCAAAGAGAAATGTCAATAGCTCTCTTTCTTTGGCATGCTTACAACTTTTGGGGTAAAGTAAATGAGCCACATTATATTTGGGGGCTGAGCCTGGCCAGCGAGGTGCAGTGGTTGAGCATCGACCTATGAAGCAGGAGGTCAAGGTTCTATTCCCAGTCAGGGCATATAGCCAGGTTGCGGGCTCGGTCCCCAGTGTGGGGTGTGCAGGAAGCAGCTGATCAAAGATTCCCTCTCTTCATTGATTTTTCTATCTCTTTCTTCCTCTCTCTTCCTCCACAAAATCAATAAAAATGTTTTAAAAAACAAAAGTCTAAAGTATATTTGGGGGCAGATAAGTGTTTCATGATTGATATTTTGGGAATCTTTTTAGATTGAGAGAGTGGCAAGCAGAATCTAGAACAGCAGAATCACTTTATGAATAAAGCTGCTATTAAACACCCGTGTGTTTAATGCCACGACCCTTTAATACAGTTCCTCATGTTGTGGTGACCCCCAACCATAAAATTATTTTCATTGCTACTTTGTAACTGTAATTTTCCTACTGTTATGAATCGTAATGTAAATACCTGTGTTTTTGGATGGTCTGTCGTGACCCACAGGTTGAGAACTGCTGCTATAGAGCCTAAGACTATCGGAAAACACAGATATTTACATTACGATTCATAACAGTAACAAAATTACAGTTATGAAGTAGGAACGAAAATAATTTTATGGTTGGGGGTCACCACATCATGAGGAACTGTATTAAAGGGTGGCAGCATTACGAAGGTTGAGAACCACTGATCTAGAAGATCATGAACTTTTGAGAGGTGAAGAGGCAGCCATCCCAGCAGTTACAGTGGTGGCAGCTATGACTGTAGGTTGACATTGAGAATGATTATGGCCAAATGTGGATTTCATACATTTGTCAGTTTTTCGGTGGATTTAATGAACTATTTGGTGGAATGTGAAGTTTCCCCTCAGATAATGAAAGGTTAATGAAAACATTCCCATTCTCATAAACTATTTTTAATTCTTATCTCATCTTCTCAGGACACCTACATTGGCCACCCTATTAATTCTGAATTGCTTCTTTTCCTTTTTTGTACCCCTTCCCTGCTTTGTTTTATTCCATAACTCCTTTCACCAACTGCCATGTCATGGATTTTATTATTGTGATTTTTGTGGTTTTGTTCTGTTGTGTACTGATTGGTTTTATTTTTTTGTTTACTTCCTCTCCTTAAAATGTAAGCACTACCAGATGATGTATTTCTATTTTATTCATTGCTGTGCTCCCTCAGCCTAGACTATCACATTTAAGAAGTCTTTAATAACTATTTATAAGAAAAGAACAAATTAATTAATTCACTTAATTTCCCAATGCTTATTAAGTGCCCTGCCATTATTGGTGATATGCCCTAATATTTATTGGACATTTGCATGGATTAAGCACTGTGATAAGAACTCTACTATGCATTGTCTCATTTAATTCTTACAACAACCTCATAAGGAAGGTACTATTCTTATCACCACTTTACACTTAAAGGCTCTGAATGTTGTAGAATTAACTTAAATTGTTCAGGAGCTCACAGTAAGTGGCAGAGTCCAAATTCAATTCAAGACCCTACATACTCCATCCTTTCATTCTTCTACCATTTGAGTGAGGCCCAGCCCCTGCCCTCCAGGAACCTCTCCAGGTAGCAGGGAGACCTGCTGAGCTTTAGAGGAGGCTTGTGTAGGAGCTACAAGAGCCTTGCTTGTGATAAACGAACAGGCTTACTCTACAATTGTGTATACTTGAGAGCCCAGACTGACCCTGGCCTCTCCTGCCACCCACCTGGAACCACCAGATTAGATAGAAAGGAGCCCAGAGTGCTCATTTCAGAGAACATCAGAGGCGTTGCCTTCAGAGACTGCAGTGGCTCAGCCCCTCTGGCCCTTGCACAGGCTCCTCCCCCAGAGGCCAGCAGTAATTTGTTCAATTAGTTCACGTTTGCCGTTTATCTATTGAAGATCTTAGGTGTCTTCTCCCCTGTGTCTTCTTTCTGCTATAAATAAACCACTCTTGCCCACTGTTCTGTTGCTGATAAACAGACAAGCAAATTTATGAAGGTCCTTGGGCCATGGAGGCTGCATCTTGTCCTGTAGCTCCCCAGTCTCAGAAGGTATTTGAGATTATTAAGGACTACCATAGGTTAGAATGGGCCAGGATTCTGTCCCTATAAACATGTGTGTGGGAACATGAGACTAGGTATGTGTGTTCTGTGTATTTCTACCTGTAAGTGTTACTGACACACATGGACAGTCTCCACCTGGGATGTGCACTGATCAGGCCAGGCTGTAAATCTTTGAGCATGCGTGTGCTTTAGTGGTTACGTCATGTTGTCTGTGTACTGTCAGTGTGATTCTGTATGTTGCAATCTGAATATCTGTGACTATCTGTAAGCAGCTTTATGTATGTGCTTCTATTATATGCTGTCCTTAAGTTCTTTGTATGACTTGCATTGTGAGCATTTTGCACATATGATTATTTATAAATTTGTGTGAAAACAGTTTTGTGCCATGGCCATTTTCATCTGGGACATGCATATATCAGAAAAAAACAGCAAATCATCCTTCAACAATATGTGTGCTGGGCGAGAGAGAGAGGGAGAGAGAAACTGAGCATATGTATAGAAGTGTGTATATTGTTTTTAACAAACTCACACCTCTACTAAATCAGGCTTTGAGTAGAAGGGATAGGGAGAAAGTAGAAAGGCTTGAAACTCTAAGACCGTGTGTGTGTGTGTGTGTGTGTGTGTGTGTGTGTGTGTGTGTGTGTGTGTGTGTGTGTATTTGCTCATGTATGGAATAGTCTCTCTGATATTCCTTTGGACTCAAGACTAGAACATAGACAGGCACTTACAAACTGGATCCACATTAAGCCCTATTGGGGCCATTGGACTGTGTGGGTTGAATGTTCCAGTATTGTCCCAGTGCCCTGGGTTCATATTTTTCACTCTGGCCTTTAGCATTACCCATATTTATACTTAGGGAACATGGCAGCCTCATTAAGTGTCCTGGTTCAGGTGTCCTCAAAATCTGCTGGTTGTCCTCCAATAGCTTTGTGGCCTTATAATGATCTCTCTGAGGCCAGAAGTCTTAAACATAAATGAATAATAATAGCTCCTGTACATATTGCTGGCAACAGTTTAATACATGTCAGGCACACAGTAAGCAACCAGTCACTGAGGCCAGTGTATACTCTTCATCAGATGGAGGCTGACTTTCCTGAGTGCCCATCCCAGTAGCTCCACATGAGAGAAAACGCTGTGTCAGCTGGGACAGCAGGCCCATGGCAAAATCCTCTCACACCTTAGTTTACAGCTTCATCACTGAGCACAGGTCACACTACCCATTTACACACAAGATGAAGGTTCCCTTCCCGTTGACTAGCTCCCTGACACCACAGGGCCATGCCTGTACACATCAGGTTTTCTGGTCCCCAGCACCCCTACTTCACCTCCAGAGAAGTCAGAGCTCTAGTTGAAGTCTCACACAGCAATTGTCAATGAGCAGCTAAGCCTAGTAAGGGGTGAGGTCACCAACTTCCTCCTACTGTCCCATTGTCCCTGAGCATCACCCTAGTCTGGAACAAGAATCTACTGTCAGATGTGGATTCCCATGTCTTATGTCAGTTTCCTCTTCCAGGCATCAGAAAATATGGGTATTTTAACTCTACCAGCCACTCCCCTGAAAGGAAATGGAAAGTGTCTATCTCTAATGAGAAGAGTATTGGGAGAATTCTCTTTGACATCAAATTCTACCACCAAACGCATTGTGTAAGTGACTTCACTTCTCAGGTTAGTAGAATGAAAAAGAAAAGTCTCTGTCTTCTCTCCTTCTCAGACACAAAATATATATTGACTGCATGTAGTTGAAAGTATGTGAAAACTGTTTGAAAACTATAGGCTGTAGGCATATAAATGACTGTAGGAATGAGTGATAGGCAGACATCTGAGCTGGTGATTAAGGTAATACTGAGCAGAGACCCTCTTTCAAACACTGAAATAACATGCCTCAAAGGCCTATGTTGATTAATTAAATACAGTGAGATAGATTATGTTCAATAGGAGCTTAGACAATAAAATAGACACAATGGAAAAAAATGAAGATTAGCGGTTACTGGCCATATATATGATGATGAGCTGATTTATTAACATTTCTTAGTTTCAGCATGCTTGCATGTGCACACATACTACATATATATATGCAAAAATCCCTTCCTTTTGCCTTCCATATAGGTGAATACATGTTCAACAAATGTCAATTACATTAAGATTGACATTGGGAAATAGTCACATTACTTCATTAATAATTCATGAACATAATAGGCATCACCAATCGTATAGCATCTATCAGTTCTCAGGTCCCTAGGTGCCTTACTGCATTTGAAATCTCAGATATGAGCCAATTGATTCACTGAACATAGACTCAAAGAAATGAACAACAAAAATATGTAAAGAATAAAATATTTTAATCCAAATTAAACAAATTTATAGATTAACACAACTTTTAGATCAGCCACCTGCTCCTTTCTAATGCCCACCTCAAATTCTGGTATATTGGATTCCTAAAGGTCAACCCAATATTTAAAAACCACCACTAAGATTTATCTGGACACTCACATAGGCTTGAAGATGTCAAATGACATAGCTGTGCCCTTACTACATAAAGAACTCTGCTATAATATCATAATTCTCATGGGATCGTTTAATTCTTCTACAAACCCTATGGGTAGGAATTATCATGCTTATTTGATAAAGATTAAAAATCAGGGAGAAGGTAAGCTGTTGAAACCAGCTAGAAAGTGGTGGAGTCAGAACCCACTAGAAATCTAGTTTCAGATTCTCAGATACTCAGAAACAGTTCATGAAGAGGCGATTCCTTAAAATGTGAGCTCCTGGAAGGAAGGGACTTCAACTTATTTTCTCTAGAAAAGAGTTCAGTGTCTAACATGTTAGATAAATAAATAAGTTTCATCTGGTTTAAACTGAAGGGCATTTTGTGGACCACTGGAGGTCTGATGGCTCCCTCTTTATCTCCCTACGATGTGAGAGTGAGGATTCCGGCAACAGCATGTGAGAAATGCCTGAGGAACTTCTCTATGGAAAAGAGATAACCCAACTGTGTTGGCCATTATCACTATTTATCATCTGAGACATTTTTAATATTCCTTCAATCTAAGCAGAAAGAACAGCAGCATGAGGCCTCAGAACCAGAGCAGTGTGTCCGAGTTCCTCCTCCTCGGGCTCCCCATCCCGCCAGGTCAGCAGGCCGTGTTCTTCACCCTGTTCCTGGGCATGTACCTGACCACGGTGCTGGGCAACCTGCTCATCATCCTGCTCATCAGGCAGGACTCTCGCCTGCACACGCCCATGTACTTCTTCCTCAGCCACTTGGCCTTCTCTGACGTCTCCTTTTCATCTGTCACTGTCCCTAAGATGCTCATGAACATGCAGACTCAGGATCAATCCATTTCCTATCCAGAGTGTGTAACACAGATGTATTTTTTCATATTTTTTGGTTGTTTTGATACCCTTCTCCTTGGAGTCATGGCATATGACAGGTACACGGCCATCTGTCAGCCTCTACATTACACCACCATCATGAGGGAGGAGCTGTGCATGTTTCTGTTGGCTGGATCTTGTCTCCTCTCCTGTGGCAGCGCCCTGTCCCACACCATGCTCCTGGCTCAATTGTCCTTCTGTGTTGACAACATTATCCCTCACTTCTTTTGCGACCTCGCTGCCCTGCTTAAGCTCTCATGTTCAGACATCTCCCTCAATGAAATTTTTATCTTTGCTATTGGGGGAGTGATCAGTATCCTGTCATTTACTGGGATTCTGGTCTCTTACATCCATATTGGGGTTTCCATCCTGAGGGGCCCCTCTACCAAAGGGATCTGCAAAGCCTTGTCCACCTGTGGCTCCCACCTCTCTGTGGTGTTTCTATTCTATGGGACAATTATGGTTCTATACATTTTCCCATCATCAAGCAACTCTAATGACAAAGACATAATTGCCTCAGTGATGTACACAGTGGTGACCCCCATGCTGAACCCCTTCATCTATAGCCTGAGAAACAGAGACATGAAGGGGGCTCTGGGCAAACTTTTAAAGAGGGAGATCCTTTTCTGCAAGTGACAGTCAAGTGGACTGTGTATTATTATCTCATCCACTGATCCTGTCAGAGAAATCTCCTTGAAAAATGTGCAGTTAGGTAACCAACCTGTTTCTTGTTCTGTACCCACTTTTAATAGTCTCCCCTGTTTGGTCTCCTATACTCCCTGGAATTAGAAATGTAAAGTATAGTTGCAAAAGGTACCTTCTCACTCTTTAAATTCTTGACTCCTAAGTTGAAGATTTGAACTGTCAAATGTGTTATGTGATAGTACGTCTAAATAAAAAGTGAAATGGACATTTGACTCTTATTTGAGTTAGTTTTCATATCTGTAAAATTGAGTTTCTTTAAAAAATTAGGGTATCATAAAATAGTTGCATAAAAAATTAATAAAATCTAGTTTCTTTATTTTTTTCCTCTAGCACTATAAAAACAGGAAGCTCAAAGTGCTTTTCTTGCTAATGAGGTAGCTAATTAATAAAGTGTTTCCTTATAGCTACCTAAAATTAAAAAGTAAAGCTTTGACCTTACTAGTTAGTTTTATTGTGCCCATGGTGGAAAGAACCCAATAGAGATGCATAGGGCAATCACTTTATTTAAAAGTTTCCTGATCCTAAGTCTTTTTCCCTCTATGGGATGTTTCTTGGTGGGATGGTCTATGTTCCTCTTCCTTCCAGTTTGGGAAAATGAAGATTGTTTCTTTCTGCTCAAACTGAGACACTCCATTTCTAGTTGAAACAAAAATAAATGTATGCATGATATAACACTCATTAAATAAATTTGTATTTCAAATTTGTACTATGTACAGGGCAATGCTATACAAATGAGTCAAAATTTCTCCCTTCGAGGCTTTTACACTAAAGAGGAGAGACATTGTCAGTAAAAATCAAAATGAAAAATACATGTTATATTAAAAGATAATGAGTGTCATAGATGGTTATTAGTACAAACAGGGTGAGTGGGAAAGGAGTGTAGAAGGTGACCCTGTTATTTTAAGCAATCTAGTGGCCCAGTTGGCTTCCATAAAAACAAGGGATTTAAGCAAAAAGCTTAATGAGAACAGGGGAATAAGTCATTGTTTTTATCTGAGGGGAAGAACATTCCAGACAGGGGAGTAGAAATTGCAGGGTCTGAGATGGAAGAGTAGTTGGCATGTTTAAAAAAAAAATAGAGTGAGCAGTGTATTGAGGGGCTTGGTAGAAGATAAAGATGAGAGGTAACAAGGGATATCAATATATAAAGTAAAAGTATTTGATGAAATTCAACATCCAATCTTGGTTTTAAAATTTCAGAAACTAGAAATAGAGAAAACTTCTTTAAATTGGTAAAGGATATCTATGAAAAACCTAAAACTAATACCATACTTAGCAGTGAAAGACTGAATACTTTCCTCCTAAGATCAGGAACAAGGTATCGATTTCAGTTGTACCACTTAAATTCAAAATTGTGCTGTAATAGTGCCTATACTTAATAATGCTATATTGTATATATGAAATTTGCTAAGAAGGTAGATTTTATATTAAGTTCTCTGCAATAGATTGAATATCTGTGTATCCCCCCCTCAAATGTATATGTTAAAATCCTAACCCCCAATGAGATGGAAGAGAGACAAGCAGGATAAGCCACTCCATAGAGAATAGAGAAGGAAGAGAGACCCCAACCATCTCTAGAGGTTGAGCTTATATTTCTTTGTAGTTTCTATGGAAAATTTCTCTGGTATGGAGAAATAGAGAATAGCAAAAAGTTGAGATTAACTTTAACCTTTCTAAGGTGTACTAGAAGCCCAGTGCATGAAATTCGTGCCGGGGGGTGGGGAGGGTGCCTCAGCCCAGCCTGCACCCTCTCCAATCTGGGACCCCTCCAGGGATGTCCAACTTCCCGTTTAGGCCTGATCCCACTGGGATTGGACGGCCAGTCGGACATCCCTTTCACAATCCAGGATGGCTGGATCCCAACCACACACCTGCCTGCCTGCCTGCCTGATTACCCCTAACAGCTTCTGCCTGCCAGCCAGGCTGATCACCGCTTAACCACTCCCCTGCCAGCCTGATTGACACCAAACTGCCCTCCTGTGATGGCCTGGCCACCCCTAACTGCCCTCCCTTGCCAACCTAGTTGACCCTAACTGCCCTCCCCTACCGGCCATCTTGTGGTGCCCATGTTGTGTCCACATGGGGGCTGCCCTCCCCTGCTGGCCTGGTCGCCCCCAACGGCCCTTCCCTTGCCAGCCTGGTTGCCCCTAACTGCCCTCCCCTGCCAACCTGGTCAGCCCTAACTGCCCTCCCCTGCAGGCCTGGTCACCCCCAACTGCCCTCCCCTACAGGCCTTGTCCCTCCCAACTGCCCTTCCCTGCAGGCCTGGTCACTCCCAAGTGCCTTCTCCTGTAGGCCTAACCCAGGTTTATTAGTAAAGGAATAAACTTGTGATGTAGGCTAAAACATGGATAAACCTTGAAGGTATTATGCTAATAAGCCAGACCCAAAAAGGCAAATATGTATATTGCCACTTACATGAAGTACATAGAATAAGCAAGTGCATAGAGACAGAAAGTAGAATGGTTACTAGGAGATGGGGAGTGGATAATGGGTAATTATTATTTAACTAGAGGGCCAGTGCATGAAATTCATGCATGGGGGTTGGGAGGTCCCTCAGCCCGCCCTGCACCCTCTCACAATCCGGGACTTCTCAGGGGATGTCCAACTGCAGGATCAGGCCTAAACCAGCAGGTGGACATCCCTGTCACAATTCAGGACCGCAGGCTCCTAACCACTTGCCTGCCTGCCTGATCGGCCCTAACCCCTCTGCCTGCCTGTCTTGTTTCCCCTAACCACTCTGCCTGCCTGATTCCCCTAACTGCTCCCCTGCCTGCCTAATCACCCATAACCACTCTGCCTGCCTGCCTGACCGCCCCTAACTGCCTCTGCCTCGGCCACGCCACTGCAGCTGCATCCTGAATGACATCTGGAAGGATGACCAGTAGATCATTCAGCTGTCTGGTCTAATTAGCGTATTACGCTTTTATTAGTATAGATGGGTACAAAGTTTCAGGATGGGATGTTGAAAATGTGGAGATGGATCGTGATGATGTTTGCTTAAAAATCATTCAAAGAGTAAATTTCACATTATGCATATTTTACCACGACACAATAGTGAAGGGATGAAGAAAGATATACCATGTAAAAACGGATCAAAAGGAAGTTGGAATAGCTATCTTAATGTCAGAAAAAAGCTGATTTCAGAAGAGGAAAATTATCAGGGATAAAGAGATCATTACATAAGGATAGAGAAGTCAATTCTCTAAGAAAATATAACAACCATTAATGCATAGGCACCTAGCAACAGAGTGTCAAAAACTGATAGACTGGCAAGGAGAAACAGACAAACCCACTATTATAGATGGAGATTTCAGCACCTCACTATCAGTAACTGACAGATCCAACAGGCAAAAAGCCAGTAAGGATATAGTTGAACTGAATGGCACCATCAATCAATTGGACCTAACTGATATTTCCAAAACACTTCATCCAACAACAGCAAAGGTACACATTTTTCTTAATATCAAATGGAATATTCGCCAATATATCCCACATTCTAAGTTATAAAACAAACCTTTATCAGTGTAAAAAAACAGAAATGCAAAGTATGCTCTCAGACCACAGTGAATTTTAAACTAGAGATCCATAGCAGAAACAGAGCTGGAAAATCTCAAAATGTTTGGAGATTAAACAATACACATCTAAATACCACATGGGTCAAACAAGAAGTCACAAGACAAATTTAAAATATTTTAAACTAAATTAAAATGAAAACACAAGTTGTGCAAATTATGGGATGCACCAAAAGCAGTGCTTCGAGGGAAATGTACAGAATTAAAAATGTATATATTAGGAAATAAGAAAGCTCTAAAACTGATAGTATAGGTTTCTACCTTAAATAACTAGAGAAAGAAGACAATATAAACTTAAAACGATAGACAAAAAATAACAAATATTGGAGCAGAAATAAGTAAAACTGAAAATAGGAAATCAACAGACAAAATCAATGAAACCAAAAG
Source organism: Corynorhinus townsendii (assembly GCA_026230045.1). NCBI lineage: Eukaryota > Metazoa > Chordata > Mammalia > Chiroptera > Vespertilionidae > Corynorhinus > Corynorhinus townsendii. Next base: position 161,357,678 of record JAPDVU010000005.1, on the reverse strand, counting down.
TTGATTATTTGATAAAATTGATAAAGCTCTAGCTAGGCTAAGTAAGAAAAATACGGACTTTTACAAAGCACAGCAGGGGGCTCAAGGAAGTTGTAGGAAGGCCAGAGCATCAGGCGTGGGGTGTTGGAGCTGGAAACAGACCCAAACCACCCCAGTTCCATAAGCTACAGGCTGAGGTGCATACAGGCCTTGTGAAGTCTGGGGAGGGAACAGACTCTGTTCCTTCATCTGTAAGATAGTCATGGAGCACCGACTGTGTGCCAGCAAGGTACAACAGACCACCCTCGCTGTTCTCATAGAGTTTATGTTGCATTGGGGAGGAGGCCACAGGATGCCAACAGAGAAGTATCTCAGCCTTACTGAATAAGGGGAGGGGTGGCCAGACCCTTTACCACGGGTGCTTCTCTGTGACGGAGGCTCTCTGTCAGCCCCTGCTCAGTGACCAGGTCTGCCACTGCCAGGATAGCAAGACTTGGGGTCTGGGTATGAGGCTGGCCTCTGGATGGGCAGGAGCTGGCACAGGAGCCCAGCCCCTTGCAGGCATGTTGTGGGAGAAATGTGTGAAAGGAAAGCCCAGGCCTTTGACTCAGCACCATCTCCTCCATCCTAGGCACCTTGCCGGACCTCATTTCTGTCAGCCTCTGCACTTTATTGACATAAAGACCTTGGTGATTTATGTGCAGCTCAGCCTGCCCAGATTGGACCTGGAGCATCACACCTACATTCTTCTGGCCAGATGGAGTATCCAGAATCTACTGAGGCAAAGCCTGAGGGACAGGAAGAGCGAGGGACTGGTAAATGTGTGCATTCGAGGGGGCGGGGAAGAGGGGTTGTGTCACACTAGGAAAAGCTCCAGAGTCTGGAACTGGGCCAGGAACAACGTGCAGCCTCAGACAGCAGACAGCAGTCTGAGAAGGCTTCCTGGGGTGGAGTCTGGGCTGAGAGTTCTCTTAAAGGCAGTATGATGTTTTCCTGTCTTTGCAAAGGCAAATGGAAAGCCATTCATCTTGGTTACCTTTCTCCTCTTCCATTTTCAGTGCTAGGTTTACTAGGTGTACTGATTAATAATGGTGGGTTTTGTAATCAAAGAAAACACGATAATTTCAAGAGAAACACAAAAAAAATGCTTTGTTTAAAGTAATGTCCATCGCTAGCTACACATTTCCCCTCTTTCAGGTAATTTGTGGATACCGTCCCAATAGAACTTGCCTTGCTTTGAGGCAAACCATTCAGAGACCCAATTTTCCACTTCTTCATACGCTTTGAGGTGCTGCTCAGAAAGTGTGTGTGCCATCGATCAGAACAAGTGGTAATCTGAAGGAGCAAGGTCTGGTGAATACGATGGGTGGGTTAATACTTCCCAGGCAAGATCTTTTAACGTGTCTTTAACTGGTTTTGAAGTGTGTGATGGTGTGTTATCACGAAGCAATATTACTTTACAGTGTCGTCTGGCCCATTCTGGTCGTTTTTTAATCAAAGCGTGGTTCAAATTGACCTGGACGTTCTTTGCCTTTCACATTGATATCATCACTTTTAAAGTGTTTAAACCAGCATTCACAAGTATCTTCAGATAGAGCATGTTCACTATAAGCTTCCCGAAGTATACACTAACATTCAGCAGCACTTTTCTCCAAAATAAAGTAATGTATTAAAACTTCCCACAAATGCTCTTTTTTAGGCATGAAATTTGACATTTTTAAGTGTAAAAATATCTATGATGGTAAAACCTTCAGAAAATTTGACATATGAAGTTTTGAAGCTTGTTGTCAATACAATAAAATAGCATACATATCAAATCACATATATATCAACATATGTGTAACTCCATCTATTGAAAAAAATTCGCATTATTAACCAGCACCACTAGTAGAACATGGTCTGTCACCAGTCCCAGAGCTAGAGGCAGCTACCATGCCAGTTTCAGCAGCAACAGCAAATCTAGAGTCAGTGCTCAGCAAGAGCCAGCTCCAGAAATAAGAGTCAGATCCAGTACCACCAGTTCTGCCACCCAATTCAAGTTGGAACTAGCACCAGTTTTAGGTTAGAGCCAGTCTCAGAGATAGAGTTAGCTCCATCGCCCTCTCTAGCTCCAGCTATAGAGCTAGAGCAGCTCCAGTGCCAGAGCTGGAGCCACTTCCAGAACTGTTTTCACTTATTGCTATGGGGTGTGGGGAAGACAAGGGAGGGAGAGATCAACCAAAGGACTTGTATGCATGCATATAAGCATAACCCATGGGCACAGTCAGTAGGGAGGTGAGGGCATGTGCTGGGGTGGGGAAGGAATGAGTGGGGACAGGTCAATGGAGGGAAAAGGATTCATATGTAATACTTTAAACAATAAATATTTTTTTAAAGAGAAAGAGAGATTAGTGGTGGCTGCTAGAGGATGTCAATGGGAAAGGGCTCAAAGAAACTCTGTGGAGTGAGGTCAATGCTTTGTGTACTCATATGTATTTGTTCAAATGGATTGACTAGTTCAGTAATATCTGAGCATGTAAAGTATGTATTATAATAAAATATAAGAAGAATGTAGACTATTTAATTTGCTTTTACCTTTATGAGTTAAAAAAAACACACAAGAGTAATATGTGGTGATAAATATAAGGAGATTTACCTCCGGAGGAAATTACTGGCATGGGAGAGGCATGATGAAGATTATTTCTCCATTCGGCTGATAATTTCAGTTACATATTTCTTTGGAATTCATCAAACAGCACTTAATGCATGCCAATTTTTCCGTATGTATGTAATACTTCCATTAATCAATATTTATTTTTTAAAAGCATCATTTGAATTTACCCATAAGCTCCTTCAATTCCTACCTCTCTGTCTTCTCTTAAAAGGAAATGGTCTGATTTTTATGCTTATGATTTCACTAAATTTCTATAGTTTCATTTTTATGTGTACACATCCCTCTCTATTTCTGTCTCCCTTTCTCTCTGTGTGTGTATATGATATTTATATATGATGCAGGAGACCAGGATTTATAGAAACCATGCCCCATTCCCCAGGGTCCCATTGTGATGGCGGGATATAATGCCCCTCAATCTTTTGTTCAGAGTGAAAGTATTAGCGTGTTTCTGGTATTCTTGAAATAGCACTGGGTCCAGAAACAAGAGAGATTCACTAACACACTCAACTTCCAGTTCAGTTTGTTATGAACTCAGAACTGCATTTTCCCTAATGTCAACTGAGAAGACAAAAACCTTTTGCAATCACCCTGTCCCAGTAGCTGCTTTGTGGTTATTATCATTGTTCCTCCAAGGATGAACTCTCCAAGTGCCTGCTATCAACAAACAGTTTTCTCCCCAAGGGAACCAATGGCAAAAAAGCAATTATTCCAGTTTGTCTCTAATTTGGAGTGGGGGATGTAGAGTTGGCCACCCACCACCCCCTGGGTTTTCTCCATAATCTATTAAGTTAGAACCCACACCCATTGCTCAGAGTGTTAAACAAGTGTGTGTCTACATATCTCTCTTATTTGGGTTTGAACCAAGAATTCTTCTCCCTGCTGTGATGTATCTTTGAAACCTCAGAGAGTCCACCTGGTTGAGAGACTCCACCTGTTTCACTGTATTGTGTGTCTTTTGAGAGAAAAGGTGGAACCTTCCCATGCTGCAGCTGAAGGTGTAAGTGCTCATCACCTAAAAGGCAATATCAGATCAGGAGTGGAATTCACTATTCAGTAGTGTGATTGCATGTGATTGTGTGTTTGTGTGTGTCCAATGTAAGTTACTGATCTCTAGCCTGTCCCTGCAGCACCTCACACCAAAGTATAACAGAGAGCTCCATGTAGATTAATTTATCTCAAATTGATCCTCTGTCTAATTTTTCATGGGATAGAAAAAACATACTTCCTCTGGCTTATCATTCATTCCCCATTAAGTCTTACTGGTTTTTCCTCCAATTTTATCCCAATTCGGTAATGATCTTCAGCTTCTGCCATAATCCAGGTATAAGCAGGTATCACTTTTGTACCTGAACTACTGCTATGTCATCCTAATATTTCTGCTAACACTCTTGCCTTGCTATAGTCTGTTCTCTGCCCAGGAGCCAGCATACTATTTAAATGTCTGCATTCATTCCTTTCCTTAAACATTTTCATGAGTGTCCCGTTGCTCTGAGAATAGAATACAAACTTTCCATTATGGCAGAAAAGACCTTACATAATCTGGTTCCCAGATAAATCTCCAACCTCATAATGCTGATATGCTCCTGAATTGTCTCTGTTCCTCAAACACCATTGCCCTGTCTTCTAAACTTAACTAGAATGACCATTTTTATAATCTACACATGACATATTTTTCAGGACTCATCTTAAAAAACACATAAGGTAAGGTTTCCTCCCCACCTTAGCCTCTTGTAATTGGACAATATCTATCAAAATTGTGAATGTACATCCTCCTACTCCATTTCTAAGTTTTACCCTTCAGATATACACTGAGTGGCCAGATTATTATAATCTCTGAATGCATAATAATCTGGCCACTCAGTGTAGACTGACAACAGAGTTGGGATTTTAAAATAAGGTTTTCCATGTATAAGAATTGCATTGGGGGTAGGTAGAAAGAAGCAGAGGACTTACTAGCCAGAGGCTGGGGGCCACTATCTCCTGGTCCCTTGATATATCAAGATTTGCAAGCTTTCCCTTATACGTAAGTACACTGAGTGGCTCTAACTTAAAAGCATTCAGAGATCATAATAATCTGGCCACTCAGTGTATATACTAATGTGAAAATGGCATATGAAGAATGTTATTGATGAAATATTGCTAGAAACAGAAGAATATTAGGAACAACCAAAATGTCCATCAGACAGACAGTAAGCTCTTTCATTGTGGTAGGTAAACTGATTACTGTTAACTTGGGAATGACTAGTGAAACTGAATATGCAATTCATCTCAGGTAACAACATTAAATGAACAGGACTTTTAATGTAACAGACTAAAGAATGTATGAATTTTAGATATAATTTCAGTCAAATTGGGAGAATTGGTAGATAATGTAAACTTTAGTTAACCCACAAGATGAATCATGAGTCCTACAGTGAAACACTTTTTCGGCTCTCAAAGAGAAGGATCTTTAAACTGAATAAATATTTACATAATATGTGGATTCTATTTTTTAATATATAGATCATGCTCTTTTCTTTCCCTATTATTTTGTGAGTGTTCACATGGGCAAGTCTAAGACTAACTGACCTGAAAAAAGAGAGAGAAATTATAGTATTGGCAAAGTATAAGAAGTGTTAGAGTCTGACAAGAAAAATATCAGTTATGAGTCACTGGCATAAAACCTAGGGTAGGAACCAGAAAAAAAAGTGGACACTTACAAACTTTATTCTTTGGCATATCCAAGATATGACTGGGGAATTTCCTGGTATTCTGAGAACTTAAATAAGAGTGATCGGATAAGAACTGTGGGAATAAGGTGGGAATTTGGAAGAGGAACAGACTTTTTCTCCACATTCCATGATGATTCATTTAGAAAGAGTGATGCTACACTGAAAATGTTGAGGAGTGGAAAGGAATTATCTTAAAGGAAAGACTAATGGCTATGTAATAAACTATTTCTCTAGACTTATTATGTTATTGACAAAGATTCTTCTCCTTAATACCTTTGTGTTATATGTGATGTTTCCACCAAGTCCTCAAATTCTGATTTCTGGAAGATCCAGGGTTGTCTAATCTTCACCCAATCCAAGGAAATAAAACACGGTATAAGAAGAATTAATGAAATAATTTCTGGAGATAGAAAAATATAAGAAAAAGCCAAAGCATGTGTGAGAGGCATAAGGTTAAGAAAGGACAACGGGCCTCTGGCATGGCCTCTATTAGTGTCTCTAATTGGTTACTGACCTAGCCTTGCCCCTAATTTACTAATCTCAGATTTCTGTCATGAATTCCTAGACTTCTCATATTTGAACCTGACCTGACATGATCATCATTCTGATGGTTCATGGTTTTTCCAGAAAAGATTGCATTGGTTTCTAGGTGGACATATACTATCCTGATGTCAGACCACCATTATCCCATCAGTGGGCAAAAAGTATGAGTTATTCGGGTTAAAATTCATGTACTCACTAATTGTCTTGTTTCTATTATTTGTAGTCATAATGATTTCACATTCTTTCACATATCCATCTCTTTTGTCATCTACAACAAAACAGAAGACCATGAGGAGGAATAATCAGAGCAGCGTGTCTGAGTTCCTCCTCCTGGGGCTCCCCATCCCGCCAGGGCAGCAGGGCCTGTTCTTCACCCTGTTCCTGGGCATGTACCTGACCACGGTGCTGGGCAACCTGCTCATCATCCTGCTCATCAGGCTGGACTCTCACCTGCACACGCCCATGTACTTCTTCCTCAGCCACTTGGCCTTCACTGACATCTCCTTTTCATCAGTCACAGCTCCAAAGATGCTCATGAATATGCATACTCAGGATCAATCAATCTCCTATGCTGGATGCATTTCCCAGGTGTATTTCTTCATATTTTGGGGGGATCTTGATAGCTTCCTTCTCACCTCAATGGCCTATGACAGGTATGTGGCCATTTGTCATCCCCTCCACTATACAACCACCATGAGTCAGAGCCTGTGTGTTATGCTAGTAATTGTGTCCTGGGCCCTATCTTGTGCTAGTGCCCTTTTGCACACCCTCTTCCTGGCCCGTCTTTCTTTCTGTGGAGACAACACTCTCTCGCACTTCTTCTGTGATCTCTCCACCTTACTGAAGCTATCCAGCTCAGATACCTCAGTCAATGAGCTGCTTATCCTCACCGTGGGAGTGGTGGTCATTACTGTGCCATTCATAGGCATCCTGGTTTCTTATGGCCGCATTGGGGCCACCATCCTGAAAGTCCCCTCCACCAAGGGCATCTGCAAAGCCTTGTCCACATGTGGCTCACACCTCTCTGTGGTGTCTTTGTACTATGGAGCAATCATTGGGCTGTACTTTTTTCCTTCATCCAACAACTCCAACAACAAGGATGTCATTGTGGCTGTATTGTATACCCTGGTCACTCCCATGCTAAACCCCTTTATCTACAGTCTGAGGACTCAAGATATGAAAGGGGCTCTGGGAAATATACTCAGTAGAGGAACATGTTCCTCATGATATGCACTGTTTCTTCCTATTCATTGGATATATTCATTGGATAAAGGATGCAACGTGAGCATCCTTTCCTCTCCAAATAGCTGCTTCGTAGTATATCTTGAAGTGGCAACCAATCTTCTGTCTCTGTTTCAGCTTGGACTTAGTTTTCTTCTCTGTTTAGTTTTCTTGTTCATTTTGAATCATGCAAAAGGTATATATTAAAAACATACCTGCACAGCTATCCTTTCCTAAATGTCTTTTTTAAGTTTTCATATGATATCTTTTGTCCTACAAATATTTTAAATGTGTATATAGTCACAGGTTTATTTTTTATATTCTCCAAACTTTATATAGACAACACAAATATTTATTCTGGCAGTTTCATGACTTTTTTTGAGTGTTTAATTTTTAATACATTTGGAATTTATTTTTTACAAATGATATTACTTAGAAACTGAGTTTTATTTTTGTTTCTAGTTTCTTATCACTTGTCCAAATTTGGGATTTCAGTTATGTGTTTAGATTGACATTTTAAGCTAACAAAATAACTTAAAATAGTGTCAGTGAACTTCTCTGGGTTTTTTAAATTTCCAATCGAGTTCAGGAAGTTGTGGGAGCATTTGTGGTTAGTCCAATGATTGAACCTGCTACCAGCATTTAGTGGTCAGTGGCCAGTGCTGCTGAATGCTTTGAAATGCACAAGACATCCTGCCCAACAAAGAACTGCCCTATTCAAAGTGTTAAGAGTACCCCACTGGAAAACACTGATAGCCAAACATGCAAATATTTCCCCATTTTCTTATGATCACTTTTTTTCTTTTTAACAGTGTATTGCTTTATTGGGGTGGGGTGGAGACGGGAGACACCATGGTAAGGGACAAAATCAGTTAAAGGAATACAAACTGAGGAAGCATTAATGTTAAAATAGTAGTACACAAAATGGTTAAATGCAATCACCTTCTTAAAAGGACTTGACTCGTGCAAGAAAAACTATAATTGCAATTGCAAAAAACATCTGGATGAAGTAGAAATTGTTTTCAATAACGTTGGTAGAGAATATGTTCTAGAAATTGAAGGTAACTGGATGTAACATGCCGGCAGCAATTTAATAGAACAGTCCCAGATGGTTAGGCTGAGGCCAACACCTAATGAGGACAACAGCCTTGTCTATGGGGAATTCTGGATGAAACCTGGAGAAATATTACACTGCACATAAAACAAATTGAATAGTTGTCATAAGTGTTGTAAAGTTTCATATAGTAAAAGTTTTTTTTCTACATGAACTTCAATTTCACAATAAGAGTGGCATAGGATGCCTAAACACAGAAGAAAGAATTCATGCAAGATATCTAACTCCTTGATATAATAATGCATATAGTTCAAAATGATTACACTATCATTACATCTAGGGCTTTCTGCAACTACAAGGGGGTGGTTATGGAAAGCATGGCTCCCGGTATCAATACCTAAAAAGCAGCAACCACCTTCTTTTATGTGTTTTTCCTTTTTGCGTTTTTTCTTCATTTTTTCTTAAGCAACTCTGCTGCTATTGCTGCTTCTTAGCAAAACTGGTAAAAACAAAGCTGTAATCATAGAGCATAGCACTCTGGCAATCAAGACCTTTAAAACTGTCAATCTTGTAGGACTGTGGTTGGCAAACTGTGGTTCGCGAGCCACATGCAGCTCTTTGGCCCCTTGAGTGTGGCTCTGCCACAAAATACCATGGCCTGGGCGAGTCTATTTTGAAGAAATGGCGTCAGAAAAAATTTAAGTTTAAAAAATTTGGCTCTCAAAAGAAATTTCAATCATTGTATTGTTGATATTTGGCTCTGTTGACTAATGAGTTTGCCGACCACTGTTCTAGGACAAAGAAAGCACTGTGTGACATTTAAAACTCTGGTTTACAAGCAAGGTGGTCACAAATTTTTCTGGCTTGAAGACGTCTACACTTTCCTGATTAAGTCTTCATAGGAGGTCTGACTTAAGTTTGTTTCAGAGCTAACATAAGAAAATTCTGGTTTTGGAGTGATGTGAATGGTCTAATATGTTCCATTCAATTTCATGCCATTCATCGAATACCCACAAGGATTGAACATTGTGGCATCAATGACAGAACCTGGTATCAGTTCACAAATTCCACTCTCACGAGCGACATCCTTTGCAGTAACACGACCTTTCATGTGGAACTGGTCCATTACTACTGGATCAAGTTCACTCATCAGAATTTCCAGGGTTTGATCTGGCTGACTGATAATGCTACTCTCTGGGAAATCTAAAGTACCAACTGTCAGAATTCATATGTCCCATACAATATGCTGCTCCATTTGGGAAAACTGCATTAAGAAACTCTATTTCTTCCTGGAAATTCTGGTGTGGGCACCCTTGGTGAGAAGCTTTGAAATTTTTACCAGAATAAAAGAAGCTTTGAACTAAGTCAAACCCACTATAATTTCTAGCAAGTTTCAACAGGGGAACCAGTGTTTTCAGCAAAAGGGTGGTATCACATGTCTTCAAAATGAAACTTCTCTTGGAGACAAACATGCTACTCGCACTGAGTAAGTATGTAAGCTTCCTGCTTGTCAGTCTTTGTCACACTTACGATTGAACATTGCACATCCTTCAAAAGTATGTCCCACTCAGATCTTGGGATGGTGCAAAGATCCCCAGATTCTTGACTTACATTGGGTTGCTGCTTGGAGAACCAAACCTCCAGTAGCTTCTCAGCCCCTTTGAAAAAAATGTGCAGCTTCCATCATCATGAGACTAGCGAACAACCAGCTACCACAGAAAATCAACTAAATTAAATCTCTTCTCCCGCCACCATTGCTGCATATTGTTCCAGCTTCCTTTTCTTTTTTTTTGCTACAATTTTATGTTAACTTTTTTTAAAAATAATAATTAATAAAATTTTCCCAGCTTTTTTGTGTGTGAGTGAAAAGTTGAATGTGAGTCTGTTGGAAATAGAAGCAGATACACTTCAGTCTCTTGTAGTCTGCTGTTTCCCCATTAGAGAGAGCAGAGCGAGCACTAGCTAATATTATGGAAGCACCTTAGGATCGCTTTCAATGTTTCTTTGAAATACATGGTTAAATTAATAATCTTCATAAGATATCTCAAAAGTACTTGAAAACAGAACAGAAAAACACATGATGTCCATGATTGCTCTGGAATGTATTTTTATTTATATTAGAAATATAATGTTCCAAACTCACAATTAGTAGATATTTGGATCTCCACTATAAGAAGATCATTATGATGATCCAGAAAATGCTTATAATTTCAGATCACTGAAATGAAAACATAACTTTAAAGCATTCCTCAAAAGAAGTGAAATATACTGTATGTTGTGTTAAAACTAATTATTCTAAATCAGGGGTAAGCAATGTCTGGCTCATACATCATAAAAGGCCTACAAAATCATTACGTCTGGCCTTGCCAAGGCATTAGGGGTGAAGTAATTAAATGTCTGACCACATATAGCAGGCTAATTTTTTTTTTCTTAATTAAATCCTTATTGTTCAGATTATTACAGGTGTTCCACTTTTTTTTCCCCCCATAGCTCCCCTCCACCTGATTCCCCACCCCACCCCATGCCCTTACCCCCCGCCACTGTCTTCATCCATAGGAGTAAGATTTTTGTCCAATCTCTTCCCGCACCCCTCACACTTGCTTCCCCCCTGAGAATCGTCAGTCCACTCCCTTTCTATGTCCCTGATTCTATTATATTCACCAGTCCATTCTGTTCTTCAGATTTTTTATTCACTTGATTTTTAGATTCACTTGTTGGTAGGTATGTATTTGATGTCATTTTGTTGTTCATAATTTTTATCTTTACCTTTTTCTTCTTCTTCTTCTTCTTAAAGAATACCCTTCAGCATTTCATGTAATCCTGGTTTGGTGGCGATGAACTCCTTTAGCTTTTTCTTGTCTGTGAAGCTCTTTATCTGACCTTCAACTCTGAATGATAGTTTTGCTGGGTAGAGTAATCTTGGTTGTAGGTTCTTGCTGTTCATCACTTTGAATATTTCTTGCCACTCCCTTCTGGCCTGCATAGTTTCTGCCGAGAAATCAGCCGACAGTCGTATGGGTACTCCCTTGTAGGTAATTAACTGTTTTTCTCTTGCTGCTTTTAATATTCTCTCTTTGTCTTTTGCCCTTGGCATTTTAATTATGATGTGTCTTGGTGTGGTCCTCTTTGGGTTCCTCTTGTATGGGGTTCTGTGCGCTTCCTGAACTTGTAAGTCTATTTCTTTCATCAGTTAGGGAAAGTTTTCTGTCATTATTTCTTCTAATAGGTTTTCAATATTTTGCTCTCTCCCTTCTTCTGGCACCCCAAAAATTTGGATGTTGTTTCGCTTAAAGTTGTCCCAGAGGCTCCTTACATTATCTTCATATTTTTGGATTCTTTTTTCTTTTTGTTTTTCTGGTTTGATTCTTGGGGTATGTTGATCTACAGTTGAGTTTCTGTATATTCTTTATTTCAGACAGTGTATGCTTCATTTCTGACTGATCCTTTTCCATTTTTTTGGCATTCTCATTAAGGTCCTTGAAGGTCTCACTAAGCTCCTCAGAAGTGTCATCAAGTTTCTCGGCGGTTTTTAGAAGATTCTTGAGTAACCTTATAAATGTGTTTCTGAACTCTATGTCATCCAGTAGTTTGCTTTCCTCCGTTTCTTTCATTCGTGACATGTTTCTTTGTTTCCGCATTTTGGCTGCTTCCCTGTGTTGATGGAGTGGCTTTGTGTGGTAGGTGACCTATAGGGGGCAGTAGCTCAGCCTCCCCAATCACCTGATGTGGATACTCTTGGTACACCCCTTTGTGGGCTGAGTGCAAAGTCTTGGTGTAGTTAAGCCTAGCAGGCTAATTTTTAAGTTGTTAATTTTATATGGTCCACGAGTGGTTATAAATATCCAAATGGCAGAAAAAAGGTTCCATACCCCTGTTCTAAACAGGAATGGCAGGGTAAGGACCTTGGAATATACCTACCCTAACAAAAAATTAAATATCAAAAAATCCTGTGAAAAACCATTTATTTCCTGATTTTTTTCAAGGACATGGGAATGATGAGATGAATTGTGGTCTCCTTGAGCCTGGAAACCCAGAACACTTGAAGAAAAATACTGGATGAAAAAAATCTACAGTGAATCTTAAACTAGAGATCAATACTAGAAGCATAGCTAGAAAATCTCAAAATGTTTGGAGATTGAACAACACATATCTAAATACCACATGGGTCAAACAAGAAGTCACAAGACAAACTTAAAATATTTTAAACTAAATTAAAATTAAAACACAAGTTATGAAAATTATGGGATGCACCAAAAGCAGTGCTTCGAGGGAAATGTACAGAATTAAAAATGTATATATTAGGAAATAAGAAAGCTCTAAAACTGATAGTATAGGTTTCTACCTTAAATAACTAGAGAAAGAAGACAATATAAACTTAAAACGATAGACAAAAAATAACAAATATTGGAGCAGAAATAAGTAAAACTGAAAATAGGAAATCAACAGACAAAATCAATGAAACCAAAAGTTGATTATTTGATAAAATTGATAAAGCTCTAGCTAGGCTAAGTAAGAAAAATACGGACTTTTACAAAGCACAGCAGGGGGCTCAAGGAAGTTGTAGGAAGGCCAGAGCATCAGGCGTGGGGTGTTGGAGCTGGAAACAGACCCAAACCACCCCAGTTCCATAAGCTACAGGCTGAGGTGCATACAGGCCTTGTGAAGTCTGGGGAGGGAACAGATAGTCATGGAGCACTGACTCTGTGCCAGCAAGGTATAGCAGACCACCCTCGCTGTTCTCATAGAATTTATGTTGCATTGGGGAGGAGGCCACAGGATGCCAACAGAGAAGTATCTCAGCCTTACTGAATAAGGGGAGGGGTGGCCAGACCCTTTACCACGGGTGCTTCTCTGTGATGGAGGCTCTCTGTCAGCCCCTGCTCAGTGACCAGGTCTGCCACTGCCAGGATAGCAAGACTTGGGGTCTGGGTATGAGGCTGGCCTCTGGATGGGCAAGAGCTGGCACAGGAGCCCAGCCCCTTGCAGGCATGTTGTGGGAGAAATGTGTGAAAGGAAAGCCCAGGCCTTTGACTCAGCACCATCTCCATCATCCTAGGCACCTTGCGGGACCTCATTTCTGTCAGCCTCTGCACTTTATTGACATAAAGACCTTGGTGATTTATGTGCAGCTTAGCCTGCCCAGATTGGACCTGGAGCACCACATATACAATCTCCTGGCCAGATGGAGTATCCAGAATCTACTGAGGCAAAGCCTGAGGGACAGGGAGAGCGAGGGACTGGTAAATGTGTGCATTCGAGGGGGCAGGGAAGAGGGGTTTTGCCACACTAGGAAAAGCCTCCAGAGTCTGGAGCTGGGCCAGAACAACATGCAGCCTCAGACAGCAGACAGCAGTCTGAGAAGGCTTCCTGGGGTGGAGTCTTAAAGGCAGCATGATGTTTTTCTGTCTTTGCAAAGGCAAATGGAAAGCCATTCATCTTGGTTACCTTTCCCCTCTTCCATTTTCAGTGCCAGGTTGAGAACACGGTCTATCTAGTCCCAGACTTAGAGCCAGCTACCGTGCTAGTTTCACCAGCAACAGCAAATCTAGAATCAGTGCTCAGCAAGAGCCAGCTCCAGAAATAAGAGTCAAATCCAGAACCACCAGTTCTGCCACCCAATTCAAGTTGGAACTAGCACCAGTTTTAAGTTAGAGCCAGTCTCAGAGATAGAGTTAGCTCCATTGCCCTCTCTAGCTCCAGCTATAGAGCTAGAGCAGCTCCAGTGCCAGAGCTGGAGCCACTTCCAAAACTGTTTTCACTTATTGCTATGGGGTGTGGGGAAGACAAGGGAGGGAGAGATCAACCAAAGGACTTGTATGCATGCATATAAGCATAACCCATGGCACAGTCAGTAGAGGGGTGAGGGTATATGCTGGGGGTGGGAATGAGTGGGGAGAGGTCAATATGGGATAAAGGATTCATATGTAATACTTTAAAAAATAAATACTTTTTGAAAAAGAGAATGATAGATTAGTGGTGGCACCTAATGTCAATGGGAAGGGGCTCAAAGAAACTCTGTGGAATGAGGTCAATGCTTTGTGTACTCATATGTATTTGTTCAAATGGATTGACTAGTTCAGTAATATATGAGCATGTAAAGTATATATTATAATAAAATATAAGAAGATTGTAGACTATTTAATTTGCTTTTACCTTTATGAGTTAAAAAAACAAACCACAAGAATAATATGTGGTGATAAATATAAGAAGATTTACCTCCATAGGAAATTACTGAAAGAGGCATGATGAAGGATTATTTCTCTATTAGGTTGATAATTTCAGGAATGTATTTTTTGGAATTCATCAAACAGCACTTAATGCATGCTAATTTTTCTGTATGCATGTTATCCTTCCATTAATAAATATTTATTTTTAAAAAGCATCATTTGAATCTACCCCTGAGCTCCTTCAATTCCTGCCTCTCTGTCTTCTCTTGAAAGGAAAGGAATAGGAGACACCAAGATGGCAGTATAGGTAAACTCCTAAACTGCTGCCTCACAAAACAATTTCAAAACTACAACTAAAAGACAAAACGGACACCATCCAGAACCACAGGAAAGCTGGCGGAGTGGAAATTCTACACCTAGAAGGAAAGAGAAAAGCACATTGAGACTCAGAGGAGCTGCAAAAGGCTGAGGTATAGAAATGCATGTGCGGGGAGAGGACTGGCGGCTGAGTGCATGGCTTGCTCTCCCAAGTGGGAGGGAGATGGAAGCTCCCGACTGGGCTGAGCTCCAGTTCCAGGCGAGACTCTGGGAACCCAGCCTCTTTCGGGGGGAATCTGGACTGTCAGGAAAAGAGAAAAGCACACTGAGACTCAGGGGAGCTGCGGAAGGCAGAGGTCCGGAGGCACACGCACAGAAAAGACTGATTGCTGAGTATGCGGCTGGTTTTCTCAAGCAGAAGGGAGACGGAAGCTCCCGACTGCAATGAACTCCAGTTTTGGGTGAGACTCTGGGAACCCATACTCATTCGGGGAGAAACTGGACTGTCTGGCAGTGGGCAAAACTCAAGGGTGGCTTTCTCTCAGAGGTGCTTGCAGCAATTACCGAGGGACACTGAGATCCAGGGGCCTCATAGAGCAGGACTGATGAGAAGCCAAAGCTGTCTGCTCCATCCTGAGACTCCACCCCATCCAAGCTGAGCACAGTGGCTTTTGCAATTTTGCAAGTCTTGTCTCATAAGGGTGTCTCCAGCACAGAAGTTCTCTCAGCGTAGACACAGCTGATCCTCACAGCCAATTGGCCTGGAGGTCAATTCCTCCCAGTGTACCAACAGCAATCAAGGCTTAACTACACCAAGACTTTGCACTCAGCCCACAAAGGGGTGCACCAAGAGTATCCACCTCAGGTAATAGGCTGAACCACTGGTCACCTACCACAGAAAACCACTCCATCAACACAGGGAAGCAGCAAAATGCAGAGACAAAGAAACATGTCACGAATGAAAGAAACGGAGGAAAGCAAACTATTGGACATAGAGTTCAAAACCACATTTATAAGGTTACTCAAGAATCTTCTAAAAACCACCGAGAAACTTAATGAGACCTCCGAAGAGCTTAGTGAGACCTTCAAGGACCTTAATGAGAATGCCAAAAACATGGAAAAGGACCAGTCAGAAATTAAGCATACAGTGTCTGAAATAAAGAATATACAGAAATTCAACTGTAGATCAAAGGACCTCAAGAATCAAACCAAGATCTGAAATACGAGGAAACAAAAAACACCCAACCAGAAAAACAAAAAGAAAAAAGAATCCAAAAATATAAAGATAGGGTAAGGAGCCTCTGGGACAACTTTAAGCGTACCAACATCTGAATTTTTGGGGTGCCAGAAGAAGAGAGAGAGCAAAATATTGAAAACCTATTAGAAGAAATAATGACAGAAAACTTCCCCTACCTGGTGAAAGAAATAGACTTACAAGGCCAGGAAGTGCACAGACCCCAAACAAAAGGAATCCAAAGAGGACCACACCAAGACACATAATTAAAATGCCAAAGGCAGAAAACAAAGAGAGAATCTTGAAAGCAGCAAGAGAAAAACAGTTAGTTACCTACAAGGGAGTACCCATACGACTGTCAGCCGATTTCTCAACAGAAATTATGCAGGCCATAAGGGAGTGGCAAGAAATATTAGAAGTGATGAACAGCAAGAATCTACAACCAAGATTACTCTACACAGCAAAGCTATCATTCAGAATTGAAGTTCAGATAAAGAGCTTCACAGACAAGAAAAAGCTAAAGGAGTTCATCGCCACCAAACCAGGATTATATGAAATGCTGAAGGGTATTCTTTAAGAAGAGGAAGAAGAAGAAAAAGGTAAAGATAAAAATTATGAACAACAAAATGACAACAAATACATACCTACCAACAAGTGAATCTAAAATCAAGTGAATGGAAAATCTGATGAACAGAATGGACTGATGAATAAAAAAAAATCAGGGACATAGAAAGGAGTGGACTGACAATTCTCAGGGGAAAGGGGCTGTGAGGGGTGCAGGAAGAGATTGGACAAAAATCTTATACCTATGGATGAAGGCCGTGGCGGGGGGTAAGGTCATGGGGTGGGGTGGAGAATCAGGTGGAGGGGAGCTATGGGGGGAGGGAAAAGAAGGAACACCTGTAATAATCTGAACAATAAAGATTTATTAAAAAAAGAAAAGCTCTTCCTGACCAGTAGTTTCATGAATTGAGAAGTTGAAAATGGAGTTGTATAATTAGCACATGAGTTTCTCAAACATCTGTCACATCATATTGTTTAGTTACTATTGAGACAAGGCAGTGAACATCTAACAGATTTAATCTTTATAAAAAACAAAAACGTTTCTCAACAATTTCTTAAGCAAATTAAGGAATTCTCACCTGGGGGAGCCTAGCCAATATGAGCAAAATCCCTGCTGAAACAATCTGAAAACTTAGGAATTTCTTTGTGATTTGAGTTCTGTAACTGGACCACCCAGCCAGTGGCTCAGGGGTTGAGCATCAGCCTATGAACCAGGAGGTCATGGTTTGCTTCCCAGTCGAGGCACATGTCTGGGTTGCAGTTCAGTCCCCAGTGTGGAGTGTGTAGGACTCAGCCAATCAATTATTCTCTCATCATTGATGTTTCTGTCTCTCTCTTCCTCCCTTTCCCTTCCTCTCTGAAATCAATTAAAACATATATATATATACATATATTAAAACAATAAATAAAGTAACTAGACTGTTAAAAAAAATTTCCTAGAAAAGGCCGATAAATTTAGCGAGACCCTCGGGGATATGAAAAAGGACCAACTAGAAATTAAATATACACTTACTGAAATAAAAAATATTATACAGAGACCTAATAGCATGCTAGAGGACCGCAAGAATCAAGTCAAAGATTTGAAATACAAAGAAGCAAAAAACACTCAACCGGAAAAGCAAAAAGAAAAAAGAATCCAAAAAGTTGAAGATAGTGTAAGCAGCCTCTGGGACAACCTCAAGCATACCAACATCCGAATTATGAGGGTGCCAGATGAAGAGAGAGAGCAAGATACTGAAAACCTATTTGAAGAAATAATGACTGAAAACTTCCCCCACCTGGTGAAAGAAGTAGACTTACAAGTTCAGGAAGTGCACAGAACCCCAAACAAAAGGAATCCAAAGAGGACCACACCAAGACACATCATAATTAAAATGCCAGGAGCAAAAGACAAAGAGAGAATATTAAAAGCAGCAAGAGAAAAACAGTTAATTACCTACAAGGGAGCACCCATACCATTGTCAGCTGATTTCTCAACAGAAACTATGCAGCCAGATGGGAGTGACAAGACATATTCAAAGTGATGAATAGCAAGAACCTACAACCAAGATTACTCTACCCAGCAAAGCTATTATTCAGAATTGAAGGGCAGATAAAGAGCTTCACAGATAAGAAAAAGCTAAAGGAGTTCATCAACACCAAACAAGTATTATATGAAATGCTGAAAAGTATTCTTTAAGAAGAGGAAGAAGAAGAAAAAGGTAAAAATAAAAATTATGAACAACAAATATATATCTATCAACAAGTGAATCTAAAAATCAAGTGAATAAAAAATCTGATGAACAGAATAAACTGGTGAATATAATAGAATCAGGGGCACAGAAAGGGAGTGGACTGACAATTATCGGCGGGGGAAAGAAGTGTGGGGGTGTGGGAAGAGACTGGACAAAAATCATACACCTATGGATGAGGACAGTGGGGGCTAGGTAAGGGCACAGGGTGGGGTGGGAACTGAGTGGAGGGGAGCTATGGGGGGGGAAGGGGGAAGAGGAACAATTGTAATAATCTGAACAATAAAGTTTTATTAAATTTTAAAAACTAAATAAAAATCAAAAAAAGGAAATGAATAGCCTGATTTTTATGCTTATGATTTCACTAAATTTCTACAGTTTCATTTTTATGTGTACACATCCCTCTCTATTTCTGTCTCCCTTTCTCTCTGTGTGTGTATATGATATTTATATATGATGCAGGAGACCAGGATTTATAGAAACCATGCCCCATTCCCCAGGGTCCCATTGTGATGGCGGGATATAATGCCCCTCAATCTTTTGTTCAGAGAGTGAAAGTATTAGCGTGTTTCTGGTATTCTTGAAATAGCACTGGGTTCAGAAATAAGAGAGATTCACTAACACTCTCAACTTCCAGTTCGGTTTGTTATGAACTCAGAATTGCATTTTCCCTAACGTCAACTGAGAAGACAAAAACCTTTTGCAATCACCCTGTCCCAGTAGCTGCTTTGTGGTTATTATCATTGTTCCTCCAAGGATGAACTCTCCAAGTGCCTGCTATCAACAAACAGTTTTCCCCTCATGGGAACTAATGGCAAAAAAGCAATTATTCCAGTTTGTCTCTAATTTGGAGGTGGGGGTGTAGAGTTGGCCACCCACCACCCCCTGGGTTTTCTCCATAATCTATTATGTTAGAACCCACATCCATTGCTCAGAGTGTTAAACAAGTGTGTGTCTACATATCTTTCTTATTTGGATTTGAACCAAGAATTCTTCTCCCTGCTGTGATGTACTTTGAAACCTCAGAGACTCCACCTGCTTGAGAGGCTCCACCTGTTTCACTGTATTAGTGTCTTTTAGAGAGAAAAAGTGGAACCTTCCCATGCTGCAGCTGAAGGTGTAAGTGCTCATCACCTAAAAGGCAATATCAGATCAGGAGTGGAATTCACTATTCAGTAGTGTGAATGCATGTGATTGTGTGTTTGTGTGTGTCCAATGTAAGTTACTGATCTCTAGCCTGCAGCACATCACACCAAAGTATAATAGAGAGCTCCATGTAGTTTATCTCAAATTGATTATCCATCTAATTTTTCATGGAATAGAAAAAACATACTTCCTCTGGCTTATCATTCATCCCCCATTAAGTCTTACTGGTTTTTCCTCCAATTTTATCCCAATTCAGTAATGATCTTCAGCTTCTGCCATAATCCAGGTGTAAGCAGGTATCACTTTTGTACCTGAACTACTTCTATGTCATCCTAATATTTCTGCTAACACTCTTGCCTTGCTATAATCTGTTCTCTGCCCAGGAGCCAGCATACTATTTAAATGTCTGCATTCATTCCTTTCCTTAAACATTTTCATGTGTCCTGTTGCTCTGAAAATAGAATACAAACTTTCCATTATGGCAGAAAAGACCTTACATAATCTGGTTCCCAGGTAAATCTCCAACCTCATAACGTTCCCATGCTGATATGCTCCTGAATTTTCTCTGTTCCTCAAACACCATTGCCCTGTCTTCTCCACTTAACTAGAATGACCATTTTTATAATATTCACATGACATATGTTATTTTTCAGGACTCATCTTCAAGAACACATTAGGTAAGGTTTCCTCACCACCTTAGCCTCTTGCAATTGGACAATATCTATCAAAATTGTGAATATACATCCTCCTATTCCATTTCTAAGTTTTATCCTTCAAATACATATACCAATATGAAAATGGCATGTGAAGAATGTTATTAGTGAAATATTGTTAGAAACAGAAGAATATTAGAAACAACCAAAATGTCTATCACTTGGAGGGCCTCTAATTCAGACAGATAGTTAGCCCTTTCATTGTGGTAGATAAACTAATTACTATAAACATGGGAATGACTAGCAAAACTGAATGTGCAATTCATCTCATGTAACAACATTAAATTAACAGGACTTTTAATGTAACAGACTAAAGAATGTATGAATTTTAGATATAATTTCAGCCGAATTGGGAGAATTGGTAGATAATGTAAACTTTAGTTAACCCATAAGATGAATCATGAGTCCTACAGTGAGACACTCTCTCAGCGCTCAAAGAGAATGATCTTTAGATTGAATAAATATTTACATAATATGTGGATTCTATTTTTTAATAGATAGATCATGCTGTCTTTCCCTGTTATTTTGTGAGTGATCACATGGGCAAGTCTAAGACTAATTGACCTGAAAAAAGAGAGAGAAATGATAGTATTGGCAAAGTATAAGAAGTGTTAGAGTCTGACAAGAAAAATATCAGTTATGAATCACTAGCATAAAACCTAGGCTAGGAACTATAAAAAAAAAAAAGGTAGACACTTACAAAGTTTATTCTTTGGCAGATCCAGATATGACTGGGGGGGGGGGGGACAGTATTTCCTGGTGTTCTGAGAACTTGAATAAGAGTGATCTGGTAAGAACTGTGAGAATTTGGAAGAGGAACAAACTTTTTCTCCACATTCCATGACGATTCATTTAGAAAGAGTAATGCAAGACTGAAAATGTTGAGGAGTGGGCAGGGATTTTCTTAAAGGAAGGACTGATGGGTGTGTAATAAACTATTTCTCTAGATTTATTATTATTGACATAGATTCTTCTTAATGTCCTTGAGTTATATGCAATGTTTCCACCAACTTGCCAAATCCTGATTTCTGGAAGATCCTGTACAGTCCACTCAGTTGTCTTATCTTGACTCAATCCATGGAAATAAAGCATGGTATAGAAACAATGTTATTAATTAAATATTTCTGTATATAGAAATATATAAGAAACATGCTTTGGCTGAGAGTCATGGGAAGGTTAAGAAAG
This sequence comes from Corynorhinus townsendii, assembly GCA_026230045.1. Classification (NCBI taxonomy): domain Eukaryota; kingdom Metazoa; phylum Chordata; class Mammalia; order Chiroptera; family Vespertilionidae; genus Corynorhinus; species Corynorhinus townsendii. Next base: position 161,336,460 of record JAPDVU010000005.1, on the reverse strand, counting down.
AACAACAGGCCACTTGGAGGGCCTCTAGTAGTGCTTCTAATAACTGGTTACTGACCTAGCCTTGCCCCTAATTTACTAATCTCAGATTTCTGTCATGAATTCCTAGACTTCTTAAATTTGAACCTGACCCGACATGGTCATAATTTTGATAGTTCATGGTTTTTCCAGAAGAGATTGCATTGGTTTCTAGGTGGACATATACTATCCTGATATCAGACCACCATTAACCCAATAGTGGGCAAAAGCATGAGTTATTCAGGTTAAAATTCATGTACTCACTAATTGTCTTGTTTCTATTATTTATAGTCATTAAGGTTTCACCTTCTTTCACATCTCTATACCTTATTTCATCTACGGCAAAACAGAAGACCATGAGGAGGAATAATCAGAGCAGTGTGTCTGAGTTCCTCCTCCTGGGGCTCCCCATCCCGCCAGGGCAGCAGGGCCTGTTCTTCACCCTGTTCCTGGGCATGTACCTGACCACGGTGCTGGGCAACCTGCTCATCATCCTGCTCATCAGGCTGGACTCTCGCCTGCACACGCCCATGTACTTCTTCCTCAGCCACTTGGCCTTCACTGACATCTCCTTTTCATCAGTCACAGCTCCAAAGATGCTCATGAATATGCATACTCAGGATCAATCAATCTCCTATGCTGGATGCATTTCCCAAGTGTACTTCTTCTTATTTTGGGGGGATCTTGATAGTCTCCTTCTCACCTCAATGGCCTATGACAGGTATGTGGCCATCTGTCATCCCCTCCACTATACAACCATCATGAGTCAGAGACTGTGTATCTTGCTAGTAATTGTGTCTTGGGTCCAATCCTGTGCAAGTGCTCTTTTGCACACCCTCCTCCTGGCCCGTCTTTCTTTCTGTGGAGACAACACTCTCTCGCACTTCTTCTGTGATCTCTCCACCTTACTGAAGCTATCCAGCTCAGATACCTCAGTCAATGAGCTGCTTATCCTCACCGTGGGAGTGGTGGTCATTACTGTGCCATTCATAGGCATCCTGGTTTCTTATGGCCGCATTGGAGCCACCATCCTGAAAGTCCCCTCCACCAAGGGCATCTGCAAAGCCTTATCTACATGTGGTTCCCACCTCTCTGTAGTGTCTCTGTACTATGGAGCAATCATTGGGCTGTACTTTTTTCCTTCATCCAACAACTCCACCAACAAGGATGTCATTGTGGCTGTATTGTACACCCTGGTCACTCCCATGTTAAATCCCTTTATCTATAGTCTGAGGAATCGGGATATGAAAGGGGCTCTGGGAAATATACTCAATAGAGGAACGTGTTCCCCATGATAAGCACTGTTCTCCCTATTCATTGGATATAAGACCTGCTCATCCTGCACATGCAACATGAACCTCCTTTCCTCTCCAAAATCTGAAAGATTAAAAAGGATCTGCCAGTAATTTAACTGTATACCAGCACAAAACTCAGCACCTTTAAAACTAAAATATACTTTATACTAAATGAATATTCCAAAATTTCCAGTAAACATTGAAAAATTACTAAACACATGAAGTAAACAAAAGGGCATAATGTCAAGAAAGGGTCATAAGAAACAGATCACAAGGAAGCATAGATACTGAAATTAACCAAAAAAATATGTGGAAGCAGTTATCATAAGTATGTTTATTACATAAAAGAAAAATGGTTATAATGAGTGAGGCACACAATTCATGTAAAAACATAAAAACTCAACATTTCTAAAACTTGGTTAAAAGCATCAACTTACAGGATCAAGAAAGAAGTTAAGCAAACTGAAAGATAAATTTGAAAAAAAAGAAATGCACCTACACACATCATTACTAAGGATAAAAAGAAAACCAAAGGCAAAGAATAAACCCATGAAGATGCCAGAGAAAAAGGATACAAAATGCCTCAGGAAGACTGATAAGGAATTCGGCAGGATTAGGATAGGGAGGCTGTACAGGTACAGGATCAGTTTCTATCTTTATTCACATTTTATTATTTCATCAATCATATATTTTTGTATTAATTTTAATTTGGTAGAAGAGTGCACTGAACTCATCTTAATTAAAAAATAATCTTTAAGTAATATTTGCATTAATTACTGTATTTTTGAAATGTCTCAAATTTTGCACTTGAGGCAAATTTTACAGATATGCTTCTTTTGCCTCACTCTAGTCTCACCCTAATTAACAGCACTTTTTTTTAAAAATCACACTTAATTTGTATATAAGTACTAGAACTAATTCTTAGCCTTCTCCCAAAATATCTTAAGCTAACAAAATAACTTAAAACAATGTCAGTGAACTTCTCCAGGTATTTTAAATTTCCAATGGAGTTTAAGAAGGCGTGAGAGCATTTGTGGTTAATCCAATGATTGAATCTGCTACCAGCATTTAGTGGTCAGTGGCCAGTGCTGCTGAATGGCTTGACATGCACAAGACATCCTGCCCAACAAAGAACTGCCCTATTCAAAGTGTTAAGGGTACCCCCACTGAAAAACACTGATAGCCAAACATTCAAATATTTCCCCATTTTCTTATGATCACTTTCAATGTTTCATTGAAATACATGGTAGATTAAATTATTAATCCTCATAAAATATCTCAAAAGTACATGAAAACAAAACACGATGATCAAGATTGCTCTGGAATGTATTTTTTCTTATATCTACTAGAGGCCTGGTGCACGAAATCAGTGCATGGTTGGGGGGATTCCTCAGCCCAGCCTGCACCCTCTCCAATCCAGGACCCCTCAGGGTATGTCTGATTACCAGCAGTCAGACATCCCTCTTGCAATCCAGGACTGCTGGCTCCTAACTGCTCACCTGCCTGCCTGCCTGATAGCCCCAAACCACTGCCTGCCTGCCTGCTTGATCGCCTCTAACTGCTCCCCTGACAGCCTGACCGCCCCCCTAACTGCTCCCCTGACAGCCTGATCGCCCCTAACCAACTCTGCCTCGGCCCCCACCACCGTGGCTTTGTCCGGAAGGACGTCCGGAAGACGTCTGGTCTAATTAGCATATTACCCTTTCATTAGTATAGATTAGAACTAGAACATTCCAAGCTCACAATTAGTAGATAGTTGGATCTCCATTATAAGGAGATTGTTATGATGACCCAGGAAATGCTTATAATTTCAGATCACTGAAATGAAAATAGAACTTTGAAGCATTTCTCAAAAGCAATGAAGTATACTATATTTTGTGTTAAAACTAATTATTCTAAGCCAGGGGTGAGGACTGCCTGGCCCATGGGCCATAAAAGGCCCACAAAATCATTTGGTCTGGCCATGCCAAGGCATTAGGGGTGAGTTAATTCAATGTTTGACCAAATACAGCAGGCTAATTTTTAAGTTGATAATTTTGCATGGCCCACAAATGATGTTATAAATATCCAAATGGCTCTTGGCAGAAAAAAGGTTTCCCACCCCTGTCCTAAACTAACGTCAACAGGAATGGCAGGGTAAGGACCCTGGAATATACCTACTCTAACAAAAAAATAAAATATCTAAAAATCCTGTAAAAAAGTGGTTGATTTCCTGATTTTTTTTCTAAGGACATGGGAATGATGGGATGAATTGTGGCCTCTTTGAGACTGGGAATCTAGAACACTTGGAGATAAAATACTGGATGAAAAAAATCTACATATTTTTTAATTCACAGAAATATTAACTTGTTCCATCCAACATACAGATTTCTTTTTACTTTTGAATGATCAATCCCTCACTCATAAAAGCCAACCCTTTTTATCACTTCTTTCTGCCAGGCAGGAATATGAGATTCAGAAAGTTGTCAGAATGGCATATTGTCTTTTTTCTCATTTTTCTGAAGTCTAGTTGAATTTATTAAACCTGCCTTTGAGGGTATGGGGCTTCGGAGCAAGAGTGAGAAAGTGGTGACAATAATATGCTTCTTTGGTTGCTACCATGTTGAAGAGGTTTGACTTCTCTCCACCTGGATGATGGTTAAAACGAATTCATTCTTTTGTTGTCACTTCCAGGCCAGGGGATATTCAGAGACTTCCACACTAGACTGCCTTCCCACAAATCTTCTGTGATATAGCTAAAGTATATTTTCCTCCTATGACTGTTTCCCCTCATAGCCCCTGGTTCTGGGGTGGTGCATTCCCTACAGATCTCTTACTCTTTCTTGGAATCTCCCAGACTTTCTAATGGGTTTTCTTGGAAAGAACTGAAAATGGTTGCATATCAGTTCTCTCACACACATATTCCACCTGTGGTTCATATTAAACATTTATGCTTTTATTGCCCCACTATGAAAATAAGTGAAGGTGTTTCTCAAACATAATTCATTCTCTTTCTTGCTCACTTTCACTCTTGCTCTCCTCCCACTTCATCTTTCCTATTGCTTTTCACATTCATTAACAACAGGGGATATATATCAAACTCTCTAAATGGTGCTGTTGAAGCTTCTCGAAGTTTAAGGTGAGGAGAAAGGTATATCCCCCCAAGGGAGATTTTGGGGCTCAGTGCTCCACTTTATCCAAAAGAAACATCTTTACAAGAACCTCTTATCTTCTCCATCTCTTAGCACTTTGGATCCAGGTTCTCAAGAGTTATGAAATTGATTAATGGGTATTTCCTATAAACATCTTTATTGTGTGCCTTACAACTCCCTTTGGTATCTGGTGTCTCTGAAATCATGGTGCCTCTGTTGGAACTTCCAGTTCAACATCCTGAGACATACTACTCCCTTTGCCTTGATCATCAGGATGAGAGAAGACTGTGTGTCTGAGTAATTCTGATTTGTTAAGTCTCTGGTAGAGCAGCACCTTCTCTGGGGAGTTTTTTATATATCCTCTGCCACTGGGCTGAGCTAATTATTCCTCCTCAGGACACAGTGTTCTATAGGATTACCATTCTTGGCTGAATCGCTGTAGAATCAGACAGCCAAGATTCAAGTCTTCCTTTCACTAACTGCAATTCTAAATTGTCCTTCACCTCTTTGAGCCTGAGTTTTCCCTACATATCTCTTAGGGTTGTTCTCAGGATTAAAGTAGATAGCTTTAATGCATATTAAGCTCTCTGACTGGTACCTGAGACAATGGATGTGACATTTATTTTGTTGCTGAATATCTGCATGTGTTGGGGAGAAAGGATGTGTGAGATATATTCCTAAAGGACAAGTAAGCAGTGTGTTAGTTATTATGTAAGGAGAGTAAAATTTAATATGTTCTCCCTTAAAATTATAAAAGGGCTCAGAGTCCCTGGATGTGTGGGTGCCTGGGGGAGCAGAAGCTGTATCATCACCAAAATAAAAAATTCTTTCAAAATGAAGATGTGAAAGGCCAGACACATTTTACAACTTAAAAACTGGGGGAAGGACTAGCCCTGGCAGCTTCTATTTAATGATACCAGCCAAAGAGACACAGTATCCTCCAAGTATTTTATAATCTCCATTATTTATAAAAAGAGCAAAATAAAGCACATCCTGTGTTACTATTCCCATAACAAGTCCAAGAATAATGTCAGCCAAGGTTTGTGATTGATAGCTATAGAAGGAAGACAAGTGAGCTCTGTTTTTAATAAATTGTATTTACATGCTATTAAAGAAATATGATCACATGAGTGTTTTAAAAAGAAAGGTAGTATCAGCTGGAATAATATGTTTTCTTCTGCAAGGATTTCCTCAGTGCCCCTTTCATGTCTTTGTTTCTCAGGCTATAAATAAAGGGATTCAGCATGGGAGTCACCACTGTGTACATCAATGAAGCGATTATGTTATTGTCATTGCTGTTGTTGGATGAAGGAATAAAATATAGACCAATAATTGCCCCATAATAGAGAGTCACTACTGAGAGATGAGAGCCACACGTGGACAGGGCTTTACGGATGCCCTTGGCAGAGGGAACCCGGAGGATGGTGGCCCCAATATGGCCATAAGAAACCAAGATGCATAAGAATGGAAGCATAATGGCTGTTAATCCTGCAGTAAAGATTACCAATTGGTTGAGGGAAGTGTCTGAGCAGGACAATTTGAGCAGGGCAGCAAGGTCACAGAAGAAGTGTGGAACAGTGTGGTCAGCACAGAAGGACAGACGGGCTAGGAGGAGGGTATGCAAAAGAGCACAAGCAGAAGCAATGACCCAAGACCCAGCCACCAGCATGATACAAATGTTCTGACTCATGATGGTGGTGTACTGAAGAGGGTGACAGATGGCCACATACCTGTCATAAGCCATTGATGTGATCAAGAAACTGTCCAGATCAGCAAAGAGTATGAAAAAATATGTCTGTGAAATACAGCCTTCATAGGTGATAGATAGGTGCTGGGTTTGCATGTTCGTGAGCATCTTAGGGACAGTGACAGATGAAAAGCAGACATCAGTGAAGGCCAAGTGGCTGAGGAAGAAGTACATGGGCGTGTGCAGGCGAGAGTCCAGCATGATGAGCAGGATGATGAGCAGGTTGCCCAGCACTGTGGTCAGGTACATGCCCAGGAACAGGGTGAAGAATAGGTCCTTTTGCCCTTGTGGGATGGGGAGCCCCAGGAGAAGGAACTGGGACACGCTGCTCTGGTTCTCCCTCCTCATGCTGGTACCCTAGCTGCAGCAGACTGGTGAAAAAAAGCTGAAGGAAAAAGTGGAATTTCTTGGAATTAAAAAAATGGTAGTTGTGACATAGCATAATAGAGTCATTCTTTTGATTTAGAGAATGTCTTCATATTTTCTTACATTTGATGTATATTTTGCTGAATAAATGTAAAAGAAGTATATCTTAGGATATGCACCCATCTTCTTTCTCAATGTGGTACCAATCTCTGTAAATGATAATACTAACAGTTAATGTTTATTAAATGTTGTTTTGTGCCCTGGTCTAATAATTTACAAGCAGTAACTGACTCAACAATCTTAAATATATGAATTAGATTGGTACTGTTATTATTTCCACTCTTCAGATGACAGAGCTGAGGTAGACACTCTCACAGTGGTAAGAAAAGGAGAAGCTGGGATTTGGACCCAAGTATTTTGACTTCATAATTTGTCCTCTTGAAACAAAGCAAATTATTTGACATAAGAAATCTCATCCGCCTTCATAATTTTGTGTGTAATGATCTGTTTAATGCTGTATCCTCTGCTTGTCTACATATCCCATCATTATTTCTAATTGGTTCATTGGTTGTAGAACCAGAATCTGTCACAGATAATTGATGCATACACAATATAAATTTGTTGGTCAAATAAAAGATGTCTCATCCAATTAAATTCATCATGACAACCCATTTAAGAAACTTACATGAGGCCTTATTCAAACCCCGGTTTAATCCTAATAATCCTAATAACATGGCATCACATTCAAAGAAGTGCATCTAAAAGCCAAAAATAATTTTAAAGAGGAATTCCAATCCTTCCAATGTTTTTAAATTAGCCTACAAAAGATTTATTTCCTAACCCAGATCCTTAATTATTGAAATATCACTATATGTAAATTTTAAAGGTAGGAATTCACTATAACGTATCAAATCTTACTTATACAGCTCCATTGATTACAACAAATAATGTATTTTTACAAAGGTAAACCAATAAACCAGTGTAGGAAAATAGACAGCCTAGACATAGACACATTTATAAAGAGGACTTGGTAACTGACAGAGTGGCACTATAAATCAGTGAAAAAAATAAAGACTCTTCAAGTAATGGTGCTAAGGCAGTTTTCTTTCATAAGGGGAAAATAACATCATATCACTACCTCACACCATACATAAAAACAATCCCAGATGTATTAAAAACTTAAATGTGAGATGCAAAATTTCAGAAACATTAGAAAATTTTTGTAAATTATAATATGATCTTAGGGTAGTAACACATTTCTTAATCAAGACTCCCCAAGCATACTACATAAATATAAATTTGATTGCATTAAAATAAAGTTTCTTTAGTACAACCATTACCATCGTAACGAAGCCATAAAGAGACAAGCCATGGATGGAGAATACGCACTGTCCAAATCAGTAAGAGATTAGCACTCATGCAGAATTCCTATGAGTTAATAAGGACAAGACAGAAAGCTCAATCAATATGAGCTAGAAATTCATAGAAAAAAATGAAGTCAAATAGTCAATAAGTATATTTAAAAAGGACTTACTTTCCAAGTGATGATAGATGCAAATTAAAACAATAATGGAATACCGCTGATAAAAAATTTTTTAATATATATGAGAACATCATGCAATGACAGGAATGTGAAGAAAAGAAACTTTCAAGCACTGCTATTGATTATTTAAAGTAGTTCCTCTATTTTGAATATATCTTATAAAGTTGAAGATTTATATTCTCTTTGATGTAGTCATTTTTCTCCATCTATGCTATAGAAAAATGCTCACACTTCTTCATAAGGAAAAAGACCTCATAATTATTTGCAACTTTGTAATAGCAAAGAACTAAAACAACTAATTTCCCAGTAAGAAAAAATGGATAAACTTAGGTTAGTTTATTCATGCAATCAATCCTATCGTCAGTAAAACTAAATGGACTCTATAACACATGGATAGATCTCTAAAAATTAATTTTGGGTTAAAGTAGATACAAAATTATGCCTACAGTATGATATATCAAAACACTCAACAATACTATATTATTTGTGGTATGTATATGTGCTACAAGTATAAATAGCATTAAAAGACATAAATTAAAAACTTCATGATAGTATTTAACCCTATAGAGAAGGAAGCAGAAAATAGGAATGAGTAGATGGAGCTTTGGCTGTGTCTATCATTCTGTTTTATTTATTTTAACTGTTAGAAACAAAGGTGGCATATTCTGGGTGTGGGTATCTGGGTCATATGTTTTATTTATTTTTAAATACTAAATAATCAGAATATTGCTCTAAATGAAAAACAAACACTTCTAAGGTCACATTCTCCAGAAAATGTTACTGGTTGAGAGGATAAGATAGAGGATGGAGGGTGAGGTATGTTCAAATGTAGGAAAAATCTGTCTGGGTAATAAAGTGCCATCAGTTTGATTAATGCACTGTACAGATGTAATATTTACATCTTTAAAAGAATGGCTTCATAATAATCAATGTTAGAAGGGCAGTGTGTCTCTCTCTAATTTTCCTCCTCAATTTCCATGATTCCTTTAATCCTATGCTTTCCCACCAGCAGTTTAAATAAGTTTTACTATTAAAGTTTAATGGAAGTACTTTGACCAATACCGATAGCCAATGGGCAAATTGTCAGTCCCAAAGGCCTGTGGAAAAGGCCAAATATTCTGTTCCCAGGCTAGCTAGTCAATACTAAGAAAATTATTGTCATAAAGATGATATAAGGAAACACAGAATCCATACCCTGGTGATTCTCTCCCATTTAAAGAAGGGGCAAAGATTGCTTCTGTTTCATTCCCACCTGAACATATACTATCCAACATGAGGGAAGGAAGCAGAAGCAAGAAGATAGTGTCCAGAGGTCTCATCATCACTTGTCAACTGGATTCCGAAGGCCACCATATGCCACCAGACCTGGTTTCCCACCCCAATTGAGTGAAAGGAAGAATGTAGTTATGAACCAACTTAATCCAATAAGGAAAATTTCAAGTCAAATGATAACTTTCAATGACTACAGCAAAGCAGCTGACTGGCTCCCTATATATCTGGAACTAGATATCAAATCAGTATATTAATGAATGCTTAATAATCAGGTCTCCTAGAAATAGGTGAAGATGGTTTGCTACTTAGCCCCAGAGGCAGAGAAGGCTTTTTGCACAGATTCTAACCCTCGGACCCAAACCTGATCCCACAATCTTCAAGGGTTGTGGGAAATGAGTAATGGAACACACTCTTAAATTTCTTGAGATTCTTCAGATTATCTGGGTCAGTTTTTCTCAGGGGACATGCAGAACTATAGCTGTGTGGTGTGGCTTCCAGAGCATCAAGCCTTCCATATCCCTTCCCAAAACACCACCCTCAATAGCCTGCAGACACCTTAAATTCTTTCAGCAAGAGGAAAAAGGCTTTAAGGTCCCAACTAGAGATTAGGTTTAACAGTAAGTATTCCTGAGAGACAGTCCTCTGTTCAACACTCTCACTGAGATGGAATGGCTGGGAGCCATACATTGGGCGGGGGGAGGGGGGCGGGGGGAGGGGAGCAGGTTTAGATGGCTAAACAAGGGATGAGGAGGGGTAGGGTTGAGGGGTGGGGATTACAGTTAGAATGAATGCAACGGCTGTAGATACTGAAAGCAAATTTACTATCTTTCCAATTTGACTTAGATGGCTGCCAATGAGATGACTGTGACAGGGCTAGAAATAGTCACATTGTCAATAAAATAGGATTTAGCACCTAATTTGGACCAGGTGCTTTTCAAATACTGCTCACTTCTTCCCACATAGGCATCTAATTCTCATGTTAGTCAGGAGAAAATTGGGACTCAGTGATGAAACTAACCCAATGTTATAGCACTAGTATATGGTGAACCTGGGCTTTGATACTAGATCCATCTGGCTTCAAAGACTAAATTCTTCCCCACTGTATTACATGATTTTGTTAACTATATCCTCAAGGAAGACAGTGCTTGCTGCCTGAAAGCACTCCAGAACTTTAGGAAATAAATCAGAAAGCAGAAAGTTTGAGAATGAATGAAAACCTACGGTTTCAAGATATGTGCCTACATGGTAATATCAATAATAATGACAATAACAATTATAATAAAGGCCACTTATTAGTCACATATTTATTGTGGAATATAGGCCAACTCCTGTGACATATACTTTATATCATATCAGCCTAACAGGACCACAAAAAAAGGCATTATTCTTATTTAACCATTTGGAAACTAGGGCTTAGAGAGTATAAGTAATTTGCCTAAAATATTGAGCATGGAAATATGGACAGGTCATTCAATCTTAGATTTATCAGATATCAAACCCATGTTCCTAACCACCAAATTATAAATTCTCTAGCAGAGCATAATTTGACACCCCCCCCCTCAAGAAAAGACATCTGCTCCTCATTAAAGAGCAGAAGATGGGATGTGTAATTTCCCAAAAGCTTTTGGATAGATGTATTGGCTCAGTCCCTAATGAGATGACCAAAAGTGAATAGAGATACTAGAATACTAACTACTGAATTTAAAAAGACAACTGCCTGCTCGGCTGGCATGGCTCACTGGTTGAGTGTTGACCTATGAGCCAGGAGATCACAATTCGATTCCCAGTCAGAGCACATGCCTCAGTTGCAGGCTTAATTCCCAGTGTGGGGCATGCAGGAGGCAGCCGATCAGTGATTCTCATCATTGATGTTTCTATCTCTCTCTCCCTCTCCCTTCTACTCTGAAATCAAAAAATATATATATTTAAAATAAATAAATAAAAAGACAGCTGCTTATGAAGTGAATTTCTTGAGGCTCCAGGTCAGACCCTGGTCAATGTTTTTGATGGACTACCTAATTTCAGCCAATAACGGAAAGTTTAAGGCAACTATGGTACATATCCATTGGAAATAATATTATCTAGTCAATGAAATGAGTTCATGAAAAACATATATTATAATATTTGAAAGAACATAATAAAAAAATTCTAGACATGCATGTTTACAATTATTTGCAAAACAACACAGACCACTGTTTTAAACCTGGAAGCTTGTGCCCATAGTTTGGATGTAGGCCAAATTTTCAGCAAAAATGTAAAAGAGATCATATTTTTCTAGAGAGGAAAGTACAAACCTCAAGGAATTATAATTATTACATCCATCTAAGTTATTCAAGATGACACAAAATTACATAAAGTGTTTAACATAAATCATACACACACACACACACACACACACACACACACACTGACTGCAGCCTGCAAGAACTGCCCTTACCTAGCTCAGGAGTAATAAATTCAAATACTGTCAGCTCTAAGATATGAACTAATATTTCATTTTCTCTCCAAAAGGTTTAGAAATGGGAAGGGAAGAAAAGTCACAAGCTCAACCCTGCAGTGGGAAGAAGGTACACTCTCTCTTTTAAACCAGATCCAGGCAAAGACAAGGGTATCCGTTTTTACCAGCCAGGCTGGGAACCCAGGAGACCAAGATCACAAATTTCCAGTGAGGGACAAGAAACAATTTGGGAGTAATTACTGCATTTCCTTAACCACTCCCAGTGGAGATGTGCCTTAGCCATATACTAAAGACAGTCAAGTCCTTTGAGAATATAAATGAGAACTTTTATATTTTCAGATTTATTTTTTATAAAAAATTTTCACACCTGTGAGCTCATTTAACACTCATCATAATTCTTGAGTTAGATAGACTTTCCCCATTTTATTGCATTTGGGAGTGAGTCAAAAGAAAATTACCAAATGAGGATTCAAACCCAAACACATTAGCTTCAAATGTAAAGTCTAGTTCCATTGTACCATGAAGCCTCCCTTGTAACAGTGGGCTCTGTAGCATATGGATTTCTTCCTTCTCATATTCATTCTGGAACTGGGAGAAGAGCTGCTGCTAATCCCTGGGGAATAAAACACTTATCAAGGAATAGCTGGGTTTCTGTTTCTCAGAAATAGAGATTTTTTTCTTCCTGCAGAAATACATGAATGCATGCAGGAATATTTTTTGACAGTTATGACACACTAGAGGCTCGGTGCACAAAATTCGTGGGGGTGGGGGGTCCCCTCAGCCTCAGCCTGATCCTCGGGATCAGGCCAAAACCAGCAGTCATACATCCCTCTCACAATTTGGGACCACTGGCTCCTAACTGCTCACCTGCCTGCCTGCCTGATCACCCCTAACTGCGCCCCCCCACACACACACACCAGCCTGATAACCACTAACTGCCTCTGCCTGCTGACCTGGTTGCTCCCAACTCCTCCACCACCAGCAGCCTGGTCGCCGTTCATTTGTTTGGTCATCCCTCACTAACCCCCCTGCTGGCCTGGTCACTCCATGCAGCCTACTGTTCAGTCATTACTTTGACAGCATCCTGGACAATTTGCATATCCCTCTATTATTAGTATAGATAATAATAGTTGGCGATCCTCAGGGTTCAAAATCTATTCCTTAACCATAAGAATGAGTGTGAGAAATCTCTGAAACCTACTGCATTAAGACTGGCAAATACAGAGAAGAGTTACAGAATCAAGGGGAGGAGATGGCATTTTATTCATTGTTTTTCAATAATTCATTCATCCATTTACTCATTCGTTAAAATAGTGTGTATCTATTGTGTAGCAAGAATTTTGTGAATACTGTGAGTCTATATTTGAAAACACAGGGTTGTTTTTTCTTTAAAAGAGCCCAATCTAAGCAAGACAGACAAAGCAGTGTGTGCTATGGGAGCAAAGAGGTGGGCTATCAAACCCCAAATTTAATGGGTTAAGCAGGTGGGCTTGTAAGATATTACACATAAGCAGACACTCAAGACAACCAAAACAAGTAAAAGGTGACTGGACTGTGTAGAAGAAGGACATTGGGAAGGGAGAAAAATTATCACCCAGGTAATGAAGCTAACTCCACAGGGAACACTAGAATCCAACCTCAAATCTGTCCACCCCAGCAGTGAGTGCGCTGAGGTGTTTATGTGCCATCTCCTATCTGTATTTAACAGACGACAAATGGGGGTTGTAGTAGAGGGTGAACAGTATTTCTAGCACTTTTGGCCAGCTGAACATATAGGCAAATTGAGCTTCAGTGGCCAGAGAAAGTCCTCCTCAAAGAAGTAAAAACAGTGGTCATTGGGATTCTAGCCAGAATGCACTGAAATGGTAAGATAAACAAGTATAAGCTGGGAATTTGCCTCCTGCATTATTCAGACCCTCTCACGTCCTGTGACAGATTCTCCAAGATGGTGGCCATAGGTGCGAACTGAGGGATAGACATCGATGCAACATAGGTAGATGACATGAGGGTCCAAGTTACCTGGTTCTGAAATTTATTTAGGCTCACTCTATCTACTAAGGCTTAATATCAAATTTGCTGTTGGGGCTACTGACCTTATGACGTTTTGTGCCGGGCAGCACTTAGCTCCAGTCACTTAATGGCCCACAGTTAGGCATTTGGACTCTCTCCTACCCAGTAGCTTGGCAGCAGCTCCTACCTCCAGAAGCGCAGCATTGAAACTCTTCTAATTGAGTCTGTTGGAGGCTCCATGGGGTGCCATTATCTACCATGGATACTGCCAGCACCATGGGTTCTGTCAACTTAGATGACCCTTAGACCACAGTTTGAACCAGCTGCGGAGCCCTCTATTGCTCTATATCCTACATAAAGCTGGCAGTCTATCAAGTCATTTGACAAATTGGCGAGATCAGTGTTCCAGATGTGGTAGTAGTATGTCTCCAAAATCTGAAGAGGCCTACAAAGTGCTGTGAAAGGTGCAATAACTTGTCCTTTGCTTTCCAGGTAGAATCCTCTCTTTCATCTATCCCATCGTAAGCTCTTCTGTGTCTATCCCACACAGCCTGCCACAGGTCTTTCCTCTGACATTAAGCATGTCAGATATTACTCCAAAGTGTCTCCACCCTGACTCATTACTCAATCTGTCCAACCCCCGCCCCCCACAAACACACACCTTTGTCTGTGCATTGCCATCTGCTCCTGTCTATACTGCTTGCTTACATCGCTTCCTGTGTCTAGTACCTGAGTTCCCTAAATTCTGTACCCAAGCCTTTTTGTTTGTTTGACCTACCTACTAGCCCCACCATGTCCTCTCCAGGGCATGTCTGGTGTATCTTTCCCAAGGAATCCAGTGCCTATAGCCAATCTACCTTATGGCCTACTTTGAGTTTGCTAAGCTGCTACTGGCTAATATTCAGGGAATTTTCTTCTCTGGCTTTTGCCTCGATCCATGGTCGGCAAACTGCGGCTCGCGAGCCACATGTTGCTCTTTGGTCCCATGAGTGTGCCTCTTCCACAAAATACCATGGCCTGGGCGAGTCTATTTTGAAGAAGTGGCATTAGAAGAAGTTTAAAAAATTTGGCTCTCAAAAGAAATTTCAATCGCTGTACTGTTGCTATTTGGCTCTGTTGACGAATGAGTTTGCCGACCACTGACCTAGATTGCTGTTGGACTTCAACAATTCTGAGTTGACAGTCTCTCCCAAATCCTCTGCTCTGAGGTCTAATACTTGTGGCAGTAATATAGTCATCACAGCTAGAAAGAAGCTCTGCAGGGAGAAGCTATGCTATATTGACTTCCTTTCAAACCCAGACATCAAAAAGGGCAAAATAAATACCCAGAGAGGATTATCTCAATTAATACTTATTTGTTGTCCTATATATCTCACCCCTAAGAATCACTAATGATACAACAACTTAATTTTCTCAAACGGTCAATTTCAAAGAACCTGAAGCTTTTCAATTTTAAGAGTCAAATTTTTATGGGTTGCGTGTGTCGACTTTTTTTTTCCTATTTGCAAGTTTGCTTTCTTTGTGGGTTATTTTTTGCCTATTTTTCAGCCTCCTTTCCTTCATTCCTTTTTCTTGCTTGAAAACTATTTTCATTTGATGTAATCAAATCTAAATTTGTCAAGAAAGCAATAAAAATTCCCCAAAAAGGTAATTATCCCCGTCTCTCCCCACTTTGCATTTAATATTTATCACTAGAGAGAAAAATAAAAGGTTACCTGGTGGTAGTTACCCCAATGAGATCCCTTTGAGTGGGATATGATTCTACCTAAATTCTTATAGGCCATTTAGTCTTTTGGCTTTCTGTTTGAACCTGGTTGGAGCCAGTCATTCTTTATTTAACCTCTCTGGAGTTTAACCTATGGGAAAGCAGAGCCTGGGACAGAAGGAAGACTAACGCTGCCTTGAGAACTTTCTCTGTAGGCTCATTCTCTATAGTTCCAGGCACAAACATCCCTCCCACAGGACACATTTCTAAAAGAATCAAGGGGGAAATTGGACAATTAATCCAAGTTGGTGGATGTCTTCAACAGGAAATTACAAGGTTTGCTTCCTACCCCCTAGGGTTCTCTCCTGGGCTAGTTATACTCTTCAGTTCATAGCTCTGGAACTAATCAACAGAAGTGAAATCTGAGCTTGTAGCTTCTCTTTTTGATGCCCAAGAATGTCTAGGACCTTGAAAGCTGTCATTAAGGTCTCCTAGAGAGAATCTCCAGATACACCCACCAAACATCAGATCATAAATACAGGTACGGTCAGTATTATGAATGGAATGGGTATTTTTTCTCAGCAATATATGAGTTTATATATGGGTATAGAGGAAGAATCAGAAAGATTATTTTGGCATGGAAG
Organism: Corynorhinus townsendii; assembly: GCA_026230045.1. Lineage (NCBI taxonomy): Eukaryota > Metazoa > Chordata > Mammalia > Chiroptera > Vespertilionidae > Corynorhinus > Corynorhinus townsendii. The sequence goes on along the minus strand of JAPDVU010000005.1, from coordinate 161,320,274 downwards.
AGGAAAGAATGAAAAAAGGGAAGGGAAATGAAGGGAAGGGAAGAAACATGGGGTGACAGGAGAATGAAAATACAAAGGCAGAGAGTGAGATGGAAGGAAGGAGAAAATGAGAGAGAGAAAGATAAAGTGAAGGGATAGACAGGAAGAGAGAAAGAGATAAAAAGAAAGAAAAGTGACTCGAGAAATAAAGGCAGAGACACAGGGAAGCAGAGTCTTTCAGAAGGAATCTCCACTTGCTGGATCCTAACATAGAAAACCAACCAGGTCTGGACAGCCCAGAATTTAATCATTCTGAAACTGTTTAAATAGGTAAGCCAGGAGCTTAAGGCAGGCCTCTTACACTTTCAAACTATGAGGGAGAATGAACTAACATAATCCAGAGTTTCTCAGGGGTCCTTTAAAAATTGAAATAAATAAAAATATATGTATATTAATGAGTTTTCTTTAAGGAACACAGTACTATTCTTTGTAACCTTTTATTAAAATTTTGCCTCTCATATGAAATTTAAAAATGGGTACTGAAGTCAAATCTTCTAAAAGGTGCCATGCCATGGTCGATGGTTTGGAGCACTCACCACAGAGTATCCTTGGGGCAATAACATGGCTGAGACATCAGATTCTATAGTCAGGTCCCTAATGCCACAGATGCACAAATTCTGTTTTGTCAGTGAACTAAGAAAAGCTGGCTCACATTAACATACCTCATTGGCAATTTTTCTAATTCCCTTATGTGCCAACATATAAGGAATATATGAAACACAGGTTAAGTTTCCCAGTTTCTGAAACAAAACATACATATTTTCCATATGATGGCTAAAAATCATTACTACAGAGTCCTTAATATTCTTAACCATATTTATGCATAACCCATGGACACAGACAATAAATAGTGTGGTGAAGCCTGGGGTGGGGGGCAGGGTGAGCTAGAAGGGGTCAATGGGGGAGGAAAGAGGGACATATGTAATACTTTCAACAATAAATATTGGTTCTAATATTCTCAACAAGTCTTCATCCCCAGCAGACAGAGGAGACCATGAGGAGAGAAAACCAGAGCAGCGTGTCCCAGTTCCTCCTCCTGGGGCTCCCCATCCCTCTAGGGCAGCAGGCCGTGTTCTTCACCCTGTTCCTGGGCATGTACCTGACCACGGTGCTGGGCAACCTGCTCATCATCCTGCTCATCAGGCTGGACTCTCGCCTGCACACACCCATGTATTTCTTCCTCAGCCACTTGGCCTTCACTGATGTCTGTTTTTCATCTGTCACTGTCCCTAAGATGCTCAAGGACATGCACGCTAAGTATAAGTCCATCCCCTATGCAGGGTGTATTTCACAGATGTATTTCTTCATATTTTTTACTGACCTGGATAGCTTCCTTATTACATCAATGGCATATGACCGATATGTTGCCATCTGTCACCCTCTTCAGTACACCACCATCATGAGGAAAGAGCTGTGTGTTTTACTAGTGGCTGTGTCCTGGATCCTGTCCTGTGCCAGCTCCCTTTCCCACACCCTCCTCCTGACCCAGTTATCCTTCTGTGCTAACACCATTCCCCATTTCTTCTGTGACCTTGGGGCCCTGCTCAAGCTGTCCTGCTCAGACATCTTTCTCAATGAGTTGGTCATGTTCACAGTAGGGGTGGTGGTCATTACCCTGCCATTTATATGTATCCTGGTATCTTATGGCTACATTGGGGCCACCATCCTGAGGGTCCCTTCAACCAAGGGGATCTGTAAAGCATTGTCCACCTGTGGGTCCCACCTCTCTGTGGTGTCTCTATATTTTGGGGCAATATTTGGGCAGTACCTTTTCCCAACATTAAGCAGTTTCATTGACAAGGACATCACTGTGGCTCTCATGTACACGGTGGTCACACCCATGTTGAACCCCTTTATCTACAGCCTTAGGAACAAGGACATGAAAAGGGCCCTTGGGAAACTTTTCAGTAAAGTAAAATTTTTCTCACAGTAATATCTGTGACTTTTATTTAAATCAAACTCATTTTCGTTGATTTCACAGATCTGATTTTTTTCACTTGAGTATGTCTGAAAAATTTAAGGTCTCTGGAAATATAAGCCCTAAATTAATGATGGTATATTGGATGTACGTGGTAAAAATTTGTTGACCAGAACTTCATTATCTTATTAACAATGCTCTCCTTTATTAGTAACTTTTGATAAGCAAGTGTTAGATCAATTTTATTACTGATTTCTCCAACTGTAATATTATACAGTTTGTTATTAGAGGAGATTTTTTGGAAATTCTTATATTTTGAGTTCATAATCTCAAGCTTTAACCTAAGAATCTAAAGAATTAGCTACATTATTCCTCTACACAATCGTATGCAAAATAAACAGGTTTTCTTTTCATCTTTATGGGCCCACTGAAAGCAAGGAATCCAAACTATTTGTCACTTATATAAGAAGAAATGTATTACTCTCCAGCAATGATATAAAATGGTATAACTCTAAGATGAAAGTCCCCTTAGGAGATCAAGACTGGCCACGGGCCCCCCTTTGCCATACTGTGTGGTTGATATTACTTAGCCCCCATACACAATAATTAATGAAAGCATGCTTCATGCTGTCATCCTTTGTAGATACATATGATCACATTACAGTGCATACTCTCTGCACACATCATCATTTTCCTACAAACGCCATTCCAGTTCTAGCACTGACTATCCTTCATGGACATCCTGCCTTCCCAAATGAAGAAAGAAAGAAAAGCTTCCCAAGGTTTAGTGTGCACAAGAATTCCTGGAGAACTTGTTAAAACACAGGTTCCTGAAATCTACCACCACAAAGTCCAACTCAGTAGTTCTTGGATGGGGCCCCCAAATTTGCACTTATGATGCCCCCAGATGATGCTGATGCTGCAGATCTGTGAACTCTGATTTGAAGAGCCTGGTGTAAATAATTAAATTATGGAGGTATGGGATGCAAAATTATAACATCTTACATGAACTCTGGGAGTGGGGAGAGTGCAACAAGGGAATACTTAAATTATGTTAGTAATAGAAAATACTCTGGTTCATGTTGGTATTTTCAGATTGATTCTGCCTGCAGGACATTTCTTTTCCAATCTCTAATATCAGAGACTCTTTCCTGAGCTATTAGATTTTCTTTTGTCTTTCATATATAACACAGATATATCAGATACTATATATCATGCTTTGTATCATCACAGCAGACTATATGTTCTATGAAAATGAAGCCAAAGCTTTGAAAAAAATTACAACCTATATCCATTAGTGGCTTTTTGTATTTATGAAGCCTTGTGGGATTTCAGTGACACTTGTAATTTTGCTAATGTCACTCAAGCATATTTTGATTTTTTAACTGATACTTCACACTATATACTCTGCTACGAGGGAGAGAGGCAAAGGGCTTATTGGAGAAAATTAAGTACTTAAAAAAGAAAAATAATTCTCCCTTTTGCATTAGAAATCAGTTATGATTTCATTTGGGACTAATGGAGTTTTCTGTCTATCCACATGAGTAGAAGGGGCTTGGTGTCATAATTATTCCAGGATTAAATCTACATTTTATTGTATATTTTTATTAATCAAGATTCTGTGTAGGGAAAAAGAAACCATCATTGTTATTTTAAGCAAAAAAGGAAGTTAAGTCGGGTAATTAAGTGCCAACGAAGTCATTGAAAGTGTTATATAGAATCACAGGCTATAGGATGAGTCCTCAAGAAAAATAACCTTAAGGGAAAAAAACAGTCTGACCCATGTAAACAAGGGTTTACACAAGGTTGTGGTGGCAGGAAGCTGTTCAACTCTACCTGAACTTCAATTTCTACATGAACTTTTATGTGCAGAGCCCAAAATGAACTGGCTGAACTCTGTATCACTAACTCCAAGTTTGGAAAAGACAATCCAACTGACTCAGTTTGAATCAGCTGATTCCATGTTTCAGTTGCCTGTGTTCAAAGAGCCCAGGTCATTTTTCATGCAACTTATTATCTTGCTCATTATTTTCCAGCCACACTGGTCTTTTCATACTAGCCAGACCCTTTTTCCCATAAATCTTGGGACCTTCACCTGTGCTGGAAAGTTTATGTTGCTACTCTTCTTTCTTCTATTCCTGATATAGCTGGTCACTAATCCAGGTCCCAAATTATATTTAACTTTCTCAAAGAAGTTTTTCCTGAGCTCTAATCTAAATTAGGCCCTCCAGTTATACTTTCTCAGTGATACCACCATTATCTCTCCTTTCCAATACCAATCAGAGTTTCTGACTATATGTTTACTTGTTTAATTGTTTATTGTCAGTCTCCCAAATTATCTTGTAAATACAGAGACTGTGCCTACTTTAATTAACTTTAAATATCCCATGCCTACTGGCATTCCTGGCATAACATAGGCAATCAATTAAGTATTTGAATATGTGAAAAATTACAAACATAGCTCCCTAGACCCACTGTGGAGACATCTAAGTATGGATCCACTTCACAGTTATGTTCCCAAAGTAGTTGATAAATATCTATAGCACCCATGAGAAAATAAAGGTCTGCCTACTTTAGAAGGTGGAATTGCATAATGGACTAAGCTGTAGGTTGGGTAGAAGAGAGATCTTAGTTTGGATATTGACTTGTCCTCTTATTAGCTACATGATCTTAGGTGGTCAGTTAACCTCTTGGAGCTCTCTGTATCCTTACCTGAAAATGTCAAGTAAATATACTTGGCATATAGGTTATATGGATTAAATGATAGATGTCACTGACATATCATAAACATATCATAAATGATTTTTTATATCTATGATCCTGAAAATGGTCCCTGAAATCTTTGTCTTTTTCATTCTCTCACTGCCTAGGAATGACTCAGAACTATTCACATTTCTGGCTCCTCCCCTATTAATCTCCTTATGTTTCCAGGACATTCCCAGGATTCTTCCATTTGAGAAATATAATAGAGATCATTTCCCTGATTCTTTTAGCTACATAATTCTTAAATGGCACCTGTTGATAAAGGAAATGGCCTAATTCTTTCCTGTTTACTTCAGAGAATTTTACTATTTGTACCTCTAAGGGTGCAGATGGAGAAGTGGAAACCTTTTTCTCTAGAGCCTAGATCCACCACTTATGGTTCCTTGGGCAAGTCACTAAACTTTCTAAAACATAGCCCAAATTCACTCTGAATCCCATGTGTTTCAACTCCCCATTTGAATTCTTGTCCCTGAAATCCTTCTCTCCACAGTAGCAGAATGATCTTTCCATATCGTAAGTCAGATAGTGACTATCTGCTGCTTAAACATCCATCACACCCACAGGTCTCTGTACTGAGTATCTGCACTCCATGGTCACATGTGACCTGCTCCTGCCCACCTCCTCAGTCTCCTCTCCTATCCCTCTCCTTTGCTCACCAAACTTGAGCTACATTTGTCTTCTTTCTGCTTCTCAAAATGCATGTGCTCATCCCATATTTGTACTTACTGTTTCCTGAATCTGAAATACTCTTCCGCCCAATTCTTTACTTAGCTAGCTGCTTATTTATTCCCTCATAATGAGTTCTTTGCTGACAAATTTAATCTGCTAGTCATCACTATATTTTGTTTTTATTTCAGCACCTTTTTGTTTGTGAGTGTGTTTATTGCATGACTCCTCTGAGTTGAATATTATCTACATGAGTTCAGAAACCTTACTGTATTTGTTACCATTGTTCTGGTACTTACAGCAGGGACTGGCACATAGTAAGTATTCATTGAATGTGCAATGAACAAATGAATTAGTTTGGATGCCTCCTCAAAGCCAGATTAGTAAAGAGGTTAAGGTCAAAGGCTCTGAAGTCAGAATTTCCAGATTTAAATGTTACCTCTGTCTCTTTCTAGGAGTCTCAGTTCCTTCATCATAAAATGGGCATAATAATAGCTACCTCATAGTCAAACTTCAGTGAGATAATGCATAGTTATTGATTCCATCTTTATTTTATGCCTGTGTTTTCATCAAGACAATATTAGTGCAAGAACAGGTTATTCCTTAGTTACACCAGTGGCATGAAACCAGAAAACCACACATTTGGTGTCTCTGAATTCCTCCTTCTGGGCCTATCTGAGCAGCAGGGACAGCAGCCTCTCCTCTTTGGCATCTTCCTGAGTATGTACCTGGTAACCTTCATGGGGAATGCTGTCATCATCCTGGCCACTAGATCTGATCCACACCTTTACACCCTCATGTACTTCTTCCTGGCCAACTTCTTCTTCACTGACCTTTGTTTATCATCTACCACGGTCCCTAGGATGCTAGTGAACATCCAGGCCCATAGGCACACCATCACCTACGCTGCTTGCCTCTCTCAGATCTACTTCTTTCTGTGGTTCACTAGTCTAGAAGTTTTCCTCCTGGCAGTGATGGCATATGACCGGCTTGTGGCTATCTGCCACCCCCTTCACTACACCTTAGTCATGAGCTGTATCCTGCTCATGGTCATGTCCCTAATCCTCACTCATTCATACTCTCTAACCCACACCATTCTCTTGGCTCAACTATCCTGCACTGACAACATCATCCCTCATTTCTTTTGCGAACTTCTCCCCCTGTTGAAGCTATCTTGTTCCAATACTTATGCCAACCAATGTGTGCTATATACTAGTACTGGGGAGGGGCATTAACCATCTCGATCCCCTTGCTAATCATCATTTCTTATGTCCGCATTGTGGCTGCCATTGTGAGAGTCCCATCAGTTAGTGGGAAGTGGAAGGCCTTCTCCACCTGTGGCTCCCACCTCTCAGCAGTTCGCCTGTCCTATGTATCTGCCATTAGGGTATATTTCATTCCCTCCACTGGTGATTCTGCCCACAAGGACAGGATTGCAGCTGTGATGTATGCTGGTGATCCCTATGCTGAACCCATTCATCTACAGCCTGAGAAACAAAGACATGAAGATAGCCTTGGGGAGGCTCCTGAACAGAAGGAGTTATCTACATCCAAATCCTGCACCTGCTATTTGCTAGCTTTCCATTCTATAGCAAATTAAATAATCTCATTGAGCCACAATTTCCTCACCCATAAAAGGAGGTAATAAAATATTATGCAGTGTTTCTAGGAGGGTTAGAAGAAAAATCCTATATAATAAAAACATAATATGCAAATTGACCGACTGGCCAAAAAGCAGAACGACCATCTGGATGACCATCTGAGACCATGCTATGACACCCACTGGTGCCAAGCCAGCCAAGGTGGGTGTGATGCAATTGGTCAGGGGCCTAGCCATCACCCCATAATCACCCCACAGAGGGAGGCCCAGGCCACCAGCCAGCAGGGCAATCAATTGGGGGTCTCCACGATCACCCCAAAGAGGGAGGACCAGGCCACTGACTGGCAGGCTGTGGTGAGTGGGCGGGGCCTCCCTCTGCGAAGGAAGCCTGGGTCCTGGGTGCCGGAGGGAAACTGGTGTTGGCAGCTGGGGGAAGGAAGGCCTACTCTTGCACGAATTTTGTGCATTGGGCCTCTAGTATCTATATAAATATGTATATTTACTTGTTCCAGGTCTTATGCTTACTAGTATATCTTCATTATCTTCAGGAATATTCAACACATGCCTTTGATGTAAATACTTGTATTATACAGAAGAGAAAACAAAGGCTCAAAAAGGTTAAATTATTTGCCTGAAGTTACACAGCTAATAAGAGGAAAGCCAGAATTTGAACACAGATATCTGATCCAAAATGCATACAGTTAATGGTTATTCCATGCCTAAATGGGCATAAATCCACGTACTCCTCTCAATTATTCGTTTTCTCTTTTCTTGCTTCTCTCCTACTTTTCACACATACAATTCCAATCAACAACTTCTTCCAATACTAGCAAATAACTGGAAGATGAGGCAAGGCAAATAAGAAGCTAGAGGAGGGAAGAGTAAACAGCCACAGAGATTCTGGTATCCCTCTCAATTGAGCAGGCCCCCTGCTTGAGCATAAATCTCTAGTAGATATTCTGAAATGACTTATGTATCAAGCTACATGATCAGAAAGAAGGGTACTTGGATCACATTATTTGAGGTTCTCACCAAGTTTATTTTATTGAACCATCATTTTTCAGAACTATGCCATCAATAGACAAGTGAATAAAAAAGCTGTGCTACATATATACAATGGAATATTACTTGGTCATTAGAATAAAATCTTGCCTGGCTGGCGTGGTTCAGTGGTTGAGTGTCAACCTATGAACCAAGAGGTCACAGTTCAATTCCTGGTCAAGGCACATGCCCGGCTGCAGACTCGATTCCCAGTAGGGGTGTACAGGAGGCAGCCGATCAATGATTCTCTCTCATCATTTATGTTTCTCTCTCTCTCTCTCTCTCTCTCTCTCTCTCTCTTTCTTCTTCTTCTTCTTCTCTGAATTCAGAGAAGAGAGAATGAAATCTTATCATTTGCAAAAGTATGGATGGACCTAAAGGATATGTGATAAATGAAATAAGGCAATCAGAGAAAAACAAGTATCATATGAATTCACTTATATGTAGAATCTAAAAAACAATATAACAAACAAAATAGGAACAGATACAGAGAAAAGTCTGATGCCAGAGGAGAGGGAAGTTGCAGGGCAGGGTGAAAAAGGTTAAGGGATTGAGATGTACAAATTGGTAGTTACAAAATAGTCATGGGATGTAAAGCACAGCATAGGAAATATGGTCAATAATCTATATATATAAAAGCCTAAGCAACCATTATGACCAAACGACCAGAACCACTGGTCGACCAGTCACTGTGACACGCACGGACCACCAGGGGGCAGATGCTCAACACAGGAGCTGCCCCCTAATGGTCAGTGCACTCCCACAGGAGTAGCATCGCACAGCCAGAAGCTGGGCTCACAGCTGGCGAATGCAGCTATGGTGGTGGTAGCCTCTCTGACTCTGTGGCAACGCTATCAATCAGCGGCACCCAGCCCCTTGGAGGATGTCCAACTGCTGGGACCCCTCCTCACCCCCCGTGCACGAATCTGTGCACCAGGCCTCTAGTATTATAATAATTATATGGTGTCAGGTGAGTACTGGAAATAATCAGGGGGAACACTTTGTAAAGTATATGATTGTTTAACCACTATGGTGTACACCTGAAATGAATCCTATCTAATAAAAGAGTAATATGCAAATTAACCATCACTCTGCTACACCCACAAGCCATGCCCACCAGCCAATCAGGAGCAAGTATGCAAGTTAACCCAATCAAGATGGCTGCAGCCACAGAGCGAGCAGGAGGCTTGGCTTTCCCCAGCAATGGAGGAAGCCAAGCTTCCGAAGCCTTGGCCTGCCTTGGTCTCCACTCAAGGCTACAAAGTTTCAATTATAGAAGATAAGTAAATCCCAGATACCAGGGCCTCCTCTTGGGTCACCAGGGGGCATGGCTGGCCTGCAAACCACCACAGGCCCCTTGTCCAGGCCGCCCCATGCCCCAAGGGAACCCCCACCCTGATCTGGGACTCCCTTCAGGGCAAACCAGCTGGCCCCCACCCATGCACCAGGCCTCTATCCTATCTAATAAAAGAATAATATGCAAATTGACCATCACTCCAACACACAAGATGGCTGCCCCCATGTGTACACAAGATGGCCACCACAAGATGGCCAGCAGGGGAGGGCAGTTGGGGGCGATCAAGCCTGCAGGGGAGGGCAGTTAGGGGTGACCAGGCTGGCAGAGGAGGGCAATTAGGGGTGACCAGGCTGACAGAGGAGGGAAGTTGGGGGCAACTGGGCCTGCAGGGAAGGGCAGTTGGAGGAGACCCAGGCCTGTAGGGGAGAGCAGTTAGGAGGGACCAGACCTGCAGGGAAGGGCAGTTGGGGGTGACCAGGCCTGCAGGGGAGAGCAGTTAGGGGTGACCAGGCCTGCAGGGAAGGCAGTTAGGGGCAATCAGGCTGGCAGGGGAGCAGTTAGTCATCAATCAGGCTGGCAGGGGAGTGGTTAGGGGGTGATCAGGCTGGCAGGCAGAAGCGGTTAGAGGCAATCAGGAAGGCAGGCGAGCAGTTGGGAGCCAGCAGTCCTGGACTCTGAGAGAGCAGTCGGACATCCCTCGAGGGTCCCAGACTGGAGAGGGTGCAGGCTGGGCTGAGGGACACACAACCCCGTGCATGAATTTCATGCACTGGGCCTCTAGTTAAAGCATAATGGGCTAATGATATGCTAAGGCCACTCAACTGCTTGCTATGCTGCGCACTGACCACCAGGGGGCAGACGCTCCAACTGGTAGGTTAGCTTGCTGCTAGGTTCTGGCCGATCAGGACTGAGCAAGACAGGCCGGACATGCCCTGGAGCCCTCCTGTGGTCCCTCCCTGGCCCCAACTGTGCACCAGTGGGGTCCCTCGGCCTAGCCAGCACCCTCTCGTAACCCAAGACCCCTCGGGGGATGTTGGAGAGCCAGTTTCAGCCCAATCCCAGAGGCCAGGCCGAGGGACCCCCACTGGTAGACGAATTCGTGTACGAGGCCTCTAGTTTAAAATAATGCATAATAGTGAAATAAGTGTTATTCAGATGTAGAAAGTGTATAGCAAGTGCCAAGGATTTTTCTGGAGAGAGAGAGAATTATAGCAGACAAAGAATTAAAAACTGAACTAGGTGTAAAGGGATTAAGCCAGGATTGCGTATTTAGGTACTTCTCGGTGCTTTATTCCCACCCCCAGTGATTTTTATCTTACTAATTGTTACTAGGGTAAACCATTTACCAGGTATTTTCATACCTTATTTCATATGTCCTTTTGCTGCCAGGAAGAAAATCCCACAACAGTATTCTCAAACCTGGTTGCACTAGAGTTACCAGTTTTATCATTTTGTTTTTATGAAAGACACTAGGATCCCCCCTCTAGAGAGTTCTGAAGCCCTTGGACCATGGTCAGCAAACTGCGGCTTGCGAGCCACATGAGGCTCTTTGGCCCCTTGAGTGTGGCTCTTCCACAAAATACCACGGCCTGGGTGAGTCTATTTGGAAGAAGTGGAATTAGAAGAAGTTTTTTAAAAATTTGGCTCTCAAAAGAAATTTCAATCGTTGTACTGTTGATATTTGGCTCTGTTGACTAATGAGTTTGCCGACCACTGGAAATACTAATCTGCAGCCAAAATTCAAAAGCATTGACAATAGGAAGAGAGAGCCACAAAGAACAGAATTGACCAAGAGACTTTATGGAAACTGAACTGGTAAAGAAAGGCAAGACCCACCTTCAGAGAGATAACCACTGCAAACATTTCCAAAGTTGGACTGCAATGGCTCCAAGAACAAGCATGAACTTCTGTGACTAGCCTGTCCCTATGGAATCTTTCTTCATCAATTCAAATGAGCTCACATGTTAAAACTCAATAAAATGTCAACTCATGGGTAAAACTGTACCTGACACATTTTTTTCTTCCTTTTGTGCTCCAACACTTATTATGAAAACTATCAATACCTGATTTAATTAACAATAAACAGAACATGTTTCTACCATGCATAAACATGGACAGTATCTTACTTATTTGAACATTTTGTCAGGAGTGTATAGCATAGTACCTGACCTATGATACCACTATGTACATGGTAGGCATCAACATATACATATTAGCTTTAATATGAATATTTCTCATAGTACAAACATTAGCATTGAGCAGCAGGATACTCAAGCTTGTAAGCGTGTGGACTCCAGAGTCAGACAAGAAACAAATTTCTACCTTCCCTTCCCACTTATAGCATAGTTTCCACATCTGTAAAATTCTATCATCATAGTACCATATCCAAGATTATTATAATTAGGGAACTAATAGTAAATGGCATAATACATTTAGAGAGATAATAAAGTGGAACAAAGTAAATATTAAGCTTTATGGAGAAATCATCACGATTGGACATATATTGTCATTAACTGCAACTATAAGTGCAACTACATAGCACATGGGGAGGTGGATTCAGTATCACCTCTGCCTGACACAGTATCTGGCAAATGAGATTAATAAATGTTGAGTTGCATGTTTAAAAATTCACACTTTAATTAGGACAGTAAATAAATGAAGTTTTACTTGATCTTTACCCCTGTTTAGCTGAGATCATCATTCAAACCAAGGAAATACTGACAACATTTATCATAGTATGTATCTTTTATGAAATATGCTGACTACATGCATTGTAGGATTTGGAGGGTTTAAGAAAATGATTTCTAGATCACTTTTCTCTAAAAGCTAAGTAAATGTGATAGAGAATCGTATTTCTTCACAAACACAGGGTTTCTTCAGAGTGTAATGTCAAAATACGGATACAGGATTAGAGTCCCTGGGAAGAGAGTTGTGAATTCTAAAAAGCCTTCTCAGTGCAGTCTTCATGTCATTGTTCCTGAGGCTGTAAATGAAGGGGTTGAGCATGGGAGTCACCACTGTGTAAAATACAGCTGCAACCTTGTCCTTCCCCCCTGAGTGTGATGAAGGGGGGCACATCACACTCAGATAGACACCGATTGCTGTACCATAGAACAAGAAGACCACAGTCAGGTGGGACCCACAAGTGGAGAAGGCCTTTTGCCTGCCAGAGGCAGATGGGACCCTAAGGATAGAGGAGATGATGTGTGCATATGACAGGATAATTAGGAAGAGAGGGCCAGTAAGTATCATGGAGGCCACAGTGAACAAGACTACCTGATTGGTGCTGGTGTCTGAGCAAGAGAGCTGCAGCAGAGGGACCACGTCACAGAAGAAGTGATGGATGGTGTTGCCTGCACAGAAAGAAAGCCTAGCCATGAGCAGGGTGTGTAAGAGGGCAGCGAGGATGGTGAGAACCCAGCATGCTATGAGAAAAAGCACGCACACAAGAGGACTCATGAGTGTAGAGTAGTGCAGAGGCTTACAGATGGCCACGTAGCGATCATAAGCCATCACCCCCAAGAGGAAGTCGTCCAGTGCCCCAAATGTCATGAAAAACTGCATCTGGGCCAAGCAACCCCCATATGATATGGTCTGACTATGTGTCTGGATGTTCACCAGCATCTTGGGGATTGTGGTGGAAGAAAAGCAGGCATCGGCAAATGAGAGGTTGGCCAGGAAGAAGTACATGGGGGTGTGAAGGTGAGGGTCAAAGCTGATGGCCAGGATGATGAGCAGGTTCCCCAAAACAGTGACCAGGTACATGCCCAGGAAGATGCCAAATAGGAGAGGCTGCTGCGCTGGGCTCTCAGAGAGACCCAAGAGGAGGAATTCAGTGACACTGGACTGGTTAATTTTGTCCATGCCACCACTCTTTCTAGGAAGAGAAAAGAGATACAGGAAACTTACACAAAAAGTAACACTTGTGGTCCTCAATGATATAGTCATATTTTATTCAGTAGATTAGACTATAAAGGTCCCTAGACCCTCCCTCCTGGATCTCCCCTAATTCTTCCCTATTATTCAGTTTAGCTAGTAAGAGAGAGCAAGTAGGCAGACAGATTAAAACACAAAAGCAAAGCGGTAGGTATTGTTTGGGGATGTGAGTTCCAGGCTACTTCCATGCATGCTATTATAAAGCACATGGGCATTAAGAGCTGCCATTTGCTGAACTGAAAGCACTATACATTGCAGCATCTAACCAAATGCTCTGTGTAGTGCATGCTTTTGTTATCAGACGTCACAGATAGTTACACAAGGCTCAATGATATTAAGTCACAAAGTCACAAAGAGGAAATATAGCATTTCCCATGTCTTTAAACACCCTGCATCACAGCCACCTCTGAGCTGAACCTCTTCCTCTGCAGGAGGCAGACCTAGGTGACTCGGTTCCCACTGCTCACCTCAGGATGTCTGGGACAGTGCACAGGGATGCTGACTGCGATCTTTGTGTGTCTCTGAAGGAAAACACAACCCTGCCTGCCTCTTTCTTGCAGCACTCACCATATTACTCTGGCCCAAACAGCATGCACCCCCAAAGGAGCCCACCCTGTTCCTGGGTTCTCCCTTTGTCTCAGAGGACCATGCTTCAAGCACACAGGGCTCTTCTTAGCCTATGGCAGTTGAGAAGGTTAAAAGGAGCCAGTGAGGCTGGTTTCATTGAGCCAGCTGGAGAGCAGCAACTCTGACTGCAGTGATGGGTGTTAGACATCCTTTGTGCACCTTGTCACGGGAGTATTTCTAGGTTCAGGGCCTCTGGAGTATGATTCCCCTGGCTGATCCTCAGAGACAAACATGAAGTAATTGTTCTAGCCTCATACTCTGGCTCCCTAGGCCAGACTCACCAAGGAGCATGGGAGGAGTGCAGAACATACTGCAGGGGAGGAGTTGGGGGGGCAGTTTGCATTTGATCAGTTTTGTGCCCAAGGATGAGAGTGTCTTTGATCTCAGGGTAGTGGTTGCTCTGGGATATCTCCTCAGAAAGCTGGAAACTAGGGCAGAAGGAGATCAGGACAGGAGGTAGAACATATTAAACTTTGACTCCAAACCTGGCCAAGAGGTTTTCTGGCCCTGCTACCTTGAGGAAGAGGGGGTTATTTGACTTCTCTGAGCCTCTGGATTTCAGGTGGTTGCTAAAAGGGTCATTAACTTAGGCTGCTGGTTCCTACCCACCAAAACAGTCCTTGAGAAACTAAGGTAAACAAAATAATCTAGGAGAAACCCATGAACGAAAGGAAGACAGTTATGAGCTGGAATAGAATGTGGGGCAGAAAGCTAGGTTGAGAATTGGTCTAGGGAAGAGATCTATTGCTGCTGTGTGAGAGGATGTGGGGGGGGGGGAGGGAATTAATTCAAAGACCCTGACTCTGAGGAATATTGGGTGGGGAGAGGAACCATGGTTGTCTTGTGGCACAATTATGAAAAGTGGCCCTGATGGCTTCTTATCCTGATTCCTCCTGAGGGGCCAATGGACATCAAGACCCTGCTGGCTTATTATGAAAGGACTAGCAGTGACTGTGGGTCCTCTTAAATGCTAAAAGGCTACCCTGCTACCAGAATATGTCCTGGGTCTGTAAAGCCAATAAGGTAGCAACAATGGGGTATTCCCCAAATCCTAGTGATATAGATTGAGACTGCCTGTAAGAGAAAGCTTACCACCATGAACTGGGTAGAGAAGACCATCCCCCTTAAAGTATGTCCTATAACAACTCAAAAAACAACAATACATGGTAAGAAACTGAAACAGAGGTCCAAAATTTTGACTTGACTGAAAATTCCAAATTTATTAAAGATTTTATGTAATTAGCAGATGAAAAGGTGTGCTAACTGGCTCTCCTTGTATTTCCTGCTATTTGCTAAGCTCCTAAGTTTGGATCCAGTTGCATTTGGAGACAAAGGAAAGAGAGACAACAGAAAGGAAAGAACCTGGGCCTCACCTTTATAATTCTGGCTCAGAATTACCTTTAACTTCTGCCAAGATGTGCTAATTGGCTTGTGTATCTCATGATCCTCAAATGAATATTGAATCCCCTCAGAGTCTTAAGAACAGGATCCATTAGACTCATGGAAATGGTGTACAATGTCCGCCCACTCCAACATCCCAGGCTCATCTCCAATCTTTTCTCTGCTCTACTGAGTATTTGTGGCATGAAAAATAGCCCATGCTGCTGCTGCAGTCATTAGTGCATATGTCTCCCCAAATGGAAAACTTAAGAAGAGGGCATCAATTATTGAGGAAAAGTGGTATGATACAATGGATATATCACTTTGCTGAGCACCCCAATGGACAGAAAGCACTAGCCAGTCCTGACTATCACTAACACTTAGACCTGGCAGTTATTCCCCTGGGAGCACCAGCAAATTCTAAGTCTTCCCTACTCCCTTTACTTAGTCAAGCTCTTTGGAGGGCTGCTACTTTCTAATCCTTCAACTGAATAGCCCCAATCAAGAATGGAATATAAGGGTCAGCACAATTGGCCAAACCCCAGGCAGTCATTCTGGCATTGGAAGATGCCCCAGGAAATGGCTGGCCCCAATTACACATAGTCAGCAATTAGCCATTGTGATTTGGTCCAGCCAATGACAACAATTTCTCATTCAGGGTTGCCCTCTTTGAGGTAAAGAACCTGGGAATTACTTGCTGTCAAATATCTGACAGAAAGGGAAGTGTGCCTACAAAAGAACAGTAGTCATATTCACATCAGGCTTCTTTTTTTTGTTAGTTTATTTAATATTGATTTCAGAGAGGAAGGGAGAGGGATAGAGAGATAGAAACATCAATGATGAGAAAGAATCATTGATCTGCTGTCTACTGCATGCCCCACACTGGGAATCAAGCCCACAACCTAGGCATGTGCCCTGACCAGGAATCGAACCGTGACCGCCTGGTTCATAGGTCAATGCTCAATGACTGACCTATGTCGGCCGGCCGGGCACACCAAACTTCTTAATAGCTACACTGAATGTAAAAAGACACTGAAATTTGTTAATGCATAAGAGGGATACAACTTTGAACCCATAATTTTATATCCAGCAAGTTGCCATTCAAATACAGACATATTACAAATATTCTTGGATATATAAAGACTCAAAAGGTTTGCCACACAAAGAAACTCATGGAAGAAACACTTAAATAAAACGATAAACATTTTAAGGAAACAATATAAGATATATGGAAATGGAAAATGGTCAAATATCTTGATAAAATTTTTGGTTTTTTAAATACTTAAACTAAAAAAAATGAGGGTATATCCATTAAATCAGAATTAAAATTCCTACAAATCATTATCAAAAGACAATCAACCTGCCATGGCCAGTTTTTCTCAATGGTTAGAGTGTCTGCCCACAGACCAAAGCGTCTTGGATTTGATTCCTGGTCAAGGGCACATACTTCGGTTGTGGATTTGATCCCCCGCCCCAGTTGGGGTGTTTACAGGAGGCAACCAACCAATGTGGCTCTCTCATGTCAATGTTTCTCTCTCTCTCTCTCTCTCTCTCCCTCTCTCTCTCTCTCTCTCTCTCTCTCTCTTTTCCTGTGCCTTTCTCCCCACTTCCATTCTGTCTGAAAATCAATGCTAAAAATATCCTCAGGTGTGGATTTAAAAAATAGATAAAGACAGCCCAGCTGGCGTGGCTCAGTGGTTGAGTGTCAACCTATGAACGGGGAGGTCATGGTTTGATTCCCAGTCAGGGCACATGCCCAGGTTATACGCTCAATCCCCAATAGGGGGTGGGCAGGAGGCAGCCAATCAATGATTCTCTCTCATCATTGATGTTTCTATCTCTCTCCCTCCCTCTCCCTTCCTCTCTGAAATCAATGAAAATATATTTTTAAAAGAATAAAAATGGGTAGACTCTTTCTATAAAGAATGTGTAGGAATGACCAATAGGTACATGAAAATGTGCTCAACATCATTAGGAATTGGGGAAGTGTTCATTAAAACCACAAGATAACACTCCATATGCTCTATAATGACAAAAAATATTTTTTAACTCTAAGATTTCTATTGTGAGAGAATATTTTGTTTTCTGGCTTATTTACTTGAGAAAACCAAAGTCCAGAGAGGATAAACAAACCTCATAAAGTCACAGAGCAATCATTTTGTGTGTGTGTGTGTTTTTTAATTTAATAAATCTTTATTATTCAGATTATTACAATTGTTTCTCCTTTTTCCCCCCATGGCTCCCCTCCACCCAGTTCCCACCCCACCCTCTGCCCTCACCTCCCCCCACTGTCCTCATCCATAGGTGTACGATTTTTGTCCAGTCTCTTCCTGCACCCCCCATACCGCTTTCCCCCTGAGAATTATCAGTCCACTCCCTTTCTATGCCCCTGATTCTATTATATTCACCAGTTTATTCTGTTCCTCAGATTTTTAATTCACTTGATTTTTAGGTTCACTTGTTGATAGGTATGTATTTGTTGTTCATAATTTTTATCTTTACTTTTTTCTTCTTCCTCTTCTTAAAGAATGCCTTTCAGCATTTCATATAATACTGGTTTGGTGGTGATGAACTCCTTTAGCTTTTTCTTATTTGTGAAGCTCTTTATCTGATCTTCAATTCTGAATGATAGCTTTGCTGGGTAGAGTAATCTTGGTTGTAGGTTCTTGCTATTCATCACTTTGAATATTTCTTGCCACTCCCTTCTGGTCTGCATAGTTTCTGTTGAGAAATCAGCTGACAATTATATGGGTACTCCCTGGTAGGTAATTAACTGTTTTTCTCTTGCTGCTTTTAAGATTCTCTCTTTGTCTTTTGCCCTTGGCATTTTAATTATGATGTGTATTGGTGTGGTCCTCTTTGGATTCCTCTTGTTTGGGGTTCTGTGCGCTTTCTAGACTTGTAAGTCTATTTCTTTCACCAGGTGGGGGAAGTTTTCTGTCATTATTTCTTTAAATAGGTTTTCAGTATCTTGCTCTCTCTCTTCTTCTGGCATCCCCATAATTCGGATGTTGGTACACTTGAAGTTGTCCCAGAGGCTGCTTACACTATCTTCAAATTTTTGGATTCTTTTTTCTTTTTGCTTTTCCAGTTGAATGTTTTTTGCTTCTTTGTATTTCAAATCTTTGACTTGATTCTTGTGTTCCTCTAGTCTGCTGTTGGGTCTCTGTATAATATTTTTTATTTCAATCAGTGTATGTTTAATTTCTAGTTGGTCCTTTTTCATATCTTCGAGGGTCTCACTAAATTTATTTGCCTTTTCTAGGATATTCTTGAAAAGCCTTATAACCGTGGTTTTGAATTCTATATCCAGTCGTTTGTTTTCCTCCATTTCTTTCGTTTGTGATCTGTTTCTTTGTCTCCGCATGTTCGCTGCTTCCCTGAGTTGGTAGGATGGCTTTGTGTGCTAGGTTTCCTATATGGCCCAATGGGTGGGCATCCCCAGTTAACCTGAGGAAGAAATTCTTGGTGCACACCTTTGTGGACTATGTGTACAGCCTTGTTGTAGTTAAGTCTTGATTGTTGTTGGTAACACTGGGAGGAATTGACCTCCAGGCCAGTTGGCTGTGAGGATCAGCTGTGTCTACGCTGGGAGAAGTTCGGTGCTGTAGACAGCCTTATAAGATCAGACTTGCAAAATTGCAAAAAGTTCTGTGCTCAGCTTGGATGGGGCGGAGTCTCAGGGCAGAGGAGACAGTCTCAGAGCAATCATTTAGAGTATGAGGACTGGGACTGGGCATGAACTAAGCTTTTCCCACAATGCATACTTTAGAGACTGGTATTCCCAGATGTCTCTGAAACTTCCCTCAGAGAGCTCTGGGGACTGTGCTAGAAGCTGCATGTTTTCCTGGGATCCTAGTCAGGCTGGCTAACTCAGGATCTAGGGTGCCCTTCTCTCATTTCTTCTTCTGTGGAGTAGATGAGGCTTCCATATGCCAGGGGTCCCTTCTGCCTTAAACATAGGGGAAGATGCTATCTTTCCATTTGGTCATCTGAATATCACTTCTTCACAGAATATGACTTCTTCTGTCTTGACAAGTGAGAACTGAGAACAGAATAATCAAACATCTACCTTAACATGAAGAAATAAGCAGCTCTTCTTGGCCCAACTCAGGACTGACAGTAAGTCATTGGCCAGATGTCAAGAGAAGCAGAATGGTCCACTGTAAATTGTTTCAGGAATCCTGTTTTTGGTAACAGGTGTAGTGTTGAACTTGGACAGATTGCAGCAGCTCTTTGAGGTCTGTTTATTCGTTCATAAAATAAGACAGTTGTATTGGATGGCTTAATGTCCTTTAAGTTCCTAAAGGGTGTGGTGGTTAGGTAGATTTGATCCAAAGGACTATTGTCCCAGATTATTAATTTAACCCTTTGTTCCCTGAAACCACCATTTCCTAAACTCCATATACCCCTAAGAGGGGCTTGACATGTGAATGGAGCATATCAGATCATGTTGGCTGTTTTCAAATACATAAAAGCAAGAGAATTGGTGAGCATTTCTCAGCATTGGGAAGGGGCACATGAAGATATGCTCACATTAAATCTGAATTCCAAGCATTAATTTCTTGTGCATCTTTTTAAATTAAAACAAAACAATATTTAGTTCAAATGTAAGATATAAACAAACCATGAATTCAGTACTTGTGAAAATACACAACTGATTACTAATTCAACAACCACAATACATTTTTTAAAATATGTTTTTATTTATTTCAGAGAGAGGATGGGAGAAGGATAGAGAGATAGAAACATCAATACTGAGAGAGAATAATTGATTAGCTGCCCCTTGCACGCCCCCTACTGGCAATAGAGACCGAAACCTGCATGTGCCCTGACAGGGAATCAAACCATGATCAGGAGGAGATCAGGAGAACATTCATAGGTCAACATTCAACCACTGAGCCACACCAGCTGGGGCATTTTTTCATTTTCACAATTTTGAACACCTTCTATGTACCAGAACATATGCTAAGCAACTGAAGATCTTCTTTAATAGTCATCTATTTTATGTACTATCTCTGTAAGTAAAAGGCAATGCTGGTAGCTAAACAATAACACCATATAGTTTCACTGTAGCTTAAAATGTCATTTTACTGTCTACCCATTCATTGATTTATTCAGTAGAAAATTACCACGTACATACTAAGAAGAAACAAGATGAATAAAAATGAGTCCCTGGCACTGAGGACCACACAGTCTAATGGAGATAAGTAATTATAAGGCAATATATCAAGTGTTCTACCAGAGACCCATGTACAGGACTGGGAAGCACAGAAGATAAAGCAATGAACTCCAGTGTCTCCAGGTGTTAATACCTGCCTGAGCACTTGCCAGGTGAAGAAGAGGAGGAGACATTCAGGGAGGTGGAATAGCTAAGCAGCAAAGGCATGCAGGAAAAATATGATGAGCTGTTTGAGGACTGTGAATAGGCAAGAATGTGGAGTGGAGTGGCATGGCATGCGGGGGAAGTGTCATTGGACAGACAGATGGGGAAGGAATCGTGAAGGGCTGATTATGTCATGATAAGAAATAGCAACGACATTTTCCTGATGTGAGGCAATAAGGAACCTCACAACAGCCTATGACACAGACTCAGTTATCCCTCTTCACAGAGAGGGAAACTACAGTTCAGAAAAGCTAAATGAATTATTCAATGCATATTAGTAGGTTGGATATAGAAGGTAAATCAAAATTTTTCTTCTTTACTCTATGCGACCTAAATATTCTCCTAGGAAGCACATAAATGAGTCTAAGGCAGAGGTTTTAAGTGTATAGATACCATGACAGTTCCATTTTTAGGGGGAGCACAGGAAATACTCCCCATGTGATTATGACACACTCCTCCAGCTTGGACCTTTGGCCAGGGTGTTAGAACATTTGTCATAATAATCAACTTGAACCCCAAAGACATATTGTTTTCCCAAAAGTTAATTGTTTTACATTTTATTAGTTTATATGCCCTGAATATCAGAAGAAACAGATTAATTCATTTTGTACGTTTTCATTTGGAATCAGTGTAACTGTTTATAATGGGTGATATGCTTTTAGTGAATAATGAGATTCCTGAAGGTTAAGTTACCCTTGAGCAAGAAAAGTGAAAACTGGAATAAATGTTCATTTATTTCCAATTTTCACTATAAAGATGATACAGTTGGATGCATACAAAAAGAATATATCACTGTATTTCCTGCTATTTGCTAAGCTCCTAAGTCTAGATCCAGTTGCATTTGGGGACAGAGGAGAGAGAGACACTAGAAAGAGTCTGGGCCTCTTATGTAAAAATCATGATTTGAGGCCTTAAGCCTTACAAGTATAGAAACTGGATCTTATCCAAACATTGGACAGAAGTGGACTGATGTACATCAATTCACACTCACATAAGATTGATGCATTAGCCAATATTACAAAATATCCTCATTTGCCATGAACTGGAACTGCCCAATTGAATGAATATTTCAATTCTCTAAGGTGATGGATATGTTAATTAACTTGATTGTGGCTATCATTTCACAATGTGTCTATAATTATGCACTAAACATTAAAACATCACATTGTACCCCTTAAATATATGCAATTTTTATTTGTCAGCTATAACTCGATAAAGTTGGAATGAATGAATTTGCTGATGGTGCATTTTCTCCTTATTGAACACTAGAGGCCCGATGCACAAAATTCCTGCAAGAGTAGATCCTTGGGGTCCCACCCCCTGCCCACTGGTCATTATGGAAGGTCGTTCCAGAAGGTTGTTCTACCATCCGGTCTAATTAGCATATTAGCTCTTTATTATATAGGTTATGCAGGAAGCTGAGCTAGAGTTAGAATGTGGTTTGGTGAACACTGAAAAACAGCATAGCAGATCAGAGAACTTAGGCTTTTGATTCAGACAATTTAACTTCAATTCCTAAATGTGTGGCTTTTTGCAAGTTTCTTAACCCCTCAGAATGCAAATGTATTCTTAATAACTTAATTCTCAGTTTCTTAATAAAAATAATCACAGCATTTCTGCACAGTTATCACTTAAGAGAATCTAGTGGCCAGCACATGGCTAGTGCTCAGCAAGTGTTATTATTATTACTCTTACTTTTTCATTAACTCAGAGCAATGGATATAGATTGGTTAAACCTAAAATCTAATATTTAGTTATGAGATTCCTGATGTATCTGCAATATGGTTGCTATGGAAAATAAAGATATCTGAGTCTCAGATCAAAACATCCTCTTCTCTGAATGGGGCTGGAAACAAACAGGTAGTTTGGGGGATGAACTAAGGATTTACACCTTTATATAGCTTTGCAATATACTAATCTAGTATCTAAATATAAGAAAGCCCTGTGAGAGCAAAGGAGTCAGAAGCAGGAATATACTATTAGATTTTTAAATACAGATGAAGAGGTTCAAAGTGGGTGGAAAAGCCAGATGAGTGAGACCATCAATGTCAGAAAAAGCACAATGATTCCCAGCCTTGTCAGAGGAAATGAGCAGTATTTTATGTACTTCCTACAGCCTTTTCTTTGGAAAAGTTGGGAAGATTTGAAAGGGCCTGCATGGACTGGGCTATGGATAACAAATTCCTGCGCCCTCACTTGTTCTTTCCTTCACACAGGGTCAGAAGCATTTGATTCTTGTTCTTTTACTCGTCAGAACTGCCTTTCAGAGAATACACCCTGATCAATTTGACAGAACTCCCCCAATCTCCAAGCCTTCTGGATGGTCACTTGGATTAATTCAATGAATCAATCACATCCTTCATACTTTTAAAAGAATTTTTTCATTACAAAAATAATATGTTCTGGTAAAACTGAGTAATGCAGAAGGTGGCACCCATAACCTTCTGACACATACTTCTCAGAAGAAAATACTATTGACCTCTACTGGTGTTTATTTCAGTGTCCTTACTCATATACCAACATTTATGTTTTAATTTTACAAAAATGAAATTATGAAT
Source organism: Corynorhinus townsendii (assembly GCA_026230045.1). NCBI lineage: Eukaryota > Metazoa > Chordata > Mammalia > Chiroptera > Vespertilionidae > Corynorhinus > Corynorhinus townsendii. The sequence goes on along the minus strand of JAPDVU010000005.1, from coordinate 161,297,063 downwards.
ATACATGCTATTCTGAAATGTCACCTTTTTAAAAAGAATTTAAAATAAATTATACGGTTATTTTACTTATGCTTATATATGATCAATTATTTTAATTATAACTAAGCGAAATGTTATTTACTTAATGACATAATTATTCAGGGAAGTTATAATTATTCAGTGTGCTGATAGGATGGGTCCCGTCCAGAGCACCTTCCATACTCCCTGCCATGTTTCATGGGGACAGCTGAAATCGTTTGAAGGAGCCTTGGATATCTAGTCAAGTGCTGACACCAATCTATAACTTTACAAATTATCTGATCCAAATGGTCTTTCCTAATGTGCATAGTTATAAATTCAAGCTCTCCCAAACAGAATTGTCTAAAACACAGAACTTTTGTAGGGGCTCAAAAATTTTTTAACACAGCTATATTTTACCTTTTGCTATTTATACTTAATACAATTTATTTCATACAGAATTCCAGACATGGAAAGAAGAAACCAGACCAACATCTATGAGTTTCTTCTCATGGGCCTCTCTGAGCAGCCAGAGCAGCAGCCTCTCCTGTTTGGGCTCTTCCTGGGCATGTACTTGGTCACTGTGCTGGGCAACCTGCTCATCATCCTGGCCATCAGCTCTGACGTGCACCTCCACACCCCCATGTACATCTTCCTGGCCAACTTGTCCTTCTCTGACATTGGTTTCATCTCTACAATAATTCCCAAAATGTTAGGTAATATTGGCTCAGGGAATAAGCAGATTTCTTATGGTGAGTGCCTTACACAACTCTATTTCTTTGGCCTTTTTGCAGATCTAGACAACTTTCTCCTGGCTGTGATGGCATTTGATCGCTATGTGGCCATCAGCCACCCCCTCCATTATGCCATGACCATGAACTCCCAATGCTGTGTCCTTTTGGTGGCTGGGTCATGGGTGGTCACTATCTTCCATGCCCTAGTGCATACCCTCCTAGTGACCAGGCTTTCTTTCTGTGGCCCCAATATCATCCCCCATTTCTTCTGTGACCTGGTCCCCCTCCTGAAGCTAGCCTGCTCCAGTACTTATGTCAATAGGCTGATGCTCATCTTTGTAGCAGGAATATTGTTAATTGGACCCTTTGTCTGCATCCTTACATCTTATTTTTACATTGCATTGGCTATTCTAAGAATTGATTCCCCAAAGGGTAAGCAAAAGGCCTTTTCCAACTGCACCTCCCATCTGTCTATGGTCTCTCTGTTTTATAGTACAGCTATTGGGGTCTATTTATGTCCTCCATCATCCACCTCAGGTGGAAAGAACAGAGTCTTCTCAGTGATGTACACAGTGGTCACCCCCATGCTGAACCCTTTCATCTACAGCCTGAGAAACAGGGATATGAAGGGGGCTCTAGGAAAGCTACTCAGAAGAAAAACACTCTAACACTCTTTTCAGAACCTTAGGGTCCTGACTCCAAGACTCAGAACTGAGAGTCGAAAATTGGCCACTGGAGAGCCCAACAACTGTAACTTCTCTAAAACTGAGACTCCTGTTTTTCTCGTGTTTATATTTCACAGTGCAGACTGACATCTGAGGACAGGGAGAGGATCTGTGATAGCCAATCTCCAACCATCTTTGTGAAGTGCCCATGCTTTGAGTAGTGTACTACACACTTCCACAACAGTTCTTACTTTTATTGGATGACTAAGAAAAGTCCACCAGTGGGGGCTTGTATACATATAAAATGAAAATAAAAGTGCAAATTTTTTGTTTAGCTCACGTTATAAAGGAACTATAGAAGATACCTATCTCTAGCTCAAAAATATAAGATTCATTATGTCTGGTAGAATGAAATACAAAGGAAATGACCAGATACTTTACACTTAAACAGGCAGTATTCTAGAGAAGAATAAGAACAAAGCTTTAATTTAAGTCCTGGGTTCCAGTGTTGGCTTTGCCATCAATGAACTGTGCGACTGCTAGATAATCACTTAATGTCTCTGAGACTTGATTCCCTTATTTATAAGTTAAAGTAAATGGATTATGTTAGTCTAAGCCCCTCCACACATATACCCACCCTAGTTCTAATTATATTTAGTATTTTCGTGACAAAAACTCAAGACTTGACGTCAGAAGTTACAAGTCAGAACCGAAAGTCCACCACTTTCATACTATGTAACTTCAGGAAAGTTCTTTGTCTCAGTTCTGGTTTCTTTTTCTGTAAAACTGAAAGAATAACTACATCATTGGATTCCTCTAAGTAGTAAATAATATGTTAACTAACTTGGATCACAGTAAATGCTCAATAAACAATACTTAGGCTGTTTCCATGTCTTGACTGTCATAAATAATGCTACAATGAATATGGGATAACTCATATATATGGTTACTGTGAGGATTAAATGACATACAAGCATTTGAACACTTTAAACAGAATTCCTGACATATAGTAAACACTCAACATATGTGAGCTGTTATTATTGCCAACTCTGTCCATTCGATGATGCCGGTGTTCATATGTGTTTCAGATTTTTGAGCACTGACTGATATGAAATCTGATAAAGAAATGTCACACTGCCCTAGTGGGTTTGGCTCAGTGGATAGAGCGTTGGCCTGCGGACTGAAGGATCCCAGGTTCGTTTCCAGTCGAGGGCATATGCCTGAGTTGCAGGCTCGATCCCCAGTAGGGAGCGTGCAGGAGACAGCCGATCAATGATTCTCATCATTGATGTTCCTATCTCTCTCTCTCCCTCTCCCTTCCTCTCTAAAATCAATTAAAAAAAAAATGTTACACTACTTCCTAGGGAAACTAATGATTTGTGTTCTCAGAATGAACAGAGGATAAGTAAAAGAAAAAAGTGTCCATCCAAGCTGGATACTAAGAATAGTTAGAGAGTTATGAGTAAGATCAAGAAGGAAAGCCTAAGAAAATATCTCTTTACCACAGTATAACCCTTATAAATAAACAAAAACAACAAGAACATAGCAACCACATAGAAAAGTGAGCAAGGATATAGTTGGAAAATTCAAAGAAAAGCTAAAATGGTCAAAAAATTACCCCCAGCATTAGGAAAATAAAAAGTAAACCTCTTGTAGTTTGTTTGTTTGTTTTTTTGTTTGTTTATTGTCATTAGGTTGAGAAACAGCAAAGAGTTTGCAAATGGTGCTGTTAGGTTGAGAAACAGCAAAGAGTTTGCAAATGGTGCTGTCAGGTCATGTGGAAAGGGAACTCTCATATGCCCTTAAAGGCTGTATAAATTGGTTTTAACTTTTTTGAGGACAATCCAGTGGCACTGATGAAATTTAAAATATACATATACTTCCATCTAACATTTTCATTTCTATAAAAATATATGTACATGAAGAGCCTGTAAAAGAATATGCATGTAGTGTTTCTTTTGTAATAGCTTCCCCAAAAAAAGGAGATTAAGCGGCATGCGTAGGGATATTTTATAAGTTCTGGCACATCTAATAATCTAAAAAATACTTGTAGGCCTGATGGTGACATAGGAGGACCATGATATATTGATGAGATAAACAAAGAAAGCTCCAGAACAAATGAACTCATTTCTGTGGAAACAAAATTGTACATATACATATGTGTGCAGGAAAATGTGTTAATGGGTACATGTCAAAACATTAACAGAGATCACCCCTAGAGAGGAATGGGAAAAGTGAGAAACAGTATCTCAGTTTTCAAGACATGTTTCACAGCTAAATTTTTTAAAAAAATAAGAATGTATCACTTAAAAGAAGGTTACATCCTCCAGGACTCAGACAGGGCAACACCCATCCATGCTTTGACCATATCAAAGTTTTCCTGAGCTTTCTTCTCAGTGCCACAGTTTGGAGCTCACATCAGAGAACCCCATGTCCAGGCTGGTCTCCCAGGTCCTGGCTGCTCTCCTGGGATCAGCTGAGATGCCAAGCCACGGTCACTAATACTAACAGTGGAAGCACTGCCTCATGGGCTCCACTCCCCAGGGAAGGCAGTGAGTTCGGCCAATGACACACTTGGGAAACTGTGCTACAGGAAGCAGGGAATTCGTGTAGAAACACATGCTCAGTCCTCCCAGTGCCTTTGCCGGACACGCTTTCCTGCCTCTGACAAGCAGAAGCACCCCCAGGTATATAGCTGTTCTGCCCTTCAACCCCTTCCTGATACCTTTCTTCTATGCTGGACAACTTTCTCTGTCTTTTCTAAGTGGACTGCTCCGGGCTGCTGTCAAAACAAAACGTGATGGCACGTGCTGCCTAAGGGAGGATGGACGTGCCAAGCCCAGCCCACTGCAGTCTAATTGGGGGTCTGCAGTAAGGTGAGTGTCTGCGCTTAGGGCTGCACACCTACACAGTGCTTTCTGAGCACCTTAGACTATTCCTACATAGGCTCCTAGAAATTTCCAGAGGGAAGACCATCTTTCTCAAATATTATGCATCCTGTGAAGTTTGTCTCTGACTCCCTAAGTCATCTTCCTTTTTCTCTTCTTTCCCTTCACAGTGCCTCTTCCCTACAGCATCCTCAGATATACTGTGTGTTCAAGGACTCTCTCCCCTCCCCTTATTAAAACTTAACCACAAAAAAGAATGAATAATTTAGTTAGTCAAGAGTGTTCCACTCAGGGACATTATCCTGATTCAAAGAGAAAATATCCAATGGAATTTCAGAAAGCATCAATCAGTTGGGGAGGTATTATGGGTAATCAGGATTGGATGAACCAAAAATCGGCCCCTGGACATAGTTGTCCACTTTGTCTTCTCTTAATGATAGGCCCAGACTTTTCTTTCCACTTCTAGGAATTAATGATCAAACAGAGAAACTCAGAAAATAGACTGCTATCCAAGTGCCTCCTCTATTTACAAAGCTCACTTTGGAATGAAAGGCAGCTGTGTTATCAGAAAGTCTCTGAATCAGACTATTGGAAGTTATGGGACCTATTTGTGACAGAGAATCCAAGTTCCTACAGGAATCTAACGTGAACAATTTCTCACTGCTTCATAAGACTTGTCAAATGGCTTTTATGTCCACGGTCTCTTATGTTTTGTTTTGTTTTTTTACAAAGCCTGTGGATTGAAAACAAGTACTATTCTTCCCATTTCTCTGATGAAGAAACGAGGGCCAAAAGAGTAAAAGTGATTTTAAGGTCTCAGAGAAATTTTCATAGCAGATCTGAGACCAAAGCCCAAATCTTCTGATTCCTGGATCAAGACCCATTCTCACACACCACACTACTGCTGCTGCTTCCACGTCCTTATCTAATGCAAGATTCTTCTCTAGTAGTTCCCCATTCTTGGCTCCCTACCCCCTTGCCACACACCACATTCTTCTCCAGTGCCCATAGAGAGCTGATATGCTGCAGTATGGGTCAAGCAGGATAATCTCTGCTGGCCACAAGGCAGATGAGGAGGACTCCAAGGTTCTAGGCAACTCACCCGCCAACCACTTCTGGTGCTCTCTCTAGCCTTCTGGGGAGCTTTGTCACAGGAGTTACATGGCATTGCCCCAGGTAGCAGCCATAGTCTGCTAACTGTCAAACAGACTTGAGTCTCTTTCTTAGGCTTTCCCTAGAACTGAGAGGAGACATCCCATTTTTCCTGAACCAAGAGCAGGACGAGAATGAAACATGGGTGATAAATGGATGAGGTGGGAAAGAGCATTGTTTCCAAGTTAGATAAATCCATGATGAATCTGGCTCAAATCCTCTGCTCTGTGACCTTGGTGAGGGAAGGGAGAGGTTAATTCATCCCCTGGTCCTTAATTTCATGATCTGAAAATGGGAATAATAATATCTACTTCCTAATTCTACAATAAGGATTAAACTAGAAAAACTAGTTTATGATAGACACTTATCACAAGGTAGGCCAAATGCACAAGGTAGCACAGTGGAAAAGGAAAGTAGGAACTGCAATAGTTGGGGAAAGCTTAAAAGGTGGCATAGCCCAGTGGTTAAGAGCACGAAAATTGAGGTCAGAAGGAACCGAACTTAAATTCCATTTCTACCATCTACTGACTTTGACTTTGAGCATGTTATAGAACCCCTCAGAGCTCCAAATTCCTCATCTATAAATTGAGAAAATAATACCTATATCACAGAATTGCTGTGATCATCAAGGAAAAACACATATATAAAGCTCTTAGAACAATTCCTGGTTTACATTAAGTGCTTAATAAATGTGGTTACAACTCTTTTTTTAAAAAAATATATTTTATAGATTTTTTTACAGAGAGGAAGGGAGAGGGATAGAGAGTTAGAAATATCGATCAGCTGCTTCCTACACACCCCCTACTGGGGATGTGCCCACAACCAAGGTACATGCCCTTGACCGGAATCGAAGCTGGGACCCTTCAGTTGGCAGGCCGACACTCTATCCACTGAGCCAAACCAGTTAGGGCACAACTCTTAGTTCTCATTGCTCATCATACCATAGTGAAATCAATTAAGGATAGCTCAATGGCATATTATGAATTTGTACACTTTTATAATTGAACAAATTAATGCTCACCCTCTTACGCTCTACTATGGTGACAACCTTTAATTTGACATATAAAAGCAGACAGTCCAGGAGTGGTGAATAAATCCATTTCCATAGGGAAGATGATAAGTAAGCTAAAGGGGAGTGTGATATAGTCAGACACACACAGTACTCAAGGTATTCAGACATAAGTGTAAAGTCCAGCCAGACCGTTTGTGCTGAGCAAATCACTTCACCTCCCTAAGCTTTGGCTTCCTCATCCATGAAATGAGGGTAAGTGATTGCTGCAGCTAGAAGTGCTGTAGGGTTATGTGAGACAATGCATCTGAAAGTGCCTTATAGGGGGCAGATCTTAATTGTTTGCACTTTTTTCTTCCAACAATTTAATTGTGAAGTTTAAGTATTCTTGGGATAGCCATGGACATAGCTCACTTGTGGACTGCCAACTCTGATCTCCACCCAAAAAGCTATGATTTATGATAAACCAAATCATCATGATTACCCTGTGATGAAAGAGCAGACTCACAAGAATTTTGCTTAGTTCCGAGAGCCACATTTTATTTTTTTATTTAATTCTTTATTGTGTAAAATATTACATATGTCTCCTTTTTCCCCCGTTGACGTCTCCCAGGCCATTCCTACCCCACCCCCCAGCACATGTCCTCATCCCCCTACCTATGTGTCCATGGGTTCTGCTTATATGCATGCATACAAGTCCTTTGGTTAATTTCTTACCCAACCCTTCCCCTGCCTTCCAGTCTGTTCAATGCTTCTCTCTCTGGATCTATTTTTGTCCATCAGTTTATGTTGTTCATTATGTTCTACAAATGACTGAGATCATGTAATATTTATCTTTCTCTAACTGGCTTATTTTGCTTAATATGATGCTCTCTAGGTCCATCCATGCTATTGCAAATGGTAAGACAATGTACAAACTGGAGCAGTTTCACTGTAGAGAGATCTGGATGGCAAAACACTGTCCTCCCAGAAAAACCTGGAGACTCTGTGTAGAGAAGACTGAAAAAGTGATAGGCATAGTTGCTGGCATTGAACAGTTGCCAAGGACCAGGTACTCTCATTTAATCCTCATAACAACTTTATGAGTAATGTGCTATCAAAATCCCCCCATTTTACAGATGAGAACACCTAGGCTCCTAGAGGGTAAGTGACTTCCTCAAGGTCATATGGCTGTTAAATGAAAGCACCAGGGTTCTAGCTCACTGCACAATGCTGCCTCTGTTGATTGATGTTTAGATTTAATGTTGAAAAATGGAAGACTTGTTCTTTGAGATTCCAGGGGACCAAAAGCTGTCCAAGTAATATGACAGTAACTAGTGTTACATATAATCAAAAATTATTTTTAATGATGTGCTGACAACTATATTAAGTATTCAATTTTCTAAAAGCAAGCAATGGAAACCCCTCAACCTAAAAATATCTGTATTCTGTTCATTAAAGTAATTCATTTTCTTAATAGTTCTAATTGTTCCTTCCTTTGGCTCCTTTGAGGTTTTTATATCCTGAGCCAATGCATAAGACTTGGATGGACTAAAGTATGTCTTTCATTTGTTAAGTGGGAGACAGAATAATGCATAAGGTGACATCTTGAAGACAAAATGATTTAAGAAAAGAAAAATGCAAAAGCTGAGAATCTGGATACTGATTCTCCTAAAACCATGTCTGTGTACTCTGAGAAGTTGTTGGGTATCACTGGGATACGCATTCCCCATAACAGAAATTGTTGGGTATCACTGGGATACGCATTCCCCATAACAGAAATTGCTGGACCAAATGATCTCTGAAATCGCTGTTAACCAAAAATGCGTTGGTTATATAGCCCATCAACAGGTCATTACCGTGCATGAGATGCCTTGGTTTTAATTTGAGGAGTTATGCAGTGTCCCTAGCTTAGCCTCTGGAGCCAGATAAACAAAACCAGATTTTGCCCTTTTATGAGCTTAAACTTTCTATAGCTCAGTTTTCTCACTTGTGAAATAATAATAATGATAATAATAATAATAATAATAATAATTTCTTCTATAGAGTTATTATAAAAATTAAATGTGATAATGTAGCAAAGTCCCTGGTTCAAGGTAAGTTCTCTGTGAATGTTAGTTATGGTGATAGTGACGATGTTAATTATAATGAAAAATTCATATCTCGTTATTTTGGAAAACAAGCACTTGATCCTTTCATAAACACCATATGTAGTTTACATTGGAGCAAAAAAAGTGATAGTAACTAAATGGCCTGCTCACATGTACAAGTCTAAAAAATAACCCTTTTTTGAAAAACAGTATAGAGATTCCTCAAAAAAATTAAAAATAGAATCACCATGTAATCCAACAATTCTACTTCTGGGTATTTATTCAAAGAAAACAAAAACACTAATTTGAAAAGATATGTGCAACCCCATATTTACTGTAGCATCATTTACAATAGCTAAGGCAGGGAAACAACCTAACTGTCCATCAATGGATGAATGAATAAAGAAGATGTGATAGAAATAAAGGAATATTATCCAGCCATAAAAAAAGAATGAAATCTTGCCATTTGCAACAATATGTATGGACTTTGAGGGTACTATGCTAGGTGAAGTAAGTCAGACAGAGAAAGACAAATGCCATATGATCTCATTAATATGTGGAATCTAAAGGAAAAATTCATAGATACAGAGAACAGATTTGTGGTTGCTAGAGGTGAAGGTAGAGGAGGTAGGCAAAATGGATGAAAGGGATCCAAAAGTACAAACTTCCAGGTATAAAATAAATAAGTCATGGGGATACAATGTACAGCATGGCACTAGAGTTAATAATACTATATTGCATATTGGAAAGTTGCTAACAGAGTAGATCTTAAAAGTCCTCATCACACACAAAAAATTGTAATTAGTACCCTAGCATTTGGATGCTAGCTAGATTTATCATGGTGATCATTCCACAATGTATACTAATACTGAATCATTATATTGTATACATGAAACTAGTATAATGTTATATGTCAATTAAAGCTCAATAAAAAACTAGGAATAATCATTTTCATTCTTATGCCAACAGATGGAAAATACCAACTGGACCAGTGTATCCCATTTTGTTCTCTTGGGCATTTCTGCCTACCCACAAGAACAGATCCCACTCTTCCTTCTTTTTCTATTTATGTATGCAATCAACATTTCCGGCAACTTTGCCATCATCACACTGATTATCTCTACTCCACATCTCCACACCCCCATGTACATCTTCCTCAGTAACTTGGCCTTGGCAGACATCTGCTTCACCTCCACCACAGTCCCCAAGATGCTGCAGAACATTTTCTCTCCTACAAAGACCATTTCCTACATGGGCTGCTTAGCCCAGACTTATTTCTTCATATGCTTTGCAGCCATGGAAAACTTCCTCCTGGCTATAATGGCCTATGACAGATACATCGCCATCTGCCACCCTTTCCGCTACCATATGATTCTGACCAGGATGCTATGCTCACAGATGGTGGCCCTGTGCCATATCCTCTCCCATCTTCATGCCCTGTTGCACACCTTTCTCATGGGCCAATTGATCTTCTGTGCAGATAACAGGATCCCTCACTTCTTCTGTGACCTCTACCCTCTGATGAAGTTATCCTGCTCCAGCACTCACCTCAACACCCTGATGATTCACACAGAAGGTGTTATTGTCATCAATGGAGCTCTGGCCTTCATCATTGCTTCCTATGCCTGCATCATCCCAGTGGTCCTCCGGAGTCCCTCAGCCAAGGGCAAGTGGAGAGCCTTTTCTACCTGTGGCTCCCACCTCACTGTGGTGGCTATCTTCTATGGCACACTCATATGGGTCTACTTCCAGCCTATTACCAGCTATTCAGTGGCCCAGGGTCGCATCCTGACAGTCATGCACACAGTGGTGACCCCCATGATGAACCCCTTCATTTACAGCCTGAGAAATGGGGATGTCAAGAGAGCCTTCAGGAAATGGAGGAGCAGATCATGGATTTCTTTCTTTAGATGAAACCCCAAAACACTGTTCCAAATTTTATCTGTGATCCTGGGGAAACAGTTTTGTCCCTCGTATGTTTTTCTTTTAGAACTTCCTAGAAGTATCTATATTAAGTACATTTCACAGATTTTCTTATTGGATATTGTCCTGAGATATCCCTTAAACCCAAAGCACATGAAATTATGTATTTAGTGTAAAACAATAGCATGGCTTTGGTTATAGTTGAAGTTGTTTTCTGGACCTGTCATTAAGCAACCGGGTCCTAATGCTCAGAGTTACTTACATGCAAGGAACAGAAACTAATTCTCATTGATTCGTGAAGGTAATATGGTTATTGAAAATGTACATGGATTGTCCAAGAAGACTAAGCAATGAGGCTCAGTAAAATGGAAAAGAAACACAGTCAAAATCATATCTCAGATTGATCTGATGAGCTCAATGCTGAAATCACCAAACTGCTCACTGCCACTTGTATCCCCACCAACAATAGTTACCAGCAACAATCACTGGGCATAGCCCTTGGAGGCCTAAAGACCAGATGAGACCACCTCCAGAAAGAAATGCCCAGTTCTTATTCTTTGCACCAACACATCCAGATTCAAATAAGGTGGTAAAGGTGATTGGCCAAGTCTTGATCACTCGTCCATGTTCTAGTTCACAGGGAAACTGGGAGAGCAACACAGCTGCTTTTTATTCTCTATAAGAATGAGGTTCTGTCTCCGACCAAGATAAATGAAATGGGGGGATTATTTTAATATAGGGAGAGGGATATAATGACTAATATCCATTGAATAAGGTTACAGATGTTCCACAATTAAGCCACTGTCATAGTTCTCCAACTTGCATTTTCTTAAATTCACAAATTGTACCATTCAAGAACAACTTAAACTGCTTTGTCTCTGTACACTCCTGATTTTTTCTATAGTTGATATATGGAACTTGTCTATTTTACTGGTTATTTGTCTGCTGACCAATCAATGCTGGAGATGAGGAAAATGTCCAAGAGCCGTTATGTCTATTACAATATCAGTTCTTCAGTTTCATGGGTATAGGATCAAAGGGAAAAGGTGAGAGGGGCCTCCAGGGACATGGGGCAGAAGGTGCAAGTGTGACTGATTTAGTCTATTTGTCTGGAAAAAGTTTCAATTATAAGATATGCCTGGTTATGGCACCAAGTTGAGAAGGAACTAAAATGTGGTAATTTTGTGTAAAGGGCTAGAAAAAAAGGTGTCTTATAACCTATATATAAGTGTTGGTCAAAATTTACACCACTGAAATTGGGTTAAGAAGCTATACTTCCTGTCTTTGGCTACACTAAGATAATAAATATTTCCAAGATGAAGGAGGCCCTGGCACTTATAAAATGATAATAACAAGGAAATCAATGCAACTTTTGGTTAATTAGCTCTTTCCATTTGCCAGAAAGTATCTTATATACCTAATATTTTTCTTCTGGACTCCACCGTTTCCTCTAATTTTATCTTTCCTGCCTCCTTGACCTACCTCCCTCCTTTCTCTGTCTTCACTGGCAGTTCGATTACTGATCCTCTTTAGTCTTGACCAACTAATTAGCCTCACATCTTAGCAATGTAGCCTCTTCTAAGAATCCCCCCCCCCCCCGCTCCCATTTAAAGAACTTTCTGAAGGTAAAGAAATAGGAATGTAAAATAATACATTTTTGAAGAGCAGACAGACAATTCTATTTTTAAAATATTGTTTTTAAATGATACATTTCCTCTTCCAGGAGTTTTTCTCACAGTTGTAAGTACATAAGACACAGGGTTAATAAAGCTATTGTAATAATCATAACCTGTATGTTTTTCCATACAAACTGTAAACCTACTTTTGCCAACCCCTATATATCATGAATGAATATATTATATACAAATGTACATGTATTTTATGTTAAACACACTGTCCATGACAGTGAAAAATTATAAATAATCTTTATGCATATTATTGGAATCTTGGCTCATCGTGCTGAGAAGTTTAGATAGATAGTATTATATGTTCACAATTCCTCCTTCCTTTCCTGTCCTAGCCATGGCTTCACTGAAGGAAAAATATATATCTCCATCCCATTGACTTCGGACTTGTTTTAGCCAGCAGTTTGTGAACAGACATAACAAATGCTGCTTCCAATAAAAAATTTAAAAAAAAAAAAACTCTGAATGGGTTTAGACTCTTTGGTTGCCCTCGTGAGCTTTGGATTTCAGCATGGGAAGATAAGCTCATCCATATAACTAGATCCCCTTAGCTTGGGTTTCAGAATGAGAAATACATAGAACAGACTTCAACTTGACCCAGAATCTGAAGCACAATTGCCTCTTTCAACCTGCAGACTTTAGACTGAGAAATAAATGTCTGTTTTTATAAAGTACGGAGGTTTTGGATTATTGCTTATTCAGTGCTTTGAAGAAAATCCCAAACACAATATAAGTATACTATGAATTGCTGTTCAGTCAATAAAAAGAATGAGGCAGATTAACTCCTGACCTTACTCTCATTTCATCAATAGTCTCTAGGTACAAATACTAGTAGATACCCAAGCCTTTACCTAGCAGCTCTTTGTACTTATCTCCCATTATTTCTTCATCTGTGTGCTAATAATGATAATAACAGAATATACATATATAGTATTACTATGGGCTGGTCACTCTTATGAGTGCTTTACATAATATAGGCCAGAGAAAAAGTAAATTTATAATTGTTCGTATGGAAAAGAATAATTAATAAATAACAATACCAAAATAAACTGTGTTTCACATTCACAACTATAAGCTTACTTTTGCCACACCCTGTATATCAAATCATCATGTTCTAAACTTAAATTTATACTATTTTTATTTTAAAAAATAACATAAATAAGGAAACTTTCTGGTGTTTCACCCTCGCTCCTTGATAACTTCAGCATCTGATTCTCTAACTCTCTCCACCATTATTTAATTATCACTTTGGAAACACTAATGCCCATATAACTGGTTTATCTAACAAATAAATTAGGTTCTCAGTTCCTGACCTGTTTAGCTTCAGCAATCTTTTACTTTATCCCATCTTAACCACCCACTCAGATATGGTCATATCTTAGACTTTGCCATTACAAATAACTAGATGTCTGGTGCATGAAATTCATGCACTGGGGGAGGGGGGCGCTCAGCTCGGCCTGTGCCCTCTAACAGTCCAGAAACCCCACGATTGATCACCCCAAAGAGGTAGGCCCCACCTACCCGCCACAGCGCCACCACGGGGTAGCCCGGGCCTCCCTCTTTGGGGCGATTGATCATGGCCTGATGGATCACCCTGCCAGCCAGTGGCCTGGGCCTCCCTCTGTAGGGCAATCATGGGGCAATGGTTGGGCCCCTGACCAGTTGCATCACACCTGCCTTGGCTGGCCTGGCACCAGTGGGTGTCATAGCATGGTCATCTGGAAGGTCATACAGATAGTCATTTTGCTGTTCAGTCAATTTGCATATTACACTTTTATTATTATAGATTACACCACAGGTGAATCTCAGTTTTAAACTTTTCACTTCTTATCCCACTTCAATATTTTTCACCTTATTTAATTTAGTTCTTCAACTGCAATTCTCTGACATCACTGAGATCTATTGTCCCTTGAAATTGATTTTCATTATCCATCACCTAATTTATGCCCTTACTTCCCACCTTTACAAGAATACATTTTATGGTCCCGAAATATAAACCACCCTTAATTGTAAACACCCTTAATTCTTTTGTTCCATTTAGCTCTACCAGCATTTTGTTTATTCATAATTGTACTTGATTACCTGATAATTGTTTCAGAATATCACCAACCATGCTGACATGACTAATATTAAACTTGTAAATGAAATGCCTAAATGAACACTCAATATTGGCAGATTTGAGGCTTACCAGAACATTTTTCTAGTACTTCACTTTCTCAAATTCTAGCATATTTCACCTAATTTCCTTCTACAATTCTCAAAAAAAATTCTGCTCCCCACCACTCTCAGATGAAGTCTTTTCAAGTATATGCCATCTTCCCATCATCAAATCAACCAGCCCATTTGCATACTCTGACTTCCTTTTTGTTACAGGGAAAGAAGTGGCTCATCTCCTAGATAAAAACATCCCCTTTAATAGATATGCATCCCATTTCAAGGACTCTATTCCTGCAATTAATTACTTTCTTTCTTGAATCCTGAATATTTCATTATATACTGAATTATTTCTACAAGTAAAGGATGCTTAATGTCACCAGTCTTTACAAAAATTAGAAGAAATTCTCCCTTGACTCTTTTCCTCCTCAAGTTACACCCCACTTTTTTAATCTATCTTCTTTTTTAAAAATTATACTTGAGAAATGTCTATTATCACAGCCTCCACTTACTCACTTGCAACCTATCCTAATATATAAAAAGCCAGGGGCTGTCATGACCAAAATAACCAGATGAATGCCTGAACACAGGCTACATGGGGCAACCAGGCTGGTGGGGGGGGGGGGGGAGTAGCTGGGAGTGACCAGGCCAGTGGGGTGGGGGGTAGTTGGGGTGACCAGACTGGCAGGGTGGCAGTTGGAGGCAACCAGGCTGGCGATTGGGGGGAAGGGGGAGAGAGATAGGGGTGACCAGGCCAGCGGGGGGGGGGGGGGCAGTTAGGGGCGATGAGGCCAGCAATCAGAGGTGATTAAAGATGATCAGGCTGGCGGGGGGGGGCAGTTAGGGGCAAGCAGGCAAGCAGGCAGAGGCAATTAGGGGTGATTAGGCTGCCTCTGATAGGTAGGGGGGGTAGTAAGGGGCAACCAGGCAGGTGGGAGGGGCAGTGAGGGGAGACCAGGCCAGTGGGGGAGGAGGGGGAGTTGGGGACAACCAGGCCAGCAGGGGGGCAGTTAGGGATGATCAGGCCAGCAGGCAGAGGCAGTTAGGGGTGATCAGGCTGGCAGTGGGGGGCAGTTAGGAGCGATCAGGCAGGCAGGCAGGTGAGCAGTTAGGAGCCAGCAGTCCAGGATTATGAGATGGTGCAGGCTGGACTGAGGCGACTCCCTCCCCCCATGCACGAATTTCACGCACTGGGCCTTTAGTATATATATAAGCCTAAGCGACTGTTACAACCGAATGACTGGAACAACTGGAGCAACCAGTAGACCAGTCACTATGATGCACACTGACCACCAGGGGGTAGATGCTCAATGCAGGAGCTGCCCCTTGGTGGTCAGTGCACTCCACAGCCAACCTCCCGTGGACAGCCAACTGCCCATGGTCCCTCCCCCCATTCCTTGCCCCCAGCTGGCAGGCCCTTATTGGCCCACCACCCGCTTGCCACGGTGGTGGCACAGCAGCAAGGAAAGAAGGGGGGAGGTGGGACGCCAATAGCAGTAGTGTCCAGTGTCCATTCCTTCCACACCCAGCCCGGCAACCATCACCTCCTGTCCCAACCCTACCTGGGGCCTCAGGCCCCAGGCTGGGACGGGGAACCAGGGGTGGGTGGCAGTAGACACAGCCCCTTTCCCAGGAAGGCCAAGGGCCAGCTCCCTCCGAGGGCTGGCGGCCATCCTCCTGTGGTCCCTTCCCTGGCCAGCCAACCTCCCATGGTCCCTATCCCCATCCCTCCCCCAGCCAGCAGGCCCCAATTGGCCCTGATTGCTGGCCAGGCCTAGGGACTCCACCCATGCACGAATTTATGCATGAGTCCTCTAGTTGTATCATAAAATGACAATAATTGTCATTTTTCCCCTAACACTTCACTTAACTGGCTTTACCATAGTTTCCAATAATCTATATTTTGTCAAATCTAATATTCAATTACCTGTTCTCATTAATGGCTTCTTAAATGCATTTGAGAGAGTGACCACTCCCATTTTCCAGAAATACTCTTTCCTAGGATCCAGACATATCAAACTTACCTTCTTTCTTCCTGTAAATAGCCATTTCTCAGTTTCCTTTGCTGTCTCCTCTCCCAGACCTCTAAATGCTGGAGTGAGCAACCATCTTGGGACTCTGTTCATAGTTGTCTTTTCTATATTTACTCATTAGGTGATTTTACTCAGCCCCATGGCTTCGAATATCATCTACATTTTGTTGTGACATGTCTATCTCAAGACAATGCCTTAAGCTCAAGAATTATGTATTTAACTGCCTATGAAATATCTCCACCTGGGTAGATATCACAAAATATGGCCAAAAACAAGTTATTGATTTTGCACCCCTCTCCCACCATATCTATATGCCCCCACTTTCACAGAGCCTTCCACATATAATTATTCCACCCATTTTCACAGTCCATCCTTGGTTCTTCCTTTTCCTTTACATATTGTGTCTAGTTTCTCAGTGTGTCTCAACAGCTCTACTTACCATATGCCCCATATCTGACCACCTACTCCTGGTGTTAGAGCCACTATGAAGATTCCCCTCCCCTCTTTATTATCAGTGACCTACACTGTCTTTTATGAAGTGACACAAAATTTCAGATGAAATAATTCAGTCACTATAAGTATTAAACTGCTTATTATTACTGTGAATTTGGAATAATGAGAAACCATAAATTTATTACCATTTTAAGAGAAGTTTAGACTACTCTATGGTTTGCTGAAAAATCTCTCTTCTGTATAGTGGTATTGTACCTCACTTTGACTTCTCTCTGGAAAACAGTACATGCTATATCATCACTAAAATGATCAAATTTCTTAAACTACAGCATAGGAAGTACAGTCAATAGTGCAATAACTATGTATGGTGTCAGATGGGTACTAGACTTATGGGAGTGATCCCTTCATAACTCATTTAAATGTCTAATGACTATTTTGTACACTTAAAACTTATATGATATTGTGTGTCAACTGTAATTGGGAAAATAAATTAACTTTTAAAATAAAATACTTAAAAATGATCAAATTTCTGCAGACCATGCTGATCTGTAATAATTCGGCTTAGTAATCCCCCATGCCTTATATTAGATCTGAAAGATGAGACGTTCAAGTTTGATGATTTAAAAGTATCTTTTCAGTTTCAAAGTGATGAGATTCTAGGTCAGTCAAAAGGGACCAGAACTATTTATTCAAAAATGTACTTCTTGCCAAATCCAAATAAGGAGTCACAGAAAAGATTATCCCACAGGAATGTGACCATACCAGTTATCAAGAGTGCAACCCATCTATTGGAGGCATCTTTAAGTTAGATCTTAACTTTCCCGGGTGGCCTGGGAGCCAGGCTGGAAGTTTCCTTAGATGCAGAGTTTCCTGGAAAGCCTTTTCAGAGCTCCCTTTACTTCCTGGTTCCTCAGGCTGTAGATCAGTGGGTTTAACATAGGGGTAACTACTGTGTAAAAGATGGCAACCTGGCGATCCTGATCCAAGTCATAGCTGGAGGAGGGCCGGAGGTACATGCGGATCACAGAGCCATATAGGAGCAGCACAACCAGGATGTGGGAGCCACAAGTGGACAGAGCTTTGCGCAGGGCAGCAACTGAGTGCATACGGGCTATGGCAATACCAATGCGGGCATAGGAACCCAGAATGAAGAAGAAGGGACTGATCACCACAGCTACCCCTTCAGTAAATATTAGCATTTCACTGACTACTGGTCGGGTGCAGGAGAGCTTCAGTAAGGGTGTGATGTCACAGAAGAAGTGGGTGACCTGGTTGCCACAGAAGGTTAAACGGGTGACCAACACACTATAAAGGAGGCTGTTGAGGCTGACAACCACCCATGAGATCAAGGTTATGTATAGAAAGAAGCGACGGCTGATGATGGCAGAGTATCTTAAGGGGTCACAGATGGCAACATAGCGGTCATAGGCCATGGCAGCCAATAGGTGGCCTTCCATGCTGCCCACAGCCATAAAAAAGAACAGCTGGAGCATGCAGTGATTAAAGGAGATGGTTTTATTCACAGACAGTGTGTGGACCAGCATCTGGGGAACAGTGATGGTTGTGAGAAATATGTCAATAAAGGAAAGCTGGCAGAGCAGGAAATACATGGTGGTCTGAAGCTTGGGGTCTGAGAGGGCAACAATTACTAACAGGGCATTGCCCATAACTGCCACCAGGTACATAGCAAGGACAATCCCAAAAATAACTGGCTGCATCTCTGGACAGCTGGACAGGCCCAATAAGACAAAATCAGTTACTTCTGTCCTGTTTCTAGTGGCCATAAGACACAATCCACATTCCCTGCGAAAAGCAAG
The DNA here is from genome assembly GCA_026230045.1 of Corynorhinus townsendii. Classification (NCBI taxonomy): domain Eukaryota; kingdom Metazoa; phylum Chordata; class Mammalia; order Chiroptera; family Vespertilionidae; genus Corynorhinus; species Corynorhinus townsendii. Next base: position 161,278,484 of record JAPDVU010000005.1, on the reverse strand, counting down.
TGTTAAGATCAAATAATGCTGAAATTTACTCTGGGATAACTATTAGGAAACATCTTTTCTTAGATGAATGACTCTAGTTTCCAAAAGAGGTTTTTATTCCCCTTAATTCATTTCCCTTGCCATGATCTTTCTATCCAACCACTCACTCTTTAGTTTATTCCAGGTTCTTTATCAATCACTGAGAATGTTTCAATTTTATAGATATGAAGAACAGCAAGATAAATTACACATGGTGTCTGCTTTTAAGAAATTCACTATACAACAAGAAAGGCATCACACTATACACAGAATTTCCTTGATGCTTGTTATGAGCTAAAGAGCATACTAAATATCACACATTTGGTTCTCACAACAATCCCATATGATAGAAACTATAGTACTTTCAGACCAATATTACAGATGAGCAAAGTAAATCAAAGAGACTACTGTATTAAAGATCTGAGAGACAAAAACTGGGCTTGACCCTGTATAGTTTTGTTGGACTTAAGACCACACTTGGCTAGCTGTCAGAGTTGGAGAAGAAAGGGAAAGATGTCAAGACTCCAGCCAGATGTCAGTCTCTACATCCTTGATGGGGGCACTGGAGTAACAATCTGGTCCTAATTTTGTACGTTCTTTTGGGAGGAGAGTTTTTATTCCATTAAGTCAACTAAATTTACCTGAAATGAGAGTAGAAGCGATTAATATAAACATTGATTTTATTAATGATTAATTTTCAATTAATAATGAAATCTTAAAGGGATAGAATTCTCATATCTTTTCAGTTCCGGTTTTCCCTATAGGCAAATCTACATGGTATACCAAAGAGGTAACTTTCTGAGGCTGCTATATGGATAGGATATTTTGATGAAATATTTTTCGTTGTGAATGTGAGAAAATAATTTTAAAATACTAGAATATAAGAACACATAATGAAAAGCAGGGTTCTCTAACTTTGCCCACCTCCATGTTTAATTAGTTTTACTCTTCTGGTGTTTCATAATGCTAATGCCTTTATTTTTTTAAATAAATATTTATTGTTCAGATTATTACAGTTGTTTCTCTTTTTTCCCCCCATAGCTTTCCTCCACCCAGTTCCCACCCCACTCTCTGCCCTTACCCCCTCCCCGCCACTGTCCTCATCCATAGATGTACAATTTTTATCCAGGCTCTTCCTGCACCCCCTACACCCCTTTTCCTCAGAGAATTGTCAGTCCACTTCTTTTCTATGCCCTTGATTCTATTATATTCACCAGTTTATTCTGTTCATCAGATTTTTTATTCACTTGATTTTTAGATTCACTTGTTGATAGATATGTATTTGTTGTTCATAATTTTTATCTTTACCTCTTTCTTCTTCTTTCTCTTCTTAAAGAATATCTTTCAGCATTTCCTATAATACTGGTTTGGTGGTGATGAACTCCTTTAGCTTTTTCTTATCTGTGAAGCTCTTTATCTGACCTTCAATTCTGAATGATAGCTTTGCTGGGTAGAGTAATCTTGGTTGTAGGTTCTTGCTGTTCATCACTTTGAATATTTCTTGCCACTCCCATCTGGCCTGCATAGTTTCTGTTGAGAAATCAGTGACAGTAGTATGGGTGCTCCCTTGTAGGTAACTAACTGTTTTTCTCTTGCTGCTTTTAAGATCCTCTCTTTGTCTTTTGCCCTTGGCATTTTAATTATGATGTGTCTTGGTGTGGTCTTCTTTGGATTCCTTTTGTTTGGGGTTCTCTGCGCTTCCTGGACTTGTAAGTCTATTTCTTTCACCAGGTGGGGGAAGTTTTCTGTCATTATTTCTTTAAATAGGTTTTCAGTATCTTGCTCTCTCTCTTCTTCTGGCACCCCCATAATTCGGATGTTGGTTTGTTGAAGTTGTCCCAGAGGCTCCTTACACTATCTTCATATTTTGGGATTCTTTTTTCTTTTTGCTTTTCCAGTTGAATGTTTTTTGCTTCTTCGTATTTCAAATCTTTGACTTGATTCTTGCAATCCTCCAGACTGCTGCTGGATCTCTGGATATTAGTCTTTATTTAAGTCAGTGTATGCTTAATTTCTAATTGGTCCTTTTTCATATCCTCGAGGATCTCACTAAATTTATCAGCGGTTTCTATAAAATTCTTGAGTAATTTTATAACCGTGGTTTTGAACTCTATATCCAATCATTTGCTTTCCTCCATTTCTGTCATTTGTGACCTGTTTCTTTTTCTCCACATTTGGGCTGCTTCCCTGTGTTGATAGAGTGGCTTTGGGTGCTAGGTGTCCTATAGGGCCCAGTGGCTCAGCCTCCCCAGTTACCTGAGGTGGACTCTCTTGGTGCACCCCTTTGTGAGCTGTGTGCACAGTCTTGTAGTTAAGCCTTGATTATTGTTGGTATCACTGGGAGGAACTGATCACCAGGCCAATTGGCTGTGAGGATCAACTGTGTCTACACTGGGATAACTTCTGTGCTGGAGACACCCTTATGGGGCAAGACTTGCTTCAGTGGGGCTTTGGTGCTCACTGAGTCTGCCCCGAGTGTGTCCTTTATGGATCTGAGGAGTTGTAATCTGGATGGTCCCACTCTGACCATTAGGTACACTGGCTCTTGGATCTCTAAGGAGGTGCTAATTTAGCCTCTGCCTGAGGCCACCCAGCAGGAGCTTGGAGAGATCTGCAGATTCCTCTTCTTTGTTTGGGTTTTGGAGGTGCCCAGATGAGACTCAGCTGTGAAGCAATGCAAGCTTCTGTGGGGCCTTGGGCCTTCTTTTGGATGTTCTGGGTCTCTCTGACCCAGCTGCAATTTGTTAGGTAATTTTAGATTGCAAAGGGCCAGGCCATTCATATGCAAAAGCCTCTGCTCACAGCTTGGGTGGGGCGGGGTCTCAGGGAATCCACAGGGTGGAGAAAACAGCAATGGCTGATCCTCAGCCCTGCCCTAAGAGGCCCCTGGGTCTCAGTGTTCCGCAGTAATCGCTGCAAGCACCTCTGAGATAAACCTGCCCCCAAGTTCTACCCAATGCCAGACAGTCCAGTTTCTCCCGGTATGAGTCTGGGTCCCCAGAGTCTCACCCAGAACTGGAGTTCAGAGCAGTCGGGAGCTTGTGTCTTCCTCCTGATTGAGAAAGAAACTGCGTACTCAGTTGCCAGCCCTTTCCACGTGCGCGCCTCTGTACCTCTGCACTTTACTTCCGCAGCTCCTCTGAGCCTCAGTGTGCTTTTCTCTTTCCTTCTAATTGTAGAATTTCCCCTCAGCCAGCCTTCCTGTGGTTCTGGATGATGTCCGTTTTGTCTTTTAGTTGTAGTTTTGAAGTGGTTGTGCAAGGCTGCAATTTCAGATGTTTACCTATGCCGCCATCTTGGTTTCTCTCTCAATGTTAATGCCTTTAAATAATATACTATTTGTTTATAGTCTATGTAACAATTTTAGCATTTTAGGATTATCTTTTGACTTTATTATGAAATATGAAGTTTTATCTTGTTTACATAATCCCCACTCTTTTCTCCTCCCTTTCCCCCATTTTTGGATGATTATTTTAGTTCTACAATTAGTTACTTTTTTGCTTTTAAATAACATACTTAAATCTGTATTTCTTATTCCATCAACTTAAGGCTATACCTATCACCTTCACCCCTGCAACCTCCCTAACTTTGGAAAGCTGTACTATATTTGTTTATTGTCAAGATTGAAAACATATAAATTAGGAGTTATAACTATAGGTAACTCTTCCAGGTAAAAGAGAATCAACAGACAACATTTACATTAGTATAACTATGTAAGTATGTTTCACTGCAGAGCCAAATGGTGTGCTATAGTTGCATTTATTCTTTGATGAGACCAGTGTTCCATCCAACTAAAGAAGAATACTCCTAACATTGAGATAAAGAATCAAAACCATTTAAGGACATCTCCCTTGGTGCTTTCTTTACTCTAAAGATCACACATAAAGCAGAAATTAAAATGTAAAACTTACCTTTTGTCTTTATTTCTCCCTGTATCTTTCTCTGTGTCCATAGATATAGCTCAACTATATGCTGTTGTGGTCCTATTACTCATTCAAGGCAGTGGCCACATAGGGATGTCTATATTGAGGTATAGATGAAGGTGAAAAGGAAGAAGAGATGAGAAGAAAGGGAGAGGGAATAAGTCTCTTCCTGGGGAAAGGGAGAGAAAATGGCTTCCGAGGGGCAAAAAGAAACAAAAAGTATAGATTTATCCACTATGAGGATAAAAATGTAATAACATAGAGTCCATTTTTCCCAAGTACAACAAAACTGTATTTTTAAACCAATTATATGCAAAAGAGTAATAAGCAGTTGTAGTGCTCTTAGTGGCTGACTTCATCAAGATTCATCTCTTTATCTTTCCTATTTCCCAATATCTCAACATGCTCCCATCAGAGCCTGAGCTCTGTGGATCCTGTTCAGACAAGTTTGAGGGGTCAAGGATGCTGATGCCAGAGAGAAGAGTAATTTGTTAGAATAAATATGAAGATATGCACATGTACAGATTTGAACACCTTAAGATAGTAACCTAAACTGAGATCTGGCAAACAAAAACAAAAGGAAGAATCCCTGAAATGAGAACAAAAAGCATCTCAGATCTTCCAATTCCCACCTGGTGCTTCAGGGACATCTAGAGTAATAGATAAGGGAGGGAGTTAGAGTGTCAAGGCCTAAACCTGCTTACCGGTATTCTTGTCTTTCTTCTTTGATGAAAGCACAAAGGGACATATGAGTCTTCACTGTTTTATCAATATCTAAATCTTAGGAATGTGTACTAGTTAATGTCATTTTGGTCTAAATTCTATTTCAAGTCCATACCCTGTGTTGATGAACCACAAATATTGAATATGAGATATGTAAATTAGAACTTCCTTTTTCTCTGTCTCAAGAATATATCTTTCAAATTCTCACAAAATAAATTGGATCCACTGTCACACATTTTTTGTAGCTGGAAACTATGAAATGTCTCTCCATAACCTACCTAATTGCATGATTATATTCTCCATCCACACCTTCATTTTTTCACTCAAAAACCGACCCCTTCATGTTATTATTGACAATTCCTCCATCCCATTGCTTACCTTTATTTTAACACTTTTACCACATTCTATTCATTGGTCTTCTTGGTACAAATATCATGCGATTTTCTATAAGAGGATTATAATGCCTTATTTTCTATTCCCTTTTTATTTACTATTAGGGCAGATAACCTTAACCTTTTCTCTGTATCCAACATCATACACTCAAGTTAGAAAGTCTGATCTCCTAGCTACATTCTCACAAAATTAGAGATTGCTTTTGTGTAATTTTCCATAAAAGCCTTAGGACAACTCATCCCATTGAAGCAGCCTTGCTTACATGTACACACTCTGAGACTCTAGCAACCCCAGAAGCCTCCAATTGAGTTCGGATGAAATATTGATTAGAATGGGCTGAGCCCTTCTATCTTTCTTTATAAATATGAAGAAGCTCAGGAGTCTGCTCCTCCTTCCTTGTACCTAGATCTCACTGAGGGGAAAAAAAAGCTTCTGAAAACAATTATGTCTGTAGGGAAGGTCTACCCTGTGGGGATCACCATAGCTTTGCACAATGTCAACAGGTGGGCAAGAAAAAAACCCCAAGGAGAAATTTATTTTCATTTCATCACCTCAGGAAACCATCTTTTCTAACCTATCATTTCTGTAATTATTGAGTGTTTGCTTTTTTAATTCAGCTGCGTTAGTTGCAAGGCATGACACTTTATGAGATAGCAATAAGACAACTCTGACCACTCTCCAATGACTTCCTTATTTCCCATCCTCATCTAATTGCATGCTTTTGCTGGATTTCATCCAGCCATTTTGCTTATCTAATTTTAGGAACTATCATCCTCAGACTACTTGATTTAAACAAGTCTTTGAGTATAAAAGAAAGAGCAGGATGTAGAGCAGCACATCAAAAAATCTGAGACTATGAAAACTGGAGAAATTTTTGGTCTCATTTTAAAATATAGTAATAATGACATATGGCTTATTGATTATAGATTATATATTATGGAAATGGTTACAAATTGAATACATACCAGTATTTTCCACCATTGACCTGCACAGAAGAAACTCAGTCCCATGCTAACTACTAATTGGTAAATATGATCAAAATTCATTGGAAACACAAAGAGATTCTAATCAAACAAAATGTAATCAATTTCCTCAAAAAGTGTAATACATTTATTTTTGTTTGCAGAACAGCTATTTGATTTTCTAATAGTTCTACTTACTTTGGGGGAAAAGTAAGAGGACTGAAAATGGTTGGATGAGATTCATTTCTACCAGTCTCACCCTAAGCAGACAATCCTGAATTTTAGGCTGTTTTTTACTCCCTCTACCTGAGTCGTTACCCCTGCCTATACATGTACATTCCATGTTTATTAATAATGGATTGGAAGACTTAATACTAGTATTGTTAAAATGGCGAGTGTCCACAAATTGATCTACAGATTCAATGCAATCTCTATCAAAATCCCAATCAATTAATTTATAGAAATGGAAAAGGGAATCCTAATATTCACATGGAATTGCAAGGGGCTGGGTAGAGATAGGCAAAGGGGGGAAACAGGAGACATCTATAATAGTGTCCACAATAAAAAATTTATTGATGCCTGGCCGGCATGGCTCAGTGGTTGAGGGTCAACCTATGAACCAGGAAGTCATGGTTCAATTGCTGGTCAGGGCATATGCCTAGGTTGCAGGCTTGATCTCTAGGGGTGGTGTGCAGGATGCAGCCAGTCAATGATTTTTCTCTCATCATTGATGTTTCTATCTCTCTCTCCCTCTCCTTTCCTCTCTGAAATCAATAAAAATATATATTTGAAAAATCAATTGACAAAAATAAATGGGTTTATTCCTGGACTCAATTATATCCCAGTGATCTGTAGGTCTATCCTCTCACAAGTACCACATTATTTTTATTGTGGTAGCACTGTAATAAGTTTTGAAATAGGGACGCATGAGTCCTCTAACATATTTTCTCCCCAATAGTGTTTTGTGTACTCATGGTTCCCCTGGTAATCACCATACTGTTGTCTGTACCTATGAGTTTTTGTTTGCTTGTCTTGTTTGCTCATTTATTGTTTTGTTTTATATCCCACATATGAGTATTTCACTTTTTCTTATGTCTGAGTAGTATTCCATTGTATATATATGTCACATCTTTTTTTATCCAATCATCTATCAAAAGACACATCAGTTGTTTCCATGTCTTGGCCACAGTGAATAATGCTGCAATGAACACAGGGTGCATATATCTTTCTGAATAAATGTTCTCAAATTTTCTGGGTAGATACCCAGTAGAAGGGTTTCTGGGACATATGGTAACTATTCTTAATTTTTTTAGGAACCTCCAAACTGCTTTTCATACTGGTTATACCAATTTACATTCCACCAGCAGAGAATGAGGGTTCCTTTTTCTCCATAACCTCTCCAACACTTGTTATTACTTGTCCTGTTGATAACAGCCATTCTAACAGGTGTGAGGTGGTATCTCATTATAGGTTTTTTTAAAATATATTTTTATTAATTTCAGAGAGGAAGGGAGAGGGAGAGAGAGAAACATCAATGATGAGAAAAAATCATTGATCAGCTGCCTCCTTCACACCCCTACTGGGGATTGAGCCCACAACCCGGGTATATACCCTTGACCAGAATCGAACCTGGGACCCTTCATTCGACAGTCCGATATTCTATCCACTGAGCCAAACTGGTTAGGGTACTCATAGTTTTTTTAGTTTTTTTTTTATTTCTTTATTGATTAAGGTATTACATATGTGTCCTTATCCCCCAATTATAGCCCTATACTCCCCCCATACTCATGCCTCACCCCCCTGTTGTCTGTGTCCCTTGGTTAGGCTTATATGCATGCATACAAGTCCTTTGATCTTTAGTTTTGATTCTCACTTCCCAAATAGCTAGTAAAGTTGAGCATAAGATGTATTATTTTAATGTACCATCGTGGGATAAAATGCTGCCAATTAAATGCTGCCATATATTTATATTCACCCCATATAAGAAATGTTAAAATGTGGGGAAATATTAGTCTCTCAGATATCAGCTATCAATAAAATATGAGCTGGATCATAAAAAATATAGAGTATAGTTTCTGGAATCATGCCTGCATTTGAATTAATGCTCCAAAGAAAAGTAGTGCTTATTCTAAAAGTAGATACTTTCAAGTTTAATCTGGCAAAGTAAGGCAAAATTTTTGTTCCATTAGTCATTTGAAAGCTGTTCCTTAATATAAAATTTTAACTTTGTCAGAGAAAAACAGAGTTTCAACTTCATGGTTTAGATTCAAATGGCCTTTGGTTCAAGTTATGTTTAATAGTTACCCTGTTTTTCTAAGTCACTATAAAAATGAAGACAATAAGTACACATGGTATGAGGTGGTCGTGTGGGTTGCATGAAAAAAGCTTATAAATTACTGAAGATATAAATGTTACTTGTCTTCCTTTAAGTGAAAAATTACATAACAATGAACGTGATTTGTGTTTAATGACAATTCACAAACTAAGGGAGCAGAAAAGACATTCCATTAGTTCATCAAAGAAAGCTTTTTGTAAGAGGCTGTGTATGAGCTTGAAGATCCGAGTGAAGGGAAAAATATAAGAAAGTGAAGTGAGTGATGGGAGGAACCAAGATGGCAGCATAGGTACACACCTGTATTTGCTGCCTCGCACAACCACATCATAACTACAACTAAAAGACAAAACGGACATCATCCAGAACCACGGGAAGGCTAGTTGAGTGGAAATTCTACAACTAGAAGGATAGAGAAAAGTGCACTGAAACTGGTAGGAGGTGCAGAGGTGCAGAAGTGCAGAGGTACAGAGGCGCGCGCGGAAACAGGCTGGCAACTGGGTAGGCTGTTATCTTTTTCAATTGGGAGGGAGATATAAGCTCCCAATGCTCTGAACTCGTTCTGGGCGAGACTCTGGGAACCCAGACTCATACGGGTAGAAACTGGACTGTCTGACATCGGGCCAGAACAACAGGGTGGCTTTCTCACAGAGGTGCTTGCAGCGATCATTGTTCCTGCACAGAGCCGCAGGACACAGAGACCCCCGGACCTTTCCAAGGCAGAGCAGGCTGGCAGCCATTGTGGTTTGCTCCACCCTGATGATTCCCTGAGACCCCGTCCCCCCTAATTTACAACCCCACCCAAGCTGTGAGCAGAGGCTTTTGCATATGAATGGCCTGTTCTTTTGCAATATAAAACCGAACAAACTGCAGCTGGGTCAAAGAGCACCAAAGCTTCCAAAAGAAGGCCTAGACAGCAACCTGCATTGCTTCACAGCTGGGCCTCATCTGGGCACTTCCAAACCCCAAACAAAGAGGAGGAATCTGCAGATCTCTCTATAGCTCCTGCTGGATGGTCTCAGGCAGAGGCTAAATTAGCACCTCCTTGGAGATCCAAGAGCCAGTATACCCAGTGGTCAGAGTAAGACCATACCAGAGTACAACTCCACATCCATAAGCAACACACTCAAGGGGCAGACTCAGTGAGCACCAAAGCCACACTGAAGCAAGTCCTACCCCATAAGGGTGTCTCCAGCACAAAAGTTCTCCCTTGTAGACACAACTAGTCCTCGCAGCCAATTGGCCTGGTGGTTAATTCCTCCCAGTGATACCAACAGCAATCAAGACTTAACTACAACAGAACTGTGCACACAGCCTACAAAGGGGTGCAACAAGAGTGTAAACCTCAGGTAATTAGGGAGGCTGAGCCACTGGGCCCTATAGGACACCTAGCACACAAAGCCACTCTATCAACACGGGGAAGAAGCCAAAATGTGGAGACAAAGAAACATGTCACAAATGAAAGAAATGAAGGAAAGCAAACTACTGGATATAGAGTTCAAAATCAAAGTTATAAGGTTACTCAAGAATCTTCAAGAGACCTCCTATAAATTTAGTGAGACCCTCAAGAATACGAAAAAGGATCAATTAGAAATTAAGGATACACTTACTGAAATAAAAACTAATATCCAGGAAAAACCAAGAAGGTGGCATAGGTAAACACCTAAACTGCTGCCTCGCGCAACAATTTCAAAAATTCAACTAAAAGAAAAAACGTCTAACATCCAGAACCACGGGAAAGCTGGCTGAGTGGAAGTTATACAACTAGAAGGAAAGAGAAAAGAGCATTGAGACGTGCACGAGCACTGAAAAGCTGAGGTACGGAGGCGCGTGATCCGGGCTGGCGGTGGGCGTTGCTTTTTTCAACCCAAAGGGAGACAAGCCCCCGGACTACTCTGAAATCCAGTTTCTGGGGAGACGCGGGGGACCCAAACTCCTACAGGGAGAAGCTGGACTGTCTGCCAGTGAGGGTGGCTTGCTTGCAGACCTGCGCACAGGAATAATTGTTTACGGCACTGGGGCACGGGACTCCGGGATGCCGTCGGGGACACAGAGCCGGCTAACTAGCAGCCATTGCTGTTTGCCACGCCCTAGCCTAGTGACACCCTGAGACCCTGCCCTGCACAACCTACAAACCCACCCAAGATCCAAGCAGCGTATTTAGCATAAGAAAGCCCTGCCCTATTGCAGCTTAACCTAGCAAACTTGCAGCCCTGGTCAGACAGCTCCAAAACCTCCAAACCACAAGCAAAGAGGAGAAAACTGTAGCTCCTGCTGGATGGCCTCAGACAGTAGCTGACCTGCACCCCATTGGAGATCCAGAAGCCAATGTACCTACTGGTCAGAGTGAGACACCAGATTTCAACTCCTCACATCCATAAGTGACACATTCAAGAGGCAGACTCAGTGAGCACCAAAGCCCCACTGAAACAAGTCCTGCCCCATAAGCGTGTCTTCAGCGCAGCAGTTCTTCCATTATAGACACAGTGAGTGCTCACAGCTAATTGGCCTGGAGGTCAATTCCTCCCAGTATACCAACAGCAGTTAAGGCTTAAGCACCAAGTCTTTGCACTCAGCCCACAAAGGGGTGTACCAAGAGCGTCCACATCAGGTGATTGGGGAGGCTGAGCTACTGCCCCCTATAGGTCACCTACCACACAAAGCTACTCCATCAACACAGGGAAGCAGCCAAAATGTGGAGACAAAGAAACATGTCACGAATGAAAGAAATGGAGGAAAGCAAACTACTGGATGACAAAGAGTTCAGAACCACATTTATAAGGTTACTCAAGAATCTTATTAAAACCGCTGAGAAACTTGATGAGCCCTTCAAGGAGCTTAATGAGAATGCCAAAAAAATGGAAAAGGATCAGTCAGAAATGAAGCATACACTGTCTGAAATAAAGAATATACAGAAACTCAACTGTAGATCAACATACCCCAAGAATCAAACCAAAGATCTGAAATATGTGGAAACAAAAAACATCCAACCAGAAAAACAAAAAGAAAAAAGAATCCAAAAATATGAAGATAGTGTAAGGAGCCTCTGGGACAACTTTAAGCAAACCAACATCCGAATTTTTGGGGTGCCAGAAGAAGGGAGAGAGCAAAATATTGAAAACCTATTAGAAGAAATAATGACAGAAAACTTTCCCTACCTGGTGAAAGAAATAGACGTACAAGTCCAGGAAGCCCACAGAACCCCATACAAGAGGAATCCAAAGAGGACCACACCAAGACACATCATAATTAAAATGCCAAGGGCAAAAGACAAAGAGAGAATATTAAAAGCAGCAAGAGAAAAACAGTTAATTACCTACAAGGGAGTACCCATATGACTGTCAGCTGATTTCTCAACAGAAACTATGCAGGCCAGAAGGGAGTGGCAAGAAATATTCAAAGTGATGAACAGCAAGAACCTACAGCCAAGATTACTCTACCCAGCAAAGCTATCATTCAGAGTTGAAGGTCAGATAAAGAGCTTCACAGACAAGAAAAAGCTAAAGGAGTTCATCGCCACCAAACCAGGATTATATGAAATGCTGAAGGGTATTCTTTAAGAAGAGGAAGAAGAAGGAAAAGGTAAAGATAAAAATTATGAACAACAAAATGACATCAAATACATACCTACCAACAAGTGAATCTAAAAATCAAGTGAATAAAAAATCTGAAGAACAGAATGGACTGGTGAATATAATAGAATCAGGGACATAGAAAGGGAGTGGACTGACGATTCTCAGGGGAAGCAGGTGTGAGGGGTGCGGGAAGAGATTGGACAAAAATCTTACTCCTATGGATGAAGACAGTGGCGGGGGGTAAGGGCATGGGGTGGGGTGGGGAATCAGGTGGAGGGGAGCTATGGGGGAAAAAATAGAGGAACACCTGTAATAATCTGAACAATAAAGATTTATTTAAAAAAAAGAAAAAAGAACCTACAATCAAGATTACTCTACCCAGCAAGGTTATCATTCAGAATTAAAGGTCAGATAAAGAGCTTCACAGACAAGAAAAAGCTAAAGGAGTTCATCACCACCAAACCAGTATTATATGAAATGCTGAAAGGTATTCTTTAAGAAGAGGAAGAAGAAAAAAGTAAAGATAAAAATTATGAACAACAAATACATATCTATGAACAAGTGAATCTAAAAATCAAGTGAATTAAAAATCTGATGAACAGAATAAACTGGTGAATATATTAGAATCAGGGGCATAGAATGGGAGTGGATTGATAATTCTCAGGGAGAAAGGGGTTTGGGGGGTATGGGAAGAGACTGGACAAAAATCGTACACCTATGGATGAGGACATTGGGAGGCAGGTAAGGGCAAAGGGAACCGGGGTGGGAACCGGGTGGAGTGAAGCTGGGGGGGGGGGGGGAGAATAAAGGAGAAACAATTGTAATAATCTGAACAATAAATATTGATTAAATAAAAAGAAGAAGAAGAAAAAGGTAAAGATAAAAATTATGAACAACAAAGTGACAACATACATACCAAGTTACACATATCTATCAACAAATGAATCTAAAAATTAAGTGAATAAAAAATCTGATGAACAGAATAAAGTGGTGAATATAATAGAATCAGGGGCATAGAAAGGAAATGGACTGACAATTCTGGGGGGAAAGGGATGTGGGGGTGAGGGAAGAGATTGGACAAAAATCATACACTATGGACGAGAACAGTGAGGGGGGGTGGTGAGGGCATGGGGTGGGGTGGGAACCAGGTGGAAGGGAGCTATGGGAGGAAAAAAGAGGAACAACTGTAATAATCTAAACAATGAAGATTTATTTTTTTAAAAAAGAAAGAAAGTGAAGTGAGTGAATTGTAAGATGTTATTAGAAGTCAGTGACAGGAAATAGGCAATGTGCATTTGGCAGGGCATGTTGGGACCCTGATGTATGAATTCTGTGTGCTTTCACGAATTAAAAAGAGTAAAAGATCTGAAGAGGCGGCTTCCCCTAGTTGTAATAGCAAGGAATGAGGGCTGGCTAACAAAGGAAGGGAGACCTGAGGCCAGGTTCAAAGGTTACAACACTCTCTTTTGTAGGAGGATACATCATAAAGTCATACCTACTAAACTAGCAAATGTATCTAAACTTGAGAGGAATGGAACAGAAGGTACCCAATGCTGAGCTACACTGAGTAGTTGTCCTTCAGAGAAATGGAGACTCTAAGGGGAGATTTTATCAAAGCTTTATAAGTTCAAGAAAAAACTGGACCCTGGTGTCCTGCCTGGTACTCTGTCCTCAGTGCTACATGGGATGACAACTCCCAGGTAAGCCCCCAGAAAAGTTGTAAGAGCCAGGAACAGAAAAGTATTGTCTGTTTCCAACACCTACTCCAGGCTAAGCAGATGTTGCATTATACCCAGAGTCAAGGAGAGGCATGTAGACCACCTGAAAAGAGAGAACACTTATAAGTTCCTCTGGCTCCTTGGAGACAACTTTGCATTAAGTTAATAGATGTTTGTTTTCTTACTCTCTCCCTCATCAAACATCAGAAACTTAGTGAGACAGTCTCAGAGGATATTCCCATGAGAGAAACAGGGCATATGAGTATCTACACCTATGAAGGATGATAAGAATCCAAGGAAGGGAACATTTGGATTCAAGAAGCATTCGGAGATTTTTATCAGGTACCTTTCTGTATGCTATCTCTTGGCAGAGTTTTGTCTTCTTTTTGACAAGTCATTTCATGGAGCATAAAGGAAAGGAGTGGAATAAATAGAACATATTACACTAGAGCTCAATGTCCTTTCTAGGTAAGAAATCAACTTTGAGAATGCCTATTGAGAAGTGGGAATATCTTATCTCAGAGAGACACTAAATAAGAGAGCTAACTTATGTTCATGGTAAATGTTGATGTCTTTTGCATCTATACTCTGAAGTCCAATCTGCCTTTGCCCTAGTTTACTTGTGAGGCACAGTTCCCCGATCTCATGATATAAATTATCAGCCAAAAAGTAGGGAAATTTGGGAGAGTATTTTTTCACACAAGTTCTCTCCCTTTCTCTCACTTTCCCTCCCTCCATCTTTCTTTTCCCTGTAACGGTTTACATTCAATTCAATGTTCTTTAGATGACTTTCTTGTTTCCATTGTAGAATATGTGGAAAGAGGCATCTTGACTTAAAATGATAGTTATTCATCAACCACAGCTAGGTGAGATAGCTATCATGATTAGCTGGGTATGGATTAGCCACTGATAATCCTTAATCTAAAGCTGATCTGAACCTGATTCAAAGCCTGCATCTGTGGGGCCTGTGATTTATCAGCCCAGAGTCAGGAGGCAGAAAAGAAAATCCAGCTCTCCAACCTAGTCTCTCTCTCTTTCTTCTCCCCCGTCCCCGTCCCCCCCCCCCCCCCCCCCGCTTCCTGTCTTTTTCTTTAGATTTCTATCTCAAAGATTTTAAAAGAACAAGTTAAAACACACTTTCGGCTCTGATTTTTTCCAGGAAGAAAAACACTGGAGTAAATGCTCTACTAATAACAGTTCAGTATAAAAACAAAAAAATACACATTCTAGATGACAAGAATCATTCGTTGACAGTGTTGTTTACCTTCAGGTGCAGATAAGTCCATGGAAATGTGCAACCTGACAAGACTTCCTGAATTCATCCTCTTGGGACTCTCCTCTCGCCCTGAGGACCAGAAGCCACTCTTTGCCCTCTTCCTTATCATGTACCTGGTCACCTTGATGGGAAATCTGCTCATCATATTGGCTATCCGCTCTGATCCTCAACTCCAAAACCCCATGTATTTCCTCCTGAGCATCTTGTCCTTTGCTGATATTTGCTACACAACAGTCATAGTCCCCAAGATGTTAGTGAACTTCTTATCAGACACAAAGACCATTTTCTATGCTGAATGTCTGGCACAGATGTATTTCTTCCTGGTCTTTGGAAACATGGATAGTTATCTCCTGGCAGCTATGGCCATTGACCGCTATGTAGCCATTTGTAACCCTTTCCACTACGTCACTGTTATGAACCACAAACGCTGTCTGTTGCTAGTGGTCTTTTCCATAGCTTTCTCCTGCCTCCACTCCCTCCTACATGTTCTCCTGGTGAATCAACTCACCTTTTGTGCATCAAATGTTATCCATCACTTCTTTTGTGATGTCAACCCTGTTCTGAAATTGGCCTGCTCTTCTACCTCTATCAATGAAGTTGTAGCCATGACAGAAGGGCTGGCCTCTGTGATGGCCCCATTTGCCTGCATCATCATTTCTTACCTAAGGATTCTCATTGCTGTCCTTAATATTCCTTCAGCTGCTGGAAAACGCAAAGCCTTCTCTACCTGCAGCTCCCATCTCACTGTGGTGACTCTGTTTTATGGGAGTATTAGCTATGTCTATTTCCAGCCATTATCAAACTATACTGTCAAGGACAGAATAGCAACGATCATATACACTGTATTGACATCAATGTTGAACCCATTTATCTACAGTTTAAGAAACAAAGACATGAAACGGGGCTTAGAGAAACTGATAAACAGGATTAAGTCTGAAATGGATAGGCTTTCTACTACAACAATCAACAAAATTCATGGACCCTAATTGCAAGGTATGGTGTGTTTGTACACACACACACACTTGCACACTAACGTGTACACACAAACACACGCAACCAGCACCTGAGGCAAGTCTTTGGTGGAGAAACACTCTTTCATCTTTGTAGCTGCACCCTGTGGTTCTCCACCCTGTGGTCTATGTCGGGCCGTGGCAGGACAGTTCCACTCAGTCTTAATACCTGAGCTATGATTGCAGGCCTACCCCATAATATCTCTCCATTCCAGAAAATCACACTCTCTTTACTCCTTCCATATTTATTTGGAAACTTCCATATTTCTATCTACTTACAAATTCAGCCCTGTTTGGTCACTGAATATCCAGAAAATTTTTATACATATCTATACAGAAAGTATATACATGCAGAGATGTTTATGCATACATAACCACTCTATTCTATTTGAAACTGTTAGAATTTTTTTCCAGGGGTGTAGGTGTGTGTGTGTGTCTGTGTGTGTGTGTGAACTTCCTATAAGACTAGAAGCTGCCCAATGTAGAGTCTGTTCCCTGATCATGCCCTTTCTTTAAATTCTCCCAAGCTGAATATCCTGGGTTCTGGACATTAGATTCCCAACAATTGACATCAAGCACCTAATTTACTATTAGTGAGCCAGCTCTATGCTTCTATACATGTTTTGGTCTCGACTCTTCCTCTCCTTCATAAGCTCAGAGTGCATCCACCATATGCTCAGAGTGCACTCATCACCTGATTCTTCCTGGGGCTACTTGCCTGTGTGCTCTCCTCTCTAGAGATACATGTGTTTCCATGTGTCTTGTCTCTGTCATTTTTTTTTTAAGAATGAAAGATTTATTCCATGTAATCAGAAATGTTTCCTGCGGCCACTGGAGTAAAGACAATGATGTAAACTACTAGTAAGAAGCTTTGTTAAGAATGCCTGATATAAAACAAGCTTCAGTTTAGTTGGAGAATGAATTATATAGCAACGCAGCCAGATGAATTTTCTGTTTTGTGTTGTGAAGAAAAACTGCAGTTTATTGTGATTCTCTCTGTCTCATTCTCTCCTGGTGTTTGTATCTTAATAGATGGAAATGTCTAAGTCGAACAAATTAATCTTTCATGGTATTTTAGACAAGGAATAAATGGATGATCTTAAAGTTTTTAAATGATAGAATAAGGAGTCTTTAAACGCCTAAATGATTTTGCCTCAATCATTCCAAACTTAGGGTGAGACAGTCTGGGTGAGTATATATTGACCAATTTCATTCCTTTGTTGCATGCATGGCAAATTAGTTTTCACTTCCATACCTACTCTGATAATTTAATAAGGACTTCCTGAAATGCTGTAGTGAAAAAATCTTTTCCCTACCTCTGGGCTAAATGAAGAAGGATGAATAAAGATTGATCACAATGTATCCTATGGCCATGGGAGCAGAAAGTACTAGTACATATTAACCATTTGCTTGCTATATGCATTTGCAAGTATTTTCTCCAAATAAACCATTTGCATTCAGCTTCAATTATAAAATTAGCTTTTTTTCTCTCTCTGCATTCAGATTCTGTGCTGCTTTGCTTCCACTTTGCCAAGTTTCCTTGGGCAACTGAGTCTTAGAGTGAGATCCAAATTTTCCTGAGTTTTTCACCACAATGCCCTCTCATAATTTCCATCATGTTGTGAGCCAGCATATACTACTGTCCCCTGGATTGCTTCCAGGACCGCCCAAAAATACCAACATCCATGGATGCTCAAGTCCCTTGTATAAAATGTAGTATTTGTATATAACCTATGCACATCCTCCCTTATACTTTAAATCGTCTCTAGATTACTTATAATACCTAAGGCAATGTAAATGCTATGCCAATGTTGTTATACTAGTTGTTATATTAGTTATACTGTTATACTAGCATTGTTTAGGGAATGACAAGAAAAAAATGTCTGTACAAGTTCAGTACAGACACAACTGTTGTAAGCCTAATTACATAGTCCATGTCATCAATAGATAACATTTATTTTTAATATTTTCTATCCACAGTTGCTTAAATCTGCTGATACAGAACCCATGGGTACAGAGGGCCAACTGTATATAACATATATGTGTGTATATATATGTGTGTGTATATATACATACATATATACACATACGTGTGTGTGTGTGTATATATATATAAAAGTGTGTATATATATATATATATACTTTTATATATATATAAAAGTACAGTTGGCCCTCTGTACCCATGGGTTCTGTATCAGCAGATTTAAGCAACTGTGGATAGAAAATATTAAAAATAAATGTTATCTATTGATGACATGGACTATGTAATTAGGCTTACAACAGTTGTGTCTGTACTGAACTTGTACAGACATTTTTTTCTGTACAAGTTCAGAAGAAGAGGACATCTGGAATACTCACAACAATAAAGATAAAAAAGAAGTCACTGTGTGTGTGTGTATATATATGTACACACACACACACACACACACACACAGTGACTTCTTTTTTATCTTTATTGTTGAGACTATTCCAGATGTCCCCTTCTCTTTCCCCACTGCCCTCCTTTACCCAGTTCCCACCCCACCCAAGTCCTTCACCACCCTATTGTCTATGTCCATGGGCAATGCATATATGAATATAAATTCTTTAGTTAATCTCCCACTTTCCCTTCCCCTACCCTTCTGAGATTCATCAATCTGTTCCATGTTTCCATGCCTCTGGTTCTATTTTGTTCATCAGTTTATTTTGTTCATTAGATTCCACATATAAGTGAGATCATATGTTATTTTTCTCTGTCTCTGACTGGTTTATTTCACTTAGCATAATAATCTCCAGATCAATTCATGCTGTCACAAATGGTAATAATTCCTTCTTTTTTACAGCTGCAAAATATTCCATTGTGTAAATATACCACAGCTTTTTTATCCACTCATCTACTGAAGGGCACTTGGCTGTTTCCAGATCTTAGCTGTTGTAAATTATGAACATAGGGGTGCATATATTCTTTCTAATTGGTGTTTCAGGTTTCTTGGGATATAGTCCTGTCCTAGAAGTGGGGTCACTGAGTCAAATAGCAGTTCTATTTTGAGGAAACTCCACACTGTTTTCCCTAATGGCTAAACTAGTCTGCATTCCCACCAGCAGTGTACTAGGTAGGTTTCCTTTTTCTCCACATCCTTGCCAGCACTTGCTTGTTGATTTATGGATGCTAGCCATCCTGGCAGGGAGGTGATACCTCATAGTGGTTTTAATTTGCATATCTCTGATGATTAGTGATGTTGAGAACATATGTCTTTTAGTCATCTGTATGTCCTCTTTGGAGAAGTGTCTATTCAGGTCCTCTGCCCATTTTATAATTGGACTGTTTAATAAATTTAAAGATGCCAACACATTCACACAGGTTATTATGGTAATGGGAAGGCAACAAGCACAAACCAATCATCCAGAATTCTGACTGATGGAAATTAATAACCTCATTTTAATGATGAAGAAACTGAAGTTCAAAGAGGTGAACTGACTTACCCAAAGTCACCATCAGGTAAGTAGTAAATAGAATTCAAATTCAAAACTGACTAACTCTAAATCAGAAGTGCCTACCCAAACACCATGAGGAGAAGTGGGAGCTGTCTGAGGCTACATTTTAACCTGTGTGAAGATATCACCAAGGACAGCCATGACATTTCCCATAGTCCCTTCTTGGCTCCTACTTCAGAATTCTGAACCAGATGAGCCCATGTCCTTCTGAACAGGAGATCGATAGTTTTGCTCTCAAGGTAAAGCACGCTTCTCAGACTAGATGGTGTGATAAATGTGCCTTGGTAGTCTGTTTCTCTGACCAGGGGATGTGTTGAGATCAGTTGTAGCCATGTTTACATTAAGACTGATCATATGTGCTAAGAGGCAACTGGTTTAATTCCCAATCAACCATTCACAAGGAGGAGCCAAACTTTTGCACCTGGATTCTATTCAATTGGTCTGTAAGAAACACTCTGAGTAGTTAATTATCATCCAAGTAAAGGAGCCTGGAGGTTCACCAGCAAGAGCTCCCCAGAGCCTCATTAAGAAAGCTGAGATGGGACCTCATCTCTCTGAGGAGCTTCTGCAGTGACAGTGGCTCAGAAACTTTTCAACAGGATGTTTCCTGGTTTCCTCCTGAGGCCAATCCTCCAAGGCTAGCACTGGAGGGAGCTACTGAGTAACCTGTTTTAGACGGAGGGGATTTTTTTATTACTAAATTTTTGGGGGTGACATTGGTAACAAGATTATATAGGTTTTAAGTGTACATTTCTATGATACATGATCTGTATTGTGCATTGTGTGCCCACCACCCAAAGTCAAATATTTTACCGTCACCATGTATTTGACCTCCTTTACCCTTTAATACCCTTCCCACATCCCTTTCCTCTGGTAACCACCATATTGTTGTCTATGTCTATGAGTTTGTGTTTGTTTGTTTTGTTGGTTCATTTGTTTCTTTCAGTTTTATATCCCACATATGAGTGAAATCATTTGATTCTTAACTTTTTCTATGACTTGCTTCATTTAGCATAATATTCTCAAAATCTATCCATGTTGTCACGAATGGCAGTATTTCATCTTTTCTTTTCTTTTTCATCTTTTCTTATGGCTGAGTAGTAGTCCAGAATTTTAAGCTAGTTCTAGCCAGATCCTTCTTTTTTTAATTTCTTTATTGATTAAGGTATTACATATGTGTCCTCATCCCTCCATTAACCCCCAAAAACCCCCCCAACTCATGCCCTCACCCCCCTGGTGTTCGTGTCCATTGGTTAGGCTTATATTCATGTATACAAATCCTTTGGTTGATCTCTCCTCCTTTCCCCCACCCTCCCCTATCTTCCCTCTGAGGTTTGGCAGTCTGATCGATGCTTCTCTGTCTCTGGATCTGTCCCTGTTTATCAGTTTATGTTGTTCATTATATTCCACAAATGAGTGAGATCATGTGGTATTTATCTTTCACTGACTGGCTTATTTCACTTAGCATAATGCTCTCTAGTTCCATCCACGCTATTGCAAATGGTAAGAACTCCTTTTTTACTGCAGCGTAGTATTCCATTGTGTAGATGTGCCACGGTTTTTTAATCCACCCATCTGCTAATGGGCACTTAGTCTGTTTCCAAATCTTAGCTATGGTTAATTGTGCTTCTATGAACATAGGGGTGCATATATCCTTTCTGATTGGTGTTTCTAGTTTCTTGGGATATATTCCTAGAAGTGGGATCACTGGGTCAATGGCAGTTCCATTTTTAGTTTTTTCAGGAAACTCCATACTGTTCTCCACAGTGGCTGCACCAGTCTGCATTCCCAACAGCAGGGCAAAAGAGTTCCTTTTTCTCCACATCCTCACCAACACTTGTCATTTGTTGATGATAGCCATTCTGACAGGTGTGAGATGATACTGCATTGTTGTTTTAATCTGCATCTCTCAGATAATTAGTGACTTTGAGCATATTTTCATATGTCTCTTGGCCTTCCTTCTGTCCTCCTTTGAAAAGTGTCTATTTAGGTCCTTTGCCCATTTTTTGACTGGATTGTTTATCTTCCTTTTGTTAAGTTTTATGAGTTCCCTATAAATGTTGGAGATTAAACCCTTATCGGTGATGACATTGGCAAATATGTTCTCCCATGCAGTGGGCTTTCTTGTTGTTTTGTTGATGGTTTCTTTTGCTCTGCAAAAGCTTTTTATTTTGATGTAGTCCCATTTGTTTATTTCCTCTTTAGTTTCCATTGCCCTAGGAGCAGTATCGGTGAAGAAGTTCTTTGGCATATGTCTGAGATTTCACTGCCTGTGGATTCCTCTAGTATTTTTATGGTTTCCCGTCTTATGTTTAAGTCCTTTATCCATTATGAGTTTTTTTGTGTGTGTGTGTATGGTGTAAGTTGGTGGTCTAGTTTCGTTTTTTTGCATGTATCTGTCCAAGTTTCCCAACACCATTTGTTGAAGAGACTGTCTTGACTCCATTTTATGTTCATACCTCCTTTGTCAAATATTAATTGGGCATAGTGGTTTGGGTTGATTTCTGGGTTCTCATCTATATATCTGTTCTTGTGCCAGTACCAGGCTGTTTTAAGAACAGTGGCTTTGTAATACAGCTTGAAATCTGGTATTGAGATCCCACCTACTTTGTTCTTCTTTCTCAGGATTGCTGCAGCTATTCAGGGTCTTTTTTTATTCCACATGAATCTTTTGAAGGTTCATTCTAGGTCTGTGAAATATGTCATTGGTATTTTAATGGGAAGTGCATTGAATTTATTGATTGCTTTGCGTAGTATGGACATTTTTATTATGTTGATTCTACCAATCCATGAACATGGTATGTTCTTCCATCTGTTTATGTCTTCCTCTATCTCTTTTTTCAGTGTCCTGTAGTTTTTCGCATATAGGTCTTTTACCTCTTTAGTTAAGTTTATTCCTACGTATCTTAATTTTTTTGGTGTGATGGTAAATGGGATTGCTTTTTTAGTCTCTCTTTCTGTAAGTTCACTATTGGTGTATAGAAATGCCATGGATTTCTTGGTGTTAATTTTGTATCCTGCTACATTGCTGAATTCATTTATTAAGTCTAATAGTTTTTTGATGGAGTCTTTAGGGTTTTCTATGTACAATATCATGTCATCTGTGAATAAGGACAGTTTTACTTCTTCTTTTCCAATTTGGATGCCTTTTATTTTTTCTTCTTGTCTGATCGCAATGGCTAGTACTTCCAGTACTATGTTGAACAGGAGTGGTGAGAGTGGGCATCCCTGTCTTGTTCCTGTTCTCTGGGGAAATGGTTTTAGTTTTTGTCCATTGAGTATGATATTGGCTGTGGGTTTTTCATATATGGCTTTTATTATATTGAAGTATGATCCTTCTATTCCCACCTTGCTGAGAGTTTTTATCAAGAAAGGGTGTTGGATTTTGTCAAATGCTTTTTCTGCATCAATTGAAATGATTATGTGATTTTTATCTCTAAATTTGTTTATGTGATGTTTCACGTTTATTGATTTGCGGATATTATACCATCCTTGCATACCGGGATAAATCCTACTTGGTCATGGTGTATGATCTTCCTGATGTATTGCTGGATCCGATTTGCTAGAATTTTGTTGAGTATTTTGGCATCTATGTTCATGAGGGATATTGGCCTATAATTCTCTTTCATTGTGTTGTCTTTATCTGGTTTTGGTATTAGGGTAATACTGGCTTCGTAGAATGAGCTTGGAAGTGTTCCTTCCTCTTGAATTTTTTGGAATAATCTGAGGAGGATAGGTTTTAGTTCTTCCTTAAATGTTTGGTATAACTCCCCTGTGAAGCCATCTGGCCCCGGGCTTTTGTTTGCTGGGAGCTTTTTGATGACTGCTTCAATTTCATCCATAGTTATCAGCCTATTGAGATTTTTAGAATCTTCCTGATTGAGTTTTGGAAGGTTGTATTTTTCAATGAATATGTCCATTTCCTCCAGGTTGTCTAGTTTGTTAGAACAGAGTTGTTCATAGTATTAACCATCCTTTGTATTTCTGTGGGGTCTGTTGTTATTTTGCCTCTCTCATTTCTGATTTTGTTTATTTGAGTCCTCTCTCTTTGCTTCTTGGTGAGCCTGGCTAGAGGTTCATCAATCTTGTTTATCCTTTCAAAAAATCAGCTCTTGGTTTCATTGATCTTCTGTATTATTTTTTTGTTCTCTATGTCATTTATTTCTGCTCTGATCTTTATTTTCTCCTTCCTTCTGCTCACTCTGGGCTTTTCTTGTTGCTTTCTTTCTATTTCTTTGAGTTGTAGAGTAAAATGATTTACTACCATTTTTCCTTGCTTTTTGAGGTAGGCCTGTAGAGCTATGAACTTTCCTCTCAGGACTGCTTTCATTGTGTCCCATAGGTAGTTTTCAGGATGCTTTTAATTTCTTCTTTGATGGTAACCCAGTCATTATTTAATAGCATGCTATTCAGCTTCCAAGTGTTTGAGATTTTTGCATTGTTTTTATTGTAGTTTATTTCTAATTTTATGGCATTGTGGTCTGAGAAGATGCTTGGCATAATTTCAATCTTCTTGACTTTGGGGAGACTTTGCTTGTGACCCAATATGTGCTTTATTTTTTAAAATGTCCCATGTGCACTTGAGAAGAACGTATATTCTGTGGCTTTGGGATGCAATGTTCTGAAGATGTCAGTTAAGTCCATCTGATCTAGTGAGTCATTTAGGATTGCTTGTCTTTGCTGATTTTTTGTCTAGAGGATTTATCCAGTGATGTCAGTGGTGTATTAAAGTCCCCTACTATGACTGTATTGTTGTTGACTTCTCCCTTGATATCTTCCAAGAGTTTTGTTATGTATTTGGGTGCTCCTGCATTGGGTGCATATATGTTTATCAAGGTTATATCCTGTTGTTGTATCGATCCCTTTAGTATTATGAAGTGGCCTTCCTTATCTCTTGTTCTGGCCTTCACTTTGAGGTCTATTTTGTCAGATATAAGTATTGCTACCCCAGCTTTTTTTTCATTTCCATTTGCCTGAAAGTTATTTTTCCATCCCTTCGCTTTCGATCTGTGTGAGTCCCTTGTTCTGAGGGTCTCTTGTAGACAGCATGTACATGGGTTGTTGTTTTTTATCCATTCAGCCACTTGATGTCTTTTGATTGGAGCATTTAGTCCATTTACATTTAAAGTTATTACTGAAAGGTACTTGTTTGTAGTCATATCTATTTTTGTGTCTGTGTTCCTTCTTACCTTTTTATTTCTTCTTTTTACAGTATTCCCTTTAGCATCTCTTGCATTGCTGGTTTGGTGGTGATAAACTTCCTTAGCCTTTTTTTGTCTGCGAAGCTCCTGATTTCCCCTTCAATTTTTTTTTTCTTTTTTTTTTTTTTTTTAAATTTTATTTTATTTTTATTGTTTTAAGTATTACAAATAGTAGTACATATGTCTCCTTTTTTTCCCCCTTGATCTCCCGCCAACCTCCCCTACCCCCCAGGACATGCCTTCACCTGCCCACCCTGCCCCCCCGCCCCAGTGTCTTATATCCGTTGGTTGTGCTTATATGCATGCATACAAGTCCTTCGGTTGGTCTCTTACAGCCCCCCTCGCCCAACCTCCCCTGTCTTCCCAATGTAGTTTGACAGTCTGTTCAATGCTTCTTTGCCTCTGTATCTTTTTCCCACTATTTCTTTCCTTTAAAAAGTTTTGCCTTTGCAGACTGGAAATAAACATATAATAACAAAACAAGACAAAACAAAAAAATGTTTGAGTCCCAATTTCAATGTCCAACAGTTC
This sequence comes from Corynorhinus townsendii, assembly GCA_026230045.1. Classification (NCBI taxonomy): domain Eukaryota; kingdom Metazoa; phylum Chordata; class Mammalia; order Chiroptera; family Vespertilionidae; genus Corynorhinus; species Corynorhinus townsendii. Next base: position 161,253,348 of record JAPDVU010000005.1, on the reverse strand, counting down.
CTTATATGTACATGTCAGCATTGATATCTGGATCCCCTTCAATTTTGATTAATAGTCTTGCTGGATAGAGTATTCTTGGATTCAGTCCTTTGCTTTGCAACACTTTGTATACCTCCTTCCATTCCCTTCTAGCTTGATGTGTTTCTGTTGAGATAACATTTGATAATCTGATGGGGGATCCTTTGTAGGTAACCCTCTGTCTCTCTCTTGCCGCCTTTAAGATTCTCTCTTTGTCATTAATATTTGCCATTGAAATTATGATGTGTCTTGGTCTTTTGAGATTGATCCTGCTTGGGACTCTCTGTACTTGTGTAACTTTTTTCTTCCCCATATCCAGGAAGTTTTCTGTCATTATTTCTTCAAATAGATTTTCTAATCCTTGCTGCTCTTCTTGTCCTTCTGGCAGCCCTATTATAAGTATGTTACTTCATTTCATGTTGTCCCAAATCCCTTAGGCTTTCCTCCTGCTTTTTAATTTTTTTCTCCAGTTGCTGTTCAGATTGGGCTTGTTTCTGTACCTGATCTTCTAACTCACTAATTCGGTCCTCTGCTTCTTCTAGTCTACTATTGAAACTTTCCATGGTGTTTTTAATTGTAGCTATATCACTTTTCATTTCTTCCTGATTCTTACATAGGTTGTTGATTTTCTCATCCATCCGATGTAGGAATTCCATGACCATTACTCTGAATTCTTTTTCGGTTATGTTGCATGCTTCAATTTCACTAATTTCCTTTCTTGGCCACTCCTCATTTTCTTTCCTCTGGGGATTGTGTCATCTCCCCATTCTGACTATCACCAGAAGGTTCAAACTTCGAGTTGCATGGACCTGGGCCGTGTGCGGTGGGAGCTTCACACAACCCGAGTGTCACTGCAGTGCTCCAACACTAGGATGTGTGGCTGCCGTGGGTTGGTGGGAACCAGGCTCACCCAGGGTCAGTTTTACCAGCATTCAGTGTAGTCTCGTGTGCGGAACTAGAATCATGGACCCCGCCTGCACTGCACTGTTGGCGTGTGCTGAAAATGAGTCCCCTAGCACATGCCGGGAGTCAGAGTTTCCCTGTGTCTGCACCAAGAATCGAGTATCAGAGTCTCTGTTGCCTTGTGCGGCTTCTCGCTGAAAATCAGGGTCCCCATGTATGCATGCACCAAGAATTGGAGTCACTGGCTCTTAGTGTGAATGCGCTGTGAGTCAGGGATCCCAGACGCACACGGTAAGAAACAGAGTCACGTCAGTGGTGCTCAGTGCTGCCTCTTGCCAGGCGAATCTGGGTCCGGGTCACCATGGGGGCCTGGGTTGCACAGTAGCACTGTGGTGTGCCTGTGCTGCGGAAAACAGATTTCCGTGTGTGCTGCGGAAAACAGACTTCATGTGCGCTTGCCCAGAATCGAAATGGTGGCACTGCTGCCCTGCGTGGGCTTCGTGTTTGGTTGCCCGATTGCGTTGCAGGGAGCAGATTCCAGTCTCTGTGCGTGGGCAGGCTCAAATTCCCACAGCAGTGCTGCAGTCCGTGCACACTCCCAAGCTCAAATTCCCATAGGGGCACTACAGCTGGAGCAAGGGGCGGGTCTATCAGTTACTATGGCGCTATCTGTGATCCTGCGGGTAGGGGGATGGGCTCTTTGATTCACAGAAATCTGCGGCCGGGAAGTCTGGATTCTTGTCTGTTGGTCTGAAGCTGTGGTCGCAGTTCTCTATTGTGGGGAGCTGCCCCGGGCATTCGGGGGTCCTAGAGATCTGAATGCAGACTCTAGACATAGCTCTCCGCTCTCTCACCCTTTAGTTTAATAAACAGCTTGGCTGGGAAAATGTTGACCTTAGTGCAAACATGCCTACGTGCAAGATCTTGCAAGACCTTGATTCAGAAGGTCTTGATTACTCAGAAGGTCTTGATTACTCAGAAGGTTAAAGAATAGTTAAGGTCAGTGACTGGGTTTGCAAATATCTGATTTGTGTAACTTTCTCCTCTGCTTGTGCTTAAATACTGTGCTGGAAATAAACTCGGGGCTGCAGACTCAAGTCTCAGTCCTCCCAACCCCATCTGTTCTTGTCTGTCTTTTTCTTTATCCTCACCCCCTCATTCAGGTACTGTTCGTTGCCAGCAAGTTCCGGCACTCTATCCCCAGTGGCTGCAGGGTCCTGGTTTGCGTTAGAGACGTGACTGGGTGGTGCTGAGGCCAGGATCCTAGTCTCAAGCAGCTCTGTTTCTCAAGATGGTGTGGTCTAGCCAGATCCTTTTCCTTGTATTCTTTGAAACATTATCCTCCATATATTTAGCATATAAGAAGATCCTAATGCTCAGGGCCACACCCACATTAATTAAGTCAGAATTGCTGAGATGTAGTCTAGGTATCAGTAGTTTTAAAGTACCCACATGATTTCAGTGAACAGCCAATGTTGAGACCTCTGATCTCTTTAGAGGACCCCAGTTGGCTTGTGAAATTTGTTAGAGCTGGTATTGTAATTTTAGGGTTCAGCAAATTAATGAACTTCTTCCCCTGTCTCCTAGGTATATTTTTATATATCATAAAAGTTTTATATATCATTAACGTTTTCTGTGTGTCAATACTTGATAGCAATAAGACACATAAAGCACTAAGTTAAAGATATTTTAATTCTACTTTTCTGGTCTTCTATATTTCTATATTCTATTTCCTAAGTATACAGATAACACATGAATACACTACAGTTGTGAAATTTAAACAGAAGTTATAAAGTAAAAACTGAAAGTCTCTTGAGCCTACCTGAAAAACTGTTATTTATAAAAATATATCTTGCATTTACAAATATGAAGATTAATGGCAATGCCCTGGCTGGTGGCTCCATTGGTTTGAGTGTCATCCCATACACCAAAAGGTTGCAAATTCAATTCCTGGTCAGAGCACATACATAGGTTATGGGTTCAATCCCAAGTTGGGGCACATACAAGAGGCAATCAATCAATGTTTCTCTCTCCCATCGATGTTTCTCTCTCCCTTCCTGTCTTGAAAAGCAATAAAAACATATCCTAGGGTGAGGATTTTTTTAAAAAGAATGTTCAATGAACTTAGGGTAAGAATAGATGAACTTAGTGAGAACTTCAACAGAGATAGGAAGCATAAAAACAGAACTAGAAAATACACAAAAAAGAACCACTCAAAAATGAAGAATACATTACTGAAATGAAGAATACATTGCAGCCCCTGGTCAGAGTGGCTCAGTTAGTTGGGCATCATCCTGTGTACAGAAAGGTTGCCAGTTCGATTCCTGGTCAGGGCACATGCCTTGACTTGATCCATGGTAGCGGGCATGCAGGAGGTAGCCAATCAATGTTTCACTCTCACATCAATGTTTCTCTCTCCCTATTCCTCTCTCTCTAAAAAAAAATCAATTTAAAATATATCTTTTAAAAACAATACATTATAAGGAATCATCAGTGCAAAAGATTAAGCAGATGATCAAATCATATATTTGGGAGATAAGGAAGCAAAAACACTCAATCAGAATAGCAAAAAGAAAAAAGAATCCAAAAAAAATGAGGGTAGTTTAAGGAGCCTCTGGAACTACTTCAAGTACACCAACATTCACATCATGAGGGTGCCAGAAGGAAAAGAGAGAAAGCAAGAAATCAAAAACCTATGTAAAAGAAATAACGATGGAAATTTTCCCTAACCTGGTGAAGGAAACAGACATATAAGTCCAGGAAGCTCAGAGTCCCAAATAAGATAAACCCAAAAAGATCCATACCAAGACACATCATAATTAAAACCAAAGGTAAAGACAAAGAAAGAATCTTTAAAGCAGCTAGAGAAAAGCAATTAGTTACCTACAAGTGAGCTCCCATAAGACTGTCAGCTGATATCTCAACAGAACTTCTGCAAACCAGAGGGATTGGCAAGAAATATTCAAAGTGATAAAAAGCAAGGACCTACAACCAAGATTATTCTACCCAGCAAAACTATCATTTGGAATCAAAGGACATATAAAGAGCTTCCCAGACAAAGGAAAGCTAAAGGAGTTCATCTCCACCAAACCAGTATTACATAGGTCTTCTTTAAGAAGAAAAAAATTTTTTTTAAGAAAAATTTTTTAAAGATCAAAAATTTGAATAATAAAATGGCAATAAATACATATCTATCACCAATTGAATCTAAACATAAAAATAAATGAACAAGCAGAACAGAAACAGACTCCTAGATATAGAGTACATTTTAACAGCTTCCAGATGAGAGATGGGTTGTGGGGATGGGTGAAAATGGTGAAGAGATTAAAAAGCACAAATTGGTAGTTAAGAATAGTCATGGGGATGTAAAGTACAATATAGGGAATATAGTAAATAATATTGTAATAACTATATATGGTGTCAAATTGGAGTAAGATCACACACACACACACAAACACACAAACACACAAACACACACACACTAGTGGCCCGGTGCACAAAATTCGTGCATGGGTGGGGTCCGGCTAGCCTGGCCAGGGGGAGGGGACATGGGTGGTTGGCCAGCCTGCCTGCCAGTCAAACTCCTGGTCAAGGGGGCAATTTGCATATTAGCCTTTTATTATATAAGATATACACTGAGTTGCCAGATTATTATGCTTTCAGAGATCATAATAATCTGGCCACTCAGTGTATAATGTCTAATCATTGGGTTGTATACCTGAAACTAATATAATATTTTATGTCAACTGTAATTGGAAAAAAGTATTTAAAAAGAAAAGAAATCCTACTGGAGTTTTGTGAGTCTACTAATAAAACTGAGGACTTGAAATTTTTATTATATTATCTTCCCATCCAGGAATATGGATTATGTGACCAATTGGTCACCCTCTAAAACTTACTACTTATAGGGCTTTGTTGTCTTGATGGAATCTGTTAATACACATCCTTAAGCAGTGTTTGAAAAATAAAAGGAGATGACCTCTGTCACACTTTGCAGTGAAACAAGCCAAAGAGAACTACAGCAGCAGCAGAGTAACAAGCTTATGAGAAGGCCAGCAAGGATATTCAGTCTTAGAACATGGGGGCTTGACCCCAAGACTGCTGACTTTTCAAGAAAGAAGCAACTCTGCTGAAGGATGAGAAACTTGTAAACATTCAAGTTATATATGCTCTATCACTAAAATTCAACCAAAACTCTTATTCCATGCCATAATATTTTTAAATGCTTCCTTCCTCCTTCTTAAAAAAATTAGTAAAATGGACATTCTTCCATATTAATTCCATTAAGTTATATACCATGACAAACCACTTTAAAAACAAGCTGTCAACAAGGGGAAGATTTTGAAGGATGTAGAGCAGAAAAGTGGCCAAATAATTACAAAATTATTTCTAATTTATAAAGACCACTCTGGTCACCAGATGGAAGATGAATGGAGTTGTGAGGACAGTTTTCATTTTCCCATTTACTCTTCTCTCCACCCTAGTCCACCCTACTCTATGCTCCATGAGACTGAGATATGTATCAAAAGGTTTTCTTTCTAAAATTCAATAATAATAAAACAAAAAAAACACTGATTAGAAAGTGGGCCAAAGACCATAAAGACACCTCACCATAAAAAAAAATGAACAGGCAGAGCACAGAGGATTTTTAGGGCAGCATATGAAACAATTCTCAGTATCATATGTCATAAAGAAAATGCAAATTAAAACCACAGTGTGATACCACTACACATGTATCAGCATTGCTAAAATCCACAACACTTATAACACTGAATGCTGACAAGGATGTGGAACAACAGGAACTCTCACTCATTGCTGGAGGAATACAAAATGGTACAGCCACTTTGGAAGATAGGTTAATGGTTTCTTATAAAACTAAACATACTCTTACCATATGATCCAGCAATCACTCTTCTTCATATCCTATAGGAGTTGAACATTTATGCCCACATAAAAACCAGATGTTTATAAGAGCTTTATTCACAATTGCCAAACTTGGAAGGACCAAGTGTCCTTCAGTAGGTGGATGAATAGAAAAGGTAAAACTATGGACACAATAAAAAGATCAGTGGTTGCCATGAGTTAGAAGAAAAGGAGGAATGAGTAGGTGGAGTACAGAGAATTTTTAGGGCAGTGAAACTATTCTCTATGATACTATAATGGTGTCAGTATACTTTTGTCAAAATCTACACATGGTACAAAGCCAATAGTTAACCTTAATGTGAACTATGGACTTTGAGTGATATATCAATGTAGATTAAGCAATTTTAAAAATGTATCATTCTGGTGGGGACGTTGATAGTAGGGGAGGCCATACGTATATGGAGGCAGCAGGTATGTGGGAAATCTCTGCACTTTCTGATAGATTTTGCTATAAACCCATAAAAAGGGCTCTAAAAATAAAATATTTATTTAAAGGAAAATATCTATCTAAAAGTTATGATTGCTATGCCATTTGTACATGAGGACAATATGAGTTGGTGAAGCTAAATATCCTGCCCAAATTCACCCACTTAGTAACTGGTGGAATGGGCATTTATTTTCTTTATTTTAAAATTTTATTTAATAATAAGATGAGGGGGGGGGAGAGGGAGAGAGAGAGAGAGATCAATTTATTTTTTCCAGTTATTTATGCACTTATTTGTTGCTTCTTATATGTGCCCTGACCCAGGATAGAACTCGCAATCTTGGTGTATCAGGAGGACGCTCTAACCAATTTAGCTACCCAGTTAGGGCCTGGAACTTGCATTTAAAAACAAGTAGTCAGGCCCTGTCCGGTGTGGCTCAGTTGGTTGAGCATCGTCCCCCTGCACTGAAAGATCGCCAGTTCGATCCCAGGTCAGGGCACATACCCAGGTTGCAGATTCAATCCCCGATCAGAGTGCATATGGGAAGCAACCAATCGATGTTTCTCTCTCATGTCAATGTTTCTCTCTTTCTTTCTCTCCCCCTTCCCTCTCTCTCTAAAATCAATAAAAATATATTTTAGAAACAGCAGTCAGGCTTAAATAATGGAAGCAATAAAATATTTGGGAAAGGCAAACAAAACAACAACAAAGCAAAATGAGATTAAGTACTGCAAAAGCTCACCCAGCTTGTAAGAGGCAGAGCCAGTATCCGAATCTATTCTGTCTGTCCCCAGAGCTAGTACCTCAATCCCTTCCCCATAACACTACATCTGCAGATAGACAGTCATACAAACAGACACAGAACTTCAGAGATAAGAGAAACCATCACCTCTCCTTCTAGGTAGGTACTCATAAGCCTATACAGAGACATGCACAGGAGCACATGCATGTACAGAGAGTACATGTGCACATGAACACATATGTGCATGAACACAGCTCCACCCCTGCTGCTGCATGGCCTTAATTTCCCTCCCAGGGATGAGGCTACACTTTGGAGCTCAGGTTCCCCACAAGCTCCTGGGCACAGAGCTCAGTGAGGGCATCAATAATGTTTCTTCTCCTAGGAAGACCGCAGGGCCAAAGCCCCTAGGGCTCTGGCTTGCTGTGAGGACAGGCCCCTGGGTCTCTCTTTCTATCATCAATTCCCACAGTAGATGGAGAAAAGAGCTAGCACATTTCTGAAGTTATATGAGCACTTCTAGCAGCCTTTGTCCTTGGAGATTAAGAGCCTGATCTTAACTCCCTGGCAAGCCCCAAATTCAGGACCCTGGATCTCCTGTCAGCTCACAGGTAGGCGGGCTGAGTGGTTTGGGGATCAGGGACTGTGGCATCAGTATATCCATGTGATCTTCCTCCCTTTCCTCATGCTATTTTCTTCTCTCCTCCATCTCAAAAGCCAGGAAACAAGTAAACAAGAAAGTTAGGATAATACAAGAAGGGTTCAAAGCACGCACTCCAAAGCTGGACTCCACTCCATCTAGCTATGTGGACTAAGGCAAGTCACTTCAATTCCCTGTACCTGACTTTCATTATAAAGTGGAGGGCTGTAAAGACTAAATGACCTACTGTGTGTAAAAGTTCTTAGAGCAGTGTCTGGCATGTGTAAGCACTGACAATACACAGGGAAGGGGCTGCAGGGAAGTGGGCATCTCCAACAGGGAACTACTGGGTGAGGTACTGCCAGCTTAGCAGAAAAACACAAGAGATTAGTTTCCAGCATAAGCCCCATTTTAAGCACCTATTCTTAATCAGATGGAGACTAAAGGTATGTTGAGGCTGAGGAAAAAGAATTCTAATGGGCATATTTTACTAGTAAATGTCCACTTCCTTCGAACCTACAACAGCTGGGAAGGGAAAGGTAAATCTTTAAACTGACATTTGTAAAAATAAAAAAATAGACAGAAAGGAGAGATTTCAGAGAGCTGAAAAAAGGGTCCTGCACAATCCCTAGCTGGTCAGTCATACCTATTCAAATGCAAACAATATAATATAAAGTTAAATATGGAAAGAACTCTTCATGCCATCCCTCCAAACTCACTTCAGAAGGAAACCACACACACCAAAACAAACACAAATATAAAGATTTCTTTAACAAAATAAGATTATTCTATATGCATTGTTCTGCAACTTGCTTTTATCACTTAAACAAATATCTTAGACAGTTCTGTAATGGAGATAATATAGCTTAGCAATGAGTAGCTTCCACTCTTCGCGTCAGACTGCCTGAATTAAAACCACAGCTCTACCACTTCCACACTGTGGGATCTGGTGAGTTACCCAACTTCGCTAAATTCTATTACTTTATCTGTACAACAGGGATAATGACAGTGTCGATATCAGAGGACTTGGAGGAAATAAAATTATAAAAGATACACAAAGTGCTTAGTTCAATGTGTGGCATATATTGAGTACTAATATATGATGGCTAATGTTAGCCATTATTTCTTTAGAGACTGCATGATATTGACTAATAAGAATGCACTACAAATTGTTTAATAATAATTCACCTATCTTGATATTTAGGTTGCTTCCTCTGTGGGTTGTTTTGCGTATTTGTACTGTTTGGTGTTACAAACAAAGTTATAATAAAAATGTGTTACACATCTCTGTGCTACACATATGTGACTATTTTAAAAGGATAGATTTATTCAAGAGGAATTATTGGATAGATATAGATTTTCAATTATGATAGAAACTACCAAAAGGTCTACCCTGATTGCACTCTCATTACCAATGTATATGAGGGTATTTTTCCCTTATTGTTCAAAAACTGTACTGATAATCTGATGGGTGAAAATTGTATTTCAGTCTAATTTATGTTTTCTGATTACCAGTAGGTTAAACATTTCATGTTTTCTTTGGTAAACGTGTTGCAGATATTTTCTTTGAGTCAATAGTTTATATTTCAGCTTTACTTATTGTCTATTTTGGTGCGATTTTCACATTTTCAGTACATTATTTTGTCTTTATTGCCACTATATTTTATTTCTTGCTTGGAATGGCATCCCCATACTGAGACCATTAAAATATGCTCCTTCATTTTTTTCTAAAACTTACTTTGGAATTTTACTTTTAGATTGTTCATTCATATGAGTTTTATTTTTATGTGTGGGTTAGATAGAAATTTAGCCGTATTTTCCAAAGATTCACCCAACTATCATAAATATCACTTACTTAACACTCTATCTTTCCTACATTGCTATGAAATAAAACTTTATTACATACTAAGTTCCATAGAATTTAAGATCTGTATATATGTATATATACAGATATATAGAATTTATTTATGTTGGTCCATTAATTTGCTTTTCTCTGTATGTTTTTCATATTTTCATTATTTGTGTGTTTTGATTTTTAGATTAGAAAAGTTTTCAAATTAGAATAACCTTGTCTTTATTTAGCCATTTACCCATTTAGATAAATTTAGAATGACTTAAAGTTGTGGTCGGCAAATTGCGGCTCACGAGCCACATGCGGCTCTTTGGCCCCTTGAGTGTAGCTCTTCCACAAAATACCACGGCCTGGGCAAGGAGCCTATTTTGAAGAAGTGGCGTTAGAAGAAGTTTAAATTTAAAAAATCTGGCTCTCAAAAGAAATTTCAATCGTTGTACTGTTGATATTTGGCTCTGTTGGCTAATGAGTTTGCCGACCACTGACCTAAAGTGACAGTAAAAACTCCCTTGGGGTTAATTAGAAGAGTGAATGTGGGTGGGAGGAGGTGGAGAAGGAATAGGGGGGATGAATGGTGACAGAAGGAGACTTGACTTGGGGTGGTGAACACACAATACAATATACAAATACTGTATTATAGAACTGTACACCTGAAACCTATATAATTTTATTAACCAATGTCAGTCATTCTAGTAAGTTCAATTTTTAAAAAATTACGTTGGGGTATCACTGTTTTACATTGCTTAAATGTATATATGAAGAAGAAATGATGTGCAAGATACTATCATTCAAATTAGCTAGTAACTTTTAAAATATGGTATTGTTTTACCAAAGCTGCATAAATCGGTATAATCTTGTAATGCCTAGGATATAGCAAGTTTTTTGTTTGATTTACATTGTAACCAATTCTGAGTTCTTATGAATGGAAATAAAGCTTAAGATGAAGATGCTCAACAGGTTGTGAAGGATTAATCTAAAATATTCTGACCTAGCAAAATAATCAACACATTAAAATTCCCTTTGGGTGTTATTATAGGTGCATTGAATTTTATAATTTAAGAAAAATTGAGTTTTCTCCAGCTTTACTGAGATATAACTGACACATCACATTGTTATAAATTAAAGTGTACAGATGATTTGATACAGTTATATACTGCAAAAAGATTACCACAGTAGGGTTAGTCAATACCTTTGTCACCTTACATAATTACTATTTCTTTTATGTGATGAAAACATTTAAGATCTACTCTCTTAAGCAGAAATTGTGGTTACCAAGGGCTGGGGAGGGTGGGTGGAGGAAAGGGGGAAATGTTGTTTTGAGGTACAAACTTCTAAGCAGCAGATAAATTAACCCTCAGTATCTAATGCACAGCACGGTGACTACAGACAATACTGTACTATAAACATCCAAGTTGATAAAAGACTAGATATTAATTGTTTCCACCACAAAAAATGATAATTTTGTGACTTGTAGCATGATATATGTGTTAGCTAATGCTATGCTGGTAATCATACAGCAATATATAAATGTATCTAATCAACATATTCAACCCCTTTAAATTTACACAACATTATATATCAATTATGTCTCAATAAAAATAAGTAAATATCTATTCTCTTAGCAAATTTCAAGTATGTAATACAGTAATTTCTTTACTTCAAATGTACAACCTTGACTTTATTGGGGGTTTTATTTTTGTCCCTTTTATTTAATTTATTAGGGTGACACTGGTTAAAATTATACAGGTTTCAGGTGCACAATTCTACAATACATCATTTGTGTACTGTGTAATACAGTAGTGTTAACTTTATTCACCATACTCTACAGTAGATTCCCAGAATTTAATCATCTTATAGCTGGAAAATTGTACCTTTTGTATAACATTTCTCCATTTCAGTCAACTCCCAGTCCCTGGCAACCACCATTCTACAACCTATTTCTGTGAGTTTGTCTTTTTTAGATTCATCCATGAGAAAGAAGGAAATCCTGCCATTTGTAACAATGTGGATAGATTTCAAGAACATTATGCTAAGTCAAATAAGTCAGAAAGAAAAAGACAATTACTATGTGATATTACTTATATGTGTAATCTATAAGTTAACATTCTCTAATATTGAATCTTTTTTAGGAACAGAATATCTCCATTTATTCAGATCATAACTTTGTATTCTGTTATAGTTTCTTCAGATAGATATTTTACATTTCTTTTTATTTTCCCTTTTAGGTTTATTCCTAAGTATTTCTTAGACTTTCTTAGCATTATCAATTGAAACTTTTTCTCCATGCATTTTCCTAATGTAAGAAAAGTATTAATATTTGTGTATTTATCTTGTACCTGGACATTTTAGTGAAATCTTCATATGTTTAAAGTCTTCAGATATGCATTAGCACTTTTCCAGATATACAAGTCACTTAAAATGACAATTTTACCTAATCTCATGTTTATGCCTCCTATTTCTTTAATTTTGCCTCTTAATTGGCTTTAGCTACCTTATGAGCAATGCAGTTCAATAATGATAACAGAGGCCATCCTGACTTGTCCTTTCCATGATATTGGTGGAAATCAGACTTCGGTATTCAGTTTTATATTCTGGTATTTTGAATGTTTAGAATAAGGACTTCATAGTTTTTTATCAGAAAATTAACATATTTAAATAATCTCTATAACATAGGCTATTCCTGGTAACATTTCTATTTTGAGTGGCATTCTTGAACAAAAACTTATAATTTAAGTGGCCAGATTATATTAGCCAAACAGAAATATTTAAATATATAATAAGAAGATTTTGCTCTTAAGATTTAAATATTTTCATCTGATTTCTGTGGATACCAAGGAGCACTGATTAAATCTGATGCTCACTTTTGTCCTATCCCAACTACCATGACCTCTGGAACTATCAGAAGAGGAGCCTAATAAGATGACCTCATTAACCCCTTCTTTGAAAGCATCATGATTAAAGGTGGGACCCAGCAGCCTCTTCACATGGGATTAAAAAAAAAGTGTCTAGAAGTTGGTCAGGAAACAATCTAAGAAGAATCTTTAAAAAGAAAATTGGGGAAAAACTCAGACAAATTAGGCTACATGGAAGGTTCTAAGAGCAAATGAGAAAAGTTTAGTTTCTCATCTAGGAAGCAACTTGAAATTTTCAAACGTTTCCCTTGTGAGATTTTACTCCCTATTTCTCTACAGTTTCTTGAAGTAAATGATCTCTAAAATCCTAACAAATAGCAGTGGGCTTTTTTCATAGGTTAGAGGTTAGGGAAGACGCTCATATCTCTTCCACTGCTTCTCCAACCCTGTCCAAGAAGGCAAGAGACATGGAGATAAAGAATGGCAGCAGCAGCACCTCAGGATTTATCCTGCTGGGCTTATCTTCCAACCCTCAACTGCAGAAACCCCTCTTTGCCATCTTCTTCAACATGTACCTGGTTACTGTGGTGGGAAACATACTCATCATCCTGGTCATCTACTCGAACTCCCGGCTCCATACACCTATGTACTTTTTTCTCAGCAATCTATCCTTTATGGATATCTGCTTCACAACAGTTGTTGTGCCCAAGATGCTGGTAAATTTACTATCAGAGACAAAGTCTATCTCTTATGTGGGCTGCCTGGTCCAGATGTACTTTTTCATGGCATTTGGGAACACTGACAGCTACCTGCTGGCCTCCATGGCCATAGACCGGCTGATAGCCATCTGCAACCCTTTCCATTATGATGTGGTTATGAACTTACGGCGCTGCTTCCTCATGCTTCTGGGTTCTTGCACCATCTCCCATGTGCACTCCCTGCTCCGTGTGCTACTCATGTCCCGCCTGTCTTTCTGTGCCTCTCATGTCATTAAGCACTTTTTTTGTGATACCCAGCCTGTGCTGAAGCTATCCTGTTCTGACACTTCCTCCAGCCAGATTGTTGTCATGACCGAGACACTGGCAGTCATTGTGACCCCCTTCTTGTGCATTCTCTTTTCCTACCTGCAAATCATCATCACTGTACTCAGAATCCCCTCTGCAGCTGGGAAGTGGAAGGCCTTCTCTACCTGTGGCTCCCACCTCACTGTAGTAATCTTATTCTATGGGAGTGTCATCTATGTCTACTTTAGGCCCCTGTCCATGTACTCAGTGGTGAAGGACCGGGTAGCCACATTAATGTATACAGTAGTGACACCCATGCTGAACCCTTTTATCTACAGCCTTAGGAACAAAGATATGAAGAACAGTTTGAGGAAATTAAGGGACAGAATTCACTCATAGAAAGAGCAATACAATGAAATGTCATCATGGGGACATTGTGTACTGTGTAATACAGTAGTGTTAACTTTATTCACCAACCTAAAAGATGATAGGTTATCCTCCTTCCTAACTATTTTTCACATGGCACCCATAGAGGTCATGGCAGGTGATGTTGAATAGCAGTAAGAGCATTGACCTGGAAGCCAGAACATTTGGTGTTTATCAATGAACTTGACCAAATATTTAATCCCAGAGTAGGTGCTGCTAGGAATCCAAATTTCAGGAAAACAGTTTCTTCAACCCAGCTGGTAGAATAAAGTTTTCTCCAAATATGTCTTCTATAAATTTGACATCGGCTAGTCCTCAAGGAATTATAAAATTCAATTCATTTTTAGAATATGAAATTACATGGAGTTGGTCAGGAACTGGCAAAGGCTCTTTGAAGAATAATCTAAGATTGTCTTTAAAGCTGGGTTGAATATTGACAGATGGGAGAGTTCATTAGACGAGGAAATGAGCAGAGTATTTAAAACAGTGCAAATCATCCAAGCAGGTAGAGGCAATAAACACATGGGATGTGTTTCATATACATTAAAAAGCTCTGTGAAACTTGTTCAATTTGAGAGCAAGGAGTATAACACTAGAAAGATAAAAGAATTTACAAAGCAGATATATACCTTACCAACACCAACGTATTAGCACAGAGTGAATTCTCAATATTCATTTCCTTTTCCCTTCCTTAGTAATTCTTTTTTCCACATGGCCAGAAGTCTCACTGAAGTTCCCTTTATAGCTTGAGATAGTGATGTAAATCAATCAGGATGAGCTAGGTTATGCTGTGGGAACAAACAACCTCAAAAATCTTTGGAACTTAAAACCAAAGGTCTATTTCTTATTCACACTAAGTCCACTGTAAAAACAAAAAAAAGGTATATGTGTGTTGCCTATTTTATACACTCAGGGATCAAACTTGATGGAGCAGTGATCATTATAAGCATTAATCATCACTGTCAGAAGCTGAGAAAGACTCTTGAAGATTTATTCTGACAAATAAATACTTAGGTTCAGAAGTGACTCACCCACTTCTGACCACAACTCATTATCCACAACCAATCTCGTAACACCACCCAACAAAATGGAGCCCAAGGCACAATCCAACAATGTATTTGTAAAATGGAGAGCCCAAAGTATTCAGTGATCAACATTAATGACCATTACACAACCCTAACAACTCACAAATACATAAAAGTGCAAATTTGTTGCTTACCCAATCCTTCCCTGATTATGTTATTGCCAATAACAACAGTAAAGTAAGATATATATACTTCCTGGAATTCTTTTGACTCAATTAGTTCATCAAGTTTTTACAACCAGCCGTGGCTTTGTTGCTCAGCAGTTAGAATGTCACCTCCCCTCCCCCACAACCCCTTCCACACACACACACCAAAAAGTCACCAGTTTGATTCCTGGTCAAGGGCATTGCAGGTTCAATACTGGGCCTGGTCAGGGTGCATGCGGGAGGCAACCAATCAATGTGTCTCTCTCACATTAATGTTCTCCTCTCTCTCTCTTTCTCCGCCACCCCCGTGTGTGTGTGTGTGTGTGTGTGTGTGTGTGTGTGTGTGTGGACACACACACACACATGTGGGTCCTCTCCTCTCTCTCCCTCCCTTCCTCCTTTCCACACTCTCTAAAAATCAATGGAAAAATATCCTCAGGTAAGAATTAACAAAACCAAACTAAAAAACGTTTTTACAACTAGCAAATTTTATGAGCTTGTGGATAGCAGGACCTAAAGTTGAATACAAGTCCTTTTGCCATAACAATATAACAGGAAGTTTATAGTGGCCTAATGAAACTCAGGGATACCTAGGGCCCAAAATCAAGGTCCCTGCCATTGCTATCATTATGTTCTCTTCTAATTGTCATGAAGCAACCAGAAATTCAGGCAACAAATTTAATTTGCAATAATCTTCATATCTGTCCAGGCACACCTGGCTTCCACCACCAACTCTTTCCAATCATTTGGCTTAGGGATGCTGGCCTAGAAGATCTGTACCCTTTCCACTTCCTCTATTTACATGCCCTAGTTTTCTCATGCTCAATTAAGTACAATACACCACTTTAGAATATGAAGAATTCCTGGCATATATCAAATAAATAAATTCATTAATTATAGCTTCTAGTAACTTATAAAGTCCTTTGTTCCCAGGAAACATATTGTTTCATTTCTATCCTCACTCTGCCATCAGCACCTGACTTCTTTGTCTCAGCAACATACAGGTCACTAAGAAATGAAGATCTTTTATGTGTAAGCCTATACATATTCCAAAAAGTTCACACTAAAGCGAATTCCAGATAATAAGACCATGCAATAACATGTCAGGTGAAAGAATTACCAATCTGGCCCTCAGGTTAGTCCTAACCTTCTCAGTCTGAGCTATGGTGTCTATCAGAATATGAGGCAATGCCCAAAGACATTCTGTCACCCTTCAGAAGGTGAACTAATGTGGAGACGTACTATCTGAGGATTTTAATAAAAGTTTTCCTATCCAAACTCGATGTACTGAAGTTAACTTGGGAAAATTCTAAGTCTTTGGTAGGCACAAAATAAATTCCAAATGGCATTTTAACAGAAATAGATAAAGAAATTCTAAAATTCATATGGAACTAAAAAGAACCCAAAAACAATGTTAATAATAAATAATAAAACTAGAGGCCCACATTTCATGATCTCAAAATATATTCAAATCTACCAAATCAAAATAGTACTGTACTGGCACAGAGATCAATAGAACAAAAGAAAGTCCAGAAATAAACCCAATATACATGAACAGCTAATTTTCAACAAAGGCATCAAGAATACACAATGAGAGAAAAATAATGGTGGTGGGAAAACTGGATATATCCACATGCAAAAGAATGAAATTGGACCCTTATCTTACACTACTCCCAAAAATCAATTCAAAATTGATTGAAGACTAAAATGTAAGACCTGAAACTATAAAACTCTTAGAAGAAAATTTAAAGGAAAAGCTTACTGGCATTGGTCTTGGCAAGAATTTCTTGGATATGACACCAAAAGCACAGGTAATAAAAGCAAAAATAGACAAGTGATAATACAGCAAGCTAAAAAGTTTCTACAAAGCAAATTAAATAATCAATGGAATGAAAAATCTACAGATTCAATGCAATTCCTATCCATTTTATAAAGCCAGCATTAACCTAATTCCAAAACCAAACAAAGACACTACAAAGAAAATTATAGGCCAATATCCCTGATGAACATAAATGCTAAAATCTTCAACAAAATCCTCAACCAAATCCAGTAATACATTAAAAAGATCATATACCATGATCAAGTGAAATTTATTCCAGAGATGCAAGATTGGTGCAATATCTACAAATCAATAAACATGACATACCACATAAACAAAATGAAGGTTAAAAACCACATGGTCATATCAATAGATGCAGAAAACGCATTTGATAAAATCCAGGCCCCAATTATAATCAAATCTCTCAGTAAATAGTCATTGTATAAATGGAAGTTAATGTATATGAAAATTTTTGTCAGTTGAAGGTATATAAATATGAAGGAATTAAATCATCTAGTAAAGGGACTAAGAAAATTTTGGACAACTTTTGGTCCTCACATCTCTAAAATAATACATTGTGCTTAACTTCTCTAAACAACAAAAGAGAAGTTTCCATGTGTAATGATTAAGAACATGGGCTATGATCACACAGATTAGACTGAATCCCATGAAGTAGATAATACTTGGTCATTTTTAAATTATAGAAAATGACAGCACATATATATCAAGTTATATACATTACATGTCACATATATTATAGATACAGATATACACACATGTGTGCCATTCTGTCCACTGCTGTACTGTGTGTGCCCACAGAATTTGGTCATTTATGTTTCTACTAGAGGCCCAGTGCATGAAATTTGTACACAGAGGGGGGGTTCCCTCAGACCAGCCTACACCCACGCCAATCAGGGACCCCCCTCAGGGGATGTCCAACCACCGGTTTAGGCCCGATCCCACAGGGCGATTAAACACCCCTCTCACAATCTGGGATCACTGGCTCCTAACCACTCACCTGCCTGCCTGCGTGATTGCCCCTAACTGCCTTGGCCTACCTGCCTGATCACCCCTAACCTCTCTGCCTGCCTGCCTGCCTGCTTGATCGCCCCTAACTGTCCTCCCTTGCTGGCCTGATCAAGCCCCCAACTGCCCTCCCCTGCTGACCTGATCTCACCCCCAAGAGCCCTCCCCTGCCCCTAACTGCTCTCCCCTGCTGGCCTGATCACCCCAACTGCCTCTGCCTGCCTGATCACCCCTAACTGCCCTCCACTGCCAGCCTGATCTCGCCCTCAACTGCCCTCCTCTGCTGGCCAATTTGGTTCTGATTGGTCAGTTTCTATGCCAGTCAGCATCAAAATCTCTGCCTCTTAGGCAGCCATTGGTTCCTTACATTCACCCAGATTTGGTTCTGATTAGTCAGGTTCTACACCAGTCAGCATCTCTGGGCCTATCAACAGGGCCTGATCAGAAATGTGAGGTTTATCAGCAGCCCTGGTGGAGGCCTGGAGAGAAATGGAAGAGCGGCTGTTGGCCAGGCCAGGAGAGAAAGAGAGGCAAGTTCTGATCAATGGCTGCCACAGAGGCTACGGATCAGACCCTGCCTCTCTCTCTGCAGGCCTCTCTCCAGGCCTGATCCACAGGCCCCTAAGCAGTCAGTGCTGGGTCAGGGTGCTGGCAGCTGGCAGTGGCCCCAGTCAGTGCTGTGTCACCACGGCAACCCAGCACTGACTTCCAGTCTGGTTGAGCCTTCGGTCATAACAGTCATTACAACCCTGGCTCTTTATTATGTAGATATCTTAAAAGCTAAAATAGTTGAAAGAATACAAATTCTTAATTTAACTATGGAGATGGTTTAAAATCTGGGAATGTAAGACTGCTATGTCGATTTAATTAGGAAATGTAGGTAAAGTCCATAGACCAGCACCCAAACGTTCACCAAAATGTTCAACACTATTATGAAAGAGAGTTTGTGGGCTATCTTGGTTTTGGAGCTATTTTGGCAACAATTGGCTTTAAATGGCACCCATTGCTGGAGTGTCCCTGAGTTTACAGGTGTGGGTCAATGGGACTGGGTTTCATATTACTTTCAGGCAGAAACAACTGACACTGGTTTGCAGGGGCTCATCTTCTATTTCTGCCACAGTGAATTATTATGGTTTGGCCTTGGACAAACTAGAAATTATCTCTCTGTTGTCATTAACATGTAAACTCAGCCTGGCTGGTATTTCCTAGTGGTTGAGCATTGACCTATGAACAAGGAGGTCACGGTTCAATTCCCAGTCAGGGCACATAGCGGGGTTGTGGGTTCAATCCCCACATTTCCTAATTAAATCCATACATCTGTCTTACATTCCCCTTGCAGGACGCAGCCCTTCAATGATTCTCTGGCATCACTGATGTTGCTATCTCTCTCTCCTCCCTTCCTTTCTGAAATCAATGAATAATTTTTTTAAAGGTGTAAACTCATAGAACTGGGTGAATGCCCTTTTCTTTCTGTGCCATGAGGTCTTGCTAGTTGCTTTAGGGGTGTGATGATTCCTGGAGCCAGACAGGAATAGAGAAAATGTGCATGAATCCACAGATGTGAGAAACTAATTAGGTACGCAGCTAAAATTCATGGTTTCCCCAGAGAATGACGGTATGAGATGAGATGTCCTGTTCATCCTTTCTAGGTTCCTGAGACTCCCACACGTTCTTCATCCCCAGCAGACAGAAGAGCAGCATGAGGCCTCAGAACCAGAGCAGCGTGTCCCAGTTCCTCCTCCTGGGACTCCCCATCCCGCCAGGGCAGCAGGGCCTGTTCTTCACCCTGTTCCTGGGCATGTACCTGACCACGGTGCTGGGCAACCTGCTCATCATCCTGCTCATCAGGCGGGACTCTCGCCTGCACACGCCCATGTACTTCTTCCTCAGCCACTTGGCCTTCTCTGACATTTCTCTTTCCTCTGTCACTGTGCCTAAGATGCTCATGAACATGCAGACTCAGGAACAATCCATTTTCTATCAGAATGGCTACCATCAACAGATCAACAAATGACAAGTGCTGGCAAGGTTGTGGAGAATAGGGAACCCTAATACACTGCTGGTGGGAATGCAGTTTGAAACAGCTGTTATGAAAAACAGTGTGGAGTTTCCTCAAAAATTAAATATGGAACTGCCATTTGACCCCATGATTCCACTTCTAGGAATATATCCTAAGAAACCCAAAATACCAGTCAGAAAGAATATATGCACCCCTATGTTCATAGCAATGCAATTCACAATAGCTAATAGATGCAGAAACAGCTCTCCTGTAGATGAATGAATAAAAAAAAAGCTGTGTACATTTACACCATGGAATACTGTGCAGCTACAAAAAAGAAGGATCTTTTACCCTTTGAAACAGCATGAAGGGACCTGCAGAGTATTACACTAAGCAAAAAGCCAGTCAGAGAAAGACAAGTATCACATGATCTCACTTAAATGTGGAATCTAATGAACAAAGTAAACTGATGAAAAAATAGATCCAGCGACATAGAGGCATGGAACATACTGCCGAATCTCAGAGGGAAGGCAGGCATGGGTGGGTGGGTGGGAGGCAAGGGATCAACCAAATAACTTGTATACATATATGCATTATCAATGGATCCAAATAATAGTATGGTGAAGGTCTGGGGTAGGGAGTGGGGCAGGGTAGAAGAGTTAATTGGGGGGGGGGGTGGATAGGGACATATGTAATACTTGCAACAATAAAAGTTTTGAAAATTTGTTTAAAAAGGATAAAAACACTAGTTATTGGAAACATTATCATATACCTTCTGATAATTTGTACTGGTATATCAGCTATAAATCTAAGCCTGAAATATACATACAAACATATATATCTATACTAATAAAAGGGTAATATGCTAATTAAACCAGGTCAACTGGATATCTTCCAGATGTCCGACTTCCTTCCAGACAGTTAATCAGGCTGGCAATCAGAGGCAGTTAGGGGCGATCAGGCAGGCTGGCAGGGGAGTAGTTAGGGGGCGACCAGGACAGCGGGGCGGGGGAGGGGGGCAGTTAGTGGGCGACCAGACCAGCAGGAGACCTGTTAGGGGGCGACTAGGCAGGCAGGCAGGGGAGCAGTTAGAGGGCGACCAGGCCAGCAGGGGGCAATTAGAGGGCAGCCAGGCCAGCAGGGGAACAGTTTGGGGATGGCCAAGCCAGCAGGGGAGCAGTTAGGAGGTGATCAGGCAGGCACATGGAGTTGTGAGGGGCAATCAAGCAGGTAGGCAGGGAAGCAGTTAGGAGCCAGCGGTCCTAGATTGTGAGAGGGATGTCCAACTGCCAGTGTAAGCCCCATCCCACAGGGATTGGACCTAAACCAGCAGTCAGACATCCCCTGAGGAGTCCCAGATTGGAAAGGGTGCAGGGCAGGCTGAGGGCCCCCCCAGCCCCTCATTCCCCTACCCCCCCCACCCCCCCGTGTACCAGGCCTCTAGTATATAATATACACTCAGTGGCCAGATTATTATGATCTCTGAATGCATAATAATCAGGCCACTGTGTGTGTGTGTGTGTGTGTGTGTGTGTGTGTGTTAGAGGTCCGGTGTATGAATTCGTGCATGGGTGGGGTCCAGGCAGCCTGGTAGCCAGGGGGAGGGGATATGGGCGGTTGGCCGGCCTTCCTGCTGGTCAAACTCCTGGTTGAGGAGACAATTTGCATATTAGCTTTTTATTATATAGGATATACACTGAGTGGCCAGATTATTATGTGTTCAGAGATCACACAAACCCAATAAAGACACCACAAAGAAAGAGAATTACAGGAAAATATCCCCGATGAACATAGATGCTAAAAACTTCAATAAAATTCTAGCAAACCGGATCCAGCATTACATTAGAAAGATCATACACCATGACCAAGTGGGATTTATTCCAGGGATGCAAGGCTGGTACAATATCTGCAGATCAATAAACGTGATACATCACATAAACAAATTGAGAGACAAAAATCACATAATCAAATCAATTGATGCAGAAAAGGGATTTGACAAAGTCCAACACCCTTTTCTGATAAAAATGCTCAGCAAAGTGGGAGTAGAAGGATCATACCTCAATATAATAAAAGCCATATATGACAAACCTACAGCCAACATCATACTCAATGGGCAAAAACTAAAACCATTTCCCTTAAGAACAGGAACAGGACAGGGATGACCGCTTTCACCACTCCTGTTCAACATAGTACTGGAAGTGCTAGCCAAAGCAATCCTGAGAAAGAAGAACAAGGTAGGTGGGATCTCAATACCAGATATCAAAATGTATTACAAAGCCACTGTTCTCTAAACTGCATGGTACTGGCACAAGAACAGATATATAGACCAATGGAATAGAATAGAGAACCCAGAAATCGACCCAAACCACTATGCTCAATTAATATTTGACAAAGGAGGCAAGAACATACAATGGATTCAAGACAGTCTCTTCAATAAATGGTGTTGGGAAATTTGGACAGACACATGCACAAAAAATGAAACTAGACCACCAACTTACACCATACACAAAAATATACTCAAAATGGATAAAGGAAAAACACGTAAGATGGGAAACCATAAGAATATTAGAGGAATCCACAGGCAGCAAAATCTCAGATATATGCCGAAGCAATATCTTCACCGATACAGCTCCTAGGGCAATGGAAACTAAAGAGCAAATAAACAAATGGGACTACATCAAAATAAAAAACAAAAGAAACCATCAACAAAATAACAGGAAAACCCACTGCCTGTGGGAACATATTTGCCAATGTTATCTCCAATAAGGGTTTAATCTCCAACATTTACAGGGGACTCATACAACTTAACAAAAGGAAGACAAACAACCCAATCAAAAAATGGGCAACAGACCTAAATAGATACTTTTCAAAAGAAGACAGAAGGAAGGCCAAGAGACATATGAAAGCATGCTCAAAGTCACTAATCATCTGAGAGATGCAAATCAAAACAACAACGAGGTACCATTTCACACCTGTCAAAATGGTTATCATCAAAAAATCAACAAATGACAAGTGCTGGTAAGGATGCGGAGAAAAAGGAATCCTCATGCACTGCTGGTGGGAATGCAGACTGGTGCAGCCACTGTGGAGAACAGTATGGAGTTTCCTCAAAAAACTAAAAATGGAACTCCCATTTGACCCATTGATCCCACTTCTAGGAATATATCCCAAGAAACTAGAAACACCAATCAGAAAGGAAATATGCACCCCCATGTTCATAGCAGCACAATTTACAATAGCTAAGATTTGGAATCAGCCTAAATGCCATCAGCAGATGAGTGGATTAAAAAACTTTGGTACATCTACACAATGGAATATATGCTACTGTAAAAAGGAAGGAACTCCTACCATTTGCAACAGCATGGATGGAGCTGGAGAGCATTATACTAAATGAAATAAGTCAGTCAGAGAAAGGTAAATATCACATGATCTCATTCATTTGTGGATTATAATGAACAACATAAACCGATGAACAAAAGCAGATCCAGAGACAGAGAAGCATCGATCAGATGCTCAAACCTCAGAGGGAAGGTAGGGGAGAGTAGGGGCAAGGGGGAGATATCAACCAAAGGACTTGTATGCATGCATATAAGCATAAGCAATGGGTGCAGACAACAGGGAGTAAGAGTGGGATTGGGGGAATCGGGGGGAAATGTGAGGATAAGGACACATTAGTAATACCTTAATCAATGAAAGGGGGAAAGAAAAGGGAACCTACTGTATGGGAGAACATATTTGCCAATGATACATCCAATAAAAGATTAATATCCAAAAAATATAAGGAACTCATACAATTAAACAAAAGGAAGACAAACAATCCAATTAATAATGGAAAAGGACCTAAATAGACACTTTTCCAAAGAGGACACACAGATAGCCAAGAGACATATGAAAAAATGCTCAAAGTCACTGATCATCAGGGAGATGAGATGGAAATTCAGACTACAATGAGGAATCACCTTATACCTATCAGAATGGCTACCATCAACATATCAACAAATGACAAGTGCTGGCAAGGATGTGGAGAATAGGGAACTCTAATACACTGCTGGTGGGAATGCAGATTGGTGCAGTCGTTATGGAAAACAGTATGGAGTTTGCTCAAAAAATTAAATATGGAACTGCCATTTTACCCCGCAAGTCCACTTCTTGGAATACATCCTAAAAAACAAAACAAAAAAAACACCAATCAGAAAGAATATATGCACCCCTATGTTCATAGCAGCACAATTCACAATAGCTAAGACCTGGAAACAGCCCACCTGTAGATGAGTGTATAAAAAATCTGTGGTACATTTACACCATGGAATACTATGCAGTTGTAAAAAAGAAGGATCTTTTACCCTTTGAGACAGCATGAAGGGACCTGCAGAGAATTGCAAGCAAAAAGCCAGTCAGAAAAAGACAAGTATCACATGATCTCACTTAAATGTGGAATCTAATGAACAAAATAAACTGATGAAAAAATAGATCCAGCGACATAGAGGCATGGAACACACTGTCGAATCTCAGAGAGAAGGCAGGCATGGGTGGGTGGGTGGGAAGAGATCCACCAAAGAACTTGTATGCATATATGCATAACCAATGGACCCAGATAATAGTATGGTGAGGGTCTGGGGAAGGGAGTGGGGCAGGCAAGAAGGGTTAATGGGGGGGGGGGGGGCATATGTAATACTTACAACAATAAACTTTTTAAAAAAATTTGTTAAAAAAGGATAAAAACAGTAGCTTTGGAAACATTATCATATGGATTCTGATAATATGTACTGGTATATCAGCTATAAATCTAAGCCTGAAATATACATACAAACATACTAGTACATACATATATACATACACACACACAGAAGGTAAACATAGTAAAATGTTAACCGTTGGGGAATTGGCTAAAGATTGACCAGGAATTGTTAATATCGTTATTACAACTTTTCTATATCTTTAAAATCATTTCAAAATAGAAAGTTGAAAAATCTTTTTTCCCAGCTGGAGCAATGCCCAAGAACAAAGCAGTCCAGGGCATGACTGGAATCAGGGACACTGTCCCCTAGGACTCCAGTCCCTCTTACTCTTGGACACTCAGCTCCCAAAGGGCAGTCAGAAATTAGTCACAAGCTTGGGGACTTGGTTGCAGTGTCTCATTAGCAGTTAAGTGTCATTTGTGGACTCATTTCTCTAGAGCTGGTTAAGGAAAAGGAAAGTCTGTAGAAGTGCCAAGTCCCCAGATATCGCTTCTGTGTGTCTGGATGTTAGGTCTCCTGAAGAAAACCTGAGGAGATGGGCAATAATCTAGAGCAGAAGGTGTCTGAACTCACCAATGAGCCCAGGTGAGAGGAGCTGGAAATCTGCCCTTGCCGATGGATCTGCCTGTGTGCTAGTGGGATCATGTGTGAGACTCTGTGTCCATGACCCTTTGTGTGTGCATGTATTGTGTTCGCTTGTATATGTGCTGTTTGATAGTTGTGTATGTGCTATGAATCTGACTCACAGTCTCATTTTAGCATATGTAGACCAAGTTATCAGTCTCCTGGCGTGTGATTAGGGACTCCTGCTTCATGTCTGTGACCGTAAACACTGGCATCACAGCTGAGCATCGGGAGTAAGACTGTTGTCTCTGCTGCTGGACAAGAAGATGCCAACCTCATCGGGAACCAAAATCAGCTCAGACAGAGCTCAGACCTCTGCTCAGCAGTGTATTGTGCACATATGAGCTGCGCCTGTGGGTGATACTCTCGTGTATGAGAGCTGGAAGTTATGTTATTGATTTTCTCTGTGTGTATGTGACATGTGTGTGTGACCATATGCATGGGTGTTGGTGGTGGTTTAATGACTATGCCTGTGACTGAATAGACTTAACTGCCCCATGCTGACTGCAAGGGGAAGGTCAGAAGGAGGGAAGCTCATTAATACACTCTCATTAATAGGAGAGTGTATACTGTTTGTTGTAGTGAGTGTGGCTGGGTGTGCATATGTATTGTGTGTTTCTTGTAAGGTTATTGAATTGTTTGTGGTCTTGTGTGATGTAGTATTTAAGTTAAGTTAAGTTATGTGATGAGTTGAGTGTTCACCAGGTGCATCATGAAGCAGGTGTGTTGATGTGCATTGTTAGTGTGTTTTGGGGTGAGAGGTATATTATTGTATGTTGTGTATGTCCAACTTTGTATTGATTATGACTTGTATGTATGCATATGAGTGTTTATGAGATGAACCACATATTGGCAATTCTTCCTTTAGGATGGAAATTTGGTCAGGGGTGACTTACATTCTCCAATCAGCAATGTGTGTGTGTGTTATCCATGACTCAAGTGTTTCCTAAAGTATCCTCCTTGAGGGGCACCATTACCTAAGATACTCAAATTCTAAGCAACACCCTGTTTCTTGAAATTGATTTGCTATTATTTTTATGTACCTGAGTGTGACTGAGCTGCTCAGAATTTTCCAACCTTTTATTTTTACTAAACATCTCAGGGAAACAAACAAACTAACCATAAACTCCAGGCATCGTGATGTGTGAAGGTATTGGGCAGAATTAGCATTAAACAGTGATGAGATCTTGGGGAAGTTATATAAAACATTGGTCTCACTTTCACGTCTATAAAATGGAAAAAATGACACAAGTTTTGTGAATCTTGCAAACAATCTCAGTAAATAGTTATTGCATAAATAGATTCTTAATGTATTTGAGAGTTTTTTGTCAGTTGGAAAGTAAATAAATATGAAGGAATAAAATTATCTAGTAAAGGGAATAAAAACATTTTGGACAACTCTGGGTCCTCATAGCTCTAAAATAATATATTGTGCTTCACTCCTAAACAATAAAAGGGAAGTTTCCCTGTGTAACAGTTAAGAGCATGGTTTCTGCCCTGGCCGGTTTGGCTCAGTGGATAGAGCATCGGCCTGTGGACTGAAGGGTCCCCAGTTCGATTCCGGTCAGGGGCATGTATCTTGGTTGCAGGCACATTCCCAGTGGGGGATGTGCAGGGACCAGCTGATCGATGTTTCTCTCTCATCTATGTTTCTGACTCTCTGTCCCTCTCCCTTCCTCTCTGTAAAAAAATCAATAAAATATATTTTTTTTAAAAAAAGAGCATGGTTTCTGATCACACAGACATATTAGACTGAACCCCATGAAGTAGCTAACACTTGGTGATTTCTAATTTATAGAAAATGGTAATACATATATATCAAGTTATAAACATTTCATATCACATATGTAATAGATACTAATACACACACATGTATTTGTGCACCATTCTGTCCCTGCTGTACTGCTGTGAGCCTGCAGAATTTGTGTCATTTATGTTTCTATTTCTTAAAAACTAAAATAGGTCAAAGAATACAAATCCTTAGAGCAGCTGTGAAGATGTTTTAAAATCTGGGAATGTAAGACTGATGTATGGATTTAATTAGGAAATGTAGGTAAAATACTTAGCCTGGTACCCAAATGTTCATCTAAATGTTCAGCATTATTATGAAAGCTATTTTGTGGACTATTCTGGTTTTGAAGATATTCTGGCACCAAGTGGGTTTCAGTGGCCACCCATTTCCAGAGAGTCCCTGAGTTTACAGCTGAGGATCAATGGGACCCAACAGGTTCACAGGAAGTCTGACAATGCCCCAACAACATCTACTCAGCACTGGAGTCTCAAGTTACTTTCAGGCAAAAACAACCAACACCACTTTGCAGGCTCTGACCTTCTATTCCTGCCACAGTGAATTACTATGGTTTGGCTCTGGCCTGGTGTAGAAATGATCCCTCCATGCTCATCAAGATCTAATCTCATAGAACTGGGCACCTTGCTTTTCATGTTCACTGCTGCATTTCAGTCCTTAGTAGAGGTTCTGACACAGACGTGATGTTATAGGTAATATTTGAGTAAACAGCAAACCCCTCTTATTTCTGTGTGATGAAGTTTTGTGACTACTTTGGGGGCTCAATGTTTTCCTGGAGCCAGACTGGGAGAGAGGGAAGAGGCATACATCCACAGGTGTGAGAAATTAATATGAAACTATTTAAAAATGGTTTTCCCAGAGAATGACAGTATGAGATGAGATGTCCTGTTCATCCTTTCTAGGTTCCTGAGACTCCCACACCTTCTTCATCCCCAGCAGACAGAGGAGCAGCATGAGGCCTGAGAACCAGAGCAGCGTGTCCCAGTTCCTCCTCCTGGGGCTCCCCATCCCGCCAGGGCAGCAGGGCCTGTTCTTCACCCTGTTCCTGGGCATGTACCTGACCATGGTGCTGGGCAACCTGCTCATCATCCTGCTCATCAGGCGGGACTCTCGCCTGCACACGCCCATGTACTTCTTCCTCAGCCACTTGGCCTTCTCTGACGTTTCTCTTTCCTCTGTCACTGTCCCAAAGATGCTAATGAACATGCAGGCTCAGCAACAATCCATCTCCTATGAGGGATGCATTTCTCAGTTGTATTTTTTCATGCTTTTTGGTACTCTTGACAATTTTCTTCTGCTGTGATGGCATATGACAGGTATATAGCCATCTGTCAGCCTCTGCACTACACCACCATCATGAGGGAGGGGCTGTGTGTGCTGCTGGTGGCTGGCTCCTGGATTCTCTCCTGTGGCATTGCCCTTTTGCACACCCTCCTCTTGGTCCAACTGTCTTTCTGTGCGGACAATGCCATCACCCAGTACTTCTGTGACCTCGCTGCACTCCTGAAGCTGAGCTGTTCGGACACCTTCCTCAATGAACTGGTCATATTCACCGAGGGAGGAATGATTTTATTTTTGTGTTTTGGTGTAATTTTGGGCTCCTATATCCGTATAGGGACCCTCATCCTGAGGGTCCCCTCCACTAAGAGACTCTATAAAGCCTTTTCTACCTGTGGCTCCCATCTCTCTGTGGTGTTTTTATACTATGGGACAGCTGTAGGTGTTTACTTTTTCTCCTCATCATGGGGTTACAAAGACATAATTGCTTCGGTCATGTATACAGTAGTTACCCCCATGCTGAACCCCTTCATCTACAGCCTGAGGAACAGAGATATAAAACAGGCCTTAGAGATGTGTGTCAAGATTAAGTTCTTTAAGTGGCAATCATTAAATTCTCTTGTTGCAGTCAGGAGCACAGGAAAATATATCTCCTAAAATTACTGAACAGTCGACATCTCCATATAACTTTAATAGAATATGCATTCTGTTGTCATGTACAGTGTGGTTAATATGTAAACTAGGTCAAGTTTGCTACATGGATTGTTAGTAATGTTATACTCCCAATTAGTAATTGTTGCTTGTTCATCACCTCATAAGATATATGCAAAATCTTATGCAAAATATATTGCACAATTATAGTTGTGGATTTGTCTTTTTCTCCTTTGAGATGTGTCAGTTTTTGCTTATGTATTTTTTATACTATGTTATTGATGACATACTGATTTAGTCTCATGATTTTCTTCTGGTGAAATTTTTTTTTATCTTATTCTTTGAAGCTGGCTTTTGATGGCTTCAAGTTGATTGTGAGGATCTCTTCACAACTGACATTCAATGACATCATGTTGGTAGATTGCAATCAGCCATGATAAGAAAAATTACACTATGAAAAATGGCAGAGAGAGAATCCAAGATGGTGGTGTAGGTAAAAACCTAAACTGCTGCCTCGCACAACAATTTAAACTGCAAAACGTCTATCACCCAGAACCACGAGAAAGCTGGCTGAGTGGAAGTTCTACAACTAGAAGGAAAGAGAAAAGAGCACTGAGACATGAACAAGCGCTGAAAAGCTGAGGTACGGAGGTGCGGGATCTGGGCGGGCGGCAGGCATTGCTTTTTTCAACCCAAAGGGGAGACAAGCCCCCGATTACTCTGAAATACAGTTTCTGGGAAGACACGGGGGACCCAAACTCCTACGGGGAGAAGCTGGATTGTCTGCTACCGGGTCGGAAAGTGAGGGGGGCCTGCTTGCAGAGCTGCGCACAGGAATAATTGTTTATCTGTGCTGGGGCACGGGATGGGACGCAGTCGGAGACACAGAGCCGGCTAACTAGCAGCCATTGCTGTTTGCCACGCCCTAGCCTAGTGACGCCCTGAGACCCCGCCCCACACAACCTACAAACCCACCCAAGCTCCAAGCAGCGGCTTTTGCATATGAATGGACTGCCCTATCGCAGCTTAACCTAACAAACTTGCAGCCCGGATCAGACAGCTCCAAAACCTCCAAATCCCAAGCAAAGAGGAGAAAACTGTAGCTCTCGCTGTAGCTCCTGCTGGGTGGACTCAGACAATAGCTGACCTGCACCCCATTGGAGATCCAGAAGCCAGTATACCTAGTGGTCAGTGTGAGAAACCAGATTTCAACTCCTCACATCCATAAGTGACACATTCAAGAGGCAGACTCAGCGAGCACCAAAGCCCCACTGAAACAAGTCCTGCACCATAAGCGTGTCTCCAGCACAGCAGTTCTTATAGACACAGCGAGTCCTCACAGCCGATTGGCCTGGAGGTCATTTCCTCCCAGCGCACCAACAGCAATTCAGGCTTAACTACACCAAGACTTTGCAATCAGCCCACAAAGGAGGGTACCAAGAGCGTCCACATCAGGTGATTGGGGAGGCTGAGCTACTGCCCCCTATAGGTCACCTACCACACAAAGCCACTCCATCAACACAGGGAAGCAGCCAAAATGCGGAAACAAAGAAATATGTCACGAATGAAAGAAATGGAGGAAAGCAAACTACTGGATGACATAGAGTTCAGAACCACATTTATAAGGTTACTCAAGAATCTTCTAAAAACAGCCGAGAAACTTGATGACACTTCTGAGGAGCTTAGTGAGACCTTCAAGGACCTTAATGAGAATGCCAGAAAAATGGAAAAGGACCAGTCAGAAATGAAGCATACACTGTCTAAAGTAAAGAATATACAGAAACTCAACTGTAGATCAGCGTACCCCAAGAATCAAACCAAAGATCTGAAATATGAGGAAACAAAAAACACCCAACCAGAAAAACAAAAAGAAAAAAGAATCCAAAAATATGAAGATAGTGTAAGGAGCCTCTGGGACAACTTCAAGCGTACCAACATCCGAATTTTTGGGGTGCCAGAAGAAGAGAGAGAGCAAGATACTGAAAACCTATTAGAAGAAATAATGACAGAAAAATTTCCCTACCTGGTGAAAGAAATAGACTTACAAGTCCAGGAAGTGCACAGAACCCCAAACAAAAGGAATCCAAAGAAGACCACACCAAGACACATCATAATTAAAATGCCAAGGGCAAAAGACAAAGAGAGAATCTTGAAAGCAGCAAGAGAAAAACGGTTAGTTACCTACAAGGGAGTACCCATACGACTGTCAGCTGATTTCTCAGCAGAAACTATGCAGGCCAGAAGGGAGTGGCAAGAAATATTCAAAGTGATGAACAGCAAGAACCTACAACCAAGATTACTCTACCCAGCAAAGCTATCGTTCAGAGTTGAAGGTCAGATAAAGAGCTTCACAGACAAGAAAAAGCTAAAGGAGTTCATCGCCACCAAACCAGGATTACATGAAATGCTGAAGGGTATTCTTTAAGAAGAGAAAGAAGAAGAAAAAGGTAAACATAAAAATTATGAACAACAAAATGACATCAAATACATACCTACCAACAAGTGAATCTAAAAATCATGTGAATAAAAATCTGAAGAACAGAATGGACTGGTGAATATAATAAAATCAGGGACATAGAAAGGGAGTGGACTGACGACTCTCAGGGGAAGCAGGTGTGAGGGGTGCAGGAAGAGACTGGAGAAAAATCTTACTCCTATGGATGAAGACAGTGGCGGGGGGTAAGAGCATGGGGTGGGGTGGGGAATCAGGTGGAAGGGAGCTATGGGGAAAAAAAAAAAAAAGAGGAACACCTGTAATAAGCTGAACAATAAAGATTTATTTTTTAAAAAATGGCATATGCTACAAAATAAGGCTTTTTTAAAAAGAGAGCCAAACATTTTAAAAATACATACAAAAGCACACCACTGCGTTCATAATTAGGTGATATTTCTAGAAATGGGCTTTACCTTAACTACTCATCTATTTCTAATATTAGTATAGGTACTTTATATCTATCGCTATGGATATAGGTACACATATAGATATACAGACATCCTATATAATAAAGAGGTAATATGCAAATTGACCATCATTCCAACACATAAGATGGCCACCCCCATGAGGGAGGACAGTTAGGGGTGACCAGGCCTGCAGGGGAGGGCAGTTAGGGGTTACCAGGCCGGCAGGGGAGGGCAGTTAGGGGCAATCAGGCTGGCAGGGGAGCAGTTAGGCATCAATCAGGTTGGCAGGGGAATGGTTAGGGGGTGATCAGGCTGGCAGGCAGAAGTGGTTAGGGGTAATCAGGCAGGCAGGCAGGTGAGTGGCTGAGAGCCAGCAGTCCTGGATTGTGAGAAGACAGTAGGACATCCCTCGAGGGGTCCCAGATTGGAGAGGGTGCAGGCTGGGCTAAGGGACACACACCCCCACCCCCATGCACAAATTTCATGCAACGGGCCTCTAATATCGGTATAAATATACAGATAGAGATATAGATACTAGTATAGAATAGGTAGTAAAATGCAGCTTTCTTGTGGTTAGAGTTTAAATTGTTTATTTTTTCCATCACTTTAAACTTTTCTTTTTCCTTATATCTCTGAGGTGTCCATTATTAACAATGTAATGCTGGATATTGCTCATCTTATGTAGAGCAACAATTCTTGTATTTCTGGAGAATTTTAGCTCTTGACATCTAATGTAATCATAATACATTTTAATTTATATTTTCCATGTAACTATGTTTTTTATTTGATACATGCTTCACATATATTCTCATCTTCCTCCCTTTTGATTAAATGTATATTTTAATCCATTTCCCTCTACAGTAGGTCCTTGGATTACATCTGAAATCCATTCCTATGGCGCGACGTAATGTGATTTTCACTGTAAGTCAGAACCCACCTACATAAGCACCTACATCACTCACGTGGAGCACATACATAGCAGTAATGAAGTGAAACAGTAAAAAAAAAATAAAAGATAACAATTCCTGACCTTTACTTGTGGTAAATAAATAATAAAAAACATAAAGCACATATGTACATATATTGAAATGACGGAGCTTTTTTTTATATATAAATAAATGGGAGATGGCAACATAACCACAAAACGACATATGTCGAGTCTGACGTAACCCAAGGACTATCTGCATTAACTTATTCATACATTATTATTACTGTTTTACGATTCTTCCCTGTGTTAAGAGATCACTTTTTATACTCCCTTTAATTTTTCATTGTAGTTTGATATACAAAACATAAAATTTACCACTCTAGCCATTTGAACAATTTAGGACACTCATCAGCAATATCTCATTTTAAGATCACTAAAATAGTCTCTATAGAACATCAATTGAGTATTTTGCAATTGTGAAAAAAAATAAGAACAAGGATATCTATGAATTAATACGAAGAAATATTAAGATATATTGCTAAATGAAAAAAATGCAATGTGTAAAAGAGCATTTATAGCGTGCTACTTCTCATGTAAAATGAAGGGAAATAAAATATCCATCTGTCTGCCCATTTGAGCAAAAAGAAGCACAGGAAGAGTAAATCAGAAACTAATGGGATTTTTTATCTACAGGAGTTGTGGCAGAAGTGATGGGGGGATGGGTAGAATTATTTGTGTAGTTTTGACTATTTTGCCTTTTGCAAGTAAAACATGAATAGAAAAGGGGGCTAGTAAAGCAAAATAGAATAAAACAAATCAAATGAACATAACAAAATTTAAATTAACACTATAATTATACTAAAAGGGAAAATAAAATAAATAACCTAAATAGTTCTTGAACCCAGAATTTTGTCTATATACTTTCACAATTAAAAAAAAAAAAAAACTCAAAACAAAGTTTTAAGCTGTGGTATATTATTAACTGTGGTGTGAGTTCAAGATTCTGAAACAACTCACCATGTATCCAAAGATTCTGCAAATAAGTCAACACTGAGGAAAAGATCGTGACTCTCACTCTCGGGGAAAGGAGCTCTATACATGGAAAAGGAGAGGCTGGAAAACACTCTACGGTGTCAAACTAGAATTGCAGCTATCAATTCAAACTCATGGGTTTTAAAATGTAGAAATAGTTTGCAATTTATTTTTTTATTTATACTCTGTATACCAACATC
Source organism: Corynorhinus townsendii (assembly GCA_026230045.1). NCBI lineage: Eukaryota > Metazoa > Chordata > Mammalia > Chiroptera > Vespertilionidae > Corynorhinus > Corynorhinus townsendii. The sequence continues at coordinate 161,219,331 of JAPDVU010000005.1, read as the reverse complement.
TATATTGCCCACCCCCCATTATTTGTGTCCCACTACTGACCCACCTCCTGTGGGTAAACTTTCCTTCAGTTTCTTAGTTTCTAGTTTTTACTCCTTTTGTGTCTGTTATAAGTATTTCCTAGTTGGCTTCTCTGAGATCATTTAGAATCCTTGCAACCAATGAAAACGCTTAAAGCTACAAAATAAATAATGGTAATGGATTATAACTCAAGAGAATAAGTAAGTGTCCATGAGACCATAATGATATGAAATAAATAAATAAAGTGAGAAATAGGGTAAATCCCTTCTTATAGGAGAATACTCCTAATAAACATCTTATCTAATAAAGAGGGAAAATGCAAATTGACTGCCATGCCATAACGGTCAAGATGGCTGCGCTCACAGCAGAGGCTGAGTTCCCCGTAAGGAGCATTAACGAACAATCAGCAGGAACCTAAGGCTGCGTGGTGCTGGGCCAGGGCAGGGGACCTGAAGTCCCCCCCCCGACCTGAAGGGGCTTGACAGGGGACCTCGGGCCATGTCCCCCACCTGGCAGGGCTTGACGAGGACCTTAAGGCATGCCCCCTACCCCAGCCTGGTCTGGGGGACCTCAGGCCACTCACCCTGCCCTGTGCTGGGGGACTTGAGGCTGCACCCCCCGCCTGGTGGAGTTGAGGGGGGACCTCAGGCCGCACCCCCCACCTGGCAGGGCTTGATGGGGACCTCAAGGCGCACCCCCCAGCCCGGGCCAGGGGACCTCAGGCCGCACCCCCCCCCCACCCCAGCGCTGGGCCAGGCGACCTGAGGCCATGCCCCCCACCCAGCGGGGCTTGACTGGGGTGGGGATGGGGCCAGCTGGGTCTGAATCTAGCCCAATGGGGTAGGGCCAGCCGGGTCTGGGTCTCACATGATTTCAAGGTGCACATGGGTGGGTGGGGATTTGATTTTGATTCCCATGGCGTGCCCCACACTCTGACAGGAGGAAGATTTTCATATACATTTTACTAATTTTCTTTCATCTCTGACACTTCTATTATAGAGAAAGGGCAAATAGCAATATTAAAATATTTCCTCTAATTAATTCCATTTTAATGTGCATGAATTTTGTGCACCAGGTCACTAGTAGAAGAAATAATAGAATTAGAAGAATCACCATTTGGCCACCACATTTGCAATAATTTTGTCATATAAGAATCACCAATAGGATTCCAGAAGAAACAAGAGTGCGGCTTGAACATGGGGAAGCAAAAGAAAACAAGGAAGTATGCGACCATGAAGCAAATGCTTAGTCTCAGAGATCAGAGGCTTAAAGAAAAGGATAGATTAAAACCTAAAAAGAAAGAAAAGAAAGATCCCAGTGCACTCAAAGAAAGAGAAGTCCCCCAACACCCCTCCTGCTTATTCTTTCAATATAAACACACAGCTAGGCCCACCTTACCACATCCTGGTTGATACCAATTTTATCAACTTTTCCATTAAGGCCAAACTGGACTTAGCGCAGTCAATGATGGATTATCTCTATGCCAAGTGTATCCCTTGTATAACTGACTGTGTAATGGCTGAAATTGAGAAATTGGGGCAGAAGTATCGAGTGGCTCTAAGGATCGCCAAGGATCCAAGATTTGAACGATTACCTTGCACACACAAAGGAACCTATGCAGATGACTGCTTAGTACAGAGAGTAACTCAGCACAAGTGTTATATTGTGGCCACAGTTGACCGGAACCTTAAACGAAGAATCAGGAAGATCCCTGGAGTTCCCATCATATACATTTCTAACCATAGGTACAACATTGAGCGGATGCCAGATGATTATGGAGCCCCTCGGTTATAATACTTAAAAGACAAAGTTTCTCTGCTTTTCTTCGAACAACTTTCTCTGTTGCAGGTTTATTAAACATGCTACAACATGCATTATTGCTCCACTCATACATTTGCTGTTATGAGCTGAGAACAGTTAAACACACTCACTTTTTGGTGGTGTTTTGAAAATGATACTGATATTGTTCTGAAAACGATATTTTGTGTCATTTAAATTTTGGGTCTGGCCCCCGTGGACCCGCGACCCGCTACTGACCAATCTGCCCGGCACTTGCGTGCACCATGTCTGGTTCCTCCAACGTCACCGCTATGAAGAAAGTGGTTCAACAGCTCCGGCTGGAGGCCGGGCTCAACCGCATGAAGGTTTCCCAGGCAGCTGCAGATTTGAAACAATTCTGTCTGCAGAATGCTCAACATGACCCCCTGCTGACTGGAGTATCTTCAAGTACCAATCCCTTCAGACCCCAGAAAGTTTGTTCCTTTTTGTAGTAAAATGAATTTTGAAGGTGTTCTCAACCACTTTTCTTGAACCGGTGAATATTCAAAGAGAGCTAAATCTGAAGCCTGTACAAAAAGCTTACCCTATAACATGTGCCATACTATACAAACTTCTGCTTTTGTCAGTCCTTAACCTCTACCTCTCTGAATTTTCATGAATTTCTATTTCACAAGAATGATTATTTTATATACACTGGCAGCAGCATACAAATAAAATACTTAGTAAAAAAAGTAAAAAAAAAAATATTTTTTGTTACATCTTTTTATAAATCAAATGACTGCTCACAAAAAAAAATCACCAATAAATATTTACAGAGAATTCCTTATGACCTCAGCATATTTTTATAGATGAGCAATATCTCTACCCTCTCATATCCCAGAGAACAAGTTTGTTCACTTTTTCTACATACAGAACTATAGGAATTTGAAGACAATGATTGTGTGACCCATCCTATACCAAATCTGTTCAATTCATTTATTTCTACTTATTTGCTGGTAAATAAAATATTTTCTTCTTGTTTCAATTATATTTACTTTCAATATTATTTTGTACTAGAGGCCCTGTACATGAAAATGCATGCACTTGGGGGGTCCCTCAGCCCAGCCTGTGCCCTCTCACAATCTGGGAGCCCTCAGGGGATGTCCTCTGTGGGAGGCGACTGGGCGGGCCAATTAGGTGATGGCCAGCTGGCTCTGCCCTTCCCCCCACCCCCTGATCCCACCTCTGCCACCACTGGTTAACGCCGTCTCCACCCCCCCCCCCCCCAATCGCCGTCCCCTCCCTCTGCCTGCTGGCACAGTGTCTTGTCTGGCCTGGTGCCACCTGCTTGCTGGCCCCACATCCCGCCAACTGGTTGTTCTGCTATTCAGTCAATTTGCATATTACACTTTTATTATATAGGATTGGTTTTTGGTGTACAGCATAATCATTAGACTGGAAATATCAAGAAGAACACTACATAAAATACATGATTAGCTAAACACAATGAAAGGTTTTCTTTTCTTTCAATTTTTTGATTTCTTACTTTAATTTGTTCCAATTACAGTTGGCATACAATATTATATTAGTTTTAGGTGATTATACATTATATAACATACTAAATGATCATCCCAATAAATCTCATAACCCATCTGATACCATACATAGGTTTTCTTTATGAGGACTGGAATCTGACTTAGAGAGAATAGACTCCATAGCAGGTTAGGGTAGGGGGAGATGGAGCCCTCCCACTCCTATGCCCAGGAAGGGGGTATGAAGAACAGTGCTCTCAGGATTCCCATGCCTGGTCACGCTGAAACAAAGGTGTTCCTCACACTGCTCGGGCTCAGGAATCCAGGGCCCAAATGGGACAGCTGAAAGTTGGACATTTGCCCATCCTGTCTCTAACTAGGAGGTCTGGGATTGGGTCCCCAGAGACACTGCCTGTGAAAAGTCCACAGCTCTTCCTGGTTCCTGTGCCTGAGCACTGGTTTCTCCAGCCCGGGTCTTCAGTCCTGTGCTGCTGTTACATGGAAGGAAGAAAACTTCGTCTTGTAGGGAAGTAGGAAAGAAAAACCAAAGAGAGGAGCAGACCTAACACCTGGTGATGGGATTTGAGGATGGTCTGAGGATGGTCAAAATTTCCAGGTAAGACCTGAGGAGAGTAGACATGAGAGATACTGATCTCTATACTGGTCTCTCTCTCTCTCTCTCTCTCTCTCTCTCTCTCTCTCTCTCTCTCTCTCTCTCTCTCACACACACACACACACACACACACACACACACACACACACACACACACATATCTTCTACCTGATTTCTCCCTCCTTTCCTGCCCCTTCCTCTCTCTGCCAGACATAACCTGGCTCTCTGAACCACCATGAAGAGGGTCTTGATTTAATATTCATGAACTCCCTAAAATTCCAGCCTGAAGTCAATGCTGATCAGTCATCCCCAAGGACTTTTTGGCCAATGCATTAAAACTGTACAACAACAGTGCTCAGGATCCCTGTGCTATGCATGGACAACTCACTCTCAGCCCATTTGATCATGAGTGGCTTTCAGAGTCATTCTATGTCACCACCCAAGAAAAATAACAATCTCCACAAAAATCCATAGTTCAGCAAGCCCTGTTCCATGTTTTTAACTTGAGTCTCAGAATTATTTGAGGTAGATTTATTTAAGCTCATTTTACAATTGAGATTCTGAGAAGTTAAATGATTTGATCAAGAAAACCCAGCTAGGACTCAAATCTGGGTCTGCACATATCAAAGTGAATACTTTATCTTGGTACCACCAGGTCAGAGCCTTTGCCACCCAAGGGTCACGATGATGATATTGATGACAATGGCACTTACAATTCTATATATGAAACTTAACAGTTTTCAAAGTCCAATTTCCCACAGATGGTAACCAAGTGTCCGGGTTACCCAGGGCTGAGGGATGTTCAGTTTTAAAAGCAACAAAGTCCTGGGCAAACACAGAGGATTATTTGGTCACTCCAAAAAGCATCCTCATTTTGTTAACACCATCAAGAAAAGACAGTAATAGCAGAAAAAAAATAGTATCGGACCAGCTTTTGATAAAAATTAGTTCTAGTTCTGTACGATCCTTATCTAATTTCATTCTCACTACGTTACGAGTTAGGTATTGTTCTTATACCCTGCAAGTAGATGCAGAAACTGAGGCCAGAAACACTGAGCAAATTTGTTCAATGTTCCAGCACACAAGGGGGCTGGTGGACAAATGAGGGTTTGTCAGATGCAGAGGCAGTGTGTTTTATCACCGCATCAAAGAGCATGACATTAGTATAGGCTGACATTGCCCGTGTGTTCACCCTTCCACACCACCCAAATGCAGAAGATAAAATCTCCCATTTTAATTTTCTATCATAGAGTCTGAAATAAACCTTTAATTGATTCCGGCATGTTGGTGCTTTAATCAGTTCTATACTGTAGGTTTATGTCCACATCTCACAAATTAAGAAAATGAGGTACAGAGGAAGTAAATAATTTACCCAACATATAAAAAGCAATGAGGGTTTAGAGCTATTCTCTAACAACTTCCAGTGCATCAGGAAGCGCAGGTTCCATTTTATCTACCTAGCAATACTAACAACTGTTTTCACAATTTATTGAAAGCCTGCTCTATGCTAGTGCTTTAAATATGTCATATCCTTGATTATCTACAGTAAGTGTACAAAGTAAGCACATAATTTACAGACTAGGAAACTGAAGCTCAGGATAAGAGGATGTGTAAGTTGCTGAGGCTAACACAGCCAGAACGGGTTCCCATCTATTCTACAGGACACCAAAGCCAACACTCCAAAGAACTGATGATGATGATGATAGGAACTTTCATTTGCAAAATGCCTTTGAGTTTATAAGGTAATTTTATCCACATTAACTCATTTCATGGGTCTTCAAAAGAAAAAGAGGGAAGATATTCCCATCATACCCAGAATATCTGAGTCTCAGCTATGACTTATCTATGTAATTAGTTATTTCTTTTCTAACCTTACACATGAGACAGAGCAACAGAAAGAGAAAGAGAGAGAGAGAGAGAGACAGAGAGACAGAGACACTGAGAGAGAAACCTGTGCTTAATAATTTTCTAGTAAACACATATCCCCAAGATATCTTTTTTTTTTTAACCTGCACCCAAGGATATTTTCCACTGATTTTTTTTTTTTTAAAGAGAGTAGAAAAGATAGGGAAAGATAGAAATATCGATGTGAGAGAAAAACATCGAGTGGTTGCCTTCTGCATGCGCCCTGACCAGGGCCTGGGCCGGGGAGAAACCTGCAACCGAAGTATGTGCCCTTGACCGGAATCGAACCCAGGACCCTTAGGTCTGCAGGCTGATGCTCTATCCACTGAGCCAAACCAGCTAGGCCAGATATCTTATTATTCAGATTTCACAAGCCTATGAAATTGATAGCTTGCCTATTAGAAAAGGGGCAGGTGGGGAAGACTAAAACTTAGGAAGTTTCTTCCCATCTAATCTCCAGGTGGACCTCTCATCCAGGTGGCCTACAGGACAACGTACTAGAGAGCTAAAATGTGAAGGTCACACTCAACAGGATCTCCCATTATCACTGTCCATAGACCTCACCTCTGTACATGTTTACATGCCTGCTGCCAAGAGACATCAGTGCATCTCTGTGACCTCTGAAAAGAATGCAGAAAACAGATGAAAGACTTTGAATGATATAACTTTTTGGAGTCTATGTATATTTAAGCAAGATTTTCCTCCAAATGTTTTACTTTAAATGGGGATTAGAAACCAAACCAGTGTCTCTGGCTTCCTGCTCCTGGGCTTCTCTGAACACCCAGAGCAGCAGCCCCTCCTATTTGGGCTCTTCCTGGGCATGTACCTGGTCACCCTGGTGGGGAACCTGCTCATCATCCTGGCCATAGCTTCTGACCAGCACCTCCACACCCCCATGTACTTCTTCTTGGCCAACCTATCCTTCATCGACACCTGCTTCTCCTGCTCCATTGTCCCCAAGGTACTGATCAACATCCAGACCCAGCACCACACCATCTCCCACGCTGGGTGCCTCATGCAGATGTATTTCTTCATGGTATTGGCCCTGCTGGATGACTTCCTGCTGGCTGTGATGGCATATGACCGCTATGTGGCCATCTGTCTTCCTCTACACTACACCACAATCATGTGTCCCCAACGCTGCCTGGGGCTGGTCGCTATATCCTGGCTCTGCTCCCACCTCCTGGCCTTCTCACTCACTCTCCTGATGTCTCAGTTCTCTTTCTGTGCCTCCCATTCCATCCCACACTTCTTCTGTGATCTTCTCCCACTCCTCAAACTGGCCTGTTCAGACACCCATATATTTCAGATCATGATGTTCACTGAAGCAGCCCTTGCGGGTGTGGTCCCTCTCACATGTGTCCTGGTCTCTTATGCCCACATCATCCACACTATCCTTAGGGTCCCCTCTGCTGGGGGGAAACATAGAGTCTTCTCTACCTGTGGCTCTCACCTGTCAGTGGTCACTCTCTTCTATGGGACAGTCTTTCTAGTGTATTTCCAGCCCTCATCCTCCTACTCAGCAGACACTGGAAAGGTGGCATCTGTGGTATACACAATGGTGACTCCCATGCTGAACCCCTTTATCTATAGCCTGAGGAACAGAGACATGAAGGGGGCTTTGTGGAGACTCTTGGGCTGGGGAAGATGTTCCACCCCATAAAAATCCTTCCCCAGAGTAGAAGCCCAGACTTTTCAGCAGGCCTTCTTCGCTGGACCTGACCATTATAAATTTGACAGACTCACATTCAAAACAGGATGGACACTGAGTTTTACAAGCAGATGCAAGGAAATGAAGATTCTGACTTTGTAGGGCTGCAGTTGGGCCAAGAGGCCAAGGACAGAGCTGCAGCCTGGAGAGAACGAGTGACCAGCAGTCCCTATGGGGTAAGTTGATGAGTGGGTATATGTATCCAAGCAGATTCTATCCAGAGTTGGGAAAACCAAAAATGCCAGCAAACCCTTGGCTTCTAGGAGGAAACCCAATAGGAGCATCATGTAGGACTTCAAATTCTTCCCCAACACAAGAAATGAAATCAAGACTAGGCAGGTCAGGACCTCAGTCAAGTCACTGGGCTTCAATTTTGACCTTGCCTTGGAAGAAACTCACTCATTGGTCTTAATATGGAGAATATGATACCAAGTACACAGAAACTATGTGTGGCCTGAAAGGGCAGGAAGATTCTAGAAAAGGATGCTAGGCATAAAAAGATTAAGAAGTTTATCTACTGTCACATATCTGGGATTGGATCTTTGCTTCTGACAGGTGATTTCATTTATTTGTTAGCTGTGACCAGCCTTTATTCTTTACTTTTTAAACTCTGTTTTGGTTTTTCTCCAACTGAGAAATCATTTGTGTCATTACAGTGAATGTCTAAAATATAAAGAAAAATATAAATCCCTTCTTTTTAAAAACAACAACACTGTAAATACTTAACACAAACTCGTATGGCCTTTTCTCTATATGTTTACCTGATATTGTGAAGATTCTGATTTTTTCACATGATCTTATAAGATGAATGTTTCCACACTATTATTATTTAATCTTAATAAATATTTCATAGTTAATATTATAGCAGAAGCAAGTGCCATATTTATATATAATCTTCCATTTTGAGTTATTAACTTTTTCTAATTATTCTTACTATTATAAGTAATAACACAATGGAAATCACTGTAAGTAAACCATCTATATAAACTTCCCCAGGTGCTCACAATAAATTTTCAGATGTGAAGTTGCTGGGTAGAACATTTTTCTGGCTCATGATACATGTTGTCAAGAGTTTATGAACTGTTAATGATTTACATTCCAGTTGACATTCTGTTAGAGACCTCCTTTCTCTGCATCCTACCAGTACTTTCTGGTTTAATTGTTGACTTAATTGCTGCAAATAAAACAAGCCAAAAAAGGTATCTCTTTTTTTGGGTTTTTTTTTTTTTTTTTTTTTTTTACTTACTAATTGATTGTTGTCTGTAAATAAATTTTATTTTTCTGTTAATTATTTCTTCATGTCATTTGATTACCTTAAAGACTTGTCTAAGTCTTCTCTGTATTAAAATTACACTTTCTGCCCTAACCAGTTCGGCTCAGTGGATAGAGCATCGGCCTGTGGACTCAAGGGTCCCAGGTTCGATTCCGGTCAAGGGCATGTAGCTTGGTTGCAGGCACATCCCCAGTGAGTGTGTGCAGGAGGCAGCTGATCGATGTTTCTCTCTCATGGATGTTTCTAACTCTCTATCCCTCTCTCTTCCTCTCTGTAAAAAGTCAATAAAATATACTTTTTTAAAAAATTACACTTTCTTATTTATGGTGCAAACTTAGTCCAATCACCTTTATCCCTGTTCCTTTTTGATTTTTTGACATACGTAAGTTTTCAATTTAAATATATTAAGCCAATTTTTAAAATCTCCTTGTGATTCTTCTGCCAGGGTTATCATCAGAAAATCCTTCTCTATGCAGAGTTCATATGAATTGTTATTTTTTCTTCCAGTGTGATGTGTTATTTTTAATGTTTTATTGAGATATAATTCATATAACCATAAAATTCGTCCTTTTTTGTTGTCATTTTTTTAATTCGTCCTTTTAAAGTATACAATTCAGTGGTTTTTAGTATGCAATGCGTTACTTTTTTACTGAAATAATGTGACTTTTAGAATAATATCAAATATTAAAATGATTCTCTCCCTCACATCTCTCATTTTCTACAAGAGTTTCCTCCCCATTTCAAGTCACATAATTATTAAAAAATGGGATGCTGACTGCATCTGAACTCTTATTCACTCACATATACCATACACATATCTCCTCAGAGCCTTTTATTTGAATGCTATTTTTCCCTCTATGGCACCTTCCCCTATTCCAGGCCCACCCTGTTTAAGTCCCACATCATCTGCAAAAAAGTACCTTCTCACACCAGTCGACTCTAACCACCTGGATATGATCATATGATCTGCTTTTCTTGTGAGTTCCTCTATCCCTTTATCTAGCCTTCCTATTCCTGCCCTGATAAGATCAAGAATAGCATAAAGATGACCACTCCTGTATATATTCCATTAGCAATAAAAAATAATCAAATCTTGCCATTTGCAAAAACATGGATGGCTATTGAGGGTATTATGCTAAGAGAAACAAATCAGAGAAAGATAAATATTGTATGATTTCTCTTATATGTGAAATCTTAAAAAAAAAATGAATAAGCAAAACAAAAACAGACCCATAGATAGAAACAACAAGCTGATAGTTGCCAAATAGGAGGGAAGTGGAGTGAAAAAGACAATTTTAATTTTAAAAAATAAAATATAATGCTACATTTAAAAGGAACTTGGTTATTTAAAAAGATAATAAGAAAAGAAAGATGTCCACTCTTGCCACTTCTAGTCAACATTGTACTAGAGGTTCCAGCCAGAGCAGTTAAGAAAAATAAAAGGCATCCAAATTGTAAAGAAAGAAATAAAACTATATTTGCAGATGTCAAGTGTTATATATTTAAAGATTCCTAATAAACACACAAAAACCTATTAGAACTAATAAACAATTTAGATTTAATGCAATCCCCATAAAAAAAACTTTTTTGAAAATGACAGAATGATCCTAAAATTCTATGTGAAGGCATGACACCCAGAATAGCCAAAACATTCTTGAAAATAAACAGCAAAATTAGAAGACTCGCACTTTCTGATTTCAAAACTCACTGCAAAATTTTAATAATTAAGACAATGCTATACTGGCAAAAGGCTAGACGTATGGATCGAAGACATAGAATGAAGAGTCTACAAATAAACCCTCACATTTATGGTCAATTTATTTTCAACAAGGCTGCCAGGACAACTCAGCGGACAAAGAGCAATGCTGTCAACAAATAGTGCTGGGACAATTGGTTATGCAAAGGCGAAAGAATGAAGTTGGATCTTTACCTCACACCACATACAAAAATTAACTCAAAATGGATCGTAGACTTCATGTAAGAACTAAAACTACACAACTCTTAGAAGAAAGCATGCGAGTAAGTTTTTGTGACCTATATTACACAATGGCTTCTTAGGTATGACACCAAAAGCACAAACATTAATAGAAAAAGTGGATAAATAGGACTTCATCAAAATCAGTAGGGTCTATGCTTCAAAGATATCACTGAAAGATTGAATATCAAAGCAATGCAAGGTAGAAAATATATGCAAATCATGTATCCGATAAGATATTTGTATTAAGAATATATAAAGAACTTTTACAACTCAATAAAAAGACAAATAATTCAATTTTAAAATGGACAAAAGAAAAAACATCTGTATGACACTTGCCAGTGCCTAGGAAATGGATGTCAAGCATAAACCTATTAAATAGATATCATGAATTAAATGGTTCTTATTTTATAACATTAAAATAAATAAATATGGACAAAGGATTTGAATAAACATTTCTCCAAATAAAAAATACAAATGGCCATTTAGCACATCAAAAATGTTCAACATCCTTAGTCATTAGGAACATGCATATCAAAACCACAATGAGATACCACTTCACTTTCACTAGGATGGTTATAATAAAACAGCGAACAATATCAAAACGTTGGCAAGAAATGAGAGAAAGGTGAACCCTTGCTATGTTGGTGAGATTGTAAAATAAAATAGCCACTTTGGAAAACACTTTGGCAGTTTTCCAAAAAGTTAAACACAGAGTTACCGTATGATCCAACAGTTCCATTCCTAGGTATAACAATAAGAAACATAGGTCCACACAAAAGCCTGTACATGAATGCTCACAGGAGTATTATTTGTAATAACCAAAGAATTCAAAATAACAATAACCAAAGAAACAACCCAAAAAGCACACAACCATTGAAATTTTCTGTTGGCTATGGTATCAGTTCAGGTCCTCCATTAAACAAAAGCCAAAACATAACTACTTATCGGAAAGATATATTGGTGGACATGCTCAGGAGAGGTAACGGGAGCTCTGGCCGGGCGGCTCAGTTGGTTGGAGCATTGTCCTGTACACCAAGAGGGTGCAGGTTCCATCCCCGGTGGGGGCGCGCTCAGGAGGCAACCAATCGATGTTTCTCTCTCCTTCCCCTCTCTCTCTTTCTCTCAAATCAATAAAAACATACCTTGGGGTGAGAATTTTTTTTAAAAAAGGTAAAGGGAGCCCGATTACTTTGGCTCAGTGGTTGAGCATCGACCTTTGAACCAGGAGGTCATGGTTCAGTTCCTGATCAAGGCACAGGCCCAGGTTGCGGGCTCGATCCCCAGTGTGGGGCGTACAGGAGGCGGCCGGTCAATGATTCTCTCTCACCATTGATGTTTCTCTCTCCCTCTCCCTTTCCCTTCCTCTCTGGGCAATGGGAGGCTCCGCACCCCGCCCCGGGCCTTGGACTGGAAGTTCTCCGGGAGGTTCCCACCGCGGGAACCATTCCTCTCTGAAATCAATACAAATATATATATTTTTTAAGGGGGGGGGGGAGTTAAAGGGAAATAGTTAAGTCACCCCCACACAAAACCGTCCACGTCCAGAAAGCTGCCATAGAGGAGAGGAATAGAAAACCCACCTGTTGGTTCACAAACTGATTCCGGAACGCGGAGCACCGGGAGAGGTGAACAGGCCACACGCGTCAGGTTGGTGGCAAGTGTAACAAGCGAGGCACTTACCTCCGAGTCCGGCTCCTGCGCCGCCAGAATCTTCAAGTTCACGCAGAGGTTTCAAAGGGGTCCGTCATGTGCATCTTCCAGGTGGTCTCAACACCACGTTGCTCTCTGGAGGCTGCGTCCTTGAAAATGGCTCCGACAGTGGGAACCGCGGGGAGAAGCGCGGTCCTAGGCCCGGGGCGGTCCGGAGCCTCCCAATGCCCGGATGCAGCTCTCGGGTCAGCCTGGGTCACGCCCGCCCAATGACCTCTCTCACAATCTGATACGCCCCCCACACACGCTCTTCCACAGTGTGCCCCGAGCGGCAAGGGGTGCCACTAGCATGAAGCGGGCTTCTTTGGCGGCTGACTGCACTGGAGGGAGATGCAACAGTAATAATGTAGGCACATGCAAGAGAAAACACAAATTAAGATACTAATTCCCAAAATAAGTAACATTTTTTTCCACCAAGCGCCTCTTGATCTGATCACTGATTTATGAATCCCCCAGGCTGGGGGTCGGATTACTAAGGGTTTTTCACCTGTGTCCCCAGATGATTTGCTAAAGAGGATGCATTAGCGGACTCATCAGGCTGAACTCACAACATCCTGTTGGGATCCTGGCATAGATGCCTCCTGTTTGGAGGATACTTCTCTCATTTGAGACACCAATAAAGACAGGCTTTGCTGGCTATCATGCCCCCAGGCCCATAGAGAGAACAAAGACAGCAGCCAAATGATTCTAAGTGGAAAACAGAATGTGTCCATCTGACCTTAAGGAGAGGGAGGTTGGCAATCTGTTACCATGGAGTGAGTGGATTCTCCCCTGTATTCAGGGGGAAACTGGGGTACAGCGACCCAACCACTTGGGTAAAAGCCATAGCCAAAGGTTGGATCACCTTTGCAGCTCCCAAGTATATACCTGGGCAACACGACCAGTCAGTGCCAGAGTAGTCTCTGTCCTTCAATGTAGGAGAATGGCTACACAGTTCTGATAATATCCAACTCATATCCCTGGTACAATTGGGTTGGTTTTGTTGGGAGTGATTTTTTTGAGTATGAGTACCCAGGAGTTCAAATGTCCATAACTCAGAGTGAGCCACATGAACCCATCCCAAATCTGAGCATAGCCACCCATGGCTCAGATGGTGGTATTTTTAGAAGTCTCCTGGTCAGCAGTTTGATGAGCTTCCTGTGTAAGTTTGGGTTGCAGTGAAATAATACCATGCCCAGAGTTATTGATAGTGTGTGCCAACGGCAGGGTTGCTGGACCATATTGGTAATATCAGGTGGATTAAGAGTACTGGTCACTAGATCACTAATGAATGATCATCAGCCAAACCTCTCTGAGTTTATCCCACTGGCTGTTACACTTCATTCCTGTTTCCAACCAGGTGCTGTCAGTGTTGGCTGAATAGTGACTCCAATGTATGTGGGTGGGTGATGCCTGTATACCAGGCATCAGCAAGAATTTTCCCCAATCCCTCTCACAGGTCACAAAAATAGAGGCAGAGTAATTTGTAGGATCTACAGGACCTAGTAGCACCCACATTTCTAGAGAGAGTGGACAGGGTGCTCCTCTGCTTTAGATAGGCATGGTATTTAGTCAACATGGGAGTCTGAGCCAAGGCAGCGGTAGGTGGATGAGATGTAGTCACACGACCCTTGGCAGGCAGGAAAGTTCTCACCAGCATATGCTATTCCTTCATGGAAGGCTCTACCTGTGTTCACTGCTAGGAGCTGCTGCTCTATGGGAGTCAGATTTCTGCCTCCTCCCAGAGCTGGGGCCAAAATCGTAGAGGTACTCTCTCTTTCTGGTGTCTCTGCCATAGCCATGCCTTCTAGAGTCACAGACACATTGAATTCAAATGGCATTCACTTGCTTCATTCATATCTTGCCTTCTCAAAAGCAGCTTGCTGCTTTGATTTCCCAGTTCCACATGTGCCCTTTCTTCACCAAATTGCCATCATCTCTATCCTGTACTGTAACCACACTCCTGTCTGGTCTCCTCTCCAATCTCTTCTGCTCACAGTAATCAGAGTGACCGTTTGAAACAAGCATTTCATCATGTCTCAGCCATTCCTTACATCTCTTTGTAGCAACTCACAGCTTTTAGGATTTAAAAAAAAAACACAGCATGGACTGTAAAGCTCCACTCTCTAGCCTCTACCTACCTTTCTGGCTCAGTCACCTCTCTCTCCATCATTCTCCAAGCTCCAACCCCACTGGCCTGTCAATTTTTCAAATGTGCCATTTGCATTCCCACCTGCAGGCCTTTTTGCACATGCCATTACTCCAGCCTGAAACACTGTCCCCTGTGTTATTTATTTTTAACTCTCACTCGAGGATATTTTTTCATTGATTTTTAGAGAGAGAGGAAGAGGGAGAGACAGAGAGAAACATGGATGTGGGAGAGACACATCAATTGGTTGCTTCCCACATGCCCCCAACCAGGAGCCTACAACCAAGGTACATGCCCTTAACCTAAATCAAACCTGGGACCCTTCAGTAGGCCAACACTCTAGCCACTTAGCCACCATGGCTAGAGCTATGCTGTGTTTTTATTTAGTTAACTAGAAGCCCAATGCACAAAGATTCATACAAGAATGGGCCTTCCTTACCCTGGCTGCTGGCCCCGCCTTTGCTCTGGCCCGAAGCTGCCTTTCTGCCTTTGCTCTGACCCAGAGCCGCCTTTCTGCCTTCCCATGCTGCCTAGAGGCCCAGAGCTGCTGGGGTGGTGCAGAATGCCTGCGTCCTGCCCTGCCCCTGGCCCCTTGGCAACTGTGTATGCAAATTAACCCACCATCTTTGTTGGGTTAATTTGCATACTCACTCCTGATGGGCTGGTGGGCATCACAAAGGTACGGTCAATTTACCTCTTTCTCTTTTATTAGTGTAGATTCTTCCTCTTTCTCCCTATAAGAACCATGGGGAAAATAGAGACTGTGGCTATTTGGTTCATCATTAAATTTAAGCCCAGAACATGGTAGAGTGCAATAAACATTAGTTATGTCAACTAAAGAACACTCTGCTAACATGAATAACAGGTTAGCTATAAGATACACATAGAAATGAGAGGATTTCAGGTTGCAGCTTCCCCCTCCATAACCATCTACTACCTAGAAGCTACTCAGCCCTAACCTCAGGCTCAGCCCCATTCCCATCTTTTGGGGAGTGGTTCTCAACCCTAGATGGACATCCTAAGGGGTTCTCAATCCTGGGAGCTTTTAAAAATTACCTCTGCCTGATGCCACCCCCAAGTTCTGATTTCATTTCCTGAGTGCTGACCTCATGCCTGGCCCTGGCCTCAGGTTTCTTCCAGTCTCCTGCAGCATCAGACTGTTTCCAACCAGGTGGTGGGAGTCTGAGCCATGGCAGAGGTGGGTGGGTGGGACATATTCCAACAATCATGTCTCCTTGTCTGTGTTGGATTCATGCTCTATATGTATATGCATCTCCAAGATGCACAGAGGGAAAGAGTGGCTCTGCCGTAGAGGCAGGAAGTCTTCAAGCTGAAGGTGATACTTGAGCTGGTTCTGCAACAAACAGCAAGAGTTTTCCAGGCAAGGAAGAGGCTGGACATTTCAGGCGAGAGGAACTATGTAAAAGATTAGGAGAACCACCAGAAGAATTTGTGTTTGTGTAGATCATAATGCATAATAAATGTACTAATTCCCAAAGGATGGGTGGAGAAAGTGAGCCAAAGGGGCTTCTCTCATCAAGTAGCATGACTGTCTTCCCCACACAGAGCCTGGGGACCCACTCAGCCCAAACTTCCCAGCCTCTCCAAGCACCAAAGAGTGAGTCATCCCTAGCATTCCCCTGCCACTAGCTGTCCCCAAAGGATGTGGGCAGAGAGTCTCCACGGCATCCAAAGAACAGAGGAGAGGGAAGGAGGAGTCAGGAGGAAAACAGTAAGAGGCCATTCCTCAGGGGACAAGGAGGGTATAAGACCCCCCTGTTCCTACCTCTGGGATGGGACATGTCCCTGTTATCTCCCCTTGCCATGCTCACCCTATATGCTGGCCTGGAGCTGCTCTGCCAGAAGAAGTCCCCACCCACCTCCATCTTCTAGGTATGTCCTACCAACCCAATAACCACACACCATCATGGTGACCGCAGCTGGTGCCTGGACCAAGACATATCAAATGTCTGTGTGCTAGGGAAGAATGAGCTAAGAATTCAAACTTAACAGGAAATGGGCAAGCCACAGATTGAGAAATACCATGTCAGCCTCACCAGACTTAAATGTGCTCGTGAGCATAGTGGAGCCTGGAGAGAAAGGATCACTCCAACCCAGATTTCAGCAGAGAGAACAGCTAAGAGGCTAACAGAACCCCGTAGAAAGCTAGAATCCTAAGGTGTCAGAGCTGGAAACGCTGTCCAAGATAATCTAAAGTGTTGCTACTCAATCTGTGGTGCTCAGGCCAACAGCAGCAGCATCACCTGGGAGTTTGCTAGAAAGGCAGAAACTCAGGCCCCTCCCCAGTCCTTCTGAGACAGAATCTGCATTTAACAAGAGTCCCAGGTGATTCCTATGCACATTGAAGATTGAGATGCTCTGCTGCTCAGGGTCTCAAGTCAAAATGCATATCAGAATCACCTGGGGGAGGGATGGGCAATATCCTTAATACTATCAACAATTTAAAAAAAAATGTGTGTGTGTGTTTTGTTTTGTTTTTAAAGAATCACCTGGAATATTTTTTTCAAGTACAGATTCCTGAGCCCTGCTGTAGATCAGCTGAATAAGAATTTCTGGACACTGTGCACTTTTTTTAAATAAAGCTCCACAGGTAATTCTAACAACAGAAGTCCACAGAGTAGACTGGGAACCACTGATCTGGTGTGTTTTTCTCAATCTAAAGATGAGAGGACTGGGGCAAGACAGTGGCAACAACAAACTTAGTCTCTATTAAGAGACCTAAAATAGGGATTTTGCTTAAAGACAAAAAGAGTTCAATTTGGAGCCACATTTGAGCTCAAGCCCTAATTCTACCCTTTCATCATTGTATATATTGGGACAAGTCTCCTTCCTTCTTTGGAACTCAGGTTTCTTACCTTCAGGAAAGATACCCTAGCCTGGAATGTCAGACTCACTCCTCCTGGGCAATAAGGAAACAGATAAATTAATGGAGAATTAACTCTATATGTTTTGTGCATACACACACACACACACACACACACTTCATAACAGCTACTTAACTGAAGTTTGGAGGTCCTTGAGCTCAAATTTTCCATAGCAACTTAAAAGCCCTGAAGTCTAACTGTTCCCATTTTACAGATGGAGAAATGGAGAGGTGCTCAAAACAGCTCTACTTCATCACTTTGTGAAGGTAAATAGTGTTTGCTTTCCATGTGGACAGACAGAAACACACAGGGGTTTGCCACCAACTGACTCTGGATGCAGAATGCCAGCCAGTCAGCTGACATCACTCATGGAGAACATGTAGGTGGGTGGAGCTGGAACCCCAAAGTTTTCTCTTCCCCTAGAGGTTGTCTGAACTCCACCAAGGACACCCCCCCCCCAAAGAAAGAGGGGGAGACCCCTAAAATTCTGTGTTCCTAAGTATAGAGGAAAGAATTAGGCTTGGCCCAAAATGTTTGATGAGGTGAGGGACACAAACACTTCATTCATTTAACAAATACGTATTGAACACCTACTATGTGCCAGGCAATGTCCTCAGAACTAATTCACTTTTGAATGCTTTAAAAGTAAAGCAGACAGACAAGGCTCCTGCGCTTATGAAGGTCAAATTGTGTGATGTCTCAGCGTTAGAAACTAAAGTTTTAAGAGGTGATACCACTTGTCCAAGGTCACACAGCAATTTTGTTGCACAATTAAGACTGAAATGCAAGAAAAAGCTAAAGGAGTTCATCGCCACCAAACTAGGATTACATGAAATGCTGAAGGGTATTCTTTAAGAAGAGGAAGAAGAAAAAGGTAAAGATAAAAATTATGAACAACAAAATGACATCAAATACATACCTACCAACAAGTGAATCTAAAAATCAAGTAAATAAAAAATCTGAAGAACAGAATGGACTGGTGAATATAATAGAATCAGGGACATAGAAAGGGAGTGGACTGACGATTCTCAGGGGGAAGCGGGTGTGAGTGGTGCGGGAAGAGATTGGACAAAAATCTTACTCCTACGGATGAAGACAGTGGCAGGGGGTAAGGGCATGGGGTAGGGTGGGGTGGGGAATCAGGTGGAGGGGAGCTATAGGGGGAAAACAAAAAGAGGAACACCTGTAATCTGAACAATAAAGATTTATTTTAAAAATAAACAAAAAATAAAACTTAATCCATACAGTCTCTCCAACCTCAGGAAGACAACCAGCTCTAAAAAAAAAAAAAAGACTGAAATGCAAGTGTAGCTGACTCCCAAAACAAAGTGCTTTCTCCTCCAAGACGATGATGACCTTTCTCTCCTTTCCCTCTTGCTTTGCCTCTCTTCCGTCTCTGTCCAGCAGGATGACTCCAGAGAATGTCACCTGGGCCAGGGTGGTCCCTGCAGAATTCATCCTCCTGGGCATCACAGATCGCTGGGACCTGCGCCTGACCCTCTTCCTGGTCTTCCTGCCCGTCTACCTGATGAGCCTGCTGGGAAATGTGGGCATGGTGCTGCTGATCCGCGTGGATGCCCGGCTCCACACGCCTATGTACTTTTTCCTGGCCAGCCTCTCCCTGCTGGATGCCTGCTATTCCTCTGCCATCGGCCCCAAGATGCTAGTGGACCTGATGCTGCCCCGCGCCACCATCCCTTACACAGCCTGTGCTCTCCAGATGTTTGTGTTTGCCGGGCTGGCTGATGCCGAGTGTTGCCTGTTGGCGGCCATGGCCTATGACCGCTACGTGGCCATCGGAAACCCTCTTCTCTACACAACGGCCATGTCACGGCGTCTATGCCTGACCCTGTTGGGAGCATCAGGCCTGGGGGGCGCAGTGAGCGCCTTCGTCCACACGACCTTCACCTTCCGCCTGAGCTTCTGCCGCTCCCGGGAGATCAACAGCTTCTTCTGCGATATCCCTCCGCTGCTGGCCATCTCCTGCGATGACACCAGCCTCAACGAACTCCTCCTCTTCGCCCTCTGTGGCTTCATCCAGACAGCCACGGTGCTGGCCATCGTCGTGTCTTACGGTTTCATTGCGGGGGCTGTGATCCGCATGCGCTCGGCCGAGGGCCGCGGGCGGGCAGCCTCCACCTGCGGCTCCCACCTCACGGCTGTGGCCATGCTGTACGGGACACTCACATTCATGTACCTGCGTCCCAGCTCCAGCTACGCCCTGGACACCGACAAGATGGCATCTGTGTTCTACACCCTCGTCATCCCAGCTCTCAACCCGCTCATTTACAGCCTCCGCAACAAGGAGGTCAAGGAGGCCCTCGGAAGGACCTGGGCCCGATTCTGCTGTCCCCAGCGGGGTCCCCGGTGACAGGCCTGAGGAGGCTGTTGAGGACGGACTGTGAAGAGATGGGAAGGACACTTTCTCGCCCCTGTCACTGTGAGTAAAGGGAGATGGTCCTCTGGCTTGAGTGTCCCTTGTCGTTACTTGAGGGACTGAAAAGGAAGCTTACAGAAGGCAGGCAGGAACCTGGGGGGGATCCAGGGCTAGACCTAGAGCCGGGACCAACATCGTGTTACTGCTGCTACTGAGCTGCCTCGGGTTCCTCGGTGTTCAAAAGCTCCCAGATGTGGCCAGGTGCAGAAACAGGTTTGCCACTGTACCTGTGTCCGGTTCCAAGAAATACCAGGTAAGGGCTGGATTGGCAGCAGGTGTGTCTAGATTCTTGTCCTTTTAAGGTTCTTCAGGACCAGTGAGTCTGCTCCCGCTCTCTCTAACCCCAAGAAAACATCTCCAGAATCCACCCAGCCAAAGAATGGGACTGACTCCGATAAGACAGACATCCCTCCCTGTTAGCCTGTCTTGCATCTCTCAGGGAAGTGGCTGAACAGCACCGGAACACACACAAGCTCCTTCCTAAAATCCCAACAGTTGGTTTAGGATTTGGCCAAGGTTAGATTAGTTAGGCCTAATGCAGAGGTCAGGACAGGATCAGAATTATGGGTATAGTTAGAATAGGGTTAGGATTTAGGGTTGAGGTTATGGCTATGACTAGGATTGGGGTTAGAGTGGAGCCAGGGTTAGCTTTAGAATTTAAAAGCAATTGGGAAAATTTAGGTTTGGATTGAAATTGTGAAAACGTTAGGATTTGGGTTGATTTTAATTCATAGTAGATTTGAGGTACATTTAGGAGTCACAGTTTGGATAAACCTGTGCTCCTATTAGAAATATTTTATGGTTAGTGTTAGAGTACAGGACTAATTAAGATTGGAGTTCAGGTTTTAGTTTTATTGCTAGATTAAATTTCAGTTATAGTTTAGTTCTAGTAGGCTTAAGTTAAGTTGGCATGTGGATGTTTATGATAAATTTAAATCAGTCACCCTAGTTCAGAACTAGATGAAAGTTGGGCATACAAAGAGCATTTTAAGTGTCAAATTGACATGTTTGGAGTCTTAACTCAAGAATTATGTACAGTTATGGATAATGGTTCATGTTTCTTCAAGCTTAGGGTGGGAGTTGGTTCCCAGTGGGTTTCAGTTTCAGCATTATGAGCATGCTTACATTCACATGTGCTCGGGGAGGGTAAACTCACGTGGAGGATGACAACATCCAGAGGCAGAGATGGGGTTGGGAGAGGGAATGCCACAACCCTGACTTCTTGGGCAAAGATAACCACAGTGCCCCAAGCCTGAGGCCACACTGGACCTTTCAGACCCACTGCTCTTGCGTCTTTCATCCCCCCGAGTTCACAATTTTGACAGATTGTCTTTCTGAGTCAGTTACATACAAATGGGCCCAAGGCCCTGCATTCTGCCTGGGAAGCCCTTCCATGTGGGACAGGGTGGACCCTGGAAGTTACAGCAGGCATTTCCAAGGGGACATGGAGCATGGCCCGAGCCAGATGTCAGCTCCTGCCTGGTCCCCTGTCCAGTTCTCCACATTGTAACTGAGATGAGGCTAATTCTGATAAGGACTTCCCATTTAAACCTCCTTGAACACCACTTACTAAGACAGGCAATCAAGACAAAAGCAGTTCGGGTGGGGAAGATGGGAGTCTGATTTGGGGTACTTGCCCCTGCAGTGTGCGTGGGCTTTAGAGAAGAGGCATTCCATGGATGAAGAACAACACACACAAGGGCATGGAGGTCGGATGAGCTCAGCTTGCGCAGCAGACTAGGGAAACCCACTTAACTGCCCTGAGAGAGAAAGAAGTGGAAGGAAATTTGAGGATGGAGGATCTGGGAATGGGAGGATGGCACACGGGTTGGATATCAAGTAGTGGATTTTGGGACTTTATTCAGGAGGCAATAGGGAACCGTGGAAAGTTCATATGGTAAGAATCCCTTCTTTCTTACTGCAGCGTAGTATTCCATTGTGAAAATGTACCACAGGTTTTTAATCCACTCATCTGCTGATGGGCACTTAGGCTGTTTCCAAATCTTAGCTATGGTAAACTGTGCTGCTATGAACATAGGGGTGTATACATATGTCCTTTCTGATTGGTGTTTCTAGTTTCTTGGGATATATTCCTAGAAGTGGGATCACTGGGTCAAATGGGAGTTCCATTTTTCTTACCATTTGCAACAGCATGGATGGAACTGGAGAGCATTATGCTAAGCGAAATAAGCCAGTCAGAGAAAGATAAATATCAAATGCTCTCACTCATTTGTGGAAAATAATAAACAACATAAACTGATGCGCAAAAACAGATCCAGAGACAGAGAAGCATCGATCAGACCATCAAACTTCAGAGGGAAGTTAGGGGAGGGTGGGGGTAAGGGGGAGAGATTAACCAAAGGACTTATATGCATGCACATAAGCCTAACCAATGGACACAGATACCAGGGGGTGAGGGCATGAGGTGGGGAGGGGGGGGTGGAGGCAATGGGGGGATAAGGACACACATGTAATATCTTAATCAATAAAGAAAAAAAAAGTTCATATGTTCAAAATCAGCCTTCACGTTTGTTCTGACACTGTGTCAGGCAAAGCCGTTCCCACTCACAATGCTACACACAGGCACATTCCCTTATGCCACAGTGCACACACAGCAACACCCTCTCCAACACAGACCCAGTCCCCTGTCAGAAACACTCGTGCACAGAGAAATACTCTCACAGGGACAGCCACCCACACAGACACAGCTGCACACGTAGACACTTGCTCAAGCTCATGGATATATTTGGTTGTAGTGACATGATCACTCTCTCTGCACCAAGTATACAATTTTACAGTCACAGTCACAGACATAGTCATAGACACAGTAACAGTCACAATACACAGTCACAGTCATAGTCACAGTCATACACATTGCCACTGTCATCAAAGGCACAATCCTTCCCACACTCCTACACTTCCTATAAGTCAGCAAAAGCTGAGGTACAGGAGGGTTGGCCCCAAAAGCTACTGCTATAGACCCTGGGCTCCAGTCCTTCTACTTAGGGTGGTGGTTCCCAACATGGGGCACATGCCCCCCATGGCAGGCAATTTGATTTTTAAGGGGGGCAATTTAAGAATGAGTTATTAACAGTGAATTTTTTACATTTCTTATGGTTCTAGGGGCCTCGTATACAGTATATAAATATACTGTATATTGTGACATATTTATGCATTTCAGTTCTCTATTATATGTTTTGAAACTTTATTTGCTAATTTTTCATATCACTTCATATTATTATTTTTTAACAACTTCTTAGTGATTTCTTCCTCAGTACTTCAACTGTCCTTTTGTTCTTTTATTTCCCCCTTCATGGATGCCATGTTCTTTGGAAGCTTGTTTAGACCAAGTGAATGGCCTTTTAGACTTCCTCTGTGTCAGTGGTCGGCAAACTCATTAGTCAACAGAGCCAAATATCAACAGTACAACGATTGAAATTTCTTTTGAGAGCCAAATTTTTTAAACTTAAACTTCTTCTAACACCACTTCTTCAAAATAGACTCGCCCTAGGCCGTGGTATTTTGTGGAAGAGCCACACTCAAGGGGCCAAAGAGCTGCACGTGGCTCACGAGCCATGGTTTGCCAACCACAGCTCTATGTGAATAATTCACTTTCTGAATAATAATTATATGTCGAGAGAAACCAAGATGGCGCATAAATACCTAAACTGCTGCCTCGCACAACAATATCAAAACTACAACTAAAAGACAAAATGGACACCATCCAGAACCACAGGAAAGCTGGCTGAGTGGAAATTCTACAACTAGAAGAAAAGAGGAAAGCACATTGAGACTCAGAGGAGCTGCAAAAGGCTGAGGCATGGAGACTCGCATGCAGAGAGGACAGGCGGCTGTGTGCACAGGTGGCTGAGTGCATGGCTGGCTTTCTAAAGTGGGAGGGAGAAGGAAGCTCCCATCTGCACTGAACTCCAGTCCCAGGCAAGATGCTGGGAAATCAGACTCATTCGGGGGGAATCTGGACTGTCAGGAAAAAGAAAGCACACTGAGACTCGGGAGCTGCGGAAGGCAGAGGTTTGGAGGCGCACAGAGAGGACTGACTGCTGAATGCACAGGAGGCTGAGTGTGCGGCTGGCTTTCTAAAGCAGGAGGGAGACAGAAGCTCCTGACTGCATTGAACGCCAGTTCCGGGCAAGTTTCTGGGAACCCCGACTCATTCGGGGAGAAACTAGACTGTCTGGCAGCAGGTGAAACTTGAAGGTGGCTTTCTCTCAGAGGTGCTTGCAGCGATTACTGAGGGACACTGAGACCCAGGGGCCTCATAGGGCAGGGCTGACAGGAAACCAAGGCTCTCTGCTCCACCCTGAAACTCAGCCCCATCCAAGCTAAGCACAGAGGCTTTTGCAATTTTGCAAGTCTCGTCTCATAAGAGTGTCTCCAGCACAGAAGTGTTCCCAGCGTAGACACAGCTGATCCTCACAGCCAGTTGGCCTGGAGGTCAATTCCTCCCCAGTGATACCAACAAAAATCAAGACTTAACTACAACAAAGCTGAGCACACAGTCCACAAAGGGGTGCACCAAGAGTGTCCACTCAGGTAACTGGGGAGGCTGAGCCACTGTGCCCTAGAGGACACCTACCACACAAAGCTACCTACCAACTCAGGGAAGCAGCGAAAATGCGAAGACAAATAAACAGATCACAAATGAAAGAAATGGAGGAAAACAAATGACTGGATATAGAGTTCAAAACCATGGTTATAAGGTTACTCAAGAATTTCCTAGAAAAGGCTGATAAATTTAACAAGACCCACAAATATATGAAAAAGGACCAACTAGAAATTAAACATACACTGACTGAAATAAAAAATATTATACAGAGACCTAACAGCAGACTAAGGACCGCAAGAATCAAGTCAAAGAGTTGAAATACAAAAAAGCAAAAAACACTCAACTGGAAAAGAAAAAAGAAAAAAGAATCCAAAAATTTGAAGATAGTGTAAGCAGCCTCTGGGACAAACTCAAGCGTACCAACATCCAAATTATGGGGGTGCCAGAAGAAGAGAGAGAGCAAGATACTGAAAACCTATTTGAAGTAATAATGACTGAAAACTTCCCCCACCTGATGAAAGAAATAGACTTACAAGTCCAGGAAGTGCACAGAACCCCAAACAAAAGGAATCCAAAGAGGACCACACCAAGACACGTCATAATGAAAATGCCAAGAGCAAAAGACAAAGAGAGAATATTAAAAACAGCAAGAGAAAAACAGTTAATTACCTACAAGCGAGCACCCATACAACTGTCAGCTGATTTCACAGAAACTATGCAGGCCAGACGGGAGTGGCAAGAAATATTTAAAGTGATGAATAGCAAGAACCTACAACCAAGATTACTCTACCCAGCAAAGCTATCATTCAGAATTGAAGGTCAGATAAAGAGCTTCACAGATAAGAAAAAGCTAAAGGAGTTCATCACCACCAAACTAACATTATATGAAATGCTGAAAGGTATTCTTTAAGAAGAGGAAGAAGAAGAAAAAGGTAAACAACTATGAAAAAAGGTAAAAAATTATGAACAACTAATACATGTCTATCAACAAGTGAATCTAAAAATCAAGTGAATTAAAAATCTGATGAACAGAACAAGCTGGTGAATATAAGAGAATCAGGGGCATAGAAAGGGAGTGGACTGACAATTCTCGGGAGGAAAGGGGTGTGGGAGGTGCGGGAAGAGACTGGACAAAAAGTGTACACCTATGGATGAGGACAGTGTGGGGGAGGTAAGGGCAGAGGGTGGGAACTGGGTGGAGGGGAGCTATGGGGGAAAAAAAGAGGAACAATTGTAATAATCTCAACAATAAAGATTTATTAAATTTTTTAAAAGAATTATATGTCACAGGGGTTTGAGGGGCATTAGGATTTTAGAGATGCTTAGGGGGGGCATGGCCAAAAAAGGTCAGGAACCACTGACTAGGGTTAAGCCTGACACTCACTCTATACTTCACAAGGAGTCAGTCTGACACTCTCTCTGGACTTCACAAGACTTGAGGAGCAACAGCCTCACCATGCATGGGTCTCTTAAATGTCCCCCGAGTTGTAAGCAGCACCAACCACCCTCTCCCCCATCAAATTGGGCCCTAGAGAAGAAATAATAGCCCAGTTGCCTCCTGACCTAGGTGTTAAGGCCAGAGGAAGGGGGATGTTGCCTCTGCACAGAAGTTAAGGTGCTCGCCAGGTCCTCAAACCCATTAAGTGTGGCCAATAACTCCCTCCTTGGACCCTCCAGTGACAGGCTACACCTGCCCCCTGCTGCTGTCACCTCCTGTGATCTGGAAAGGCCACTGAGTGTACTTGGAACCAGGGGCCAGGCTGGAGACTCTGCAGATCTGTCTTCCTCTGTCTGGCTGAGAGCAGGAGTCATACATGTGAGTGTGAGAGCGTGTGCTGTTTGTGTGAGGCTGCGATTGTGTAATACCATCACTGTACAATGATGCCTTTGAGGAGAAAGGACTGTGTGCACACGGATGTGCCTCCCCCTAGGGTGGCACTTCTCTGTTGTGATCCATCATGAGCCTATGTGAGGGTAACCATGTGCGTGAAGGTGCAAGGCTGTGGGCCCCCAAGGCTTTGCACAAAGATGTGATTTTGTGACCAGTGAGGGGATTGGGCGTGACTAGTATGCATGAATCAGCATGGGGAGAGTGTTTAACAGCCTAAGTGGTCATTGAAAGCATGAATGTGCATGACAGGTCGCAGTAGCTGTCATGGTGCTGTGAGCTTCCTTGAACAGGGGTATGTGAATGATCGTCACCCTCTGACCTCAGGGATATTTCCTGTCTGCAGTTGACCATCCAATCATGTGTGTGATGATCTGAGTCTATGGTTCTATGGTTATGCTGTCTGCTTACTTAGGGGTGAATGCATGTACTGGGTCCACATTTCCATATTTGACTGCTTGTGCCTGTGTATTTGCAAAGACCAGCTTGAGGCTGTACAGGTATACATGCCCACATGGATGTGTTTGTGATTACATAGGAATGTCCTGCAAACAGCTCAGGGAATTTGAATGTTTATTGGAACCAATTTAGACACGGGTCAGAGCAGGTCCAGTTTCCAAAAGCCATTTTATAAGCAGGCTTCCCCCATGCATCCTACCCACTCACCCTGATCCTCTTCCTCTCCTGGAAGGTAGAGCACAATTGGGAATTTCAGAAAAGATGTTCTCCTGGGAGCCAAAGTCAGAGGATTCTTCTCACCCAATGGAGGCAGAAAAAGAAGATTCTAGAGTAGGGAGGGCATTTATATTTTTAATAGAGAAGGACATGGAAAGAAATTAGATTATTCGCCTGTAGAGATGGCCTTAGTATAGCCTTCAACAAATCGGTGTCTTAAAAGCCCTCTCCTTTTAAGAACCCCTGTTGGAGAATTGTCCAAGATTTCTGCAATGAGACCCAGACAGAAAAAAAATGGAGGCATTGAAACAAGGTGCCTTGATCCTTAGGGTGCTGTTCTCAGAATGTCCACAGGAGTGCACTATTGCAACACCTGCCTTCAAAGGCAAGAGTTGATTGGTTTTTCTTTTCAGACTTCTAGAAATGTTTCCATATTAAAAAGTTTAAAGACAAAAATATGAAAAACCTCTTTGCAAAAATCAAGTTCAAGCAATCCTGAGACTCTGAAATTCTGAATTTTTATGAGTATCAGAGAAACATTCCTGCAGATTCAGTAACTTAGAAACTGGAGCTTTCAGACATTTTCTGGTTAATGAGTCCTGTACACATACATAGGAATATTACACTTAACACAACAAATATCATTGGATAATTTTGTGGATGCCATCCTCAAAAGAATCCATTTCCAAAGAGTGACAGGAAAAACTAGGAGCAGAGCAGGGGTTCCCTCAGGTCAAACTCTTCCTACAACTGGAAATCTTTCAGAACTTCAGAGAGGAGATAAAGTGACCCAGAAAAAGTACCAAGAAATATTTCTCCCCGTCCCAGAAACAGAGAATGAGTCTTTTGATTAAGCAGCAGCTATGTTTAATTATGAAATTATTCTGGTCCTAATGGAAGAGAAACAATCCAAGTTTAAAAGGAGTGAAGCTCTTTCTTCCTCACTTATTTTAGAGGCAAGTAAAGGCAAATGAAGAACACAGAATCCCTAAGCTCAGGCCCTGGTAAAGGCCCCAAGGAGAAGTCCCCACTCCTTTCAGCCCTATGTCCAAGGTCACAGTCCTCGGATTTCTAAGCATCCTGCTGTAGAATAAGGCTGCCCCAATGACACCGTCTACCTATGTCTCCGGAGACACTTTACTCTGCAATCCAGAGAGATGGTTCTCCTCAGCCCCATAATCAACGGACTGAAAAATCCTCAATATTTTGACCTCAGGGTTCCAACGTGCTCTAGATATACTAGATGAAAGGTCCTTGGGGGGTCTCTTCTTGGGCTACTGGCACTTCCTCCATCTGAGCACCAAAGTCCTTGTTAGTGGATTCTGTCTTGGATAATTCAGGATCTAAAAGAAGAACCAGCCATTAATTGTATCTGTAGCCTTCTCCCAATTAGCTGTGACAAATGGAGGACAGAAAAGGAAGGACTTGGGTGTCTTAAGGACCCTTCTGAAGGATGAGGACTGTGTCATCCAGGGATGTGAACCATCCTGGATGGTTCACACACAGGTTCAGCTCTCCCTGTCCTTAGACACTTCCTAAGGTTCCTCCGAGCTAGTAACTCACTCTGCTTACTGGAGAAGGAATCCAGGTCGTTCTCAGCAGAGCCCATCTGTGGTCTCTCTGTGGAATCCTGAAATTCATTGGAGGAAGCATGAGAAAACTTGGAACTTTAGGAAACAAATGATTTTTTTCTAAATGATGCTTTTTTTTTTTAGAAAAATTAACATCTAAAACAGGACAAAATCCTACCTCCTGAGCGTAGAGAAGCTTGCATCACATGTTCTTTGCCTCCAGGCTAACCAGATGAAGTCAGAATCTACTTTTACCCATTCCCAGTTGTCAGCTAAGGGTAGATTGCCTCCAAAGGTGGCTGCCAACAATTCCTCCCATTCCTGTATGCTCATACTGTTCCTTCCATCAAAAGAGGGAGTCTATTTCCTCTCCTCTTGAATCTGGGCTAGACTTGTGATTTTTTGATCAATAAAATGTGACAGTATGACACTGATTCAGGTCCAGGTCCATCCCTTAAGCAAGTGCTCGCATGAGATTATTACGCTGTCAAGAAGCCCAAACTCACTACATGTAGAGAACTCATTACAGGAACCAAGGCAATTTGGTCAACAGTCCCAGCCCAGACTCCAGTTGAATGTGGCTCCATGAGTGACATCAAGCAAGACTACACAAACTATCCAGTCAACCCACAGAATCATGAGAAATAACAAATGACTAAGGTTTCAGCTTTGGGGTGGTTTGATAAACAGCAGATAATTGAAACAGGGTCCTAGCAGAAAAGCGCTCAGGCACTCTCACCTGTTTCAAGATGGGGCCATTCTCCATCTGCGGCTGCTGATTATTGTCACTTTCCCAGCCCAGTAGAGTTCGGTCACCTAGTGACCACAACGACAGCTCATTTCTCTTCTTATTTGTATTTCATATCCTATTGTTGGGCCTCTAGTTGAACCCCTAGTCTACAAGTGACTCCCTCTCCAGGACAAGACAGGACCTTAGAGCTAGCTAAAAGGGAGTTAGGCTTCCTGAGTTCTATCTGTGATTCTGTTCACTTGTGACTGCTCACAGCTATTACAGAAGTAGAGATTAAGGTAAAGTGAGTGTTGAAAGACCCAGGATTCCTCCAAGAAACCTAAGGGGCAGCTATCTGCACAGCAGAGCAGCAAAAGGGTCCCTAACTCTACCTTTTCAGTTTATGAATACTCCTCTGACCTTCTTGCACCATACCTAATGTGCCCATATTGGCTTCTGAAAATGAAACACCCCCCCCCCAAAAAAAAATAAAGCTCTAGTTCCACAATTCTTTTGCATCAGCTTTATCCCCAGTTAGTCCTGAAATGCATTGATTCTTTCCAGTACACACCTCACCTGAGCCCTCCCAGTGTCCCAGAGTTGGAGAGTGAACTAATGGTTAAACAATTACTTTCGCATTACAGTTGGCAGTGTCCAGGTTTAGGGGGGTTCTTCCTCCCTCTTTTCCTCCGTATTCTGCACTCAAGGTGAGAAATGACAGAGGAACAGGGGTAAGTATATCTTTCAGATATGCATTCTATCACCAGCATGAACACTAGAGGAGGAAGATCGCCTGTCAAGAATCTGCTAACTGCCCTGACCAGTTTGGCTCAGTGGATAGAGCGTCGGCCTGCAGACTTAAGGGTCCCAGGTTTGATTCTGGTCAAGGACACATCCCCAGCAGGGGGTGTGCAGGAGGCAGCTGATCGATGTTTCTCTCTCATCGATGTTTCTAACTATCTATCTCTCTCCCTTCTTCTCTGTAAAAAATCAATAAAATATATTTTTAAAAAATCTGCTGTCTTCTAGATGAGGTTAGATAATATGTTGATGTCAACCTGAGGCTGCAGAGACTTACCTGTGGCAGAGGAAGCAGAGGGCCCTGGACTCTGTTTCCTTAGAACTTTCTTGGGGCTTCAGTGAGGGCCCTGGATCTCTGCTTTATCAACCAGTTGACCCTCGGAGGTCTTCTCTTCAGTAATGTGGGCTTGCTCATCATCCTCAAACCACTCTGCCTTTTCTAAAGTAGGACCTGAGAGATGGCTCTGACTCATGCTCATGGTCCTCTCTCAAATCCCATGTGAAGCAGACACCTGGCCCAGCTCAGCCCAGCTTACTTGCTTAGTAAATATTTGATGGAAGAGTGACAGCCAAGCCAAAGGCAGGTTCCCAAATGACAAACACATTCAGCTTTTCCTGCCCTCAGCTTGATCCTGGGATCTGTCACTCTCAACCCATATTCTCCTTACCATAGGTGGGTACCCACAGTACCTAAAGATTTATGCAAAGTGCTCTGGCTCCCTGGATCATTCTTGGATTTCTTTTTAGCCTCCTGAAACCCACATGAGGAACTGAATTAGAACTTTTAGAAGTGAAGAAAACTTTTCAAAGAGAGTCTAAAAGAAGGAAGTTAATATCCACAACCAAATAGGAACTTTGTATCTACAAAGTTCTACAACCAGAGAACAGGGAGAATCCTGCCTCTAATACATCCCTGCCTGTTCCAAGCTGCACCCACTTATTGCAGTCCCAGCAAGTCCTAGGTGGCCCCTCACTGCCACTCTACCGGTTTCTTAGGTGTCTTCAACTTCCTCTGCTGCTGCCTCTGCTGCTGCTCCCGAAGACCTGGAGGTCAGAGAACCAGCTCAATCCTCTTCTCCCTGACAGCTTCCACCCTTCCCCTGGGCTGCTTGCTGTCCCTGCTTTACAATGGCAACTCCCTCTTCCTGGTCAGGACCAAGCCAAGGCCGGGGCGGGGCGGGGGTGGGGGAGGGGGAGTGAAGGGGGGCCTGCTTCTTAAAATGGCAGTTTCCTGAGTTCTACATGTGACCCTGTAAGACTGGCCACAAACATAACTGAATTTGTACTAAGAACAAATATGAGAATTGTGGGCTGAGGAGGAATGGTACCTGGAGATCTGGCAGCACTAGAAAGCCTATCTTCTATGTTCAGGTTATAATGTAATTTCTTCACATGTTCAGGATATTTCAATGATGGTCTCTGGAGAGAAAAAGGAAAACATAGGTCTTTCCCCAAATGGATTCCCCAAATTTATTTATGTCTAATCATCATGCAGTTTTTGAGAACCTGGTGTGTGCAGCATTGTGCCAGGGGCTCTGGAGAAGAGAAAGGTACAGAAAACGAAGCGCAGAAGAAATAGAGAACATTGCTCTTCTCACACCCCTCCCCATACATTTGCTTTCACCTATATAGAGCCCAGCCCTTCTCTGGGGCTTGGGTCCAGAGTGGAAGGATAGAAGAGAAAACAGAAAACAAAAGTCAACTGTTCCAGCCTTGTAGATGGATGAGTTTGGATTTGCATGTAGACATCTTGCTCTGAGGCTCCCTAACTCTTACTTGCAGGGTGAGGCGGTGCACAGATAAAAACATCTGACCAGAAATGGTGCTCTCAGGTCGGCTCTTTATCAGAGGTTTCTTCTTCCTTGTGGCCAATTGTGTCTTCGTCTCCAGACAAGGCGACATTTTCCCTTCATCTAATAAAAGACTGAAGGGCACAGAGACAGCCAGGCAATCAGCAACAGCTTTTCTTGGAGACTGTGGCTGAGGTGAAACATGAAAAGGGCTCCAAATTTGAAGAAATGTCCACTTTGGGTTTGAATGGTCTGTACCAACAGGTACTCATTCACTAACAGCTTTTAGATGTAGCTATGATCATTATAACTATATGGATGAAGTGTTTACACTTTGTCAGGCTCATGCGCCTTTTACCAGTGAATCTTCACAACATCCTAAGGACAAGTGTTATTGTCCCCATTTTGCAAATGAGGAAAATGAAGCTTAAAGAGGCTAAAGTACAAAAATTTCACAAAGCCAGTAAGTTTTCCATTCTGCCTCCCATTTATCCAGAGCTCATCTATAAAAGAGAAGATTAATTGGGTCTACCTCCAGTGGGGGGTTAAATGAGAAAATATATGTAATGTGCTTACTTAGCACAGGGCCTGGCAAACGGTAAGTACTTGATAAATGGTGGTGAGTATGGTCACCACTGCATACCGGTAAGCCTAAGAACGCAGTGAACAAGTAGGGTGATGGTTTTCTCCCCTCCCGACTCAGAAAGAGCACACTGCTAGAGACCCTTCACAGCTTCAAGAAAAGCAGGTGCTCAGGCTCTCCCACAGGCTTACATCATACTTACTCCTTCAGTAGATCCTGAGGTAATGTGTCAAATTGGTTCAAGAAAGGTAGGAATTCTGAATTTAGTTGCTCAAAAAAGTGTACTGGGGATGGGGGAGGCACAATTATCCCTGGAGTGCTCAACTCTGTGTGTCTGTCCTGCTTTCTAGAGAGAACCACAGGTGACTGGAAGAGAGACAATGGAAAGAACTCCCTGAAGCACTCTCGTCAGTGCCACTCCTTCCCACCTACCTTCCAGCCTCCCAACACAACCCCGGCACATGAAACTCCTGCTAGCAGACCTAGTCCAGCAGCAACCCCCTCCCCAATCTGCACTATGAGGGCCACCGCATTCTTCCCTCTCTGGCTCCCCAACCCTATTAGTGAATTCAGATCATTTGGGGATTAGTTGTTTTGTTTGTTTTTTCCCCAAAATGGTTATTTGCTTATTCACTGAACAAACAGAACAAATATTTATTGGCAAACTATGTGTAGGCACAGGGATAGGGCCGGGATTCAGCATGGAACAAAATGGACCAAGGCATTATTCTCATGGACATAGCAACCTTCTAGCTCTGTGACTTTTCAAGGCTACCTTCACCTAATAAATGGTAGAATTAGAAGTGCAAGCCCAGACCCATTATACCTCCTAGGCCCCTGAATACCCAGCAGTTGCTCCTAACATCTCTTCAAGGTACTCTCCACCTTTCTACAGGGAGGAGGTATGGGAAATGAGTCTCTGAATGCAAAATGATTTGGTAGTTATTTCTTAAGGGTTTCTTTTAAATTTTTATTCATTTAAAGAGAGAACAGGGGAAGCAGGAAGATATCTGAAATGAAATGAACTCTACAGAGTAATATCATAAAGCTTTAGCCAAAACTTCAAGCTTACCACTGTAGGTGTCTTTCTTTTCTTCTTTCCATCCTGGCTGGGAGCAACATAATGCTCAGCTGGACTTGAAATAAGAATAACCAAAACGTATTTGTAGACATCTTAAACAAGAGCACCAAGGATATTTGTGAATGATGACTATAAAGATTTCTATAGTCTATTCAGTATTCAAAGATGGTCATTAAGAGCCCAGAAACTGCTAAAAAAAATACCTGCACCCTCACATCTAAATGAGGTTCCCCACCATTCTCTCACACAATTCAGTTATTTACTTTTACAGCATTAATCCAATTAGCAATTATATGCCTAGAGTTGGTAATGTTTATGTCTGAATGCCCACCCCATAAGACTGCAGAAGGACAGGGACCAAATCTATCTGGTTCTCCACTAAATTCTCACTGCTTAGCATGAGGAGGTGCTCAAGTATTTTTGCTCTCTTGTCTTCCTCCTCCTTTTTACCTGAAACATGGATATGATGACTGGATCCCTAGCCGTCACATAGACCTCAAAATCCCCCATGCAGCATCTTAGAAGATGGAAGCCATGGATGAGGATGATGACCCAGGAAGCTAGAAGGAACTCTGGTTTCTGATTACCTCATGGACCTGACATACTAGCCCTGGCCCACCTACATCTGAGCTTCTTTTATATAAAAGGATGTGAGCCTTTAGGGTTTTTATTTGTTTACACCATATACTGGTATACACACACAAAGAATGCATATGTAAAGAAGCATTTAAAGGATCAATTTTTAAAAAAGAAAATGAAATGAAAAGAAATTCTTAAGTTTTATCATCTCTAAACAATCACTTAACAAGAATCTGAAAGCCTCAACAGTCACGAAAAAAACACACTTTCTTCCAAAGATTTCAATATTAGCAAGGCTTCAGGCCTTTGCCAAGTAATCTTTGTCATGCTCAGCTTTGTACATAGGTTTTATATGCTAGGCTTTGAAGTTGGGACCAAAGTTTCATGTGCTTCACTGAAAACTTTTTCTCTAGTTGCTGATGGCTGTAAGAATAACTGATTCTCAGGAAGAATTTCTTTTTTTATCCTCACCTGAGGATATGCTTTTCATTGATTTTGGAGAGGAGAGGAGGAGATGGAAAGTGGAGGGGAGGGGATGGAAGAAGAGAGGAGAGAAAAACATTGATGTGAGAGAGAAACATCGATTGGTTGCCTTTCGTATGTGCCCCAACCTGGAATCAAACCTGCAACCTGGGTTGCCCTAACCGGTTTTGCTCTGGATAGAGCGTCGGCCTGCGGACTGAATGGTCCCTGGTTTGATTCTGGTCAAGGGCATGCATGTACCTGGGTTGCGGGCACATCCCCAGTAGGAGGTGTGCAGGAGGCAGCTGATGGATGTTTCTCTCTCATCGATATTTCTAACTCTCTACCCCTCTCCTTTCCTCTCTGTAAAAAATCAATGAAATATATTTAAAAAAAAAAACAAAAAACCCGCAACCTGGGTGTAGACCCTGATTGGGAACTGAAACCTCCATCTTTTCGTGTATGGAACCGAGTCACACAAACCAGGGCAAGCGTTTGTTTCTTTTTTTTTTTTTTTAATATATTTTTATTGATTTTTTACAAAGAAGAAGGGAGAGAGATAATGAGAGAGGAACATCGATCAGCTGCCTCCTGCACGCCCCCTACTGGGGATGTGCCCGCAACCCAGGTACATGCCCTTGACCGGAATCGAACCTGGGACCTTTCAGTCCTCAGGCTGACGCTCTACCCACTGAGCCAAACTGGTTTCAGCACGTTTGTTTCTTAATTAAACCTCACAAATACATTGGGCCCTATCTTGTATGCTATTTACTGCCATAGAATTTGACGTAGAGAAATCCCGGGACACGAATCTCAAATTGCATTAAAATAGAATTTCAGTGTAGCAAGAGGCAGATGTAAGAGACTATGACCTTCTCTGCTTGGCCTCCTGCTACTTGCATGAAGGTTGCTAAAAAGGTCACAGAAAAGAGGCCTGCAGAGAACAGTAGGGCTTTATAGAATATAAGAGTTGAAGACCCCCTAAGTTCTAGAGATGATACTCACCTCACATTCGCCCCTGGTTCTTTTGGGATCCAGACTACAACCATATTGCTAACATCTTGAGGGCAAGGAATTTGTGTCTCATTCAAATTTAGCACTGAGAGCTAAGAGAAAAACATAAAACCTAGATATGGTTTGAAGATAACAGCTCCTGATGGTACTCAGTATAAGACCAAGGACTAAATTATGTTATTAACCAAAAGGATACAGTGGTTCACAAGATAATAAATGCAGTGCTCCAATCCCAAAAACATCTTTATAATATTCCAAGAAACCAGGTATCAGTACAGGTCCTGGCAGAGTGCACATTTATAAGTGAATAGTGTCCCCTGCTTCCCTGAGACATGAGTGTGGCATTTAGCAACTCCCAACCCCATCCCATAGGAGGGTACCTTGGGGCTTACCTAAAGGAACACTACTCATTCTGGCCATTCCACTCCAAAGACTTAGGTCCTCTGGAGATATTATAATACAATGTGGGAGCAGGGAAAGAACTGACAGGGACAGAGCAATTTTTCTACTTTTAAAGCTTGTCTATTATTATAGGCATCTATATAAAAGTGAAAGTCTTAACTCTTTTCACATTTAGCTACTTAAGATACTAGAACACTGATGATGCTCAATGAAACCTTGTAAGTCATCTAGTCCATATTCCTAGTAGGAAAAAGGGGGTGGTTCAAAGTAAGGTCGTCCCCATGAAAATCAACTGACTGGCTCAGGGGAACAGGGGACACTTCTTTGTACTGTAAACCCTTTCCTGCCATTTGGCTTTAGAACCATATACATGTATTACCTATTCAAACAATTCACTTAAAACTAATTTAATCTAACCCTATTGTTCTGAAGTGGTCAAAGAGGTAAGTGCTTTGTTCATTCATCCATTCAAACCTACCCCCCCCCTTAGTTCCTTACACTCTCCACCACATGACACTGAAAAGTGAAGTATCTCATAAAAAGGAGGGGAGGGCATCAAAAGGACTGCAAAGAATAGCAAATCTCTCTTATTGTAGATAAGTAAAAGGGGTTCTCTTCCTAAACTCTAATTTAGCTCTGCCTCTACCTAGCTATGTGCTTTAGCAAATCACTTCCTATCTGGGTCTCAGTTTCCTCAACTGTAAAATATATGATAGACCATAGTAATATTTTTCAAACTGTAATTGCAACTAATTCATAGGTCATCTAATCAAACTTCAGTGAATTGCAGCCTACATTGTTTAAAGATGAAATAGAATAGGACAGAAAATATCAGAGTACATCACCCTTATCGAGGGTAAGGCTTGTTCCATCATATTTTTGTTGTAAAATGTATTTCTTACTATAGGACATAGCTAAAAATGTTTGAAAGTCATCAGAGTAGATGATCTTAAGGCCCAATTTAGGTTTGCCATTCCAGCAGCCTAATACTCTTGTATTATGAGATGACAGTGTTTACTTAGGAACTAAACACATTCTATGTAGAATAAAGACAAAATTCTCACCTATGCCAAACTGCCACAAATCAAACCCACTTGTATCTGGAATTTCTGGAAGCAGTATAGCATGTAAAGCCATTAGCACAGAGCCTAGTATATAGTAAGGGCCCAACGTTAGATAGTTATCATGATCATCATCGTTATTCAGAGTGCAGTCATCCCAAGGAACAATGCTAAAGAAGGAAAATATTTTATTCTCATTAGTGAAGAAAGATGCAGAGGAAGTACCTTTTGCAATTTGTGACTTCCTTTGGGAGATCTGTTAGTATAGTTGATCAAATCTTTGTCAGGTAAATCCTTATGAGGCCTGAAAATGAGAGTTTATGAACAGGAGACAGAGACACAAAAGACTTCTTGGGATGATAAAATGAATGCTATGAGAAAAAGCCTTCTACTTAGGTATAGAAAGCCTTGGACTGAATACTTACTGGATGAACGTAGGATCTCCTTAAGTTTTGTTTGTTTTTTCCTTGGAGCTGCTTCCAAACAGACACTGAACATTGCAAACATTTTACAACTATTTGTTGGATCAAACTGAATGCATAGCCTATGCTCCTCTCTCTCCAGCTATAGGTAGTTACATAACCATTAATAAAGTTTATTAAATACCTTTGGTATATATACACAAAAGAATATTTTTTTTATTTAAAAAAAACATGTTAAATAAATAAAATGTGGTACATACACACAAAAGAATATTTTTAAAGGAAAGAAATTTTGACATATGCTATAACACAGATGAACCTTGAAAACATTGTGCTAGATCCTGGTTGGCAAACTGCGGCTCACGAGCCACATGCGGCTCTTTGGCCCCTTGAGTGTAGCTCTTCCACAAAATACCATGGCCTGAGTGAGTCTATTTTGAAGAAGTGGCGTTAGAAGAAGTTTAAGTTTAAAAATTTTGGCTCTTAAAAGAAATTTCAATCGTTGTACTATTGATATTTGGCTCTGTTGACCAATGAGTTTGCCGACCTCTGCATCTAGCATCACTGTGCTAGATGAATAAACCAGACACAAAAGGACAAATATTGTATGATTCTGCTTATATGAGGTACCCAGAATAGGTAAATTCATAGACAGAAAATATAATACAGATTATCAGGAGCTGGAGGGAGGAGGAAATGAGTACAGAGTTCCTGTCTGAGATGATGAAAAAGTTCTAGAAATGGATAATGGTGATAGTTGTACAGTACAGTGAATGTACTTAATGCTACTGAATTGTACATTTAAAAATAGTTAAAGTCATGTATATTTTATACAATAAAAAAATACTATCCTCTTACATTTTCATATCACTTGCTACTTTATTTTTTAACATGTTAAATGTATAAATGAGTAAATATAAAATATAAGATAAAGACCCAACTACTTCACCTGACTTATAAAGTCCTACATAATATAGGCCCCTGCTTTTTACTCCCACTCCCCCATTGACCATCTCCCATTTCTGCTCTATCTTCCAAACACACTGAATTTTTTTTGCCGATACCTAAATCTCCTCTTGCCTTCTGGATTTTACATGTGCTATTTCTGTAGTCTAGCACTCTCTTCCTGTCCTCCTAACTAAAATCCCCACTTCACTAAACTGCTCTAATTTCAGGTCTAAACCCAGGTGCTGCCTATCAGAGGGCAGTGCCGTGGTTAGGAATCTTTCATGTGTGCTTCCACACACCTAGGGGGCACTCTTGTTACCACATTCACCACAATCAATGGTTCTCTGCCTCCTCAACTAGGCTGAAGGCCCTTGTCTATTCAAACACTGTATCCCGGGTGCCCAGGAAAGTAGACCCCACTATGATTTATCTGTGAACTTAATGAGTGACTAAACAAATGATGCCACAGGCTTTGCCTTGACTGGGAGAAGCTGCTGTTTTCCCAGGGTTTGAGTCCTAGAGACCCTGAAAGTTGCCCTATCCTTTTCTATACTATCTTCAGCCTAAGAAAAGTCAAGAGCTGCTTAAATCAAACAGGAGACAAGAAATCACTACAAGGGCACTAGTGCTTTGATTCCAGGTAACAGAGTCTTCACATTTTAAAAATCTAAGTTTTCCAGATACCTTTCCCTTAGCTTCATGTATCAGCAAGCACTATTTAAGTACCTAAACTTGGTAAGATATTCATAAGGAAAAGCCATTGCTTCTTCCTTCAGAAGCTTATAATTTCATACCTAAAAGTATGTGTGAACAGTTTTCTGATGACCCACAGGAGTTAATGAGATATTCCCTGATATGGGCTGAATTGTCTCCCCCAAAATTCATTTGTACCTCAGATTTTGACTGTATTTGGAGACAGGGTCTTTAAAAAGATAATTAAGGTAAAATGAGGTGATACAGGTGGGCCCGCATCCAATATGACTGGTGTGCTTATAGGAAGAGGATATTAGGACAGACACACACACAGGGAAGACCATGTTAAAACAGAGGGAGAAGATGGCATCTATAGCCAAGGAGAAAGGGCTAAGAAGAAAGCAGCTCTGCCAACACCTTAATCTTGAACTCCTAGCCTCTAGTGTTGAGAAGATAAATTTCTGTTGTTTAAGCCACTCAGTCTGTGGTACTCTGTATGTGGCACCCTAGCAAACTGCCCGTTTTAACCAATTCCTAGAACACAAATAAGAATGCTTTGTTTTTTCCTAGCTGGCATTGCTCAGTAGTTAAGTGTAGACTTATGAGCCAGTCAGGGTTCAATATCCGGTCAGGGCACATGCCCAGGTTGTGGGCTCGATTCTCAGTGTGGGGCATGCAGGAGGCAGCCAGTCAATGATCCTCTCTCATCATTGATGTTTCTATCTCTCTCCCCCTCTCCCTTCCCCTCTAAAAAAACAAAAAAGAAATATATATATATATATATATATATATATATATATATATATATATATTTTAA
Source organism: Corynorhinus townsendii (assembly GCA_026230045.1). Taxonomy (NCBI): domain Eukaryota; kingdom Metazoa; phylum Chordata; class Mammalia; order Chiroptera; family Vespertilionidae; genus Corynorhinus; species Corynorhinus townsendii. Next base: position 161,179,298 of record JAPDVU010000005.1, on the reverse strand, counting down.
GAATGGTTTGTTTTCGTTTCCCACTGCTTATTTACCACTTCTTCAGCTGAACTGGGGTTTTATTTTAAACCCAGCTTTCTCAAAATCTTCCGACAAGGGTAAAGGAAGTCAACCCAGAATTTTGAGATAGCAAGCTCTTAAAGGTGGACTCCATGATAATTTACCTGCCTTGAAATCTGGAGTCAAACTTTGAACGCTGAGACAATGAAGAGTGAGGCTTAGTGAAGGTAAGTCCTGGTAAATGACTATGAGGACGTCTCCTGGCCTGGAAGCAGGAATCTGAGAGGTTTACAATGGTGAGCACTGGGAGTTTGTCTGAGAAAGCCAACAAGATGAAAACATGTGATATGTTAAAAGGGAGCCAAACAGAAATAGTTCAAAGATCTTGTAAGGGAGGAGATGGGCTGACTAATTCACCGTTAACATCCAGAGAAGTTTTGCAGGATGAGCCCAGGATTCGAGGGTGGCCCCTCTCAATGCGGCGGATAGTAGCCCAGCATTGTGGATGCTGACAAGCAGCCAAGTTGCAAGTGGTTTCATCCCACTGGCTCTCATCTGGCAAGTCCATAGTTATAAATGGTTTAGGATAAAAGTCAACCTTGTAACTTTCTAGCCCTCTGGAGAAACAACCACATAATTAGTGAGTATTATATACTAGCCAGATCTTAATATGGACTCAAAGCATCAAATATTCCTACTGAACTCTTATAGGTAAATGGTGGTCCTAGGATGACTTGGGTAACAAATAAGTATGAAAATATATAGTGTGAAGTAAAGTAGCAAGAGTTTGGGAGCAGACTGACTCCAGAAGGTCTCCTAATCTATACTAATAAAGGGTAATATGCTAATTAGACTGGGAGACCTTCCGGGAGACCTTCCGGACATCCTTCGGACAAAACCATGGTGGTGAGGCAAGGCAGTTAGGGGCGATCAGGCCAGCAAGGGAGGGCAGTTGTAGGCAAGCAGGCTGGCGGGGGGGGGGGGGGGGGGAGTTGAGGGCAAGCAGGCTGGCAGGCAGAGTGGTTAGGAGCAATAAGACAGGCAGGCAGGTGAGCAGTTAGGAGCCAGCGGTCCCAGATTGCAAGAGGGATGTCCCGACTGCTGGCTTAGGCCCGATCCCTAACCAGCAGTTGGACATCCCTCGAGGGGTCCCAGACTGGAGAGGGTGCAGGCCGGGCTGAGGGACACCCCCCTCCCCTGCATGCACGAATTTCGTACACCGGGCCACTGGTTCACTAATAAAGGATCGATTAATCTGAGCTTCAATTTCCTCATCTGCAAAATGAGGACAAGCCTATTTCACAGGGTCATTACAAAAATTAGTTAATGGGTTTTAAAAGGTCTGGCAGAAAGTTCAGAATAAATATCAGCATCCTTCCCTTTTCCCCTTTATTAATCACTAGGAAAAAGATATCACCATCTCCAAAACGCCTTATCAAATTAAAAATATAGATACAGAAGTGCTTTAGGTGGCTCAAAACTTTGGAAGACATGCTTCATTTTTCAATATGCTCCAATTCTCATACAGGCAGCTAAAATATGCACTGAAAATTAATGGTGCTCAAACAGCAAATCAGTAAACTTAAACTTGCATCAGAGGCCATTGGCTTTTCATTTACTGTCTGTATGGTCCTGGGCAAGTGATTTAACCTCTTTTAGCCTGTTTCCTCATATAAAGTCGGGGAGGGGAAATCCCTAAGTAGAACTGTAGAAGCATTAAATAAGAAAATGTACTTTTACATGTGGTGATTGGTGCTCAATGAATATTATCTCTCTCTAGAAATGTCTTATGCAATCACTACCACTTGACCCATAATAATTTTGTAAGGAGACACTTTCCTTTATTCAACTCATTTATTGACTACCAAATATGTAAGGGAACCTGTTATAAGCATGGAGAACAGTAACAAAATAAGTCCCTATTCTAAAAGACTTTTTAGACCAAAGATAGCAAAATATTGGCCAAAGATTGCACCAGGCCTATAACTTGTTTTGTTTAGCCTGTACTTTTAGCCATTATTTTAAATGGAAATAGTCCATAATGTCCAGATTTCTGGCTCATTTTAGAGATCAAAATATCTGACAACGCGGGTCCAGTTCTAACAGGACAGCCATTGACTGAAGCTGAGCATCCTGGCATCTTTAAACCAAGTCTGTTCTATCCAAATGGAGTTTTCCCACCAGACCCTACAGCTTCTCATTGAAGCCGTTTCATTTGCCTTTTTAACCTCAAATTGCTGCAGCTTTTCTCATAATAGAAAAATATTTCTCTGTACTCATCATCAAAAGCAGGAAAACCAAAGGATGACATGAAACGTTTCAAGAAGCATTAGTACTGAGTGGCAGTGAGGATAATTTCTAAGTACGTAATATGATACAACTTAAAAAGCCACTGTAAAGCTATGGTGATGTTTTTGACTGGGAAAGATGCTCGACGAACAATTTTATGAACTAAAATATATATATACAATTTTAAGAGGGTTTGTTTTTGAATGATAATGTGACGTTGCATTATTCTTACATTCGGCTTGCCTCCCTTTCATTACCTGACCATCCCGAATTGAGTCCCGACATCTGGTCATGTCTATCTCTATGGTATTGGCGCTTATGCGGGCAAAGTAATTTGCGTTCGAAAATTCTAGATAACAGTTATCCTTAATACTATTATTACCAAGTTGGGAGGAAGGGGGTGTAATTATTACGAACAGACATCAGCTCCGGTAAGAGATGAAAAAGGATTCCCCGCTTCGTTCTGAAAAAGGGAAGTGGGAGAATCCGGCCTCGGGGAGGGGAAGGGGTGGCGGCCGCGGTTGCGAGGAATCCAAGTAGACGCCCCGGCCGGGAGGCTGAAGCCCTCCGGGCAGACGTAGGTCCTAGCGAGGCCGGGAGGCGGTCTGTAAGCCCCTCCCACCAGGCCCCGCCTCGCCGCCTCAGTTGCCTGCTTCGTTCCCCCGGCAACGCGCCACGCCTCGCCGGGCAGCAGCGCACAGCACTATGGGGAAGAAACGGAAGCCCCAGTGAGCCCAACTTAATTTGGTGAGAACGCTCCAAACGGGGTGGTGACGTAAAGCAGACGGATGAGCTTGAGAAAGGACACCGGGTGTCGGTGGGGGCCGAACGGGAACCAGGAGGGCCGAAACTATAGTGGCGTGGAACGTCGGGCGCTCCGGCCACTAGAAGCGGAGGCGGGGCTGGTGGAGGAGGAGGCCATAGCGCGCAAGGCAGTATGGGACACAACCGGCAACGTGGGGCGGGACGGAAGCCTCCTTGGGTCAGATCGGGGCGACGCGGGAAGTCCAGACGCTGAAGCTGCCTGAAGAGGAGGCCTGAAGCGCAGGTCCGGCCCTGGTGGCGGCAATGGCGGAGAGGCCCGAGGACCTGAACCTGCCCAATGCCGTTATTACCAGGATCATCAAGGAGGCGGTGAGCAGCTAGACTGACGGACGGGCCAGGGGCGGGCGAGCGGGCAGTGGGGGAAGCAGGACCTGAGCCGGCAGCTTGGCTCACCCCTGCCCTTCTCACAGCTCCCGGATGGTGTCAACATCTCCAAGGAGGCCCGGAGCGCCATCTCCCGCGCCGCCAGTGTCTTCGTGCTGTACGCCACATCCTGGTAAGGCGGGCAGAGCTAGCCAGAATTTAGCTGGGACTGTGGCATAAGGGAGGCGATAAGAGGACCCCGCGGAGTTTGTGGCTGGGAACCCACAAACCCCAGTAACTGTGTCCCTACCTCGTGGAGGAAGGTTCACTACCCTCACCCAATTTTTGCAAATTATGAAACAGCAGAATAACTTTGCTTTAACCCTTTTTTACAGGGAAGTGGGACCGGGCAGGGGGCGGGGGGGGGGGGCGCGGGAGGAGGGAGAGTAGAGTTACCTTATCACAAAAATCCGTGCATTAAAAGATGTGGGCATTCCCATTCCACCTCTGGCTGCTCCTTTCTCCACATCCACAGTCGGCAGTAGAGGGTCTGACAGCCTCTAATCCTTCTTCTTTCCATGTTTCAGTGCCAACAACTTCGCGATGAAAGGGAAACGCAAGACACTGAATGCCAGTGATGTGCTCTCGGCCATGGAGGAAATGGAGTTTCAGCGCTTCGTTACCCCGTTAAAGGAAGCTCTGGAAGGTAATGACCTTTTTATTTTCTCAGCCAAGTAGATGCTTGTCCTATGTGACCAGCTCACCTGGTCCTGTATCTTTCTCAGCTTGGGTCCCTTTAAGCCCAGGAGGCCAGTGTGGGATGGGGCTCAAAAACAGGTCAGCACTGCCTGAGGTCTGTTTTGTCATTCTCGACAGGTTATGTTTCCTCTGTGCCCCAGCTTTCCCAGCTACACTTTCCCAGTGAAATGAGCTGCTGCAGTCTGCGTGGCTCAGCCCTGCCTCCTAACCCCCTCCTTCCTCCTCACAGCTTATCGGAGGGAGCAGAAAGGCAAAAAGGAAGCCTCGGAGCAGAAGAAGAAGGACAAAGACAGAAAAACAGATTCAGAAGAGCAAGACAAGAGTAGAGATGAGGACAATGATGAAGATGAGGAAAGGATGGAAGAAGAAGAACAGAATGAAGAGGAGGAAGTGGACAACTGAATGGGGTGAGGAGACTGGCACTGGGGAAGGTACTGCTCTGAAATTCCGTCTAGGTTTATGGGACGCCTTTTCCTACCGGGCAGAGCAGTCTTAGGCAAAAGAGCCGAGAAGATCAAAAATGAAATCTGGCTAGAAGTAGCAAAACCAGCACTTCCCAGACTCAGAGCATCTGAGTAGCAGAGTCCTGTTTTGCTTAATCAGTCTGAAGGCTATGACTTTTTTTGGCAAGAGGGATTCTGAACTGATCGTTAATCAGCCAATATGATCTCATTTACTTGTGTATATGATTAGGCAGTTTTTGATTCCCAGTTCCCTCCCACCCCCACCAAAAAATAGTAACTTCCATGCCACCTGGGTTCCAGATCACAGGAGGCAGTCAAGCAAGGCTCAGGAAAAATTGGGGTTTAGATCATGGTCAGCCTGTTTGTACAGTACTTGGCAATACTGGCTTATTACAGTGATCACAGTGGCTTCGTTTTAGGAAACGGCTAAAAGGCTGTGGAAGAACAATGAAATCTGTGGTCTCTTCGCTTGACAGTGACATTAATTTTGGTTTCTACCAACCCACCTGGCTTGGGGCCCTTCTGTATTGCCTGTAGACATTTGACCTGTTAGGTGCCTGCACTCTGCACATAGGCTTGTTAAGTCCTCAGTACAGAGTGGAATTAGTCAAGCAACTTTGCCGATGTCTCGCTCTTACAAAACAGATAGACGGCTTAGTCTTCGATGCACCTCACTGTCTGCCACTGCACAACTTGAGAACCTGTTGTCACCTCCTGGAAGGTATAAAATCCCAGGCTTTCTCTTCTTGTAGTCCATCTCCCAGACTTGTGACTACAGCTCTTCATTCTCCCAGCTCATGACAAGTTCCAAACTTTATTTCTTCTAGGCACAACTTTCTCCTTCTGTGCGTCTCACTTCCTGCCTCGCCTCTGCTCCCCATCCCCATTTTCTCCCTCTGCCAGTCCAGAAACTTGGATAACCTAATCTCATCTCTTTTATTTCTCTCTTTTCTTTTGTCTTTATTTTTGTGTGTGTTTTTTCTTTTCTTTCTTTTTTTTTTAAATCTCATGTCTTTTAAAACCTCTGTTTTGTAAACCTCTGTGAAATTTAAAGGAAATCTGATGGTGCTCAGGAATCTAATCCTCTCCCACCCCTGTCTTAGCCTCTCCCCCACCCCCCCTTTTAACTGCTTCTGAAGTACCTCTGTTGACCTTTCTTAGGTTTGGGGAGACTTTTCTCTCTCTTTGCATTTAGTGCTCCAAGCACTCTTTTGCTTGTCTCTAAGGCAGCTGACAGGTATCGAAGTGTAGTTTGACACTGTTAATTTGTTTAATTAAAACAGTGAAAAATTTGTTGATAAATGAGTGAAGAATGTTGAGAAGATTATAATGCTTTGTACAAATAAAGAACACTCTTGTTAAATGTGATGACTCCTGTTTCATCCTGCTTGTTTGTAGTATGCTTTTGGGGAATGCCTACTGATCATGCCTTACACAGTTTTGGGGCTGTAGCTGGGCCAGACCTTTGTAAATATGGGATGCTTCCTTGCCTTGGATGACCAGCAGATGCTGCTCGTTCACAGGCCAGGGAGCTGCTCTTCACCCACCACAAAAGCTTTCCATGGCTCTGCTGGACACCCTTTACATTAGTGGTTCCCAACGTGGGGCACACACCCCACAGGGGGGCAATTTGATTTTTTTTAAGGGGGCAATTTGAGAATATGTTGTGACATTTATGCATTTCAGTTCTCTTATTTGTTTTGAAACTATTTGCTATTTTTGATATCACTTCATGTTACTTTTTTTTTTTTTTTACAATTTCTTAGCAGTACTTCAACTGTCCTTTTGTTCTTTTATTTTTCTTTCATGGATGCCCTGTTCTTTGGAAGCTTGTTTAGGCCAAGTGAATGACCTTTTAGGCTTCCTCCACATGAGTAGGAGTTCACTTTTTGAATAATAAGAATTATATGTCACAGGGGGGGGCATCAGGATTTTAGAGATGCTTAGGTGGGGCATGGCCAAAAAAAGGTCAGAAACCACTGCTTTACATAACAGATGCTTAACAACTCCAAAACCAAAACGTTTATTGAGTGCTGTGTGTCTGGTGTTGTATTACCTAATCTACGTAGCTTTCTCAAATCATGAATTTATAAATAACATTTCACGAAGATACAACCCCAAGAATCATTAGATCCAGTGTGTGTGTTTTTTTCCTTCTCCACAGCAGAAATATCATTTATTAATTCCCATGAGCACCACTTGGCTAAGCCCTCGAGTCCCATCTGGACTCCTGTAACTTGCTGTGAGTTCAGTTTCCTGCCTTGTCTCAGCTTCCCCTAGCTTCCCCTGTGTACTGCTTGCCAAGTGGCTCTTCCTAGAACATTGTTATTACTGTCACTTGATGTTTTCTATTAAATCCATACTGAAATGTTATTTCATAGCCTGCTTAAAGAAGGCTCACCATCTATTCTAATCTGCTTCTACTCCAACAGAAGGCCGCAGTCAAGAATGAATCCCCAAAAGAACCCCACTTCCACCTGGCATTAGTTCTTATCAGACTTTACCTAAGAAAAGTCATGTTTCCTGAGAGTAGGGACTATGACTTAAAACTAGAATTTAAGAACTGGGAAGAATACTTGAGGTAATCCAGTTTTTCTCATCTCTGTCATTCCTGTAATGGTATCTGGATTGTGAATATTCTTACTAGGCTAAGGTAATGTTTCTCTTTTTCCCCCCCACTATATTTATTGATTTCAGAGAGGAAGCGAAAGGGAAAACGATAGAAACATCAATGAGAGAGAACCTTTGATTGGTTGCCTCCTGCCCCACACTGGGGATGAAGCCCACAATCCCCAGGGAATTGTACCCCAACTGGGAATTGAAATGTGACCTCCTGGTTCATAGGTCTACCCTCAACCACTGAGCCATGCCAACCGGGCTCTCTCATTTTTTTTTTAACCATAGCCCCTCATGCCTAGAGATTCTGATCTGAATTTGGAGGGTGAGAGGGTTACCATCCTTACCCATGCAAAATTACTTTTGTAGCCTAGTCTATTTTTCATATTTATAGAAAAATTGCAGAGTACAGAGAGGTCCAATTAAATTGGCCAAACTAGTTTGTATTTCATCCGTTTTCCCACTATCATTCTTTTTCTGTTGCTAGATCCAAACCAAAATACTACATTGTATTTGGTGAACCAACTTTATTTTTTTAATCCTCACCCGGGGATATGGGCTTTGCTTTGTTTTTAATTGATTTTAGAAAAAGGAAGGGAGAGAGAGAGAAACATTAATGTGAGAGTGACGCATCAATCGGTTGCCTCCGGTACTCACCCCAACCAGGGATTGAACCTGCAACCTGGGTATGTGCCCTGACCGGGAATTGAACCCTCAATCCTTCCATGCACAGGATGACACTCTAACCAACTGAGCCACACTGGCCAGGGCACCAATGTTTTTTTAATTTAAATTCACAGAACATAAAATTAATCATTTTAAAATGAGCAATTCGGTGGCATTTAGCACATTCACAATGTTGTGCAACCACTTTTTATCTAGTTCCAAAACATTTTCATCGCTCCAAAATAAAATCCCTTACCAATCAAGCAGTTAACCCCCCATATTTCCCTCTCCCAGCCCTTGGCAACCACTAATCTCTATTTCTTTAATGCTCTTCACAGCATTAGCACAATGCCATGTACCTACCTAGGAGGCACAATAGTTTAGTGGGGGGATTCTTGTGGGGTTTTTTTTACTTTTTTAAAAAATTATACATACTAAAAGATGCACATAAATTTAGAGGTTGATGAATTTTCACAAAGTGAATACATCCATGGTAACATACTTAGATCAATAAACAACATTACCAGCACCCTAAAAAAAAGCCCCTTTGGTCTCCCAGTCAATCCTTCTCTCCCTAGTAGTAATAGCTATACTGACAACAATAAGGTCTTCAGTCAAAAATAAGAGACATGGGAAAAATAGATTACACCAAACAGCAGCATTTTAAAATTGTCACCCTGTTTGGGCTCCTAGAGGTATATGGTCCTAATTATTTTTAGTTATCAATAAACTCAGAGATGAAACAGGTGTCATGAAAGAAATGTTGGGCAGGGGGTCTAAAGGCGGGGGAGCAGTAATTATCCCTGTTAGTTGAGTATGTTTAGCAGGCATTGCAAAGTAAGCTGTGTGCGATGGGGCAAATTTTTTAATCTCCCTGGAAATTGCTTTCCCAATCTGTAAAATGAGGATAGTAACTGTTGTCAAATTCAGATAAGTGAATGTAAAATGTATGGTACTGTTTCTGACTCTAGTGCACCCAAAAAAACATACTACTTTCTGTCAACTGGACGCAAATGAATCAGGAGGCTTTGCTAAAATAAATTTTTATTCAAGTGTCTAGGTTTGCAAACCTGAAACACAACTAAGCGCAATACCGAGTTTTGCCCTGGGGCACATACCCAGGTTTCCAGTTAAGTCCGGTCTGCAAAGGATATCTCTTTCTCTCTTCCTCCCCCCCCCCCCAATCAAAAAAAAAAAAAGCTTAGAAGTTTTTCAAGTAAAAAGCACATTTTTTAAAGAAGAGTCAGTCCTGCATTCTTAGCCTCTGGATTGATCCAAGATGGTAATCTTCCAGGTCTGGCTCTCTACGGAGTTCATGTATTATCCAGGCATGGATGCACAACTGAAAAGTTTAAGTTCCCAGGCTAGTTAGCAAGAATAGAATCGTTTCCTTATGCCTCAGCCTACTTGATTTTAAATAATTTAGCAGCTTGACCACACTGATCCCATTTTATTTCTTCACTCTTCCTCATTCCTTTCTACCACCTTCCTTATTTGAACACAAATCAGAACTCTAGTAGCTGGGAACTAAACGATGTCCTATTTCCTTAGCATTAAGCCTCTCTACCTCTTTAGCTTGAAGTATAAAACAAGTCTGGGTTACAAATTATGAGAAACAAAATTTGAGTAGAAGTGTAGTAGAATCCACTGGCATCTTCACGATTAAAGTTAGCTTTTCTAGAATCCCTGATTTACCTCTATAAAAGCATTCCTTTGTTAGGGTATTAGTCCCGACCACCACTCCTCCCAAACCCACAAAGCTTCAGTAGATTTCCCCCGCCCGCGCACGCACTCTGTCCCAACTCCCCCACCCGCACCACTGTACTCATCCTAATGCCTAAAATGTCCATGTCATTCAAATCACATCTCCCAAACGATGGCACAGAGTAGATCCTCGGCAACTACAATGGATAACATTTTCTCTCAAAACTTGGAAGGCAGCCTGGTGCTGAAATCAAAAAGCTTTAAGATGCTCAGTCCGTAAAAATGAACTTAGCAATTGTGTTGGGCATTACGGTGTTGTTTTAATGACGTTCCATTATTTCAACAAATACTTAACCAGCGCCAAATATGCTGTAAATTGGGAAGACGAGGACTGTAAACAGACCCTCGGGGCTGTAACCGCTTCGGAGAAAGGTTCACTCGCCCAGACCGCTCAGCCTCTCCCGCGCTTCCCCGCAGCCTCCCCCGGGCCTCTTCCCGCCCACGCGCTGGTCAGAGCCTCACACACGCACGTGAGCCTCGAGGCCTAGCCAATCGGGTGTGCCGAAGGGCAGGCGAGCCCGCCCGCCCCCCGCCCCCCGCCCCCCGCCCGGGCTGAAGCTGGCCCTCCCTCCAGCTAAGAGCCCCCAGGGGGTGTGGCGTGCAGGCTGGCGGGGGCGGGGTGTGTTTTGGACGCTACTTCCGGGAAGCCGCCCGCCCCTCGGGTACCGGGAGAGCCTAGATTGCGTGCGAGGGAGCGGTGGCGGGAGCGTAGACTCGCAGCTCTGAAGAGGTAAGGTAAGAGGGGGCCGGACTCGGGGAGATGGCGGACTTGGAGGCGGAGGCTGTGGCACTGCGTCCCCAGACGCAGATTGTGCTGTGCGCCAGAAGCGCTGGCAGTGCAGCCGGGGATCCGTCCTTTGGGGCCGATATTTGGGCTCTTAGAGGTAGAGCGCCCTGCTGCAGCTGGGGTAGGGGTTTCCGCGGGGTCATAGTCCTTGAGGGCGCGTGTCCAGTCCTTGGGGTTTACTCCCTTAGACACCGCTGGAGCAGACTCTCTGTAAGTGCAGAGCGCGAGGTACATCGCCGATATGGGAGGATGGTGGAAGTGTATCAGCCGTTTTGTGCTAGGCTTGAACGTACGTCCAGCACATTGGCCCATTGAATCTTTACAACAGCCCAGTGAGGGCGAGTCAAGTCCTCATTTACCAGACGAGGCAACCAAAGTCACACAGCTGGAAAGTGACAGCTAGAACAGACTCCAAAAACTACACGCTTTATTATCATGCTCACAGCTGCATCCAGGTCCAGAGTCACCGGTCTGCTTCCCTCTCCCATCTCCTTCACCCAGAGTTCTCCACAGCCCATCTCTGCTGTGGGCTTTGAAATCTGTACTTAAAGTATCAAGGGGTAATTAATAGCGGGCATTGAAAACTGGGCTGCTGGAGACCTGAATTCTAGCCCTAAATTTGCCACTGACCCTCTGCATGCTTTTGGGCCTGTGTCTGTCCTTCCTTGAACCCAGTCTCACCATCGTTTCGATGATGTAACCAACAAGCTTTAAGGATCCTCATAGCCAAGATGTCTTAGGAGTCTGTGGACCTGGCTAATTTCTCCTCATAGCTCCAAATGGCTAAGCCCAGAGGAAACTGGGTTCTTCAAAGCTCTAGGTCAAGGCCCAGGTCTCATTCTTCTCTTTAATTCCTGTGTGTAGCACTGGGACAGGCCTAGAGTAGATATTCAGGAAATGTGAGTGCAATAAACAAGTCGGTCTGTTGTCAGAACTGCCTAACAGCTGCTGTCCTGGGCCCCTCAGGGGCTTTGGATTTTCCAGCCCTGGTCACCTTCTACCTAGCTGGCCCTCCTGACTGCCTCCTCCCCAGCTGGTGGCAGAGCCTGCTAGAGCTGGCAGTAGCTCCCAGCCCTCTGTGCCAAGATCATAACCTCTGGAATCCTCAGCTGAGCATAGCATGGGGGGCAGCTCTTTCTCAGTCCCTCCTGGTAGCGGCTCTCAGGGCCCAGCTTAACTGACTCCCAGGTTGGGAAAGTTGCCTTCTAAGAAAATGAGATACCTTTACAACCAGTTTGAAAAGCTACTTATTCCTCAATGTCCCCTCTTCCCTGAAGCCATCCTTGACTCCCAGAGAACACAGATCCCTCTCACGGCACCTGGTCCACCCCTCTGTTGTAGCATCTGTGTGGTGATTATTTCTCCTCCCTCACCCGCCCCCCCCCCCCCCATACACTGCTGGAAGGCAGCGTTCTCACCCCCACCCCCACCTGGGATGTCTTGGAAGACCTTGGAGCCCACACAGGTTTGAGTGAAAGTTCTCCCGTCTGGGTGTGTGCAGAAGGCACAGATGGGATGGCACGCCTGGAGATCTAGTTCTAGATCAGTTCTGTTCCTAATATGAAAGTAGCTCCGTGTTTACTGTGAGACTAAGCACATACCTGTTCACTCACTATCTCTGATCTCTGCAGCTTTGCCAGTTTGATTAACTTCCATTTTATAGAATCTGAAAGGCTAGCAACCTTTCAGAGTCACACACTGAGCACAGACCAGACCTGGGGCTCTTGGACCCTGAAATATAGATTTTTTTCTGGACCACCCTATACTGCCTTCAGTTAAAGCTCACCTGTTCTAATGTGGCTGAGCATAGGTGCTGGGTCCCACGGTGACTTGCTCTTGACTTCAGTGAGGTGTGACAGGATTTAAGCAGTGACTCTGCAAGCTCCCTTGATTTGAGAGAAGTGCCCTCCCAAGTGTATGAAAATCTCCCAAACCTCCACCTGGCTTTTGCTCTGCAAACAGAGATGCATCTCTGTTGCTCAGGGGTGTTTTTCTACGCCACAGATTCAGCACCTGTTGTGACAGAATGACCATGTGTGGTGCAGGGTATGGCACTGGACTAGACTCCAAGAGTTCCTGTGCTCCAGCCCAGCTCTGTACCTGACTCACGGTGATGTCAGACAAGTCCTGTTCCCTCTCTGCATCCAATTTCCACATCAGAATATAAGCAATAAACAGGATTGGTGATTTTCAACTTAATTTCTTTATTACTGATACCCATTTCTCAAATCAAATCTCTCTGAACCCTAAAATTAAAATACAACAACACACATATTAAAGTGGAACTGCCCTAGGGAGGCCTCTCCTTCACCACTCTCACTCTCCCTTGTCCCCCACCTGCAAAGCTCCTAGGCAGCCCTGCCCTGTAGCTTCTGATAAACAGAAGGCATTCATTTGCTCCCTCAGCCTTCTAAAGTAGAAGCAAGAATGAAGCCAATGGAATGCAGCTTTGGATCCCCGAAGCTGGGAGCCTGCCACAAAGGTTGCTGCTGAGACGTGTGTAGACCCAGCTTCAAAATCTGATTTGACTCCAGAATGACATTGAGCAAGTTACTTAACCTCTCAGAGCCTCCATTCCCTTATCTCTAAAAGGACAATTCTTGTTTCCTTGTTTCCTCAGCTCTCCAGCCACCAAAGCAAAGCAAAGATAGTTGAGGCAGAGAGGTGCCTGCTGAATCAAGTGTTTACCAGGACTAGTAGATAAAACCCAGCACTCATTGTCTAGAAAAAATTCAAATTCTAGCTGTTACTAACTAGCTGTGCTTGGGCAAATGACAGTCTCTCTGAGCTAGGCTAATCACTGGCAGACCTGGGAGCAAAATCTTTTTTAATATCTTTTACTGATTTTATAGAGAGAGGAAGGGAGAGGGAGATAGTAACAGCAATGAGAGAGAATCATTGCTAGGCTGCCTCCTGCACTGGGGATCAAGCCCACAACCTGGACATGTAACCTGACTGGGAATCAAACCTTTGACTTCTTGGTACACAGGACGACACTCAACCAACTGAGCCACACTGGCCGGGCTGAGAGCAAAATCTTGCACAAAGTGGGCACTTGGGACTTTGTAACTGCTGAATGATTGCTCATTTGGGAGTTGGGACATTTTGGGGGCGGCCTGGCTTGCTCTTGTGTCAGGTGATATGGCTGGCTCAAGGGTGGGGTGGTAGGGTGGGGCCCTGTGTGGCTCCTGATAACCCCAACCCTGACAGGGAGGCAGGTCAGATAAAAAGAGGCCTAGGAGACTGGGAAGAAAGGCATCATCAGCGTACTAAAGGATTCCCCAGGCCAAGGGAATGTGTAACCTCCGATTAAGTCCCGGCCTTTCTCTGAGCCTTGAGATCCCATTCACACAAGGAGAGATGAGTGGCTCTTGAGTGTTCCCCAGGCACCTCATCTGAAGGTGGAGCAGAAGTACGTTACCACCAATCTGTAAAGGTGTCTTCAGATTGACAAACGAAGCAGGCAAGTTCATTGACTATAACAGAATTTATTATGGGGTCATTTGTTTATTGTAAGTTTGGGTCAGAGCAGAAGAGACAACCCACCTGACTCTGCTGATTATTAGCTAGACTAATAAACCTTTTGTAGTATAGCTGAACTATTAATTATTGACAAGACTAAGGGACAAAGAATGCAATGAGCCAGGTCATAAGATGGCTAATAGGTTAGAATTAATGCCAACACCTAGTTTGATAATTTATCTTGTTTGCTGTGCCATTCTAGTCACTTACTGATAGGAATCTATGGTTACACTATGTGAACTTATAGGACACAGCTAATAACTGTGAGGCTTTGGTGCTGGCTGAGAGTAGTTAGGTCAGAGTTCTTGGCATGGAAAAACAAAAGCAGGGATGCAAAGATGAAGTCACTTTTGTTCACATCGACATCTGTACACACCTTCAAAAGGAAGTGTCTAAAACAGAGCTCTCCACCTCCTCGCCAAGGTCTGCTCCCCATTACCCTCTTCCTACCTTGTCCCTGTCTCCATTGCCTTCCAGGTCAGAAAGCATCCGCCCCAAGAGACTGCCTCTTGGCCGCCTTATGATGCTTCCTTCTCCACCCCTCTGGCTCCACATCCTCTGTGCTCCTCTACTTACAATCTGCTATGCTCAGTCTGTAAGGATTTTCTTACTAAAGCCAGGCTCTGACCAGGCCACCCCCACCACCCCTATCAGAAACCTTCCTGTCCCCAATCTGACCCTCTTCCTTTCCCTCCCCTCCCCTCCATATACACGTGGTTCCATTGATTGCCTCCTTAGGTCCTAAAAACGGTCCTTAGCCATCCCTCCTTCCCTACCTTTACTCCTTTCTTCTCTTCCTGAGGGAATATTCTCCCCTTTTCCTCTAACTAGCTGAACCCACTCATCCTGCAAAACTAGTTCAAGTCCTCATCTTCTTTCAACAAGCTTCTTCTGACATCCAAACTCACATTGGAACTCATAGTTCTTTTAGGGAGGTTCCACCTCTCCGAAATGCACTCAATCAGACCTACCTCCCAGGACTGTAGTGCCAACTTAATGAGAAATCATGTGTGCAAGTGCCCAGTGTGGCCTGGCACACAGTAGGTGCTCAAGAAACTAATGACACTGCCCCAGCTTCCTTCTATCTTACATCCTTTATTTAGCATTTAGGACATATTGTCTGGTATTTCATGTAATATATGTGACAGAGTGTGTGGGGAAGACAAAAAAATGAACTCACTATAAACCTGCAGAAGATCTGTCTACTGGGACAAGTTAATAAATAGTCACAAAGACCTGTTATATAAGAGAGAGTGTGACCTGGGCAAGAAGAGAGGCTTTAGTGGGAGAGGGAAGGAAGGAGTGCCTTGTGGACAGCCAGGTGGGATTTGGGGCTGGAGGAGTGGCGACAGCACAAGCCTTCTAGATAAAGGGAACAGAGTGAGCAGAGCTAGAAGCTAGCCAAGTGTGGCTTGTGCTTGGCGGGTAGCAGGAAGTTTGAGGGCTAGAAAAGACGACGTCAATGGCCACTCTACAGGGTGTGTGTGTGGGGGGGGGGGTGTTGGGGTCTGCTATTTAATCCTCTTAGTGTGTGTCCTGCTTGACAAGTCCATGTATGAAGGGTAGAATTACAGGGAGTTTTTTACTTTGGTTTATCTAAATTTTCTGCCAAGTACATGGACATTTTTCATGGAATAAACAAAGTATAAATGTTGGCTACATCAGTGTTCCTCATACTAATTTCCATCCATCCCAAATTGATTTTTTGATAAAATAAAAATGAATTATTAGAAAAATATTTTTTAAAAAGAAAAAGAGAGGCCATATAAGTATGAGTCCAAATTTTATATTATTGGGTTCAAATTGCTATGAAAGTTTCTTAAGACCTATTTTCATTTCTGTACTTACCTGATAGACCAGCAAGGACTGGTGAACCACACACAGAGGAACACTGAGGTAGACAGCAGGAGATGCAGGAATCCAGAAGAGCTTGGGGGTATAGGACCACCTCCTCGGGACAGGGACCATGTCTCACATTCCACATTCCTCCTGTTGCCCCCACATAGCTGAACACCCAGAAGACACCCCAGGAGCCCTCAGTTCCAACCAGCTGGCTGCCCTGTACCCTGACTGCTCACCATGCAGCCTCAGTCTGTTCTCCACAGCGGCTACTTCCACCCACTGCTTCGGACCTGGCAGGCAGCCGCCACCACGCTCAATGCCTCCAACCTCATCTACCCCATCTTTGTCACGTGAGTCCCCAGAATGAGCCGAGTCTCTGATCCGCAGGGTGTGGGTGGGTGGGTATGTCTGTGACCAGAGCAAGCATCTGTTTGTGGGTGATAAAGTGAGCTGTCAGCTTGGAGCTCAAGGTATGGGTTGAGGACAGCAGCTGTCTTAAGAATGAAACAAACCTTGAGAAGAATTCAATCTTCCTATATGGAAAATAAGAATAACTCTTACCTGCCATCCTGAGCTTTTGCAGTATGACAGAAGCTGAGAAATATTCTGTAGGTTGTAAAGTGCTATGTACATGTAAGAGGTGGTAGTCAGGATTATTAATAACTAGAGGCCTGGTGCATGACATTCGTGCACGGGGGAGGGCGGGGAGGTCCCTCAGCCTGGCCTGCACCCTTTCGCAGTTCGGAAGCCCTCGGGGAATGTCCTGGCTCATGTGAGGAGCAGACCTAAGCTGGCAGTTGAACATCCTTAGCGCTGCCTTCTGGCTGAATGGCACTCCCCCTGTGGGAGCACACTGACCACCAGGGGGCAGCTCCTGCATTGAGCATCTGCCCCCTGGTGGTCAGTGTGCATCATAGTGACCAGTCGTTCTGCTGTTCGGTCGATTTGCATATTACCCTTTTATTATATAGGATTATATAGGATAGCAACAGCTGACATTTATTGAGGACTCACTGTGTACCAGGTACTATGCTAAGCATCTACATCTGTTATCTTTCAGTCCTGACAGCACCCATATAAGGAAGGTATGAATATTATCCCCTAGGTCAAGGGTGGGGAGCATCCAGCCTACGGGCCTATAAGGCCCATGAAATCATTTGATCTGGCTCTGCCAAGGCATTAGGGGTGAGTTAATTAAATGTCTAACCAAATATAGCGGGCTAATTTTTAAGTTGATAATTTTTTATGGCCTGCAAATGATGTTATAAATATCCAAATGGCCCTTGGCAGAAAAAAGGTTCCCACTCCCACCCTAGATTGTTTTCTCCATGAGGGCAGAGATTTTTGTCTGTTTTGTTCGCTGTTATACTGCCAGAGCCTAGAACAATACCTGGCACATAGTAAGTGCTCAATAAATATTTGCTGTATGAGTGAATGAATGAATGAATGAATGGACCCAGGATATAAAAAAAGGGCCTGAGGCTCAAAGAGATGGTACAACTTGGCCAAGGTCACCCAGTCAGTACTAGTAAGTGACTGTGATAGTAAGTGAGGACCTTCTGACTTCAGAGTCCAAATTCTTAACCACTTGAGTGCTTCCTATGATTGCTCGTCTTTTAGTAAGATTGCTCTTGCTGTCACTGTTATTCTTGTTGTTCCTATTATTATTTCAGGCCCTGGGCTTGGCCAGGCAGGGGAACCAGACACTGGACCCTATCCTCCTCCCAGCATCTCCACTTCATATTCCTTCCCGGCTCCCCAACCATCCCCCCTAGTCACCCTTTCACCACTGGCCCTTTCCACGGCTACCAATCCATAGCCCATCCCCCACTCTTACAGGGATGTTCCTGATGATGTACAGCCTATTGCCAGCCTTCCGGGAGTGGCCAGGTAGGAAACCTGGTGGGGAGGGCAGGGGGATGATGGAGGGAGAGATTTTACAGGTGGAGGTGCCAGGAAGCCGAAGCAGAAGCAGACCCAGGAGGTAGACGATCCGGAGAGTCTAACTTCAGCTCAGTAGAGAGAAGGGTTTGTCAGGGTCAAAGTTGTTCCACAACAGAAGAGGCAGCCTTGTAAAGTAAGGGGCTACGCATCCCCAGAGGCATCATAGCAGAATCTTGGAGAGGAGAGCTTAACTTCAAATGGGAGTTCAATAAAAGAACCTTGGAGAGGCCTTTTGCAGCTGAATCCCATAGTCTGCCACTTGGCGCCTCAGCTTACCCATCTGTTTGTTGTGTACATTCCTGCCCCCATCCCCTATACTATGGGGCTTGAGCCCTCCTGGTACCAAGTGCCACTTGGCTCTTAATTGAGGCACAGTGTGGTAGGGTGGGGAGGACCCTTGCCAGGGGCCTGCCTCACTGCAACCCCTCCTCGCAGGTATGGTGTGAACCGGCTAGAAGAGATGCTGAGGCCCCTGGTGGAAGAGGGCCTGCGCTGCGTCCTGGTCTTTGGTGTCCCCAGTAGAGTTCCCAAGGTGAGGAATCAGGGGAGGCGAAGGGGGGGAGGTTGGGTAAAGATGAGCTGAGGTTCCACACTGACCACACCCTCATTTAGGCCTTGTGCTGGCCCTGGGGCCATAGGCGAATGGACATGGCCCCTGTTATTAAGACAGCACCCATGGCCAAAACCGGTTTGGCTCAGTGGATAGAGCGTCAGCCTGCAGACTGAAAGGTCCCAGGTTCGATTCCGGTCAAGGGCATGTACCTGGGTTGCGGGCACATCCCCAGTAGGGGGCGTGCAGGAGTCAGCTGATCGATGTTCCTCTCTCATTGATGTTTCTAGCTTTCTATCTCCCTTCCTCTCTGTAAAAAATCAATAAAATATATTAAAAAAAAAAAAAAAAAGACAGCACCCATGTAAGGTCAAGAAGCTAAGTAGGACTATGACACCCTGACTGGGCAAGTCAAGTCCCCTGTGCAAAACGGGGAGAGTCCTCACTGTGCCTCCTCGTCCAGAGGCTGAGATGGTGATAAAAGAAGAGGATGGGGACTGCACTCTATGAGGGCCATTGTGCCTCCCAAAAGCTTCATGTGACAGACACCCTTCTTTGTCCTTTCCCTGTCACTAGGATGAGCGGGGCTCTGCAGCGGACGCTGAGGACTCCCCGGCTGTCGAGGCAATTCGTCTGTTGCGCAAGACCTTCCCCAGCCTGCTGGTGGCCTGCGACGTCTGCCTGTGCCCCTACACCTCCCATGGTCACTGTGGTGAGTTCCCTCCCTCGACCAGCCCTGCTGCCGCCTGCACTCCCCCTGCCCAGTTCTCCCCACAGTGGGACAGGCCAGGTGCTCCCTAAAATCCAGCTGTTTGATGTGCAGGGCTTCTGAACGAGAATGGGGCTTTCCAGGCCAAGGAGAGCCGCCAGCGGTTGGCAGAGGTGGCTCTGGCCTATGCCAAGGCAGGTGAGTAAGCCACCAGCAGGGATGAGAACCTCTGGGTCAGGGAGGTGGCAGAGTAGACAGGAGGGTCCCAGAGTTCTGAAGGCCATCCTCTGTCCCTCAGGATGTCAGGTGGTAGCCCCGTCGGACATGATGGATGGACGCGTGGAAGCCATCAAGGAGGCTCTGATGGCACATGGATTTGGCAACAGGGTAGGGGCAGGGAGGGGTGTGGGGAGGTGATGAGAGAGCCCTGCCCCCACATCTGCCAAGAATCACAGAACTGAAGACAGACTGGACAAGGTCTTTGGGATTGTCTCAACCTCTGCTCCTGAGAGAGGGAAATCAAGGCCCAGAGCTCCAGTGGGACTAGAACACAGGCACTCTACTTCTCAGCCTAGGTCCCTTTCCTGCACGTGACCCTGGGACATCTGGAAAGGGCTGACTGAGCTCAATCCCCACGATCTCTCCACAGGTATCAGTGATGAGCTATAGTGCCAAATTTGCTTCCTGTTTCTATGGACCTTTCCGGTGAGTGGGGATGGGCTAGGGTCTGCTTTTAAAGCCCTGACCCATTAGCTCAAAGCTGGAGCCCTCCCTGATGTTTCTGCTCCCCAGGGACGCGGCTCAGTCAAGCCCAGCTTTTGGAGACCGCCGCTGCTACCAGCTGCCACCGGGAGCACGAGGCCTGGCGCTCCGAGCAGTGGTGAGTGACCAGAGCTTGGGCCCCAGCTAGCCCGCCCCCCTCTCCCCTCGCATCCCAGGCACTGCCCACACCCTGCCTCATCCCTTAGGACCGGGATGTCCGGGAAGGAGCCGACATGGTCATGGTGAAGCCGGGAATGCCCTACCTGGATATTGTGCGGGAGGTGAAGAACAAGGTGAGCACAGAGCAGAGACAAGGGCGGCTCAGGCACATGAGAGTGTGTGTCCACGGGCTCTGGGACCTTAAATTGATGGACTGCAGAATCTCAGAGTTGGAAGCAATCTGCCCCTGAATAGGAATCCTCCCCTCCCTGCCCTTGCCCAGGAGCCGCCAGTGGGCACAAGCCTTTGAACAGCTCTGCTCTAACAGTTTAAGAATGGGTCCGCAGCAGTGCCTCAGGCCATGGGGCTCAAAGTGGTCAAAGGTTGGGCAAGGAACAAGGGACACTCCCAGGGGTACACCCACCATCCACTTCTGCCTTCTGCTGCTTCTCTGCAGCACCCAGAGCTACCTCTCGCTGTGTACCACGTTTCTGGAGAGTTTGCTATGCTGTGGCACGGAGCCCAGGCAGGAGCGTTTGATCTCAAGGCCGCTGTACTGGAGGTCATGACTGCTTTCCGCAGAGCTGGTAAGCTGGCAGGGGCGGGTTTTTGACCTGTGACACACAGACTAATAGGCAGTTTGCCCAGAAATGGAAATGAAGTCCTGAAACAGCCTGGAGTCTTGGACCCAGAGGTAACAGTGATCTAAACAGACACAGCCTGAGAGGAAAAGACATAACTGTAGCACAGAACATGGAACAGTGAAGAAAGCAGAGCGCTGTATTATTTTTGGTTGTGAGACCTTGGCCTAGCCACTTCTCTGAACCTCAGTGGTCCTGTCTGTAGTAGAGATAAGATACCTGATAGGTGGTTGTCCTGTGGATTAAATGAGATGATCGGTGTAATTGGCATATGTTCACTCCATAAATGGGAGCTGGTTTTGTTGGTATGGCACACAGTGTGGGAAGGGAACTTACAGCTTATCTGCTTCCCCACTGTGCATTTTATTCATTGGCAAATTAAGGTCCAGAAAGAGATAATGACTTGTCCACAGTCACACAGTAAAGAGAGCTAGAATTGACCAGCACTGGGCTCAGTCTTACGTTGTGAAACCCACTAACTGTGACTCTTCATAGTAGCCTTCTTCCCTGCTGGCCCTCATTTCCCAGAAGGTATGCCCAGAGCTGATGCCCCACCCCTCCCCTGTTCCCTTGTTTCTCTCCCACAAAGGTGCCGACATCATCATCACCTACTACACACCTCAGCTATTGGAGTGGCTGAAGCCATGATGGAGAGAGTGGGCACGACCCAAGAACTAGAACTTTATGGAGGCCCCACGGGGCCTTGGAGAAGTGAAAACCAAAGTAAATGCTGCTTTTAAACTGTGCCCTTGTGCCCTTTTCCTGCCAAATCTTACCACTGTCAGCCACATCTTCATGGGCTCTGCCAAGCTTCTCCACCCTCCCGTGTCAGCCCTGAGGCCACCTCTGCCACTCTAGCTCCTTCCTCTGGTGTTGCTTCCCTTTGAAAGCTCTCATGGGCACAGGTTTGTGGGGCCTGGGAGAGGAGTTTGGAGCATTAGGGGAAGAGGAAGAAGACAGTTGGATCGTGGCTCCTCAGAAGATGTGGAAAGCCCAAGGCCTCTGGCAGCATGCCAAATCTGCTGGACATTGGGCCTGAGGCCTAGATTGACATTCCTGAGTTCAAAGTTGAGACTTACTGCGATTCCACAGGAAGGCGATTCCCACACAGACCAGTGGTTGCCAGGCTGCCTGCGATCTGCTATACTCTGAGCCATAAACCCCAGACAAGAATTACTCATTAACGAGCAGAAACATTGCCAAGGGATCAAAATTCAGAAGCAGAGAGAAATTTCCTGATTGTTGGAGATGCCACCATCGTAAAGGCTTTTTATTAAAGAGACATTTTTTGAGACTGTGTTTTCTGTGCCCAGGCACCGTGCTGGGTACTGAGGATCTAACCGGACAGCCCTCAGCTTGTCTCTCTGCATGGAAACTACACCAAGAGAATGGGAGAGATAGGCCACAAGAAAACAGACAAATAAAGCAGTTACAAATTCTAATAAGTGCTTGGAAGAAAATAAAGGTCTGAGACAGAGAATAACAGATGGGGGAGGGGGACCTCCCTGAGGTCAAGGGAAAAGGAAGGGTCCTTACTGAGCAGAGGGAAGCGCACCAGAAGCTGTGAGGATAACACCAAGTGTGCCAAGATCCTGCAGTGAGGAGCATGGCAGCACTGCTGGGAACTGGGTGCTGAGAAGGGTGTGTGACAGGGCTAGAGGTTAGAAAGGTGGATCCTGCACCTTTTAGGAAGCTTGGGATGTGTTTTGCATCTGATACAAAGACAGCTAAAGCATCTTTGTATGGACCTATTATGTATGGTCCAATTTCCCACATTCTGCTGCTATCGGAAAAATGGAAGGGTGTGAGAAAAAGCCTTGTTAAGGCTACTGCAAACCCCTGGGAACCACGGTGGTGACCTGGACCGAGGGGAGGAAGCAAATGTATTCGGGATACATTTTAAAGATGAGCATGAAGACCTCCTTTTCTGTCCCTAAAAAAAAAAGGGGGGGGGTTGGGCCCCTAACCGGTTTTGCTCAGTGGATAGGGCGTCAGCCTGCGGACTGAAGGGTCCCAGGTACAATTCAGGTCAAGGGCATGTACCTTGGTTGCGGGCACATCCCCAGTGGGGGGTGTGCAGGAGGCAGCTGGTCGATGTTTCTGATTCTCTGTCCCTCCACCTTCCTCTCTGTAAAAAAAACCAATAGAGCATTAAAAAAAAGGGGGGTGGGGTGCAGTTAAGTTACTGCAGAGGACTCTGTCCTCAGCAAATCGTCTCAAGTTTCCAACTGAAAGCAATTCCTTCCTGGTGCGACAGGGAACCCAGACTAGAGAGGAGCTTTGCCTTGCGTAAGTCCACATAGCACTCGGTAAGCCTCTGGGACCCAAAGCCCCTCTTCCCAAGTCAGCCGAGCCTCTCCCAGGAGTGTCCCAACCCAAGGAAGACGGAGGGGCTGGGAGAGGGGGGACACAGAGCGCAGAGTGAGGAAAAGAGGCAGACGGTGCGGGAGGGGCAAGCAGAAGCAGAGGGTGCAAGGTGACGGTGAGACGCGGGTTGGGGGTGGCAGGGCTTAAAATGGGGATCCGAGAAGGTGTGAGAGTCTTTTCTAGGAGCGGAGAAGGAACCTAGGAGCACGGTGGGGGCGGGTGACAGAGGGCGCGGAGTGGGGAGGAGGCAGGAAGGGGCGGGGCCGAGGAGAGGCGGCCGAGCGCCGGGCAGAGCTTCCGCGCCTCCCACGCCGGTAGGGGTTGCGGTTTCCCTCCTGACCCGCTTCCTTAGGAGCAGGTGAGTGAGTCCTGAACCCCAGGGATGCGCTCTCCGCGCTGGAGCTGAGAACGGGCCCCAGATTGCCGCCGCAGGCACGGCCTGCGTCCCTAAGACCCTCCCGCCCTGGGTCACGCTGCGGACGGCAGCTTAGAGGTTTCGCTCTAACGGCTGGCATACCTGTAATTTGCCAACACCGAGCCCGAGAGTTGGGGAGGAAGGGTCAGCAGTCCATACCTGTAGCCCAGAGTCCCCAGCTCCGGATTCCAGAAATGGAAAACGCTGTGGGTCGGGAGCCAGAGGCTTTGTTCTCGTCTTAGCTGTGCCAGTGTCCCTGCGTGACTTTAGGGGAGTTCCGCCCCTCGCTGGGCCTTCAGCTCCCTACCCGCAAAGTGAGGAGGGCTTTTCGGTGGGTCTCCCTAAGTTTCAAACAGACTTAAATTAATTTCCTTGACCAGCTTCCTCTAAGACCTGTCCCGGGTTCACAGCCACGACCCTTCCTCGGCAAACACGTGGCTGCATTCTGAATTCTGGACCCTCAGATTCCTGTAGGAACCCCGAATCCACTCTGGAGAAAGAAGCTGCATCCAGCCTGTGGACGACAGGCGGAGGAGTTTGTTTCCTATGCATTAAGGCAGTAGTTCTCTCACCCCTGTCCACCCAGGCAGATGGTATTACCTGCATTAAAGATGAAGCTGGGCCCAGCTCGTGTGACTCATGGTTGAGCATCATCCTATGAACCTGGAGGTCACAGGGCACATGCCCGCATTGCTGGCTCAATCCCCAGTAGGGGCCATGCAGGAGGCAGCCCATTGATATTTCTCTCCCTCTCCCTTCCTCTCTCTGAAATCAATAAAAACATATTAAAACAAAACAAACAAACAAAAACAAAACGAAGCTGGGACTCAGGCTTAAAGGCAGGTAGGACCAGGCAGCTCTGGTCTGCTTTTTGTCCTATGTTATACAGTTTTGCCAAAAAGTTTTGTGTTTTTTTTAATTCAATATGTCTAAGCAGTGGAAAGAAGCACTAGCCAAAGAGTTTGGAAGTTTGGGTTCTAGTCCTGGCTGTGATGCTGATGCACTGTGATCTTAGGTAAATATCTGCCCCTCTCTGGTTCAGTCTTCCCTGCTGAACAGCCAAGGGTTTGGTCAGATGGTCTGCAAGGACCCTTCTGTCTTTGGAATTGCTAACAATAGGAATATCAATCATAACTGTTTATCTTGACCTACAAAGCCCTGCCTGAGCTGGCCCCTATCCATCCCAAGCACCAGCCTCAGGACCTTTGCACTTGCTGTTTTCAGTGCCAGGAACACTTTACCTCTCTTTCCTGCATAGTCATTCTTCAGATCCCCACTGAAACTTCACTTGCCTAGGAGGTTCCCTGACAAAGACCAGATAAGGTCCTTGGGTTTATAACTTCATGGTTCATGCTGCATTCATTAAGCCTAAGTGTTTGTGTAGTTCTTTGTCTAATATCTGTATCCCCTATTATTTAATGCTATAAATGCCATGAGATCCGGAACCCTATCCTGTTCCCAGCATCTAGCACATAATCAGTGTTCAGAAGTTTGTTGTGCAATGAACAGATCATCTCCTTTAATCCAATAATCTTGTGAGGTTGGGTCCTTGTGTTCTTACCCATGAGACAGGGCTTCAAAGAGTGATACTCCCAGGGCCCCACACTGAGTTGGCAGCACCAGAATTTGAATCCAGTCTAAAACCTGAACTCCCACTTTACTTGCCATCTCATTCCAGGATCTTCTGCTGTGAAGACATTACCCAGGTACCAGAAATTCTGACCCACGAAGCCTAGAAAGAGACAACCATTAGGTTGTGGAAGTGTGTGGTCCAACTCGGTTTCCCCTTGGCCCTTGGAACTTAAGGTGGATCTGGAGTAGACTTGGCCCCGCCTGCAGACCCATGACTCACCAGCTACAGATACGACTGCTGACGTGGGATGTGAAGGACACACTGTTCAGGCTCCGCCGGCCCGTGGGGGAGCAATATGCCTCCAGCGCTCGGGCCCATGGGCTGAAGGTGGAGGCCCCAGTCCTGGAACAAGCCTTTGGGCAGGTGTTCAGGGCTCAGAGCCACAGCTTCCCCAACTATGGCTTGAGCCAGGGCCTCACCTGCCGCCAGTGGTGGCAGGATGTGGTCCTACAGACCTTCCACCTGGCAGGTGCTCGGGATGCCCAGGCTGTGGCCCCCATCGCTGACCAGCTGTACAAAGACTTCAGCAGCCCCTGTACCTGGCAGGTGTTGGAGGGAGCTGAGGACACCCTGAGGGGGTGCCGAAAGCGAGGTCTGAGGCTAGCAGTGGTCTCCAACTTTGACCAGAGACTAGAGGGTATCCTGATGGGTCTTGGTTTGCGGGAACATTTTGACTTTGTGCTGACCTCTGGGGCTGCTGGCTGGTGCAAGCCAGACCCCCGCATTTTCCATGAAGCTTTGCGGCTTGCTCATGTAGAACCAGCAGTGGCAGCCCACATTGGGGACAGTTACCACTATGATTATAAGGGGGCACGGGCTGCAGGCATGCACAGCTTTCTAGTAGTTGGCCCGGGGCCTTTGGATCCTGTGGTCAAAGATTCTGTACCCCAAGAACATATCCTCTCCTCACTGTCCCATCTCCTGCCTGCCCTTAACCGCCTGGAGAACTCATCCACAGGGCTGTGAGTCTGGTGAGGGAAGTGGCTGGGCCCAACAAACATTACAGACAGGAAGTCCTTTCCTTCCCAAGATCTGACCTTTACCCCCTCTCTGCAGACTCCATAAAGCATTCTGACTATAAAGCAATGAGTGAGGCTTTTAGCCCTGCCCCACTAATCAGCTCCTGGTCTCTGAGATGGTTCATTCATCACACCTGCGTCCCTTTTCCACAAATCTCACCTCCAACAAGATTCACTAAGGGCCAAACTAGCCTCAAAATCAGGTATCTTGGACCTTGGTTTTAGCAACAGGGTCCTTTTGTCATGGGAGATCTTATGTGGAACCCCAATATGCAAAACAGGAGAAAAGACTGCGAGGGTGAAGCAAAGGTCCTAGGACCCCTCATTTAGGCCCTGAAGCCTCTACAACTTCCCCCACCTGCAAAGTCTAAGGTCAGAGGAGCTTAACTTGAAAATCGGGGTGCTAAGCTATGCTTAAGGACATGTCCTCTAAGACCACATAGTTTAATCAGATTTTAGACAACGCCATAATCACAGTCATGAGAAGAAACTTAACCCCTCTCCTCCCTCGCCCCCCACCCCGACACACATACACACCTCCATGTGTTAGGTACTCTGCTAGTCCTTGATACCCATATAGAACCCTCAAAGCTACCTAGTGGGCTTAAGTAGTAGGACTTACATTTGACAAGGGATTCAGAGGTTAAGTAGCCTGCCTGAGGTCACAGCTAGTACATGAGGGAGCCAGGGTTCCAATTTAGGCATGCCTGATTCCAAATCCCATTCATTGGCTTGACCACTAGTTTGCAAGTAGAAAGGGATCTATGCCACATGAGACATAGTGCAGTAGAGATCCTGGAAGAATAGGGAAGGTGACCTAAAGGATGTCATTCTTAAAGGACACCCTATCAGTCATAGGGGCTTAAAACAAGAGGTAGGAAAATGCAGGGGACAGGGACCAGAACCCAAGGTGGCAGGAGTGTAAATGTGGGGAGAATTACTGGAAATTGAAGGAGTTTTAAAAATTCCATGTCTCTTCCTGCCTCTCCCTCTTCACACATCTCTCTATTTGGTATTTACTGGACACCTCTGTGCCTTGACCAGTGCCAAACACAGGGGGTACCACAGGTGAAAAGCACATAGATGGGTACATGTACGTTATGTTCTAGTGCCAACAGCCAGGGAGGGCTCTGGAGTGGACCCTGACATTCAGGTGGGCAGAAGAATAAGGAATCCCTAAGGGCAGGCCCGTGAACGTGGACTGAGGGCTGCTGTGGGGAGTTAGATTGGTGATTTGGGGAGTGTGGTGTAAGGGCCTTCGGGTGCCATCTAGAAGAATCTGGCATTGACCCAGGTTTGGAGGCAGGAAAGCTCTTCTCAGACACCTTCTCGAGTGTCAGGCAGTGAGGACAGGATCATGAGCTGTGGTCTCAAAGCCATAAGGGTCTCAGATGTCATTGCAGTCATAATAGTTGCCAATAGGTCTGTGGGCTGGATTTGATCCAGTGTTTCAAGTAAATTATTGAGCAAACTTAGTGGGGAGGGCTCTGGCTTCATCTTTGAGCCCAGGAGCCTGAAGTTGTAGGTAAGATTGCCTTTGAACTATGTTCCCCAAAGAAACAAAATTTCGAGGACTACTGCTCTAATGTGAGCTCCTTAAAGATCACAAAAAGACTTGCCCTTGGTCCCAGCAGTGCAGGGCACAGAACCAACTCCAGGTCCTTTGGGGTGTGTATGCTGACCTCAGCCACCCGCTTATATCTGAGAACATGAATGAGGAAGACATCACATTTCCAGTAAACACACCTCTAAGATTTGAGCTGGCCCTTGAGGAGATAGGGGAGGGGAAAAGGGGGAGGGTGTTACCCAATTACCAAAAAAAAGAACATGGAAGAAAACTGTCAATCTTTTAAAACCTTTAATAATGTACATGTTCTCTAAGGCTGGCCCTCTTAGCCCCTCAGCTCTTTCTGACTCAAGGTTCTCACCCCAGATCCCCACATTATGTCAGAAGGGGCCATCAGGTGGGGCACTCATCAGCTGCAGCTGGGGGGAAATTAATCCTGGTTACTGCAGTGGACACAGGCTGGAGGTCAGCCACCAGGTCCAAGGCAGAGCTGCTGATGAGTGTGTTGCAGTCGCGTTACCTGGAGATAGGATTTTCGCAGTCATCCGAGTGGCCAGGTAGGCCCTGGGTTAGGACACAGCCCCCTGGCCAGAGTCCTCTGACCAGGAGCAGCTGGCAGGAGTTCTAGGTCCCTTCCAGGTTCTTTGTGTGCTAGAAAAATAGTTTCCCTATGTGTCATGTCATGGGAAGTACTGAAAAGCACTCAATTGAGATGAAAGGACTTCAGCCACAGGCTTTTCTGCCAGAAAACCACTTCTACGTGCTCAGAGCTGGGGGCAGGAGGCTGAAAGGCAGTGCTTCGCCACATGCACCCATCCGTCCATCCATCCATCCATCCATCCACCCACCTACCCATTCGCTTGCCAAATATTTATTGCACACTCACCGGGCACCATGCTAGATGCCAGAGATAAAGTAGTGAACAAGACACCCTTAGAGGGTGAATTTGGGAGACTAAGGCCCAGGGAGTGGCAGTTTCCCCACAGATACAGCATTTAATGGTTATACCAGATCTGGAATGGATCCTACCCCTCCTAAAGCTACCCGGTGGGCAGGGGCAACATTTGGGAAAAGGATACTGGGTAGAAATGTGGCCTAAAAGGATGGTGGGCAGGCAGATCTAGCCTCCCCAGTGCCAAAGGTCAGTGGACAATGGAAATGGTCTGGTCAGCCACAGCAAAGACTGGGAAGATGGGCCCAGGGAAGGACGCATGGTGGGTGTGGAGCACCGAGCCCGAGGCTGGATCGTAGAATAGCAGCTCCTGGGCCTGCAAGTCCAGCAGCACGCCCAGCTGTGCTGGGCAGCGCAGCAGCCCCAGGGGCTCATGCTGCCCATCGTGTGAGAAGCAGAACTCTTGGTCGTAGCGGGAGAAGACCCAGGAGTAGGCATTGTGGCCCAGACGAGAGTCACTGCCAGAACCCTTACGGGGCAGCTGGCCTAAGGCCACGCCCACCTTGTAGGCACAACTGTTCTGCACATTTACCATCCACGCGTGCAGCCCAGACTGGAAGGAGGCGGCAGCCAGGGCATTGGGCCAGTGGTCAAAGCGCTCTGGGCCATCGGCACAGGCCTTGGACTTCTTGGCGTTGAAGGTCAGAGTCCTTCCATCATCTGACAATTGCAGGAAGGGGCTGACAGTCCTCTCATCGATGCGCACATCCTCTGTGCCTGCCAGAAAGAATCTCAGAGTTGCCCAAGGTTCACCCTCGGCCCTACCTTGGTCCTGCCAGGTAGTGAAGGACTTTCTTATCACTCCCTGGCAGTGTGACCTCAGGCAAGCCATTTACTCTCCCTGAGCCTCAGTTTCCTCATCTGTAAAATGGGGATCAAAATAGGACTTACCACAGGATAGATGTAAGGATCAAACGAGATGACACATGGAAAGTACCCAACAACAATATGTGCCCAATAAATTGTGGTCATAACAGTAGTTGTTACTGTTTGTAAACTCTGATAAAAATAAGGCCCAGAGAAACAAACTGCCCAAGGTCACACACGAAGTTGGTGGCAGGGACAAAATTAAGACCCAGCATGTTGTTCCTACATCTGGCATCTAGCACTGATCGTACTGCATTCCAGCTGGGCAAATCTGCAGCCTCCAGATCAGACTTGTCCTGGGGACACTGTGCCCCTAGAAGCCGGGAAGCATCAGGTATGCAGTTTCCAACAACTGACTACATGGGACTGCTGGCAAATCAGGTAATATTTGAAACCAGACTCTAGAGAATTCTAGTGTGTACTAGCATTTTAAAGTGAATGGGGAACGGGAAACCTCCCCACTGGGAGGTGAGGAGGGTTAAAACTGAGAAGAATGTCAATTCACTAATTAACCTAAGTCTGTGAATTGTGCAACTACCACAACTGGGAGAATGGAAACTTCTATCTAGCTTAGGGGAAGCCTGCTTTGAGAACCCCCACACTAAGTGGGAATTTGTGGAGGCAGGACACCGTGCCACGTTCACCCCTGTGGCCCCAGCATGCAGCACAAGGTCAGGTCCACAGTCAGCCTAGTCAATGTTAAGTGAGACTAATCCAGGAAGCTCAATTCTCACTCCCAGTTGGCCATCAATTATATCTTTTCTTAAAGAGAAACCAGGTTTCCAAGAAATAATACTGAGCTGTCTCAGTAGGGCAGGGCATAAGGAGGACGTACTACACCAGAACAAGATTTATCCTAAACCCAACTGCAGAGCAGGTGGGTATGCAACTGCGAAAGACCTGGCCCAGGTGCCCCAGGCCTTTCCAGAACCTTGGGTCCATTGACAAACATGCACCCAGTATCACTGGCTGTCTAAGCTACCATCCCGAATGCACTGGTCCCCAGTGCTGGCCACAGCAAACCACAGACAGACAGGTGCCCAGCTGCTCCAACAGGTGCTGGGCTCGAGCTTCTAACCTGAGAGGGAGCCGAGAGCTGCTGTTGCCCAGAGTTGGGTCAGAAGTGGGCTCCAAGCACACGTCTCATTGAAGTTTAATTTTTTCGACTCCTGGGGATCCAAAATGCCCTCTGCTTCCTCGGTCCTTGTAAGAAAGAAAACAAAACAGATTCAGAAAGGTTCTGGAAATGTATCTGATTGGAGGAGGCGGGCGGGGGCGGGGGGGAGGTGGCAGAAAATCCTCTTCCCGCAAGGGTGACACCAATTGGTTTGGAGGGAAGAAATACACTCCAAACCAATTGCAGCAGTAATGCTGCCCTCGGTTTGATTAGCTGGTACAGCCAACTCCTCTGCTCTTAAAATGTCAACACCCCTGTGGGGTCACACAGGAAGGGACTATCAGTTAGTTCCCCAATCATAAATTATTCATAGCACTTTGCTCCCAATAACTACCTCTCCTCCGCTCATGGCCAGGGACTGGGTTTGGTTGGAGAGGGAATTTGGGAACAAGGAGAATTGCCACTTATTAAGCAGCCAGGCTCTGGGCTTGCTCCTTTCTATACAGAATCTCACGTCATCTTTGGTATAACCTGGGAGGTACTTGTTACCCACTTGACAGGCGAGAACAGAGAAGACACTCAGCTAAAACGTTCAACGTAATTCTTTCCTTGACCAGAAGTGAAGTCTCAAAGGGTATAGAGCAAAGTAGGGATTCACCAAGAGCTTTGCAGCCTTTTGAACTGCGTTCTGAGAAAGAACTTCCCACTGCCTCTAATCCTGAGGATGGCTCTCAGATCAGGCAGCAGTTCTGAGAGTATACACTCTCTTCCCCAAATCTCCCAGCTCTGCCCATTAATGAAGGAGAGGGGCGGGTGGGGCATGTCTTATGGATGCCTGCTCTTTGCAAGACTGTCACTGACTATCCTGGCTTGGGAAGAACGAGGTAAGCAGAGCCCTAGAAAAGCCGAGAGCAGGCTCTAGTAACAAAGGCTCTTTGTGGTCAGGACAACAGAGCGTCTAATGCCTCTACTCAAAGCAGTGAGGCTGGGTCTTCAGGGACCCCAGCCGTCAGGTGGGGAGGAAAGAGGACCAGTGTCTGCATTGCTAAGCCATCATCCCAGGGCAAATCTGAGGCCAATCATAGTCACCAGAATCTAGAAAATGAGCTGGTCTATGTGCCTTCTGGTACAGAAGAAAAACTTTGTGGTAGTGAATTGGGGTTCGGACACAGCAGGGCCCTGGCTGGGATCAGAAGGCCTGGTCTGGGCTAGCAGGACCTGTTGCCATGACAGGCCACCGCTGAACCCAGCCAGGGACGCAGAAACAAAATTAGATCCAAAAAAGGCATTTCTCAGACAAGTGAGTTCCCAGCTAGAAGGTGCTTGACAACTTTTGAACACAGTGCTTTGAGAGTACACACCCTCAGTCTAAAGGCACAAAGTACCGCAAATAAATCTTGACTTCTACGAATGGATTTGTCAGTAGTAGTTTTTTTCTAAGTATATTTTTATTGATTTCAAAGAGGAAGGGAGAGGGAGAGAGAGATAGAAACATCAATGATGAGAGAGACTCATTGATCGGCTGCCTCCTGCACACCCCTACTCGGGATCAAGGCCGCAACCCGGCATATGCCCTTGACCGGAATCGAACCTGGGACCCCTCAGTCCGCAGGCTGACGCTCTACCCACTGACCCAAACCAGCTAGGGCTGTCAGTAGTATTTTGTTTAAACAATTCTCAAACAACTGTGTGTGTATTATGGACCAAACAAATGAATGACTATATAGCTATTGTTGGGTGCCAAGGTTCTCACTGTGAAAAAAGAAAGATATAAATGTAGGATGGGAAAAATACTATGGTGTCCCCTTGGAATTAGAGTTTGTAATACAAACTCGTGAATAAAAAGACCGCTCTCACTTCCCAGCTCTGTCCGCTGTCTACTGAGCAGGCCTGGAAGCAATGATGCATCAGCAGCAATGCACATCTACTGCCCAGATCTCAGTTTTTAAATACCACTCCCCACTACAAGGAACTAAGAGTCCCTGGAGAAACAGCTGGTTCCAGGCCTGAGGCAGGAAAAGAATAAGGTGAGCCCGGGATATTGTGTTGTGCTGGGACACAAGAAAGTACTCAAAGAATGATGGGGCCAGCCGGCTGACTCAGTGGTTGTATCCACCTATAAACCAGGAGGTCAAGATTCGATTCCCAGTCAGGGCACATGCCCGGGTTGTGGGCTCAGTCCCCAATGTGGGGCATGCAGTAGGCAGCTGATCAATGCTTCTCTCTCATCACTGATGTTTCTATTTCTCTCTTCCTCTTCGAAATCAATAAAAATATATTTTTTAAAAAAAGAATAATGGGGACTTGTCAAAAGGATACAGGATCCAGCCCCAAAGAACTAAAACTGGCCAAATCTAGGACAGTTTGAAGATCAAAATTAGTAATGGTGGTAGTAGTATCAGATTATAATGCATTGAATAAAAAAAAAAGAATTCACAAGTCTCTATTTACACTAAATAAATGGATGAACAAACAAGCAAATAAATAAGTGAATAATTTAGGAATTTAGCATCAATGCAGACAAAAATTATGGGATAAAGTTTGAAGGTAAAGAGGCTATTTATACAAAATGCACCTCCTCACATTGCTTATTCATTACAAAAGTAAAGATATAACTTTATAATGAAGAAACCTGGTAGGCACCATTTCATCCATGTGATCAAAATTGATATCCCTGATAATGGGACAAATGACACCATGTGCCCTCTGATTTGACAGACTGAGAACACATCACTTATGAGATATTCTTGCCAAAAATGCATAACCTGAACCCAATCATGAGGTAACATCAGATGAATTCAAATTGAGGAATATTCTACAAAACAACTGTCCCAGATCCATTAAAAATGTTTTTCTTTTTTTAAAAACGAAGGAACAATTCTAGATTAAAAGAGAATAAATGGACCAGGAAAGAAAAAAAAAACACCAACAAAAAGAAGCCACTAAACACTGTTAAGAACTTTTTTGGTACAATTGACTGTAGATTTGGATATAGACTGTACTAACATATTAGATAATAGTATTATACCAACATTAAATTTCTGAACTTGATAATTATATGTGGTTTTGTAAGAGAATGTCTTTGTTCTTAGGAGATAAATGCTGAAGACACACTGGCCAGGCTATAATTTTTTAAAAAAGATACTATGCTAGTACAGAGGAGCAATCACCTTGATAGGAAGAAAGAGACAGTGAGAAAGAGCAAGCATGGCAAAATGTTAACACAATTAGTATTTCTAGGCAAAGGTCATTATAATACTTTTTCGAACTTTTCTGAGTTAAAAATATTTAAAACAAAAATTTAAAGATCAAAATTTTTTTCAAAAATCACATCAACTTGATATTGCAGACAGATTGTCTGTGTTAGAGGAAGATGATAAAGATAGAGGGAAAAGAGAAGACTAGCAGAAATGTGGGAAGATTATAGGAGGGGAAAAGTAGGAACAAGCCAAATACACATTAAAAGGAGACAGAAACCTGGCCGGTGTGGCTCAGTGGTTGAGTGTCAACTTATGAACCGGGAGGTTACAGTGTGATTCCCAGTCAGGGCACATGCCTGGGTTGTAGGCTCGACCCCCAGTGTGGGGCGTGCAGGAGGCAGCTGATCAATGATTCTCATCATTGACATTTCTATCTCTCCTTCTCCTTCCCTTCTCTCTGAAAATATACTTAATAAAAATGTATATTTTAAAAAATAAAAGGAGACAGTAAAATGAATATGGTGCATCCATACTGTGGAATACTTCACAGACTTTCCAAAAAGATTCCAAATTAGCCTGATAAATTATAGACTAGCAAGTATAAAAATGATCCCATCTGTATTTTAAAAAATATTTTTTAAGGAGGCAAAAATTCTCCTATGATTATACATAGGAAAGTCCCAAAGACATACAACTAACTGTTAAAACTGATCACCTCTAGAGAAGGGGGTTGGGAAGAGATGACTCATTTTTAATTTGAATAGTTTTATATTGGTGGACTTTTTTTCTTTCTCTCATACATATGTATTGCAATTGAAACTTAAATACAAAAATAGATAAGAAGAATGGGCTGTGCTCCTCAAATACAGCTCTGAAATCTTGCACAGATTAAGAATTTAATTTCTTTGCCTGGCAATGTACATCCTCAGACTCTTGGTTCCCAGCCTTTTGGGACCAAGGTAGGGCCTGGTGAAATTCTTTTCATATTGCATAATTAAAATGCAAATTTAAAGAGACAGTCCGGAGACAGGTGTCAGGTGTGGGTCCTAGTCCCAGCACTGGGGCTTGGGCAAGTCCCTTCCCCTCTCTGAGCCTCAGCATTCGCATCTGTAGATGGGTGGTAAAACCCTCCAACAGGTGACTGTACAGCTTTTAATGGGATAATGTTAGACTGTGGCAAACCCCTAGTTAATAAGTAATTATTTCACTCCCTTACACCTGAGTCTAAAGCAGTTCTCCAAGCGAGGAACAGGAAGGCCCCGTCCTTCGAGCCTGGCTCCAGAGAAGCCACTCACAGCTGCACACCCTGGGCTTTCCCTCAGGAGCAGTGGAGCCTGAATGCAGTGAACTATTTAGAGGCCCAAAGGCCATGCTTTCCATGACTGCCCAAGCAAATCAGGGACCATACTCACCTCTCAAAAATCTCCTGCTCCTTCTGCTGTGAGAAAAGAAAACAGAATCAGGCTTGGCACCAGAAACCCAGCAGGCAGTCAAGATCTGAATAGATTCAACTGGCGTAGAGGGCTCCATGGGGACGGAGACTCTGGGATAAAAAATTCTACTCCTTCTTTAAGACAAAGCACAAAGCTGCATGGGTTCCTTGCATACCGCCCACCCCCCCACTCGGAATGAATCACTCTGTCCCCTGTGCCTCATGGTGCCCTCAGTTTCCTTCACCTACACTTCAGGACAAATACATATTTACCCAACATTTTGTCCCCCATCAAGACTATCAGCAACTAGATGGCCGGGACCCTCTCTGAATCTTCCATTGTGACTGTCCCAGTGTTTGGGACAGAACGTGCTCTGTCCATGGAAGCTGTGTGACTAAATGAATGCACAATCTAGGGCAGTCATGGAAACTGTCCTACTTGAACTGCAGTGGTACAGATAGCTCAGTTGTTCTACATTCTCGTTTCTCTGCTTGGCATATTTATTCAGATGTCACAATGTCCCTTAAAACTGCGGATATCTGGATATCTATATAAAATACCAGTACTTTGAAAGGATAGGTACCAAAATATTAATCATAATAAAAATACCAGTACTTTGAAAGGATAGGTACCAAAATATTAATCATAATAATTTCTAGATGGTAGGATTAAAGATGAGCTGTATATTTTCATACTGGACTCCTTGTCAATTCTTCAGGTATGGAGTTATCTCTCCACCTCCCCACTTCCTCTACCATAGTTGCAACTCATATCTTTCAGGCATCAACTTCTAAGTCACATTATCCAGGAGGCCTTCCCTGACCCCCTCGAGTTTGGCTTGTGGGATCCCTAGCTCCCAGGAATGTCATCTACCACAGCATATCCTAATTATCAGTGTCTGTATTTGTCACGTCCATAAGGCTGTGAGTCACTGACAGCTGTATACTGCGACTCCACTCCACAGCACAATGCTTAACACATAGTAGGCACTCAGTGAATATTTGCTCACTATTCAAAGAATAGTTACCAGGTGCAAAAAAAAAAATCTCTCATCATTGATGTTTCTATCTCTCCCTCTCTGAAATCAATAAAAATATATTTCTAAAAATCTATATAATTTTATTCCCCTGACTCATCCCTGCTTCAAATTATCATTATTCGCCCACCTCCAACTAATAAACATTCTCAATGTTTTCAGACTTTTTGGGGAGACTGGCCAATGGGTAATGCCCTCAACCCTCGCCTGATTTACAATCAGCTGGAGGTCATCTGTATGGGTGAGCATGTCCACCAGGCTGGTGCGGATGGTGTCGAGCTTCTGCAAAGCCTCAGCCCAGTGTACTCGCTGTGTCAGGATGCTCTGGTGGGCCCGCTCCTCTTCGCCATGCACCCGTTCCAGCAACCGCTGCTCCTCAGTCTCACATAGACTCCTCACCAGACCCAGCCGCTGGATGACCAGTTCCCGCGCTGCACTGGCCATGCTCTGACAAGGGATAAAAAATGAAGAGTCAGAACCTGGCAAAGCCACAGTCAAGATTAGGAGGGTTTTGGCCTAGCTGGTTTGACTAGTGTGTCAGCCTGCAGACTGAAGGGTCTTGGGTTCAATTCTGGTCAAGGGCACATGCCTAGGTTGCAGGCTCGATCGCCAGTAGAGCGAGTGCAGGAGGCAGCTGATTCTCTCTCATCATTGATGTTTCTATTTTTCTCTTCCTCTCCCTTCATCTCTGAAATCAATAAAAAATATATTATATAAAAAAAAAGATTACGAGGGTTTGGGCACAGCCCAAAGGAGTGCCAAAATTGATCAGCAATGTCTGCCATAGGCACTGTAGTGGCAGTAACAGTACTTAAGCCATCCCAGACCTAAGAGTTCCCAAATATGGTTTAGGGCAGTGGTCGGCAAACTCATTAGTCAACAGAGCCAAATATCAACAGTAAAACGATTGAAATTTCTTTTGAGAGCCAAATTTTTTAAACTTAAACTTCTTCTAACGCCACTTCTTCAAAATAGACTCAGCCCAGGCTGTGGTATTTTGTGGAAGAGCCACATTCAAGGGGCCAAAGAGCCGCATGTGGCTTGCGAGCCACAGTTTGCCAACCACGGGTTTAGGGTAAAGAAATGTGAAGTCCAGACATCCAGGCTATATCTCGCAGAACCAGGTTCCCAGAATGGAAGAGGTGGGCAGGGCCTAGAGATCAACTAGAGTCACCTGCTTATTTCACAGATGGGAATACCAAGGCCAAGGGACGAAGGTCAGAGGTCATAAAATTACAGAACAGAAGGGCCTACAAAGTCATCCCCATCAATAGGATCTGTACCAATAGTGGTCCAGTTGATATTTTTGACCATGTCTGAGAACAAAAACCTTATTATTTCCTAACTGTCCATTCCTACTGCTTCCATGGTAGAATTCTTTTCTGCCACACAGGCGGCCTGAAATCAGTTCTCAGCCAATCAAGTTAATGTGTGTCTCCTAGCAACTACCATGGTGTCTGCCACATAGTAGGCACTCAAATATTTACTGATTGACTGATAGGAAATTTTTTCCCAACTTAGTCAAAAATCTCTTGATAGCACTCACATGCTAAGTCA
Source organism: Corynorhinus townsendii (assembly GCA_026230045.1). Classification (NCBI taxonomy): domain Eukaryota; kingdom Metazoa; phylum Chordata; class Mammalia; order Chiroptera; family Vespertilionidae; genus Corynorhinus; species Corynorhinus townsendii. Next base: position 161,141,533 of record JAPDVU010000005.1, on the reverse strand, counting down.
GTGACAGACCTGGGACTAGAACCCAGTTCTCTTGACTTTCAGTCCAACACTATCCCCCTACACCACTGCCATCTGGGAATCAGTCCTTCCCAAAGGTATCTGTTGCATGAAGTGAGAGGAGAACAGACTCCTTCATTCCAAGGTCAGAGATAGCCAACAGCTTCCTTGTGTCCTGCCCCTGAAGAACTGCTTTGTACAGTGCAGATGACAATTATCCCTGTTTAACAGAAGAAACTGAGACCCATAATTTGCCCAATGGGGAAAAGGGAGTGGCTAAGTGTACAGTCCAGTGAAATTTGGGAGTTCAGATTCCACTTCAGTGTTCTCATAAAGCAATGTGACATAGGGGTTGGGAAATTAGGTTTTGAAGACAGTTCCAAAGTTTAAATCTTGCCTGTTCCACTTATTATATGTGGAACTTTAATCACGTTACTTATCATCCCTATGCCTCAGTTTTCTAATCTGTCAACTGAGGACGATACCTCATAAGACTGTTGTGAGGATTAAATGAGTTAATAACATGTAAAACAAATAGAACAAAGCTGGCACATGAGTGCTCAGTAACATCAGCGATTGCTCTTCCCTTTTCCCACTTTGATGCCCACAGTGCCCTGAGTCTCTGCAGCTGTGTTTATACTGTGTGATCAGGATCAAGAACAGACCCTGACCCAAGAGACATCAGATACTCCCTGAGTAGAAGATGGCAATCAATTCCAACACCCTTCTTGAGTCATTCCCTGAAATGAATAGCACAGGAAAAAAGCTTCCCTTTCTGAAGATATGACAGAGTAAACAAAATGCTGGAAAAATAACCCAAAGCATCCTTTTAAAAGTGAAGCTGCGCTGGCAGCTAATTAAAGGAAATAACCTGGTGTCCAAAAGTAGACAGGAAACAGGAAACCAGTGCAATCGGGAGCTGGGGCTTGTGATTCGCTTTAGAATTTTATACTCATCTAAATCATCATGCAAGGGCATGCAAGGTCACTATAAAGTGATAAGGAATGGTTTACCAAGACTATATAACCAATCTAGATATACATACATTTCATAAATATACATTTCATAAATAGCACCAACATATAAAAAGAATAGCTGACAGAATCATAAAGAAAACTAGACAAGTCCACAGCATGATATGAAAATGTAAATAAATGCCTTTTGCCAGTAATCAATAAATCTGACAGATAACAAATTAGTAAGTACAGAGAAGATCTGATCCAATGAATAAGCTTAATTAGTAGATACATATAGAACCCTATATATTTTTTCAAGTGAATATGAAATGCTCACCTAAATTGATATTGTTTTAGGGCATAAAGCAAGTCCCAACAAATTTCAAACAATTGATGTCATACAGATTACAATGCAGTTAAGTTAGAAATTTTAAAAAAAATGATGATCATAATGTAAACAATAAAACCATATACTTGGATATTTAAAAACCTATTTCTAATAATTCTTAATGAAAGAACAAATCATAGTGGAAATTTAAAAATACCTGTAACTGAATGCAAGTACAACATCAAGTTTGTGGGATGTACCTATATCAATATCTAAAAGGTACTACCTGCTTTAAATGCTCACCTTGAGAAATAAGAAAAACTAAAATGACAGACTGTTCAACTCAGTAAGTTTAAAAAAAAAAAGTATGTAAAAAAAAAAATTATAGCCTGGCTGGTATGGCTCAGAGGTTGAGCATTGACCTATGAACCAGGAGGTCACGGTTTGTTTTCTGATCAGGGCATATGCTCCGATTGTGGGCTCAGTCCCCAGTGGGGGACATTTTTCACACCATTGATGTTTCTATTTCTCTCTCCCTATCCCATCCACTCTGAAATCAATAAAAATATATTTTAAAATAAATATAAAAATTATAAAGATAGAAGGATATAATATTTTTTAATTTTTTATATATTTGTATTGATTTCAAAAAGAAAGGGAGAGGGAGAGAGAGACGGAAACATCAATGATGAGAGATAATCATTGATCAGCTGCCTCCTGCGCACCCCCTACTGAGGATTGAGCCCAAAACCTGGGCATGTGCCTTGACCGGGAATCGAACCCTGACCTCCTGGTTTATAGGTCAACGCTCAACCACTGAGCCACGCCAGCTGGGCGATATAATATGTTTTTTAAAGATATAAAAGAGAGAATTAAAATACTAAAAGTTGGTTCTTTGAAGACTAACATGATAGACAAACCTGTGACAACTTCATCAATATTAACAACAATTTTATGCATTTAAATTCAACAACAGAGAAAGTGGATAATTTTTCCAGAAAGATTTTACTAAAACCAAAGAAAAAAAGAAAACAGAACAGGAAAAATCCTGTTGTTGTGATGGAAAACGAATCAGTAGTTAAAAATCTACCAACAAAATACCACCAGGCCCTGATAGTTTTACAGAGGGTGTCACCAAACATTCAAGGCACAGATAATTCCAATCTTATACAAACTCCTCCAGTGAAAATAGAGAGTTCTGTTTCCCAGCCCATTGAATAAGGATTATATAATCTCGATAACAAAATGTGATAAGGACTATACAAGAAATGAAACTCATAGGCTAGTCTCACTCCTGAGCATAGATGCAAAAATGCTTTTTAGAAAGCTATATACTAAGGGATCCTTATGATGGAACTATTCTGTACCTCAATTGTGGTGGAAGTCACATGAATCTATACATGTGATACAACTGTATAGAATTAAAGTCACACACAGAAATGAATTGGTGTAAAACTGGTAAAATCTGAAAGGTTGAGCTGTATTAATGTCAATTTCCAGGTTATGATATTCTACTATAGTTAGGAAAGATGTTAACATTGTATGTGAATCTATAGTGACCTCAAAATTAAAACTTAAAAAATATATATATTATGACCAAGTCACGTTGGTTTTCCCAGGAATTCAAGGATGGCTTAGCTTTAGAAATTCTATTAATGTGTTACCATATAAACAGATGATGGAGAACAAAACATATCTATAAACTGACAAATGGCAACCTTAAGAGCCTACAGGAAAGGTGATAAGTAATGGAAAATAAAGCAATCAGAAGAGAGCTTCCACAAGGTCTGCCCATCACCTAGCCATCTACCTGCACCTGTGCTCACTCCGCCTTCTCTGTTTCCGTGGATGAATCGCCCATGCTTTTACCTACAACCAACCTTTCCACTTGTTTACTAGATCCCACCCCCCTTTGCTGTACCCAATTTTCCTCTTTCTCTTGCATGATTAATTTTCCTCTTTCTACTGTAAAATCCCCATCAGCATACACACATAAAGTAACTTCTCCCATCTTAGAAAGAAAATAAACAAAAAACTGCATTGATCTCTTATCTCTCTCCAGTATCATCCATTTTGTCAGCTCCCTTCTACAGCATACCTCAAGAGTTACCTGTGTTAACTATCCCAAATTACTCTCTGAAACCCACTCCAATCAGGCTTTCACCCTACCCCTCTACAAAATTCCTCTTGTCAGGATCTTCAATACTGTGCATGTTACTAAAGCCAATGGTCCGTTCTCATGTACTACTATGGGGGAATGAGAGGGAGGAAGAAATTCATAGCCCCTGCCCTTGAAAAGAATACTTGAGAGATGTAGGTGTGGCAATGAGTCACAAGGATCAGCAGTGTGATGCAGCAAAAGGAGCACTGGCGGCAGAGACAGAAGATCCAGGTCATAGAACTGACTCTGGCAGGAGGATGTGGGACCTTGGTCAAATCAATTAACCATCTGTAAACAGGGATGTTACTGCCACCGACTGCATAGGACTGTGATGAAGAATATTCAACATACAAGCCCCTAGGTTATTTGATAATTCTGGGGCTGCGCACAAAATAATTAGATGTTAGAAAAATGCTACCCTTCCTGATCCCTTACCCTGAAAACAGTCTTTGCATTAGTGGGCAACTCTGCCCAGATGGTAAAACCAAGGCTCAGAGAGAGAAAAAGCCATCCTTCCTGGGCATCCAGCTTTGTGCTATAGCACAATGAGTTAGTGAGGTTAGGATGGGACCTAGACTGGGTCAAGCCCCTAAGGCTGGGGTCTTATCCTAGGAGAGGGCCCAGAGTGGAGGGGGAAAGGGAGGAATTGCCTACCACTGCTCTCTGGTTCTTCCCTGGTAGGACGTCAGCCATGTACTTGGTGATGCCAGCACTCTGTAACTGCAGTCTCTCACAGTGGTCCACAATCTTGTTCTGCAACACAAACAACACCCATGGCATCCTGATCCATGTTGATCCATTCATTCCATTCCATTGACTTTTTTCTTTTTACCCCTCCTCTGCCACCCACTCCCCTGGTTATATCCCAGATCTCACCATTATGGAAAGCTTATACCGCCTCCAAAATCTTCATCTCAAATATCCCATCCCCTGCCTACCACTTCCCATCCTTCTGGATCACTAACTCTAGAATTTCCCTTCCAACAATTTCTTCAGCTCAGCTGGAACTGCCAATACATTAGTCTTACCTCTTTTCACTGTCCATCACCTCTTATTGTGGCCTTGATGCTCTCTTTAGCCTGAACTGCCCATTATTATAATCATGTTCCTGCATACAGTCTCAATCTCAACCTGACACTTTACACATGCACCTGAGTAGAAGAACATGGCTTCTCCAACTGCAGTATCCCCACCCCCACTTATTAAACAGCACCATCGGTCATCAACCTCATTACCCAGAAAAAATAAAAATAAAAAACCTACAACCTCACATCTAATCCATCAATGAGTCCTACCAGCCCCATCTCCAAAGTCTCTCTCTCTCTTTCCTCTCGCCACTTCTGGTCACCTCTACTCCCGCCATTCTACACAGATCACCATTATCTCTCATAGGAACTGCTGTTAGAGCCTCCTAACTGGGCTTCCATTCTTAAACCCCCAAGTTAAACACTGCCACGTTTTATAAGGAAATCAGATCAGGTCTCTCACTGTCCCTGCTCAAAACTCTCCAATGACTTTCCAATACACCCACAGTAAGATGAGATTAAGCTTCTTATCTTAGCCAACAAGGCCCTACCTTATGTGACTCTGTGTAATCTCCCCAATGTTACCTCCTGCCACTCTCGACACTGGCCTTCTTTCTGTTACACAAACACACCAAATTGGTCCTGACCTCAGTGCTTTTGCACCTGTTGTTTCTTCTGTCTCTAGCTGTCTTCTCCCATCTATCTCTGTGCCTCGCTCCCTGACATGTCACTTTTTCAGAAGCCTTCCCTGACGATCCACATCTCCATTCCCTTACTTGGCTTACTTTTCTCCTTCGTACTATCATTCTCTGACTGTACATTGTTTGTTTAACTTTTTTGTATCTTTCCCCCCACCACTGGCCATATCTCCTTGGGCAAGTCCCAAGGGTAACAGGCACCGTAAGCACCATGACTTTGACTTATTTTCTATGCCCGAATCCCTAGAAGAGAGTTTCTACACAGAGGAGGCCCTGAATAAATATTTGTTGAATGAATGAAACCCATTTCCTTGGCTACTGAAGTTCAGCAGTTTACAGCTTCTAAGCTGTGAGCATCACTCATCAGAGCAGGGGAGAGTTTTAGAAATGCAACTGTGGCCCACAGAGAAGGATCTTGCCCAAGAGATATAGCCAGCCCCCTGCTTTCCCTCTCCATTTCCCCAAATAACAATGGGAACCCTTCCAAGCAGCAGCCCTTCCACTCTTTCCCCTAAGATCATTGATTGCCTCACTTCCATCTTCCAGAAGGGAGCTCAGCTACTAGTACCTTTTCTAGGAAGCCCCTGTAAACCTCCTCCACACACACAAATCAGGAATTAGCATTACAGTTCACCAGACCAGTGGTCGGCAAACTCATTAGTCAACAGAGCCGCGGTTTGCCGACCACTGCACCAGACCAAATGCAAAGCTATAGAACTGAGTTGATTGGGAGGAAGCTGTGATCACCATACACCACAGGACTAAGGGAACTGAGACTAGCTTCTGAAAAGCTACAGGGACAGGAACCCAGAAGGTACGTGAAAAGTTGTTTGAACTGGTGCTATTTTTTGCCCAGTTCAGGAATAATCTTGCCCTGGAGTGAAATTTCTTTGCTGGCTGGAGGAATAGAAGAAAAATCTAACTAAAATTGGAGGGAGAAAGGGCAAGAAACACCTCTCTCCAGGCAAAGAAAATGAATATACCTAGGGCCTCGGGAGGGTTCAGGGAAGGAGTCGCAGGCCAAGTATATTCCAAAACAAGTATCAGGCTGCCACCCTGCCCCAGCCTTCACCCTTTCCACCACTCAAATTCAGGCCTGATGGCAACTTTTAAAAAAGGTTTTCATTAAATTCTCACTCCCATTAACGTCACTTCCTCCCTCCAACCACTGAAGCAAAGAGGTGGTTTCCTCTGATCAATGACTGCCATAGTCTAGCCCTGGACAGTAGAAACCTGGGAGGATTTACTGCTCATTCTGGGCCCAGTCTCCTCATCTATAAAATGTTGGTAGGACCACCACTTCAAAGGGGCTTAGTCTGGATGGAATCAGATGGTGAGTATTGAAGTGCTTTGAAACTTGCAAAGTGTCTATGCTTTCTGGAAGTGTGTTAAACTACACTACCGGAGTTTATTTTCGTCTTCACTATCATGGATAGTGGTGACAAGTAGGACCCCCTCAGGAGCTTTCAGGTGTCACTGAATAACTGAATCCCCTCTGGCCTCAGCACCCTGTCCGGGGTGCTCGGTACAGTCCAGTCTGAGGAGGCAAGTCTCCAACCAGAGCCCTCAGCCTCACAGCTGGGCAGAACTCCAGGGAGAGGTTGGAAGAATCAAGCCTTTTAATCAAATTGCAAGGAAATCCCCAGGGGCCACACAGGTAGGCTGGAAGGAGGGAAGAAGCCCCAGGGTGAGTTTGACTCCCCAATCTCAGCAGTTCAGGGAGGGGTGGTGACAGGAATGTAGCCAGCCTGGAGCCATGTGGAGGCTGGGGGTGGCGAGAAACCTAGGGGAAGGGTTCTAGCAGGAACCTCCTGATACCTGCCCGCCCCTTCCCTTCACTCTGGTGAAACCAGCTTGACGTCCAGTCAAGGCCAAACCTGAAAGGGAAGAAATCACCTCACCAGGAAGCCTGACCGGTGGACGAGGGGAAGGGTTGTGAGCCCCCGAAGTTGAGGAGTGAGGGAGGGGCTGGGTTTTATCACAGATCAGCCTCCACCTGGGCGGGGAGGTTGGAGCAGCTGAGCCCTTTATTGCCCAAGGCCAGGTCCGATCCCAGCCTCTGCAACAGGGATCCTATTATCTTATTTATGTCGCACAATAACTCTAATAAGTGCGCGCTATTATTGTCCCCAAGCTACAGATGGGGACTCTGAGTCTCAGAGGATAAGTTTTACCAGGAGGACGCACGGCGGTGACATTCGTACTCAGGTATGCCTGACTCCGGGGCCACACCCTTTAACCGCCTCGTTCTACAGCCAGTACCACTGCGGAGCCTGCGCTCCTGGCCGGACCGGGGTCAGCCCGGCCCCGGGCTCTCGGGTCCCCGCCCGGCCTCGCAGCGCCTCCCCCGCCCCGGCGCGAGCTCCCTCCGAGCCCCCGCCTTCCGGCTCCCACGCCCGCTCACCCGCAGCTCTTCTGCGCGCTCCTCCGCCGGGCGGATGCGGTGGCCCTGGCAGCGGCCGCCGAGCTCCGTGCAGGCGGCGCACACCGGCCGTCGCTCGGAGCAGCAGAACCACTTCAGAGCCTGGCCGTGCTCCGGGCAGAGAGGCCCCGGCTCGGGTCCCGGACCGGGTCCTGGAACCGGTCCCGTGCTCTCCGCGGACATGGCCGAGAGACCGGCCGGCGCCACGCGCTCCACCTGTCGCAGGTGGCTGCTGGGCGGGACCTCCCTGACCCCGCCCCGTCCCAACGGGCGGCGACCGCGCTTCCTCCCGCCCAGTCTCACTGCTCCTTAGGCGCCTGCCCACACCCTTGACCGGACCCAGGTCCCGATCCCACCCGCTTCAGCAGTCTCTTCCCCGCCCCCACTCCTCCCTCTGAATTAAGTTGCGTTATATGCGTGTTTGTTTTACAACAAACATGAAACACCAACTATTAAGGTGACTGTCGGAAACTTAATTGAGCAATTATAAGTGCCAGGCTTTTGCTAAGCGCTTTATAAGTGTTCTATCGTGTAATACAACAGCCTTTTTTGAGAGGTAGCTTTAGACAAGTACTAGCTTAAAACTAGGTTCTGGTATCAGGCTGTCTGGGCTCAAGTCCCATAGCTGCCCACTGGCTGAGTACCACCAGGGCCTCAGCTGTAACATGGGGATAAGGAAGGTACCCACTTCACAGACTTGTGCTGAGGATCAAATGAGTGAAAACACTTCAAACGGTATTTGGAGCACAGACAGAGGCTGCAACTGCTAAGCACCTGCTATCAGTACCAGGAAAGTATGATGATCCCCATTTTTATGGAGGTTGAGTAACTTGCCAGGGGTCACCGTTAACTAATTAGTAGCAGTGCGATTGGAGCCCAGGCAGTTTGACTCATGGTTAACATGTTTAATAATGTTAATTGCATATTAAGACCCAGTGAGGAACATCTTTGTTAGGCTGATTTCCCCAAAGTATTTATATCCAAATCTTCTTAACTTGAAAACTAATATTGAAAAAAAAAATCAATGCTTGTTTATTAAAGAAAATAGACTATGCAAATAAGCACGTGGATGAAGAACCCACCCCCACGGACCTGAGCTGTCTTGTGGCTTTTTTCTTAGGACCTGATAAATCATTCTAAGCCCAAATTGAACTCTCTGTGGGGGCTCCAGTCCAGTCCTTCTGGGCACACAGAAAGAGCACTGCCCCCCAACCCCCAAACTTCATTTTAGGAGGTCTTGGCAGAGGGCTGGGGAGAGAACTCAGCCAACAGGAGAAGGAGCCAGGCCTTGGGTGCCAGAGGATCTTCTCAGTTCAACACAACTGGACACTGAGAGCAAAATCGGAAAGAGAAACATCACTACATCCTGCAGCATGTTGGGATTCAGGCACCTGCCTCTACTCTGAGGCACCTCTAACAGCTACTACACAAATGGAAGAGAGCCCTTCCTGCTCTCAGCCCCTGGGGGTAAGGCAGCTACCAGCTCCAGAGCTATGCCTCTTACAGGACCTTGGTCAGATTATTGAATACAGCGTGCCTAGTTTCCTCATTGCTAAAATGGGGGTGAGAATAGATTCTATCTCTTAGGGCTGCTTTCAGAATTAAATGAGATCATGTCTGCAAAGAACTGTTAGCTCGGGTATATGGCATACACATAGGGGCTAATAAATGTTTTATTGTAGGTGTGGGAATCAATAAATATACTTGTGCCCTGGCCGGGTAGCTCAGTTGGTTAAAGCATCGTCCCCAATATGCCAAGGTTGTGGGTTTGATCCATGGTCAGGGCACATATGTTTCTCTCTCTCTCAAATCAATAAATGAAAAAATACTTGTAGCAGGTTTTCATAATGTAAATTCTGTGACATTCTTCCGTGGGAGGGTGCAACATTCTTGACATCAAAAGAAGTTTCTAATGCAATCCCAATGGGTGGGTGAAGACATAACAGCATTTACCCTCTTCTAGGGGTGGGGAAGGAAATGGGCCACCATCATTTGAGACTGTGGTTAGAATTTTTTTGTCCTAAGAGCTGGGGTGGGGAGGGCTGTTAACCCTTATGGTAAGGAGGAAAAAAAACCCCACAAAACAGAAGGTGATTTTGTGTGACGGGAAAAGAGACTGTGGAGAGCAAGAAGAGGAAGAAGGGGTTAAGGTTCTGGGGAAAAGTGGGGCCTCTTCCTTGGGTGTGGCTCTGGGAGGGCTGGAGTTGGGAAAACAGCCAAATCACCAGAAATTCTTCCAGGCAGAGGGACTAGAGAGTGCAAGGGGCTTATGTGGGAATATGTTTACTTTTATAACATTGGAATAATCAGTTCCACCATTCAGGGGCTGAGTTGGACCAGAACTGGAAGATCAGGAACAGCTGATCCAGGAGGTCTCTCACAGGCGTGGTACTGGGTTTGTGCCCTGGATAAACAGCAAACATACCTGGAGAATATCTGGGGGAGGAGTTTTCCAGACCAAGGGGCCAGCAAGGGCAAAATATCTTTCTATGCCATGAACTCTGCTCCCTGCTCCCCCCTCACCAAAGAATGGGGCACAATTTACACAGTTATTTCTGCAAAAGGTGCCACAGGTATATTTATACACTCTCACACATGATAAAATATTCATTAGTCCCTTATCATATGACACAGGTCAGGGCACATATGTTTCTCCAACAAAATAAAATGGGAATTATCTGTAAATTCTGCTCTGCAACCTGCCTTTCACTTGCTCATTTATGACATTTGGTTTTGGACTTTTTGAACTTCTTTGGTAGTGAGTATTTGGGAAAGTCTATTGGAAAGAACTGTTGTTTCCCACCTTTACTGTCTTTCAGGCCTGCTCTTCAACCCTGACTCAGCCCTTGTCTGCCTGCCTGGCCTGGGCCCTGGTCTATTGCTGGCCCTGCCTCGCCTCACCGGGTTCCCATGCCTCCTTCCTCTTCAGACCCTGATCCAACCAACGTCTCTGATGTCAGGACTGGAAGTCATCTGACTGGGGTTTGCACAGTTTCCAGGAGTGGCAAGAAGACTGTCAATGCTGTGGCTTCTTTTCTCCTGTGTTATTTTCACAGCACAACCAGTATCAACTGCCACCTTCAAGAAAAACTTGGCAGCCTGCCAGTGCAGACAAACTTACACCACATGAGTCCCTGTGAAGTCCAGGCCCCCGAGGAGAGAGAGTCCTTCCTGCTCTTGCCAGACAAGACCAGACTGAATGAGACCAGATCTCATCTCCAGAGGACTCTTAGGACCTGTTCACTTCAGAGGATGGACAGTATCAAACTAGGCAAGTCCAGAAGAAAAAAAATCAGTTCAGGCAGCAAAGAGCGATGAACTAGGATTATATTTATACTAGTGGCCTGGTGCACGAAATTCGTGCACGGGGGTGGGGGTTCCCTTAGCCCAGCCTGCACCCTCTCCAATCGGACATCCCTCTCACAATCTGGGACCACTGGCTCCTAACCGCTCACCTGCCTGCCTGCCTGATTGCCCCTATCTGCCTCTGCCTGCCTACCTGATTGCCCCTAACCCCTCTGCCTGCCTGCCTGATTGCCCTTAACTGCCTCTGCCTGCCTGCCTGCCTGATCACCCCCAACTGCCCTCCCCTGCTGGCCTGATTGTCCCCAACTGGCTTCCCCTGCTGGTCTGATTGCCCCTAACCGCCTCTGCCTCAGCCCCACCACCATGGCTTTGTCCGGAAGGTCTCCCAGTCTAATTAGCATATTACTATTTTATTAGTATAGATAAGACAGAATTGGAGGCATTGGTAGTGTAGGTTGAGGGGATGAAAGGTGAGGGGAAAGAAGGGGGCACAAAAAGTACGTTGATTACATCCATAGCATTCTACCTTGTGTCCTAATTGGCTGTTCATGACCACCTTCCCCTTTCATTCTTTATTCAAAACTACTTATTGAGGATCAACTATATGCTAGATCTGTGCTGTCTAATGCCACAGCCATTAGCCACATGTGGGTACTTAAATTTAAAGTTAAAATTAAATACAATTTAAAATTCAGTTCTTCAGTTGCAAACTTGCCACATTTCAGGTGTTCCAATAGCCACAGGTGGCTTGGGGCTGGCATAGAGGAAATATAGAACAGTTCCATCAGAGTAGAATGTTCTATTGCAGTGCTGTGCTAGACACTATGTTGGACACCAGCAATAAATACAGGTGTAAATAAGACTCAGTCACTGTCCACATGGAGCTCACAGGCAAGTGAGAGAGCCAAGTAATTGAAAAATCACACTGTGTTGCAGAAAGTAGGAGGGGCTTTGGAAGCACTGAGAAAGCATAGCTAATTCAGTCTGGAGGAGGAAGAGAGGGTGAAGTCACAAATGACTCCTAGAGCCAGGCCATGGTTGATTGGTGAATGGTAATGCCCTGCACTTAGAAAGAAAAGAGGAAGAACAGGTTTTGGAGGAAGATAATGTTTCCAGTGTGATTCATGTCAAGGATTGATGTCTTTTACATAGCCAAGTGTAGATGGGCAGGAAGTAGGTGGATACACAGGTCTAGGAGAAGTCTGGCTAGAGATACCAGTTTGGAAGTCTCAGGTGCCTTGAACCTAAAGCATATTCTGGGGAGAGCGGAGGTGGGGGTGGGTGGTGGGTGGGGGGGAGAGGGTTAAATCCCCAGAGCTGAAGCTTCTGGAGGACAGGGCAAAGCAATCTGGTCTCTCCTGGTTGCCAGGTTGTTATGGGGAAGAGGGACTAAGTTTGTAGGGAGAGCCCTCAGCTCTGAACTACAATCAGTGTTGCAAGTAGCATGGGGTAGATCCCAGCTCCTGACAGAAGGAAGTCTAACAAGAAGCCACTGACTCAGAAAGTAATGAATGCACCATCAAGGGAGTGTCTACAGGGCTAGAGGAACCCCATCAGGGATACTGGAGAGGGGACTCCCTCTCTGGGAAGACAGACCCAATCACCAGCCTTGATATTCTGTAAAGGAAAATTTCCCTCACCACCCTGTTTCCACAGGCACCCAACTTTCAGAAACTTCACAAATCTTCATTGAAGGCAGTTCTGCTGGGAGATCAACACTACAGGAGGCACCTACCACTGTGTAAAAGAAATGTTGGCTAGGATCTCTGCATTCATTCATTCATTCATTCAACAAATGTTCAACAAACCACTACTATACACCAAGCCCTGTGCTATGCGCTAGGAATACAGACAAGAATGGACTCCAGACGAATCCAGTTTGGCTCAGCAGATAGAGGGTCAGCCTGCAGACTGAAGGGTCCCAGGTTCGATTCCGGTCAAGGGCATGTACCTGGGTTGCAGGCACATTCCCAGTGGGGGGTGTGCAGGAGGCGGCTAATCGATGTTTCTCTCTCATCGAAGTTTCTAACTCTCTGTCCCTCTTCCTTCCTCTCTGTAAAAAAAAAAATCAATAAAATATATTAAAAAAAAAAAAAAAGAATGGAATCCAGTCTGAAAGCAATGCGATTGGAGCTGTCAAAACTTTGTCTAGAAGGTGCTCTTGGTTTCCGGAACTGTCTTACCATTCATTGGATCTCTAGAAGGTACTGAGGGATCTCTTTGCTATGGTGGTGGGCCATAAATGTTTGATGAAAGGAACAGAGGAATGAGGAACCTGGGGAAGTGTCCAAAGGAGGGCTCTCTGCCTGGGTGGAATCAGGGAAAACTCCAGAGAAATAAAGCAACACCTCTATCTAGACAAGTAACAATTTAATTTAAAAGGTGACATTTATTGAGGGTTTCCTCCGTTACTCTTATGGTGATACCAGCTTTCCTTGCATTATATAGATTCTCTAGCCGCGTGGTCTGGGCACATCGGTCCTCTTCTCAAGAACCTCATCAACGCATTGTTACGGTAAGAAAGCAGGGCGGGGCGCTCTCGGCTGAACTCCTGGGAGATGTGAATGAGAGCGGAACCACGGTTTAGTAGCCGGCGAGGCTGTCCGGAGGCTTTTGGGCCGAACTCCCACCCTAGCGACGCGCGCCTCGTTGCTAGGGGCGGGGGCACGGGCCTTGGAGCGCGGAGGTTGCAGAAGCTCTCGGGCTCGGCTCGGCTCGGCGCCCCCGCCAGCCTCACCTCCCGGCTAGGCAGCCGGCCGATGGGTATGGAGGCCGAGGGGGGTAGGAAGGGGCTCAGCGGGTGGGCGGAAAAGTGGAAGCCGGTGTTTTCCCGACTGCAGCGGCCCACCTGGCCGAAGCGAGGAGAGAATTCCGAGGGCCGGGCTTGGGTTGGGTGGCCCTGGATTCCCATCTTGGGCGTCCCCAGGCCCCTTTCCCCACCAGCACATATCAAAAATAAGCTTTGGCCGTCCACATAGATTGGATGAGGGCCTCTGTGATCTGAATAGCCAGAAAGAAAAAACTGGACACAGTTGTCCTTAAAGCTTGGGGCAACCTTAAGATGCTGGCCTAGTACTGTCTTCTTGTGTGAGTCTGGGCAAGACCCTCTTACTCTCTGGGCCTCGGTTTCCTCTATTTGTACTATTAGAGGGTTGAATCAGACCACCTCCCCCGTGCTTCTACCGTGATTTTGTGTTTGAGCTTTGGTCTCCCAGAGTGTAAGGTTAGAGGTGTACAGCGGGAGATATGAAATCACCATTTACGTAAACACAAGAGTCTAGGCTGGAAATGAGGTCCTGTTTCCCAGCCCTGTTCCCGCAAGACACAATCCTCTCTGTCCCAGTTTCTTAATGGAAAACAATAGTTGGATATATGCTGCAGTATATCAAGGAATATGGCACTAGAAAGCTAAAAGAGTTCTCCGCGTTATGTTTAGGGGACCATTGGGTGTCTCAGGGCCTTTGGAAGGCAAATTGGAGCAGAAATGGATGCTGGGATTCAGATTTAGTCCATCAGGAGCCAACAAGGACATCTAGAGCCATGTTGAGTTTATGCCTTTCCCAAGTTCTGCCATCTTTTCCAGGCCTGCAATTAAATTAAACAGAGTAACTGCTTCCTGAAGGATTTGTTGTTGGGCAATTTTAAAGAACCCTTAGATTGTTGGATCCTTAAAAAGCTTCTTGCCCAACAGACTGTTCACCTTAGTATGCCATTCATTCATTCATTCATTCAACAGATAGTTGCCTTGCATTCATTCTTCCATGCTATGCTTAAAGCACAGATACAAAAATGAGCAAGGCACCATCCCTTCTCTCAAGTATATTACATGTTCACAGTATAAATAAGAAGATAACTGAATAGTATTTTAATTTCTTAGGTTAGTCAACTCAATAAATTTACAACATGGACATTATCTAAGTACATATACTTCGTTTTTGAAATTTTTAAATTGCCTTGGTATATAATGTAATAAATTCTTAGCCTTAGTGTGATCAATCACTCTGGTCAGAGGACAAAGTTGGCTCCAGTTTAAAATCCTCCAGACTCATATATCCATTTGTATCTGCTCTCTGAGTATATTTATGTATGTTTAATATATGTGAATTAAGGGCAGTAGTAATAAGGGTGAAATTGCTACTTTCAGTAATGCTATCAATCATGTCAGTAGCCATCATTTACTCTCAACCATTTGCCAGGTTGAACTGAGGGCTTTATATGCACTGCCTTTTATAGAGACGCAGTATAGTGTGCTGGTCAAGAGCAAGGCCTCTGGAGCAAGACTGCCAGGTTCAAATTTTAGCTCTGCTACTTGTTTGCAATTTATTTGTAAATTTGGGCAAGTTATTTAACATCTTTGTGCTTCACTTTTCTCATCTACAAAGTGAGGAAAGTAACTATCCCGGAGGCTTGTGGAATAGATTAAATGAGCTAATAAGTATAAAGCACTTAAAATAGTCCTTGGCACATCCTGAGTGCTATTTTTAATCTTCACAAAACCCAATTATAGTGTTATCCCGTTTTACACATAGGAAACTGAGATTTAGGTTCAACAAGTTACCCAGACCTAGTCCTAAAAATGGTGCCAGTGCACTCAGTCAGATGTTGTTCTGACTAGTCTGTGCTATTAATTATTAGACACTGTTGATTGATAATTTGAATTTATTTACTCGAATCCTTAGAATGAAGTTGTTAAAATGCAATAAAACTGGTTTCTTCTTTGTAGATTTTTATAATGGAAATTCAGGACTAGAATTTCTGGACTAGAGTAAATGATAGCTACTAACATGGCTACTGGACTAGAAGTCAATTATACCTAGTTATAATTTTGAGTAAATAATTCTCCAGATCTTTAAATAAAGGGTTTTATGTGATTTTGAAAAGCTCTTTCATCAAAACTTCTATGACCCATGCTTATTAAAATATTATTTTAAACAGGAGAAATTGCCTTTCTCACAAAAATACTAAGCTCTGAAGTAAGCAGTCACCTCTGAAGATTTTTGATGAACAGAAGTACTGAGTAAAATAAAAATCTTTAATGGTGCATTTAAATAGATGCTATTTTGCATAGTTAAACAGATATATAATTAATATTATGGTATACTTTCCCCCAAAATATTGGGATTTTGTAATATCTTTTTCTTTATGAGGGAAAACTACACTTAATAATCTCTTTAGTTAAGAAAGTCCTTAATTTACCTTGCAAATGTCCTTTCAGTACAAACATATGCTTAGAGAAGAGATTAATTTAAGCATCTTTTCACTACTTACAGAGATTAGGAAGTGGCTGCCTGAAGTATTTTCCAAAGGATAAACATTACAAAGCATTGAATACTGCAGTTCACCACGAGGATCCTATTGATTTGGGGTAATGTAAAAATTATTTTTTTCCTTAAAATGTTCCATGAATATTCTTCAGGTGGGAAGTATAAGAACTACCAGCTAAGAATCTAATCAGTTTAAGCAGAGCCAGTCCATTTATAGCACCTGCAGTTTCCAGTGACCTAGATCTCTGAATGGCATCTGTCCTTAGTTTGATGACAATGTTGAAAAATGGGTTAGGCTGGCAGATAGGATACCCTCCAACCTCTACCAAGCTACAAACGATACAATATCCCAAGCTTTTTGCAAGCTATCCTGGAATTCTTCTCTGATTTTTTAATTGATTTTTTTATTGATTAAGCTATTACATATGTGTCCATATCCCTCTTTGCCCCCTCCCCACCCCACTCCTGTACATGCCTTTACCGCCCTGCTGTCTCTGTCCATTGGTTATGCTTACATACATGCATACAAGTGTTTTTGGTTCCTGTCAGCACATCTTGTGCTTATTATAGAGAACTCTAGAAGTTCTGAACTGGAAGGGACCTTAGATTCACTAGTTCACAAATGTTTTATCACACTGAGCAAGCCACTTACGGTACAAAGATGAATATGACAGAGTCCTTCCTCTTAGGGAGCAGATAGTCTTCTAAAAAGCATTTATTCTGAAGTCGCATTTTATAGACGGGGAGGCTGAGGCATAGAATGGGGAATGGAGGAACTCAACCAAGGACACACCGCGAGATGAGGTAGAGCTGGGGCTGGAGCTCAGGGCTCTTGATGCCACAAACACTGTTCTCTGCACTGCGTTGTGCTTCTATACCGGTTACCAACTCCTTTCAGGAGGTCAATTCTGGCAGCTTCTCAAAATGTTGGCTTAAATTCTTCTGGAAAACTCTATTTGTTAATGGTAATGAGATGATTGAGAATACGTGGTGAGTTTTAGCTGCTGTCTCCTTGCACACTCTTCTTCCTAGAACAGTGGTTGGCAAACTCATTAGTCAACAGAGCCAAATATCAACAGTACAACGATTGAGATTTCTTTTGAGAGCCGAAAACCGACTTCTGCGCATGGGCCACGAAGTTTCAATCGCACTGTACGTGCGCGCCCACACGTGGTATTTTGTGGAAGAGCCACACTCAAAGGGGCCAAAGAGCCTCATGTGGCTTGCGAGCCGCAGTTTGCCGACCACTGTCCTAGAACTAGGCTTATTGTGACCATAAGAAACTCATCTAGAACTTCTTTTAGCAGAAACCCAGAAGGCATGAGGACACCTTCCCAATTACTTTCTTTACCCTTCGGTGTCTCAGGGAGCAGCTAGTTGCAGAGGACAATAGAGGAGCTGAGATTAGCCCCTAGTCACATACCTTTAGTCCCCGCCCATGTCCACAGTGACCACAGCTGCTTTCTCTTCGTTCTCCAGTATAGGATCTACACAAATTAGGAGGTATTTCCCTACTAACAAGGCTAGATTTAAAGAGAGAGACAGATCTCATCCTGTCTCTCTCTTTAAATCTAGCCTTGTTAGTACTGGGGACAATACAAGTACATCTGGAAAACATTTAGTAATTTTTTATTCTAATACAGTATACCATCCATTATTGGCGTTACTTAAATTCTAGGTCAGTGGCTCTCAAACTTTTTGGCCTCAGGACTCCCTTGTACTCTTAAAAATTATTGGGGACTTCAAAGAGCTTTTGTATTAGTTTTGTTTGTTTTTTATCTGCTAATGCTTTATTGTAGGGTGTGTTCCCAGGACCATATGAGTGAGGCAGGGAAAGGAGGAAAAGCAGAAGCACACAATTATTAGTCTTTTTCAAAAAAACGATGTTTTTACATGACTGTTATGGGGGAGGAACAAATTTTCCTCTACTCTCAAGGTTCTTTGGCTGGTCTCATAATCAAAAGACATCATGCATATTAGAAAGAGAAAATAACCAAATTTAATACATATGTATGGGAACCCCACATACATGAGAGAGTCAGAGACTCCACATGCACGAGAGGTTCAGAGATAAAGGGGGATCAGATGTATAAGACATCCTGAGCTAGGGATGAGGTAATATACCTTGGGGACTTCAAAGGGTCATTGAAAGATGATAAGAACAGATGTTTAGTAAATAAAAGTTTGCCCTGACATATAGGTAGGTCAAAAAGGTTATTGCTGATAATACCTTATCATGGGCAAGGCCTCTAATTCAAGTTCTAGGTAGTTAAGGGGAGCCATATAGAAGTTTTTCTTGCGCCCGATGCTAAAATTGCCTTTAACTCAAAACAATCCACATACCACAGAAGCACATCTTGGGGTGCTCATTCTGAATCCCTATACCATACTACCATCATTGTGCCTAACAAAATTAACTGTGTATTGTTCTTTTTACTGAACAGAGAACACAACTTCCAACTTCCAGCAGTCACAAGGGATGCTACCCTTCAAGTGCCATCTGAAACGAGCTCCTCCTCAGAAGATTTTGTGTAGGTTCTGTGCCATGATGGGGAAACTGCAAAGCAAACTCAAACACAGCACTTATAAATACAGGTACAACAGCCCTGCCTTGGATCCCAGGTTTTATCATGCTCATTACAATTCTCCACTGAAGAAAGAGAAGGCCCAGAGCAAGTATTGATGACCTTCTCTGAACTGTCGGTTTGCTCGGTTTTCTTTTGGATAAGAAACAGCCTAGCCCTAACTGGTTTGACTCAGTGCATAGAGCGTCAGCCTGTGGACTGAAAGGTCCCAGGTTTGATTCCAGTCAAGGCCATGTACCTTGGTTGCAGGCACATCCCCAGTAAGAGGTGTGCAGGAGGCAGCTGATCGATGTTTCTCTCTCATCAACGTTTCTAACTCTCTCTCCCTCTCCCTTCCTCTCTGTAAAAAATCAATAAAATATATTTTAAAAAAAGAAAGAAAGAAAGTCTAGCTTGGTAGCTAGTGTCTACGGCCACACAGAGAGGGGCCCTACATCTTTGGAATAATCTCTAGAGTGAGTCAAGACTCCTGGCTTCTTGGCTTCAGGATTCTCCTTTGCAGATTCAGTCACTCTGAGCATCTACATCCTGGCAATGTCAGTGGGTCTCCTTTCCCACCTTTCTCTTCCATCCGGCCTGAATTGCTGCTTTCGCTCCCACTCTTCTTCCCCTTGCTCCACTGTGCACTTGAACACCATTGGGCCTCTCATTCTCCATCCTCTCTTTAGCAGGCCCGCTGCAGTTCTAGAAGAGAGAACTCAAACTACAGCTTTTCATGAGTATAGCCCAGCTCACGTGGACACCGTCTCTGTTGTTGCTGCTCTGAACTCAGACCTCTGTGTCTCCGGAGGAAAAGATAAGGTGGGGTTTGCAGTGCTTCCCAGGGAACCAATTTACCGCAGAGAAGGGAAGATGTTTGGGAAGCAAACACTGTTTTTTTCATTTCTGGCAGCAGTGTTGGGTAGTGTAAAATATGGTTTTAGAATTAGAAAGACTGGGTTTAAATCCTTTCTCTGCCATTTCCTCTTACTTTGAGCAAGTCTTAATTTTCTTGAGCTTCAGTCTATTATCTATTAAATGGGGATAATAATGCCAACTTCACAGCACTGTTGTGAGGAATAAATGGTAAGATCTTTAGCACTATGCCACCCATGTGCTTTTTATAAATGACAAATATTATTATTCCAACCAATCCTTTTTTACACCTACACACAGACACAGGAGTTATTTGTCAGCAAAAGGAGCCTTCTAGTCTCTTCTTTTATATTGCTTTTTTGCTAAAAATCTCTACATTGGTGTGTGTTGTGATTCCTCCCTTCTCTGGTTTTGTGTTTCCTCCCACTGTCACTTTGAATCTGGTTGCTTTCTCTCCGTCATATGTGGCTCTCTCATAGCACTTACAGCTAGGATATTGGTAGCAAAAATGTTGATTCGCTTGTGGTAAATAATGCCTCTCATTTTCAATAGCCTTTCAGAATCTTCAAATTCCACTTTCACACTGTATTTCACTGACTTTCACATGCACACGTTTTCACATTTTAACATCTCTGAAATCAGTATGCATTTGAAAATTGATCGCATAATTTAATTGACAACATTTTGTCTTAATATCTATATTATCTTAGACATGAAATTTATATTGATATGAGCCTCACCTGTGAGGGATAGGTGGGAAAGGATTAGCATCTCCATTTTGAAGATTACAAAACTGAGATTTAGGTCAAGTGCTAACATGCTCTTTACTCTCTAGCAATGAAATACAGAGACTGGGCCAGAGAATGCTTTTGAAATCCTATTTTGGCGGGAGGTATTGCTTACAACAAAATATTAAAGTATATACCTGGAAGAAAGATGGAAAGAAATTGTTAACAATGATTATCTCTGGCAGGTGGGATACGAATGAGGTTTTGAAATTTAAAAAAGTGCAGTCTGTTTTGCAATAAATGGGAATATAATTATCGCTAGTGAACTGTATACCTACAAATGATTAAGAAGATGATAAATGTAAAAAACTAAAATAAAAATACCATACAGTTAGGGGGGGGGGAAATCTAATCCTATGTAGAATTCTCCTTCAGTATCTGCAACCAGAACCTCAATCTGACTCAGTTCCCCTTAGGGAGTGTTATCCCAAACCCATCGGTAAGGCTCAGAAGGGTGGCCCAGGAGCTGGGGAGAGACAGGACAGATGAGGAGGAAAGATAGAAACTCAAAGTAGGGGCCCTGAGGAGGGACACAATAGAACCCTAATGCTTGGCAAGTCCCTGGACAGAGAGGAAGAAGTCAGGTAGAGGATGAAGTAAAGGCTTGTTGTTTCAGTTAAACACATATTCAGTTAAACTAAACTGTGCGAATGACTCTCTGCAGACAGTTGTGGCCTATAACTGGAAAACCGGAAACGTGGTGAAAAGGTTCAGAGGACATGAACATGACATCACCAAGGTAAAATTGTGAAATGGTTATTATCGTGGAGGGAGTTTGGAACTGAATAAAGGAACACCTAATCGCTCTATCAGTGGTTCTCAACCTTTCTAATGCCCCGACCCTTTAATACAGTCCCTCATGTTGTGGTGACCCCCAACCATAACATTATTTTCGTTGCTACTTCATAACTGTAATTTTGCTACTGTTATGAATCGTAATGTAAATATCTGTGTTTTCCGATGGTCTTAGGCGACCCTGCTAGCAGTTCTCAACAATAGCAACGAAAATAATTTTATGGTTGGGGTCACCACAACATGAGGAACTGTATTAAAGGGTCGGGGCATTAGAAAGGTTGAGAACCACTGTTCTAGATGGTAAGAGTGATTGAATATTCTTAAAGGATCATGCAAGGGCTTTGTATTTGGTGCTGTGAAGTCCTACTCCAGGAAAAGCAGAGCAAACCATTCATTTAGCTATTGGTGCAGGGATATTTGACATAATTTTCTTTTGTTATTAAGCCCTTAATAGCTCAGGTGGTAAAAAGAGAGTAACTCTCCCTGGCTGATCCTAACTCAACAGGGACATGCATTGAAGGCTTCCTGTATGTTTGCTATAGTTAGAAAAACTCTAGACACAATCTCTACACTTAGTTGGAGAAAAAATTTTTTAAAAGCCAAAAATAATTTTTAAAAAATTAATTTGTTTAATAGCTTTACAGAGTGTGTTTCCAGCAAAAATGACAGAGAATGCCAATTTGTATAACTCTCCTCTCTGTATTTCACCTGAATGGGCCAAAATTAGGATGCTAACTGTCATAATGAAACTCAGCATCAGCCACAGTCCATAGCACAGAACAGGATATTTTCCTGTCAGATACAGTGCATTATGAACCAGACTGAAAGAGAAGATTGGGCTATAACCTTCTTATCCCCAGGTCTTTTTCTACTTTAAAATCCAATCAGAC
Source organism: Corynorhinus townsendii (assembly GCA_026230045.1). Lineage (NCBI taxonomy): Eukaryota > Metazoa > Chordata > Mammalia > Chiroptera > Vespertilionidae > Corynorhinus > Corynorhinus townsendii. The sequence continues at coordinate 161,119,463 of JAPDVU010000005.1, read as the reverse complement.
AAGCACACCAAAGCTTTCTTTCTTGAGCAGATAGCCTGTCTTCACAAATCAAACCAGTTCTTCAGCGCCTCTCGGGACAGGATGGTCATGATGTGGGACTTGCACGGCTCCTCACAACCCAGGCAGCAGTTCTCGGGCCATGCCATGGTGGTCACTGGGTTAGCTGTGAGTCCTGGTAAGTAAAGCAGAGCCCTTCCCAGTGCCTTTGTACTTTCTGAAAAGCCCTGCTCCAGGTCTGTCTCATGGACCATCTTCTTGCCATTATTTCCAAAGACTCATCACAGCTGTGCACTGGCTCTCGGGACAACAGCCTACTCCTGTGGGATGTGGGGACTGGACAGTGTATGGAGAGAGCTTCGGTCTCCAGGAACCTGGTACGAACTCTAACTTGCTAGGGAGCAGGACAGCAGAAGGGAGGATGGGGTGAGGGAAAAGGCCTGGGTGAGAGATCAGGAGACCCACGACCAGGTATTAGAGGCCTGGGTCCTCATTGCTCCCCACCCCTACCTCTCTGTCAAACCCCAGCCTCTCAGGGTTATCGGATTAGATGATCTCTTAAGGTCTTTTGCTCCAGAGAAAAATCCACTAGTTTATATTGGAATCTTAAATAGAGTCTTCACTTATTCCTTCAAAACACAGTTATTTTATTTTTTCTGTGGGCCGGACACTGAGCTTAGAGCAAGGTTAGTGACTAAGGACACAGTCTCTGTCCTCTAGGAGCTCACAGTCATGCTATGCTCTGTGTTCTGTATCTATAACATTATGCAGAGAAATAAGAATGATGTTGCTTTCTGTATAATTTGCTCTGTTTATGAAGACTAGTGTTTTCTGGTAGTAGACTGGTATATAAACTCCACAGCCTTGGGGGTCAGTCATACCTGAGTTCAAACCATCAATCCACCACTTTTTAGCTGTGTTATCATAAGAAACTTAGAGTCTCAGTGTCTTCATTTATAAAATGGGGAAAATTGTATGACCCGACATGGTAAATGTTCCTTTAGTGGTCATCAAATGTCAATCATAGTTATCTTTTCCAATTTTGAAGACAACTGTCAATGGCAAGATGTGCTTGCCCTATGCCTTGTGTATTTGTGGAGGTTCCTGGGAAAAAGAAAATCCTGTTACCTTGGGTTGTTTGGAAAAGTCTTCCATGCCTGCCTGGCTGCAGAGATAAAGTCAAAGAAGAACCCTTCCTCAACCCTCTGTGGCCCAGACTGTGGTTTCAGTGGTCCCGCTTTAGAACAGGGACTGCTCCCCTGGCTGCCACAGACCAGCAGTTCTTTACCAGGTGTTTGGGGTTCAGGTGTCCTAAGAGTGCCTGCATGCATTTGGGTACTCACAATGGCCCACCTGCTACTCTTGATGCTGATAGCCAAGGAGATGCAAGGAGAGCATGACTGGTGGGTATCTGCAAAACATTAAATCCCTTTTTCCAAGTCAAATTTCCTAGTTCAGCATCCTTGAGAAGTGGTACAGAGGTGCTGTTTAGCACTGTTTAAGGAATTCCAGCAGAGGAATGACTTGGTATGAAGACATTTTGAAAATTGTGCTTCTTCCAGGTCACTCACCTGTGTTGGGTCCCCAGAGAACCTTATGTACTACAGACTTCTGAAGATAAAACCATCAGGTGGGCTCACTGAGCAGAAGTGACAGTGTTTCTGGTGAAGATTTGTGGCTCCCACGCTTACATGACTCCATTCCCACTCTGCTTCTCTGCATCGCTGTGCCCTTGCCAGGGCATTCTGCCCCTTTGCCCCTCACTGGTCCTGGGCCTGTCTGATCTGGCCCCAGGGAATCACCTGTATAGAGGGTGAATGCTAGTCAGGCCAAGAAAAACCCAAAGCAGCTGATTCCACCCGCCTTGGCCGTGTTAACAGTCAGATTAACCTTAGGATCAGTCACTTGCTCCTCCTACCCCTTCAAACTGCCTGGCTTTATTTGCTCCCCCTGCTCAGATTCCTCATGTTCTCAATCACCCAGCCCTCAGGCGAAGCCCTCTCTGGGAAAGCAGAGTAAGAATTGCCATCAGGAGAATCAAATGAAGTAAACTATTCTTAGACTAAAGAGCGTGACTTGAAACTGTGGCTATCAGAAGAGATTCTACTTAGAAAATGGTAGGAATGAGACAAGAGGTAAATAAAATACTCCCCAGTGAACCTCATAGCCAAGGTTGACCAAGTCTGTAAATCCTTTGTTTATGAATCTGGAAAGATGATTGCTCCTCTGTACTATCCTAAGTATCTTTTTAAAAAAATTATAGCCCAGCCGGTATGGCTCAGTGATTGAGTGTCGACCTATGAACCAGGAGGTCACGTTTGGATTCAAGGTCAGGGCACATACCCAGGTTGCAGGCTCCATCCCCAGTGTGGGGCATGCAGGAGGCAGCCGGTCAATGATTCTCTCTCATCATTGATGTTTTTGCTCTCTCTCACTTCCTCTCTGAAATCAATAAAAAAAATATTTTTAAGATTATAAATTACAGGCACAGAAATATCTTCTTTCCATTGAAGGCAGCATCCCAAAAGACCAAATTAACAAATTAACTTATATAATTAAAGATGCTTGGTCTAAATTTCTATTAACTAGATCTCAAAATAGAAAGAACTCAGATATCATTTTGTTATTTCCTGCTAGCTTGGAGTCTCCAAGATTGATCTGGTTCAAGCTGCTGTTTTTAGGTATATTATGACTCAATTCTGACTGGCCAAAGCAGCAAAGAGCTGAGACTTTTATGATTGCAGGTGATTATGGTATATTTCAGACACATTTATTATAAACTCATTTTTGCTGTAATTTTCAGATTATGGGACAGTCGGGGGCTCCAGGTGGCTCATATATTTCCTTCAAAGCAACACATTCAGACCTACTGCGAGGTCAGTGAGGATGGAAACAGGTGTCTCTCCTGCAGCAATGGCTTTGGAGGAGAAGGCTGTGAAGCCACGGTGAGGGGTCATGTCGGGTCCAGGTGTCTGGTTGTTGATGAGCAAATAGCTTGCTCTGGCCTCATGCCTGTACTGGGCTACACAGCAGGTCTGCTAATGGGTCAGGCCTATTCCGAGTGCAAACTAAAGTGATCCTTTGCATTCCAAATACTTCTTTCAAGAAATGCCCATTAGCCCTAACTGGTTTGGCTCAGTGGATAGAGTGTCAACCTGTGGACTGAAGCGTCCCAGGTTCGATTCCGGTTAGGGGCATGTACCTTGGTTGCAGGCATATCCCCACTAGGGGGTGTGCAGGAGGCAGCTAATTGATGTTTCTCTCTCATCAATGTTTCTAACTATCCCTCTCCCTTCCTCTCTGTAAAAAAAAAAAATAAATCAATAAAATATATTTTTAAAGAAAGAAATGCCCATTAGCCTAGGGCAGTGGTCAGCAAACTCATTAGTCAACAGAGCCAAATATCAACAGTAAAACGATTGAAATTTCTTTTGGGAGCCAAATTTTTAAAACTTAAACTTCTTCTAATGCCACTTCTTCAGAATAGGCTCCTTGCCCAGGCCATGATATTTTGTGGAAGATCCACACTCAAGGGGCCAAAGAGCAGCATGTGGCTCGTGAGCCGCAGTTTGCCGACCACTGGCCTAGGGCTTTCTGAATCGGTTTGGGAAGGAGGAATGGGATGAGGGTCAAGAAGGCTATATCCTAGAATTGACCTGCTAATGTCTGTGCTCCCAGCAGAACTTAGAAAGGAAAAGGACTAAGTGTTTTCATTGTGGTCACAGTAAAAGAGGTTCAAGCTCTTTAGAAAGTTGGAGTTCCAGTGTTGATCAAGGGCCCACCCCACCCTTAACCATATAGCTTTCCTTTCAATTAATTTCAGGATAGGCTCCTCCAAAGTACCTTAGATTCCCAATAGTAGAATACCAGTTAAAGGGGTCATCTAGTATCTAAATAGAACAATTACAGCTCCCATTTTATCAAACATTTTTTATGGCCTACGCATTGAGCTGAGCACATTACATGTATGATCCCACTTAATCCTTAAAACAACCACTTGAGCCCTAGCCGGTTTGGCTCAGTGGAGAGAGCCCCTGCCTGTGACTGAAGGGTCCTGTATTTGATTCCGGTCAAGAACACATGCCCGGGTTGTGGGCTCGATCCCCAGTTGGGGGCATGCAGGAGGCAGCCAATCGATGATTCCCTCTCATCACTGATTTTCTATCTCTCTCTCCCTCTCCTTTCCTCTCTGAAATCAATAAAAATATATTTAAAAAACAACTTCAACAGCCACGTGAGTCAAGTAGGAGTATAATTCCCATTTTACAGATGAGGAGATAGAGACATGGCAAGTTGTACAAGACCACACTCAAGGTTTTAAATCCCAGGCTGTTGATGTAGTTGCATCTCTTCTTCAAGCTAAGCATTTCCGGCTGCTACAGCTGTTCAGAGGACATGGTGTCCAGTGATTTCATTATTTTTTGGACACAATTCAGTTTGCTCTCTTACCTGAACATTCTTCTCCAGGTGTGGTCTGATCTGTATCAGCAAAGAATGGGACTGGCAGGACTGGTGCCTCACTTGTTGTAGACAAGATTTAGTGACTATGCATTAAATCAGGTCTGTGCCTGCATGTACTTATGAGAAGGTGCTCCTAACTGTGGGGTCCTCACAGGACCCACAGATACCAAGAGACTGATATCAGGTAGCTCTTGAGTTGTCATAGAAAGTCAGTAACCTCATACTATCTCATGCTGTAGGACTTGGAGCTTCGCTTTCCTAACTAGTATGTTAATATGGAAGGCAACAACCCTTCAGGCACATTCTTAACCAGGGTTGTTTGAGACATAGTTGGTGCTTAAAATAATCACTGAGTGGATGGATGGTTGGCTGTGTTGTGGATGGGATGGATGAAGGTCAGGGTAGCTACAGAAGTAGGTAAGTGGAGGCAACAGGTGGGTCATGAGATGGAGAGGTGATAGATATCATGAATGAAGCTGGGGAAATGTATAGTTTATCTGAGGTAGCCTATGTCATTACTTTGCAGTTGTGGGACCTAAGACAGACGCGGAACAGAATATGTGAGTATAAGGGGCACTTCCAGACTGTGGCATCCTGTGTCTTTCTACCAAGAGCATTGGCCTTGATGCCTGTAATCGCTACCTCATCACATGACTGCAAGGTGAAGATTTGGAACCAAGATACTGGAGGTAAAGAACCTACTATTAGTGCTTCTTAAAAATGTGTGAAGTCTCTGATAGATGAGACAGAGGGCCGGAGGACACAGGCTTTATTAGAGGAGAAGACCCTGCCGGGCTATCTTCCAGATGGAAAAGAGCACGTGCTGGGGTGAAGGCACCTTTTGAGGGGAGGAAAGGGAAGGGATGGGGCTTCTGGTACCCGGCACACGCTGATTGGTGGTTTCATATAAGGCACATAATTAGGGACTTTAGAAATCGGGGTTTAGGGTATTTGGCAGGTGCTGATTGGTGGTTCAATGTACAGTCCATATAAGGTGCCTGGTTAGGTGTTTAGAATGGAGTTTACGTCATTCTCTGTCCATCAGTTGGGGGAAGGGAGGATCTATCAGTCTCAAAGGCTTCCTGAAAACTTTCTTTCCATTTCTCAGCACACCACATATGTCTTGCCACTGTTCAGCCCGCTGGTGGTTAAGACATGACACCAGATACCAGAATCTCTGTTCAGCCTCTGGCTAGAGGCCATCATAGCTATTTCTATCATATTGTACAGACTCATTCCTAAGAGCTCAAATATATTTGGCTCATATTCTTTCTACTTAAAATTCCTCATCAGGTTTTAACTTGTGTTGCTCAAAATGTCTGGAAAAGAGAACAGAAATTGCCATTTTTAAATTTATTTTTTAAGGACTAAAATGAGCCTCAGCTCTTGGTGGAGTGAGGTGGAGTAAAGATAGTTTCAGAAAGACTATGCCCTGTTTTGACTCTGCAGCTAAGGTTTTGAAATCATCATGATACTTTAAAGCACCAGAGACAACTATTTTAGGGAACACAGCTCCCTGGAGTTGTCGATGCAGTGGTGTGCTGATCCAGCTCCTAATGGCTGATTGTTAAGTATTTAGGAATATTTAATACGGTCATAGTGGGAGTATTTATGCCATAAGATTTGGCAAATGCTATGAATAAAGCTTGTGTTCCCTTCCACCCTGCTGCCTCCATGCTATTCTGTCCTGGACACAGGGTTCTGCTAACCACAAGAATAGCATTACTTTAGAAAACCTCAAACCAAGTCGCTCCTACAAGCAATCATCCAGAAATTCGGGTCCCATCAAAGGAGGATGGGCTAGCTCCCTCAGAGAAAGAGGTGAGATCGGGTCAAGGGGCACACAAGCTAATCTTACATAGTAAGGACAGCCCTCTGAACTCTCCCGTGGAGTTGCCTTCTCCAGTCGTCACCTTGATGTGGGAGAAACAGCTTTTTAGCTTCATTGTCATAAACCTGAGACCAGAGGGAGTAAGTCCTGAAGTGCTGCCCTGCCCACCAGATGTGTGAGAAGGTTTTGAAATGCAGGTGGAGGGAGACAAACCCCAGACTGCCCCATTATCTGTTGTCTTGAAGGGAGAGAGAGCCTGGGAAGCCTCTAACTGAAAACCAGTGTCCCTGTCCGTTTCCTTCGTCCTGACCCTGCTTTGTTCTCAGGGCAGGTAACTGAGGGCAACTTTTTTTTTTTTTTTTTCTAGACAGAGAGGAAGGGAGAGAAAGAGAGAAGCATTGATTTGTGGTTGCACTTATTTATATATTCATTGGTTGCTTCTCATATGTGCTTTGATTGGGGATTGAACCCGCAACCTTGGCATATCGGGACAACACTCTAACCCAGTGGTCGGCAAACTTATTAGTCAATAGAGCCAAATATCAACAGTACAATGATTGAAATTTCTTTTGAGAGCCAAATTTTTAAAATTTAAACTTCTTCTAATGCCACTTCTTCAAAATAGACTCCTCGCCCAGGCTGTGGTATTTTGTGGAAGAACCACACTCAAGGGGCCAAAGAGCTGCATGTGGCTCGCGAGCCGCACTTTGTCGACCACTGCTCTAACCAAATGAGCCACCCGGCCAGGGCCGAGGGCAACTTTTTAACATGTCTTTGCCAGTGAGGCCCCACGTATCTGAACACACTTCTCAGTGGTATATAGCCATCCTGTTTGGTTTGTGTGCCATTCTCAATAGTTGAAGTCTTGGGGGTGACCGACTTCCCTGCTAGCGCATGTTCCTCTAAAGCAGTGGTTCTCAACCTTCTTAAGGCTGCGACCCTTTAATACAGTTCCTTATGTTGTGGTGACCCCCAACCATAAAATTATTTTCGTTGCTACCTCATAACTGTAATTTTGCTACTGTAATGAATCAGAATGTAACCGATGGTCTTAGGCGATCCTGCTAGCGGTTCTCAACCTGTGGGTCACAACCCACAGGTTGAGAACCGCTGCTGTAGAGCCTATCGGAAAACACAGATATTTACAATTCATTAACAGTAGCAAAATTACAGTTATGAGGTAGCAATGAAAATAATTTTATGGTTGGGGGTCACCACAACATGAGGAACTGTGTTAAAGGGTCGTGGCATTAGGAAGGTTGAGAACCACTGCTCTAAAGCATGGGGTGCCTCTGTGGTGCTGTTCGGAGACATATAGCACATGTTTTAATTACGTGGAATTCTCACAAAGACACTGCATTTCATGATATTGCACTCTTGGCCTAAGTGGCTGGTTTCCCACTTCCTTTCCCCAGCCTGCCTGTTCACCTTGTCTCTGGATGGATCAGGACCTTTGACTTCCCTGGCCATTGGCGACACCATCTCCTTGTTATGTGCAAGTTTCCGCAGAGGAATTCACTTGCTCCGAGTGGACCACAGCCCAGGGCTGGAACTGCGGGAAGTGGCAATATTCTGAGGCCAAGAGAAGTGTGCTGGGCAAAATCAAGCCATGGCCTCTCCTTTCTCAGTGTGGCTTTGTTTTTCCATGTTATCTTCAGGGGAGAGCAAAGTGGGCATGGTATTCTTTGCTTAGGTTTACTTAGAAGGTATATCAATGTTAGAAGTTGATTTGAAGCCAGTGGTTCAAAATCAGGTTCAGAGTTTAGAGACATGGATTAAACATAAGGTTCTCAATCTACGTTAAATCCAAATGCACGTTTTAGTGAGCTCTTGGGGACTGCTCTTCAGAAAAAATATTTATGACTCAAATGGTGACCTGTTAGGTCTCTGTCATAGGCCTCTGTGAGATTCAAGACACAGGCTCTGAGTCTGTTGAACTGACCTGTTCCATGTCTTCACAAAAGGAAAAAAAGCAAGGGGGAGGGACATTCTGCTTTGCTTGCCTCAAAATCACCCACACGGGAGAGGATAGTGCAGCTCCATAGAGGAAATGGATTGCAGACATGAGACTCAGCTCCAGTCACTGCTGTGGCGCAGGAGAGAGCAAAAACCTCAGCTTCTACTCAAAATAGTAGAAGAGAGGGTGGCAGATCCCTGCTAGACCAGTGCGAGGTGACATGAAAATCAGACCTGAGATGGCTTGAAGAGGCTGACAACCCCAAGGACCTAGTCAGAATTATAGGAGTTACCAAACTGCGTCTGTGAATAAGAAAATGGAGAGGTTGTGAGCTTAATGCTAAAACATTTTTATTTGTACGTTTTAATATTTTTATTGTTTTATGTAAACTCTTTCCAGAGAATGGCCAGGATGAGGCAAAGGGAATATCTGCAATGACAATAGAACATATAGGATAAAGTAGAGGCATGGACTCAACTCTGTGCTCCCACTGAGCCCCTGCAGCGAGGAGAGCAGGGTGCCCAGATCTGCCCGTGTGGCCCCCAGGAGATCAGTCCCACCTGGTACTCACAAGCCCACTTTCCTCCAGGGAAAATAGGGTTCCTCCTGCCTTCAGGTAAGCCCATGCCTGAGGCAGCTGCCGCAGGGGAATTCCCTTTCTGACGAAAGAAAGATTTTGCATTTGTCTCTGTGGCCCCTGCCAGCCTCTGATGCCCATGGCTGACAGCCATCTTCCTGTCTCCCTCCTGCTCCTCTGTAAGTCCAGCTCCCTCAAGCTGTCTCCACTGCCTGGCAGGAGAATCTTAAGCTACTGCAAAGAGTCACACCTGAATTTGACTCTCCAGTTCTCCATTTAGCTGGATCTTGGGCAAGTTATGAAATCCTCACTTTGTTATATGGGGCCATAATCATAGGTTCCTCACAGGGCTGTTCTGAGGACTGTATAGAACTATATTAATGTTGCCCTAGCCGGTTTGGCTCAGTGGATAGAGGGTCGGCCTGTGGACTGAAGGTTCCCAGGTTCGATTCCGGTCAAGAGTATGTACCTTGGTTGCGGGCACATCCCCGGGTAGGGGGTGTGCAGGAGGCAGCTGATCGATGTTCCTCTCTGATCGATGTTTCTAACTCTCTATCCCTCTCCCTTCCTCTCTGTAAAAAATCAATAAAATATATTTTAAAAAATACATTTATATTAATGCCAAGCAAGGTACCAGGTGCTTATAAATGGTAACCATTGGTATTTATTGCCCTCTGTCCAGACCAAATGCTCTCTTTTCCACACATTTACCAGTCATCTATTCTCCTTAGATCTTATTTTCTAAGACTTTAGTCATTGTTCAGCTTCCCCTTTGATTCCTTAAGTTATGGCCCTTGGCACTCTGGAAACACAAAGGGCTAGTGAGCATGGAAACTGCTTCTTGAGCACCTATAGATTTATTCTCTCTCTGATTCTTATTGTTACTCCCATTTCACAGATGAGGAAGCTGAGGCTCAGGGAGATCTAGTCCTTTGCCTAACTTAAATTTGAACCTGGGTCAGCTGACTCAAAGCCAAATTACTTTCCTCTCTTTCCCTTTCCCTTTGCCTTTGCCTGATGTCATAAAGTTCGCTTTAGAAATGGACAGACCATGACATTGTGTACTTTCTAGACCAGTTATTAACTTTTTGGCTCCCAAGAGATCTTCCTGGCGAGATGCCTAGGAGCAATAGACACATGTCTCAAGGAAAGTTCCAGATCACTTATCAGTGCTACAGTTGACCCTTTCTTCCAGACGGAAGACAAGCAGTAAATCAGAAAACCCAAGGGAGTGGATCAGGAGGGGGTCCCAGGGAAGGGAAACGGGCTGCTGTGAGAGGGAACATACCTGTGAGGAAATAGTAGGCCTCTGATGGATTAGCAGGGTTCTATTACTGGTAAAATTGTTTCCCTAAACTCTACACATGTGCTTGATGTATAAATTCCTTACCTGTGCATTTTAAGTAGAAAATAGATTAATAAATGTAAATGTTTTTATAAAAAAATTCAGTGTTGTATATGCTAAACAGGTACTCTCAACACCTATTATACAGGCTGCTGAAATGTATTCATTCATTCATTCATTGGACACTTCATTTCAGAGGCTGCCCCTCGAAAATCATAGTAAGGACAGTTGACCTTTCTCCAGGAAAGTATATAAGCTCTTGGAATCTGACCAGTTCTATAGTCAGTATTTAAATACATTTGTGTCTTTGATTACATATTTATCATTTAAGTATATTTATATATCTAAGGAAAGGAGTGGTGGTTATTATTGGCCTTCATTTTGACACAGGAAATACAAGAATAAAACTCAGGTCACTTGGTGTTTTTAACTGTTTAACACTGAGAAAGGATTCTTAGCTGTTTCTGAGTAACCTTTGAAAACATAATTATTAAAGAACAGCTTCATCATAAAAAATGCATAGACTACCAGTTGTTTCCTGAAATTGGCATTTTGGGTACAGGCTGCCCAGCTCAGACTACATTCCTAGCTAGGTGTGGCCATGAGAGTAAGTCCTTGTCAGTGGGTGATGAGTGGAAGTGATGTGTGTAACTTCCACCTTATTTGCTTGAAAGAAATACATTTGTCCACTGTGACTTGGAAGAGAAATGAACTTTATTCTTTTTTAAGCCATTGCATATATATTTTTTAACTTTTAATTCAAGTATACAATCATAAACCATTTCAGACATCTTTAAGTTTTTATAAACTGAACACACTAGTAACCAGTACCTAGATGAAGAAGCATAATATATCCAGGAACCTCGATGGCCTCCCTCATACCACCCTCCAGGCCCACCTGATAAGGGATTTGTAACAACAAACTGGTTCTACTTTATAGAAATGGACTCAGACTGTATTGTAGTAGATGGCAAGTGTGGCCACAGATGTCTCCCATCCCTGTGTGTCTGACCCTTTCAGTGTGAGTTTATCTCCTCAGTGGGTGACACCTATCTCCCCACCCCTCGAACCTGCACTGGTCTTTTGACTTAGTTTGACTGACAGGAAAACGAACGCTGTGCAGCTTGTGCGGCTGCAGCTTCAGAGGCCTTGCAGCTTCACTTTCACCCTCTCAGAATGCTGCTCTGAGATCTGTCAGGAAGGTGGCCGAGGCCACGTGGAGAAGAACCAAGCACCACCAGATATGTGAATGAGGTCTCCTCGGACCTTCCAACCCCACCAAATCTGCAGCCAAATTCAAATGACATCAGAAAAACCACAGCTATTCCATACAATCATGAAAAATAATAAAACATTGTTTTGAGACACTAAGTTTTCGGGTAGTTTGTTATGCAGCAATAGATTCAAGTGAAACAAGCAAATGGCCTTATTTTGGTCAAGCTTCTTTTGCTCAACATGTTTGTGAGATTGATTCATATTATTGTGCACAGTGGAATATTATTCCTTCCCATTGCTGTATAATATTCTAATGTGGGACAATATTGTAATTTATCCATTTCACTACTGATGGGCCACCTTCTGCTTGGGGCTCTTACAGACAGTGCTGCTATGAACATTCTAATAATATGTCATTTGGTGGACATGCCTGCATTTGTGTTCATTATTTAATTAGTGGAGGCCTTTCTGGGCGATCGTGTAACTTGCATTATTAGCTTTAGTAGATACCACCTCTTTTCCAAAAAGGTTGTTCCGGTTCATATTCCACCCGCTGTGCAGGAGAGTTAGCAGAGTTTCAATTGCTCCTTGCCGACACTCTGTGCTCTTAAACTTTGCGACCCTCTGTTTTAAAGATGAGCGCATAGACGTTGAAGATGTTAGGGAAGTGTTAGCTTCAGGAGCCAATGTTAGAAAGAAGCTGGACCCACTGGTTTTGATGTCTACCTTTCTTCCTGACACTTCAGGTTAAACGGACGGAATTTAACAATACAAACATATGTACACAGTGCTCTATATTTTAATACTCTCACAACCATAATTTCATCCGAGTCTTCCAATACAATAACACTGTAAAACAGGCAGCTTGGGGAATATTACTTCTACAGAGAGGGAAGTGACTTGCCAAGGACCACACAGCATGTGGCAGAGCCCAGATGGGAGCCCAGGTCTTTGGACGTGCTGACTGGTTCTTCCCACCAAAACCCTCTACTTCCAATGGCATTGTGTTGGTAGTGGTGAATGTGAAAGCTGAGGGGAGGGGGAAGCTAGGAGGTATTTGTAGCGATGGAATAAGTGACATCACGGACAGGAGGAAAGTTTAATCCATTCCCAGATGTTCTCTCCCCAGTGTCTGGAACGCAGCATCCTGCTTGGTCAAGGTCTTTACGCAACAAATTAAAAAGCCCAGATTTGCCCTAGCCGAGTGGCTCGGTTGGAGCATCGTCCCCATACACCAAAAAGTTGCTGGTTGGATTCCTGGCTAGGCACATTCCTAGGTTGCGGGTTCGATCCCCAGTCGGGGCATGTACTGGAAGCTGACCGCTCAATCTTTCTCATAGTGATGTTTCTCTCTCTCCCTTCCTCTCTCTCAAATCAATAAAAACATATGCTCTGGTGAGGATTAAAAAAATAAAAGTTAAAAATTACATTAAATTAAAAGCCCAGATTTGGGGTGGTTGGAGATTGGTGTCAGCTAGCACTGCATGTCCCACATGCTGGACACTCTCAGTCCATCCAGAAATAGCCTTTTGCAAACTGGCCAACTTCACATGACTGGTAACCCTGTAGCATGAGGCTGCACAGAATGTTGTCCTTAATCCACCCTACGTGAAAAACACAGGGAACAAAACAGCACCATGCAGCATCGTCCCATTTTGGTAAAAACATGTCTGCGCATACATCTGATATACATTCATAGATAAAGGTCTGGAAGGAACAGAGCAAAAATGTTAACAGTGTTATCTCTGGGTATTAACTTTAAAGATCAATTTATGCATTTCAGTATTTTTTTGCAATGAATATTAATGTTTCCTTTTTTAAAACTTATTTTAAAAATAGATAATGCATTCACATAGTCACAATCAAAAGTACAAAAAAGGTTATACAATCAAGTCTCCCTCTTATCCATGTCTGCCTTCCATCCGGCTCCCTCCAGAGGTAACCAGTGTTACCAGCACCTAGTGTATCTTTTCCAAGATGCTTTACAAGCAAATGCAATATTTATTTCCTTTACCACTTTTACAATAAAAAGGCAAGACTTTCATTTAAAAAGCATTTTTGAAGTGTCAATTATAGTTGACATTCAATATTATATTAGTTTCAGGTATGCTGCATAGAAAACTTCCATTTTGAAGAAAGGTTGTAGAAGACTATCTTACCTAATAATCTTACCTAATAATAGAGAAACATGTAAATTGACTGTACCTCCTATGCTCACAGCCAATCAGAGTGAGTATGCAAATTAACCCAACAAAGATGGAAGTTAATTTGCATACATACCTGGGTCCTGGGAACCTCCTTGGCACCCAGGTCACTCCCAGCAGGCCATTGGAGGGGCGGGGCGCTTCCCAAGCCTAAAGCCTGGGACTTGGGAAGGGGCCGACCAAACGCAGACCATCCGAAAGTCAGTGCTGGGTTGCCCAGCTGCAGCCTGGCAACCCAACACTGACTGCTTAGGTGGCTGAGACCCAGAAAGTGAGTCAGGGTCTGATCTGCAGCCTCAGTGGAAGCTGTAGATCAGTGTATTTACCTCTCTCTTTCTCTCCTTCTTTCTTTCTGATCTTCACCAGCAGCCAGGCTTTTCTTTCTCTCCTGGCCTCTGTTGGAGGGGGGGGGGGAGGGCCTGCTGTTAAGCCCCGCCTCTTTGATCAGGCCCAGAGATAGGCCTGGAGATGCTGACTGGCATAGGAACTGACCAATGAGAACCAAAGGTGGGTGCTGTGGGGAGCCAATGGCTGTCTAGGAGGCGGAGCTTTTGACAGACTGGCATTGAAACTGACCAATGAGAACCAAATCTGGGTGCTGTGGGGAGCCAGTGGCTAAGCTTTTGACGCTGGCATAGGAACTGACCAATCAGAACCAAATTGGCCTGCAGAGGAGGGCAGTTGGGGGTGACATCAGGCCTGCAGGAGAGGTGATCACTCCTATCTGCAGCCTCAGTGGAAGCTGTTGATCAGGGTGATCAGGAGAGGGCAGTTAGGGGTGATCAGGCTGGCAGGCAGAAGCAATTAGGGGCAATCAGGCAGGCAGGTGAGCAGTTAGGAGCCAGTGGTCCCAGATTGTGAGAGGGATGTCTGACTGCCTGATCCTAGGGATCAGGCCTAAAATGGCAGTCGGACATCCCACAAGGGGTCCCAATTGGAGAGGGTGCAGACTGAGTTGAGGGAATCCCCCCTCCATGCACAAATTTCATGCATCGGGCCTCTAGTGATGTAGAAAGGTAAGTGAAAAAAGGCTACAAAACAGCACAGAGTATGACATATTTTTAATAATTTATGAAAAAATTTATATTTAAAATACTACACTTATAAGTAAAAGACTGGGCAGTTGTTTCCCAAATGTGTCAGTGGTTATCTCTCAATGTAGGGTTTTCTCTGGCACCAGGCTGCCTGATTCAAATCCCAGTCTGCCACTTCCTAGCCCTGTGATCTTGGGAAAGTGACTTAATCTTTCTGTGTCTTAGTGTCCTTATCTGTAAAATGGAGATGAAGTCCTAGCCAGTTTGGCTCAGTGGATAGAGCATCGGCCTGCAGACTAAAGGGTCCTGGGTTCAATTCCGGTCAAGGGCACAGACCTCTATGGCAGGCTCCTCCCTGGCCCAGGCCCTAGTCCGGGCTCATGCAGGAGGCAACCAATCTATGTGCTTCTCTCACATCGATATTTCCCTCTGTCTTTTCCTCTTTCTTCCACTCTCTCTAAAAATCAATGGAAAAATATCCTTGGGTGAGGATTAAAAAACAAAATAAAATAAAATGGAGATGATGATGATGATGATGATTGCATCTACCCATACAGCTGAGTTGTCATCAGGGATAAGTTATAAAATTCAGGTAGAGCCCTTAGAATGGTGCCTACCATCGCTCCTGTGTCAGTAATTATTATATACATCTGAGTCTCCTAATTTTTCTATATTGGACATGTATTACAATAGAAGTTAAATAACAAACTCCCACAAGAGAAGGGAAACTATACAGATATATAGAGAGGGGCACAGAAGGAAGAGAGTGGCCATAGAGAAGAGAAGAGTGAGAGAGAGCCCCCAGGAGGAGCAGAAATGAGACTTTGCAGACTCAGAGAGGGGGGAACTCTCTGGCTTCTTGGTTTTAACCCTCTAGGAGCCCCGGGAAAGGGCCCTTTGCCAGTGTTGCCCACTGAGCATTCCAAGAACACAGATAGAGTCCATCTCTCCTGTGCTTTCTCTCCTGGCATGTGGAGATGGCCAGTGAGATCTTCCAAGAAACGCCCTGGACCTCCCTTGTACAAACAGCCTTCAGGCAACACTGTGCCCCTCTTCCTGGCAGAGCTCATGTGGAGAAAGGCTTCAGGATAAGAGTGAGGATTCCCCTGGTTGTGCCTGAACCAACTCGCACCAAGGACCTGCTGAGGGTCGATTCCTGCCACCTTGACGGGGTTGACAGTCTAGGGGGTTGAAAGAGGAGACGCTTCATTCACAGCCCATCTGGAGAAGGAGATGTCCAATTGCAGTTTCATGTTTCTAAACCACGCGGCACGTGCAGGAAGCCCTTCCTCCTTCAGCCTTCAGCTGCAGCCTGTGCTCTGCAGACTCAGCATGGGGATCCAGAGGGGAGGAGAAGGCAGGGAAGGAAAGCGTGGGAGCAGGCGGTGGAGGCCCTGGGTTCCAGCCTCAGCTCAGACATTTTGTGTCGATGTTAGCTGGGATCAGTTCTTGATTTCACCAAAATCCAATTGCTCCTCAGAGAACCCCTTGAGTTGATGTGGGAATAACCATGCCAGGTGTGATGGGCTTGAAGAGATGAAGTATGGGAACTACTTTATATTAGAAAGAATATCTTGATCTTATAGTTCCTGCTAAGTCTGAGGTGAACAAGTGCTGGGAAATAGTATCCTATCACTATTTCTAACAATTCATTTGACACATTTTAGAAATAAAATAATAAAATGGTTCCTAACCCTTAACAA
The DNA here is from genome assembly GCA_026230045.1 of Corynorhinus townsendii. Taxonomy (NCBI): domain Eukaryota; kingdom Metazoa; phylum Chordata; class Mammalia; order Chiroptera; family Vespertilionidae; genus Corynorhinus; species Corynorhinus townsendii. Next base: position 161,103,139 of record JAPDVU010000005.1, on the reverse strand, counting down.
TTCTAAAATTCCCACACTATGCAGACAAAGTTTTTTTCAGGGAATTTGGTGCCAAATTTGACCTGACCTTATGGTGTTGACTCTTTTTGGTGTTGATCCTATATAATAAAAGCCTAATATACTAAGTGTCCGGTTGGCCATTCAACCAATCAAAGTGTAATATGCTAATGATATGCTAAGGCAGCTTAATGATATGCTCAACCGCTTGCTATGACATGCACTGACCACCAGGGGGCAGATGCTCTGACCTGTAGGGTAACTTGCTGCTGGGGTCCAGCTGATTGGGACTGAGCAAGATGGCCTAGACATGCCCTGGAGCCTTCCTGTGTCCCTCCTTGGCCCCAATCATGCACTGGCCCCGATTATGCACTGGCCCCAATCATGCACTGGTGGGGTCCCTAGGCCTGGACTTCACCCTCTTGCAATCCGAACTAAGGGAACCTCCCAGCCCCCGAAGTGCATGAATTGTAGTATTTATAATAAATTGCAGAATAGTTATACATTTGACTGCAGGGTCCCACGGGGAGAGTTACTTTAATATGGTGCATACAAATTACCTTCCTAAAATATGAAAAATTCTGAAGCCCATCTGGTTCTAAGCGTTTTTCATAAGGGATTGTGGTCTTGTAAATAAAACAAATTCAGATGCCACATAAAGCAGGTGCCCACTCCCTGTCTGGGTCTCTTCTTCCTGGTGCCAGTCCTTGGGAAGTTGTTATGAGTCTGAAGACATGTAATCAGGATGAGTCAAGGAGCATATACAGGGGATATTTCTCCTAAATTGTTGTTTCTCACTTAAAAATATATTTTTTTATTTTTAAAATATATTTTTTATTGATTTCAGAGAAAAAGGGAGAGGGAGAGAGATAGAACATCAATGATGTGAGAGAATCATTGATCAGCTGCCTCCTGCATGCCCTCTGCTGGGGATTGAGCCCCACAACCCAGGCATATACCCTGACCGGAATCGAACCAGCGACCTTTCCTTGCATAGGATGACTCTCAACCAACTGAGCCACACTGTCCAAGGCAATGCACCTCACAGTTTAATGTGTTTATGAATCTCCCAAGGATCTGCAAGTTGTGACTCAATAGGTCTGGCGTAGGCCTGAGGTCCTTCATGTCTAATACTCTCCAGTGATGGCTGTGCTGCTGGGAGTGGCTTACACTCTGGAAAGGCCTCTGAAAGGTTCTGAGTGATGCAATGTGGGGGGTCCCACAGGGAGAGGTGCCCCCTGACCTTGGAGGGCCTGCTTGCTAAACACCAATCATCACCTGCCTCCTCACTGCCTCTTCTCTATCCTCTACTGCTTCCGTTGCCTCCTCCACCCCAGATGGGTTCAACCACTCTGCACCTCCACTCCAGACTTGGCTGGCCTCCACCAAGTCTCATGACTCTTCACTCCCCAGGTTCCAAGGTACTGCCTAGATGAGGTGTTTTCTGGCTGACCTCACCCTCCAAGCATGAACTAAATTAATTCAACTCTGAAATTCCTGAGATGCCTCACTCTCTCTCCTGGGTATCTCCCCAGAAAAATTTCCCGCTGTCTGCAAAGTTCCCCCAGGCCCCCACCACCCAGAGATAGGATGATACTGCAACTACTCACTAGACAATTAGTGACCCGCAAAGGGGCCTTGATCAATGCTTGCCATGCCTGACTGACTTCTTACACTTTCTCCCCGCTTTCTTTTAAATTCCAGATTCCCTTTTGCAGAAAACTCAGATTTCCTTACTTTTTTGTTTTTACCGTGTATTGCATTGATTTAAAAGGATTTTTAAATTAATTCTTTATTGTTGAGAGTATTACATATGTCCCCTTATTTCCCCCTCTCCCCTTCCCCCCAGGCCCTCACCGCCCACCCACCCTCCCCTACCTTCCCTCTGAGATTCCATGCTCTACAGATTTACTTTTCAAGAGAATTTTCTTATTGTAAAAGTAATACATATTTATTACTGGAAATTTAGAAAATATAGATTAAAAGATTTAAAAATGACACCCCCAGGAAGCTCATCACCCAGAGATAACTACTTTTAACATTTACCTCATGTCTTCATACATATAAATTTTGTTTTACAACAAGTGCCTATAAAAACATTCAAACCTGTAAAAAATTTTGTGAGTTTATTTGAACCAAATGGATGACAATTGCCAGGAAGCAAAATCTGAAGGGATTGGGATAACGCTCCAGAGAATGAAGGTTTTTTAAATCTATTTTTATACATTGTAATCAAAGGAGGGGACGAAGGTGGGTTACATGAAATCTATTGGTGATAGATTAGAGAGGTGAGAGAAAGCGAAGCAGGGGGGCGGGGAACCTCTGGGATTGGATAAAAAATAAAATGATAGACACATACTTAGGTGGGTGCAGAATAGCCAACAGTCAACAATTAACATGATGACAATGAAGGAATTTGTGGTATCTGTCCTGAAGCCCAGGCACATTAGGTTGTGCCCTAAGGAGTCCAGAAAAAGGTAAGTTCAAGGATATGCTATCATAGATGCAAAAAGACAGATAGGCTCAGTTAAGGGAAAGGTTGACCTTGTCAGGGAAGATAACAGCCTAGGATGTAACTACCCACCAGAACTGCTTTTAGTTGAAGTTTAATTTTAGAGCATCCTTTGTGGTTCCTTTAGGTCTCTGAGTTTGCAAGACTGCAATGCAGGTCTTCCCTGAGCTTGTCAGGTTAGCATGTGGCCCCTTTCGTCCACAGAGGGGAGATGAAAACCAAAGCTTCCAGGTGATCCCCTGTGACCAGACAGTCCAAAGCCATCAGAAGGAAAAGCTGAAACAGAGAGAGCTGGCCAGGAGCTGCCTGAAGATTCATGCAAATGAGACCCACCCACTACTGCCTGGAAACCAGGCCAGGAGAAGTCTGGGACCTGTGGCAGAGCTGCGCTCGGGAAAGGAGGAGGAGGAGGAGGCTCTGAGGGAGCAGGTAAGGAGCCAGAGGGTCGTGGAGGTCTGGGTCACAGTGCCCTGGAGTCCTAAGCGCACAATCCCGCTGAACAATGGCCAGGGAGGCAGGGCTCCAGGGATCATCTTTTAAGCTTAGCCATTTTTTAGCGGCGGGCAAGTCACTTCATCATTCTGAGCTTTGGCTTCCCCCTCTATTAAATGGGTATAAAATATCACACTATGGCCCAGCCGGCATAGCTCAGCGGTTGAGCGTCGACCTATGAACCAGGAAGTGATAGTTCCTTTCCCCGTCAGGGCACATGCTCTGGCTGCGGGCTCCATCCCCAGTGTGAGGTGTGCAGGAGGCAGCCGATCAGTGATTCTCCTCTCATCATTGATGTTTCTATCTCTCTCTCTCTCTCCCTCTCCCTTCCTCTCTGAAATCAATAAAAATACATTTTAGAAAAAATATTACACTATGTATTGAGCACTTGCCGTGCCTTGGTGGGTAAATTGCAGCCACTTTCTCACAGCCACTTGGTAAGGTGGGATTATTAGCCTACTTTACAGAGGAAAAGGAAGCTCAGAGAGGTTAAGCCATTAGTCCAAGACCTCACAGCAAGAAAGTCTGGTTCTAAAACCTGCACTTTCTCCTCCCTACCCTGCCTTCTTCACAATGGTGCTTTTAAAGAACCAAAGGGCCTCACGCAAATGGGAAAAAATTGTGGAAGGCATTTATACCATCTAAATGTGCGTCACCACACTTAGATCCTAGCAAGGAATGGGGCACTTTGTAAACTGTGAAGTGCTATAAAAATGCTCTCTCTTGAGGTTGAAAACGGTGGGGTGATGCTACAGACAATTAATATTTGGCAAACTGACTTGGTCGTAGACAGAGGTGATGCCTTTGGGTCATGTTTAGGACTTGATGTAGCTGGGATGTCCTGGCTTGGAAGTGAGTGGTGGGTGGACACTTGGCCAGAGTCCTCCTGGAGAGGCCGGAGTCTGACCAGCTGACTCTGAAACAGCAGTGGATGTCTGAGGGCTGCGAAGGGCTAAGATGTTGATGGAACAGCGGTCGTCTCCCCTCTTTATAGCTTGGCCACGGGACTTCAGAAGTAGAGGTCAGCTTTGGGGGGAAGAGCAATAGTACAAGTTTACTGTAGCAGAGCTCGAATTTTCAGAAAAGATTGTTTAACAAGGAACATATAGCCCTAGCCGGTTTGGCTCAGTGGATAGAGCATCAGCCTGCGGACTGAAGGGTCGTCCCAGGTTTGATTTCAGTCAAGAGAATCATTGATTGGCTGCCTTCTCCACACCCCCTACTGGGGATTGAGCCAGAAACCCAGACATGTGCCCTTGACCTGAATTGAACCCGCGACCTTTCAGTCCACAGGCTGACGCCCCACCCACTGAGCCAAACTGACTAGGGCCAGAGAAGGGGTTTTTAAACTGTTTTTTCCTCCTCAGCAGCTCAATTCTTCAACGTCTTCAAATAACCAGTATGAGCAAAGCTAACTGTTTACTGTTTAAATGGGGAAGCAGGGCTGGAGACTGTCTTCCTGACGCCCCCTTTCACGTGTCCAGGGGTTGGGATGGCCAGGCCTCGGACTGTGAGAAATCAGCACGCAGCGCGGGCCAGGCTGGCTGGCTGTGTTCCCGCTGCAGCCTCTTGAGCACATGCCGTGATAAGGGGACCGGAGGGGACCTGCAGAATCTGATGTCAGAGTTTTTAGGTTGGGTAAGCAGGTGAATTTCACAGCAACGGAAGGGCAGGGGAGGCAGCCTTTGTGCGAGGAGGTCTCGGCCATTTGAGAAAAGAATGAGGACCCAGGAGGGAGGAAGCCCAGGAGGCTCTCGTACACTCTTCACAATCTAGAACAGGGATCCTAGGTCTTGTAGGCACTTGCCCACATACTTGGCTTCCAGGGTTGGTTGTTTGCCAAACCCTAGGGGACCTCTAGTCCCCTCCGCCCCACCCCACCTCCGCCTGGGCTGCTCTCTGGCCCTCGCTGTAGGCAGGTGTGCTCAAGAGGCTGCGGCCCAGGCCACCTGGCAGTTCCAGGTGCTGCGTGTGTGCTGCCATGGAGACGGGCCCTAGGGTTGGTGGGGAGAAGGCAGTCTCCCAAAGCTGTGTGGATTCTGGCGAGGAGAGACTGGAGCCTCAGGCCCTTCAGGGTAGTCTGCTGACCACTCTAGGGCCAACTGAAGCCCAGGTGGGTGCCCTGGGGTCTTTTCCAGGACAAAGGGAGGGAGGAGGATCCAGGGGATGCCAAGTATGGGGTGGAGGCTCCGCAAGGCTGATCTAGGGGCCTGTGCAGGGGCGCCTCCAAGCCTCCTGGTGGAGGGGAAAAGCCTTGCCAGGCCCCTGCACAAAGAGCGGGGGTTGGCCCTGCACCCCAAGGTGGGAGGAGGGGAAGAGGCCTGGCATTTGTTCCCAGAGGGGGGCCAGGCTGCACCAGTCAGGCGTTGAGGCCGCAGGGAAGGATGTAGTTGCTCTCTAGCACAAACCGCTGACTGCGGCCCCCCTCCTCCCTGGAGTCCCAAAAGCCAAGGGCAATCACATGGAGCATAAGGGGCATTTTTATCCATTCCCAAAGCTGGGGTGCAGTCTCCTCTGGTGGCAGCTCATTAATAATGGGGTGGCTCGGGCCTTCGCCCCGACAGAGGGGAGACTACGGAAGCACCAGACTTAACTATGGGTTGGGACTGGGTGATCTGGAACAGATCGCTTCGTCTCTTTGAACCTAAGGTTTTCATCTGTGAAATGTGGGTGATAATACCTTTTAACAACCCACAGACCACTGTTACCCTAGGACCAAGCACAGGGGCAGAGCTTCATGTGTGTTCCTTCGCTCCTTTTCTCTTCCTGCCCGGATGTCTCTTGCCAGGGCTCCTGGCATCTGGTCTGAGGATGGCAGAGCAGCAGGGCGGGGAGCCCCAGTGCCCTGTCTGCTGGAACCCCTTCAACAACACGTTCCACACCCCCAAAGTGCTAGACTGCTGCCACTCCTTCTGCGTGGAATGCCTGGCCCACCTCAGCCTGGTGACTCCAGCCCAGCACCAGTTGCTGTGCCCACTCTGTCGCCAGCCCACTGTGCTGGCTTCCGGGCAGCCTGTCACTGACTTGCCCACGAATACTGCCATGCTCACCCTGCTCTGCCTGGAGCCCCACCACGTCATCCTGGAAGGCCATCAGCTCTGTCTCAAGGACCAGCCCAAGAGCCGCTGCTTCCTGCGCCAGCTCCAGGTCTATATGCTGGACATAGACGCGGAGCTGGGAAGCCAGACTGAGGACCCCCAGGCCACGGCCCCTACCACCGCGCATCAGTCCAATCGCATCCCCACCTTCTACACCCTGAGGGAGTGTTTACAGGACCATGAACTCCCAATTGCTGCCTACCTGATGGCTGCCATCCTCAGTGCCGCTCTATTGCTCCTCTTCTTCATCTTTTGGGCCAAGCAGTTCCTTTGGAGTATGCGGTGAGCATCCGCTTCAGACAAGGTACCAAGCCTATCTCGGCTGCTGTGGATGTGGGGCCTGCAGAGCCTCATGTCTTTGTCATAGTGTTCATTTTTACAACCCACGGATCAGGTGGGCCATGTGTTCGCTTCTGGGAACAGAGTCCTACTATAGTGAGAATCTCTGAAAACTAAAGGACTGGGAAGAGATGCGAGGAGACCTCTGGATGTGAACCACGGGGTCTTGAAAGAGCAGAGAGGCAGATGTGTGATTACAGAGCTAGGGAGCAGGTTGTGCCAAAGGGCTGGCCAGCTGTCTCTAGGAGCTTGACTAGCCCAAAGAGTGAGCTGCATCTCTCACTGGAGCTGCTTTGAACTCATCCACTTTTTTAAAAAAATTAAATTGTTCTCTTTTTTGTGTTGCTAAAAAACTAGGAAAGTGAGCTTCAATTCTGTGAGCAAACGTGTGTCTCCTTTCAGTGTTCTCTTTATCTTGTCACCAGTCCCAGTAGAAAATGGTCTGCATTCATTCATTTATTCACTTATTTAGCTGATGCCATATCCGAACTAGAGAAAGAGAAGGGTAGGGTTATGCAGGGGTGGCAGAGAGCCCTCTCCAGCAGGGAGGGTGTGCTCATTACCTGCTTTTGGTGCAAGGCGACCTCCGCTGGGTATGTGGTTTATGGAATGTTAAGAGTCTGAAAGTTTAAAGGTGAAAGCAGGTTCAAAAGAAATCTGGGATTTGGAGGAAAAAGTTTTTATTCCTCCTAGTAGGTGCAGAGATCCTGACGAGAAGACTGGGTGCAGGATGGAGCTGACCCCCTCCACCAAGCCCTGAAATTCTGGCCTCAAGAGGTAAGGCAGAAACGCTGGACAGAGTGAAAACCTTAGCTCCCATCCCAGGCTGTGAGGCAGGGCATCCTGGTTTTCATTTTACATAACAGAATCTAGGAACGAAAGAAAACCAGGTAGAGTTCATTTAGAGAACAGTACCCTAGTAAGGAGTTCGGCTCAATAGTACCCACTTGTGGTCATTCTAGAGAACAGCATCCTAGTTAGTAATTGGGCTCATTGTCGCCCTCTTGGGGGCATTCTGAGGACAGCACCCTAGTAGGGGATTAGCCTCAATAGCACCCTCTTGAGGGGAATTCTGAGAACATTACTCTAGTAAGAGGTTAGGGTCATTAGCGCCCTCTTCTGGGCATTCTAGAGAAGCGCACCCTTTTAAGGGTTTGGGGCTAATAGCACCCTCTTGAGTGCATTCTGACAGCAGCACCCTAGTAAGGGTTTAGTCTCAGTGCACTCTTATGAGCATTCTAAGAACAGCAACCTGGTTCACGATGTAGCGCTGTCTTGTGGGCATTCTTAGAACAGCACACTAGTTAGGGATTAGGCTCCATAGCGCCCTCTATGGGCATTCTGATAATAGCATCCTAGTAAGAGATTAGGCTCAATAGTGCCCTGTTGTGGTCAATTAGAGGACAGCAATCTGGTAAGAAATTTTTGTACATTAAGCAGTCCTGTTTTTATTTATTTTAATTTTTGGTTCTCTTATTGAGTGATTCCCCCCCCCCCCCGTCTTCTAATACACAGATCCAGTCCTCAGCTTTTCCTAATCTGTGTATCTTTCCAGTGTGTTCTTTATTAGTGCTACATCAGCCTATATTTCTGACCGCATTCATAGTCACTATATCTTTTCTCATGCTGTTGAGCATTTTTACCACCATTCTAAACTCCATATTAGGTAAGTTACTTATCTCCATTTCATTTATTAGTTCTTCTGAAGAATTCTTTTGTTCTTTAATTGGGGGTGTTTTTTTGCCCATTTTGGCTGCCTGTTTGGGTTTGTGGCTATGTGTTAGGTAGGTCTGCTATGCCTTTCAATCTCTACAGGACAGTGTTAAACATTGTTTCTGACAAATGAGATCAGGCAAATAAGACCCCAAATAGACTGATTGCATTAACTCTTAAGGAGCCAGCAGGCAATCATCCTCAGGTGTGGCAAGGTTGTCCAATAGGGTGGGGCAATTGTTTCTGCCTGGAGGCTAATTGCCATTCTCAGTCATTTAATGGGCCTCAGAAACTCCACACTGTGGGGCAAGGTGTTTCCCAATAGGGTGGGACAACTGTCTCTCCCCTACCTCCCAGACAAAAACTGCCTGCAAAGGTCTGCCTGAGAAAGATGGCCTCTTCAGTGTGAGGGAATGACTCAGCACAGGAAACTGAGGTGTCTGCCTTCTGAGCACTAACTTTGGGATGATTTTTTTGTAATTTAGTTGAAATTCCAGTTTGGTCCTGGCACCTTGTCTGTGTAGTATCCACTTACTCTGTGGCCATTTTTAACCTTTTTTGACATTCTGAGAACAGCATGCTGGTAAGGGATTTTGCTCATTTGCACCAGGGCTGCTGCTTGACTACACATTGCCACTTCTGCAGTGTCTAAAACCTGATTTCTGCTTTCCCAGTTTTTATATTGCCTGGTGGCCCAGGGCTCTAAAACAACTTCAAAGTGGTTAAAACACCATCAAAATTATGAAAAGATAACATTTAAAAAAATTTTTTAAATTTGTTAAATAAGTTTTCAGAAGCCTGAAATTGAGTTGGTTTGAGTTTAACATTTTTTAGTTTAATGGAATTAGCTTCTACAAATTCTTGGGGTCTTAATATACAAGATATTACAAAATAGCCAAGACATATATTTCACATTTAATAAAACAGTCTTAAGATGTGAAGAAAAAATGGGGAAAAAAATTCTCCATTACAAAACTGTAGTCACCAATGTATCCCGCCAGGGGACTAGTACCTACCTCCCCATTTGTGCCATCAAAGATAATTACACTGAAGCTGGGACTCAACCTCTCCCCACTGACTTCATTTCCTTACGCGTCCTTGCTCCTTAACCTTGTGACAGGCAGTGAGCTCAGCATGTTCTCAGAGCCAAGAGGAACAGGAGAGGAGCTGGGAGAAGTTCAGGAAGGAGCACTTGCCTCTGCACTGCAGCCTACTGCTCTCAAGTAAACTTCATCCCCACTCATAGGTCAAATGGAGGCTCCACAAGTTCAGCTACTTGGTTCAAGGTCACCCAGCCAGTAAGTTGTGGAGGACTTTCAGTCAAAATAAGACTTATACTCTTGAAGTGGCTTATAGGCCATCCAAATAATACATTCATTACAATGTCTCCTATTCTCACACTTAGTAGTTCTAACCTTGAGGCAATACCATCCTCTTAGGGGGACTCTGGAAATGTCTGGGACTGTCTTTGATATACCAATAAAGTGAGCGGGTTGTGCTTCTGGCTTTTACTACTCTAGAAGTCAGACATGCTACAATGCTAGATAGTTCTGCACAAGAAAATATCATCTATCTTAAAATGCCAAGTTTCCTGTTGGATAACACTATAGGCTCCTCATTAGGAGGTAGAAGTAGTGAAAGTATTAACTCCCTTTGGCATGAAGTCAGAGGAAGAGATGCAGTGACCTGTCAAAGGGCAGTATAAAAGGTGGAGTGGTTAAGGCTATGCACAAGTCATGCTGGCTGGACTGGTCTTTGGCCAGTGTTGCCAACATAGTCAATACAACCCCATGAAATCTCTTCATAAGGTCATAGAGAGACAGATCGGGATCCACCACTTACTAAGTGGGTAACCTTGAGCAAGTCACTTAACTTCTTTGAGCTTTGTTTTGTTTGTGAAAAGAAAACTCCTAAGATTCTGAGGATTAAATGAGATGTCCGAATGTGCCTGGCACAATGTCTAGCCAGAGAGCATCTTGTTAACTGGTGGCTATATTTCTCTCACCATTATCATAAAATGCCACTCGGTTATGTTCCTCAGCTAACCCCTTTCTTACATTTCCAGTGAAGAAATGTATATTCCACAAGACACTTGTTTTGCCAAAGACTTAGATAAAATGTTTTCACTCAGTTGCCACCTCTAAATCCCATTGGACTCCCCACTCCCAAAGACAAGGTTAATGGGATAGAATTTAAACGTGAAAAACTCAAAATTTTAACATTATATCCAAACTACAGGCTAATACACTAATGTTCATTATTAGTTTACACATACTACAAAGTAGTATTGAAAATAATTTTTTTCATGGCCAACTATGGAGAAAATAGTGTCCCTTTATACTTAAACCATAGTGCAGTATCCAACAGAGAGCAGGGTTGAGAACTCAGAAGCTTAACAAGTACACAGGATATGCAACAATTTGGTTATAACCGAAACCAGATTAAACACAATATTTAGCTACATATCACACAATCACAGCCTGAATAGAGCTAGACAAGCTACACTCAGCCACTCTGGAATAGCAAGTAACGTGTGTTCAACACTTCAAGAAGCCATCATACAAGCCCTCCTTGAATGCTCTATATACAATCTTTTTTTCTTCTAAATTCCTATACTTTTGTATGAATTTACTGTGTACTTTCAGAGTTCAGTGATTGTATATTTGGGGTGGAAAAAGGTGAAGGCAACAGCTAGATAGCCAATGAGTAAGAGTTACAGAGTCCAGATACTGTATAGTTCACTGGTAGTTTGGCCCACAATGCAATAGCCCTCTCTATATTTTTTTTAAATGATTAACAAAGTGCTTAATTAAGGGGACAGAAATTGGAGTAATCATATTTGAGATCACATGTTGTATCTCAAACCAAAAAACAGGGACTTTGATGGACCAAAGGCTGAGATTCAGAAAAGACTTAACTATGCAAATAATTATTTGAAGTATAGTTTTTATAATAGGATTTTACTCTGTAGCAGAAAAAACGTCAAGGTTGATGTTTAGTAATACCCTTTAGGGATCTTTTCCAGAGTTACCTTGCCATGAAGGGTATATCCTTTAAATAACCAATAAAAAGGAGTTTATACAATAGAGACATCATGTTAGCTTCCTAAATATTTCATTGAATCTTGACACAATGGTCTAGCTTTGGGGTAACATGAAGGATGCCAAACATCAAAGAAAAATGGAAGACATTTTCTAACAAGGCAAATGTTCAGTTCTGAGCTTCCTGAAGCTCCCTGAGGCAGGGACCATTCCAAGTGAAATCAAAGGAAGAGGTAAAATCTTCTTTACTGCGTAACTCTGAGCATCGCTGTGGGTCTGTCTCTTCACCTCCCATTTTCAGGGCAGAGGAAAGGTTCTCGCTCTGTCAGGCATTACTTAACCAGTATGTGGTGAGATGTGCCTCTTTACCCAAGGGCTCCTAGACTGCTGTCCAGCCTCCTTGCTCCCTAGGTCACAAGTAGTCCTGAAGCATGTACCATGTAATAGAAAGCCAAGTTTCAAGAATTAAAAATGGAGCTAGCCACAATCCTGAGTGCTATGAGGAAGGCAACAGGGTATTCAAACAAAAGATTAATAAAAACAATTGTCTACATAGTTACTGGCAGGGCTAGAAGATGAAATTAAAATTCAAACATGAAAGGGGTTCACCAGCACCCAGGAACTGGGCTGTCTGCTTGAAGTGGGGCCGACTTAGAAATCCAATCTACTGAGGGTCTACACATGGTAATTGGCAACAAACATGATAGAACAAAATGGCTCTTAAGGGAGAGCTTGAGGTTTGTGTCCTTTTTCTATGGTGCCTATTCAGCCATCCAGAGCTTGAAGGTCCTGTCATATGAGCAAGTGGCTATAAGCTGCCCATCAGAAGAAATGTCTAGGCCCATCACTTTGCCTTCATGGCCAGCCAAAGTCTTCAGTGGGGACCAGCCTGGATGGGTCCAGATCTTGGCTGTGTTATCATAGGCACCAGTGAGCAAGAAATTCCCATGGATAGCTGCAAGAGAAAAAAGGGAGTTGCTTAGGAATGTAAGTATTCAAAAGAGCTTAAGAAAAGCACAAAAATCTTCCAGAACATACTATTTCAAAAAGGAAGGTATTTCTACATTCAGAAAAACCCAACCAGATCCTGTATTTCTACCAGGTCTCCAGCAAAAAGGGACAACTACAGGGAAAATTAGGGAAACAAGTAACATTAAGGTTTTTTGGCTCTTTCAACAACCTGTTCAGAATAGTATTAAGGATTTAGTGCTTATGATTTCCATGGAGAAAAAGATGCAGCAAAGCACTCATGAAGTCTTTTACTTCCTAGCAATAAGCATGCTGTGCCATAGTTCTGTCTGAAAGTAGAGGAGAGGGAAGGAAATTATAATTTGCTTCTTCAACTGAGTCCAAATTCTCTCATGTTCCACCTCCAAGTTAAGCTCCAGCCTGCCTCCATTCCATGAAAGTGCAATCTGTCTTTCTCATTATTCTAAAACAGGAGGAAAGCTTACGCTCAAACTTGACACCGGTCACTAAGTTCTGATGGGCAGGGATGGTGTAGATGCAGCGCCGCTGTCGAAGGTCCCACACTTTGCAGGTGTTGTCACCACTGCCGGTTGCAATGTGGTAGCTGTGGATCAGATGCAGTATCAAAGTTAGAAACAAAGAGTACTTCCTGACCAAGAACCCTCTTCACCCCATCATTCAAGGAGCTTATTTTACCCATTGGGGGAGAAATTTATTCCGTAGATTTCCTTCAGGTGCCCTTCTAGGAACATGATACAACGTCCTGTACGGAGGTCCCAAACTCGACCAAATGCATCCAGTCCCCTGATAAAATAATTTACAAATGAACATTGTGAATCCAGTTCTCAGTGGAAGCAGCTATACATCAGAGGTGAGACTACAGAGCTGCCCTGCCCCTGGCCATGTGGAAGAAGCCTTACCCAGTGCCAGCCAAAGAGCCATCTTGATGGAAGGCAATGTCATACACACCCATGCTGTGGCCTTCCTGATGCAGGATCTCCTCTTGAGCTTCCAAATCCCATAAGCGCCATGAGCGGTCATAGCTAAAATAACAACACCACACAAATATTTAGCCAGCATATATTTATTCAGTTTCTACAATGTGAAAGGTATTATTAGTTATAGCTTCAGTTATGCTTCTGCAACTACTTATAAAACAAATTACTTTCTGGCATAAATAATCTATAATAATAAAAGCATAATATGCTAATTAGACCAGACATCCTTCCAGACGTGTTCCTTCTGGACAAAGCCGCGGGGGCAGAGGCAGCAAAGGTCCCTGGCCGTGGCGGCGGGTGGGGACTGAGGCAGAGGCGGCTGCTGCAGCGGCGGGGGCCAAGGCCCTTGCACAAATTCCGTGCATTGGGCCTCTATTGTCTTAATAACTAAGAATATCTGTCTTATTATGACTTGCAATAAGCCTATTTCAGTGGCTATTTTAAGAACAGAATCCCCTAAGAATGGCTCAGCAAAGACTGTTGCCTTCTTTCCTACCCAATTCCACTTTTATGTTCTTTCATTCATCAAGCATTGATATATTTATTGGGCCCTAAATTCATGTTGGAGATACAAAAATCAATCATAGACAAATCAATGGAGTAGAACAGAAATAGACCCACTCATATACAGTCAAATGATTTTCAATAGGGGTGTCAAGCAATTTCAACAGGGAAAGGAAAGTCTCTCCAATAAATAGTGGTAGAACTGTTTATGTACATGGAAATAAAGACAGAAAAGAAAAAGTCAAACATTTTAAAAAAGGAATAAAGCACCTGAAAACTACACAAAAGAGAATATACAAATGGTAGTAAGCATATAACCAATAGTCATTAAATTAACAAAAATGAAAACCATGAAGTTTTACTACACATTTGCTATTTTGGGCAGAATGACAGGACTGACAAAACCAACTGTTTGCAAGAAGGTGAAGCAATCAGAATCCTGGGAATGTAAAATGGTGCAACCATTTTAGAAAACCCCTTGGAAGTTTTTTCAAAAGTTAAATACACATGTATCCTATGACCTAGCATTTGCATTTGTAGGTATTTATTTAAGAGAAAGAAAAGAAAAGCATGTCTACAAAAAGTCTTGTCCAAGGATGTTTATGGAGGCTTTATTCTGACTAGCCAAAACCTGGAAACAGCCCTACTGTCCATCAATAGGAAAATGGATAAACTGGCTCAATAATACAACTGATTACTCCTCAGCAAGAAAAAGGAACTGCTCATACATACAATGTGAACCAGTCTTTCATTAAACTTACAGAACCAGAAAGGGAGACCAATTTGTAAGCAGAGAGATTATAATGCAAAAAACCCCACAAACCCCTACCCCCCAAAAAAACAACACTCCAAAACAACAAACACAAAAACAAAACACACACACCTGTAGTGCTGGTCAAAAAAGAGTGACAATTTTAGTTTCCTGGACAACTAGTGACTTTAAAATTTACTTCCTAGCAACAAGAAGCATGCTGCAATTTAAGAGCAAATACACTGACCTCTAACTACATAATATATTCTATTCTGATTCACTGACATCCAATAAAATCCGTGAAGATCTCTGTTCTAAAAATTTACTTGGCAGTTAACCATAAAGGGTTAATAAGTCATAAGCCCATCTATATATATAAAAGCCCAAGCGATCGCCTGGTATCTATGACGCACACTGACCACCAGGGGGCAGATGCTCAACGCAGGAGCAGAAAGCACAGGCATGGAAACATGGAACAGACTGATGAATCTCAGAGGGAAGAGGGGAGGGAAAGAAGAGATTAACCAAAGATCTTATATGCATACTAGAGGCCCGATGCACGGATTCATGCACTGGTGGGGTCCCTCGGCTTGGCCTGCGGGGATCAGGCCAAAACCAGCTCTCTGACATCCCCCGAGGGGTCCCAGATTGTAAGAGGGCGCAGGCCAGGCCAAGGGACCCCACCAGTGCACGAATGCGTGCACCAGGCCTTTAGTACAGACAGAACAATAGGAAGGCTTACCAGGTAGTACCCAAGAAACGTCCTGATGGATGCCACATTACACGGGCCACACGTACTGTGTGGCCTTCAATATCTGCCACTGGTTCGTCACTGAAAAGAAATCAAATACATGTGAGTAAACTGTTCTATATGCATGTAAATAAATATTCACTGAATTATTAACAGTTGAATACAGATGCACCAACTTTGTATAATTTGAGAAGCCAAATTGTAAACACACTTGTAATTTGTTAAAACTTTAGGTCTAACAAGAATTTGTCACTTCCCAAGGTTTTAAAAGATTTGGGACTTCATGTACCACAGGGCAAAACTGCCTATACCATTAAGAAACACTCCTGCCCTGACCGGTTTGGCTCAGTGGATAGAGCGTTGGCCTGCGGACTGAAGGGTCCCAGGTTCGATTCCGGTCAAGGGCATATACCTTGGTTGCAGGCACATCCCCAGTGGGGAGTGTGCAGGAGGCAGCTGATTGATGTTTCTCTCTCATCGATGTTTCTAATTCTCTCTCCCTCTCCCTTCCTCTCTGTAAAAAATCAATAAAATATATTTAAAAAAAAGAGAAAAGAAACACTTCTTCTACCTGAATTCACTATGTTGTTAAACTCTGAAGGCTATACCACTTAGAATTAAGAGAAAATAAAAGATAAGCAAAATAGTTTCTCTGCACCAAGGTAGTACTGAGATTCTAGGAAGAAAACATACTTAATAGAGATGTGAGGCTACAAAAATCAAGCAGTTTTGGTGCAAGTGGATTACATATAAATCTCAAACTTTAGCTTATTCAAGGATCCACAGAGAAAAAGGAACTCCTAAATACATAGAGGCTTAGTTTCCTTTGGGTGACCCTTACATTTTTTTAAAAAATATATTTTATTGATTTTTTACAGAGAGGAAGGGAGAGGGATAGAGAGAGTTAGAAACATCGATGAGAGAGAAACATCGATCAGCTGCCTCCTGCACACCCCCTACTGGGGATGTGTCCGCAACCAAGGTACATGCCCTTGACCACAATCAAACCTGGGACCCTTGAGTCCGCAGGCCATGCTCTATCCACTGAGCCAAACCGGTTAGGGCGGCCCTTAAATTTTATTACCCAGTAACTACAGAAGGACGATCTGAAACACCAGTGAAAAGAAAATAAACAAGAACCCTAAGGAGGACAATTAAAAAGAGAATTTTGTCAATGTGCATACATAGAAGTAATTCAAGTCCTAGGGGAACAAATATTGCTGAGCATTATCAAAGCCAATTAAAACTTGCTGTGCTCATATGTAAGAGCTTGTCTGGTAGGAAGTGGAGACAGTAATTAGCTCGTTACAAAAGCCTTATGTACTTTCCCAAAGATAGAAAACTAAGAAATTGGTTTCAGATGTCTTTTGGCTAACAACATGCTCCAAAATTTCCTTGAAAAACAATATTCATAAACACATTTAAAACAACTATTGTAATTGGAAAATACGGGCTAGGTAAAGGATGCTGCTACTGGGAGGAAGACATCACTTCCTTAGCAATACTGCCAGACAGAACCTCACCCCCTCCCAGAACCTCATGGCTGTTTGCTAAGAACCAACATGCTGTCAGAATGTTATCTTTAGTTAATCTACCAAATTCTGCATTTCTCCAGTGTTAATATATTGCAGAGGAGGTAAAATGGATCTTTCCAGAGTAATGGAGCCAGGAAAAAGTGGCCACTGTTAGAGGCAAAAATCAAGTTCTAAAGTTGACAAGAAAAAGCCTGACACAACTCTAATGAGAAAAGGTGTAAGAAAAATCCTCTATTTTTTTTTAAATGTCTTTTTTATTTCAGAGAGGAAGGGAGAGGAAAAGATAGAGACATCAATGACGAGAAAGAATCACTGATAAGCTGCCTCCTGCACGCCCCACACTGGGGACTGAGCATGCAACCCAGGCATGTGCCCTGACCGAGAATTGAACCGTGACTTCCTGGTTCATAGGTCAATGCTCAACCACTAAGCCACACTAGCTGGGCTCCATTCTATTTTCATAACAAGTTTCCTTGACTCTTAAGAGTACTCTGGGGTTAAACGTCAGATTTTCGGGTCCTAAGAGCCAACCAATCAACTATTTATTTCAGTGATTTCAGTATAGAGAGAATAGTAATATTCACCTGTCAAGGCTCCAAAGTTTCACAGAACCATCAGCAGCACAAGAGGCCAAATTGACATCCTTTTGGTCCAAGGAAACAGTGGATTTTGGATGGAATACAATTGCTCCTACATTTGTGTTATGGCCTGAAAGAGGGTAAGAGATGAAAGTTAAAGGATTCCTGCCCCCTTATAACTTATGTGCAAATACAGACTATGATGAATAATATAGGTATATATTAGGGAAATAATGACATATAGAGTATTGAAGTAACTATTCAACTATTTTAAAAATAAATTATTTCAATTTAAACTAATATTTAAAGCACATTAATAAGAGCAAAACACAAAAAAGACTAAGAATGTGAAAAACACATTCTAACTCACCTCGAAGAGTGTGAAGGAGGTTGCAATCAGGAACAGACCAGAGCTTGCAAAGCCCACTCCTATCAAATACAAAGGAAAGCATCTCAGCCAGGGTTGGTCTGGGAAGGAAAAGGTACCTTGGTAACATTACAATCTCTTTTCACAAACCCCATTAAATTTTACAGTGGCAGACAAAAAAGAAAGGCTTATTATTTGAAGTGTTATAGAAGAAAGCTACATTTAGTTCTCATGCAACTAGAAGCCTCTACTGGACTTATAATTAATACATACAAGTTGCGATTCTCCTTAACTTTTGGGTTAATTTGTGAGGGTAGGTAGGACAAATTAAATTATCCAATAATAATAGCATTAGTAATGATACTATCTCCTTAAATACGAATGGAATTTTGCTGCTTACAAAATACGTAACTTTTTTTAGACTTCCTTTTTAAAAAATTTTTGAAAAGACTTTTTTCAGGAAATTTCCCACCAATTACTTTTATATCTATCATCTCAAATGATCCTTATTAACAGACCTGTGAGGTACGTAAAATAGGAATGATAACTTCTGCTTTATAATGAAGGTAACTGAGGCTTGGAGAGGTGGAGGTATCTGTGTAGGTCCTCGGCTTTCTCCTGAACCACGGTCTCAACTGCTGCCTAGTCAAGTAGTTCCTGTGCATACAATGTAAGGAAGTTTCCCCTCTTATATCTAGTGGGCCATGTCCCACAAAAATAACTAAATAGAACAAGACAAGTTATCACATCCTAAGAGTTTTATGCACATATGGTGGTAAGTAGAAAATAAAATAAAGATAGCTCACTCCATGACATGCTCCAAAATACTAGTGTCCAGAACATACTGCTACATGTCATGATCTCTGGGGTCCCTTGTGAACACGAAGAACTGTTCACAAAGACTTTACTGTATAACAAACGGGTAGAGCAGTAGTATCTCTAGTCTGGTGTGACCATGAGAAGCAGAGCAAGAGGGTAACATAGAAATAGACATCTAAGACATGCTAACTTTTTTCCTGAACCTAGTCCTTATTTAGGAAAAAAAAAAGTCACTGTAAAACTGAACTTACCAACAAGCTGTAGCCAGCATTTTGGAATTGGGGCTAAAGTGACAGTAGGAGATAGGCCGATCATCCCCAATCTGACTGCAGAAATTATTCAAAGACTTAAAAAAACAACAACACAACATACAATGATCATTAGTAGGCTAACACAGGAGTTGGCTTTTCCACTATAACAAAGCAACTTCACAGTTTTAATACAATCCAAGATTCTTTTATACTTTTTTTTTTTGGTTAGGAGATACTTATATGGATGAATGAATGGGTCAAGGCATATCTCAAACTGCAGCACATGGTCTTTTACAGTCTTAGTATCACTAGCCCTACTGTCAGCTAAATATAAAGAAAACCATGGAGAGATCTACAGTACAGCTTGGACATCTCAAAGGCAAGAATTCAAGAACAGAACCACAGGCCTCTGCTGAGTACAAAGTACAGTAGGTTCCTGCCATCTAAACAGATGGCAAGAGGGTAAGCAGGGAGGAATAAATCTAGCTGCCTTTACCCTCTTAGAGGTGGGCCAAAAGGGAAAATCTAATAAACGTGAAAGAAGCTTTAAGATATTGAACAATTGCTGACAGCATCTTACCCGGAGAGATTTGTGCAGCTCTTGCATCTGGGAGGTCCTAGTTGTTTCAGGAATCTCTTTATGGAGACGTGCCTCTTCCAAGCGTTTCATTGCCCTATGATATGCAAACAACATTACCATCACGAGAGTCAATGGGTTTTACACGAGGGGTTTACACAAGTATCTTACACTTAATTTCATTTAATAACCAGTCATTTTAAAGCAGGTCCTCCGTCCCTGAGAGGAAACAAGAATCATCTTCTTTCTCCTACAGAGACTCTCCTCACCTGGGCAGTGAATAATTAGCAATCCATAGTCTGGCAACCTTCAGGGTGTGTGGTCCTTCATGGTACCAGGTTTGCTGATACTGGAAGTTAAATAAAGAAAAGAAATATTAAGTCTGAGCATTCCTGCCCCCACTTGTAGCTGTCAATTCCCTATTTTAACTGCCCAGAATAAAGGTGACTTAGTTCAGTAATAGGATGAAATCAGGCATGTGCTTCCTACTGTTTCTTTCTGTGAGGTCTTGTTAGATGGCTTCTGGTTCCCTGTTAAAAGTTACACCAGGAATGCTATAGTTCTTTCCTGAATGGGAAACTCACTAATTTCCATTTGTATCTACACAGAAGCCATAAATTATTGCCAACAACTATTCCTGAACGGTAGAGTCTTCAACCCTCCTACCCCCAATCCTAGCAAAGCAAACCACTGAAAACATAAAATGAGAAAACTATCCCCTCATCTCCTTCATGTTTACATTACGAAGGTAAAGACATATTTTACCTCTTCTTTGGACTTCTTAGATTTCTCATCATCTTTTTTAGTTTTTTTTAAGGCATCGGTACCGACCACTGAGAGGATATTTCTTAACCTGTAACAAAAAAGAGTGAAATTTAAACAGAACTGAGATAAAATGTGAAAAAGTACATCTAAGAAGGGAGCAAGCTTCCTCTATTCTTTCACCATTCAAACTCCAAGCAACCTGCTTTGAGATTCAAGAGGTCATGCTTAAACTTCCAGTGTGATTTCCTTCACTCAATCTTCAAAATACCCTAAGATGAACCATAATTACCCTAATCAGTTTGGAGTTAACTCCACCACAGTTACCACCTGGTCTGTGCAAACAGCCAACCCTCACTCAATGTCACATGTGGCAGATACTAAGGTGCTAAGTATACAACAAAGACAAAGAAAAGTTTGTTATTTCAAGTAGCACAGACTTGGGGGTGAAGTGGGGAGGGGGACAAAGTAACAGGAACTATAGAACATTGTGTTAATTATTAATACAGTGGTAATTACAGGATGCTAAGGGAGAACACAAAAGAAGTACCACCCTAGCTGGTTTGGCTCCGTGTATAGGGTGCTGGACTGCAGACTGGAGGGTCCCAGGTTCGATTCCGGTTGGGGGCGCTTGTCTGGGTTGTGGGCTCGATCCCCAGTGGGGGACGTGCGGGAGGCAGCTGATCAGGGATTCTCTCTCCTCACTGATGTTTCTCTCTCTCTCCCTCTTACTTCCTTTCTGAAACCAATAAAAATATATTATATATATGTATAAAAGGAGTACCTAACCTAGGCTTGGAGGAAGGATCAGGGAAGGCTTAATAGAGGAGGTATTTACCTATTTAGTCAGGTCAATAGGTCAAGAATGCAAGACTGCTGAGGCAGAGGGTTCAACGAAAGTCAAGATCTGGAGGTAAGGAAAGCATGCTGAGCTTGCAATCACAAACAGTTCATTATGGCTGTAAGAAAAGTGGTTTTCTTGTCTTGGAGTTCAAACAGGCCCAGCATTGTTGGTTATATTTAATGAATCCGAGATACAGTTAAAGGTTTTAAAGTTATTAAAAACACAAACTATGCAAACCAAGAAAAAAAAAAAGATGATAGGGAGAGATAGGACAGTGAATAGAAAGACAAAAAGAGGACCTCCTAATCACACAGCTAGCCTGTCACTAAGAGACTTTGCAACTTGAAAATCACAAGAGGAGAATTACCTAAGGACAGTGTTCCTTTTCAAATATATCCAAAACCCACTTATTATGTTTTATATCAGCGATTTTCAACCAGTGTGCCACAAGAATTTTTAAAACATGCAATACCTGACTACTTCATCAGGAGCACTGACCTCTTTTCCCTTAGATTGTCAAATAAAAAAATGACAACAGCCAACACAACAATAGCCGTCTGATATGAATGAATCAAAATTATACCGATTTTTCCTTTGTCAGATTGGCAAAAAGTACATTTTTTGGTGTGCCATAAAATTTTAGTAATTAGTTTATGTGCGCTGTGAGATTAATTGAAAATTGCTGTTTTATGTCACTGACAAGGAATGCATTTATTGTCTAAATTTTCGAAGTTTCACTACAAATGTTTATCCAACTCAAAATTCCACATTAGGGAGAGGAGAGGAAAAGAGAGCATGTTAACACCCTCTTCACCGTTTATAAAGAAAAATTAGTAGTGGAGTAAAAATTGGCCTTAGACTCAGGTTATGGGTTAAACTATCCAAACACAACTTAAAATACTCTGTTAACAGTATCTGAGACATTCTATTAAACTTTTTGCTATAAATAGCAACTGCAACTTGGAACTAGAACCCTGTGGTTGAAAGAGAAAAAAGTATTTAGAAAGGGCACCTTTCTCTTCTTTCAGCAGGACCCTCTCCAAAAAGTGTGATGGGCTCCCCCAAGGCTCTAAGGCAAGCCTTGACCTCTGAGTCGTCTGTGGAAACATTGATTTGCCGGGCTCGCTTCCTTCTCTCAAACTCGGCTAACACTTCGGCCTGTCGCTCACTTATGTGCTCTTCAATTTCAAACACTTCCCCTATAAAAAGAACAGGCAACATCAGCATAATCATCAGATTTTCTTCAAATAGGGAAAATGAAAAAATTTCTTACATTTGGAGTTTGTGTATGCACTTAGTTCAAGTTAAAGACATCTATTATACACTTTATTTAGTTTAACTGTTTCTTGGCGGGAGGGCCCTCCCTGAGCCCGGCCTGCACCCTCTCTAATCTGGGACATCCCTCTCACAATCCAGGACCGCTGGCTCCTAACTGCTCACCTGCCTGTCTGCCTAATGCCCCTAACTGCTCTCCTTCCGGCTTGATCGCCCCCTAACTGCTCCCCTGCTGGCCTGATAACCCTCTAAGCCCCTAACTGCCCTCCCCTGCCAGCATGATCGCCCCTAACCACTGCCTCAGCCCCCGCCACTGTGGGTTTGTCTGGAAGGACTCTGGAAGTTGTCTGGTCTAATTAGCATGTAACCCTTTTATTAGTATAGATAGCTTAGATGAGATAAAAAAGTAAAGAGTATGGAGCATCTTTAGCAAATGAGTTAACTAAGACTCCTATCCAAAAGACATAATAGAAACATTATTTTAACACTTGCCAAAGCTGCTCTCTAAAACAGTCTCAGTAGGGAGACACTTACAAATGGAAGTAGTAAATTGGAAATAATTACCACGAAAATGATATTTCTTGACTGCAAGACTTTCTGAATAAACTAGCAGCTAGTTTAAAAACCCACACCAAATACAAGCATTTGGATAAAAAATGGTAAGCATAGTGGTGAAGCAGTTACGTTTAAATCAGCATAAAAGGCTAAAAAAGTCACTAAAGTACATGTGTATAGAAAAAAAAACACGTGGGAGGATCAATGACAAACAATAGAAGTTCTTTCTGCAGAGAAGTCTTTTCATTTTATACTGTTTGAACATATTACAAACATTACAAATTAATTTTTAAAATATAATGGGCCACTAGTTACTGACATAGAAAGGCATCCTTAAGAGTGAAAAATACAAGCTACAAAACAATTTGTATATTGTGGCTTAAAATTCTATATTTTTATAGTTTTAAATTCTTAGAAAGATATAGACCCAATTAATAAGGATTAAAGATTTTTCTACTTCACACATTCCCACATTGATTTTTTTTCACAATTATATATGTGTGTGTGTGTGTGTGTGTGTGTGTGTGTAGATATATATCTACACACACACACACACACACACACACACACACACACACACACACTTGTTTTCATCCTCACTTGAGGATATTTTTTTTTAATTGATTTGATGTGAGGGAGAAACATCCCATATTTGCCTGACCACGAAACGAACTTGCAACCTTCTGGTGTATGGGACGGGACGACGTTCCAACCAACCAAGCAAATAATGGCCAGAGCATTATTTTTATAATTTAAAAAATATTTTGCCCTGGCTGGTGTGCACCATCAGCTGTTTGAGCACCATCCTGTGCACCAGAAGGTCCCCAGTTTGATTCCTAGTCAGGGTGCATGCAGGAATCAGCCGATCAATGTTTCTCTCTCTCCCCACCTCTCCCTTCGTCTCTCTAAAATCAATAAAAACATATTTTAAAATTTCACTTTGGGAGAAAAATAAATGGAAAACTATAAACAGGATTATTACTGTGAACCACAGTAATTCCAAACCAATGCCAGAATTGTGCTTGATCTCCAGAATAACTTCCCCAAAATTTAACTACTAATAAATAGCCTATTGTTGACTGGAAGCCTTACCCATAACATAAACAGTCAATTAACACATACTTTGTATGTTATATGCATTATATACTGTATTTTACAATAAAGAAGGCTAGAGAAGGAAAATATTAAGAAAACCATAAGAAAAATACATTAGTATTTATTAGAAAAATCTACATATAAGTGGACCCACACAGTTAAAAATATGTCGTTTATGGGTCAGCTGTATACACTGAATAACTCCTGGTAAAATACCTAACAATTCATGAGAGAAAAACTGTTTAACAGCTTTTAAGCAAAAGGCTCTCTGGATGATGCTAAG
This sequence comes from Corynorhinus townsendii, assembly GCA_026230045.1. NCBI lineage: Eukaryota > Metazoa > Chordata > Mammalia > Chiroptera > Vespertilionidae > Corynorhinus > Corynorhinus townsendii. The sequence continues at coordinate 161,079,033 of JAPDVU010000005.1, read as the reverse complement.
CAGAGTAGGCAAAGTATGACCATTTATAGTTATTGGTTTAAAAACAGAAAAATGTTGACACTAAAAAACAAGTGATATCTAAGTTTAAGAAGGGATTCACTGCAGAAAATTGGAGCACTAAAGATAAAGAGGGACACACAATTTGCATCTTACCAGAGGTTATGTTAATATTTCCTGCTTCAATTCCTGCTTTAAGTCCTTCTTTTCCCAAAATCCCAGATTCTCCTTTGGCCAGACGCTCCCTCTCCTTCTCTTCCAAACTTCCATAATAGATGTGTGGTTTCTTCACAACAGGCGCGACTAAGTCATCAGGTGCCTTAGTTTTGGTTGCCTGCTAAATCGAAGACCTGGATTAATTTAAGGTTTCATCTTAGCCATTTATTAGGCTTCCCTAAAGAATAAAGCTCATCTTGAGTTGTATTTCCCCCCTAAAGGAAAGAACACGGAGGGCACTTCCGTAGACGTTCGCCTGCCAGAGGGTCTGGGGTTCGATTCCCCGTCAAGGGCCAGTTCCTGGGTTGCAGATTAAATTCTGGCCCTAGTCAGGCGAGTGCGGGAGACAACCAATAGATGTGTCTCTCTCACATCGATGTTTCTCTCTCTCTCCGCCTCCCTCCCGTACACTTTCTAAAAATGAATGGGGAAAAATGTCCTTGGGTTGATAAAACTACTTAATTTCTCTTGGCGATTTTCCTATCAAAGGTTTGCTTTGGAACATGTTTAATTCATCTGGTTGGAGTGCAATCTCTTCTTGGGTTTTATGAAACTTCCAGGGTTATTGCTCACCACAGGGGAAATATAAAGGGTGACGGAAATAACCAACCCGATGTTAAGGGGGAATGTTCTCAGACGAGAGGCAGCACTTATGACGTTAGGAGGCCTCATTACAATGAAGAAGTCTGACATAGAAGTAAGTCTTGGCCAGGACGCTACTGCCTTTCAGAGCTCCGTTTTTGGACCAGTCGGAAGACGTATTTACCGTTCGCGGCTGTACAAGAGGTGCAAATGAGCTTAAGCACATGAAAGCGCTTAGGAATCAGGAAAACGAAGCCCCGCTGAGAACAGACCGAGTCTCGCAGCCTTCCTCCTCAGCCCTCCACTGACTTAGCCCGACCCCTAAAGGCCCCATTCCGCAGGGACTCCCAACGCCCTCGGCGCTCCCTGCCAGGATGAGCTGAGATCTGTACCGTGGAGGAAGCTCGTGTGGAAGCCATGCCGGGCTCAGGAGCCGCGAAACCCCAGCGAAAACCGGGCTCTACTTTCCAGACAATCTACCGCGCGCCGGAACTGCATCACCAACCGGAAGTGGGTCGAGAGCGACGCAGCGTCCGGGACGGCGTGGAGCACGATGGGAATCGTAGTGGGAAAGAAGGAAGGATTGTGGGCGCGTCCTGAAGTGTGACCCGTAGAGCCTCCGAGAAATGTACGCGGAGGCCGAGGTTCTGCGAGGACAGGCTCCGGCTCAGGGCAGTCTGGGGCGTGTAGCCCAGGTGGCTTAGCGGAAGTCTTGGTGGGCGCTGAGGCTCCGAGAAGGGGCAGAACAGGCTTGAAAAAGGAGGTAGGTGCGTCGAGTTGCACGGCTTCGGGCTGAACTCCTGAGCGAATCGAGGGCTTCCGGGGGCCGTTCCTCTTGGCTCCGCTAGCGGCTTTACGTTGTCCTGCATCCGGGGACCCGGTTGCCATGGAAACCCTTGCCCCAGACGGGTGAGTGTTGCCCTGGACCTGCCGCAGGCAAGCCTTTCTTGGTGTCTGGAGTTCTCTCCCAGGGGCTCCCTTTGAGCTGGTGAATTTGGGCAGCGGCGAGAGATTAAGCTCGAAGAGCCCTCTAGCGCCAAAGTAAAATACTAAAAACTCGGTGGAGGAGTCACGGCCTACTTTCCCTGTCTTCAGCCCGGTCTTTGTCCTCAGGTTCAGAGTGAGATGATGGATGTGAGGCGTCAGGTACATGCCAACAACTCCGCGTGGCCCTGTGTCCAGCTGGGTGCTGGGGCATCAGAGATGAAAAAGACAAGGTTTTTTTGCCTCTTGTCGAGGGTGGAGATGCTCAAAATGTTGGATGTTTCCCGCCCCTCTCCACAAGGACAGTTACTGTAACAATGGCTGTTATTTATTGAGAGTTTACTGAATGACAAGTTATATTCCAGGAACGTAGTCTGCATTACGTCACTCAGTCCATACAATAACAGTGCCGATATGGAAATTAAGCTCTAGTGAAAGATGAAGCTAATTGTTGAAGATAAGCAGTGGATGGTATTAGAACACCCTGCACTCTGCCCTTTTGTCTTACCGTACACTTTTACCCATTACTCTATACTGCTCCCTAGTGGCAAGCTTTTCAATTTGCAGAAGAGAGAAGAGTGCAAAGAAATGTTTTTCTTTATTTAAAAAAACACATTTTTATTGATTTCAGAGAGGAAGGGAGAGGGAGAGAGAGATAGAAACATCAATGATGAGAGGGAATCATTGGTCAGCTGCCTCCTGCACAACCCACACTGGGATTTGAGTCAGCACCCGGGGCATGTGCCCTGATTGGCAATCAAACCCAGACCTCAACTTCTGAGCCACGCTGGTGGGGCCAATGTTTTCCTTTTAAGCATTTCTCCCCAGAGCTTAGGCTCCCGCTACCATTTATCTACATTGGAATCAAGATAATATCAGACTTAGTATCAGACGTGCTAGTATTTTATGTTGATACTAGAGGCCGGATGCAGGAAATTCGCAAGGGTGGGCCTTCCTCCCCTCTGGCTGCCCGCGTCTGCCTTGGCCTGGCGCTGCCTGGGTCCACTGCCACCCCCAACTTCCCCCTGGATTGATTGCCCCACTGGCTGGTGGCCTGGGCCTCCCTCTGCGGGGCAATCATGGGGCGATGGTGGGGCTCCCTGACCAATCGCATTGCACCTGCCTTGGCTGGCCTGGCGCCAGTGCGTGTCATGGTATGGTGGTCCCGAAGGTTGGTCTGCTGTACAGTCATTCAGTCGATTTGCATATTATGCTTTTATTATTATAGATTATCACCTTTTCTCCAATTTTCATGAGGGAGAAGGAAACTTTTTTTTGTGTATACTTCACAGCCATTAGCTACATACTAGATACATGCAATAACAATTTATAAATAAAGGAGCTTTCATGTACTCATTCTCATTTAATCCTCACCATGTAACCTCTGTGTAATTTTTATGGGAAGCTTACCAAACTTAACAGTGTTGACTTAATCTATAAAATAGCGATAATTTTGCTAGCATCACAGGGATTTTGTGTTAAATTAAAAATGTAAGGAATGAGAATGGAAAAGTATAGCACAATGCTCAAGGAAAAATCATTTCACTTTATTTGGATCTCTGGTTTATTCAACAAAACATTACTGCCTGATTATCATAGATACACCCTATTGGATGCTGTGGAAAATATAAAGGTGATGCATCAATAGATTTTAAACTCAGTGGGGAGTTTTATTTTTTCCTCCAAAAAATTTTTTTTTTGTTAGCGTAAGCACTACCTTGGGTTTCAGACTGGAGTGTTCTCTTGAGCTCCTTGGGTCCTTGTTCTCTCTACCTAGAATGCCCTTAATCCTCCTTCTTTGCCTGCCCTTCCCAAGTTAACTAAGACATCATCTCCTCCAGGAAGTCCTCCATGTCACTGTCAACCCTACACTTAACCGGGAGTGGATTGGGCCTATGTGATGCCATTGCATTATCCTCATCAACAACCTTAGTACACTATGCAGTTTTCTGTTTACGTGTTTGTTTTCTCCACAGACTGTGATTGTGCCTTTTAACTGCAGCTGGAAGTGTTTGTTTAATGAATGACCTGTCTGTTTAGGATCTGTTTAGACCCTGAGGATAACTCTGTGAATTGGTGAGTTAGAGGGAGATTTAGTAAACTGATTTTAGTATTCAGGAGTGAGCACAGACCTCCCACAATTCTCATGTAGAGTTGACCAAATTTAATGACTTGTGTATTCTCCCACTAACACCGCTGAATTAAGATGTGGTATTTGAATATTATTCTGCTAGCTAGAAAACGCCTTTGAATGTAACTGGAGCATGAGATTAAAGTGACTGTTGCCTAGAATTCTTATATAGGCAGCTTGCTATTTTAAGTTCCTGAAGAGTGTTTTGGAATTACAGAGTTGTGGATCTCCATCTTATAATAGCATAGAGGGAGCTGGAGAATATTATACCAAGCGAAATAAGCCAGTCAGAGAAAGACTGATTTCACTCCTATGTGGAATCTAATGAACAAAATAAACTGATGAATAAAATAGATCCAGCGACATAAAAGCATGGAACAGACTGTTGAATCTCAGAGGCTGGGGTGGGTAGGAAGAGATCAACCAAAGAACTTCTATGCAAATATGCATAACCCATGGACACAGCCAATAGGAGGATGAAGGCCTGGGGTGGGAGGTGCGGGTGGGCTAGAAGGAGTCAGTGGGGGCGGGGGGAGGAGACATGTGATACTTTCAACAATAAAGATTTAAAAAAATAAACAGAAAAATGTATTTTCAGACACCTAGAGACTTAGAGGTGTGTGAGTCCAAATGAGTCTTTTGCATTGCCATTCAGTTTAGTGTGCATGCTTACACATTGATCTTATATTCCCAGCTGAAGTTTATCCCCTCCAGTTTTTCCTCCTCTGCTATTTTTAACGGCTAATAGTTAACTGGGTCTGGCCCTTAGTGTTGTGACTTCAGGATGTTGCGACGAAAACCGACCCGCCTGGAGCTGAAGCTTGACGACATTGAAGAGTTTGAAAGCATTCGGAAGGACTTGGAGGTAAGTGTACAACTTTCAAACCCTTAGGAATATTTGAAACAATAACTCTGACTTTTGAACTCCAGACTCTCATATCAACAGCTTATTTGCATGCTTTTACAGGCACCTCCAATTCAATGTAATAGATTCCTGTGGCCGCTGTAACAAATTACCACAAACTTGGTGGTTTAGACAATAGAAATTTACTTTGTCACAGTTCTGTAGGCCAGAAATCTGAAATCCGTCTCCACCAAAATCAATGTTTCAGCAAGACCGTGCTCTCTCCAGAGGCTCTAGGGGAGAATCTGTTCCTGACTCTTCCAGCTCCTGGTGTCACTGGCATTACTTGACTTCTGGCTGCATCATTTCACATCTCTGATTCTGTGATCACACTGCCTTCTCCTATTCTGTCTGTGGAATCTTCCTTTGCCCTCTTATAAGGATACTTGTGATAGCATTTAGGGCTTATTTAGATAATCCAGGATAATGCCCTCATCTCAAGATCCTTAATTTAATTATACCTACAGAGATCCTTTTTCCATGTTAGACAACATTTATAGATTCCTGGTATTAGAACCTGATAGCTTTAGGGTTCATGAGCCCATTATACTTAACATGTTAAAACAAAAAAACCTCCAGTCTTTCTCAAGCTAGTTTTACTTCAGTGTTCTGCATCTCAGTACCTATGTATTTGCTCAAACCAGAACCCTAGGAGTCACTCTTGAGTTCTCCCTTTTCCCCATCCTTTATATATAATTTGTCTGTAAGCCCTTTAATTCTACCTCCAGAATATTTCTAGAACCTACCTATGCCTTTTTATCTTTCCCTACTCCAAGTAACCATCTCTCTGTGTACAGTTTCAGTAGTATCCTAAGTGGTTTTTCTACTTTTGTTTTTTGTCTCTTAATCCATACTCCATCAGGTAGCTAGAATGATTTTTAAAAATGTTAAGATCATGTCATTCCCCTGCTTAAAACTCTTCAATAGTTTGCTACACTGAAAATAAAATCTCAATTCTTTATGGCCTATAAGAGTTTTTATGTTTTAGCCTCAGGTTTCACTTCCTGCAACTTGTTCCTTTGCCCTCTGTACCCCAGTCACGCTGGCTTTCTTACATTTCCTTGAACATGCAAAACTTTATCAGTCATGGCCTTTGCACATGTTATTTCCCTCTGCCCCAGTGCACCCCCTTTCTTCATGTCTCTGTTTAAATGTCATTTCCTCAGTCTGTGAGGCCTCGTCTGACCTTGTCCACCTTAGGTGTGTCGTTCCTAGCTATGCTGGCTCCATCTCATTAGGGTCTCTCAAAATACGTTATTCTTTGATTTTGTAGCACTTACTATAATTTACAATGATTTGTTTGTTGTAAAACCATTTGCATTAGGAACCTTGATTGTAGAATTCATGTCTATCTTTTTCACTGTTGAGTTCCCAGGAAATAGTACATAGTTGGAGCTCAATATGTATTTTTTAAATATGTTTTTCTTGATTTTTAGAGAGAGAAGAAGCGAGTGGGATAGAGAGAAACGTCGATGAGAGAGAAACATCAATGAGAGAGAAACACTGATAGGCAGTCTCCTGCATGTCCACTACTGGGATCAAGCCGGCAACCTTGGGCATGTGCCCTGCCTGGGAATTGAACCCATACCAGCTGGGCTCAGTATGTATTTTTAAGTATAGCCTTACCCCACAGTATTAGATGTGCATTAATAAGACTTAAATTCTTCAGTGGCCTTCAGAATAAAGTCCAGACTCATTAGGATGGCATACAATGCCCTTGCTCATCTCTCCACTTTATCTTTCACTGCTGAGTTATCTTTAACTTTCTTTACTCTTAGTGCCTATGCACACTCTGAAGTGCCCTTTACCTTTCTTTGCAGAGCGAACTCATTTTTTAAAAAAACATCTTTTTAAAAAAAGTTTATATTTTTTAATTTATTTCAGAGAGAAAGGGAGAGGGAGAGAGAGATAGAAACGTCAATGATGAGAGAGAATCATCGATCGAATGCCTCCTGCACGTCCCCTACTGGGGATTGAGCCTGCAATCTAGGCATGTGTCCTGACCAGGAATTAAACAGTGACCTCCTGGTTCATAAGTCAACACGTAACCACTGAGCCATGCCAGCTAGGCTTCTACTCATCCTTTGACTCAGCTCCTTCCAGAAGTCTTTCTTTACTACCTACCCCAGCAGTTTAGGTTCAACCTCTTCCTCCTGTGTTGATCTCTCTCTTACTAGTAGGCACTACCACTGTCATAATTATCTGTTTTTCTGTTTCCCTCCACTAGGCCATATGCTCCTTGAAGGCAGGAATGAGTATATTCTTCTCTGCATCTGTCCCCTACAATACCAGGCCCAAAGAAGTGCTCAATATGTGTATTTTCATTGGCTATTCCAGTAGATATTTTGTACTATATGGAAGAGGACATTATATCTTATACACGTCCATGAATGTAGTGGCTTTACTATGTATTGTATATGCTTCCTTTTTTTTTAACACTTAAAATTTTATTTCTGGGTATTAGATTACATTAAGGAATTATTGGTAATTGTGTTAGGGGAGATAATCCTATGTAATAAAAGGCTAATATGCAAATCGACCAAACGGCAGAATGACCAGTTGCTGTAATGTGCACTGACCACCACGGGGCAGACGCTCAACACAGGAGCTGCCCCCTGGTGGTCAGTGTGCTCCCATAGGGGGAGCACCACTCAGCCAGAAGCTAGGCTCACGGATGGCCAGTGCAGTGGTGGTGGTGCGAGCCTCTCCCGTCTCTGTGGCAGCACTAGGATGTCTGACTGCCAGCTTAGGCCCGCTCCCCACAGGGATCCTAGACTGCGAGAGGGCACAGGCTGGGCTGAGGGACCCCTCCTGAGTGCACGATTTCGTGCACCGGGCCTCTAGTGCAGTGGTTCTCAACCTTCCTAATGCTGCAACCCTTTAATACAGTTCCTCATGTTGTGGTGACCCCCAACCATAAAATGATTTTCGTTGCTACTTCATAACTGTAATTTTGCTACTGTTATGAATCGTAATGTGAACATCTGTGTTTTCTGATGGTCTTAGGCGACCCACAGGTTGAGAACTGCTGCTGTAGAGCCTAAGACCATTGGAAAACACAGATATTTACATTACGAATCATTAACAGCAGCAAAATTACAGTTATGAAGTAGCAACGAAAATAATTTTATGGTTGGGGGTCACCACAACATGAGGAACTGTATTAAAAGATCGCAGCATTAGGAAGGTTGAGAACCACTGCTCTAGTGGTATGATAGTTATGCTGATCGTTGGCCTGTTCTCAGATACTTCTTCTGACTTTGCCCTTCTTTGATCTGTATCACGGGGCTCATCTCCCAGACTGTATCCGTCTTATTAAGACAGATAACTGGGATTTCTTTTCCCTCTTCCTCATCCCAGAGACTTTAGTTTCTCTAAGCCATAAAGTGCTAGCATACTGAACTTTGACTCTGCAGAGTCAGCTTACTATTGAGTTAGTCTTTTTACTAAAGGCAGTATCCAGAGGGTTTTACCTGTTCTAGAGCAACTTAGGTGTGAAGGATAGTTTTGCTCTTAACTAAAATGAAACCAGAAGAAAATTAGTATTTCATTTGTTGTTGAAATCAGTTTGATTACATTTGATGACTCTGGATTCGAAACAGTCAGCAGTTGTTCATGGTGGGAAGCCCTTTAAATTATTTCATTCCATTTAGATAGTCTCAGAGTTTCTCATGGCTTATAAAATGATAGCATCCTTTGCCTTTTAGAACTGTGGTCAAAAAGTTATTTGGGGAGAACTTTCTAATGTTTCTTATTGATAGGGCAGACTAACTAGAGAGTAACTCAGAGAAATCACTATATTTATCTATATATACAGGGTGGGGCAAAAGTAGGTTTACAGTTGTTCAAATGGAAAATAAAACAATAATTAATAAATAATGTAAGAATAAACTGTGTATCACATACAACTGTAGCCCTACTTTTGCCCCACCCTCTGTGTGTGTGTGTGTGTGTGTGTGTGTATACATAATATAGTACCTTATTTGATTATTTAAATGTTCATCAGTAAGTGGTAAGGTATGGAAGTAATTCCAGTGATTAGACTAGATGAGCCATTCTTCTAGTAAGGAAGTCGAGATGAAACATGTTCATTCTCTCAAAGAAAGTCATTATCATCTATTATCTTTAGTTACATAGTGGTAGTTACGGGGTCTCTTTTTTTAAAATGGTCAAACTGAGACATTGATTTTGTGAATTCTGCAGTCACTTATGATTTCAGAGCTAAACCTTTTCTGTGAAAACATAATGAAACCCCAAGCCTTTTTATAAGACAGCACAAAACCTATTTCTATGTTACATATTTTTAAAAATATTTATATTAATTTCAGAGAGGAAGGGGGAGAGAGAGAGAGAAACATCAGTGATGAGAGTGAATCATTGATTTGCTGCCTCCTGCACACCCCACCCTGGAGAGCCGCAACCTGGCATGTGCCCTGACCGGGAATCGAACCGTGACCTCCTGGTTCATAGGTCGATACTCAACCACTGAGCTACACCAGCTGGGCTTTGTGTTTCATTTAATCTCATGATGTCAGTCAAGCTGTTAATTTCTGGTGGTTATTGTTTTACCAGTCACTTTTTTCCCTGTCAATTATCTATCTATCTATCTATATAAAAGCCTAATATGCAAAGTGTCCCCTCTGGAGTTCAACCTACCAGGAATTTGATTGCTCACTATGACGTGCGCTGACCACCAGGGGGCGGTGTGGAACGAAGGAAGGACCTGGCCGGCAGCTGCTAGAGACCTTACCTGTGCACGAATTTTGTGCACCGGGCCTCTAGTCTTGAATAATACACTTAATGAAACACCTCTCCCCCTTTTCTGACAACTCTTGCTTATCTTTCTAAGTGCAGCTTCCTGCTCTGAACCTTCACTCCTCACACCTCACCTCTTCTTTGTGTCTTCGGCAGTGTGGCTTTCCTCTGTGATAGCTTAGATCACCCTATGTTGTAATTGTCTGTCTGTTTCCTTAGTGTGTGACCTCCTGGGTATGGGGTATATCTTTTATCATCATGTGGTAGTCCTCGCTTATCCGCAGGGGAATATGTTCCAAGACCCCCTTTCCCCCTGCCCTGATGCCTGAAACTAGGGATAGCACTGAACCCCTATATATACTGCTTTTTCCAATACATAAAGACTAATGATAAAGTTTAATTTATAAATTAGGCACATTTAGAGATTAACAACATACTATAGTAAAAATTATGTGAATGTAGTCCCTCTCAAAGTATCTTATTGTACTTAACGATGATAATGTGAGATAATACAATGACTATGTGATGAAATGAAGTGAGGTGACTGACAGGCAATGTGACATAGCGTTAGACCACTATAATGGTGACTTGAACACATGCACAGAGATGCTGTAACAGGCATTCTGATAATTGAGGCTGCTTCTAAGTGACTAAAAGGTGGGTAGCATATACAGGCTGGAGATGCTGGACAAAAGGATAATTCATGTTCCAGATCGGCATGCAGTTTAAAACTTATGAGTTACTAATTTCTGGAATTTCCCATTTAATGTTTTTGGACCTTGGTCGATCATGGGTAATTGAAACCTCCGAAAGCAAAACCATAGGTAAGGGGGGACTGCTATACCCCTTATATTCCTAACCATCCAAACCTAGGATTTCAGTTTATTATTCTATAGATCCTAACCCTTTCCTTTACTCTATGCCAAGTACATTTTGGGTGCTAAATAAATATTTGCTAATGGAAGGAATGTTGCCTTAATCCTAAAACTTTTATACTTTCAGACTCGTAAGAAACAAAAGGAAGATGTGGATGTTGTAGGAGGCAGTGATGGAGAAGGTGCCATAGGGCTCAACAGTGACCCCAAGAACCGGGAACAGATGATTAATGATCGAATTGGTTATAAACCCCAAGCAAAGCCCAACAATCGCTCATCTCAGTTTGGAAGTTTTGAATTTTAGGGGTGGATTTTTTTGCTTGCCAGAGCCCTGGAATGGTGTAAAATGATGGCAGAAGGACAAACACAGTTCAGGGAATTGAGTGCTTGTAGTCAAGCAGAATGTTTTACCTCCTGCAGAGGGAAATACTTCTGCATGAGATAACTGAGGCTTAACTTTCACTCAAAGCTGAAATCCAAACCCTGGTTTGTCTCTAGAGAATTTGACTCAATAAAATTTGTCTGATTTTCAATTTAAAAAATAAATATATTTTTGGAAAAGTATGAGATCCTTAATGAGTATGATAGTACTATTAACACCCAGACTTTAAAAGGTAATTGCTACAGAGGTGAAGTCATTCTTCCCATCTTTATGAAAAGACCCTGTGCACAGAACACTTCCATTTCATCCTTATAACTGACTTTCATTTAACTCATTTATTCAGCAAGTATTTATTGAGTGCCCACTATGTGCTAGGTACCATTCTAGGCACTTAGTAACATCAGTGAACAAAATCAACGAAGATCCCTACCCTTGTGGAGATTAGATTTTAATGATTATGTGTAAATTTGATTTCCTATTCGGAACTTGTTCCTCTGGACCCCCCAAACTCCTTGGAGGCTTAGTGGAAACTTTTCCTTTTCTGTAATTAAAGCACACTTAGTAAATTGAGTTCTCTGCATGCAGTTTTCCTTTGAATCAGGCCTCACACATCCTGAGCATAGGAACAGAGCAGGCATTGAGTATTCCATCCCCTGGGGTTTCACATGAAGCCTGGGTGGTCAGCTGGTGGGGAGGAGGGACAAGAGAGTTTAACCAAAGTAGACCTCATGAGGGCTTTCCAAACTATTCCTGTGTATAGAGTTCTGCTTTTCTGCTCATAAGGAGTAAATTTTGTTCCACTTATTTGATCATATAGCAAGGGATTAAGGGAACCAAGTTGACCGTGGATTTATCATTGTTGATTGAAGCTGAGTGGTGGGGGAGGGATTCGTAACATGATTTTTTTCTATGTTTGGGAAAATTCTCTAAAAGATTAAAAATCATGGATTGTGGAGTGAAAAGTGTCTTGAGCTGAAATTCTAGCAGTCACTTTCTTGCTGTGTTATCTGGAGCCAATGCTTTAAATTTTGTGAGCCTTTGTCTTACCGATATGATGGAAATTATATCTGAAAGGACTACTGTGGAATGGAATGAAACAGTGAAATGAGCTTAGCACCATGACTGGTCCATAACAAGTGCTGGATAAATAACAACTCCTTGCTATTTATTACTGTTTAATCTTTTTTTTTTTTACTGTTTTATCTTTTTAGTTTTGTGAGTTCCTTAGAGAGATACTGTAAACTTATTGAGCACGTATTCATTCTGTCTAGTTCAATTTCAAGCTCATCTGACAAAAATATTGACTGAGCTCCTCCCAGATGCCAGGCATTTTCTAGAAACTAGTGAGTAGTGAGCAAAGTAGACAAAAAAGAAAATCCCTGCTCTTATGGAGATTATATTTGGATGGGAGTTGAAGGAAATAAACAGTAATTATATATACACTTACTATGGTGCATATATATATATGCCTATAAGGTGTTGGGGCTTTATACATACTACTCCTAATTCAAACAAATATTACTGCCTTTTTATAACTGAGAAAACTAAGGCTTAGGGATTATTAAAATAACTTGCTGAAGGTCACATTTCTAGAAAGTGGTGGAGCCAGGATCCAAACCCAGGTACGCTTGACTCCACAAAGTCCATGCTCCTCATATTGTACTACGGAAAAGACTGGAAGTGGTGCCTAATGGCAGAGTGGTCATCTGGGCTCTAGTAGGAAGGGCACGTAACACCAAGATTCTCGCATTACCAAGGGGTAGGTGTGGTCAATGCTCATCGCAAGGCTCAGCAGTGAAGTTCCTAGAGGCCCAACTTAGAGCCTCTTGCCTGACACCATAAAAACAGGGAGGAGATTCTGATAGGACAAGTTAGCTTTTAAATGTAGGAATTCTTGGTATACTGAGATATTTGCAGCTTCAGGAAGCTCGTCTCCTGTGCAAAAGTTCATGTAGCTGCGTCATGGACTAGCTTGTCATTTTGAGTAGAGTAGGAGGAGAATGATATGAAAACAAAGGGACCATGCCACCTAAAACTGACATCTTAAAAACTGGCGGTAATGGCCAAGACACTGTGCACAATGAAGAGACCACGTATTCTGATATCACTTTGGGTAAAAAAACATGCATAGAATCACAAAATCAAAATATTTATTTTCTTTTGTACACGACACTGTTAAAACATTCCTACTGTAGCAATACTGCTCTCCAGGAGCTTACAATCTAAAACAGTCAACATTAACTGTGGACCCAGTGATTAAGGCATTACATCAAATGCAGACTTTGTATCTTTAGATGTATCTTCTGAAAGAAGCAGCTGGAAAGGGCAGGATCAAAATTAAATGACATGAAAGTGTACCTCCTGCTCCCTCCCCTTCCAGCTCCTAACCCTTTATGGATAGAACTCAAGACCAGTGCCCCACAGCCTGAAAGGGAATTCCAGACTATCCTACCATAGAAGTAGTGAAGAAACCTTAATCTCTACTTCCCCGATGGACACAGAGTAAGTTTGTGGGCAGTGAGGAGCTGAGTGTTCCTCCAGCATAGACTGGAGAGCACAACTAAGATTCTATAATTGCAGATGGCACCAGGTAGCCCTTTACCCAACTTTTTAGAAATTCCAGTGGACAACTGCTCCAAACATGCTAAAGGTCTCTACCAAGTTTTACAACTTCGGGTTGGTATCTATATCTATTGCATAGGCAATGTTCTACATCAGGAAGGCAAGGAAGATTTGATAAATTAGAAATATGGGATGAAAGATGTTATCTTCTAGTTAGGAAAGACAGAAAAAGGAAATGGAGAGCCACATAGGCGCCAAAGAAATAGGGATACAGGCTTCTGAAAGATTTGAACAGGGAAGGAGAAAGAGTAATCTGGATCCAAAAGGAACAAAGAAGTCAGGCACTAAAATTCCAAATGAACAGGAATATAGAAATGAAAGTCAACAAGATCATTATATTATCACAATCAAGAGCTCAAGAAAGAAGGAATTTAAACTTTATTATTATTATTTTTCTCCTTCATTAGCTTCTGGCTTTGGCAACCTAGTCTAAGACTTGCTGGAATTCAGGTTTTTCAGGAGACTCTATCTTGACTATCTGAAGACCTATCCCAGTTTCAAATTCATAGCACTTGGTCTTAACTGGCCTTGATTTCTTTTTTACCTTAATTATAAGGTCCTGTTCCTAAAAGGTTACTTTATAGCAGCTCGTGCCAAGATTTCTAGAGAGCACCAGGGTCACTACTAAACATTCTTATTTTATTTTTCAAAATTTTGTTATTCCTTGGCTTTTGAGACAATAACAGCTACTTACACCTTAGTGTTAGACTCTGTCAGTACCAGTCATTCACTCTGCTCATGCTAAGTATCAGCACTACAAGGGGTTGGAATGAGAGAAAAGCACAAAACTCTAAGCGTTGGTTCTTAGGTTTTAATCTCGATCCAGTAGGCTCATAACCCTCTCTTGGTTCAAAGCCATGGAAGTACACATTCCTTGCTCCACTATTTAACTGTACCCACAGAGAAAGTACAGACTTTACAACCACAACCAACTGGATAGCAGTGTCCTCTCTTTTGCCCTGAGGCACAAGTGGAGTCTAGCACCAAGGAGGGCAGGATTTAACAGACCAGTATAGAAGAGTCACTTTATAGAGGTAGTTTGGACTAGGAACAAAGCTGCAGCGTAGTCTAACAACTAAAAATCCAATGTGGTTCTTCATGAGAAGAGATTTTGGCCTCCTGTCATCTAATTAAGCCCCCAAGAGTAACAAAGATGGTCATATAGAGGATGAGGATCTGCCTGGTGTGGGCATGGATGTTGGGGGGTAAGGAATATCTGGCCATCAGCAGACCACACCCTAAGCCTTTCCAAAGACTAGACTTTTGGGCTAGACTTTTGTCCTTCTGGCCTATCACTGGCTAATTTGCATTTCAGATCAAAGGTCTTTCTCAACCTTCAAGCTATTTCCAAGATCTTTACAAATAAGGACTAGTGATTTCATAATGCTGATAAAGTTACTCTGGCTACAGCCCTTCCTGCATGTGTGCTTGGGCACACATACACACAGAGCTGAATAAATGTTTGTGGAATGATTAAGTATCGACCAGCAGCATTTAGTACATGAGTGAAGCCCAGACATACCACCTGCCAATCAGTAATTCAAATAACCATGCTCACCCCACCAGGTTTAAAGCAGAGATTCTCAAAGTATGGTCCCCTGACCATCTGCAGGAGCATCACCTGGGAACTTGTTTTGGCTCTAGGTTGAGGCCCAGCAACTAGTGTTTTTAGCAAGCCCTTGAGGTGATTCTAATGCTTGCTAAAGTTTGAAAACCACTGGTTTAGAGGGAGACACATAAAAAATAATGGGAGATAATGATTCAAACTTTTTGCTTCATTCAGTTGTGACACACCAAGGTACCAAGTCAAAGTAAAATGTCAATGGTTTTATTTTAAAATACTTATGTCTATTTTCTCCACTTGATTGTCATATCTTTTTTTTTTTTTTTTTTGGCAAATTCATTCTAATCAAAATGTTAAGTGGGAACACCATAGATGAGTCAGCCGCCCCAAAATGCACACTTCTGTAAGCTCTAGACTTATAGTCTCAAACCACCCTCTGTGCACTACTCAGGTTTTGGTGCAACACATCACACCTAGGGAAAGGCACAACGTATTTCCCACTCATTGAGTCCAAAGACTAGAACTTATTTTTTAGTGTTAAGTTTGGGTTCTGGGTTTTACTGGGCAAGAATATCCCTCAGCTGCCATGAATCCTAGCTGAAGTCAATCCTTTTCCACCACTGACCCAGGAAAACCCCACCAAATTCAGATTGTCTGTTAAAAACTAAAAAAGAAAGCAGGTGATCAAGTCACTGAAGAGACAGCTACCTGGATTAGACAAGAATATATATCTTGGATCTAAGATAATGGTGGAGGAGAAGACATCTCATGGGTGGTTTCACCTCAAGAGAAACGGGAATCTCAGCGCAGGAAGAACAGTCAGGGGTTACTATTTTAGCTCAGAGACTATAAGCTAAACCTCTGTTGAGAAGGTGTGTGTGTAAGGAATTAAGGAGCAAGAAGGGGAGATTCGAGTAGGAATAACGTCTTCCAGTCTTGAACTGCTTCCCACTGCAATCGATAAGGCCACACCATGGAGTTTGACGTTAATGGCAATGCTCTGTGATGTCCACTACCACTGCCTTCTTCCAGCTGAAGAGAAAGTATCCTGTGCCGGCCCCTGCTGCTACAGCAATGCAGAGGTACCCATTGTAGGTCATGAAGATGAGCATGAGGAAGTAGCTGATGACCACCTGGATGATATGCAGCACTGTTTGCAGGAGGTGAGGAAAGCTCAGCATCTGCTGCCTGGAGAGTGAAAAAGGAAACAACAATCAAAGACCCCTGGGAGTGTTGAGGCAGCTCTGCACATCAGAAGGGGGAGCATTTGGCATGAAAGCTTGAACTGGACTCCCTCATAGCAACTCTGGCGGCTCATGGATACTTTTGTGTATGTATGTTGTTTATTAATCCCTGGAAATGAAACATAATAGGGTAGTCAGGTTTATAAGCAATAGCTAGTTATGGTGACATGTCAGTAGGGGGAACTCTCTGTGAAAGTTCGGGAGAGGAAGGAGGCCTAATACTCCTGACTTACCTCCACCTTGGATCCTAAAAGAGAAGCCTAAATCCTCCCATGCTTATTTGCCTGAATATTTTCAGGCCTTCCACCTTTGCAAAGTTCACATTCTAAAACAGTGGAAATAGAATTGAGGTGTGGGAGGAACAGTAGAAAGTATTAATTAGGGATCAAGAGACCTATTTATCCCCTCTGTCATTTACTAGTTCTGTCACCTTATGTAAGTCACAACCTGTTTGGTCTCAATAAGCTCCCCAGAACAGTGGATAATAATACTGTGTTTATCTGAAAGCAGGATATTGGTCTGTAGGACTGCTTAAACTCCAATTTAGTTTTCAGACCTACATTTCTATTAAGACTGAATCTCAAAAATCATTTGTCTATCTGTAGGGAAAACCAATAGTTATCACAAATACTTTCTTAGATGGAATACAGACATTTGTATAGTCATATTATAAACAAACTGAGACTAAAGCTGGGTAGATATAATTTTTTAGAGAAAGGAATCAGTTAGATTCTGCCATTCTTCTATATACTCTGACCTGAATTTCTTGTTTATTATTATTTACACAAATATTTTACAATATGGATTCCTTAACCGTTTTCCAAAGTGACCAGTACTTAAAATTTAGAACAAATGTTCATGTTTGCAGAAGGGATCCTATCATTCCTCCTTTGGCCTGCTCATGACGCACGCCAAAAGCCTCCAAAGACAGTTTTGATCAAGGTCGTACAGAATCACTAACTCAAGAAGGGGCTGTTGCAAATAAAATCGTTGCTTTGCTACTTAGCTAACCCAGCTCTCCAGAACTTCTACCTGGATCTGTTCAGTCTTCTTACCCAACAGTTTTGTGTGTTTCCATAAGAATGGTCCCATTTGGTCCTGGAACAGGCATGGAATTGTAGCGAATGCTGACTTGTGACTTGCGTAGCAGGCCCTCTCGGGCTATCTTGAGTCCTTCATAGAACATTGCTAGTAAAAACACTCCCACAAAAGCTCCAGCCATTTCTAAGCAGGGAAAGAAAAGGGTGGTACTGTCAAACATTGCAAAATCATTAGCTGGCATGCTATCCAAGCTAGAAAGACAACATAGAAAAGATGCTACTCTTAATTCTGAATACATTATGGAAAAGGGAATATAATAACTTATTTGTAAGTGCTGACTCTATTTATTGAATAGGCATTTCAATTCTAAACCTTTCACACTGGGAAGCATTGGTAATGCTAAGAATGTGTTCAAACTTCTGATTTTACACACTACCTGAATTAAATAATCCCCTTCTTCCCAGAAAAAATTGATTTTGTGGCTCCAAAGATATAACTGCACCTAAAGCAGTTCAACTTACTAGTCAGCTTGTGCAATTTGAACTTAAGGCACACCAACTCAACATTATAGACACAAAGAAGGTGGTGATTCGTTATCCCAAATCTAGGACTGACACTAAGATGGCCCATGCCAAGAATCAGAAATGATGTAGAGCACAGTTTGGTACACTAGAAAGAACACTGGAGTAGGCAGGGCTAGAAGGTCTGGGTCCCTGTTCTAGCTCTGACATACTAATTCTGTGATTTAGGGCTAAGCATTTCACTATCTGAAGCTTGACTTATCTGTAAAATAGCAGCAATGTAGTAGGTCAATAGCTTTTAACCTAGAGTTATTTTGTGTGTATACACACACACACAATATGTATGTGTGTGTGTGTGTGTTCTCTGAATGCATAATAATCTGGCCACTCAGTGTATATCCTATATAACAAAAGGCTAATATGCAAATTGTCCCCTCAACCAGGAGTTCAACCAGCACGCAGGCCAGCCAACCGCCCATGTCCCCGCCCCCTGGCCAGGCTGGCCGGACCTCACCCATGCACAAATTCACGCACTGGGCCTCTAATATAAATATATAGATATACACACACACACTGAGTGGCCAAATTATTATGCATTCAGAGATCATAATAATCTGGCCACTCAGTGTGTGTGTGTGTGTGTGTGTGTGTGTGTGTGAAATGCTTCTTACATCATTTTAACTTGACTACAGAAGGTTCTCGGTTGTGTCGGAGATCTGTTCCTATGGCACGACATAAAGTGATTTTTGCTGTAAGTTGGAACCCACCTACATAAGCACCTACATCACTCACATGGAGCACATACATAGCAGTAATGAAGTGAAACAGTAAAAAAAAAAATGTTAAAGATAACAATTTCTGACCTTTACTTGTGGTAAATAAATAATAAAAAACAAAAAGCACATATGTCCATATGTCAAAATGATGGAACTTTTTTTTTTTAATAAATAAACGGGGGGGGGGGGAGGGGGGGAGTCCCTCAGCCCGGCCTGTGTGGGGAGCAGGCCTAAGCTGACAGGTGGACACCCCATGAGGAATCCTTAGTGCTGCCACAGAGGCAGGAGCCTCTCCTGCCACCACAGCTGCGCTCGCCAGCGTGAGCTCGGCTTCTGGCTGAGCGATGCTCCCCCTGTGGGAACACACTGACCATCATAGCGACTGGCCATTCTGCTGTCCAGTCGATTTGCATATTAGCCTTTTATTATATAGGACTAGGGGCCTGGTGCATGAAATTCATGCACTGGGGGGGGGGGTGTCCTCTCAGCTCAGCCTGCCCCCTCTCACATACTGGGAGCCCTTTGTGGGAGGCGACTGGGTTGATCAGGGGAAGGCACCAGCCCCATCACCCTGCTGCTGCAGCCACTGCCAGTCACCGCAGCCACCAAGGTGTTTTCATCAACACGGACTCTGGTCCCTTCACCATGAAAAAATGACAACTTTCTTTAGGCATTTTCAAGATGTGTCTTTCATGGGATATGACCTTTCTTTCTTTCTTTTTTTTTTTATCCTCACCTGAGAATATGTTTCCATTGATTTTTAGAGAATGTGGAAGAGAAAGGGAAAGACAGAGAGAAACATCAAAGTGAGAGGAACACTTTGGCTGCCTCCTGCATGAGCCCTGACCTGGGCTCCAGCCAGGGAGGAGCCTGCAACCTAGGTACATGCCCTTGATCAGAATTGAACCCAGACCTTGCGGTTGGCAAACCTAGACATTATCCACTGAGCCAAACTGCCTAGGCCAGGATATGACATTTCTTAGCCCTCCAGCAGCGGACCTTTGTTTTTTTCTCCAGGAGTGTGGTGGAAAAGCCCTAGACCACCTTTTTGGATTCTTATTACCCAAGTTACTAAGAATATTACCAGTGGCATACAGGAAGCTTAGCCAATGAGCAGTCTGAAAAGGTGTTTCCTGTGTAGTTCACACCTACCTCCTCCGATCTCCAGCTCTAACCCAGCCAAGGCCTAAAGCCTCAGGGACTGGGCAGGGGCCCCCCAGTTCCCTCCAATTGCCGGCTCTGTCCCTGCCAAGGCCTAAAGCCTTTGGCCCTGGGCAGGGAACCCCCAGCTCTCTGATCGCTCAGCTCCACCCCCGGCCAAGGCCGCAAGCCTCTGGCCCAGGCTCGGGCCCTGGGTGGGAGACCCCCAGCTTGCTCGATCACCGGGCTTGGACCCCGGCCAAGGCCACAAGCCTCTGGCCCAGGCTTGAGCCCTGGGCGGGGGACCCCCAGCTCCGCCCCTGGCCAAGGCCGCAAGTCTCTGGCCCAGGCTTGAGCCCTGGGCGGGGGACCCCCAGCTCCCTCCCATCGCCTGGCTCCGCCCCTGGCCAAGGCTGCAAGCCTCTGGAATAGGCTCGGGCCCTGGGCGGTGAACCCCCAGCTCCCTCCGATCGCCTGGCTCTGCCCCCTGCCAAGGCCGCAAGCCTCTGGTCGAGGCTCAGGCCCTGGGTGAAGGACCCCCAGCTTCCTCCGATCGCTGACCTCTGGCCCCGGCCAAGGCCACAATCCTCTGGCCGAGGCTTGGGCCCTGGGCAGGGGACCCCCAGCCTGCTCTGATCGCCCAGCTCGGCACCCAGCCAAGGCCGCAAGCCTCTGGCCCAGGCTTGGGCCCTGGGCAGGGACCCAGCTCGCTCCAATCGCCTAGCTCTGTCCCCGGCCAAGAGCAGGCAAAGAGCAGGCGGAAAGCCTGGCTTCCTCCATTGCTGGGGAAACCCAAGCCTCCCTCCTGCTCTCTGTGGCCACAGCCATCTTGGTTGGGTTTATTTGCATATTCGCTCCTGATTGGCGTGGCTTGTGGGTGTAGCAGAGGTACTGTCAATTTGCATATTATTCTTTTATTAGATAGGATGGGAGATGGCGACATAACCACGAAACTGACGTACGTCGAGTCCGATGTAACCCGAGGACTGCCTGTAGAGTCTTAAGACCATGACCAATAACTTATCAAACAGGAAACACTGGAAAAGGATGAGAGGGAATGGAGTGCAAAAGACTCCTATCTGGTATCTAAATTATTTTTTCAGAAACTCTAAAATAAGCAGTGTGTATTCTTACCTAGGAAGCAAGATGGTTAAGGATCATAACTGTTAATGATTCAGTGATACAATAGAAAGAGATGCTGGGTTTCCAGATTCCTTATCACTGTTTCTCAAGCACCTGTATCCTTCAAACACCACCTGATGGCTTACTCACCTCCAGCTGTATTGATCATCAAGCCAGAAAACAATAATTCCACATTCTTAAAGCCAAAGTAGAAGGTCATGTGCTGTCAGAAAACCAAAACAAGTCAAATTAGAGATGATTGGAGATTCTAAATGAGAATTTCAAGTAAAGAACCTTAGAATACTTAAAAGTTGTAGATCTAGATAATATTCACTACAATGGGAAGTTTTCTCCATCATTTTAGCGTTACCACACAAGCACTCTCCACAAGTACTCCTTTGTCCCCATAACTGACTTTTGTCTTTTTCTTTTTTCTACACTAAACATAACGACCAGAACTTAATTTAGAAAAGAGTTAATTTTGAAAGAAAGGAATATAGAAGAAAGGACCCTGGAAATATTGTTTCTGGTGTGGCTCTGTGATTAACCTGCCACATGATCTTGGGCAAATCACCTGCCTCATCTGGATCTGCCTTAGTTTTTTCTGATAGGTAAATTGGAAATAACAATAACAATCTTCCAGTCCTAAAATTAAATTATTTCTACTACCCAAGTGTGTGGGAAAGGGCCCAGGCTGCCTCTCCCAATGGCACTCACCATCATCATCATGTTGCCATCTCCCCCTCCGTGGAGGTGGGAGGCTGAAGTGGCCGGGTGATGGTGAGAAGGTGGCATGGTACTGGTGTGGTCCACAGAGTTCGTCACCATATGGTGGGAATGGCTCATTTTTCCAGGAAAAGTTGAGAATCAGCAGAAGATTCTAAGGAAAAGGATAATATATAATACCTTCAGGATCTAAAAATCTTGATTCTTGATAAAACTTAGGTCTATGTGGAATTTTATCCATTGAATTAATGCCCTTCTGGCGTCTTTACTCAGAATCATTTTTTTATATTCTGGAGATAGAACTAACTGTGCTCATAGAGATCACCTTTGGAAATTGTGGCAGAAGGAATTCGCACCTTGAGTTTCAGAAACCTAACCCTGATTTTGCAGAATCATTCCTGGAATAGATATTTCAATGTGTGTTCCAATTTAAATATGAGATAAGAAGAAATGTAGGGAGAATCCAAGATGGCGGCGTAGGTAAACACCTAAACTGCTGCCTCGCGCAACAATTTCAAAAATTCAACTAAAATACAAAACGTCTATCACCCAGAACCACAGGAAAGCTGGCTGAGTGGAAGTTCTACAACTAGAAGGAAAGAGAAAAGAGCATTGAGATGTACACGAGCGCTGAAAAGCTGAGGTACGGGGAGGCGCGGGATCCGGGCTGGCGGCGGGCGTTGCTTTTTTCAACCCAAAGGGAGACAAGCCCCCGATTACTCTGAAATACAGTTTCTGGGGAGACACGGGGGACCCAAACTCCTACGGGGAGAAGCTGGACTGTCTGCCAGTGAGGGTGGCTTACTTGCAGGGCTGCGCGCAGGAATAATTGTTTACGGCACTGGGGCACGGGACTCCGGGACGCCCTTGGGGACACAGAGCCGGCTAACTAGCAGCCATTGCTGTTTGCCACTCCCTAGCCTAGTGACACCCTGAGGCCCCGCCCTGCACAACCTACAAACCCCCCCAAGCTCCAAGCAGCAGCGTTAGCAGAAGAAAGCCCCGCCCTATCGCAGCTTAACCTAGCAAACTTGCAGCCTGGGTCAGACAGCTCCAAAACCTCCAAACCCCAAGCAAAGAGGAGAAAACTGTAGCTCTCACTGTAGCTCCTGCTGGATGGCCTCAGACAGTAGCTGACCTGCACCCCATTAGAGATCCAGAAGCCAGTGTACCTAGTGGTCAGAGTGAGATACCAGATTTCAACTCCTCACATCCATAAGTGACATATTCAAAGGCAGACTCAGTGAGCACCAAAGCACCACTGAAACAAGTCCTGCCCCATAAGCGTGTCTTCAGCGCAGCAGTTCTTCCATTATAGACACAGTGAGTGCTCACAGCTAATTGGCCTGGAGGTCAATTCCTCCCAGTATACCAACAGCAATTAAGGCTTTAACTGCACCAAGACTTTGCACTCAGCCCACAAAGGGGTGTACCAAGAGTGTCCACATCAGGTGATTGGGGAGGCTGAGCTACTGCCCCCTATAGGTCACCTACCACACAAAGCTACTCCATCAACACAGGGAAGCAGCCAAAATGAGGAGACAAAGAAACATGTCACGAATGAAAGAAACGGAGGAAAGCAAACTACTGGATGACATAGAGTTCAGAACCACATTTATAAGGTTACTCAAGAATCTTCTTAAAACCGCTGAGAAACTTGATGAGACCTTCAAGGAGCTTAATGAGAATGCCAAAAAAATGGAAAAGGATCAGTCAGAAATGAAGCATACACTGTCTGAAATAAAGAATATACAGAAACTCAACTGTAGATCAACGTACCCAAAGAATCAAACCAAAGATCTGAAATATGTGGAAACAAAAAACATCCAACCAGAAAAACAAAAAGAAAAAAGAATCCAAAAATATGAAGATAGTGTAAGGAGCCTCTGGGACAACTTTAAGTGAAACAACATCCGAATTTTTGGGGTGCCAGAAGAAGGGAGAGAGCAAAATATTGAAAACCTATTAGAAGAAATAATGACAGAAAACTTTCCCTGCCTGGTGAAAGAAATAGATGTACAAGTACAGGAAGTGCACAGAACCCCATACAAGAGGAATCCAAAGAGGACCACACCAAGACACATCATAATTAAAATGCCAAGGGCAAAAGACAAAGAATATTAAAAGCAGCAAGAGAAAAACAGTTAATTACCTACAAGGGAGTACCCATACGACTGTCAGCTGATTTCTCAACAGAAACTATGCAGGCCAGAAGGGAGTGGCAAGAAATATTCAAAGTGATGAACAGCAAGAACCTACAGCCAAGATTACTCTACCCAGCAAAGCTATCATTCAGAGTTGAAGGTCAGATAAAGAGCTTCACAGACAAGAAAAAGCTAAAGGAGTTCATCACCACCAAACCAGGATTACATGAAATGCTGAAGGGTATTCTTTAAGGAGAGGAAGAAGAAGAAAAAGGTAAAGATAAAAATTATGAACAACAAAATGACATCAAATACATACCTACCAACAAGTGAATCTAAAAATCAAGTGAATAAAAAATCTGAAGAACAGAATGGACTGGTGAATATAATAGAATCAGGGACATAGAAAGGGAGTGAACTGACGATTCTCAGGGGAAGCAGGTGTGAGGGGTGCGGGAAGAGATTGGACAAAAATCTTACTCCTATGGATGAAGACAGTGGCAGGGGTAAGGCATGGGGTGGAGTGGGGAATCAGGTGGAGGGGAGCTATGGGGGAAAAAATAGAGGAATACCTGTAATAATCTGAACAATAAAGATTTATTAAAAAAAAGAAAAAGAAGAAGAAATGTAATTTCTTTGGGTTGCAGGAAACAGACAATTTTTGTAATAATGGACAGATTGATGCCATTAATGAAATTTCACTGCTCTTGGGCTTTCTAATCATGTGGGTAGATAAAAAGCAAGCACTTCAGATAATTCACTTAACTGGATGGCCTGTGTTCCATCGGGATATTAAGAACACATTTTTACATGAAGGACAACCAGCCTGCAGCTAATTTAAATTTGAAGAAAAGGTCTACTGCTGCCCCAGGCAGGAGTGTGCTCAGAATTTAGATTCAATTGCAATCCTAGCCTGGCATTAGAATTAAGAACACTGAAAACAAGGTATAAATTGGCTTTCTATATTAAATTAAGTCTAGACAAAGGCATATTCAGCCTTGCATCTTACTATCACATCACTGCCTTACTGCAGAAGTCCATCTGGGAGAAAAACCAAGGAGCAAAAACTCCTGCCACTGAGGTGGGGGTGGGGAGTGGGGAGCTGGAATTTGAGGAGGGTGTTGATGGATTCTC
The DNA here is from genome assembly GCA_026230045.1 of Corynorhinus townsendii. Taxonomy (NCBI): domain Eukaryota; kingdom Metazoa; phylum Chordata; class Mammalia; order Chiroptera; family Vespertilionidae; genus Corynorhinus; species Corynorhinus townsendii. The sequence continues at coordinate 161,054,173 of JAPDVU010000005.1, read as the reverse complement.
TTTTTGTGTTCGCAACTCCAGCTGGTGGAGGAAAGAGTGCATTAGAAATTCCAAATAGGCAGTCACACTCATAAGCCTGAATATGCCTCTCAGTATTTATTCAATCAATAAATATTTATAAAACTTGTACTATGTGCCAAATTTTGAGCTAAGTGCTAGTAATTTAACAGTGACTAAGACAGACAAGGTACCTGAGAGAGAGAGAAACAAGTAAACAGAACAATTTCATGGTGTGATTAGTGCTATGAAGGAAATAAACAGGATAATATGACAGCATTACTAAGAGGTAGAGAAAAAGCATACTTTAAAAAAAATCTCTGAAGTTTTTATTGGCCCCCTGCCCTCCAAGGGGTGCTCCACTTCTACTGCTTTAACGCCTCAGAACTTTGGTGTCGTTGACCTCAGACACCACTTTGCCATCCACAATCGTGGGGATGTTGGTCTTTTGGACGGATTGCATGGAATTGCTGTTACTCAGGGCATCACCAAGATCAAAGTCCTCCTGTTCTTCCAGCAGGCAGTGGTAGCAATCTCAGCCTCCAGCTGGACCTTGATGTTCAGCAGGATCTCAGACTCCTGGGCCTGGTGCTGCTCTCTGCTGGGTCAGGGACAGCTCAGGATCCCATTGAGCTGCTCCGTCTGCATGGCATGACACGTCTCCACCTCCCTCAGCCTCCAGATTTCTCATGGAGTCCAGCGTATCTGGATTACTCATCTCCCAAAGCAATCAAACATACCCAACCCATTCTCTTTATAAGAAAAATTCTACTTATAGGAGGTAATTTGGCAGTTGATTAGTGTTTGTTGTTTTCCTTCCATAGCTCTAATCTAAGAAGATCCAAGCTCAGCTTTTTTTCAGAATAAGAATGGGTACTAAAGAATAAAGCAAAGAGTAGCAATACAGCAATATCATTTATTGTCTCAATTTGTAACCTGAAAAAAAATTAATCTGAAGAAAATGGTTTAATCATGAGCTGCGTTTTGTTTAGTTTCTCTAAACACCACAGCCATCTTTAACTATTTGCTCCTCAAGAACTGTATATTCTCTAATTTAGCTCCACCCCACTGTCCCTAAGAACTGGGGTCAAGGTCCACAAAGTAGCTCTACTGTACTGTCATGCAATCAAATGTTTTGATTTGTAAAGCAATTACAATGAATGGAACTTGTGGAAGAGTAATGATGAGTGGAACCTTAGCAAAGTTTATTTACTGATTCACTGGATTTCTGGTTTCAGGTCAACCTATGTGCATATCTTAATTCCTGGCTTACACTCTTGTTCTTTTTGTTTGTTTAATCTTCACTTGAGGATATATTTTATTGATTTGAGAGAGAGAGAGAGGAAGGGGGAAAGAGGGAGGGAGGGAAGGGGAAAGAGAGAGAAACATTGATCGGTTGCCGCTCTGCCTCTCGTACATGCCCTGACCAGGGATCAAACCTGCAACCTAGGTATGTGCCCTGACTAGGAATCAAGCTGGAACCTCTTGGTGTACAGGACAACACCACAACCAACTGAGCCTCCTGGCCAGGGCAACACTCCTGTTCTTACTTAAAACCTCTATGTTCATTTTTCTTCTTATCCTTATTCTACTACTTCATCAAATTTAAAAAAATAATTTTATAGAATACTAAAAAAGAAAATCCTGAAGATATAACTCAGGGATAGAACTGAAAAACAAAATCAAAATCTTAGGATTCCTTACTTTCAATCCATGATAAAATCCATCTACAATATTTACCAAGCTTTTATAACTAGGTGGAAAGATTAGGAATGCTGCATTTCCTTTTCCATTTTTGCTCATTCAGGCAACCTAGTTTTCTCTAGCAAAATCGAAGGGGGCATTTATTTTATTTTCAGTTGGGTACCTGAACTTGGCTATATGCCAGCTTGTTTCTGTGGCCCTTAATACTATTAGATATGGGAAATGGAATGGCACATTTGACCCTGAATGTCACACAGCTTTGCATTTTCTTTCTGCTTTCCCCTTTCCCCCATTTAATAAGTATGGTAGTATTTATATAAATAGTTTTCAAAACTTCCTTGTATTCAAGGGTTTAATTCTTTCTCAGTCTACTTCTGAGGATCATCAAAAAAAGAAATTTCCTTTATTCCTGCATACTCCTCCCCCAACACAGGCACATTGTAAAGCTTAACTAGAGGGCCAGATTCTTTGTAAAACCTAGCTCCTCTAGCAAAACAAACATGAATTTATGGACAGAAGTTAGGAAATGATCCAGAAGGCTAAATTCTAATGCTTATTCTGAATCTTACCACTGACCTTACTTCTAATAGGTTTAGTTTAAACTTCAAATTCTCATTTATTTTCCTGGTATTGCACAATGATGGATAAGAAACAATAATCCATAGGGACTATGGAGATTAGACTGCACAGAAAGATTACACAGATGTGGTCATCTATCTGCCACATGGTCCCTCTTCTCCAGCTCAGACAGATGTAATCTGGAGCTTCACACAGTTCCTTTGGAGACTGCCTACAGTCTTTCCTGATGTCCACGATAAGGAAGATAAAGAAGAAAGTTTTTATTCTTTAAATGATTAGGGTCATATTCCTTTTTAGATTTGTAGAAACATTATACGAAGAAATCTATCTAGTTGGGCTTCTGCTTTGTGCAGTCATTATTTATGATTGGTGACATAAACTTTTGGCTCAGATATGGGAAATTCAAGGTCAAAGATAGTAAAACTACCATAAACAAGGATTCATGCTTATGGACTATGTTCACATGATCAAGCAATCATTTTAAATGGACTAATCCTGCCTTTTGATGACCTGCGTGGGACCAGATTTCTGAGAAATGGCTATGACTTTGTTTCAAGTGCCCCTATTGGTGTACTTTACAATTCTCTTGACAGCTTTCTTCATTCCACACTTATGTTGTCCTTTTGGGGAGGGAGGAGGTAAAGGAAATTAGGAATAAAGGAGAACACTTTTTATAATCCTATATAATAAAATGGTAATATGCAAATCGACCAAATGGTGGAATGACCCATCGCTATGACGCACACTAACCACCAGGGGGCAGACACGCAACACAGGAGCTGCCCCCTGGTGGTCAGTGTGCTCCCACAGGGGGAGTGCCGCTTAGCCACAAGCCTAAGCCATCAGTTGGATATCCCCCGAGGGCTCCCGGACTGCTAAAGGGTGCAAGCAGGGCTGAGGGGAACCCCCATCCCCAGTGCATGAATGTCGTGCACCAGGCCTCTAGTACAATAAAAAGGGCTTAGGTGTCTCTCCATAACTTGGTATTGTAGGCTAATATACTGGAGTTGTTGAGGAAAAAACATAGTAGCTCCCAGTAAATGGGAGCAGGAAATACAATTTGATGAATTGTATCCCCTAGGCCCTGGCCTCACATTCCTATTCCAAATTGACTGGTAGAAACGTGACTGGTAGAAATTCTATGGATATAGTATTATGTAACCCTTTGGCTATTTTAGCTGCCTTTCCTTGGCCTGTGTCCTTTTTGAGGTGCAGTGATCATAAGGATACTAATTTTACCAATTCCATTCATAAAGGGTATTAGTAATCAAAGTTTACACAGGCTCTCTGCCAGACTGGCAAAAACTTATGATTCCGAAAGTTCTACCATATCAATGGGCTAAAACAGCAAGTAAGATGATGCAGTGGAAGTACAGAGAAAATAGGTCAGGTCAATAAGAAAAAAGGGAAAAAAAGACCTTAAAATTGTACACACACACACACACACACACACACACACACACTCACTCATACACACTTCCTCCCAGATTAAGTCTGGCAGGAATGGGAGCTGTTAGGGCACTTGCTACAACTGTAGGTTTATAAAGACAGTCAGAACTCAGGAGAATAATTGCAAAACAAACAAACAAAACACACACACACACACACACACACAGCCTACATTTTATCCTTTTAAAAATTCTTCAGCCCTAGCTGGTTTGGCTCAGTGGATAGAGCGTTAGCCTGCGGACTGAAGGGTCCCAGGTTCGATTCTGGTCAAGGGCACATGCCTAGGTTGCGGGCTCGATTCCCCAGTAGGGGGCGTGCAGGAGGCAGCCAATGAATGATTCTCTCTCATCATTGATGTTTCTAACTCTCTCTCCCTCTCCCTTCCTCTCTGAAATCAATAAAAATATACTTAAAAAAAAAAAATTCTTCAGTAAACAAAGGCCACTGCTTTCCCTTCTAACTTTCTGCCTTTGTTGAAAATAAAAATAACTCCAAGGGATCATCTATAATAAATTCTCACTGCAATTCTTCATGGCAATGGTTGGGCTAAGATAAGAAATACATTGATAGAACTGGTAAGGAATTAATTTAGTGATTATTTGCAGATTTCAATATTATTTTCTCTTTCTTCACCATAACCAGAATGCGCTCTACTACTTCAGGTCATCTGCACAGGATTCCCTAAAAGCACTTTTCATGGATGAACTCAAACTATACACAGTCTGCTTACTCAGCAGAATCTAAGTGGATGAAGTGCTCATTCATCAGACTAATGGGCTGCATCAAAAGTAACCAACTACCAGAGACATAAAGGGAGAAACTACTTCAAACAATTTGCACTTAAAACTTAGAGAACCTTCATTTATGAGAGGCCAGTGATCTAGGCAAACAAGAAATGCTGCATGGACTGACACGTTTTTAAAAGAATAAAAGAGCAGCTATGAATTAGTGGGAGTGGCTCTTTTACTCAGAGATTCTTGGTTAATAATACATTCTTTAGTAAAAAGGATGATACTCAGGAGCTGCCCTGAAAATATTATTCTAACTATCTATGGAAGATAGAATGCAAACCTGTGATTTAATTCTAATCAACACTGTGTTTCCAGATACTGGTTCAAGGTCACCCCCCTCTATCATAAATTTCATCTCTACACATCTCTACCCTCCATCTTATTAAGCTGCTCAGGCTGAGCAAAGAATATGAGAAACCTGTTGGGGCAAGACAGATCCTGGAGGAACTGATTACTAGGAGAATTGTAAAGCCATGGAGAGCTATCATTTTCATGAGGAAACATGCTAAAGACACACTTAATTTTTCAAATGTGCATTGTCCAATTTCTAGACCACTTATGCCTCCTGGGAAAACATGAATGGACCATACTATTACCATACAAGCAGCAAAACATAAAGGACAGAGAACTAATTTAACTGTGAAAGAGATGGAGGTAATAAATACTATGTTGGGCAAGCCGTTTTATATGTTAGAGCTTCTTTTTTCTTAACTGCATAAAATTATTAATAAAGTTTCACTCAGAGCTAAAACTTCTACTTTTTTTTTTCAGTTTAGTTTCCAGAACAGAATGTTTCTCTATCCTGTCCTTACTATTGGATTGTATATTCTATGAGGACCCCATCACATTTATCTACGAATCTTCTGCATTTTCTAATACTTGGTACATACTAATAGATTACAATAGTGTCTGCTGAAATAAATTACTTTTCTCTGCATTTCTCCTTTGGCAATTTTGCCATAAAAATAGAAGTTAATTCCTCAACCCGCTAATGACAACCTGGGAAAACTTTAGTAATTCTGAAATGCTTTATAATATTTGATAGAGTTGCTTAGAACCGTGGTCGGCAAACTGCGGCTCGCGAGCCACATGTGGCTCTTTGGCCCCTTGAGTGTGGCTCTTCCACAAAATACCACGGCCTGGGCAAGTCATTTTGAAGAAGTGGCGTTAGAAGAAGTTTAAGTTTAAAAAATTTGGCTCTCAAAAGAAATTTCAATCATTGTACTGTTGATATTTGGCTCTGTTGACTAATGAGTTTGCCAACACTGGCTTAGAAATTATTCAATAGCTCTATAGCAAAAAGTAGAAAAATGTAGTTGATAGAGAAGCAACATAGACACATTGAACTTAAAAAAAATGTAAGGGTATTCAAATTCATCTAGTTCTAACTATTCACTTCACAGAAGCCTAGAGTAGGAAACCACAGAGCTCTTGGCAGAACCTAACATTTACATTTTTTGGCCTAATTTGCCTTTATAAATACTTTTGTCAAATATTTGTTTTGTGACAATGTGAGGAAACTGTAAACAAAACTCATACATATTTCTAAATTGGGAGAAAGGAAAAGAATACACAGGTCTTGACCTTAAAGTGGTCTGAAATGCCAAATTGAGCTCCTTTATATAAATTAAGTCTCTGGGTCACTACACCTTGACAAGTGCCACATAAAAGGACAGTAGAGAAAACAGAGCAAACTAAGGTAAGATTAACCTAAAAATGTTTCCATTCTATACATCTACCAAGTGGGTAGTCACATGGAATCTGAGCAAATGACATAGTGTGAAACAATGGTACTTCTTTCCTGTATTCCAACTCTATTATCTTATTTCTTCCTCACAGGATCTCTTCTTGGTTCAGAGAAACTAAGCACAGAGAGCTTAGCATAAACTATTGAATGTTATACTGGAAAGCTGTGGAGGTATCCTGGCTAGAACCTAGGTATCCTCATTCCCGGCCCAGGGCCTATTCTTTATTAAACCTGCCTCATTGTTAATCCACTGTGACAATTTTGTATGCATAAATGCCACAATGTTGGTCACTTTTCCTAATCCCACGTAAATTAGAAGATTCACCCAGCAGCCTGCCTTTGGTTTCACCATCAGCAGCTCTATTACACACATAGATTTGCCTAACAGTCGCCCTGTCCTGTTCATCCTGTATGATACTTCAATTACAAATCAATCTACCTAAAGCATGGCTCTACCTATCTACTCAAACAATTCCACTACCCACTAACCTTCCCATTGTCTTCTAGCCTCCTTGTTCTGAGAGCACAAATCTCTCAAAGAAAGGCCCCAACCTACCTTTCTGCCTACATATACTTTGTATTCCAGCCAAATAAGTCCAATTGCCAAAGTTTCTACTGTTCCTAGGACATACTCCCCACTTCTCTGTCTGGTATCTTTGCTCACATTGTTTCCTCATTCTGGGATGCCCATCCTTACAATCTCAGTCTCTAATACAACAAACCCTTCTCATCTTCCAAGGTCTAGTTCTAAGACCTCTGAATATTCGTATTGCTTTTTGCCTTTCCTAATAACTCCATCTGGGACCAGTCTCACAAAATACCCTGAAATGTTTTTATGATCTTTTCAATCTGTACCTATTTCTGTCATCATGCTGATAGAACAATATTGAGAAATAGCTGGAAAAACAGTTGAATGGAGGTATTTCTCCAAATTGCCTTCTCAATGTCATCAACTGCAGACATTTAATGAGTTCTCAGTAATATACAAATTCTATAATAACCGTTTAAACACCCCTAGGGATTTGTCAGGCTAGTGTGTTGCTCCCTTCCAGAAATATAAGGAAACAAACATTCTCTTTCCAGCCAAGCCAACTACAGGAATCTGAATCTTGCTATTTGATGGTGATGATGTTGACATTAGAACCAGTATTCCAAGCTATTCTAGTATTTGTACTCCAGATACCATTTGCATGTATTTCTCAAGCTGTAATTTTCATTTTAGGCTATACTCCCAGAAACTAATTTGTCTGCAAAGAGAAACCTAACCACCTTCACATCTAACTTCTGACACTGATATACTATCTGGCATTTATGTTTCTATCTATTACAGACTTACTTTTCCAACTTTATCTCAATCTAATTCTCCTCACATTCAAATATTTCACTGAAACGGATCTTCCTCAATAAATTTAGTACTTTGACACTTGTATACCTCTTTGGCTTGTCATTCCTGTAATTCCTTCCCTCTCCTCCCACAGCACTTTGTGTATATGTGCAAATCCTGTCATTACTTAACATGGATCATGCACTTAAAATGTGTCAGAATAAGATAAAGTTAAAACATGGCCCTTGCTCTTTTGAGTTTACAGTCTGGCTCATTCCTTAAGGCTTGGTTAAAATACTACCTTTCCCATGAGTTTTCCTTAAATTCTTAAAAAATAAATAAACATATTTCAGAGAGGAAGGGAGAGGGAGAGACAGAAACATCAATGATTAGAGAAAATCATTGATTGGCTGCTTCCTGCACACTCCCAACTGGGGATAGAGCCTGAAACCTGGGCATGTGCTCTGACCAGTAACCAAACTATGACTTCTTCATTCATAGGTGGACCCTCAACCACTGAGCCACACCAGCCGGGCTTTGAATTCTTGACAGAAGAAATTTCTCTTTTCTGAATTTCCATGGCAATCTTCTCTTATGGAAATTTTGAGTTAGTTCTTAAAATACAAGATAAAGCATCATATATATAAAGTTCCTGGAGAATAAGTAACTAATTTCTACCTCCTTACTACATCTGGAAGAACACTCAACAAATATTCATTCATTCAAAAAAGCATTTAATTCCTATAAAATCCACCAAGGTTTTAATATCTACTTAAAAGGAGCCAGGTGCAAAAAGACAAGATTCTTGCCTTTGTGGAGCTTAATCTAGAGGAGGAAACTCTCATTAAATATGTAGAGAAGTAAATATGTGTAGGTATGTATACACTGTAATTAAATTGTGGTAAGTGATATGAAGTTAACACAGTACAGTGGTAAAGAATAACAGTAAAACAACTAATTTGTATGAAGCCGGGCAGGTAAAGAGAGAAAGAGAGAAGCCCTAATGAGGTAACATTTAAACAGAAAGATAAATTATTAGAGTTGTGTAGAAGGGCAGGGAGCAGCATCCTAAGGCAAAAAAAGAATCAAGGGCATGTAGGGAAGAGAGGACCAATGAGGTTGAAGAGAGAGGCAGAACGGGTATCAATTAAGAAGGCTTCAAAGATCATCTTCAGGAAATGAAATTTTATTCCAAGGGCAACTGGAAGCTATTTACGGGTAATAAGCAGGGAAGTGATATGATTAGCTTATATTTTAACAGAGTACTTTGGCTGCTGTGTAGCATAACTGGCTTTATATGTTTATCCCTAATAATATTTCCTGCTCTAGTTTTTCTGTGAGGCATTCACAGAAGAGGGGGAGGGGGACTTACAGAATCATGGGCTATAATACTTTATTTTGCCAGAATCCAGAAAGACATCTGTTAAAACTTTAGAAGGATTAGGAGAGCCTTCTAACTTCTGGGTTATAAAATGGTTTGAAGGGCAAAACTGAGGAATATTCTACAAGAATTATCCAGTATTATTAGGGCTTCTAAAGTCACCCACCACCCTTGTAGGTGAGAGTTAAGCTTACAGAATACTGTTAAGAACAAGAGTACGGAGTCAGATGGTATTAAGTCCTGGCTCTGCTAATTTCTAGCTGAGTGTCCTAGTGACATTTCCTATAAAGACCCATGGAACTTCAGCTTGGCAGTGCTATGTATAGAGGCTGCTAACAGGGCTGTGCCCAGATTTCAATGACACTTGGGTAAATGACTCAAATTTGGTAGTTGCTCCATAAATAAAAAATATGATGAAAGTAGACTAAGCTCCCTGCAGAACATGGACAGCAAATTGTAAGATACACAGCAAATGCTCAATAGATTTTTACTGGATTATACAATCTGTACTATACAGATTAGTGATATGGTACAGATTGTATATCAATAGTGATATAAACAAACCCTACTTTTCATTCATACCTCCCCATATATAAGTAATAAATCCAGACTTTATGTGACTTTTTTTTTTAATGCCCTGTTTTAGGGATAGTGGAGAACACTAAACTGAATCCAAGATCTGGATTCTGGTCTATCCTACTCCATAATTTTGTATTCTTTTGTATATTACAGCTATGTCAGGATTTCTCAATTTTGGCATTATTGACATTTGGGGCTGAATAATTCTTTGTTGCATTGTAGGATGTCTAACAGTATCCCTGGCTATTACTCACTAAATGCCAGTAGTACTGTATCAGTTGTAACCACAAAATGTCTGTAGACATTGCCAAAAGTCACCCCACCTCACTGAGAACCACTTTTGATCTCCAAGTCTTATCCGAAACTCAGGGAAACATGAAGATAATATCTGTCTTGTTTTCCTTCTTGGCTGTTATATTATCCAAATAATATAATGAATGGGAAGAAATACTGAGACAGAGAAAAAGACCATGTGATATATGTAAAAGCATTATTAGTACTCTGTAATTATTATTATTTTCTGTGAGTCCCCAATAATGAGATTGAAGAAAAATACATCTTGTTTACAGAATGCTATGTGCAATCTAATATGCCTTTTTAGGTGGATATTCAATAGATATTGGTGGTTGAGTGATTCTAAGTCTGGGTCCAGTAGTAACTTCATTTACTTTTGTGGCATGTTTTCAGGTTTTGCTACTGAGCTACAACAATGTAGTATGTTTCCACACCTACCTTTACTTGACGGACAGGCCTGGATTAAACAAGAATAACTATTCATTTCACAGATGGAAAACTGAGGTATGGGAGGTTAATTGACCTGCTAAAATCATGCAGCAGTCTAGCAGCACTGTGCAATCAGAATCCAGATTCTAACCTCAAGTCCAATGCTCCATTACTTGTATCATGGGACTTTCATCCAACCATCTTGCATTCCTATCTCTTAATACAAAGGTAGCTATTTTGCTTTCTGAGGCAACAACAACAACAAAAGAGATAAGGTAACAGAGTTGTAGTTTTGAGAGAAGCTTAGAAAGAAATATACTAAACCTATTTCTATTGGGAAGCACAAGTGGATATTCCCTACATTTGGGTTAAATCAATGTCAAGCTATCCAAGCACCCTGTCAAGTCTACCAGGTATGAAGTCCTTGCCATTAAGTTGTCCAGGAAGAACTAACTCTAGTTGTTACTTACCTCCAAGTAGTTGTGTCTTGCAGCTTAACTATGTTAAGGCATACAATTTGTGCTAAAACTGTTTCCTGCAGTATTCTTGGCTGCTCCCCCTCAATGTGGCTCTAAGTAGGTGAGAATGTACTTCCATATACTAGTAGCTAGAGTGGCAGGCCACATTTCAGCATTTTATTAAAATTCACAAAAGCTTCAACAGCCATTCCGCTATATATTTTCAGTGTCAGAAACAGAACTTTTAAAGAAAGCTCATAAAAAAATGTAACCATTTATTTTACTCCTTTAAACTACCAGACCACCTCTGATTATTATGTCTCCATATGAACTTTCAAACGCTGAATGTTGTCACAAAGAGTCATCACTACCAACCATTGATTCAACAGTCTTCCAGTAATTCTCAGGAAACGTGAGTTAGAGCCCACCTTTACCTTTATTATTACTATAATTTCAAAGAACATAAGACTAGAAATTAGGAAATTTTGATTCTAGCCTGTTTTTCCCCAAACATTAGGTAACTTAATCTTTACGGTCACAGTTTCCTCAGTGAGAGATGGAATAATTCATCTTTAGGACCAATTTCAATTAGAAAAGTTTAGGTGTTAAAACTTTAGAAGGATTAGGATTATAATATTTCAATGAGAAACAAATGCGTACTTATCTTTTCTAAATGCATCTGAATATTAGTTGATATGCTTTAGACATTCTAACATTTCTGTTTTTAAAAAATATTTTTATTGACTTGAGAGAGGAAGGGAGAGGGAGAGAGAGATAGAAACATCAATGATGAGAGAGAATAATTGATCGGCTGTCTCCTGCACACCCCACACAGGGGATCAAGCCCGCAACCCGGGTGTGTGCCCTTGGCCAGGATTGAACCTGGGAACCTTCAGTCCCCAGGCTGATGCTCTATCCACTGAGCCAAACTGGCTAGGGCTAGGTAACTCCTTAAATCACTCAAAAATTTGAGAAACCCAGTTCTGAATTATAGAGATGTACAACATAGATATATAGTATAAGGAATTTAAGAATTGAATGTTTAGTAAGTGAGAACTTAAAAAAAAAGGAAAGAAAAAAGTCAAGATTCAACCAATATCTAAAATAAAACATTTATTTTGATATTCCGAAAGGACACAGAGTTGGCATAGTCTCACTTGAAAGTTTACACACACCACCAACTAATAACCAAAGAACCTTCTGGAGTAACACTGAATTGCCAATGGCTCATCTATGGGGTTTGAGAGAGGTTTTTACACCCACTGTGAGTAAAATCTCTTGAGTTTCAGATGAAGGGGAAATTATATATTTTCTGTAATTTTATTTGTCTAGATTAGTTGTAAAATACAGGAGCTGAACTACCAGAAAGATAAACCTCAAATAGGAAATGCAGTGCTTTGTATGAAGAAACTGTTGGATATTAGTTCTTAACATAATTAATAAAATTAAGATTTATTCCCAGTTTAGCACTGTAGGGTCTGTCCTAACAACTCCTGCCTTTCTGAGAGTGGGAGTTCACTTTGAGATCCGAAATAGGTCACCAAAAACAAACAAAGAAAAACCTGAGAAGGAAGCTGTGGGCAGAAAAGGTATTTCCCATTTCTTTTTCATGGCAACTCTCCCAGTACCCAGGGCGCTATACTCATTCTCTAACTGGTAAAACTGTACCTACTGGTTGTGGGCCCTTGGGCAAATTATTTAATATCTCTGTGCCTTACTTATAAAATCAGGATAATAAAAGGATTGCTTTAAGGATTATTACCAGGAGTTCACTTAGGTGATAGCATGATGGTTAAGTTAGTTTCCTTTAAAATAGGGATGAGAATAGCACCTACCTCATGACAGTGTGCATCTAAACACATAGCACAGAGCCTAGGCACAGTAAGCCCTCGATAATACTCATTATTGTTACTTTTATGTAATCTATTGCTCTTTCTAAACTTGGCATAGCTATAGTCCCCCAAGTTCTTTGATTTGTCCTTCAGCCATTACTCCACAGCTAACCTTTCTTTCTAACCGCTGCTATTCTCAATTCGGGAATTTTGAGGGTGTGCCAGTGAATCCTATCCACTTAATTTCACAGGCAGGGACACCCTTCACCTATGTTGTATCAGGCGGTCAGCAATTTGCTTCCAATCTGCATCTATTTTCTTTTTTAAAAAATATATTTCTTTTATTTTTATTGATTTCAGAGAGGAAGGGAGAGATAGAAACATCAATGATGAGAAAGAATCACTGATTAGCTGCCTCTTGCATGCTCCCTACTGGGGGTCAAGTCTACAACCCAAGCATGTGCCCTTGACCGGAATTGAACCTGGGAACCTTCAGTCCGCAGGCCGACGCTCTATCCACTAAGCCAAACTGGCTAGGGTGATCTGCATCTATTTTCTTTGCAGCATCTCAAAACTACTAATGATAAAAGATGCTTTTTATGGGGGAGAGTGTTTTCCCACCATGAAGCAATTCTCCAACACCAACTGGGTGTCTACAATTCAATACAATTATGACTTTATCTACTCAGAGATAGAAGCAGATTCTAGAGGTTGAGGGCTCAGACCTACAAGACTGCCTGTCCTCCACTTCAGATACCAATCATAACCCTAGGTTGTTACCCTTGCTTCTGACCAACTGACTATAAATCAGGGGTTCCCATAACCCCCTTTCCTGGGGTTATATTAATTTGCTAGAGGGGCTCACAGAACTCAGAAAACCCATTTACTCACTAGATTACCAATTGATTAAAATGGATATTAAAGTATACAAATCAACAGCCAGATGAAAGACGAGATATATAGGGTAAGGTCCCAAAAAAAGGCATAACAAAACACACCTTTATTGCTCTCTTCACTTAGGAAATACTAAGGGTTTTTGGAACCCTGTGCCAGAAATGGGATAAAGACTATATATATGATAATTCAAAACAACACACTGCTCTTTATATTTGTATTTCTGTAGTCATTTCATTAGGATTTTAGAAAGGAAAAGAGGTGTGCTCAAAATGCCACCATGAAATGGAAATATGATATATTATATTGTTTTTGCCCATCTTATATTGTCTATATTTTAGCTTCTTAAGAGTAGGTAAGAGGTGGAATTAGAATTGGAATGTTATGGCTTAGAATTCTACTCCTTAGTTCTAAACCATAACATGGCATCATGTACCTGGTGGTATTTCTGAAATCATAATAAAGGAAATTCTTTTCATGGTTAGTTTCTAGAAAGTTTACGGGCCTTTTATAAGGTATAACAGGTAGAAAAAAGCCTAGTCAAGCATCTAGCTTAAGCTACTCAGCAGTAATTTTCCCTGGGAATTTTGCATCTAAGTAAGCTTATATTTGGAAAGGTGGTACCTACCTGGCTGAGCTGCTTGTTAATTAAGTCCTATAATCCTGTCATCTGTAACTATAGGAGCTATAGTCCACTAATGGGCCTGGTTGTCTCATATACCACAGTTTATCAGAGCTATCCCACAGAGAGTATATGAGTGCTTAAAGCATGGCCCATAGATAAGTTTCTTTATTCTAAAACTAGTGGCCTGGTGCACAAAATGTGTGCATGGGGCGGGGGGTGAGGGGTATCCCTCAGCCCAGCCTGCACCCTCTCAATGTGGGACATCCCTCTCGCAATCCAGGACAGCTGGCTCCTAACTGCTCACCTGCCTGCCTGTCTGATTGCCCCTAACCACTCTGCCTGCTGGCCTGCTCACCCCCAACTGCTCCCTGCTGGCCTGAATGCCCCTAACTGTCCCTCCCTGCAGGCCTGATTGCCCCCAACTGCCCCCCCCACCACTGTCCTGATCGCCCCCAACTGTCCCCCTCTGCCAGTCTGCTTGCCCGCCCCCATCTACCCCCCCCCAACCAGCCTGATCACCCCCAACTGCCCTCCCCTCCTGGCCTGATCGCCCCTAACCGCCTCTGCCTTGGCCCCGCCACCATGGCTTTGTCCGGAAGGTCTTCTGGAAGGTCTCCTGGTCTAATTAGCATATTACTCTTTTATTAGTATAGATAAAAAAGTCAACACTAATTAAATTTTCTAAATGTATAGCTTAATTAATTTATAACCTGGAGTTTGTATTAACATAACATACACTGTGATCTTTATGATTTCATACACATAAAATGAGATTTGTGGGGGAAAAAAGGATATATGTTTATTTTTAGTTGCATATTCCTAGGTCATTCCTACCAAGTATGCCTAGCTCTATAGCTACCACTAGTGTGTAGCTAAATAAATAAGGTTCCAAATTTTTAACTGCAGCACAAGGAATGGCAATGGAAGCCAGGAAGTTATGTGTTAACCATTACTTAAACATACATAGACACACATTCCTCTCCAAGATAATTTACTTGGCCTTTTGCCCCTTCCTGAATCAAATTAGGTATGCATACGGGTAGGTTGCAAGGTGTGCCAAGCATGCTGGCAGGGAAAAGAATATGTCACCTGAGAGAGCAGCAAAGTAGAGGCTAGGTTACTCTGACATCAACCCAAACTCAATTCAGCAAGTATTTATTACGTACCCTGTATCCCAATGTGGGGAATTTGGAATGGAAGAGGACAGAAGTTCCGGCTGAAAAGTGCTATTTGTAAAACAAATTTCACAAATGGTATAAAGCACATAGAGAGAAAATGATGGAGGTGAGAAAGGGAAGAAAGGAAGGTTAGCAGGTATGGTCAAAAGGGTAGAGGGGATAATATTAATTCTGATCTGCTTATGGTCCCTAGCTCCCCAAAAGGTTAAGTGATAGTTATGACCCATTTCACAATATTATCACATCCCGCAAAATAAAAACAACAAAACACAAAAAAACTAGAGGCCAGTAAGAAACTCATGTAAACAGATAGGTATTAGTTAGCTCTCTGGTTTACTTATCTTTCTTAGTCCCTACATGGACTCTAATAACCAGCTAATCTTCTGAATCCTCTATGTGGTAAGTACTGGTAAAAGTAGTTGGGAGATAATCCTTTTTTATTTTTAAAAAAATATTTTTATTGATTTCAGCGAGGAAGGGAGAGGGAGAGAGATAGAAACATCAATAATGAGAATCATTGATTGGCTGCCTCCTGCATGCCCACAACCTGGCCATGTGCCCTGATGGAAGTTTGAACCATGATCTCCTGGTTTATAGGTAGATGCTCAACCACTGAACCACACCAGCCAGGCGAGACAGTTCTTTTTTGTCCTGAGTTAGCAAATTAACTCCTGAGTAATATCCCACTGAACAGAACTAGAAAAATCTATATAGGATCATGATGGAGATGACTTTTTCAAGTTTGCAATTCATTATCATTTTGGTGAGGTTGCCTATACTTGGTCCTTATTTAACATGTAGTCTCTGAATAACAAGAAATAAAAAGATGTTTTCAAGAGAAATATACCTTCTCAACTCTTACACTGTTCACTTACAATTAAAATTTCATAGAACATCAGAACTAGAAGTCATTAATTACCAGTCTGATGCACATGCCCTCTGAACCAGCAATTCCACTTCTAAATATCTACTGACACATATGTGAAATGTTATGTGAACAAAGTTATTTGTTGCAGAACTATCTTTAAAAGCAAACTAATGAAAATACAACTTAAATGTTCATTGCTAGGGCACTGTGATCACCGATAATAATAAAAGCGTAATATGCTAATTAGACCGGAAGACCTTCGGGAGGAAGCCAGGGCTGCGAGGAAAGCCCGGGTCCCAGGTGCCTGCCAGCGGCTGGAGGGAAGCCCAGGTCCTGGGTGCCAGAGGGAAGCTGGTGCCAGCAGCCAGGGGAAGGAAGGCCTACTCCTGCACGAATTTTGTGTATCGGGCCTCAAGCATGTCTATAAAATGGGACACCTTGCTGTCATAAATAAGAATGAGGAAGCTCTTCATATACTGCTATAGAATGATCTCCAAGGTATATTATGAGATGAACAAAGCAGGTGCACTGTATGCTATCGTTTGTAAAAAAGAAAAAAGCAAAGGAAAAAAATCATATGCATGTTATTTGTAAACACCTACACTGCCTCTGGGGGTAGGGGCACAAGAAAGTGGCAACAGCCCAGCCAGTGTGGCTCAATGGTTGAGAGTTGACTCATGAACATGGAAATCACGGTTTGATTCCCGGTCTGGGCACATGCCAGGGTTGCAGGCTCGATCTCCAGGAGGGGGTGTGCAGGAGGCAGCCGATCAATGATTCTCTCTCATCATTGATGCTTCTATCTCTCTCTCCCTCTCCCTTCCTCTTTCTGAAATCAATAAAAACATTTTAATAAAAAAATAAAAAATAAAGTGACAACACTGTGATCCCTAGAAGGTAAACTGGTCAGATGTGGTTTATTTCACTAAACATCCTTGTGTAGCTTTTGAATTCTGAGCCATGTGAATGGAATTCCTATTTTTAAAAATTACATTTTAAGTCCAACTCCTTTATTTCACAGATGGGGAAACTGAGGTGCATGTTATTGAATAATTATGCTATTACATTCTTTAGTCAACTGAACTGTAACATTTGCTTCTCACATAAGGCTTCACCAGGCTAACCACTTTCCCCAAACCTCCCATTTCTCCAGAGGTTTTACCAAGAAGCAGCTAAGCCGGAGGGGTTTCTGAGCTTTACGTATCCTGTTTTAGCAGCAAATAACATGGAAGCTCCTATTTCTCTTGCCTACGCTCACCTTTCTGTATAAAGAAGATCAAATGTACAACTACATTTTCACAAAAGCTTTAGAAAAGCTTTTATTTGCCTTGTCCGAATAGGACAACTCAAATTTGATACGTCAAATAAACAAACTGAAAAGGTCTTTTTGTTATGCAATGATAGAAGGGCCTAAGTCCAATGGGGAGTATATCTTCCCGCTACTATACTCCATTTCTCTGATATCTTTTGTTGTTGACTAAGGCACATACTGGAATAAAGCAATCACGCGATGTACCCTTTTACACTCCTCTTACTGGATCCTTTTGTAATCTTGACACATTTCCAATGTGTTAACCACGAGTGCTTTAGTATGATTTAGGTAAAGTTTTTCAGAGTTTTACAGACGGTGTGATAAGAGGGGAGAATACACTGGATTAGGTTATCAGAGGCACTAAGCTATAGACACAAGTTTACCGTTATTAGCCATGTGACATTAACCCAATTACCTAAAACCAACAAGTACTAGCTCCTTTATTGCAAAATGGATATAAAAATACCTACCCTGCCAACCTCACAGGTTTGCAAGGATCAAATAAAATGTCAAAATAGTTCCTAATCTTAAGGTATAATAAGTATGAAATATTATAAATACTAGCTTACTTACTCATTAGATGATAAAATTAATCTCTGAAAAATGCTCAAGTCACAAAGAGGGATCACTTTCATGTCACTTAAAGTATACAGCCTCTTATAGTTTGATTTAAAAAATACCAGCTGTCAGATTCATATACACAGCTTGACTCTTGAACAACATGGGGGTTAGGAGCACCAATCCCTGTGCAGTCAAAATCCATGTATAACTTTTGATCCCCCCCAAATTTTAGTTGTTCCTTAGTATCTGCAAGGGATTGATTTCAAGAACCCCTGGGATACCAAAATCCATGGACGTTCAAGTCTCTTATATAAAACGAGGGGTCCGATGCACGAAATTCGTGCAAGAGTAGGCCTTCGCAGCCGCAGAGGCTGTCTTGATCCCTCTCTCACAGCTGCGGCTGCAGCTCCGATCCCACAGCTGCAGCTCCGGCTTTGTCCGGAAGGTCGAAGCATATTACACTTTTATTATTACAAATGATGTAAAATAACACATAGAGTCAGCCCTTCTCATCTGGGAAAATACTGTTTTTGACCAGTTGGTTGAATTCAGGGATGCTAAACCTGAGGATACAGAGGGGCTGACCATATATTTAATGGGAAAAAAAATCCACATGTAAGGGGGCCCATGCAGTTCAAAGCCATGTTGTTCAAGGGGCAACCATTTTGGCAAAGCACTGCTTTAACTGCCTTCTTGTTCTAATCAAAGGTAGGCAAAGGTACTTAAACTTTTCTTTTTTTTAAGATTTTATGATTGATTTTTAGAGAGAGAGGAAGAGGGAGAGAGAAACATTGATGTGAGAGTGAAACATGGACTGGCTGCCTCTTGCATGCCCTGATTGACCCCGCAACCTGGGTATGTGCCACGACTGGAAATCAAACTGGCAACCCTTCTGTGCATGGGATGACGCTCAAACCACTGAGCCACACTGGCCAGGCAAACTTTTCTTTAGTTATATAGAATTTCAACTACTTAGATCACAGTGTTGTTGGTTTGCCTGTGAAGAATATTGGGAATTAACTTTGTGTGAGGCAGAAACTAGAAACTATTTTAACTGTTTCTTTTTTACTTCTCTCTTCCTTTAATGAATAAAGGAAGTGGTTCACTTCCTTTATTCATTAAAGGATGATTTCATGAAAATGCATAGAGAATGTAAATGAGAATGAGAAAAGTTGCAGCTGCATTGCGTGGTGGAAAAGTACTGGGCTAGGAATCAGAAGACCTGAGTTCTAGATCTGGTTCTTGGGGCTTATTATTTGCGTGACCCCAAGGAACTGAGTCTCTTCATTCATTAAAATTTATTGTGTACCTATTGAATAAATATATTATGATTAACCCCAATCCTTAATAAACTTAGTCTTGCCTGGCCGGCACGACTCAGTAGTTGAGCGCTGACCTATGAACCAGGAGATCACGGTTCAGTTCCTGGTCAGGGAATATGGCGGGGTTGCTAACTTAATCCCCAGTGTGGGGCATGCAGGAGGCAGCCGATCGGTGATTCTCTCTCATCATTGATGTTTCTATTTCTCTCTCCCTTCCGCTCTGAAATCAATAAAAAGCATTTTTTTAAAAAAGAAAGCCGATCGGTGATTCTCTCTCATCATTGATGTTTCTATTTCTCTCTCCCTTCCGCTCTGAAATCCATAAAAAGTATTTTTTTTAAAAAGAAAGTCTGGTGGAGGAGAGATACATATAAATAAAAGACAATATAAGATGTACTAAGGTACACATTCTGCACAGGGTTGCATGGGAGCTGACAAAAAGCCATCTGGAAAGGGAAGAGAAAGGAATGGAGGCCTGAAGGTACACAGTTAGCAGCATTCCTCTGCCTTTCATTTCATAAGTGAACCACTATGTTCTAGATGAAGAATTCCATTATTTATTTAGGGAAAGACTCAACCTGGCTAAAGTAGCTCCTCTAATATTTCACTGGCTACTAGAGTTTTGCTCTCTTTATGAGTTCCCTTCAAATCATTCCTCATATTTCCTTTTGCAATGCATACTTCCATCTCATTACGCTGTATTGCATAATGTCCTCAGCCTACAAAAGCAGGTTGTATACAAAAGCCTAAGGCCTTTGTGTAAAGGAAAAGAGGTAGGGTGGATCCTTCTCAACCTTTTCCTTCTCTGCAGGGCTTTGCATTCCTAAGGATGGGCCCCTCCTCTGCTTGGGGATGTTACCTAAATTATAAACTATTACTCAAAGCAGTGGAACTTCAAAAGCATTTCCTTCCCAGTCTCTTCTATAAGATTTCTTTTGGCATAAACCGCTAATTTTAAGGTATTAAGTATCACTCTTGATGAGTTCTCACACTTAGTCACAAAGTACAGAAAACTTTTGATTTTTAAAATGGGTTTATTATGCTAAAAGCTGCATGTGGGAATGGAGGCATCAGCAACCTGCCCTCTTTCTGCCCTTCCATTTCCCCAATTATGCCTGGCTTGCCAACTTTGATGGCAGTTATCTTGGTGCCACCTGGTCACTGACTTATTTGCCATCTTCCACTACTTGAAGTCATCTTGTCCTGTGAACACTGGCTTTTCCAGTGATAATCATATCATCCTTTTCTCTTTTGTAGCAGTTCTGGTGAGGAAGGTACAAAGAGGAATCAACAGCAGAACCAAATTGGAACAAAGAGAGGAACACACTTAAGGATTAGAGACTCTTAAGAGTATGGTATAAATTGTTACCTTTAGAGCAGTCATTGAATTTTATTCACATTCAGTCTAGAACCTTTATTTTTCTCAATTAAAAATTGATACTATGATCAACCCCCCCCCCAAACTGGATTGAGGTTTTTAACAGATCAATACCAGTGTCCCTAATAGTGTTTACCATGTCTTATCTCATTCGATTCCACATTCTGAGGATTATTAGAAAAATGAAGTAGTTACTCACATGGAGAGGGGAAACGTTTACTTTTTACTTCATATACTCCTAAACCATTTGAAATTTTTTACAACACTATGTCATTTAGAATAAAAAATTCCATTTCCTACTGAGCTAAGTACAGACTTGTCACCTTGGCCTTCAAGGTATTGACAAATATGGCCCTGGTCTCCTTTTCCATTTTAATCCCCTACTTCCCTAAGTGCACTGTTGTCTTACACTCTTAGCAAACTATCTCACAGAACTCTTTTAACCACTTAACTGGTAACACCCCAGCAAAGCCATTCTCCAATATCATGGGAACAACACTTCAGTTCTCCCTCTCAGGGAAGCTGTGCGCTCATAAAGGGTATCAGCTGTGTTTGTTCAAAAACAACTTATGCCAGTCCGCTAATTATTGTAAATATATAATGTAATGAAGTATTGTGTAAAGCAATGAAGTATGGATGAAAAGAGAAAAACAACAGCAGCAGCTAAAATGAATTGAGTAGTTACGATCTGCCAGGTACTGTTCTAAGTGCTTTACATGAATTAACTCAGATAATCTTCACAGGAACCCTAAGGACTAGATACTATTATTGTCCCTGTTTTAAAAGGAGGAAACTGAGCAACTTGCCCAAGACCTATACAACTAATAAATGGCAAAATAATTTGGCTCCAGAGCTTAAGAATCTAGTAGTAGTTGTTTCTATGAAAACCAAGTTGAAAGCTTTGGAAAGACTAGGTGAAGATGATACACACAAGCACTCAACTCTACCTTGTATGTGAAAGTAGCCATAGATAATATGTAAAGAAATGAGCCTGGCTGTGTTCCAATAAAACTTTATTTACAGAAACAGGCAGCAGGCTAGGATAAGATTTGGCCCTCACACTGTAATTTGCAGATCCCTGAACCTACACTCCAAGAAAATGCTTATGTTAAAAGAATAGCAAAATATGTTTATGTTTTAAGTTAAGTAAAATGTTTAAGGTCTGAGTATAACTAATATCTGTATGATTCCCTGCTTTAACTTACTTTTTCAGTTAACTAACTACTGACCCTAATTGCATCAGATAAGAGGGCATTCTTAACTTTTAAGACATTTTTGCCTACTTTCCTGCCTTCTTGTTTTTGTCAAAGCCACCCCTTCAATCTTGGAAGTATTATTTTCTCACTTCCACTTGGAATCCCATTCATCTTCAAGTCCATTATCTAACCCCACACCCTCCTCCAAACTAGACATGATCATTTCTTCCTTTGAAATTCTTCAATAATTAATTTCTACCTATGGGACTTACTTTGTTATGTCTTCTATTATGGCTATTTGTATACTTCCATTATCCCCACTACTCAACTATTAGTGACTAACTCATTTTCCTGTCTTAGGCAATATCCAGCACATAGCAGGTTTTCAGATAATATTTCCTGAATTGTGGACAGAAAGAACACACACAATACCAAACCCTCAAACCTATATTCAATTCATATACCTATTATCACACCTGTGACTTAACTTTGTTATAACTTTAAACTATTAATTTTAAAATGCATTCACCAGTACAGACTAGTATGGGTGTAGCTGCATATAAAAATTGTCATCTCCGTAGCAAAACTTCTGATTTTGAAAGTTAAATTCTGATTTCTGTTAAAACTGCTGCTTCCTGGCTAATCTTTAAGGGGTCGATACATTTTACAAATACATCTAAAAGCTGTACGCAAACAAAATTCTTAATTCAAACTTGAGATCAAGAGTGTGCCTTAGCTCACCTCTGCAGTACTTAAGTAGATGTCTGGATCTAAACCACTCCTTCTACAAAGTGCTTAGGGAGCCTGGCCCAAACTCAGAGTGAGTTAGAAAGGCTTGGGATAGGAATGCAAGTTTCCTGATTTCTGGTTCAATATTCCAATTCAGGAAGAAAGTGGCCTTTTAGATGCACCCAACCCTGCAGTTCAAAGACTAAGGAAGCCTCACCACTATCTTCCATTTCCTTATACTGCCCACAGAACCAGCTGTTGTTTTCCCACAACAGTGACCGGGACAGGCATATCTGTGGTGTTCCAATCACCAAAAAGGCTGATCCAGATTTTAGGATTCCTTCCTATTTAAAAAGGTTACTTAAACACCCTAGATAAAAACACCCCACTCAAGAATGCACGATAAACAGTCAAATGATCTTTTAGTGTTTTTTAAAAGCACTACGCAGATGTTTTAGTGCTAAAATGACAATGGCCAGAACTGAGGAGAGGGGTTAAAAAGAGCTATGTTACTTATGCAGTTCATTCTCTTATTTTCTGAGAAGTAACCAACTTCACATTCTAAACAGAGCTACTGTTCTAGGGCTTAGAAATCAGTTGCATCACTGCTTTAACCATCTTAAGCTGCAAAGTAAACACAGGAAGTAGACAACAGCCCTATTCTCAGTTCAACAGAGTAATACTTTACCAACGAAAACTAGAGTTACATATAATATTTCTAGCTACCGTAATCCCCTCCCCCCAACTTGAAACAGTCAAATCATCTTTAACTAACAAAAGACTAAGCAACCTCGACAGTTCACAGATAGTACAGCATTTTTATTTTTCTGGAAGGTACCTATGAAAGGCAAGAGCCATTGCTGGGCTCTCTGGGTCACATGGGAAAAAAAACCCGAATAGAGTAAATTAAGGAATAAGGGAACAAAGATGAATTCCATTACTTAACCTAACAAAGAATTAATAAGAATTCATTATGGGCAAGACAGCATAGTGCTCTGTGACACAAGGAGATATCAAGATGAATAAAACCATCCCTGTCCTTGAGAAGTTTACAATTTAGAAGTACACGAATTATAACAAAAAGCATAACAAGGGAAGTGCCAAGAGGTTCTAAGTTCTCAGGGAAGGAGGTACCAATCACTTCACTTCAATTTCATGCTAACAGATTAAAACATTCAGGTAGGGGACATCTGTTGTACTAATCTGATTGAGAGAAGCTGGAGTGCAATTCCAATGAGTTCTATGGAAATGGACGCCTCAGTGGGACATTACTTGCTTTATCCACACCTTAGCTAAGGAAGGCCTAGCTAGAAGTTGTTCCAAGAAATATTAACCAAAGAAATATAAGAAACAGAGAGGGTGGGAACTGGAGGTAGAGAAGTCGGCAAGAACTGATGCTGACTTAAGTCTGTGAAAGGAAGACTGAGCAAAACCCAGGCGGTTGGGGCTGGAGATTTTCAGCTTCTAAGGTTTCCTCCTATCCACTCACCTGCACAGGCGGGCTCTAGAGAGGGGACCTTTCTCAAGAGGTAGGCACAGTCCAGCAATAAACACTCCGGGAGGGCGCTTAAGGGCTGATAAGGTACTTGCTTCAGCTCCTTAGCTCCTGAATCGAGAGGCCAGGGAACCAGCCCCAGTCTGCCCTTTACTCTGGGTGACCTCGGACTAGTCATTCAAGTACTTAGTTCCTTCTTTTCCTACCTGTAAATTCTGGGATTATGAGAATGGGACTGAATTCGATGACCTCTGGGGTCTAAAAGCTTCTTGCCAGCCGGCACACAGAAGTACTGGACAAATGGCCCGTCGAATAAATAGCGAGATCGGCCACAGGGTACAAAAGGTAGGGGCGCCAGGCCCGTTTTATAGAAGGGGAAACTGAGGCACCGAACATCTTGCCTCAAGGTCACTCCAGCTAAGTCACTGCTGGTGCCCGGCCGAAAGCTGAGACCTCCAGACTGCCAATCCCGGGCCCTTTTCCTTTCGCCGAGCAGAGAAAACTGGCGCTGAGAGTCCAGGTCCCGGAGGGGAAAGGGCTGTGCTCGTGCCAAGGTTGAGAGAGGGGCGAAGGAGGCCTTACCTTCCCAGATCGAGTCCCGCCACTGGCGCCTCCCTTTCAGAACCTTAACCAGTCGCCCCCTCACGACTCTTCATCCACCCCCTCCACTAGTGACCGGCTCGACGTGTCCACGATTGCCACTGAGGCCGCCAATTCCCGCCCCTGCTCCGCCCTCTGCCTCATTGGCCAATCCCTGCGCAGGACGTCGGCGCTCCCGCGGATTTCGCCGCCTCTGAAGGCTGGAGAAGCCTGACGTCACGCAGCGCGGGTGTCTCCCAGGTCCTCCCATTAGTCTTTGCCCCACCTCCTCCAGAGCCTAGTTCTCCTGTCCTGTGGACTACCGTGCGAGAGTTTGTCCTGCCGTAAAGCAGCACGCCTCCGCGCCATTTCACGACGTCGACGGCTAAAGGCCTTTGAAACGCTCCGACTTCCTCCCGGCTGCCGGGCGAAAGCCAGCGCGATGTTCGGTGCGGGCGACGAAGATGACACCGACTTCCTCTCGCCCAGCGGCGGGTGAGTGTGAGTGACTGTGAAGCGTGGGACAGAAGGCGTGGCTGAGGAAGTCGGGCAGATGGTTGGAAGGGTCGCTCTCTTTTCAGACCTCTTCCCAACTTCCGGGTCCAGACCCGTGCCACATTCCGGTGCTTTGCTGACAGGTCTTAGAATTCTGGCAGAGCTCGAAACTGCTGAGTCTGTCCACCTGCATTCTGGGCCTGCCATCTCCCCATGACACGCAATATGACTCTGAGGTTCGCCTTGTGCTTTCTGGGTCACAGTTTCTCCTGTGAAATGCGGGTGATTGCTAATGAGAATACCTGCCTCAAGAGTTTTTATAGGAGTCACTTGGGGCCAATATAAGACTTTCTCTTCTGGCGTGGGGGCAAGGTGATGACACTTAAGAATTAGCCTTAGTGAGTCAGCTTCAGCATCCTTCAAGGATGTCACCTTTTGGGTACTTTCTCTTCTCCCACCACACCAGGCAGGAAAGAAATGCTTTCTCTTCCTTATTCCCACAGCTGGGCGTGATTATCTCTTCTTGCACACCGAACGTACTGGATTATGAGTCCTGACAAGACAGAGATCTGTAGGGAGCCCAGTGCTCAGTTACAGTACACAGTGAGTGCTCAGGAAGTGCCTGTTGAATGAATAATAGTTATGAAATTGCACTCTAAAGCTTAAAACCAATCTAAGAGACTGCGGTCGCTATTCCCTGCTTCCAGTTATTGTACATACTGGTCTGGGGTACCGTTTTTCAAGCGGCAGCTCTTATGTCTCCTCCAGTAATCAGTTTAGCCATTTCCCTTATGTTGTATCAGTAGACAGCTTGACTTCCTTTAAACTTGTGAGCTAACAGGTTCTGATACTTGCAGAACTTTTCTTTGAACATTTGTTTAACAAATTTAGGAATGTATTGAAGAATGATGAATATAACAACATATACCCCCTTTTTCTACTGAATGCTAAAAGGTTGCAAAGATGATCAAGCCTGTCCTCAAGTTGCTTCCAGTCTTGGTAGAGATTCGATACATAAAATGACACTGCCTTTCTTTTGACTTACACGGTGACTAGCTATACTACCGATCCTTAGTCCTTTAACTACCCCCATCTTAGATGGCCTTTGTCCTCTAGTTCCCCTTTGGGTTCTTTCAGTTCTCAGTTGTTTTAGAGTGAAGCTGTGCTTTGATTCATTTTCCCCCCCATTCCACCTGGAGCACTCATGAAAATGTCCACACAATCCAGCCAGCTGCTGTTGACTATGCAGTAAGCCTTTTGAATTAATGTTTTTTCATACAAACCTGTTTTGTACATGCCTGTGCCATGTGAAAGTTTACAAGATATACTTAAAATTCACATTCTTCACTAGGTGAAAGTATTTGGGGATGTCTGTAAGTGAGTGTTTAGAGCTTTTGATTTTCATGCAGCAAGCAGTCCACTGCTGTCTGAAAATTACAGGGTGAAAATGACAGTCATGTGCTCTTTTCCAAATTCCTGCCCTGAGATCAGTTCTTGGTGGCTCAGCTAGGCTGCTTTCCTGAGCAGGCTCATAGGACCTGAAGCGCTTTAGTTCTAGGTATGTGACTGTGCTCTTAAACATAGACAACAGCTAATTGAATGGTAAGAGGCTTAGTAAACAAAGTTATACAGATATGTTAGTTTTGTTCCCAGTCATAACCAGAAAAACAGAATCAGATTTAAGATTGAGGATATAGGAAGTTTCACCAATATTCTCTGATTCAGCTATTCCGTGTTTGGTTTCTCGAAGGAAGTAGAACATATGACAGCAGCACTTCCTGATTTATAACTGTAATTTACTGTAAATATACTTGCTTATTAATTTTTAAGTATCTTGACTTAAGTTTATGACTTAACTTGATTCCATTTAGAATATGCAAGCCTGATAGAAAAGGGAGTATTAGTGTCTAGGATGGCTATCTAGATGATTGATGTGTTCCAAGTTTCCAGGCCTCTTAAAGTCCATGGTTAACTTAGAAGTAGTAATCAGGAAGTTTGTGTTTTTGGAGGGCTTAGCTCTTTCCCCACCATTGTGACTTTGAAATGAAGAAATAGATCAATGCCTGCTAATGATATGGTACTTGACTTCCACTAAAGCAGATAGGAATAAGGCAAAGTTCTTGCCCCTTAAGAAATTTCTAGTTTAGTAGTAGAGTAAAATCAATCCAGTAATAGTAATCACAAAGCATTCTAAGGGGCTACTCATGTATATACTTATGTTTTAGATTATATAAAAGACTAGTGGCCCAGTGCATGAAATTCATGCGGCGGGGGGGGGGGGGGGAAAGGGAGTGTCCCTCAGCCTGGCCTGCACCCTCTCCAATCTGGGACATCCCTCTCACAATCTGGGACCGCTGGCTCCTAACCGTTCACCTACCTGCCTGCCTGATTGCCCCTAACCACTCTACCTGCCGGCCTGATCGACCCCAATTGCCCCCGCTTCCGGCCTGATCACCCCTAACTGCCTGCCCCTGCGAGACTGATGCCCCCAACACCCCCCCCCCCCCCCACTGGCCTGCTTGCCCCCAACTGCCCCCTGCCGGCCTGCTCGCCCCTAACTGCCCTCCCCTGCCTGCCCTCCCCTGCCGGCCTGATGGTCTCTAACCGCCTCTGCCTCTGCCCTGCCACCATGGCTTTTGTCCAGAGAGGATGTCTGGAAGGTCTCCCAGTCTAATTAGCATATTACCCTTTTATTAGTATAGATATGTGAAGGCAAATCTGATTAGCATAGTAATGATCACCAGTATAAAGGTAGAAAAAGGTTAAGTCTGGAACTGATCATTAAGAAGTATTTTTGAGTTACTTAAAAGACACAGAAAAGCCTAGATTCCAATGCTGATTCTGCCCTAATTAGGAGTGTGACATTAGACAAGTCACTTCTCATCCTTGGCTCTCCATACCCTAACCTGTTAAGATACAGGGTTTTCCTCAGATGATCTTTGAGACCTTTCTCAATTCTAAAGTTTTGTATTCTTGTTAATATCAGTTTATAGTTGCAGGCCAGTTTATGCATAGATTGAGCATGGTTTCTTCTCTACAGGAGTATCTGAGTTGAACATTTAAAGGTAATAGGATGTGTGCACATGTATATAAAATAATATATGGTGTACTTAATGTCAGGCAGTGTATGTCCTTCTAAGTAATACATTTACATTATCATATTTACTTCTCTCTACTACTCTACGACATAATTTTATTATTATAACCATTTTACAAATGGGCATATAAGTATCAGAGAGGTAAGTTGCCCAGGGCCACACAGCTAAAAAGTAAAAGAGCAAAGAAGTACTTTAACAACAAAAAGAACCCTAATTTATTAAAATAGATTGATGTAGCATAAATGCATGTGTTACTTATTTTGATGAGAAAAGGAGTATAAAACTAAGGCTAGATAAAGTTTTTGGCAACTAAGTGCACTGGCTAACATTTACTTTTTAAAATGTAATTAATACTGTAATGACTTTTCCCATGAATTGTAAACCAAGAGACTCAAGTCCAAAGTTAGCAAACCCCCTATTGGGGACCGAGCCCGAAACGCGGGCATGTGCCTTGACCGGAAATCAAACCCCTACCTCCTGGTTCATAGGTTGACACTCAATCACTGAGCCATACTGGCCAGGGCTCCATTGATTTTTAGAAAGAGTGAGAGGGAGGGAGAGGAACATCGATGTAAGAGAGACACATCGACTGGTTGCCTCCCACATACACCCAGACTATGGCCATGGGTTGAACTTGCAACCAAGGTACATGCCCTTGACCAGGAACTGAACCTGCAACCCTTCAGTCCAGGGCCCAATGCTCTAACTGTTGAGCAAAACTGTCCAGGGCAGCAAGCCCATTCTTGCTAACATAGTTAGATATGTACATGTGAGAACACTTTAGAAGTAGAAAAATGTAATGATTTATAAGATGCTTATGTATTGTTTATTTTAAAATATTAATAGAAAATGGAGTTAATCTGGGAAATAATTAGGTTGACCTGGCTCTAGGATTGATTTTGCAATCATTAATTAGCTGGCCTTTAGAACCTCTGTGGAAACATTGTTTGCCTATGACACTTGTTTTTCCCTGGAAAAAAATATTCCTGCAAAAAAAAAAATAGCAAATCCAATACACATAGTTTACTGAAGCTAACCAGGGCATTCTCTTCTTATCAAATACCTGTGTATAAGCTATTATTTCTTAACTAGGATCTAAACTTTGTAAATTGTTCACTATGTTAAAGGCATTGCCCAGCTCCTTCAGAATCTTCTTCTTTTAGGGAATCTGCCCAGATTGCCCTGGCTAAAAGGAGAAATCTTGGTCTCTCCTAAATATTATTAGCATTTGTTGATGTCTTCTTTAGGCTAGCAGTGCTCTCCACACTTAAAATCACATTTAAACCTCCGTCCTTTTAAGTAGGCGTTGTTGGCCCCATTTACAGGAAACTGAAAGGAAGTTAATAGTACACTACCTTGAGAAAACAAGGTAGTAGTTTCAAATCATATTACATTTATTTTGCAAATTGCTGGTATATGTTACACATTAAAATTGTTGGGAAGTTTAAATATTTACTTCACCTTAAACTAAGGATGCTTTTGGAGGAAAGGAGCTCAGAGCTAGACTAGACTTTGAGTTCATTTATTGAGCCTAGTACATACAAGACCCTAGACAAAATATACAGTCAAGTAGTGATTAAAATAAATAATCAGTTACCCTGTTATATGATAAATGATTGAATAACTTTTATTAATCTCTGTGAAGTATAACTCCATACAACAGCTACCTGTTATATATTTTACTAGAGGCCCAATGCACGAAATTCGTGCAAGAGTAGGCCTTCCTTCCCCTGGCTGCCGGTACCGGCTTCCCTCTGGCACCCGGGACCTGGGCTTCCCTCGCAGCCCCGGCTGCGTCCGGAAGGTCATCTGGTCTAATTAGCATTTTATGCTTTTATTATTATAGATAGTTTGCAATCATATATTATGTAATTCCCCTGTATAAACTCCCTGTATAAGAGTGTATAAGCTCCTTGAAAATAGAACCCAGTTTTGCTCACCAGTGCATACCCAGTACTCAGCACAGCGTCTGGCACAGATTTCTTGAATGAATTCTATAGGAGCTCCTAGGAAGATCACCTAACCTAAACTTTGAGATTAGGACAGCTTCCAGGGGGAAGGGAGAAACAGGAAGAATGTTTTAGGCAGAAGGAACAACGTGTCCA
Organism: Corynorhinus townsendii; assembly: GCA_026230045.1. Taxonomy (NCBI): domain Eukaryota; kingdom Metazoa; phylum Chordata; class Mammalia; order Chiroptera; family Vespertilionidae; genus Corynorhinus; species Corynorhinus townsendii. The sequence goes on along the minus strand of JAPDVU010000005.1, from coordinate 161,023,774 downwards.
AAGGCTGGACATTAGAAAGATCTTGCCTTACTTAAGAAACTAAAATGTGGCTGTAGCACAGTTAGATTGGAGAAATGGCCAGATAGGAAGCTGGGGGGATAAGGAAAGGTAAGGTCTTGAAGGGCCTTGTAAAGTTGCCTGTGGAGTTTGCATTTTTTGTATTATTCAGGTGTCCTTGAGGGTTTTAAGGAGGAAAGAGAGTTAAATTTGTTTATTTGAAAGATTACTGTGGGTGCACAGGGGAGAATGGATAAGAAGCAGGCAAGCCCAAGGCTGGGAGATGAGTCCAAAAGTTGTTGTGATAATTCTAGCTGGGTAGATGGGATGGTAACCTGAAATAGGGAAGTGGCAGTGAGGATGGGTAGAAGTGACTGGGTTCAAGAAATGTTTAGCAAGTAAAATTAAATGGATTCTGCAATTGGCTATGAACACCAGGGGGAAAAGAGTCAAGGATGATCCCCAGATTTCAGTTTGGTTGTGGGCGTTTGCAGAAATAAATAGTAAGTAATGGCGCCCTTTTTTGGAAACTGATGAAGGAAGGTCGCAGGTAAACTTCTGTCCTATGTGGACTCCACTCCAAAACGCTGCCTGCACTCTTAAGTAGGTACTGCCCAGTGTCTGGCACGAAGGAAGAGCTGCTTTTCACTTCTTTCACCTTGCTGGGTTACGTGTATGGTGACAGTGATTTTTTTCCCAGCCAGACAAAATAGTAGACCTGAAATTGTTATCTTTAGAAAGTCCTGCTTACAAGGTTGGCACTTGGCTGACTTCTAGGAACTTTATTGGTAAACAGTTCCCCACCTTGATATAAAGCTTCCCATAAATGATAAGCATGACTCACTTGTCTAAACTGTTTGAACAAACAATATGATTCATGAACCTTGTCTTCCTTCTGGGATTCTAGAATTTTGGCACATGCTAGAGGGTTTCCATTTATCAATCCCTAAAGACTCAAAGCCTGGGGAATTAAGCCGCAAAGTTCCCTGGTAGACCACATTCACACATATTGTTACAACTCATTGCCACACTAATTAAACGTATCCTGTGTTACTCCATTGGGAGAGGACCCGTGGAAGCTTGCACCTGGTGTCCTCTGAACTTTGCCCCAGTGCTCTTTTTCCCTTTGCTTATGTTGCTGTGTATCCTTTTGTTGTAAAAGATCTTTGCCATGAGTACAACTATATCCTGAGTCTAGAACCTGGTGGTGGTCTTGGGAACCCTGACACAAAATGTCATTGACCAGGAGAGGAAGCACAAAAGTAAAAACAGGATTTGCGAGGGCAGTGCGGATTGGAAGATAAGAGTTCTGGTTTGGACATGTTATGTTGCATTTGTGTTGCCTGTGGGATACTGTGTTGTCTGATACTCAGCAGCAAATTCTGGGCTGAGGACATAGATTTGAGCATTATCAGCATTTGGATAGCACTTGATACCAAGGTAAATAAATTAGATTGTCAAGGGGGAGAGAGTATAAAATCTTGGGGCAGGGACATTGAAAGGTTGAGCAGAGGAGGAAGAGTCCAAGAAGTTAGGTGAGGATCCAGAGAGAGGGGAAGGCAAGAAAGGAATCCCTTTAGCTTTATTGAGGTCTTATTTGGGCTAATCCCTCTTCCCAACCCACAGGTTTCCCCACAGAAGTGAAGGGAAGATTTTGTTTGAAGAATATAATAGTTGACAGTGTAAAAAGGCAACATGAAGGCCAAATTAGACAAAGACTGGTAAATTATGTTTAGTAACAAAAATGTTGGTGACCTTAGCAAGAATAGTTTTAGTGGAATGGTTATGGAAGATTAGATTGCAAGGAATGATGAAAGAATGGTTCTGCCTGTTAGATAAAATGGCAGATGAGACCATTTTTGATGGAGTAAGTTTGTAGTACAGTTCAATTTACTTTATTCCAACTTATTTTAAAACGAATAAAAAGTAAGAAACTATGATTTGCTAAAGGCAAGAATTTACAGTTTGAAGAGACCATAGAGAGGATCTAGCTCAACCACCTCAATTTAGAGATGCAGAAACTGAGGTCCAGAAAAAGAAATGCCTTGACGGGTGGGGTCAGCTGATGCCGTTCAGATTAGAAATGCAATCTTGATTTCAAAGACTCTTTACTTCCACTTTCAGTATTGAATGGTGGGATACACAGTCAAGGAGTTATTTATTCAAGGTTGGAGGTGAACAGCATTTACAACGATGCCAGGTTTGAGATATGTCAGATGAAATGTCATTTTCATTTTCTACAGTGCCAGATTGGCCTCTCTTTTTGGACGGGATCAGGCGGCTGCTGACCATGGAAATGAATTCTTCCAGTACACAGCCCCAAAGCAGCCTAAGAAAGGCCAGGGAGCAGCAACAGGTAAGTTAAGAGGTTAGGATTGGCCCCTGTCACATTAGTTGAAAGTATAAACAGCCTTCCAAAAGTGATATGCTAGATTGTTGTTCATCCTTGGTCAGTCTGGCCAACCTCACTACCAGTGGTGCATGCCTCTCCAGCTCTGAGATATGATTTCTGGCAGGTAGATAGTGTGCCCTTTGTTTGAAACTGATGAAGGAAGGTCGCAGGTAAGCCCTTCTGCTCCGTGTGGACATCACAATCTGAAACTCTGTCCGCAACTCCAGGTAGGTGTTGTCCAGTGTTTTGGCGAGAAGGAAGAGCTGCTTTTCGCTTCTTTTCCTTGCTGGGTTAGATGTATGGTGACAGTGAATTTTTCCCAACTAGACAGTGATGCTCAGTGTTAAATCCTCTGTACCTTTCATCATGATGGACACAAAAGAAAATTGAGTGACATTTGGTGAATGAAAGGAGAGAAGGGGGACTGATATTTCTAAAATGCCTATTATGTGTCTGGTCTCAGGTGATTTACGTAGCTTTTTTTTAAATCCTCACTCAAGGATATGTTTTTATTGATTTCAGAGAGAGGGGAAGGGTGAGAGAGAAAAACATTGACTGCTTTCCATACGCACCCGACTGGGCAGTTAACCTGCAACCTGGGTATGTGCCCTGATCCGGAATCAAACCCGTGACCTTTCAGTGTACTGAGCTACTCCAGCCAGGGTAGATTTTCTTATTTGATTCTCACAATTCTGTGAAATAGGTGAGACTACCACCATTTTAGATTCTCAGAGAGGTTTAGGGATTTGGTCACAGTTATACAGCAGTAAATGACAGAGTTGAAATTTGAACCTTGATCTGATTTCATTCCAAAGGTTTTCTTTCCTCCTACACTTTGCTGTCTTTGTGTAAGAACCTGAAGAGGAATAAGGGACTGATAGAAACAGCCCTGAGCTACCAGCACTGGGCTGGTGAGAGATATTAAATATTTGTTGACTGAAGATGAAAGTATTGCATTCCTTTTAATGCTAGGCACGATGCTGGCACTGAGGCTGTTAGGATATTTAGAATTGAATAGTTGCAGTGGTTACCATGTGGCCCCAAAGGTCTAAGATATTTACTGTTTGTTCCTTTACAGAAAATGCTTGCTGACCCCTGCTCTAAATCTTACCTGTTACTTTTGGCAGGTGTGCTGTGGATTTCTGATCCTGTTCTCTAAGCCCTAACCTGGCCAGATTTCTAGTAGGCTGTGCCTTTACATTTTATCAGCTGTGTGCTTCTGACTCAATTTAAAGTGGTCGAGTTAATGGATGTAGATAAAAAGAAACAACCTAAGGCCCCACCCAGTGAAGTAACTTGAATTTTAGAAATCAGGCAACAACTATAAGCTAGTTATACTTCCAAAAAAGAACTATAGAGGCATTTGAACTTAAACATTACTTATACAGTCTTAGGTAGGCATTTACAAAAAGAAAGCAAAATAGCAATATAGGGGACCCTTCCGTTCAAGGGATATTTATATGTAAGAAGTCTTTGTGGGGAAGATGGCTGAAGCATAGCTCTTGAATCTCTTCAGATTTCAGTATAAAAACAGAGCAACTAGATATAAATACAAACCTATGGATAATATTTACAACAAAACCAATTGAAGTGGTATCCTCATAAAACCCCAAATATAAGCAGGTATGGACAAACCACTGACAGCCAAAAGGCTTGCATGGTATCAACATATGCATGGGAGCAAACGGACACAGTGGTAGAATATCTGAGTCTGAGAATGGGAGAACCCCAAAATAGCCAGTAGGTGTTCATGGAAAATATGGTAGGCCAAGCTGAAATTGCAAAGTGTTTTACCCACTCTACTTGTGGCTGAGTACAAGGGGTTGATGATTGGGTCTTGCTCCTATGAACTTGTGAAACTCACCCACTGACCTTGCGGGACAGCTCCCCACACTGAGAAGAACCTGCTGGGAGTGGAATTCAAATTGAGGAGGATAGAGATATTAGAGTGAAGGAGAGAAGATCAGGTAAGCATAAAGATAGAAGTAGAATAATAAAGTCTCAGGAGGAAGCCACCCTATTTTTTAACTTTATAGAAAAAGAACAGAAGAGGGAGCTCTACTCCTAAAAGTTCAGAAAAGTAAATTTCACATAAAAATGAATAATAGAAAAGTCTCATAGTCAAACTCCATACAAAGTTATTATAAGAACAAAGAGAGCAAGGAACAGAATAATATCCCTGCAGACAGTGAGGGATCTCTTCTGTGAGAATGTTTCTCCTTGAGCAGATCAAAATTACGACCACTTATTAACATTAATAACGTAAGACGTGAGTTGAGAACATAAATGCGAATTAACAGATTATGCCTTAAGAGAAATAGAAGGTTAACAGGAAGAAATTAAGTAAAAAAATTAAGATTTCAAAAGAATGTGACAAATACTAACGATAGCAAATATCCAACAAATGGGGAGTGGGGGGAGAGAAACAAGAAAACTTTGTTCAAAAAAAAAAAAAAAAAAGAGAGACTTGAAACCACATACAATTAAAAAAAAAAAAAAGTCCTCGTGAGTTTGGAATTCAAGAATCTGTGCAATGCTGTTTTCAGAGAGGAAAAAATGCAAAGCCAGTGAGAAGATCATATGATTCTGAGTATCTGACTCATTCCTCCAGCAATCCACAAACAACCTTGCATTTCCAGGACATTAGATAGGGAGATCAGAGTGTACTGGGACAAGTTACACCATCCTGGAGGACCGTGCTCGGCTGACCTCAGGGAGACAGTAATTTTTCTCAGTGTTTCAGACTTTCCCTCATAACCTAGCTCTGGCCTTAGTTATTTTTTTCCTGTCATACACTGCTTATTAGGAGAAAAGTTATAGTATTACATATAGCTGGAAAGAGCTGATTGAATTAAGAACTAGGTGTAGGTTTTTACTAAATAATAAGGAAAACAAGAACACCAGACTAGGAAAATAACCAACCAGCATAAATAGACAATTCATCAAAACAAAGCAAATGGTCAGTATACATCTATAGAAAATGTTAAATTTTGGCCTCCCTGTAATCAATAAATGCAAATGAAAGCAACAATGAGAAGGCATTTCCCTTTCCCTACTGCCTCCCTCCCATTGGTAAAGATTTTAAAAGATAATTTCTTCTTATTAGCAGGCCGCAAAGCTGGTGGACTCAAACTGCTAGTGGGAGTGTAAACTGGTATGGCATTTCTCAAGGGCATTTGGGCAGGATGTAACAAAATCTTAAAATTGTTACACACTTACATTCCACATTTTCATTTTTATAAATTTCTTCTAAGAAAGTAATTAGAGGTACACACAAAAAGGTGCATTTTAAGGATGTTCACCATAGCATTATTTATAATAGAGAAAAGTTGGAGGCAGCGCAAAGAAATATCAAACAATAGGAAATTGGATACATTTTGATTATTTTATGTAGCCACGAAAAAACATTTTTAGGACTATTTTGCCTTTGTTTTGGACACTGTTTTGAAGAATAAAAGGAAATGCCTGTATTATGTGAGAAAGGGAGGTTGTCAAATGATATCATTAATGTTTGGAAAAAGTAAAGCTGCCGAGTTTGTGTGTGTACAAAAAGGAGTAGGAATAAATATATCAAATTATTAACGTTTATTTTTGGGTGGTGAGATTACAGGTTCGTTTTTCTTTTTCTTTGTGTATTTCTATATTTACTAAGTTTTCTGCAGTATATATGTACTCTGCAGACAGAAAAATTGTGTCAATATGAAATTAAAAAGCAAAATTTGTAAATTTTAAAAGATCTTACTGGCTTTATTCAGCAGTTCCTGAATCAGGCAACATCCAGTCTAGCAGACTGAAAAGAGCTCCAAGGAACTGTATAAAATGAGAGAATTTTATAAGCAAAAAAGAACAGGAACACAGAAGTTATAGTAGGCAAAACGCAGATTGTATGTCTCGAGATTACCTTCCTTTAGGGGATAACAGTGGGTCTATCAGGCAGATTACCTAACTAGTGCTCATCAGGCAGTTCCTGATCAACTGGTTAAAGCTTCCATTTCTGGGACAGCCAAAACTGTAATTAAGTCTCAGTTTGTTGACATGGAGCTTAGCAAACTGACTGTATTTTAGACCTGTTGTCTTGTTTTTATCAATACAAAATAAAAATAAATCAAACAAAGATGCTTTTGAAAATAAGTCCTTAGTTGTTATGTCCACTCTAATGTTCTCACTACTTTTCCATCAGCACATTCATGTTGTGAGTGTAAATATGTGATTTACTCTAAATATACTGTTTTAAAACACTAGAGTTACTTTCTTTCACTGTGAAAGGTAAGTAATGGCTGTAATCTGAGTATTGTAAATTTTCTACTTCTAAACTAAAGGAAGAGGAAATAACTTTATTTATTATAGCTCTCAAAATATTGGGAGGGGAAAAGAAAGTAGACGGAACATGACCTCGTTTTCTTGTCCAGCCCAAAGACTTGTTTAAAATGGAAATGAAGCCCTGGGCTCAGGCTTGCTGCTATCATTGTGTAAGGCCCTTAGGTGCTTAAAGCCTCCATTTCCTCATCCCCAGATGAGGTCATGTTTTATGGATCAAATGAGGATAATGGTCATAAAAGCATTTTAACACCAACTATAAGGCTTAAGGAAGAATTTTAAGCAGTTTAATGGTTAAAAAATCAGTTTCAAGAAAGAAATGAATGACAGCTTTGTTTTCTTCCTCATCTTTAGGAAATCAGGCGGCACCAAAAACAGCACCCTCCTCAACAGGCACTTCCACAGTATTGGTTGCAACAGCAGTCCATGCATATAGATAGTAAGTAGCTGAGAAGGAATGCTTTCTGAAGCTGGGGGTGGGCTAAACTCCTATCTTTTCTCAGTAGGCCTCTGTTCATTGCAAAATGGCTACCCTGCCTTTCCATAGGAAAAGTATCAATAATGCTTTTTAACTTTACATTTTTCCAGCGTCTCTTAAAACTTTGAGGAGCCATTATCTTGTTTTCTCCCTCCCCCTCCCCCTCCCCCTATCCCCCCCCCCTCCCCCCTCCCCTCCCCTCCCCCTCCCCCTCCCCCTCCCCTTCTCTGTCTCTCTCAACTGCATATACCTCAACAACTTTAAAGAGTAAAGAAATTGTGTAAGAGCTTTTAATTATAAACTGCTCACCTCTATTCCTTTCTAGAGATTCAGTGACTAGATTTCCCACTTTTTCATAGCAGAAAAGAAAGCTGGTTCTGCTTAGTTTAAGGAAGTATTAATACCTATTGTTTTTGTTTTGCTTCTATAGCACAAATGGTCAATATGTAAAGCAGGGCAAATTTGGTGCTGCAGTCCTGGGAAATCACACAGCCAGAGAGGTGAGATTGCCCCACATTTCATGTATATGTAAGTGTCCCAAATCCTACTCATGAGCTGGTTTCCCTCTGGGCTTGCCCAGTGTCTCATATGCCAGAGGATTAAAATGATTGTTTGTGTTGAATGTACATTTTTAACATTAGGTATATAGTAACGTTTATAGTCACATTTTGCCTACGATCGTGCATTAAAACAAATCCAGCCACTCACTATTTTTAAGTTTAATTTTTATGATATAGATCTGGCTTAAGCATTCGGAGTTTTAGAGCAAACATTTACCAAGGACAGTGGTCAGCAAACTGCGGCTCGTGAGCCGCAGTTTGCCGCTTTGTTGACTAATGAGTTTGCCGACCACTGATAGACTCTCGATTCCAATAATTACAGGCTGTTGTTGTTCCTTGTGATTAAGCCCCTATCCCAGTGGTCAGCAAACTCATTAGTCAACAGAGCGGCAAACCGCAGCTCGCAAGCCGCAGTTTGCCGACCACTGACCAAGGACATCCCTTTGTTGGACAATGAGCAACACTTAGTGTACAATATGTCCTTGTACCTGCATTAATGACTAGTATTTATCCTTTGAAAATTTGATGAGATGGACCACCAGTCACAGAGTAAAATATTGGTTTGGGTCAAAAAGAAGATGTGGCCCAGTCAGTGTGACTCAGTGGTTGAGTATTGACCTATGAACCAGGAAGTTACAGTTCAACTCCCAGTAAGGGCACATGCCCAGGTTGTGGGCTTGATTCCCAGTAGGGGGCGAGCAGGAGGCAACTGATCGATGATTCTTTCTCATTATTGATGTTTCTATCTCTCTCTCCCTTTCCCTTCCTCTCTCTGAAATTAATTTAAAAAAAGAAGAAGAAGAGGATGTGGCTAGAAGCCCTGATACTGATTTACTTTTGTGGGTTATATCTAGCTTCAAATTATGCTAAAGAAGGTTTTGAATATTGTTGAACTAAGCATAAGAAATTACAGAATTTCAGAGGTCCAGAGAACGTGGATTCCATACTCCTCAGAGACTCTGAGACGTAGAGAGATAAGATGACCTGTCCAGGGTAACTAATATAGTAGACAACACTCATTTGTGTTAAAAACAGACAAACAAAAAACTTAATTATGGAAATTTGGAAACATAATAGTGGGACTAGAGTAATGAACCCCGAGATACTCATTATTAGGCCCTAACCGTTATTAATCTTATTTTACCTTAAACCCAGCCAGTCTTCCTTCTTCCCCCCTCAAATTATTTTGAGTAAATTTCCAGCATACAATTTTAGCTGTAAAATTTTTAGTATGTATCTCTGAAAGAAAGGGATTTTTAAAAATGTAACCATTATGCTACTATCACACCTAAAAAAACCCCACAATAATTTTTTGATGTTCATTCACTAGAAACTAGTATTCAAATCTCCCCGATTGTCTCTTTTTTCTTTTTTTTTTAGTTTGTTTTAATTAGGATCCAATAAGGTTCATATATTGCACTTGGTTACTATATCCCTTAAATCTGTTTCATTTTCCCAGCTGGAGGTAAATAAACTCTGGTTGTTCCTTATTTTGTTATGTTAGAGCCACAATGGTTATTATTTAGATCTATTAATTTGTTAGTGGTTGTCATTTGGATCATGAAAATCTGGTATTGGGATTTTACCACACTTCATTACTAGATAGGATATAGTACTGTGGCAGATAACATTCCTACTGTAACAATTACAAAAAAGGAAATAAATTGCAAAAACTACATTTTAAAATTCATTAGAGACCTGTGGAAATGATGAGGACTAGATGAACTAAAATTTTAAACATAGGAAAAGGAAAGACCTTTCTCGTGCAGGATTATATATGAACCTTCATTAATTGAGTGTTTCCTTCTCTTGAAAGTTTGGCTGATGCCTCAGAGTAGAATGAACATTAGGTATGACTCAAGCACTGAGACTGCTGGGGGCAAAAGACATTGGAATAAACTAGAGGAGCTCCAAACGCAAGATTTGTTTTTCCCCTTAGGACAGTGGTTGGCAAACTGCGGCTCACGAGCCGCCGTTTGCTGCTTTGTTGACTAATGAGTTTGCCGACCACTGATAGACTCTCGATTCCAGTAATTACAGGCTGTTGTTGTTCCTTGTGATTAAGCTCCTATCCCAGTGGTTGGCGAACTCATTAGTCAACAGAGCGGCAAACCGCTGCTCGCGAGCTGCAGTTTGCCGACCACTGCCTGAGGACATTGCTGAGTTCTGGGATGGTGTGGAAGTCCAGGGGCTGTGCCAGAAAGGCCGAGGGAAACGTCTACAATCTTATGGTGCATAGGAGATAAAGTCCTACTACAAGATGGGAACCTGTAACAAGCATCTGACAACCTTCCTCTCAATACATTTGCTACATTTTTAATTTTGTGGGGAGGAGGCGAAAGAACTCAGCTCAGAATTGCTGATGGGAAGACTGTCTAGGACCGAGAAGTCAGAGACCTTCCAAACTTTCAGTCAAAAGCCTAGGAAGATAGTGCTTGAGAATAGGTGCATCCCCATGGAGTGACTCTAAATAATCTGTGATCCTTCCCTGACCAGCTTAATCTGTCATTGGTTTGCATTGAGGTGATCAGTTCTTCACTGTCTGCCTAACATAGGAAAAGGAAAGACCTTTCTCGTGCAGGATTGTATAGGAAACTTCATAGTCTCATCCTCCCCTCTGGGGTTGAATTTTAATCATTTGTTTAACTGTGGTTTTATGTGTGTGTTTGTGTATTTTTTATAGCAAAGGTGGAAATTTATTGAGAAATAAGCACAGACTCCCACGTGGGCAGGGGGAAAGAGTCTCTGTGTGGTTTTTATGTGTGTGAATAGTAAATATATATGAAATTTGTCATTTTACCATTTAAGTGTATACTTTAGTGGCATTAATTACATTCACAATATTGAGCAGCCATCACCACTATCCATTTCTACTTTTTCATCACCCCAAACAGAAAATCTGTAATCATTAAGCAATAACTCCCCATTCCTCCTTCCCTTACCCCCAGGTGACCTTAATCTGTGTCTATTTGGTGTACAAGTATATGTTTAAGTCCCTGTTTTCAGTTTTTTTTGTTATATACTAGGAGTGAAATTGCTGTGTCATAAGGTAATTCTATATTTAGCTTTTTGAGGACCTGCCAGACTGTTTCCACAGCAGCTGTACCATTTTATATTCCTACTAGAGGCCCGATGCATGAAATTTGTGCAAGAGTAGGCCTTCCTTCCCCCAGATGCCGGCACTGGCTTCCCTCTGGCACTCGGGACCCAGGCTTCCCTCCAGCCACTGGCAGGCACCTGGGACCCAGGCTTCCCTCCGGCCACCAGCAGGTACCTGGGACCAGGGCTTCCCTTGCAGCCCTGGCTTCGTCCAGAAGGCTGTCTGGAAGGACGTCCGGTCTAATTAGTATATTACACTTTTATTATTATTATAGATAAGCAATATATGGGTTCCAGTTTCTTCACTACCTTGCCAACACCTCATTATTTTTTCAGGTTTTTTTTTTATGTACACTTTAGTAGGTGTGAAGTGGTTTAATTTGCATTTCCCTAATGACTGATGACTATTAATTATCCTTTCACGTACCTGTTGGCCATTTGTTTCTCTTAGTCACCCATCTAGAAATGAAAACACCAACAGAATAAAGACATTGCAATTACACTTAAAGAGTAAGGCCAAAATAAAAAGAGATTAAAATGGGTAGTGAGAAGATACAATTTAAAATCCAAGCATTAAGGGATTAACTGAGTTTTGTACCTGTATGAAACACAACCCCTGACATCTTACTGCTAATTTTTTAACTTCTTTTAACTTTTGTTCTCTGTCTTTTTTTCTGCTTATCTTTGCTTGAATACAGTATAGGATTCTTCTTTATATTAGTCAACAACAGCCAGTTACTGTTGCCAAGATTCATCTGAGCTTTGAACTAATGGTAAGACTTCCCATATTAGAATCATTAACTCCCTTGGGATCCTATATAATAAAACCCTAATATGCAAATCGACCAAATGGTGGAACAACTGGTCACTAGATGCTCCCTGACTACCAGGGGGCAGACGCTCAACGAGGAGCTGCCCTCTGGTGGTCAGTGTGCTCCCACATGTGGAGTGCCGCTCAGCCAGAAAGAAGCTGGGCTCACAGCTGGCAGCTGGCGAGCGCAGTGGCAGTGGTGGGAGCCTCTCCCACCTCCACAGCTGTGCTAAGGACCCCTCGGGGGATATCCGACTGCCAGGTTAGGCTCGCTCCCCACATTGGACCTCATTGTAACGGAGGGCCCTGCGGTGGAAGTTGGAGATTCTTTGGAAGTGGCCTATACCAGCTGACATCCCCCGAGGGGTCCTGGATTGCGAGAGGGCACAGGCCAGGCTGAGGGATCCCCCTCCCCCAGTGTACGAATGTTGTGCACCAGGCCTTTAGTAGGTTTATAAGAGAAATTGGTCAGTGCATACCTGGTGGAAATTAGATCTGCTCCTTCAGCCCAAAGTGTCAGACTGGATATCTTAATAGAGCATCTTGGAAAGGACTCCTGGCTGCCTTCTGGGAATGTGGACTGAGGGATGATATATGGAAGGTGGGAGGGAAGAAGAGAGTTCCCTGATATCTCTCTTGGGGTCCACTTTAGTCACAGCCCTTCTACCTGAGTTTAGGCAGTCAGATTTATCTTCTGTGCTGTCTGGTGAAGTTATGCCAACATTTCTCCTTTCCCCAGGTTCGGCCCAATAACTATAGCACCTTTTATGATGATCAGAGACAAAACTGGTCCATCATGTTTGAGTCGGAAAAGGCTGCTGTAGAGTTTAATAAACAGGTAATACCATCTTATTGTTTCTGTGAAAAGCCAAACACTAATATGAATTTCATTTGATTTAAGGAAAATAACCTGCTAATACTTTGTAGTGGACAAGCATTAAAAAACCCACTAAGTTTGTCACTTGAGCTTATTGTATTTCAGGGAAATAATAGGAATACTTAATTCAAATTGCTTGAAAATGAGACTTTAAGAGAAAAAAGATTAAATGTTGTAAACTTAGTTCTTTAAAACAGTTCTACACCTTAGCCAGTTTGGCTCAGTGGATAGAACGTTGGTCTGTGGACTAAAAGGTCTCAGGTTTGGTTCTGATCGAGGGCATGTACCTCGGTGATACAGGGGACTAAGGGAGTTAGGGTCCTGGTCAGGGTTGTGGTCTCTACTGATTGGTGTTAGGGTAGAGAGTAGTTGATCATTGCATCTGGTCCTGATGTCAGCCATGGCATTGCTTCACTTTGCTTCGCTGCTTTTCTGGAGCTGAAACACAACTGAGCTTAGATGTTATCTCGTTTCATTAAAACTCTATGGTCCGTAGACCCGAGGCTTTGTTCCTAAGATTGTTTGCTCCTGACCAGAGCCTCATTGTCTTGAGGGCTTAATGATTAAGGGAGTGGATGTGTAAGGGAGAAGGAGGTGATTCAACGTGCTGGATGAGGCCAGTGTGAATCGAAAGGAAAGAAAGGAGGTAGGTCATATTGAAGAAACGACGTTTCTGCATGGTTACTTTGTCTTTAAAAATGCTTTCAGTATATATTTTTAGAAGCTCCCTTTCTTGCCTACATGCCCAAACACTGAAGCTGTAAATCAGTATGGTAATGATAGCTAACATTTATATGTATTCACTGTTACTTTCCAGCCCTGTGCCTAGTACTCTACTTGTGTTAGTTCAATCTTCATAACTACCCTAGGAGATACGCAAAGTTTTTGTCTCCATTTTACAAAAAACCCTATGAAATAAGGTTCACAGAGGTTAAGTTATTCGGCCAAGACCACAAGTTAATAAGTGGTTTATTAACTCAGATCTGTACTCGGACTGACTGCAAAGGCATACTCTTAGACACTTTAATTCCTGGCAACATTACTGACTTTGGAATGGTTTACTTCTAAACACGTAATCTGATTTGTTAGTGGACGCCACTATTTGGAAAAGAGCATTAGCAAAACTGGAGTACTTACCTGAGCTTAAACTAAGTTTATGCTGTTTCAACTTTTGTCTCCCAGGTGTGCATTGCCAAGTGCAACAGCACCTCTTCCTTGGATGCAGTGCTGTCCCAGGACCTCATTGTAACGGAGGGCCCTGCGGTGGACGTTGGAGATTCTTTGGAAGTGGCCTACACCAGCTGGCTCTTTCAGAATCATGCTCTGGGCCAGGTAAGAACATGTTCCCTGGGAGTCTTTTTGTAATTTAAACAACGTGAGAGCTATTCAGATGTAAGGTAATATTACGGTGAATCGCTGCTGATGGCAAATAGAAATGGTTTAGGAGCCCTCCTTTAATTCCTACTATTGCTTTTGGGGCATGGGCCTGAAATGCTAATGTATAAAATCTGCTCAGTGCCACTCATTACTTCTACTTAGAGAAAATGGAAACCAGTTTCCCAGGTGTTATTTTTGGTAGTTGTTCACGTCTATGTCCTATCCTCCTATATCAGTGTTAAACTTTATATTCTTAGGGGATTAGGTCTTAAAACTTATTTTTAGACCTTCCAGTTGTTTCTGTCTTTCTTATAGTAGATACTATAAATAGGTTGGACTTGTTGTCTTTTACTATTTTTAAGCCACCAAAAGCTTATGGTATGGTATGTGAGGAAAAAAGTGGATTCAAGTCTCAATTTTATCCTAATGTAACCTTATTAAGTCATTAAACTCAAACTATTTTTCCCCCCATTGGTGGGTGGAGGTTAGAGGTTAATGACAGGATTGATATCAGCATCAGATGAGATAATTTATTTTAAAGTTCTTTATAGATGAAAAATGCTTTTAATAGATGAAGTTACTTTTTTTTCTAAACCTGGAAAGTCAGTGCCCAGAGATATTCTGTGTGATAATATCTTCTAGCCATGATGTGGTCCCATCTTTTCAGCTCTCTTAGGAATTAATTTTCCAGTATATTTGACATTCCCTATTCTAGAAATACTGTGCCTGGTATGTTTAGTTAGTTGCATATCATAATGATTATTATTATTTTTTAAATTATCATTTACTTTGATCAAATTGCAGGTTTTTGACTCCACTGCTAACAAAGATAAGCTGCTTCGCCTGAAATTAGGATCAGGGAAAGTCATCAAGGTAAAGGCTTAATTGTGTCCTTACATGGTTTTATAAGTTGCAATAGGTTTAATTTTGGTTAAGTTTTGGAAATTTCTAACCTGGGTATCTTCTGAGAGCCTGGAAAAGCTTGGTTAAAAAGAGGGGGAGCCCGATTGGTGTGGCTCAGTGGTTGACCGTCAACCTATGAGCCATAGGAGGTCATGGTTCGATTCTCGGTCAGGACACATGCCCGGGTTGCAGGCTCAATTCTCAGTGTGGGGCATGCAGGAGGCAGCTGATCAGTGATTCTCATCATTGATGTTTCTGTCTCTCTCTCCGTCTTCTCCTCTCTGAAATCAGTAAAAATATATTTTAAAAAAGGGGGGAGGGAAGGTGTTAACGTCTGCATTTGGGAGATTTTTCTGTGAGACAGTATCTAGTAATCCTGCCTTATCCTTACTTTTGCTGTCCATGGTTTCAGTTTTCTGTGGTTTCACCACAGTCTGAAAATATTAAATGGGAAATTCCAGAAATAAACAATTCATGTTTTAAATTGTGATGAAAGTTCACCTCGTCCTGCCTGGACGCGACTCACCCCGCTCCAGCATGTCCACACAGTGAACACTGCCTGCCCGTAGTTGCTTAGTGGCCACCTTGGTTACCTGTCACAGTATTGCAGTGCTTGTTTTCAAGTAAACTTTGTTTTGCTTAATAAAGGCCCTAAAGCCATTCACATAGCTTTTATTATAATGTATTGCTATCATTCTGTTTTATTATTATTGTTAATCTCTTACTGTGTCTAATTTATAAATTAAACTTTATTATAGGTAGGTACTAGTATGCGTAGGAACAAAACATAGTATATATAGGGTTTGGTATGATCTGTGGTTTCAGGCATTGAAGATGGGTACATTTCTTTATTTCCTACCCTTTCTCTTTCATCCTGTAACTCTGGAAATTTTTAAATCCTTCCTACAGCCTAATAGGGAATGAAGTGAAACTGTTTCTTCTGGAAGTGTATCATATGGGTTGATTCTTGTCTGTCTGAGATGTTTTGAATCAGCACTTCCCAATTATTGTGGGAGGCAACTGTACCATAGCAGGAGGAGCACTGAGGTCAGAGTCCAAGAACCTGGGTTCACATTGTGAATTTTTTCTTTATGTGATACAACATAAAAGGGTATTTTACACACGTGGGGAATTGTTGTATCAGGACATATTAAGGCATTGTAAAGTACTCATTCATCCGCGGGCAAAAGTCTCCATAGCATTGTTTATGATTCCTTTTCTCAGAGTCTTTGGAGACTTTTTTCATGTAGATCAGAGCAATTAAAGCATGAACCTTGAAACTAGACAGATCTGGTATTGAATCTTGGCTTAACAAATTACTAACTCTTAATATTGGACTGGTTATTTAACCTCCGTAAGCCTCAATTTTCTCATCTGTAAAATGGGGATAATGCTGCTAACCTTATGAGGTTATTTTGGAGATTAAACAACATAATGCAAGTGAGTCACTTGCCAGAGTATAGAAAAAATGTGTTTAATAAATGATTGCTTTTATTTATCTTTTAATGTCATCCTATTCCAATTTCTCTCATCATCTGAGTTAAGTATATTTCATCCATCTCTGGTATGCCAGCTTTTTACAAGTAAATTTAGAAGCAGTATTCTAAATATTCTTATAACCAATGGGGAGGTGGGACATTAGTTGAACTTGAGCTCTGCAGAGGTCCAAACCTGAAAGTGTGGATGAGTGAAACCTGATGATCCTATACTTCATTTTCTCTTTGGAGGAGGTTTGTATCTGATGAGCTTTTCCCCTTTTCTGTTTCTTAAAGGGCTGGGAGGATGGAATGCTGGGCATGAAAAAAGGAGGAAAGCGGTTGCTTATTATCCCTCCAAACTGTGCTGTTGGCTCTGAGGGGGTAATAGGATGGACTCAGTCAATGGATTCAATCCTGGTATTTGAGGTGGAGATTAGGCGGGTGAGTGAATTTGTGCTATGCTGTGCCAATGAGTAATCTTTGCTGCTTAAGTAAAATGAGTAAATATGTTTGGGAAAACTAGATTCTGAAGACTTTTTTTTTTTTTTAAGACCAAGGTTTATATCCTTCCTGGCTCTCTATTCAGAGTCTAGGAAAGGTCGTGACTGAGCAAATTACCTCTCTATACTAACCTTTTTATTTTGTCCTTAAAATAGTGATTTCTACCTAAAGTGCATACTTTTTGATTTAGTAATTCCAAGGCTACAAATTTATCCTATTCTCATAAGTATGTAAAGGTCTCTATATGTTGAGAGATACATAAAAATAGATACATAGTTTCCTCCCTCTGCCACATTGCTTGTAATACTAAAACTGGAAACAACAAAGTATCCATTATTAAGAGACTGGTTAAGTTATGTTTTTCTTTCACAGAGTGGACTTTTATATAGCCCTTAAAGAATATCCAAAATCTATTGTTAAATGAAAGAAGGAAGTTACAAAACAGTATGGATGGTATGGTCCTGTGTGTGTGTGTGTGTGTGTGTGTGTGTGTGTGTGTATCCATCTACTTTGTTAACAACTTAACTCTTAATGATTTTTCTCTCTGGAAAACAGTTTTCTAGAACTAATAAACAGTAAGATGATTTTTTAAAAAAGGAATGATTCTATGTGATTTTCTCTGGAGAATGGAAATGGAGTTCAGAAAGTTTTACTTTTTTACATTCTACCTTTTTATACCATTTAAAATTTTTGTCATGAATTTGTTGAATTTTTGTTACGGAATTTGTAACAAATTGTGGTTAATTAAATTAGCACTACTTTCTTTAAGGGCATGACCCTTGAAGTTAGACATACTCTTCAGTACTTAAAAGTGATGTTGTAGATCATTCATTTAGTAACATGGAAATAGGTTAATATATCAGTAAGTGAGCAAAGCAGATTGCAAAACAGTATGGCCCCATTTTTGTAAAAACACACATATGCCCCCACACACATGCACATAGATAAATGTGAAATACTACATCCAAAATTCTAACAATTCTATTGCTTAGTGGTTGGATTATAGATGATTCTTGCCCCCATCCCCCTTTTTGGCTTATCTGCATTTTCTGATTTGTCTACAATGAATAGATTATGACTTGTGTAATGAAGAATAAGTAAAATGCAAGGGGGATGGAGGGGAAAGAGTGCCTTTTTGGTGACATATTTCACCGGTGGGTTCTTTCCTTAGGTGAAGTTTGCCAGAGATTCCGGCTCTGACGGACACAGTGTTAGTTCCCGGGATTCTGCCGCCCCTTCTCCCATACCTGGTGCTGACAGCCTACCTGCTGATCCTGTTGTGTCACCACCCACATCAGTGCCTTTCAAGTCAGGGTCAGATACTGGATTTGTATCAAGCTTTATTTGTCCATAAAAATTATTCTTAGAGAGGTTTAGAAATAGGGGTATACTTGAAAACTAATAATAATAATAATAATAATAATAATAATAATTTTAAAATGTGATGAGCAAAATGGATAGATACTTGCATCAGATTTTTCTGACAAAGGATTAATACTCACAGTCTGTAAAAGCACTAACCCAGATATTTAAGAATGCCTGCTAAACCCTGGAATACAGTTGGTTAAAAGGCATAATCCCAAACTACATATTGAAGGAAAAAAATGTAAATAAGCATTTGGATAGAAAATTATTCATCTTCACTAGCTTTTAGAGAAAGCAAACTAAAGAGTTAAATTTTTGTTTTACAGCTATTAAATTGGCAAACATTTTCAAAAAAAATTTGTTTATCAGTATAATTTGGACTCGTGGTTATGGATTTTGTTTTCATCTCAGGATATGTTCTATTTGCTTTCAGGGAGCCGGCTCTTCGTAGCAAATCTAATTCCCTCAGTGAACAGCTTACAGTCAATACAGTGAGTATATGACTTTGTCTTCCCTCGCCCCCAGTTTGCTGAAAAGTTTTCATGTATGGGTACAGATAAGAAAACGTTGAGAACTGGAAATGTAGCTGGAAGTCAATGGTTAGTTGATTAATTTCCCCTTCTGCATAGACAGACCTGGGTTAAAATCTTGATTCTTAAAATCATGTGGCCTCCAGAAAGTGACCTAGCTTCTCTGATCCTCAGCTTCTTTATTATTAAAATGCAAATAATTCTCACAGCTTTCTTAATAGAGTTCTTGTAGCGATTAGATATATGTTTGTAAAATACTAAGCTCAGAGCCTACTTATAGTATGACTTCAATAATCTCTCAAGAGATTTTTATGAGTTTTACATGAAATAATGCCTATGGAGTTTTTAGTATTATGTCTGGCATATTGTAAAAGTGCATAACATTAACTTACTATTATTGTAATTACACTACATGTCTACATATTTTCATTCTCTCAGAGGAATTCTGTACTAATTCACCAGCTAGTTGACTTTGAACAGGACACTGTCCTCTGTCTTTCCCCAAATGTAAGATAAGATCGACACACTGTTATAGTAAAATTTGGATTTGAATATCTTGAAGGAGGATGTATACTAGTTTGCTGCTGCCCTGCCTGGTTTGTGATGGCATCTGAGTTTGCTACATGTGGATGGGATGATAACTAAAGTACTTCAAGTTCTAAAGTTCTGTGACCTTCACCTACCATATTTGGAAACAAGATTGTGTGGAGTGAAATTGATAAGAAATTTCTCTCTAACGCTAGTTTATTCGTTTATATTCAGCCCAAAGCAGGAATTATTAAGCAAATAATTGATCTGATATGTGTAAAAGTGATCTAATTCAGCCAAAGAATCAGAAGAAAACTGAAAAACAAGTATAATTTTAGATTTTTAAACGATCACAAAAAATTGTCCAGTATTGGTTCTGTTGTGCTTTCTAAACATGGCTACTTTTGTCAACTATTTCTAAGTTTCAGTAACTTTTAGTACACTAGTGATCCCTGCCTTTTTAAAAATTTTTTTAAATTGAGGCAAAATTCACAAACATAAAATTAACCATCTTTCTCTTTTTTACATTTAAATTTTTATTTTTTTGTTTTGAGTAGGTAATTACATTCAAAGAGTATAGTTAGCAAAACAATATAACAAGATATACATTGAGAAGACTGATTCCTACCCCTATTCCCATCTCACCACTCATTCCATCTCACCCCTCTTAGGTAACTGCTTGTATTAGTTTCTTATATATTCTTTCAATTTTTCTTTATGCAGATGCAATCAAATTTGAATATGTGTTTTATTTCTCTTCCCTTCTTTCACAAAAAATAGCATAGTATGATTTACCTTGCTTTTTACGTATTATAATATATATAACAATATCTTTCCATATTAGTGTATACAGAGTTTTCTCATTCTTATTTTGTCTCTAGGTCATAGTATTCTATTGTATGGAGTCTTCTCTTGACAGAGCCAACATTTTTTTATTATGCATCTCCATCAGTTAAGGGAAAAATGAGCACATACTCTCAGTCCATGTCTATTTACGAATTATATAATAAAGTTCTGTCAATCCTTGTAAACAGGTTTATTGTCTTGTTTACTGTAGCTTTAAAATAATTTAAAAATAGAGGTTATGATAATTTCTTTCTCTGCTCAATAGATATCTTATGTACTCTCCACTGTACTTTGGACCAGTTAATGGATGCATATGTTTCTAGAACAGGGGCTAGTGTGTAGTCAGGGTTACTACACTAGTGTGTAATATGTAGTTAGTGCCAAGTCATAGTTAAATGAACCCGAATTTAGAACAAAGAGCTCCTGTTTCCTTCTCTCCCCACATCTCTTCTGAATATCTACCTACTGAATTTTCCCCGGACTTTTGCGAGGGTACAATCTTCTAAAATGCCTCCTTCTTTTAATCTGTACTTTATTTTTCATCTGTAAAATGAGAATAATTATGCCTGGTGGGGAGACTTGATTGAAATGAAGTAATACATGTGAAACCACTTTGTCTAATCCAAACGTACAGGAAATTATTTTTACTCTTATTATGTATGACCCTTGTATGTTTCTAGGCCAGAAAATGTTCTCATTTTCTAGAAGAGATGGTTTCAACTAGATATGTCAGGGGGACTTGTTGGGTATGATACAAGAGCCAAAGACATAGAGTTAACTGAAGGTAATGAACCTTGATAACAGTGATTTTTATGACTTTCCTGTCTTTTTAGAATCCTGATACAGTCAAAGCCAAGTTGATCTCTCGGATGGCTAAAATGGGCCAGCCCATGCTGCCCATCTTTCCACCACAGCTGGATTCCAATGATTCGGAAATTGAAGTATGTTCCCCCAACTGTATTAGAGTGACTAGTGCAGAAGTTGCTATCATCTGTTCCTTTGGTTGAAATTATTGCTTTTTCTGCCTCTAACCCAGAATCATTATTTAGAGAGTTTGTATTCAAAATGATACAGGTTGTTATTGGTACATGTGTTTCTATTATGATAGCAGTTCCTCTGAGAAATGGAAGCAATTTCATACATCTGCCACAAGAACTGGGCATTTTAAGTAGGTAGTTTAGCCTTCCACTGGAAACTCTATTGCCAGTAAAAATCACTCTAAGCATCATGATGCCCAACTCATGAAAGATGCTCAACTTGTATTTGTTGATTGACTGTTCAGGCCCTCTTGGGAAATGGTGGTCTTCCCACTAATGTTATCTTTACTAAAGATAACATTGGTGTGTCTTTGGCATTGTATGTGGTGTGATTTTTTTTTTTTTTTTGAAGTTCAAGAATTTTGTTGCAATCAAATCAGCTTTTTTCCTTTATGATTAGAAAGCTTTCTCAATCACATGTGTTTTAAAGAAATACTTATTATTTTACATTTAGATCTAAAATTTTAACCCATCTTAAAATTGAATGATATGAAATATCTTAATTTTAATTCTTTTCTCATTGGTTGGTTCTTTATTGATGAGACCATCCTTTTTCAATTGAAATGCTTAATAGAGATTGATTTTTTTTTTATTTTTTGACATAAAACATAGAAAAGGTCATACTCCTAAGAAAAATTTTCCAAAGTAGTTTTAATTTTTATAACTTTGTTTTATCTCTTTTTGGAAAAGTGATAAGTAGATTTAATACTTAAAGGAGAAAAAAGCAAACAAAGACAAAACACTTAAAGGAGAGATTTCTGTTGTTACAGGATTGATTTTTATCTGGTCTCTGGACATGAAATTTGGACAAGATCATATTCTTACTAAAAATTTCAAGTGTTACTTACTCATTATAGAATAATTTGAATTATAAAGCAAGAAGAAACATATTTGATAAAAAGGGCATTCTTCTATATATATTGCTGTGTAACCTGATTTTTTAACTTAGTGTCATGTCATAAATATTTGTTAATATCAAGAATATAAATAAGGTAAATAAAGCAAAGCATTATTATCTTTAAAGGCAACCCAGTGCTCTATTATATTGATTTGTCATAATTCCGTTCACTCTGTTGTTAGACATTTAGATTAATTTAGTTGTAAAGTGGGATGCTTTTCTAGAAATGCATAATACATTTCTGAGTATGTTGGGAACAAGAGGAAGCATCAAAGTAAAAGAATGAGATTTTAGACCTTGTGTACCAAAGCAGGTCACAGTCACTATACATTGTGCCTCAGGTTTTTCTTTGCCTTCTCTAAATAAGGAAGATGTTTGTAAGATAACTTTGTTTAGAGTTACAGTAGAGAACAACAGTGCTTTGATTTTTATGAACAGAAAGAATGGGGGAAAACACTCTAAAAGTATATTATCCCCAAAACATTACGGCAGTGGTCGGCAAACTGCGGCTCCCAAGCCGCATACGGCTCTTTGGCCCCTTGAGTGTGGCTCTTGCACAAAATACCACAGCCTCGGCGAGTCTATTTTGAAGAAGTGGCGTTAGAAGAAGTTTAAGTTTAAAAAATTTGGCTCTCAAAAGAAATTTCAATCATTGTATGATTGATATTGGGCTCTTTTGACTAATGAGTTTGCTGACTACTGCATTATGGTAAGGAAATGCAGTAAATCCTGGTCTATCTGTTTTCATTGAGTACCTTCAGGTCTATGGAGATTATTTAGCAGGAATGAAGAGGCTGGATTATTCCCTGGGTTTCCTCGCAAGAGACCCCTCTTCTGTCTTAAGGTCACTGCTATTTTGGTAAAATATACATTCTGGAGAGCAGTCAGTTTAGCTGCCTCAAATAATAAAACTTGAACAACTTAGAATGTTTGAGGAAATTATATTTAATTATTTGGTAAGATTTACAGGAAGAAGGGATTTTACTCTCTTATGTAATTCAGTGCTTTCTCCCCACAATCCACACCCCAAACTCTTGCCTTCCTGCTTGCTTTTCCTTCCTCTTCTGTGTTGTAAGCAGAGTTAGGGTGGATAGTCAGCCTTAGTCTTCGGCTAAGGACTCATACATAATAACGAAAATGCTGGTGCCTGTTTCAGGAAGTCAATGCTCTGCGAGGAGCTGGGCAACCCATGCCAACTCCATCCATTCAGCCCTCTCTTCAGCCTGCCCAGCCAGTGCTACCACAGGTTACCACACACGGTAAGGAAGCCCTCTGCAACTCTGGCCTTGAACTAGGTCAGCACCAAAGTTATCATCACTATTCTTTATATTGTTAGGCTGCATCGTTTTAGTACTGAGAACTGGACTAGAATGTAAAACTTGTCAGTTCATCCCTGGGTAGGGCATTTTCAGACCTGGTGGTGTATTGAGTCTGCTTGCTGTGTTGCTTTGACAGTTTTGGAATTATGCACTCGGCTAATGAAGTACCTCCCTCTATATAAGTCCGTGCTTCCTGTCAGCTGATGGGATTGTCCGTTTGAGTCAAATGCCCCTGAAAACACCCACTTTCGTTCCACTAGCCCAGTGGTTGGCAAACTGCGGCTCGCGAGCCACAGTTTGCTGCTCTGTTGACTAATGAGTTTGCCGACCACTGTCATATACTACCCTTTACCTCTTTGCACACAATATGCCACAATTGCCTAATCCTCACAGCTTCCAACTACACAGTAACATTTAGTACAATCCAGTGGTCGGCAAACTCATTAGTCAACAGAGCTGTTTGCCGACCACTGCACTAGCCCATAGCTGAGACTCCAGTAGAATTGGTTTTAAAAGATTAGGTGAGGAAAGTGGTCAAGGCTGAAGCCCGAAGGTTTGTAAGGTGCTACTTTGGACTCATACAAGCAAGGGTGGGTAATGGTGAAAACTTCTTGCTTTATCTTAGCACTTCAGCCATCTGTTTCTGGACTCCAAGCACCCTCTGCTGCCTTAATGCAAGTTGCATCTCTTGATTCCCACTCTTCAGCTGTATCTGGAAATTCCCAGTCCTTTCAGGTAATAACATTTAAAAACCATGTCACTTATAATCTGTCATTTATAACCGTCCCAGTCAGTCTCTTTTCTTCTTCCTGCACAGCTATACAATAGCAGCTCTCTACAATCAGAGATTATAGTTTTTTCTCTTCCAGAACCACCACTTTTTCATCCCTAAACCAGTCAAAGGATTACGTGCCTTATGAGTTGTTTTAAAGATTAAGTGCAAGAACAGACAAAGCATCTGGTTCAAAGCCTGGCACACAGTCAAGGCCCAATCCATGTTTGTTTCCTTTTCACACATGCCTAGCAGAGGGATACACGCTTTCTGTGTCCTTTTCTTTCAGAAAGCTGATAGGCTAAGATTCTGCACTGTACTCAGCACAGTAATTGTAGGTTGAGGGTGGAGACTGCATAGAAAGTACAGCTGGACTCTGTCCTCTAAAAGTGACTCCTTAAAGTAGGTTTTTTCTGTTTTTACAGAAGGCAGTGGCAGCAGCCTGTCTGCCTCTGCTGACGGTTTGCCAGGATAGTGGACACTTTCTTCTGCTCCTGTATCTTTGATGGATAAGACATACTCCCAATTATAACAGGGGCTCACTTCCTTGGTGATTCTTAATGGAAGGGTGGGGTGTTGGTGGACAAGGTGAATCAGAATTGAAAAAGTCCCACTTGCTTTCTCTCCACTCCCTGAAGGAGAATTATCATCCCATAGACTAATATTTTTTAATATATAATTAATGGGTAATTATATATCTGAAGTTATATAGCTTCATTTCTTTAATTCAAAGAATAATAACTATCACCATTAAAATAACAGCTGCTGTTTGTTGAGCATTTACTATCTGCCAGACACTTAAGTTATGAGCTGTTAGGAACATTACTTAGGTATCACTACATTTCGTCCACACAGTGAACCTAAGAAGTGGTGTTACTGCTTTCATTTTATATTTGAGGTGACTGAGGCTCAGAGGAAAATAGAGCTCTTGGTTACACAGATAAGCGGAAGGTAGCAGGAGAGAGGCATCCTTTGGAACCTGGTGGGTTTAGTTTGGCATCCCAGTGAACAACTCTTCTTTTACCTCAATGGAAACTAAGCAGAGTTGTCTTAGTTTTAACATTTCTTAAACCATCAGTAGGCCTGATGGCTGAGGAACAAATTCCTACTTAATCAAATCGTATCACCAGAGGACTGAGGAGTGACCTGACACCCTTCCCTCCCTTTCTAGGTAGGACTTCAGTGACCGGGTTACAAAGCTAAAGCTCGTGCTGCAATTCTTAATACCAAACCCCAATCTCACCCATCTCCAGCTTCAATAAGTTTGAGTCTCCTTCCAGCTTGTCCACTTGATTCTATCAGAGATAAATTAACCAAAAAAGAGAGGCACAAATGTTTATAAACCAGCTGTAAGTTGGCGTTTTCTCAGCCCTATGCAGGTATGCCAGCGTATGGTTATCCCCAGGCATCAACTGTCACCTCCCAGCTGCAGCCCGTTCGGCCCTTGTACCCAGCACCGCTCTCTCAGTCTCCCCATTTTCAAGGTATGTAGTTCCCCTCATATTTTGCTGTGCTCTCCTTCCTCCCATCTGATTTTCAGGTTTACTCCAATAGATCTCTGCCCTTTTTTTCTTATCTTTTTAAAAGTAGCTTTCTCAAGGTATCATTTACAGACCATGTAATTCACTCATTTTAGAACATTTCCATCATTCCCCGCTCCCCCTCCAAAAAAAACCCCCTCATCCCACTTTCTGGGTTTTGTTTCTTGCATTTTTTTCCCAGCCCTTTTTAAATTCCTGTCAGTGTGGCTCTGTAGAATTTATTAAAAATCGCAAAACATTGGAGGACATTGGGAGAAAGCATGATGGCTGTTTGTGGATGTACAATATCTCAGGTGAAAGCTGATCTATTAAAAATTTTAAATTATGAAAATAATATACTTTTATTAAAGGCCAAATAATACAAAAGTGAAAATTACTGTCCTCCGTCATTAAACCCCCCTGACCATAGGAAACTGTTATTAACAGTTACTTAGGTAACTTTTCAGGTATCTTGTGTGCATGTACAAGTGTGGTTGTCTAGTGTATAAAACAAAACAAAATAAAATGTAAACAGCTGGGATGGTGTTCTACCTTCTTGTTCTGAAGCTTGTCTTTTGCGTAATAATCATCTTTGCTATTAGGTTAGTGGTTGGAAGAACAAGTATATCCTACAACATAATTTATAGGTTTCCTGGATGCAGCCTTTGTCTGGAAGCCCTGTCCCTTCTCTGTCCAGGAAACCATGAAATGTGTCATCTCCTCTGTATAGTTACCATCCCTCCCTCCTCTCCTTCAAGAGACATGATTGTGTCTGTGTGTCACCAAATAGTTAATCTTGCTTTTCTTTTTAAATATTTTTTTTATTGATTTCAGAGAGGAAGGGGGAAGGAGAAAGGGACAGTGACATCAATGATGAGAGAGAATCGAACCTGCAATCCGGGCATGTGCCCTGACCGGGAATCGAACCTGTGACCTCCTGGTTCATAGGTTGACACTCAACCACTGAGCCACACCAGCTGGGCAAATCTTGCTTTTCTTTTGTGCTCCTTTTTTACATTCTGTTGTAATGATCTGTTTACATGTGAGTCTCTGCCCACCAGTCTGTGAGCTTGCCTGGGGTAGGAACCATGTTTTATTAATTGTTGTATCCCTGGTGCCTGGCACGCAGTTGAATGAATGGAGAAACAATCTGAGCTGCTAGTGCTATTACTAGTACTTTTGCCCTTGGACCAGACTGTATCCCCTGGTGCATTTTGCAGGAGCATAACCTGGTTATTGTTAGCAGCCTTTTGGGTCTGTCTGCTCTACATCTTCTCTTGAGGTGTCAGTACAGCATTCTCTGGTATTTAGAAATGTTTCTTTCTTTCCTCTGCTGAGAGAGCTGTTGGCTTTTCCTCATACAATGTCCTCTACTCCAGTTTTGTTAAGTTTCTTTTTTACTTATTTCTGTTTAGGATCTGGTGACATGGCTTCATTTCTCATGACTGAAGCCCGACAGCATACCACTGAAATTAGGATGGCAGTCAGCAAAGTGGCTGATAAAATGGATCACCTGATGACCAAGGTGCCCGTCAGGTTGGGGACTATGTTGAAAATGGATACAAGCAGGGGGTACAAATAGGGAGCAACCAGGGCTGTAGGTAAACTCTTCCTTGCTTTCCTATGTTCATAGTAGTTATTTCTCTAGAGAATAGTTACTGGGATCCAGTTCGCAGAAGAAAGCTCTAGTTTATATTAGAGATTGTCTCAGAAACTCAGCTCCCTCAAAAAAGTGATTCTACCTTGGGTATGTTCTATTTCCCCACTTAAAACTTTCTCACTAAGTCGTTCTGGCACCCCTTTTGTAGGTTGAAGAGTTACAGAAGCATAGTGCTGGCAATTCCTTGCTCACTCCTAGCATGTCAGTTACAATGGAAACAAGCATGATCATGAGCAACATCCAGCGAATTATTCAGGTAAGGTGATCAGGAACAGAGCATCGCCTGGAGTCTTGCCCCTGTTCTCTCCCAGGACTTACTACCCTTTAAAACCTCCGCTCCAGAAATAGAGAGCATGTGATAAATGCCACACTGAGGTGTCAAATTCTGGAAAATCCGTTATGGCTCAATTCCAAGTGACATCAGTATATGGTCAGGAGGAAATATTTCTCTTTGAGCTTATTTCAGAATTTTGCTTTATTTTATAGCCATTTATATGTTTACTCTATTGGGCATAGTGATTTGTATCCCTCAGGTATAAGTTGTTTTAAGTATTATATAAGTTTTTTATCTCAAAATATGTAACGTCACTGTCCAAGTTGATTCCCTTTTATCTGGCACTTTTCTCTTAAAAACTTAAGATATACATCATAAATTTTGAATCCAGGAAAATGAAAGATTGAAGCAAGAGATCCTTGAAAAGAGCAGTCGGATAGAAGAACAGAATGACAAGATTAGTGAACTAATTGAACGAAATCAGAGGTAATGACAGGTACGGGGCACTAGCTAGGATGGACAAAAGGGTTTACTTTGTAAATGCCCAAGTTAAATAAACCTATTTGTTTAGGGCAATTTATCTGTATTTCTCCTCCTTCTGTTTCCTGCCTGTCATGTGAATTATTGCTTGTTTTCTAAGCGGCGTTTCAGTAGAAAGAGCTAGTAGGCTGTGATGTAAGGCAGACCTGTGTTTGAATCCCAGCTCTGCTCTTCACTTGTTACCTAGCTTTGGGTGTTGTGTTCATTCCTACTAGCTCTAGTTTCCATAAAAGTGATGCTAATACTTAGAAAAGTATCAACTCTTCCTCTTCTGTGTAGGTTGAATCTATTTAATCAATGAGAACCTCACTGATTTCCCAAGCATTTTGTAATTTTTCTAGATACTTTTGAAGATTTAAGGATGGGTCAGGGATACATGTCATAGCATATAGTGTTTCACTTAAAAAAAATCATTCTCCCATATTTTTCTTCATGTCTCTTGTCTCTCACATGGAAGGGGGGCAGGGAGGGGCTTTCTTTTCTTCCCTCTTGCAGCCTTCTTACTCCAATCTCTCCTGCCTTCTCATCCCCTTTCACCACAACACACACCCTTCCAATTTCTCTTCATTATGCAAATTCAAAGCAGTTCACCTCCAGCCCAGGTTCCTGACTCCAAACTTGATTGCAGCTCCAAGGGAAAGAAAAAGCTTTTATATTGTTCATGAAGGTAGAGAGCAATCTTGTGAGGACTGAATGTGCATTACACCTGGAATACATTTGATGCTTGATAAATGTTTTCTTTTTCCCTATTTATTTCATAGGTATGTTGAGCAGAGTAACCTGATGATGGAGAAGAGGAACAACTCACTTCAAACAGCCACAGAAAACACACAGGCAAGAGTATTGCATGCTGAACAAGAGAAGGTAAAGTAACTGGGGAGAGAAAAGCCCAGGTCAGGATGTGTAGAGCTCAGGAGTGGCCCTATGTACGTAATTACCAATCTGCTTTTCATCAGAATTTTTGCCACCATTGGGAAGAGAACTAGAAATCTTCCAGTAGATTTTAATATGTTCATCATCCAGATACCTGTTATGTAATATACTTTGCAATAAATTGACTCAGAAACAATCACTGATCTTAGTAATTTATGAATTATACAGCTTATTACAAACTAAATTTATTCTGTTGATAAGAAAGTAGACAACTGTAAAAGTGCATGTGAAGTATAAGAGCAGTAATGGTAGTAGCAGTAGAATAGTGCAAGAGAGATGGTTCAACCCCAGGACTACATTGCTGTCCAGAAAGCAAGACTAGTCACGAGAGGAGCAACCACTTACTGCCTTTCCTGTTAGCTCATTTCTAATTTTTATAGGAGCACATCAGTTCAGGTGAAATTAAGGTGGTATTTGTCACTTGTTTTTACCATTCCTTTTTACTGATGTTCTTTTAATCATCATTTTCTTTATCACTCTTAATACACAGAATATCATCAGATTAGATTTTGCAACCATTATTTTACTTATGTTTGTCCTGTGCAGAGCACCATTTAACATACATCAAGCCGTCAAAAGTTGAGGCATTCCCTTCTTTTATTAGTTCTGTTTTTCTAAGAACCCCCAAAGCAGTAACTCTCGTGGGGCTGATCTTTACATTATAAGACTAATGGTAGTGCAGTACTACAGGGGAGAAATTATAGTTGATTGCCATTGAAGACATTCAGTTTAAATTTTTAAATTTCCTTTTTTATTTAAAAAAAATACATGTAGAAAAGTTAGGAAATGGTAGGAATACCTTTTTTTCATGTATCAGATTGGTGATGTTTACCAATAGGTTGTGACTGTATCCAATGCCATTAATATTCTTGGACAACACCATTCAGGGTAGCTGTATCATAATTTGCTTAATTAAGCCCATTTTTGAGCATTTTATTTTTTCATTCTTTTTCAACTATATACAATGCTATGTCAAACATCCTTGTAGCAACATTTTTGTAATCTTCCAAAGTATTTCATAAGGACAAATTTCTTCAAGAGAATTCCTGAGTCAGACACTTTGTACATTTGAAGGTCTGATTTTAGTTCAATGCAGATTGAAGGTGGGCTTAGCTCCCTTTCTACCAGTTCAGTCAGCATAGAGTATGTGAGGTTGGGTCATCACTTAGAGACAAAGAACACCCATTTTAAAGTGACGTCATACTTTGTTACTCTTCAGGCCAAGGTGACGGAAGAGTTAGCAGCAGCCACTGCACAGGTCTCTGACCTGCAGCTGAAAATGACTGCTCACCAAAAGAAAGAAACGGAGCTACAGATGCAGCTGACAGAAAGCTTGAAGGAGACAGACCTCTTCAGGGGCCAACTCACCAAACTGCAGGCCGAGATCTCAGGTATGTCCTGTGTAGAGAGGGCTGGGACTTGGACCATTTAAAATAAAGGAATTAAACTATTTCCTTCCTCTCAATACCTTTGGCATAATGCTCATGAAGTTTGTGAAGACTGAGCCAAAAAATTAAGGTGGGCCAGTATAAACCTACATGATGATTTGATGTAAAGGACAACAAAAGAACTGACTATGCATGTAGAATTGATCAGTGGCCACAGTTCCGCTTTGGTTGAGCAAGTGTTGGCCTTCAATATCTTTGGACTTAGAGTTGGCCTCGTAGGCCTGGACGTTAGAGTTGCTCTAACTCTTGACAGAGGGAGTTTTTGAAAGAGGTGCTCCTGTACTGGTTGCCTGTTTCCTGGAGAATAGATTGCAGCTCTTTAGCCAGCACTCAGGGCCCCTCCATCTTGGCTTATTTCCCATTGTGCTGCTCAGTTCATCCTGGCTCTACTCTTCAGCACATCTGGAGTTCTTGTTTTGCTTTATATCCATGCTATTCTCTGGACTTGGTGTGCCTACCCTCACCAATATTCCCATTTCCCACCCCCCAAAATCTGCCTCTTTCAGAAGATTTTCTTGTTTTTCCCCTACAATATTTGATTACCTTTAAAAAGTTTTTTTCCTCAAGCATCATTACAGCCATTCTCACATGTTGCCTTTGATCAGCCCTATTTATATGTGTGTTTTCCCCTCTAGAATGCAAGCCCCTAGAGGGCAAGGATGGTCTCTTGCTCATATTTGTAAAGGCCTTTCCTCCAAATTAGTTTTAATTCAGTGCTCCAAGGTGGCACAGACGTGGTGCTCAAGCCATGTTGACTTGGATAGAAGATTTGGGAAGACCAGCATGTTGATGCATCCACCTCAGTGTATAGAAACAAATGTGGAAGACACAGATGGGACCAGTGGGTGGAGCTGGAGCAGCAGCAGAGTGGGGAAGAAGCAAACTTCACTGCCTGATAGCTAAAAAAAACAGTGATGTCAGTTGGTACAGTGACATCTTAAAGACAAATCCCTTTTCTTTTAGAGCATAACCTGGGTGCACATGAGAGATAGGCTTAGATTTAAATGTCGTACAGATACCTTCTTTCCTGCTTTTGTGGTGCCCTGTGACAATTACTTCAAGAGTTCTGTAGGGTCTCAAAAGTTTTCTAAACAAAATAAATGATGCATTACATTTTAAAGAGATATTTCAAATAGCTTTATTTGAGAAGGCATATTTTGAAAGCAAACTTTTGGTAGAATATTCCAGCTACCAAGAAACTTGAGAATACCTTACCCAGCCAGTGAGAAAGGGCTGGACCAATACCAGACAGATCTGTCTAACGTGCTAAGACAGTGACTGCAATGGAATTGTGGGAGTGATATATTTTTAAGATGGTCTCTAACTGCTTGGAGCTTTTCTGTTTTGTACGGGTAAGTGGGGAAGTCACTATATGGTTTGATGAATCTATGGCTGGTCAGTGAGGTGATAACTGAAAGGACTGAGGGAAGATACTTGTGTGGTAGGATTGGGAGATCACAGAATGCAGCTTTGAAGAAGCTTCCGGGATGCTGTAGAGCATGCTGTAGCTCTGGTTCTGCAGCTAAGTTTCTCTGCTGTTACATCCCAGAGCTCCAAGAAACCTCTGAGCGAGCACAGTCCAGATTCAAAAGTGAAAAGCAAAGTCGGAAGCAACTGGAACTCAAGGTGACAGCGCTGGAGGAAGAGCTGGTTGACCTTCGAGCTGAGAAGGAGTCTCTGGAAAAGGTAAGTTTTACAACTGAACTGTCCCTGTTGAACCCCAGTGGCCAGGATTAGCTGTTTAATACACATTTTTACTTTCCTTTTAAAGATTACAATAGTATTCAAATAAGACAGAAAAGTATAAAATTAAAATAAATTTTATTTTAAAAAACACCATTTTTCTTTTTCCCCTGTCTAATCTCATATGTTAGAGGTAGCTATAAACAGTGTGTCCTTCTAGGTTGTTTTCTGTGTGTATAAAACACACACACACTCACTTATACCTACATACACATAGCTACACTGATGATCATGTTTTAACAATAATGGGATCATATTTAATGCTTTTTCACAACATTGTGGACATTGTTCTAATGACAATGTGAACTTTCTCATTCTTTTTAACTGCTGCATAGTCTGCTACGAGGTGGTACCATAATTTACTTCACTATTCACCTACTGATGGATATTTAGGTTTCTATTTCAAGCATTGCTGCTTTGGACATCCTTGTACTATATAACTATTTTCGCAAATTTATTTGAGCATTCCCATAAAATAGATGGTTTGAATTAGAATTGCTGGATCAGAGGAAATGCTACACATCTAAAGTTTTAAAATAAATATTGCCAGGTTGTCAGGAAGCAGAGTGGGCTGGCTTACATTTCTAGCACTATGTACGTAAACCTTTTCTCCATCCCTTCTTCAAGTCTGCATATATCAAGTTTTTCTAATCTTTATAGTCTGATAGGTGACACATGCTATCTTGTTTTAACATGTATTTTTGTTAGTAGTAAAGCTTTCATATATTTAATACCTATTTGTTTTCTTCTGTGCCCTCTTTCCTTTGCCCAATATTAGTTTGATTTATAAACACTATTAAGAGTATTAATTCTTTGCCAGTTATAGATGCCACAAATATTTTTCTAGTTTTCTGTTTTTAAACTTTATTTATAGTATCTTTTGTTGTGTTAAAATTTTATTATCAGGGTAATTTCAGCCCCGTTGAACAAAGTGGGCACATTTCTGTCTTCTCTATTTTGTGGGATGGTTTAAATATAAAAAGAACAAACTATTTCTGAGGTTTCAGTAAAAGTCCCTGGTAAAGAAAACCCTTTTGGCCTAGTGCAGTGGTCGGCAAACAGAGCGGTTTGCTGCTCTGTTGACTAATGAGTTTGCCGACCACTGGCCTAGTGCCTTTTAGGGGATAAATCTTAAAGCTCCATTTTTCAGTTTCTTCTATGATTTTTATCAGTGTGGTGTGTTTTTTTTTTAACCAGTTCATTCTGAGTTTGTGGCTGTTTTCAGTTTTTCATTGTTACAGATCCTTGTAAACACAGTCTTCATGAACATGGTTTATTGTTTTCTTAAGATAAATTATAGTTTATGGAACTTCTGGGTGTGCATATTTTGAAATCTTTTCACAAGACTGCCAAATCACCACCTAAAGAGAGTATACCCATTTATTTTCTTACCAACTGGGCATGAAAGTGTCCACTTCACTGTTGAGATATTCCCCACCTCTTAATAGAATTATAGTTAAACCTTTTGTTTTCCTCCTTGTTACAATTTTCCTAACCCCCAAGTAACCAAGAATGTTAAATACATAGGGAAAATTAACTAAAAAATGCATTGCTTTCAGAAATGAAGTAAGGACTCATTGAGGACAGTCACCACTGCCACCCTCTCCATTTATCCTCTGTTCAACAGCTAGAGCTGATTATGGTTCTCTTGTTCCTAAGAACCTCTCAGAAAGGAAAAGGAAGTCAGCTCAAGAGCGCTGTCAGGCTGAGGAGGAGATGGATGAAATGCGCAAGTCATACCAGGAGGAATTGGACAAACTTCGACAGCTCTTGAAAAAGACCCGTGTGTCCACAGACCAAGCAGCTTCAGAGCAGGTAATAGGAAGCAGCACTTGGGAAATAAAAGGAAGGCATGAAGGGCTCAGAAAAGTTTCTAGTTTCTTCTTTATCCTTTATGATGACATTTCTCATAGTCGGTGTTCTCACTTTGGAGAAAGATGGGAGAACGCAATCCAGATACAGGGGTGGGCAAAAGTAGGTTGAATTACCACTCATCCTCTAAAAGATAAACCATAAGTAAGAATATGAAATAATAACAAGAAGACAAATAATACAATAATTAATAAGTAATAATACAAGAATAAACTTTTGCCCACCCCTGTATATACAGAAGAGGCAGGAATCAAATAGGTAATCTTTCTGTTTTTAAAGCTTAGTGGAAATTTAACTATATAAGTAAAACATGAAAAAAAGTCTATCAAAAAATTCCAAACATTTTAAGGTTAAAGTCCAGATATCATCTTTCCGACACATTGTTACCCTTCAAAACAAGGGGGTTTATTTAGGTAATCAGCCAGGAGAACTGGGAATAGTGGTAGGACACAGCTGGATCTCCAGTCCATCTGACAGTGACCTTTCTCCCTGTAAGTTCATAAATTCATATTTGTTTGCCCATTTAATTAGAGTGAACTGATACCGTCAGTGTGATTACCTCTAGGGATTTTGATAAAATTAAGTTTCTTCTGACCCTACAAAAGTTAGGGCCTGGACCCTGAGAAGAATAGCACATTCCAGTCCTGCCTTCTAGAAACCTGTCTAGACAATCACACCTTTGTCTGGTTGGAGTACCTTTTGGAGTCCTGACAACTAATGACATCTTCCTACTTACCTTTAAAAAGTTCATTTATTGCCCTGCTGGTGTGGCTCAGTGGTTGAGCTTCGAACCATGAACCAGGAGGTCACCGTTCAAGTTCTGATCAGGGCACATGCCTTGTAGGGGATGTGCAGGAGGCAGCTAATTGATGATTCTCACTCATCATTGATGTTTCCCTTTCTCTTTCTCTCTTTCTCTCTCCCCCTCTCTGAAATCAACTTTAAAAAAAAAGTACATTTACTTTCAAAGTAACCAAGGTCTTCCAAACAGTTGTTTCCCGATGAAGCTGCGTTATTAGCTTATTCTTTTGCCTTAAAAAAGATGGGCTTCTTGGTATGCAACTGGACCCCCAGGATACAGTGACTACATTTTCTTGGCAGCTGTCTCTAGTACAGGCTGAGCTGCAGACCCAGTGGGAAGCAAAATGTGAGCACCTGTTGGCCTCCGCCAAGGATGAACACCTGCAGCAATATCAGGAGGTGTGTGCACAGAGGGATGCCAGCCAGCAGAAGCTGCTCCAGCTGCAGGAAGAGGTAGGCGTTTCCCCCCCAGGCCAAACAGCTTAGGCAGCCCAGTTATAGGAGACAAGCAGGTTGTCTGAGTCTTGTTGTTTCTTTTGATCCTAGAGATGCTAATAGCTTAAAAACAAAATCACACTTGTTCAACTCTCCACAGTAATATTTCACATTAATTGGGATGGCAGATGAGTGACCTAGTAAAAGAAAAAGCAGCACTAGTATTCTAAGCATGTTTTCCATTATTATTTGATCCTTTTATTAAGCGAGTATTTATTGAGTACCAGTTGTGTTCCAGACACTGTGGTAGGGAAAGGGCTTACAAAGAACCCTGCCCTCTAGAATCTCAAAGAAAAGAAAGGGAGACAATAGAGTAACAAAGGTGGGCATTAAGTTCTATGAGGCCCAGAGAGGAAGTGCCCAGGGGAGAAGAGCCAAGAAGGCCAAGTAACTTTTGCAAAGTGAAGAGGCAACATAACGTTTTGGAAAAAGGCACTGAGATAGGATGGAGCATGGGTGTGGTGGAATCATGTTGGCATAAAAATGAGGGGGGGGGGGATGGCTTAGGGTCATGGTATGCAAGTCCCCATATCTAGAAGTCAATTTCTTTCTTTAAAGTATCCAGTTGAAAATCTTTGACTCAAAGATGATGATGAAGGCAATCTTGTAGGTGAATAGGTTGCTTCTAATGTCCAATGTTCACATGTCTATGCAACTAAACTTATAAGCTCCCTTTTTCATTATATTCTTGACCTGATTAGGAACAAGGCAGTGACCTTGTTGGGAAAGGGGAGGTGAAGTTGTGAGATGAGATTAAGTGATGAGGAAGTAGATGCTTGAGTCAGTAGGCATGGGGTGGGGGTGGAGGGTGTGGACACCAGCAGACCTACCTGAGGTTGACACTTGATACTTAGAACTGTCCTACTGGGGTTTCCTGACTTCCCCATCTGATAGTCCAGGTTCCCGAGCCCACAAGCACAGTCTGTTCCTTTTGCAGTGTTTAGCCCTCCAGGCCCAAGTCACAACCCTGACGGAGCAAAATGAACAGCACATCAAGGAAATAGAGAAAAATAAGTCCCAGATGTCTCGGGTTGAAGTTGCTACTGACTCATCAGAGAAGGTGAGCTGGCAATTTAAAGAAGCAAACTATGTCATACCAAGAAAGAATGTGGCCCATTTGTTGTGTTGATAACTTTTTTTTTAGCTTTAGTGATGCACCTTTTACTAGTATCTGACTTAAGTACAAGTTAACCCTTTGGAACCTGTCACTTTCGTGGTGAACCCTAAGGGCCCTACCCTGAATTTTTGACAAATACAGGAAGTGCCCCTAAATCACAGGAGAGGAGTGGGGAGTATGCCCAGCAGCCACTAGCCACTAATCCTGGAGCCCACAGAGCTCTAGTGGGGGTCACAGTGGGAGGGAGGCAATAACAGATGGTCTGTGAGCTGTCTTGGGCATAGCTTCCCCATCCTTGGTAACTCTTTTGTCAAGGGCTCCTCATTGTTTGGCATTTCCCTCTGCGTAGTGACTGCCTCGGTCTCTGAGTTCATGACCAGCTGTGTCCTGCTGTAGAGTTTTATGAAAGCTTCATTTTAGCCTTCCAAACCCTCTGGAATTTATATACATTCCTCATCCCTTGATTTGTGCAGCATACATTTTGGTACTGTTTTCTCCCCTCACATCTTCACTCAGGTCAAGAAGATCATGAACCAGGTGTTCCAGTCCCTGCGGGGAGAGTTTGAGCTGGAAGAATCATACAATGGCAGGACCATCCTGGGGACCATCATGAATACCATCAAGGTACAGCCAGCTTTAGTTAGTTGCATTGACATGGGGATCTCGTTGCTTAAGTACCTTCTAAGGGGTCGTGAATAAACAATGATTCAAGATGGTTCGCCAACAATTCGGATGCCTGGAATGACTTTTGTCTGGACAGATAGGGCTGCCTTCTGTGAGAGGAGGAAGCAAAGCCATTTGAACTAGATGACCAGTTGTGTCTAGAAGGTCTGAAGAACTAGGAGTGCCTGCTCATTCTTCTCAGTGATAATCTCCTCCTTGGCTTTTGAACAGATGGTGACTCTTCAGCTGCTAAACCAACACGAGCCAGAGACGGGAGAGAGCAGCAATGAAGACGAGGAAGAAGAACAAGAAGAAGAAGAGCAACCTCGGAGCCCTTCCCAGGAGCAGTCGGTCTCAGCCAGTTCTAAGCCGTCTCAAGCACCCCTGAGTAGGGAGAGGCAGGAGTCCCCCGTGGTGCAGACGGAGCAGGTAGTCAAGGAACCTGACCCACTGCCTGGTCAGGCCCTCCCTACCCCCCCAGAGGATGCACAGAGAAGGGAAGGGAAGTCCACAGAAGCAGAGGTACTCACAGAGATAAAAGATGATTCACTCCCACCCGAACTGGCTTGCATCCCCCCTCAAAGAGCTCTGGGGCCCCCGACTTCAGTTCCCCCTGAGCCTCCAGGCCCTATAACTGTGGACTCTGAGTGTCAGGAGACACTTGCTGCCAGCCCATTGGAAAATGCCTGTGTTGGGGAGCAAGAAAGCTCCACGAGACTGTCCCTGACTTTAGACCCTAAGAAGGGGGACCCACTGTCCTTGGAGCCTGAAAGTCCAGGAGGAGAGCCTCAGCCTCCAGAGTTTAAGAAAGAGGAAGATGCCACTAGTTCTGCTGGTCCCTCCAAGGAGCTGTCAAGCACAGAAGCAGGCTCTGTAGCTGCAGGGGCAGGGCTTGGACCCAAACACTCTTCTAAGCATTCCAGGTATGTCCCCTTGAGCAGCGTTTTGGGGACAAGGTGGCCTCTGGTTTTTCCAGAGCTGGCAGTTCATCCCTCAGAGACTCACTGATGGACTGATTCACTTTTTCATTCATTCATGCATTCATATATGTATTCAGTGATGTCTATTATAAAAGGCTCTGTAAGCCCTGTGATAGTGTGGTAGGCAAAGCAGATTTGGTTCTTAAGATAAGTAGCTTATAGTCTAGTGGGGACTGTTATGAAAGTATAAGTACTAAAAAAAAAAGAAACTTGGTGTATAATAGAAAATAAAGGGGGAGTTATTCTACTTTAGATGGGGTGGTTAGGGATGGATTTTGAGAAGGTAACATTGAAACAGATCTGAAGGATGGGAAGGGGACTTCCATGCCAAGAGTGTGAGGAAGAGATTGCAGAAGGCCCAGTAGTAGGAGAGGGCAGGTAAGCTGATGTTGGAAAACTAGGTCCGGGCCAAGTCATAGGAGATTTTGTGTTACTGTTAGAAGTCTGGACTTGAAGTACAGTGAAAAGTTGTTAAAGGGATTTAAGCAGAAGAGTGACTCGGTCTGACTTATTAGCTTTAAAAGACCTCTCAGCCTGTAGGTTATGGAGGGAGTCAGGAGTGCTCGGAGGCCAGTGTGGGAGGAATTCGTGGGTGGTTACCACAGCGGTTGGATTCTCACCCCAGAGCCCGGGGGCACTGTGGTCTAGAACAGGAACATTTTCTGTGACTTGATTTTCTTGATTTTTCTTTCAGTCTCTCTGGGGATGAAGAGGATGAACTATTTAAAGGGGCAACTCTGAAAGTTCCAAAGTCCAAAGCACAGTCTGAGGAGGAGGATGAAGATGAGGTGGTAAGGAGATCCCACACACTGCCATGTCCTCACACCACTACCCGGGGGCTCTTCCCCACCGGCTCTGAGAAGAGAAATGGAGTCTGTTGGTGGCCCACTGCCTGGGTTCTGTGTGCAGGGCCCTGTGGGAGTGGGCAGGGGGCTGGGAGGAGGCAGCTCTGTAAGCATAATGGGGATGGTCAGGTACCACTTTATTCTTGAACAAGGACCACAGTCTCGCTCCATGCAGGAATGGTTTTCACTGTAAGTGAGGAAGGTTGGGCTGATTAGTGCTTCATTAGAATGCTAATGCCTCTGGTTACGATACTATTTATATTTAAATCTAAATAGTATCTGTTACGATACTATTTATATTTAAGAACTGGAGAGGACTTTGAAGATTGTCATGTCTGGCATCCATGTTCACAGACAAAGAGACTGAGGCTCAGACAGATGATTTATTCACCTAAAGCCACAGAATGACTTCATGGCAGAGCTAGGATTAAATCCTCAAGCTCCTCCTATGACCACCAATTTCTGAGCATTTTTGCTTCCTCAGCCCGATTTCCAGCCTGCTGCCTTGTGTCCTCACTAGATTCCTGGGCAGAAAATGGGTTAAGTGCTGAGGCATAGCCTCGAGTTACAAAGCTCCCGAGTAGAGGCCAGGAGGGTGAGTTGATGGAGCCTGGTCAGAGCCCCGATCCCTGCATCTGCTGTCCCCACTGTGCTGCTAAGGCAACCGTGCCTGTTCCTGGGACATTTTGACTGCTGCCATGGGAATTTGCTAGAGTGAAACGTGGGTGTGGAGCTCAGGTCAACCTTAGAACAGAGAATGAGGTGAATGGGGGCAAGCTGTCTGCCCTCGTGTATCAGCCAGGGTGGGTTTTCCCTTTTGCCAGAACCTTGGGATAATGGCAGTGACAGAGCTGGGGTCCAGCTCCCGGGTACCACAACCCTTTCCTCCTGTCTGCGTTCCTTTGGGAAATGTGCCCCAGTTCCTCCCGTTAACCCTTCTTTCCAAGAATTAAACTTTCATTTGAGAATTCTGAATACAAATCCTGTCCTTTAAAACAAAAGGAACCAAAATACCAATTGAATATTCCAAGTGCCTGCCCTGAATATAGTTGGAATATTTTATTATCCCAACTGTATTATGTTATAAGCAGCATATTATTGGTGTTGGTACTAATACTTCTATTAGTAGCAAGTCAACTTTGATTTCCTGGGGTATTCTGAAAACTACTTCACAGATATTCTCATTTAATCTTCTGCTAATCCAGTGAGGTCTGCACTTTCATCCCGTTTATAGAAAAGAGGACCGAGGCTCTGGAAGATTAAGTCACATGTCCCAGGTTATATAGCTGGCTCAGGGTGATATATCTGGTAAATACAGAGCCAGAATTTTAGCCGGAACAAAACCAAAGCAGTGAGCCACATTTTAAAACCCTGTACTGTCAGAGTTTGGAGATCACTTGATTGATGCCCAGAGAGAGGGACAAGGTCCATTAGTCGGTGGTGGGGATGGACCTCTGACCCTTTGGCTGGCCCTGTGAAGACAGATTCTGGGTCAGAGTAGCTCGCTGGAGCAGAAAGTACCTTGGTAGAGAATACTCAGTTTGTGACTGTCTCCAGTATCAGTCCCTGCTACCTCCACACGACCTGTTTCTTGCCAATGCAGAAGGAAAAGGCCAGGAGCTCAAGTCATGAAAAGTGGGGGAAGTCTCCTCTGTGGCCCTTGGATTCCCCTTACCCCCCTACCTGGTCAGAGAGAGTGAAAGAGGGGCCAGGGAGTGGGAGGCTGTGGCCCTATGTTCTAGGCTTGCTTCATCACTTGGGATTCCCTACTTAGTAATATGGCCGTACTCTAAATTCAACTCTCTCGAATGATGGGGCCATGTTCAGAGCCAGACAGACCACCTGAGGCCACAACAACGTTTTTTCCAGTGTGATTGCATTCTTGCCAACCTCCCTTCATCCTCCTGCAGCCTCTCCTCCCTTCAGAGAAACAGCCGCTCTGCTCTGTTTCTTCTCCTACTTCCGTCTCTCCCCTTCAACCCTTCTTTCGCCACACGAAATACGTTGTTACTGCATGAGCGGAAACCTGTCAAATCAATACATGTGTTTCACAAATAAATGACAAAATTAGCCAAACGAAGTTGGTCTTCTCGTTTCTGTTGAAAGATTTTTCTCCCTTCTCTGGCTGCTTGTCTCAGCTTTATCTGGAAGCCTAGGTTTGCTGGCCTCAGGGTTGGTCCTTTTAGTAAAACTCTAACCAGCTCCCTTCTTTCCAACCTTTATTCCAACGGATGTTGACTCATTTCACATCACACAGGCAGGAAGCCCCGCTGGTGCAGGAACAAGTGAGGACTGACTCCTTTTTCCTGTTTTGTCAGAGCATGAAGGGACGCCCGCCCCCAACACCCCTTTTTGGAGATGATGATGATGACGATGACATTGACTGGCTGGGATGAAGACCCAGGAAACTGATACAAAGGTTTCTCTGCTGAACCTTCCCTAAGCATGATTTTGCACAGCCAGCCCTGGGTCTCGGTGAGCCACAGGGTGAGGTGAAGGTGAGCATTCTGAGGACAGTGACTCAGATAATCTGAGTTAGCTAACTTCTGAGCCCCGCACCTGGCTGGGCGAAGAGGAGTGTGAGCCCGTCTTCAGAATGCTGGGCTTGTCATCAGCCGACCTGGTCCTGCCTCAGAGTCCCATTTGAAGGAAGGGCTGGTAGGCTCCCCTCTAGTCAGTTACCTGCAAGAGTCCTGTCCTCGTCCAAGCCTTTTATTCTCTTCACTAACTCAGACTGCTGTGGGGAGGCCTCCATCTGCCTCCCAACACTCAACTGTGCCCCAGCAATAGGACCTGGCACCTGGGGTGCAGTCTCCCTGGTAGAACCAAGGGTGGGTTACACCTTCTAAACCCCAGTTAACAGCCTTGCCTGCACTCCTGGCACATTACTTTTCTCTGCCTTAAATCTTTGAAATTAACCAAACAAAAATAAATATATATAATCAAACTTGACTCAAGCTCGTGGGGAGAAATTGCATTTGGTTCTGAGGGCTGTCTGTGCTCCTCTCTGGGACTCTGAGGGTAGGAGTTGTAACAGATCTGGGTTAGTTAATGTGCATAAAACCATGGTGACATACTCCCTTTGGTACCTAACCCTGGGACTTGAGGCTTTCAAAACAAAGTCACCTTCCGCTGTCCCTGCTCATCCCAGCTACATTGAAGGCTCAGGGCCTGGTGGCTATCTGGGCACAGTCCTGTCATCCACTCGCTCCTGTGTGTTTGGTCCCACCTAGGAAGTCATGCAGAGGTGGTGGGAGGTCCTACATGCCATCCCTTGAGGCCCCTGAGAGACTTCACTTTGAGAGCAGCTTCCATTTCCTCTGAACTCAGGGCCCAGACCAATGAAGAAGGCAGGAGTGAGAAAATAATTTTACTGCTTCAAAGATCTTTCCAAGACCATGCAACCAGTCTTCAAAAAGTAGAATCATTTTACTAAAAATGCCTGATTTTAAATGTTGATGAGACAGGAACCTGAATTCTTTACCTGGCCTGACGTCCTCCTTTGTGACGACAGCTTTGAACCTGCTCCCACGCGCGGGGCTGGGAGGCAGCGAGGTCTACCATTGACCAGACCTGGTTAACAAATAGGCATTGTTGTTGAGCACTTTGT
Source organism: Corynorhinus townsendii (assembly GCA_026230045.1). Taxonomy (NCBI): domain Eukaryota; kingdom Metazoa; phylum Chordata; class Mammalia; order Chiroptera; family Vespertilionidae; genus Corynorhinus; species Corynorhinus townsendii. The sequence continues at coordinate 160,981,188 of JAPDVU010000005.1, read as the reverse complement.
ACAGACTGTCCCCTCTCTGGCAGCCCTTGCAGAAGACACTGCTATCCCCACTGAGAGAGGCAGCCAGGCCGTCTGGCTCTGCCACTTACTGTAAAGATACTGTATCAAACTGACAGGTTACAAACTGAGGAGGGAGCCCAGCTGGTCAGGACATATAAATGGATGTGTGAGGCTCTATCAGCAAGACTACACTGGACTTTGGGAATCGTACACCCGCTGTGACGTTCAGCAGCTCTCCAATTCCCTGCAAGTGTGGGGAGTGTACTGAAGGCATCACATACTGTACTGTGTTAGAGTTACTTCTTATTGTAAATTAAACCTTGGTTTTGATGTTTTTTTGCCTCTGCCCTCAGGGAAAGAAGGTGCTAATAATTGTGCCAACACAGGTATTTACAGTCCATGTTACGGTTACTATTTTTCTCATGGCCCCCGCTGTTACATGAACAAAAAAGCATGCGTGTTGCCCTGGCCAGGTGGCTCAGTTGGTTGGAGCATCATCCCGTCTACCAAAAGGTTGCAGGTTTGGTTCCTGGTCAGGGCACATCCTTGGTTGCAGGTTTGATCCCCGGTTGGGGCACATATTGGAGTCAACTGATCGAAATCTCTCCATTCCTCTCTCTCTAAAATCAATAAACATATCCTCGAATGAAGATTGAAAAAAGAATGACTGTGACCAGGCTGGTGTTGTGGAGTGCCTGTCTGTGGGCCCAGTGTTTCACGTCTGGGCTTCCCTGAGCTCAGAGTTGTCTTCATAGCAGATGGACACTCAGTCCTTAGCTCTACCTGCTCCATTTGCTCACTCCGTTCCTGCAGTTGTTGTAAGGGTTATGGATGCTGTTTGAATAAGAAGAAACAAGAAGAGTCACACACTACTTAAAAATATATATTTATTAAAATGTATTTCTCTTTTAATTCCCAAAGCTTAAGACCATCTTTCATCTAGCCCATGAGGCACCTGAGCGTAGACGTTACAGTACACAGCAGTGCTTTTCTCTTCCTGGGTCTTGTTTCCTTCTCTGTAAAGTGATGAGGTTCCAATATCTGGAGAGTCCCATCTCACTCCACAAGTGTGATGCTTTGGTTTGACTGCTTATTGCATCTTCAGTCGATCTCCCCTCCCCCATACTTACTCAGTATTTTAAGTGAATGAATCGTGCTTGTTATGGGTGAGCAGTACATAATAAATAAAAACCTTAAGTATTGTTCAGTGCAGTTATCTGTTCTGCATAAAAGAAGGATCGGATAAAAGGGGGCATCGAGGCCATGAAGAGCCCCCAGGCACCTAAAGCCATTGGACTGTCTTCCTCCTGCTAGCAGTGCAGCCTGGTGGGAGGCGCTCCCTCTATCCACAGGAGCCTTGATCACAGTCCTGCTTATCTACTGCCACTCCCCCCCTCAGAAAGGGAAACAGGTCCCAGCAGATGCTGCCATCCATCATGAATAAAATGAAACCATTTCATTAAAAACTTTGTATTAATGTGCAAAATTGCTAACCACGAGTTCAGTGGGAAAAAGTGAAAAATCTTAGTCTATCAGCATGACCCATAGAAGAGACCATCTTCACAGGTTCCAAAGGCAGAAGGCTTGGTCTCTGTCCCCCAAAGACAGGGGGGGTCAGGAAGTCCAGTGGAAGATGCTCCTCTGGGTAAGGCACAAATCAGGAGAGCAAAGGATACCCAGGTTCCACGTCCTTCACCCACAACCCATCTCCCTGCCTTGAAGATCTTTGGAAAGTCTTAAGTTTTGAATCACAGATAAGCCCCTGGGTTCTGTTGTCTCCATTCCCCCGCTGGTCACAGCAGCCTTCTAAGGCACAAAACCAGGCCTGGGCTGAGGAGAGGTGGCTGCAATGGCATCTGAACTCCAGGGGAGCGAGTGTTGGCTTCAGCTGAGAGTTTCTAGGAGCGGCGAGGAACATCCATCAAAAGCAAAAGGAGGCTTAAGCCTGGAAGTACAATGTTGAAGAGGGAGCCTCAGCTTTCTCCAGCCCTCGGTGCCTGCTCAGCCCTCGCCAGCTAACGGATGCTGAGAAACGGGTAGGCTAGGTAGTAGCCCACAGCCGAGCCCAGGACCACGCCAAGGAAAATCCAGGTGTTGTAGGACATCACAGCCAGCATTATGAAGTAGCCAATGACCACCTGAGCGATGTGGATTAGAGACTGGCCAAAGTGACACAAAAACCACCTAGGTAAAAAGGAGAGGCAAGTTAACGTTGGTAACAAGCGGAAAGCCAGGGGTTGGTATCAGGAAGTAGGGAGAGATTACAGAACCAGCTTATTTATAATTTGTATGTGGGACCCAGGAGAGATTTCTTTTTAAAGAGACATATCAGAAACCACTGCTAGAGAGGGACTTGTACAAGGAGCCTGGGACAATCACTTCTCTACTTAGTGCTGAGCTTTCTGGAGTCCTAGGCAAAAAGGGAAAGTGAGACCTGTAATCTATCATGTCTGATAGAGATAATACAAGGTCATTTTCATCAATATTGCTTTTTCCCCCCTCTGAAAAAGGGAGCAGCATTACAATGGTAAGAATTGGGATCCCAAATGGTTGCCCTATCAGGGTGGGAAGGGAAGAAAGGACAGGACAGAGAGGCTGCTTGCTCCCCCACCAATGTGGACACATTGCTGACAGCAGTGCTTACCATTTGTGGGGACAGCTGCAGATCCCATCTTGGGTTTGTAAGCCTTAGTGACCTGAGGGAGCCTAATGAGATTTAGGGGAGGGCTGGGTGGACACCCCTGTTGCTAGACTGAGGCCTGCAACAGAGTTCTGAGCCTCCCAAGTGGCTGTTCATACAGCGAGTTCTGGCCTGGGCAGCTGGAGAGCTGGGCTCTAGTTCACCTCACTACTTACTAATAAGCACTTTGACAAGTCCTGGTCCTTCCTGAGGCCTCCATTTCCTTTCTGTGCCTTGGGGTTAATGTCTTCTGGGCCCACCCTACCAGGTGAATGTGGGTATTCTGCCCATTTCCCACACCCGTGCCTGTTACCTGAGGCGGGGTCTGCTGACTGGGGGTAACTCTGAGCTTGAAGAAGAATCCTGGTCTGTCTCCTCGTGCTGCTGGCTGGTGGAGGTGGGCATGCTCAACAGGCTCTGGTGGAGTAGCTTGGCTTTGCCAAACTTGATGCTTTCATACAGCACAGCCAGGAGCAGGACCACCAACACAGAAAGGGCCATGCCTGTCAAAGGATGCAGTTACAGAGACCTGGCCAGGCAAGCTCTGCTCCCCTTCCTGCAGCTTCCCAGGGACCTGTCAGGTGGCAGAAAGCACCTCCACCCATTCCCTCTGAATCCATTCCATCTCCCTGTCTTGCAGCTTCTTCCCCACCCCTTTTGGGCTCAGAGCTTCCGCACTGTGTCCCCTTCCAGTCCTTTCTGGGTAGGGCTGGCCCACGGGACTGTGGCTCTGAGATCAGGAAGAGTATCGGCCTGGAAAAGCCAGGGCCGAGAGTGAAGAAGCCATACACCACCGCCCCAGCTGCTCCCCCAGCAGGCGGCACAATCCATCAGGACTTCTGGTTAAGGGCAGAGCAGTATAGCAAGGTCCTGTTTAAGTGCAGTACACAGAGAAGTCTGGAAGGAAAGATTTACAACAAAGGAGCATAATTATCTCAGCAAATTCAGATATAGGAGGTTTTTATTCTCAAGTAATTTTCCAAAGTTTCTACTGTGTGTGTTACTTTCATAATAATGGGAAAACCCCAATGAATTATTTTACCAAAACGTTAAGTGCTTATTAGAGCTGCTGTGTAAAATTAATTGCTAATTGCTACTCCTGTTGTACAAGTGGAGGGATACTAAATGGTCCAGCTTAGGACTTTATTGGGCTCCCAGGAGGAAATCATGTCCAAAAGAGGCAGGTTTTTAAAATATAAAATTACAAGTAATTACACACATGGTAACAAATTCAAACAGTGCAAAAGGGTTTGCAGTGAAAAGTACGTCTTCTTCCCACCCCAGGCTCCCAAACTCCAATTCCTCTCCCCAGAGCAGCCTGTGAGCAATACCCTGAATAGCCTTCTAGGGATACAAAATACAGGGTGGAGCAAAAGTCAGCTTCAAGTTGTTCATATGGAAAATCCTATATAATAAAGAGCTCATATGCTAATTAGACTGAGCAGCCGAATGACCTTCCAGATGACCTTCCAGACAAAGCTGGGGCTGAGATGGCTGGCTGAGGATTCGAGGGGCTGCGAGAGTCGAGCCCTTTGCATGAATTTTGTGCATCAGGCCTCTAGTAATACAATAATTAATAAATAGTAAAAAGAATAAGTTCTGTGTTTTGTGTGCTCACAACTTTAAATCTACCTTCAGTTCCTTCCCTGTAATAGAGGGGGAAACTGCACCCCTGGCCTCTCTCTGGGCCTTTGTGAGGATCAGTGAGAAAATGGAGCCCTTTGCAATCTGAAAGGCAGTGGTTGCAAACAGAATCATAAATGCAAAGTTCCCTCAATGTTTATGCAAGAGGAGTCAGACTTATACCAGTAAAGAGAACCCAGGTTCTCCGTTGCCTGATGCTGGAAGGCTTCCCAACTCTTACCTGCAGGACTGTGGACATTCCAGAAATCAAACAGAAGCACCGCCTTATCTGAGAAGAAGAAATGCATCTGAAAGAGAAGGGAGTCTGCATCACAGGGGGCTTAGGGCAATGGAAAGTGTGGTTCCCTAATACTCTCCAGCATTCTCTTCTAAAGACCCAGAAAAATGGTGTCCCTGCACTTAAGTGCTAGAAGGGCCATTGGTCATCAGGGCCAACTGTGGCCAAAGACTTGCCCAAGGTCACTGAGTTGGCCCTGACCCAGGTAGAAGTGAGGTGTGGGGTGCCCGTCCTCATTGGGCCAGCCAGGCCGCAGTGCTCTCGGATCAGGCTGAGATGTCCCTTCAGTGTCCTCCAAGCCCAATGGGCAGCGCTAATCTGAGGAACAACCACTGCTTCTTACTCTCAGGGCCACGCCATTCTGCTCCAGTGGTGTGTATCGCGGAGGGGCCACCGGGCAGCTGTCTTCACTCTGTACTCCACATCTCACTAGTTCACTAAACATTTGCTGAGCCCAATTCCATGGTCAGCATTATGGACAAAGGTTAATGGGTCTGCCCTCCATGAGCTCACAGTCTTACAGAAACAATGAAGGTAGCAGCAATGAACAGGTAGTAGTGCCTGTCTGAATGCTCTTTTCAAAGAGCACCTGACCCTCCCTCTGCTCCAGGTGGCATCTAGGACTTTGCATACATTATCTCATTTCACAGCAGTTTCTGTGTGACAGAGACAATTAGACCCATTACGTTGGCCGAGCTGGGATTCCAGCCTGATCTAGTTGGATGCCAAGCCGGGTGCATTCCAGTAACCATGCTGCCTGTGCTATGGGCTGGGAACTGGACGGTGATTCCAAGTGGCCACACCAGGCTTAATGACTGTGTTTGGCAAGATGAAAGCCAGATGGATCAATTAGGTTCATCCTCTCAGGGAAGGGAAGTTCCCTTCTAGTCACCAGGTACGACCACAGCCAGAAGCAGTAGGTCTGCAAACACATTCAGTATTCATCCCGCTAAGGAGATCCTGGCCGAGTTGGGCCTTTCCCTTCTAAGACAATGGCCAAATATTAGAACCCTCAAATGTCAGAGCTAGACGTATCCACAGAGAGGTTTTTTTAAAATTGAGATATAATTGACATATATTATTATATTATTTTCAGGTAGACATAATGATTCAATGTATGTATGTATTGCAAAAGAATCACCACAATATAAGAGTTAACATTCATCATCATAGTTATAATTTTTTTCTTGTGATGAGAACTTTTAAATCTATTTTATTTTTTAGAGAGTTTGTTTTTAGTCCCGTGGTTTTCAATGTTGTTTTTTTCCCCCCCAGGGAACATTGGCAAATAAAATCTTCTTTATGGTGTGGCTCAGTTCCATTCCCGGTCAAAGCACATACCCAGGTTGTGGGCCCAATCCCCAGTAAGGGGCGTGCAGGAGGGAGCTGGTGAATGATATTTTTCTCATCCATGCTTCTATCTACCCCTCTCTAAAAATCAAATTTAAAAAAAATTTTTTTAAACCTTCCTTATAACTCCACTATATAAAACACAGGGTGTAGAGGAGAGAGGGGTCTGAGCTTTGCTGAAAAACAGTGATCTGGTCCAAACTCTGGCTCCTCACTACCCACATCTCATTTCCAGATGGGGAAAGTGAGTCCCAGGAGGGGAAGAGACTTATTTCAGGACCTTATCAGAAGGAAATGGAAACCTAGGCAGGTTTTTAAAAATCAGGTGGAAGAGCTTAAAAATAAAACTAGCTTTTTATCCCCCTAATTTGAAAGTGGTACTTGTTCAATGTAAAAAGCTGAAACAGTACCCAAAAGCAAGTAAAAATCATTTTGAGCCCTATGCAGAGATATCCCTTGTTAAGATTTCAAAAAGCATATTTGTTGACATGGCAAATGTTCACCAAAGATATGCAAACACGCACAGGTACAAATAATCCTGTGAAACTCCATTTATGCTGGAGTTGCACTCATTCACTTTAGCAGACACCCCAGGCACAGTCCCTGCAGGGGTGGGGAGGGGTGAGGGAGGAGGTGGCCTTCCTTCTTCTCTGAGTTCACTTGATCAAGGAGTTGGCATGACTGGAATGTTCCCAGTGGCTAATCAGTGAAGTTCCCTAACTGGGTTCCTTCTATCATCCTTGGGCCTGGGCCAGCTCTCTCAGGTGCCCCAGATGGCTAGATGTGAACACCCACAAAACAGTGAAATTAATTCAACCAACAAACACTTACTTTTGTAGTGCTAGGGGTGCAGATACTGGAGATACAGGGATGCGTGAGACAAGTCCTTGGCCCTCATGAAGCTGTTGGTCCATTAGGGCAGAGGGACGTGAACAGGTCGTTACAATGGTGTATGCAGTCAGCGAGAGGGAGGCATAGGGGAGGCCTTCTGGGGAGTGCTGGGGACAAAACCCCCTGGAGACACCGAACCCAGCTAGGGAGGCAGGTGGCTAGGACATCTTCTGAAGCAGGAAGAGCAGGAGGCAGTCCGGGGAAGACAGACAGTCCAGTATGTTCCAACCTGGAAGTGCCCACCCAAGGGTCTGGTTCTACCTCATCTGGGGTGGGGAACTCAGGAGGGACAACGCCTCGCCCACCTTGGCCTTTTCACTACAGAGAAAGTTTTAAATCAGCCTGACGTGGGCCCTACAGAACACTGCGGTCAGGCGCGCAAGGGGCCGGGCTCTAATCTTGTTGCGCATTTAGGACGAATCTCAACCTCCTGCAGCTGGGTTTAACTTTTTATCTGTGTTGTAGTCAGCACCCCACCCTGGGTAGGGAGAGGCTGCGGTGAAGAGAGCAATCAGGGGACTTGTTTTGGTCTGTGTTTTCTCGCTTGGAGTTCGCTACACTTTGAGAAAAGCTCCCTCATTTGTAAACCAAAGAGTTTAAGGGGGGTGTTAAAGTCCCTGTCCTGCTTGGGGCGGGCCGGGAAAGTTTCACAAGCTCTTCCCTTCTATTTCCCCTTTTAGTGAACCCGCAGGAGGTGGGGGAGGGCGTTTGACTAAATGATCTGTGTTGCCTTCCTGGATCTTAAATTCTACGACATTCTTCACGGAGGAAGCAAACTAGATGGTTGTTTTTTTCAAAGACCAAAGGGTCTTGCAAGCTGTCATCCTCTCCAGCCCAGGTGAACTCTACCGAGAAAAAGTTTGTCTGAAACGCTATTTCTGCAAGTGTCGGGAAGTTGGAAAGGAGCTGGGTCTGGTTGTTGCTCCCCGCTCCACACCGCCCCCCAAAACACACACACACACACACACACCACCCCCCCACCCCCCCACCCCCACCACCAGACGGCGAACTTGCCAAGACAGGAACCTGCCCCAAAGTGTGCGCCGGGACACAGGTTGTAATGCACCGGGCTCCCCTCCTCCTGCGAGCCTTCCCGAAGTCACCCCAACGCACTGCGCCCTGGGCAGGGGATCCCCGGACTCGCCTGTCTTCAACCACGGCGCCCCCACCCTCAGCTGCTCCACAGCTGGTGCTCAAGAACCCCTAGTTCAGTCGGACTGACACCCAGCAGGAGGGTCAAATAAAACCCCAAAGCCACCTCCAGCCCTACCTCTCGCGTCTCCCCAACCGCGTTCTCACTGTTGACAGTGCTTCCAACACACCCCCTTCATCAGCCCTTGGCCAGGGCGGCGGGCACCTCGGGGTGCCGGGCACTGCTGCTCGAAGAGCCCGGCCCCAGCCGCCTACCCCGCGTCCGCTTCTCTCGGCGGCGCCCAGACTCACCTCCATGGTGAGCGCGCTGGGTGTGCGCTGGACACGGACCTGCCCGCTCCGGACTCCCGGTTCCGAGTCCTTCCAGCAGCTGCCGCGATTGCGACTTGGGCCTGGCGGTCACGTGGTTGTAGCAAGACGGGCGCGCGGGCGCCTGGGAGTTGTGGTCCCCACGGCGCACCCCACTCTGGACGGCCTGGGGCGCACCCGCTGGCCCACAAGCATCGCCGCCGAGCCCCAGGTCCCCGGCCAAGCGGCGCCGCGGGCCGCCTCCTGCATTTGGCCCCTTAAAAACTGGAAAAGTCAACCCTATGGACATAATAACACATTAGAAGTAAATTAAAGGAATGATTCCCCAGGCTTTGAATGTAGCCATTAAAAAAAAAAAAGTCTGACTAGCAAAAAGCAGTACACAGTGGTAATTTTAATTTGTATAATTTGTATTTCTTTGATTGCTAGGATAGGAAACTATTTTTTATTGGTATTTTCATTTTTGTGTATTGTCTGTTCATTTCATCCTTCCAGTTGGGCGGGGCGGGGGAGTGTTTCTGGGGAACGAGGAACTTGTAACAGTATTTAATTTTAAGATATATGTATTCAGTAACCCTTTGCCAGTCGTCCTGTGAGGCAGGGGCCTCTTCGGAGAAGTCTTACCAGACTAGCTGACCTTGAGCCTGGAGTGTGAGTGAGCTCGGTTCAAGTCCTGAGCCAGCAGATGTTGGCTATGGTACCTGGTGCGAGTCGTGCTTGGGGCCAATTTCTGCGGCAAGAATCTGACAGTTATGCGGAAACCCGTTTGCTCAGTGGATAGAGCGTCAGCCTGCGGACTGAAAGGTCCCAGGTTCGATTCCGGTCAAGGGCATGTACCTGGGTTGCGGGTACATCCCCAGTAGGGGGCTCTCTGATCGGTAAAAAAAAAAAAAAAAAAAGAATCTGACAGTTACTCGGTATTAGCTGGAGTAGAAAATAAAGAGGACCTCCATGCCAGACAGGGTTGATGGCCGGTGATGGCCGGAGCCCAGCAACGGGCGCCCGCGGGGAGGCAATGGTGGCGGTGGAAGACTCAGTAGCTGGTTTCTAGGTCCGAACTCCTGGGACAGGAAGCGCTGAAGCTGCAAGGTCCCCCAGATTCTTGGAGAGACTGACCTGCGGCCTCCCTTGGACTATCCCAATGGCCAGGGCTGGGATGGGGATGACACAGGAGGCACAGAGGCCTGTCACTATGCAAACACCGACTTCTCCTCCCCCTGGGTGGTAGATCCTTACATGATGGGGATCATCATGTTTGTGCCAATTTGCTGAGTGATCTCTAAGCCATGGGCATACCTGAACGTGACATGTTGCCGTGATTCAGCATCCACCGGAATAGGATGGTGGAGCAACGAGAAAAGATAACCCCGCTAGCCCTAACTGGTTTTGCTCAGTGGATAGAGCACCTAACTGGTTTTGCTCAGTGGATAGAGCGTCGGCCTGCGGACTGAAGGAATCCAGGTTCGATCCCGGTCAAGGGCATGTACCTGAGTTGCGGGCACATCCCCAGTAGGAGGTGTGCAGGAGGCAGCTGATCAATGTTTCTCTCTCATCGATGTTTCTAACTCTCTCTCTCCCTTCCTCTCTGTAAAAAACCAATAAAATATATATTTAAAAAAAAAAAGATAACCCCGCTCATGATCAAAGGCTTTCAGATGCTACTGAGGAAGGTGGACAAACCGTGGTAAAGCCTTGGATTATCATGGGTAGGGTTGCCACGATGGTATGTCGGCCCAGTGAATGCATAATGCCTGACAGTTGTTGGGGATGTGCTGCTGTTAACAAACCCTTAGGATCCCAAGTTGGTGTCAGTGCCCACGGATGGCTGGATAGTCCTGAAAGATGGATAGTGGTCTCCAGAGAACAGGTAGAGCTGGCTTCTCAGGAAACAGAACTGCTGTGTTAAATGGGTTAATACACACTCTCAGAATTTTGCAAAGCAATGGCTCCAGTCGGTTTGGCTCAGTGGATAGAGTACTGGCCTGAAGGCTGAAGGGTCCTGGGTTCGATTCCGGACAAGGGCACGGACCTCGTTGCTGGCTCCATCCCAGGTCCTTGTCGGACCATGCAGGAGGCAGCCAATCGGTGTTTCTCTCTCAGACACATCCATGTTTCTCTCTCTCTGTCTCTCCTCCTCCCTTCCACTCTCTCTAAAAATCCGTGGGAAAATAGCCTCAGGTGAGGATTAACAACAACAACAACAAAAGCTTGGCAGAACAATGGAATTCCTTTATTATACCTGACCTGCCAATCATTGCCAAGATGGCTGCCATCAGCAAGGCCAGTGGGCACTTTGGACTCCTTCAAGCAACCTCAACAGAAACCTCTGGGCATTTACTGATTTGTCTTCCAAAGAAAGGAACAAACAGGCTGCTTGATTTTGTTCTGAAGTAAAATCTTTCAAGTATGGAGAGGGGCACCAAGCATGGACTGTCGGTCAGCATGGTGGAAAAGGCACCGGGACAGCCTGATCACTGACAACCCATGAGTTACTGAGTTTCGAGCTCCTGGGCCACTGTTGCTGCTCTTGCTCCAGGCAATTCCAATGCCTCCTCTGAGTCTAGCTCATGAGATAGAAGAGCAGATGTTGTTTGGACTTTAGAGCCTTTGAACACAAGATCAAGGACGACTCTCAAGAGCTGATTTTAAGAATAAATACCCTAAGAAGGCTGCCCTCATTCCACAGTTGCCCTTTCTAGATGATTTGAATCAGCCCATCAAAAGCTTCGCATTCCAAGGCCAAAAATAACATTTTGGACCTCAGGGGGAGGTTTCTTCAACTCTTGCATAGAAGAGGAGCAGAAAAGCCTGCTTCCTCTTTCCAAGAACAAGATGAGGCCATTCCGGTTTGAGGGGTTTTTCTTGGCACTGAGTTGATTCATTTCTGCACAGGGAGTGGGATTATTTATTAAAATTACATACATACCAGCCCTAACTGGTTTGGCTCAGTGGATAGAGCATCGGCCTGCAGACTGAAAGGTCTCAGGTTCATTCCAGTCGGGGGCATGTACCTTGGTTGTGGGCACATCCCCAGTGGGAGGTATGCAGGAGGCAGCTGATTGATGTTTCTCATCGATGTTTCTGGCTCTCTATCCCTCTCCCTTCCTCTCTGTAAAAAATGAATAAAATATATTTTTTAAAATTACATACCAAAGCCCTGGCCAGTGTTGCTCAGTGATTAGAGGGTCAACCCATGCACCAAAGGGTTGCAGGTTTGATTCTGGGTCAAGGGGCCATGTACCTTAGTTGCAGGTTTGATGCCCTGCACAGGCTGATAGCTTATGGGTGTGCGGGAGGCAACCAATCAATGTCTCTCTCTCTCTCCCTCCCCCTTCCCCGCTCCATCCCTCCCTTCCACTCCCTCTAAAAAGCAATAGAAAAAATATTCTCGGTGAGGATTAACAAAACAAAACAAAAAAATTACATACATACCAAAAAAGTAAATTGCAAAAGAAAATTAGATCAGAAGCAAATAAGTTTGGACCAATACCGCTGATAAAATGTAAATTGTTAAGAGGCATGTTAAAATGCAATGTCAGGTTCTTTGTTAGATTTTTCTTAAATGCTGTCTCTTTCCTGCTCTGAGCAGCTGCTCCATGATTAGGAAAGGGGGACATGAAACCACCTGACTTGGTCTCTATTAACAATGTCTCCCTAAAACCCTTTAAGGGAGAGGCAGAGCAAGCTCCAGAGCCCAGGCATTGGTGGTCAATAAGATGTTAAATCTTGTGCTGAAAATCCCTGATGATTTAATCAATAAAGTAATTTCCAGGGGGGAAAAAAATAACTTTGTTGAAAACTAAAAAAAAAAAAAATTTCCCAGCACAGTACCTGGCAGTGGGAGCCATTGTCATCATTAGCGGCAAATATTTTCATTCTGTGAGAGGAAAGGGACTGCAAAACGTCAAGCCACTTGCTCAGGTCACACCGAGTCTAAGAGCCTCAGTCTGAAAGCTGAGTAGAGTTAGAGGGAAGTCACGGCCTGGGGAAGTCCCAGGGAAAGGCGACAGGGCCTGGGCACTGTGAGGAGGTCTGGGAGGGAGGCCTGCAGCTGCCGGGGACATGCTCAGCCGGGCAGAGGCAATGGGAAGAAGGGTTATGGGTTTCTTGAGGCATCTGGGCCCCAAGAACTGGGGAGGGATTTGGGTGTAAATTTTCACGCCTCTCCTGGGAAGTAGGAGTAAGAAGACTTGACCTCCACACAAGCAGGCTCGCATACACCCATCAAACCCCCATCTCTGGTTAAAGGGTTTGCATCACAGCTTTATTCGTCTGATTGTTTTTGTTGGCTTTGTCACAATCTGATGACCTTCACACTTAGTTCTAACTTCCTCATGCGTGTTGTGGCTTTAATAATTAGCCCTAAAGTTTGAAAGGGCCCCTATTCTTCCTGAGCCACCGGAGACGCCCCTCTTCTGGCTCCCTGCCACCAGCCAAGCCTTGGTCCAGGGCAAGAGGCTCTTTCTGGGTTTTGTATTTGGACACCCCTTCTCCCAGGAACAACGGAGAGTCAGCCCTTGTCCCTCCAGCACACGCCTAGAACCCCCACCGCCTGCCCCCGAGTCCACAAGCAGGAAAGATGGTGCTACATTGGGTGTGGCAGAGATGGGCAAGGGGCTCTTTAACTGGGGCACTCAGCTCACTCGTGGTCAGTTGGTGGACAGGAAATCCAAACAGTCATTTCTCCTTCTGAGGCACACGGTAGAGGAACTTGAAGTCTCGTGAAAAGACCACATGCATGAAATGTTACTCCTGCAGAATATCTGGCTTCGATGTACAAATAAGGCTGTGTGACCCCAAGAACCCCACTATCCTATCTCTGGGCCACTGTGAAAGGTTTCCGGAATGGACTCAGAGAGGAAGGGAGAGGGAGAGAGAGATAGAAACATCAATGATGAGACAGAATCATTGATTGGCTGCCTCCTGCACGGCTCCTCCTGGGGATCGAGCAACCAACCAGGCATGTGCCCTTGACCTTGACCAGTATCAAACCCGGGACCCTTCAGTCTGCAGGCCAACACTTTATCAGCCAAACCAGCCAGGGCTGGATGACTTCTAACTGGCCCTTTTCATGCCGTAGATCTGCAGTTATAAGTGAGCTTGAGGTTGAAGTCGAACACTAATGGCTAAGAAAGACTTCTGTATGTTTTCCATGTAACTGCATTCAGCTGACCTCCCAGGTTCTCCCACAAACCTCACTGATTTGGTAGTAATGCTAGGAGTAGCATTATGCATCTGCTGTGTGTGTCACAGGGATGTGTGCACATTTGAGGTTGGCCAGAGTGTGGAGGCAGAGCATAGAGTGTGTGGTGGGCTTTGTGCTGCTGAGGCTGGCGAGAGCAGGAGCCAGGCAGCGAACAACCCAAAGGCCATGTGCAGGTAACCTCTACCACACTGGGGTTTGGACCACGAGGACAGACATCCATTTGACCTTCAGTTCAACTCCCTAACCATGCAGCCATTCGGATACCTGGCCCAAAGGCAATGTTCAAAGTCAGGAATTTATTTTGGGGACTAAGAGGATTTTTTTTAAAGCATGTTTTTCTCTCTGCATTTTCCCTTTTCTTTCCCGAATGCCACTGTCTTGGTGAGGCCTCTCTCTCCTGAACACCCTGTTTAAAACCGCAGTCCCCTTTATTGTTTTTCCATAGTACTATTGTTTTTCCGGATCACCTGCTATCACACTATTCCATCTGGTCATTCATTATTCCTTTCTTGCCATTCCAATGGAAGCTCAAGGAAAACAGAGAATTCTGTGTTTTTGTTCAGGAAGGCACCCGCTGGTCCCCAAAATAATTCCTGTCACAAAGCAGACTGTCAATGAACATTTGTTATGTGAATGAATGAATCCCAGGGTCAGCTGCTTTGTGCTTCATTGTTTCAGAAGAAGGAGTGTTAGAAACAGAAGCAGCCTCTGAGACGGAATGGTTTTGCTTTTCATTAGAGTTGGGGCGGGTTTGGGGTGGTTTGTGGAAGTGAGAAAATAATTCATGGAGAAGCACGAAGGAAAGCAGGGCTGCCCTTTCTCCCTTCCCTGCAACCGAATACAGAACACTGCCACCTGGAAGAGGGTGCCAGCACTGAGGGGCCCTGAGCAAGGGGCCCAGGGCCAGCTTTTGGCAGGGTCACCAGGAGAGACCCCACTCTTCACCCCCCAGAGGAATGGTGGCAGGTGGGCCCTGCCAGCATGAGGAAGGAACAGCTGAGACACCAAGAGGCCTTGTAGCCTGGGACAAAGATAGCAGACCCAAGTGTGACCCTGCTTGCTGAACTCAGGAGAGACGACCAGTCACCTAAATAAACATACAATCCACTTGGAGTGAAAAGAAACGAGGGCCCCTTCAGGAAGCCCTGGTCTTGAGTTGTGAGATTTTTGGGAAAACTTAAACAGAGGACAGGCAGGTGGGTGACAAGACCCCAGGAGGGCACCCTACCCTTCAGCCCTCCCACTTTTCACTTTCTGGGCTGTGAATACCTTTCCTGATCACCCGGGGCGTTTAGATGGTCTGCTTTCTCTTGTGTAAACATCAATTGCCCCAATATAACTTTCCGTGTTTACAAATGTTCTCGCTGTCTCCCTGGGTTCTTGCAACAATGCCGCGAACTTTCCGGCCAGGACCCATCTTAAGCATTTTTGAGGGTTAAATACATTTACATCACAATTTCCAGAACTTTCGCATCTTGCAAAACTGAAACTCTACCCATTAAAGAATTCACATTTCCTCTCCCCTCAGTTCCTGGTAACCCATTCTACTTTCTGTTTCTCTGACTTGGGCTACTCCAGATACATCATGTGAGTGGAATCATGCAGTGTTTGTCTTTTGGTGACTGGCTTATTTCATGGAGCATAATAATGTGCCACATTTTGTTTATCCATTCATCTTTTTGTTACTGAACTCCAGGGGTTCTCCACTGGGGGTGCTCTACTAAAAAACCAGAGGTGGTTGTCGAAAGGTAATTTTATTTACTTGCCTCCTGAAAGGGAGGCTTAGCCATTGCATATATATATATTCACACACACACACACACACACACACACACACACACATAGATATAGATATAGATATACACACACATTATATATTTTATTGATTTCAGAGAGGGAGGGAGAGGGAGAAAGATAGAAACATCAATGATGAGATGCACGTCCTCCCCTGAGGATCAAGCCTGCAACCCGGGCATGTGCCCCGATCAGGAATCACACCATGGCCTCCTGGTTCGTAGGCCGATGCTCAACCAGTGAGCCACACGGGCGGGGCCTTAGCCATTGCTTATAAACACTATTTGGTCAATTACATGTTGATTTCTTCTCTTCCGCATTCACCCCAGTTAGGTCCTGTCAGCTCAGCCTGTTTAGTGCTGCATCTGCAAAATACTGTGCTATATTTTACCATTTAGCAAGAAATAACTTTTAGCACTGTCCGGACCTCGAGGCTCCTGTCCTATCTAATGTTGATGGATACTGGGGCTGTTTCTGCCTTCTGTCTATTGTAACGAGTGCTGCTTTGTGAAAATAGTGTGCTGTTGTGAATAGTGCTGCTTTGAATATGGCTGTACACATACAAATGTCTTTTTTTTTTTTTTAATCCTCACCTGAGGATATTTTTCCATTGATTTTAGAGAGAGTGGAAGAGAGGGAAAAAGACAGAGAGGAACATCAATGTGAGAGAAACACATTGGTTGGTTGCCTCCTGCACACGCCCTGACCAGGGCCCGGGCCAGGGAGGATCCTGTAACCGAGGTGCGTACCCTTGGCCGGAATTGAACCCAGGACCCTTTGGTTCACAGGCCAACGCTCTGTCCACTGAGCCAAACCTGCTAGGACAACACCAGTGTCTTTTAAAGGAGCTGGCTCTGCACTGCCAGTTCTTAGAAAAAGAGGTTGTGAACTGACCCCACCCCACCCCTTCCCTGCGCTTCCAGCGTCCTGAGTGCGTCTCTAAAAATCCTCAACCTGGATCCGAGTGCACGTTGTTTCCTAATCTTAGGGGAAGATTAGGCAAAGCAGGTTTCAGTTTGTGTATGGACATTTTTTCTCTACGGCAGTTTTTCTCCCCTTGGTAAGAAAGAAATAAACTGCTTTTCATCCCTAGTAACCTTAAAACAAGCCAAGCAGGCATCTTGTTAATATCCACTTGTTAATCCACTTTTGTATATTTTGGCTCCTAATATGGCGTAAATCAAATGATGGCTTGATACTGGAGGAAGGACCCACCTGGGGGAAAAACTGTTCTTGTTTACCTTATCTCTCGGAGTGTGATCAAGTATTCATTTGAACTTGACCAATTGCTGACGCTTGAAGGATTTTAACCTACAGGCCGGGCAGTGTCACCCGGGGCGATGTCACAAGGGTAGAGCAAGGGCTGAGTCAGTTGTAGGTAAACCTCCTCTCCTCGGGGCCTGAGGGGGAGGGGGAGCCAGTGAGAAGCAGCCACCTGACACCCTCGCCTGGGAACCGGAGCTAGTTCCGCTCTGGTCCTAAAAGTGGTTTTTCTGGTTGGGGGGTCTTTGGGCTCCGTGAAGAGTCCGAGCTCTGGTCCCAGTCTGGGCAGGGGTGGTGAACATTATATGCGCCCATCAGGACCATAGCTTTGAGACGCAGCCCCATCCCTTTTCTCCGGATGGGGAAGAGTCAGTGGCCCAGGAGGAACCCATGTCTGTCTTGTCTGTCTGTTTTGAGCAGCCTCCATAGTAGGAGGCAGCATGCCCAGACCTCATCAGCCCTGGCGGGTAGGAGAGGGGCTGGACATTTCTGTATTTTCTTTGTGGTTGATATCCCCCACATATAAGCTCTTCTCTTTTAAATCATTAGTATTAGGAATATTTAATTGAGCCGAACAGTGTGTGTAAAACTGGCAGGAAATAGTTGAAGTTAGCCCACGGATGTTACATCACAACAGTGACTCTGGCAAATCCAAAGAATACGAAGACAGGCGCTTGAGACTTCATTCGTTCACTCAACAGCCACTGCATTGTTTGGGTCCCAGATATTGCAGGACGAGGAACCACGTGGAGTTTAGATGCCAGGTAAATTTTTTTTTTTTTGCTGAGAACCCAGAGGTCCAGGCATCACCCCAAACATGCCTAATTGTCCCTTTCTGAGAATTCACAAGTGATTGGCAGGGAGAGGTCAGCGTATGTGTATGAGGCTGTGGGGGTGTGTCTGGTGAGTGTGTGTATCTGTGAGAGTATGTGGGAATGAGTGCATGTGTAGCTGTGCACGTGTGTTTGGTGGATTTGGGGCTCTGTACTTGGGAGTCAGAGTGAGTGGGGAGTCAGTTTGTGAGCCAGTGTGTGAGCTGAGAATGTGGATAAATGCCCGAAAGGTGTGTGTGTGTGTGTGTGTGTGGGCATGCAGTTCTCTGAGTGTGGCACCCGCTAGGATAATAGCTTCCAGATGCAGCCCTGTAACATGAGGGGGAAGAACGAATGGGTGAATGCTCACTGCTGGCCATGAGAAAGCCCCTGAGAGAAATCTGGGACACGAATGCTGCAGGGTTAATGGCCAGCTCACATCCCTTGTCCCTTACTTGGCAAACTGCTTCCAGCACTGCTTCCCACGGGACCCAGGGCTGTTTACAAGGTGCCTTTCTGGACGCAGGGCCAGCCTGTCTGGCTCCTGCTCTCAGACCCGCTCTTGAAATCTCCTTTCTATAGTGCAGGGGTCCTCTATGGACCGTCTTTGCAGGCCCTGATCTGGTTGGTGTGAGGATACATGGAGTTGTCACCTTCCAGAAAGCAACTCAGAGTTATTTCCGTATAAAAGGGATTGAGCACACAAACCAGGTAAAGAGGTCACCTGGCCTGTTTCTGCAGTCACTGAGAGAGAGCTGTTTTCAGGATACTGTCAGCGCTCCGGAGAATGGAAAGAGCAGGGATACACGCCTTTTTCTTTCAGAGGATAGCTGGTAGGGGGTGTCCTTTCCCCCAGGCCCGGACTAAGGCTCAGTGATTCCACACTGTGCTATTGGCCAATTTCTGGCAGGTATTAAGGATGGCACTAGCAATAATGACAGCTAACAGTGATTGCTCATTTACTTTGTACCTGGTTCTGTGCCAACCACTTCACACGGATTATCTTTTCTAATCAGCGCGATCACCGACGCTGCGGTGGTCCCCACCTTTTCAGAGAGGCCAAGTAGCTTACTTAGGGCACACAGCTGGTAAAGAGCCGTGGCCATGCAGTCTTATTCCAGAGGCCGCCTCCGAGGGGGAAGCAAAATGGCCTTCCTTAAGGCGCATATCAAGGTGCGCAACAAGTGAGGATTACGTGTTGGTTGGGTGAAAGAAGATGTTCGCCACAATTCAACGCCCTCCCTTCTCAGCCTCGGAGTTGAGTTTCCCCGACCCACAGGCAGGACACTGTCCCGTCTATGGATACTCGTTTGAATATACAGATTCAAAAGGATGGGCCTGTGCTGTTTTCACTTCTGTATTTCCAGTTCACTACTTTTGGACATTTCCAGACATGTGGTAGGTACTCAATCAAAGATGAGCTGACTGAATGGCCAAAAGCCCAGGATCATTACTGAAAATCCCCCCTCCTCAAAGTGACCTTATAATTAATACATATATATAACCACCTACTTATGGAACCCTGTATGCAGAACAAAATGTGTGAATGCGTGAAATTATGGGGAAAATATATTCTGCCAACGTGACTCTTACCCTTCCCTCAATTTTGACTTTTAAAAATGAGGTATAATCTAATAAAGCATTATTAGTTTAATCACTTAATGAAGTATGATGTACACGTTGGTGATTTTGAGAAATGTATGCACCTGTACCAGTAAACCCAGCACCCCAAACAAGCTATACATTTTTACGTCATCCTAGAAAGTTACTTTGCAGCCCTTTCTAGTTAAGTTTTCCCACCATTTCTTGTACTCTGCAGCAATAGTTCTGATTTCTTAAAAATCTCTGTAGTTTATCGAGTCTGTTCTAGAACATTATCTAAATAGAATCATACAGTATGTATTTTTCTGCACCTGGTTCCTTTTGCTAAATCTAATCTCTCTGAGATTTGGTCATGTCTTCAGCTTCTTTTTATTGCTAAGTAGTGTTCTACTGTGTGATTTTATGGTTTCCTGTCCAGCTACAATGAACCCGCATGTACTAGTGATTCTGTGGACATGTGCTTCCATTTCTCTCGGGTGAACACGGCAGGTGGGTTGCTCCTTCAGATTACCACTTGTTCCGATCGATGGCTCACGAACTTTCTGAGCAGCACTTCAAAATGTACAAAGAAGTGGATAATTGGGTCTCTGGATGGTTTGCCTCGAAACAAGAAGCGTTCTATTGGGACGGCATCCACCAATTACCTGAAAGATGGGGGAAATGTGAAGCTAGCAATGGACATCACTTTGAAAAAAGCACTTTTGATGTTTCTCTTGAAATTATCATGTTTTCTTTGATTACAAAATCCGCATTATTAATCAGTACACCTGGTAGATACCTAGGCGTGGAACTGCTGTGTCAGCAGTTTTCTTTGATGCTCAGAAGCCCTTTGTAATTGGTAAGGAAAAATAATTTCCCTCCAGAAATGTGACCACTTAAAATGGCACATAGTCATCAAAGGGCCTGGAGTTTCCTGGAGCACAAACGCTTTGGATGCGCTGAGGGGCTCCACCCCAGCACACTGAGCAGTGATTCAGAGCTCAGAGTGGGCACCGAGAAAGGGAGAACAAAGGAGGTTAGGGCCTGCACACAGAAATGTCTGAGGTGTCTCTGAGTATTTGTGGTTTGAGCAAAGCAATACAAGACCCCAACCTCCCTTGGTCAGTGCAGTCCCTTTGGAGTAGAGAGACCTGGACAGGACTAAACAGAGACTCAGAGACCGTCATTGGGGTCTTGGCTAAGCCACATCTGCCTGTGGGACTTGATAGAAAGCGCTGCAGCCATCTCTGCATCTCGGTGTCTAGCTTGCAAAGTGGAGATGCAAGCCTCGAGGAAAGAAGACAGGCGTTCTCTGCCTCCTGCACGGGGGTGCTGTGAGGATGAGCTAAGACATCTGCCGGGGTTCGCCTTGACAAGCTGTAGGTGCTGTGCAGTGTGAAGTAGCACCGCGTGGAGCGAGGCAGGAGCATAGAGCTTGCTTTGTGCTCTGATGACTGGCACTGGTTGCCATGAGGACTAACTGGCCCTTCTTGCAGGGGACTTCGGGCAAGGTCAGACCCGAGTGACAATGACTCTTTGTGATCCACCAGCTGGGCCTGGGTGTCCTTCCTCAGGTGTTCATCGCTGCAATGGGGGGCGGTCAGACTATTTCCTTCGCTCCCCTTCTTTTATTTATTTATTTACTTACTTTATATTTTTTAATTTATTGTCTAAAGTTTTACATTTGTCTTCTTTTTCCCCCGCTTGAGCTCCCCCTCCCCCAGCCATTCCCACCCTGGGCAAGCCCCCACTGCCCCAGTGTCTGTGTCCATTGGTTATGCTAATATGCATGCATACAAGTCCTTTGGTTGCTCTCTAACCGCACCCTCCCCTGCCATTTGTCTCCGGATCTATTCTTGTTCATCAAATTATGTTGATCATTATATCCCACAAATGAGTGAGATCATGTGGTATTTATCTTTCTCTGACTGGCTTATTTCACTTAACATAATGCTCTCTAGTTCCATCCATGCTGTTGCAAATGGTAAAAGTTCCTTCTTTTTTATAGTGGCGTAGTATTCCATTGTGTAGATGTACCACAGTTTTTAACCACTCATTTGCTGATGGGCACTTGTTTCCAAATCTTAGCTATTGTACATTGTGCTGCTATGAACATAGGGGCACATATGTCCTTTCTGATTGGCGTTTCTGGTTTCTTAGGATATAGTCCCAGAAGTAGGATTACTGGGTCAAATGGGAGTTCCATTTTTAACTTCATACTGTCTTCCACAGTGGCTGCACCAGTCTGCATTCTCACCAGCAGTGCAGGAGGGTTCCTTTTTCTCCGCATCCTCACCAGCACTTGTCGTTTGTTGATGTTAGCCATTCTGACAGGTGTGAGATGGTACCTCATTGTCGTTTTGATTTGCATCTCTTGGATGATCAGTGACTTACTCTTTATTTCTTTACACCTGCAGGAGCATCATTCCCAGAATCACAGCCACCGCCCCACCCTTTTAACAAGGTGTCCTCAACTCTCTTGACCCTCACTGGTCTTTTTTTTAAAAATATATTTTTATTGATTTCAGAAGGGAGAGGGAGAGAGAGATAGAAACATCAATGATGAGAGAGAATCATTCTGCCTCTTGCACACTCCACACTGGGGATCAAGCCCGCAAACCAGGCATGTGCCCTGACTGGGAATCGAACCATGACCTCTGGGTTCATAGGTCAACATTTAACCACTGAGCCATGCCAGCTGGGCCCTCACTGATCTTTATCACCCAGTGCATTCTCAGTCCACCACTGCAGGTGAATGTTTTATGAAAAGTCTGTTTGGGATACTTCCAGCCAAAGTTGTCATGAGTCCATCTGACAAGGAAATAAAAGGTGAGTGCAGGCAGCATTATAGAATAGCTACTAATTGGGAGTTTACCTCTAAGGGCTCACCACCACCTTATGGGTTGTGCACCATTAGATCCCTTAGTTCAGTGGTCGGCAAACTGCGGCTCGCAAGCCACATGCGGCTCTTTGGCTCCTTGAGTGTGGCTCTTCCACAAAATACCACGGCCTGGGCTAGTCTATTTTGAAGAAGTGGCGTTAGAAGAAGTTTAAGTTTAAAAATTTGGCTCTCAAAAGAAATTTCAATTGTTGTACTGTTGATATAAAGCTCTGTTGACTAATGAGTTTGCCGATCACTGCCCTAGTTTATAGATGAGGAAACTGAGACACCGTTTAAAGGGAAGAAACAGGACTAGGAGCCTTGGAACCTAAGGGTTCTACTGTTGTCATTACCACGACTCTTCCTGTTTGCATGGTCTGGGGGCTCAGTTTCCCTATCTGTAAACTGAAAGCGAGACCGTCTTCCTTTCATCTTTGACTCTTTCGGGGCACTAACATCCTAGGAGTCTGTGCCTGACTCTGGGTGATCAAAGAGCCTCTTGGAAACTATTTGTTCATCTGTAAAATGGGCGGGAACCACCACCACCTGGCTAGTCTTCCCCCAGGACTATGGTGACAGAATTTCTGTGAGGAGAAAATTATGCTGAGATGCTGTGTGTGTCTCTGTTGTCTCCTCAAGGTCCCTGAGCCGCTAGGAAATGGTGGGAACCTAGAATAAGCAGGAAATCAGGTTCCCCCATTCACTTGGTCAGTGGTGGACAGAAGCAACAACAGAGAATATGGGGCATTTTGACTTGCTGGGACCTTGAGATCACCGTGTTAACTGCTCTCCGTCAGATGGAGGAGAAAGCTGACACCAGCAAGGGTAGTGCTTTCTCTGAGGACACCTGAAGATCAGGGAAAAGCAGAACTGCAGGCCTGGGAGCTGATTCTGGGCCAGCTCCTCCATCAGCATCAAGATGCTCAGTGAGGAGAAGAGAGTGGCAAACCCCTCCCTGGGCCCCCTTCTCTGTCTGGGCTTGATTCCTGTCCAGCCACATTTCCAGTAATTAATAGCCACATGTGGCTAGTGGCTGCCATCCCGGATAACTGCAGCTCCAGAGGAGTGCTGCTGTTTTCATAGGGATTGGCCCCGGTGTGGAGCTGGTATTCATTTTGATGGGCACTTCAGAAAAGTCCCGGACACAGGAGAAAGGCCAAGGCAAGGTAACGTATTACCCATGTCCTTGCCTCACCCTATCCCTCCCTCAGACGACTTATTACAAAGAACCGAGTCAGGCACAGACTTCCCAGAGCACAACAGGTGATCTCTCATACCCCCATGAGACTTGCAACCAGGGACAGAATGGGCGGCCGCAGCTCATCCTGTCCCAGGCTAACCCCCGAACCTGCCCCCGAGGCCCCCAAGGCCCCTTTTCTCGGGCTCCAGTGAGCTGACCGCAGCCCCGCCTTGGCTCACGTCTTTCCCATAACCTTTCTAGAGAGCCACAGCAGCCCACCCATTCTCTCTCCTGTGGCTTCTTCTATCCCAGGCCCTTCCTGGGTTCACCGTCCCCAATTTTAATAGACCTGCTCTCAAAAGAAAAGAAGTGCTGTCCTTCAGTTTACATGTGTGTGCCGCGCCAGCACGGCCAAGGGTGAACCTGAGTGGGGGCCGTGAAGGAGTTAGAAAAGACAGATAAGAGAAGAAAGCTGGGGCTGGGTGGGACGCTGCCCTCTCTGATGGAGAGCTGGCGACAGCGCCACGGACTACAAGCCGTGTCTTTATTTTAGAGACAGATTTCATGAGGCAAAGTAAGGGCGTGGTCAAGGTGTTTACAACCTTCTTGTGGGTTTCAATCCTATTCAATTACATGCACCTGAACTCTATCAGGCCCACATCACCCAGGCACGTGGGGCCACAACTTCAGACCATAGGTTCAAGCTGACAACTACAGCTGTTGGCTATCATTGTGCTGGGAGGGCTCTGCCCTCCAAGCTGGGACTTGCACGTGGCCACGAGAGGACTGTGCCCTCTCATTAATCCGAGGCTTGAACCTGTCCAAACACTGTAGCTGCTCTCCACACATGTGATCACTTAAAGTGGACATACTGATTAAATTATTTAGTGCCAAATAAATTAATTCTTAAAATAAATGAATGTCTGAAAAGATGACCATAATCTTGCAGTAATTACCTTGTACCTCGTATTGATAGAGATTGTCACATCTTATAAGGGGTCTGTGTTATGAGAGAATTAATTCTAAGCACTCAAGTGTGTGAATGGCCCTGACCGCCCATCGTCTCAGGGGGCTCACAGGGATTGTTTGGGTCCCTGTTTTTGGAAATAAATCCTCTCATTATAAGTCCTTGGGACTGGCCCAGGTGAAAGTAGGCTTCCTAAAGTTTGTGTGTGTGTGTATGTATTTTATTATTTCTTTTCTTCCTGAATTCTAAAAATTTAGTATAGTTCCCCAAACTGATTCACAGGGGGAATAAGTTTTCTTCATAATTTTGCTCAAAATCCTAAATCTCATGTACCCCAAACACTAGCTTTGGTAGGCACATAATTTAGATCCCAAGAGATCACAGATACAAACATTATTTATTAAGTGGATTATTAAGGGCTAGATTTGCACTCAGGGAAGGTTATTGGCCTCTCCACTTACTGTGACTCACAATAAGAAATACATATTTGGTCTTTGCCCCACCTCTGGCTCAGAGCTCCTAAAACCATTGTAATTTCCTAAGTGAGAGTGATCTACTTTAAGTTAATAAGGTGACTTTTGGAAAGCACTCAGGTAACCAAAGATGGCAGCCGGTTGCCAACCATGTGATTAGAGGCTGGGAACTTTCAATTCCAACCCCTGGCCTCCAGGTAGGGGAGAGGAGCTGGAGGCTTACTCCATCACCAATAGCCCAGGGCTTAATCGTCCCTATGTAATGAAGCCTCCATAAAAACCCAAAGGATGGGGTTCAGAGAGCTTCCGGGTTGGTGAACACGAGAGATTCAAGGACAGTGGCTTCTCTGAAGAAGACATGGAGGCTCGGTGCCCTTTCCCCAGTATCTTGCCCTATGCATCTCCCCCATCTGACTGTTCCTGCATAATATCCTATTATGATACACAGTAACCCAGTAAGTAAAATGCATCCCTGACTTCTGCGCATCACCGTAGCAAATTAATCAAACCCGAGGAGGAGACTTTGGAACCTCCAATTTATAGCTGGTTGGTCAGACACACAGGTGGTAACCTGGGCTTGGGATTGGTGTCTAAAGGTGAGGCTGGGGGTGGCAATCTTGTAAGACTGACCCCGGTAGGGAGTGTCAGAACTGAGTTGAGTTGCAGGACACCCAGCTGTCAGAGAATCGCTTGGCGGTGTGGGGAAAACACAGCCATGCATTGTAATTGGTACTGGAATCTTACCACCTCCTATCAAAGTCACCGGCACGTGCACCTCTGGGTTTCAGAACTGTCAAGATGGGGAAGTACTGTGGGCTCCGCAGAAAGCAGAAGAGTGGGAAGTGTACTGAGTATGATGCCCGCATCTCTCTACCTACCAAGCATGTATACTTCCCGCAAGAAGATTATTGGATCATGTTATCATTCACTCTGGAATCTCCCGTCTTTCAAAGTTCGGTTTACTTTGTGTCCACAACACTGAGCCTGATTGCTGTTGCTGTGTTGCTTCCACTCAACTGCATGCCATGAGCACCGGAAGTTCTCACAGGGGGAAAAAAGCTTTGACCACTTTCCTTAAAAGGAAGTTCTATGGGAGCACCTGGGATATTTTTTTTAAAAAAACCTTTCTAATGCTGCGACCCTTTAATACAGTTCATGTGGTGACCCCCAACCATAAAATTATTTTCGTTGCTACTTCATAACTGTAATTTTGCTACTGTTATGAATCGTAATGTAAATATCTGTGTTTTCTGATGGTCTTAGGTGACCCTGCTAGCGGTTCTCAACCTGTGGGTCGTGACCAACAGGTTGAGAACCGCTGCTGTAGAGATATTTACATTACAATTCATCAGGCCTAGCAGCATAAGCATCACTTGGGAACTTTTAAAAAATGCAAATGTTGGGTACCTGCCCAGATACTTCTGGGTCAGAGCAGTAGGGGCGGGGTCAGGCAGGTGGAGGTGTGGGGAGGGACTTCATCTACAACAAGTGATAAGCCTCCTCAGACAAAGCTCTGGAGAGGATCATTTTATTGTTTTTAAAAGTTTTAACATAAAAGGATTATATTAATATAGGTTTTAGAACAAACAGCCAATTTTCTTGTTTGTATACATTTTACCCTAAGAATCCCTTACTCAAGGTCTGAATTAAAAAATTAAACCCATAGAGGGGCACTGAAGCATTCTCAATCATCCCTGTCACTGAAACATTATTGCCACAATTTTTAAAATATTTTTATTGATTTCAGAGAAGAAGAAAGAGGGAGAGAGAGATAGAAACATCAATGATGAGTGAGAATCATTGATCGGCTGCCTGCCTCCTGCACGCCCCACACTGGGGATGGAGCCTGCAGCCTGGGCATGTGCCCTGACCGGGAATCAAACCGTGATCTCCTGGTTCATAGGTCGACGCTCAACCACTGAGCAACACCAGCCGGGATATTTTCTTATTTTAATACTTTTATTTTTTTAAGAACAGTTTTAGGTTCAGAGAAAAGTGAAGGTACAGAGATTTCCATATACCTCTTTGCCCCTTGACATGCATAGCCTTCCTCATTATCAACACCCCCCACCAGAGTCGCACATTGATGAACCTATATTGATGTCATAATCACTTAAAGTCCATAGTTTACATCATGATCCACTCTTGGTTGTGTATTCTGTGAGTTAGGAACTTATTTTTTAATCATAATATTTTGTGAGGGTGAAGGATATGCCCCTTCCATAATTTAAAAGTAATATAATTTTAAAGTGTCTCATTACAGATTTAAAAACTGTTGTAAGCATATTTTAATAATATGCACAGTATTTTACTACAGTAGTGCATATGTATATAATAATGTAAGTAAAAATATATTAGAGGAATGTGTTCACATTTTTCTGAAATGGGTATAACAAAGGTGAAGGATTCTGAGGGATTTAGTAGCAGCAAAATATTCAGTACAGAGACAGGACCCTCTAGGACTATCTCTGCACTGAATAAATGTGTGGTGACTAGTATACATTTAACCCCACCTGGCCTCAGTTTCCTCACACCCTCCATGAAATGGAGAAGAAAATAATGGTTGTAATCTGCCTAAGGCTCAACTCTGACTCTGCCACTTGGCAGCTACGGCCCTGGAGCAGGTCCCTTCGCTACTCTGAGCCACACACCTCCCAAGGCATCTGAGATACAAGAGAAGAGAGAATGCAAAGCGTGTGTGAGACCCCCACCCTCACCCCCACCAAAGTGCATATGGAGGTCAGTGCCTCCACTTGCGTTGAACCGGCCTGCTTCCTGGACCCGTGATGTGTTTCACAGCGCAGGTTAGCAGCTGAAGACGATGACACCGGGGTGGAGTCCCTGGCTGGATGCAGCCCTGCCTTTCACTAGCGTTGTGACCTTGGCCAGGAGCGTAGCTAGCCTGCGTTCTCTAGTTTCCTCTTCTAATATGGGAATAAGAGGCAGAGTTCTCTCAGAAGGTCACTGTGAGGATTAAATACCAGGAAAGGCACCAAATTGTGCCTGGCAGACATAACCAGCGCTGTTTGAGGTCACGAGAAGGTTCCCCTCAGGGGCAGGACTGGAGAGGTGGCCCTAATGGTGACTGCAGGGAACATTAAGGAGGCCTCTAGGAAAAACAAAAGGACTTTTGACACAGGCAGTAGTTTCACACTATAGTAGTTTCACACTATGGAGTGTGGGAAAATCCATCACTCCAGGTGCTTAAGACATCTGCACTTCCTGTCAGGGTATTGTACTGTCCAAGGGGTGTGTGTGTGTGTGTGTGTGTGTGTGTGTGTGTGTGTGAGAGAGAGAGAGAGAGAGAGAGAGAGAGAGAGAGAGAGAGAGAGAAAGGTTAGAGGTGAAAAATAGGAAGCCCCAGAGAAGGGTGGAAGGACCTAGAGGCCAGGAGGGGTGGTGGGTTCTGCTAGGCTGGCTGGTGACCATGACCTTAGGTACATGTGACCCTTTGTGCCCCCTCCCCTGGAATCAATAACCCTTGAGGACTGGCCCCAAACTCTGTGACATGGGCCTGGAACTGGACACAGAGCCTCACGTTCTCTTTCAGCATGCTTTAGACAAAGGAAGAGTGTGGCTGGTTACTCTGCACTCGAGTGAGCTCTGGGGATTGGGTTTCATCTGTGTGTGAGTGTGTGAGTGTGTGAGTGTGTGTGAGAGTGTGTGTGAGAGTGTGTGTGTGTGTGTGTGTGTGTGGATTGGCAGTGCTCTTCCTGTTACAAGTTCAGAAATGTACCACCATTTTAAAAAAAGAACATAACGCCCTAGCCCGGTGGTCGGCAAACCACGGCTCGCGAGCCACATGCGGCTCTTTGGCCCCTTGAATGTGGCTCTTCCACAAAATACCACAGCCTGGGTGAGTCTATTTTGAAGAAGTGGTGTTAGAAGAAGTTTAAGTTTAAAAAATTTGGCTTTCAAAAGAAATTTCAATCGTTGTACTGTTGATATTTGGCTCTGTTGACTAATGAGTTTGCCAACCACTGCCCTAGCTGGTTTGGCTCAGTGGATTGCTCATCCACCCATGGACTAAGTGTCACGGGTTTGATTCCAATCAAGGGCACATACCTCAGTTGCAAGTTCTGGCCCTGGTTGGGGTGCATGTGAGAGGCAATCAATCGATGTATCTCTCTCATATTGATGTTTCTTTCTGTCTCTCCCCCTCCCTTCCACTCTCTCTAAAAATCAATGGAGAAATGCCCTGAGGTGAGGATTAAAAAATAAATTAAAAATAAAAAAGAACATGGCATCAACAAGGTAAGGGAACCGTGAGCCCAGGCCAAAAAAGCTCGTGACACTGGTCTTTCCTTTCTTTCTGCCCTCCTTACACCAACAAGAACAGAGAGGAGTCAGTTGGGGATTCTCTGGATGCTGATTCTGGGGAAAAGGTTGGACTGGCAGGCGCTATTGTTGGACAAAGGCTATTATCCAAATGCCACGGACCCAGAGCTACTGAAAGATCCTCTGCTCTAGCTGTCACCCCTGTACCTGGGTTGGGTCTCTCCACCTGGGAGAGCTCCCCTAAAAATCCCTACCACAGCACAGGACCAAGTCTCCCTCGGGAGAGGTGAGCATTCTCTTCTTCGACTTCAGGTGCCCCTCTTCCGAGCTAGCCCCCGGAACTCCAGTGTAGCCTGACCTTGACATGAATGGGAGAACCATCTGGGTAAGGGGCTGTGGAAGCAAGGCTCGGATGAGGGTTCATGGGGTATCATGCAGGGAATGAGGTGGGGCTTGGGACCCCTGCCAGGTTCGCCTGTCCCCGGGACGCTCCTGGATGTCCCTGTCTCCTGCACACACTGGCACAAGCCTTCTTTTGAAAGTCAGCTCATGGAGAAGTGGGCACAAGATCTCTGCTCTGAGGGCTGTGCCAGCAACCTTGGAAGCAGACGTTCCGTGTGTGGGGAGCACGGGAAGCATCGGCTCTGTCCTTGTCACTTTACAGCCAAGGCATCATCCATGGCACTGCCTCCACCCTTCACAGCACCCACGAACCCCTCACTTTCCATTTCATCACCCCAACATACAGCCCCCTCCGTCTCTCATGCGTTTTTAGCACTGGATCCCACACTGATCAGGGACCACCTGTCACCTATCTCCCCTACTTGCATTTTCCCTTCTACCCCCAGACCACAACCAGATTCTGGAACCCACATTCGTGCACACTCCCCTAAGCTATCCTGGGCCCCCCTCTCTCACTATATGCCATCCTCTCTCATGATCCCGCTTCTCACAAGTACCCATCTCATGAGCCCATGGGCTAAGGGGGGCAGCTGGCCACGAGAGTCCCTCTGACTGGGGAGGACAGCAAACGAGTCAAGAATCTATCACCAGTTCAAGAGAGACCCCAGCCCCAGGAGACCCTCAGCAGGAGAGGATCAAAGAGGAGACAGGTTTGGGGACCTCCTCCTCAGGGGGAGCAGCCCTCTACCAAGGGCAGGGGGTTAGCTGAGAACCCTGGGAACAAGGGGCCCAGTCAGTGCCTGTCACATGCCCCATTAAAGAGCAGATGCCAAACACAAGGAGGCCTCCCCTTCCCGAGATGGCGGAAGGAGCCCGACAGAAAAAGCTGGCCGAGGCCAGGAGAACGCAGCGGCGAGGCACTGTGTTCCTGCAGGAGCTTAAGAAGCCGTCAGACCGGGCAGCAGCCCTGGGACGGCCCCTTCTGACGGCCGTCACTCGCCTGAGGATGCGCCCAAAGGCCACGCCGCTCCCCAGCCCCGCCTCCTGAAGGCGCCATGTGGCCTGGGCTGTCCTTGCCACCCCCCCACCCCCCGGCGCTGCTTCATCAACGCGGAACTAGGGGCCCGAAAGCGGTGCTTCCGTCCTGTCTGAAAGCGCATTCTCATCTGCCCAGAGCCTGGCTCCACTTTCCCTGTCGCTCAGCCTCGGGTGTGAGCCTGGCCTCCTTCGTCCAGGCGGAGGGACCGCATCTTCTGCTAACGCAGAGGCTCTGGAGAAACCACGCAGCCAGGACGTTCCGTCAATCCCAGCCGGAAAGAGAGAAGCAGGGATGCAGGCAGAAGCTAGCGAAGGAACCAGGTGTTCTGAGACAGCGACCACAGATTCCCAGGCAGGCCGTAGGGAGGGATTCCAGTGTCTGAGAAGACAGACCTGCGGACAGCTCTGGCCGGCACTCAACAAGCAGCCAGGCAGAAAGCCAGGGGAGGAGGAGGGCCTTGCTGGTCTCCTGCCGACTCCCCAGCCTCGCGTCGGAGACCTGGGTGGACGTGCACATGGCAGGCACCGGCGGTACGACAAAGATCTCACCCAAACTCGTGAGGCCGTGAAGCCGGGGAGAGGCCCTGGGAGACCCGGCTCAGCCGGAGACACGTGTGGAGCGGCTGAAGAATCTGCTGAAGCAGCAGCAGGTGGAGAAGGACCAGTACGCAGAGACCCGGAAAGGAGAGAAGGCTTCTGACAACACAAGATGCAGCAAATGTCAGGGCAGATGTGCAAGTTGAGGGACGACACGGAGCACGACACGGAGCACAGCAGGCGCCGGGCGCAGGAGCTGGAGAACAGCTCAGCTGAACGGAGGAACCAGATTGCTGTCCCCCTCCCTCGGCCCCCCCTCACCCCCCAGGAGCCCCAGCAGGGCCCTCCGAAGTGGAACAGTGGCTACCAGCCAGAGCAGAACAGCTGCAACAGGCTGTCCAGGCGGCCACGGGCAAGCTGCAGAGCTGCCTTACTTACAGAGGCCATGCCAGGGAAGATGGAGCTGAAGGAGCCGGAGCGCCACTCATTCAGCGGTCTGCAGAGGCAGGTGCCATCGGAGCATAGCGCAAGACCGCCCTTGACCAGAATCAGAAGGCAGCGCTGTAGGAGCGCCACCTGGAGGAGGAGGAGTACGTTAGCGGCTGGCGGAGGATGAGGGGGAAATGAAGGGGAAGTTCCTACAGCTGCAGGAGCTGGTGATACCCCGAGCTGGAGGCGAGCCTAATGGATTGTGTGGCAAGATCCTGCGGTCTGCCCAGAACCTACCGGGGAGCCCACTGCAGCCCCTCTACGCAGCTGGCGCTGCTCATAGCCTGGTGATCGCTGCGAGGCGGGCCTCGCTGCCAGTGTGGAGCCGGGCCCTGTCGCACTGGGAACTCCACCGCCTGGCAGATCAGGCAGCTTGCCCTGTGAGATGCAGAGCCCCCAGGAGTCCCCAGGCTTGATCGTGGGAATCTAATAACCTGACACTACCCTGGAGAAATGGGGCCGCGGTTCTGCCCCACCCAGTCCCTGCCACCCTGGCCCCAGCACCCTGTCCTATTATTATTATTATTATATGAGAATAAACTTATGTATTGATAACATAGGACAGAGGAAGGAGGTGAGGACGGAGGAAGGAGGTGGGGACAGGGTTGATTCGACCCCTATTTGTTTTGTTTTATTTAGGACTAAATGGATTTAAAGAAAAAAATACAAGGAGGCATTTGTTCCAGGGACGCCACCCCTGGAGAACAGGAGAGGATCCAGAAGATGTGAAGCACAGGGCCAAGGGCGCGTCCGCCTCTGTGCACAGCCCAAGAAATCAGAGGTGTTTCTAGGGCAAGGAGGGTATCCATTCTGAAGGATGAGTCGGTCATCGACCAGATCGTAAATACAAAATGAGAGATCTGTGGAGCTAATGCAGTGAGAAAAGTCCACCCAAGGGTGTCCCCATGTCCCCAAAGGATACAGTTCCTGTGACACAGGTTCCCTTCCTCCCCAAACGGGGAAGGCGCAAATTCCACATTCTGCGGACACAAGAAGGCTGGAGGTTGCACTGTCCCAACCGGCAACGAGAAGGTCAAAGACAGAGTCACGAATGCCAGGACCTCAGAGGTTTCAGGGTCAGCTCCTGGCTCTGGGAGAAGTCTCGGAGCCCCGGACCCGGAACCAGCAGAGATGTGTGGGGACAGGTTCTAGGCAAAGGGAAGATGAAAACGGGATGAGCCATTTGTCTCAGGGTCTCCGTCCACTGAGAAAAGGGAAGGACAAAAAGAGCCATGGTCCAAACCAAGCCATGTCCGGCTGTGTGCAGGGCCCCAGACGCCTAGAAATCAGAGCCTCTCTGGGGGCAATGGGACTGAGGGGGCCTCCAGGCACCCGGGCTTCAGCTGATGGGATTGGAGGATGCTTTTCATCGCCATCCTGTAATTGTCCTCCACCCCACCCACCCAGTAGTCGCATCTCCAGAAGCAAATGCTTGCATGCCTGTCACAAGCTACTGATGCTCATGCTGGCAGTCCCCTGCAGGGGGCATCCCTGCTCATCCTCAGCAGGGATCCTGAGCAATATTGGCTTCTCCTAGCAGCCTTGTGCGGCAGACTCCCTGTGCTCAATTTGGAGATATATGTTCAGGGGATCCCAGGACTTGGGGCGCAGGGCCTGGAAGGGTCCCCTTCAGTCTTCCTGAGGCTAACGGGGTCTCCCACACCTATCCTTCCTAGGTTTTTTCATTGTACCTGCTCAGAGGTCCCATTCCTTCAACTGTTCATTTTTCCTCCGTACATTTACAGAAGAGCACTAGGAAACACTGTAAGACATTCAGAAGCTTCTCTTCGTGAGACGTATACCTCCACCTGAAGACACAGATAAACCAGACCGTGTCCTGCTCCCTTGCCACCTTGAACGTGGTACAGCTGTGTGAAGGGGGTGTGCAATGAGATGACAAGGGAGGGCACAACTGAAGGTCCCCCATCCAGTTGGGCGGATGCGGATCGAGCAGCTTCTTATTTCACATGGTTTGGAGGAGGGCGTTCGGGGCACTGGCCCTGCCGTCTCAGTGGCAGAAGAAACAGAAGCCGCTGGCGAGGGACAGCGGCCAGCTGCCCCCAAGGGCCCTCCCTTCTCCTGGAGGCGGAGTCCATCTCCCGCCAGTCCTCTCCTCCTCCATCCTCCATGCAGAAGGGACCAGAAACACCTGCTCTTCCGTTCGGTTTGAGGGGGTCGAGGTGGGGAGGACACAGGGAGGTGGCTCCCCACCTGTTCCACACATGCGTGCCTCTTACTTGGCAGCCTGTTTAAGGTTCCAAAATGTTCTTCCTCACCCAACCCCAGGGGAGGCTCAGACACCCAGTGTGAGGGGCTCCAGGCGTGACCATGTGTGGCGTGACCAGTGCCAGCGAGGCGAACGCCCCACCCTGGAGTGGGGCTGGAGGAGGGTGAGGCAGGGCCCTTGACTCCTCCTCCTCTCCCCACCAGAGGGTAAAGACAAGGGAGAGCAGATGAGGCCTTATCAGCAAAACTACAGGGAGGGGCACCTGGCATTTACAGCTTTAAACAAGGAAACTCAATGTAACCACAAGAAATTCAGGTTCCTTTCCAGCCCCCACAGTGGGGACTTACTGCAAAGCGAGGGACACAACATTAGACCTCTGCACAAGGCACACCTCCCGCCAACATCACCCCCAGAAGCGGGTGGGGAACATGAATAATGTCCATTGCCACGTGGACACAGTGCCGGGTGAGCTCTGCGTGGGGTGTGGGTCTTGCCGTGGTGGGTCCTGGGCTGACCGGCACAGGTCCTAGAATCAGGCCAAGTGCTTTGCAAGACTCTGCCATGTTTGTGGTTTAACACCGAACTTGACAATGAGGTCTCCTCACTGAGTAGGTACCTCAGCCAGACACGTCCCACTGGCTGACTCCGTGGCGTTACTGCAGGTCAAAGTGTCAGCCAGCCATCACTGGTGACAGTGTTCCCCTTGCAGCCACGCGAGGGGAAATGAGGCAGAGAGTGAGGAAAAGGTTGTGGGTGGCCAAGTTACCTGAGGAGTGACAGGGACACTGGTGTGCAGGTGTGCATCCTGGCGAACCTGTGTGGATCCTCTTTTTGAGCATAAAGACAGTGCCTGCAGGGAAATTTCCAGATGGGGATACCCCTCTCTGGTGAGTGTCCTGTGCCCTCCTCATGCTGTTCCTTTGACATGGTGCAGGATCTTGTCCTTGGTGCATACAGTTGGCCTTCAGGGTGAGGAGTGCAGTGCTGTGATCTTCCTGTACTGATCTGTGGGGGGCCTAGAAACGGGACAGGATGGGAACATTTACCTGTTATGCCTCCAGTTTAACTTTGAACTTGGCAATGAGGTCTCCCCGATGAGTGCATACCTTGAGAAGGGATGCCCGTCATGGAGACTCTCACAGGTCAAAAGGCTGCCAGACATCAACGGTCCATGTCTCACCATGATTTTCTAAAACAGAAGAGTTTTTAAGTGTCCCACCTGGTATTTTAATAAATGACGCTTTGCAGACATCGATAAAAGCAGAGAAACAAAAATGGCAGATAAAGTGGGAGTAATTTTCAATGTCATGTTTTACTTCTTAGAAGATCACAAGATCATGAAAATGAAGCCACACAGAATATACTTTCTGAATCTAGTTCTTCTATTTGGTGTGACATTTGGAGATCCATCTTGTTATGGCATGTGCCAATAATTTGTTTCTATATATTCCTAAGTAATTTTCTTTTGAATGAATAAACCATAATATATATATGCATACCTGACTTATAACCACTTTGGAGATATTATGAATAAATCTTTGAATATTCATATACATGTAAGTAGACATTATGTTCATTTTTTTGGTAAGTAATTAGTGTAGAATTTCTGGATGAAATTCAGAAATTCCCAACAGAGCAGTTATTTTATTTACCAACGTATCTCAACTAATTAGATATAATCCTGGCCCAAGTAGAACTGCAATAAATGTTTTTTGAATAAATAAATGAAGCCAATTCCTTTGCCAAGCAATTAACTTAATTTTTATTAGGTACCAAACATTGCCCTAGCTATAATATCTCCTTTAATTTTTCTAACAATCCTAAAAATTAAATATAATTATTTTTTATTTTATTAATGAGGTTCTGAGAAATTAAGAACTTGTTGAAAATTACAGAGCATGTTAATGATAGAACTGGATTCCAATCTTTTAATTTCACACTTTTATCTCTGTTATACCTGTTCTAAGTAATATTGGATGCATTGGGTAACCACTGAATAGAATTAACAGTGATAGGATTAAAAGCCAGATAGCATTGAGAACCATTGTAAGCAGCTCTTCACACCTAGTTTTATAATATAACTAGAGGCCCATTGCATGAAGAGATTCGTGCAATAGGCCTTCCTTTCCTTGGCTTCTAACACCTGTTTTCCTGCAGCACCTGGGACCCAGGCCTTTGCTCTGGCTGAAGTCTGCCACCTTTGCTGCAGGCTCCAGCCAGAGTCTGCTGCCTTCGTCTTTGCTGCAGACTCCAGAGTTTGCAGTCTTCGTCTTCGCTGTGGCCAGAGTGCTGCTCCTATAGATCCCTTTGCATGCCCCCCTGCCCCCCTCCCTCTCATAGCAGGCATCCTGCCCCGCCCAGCCACTTGGCACCTGGAGCAGCTGGGCGGCCGCCATCTTTCTCCTTCTAATTTGCATATTCCCTCCTGATTGGCTGGTGGGTGTATCGGAGTGATGGTTAATTTGCATGTTTCTCTTTTATTAGCGTAGATCTTTTGTCAAATTGCCATGGCCAGTACTCAGACAAGAATATTGAACTTTTGCAGGAAATGTTATTTTTCTGATATGTACAACTGGGAAAATGTAGCCTTTTCTTCTTTTTAAAAAATCATCACCTTCACTTTTTAAAAAAATCCATTGATCTTTAGAGAGAGAGTGGAAGGAAGGGAAGAGGGGGAGAGAGAGACATTGATGTGAGAGAGACACATTGACTGGTTGTCTTCTGTATGAGCCCTGAAGTGCGTGGGGATTGAACCCACAACTGATGTACCTGCCCTGAACCAGAAATCTAACCTGGGATCCTTTGCTCTGTAGGCCAATGCTCTAACCACTGAGCAAAGCAGCCAAGGCGAACTGTAGCCTTTTCATCAGAGAAACAGGCTGACAATCAGTCTGAGCACCTGGGATTTCCACATTTATTGGAATAACATATTTGAAGAATGGTTTAAAGCAAAATTATTGGTGAAAAAAATTTATGTGTATGCAGATATTCACATAATTTGTCCCAATTGTGCATTTTTAAATCAAGAAACAAATATGAACAGATAATCCCCAGATATAGTTTGTTCATTCTCTTTAGTTCTTAATTTGGTGGCTAGACTTCTGAGTGAACAAAGGAAATATATTGCTCTAAAGCAAGAGATTTTCTTACAACATATTCATACAAATCTTAAGTAAGCTAATCAACCCTAAAGGATATTTTTTTCCAAAGTTCACCTCCTAGTAACCTCAGTTTAGAGGTTGTTCAAAAAAAGTACTAGTGAGTGTAGAATAGAAGGCTAAGCAATGTTGCAGGAAATGGTCAATTCTCCCTTATTTCAGGGCCCGGTATAGAAAACCAAGTTCATAATTATCCAGGTGTTTGAATACTCTGAACATGTAACTTTAACTGAAACCTTGGCAACTATGATTAATTTCATGTTTTTAAAAAGAGATCATAAACCATGTTCTGTTTCTGTATTAGAAGCATTCCTGTTTCTGAAAGTGTTTTTGGCACATACTAGTAAGGCCACAGTGTTTTTATTTATTTGTTTGTTATTATTTTTTAAATAAAAATTTTAATGGGTCTCAAAATTCTGTGACAGATTTTTGGTCATGTTGTTTCCATTAAAAAGTACTGATTTTAAAAACTAATAACTTAAAAACTGCCACACACACAAAAGAACCAAATGGTCCACAAAACATTCTCCTTTCCTTCTGAAGGTTTTCCAATGCATTGTAATCATCAAACAGACTTTTACTCTTAAACTTAAATGGCCAATTGAGACAAACAGTTCTGAGACCGTTCTTCCACCACTGATTAAGACTGGGGTGGCAGGCGTTGGGAATAATATTCATTTAGCCTTCTGAGCTCTCTGGGCAGACTTGGTGACTTTGCCAGCTCCAGCTGCCTTCTTGTCCACTGCTTTGATGATACCCACAGCAACTGTCTGTCTCATGTCATGAACAGCGAAATGGCCCAGAGGAGGGTAGTCAGAGAAGCTCTCAACACACATGGGCTTGCCAGGCCACAGTGTTTTTAAAAGCAGTTTTGGGAGAAGACAATCCATTGAAAGTAGAAAAAAAGACTACCAGACATTCCACAGAATTGCAGGCACCAAAACAGCATTCCTACTATTCCTATGTAGTGAGCACCTGTAAAGACCTGGGAAAAACCACCCTCTAAATGAAAAGAAATGTGTCACATTTACTTAACTAGGAGTGGCTTAAACTGGGGAAGATTAAAGTTTAAAGACTATTTTGTTCAATCTCACTGTAATGAAATAAAGGAAATGTACAGATTAAGGATAAGCTTTAATCTCTGATTATTAAGGATATAGTTGTGTTCATTTTATTGTGCTATCTGATAAAAGTAAAATTTGAATTTGTAAAAAAAAAAAATCACAAGAAATTTTTGACCTCAATTCTGAAATGTTTTTGAAATCTGTTGTTTATACATGTAAGATACTATAAAACTATAGAGCTGATCACATAGTAAATGAGGCAAAGGGATCTGAGGCTTATTCATGTAATAAAATCCCAAATGAATATGCTATGCTACTAAGAAGCCAGGTGAGATCTGAAATACTAATGTGAGTTAAGAAGCAGAATACTTCTCTTTACTTTTTGATTATACGACAGATGAACTCATGAGTCAGATTTTTAGGCATGTTTGTAATAAAATGATGTGTGAAATGATGGAAGAATGTGTTATTGACATTACTGAAACCAAACAACATTTGGATCTGATCTTGCTTATGAAATTATTATAAATTGGAAAAAGGTGATATTGACATAAAAATGTTAGTGATAAGGAACAATGGTGGCAGGTAGACACAGGTTGCAAAGTCCATTATTCCCACCAAAAAAGCAATTATGTCACAAGTTTTATCCAGATACAGACTGTGTCTCTAACGCATTCAATCTGAAAGTCCCAATATTTATGTTTTCCCCTTTCTCTTTATTTGTCGGTATTTCTCTCCAGAAACAGGGAGAACAAATAAAAAAATTAGTGCAAAACGTGATGATTTTGAGTCTCCCATCGCCCCGATAAATTGTAAAAATAAGTCTCACTAAAATGTTCTATTAGAAAGTCAAGAATAAAATGATGGATAAAGCCCTAGTGCTGATTGCACCATTGCTTCCACAATCATTAGAAAGTGAAACATTTTTCTATATTACCCGTTTACGTAGTAGCTAGGTCAATGTGGACTCATCAATTGCTATTTCATTTAATGTGTTTCAATCTGTTACCATCATAATTTACTTTGATGCTCCAACTTGCCCAGCGAGATCTCTTTTGAAGGGCATGAGCATCCTTTGGCCATGTCCCCTTATGTGTGAGCACTCTCACTGCTACAGCAGATGCTCCCCATTCATTGCGCACATTCCTTGGCACAGCCCTACACTGTGTCCCTTCTCCATGGAGATCCTGGTTCCCACTGCTGGAAACTGGAGTTTGAAACCACTCTGCACACAAAGCAGGGAGATTTAAGCTGGGCTGGACAGTCAGGGCCCAGAAAGGCAGCTTTTTACTTACTATTTCCGCAGCCACCAGGGGTTCGAGAAGCCTGGGCGGCGTCCCTAGGCGGGCACGAAGGTCAGCCTCAAAGCAGGCTCTTTTTCTCACTATGGAAGCAGCACCACAAACCCAAGCCCCGGTTTCGGACATTTCCCCGCACCCACTGGGGCGCCAGTTAGCGCTGGCGCGAGTCGGGCGCCCTCTGCTGGCCCGTGGCGGGCTGAGAACGAAGCACCCTGCCTACAGTTTAGCGGTCAATCCGCATACCCTCGCGGTCCTCTTCCGGATCACAGAAATTCTCAAGGCTCCATCACTCCCCTGGTGTGTGAGTGTGAGTGTGAGTGTGAGTGTGAGTGTGTGTGTGTGTGTGTGTGTGTGTGTGTGTGTGTGTGTGTTTGTGTCTGTATGTGTGTGTGAGAGTGTGTACCTGGGTGTGTGTGGGTAAGAGGGGGTACCTGGACCGGCAGGCAGGGAATGGATGGGTCCGCCTTCTGCACACCCACCCTGTTTCAGAGGTGACCCATCCACTTAACCCATCTACAGCTCCGCTGTCCTCAATTAGAGACACAAGTACATCCGGGACGTGCTTCAAACAGTCATAGGCCCAAGTGCTCAGAAAATGCTCTAGTGAGCTCGTGTCGGTAGGCATCCTGTTTGCCTCTTTTGTACCATAAGGACCGAGTTGAAAATTTGAGCATTAACCATATCCAATGCACAAGAAACCAGAGGAACAACAGAACAACTTTAAAAAAAAAAGG
Source organism: Corynorhinus townsendii (assembly GCA_026230045.1). Taxonomy (NCBI): domain Eukaryota; kingdom Metazoa; phylum Chordata; class Mammalia; order Chiroptera; family Vespertilionidae; genus Corynorhinus; species Corynorhinus townsendii. The sequence goes on along the minus strand of JAPDVU010000005.1, from coordinate 160,941,500 downwards.
GAACTGAAAAGTAAAATGCTATTTTTAAAAATAGATTTTCATTGATTGCAGAGAGGCCAGGAGAGGGAGAGAGAGAGAGAAACATCAATGATGAGAGAGAACCATTGATTGGCTGCCTCCTGCACACCCCCTGTGGGGATCAAGCCCAAAACCCAAGAGAATGGGACGGTGACCTCCTGGTTCATAGGTCGAGGTTCAACTACTAAGCAACACTGGCCGGGCTGTTCCGGTCGGTGTTGGCGTTCACGGCAAAGAACAGTGGTTAGTTGGGGGATTTTACTTGAGAGGAGGTTTCTTCAAGGTGAATGCTTCAAAACTGTTATGGGATGAAGTGTGTCCTCCGCAAAATCGCCACATTCCAGCCCTCACCCCTGCAGCATGGGAATGCGGTTGCACTTGGAGAGAGGATTTCTAAAAAGGTCTTAAGTTAAAATGAGATCCTTAGGGTGGAACCTAATCCAAATTAATGCATGTGCTTATAAGAAGAGGAAATTTGAACACACCCACAGAAAAGGACAGAAGGCCATGTAAAGACACGGGGAGAAGATGCTCATCTGTGAGCCAGGAGAGGCCGCAAAAGAAATCAGCCTTACCCACAAACAGGTCCCGAACGTCTGGTCTCTGGTCTAGAGCTCTGAGAAAATCAATGTCCCTTGTCTGTGATATGAGCTGTGGCTCTTCCTTGTGGCAGTTCTAGCAGACTCATACCGAAACCTACCTGCCTTAACCAAAGGAGCACACTTGACTACGTGAGGGGATGTAATTAAGTGTTGAAATTAAGATCACATTTGTGATTCAGGGTCCATTAGCTTCTACAGCTGTGCCAATAAATTTCCTTAGTATTTCAAACTTTCCTCACGCTAAAAAAATGTCCTGGCAATTGCTCAGGTACCTCCTGACTTTTTTATAATAAAGTTTTGATTTTGCCAACATCGACTGAATGGATATCGGATTTAACGGACAAAATGTCCCCTTTGTGGCCACTGGACTGACTGTGTGCTGCTGCCTATTCACGGAAAACATTAGTTGGGAGCCTAACCGCACTCTCTCATTCCAGTGCCTCTAAGGGGTTTTCCCGCCGTGGTGGCAGAACTCAGTGGCCACAGAGAATGCTTAGTCAACACGCTCGAGTTTTCTAGTCTTTTTATTTTTTTAAATATACCTTTATGGATTTTAGAGAGCAAAGGAGAGGGAGAGAGAGGTAGGAACATCAAGGATGAAAGGAATTTATTGATTCACTGCCTGTGTACACCCCTACTGGGGATCAAGCACACAACCGAGGCATGTGCTCTTGACCGAAATTGGACTTGGGATCCTTTAGTCTGCAGGCCAGCCCTCTATGCACTGACCAAAACTGGCTAGGGGGAGTTTCCTAGTCTTTTACACCCAACGTTTTGCTGTCCCTGGGCATACATAGTGTGCCAAGCTGATATGGATGAAACACACAGAGCTGTTGATCCAAACGGGGAGTTGGGGAGCGTCTAGAGACAAAGCACAGAGGTGGCACGTTCTTTGAGACGCACACACAGCACAGAACTCATGGCCCCTGCTTGCTGCCAGGCAGGGGGAAAGGCTCTGAAGTTAGCAGCTAAAGAGTGGCAGGGCCAAGGGAGGGCAATGAAGACTCCCTAGGTGTCTAATCCCGTCAAGCCACTTCCGTTATCTCGGGTGGGTGTGATTCCCCGCCAGCCCCACCCTACCCGCAAGGAACTCTGGGAAACCTATAAGAAGCCAGCCCTCTGCCACCTGCTCATTGCCTTGCCAGCCCCGCAGGCGTCCAGACCCCTTGCTGAGACGGGAGACCTGGACCAAATGGGAGGGGTGAGGAGTGGCAGGAGGCCTGGCCAGGAGCACTCAGGTGGCGCCCGCAGGGAATATGAGAGCATTTCCTGCAAGGAAAACCTGTCCCTTAGACAAAAAGGAGACAACTGGCATCCTCCTGAGAGGCGGACTCAGAAGAACAGAGGGATGGGAAAAGGTTCCCACAGCACGGGAGGTAGGCTTCTAGCTTCTTCTTCTCCTTCTTCTTCTTCTTCTTCTTCTTCTTCTTCTTCTTCTTCTTCTTCTTCTTCTTCTTCTTCTTTTTCTTCTTCTCTCTCTCTCTCTCTCTCTCTCTCTCTCTCTCTCTCTCTCTCTCTCTCTCTCTCTCTCTCTCCTCTCTCCCCGTCTATAGATTATGGGGGTGGGCCAAGCAGCAAGCCCTCCTTCATAAAGAAAAAGTGGGGGAAAAGCTAAGATGAAGGCCGGTCTCTTTAGGTATGGGCTCTGCCATCCGAGGGCTCTGGAGCTGAAGGAGGGTGTCCGGGAGCAGCCATGCCAGGCAGCTGAGGTTGGGGGCCTTTTACGAACCTGGGTCCAACTCGGAACCTGCACCACCCCACTCTCCCCAGACTTCCAGAGAGAGAGAGAGAGTTCATTCCTTTCCTTTCCCCCCACAGCCACCACCAGGCAGAGCCAGGGGCCCCGCAGATCCAGGCCCCATGGGTGGGGAAGCCCTGATGGCCCCCTAAGCAGTCGCCACACAGAAAACGGACAGCCAGAAGAGAAGGTGAGGGGACGGCCATCCCCTACCCCAGGGAGGAGAAAGGACAAGTCTGACGCCACCAGAGCAGGACATGCGGACCGACGAGGTAGGTTTCTGGGCTGTGCCTTCCCAGAGGTGGGGGTGTGGGCACCCGGGGGAGGGAGGGACAGGCACTGACCCGGTGAGATGCTCCCAAAGGCCCCAAGGGCTGAGAGGTGGAGGCCAGGACTTGGCAGCGGTTCCCACCAGATCCTGGAAGGGGCCCGCAGTCAGGCTCAGTGGAGGTGGGGGAGGGTCCTGGGAAGGGCCCCTGGGGACTTGGGCCAGGCCGCCCTCACTGGAGCCCCTTCTGTTTTGTGTCCCACGCAGATTTGGCCCACCCTCCCCCGCAGCTCAATGGCAGGAGGACTCGGCCCAGAAGCCCAGCGAGGACCACTGGTCAAGGATGCTGCCAGGAAGACACAGAGGGCAGGCCCCCCTCCGCAAAGCGCCCCCGCAGCCACAGCCATCGCCGCCGCCGCCCATCAGCAGGAGCCAGCGCGCCTCTGGAGGTCCTGATGCCCAGACTCTTCACCCAAGTGGGGGCACTGCAGGTGGGCCTGGACGAGTTGCGAGCTCCGGGGGGCGCCTTCCTGCCGGTGCCCTCCCAAAGCCGGCAGCCTAAGGCCCGGGAGCCTGAGGCCGGGCAGCGCGCCTGGCTCAGCTGGCAGCTGGCACACACGGGCGCGAACCTGCACTGGGCGCTCGCGGCGCTGGACACCCTGCTGGCCGCGCAGCCTGGGCTGCCAGCACAGCCGCCCTGCATGTCATGGGCTCCGCAGCCTTAGCGGTCCCGCGCCCCGCCAGTGTCTCGCCCAGCGCCTCTACCCAGAGCCAATCGGACTCCCTGCTCCCAACTCGGGGTGCAAGGGTCCAGGGAACAGCTTCTCCCACAGCGCGACTGGAATCCCCAGGAAACACCCTTAGGCCTGGGCTGGCCCTCTGCCCTAGGGGCTCCCAGCTCAGGGGCCCAGGGGCCCGGTTTCCCGCAGACAGCCTGCAGGGAGAGCTGCAGAGGAAAGCATTTCTTCTGTGGACTCGGGTTACTGTGACTGCCATTGATTGGGGCCTTTTCCCCATCCGACATTTTCCTGTTTTATATGTAAAATAAAACCCGTTTAAAGAAACATAGGTGTGTGTGTGTGTGTGTGTGTGTGTGTATCCGGGTGTGCCCGCGCACGCGCGTGTGTTTCTATGGCTAAATTCATTTCTTCCAAAATAAAAGAAAACAAAGAGAAGTGGAATCAACCCTGTCCCTGCTTCCTTCCTCTGTCCTATGCAACCAAAAAATAACTTACCTTGTATTATAATAATACTAGGTCAGGGTGCCAGGACAGGGTGCCCGGACCTGGTGGGAGGAAGTGGGTGGGGGGCAGCTGCACTGTCAGCATCTCCAGTTCCCCTTGTAGCTGGAGCCGCTGTTCCTTCAGTAGCTCTGGGGTCTATGGCATTTGGATACTCGCCTTCTGCACACCCACCCTGTTTCAGAGGTGACCCATCCACTTATCCCATCTACAGCTCCACTGTCCTTAATTAGAGATACAAGTACATCCGGGACGTGCTTCAAACAGTCATAGGCCCAAGTACTCAGAAAGTGCTCTAGTGAGCTCCTGTCGGTAGCCATCCTGTTTGCCTCTTTTGTACCATAAGGACCGAGTTGAAAATTTGAGCATTAACCATATCCAATGCACAAGAAACCAGAGGAACAACAAAACATCTTAAAAAAAAAAAGGGAACTGAAAAGTAAAATGCTATTTTTAAAAATAGATTTTCATTGATTGCAGAGAGGCCAGGAGAGGGAGAGAGAGAGAGAAACATCAATAATGAGAGAGAATCATTGATTGGCTGCCTCCTGCACATGCTCTGTGGGGATCAAGCCCAAAACCCAGGAGAATGGGACGGTGACCTTCTGGTTCATAGGTCGAGGTTCAACTACTGAGCAACACTGGCCGGTCTGTTCCGGTCGGTGTTGGGCTTCACAGCAAAGAACAGTGGTTATTTGGGGGATTTTACTTGAGAGGAGGTTTCTTCAAGGTGAATGCTTCAAAACTGTTATGGGATGAAGTGTGTCCTCCGTAAAATTGCCACATTCCAGCCCTCACCCCTGCAACATGGGAATGTGGTTGCACTTGGAGAGAGGATCTCTAAAAAGGTCTTAAGTTAAAATGAGATCCTTAGGGTGGAACCTAATCCAAATTAATGCATGTGCTTATAAGAAGAGGAAATTTAAACACACCCAGGGAGGAATCCAAGATGTCGGCGAAGGTAAACACCTAAACTGCTGCCTTCCGCAACTATTTCAAAAATACAACTAAAAGAAAAAACGTCTATCACCCAGAACCACGGGAAAGCTGGCTGAGTGGAAGTTCTACAACTAGAAGGAAAGAGAAAAGAGCATTGAGACGTGCAGGAGTGCTGAAAAGCTGAGGTATGGAGGCGCATGATCCGGGATGGCGGCGGCCTTGCTTTTTTCAACCCTAAGGGAGACAAGCCCCTGATTACTCTGAAATACAGTTTCTGGGGAGACGCGGGGGACCCAAACTCCTTCGGGGAGAAGCTGGACTGTCTGCCAGTGAGTGTGGCTTGCTTGCAGAGCTGAGCGCAGGAATAATTGTTTACGGCACTGGGGCACGGGACTGCCGACAGGGACTCAGAGCCGGCTAACCAGCAGTCATTGCTGTTTGCCATGCCCTAGCCTAGTGACACCCTGAGACCCCGTCCTGCACAACCTACAAACCCACCCAAGCTCTAAGCAGCGGCTTTTGCATAAGAAATCCCTGCCCTATGGCAGCTTAACCTAGCAAACTTGCAGCCCAGGTCAGACAGCTCCAAAACCTCCAAACCCCAAGCAAAGAGGAAAAAACTGTAGCTTTCACTGTAGCTCCTGCTGGGTGGCCTCAGACAGTAGGTGACCTGCACCCCATTGGAGATCCAGAAGCCAGTGTACCTAGTGGTCAGTGTGAGACACCAGATTTCAACTCCTCACATCCATAAGTGTCACATTCAAGAGGCAGACTCAGTGAGCACCAAAGCCACACTGAAACAAGTCCTACCCCATAAGCATGTCTTCAGCACAGCAGTTCTTCCATTATAGACACAGTGAGTGCACAGCTAATTGGCCTGGAGGTCAATTCCTCCCAGTGTACCAACGGCAATTAAGGCTTAACTACACCAAGACTTTGCACTCAGCCCACAAAGGGGTGTACCAAGAGCATCCACCTCATGTAATTGAGGAGGCTGAGCTACTGCCCCCTATAGATCACCTACCACACAAAGCTGCTCAATCAATGCAGGGAAGCAGCCAAAATGTGAAGACAAAGAAACATGTCACAAATGAAAGAAACAGAGGAAAGCAAACTACTGGATGACATAGAGTTCAGAACCACATTTATAAGGTAACTCAAGAATCTTCTTAAAACCGCTGAGAAACTTGATGAGACCTTCAAGGAGCTTAATGAGAATGCCAAAAAAAATGGAAAAGGATCAGTCAGAAATGAAGCATACACTGTCTGAAATAAAGAATATACAGAAACTCAACTGTAGATCAACGTACCCCAAGAATCAAACCAAAGATCTGAAATATGTGGAAACAAAACACATCCAATCAGAAAAACAAAAAGAAAAAAGAATCCAAAAATATGAAGATAGTGTAAGGAGCCTCTGGGACAACTTTAAGCGAACCAACATCCGAATTTTTGGGGTGCCAGAAGAAGGGAGAGAGCAAAATATTGAAAACCTATTAGAAGAAATAATGACAGAAAACTTTCCCTACCTGGTGAAAGAAATAGACTTATAAGTTCAGGAAGTGCACAGAACCCCATACAAGAGGAACCCAAAGAGGACCACACCAAGACACATCATAGTTAAAATGCCAAGGGCAAAAGACAAAGAGAGAATATTAAAAACAGCAAGAGGAAAACAGTTAATTACCTACAAGGGAGTACCCATACGACTGTCAGCTGATTTCTCAACAGAAACTATGCAGGCCAGAAGGGAGTGGCAAGAAATATTCAAAGTGATGAACAGCAAGAACCTACAACCAAGATTACTCTACCCAGCAAAGCTATCATTCAGAGTTGAAGGTCAGATAAAGAGCTTCACAGACAAGAAAAAGCTAAAGGAGTTCATTGCCACCAAACCAGGATTACATGAAATGCTGAAGGGTATTCTTTAAGAAGAAGAAGAAGAAGAAAAAGGTAAAGATAAAAATTTTGAACAACAAAATGACATCAAATACATACCTACCAACAAGTGAATCTAAAAATCAAGTGAATAAAAAATCTGAAGAACAGAATGGACTGGTGAATATAATAGAATCAGGGGCATAGAAAGGGAGTGGACTGACAATTCTCAGGGGAAGCAGGTGTGAGGGGTGCGGGAAGAGATTGGACAAAAATCTTACTCCTATGGATGAAGACAGTGGCGGGGGGTAAGGGCTTGGGGTGGGGTGGGGAATCAGGTGGAGGGGAGGTATGGGGGAAAAAAAGAGGAACACCTGTAATAATCTGAACAATAAAGATTTATTAAAAAAATAAATAAATAAACACACCCACAGAAAAGGACACGGGGAGAAGATGCTCATCTATGAACCAGGAGAAGCCGCAAAAGAAATCAGCCTTACCCACAAACAGGTCCCGAACGTCTGGTCTCTGGTCTAGAGCTCTGAGAAAATCAATGTCCCTTGTCTGTGATATGAGCTGTGGCTCTTCCTTGTGGCAGTTCTAGCAGACTCATACCGAAACCTACCTGCCTTAACCAAAGGAGCACACTTGACTACTTGAAGGCATGTAATTAAGTGTTGAAATTAAGATCACATTTGTGATTCAGGGTCCATTAGCTTCTACAGCTGTGCCAATAAATTTCTTTAGTATTTCAAACGTTCACCACGCTAAGAAAATGTCCTGGCGATTGCTCAGGTACCTCCTGACTTTTCTATAATAAAGTTTTAATTTTGCCAACATCGACTGAATGGATATGGGATTTAACGGACAAAATGTCCCCTTTGTGGCCACTGGACTGACTGTGTGCTGCTGCCTAATTCACGGAAAACATTAGTTGGGAGCCTAACCCCACTCTCTCATTCCAGAAACTCTAAGGGGGCATTCCCGCCGTGATGGCAGACCTCAGTGGCCACAGAGAATGCTTAGTCAACACGCTCGAGTTTTCTAGTCTTTTTATTTTTTTAAATATACCTTTATTGATTTTTGAGAGCAAAGGAGAGGGAGAGAGAGGTAGAAACATCAAGGATGAGAGGAATTTATTGATTCACTGCCTGTGTACACCCCTACTGGGGATCAAGCACACAACCGAGGCATGTGCTCTTGACCGAAATTGGACTTGGGATCCTTTAGTCTGCAGGCCAGCCCTCTATGCACTGACCAAAATTGGCTAGGGGGAGTTTCCTAGTCTTTTACACCAAACGTTTTGCTGTCCCTGGGCATACATAGTGTGCCAAGCTGATATGGATGAAACACACAGAGCTGTTGATCCAAACGGGGAGTTGGGGAGCGTCTAGAGACAAAGCACAGAGGTGGCACGTTCTTTGAGACGCACACACAGCACAGAACTCATGGCCCCTGCTTGCTGCCAGGCAGGGGGAAAGGCTCTGAAGTTAGCAGCTAAAGAGTTGCAGGGCCAAGGGAGGGCAATGAAGACTCCCTAGGTGTCTAATCCCGTCAAGCCACTTCCGTTATCTCGGGTGGGTGTGATTCCCCGCCAGCCCCACCCTACCCGCAAGGAACTCTGGGAAACCTATAAGAAGCCAGCCCTCTGCCACCTGCTCATTGCCTTGCCAGCCCCGCAGGCGTCCAGACCCCTTGCTGAGACGGGAGACCTGGACCAAATGGGAGGGGTGAGGAGTGGCAGGAGGCCTGGCCAGGAGCACTCAGGTGGCGCCCGCAGGGAATATGAGAGCATTTCCTGCAAGGAAAACCTGTCCCTTAGACAAAAAGGAGACAACTGGCATGCTTCTGAGAGGCGGAGTGAGAACACAGGGATGGGAAAAGGTTCCCACAGCACGGGAGGTAGGCTTCTAGCTTCTGCTGCTGCTGCTGCTGCTTCTTCTTCTTCTTCTTCTTCTTCTTCTTCTTGTGAACTTGGGTCCATCCGGACAGATGAGGTAGGTTTCTGGGCTGTGCTTCCCATAATTTCTGGTGACACATGCCTGGAGTGGGCCTGGGGTCAAGTCCTAGAAAGGTTAATACTTTTCCAAAAAGAGCACCAGAAACATACGTGTACTTCAAAAGTTGGGGTTTTTTTGCAGCTAGGAAGTGTGCTCACTCTGGCGAACTGGGGTATCTCAGTCAGAGCATGTTAGGAAGAACCTACTGCAGGATTTGGGGAAGATCTAAGGAAGCACTAAGTTGGGTGTTGTCAGAAATCAGGGATAAGTCTATGACTGAATACATCCATAAATCCTATCTATAGGGAGTGAAGATAAGCATGCCTATAAAGCTATACTTGATAAAGAAGCAGCAGGCACTCATTTTAGCTGAGAGAGGGACATGATAATCGGGTGTTAATGATCTCAGAGTGACCTTGTCTGATGTTGATGTTTGTGAGATTGTTTATGTCCAACAGAACAACCGGGCCTACCTGTCATTAAGCTTATGTTCACAATGACTGAGACGTACTTCGCGAATGACAGCCCCATGTTGCTCTTTTCTAGGACCAATGTGCAATTTGACACTGTTTTTATCATCGGATGTAAGGAAAGGATTATAAGTGGAGGAAGAACCTTAACTTTCCTTTCTCCAAAGCCCAGAAGCTCACCCCAAAACCGGTTAAGACCCGTTAGCCTCCTTGATGATTCCTAACTGTACCAAGCACAGATGGCTAAAGACCTCTATTGCTCACATTTCATGGCATCTCACTTAACATGCTCACAGTAGATAACAGCTCTGGTTGAAGGAGGTTTTCTGAGAGCATGAAAGGATGATGCTATGTGTCATAGAATGCATGATGTAGGGAAGCTGGGATGTGGAGGTACTGCTATGTCCTGAAACCTGGTGAGCCAGGATCAGCCTCACAGGTTCTGTCTCTCAGTACTCCCTTGAGAAAGAGAATTCTACGATCAGGACAAATTGTAGCGCAAATCTCACAGTTTGCTTTATGGAATCACTAAGAAATAGGCCAATCAAAAGGTGAGCAAAAGCACAGGGACAGAGACTGACTGCTGGAGAGGAAGAATCTTGAAATTCAGGAAGATTCTGAGAAGCTAGAGGACCACTATGGGTACAGGGCCACGAAGTCCCCTCATTCCCATGCCATCAGCCCCATGTCTTCCTCACACACAAAGACAATCACATGACTGCAAGACTAATCATTTATTGATCAGGTACAGGAGGGTCTTATTCATGATAGAGCTCTGGGTTTGGAAAACAGAGTGGGGAATTTAGAGAAAACCACTGATTCTTGTTTAATTGAGGAGTCTGTGGAGACAATTAGAGAAGATCCATTAGATTCAGAGATAATGCCTTCTTGGATGATAGTGATGCATATCAGGTCGCAGAACTTTTCACAGGCTGACACAAGGACCATGGAATGAACATCGTGGAGCCCAGTGAGGAAGCATTCACTCAGCACTAAACAAGCAGATGAGAGAGAACACAGAAGTCATTAAGCACTTCCTGGGTTGAATTAAAGAGAAAGAAAATTTTTATTACAGAGCAAAATGGTGAAGAAGTAGATATGAATCTGTACTACAATCTATGTTTCTTTCCAGAATAGGGGGAAGAAAGTCATTGAATCAATGGCTGCCAAAAGAAATTAGGTCTGGCCTACAGCAAAAGCATATTTTTCTATTGTGTAGCTGTTCCCCAACTGAGTCTATGAGAAAGAGAGAGGAATAATCAATGAAGGACCGTAGGCTGGTTTCTGCCATTCTAAGCATTAAATGTTTGAGGAATTTTTGATAAATCGAGGAAGAATGGCAAAAACCTTAGCTACCTTGTATTACATGCTGACTTTATGCAGGCCATAGTTGCTATAATATTCCCATATATTATCTGAATAAAGCCCCACAATAAAGCTAAGAAAGGAAACAGATGGAGAAAGTGAGAGCCTGTTTTCCAGGTAAAAGACAACTAGAAGGTTAGACAGCTCTATTTACAAATCAGAAGTTAATGATGTGCAGAGTTCAAAGAGAGACAGTATTACCAAATATTGGAGAGTGAGACCACACATTTGGCCTTGGAAGATGGACAAAAGACAGAAATGCATTTGAGTTTCATATTTACAACCTAGTATTCTTTTCCTATTTCAAATTTTAAGTCTTAATCATTTTTAGGACTTTATCAATTACTGAGGCCTTTTCATCAGCAGGATATCACACAGTAAGTATGCAAGGTACATGTCATTGTTTTCCTTTTAACTGCTTAGGTCATTTACTCTACAACTCATGGAATGAGTGGGTCCTGAGCCCAGGACCCCAATTCCAAATTTCAAGCTCATTCCCCAGGGTGTCCTGGTTTGACATTGACTCTGGAAGTTTTTTTGACATTTATCTGCGTTTCCTCCATTCAGCTTTAAGTCATTCAAGGGGAGCGGTAAGAGGATAACTTAAAAATATCTCCTGGATCCCACGATTAGATAATGTAACACCCATTTTAGTGAAGGCACTCTGAGGGGTTTGTTTGGACAAAATTGTGCGTTTGGGGGTCAGTGCATAAGAAATAGCAGTCAGGGGAGAGGCCATGGTACAAACAAGGGACTAGCAAATTTCTTCTCTAACGGGCAGGATAGGACACATTTTAAGTCTTGCAGGCCAAGAGGCAAAATCAAAGATATTGTGTAGGTACTAATAGAATAATGGGAAAAAACACATTTCCACATTTTTTCATGAAATTCAAAATTGAGTATAATTTGTTTTGAAAATACAGAACTATTAGTGAGAAGAATTAATTCTTTTTTTAAATAAAATGATTGGAAATTTGCATCATTGAGTTGAAAATAGTGTTTTTTTTTAAATAAATCTTTATTGTTCAGATTATTACAGGTGTTCCTCTTTTTTCCCCCCATAGCTCCCCTCCACCTGATTCCCCACCCCACCCCATGCCCTTACCCCCCGCCACTGTCTTCATCCATAGGAGTAAGATTTTTGTCCAATCTCTTCCCGCACCCCTCACACTTGCTTCCCCTGAGAATCGTCAGTCCACTCCCTTTCTATGTCCCTGATTCTATTATATTCACCAGTCTATTCTGTTCTTCAGATTTTTTATTCACTTGATTTTTAGATTCACTTGTTGGTAGGTATGTATTTGATGTCATTTTGTTGTTCAAAATTTTTATCTTTACCTTTTTCTTCTTCTTCTTAAAGAATAACCTTCAGCATTTCATGTAATCCTGGTTTGGTGGCGATGAACTCCTTTAGCTTTTTCTTGTCTGTGAAGCTCTTTATCTGACCTTCAACTCTGAATGATAGCTTTGCTGGGTAGAGTAATCTTGGTTGTAGGTTCTTGCTGTTCATCACTTTGAATATTTCTTGCCACTCCCTTCTGGCCTGCATAGTTTCTGTTGAGAAATCAGCTGACAGTCGTATGGGTACTCTCTTGTAGGTAATTAACTGTTTTTCTCTTGCTGCTTTTAATATTCTCTCTTTGTCTTTTGCCCTTGGCATTTTAACTATGATGTGTCTTGGTGTGGTCCTCTTTGGGTTCCTCTTGTATGGGGTTCTGTGCGCTTCCTGAACTTGTAATTCTATTTCTTTCACCAGGTAGGGAAAGTTTTCTGTCATTATTTCTTCTAATAGGTTTTCAATATTTTGCTCTCTCCCTTCTTCTGGCACCCCAAAAATTCGGATGTTGGTTCGCTTAAAGTTGTCCCAGAGGCTCCTTACACTATCTTCATATTTTTGGATTCTTTTTTCTTTTTGTTTTTCTGATTGGATGTGTTTTGTTTCCACATATTTCAGATCTTTGGTTTGATTCTTGGGGTACGTTGATCTACAGTTGAGTTTCTGTATATTCTTTATTTCAGACAGTGTATGCTTCATTTCTGACTGATCCTTTTCCATTCTTTTGGCATTCTCATTAAGCTCCTTGAAGGTCTCCTCAAGTTTCTCAGCGGTTTTAAGAAGATTCTTGAGTAACCTTATAAATGTGGTTCTGAACTCTGTGTCATCCAGTAGTTTGCTTTCCTCTGTTTCTTTCATTCGTGACATGTTTCTTTGTCTCCACATTTTGGCTGCTTCCCTGCATTGATGGAGTAGCTTTGTGTGGTAGGTGATCTATAGGGGGCAGTAGCTCAGCCTCCTCAATTACATGAGGTGGATGCTCTTGGTACACCCCTTTGTGGGCTGAGTGCAAAGTCTTGGTGTAGTTAAGCCTTAATTGCCGTTGGTACACTGGGAGAAATTGACCGCCAGGCCAATTAGCTGTGAGCACTCGCTGTGTCTATAATGGAAAAACTGCTGCGCTGAAGACATGCTTATGGGGCAGGACTTGTTTCAGTGGGGCTTTGGTGCTCACTGAGTCTGCCTCTTGAATGTGTCACTTATGGATGTGAGGAGTTGAAATCTGGTGTCTCACACTGACCACTAGGTACACTGGCTTCTGGATCTCCAATGCGGTACAGGTCACCTACTATCTGAGGCCACCCAGCAGGAGCTACAGTGAAAGCTACAGTTTTTTCCTCTTTGCTTGGGGTTTGGATGTTTTGGAGCTGTCTGACCCGGGCTGCAAGTTTGCTAGGTTAAGCTGCCATAGGGCAGGGCTTTCTTATGCAAAAGCCGCTGCTTAGAGCTTGGGTGGGTTTGTAGGTTGTGCAGGGCGGGGTCTCAGGGTGTCACTAGTCTAGGGCGTGGCAAACAGCAATGGCTGCTAGTTAGCAGGCTCTGAGTCCCTGTGGGCAGTCCCGTGCCCCAGTGCCGTAAACAATTATTCCTGCGCTCAGCTCTGCAAGCAAGCCACACTCACTGGCAGACAGTCCAGCTTCTCCCCGAAGGAGTTTGGGTCCCCCGCGTCTCCCCAGAAACTGTATTTCAGAGTAATCGGGGGCTTGTCTCCCTTAGGGTTCAAAAAAGCAATGCCCGCCACCAGCCCGGATCACGTGCCTCCGTACCTCAGCTTTTCAGCGCTCATGCACGTCTCAATGCTCTTTTCTCTTTCCTTCTAGTTGTAGAACTTCCACTCAGCCAGCTTTCCCATGGTTCTGAGTGATAAACGTTTTTTCTTTTAGTTGTATTTTTGAAATTGTTGCGGGAGGCAGCAGTTTAGGTGTTTACCTACGCCTGATCTTGGATTCTCCGATCGAAAATAGTGTTTTTAATATTCCATTGATTACACATGTCTTGGCTCACGGGCAATACAAAAATAGGCAGTGGACAGGATTTGGCCTATGGGCCAGAGTTCCAAACCAACTTCTGGTATGATTTCAATATTTAAGTGCCCTAGGGGGTTCTGGCTAAAGTTATAAGGAGAGGAGAAACAGAAAGAGAGAAAGAAGCATAAGTATTGATAGAGATAGATTGACATTTGCAACAATATGACCAAATACCTATAAAAACAACAGAATCCACAAAGTATTGGTCGTATTTCATTATAATTGTAAAAAATTTCATCAAAGTTGCTAGAGACATTAGCTTGCAGAAATCAATAATAAGTTATTGGTATATTTGGTATATATTGGTATATTTTCTATCCCAGCAAAAACTCATGATCATAACTAATGATCAGAAAAACAACCTTTTCCACAAAGATAGAGCCCAACGTGAAGAAGGAAGCCCCTACCCCTCCCAAAGCCAAAGCTGAAACAAAGGCTTTGAAGGCAAAGAAAGCAGTGCTGAAAGCGTCCACAGCCATAAAAGAGATCTGTATGTTACCTATCTTCGATGGCCAAAGACCCTGTGGTGCTGAAGGCAGCCTACATATCCTTGGAAAAGCACCCCCAGGAGAAACAAGCTTGAACATTATGCCATCATGCGTTCCCCATGACCACCGATGAAGAAGGCAGAAGACAAGAGCGCACTTGTGTTCATTGTGCATGTCAAGGCTAATAAGCACCAGATCAAACAGGTTGTGAAGAAGCTCTATAACGTTGACATATCCAAGGTCAACACCCTGATCAGGCCAGATGGAGACAAGAGGCATACATTCAACTGTCGCCCAACTATTATGCTTTGGATGTTGTCAATAAAATTGGGATCATCTAAACTGAGTCCAGCTGGCTAATTCTAAATATAAAAACTTTATACAGTAAAACAAACAAACTGGTGAAAGTAATACCCTTGTAATAATCTGGTTATTATTTAACAGGAAAGGAGTAAAGGAAAGACTAGATAATATAGGCATGCCACTCTTTAAGTCTGTTCCCCAGTGATCACTGGGGAAGGGACTGGGCAATAGACACATTCCCAGTCAGGTCTGAGTGAGGTGGAAAGGTGCTTACCTGTCTATCAGTCACACCTGGGAACAGGTAATGGGCCATAATAGGCGTGGACACTGCAAGGGCTTGAAACCTGAACATTTAAACTTCTGCACAAAGGAAGTTCCCACTCATGGCTCTTGGACTTCTTGGGACTCCTGTTGCAGGGGGCCCACTCCCTTGCATTCCCCCACATGGCCCTGTGGACGCTACATAATGTGGATTCCACACAATGGACTAATGGACTTCAAATAACCTGATGCTGGACTCGGCTGGAACATGAAATAGAAGCTCTGGACACTGGCCTTGCTTTTGGCTTTGCTGAACTCCCAGCTGCATCTTTTTCAGGACTCAGTTAAGTGACAATGGACTTTACAACTGAGGGATGTAACACCATGCCAATGAAAACCATTCATTCTCCTCTGTGAATCTCAGAAAATTCTCTTTCAGAAGCTATCACAAGAGCTACCCCACACCCACTAGCATCGGGGAAAATAGACCCCCTGTTTTCGCTGGTAACAAAAGTATACAGGAATTAACAAACAGGAATACACAAGAAGATGACCGAGGAGAGAATTTTAAAACTCTGAGAAAGGACATAGAAGATTGTCTGAATACATTGACAGACATGGGGCTCATTTGGGTTTGGTACTAGGAGCCAAGTGTCAGGCTTCTGACCTCACAAACTGTAGTATAATAAACTTGTGCTGTTTTAAGCCACTAATTTTGTGGCGATTTGTTCTGGCACAAACAGGAAACCAGTACAGGACTTGTTTCTCCTGTCCAGCTGTATGCCAAGAATAGAGTGTCCTCACTATGCCACTATTTCTGGTACACTGGCAGAGTGAACTCTTGAAGGAAGTGAGGCCTATATGATCTACTGAATAATTCCAATTCACACCTGCCTGCATTGGGGCCATTTTTCTGTGGCGCTCTTTACAATACGCTTGTTTCCCATTCTTGACCCAACTTCATTTGTTTTCAGATCCTAAGAATGTGTTGATGGGCAGTGTGGTAAGAGTAGGGACTAATGAAAAAACAGCTAAGCATTTCCATGTCATGGTGGAAAATTCCCAATAGGACTTGCCTGTTACTTTGGTCCTCCAGTCCCTGAGCAAAGTGCCCCATAGAGCAGTAGTGTAGCTCCCATTGCTGGCTGATTCCACCATAACGTTTATCTTTTTTCTTTTGAAAATAACCGCTCTGTTCTGTTTCTGATTTATAGATGTCTTCGCTCCTTGCTTTTTTGTTCTTGATCCTCACCTGAGGATGTTTTTCCATTGATTTTTAGAGAAAGTGAAAGGGAAGGGGAGATACAGAGAGAGAGAAACATCGATTGGTTGCCTCCCAAATGCACCCTGACCAGGGCAGGGTATCAAACCTGCAACCCAAGTATGTGCCCTTGGCCGGAATCAAACCTGGAACCCTTCACTCAGTGGTCCAAACCGGCTAGGGCCACTCCTTGTTTTTGAGTGTTCTTAACATTTCATGCCTCATTTACAGAAAATGTTTGGAACTGAGGGGTAGGTTTCAGAGTAAAGTTTAAGCTGCCATCTTGATGCAGGAGCAGCTGAGGGTCTTTGTGCCTCCCTCTTGGCTGTAGTTTCCTGACATCTGACAGTAGCCAGCCATCTCCCTCCATCAAAGTGGTCCTCCTTACATTGATTGTTATGGTTGTTAATGTTCTAAACATTTCCAAGGATCTGCTAGGCCACGTCCTCTGGGCATTCGCTATTCTGCCCTTTAAATAACATTTGAAAATGACAGATCCCAGCATGACTGGTTGGCTTTCTTCATGGCCTTCTGCATATGACAGCAAACTAGGCCAAGTGCGTAATTCTGGAAAAATAAGCCTGAACCTTACTTTTTCTTCTGACATGAAGGCAAAGTAAGATATGTGAAGTGTCATATCCCTTGAATGCCTTCTGTCGTTAAGTTTTTGTTCATAATGACTGAGTCATTTTTCCTGTGTGACAACCCCCTAGCCATGTTGCTCTGTTCCAGCACCCACATGCAACTTTGACAGTTTTTATCATCTGAGGTAAGGAAAGGATTATACGTGGAGGAAGAACCTTAACTGTCCTTTCTTCAAAGCCCAGAAGCTCCCCCTCAAAAGGGATTAAAGCCCTTTAGCCTCCTTGATGATTCCTGACTGTACCAAGCACAGATGGCTAAAGATCTCTATCGTTCACATTTCACGGCATCTCGCTTCACATGCTCACAGTAGATAACAGTGCGGCTTGGAGGAGGCTTTCTGAGAGCATGAAAGGATGATGCTCTGTGTCATAGAATGGATGATGTAGGGAAACTGGTATGTGGAGGTATGTCCTGATACATGGCGAACCGGGATCAGCCTCAGTAGCAACTGTGTCTCAGTACTCCCACTGAGAAAGAGAATTCTAGGATCGGGGAAAATTGTGAGGCAAGTCTCATAATTTGCTATATTGGATCACTGAGAAATAGGCCAAACAAAGGGGGAGCAGCATCACAGGAAAAGCGGCTGCTGGGGAAGGAAATTACGAAATTCAGGAAGATTCTGAGAAGCTAGAGGCACATTATGGGTACAGGGTGAAGGACATTCCCTCATTCCCTTGCCATCAGCCCCATGTCTCTCTCACACACAAAGACAATCACATGGCTGCAAGACTCATCATTTATTGATCAGGTATAGGAGGTCTTATTCATGCTAGAGTTCTGGGTAAGGCAAACAGAGTCAGAAATTTGGAGGAAACCTTTGATTCTTAGTGAATTGTTGAATTGGTCTAGACTCTAGACAATTAGAGAAGATCCTTTAGATTCAGAGATAATGCCTTCTTGGCTGATAGTGATGGAGATCAGGTTGCAGACCTTGTCACAGGCTGACACAAGGACCATGGAATGAACATCCTGGAGCCCAGGGGAGGAAGCATTCACTCGGTACTAAACAAGCAGATGAGAGAGAACACAGAAATTCATTAAGCATTTCCTGAGTTGAATTAAAGACAGAGGGAATATTTATTACAGAAAAAAAATGGTCAAGAACTAGATATCATTCTACCTGCACTGTAACCTATGTTACTTGCTGAAATAGGGGGAAGGAGATCATTGAATCAAAGGTTCTTTTTTTTCTCTCTATTGCTTAACCTTTCCTGAGCTGAGTCTATGAGAAAGACAGGGGAATAATCAATGAAGGACCCAAGTCTGGTTTCTGCCAATTCTCAGCATTAAATGTTTTGAGGAATTTTTGATAAATTGAGGAAGAATGGCCAAAACCATAGCTACCTTGTATTAAATGCTGACTTTATGCAGGCCATAGTTGCTAAGATATTCCCATATATTATCTGAATAGCATAGGAAGCTGGCATGTGGAGGCATGTCCTGAAACATGGTTAGCCACCATCAGCTTCAGTAGCAATTGTCTCTCAGTAGCTCCTTGAGAAAGAGAATTCTAGATCGGGGCAAACTGGGGCAAAATAAAGCTACGGTAGGAAACAGATGAGGAAAGTCAGAGCCTATTTTTCAGATGAAAGACAACTGGGAGATCAGACAGCTCTGTTTCCAGATTAGAAGCTAAGGATGTGCAGAGATCAAAGAGAGACAGTATCACCAAATATCAGAGGGTGAGACCACACATTTTGGCCTTGGAAGACAGAAATGTCTCTGGGTTTCATGCTCACACCCTAGTATTCTTTTCCTATTTCAAATTCCAAGACTTAATGATTTTTAGGACTTTACTTTTCATCAGCCGGATAACCACACAGTAACTCTGTAAGGTACACGTTATTGTTTTCCTTTTAATTGGGGAGGTCACTTGCTCTACAGCTCATGGAACCCAGGACCCCCAACTCCAAATGTCAAGCTCATCCCACAAGCTTCCTTGCCCAATTATTTTTATTGTAATCTTTGGTCACAAACCCCTAATGGTGCTGGAAGGCAGTGGTCCCTGGGCTACCCCCACTCTCCATCAGACATCACCAACCTGGAAGCCTCGGCCTAATGGCTCCCTCGGGCCTGGAGACAGCGATCTGCAGAGGCAGAGCAGAGCACAGTCAAACAAGAACCCACTTATTTCTCAGTGAGAGATCAAATGATTTCCCAGGTCAGGACAGAGGGGACCGGTTGGAGGTGTTAACCTTGTCTTGCACTTCTCCATCCAGGAATATGGGAATTCGAAAAGAAAAAACCAGAGATAGCGAAACTTACCGACTTTGGTCACATCCAGTATGTTTTCCTCAGCAATTCCATTGTTTTTGCAAAGTTTTCTAAACCTTCCCTTGAGTTTTGGGCTCACATCTGGTTTTCGGGCTGTGGGAAGAGTGACAATAACTGCTGTGTCTTGTGTCTTGGTCATTGAGAAGATCCCTCTTGGGGGCAGTGGGGACCGATGATTGGCACCAACTGGTGCTTAGGCAGAAGCTAGGGATGGGCTACCTCCTGTCTTGAATTTGACATTTTTAGGGTATTCTTCTGGCATGATGAATGATTTCATCATCTTTCCATCACTGAGCCTGAGGGATTACCCAAGGTGAGCCCCTCTCTTCAGAGGAGGAGAGTCAGCCCAGGATAACATTGGAAGGATCATTTTGTCTCCAGCGCCCTCTAAGGTGGATATTCACATAAAAATACCCTACCATAGAGCTCCATCACTTGGGTTTCTTCCTCATTGTTGAAATTTCTGACATAAAAAATAAGATAGTCATTATAGACAGCTTCAATTATGTGAAATGTATTGTATCCATCATCTGTGGGGAAAAGAGAACACAACTCAGAACTTCTTTAGTGCATAGGAAGCAAGTGAAATTCTTTTTTAAAAAAATAAATTTTATTGATTTTTTACAGAGAGGAAAAGAGAGGGAGAGAGAGTTAGAGGCATCGATGAGAGAGAAACATCAATCAGCTGCATCCTGCACACCCCTTTGTGAGGATGTGCCCACAACCAAGGTATATGCCCTGGACCGGAATCGAACCTGGGACCCTTGAGTCCTCAGGCCGACGCTCTGGCACAAGTGAAATTCTTTACCTATTCTCTTTCACAGAGCAAATTCAAGTGCATGCCCTGGACGAGATATAGAGTAAGAGCTAATGTCTTCCAGTTGCATCTCCCTAGGCTTCATGTGGTGACTTCTAAGTGTAAAACTGACAAGCAGTAGTACCTTGATTGCTTGTGGTAAAAAATTCAGCCACAGCTGCAATTTAAGCTCAGGTGGTTCCTAAGCCATCTCTACCAACTAGCTCCCTCGGCCATCTCTGCCGACTATGTATCTCTGTTCTCCCTATAAACCCATTGGCATTATATACCTAGCACTCTATGCGAGCCATTTGCTGTTAGTGGCTACCAAAAATCAACAAAGTGGGCAGGGAATGAAAAGCTATCCAAAAAATTTACTTTTTGTGTGTGCCTATTTTCTTTTGTTGTAGGTGGTGCATGTAACCAAATTGCCATCTTTTTCTGATGATATTATGTACCATATTTTGGGTTTTACACACAGGTTCTCCCAAATTGAGGATGTTGGCTATTAGATGGACCCATTTACATTACCTAAACAAGCATCAATCAAGAATTAATGAAGACACTAATGATATTGGGATTTAGTAAATTTCTTGCAATTGAAAGTAGAATTTACAAACCCTTTTGAACATATACTTACATTCAACACTATATACACCTTTCTCTTCTGTTTTGTCACAAATGAAAGAAATTTCAGTACACTCTCCATTGACCCTGTAAAACAGAATGAGCTGATGCCCAAGAGATATTGATCGGTCTGCTCCCTCACATTCCACCTGTGACTTGAGTGTCCGATTCCAATTAACTGTAGAACATGTTTGTACAAATTTGAAACAGCTTTTATTTACCTTATTTCACTTTATTTGCTACTTTAAGAAAGAGCTACTACTGATGTCACTATTACTCTACCACCACTTCATACTATTATTATTGTCACTAGAGGCCCAGTGCATGAATTCGTGCCCCTTGAAAGAAACTGTGGGCTGTGAAGCTGTGGTAGGCAGAGGGGTGGGTTTTGGCCCATCCTCCGTGTCCCTGCCCGGCCCCCGCCATGATGGCTCCCAGTCTTCTCTCTGCTGGCAGCCCTGCTCCCGCCAGCCCCACTCACACCCACTCATGGCATGGAGTGATTGGGGCCAGCACCAGCAATGGGTGGAAGCGGGGCCAGCACCATCAATGGGTGTGAGTGGCTGCTGCTGCCCCGATTGCCCCTCAGGAGCAGGGGGAGGTGAAGAAGCCCTCAGGGGCAATCAGGGCTGGCAGCCACCACTTGCACCTGCTGATGGCACCAAGCTATTGGGGCTGGTGCCGGGCACCGACAGCGGGTGTGAGCAGTGGCTCCAGTGCCGGCAGTGGGTGTGAGCGGGGCTAATGCCGGCAGCAGGTGCAAGCATCAGTCAGGACTGCAGCATGAGAGAACAAAGAATTTTCAGTAACCACCAGAGGCTCGCCCCAATGACAGTGACTGGCACCCCACCTTGGACTGGTGCCCCTGCTCACCTGTTCCACCATCCCACCACAGGCAAAGACCGCCATGTTCTGTGCTCTGCCATGTGCTGCTGACACTCACCATATTTGCGCCCACCCCCTGGCGGTCAGTGCACGTCATAGCGACTCATTGTTCAGTTGTTCTGTTATTCGGTCTATTTGCATATTAGGGTTTTGTGTGTATATATATATATATGTGTATATATATATATATATATATATATATATATATATATATATATAGCTACTTGCCTAGATCATCAGTTGAGTTCTCATATGTGCCAGCCTCTCACATAATTGCTCAATAAACTTGGTTTCACAAAAACAGAAATCCATGAGAGAGAATTATTATTATCCTCTCTTACCCAAGTGAAAATTGGGGTGGAAAGAGATAAAATTGCTGGGACACAACTAGTAAGAGATCATTTCAAGAGATAGCTATGCTGTTGATCCCCAATCCTATGCACTTAACCTATGCTATATTGCCACATTTCTTATGATTCTGATACCCCTCAATCTCTGAACTCCCTTATTCCCAATTAAATTTATTCCTGTCACCAACTCTTATCTCTGAATCCTCAGTTCATTATGTCATGGATCAGTGCCTGATAAATGAGTGTGATTTTAGATACAAGCCCACAATGTAAGTGCACACATGCATGTGTGTGTGTGTGTGTGTGTGTGTGTGTGTGTGTGTGTGTGTGTAGAGCTCCAAGACCACAGTCAGGCTTCTGGGGTTTTTCCCCCAAGTAAAAATAAGCCATACTTACTTCTTATGATATTTAAATGACAAGGAAGAATTGTCCAAGACTTGGATGGATTCCACAAAAATTCTCATGCTACCATTTTCTTCTATAATTTCCTTCACATCTGAGGCCAAGAGAATGGAATACCACTCCCCTGAAATCTGGAAAACAAAACAAAAAAAAAACCCCACACATTAAAATGGGTAAGAAAAGAAGAGAGGGGATACCACATAAACATCTGTATCCTTGAACTCTGGCTCGTGTGCCAGGACTCATAGTGGTGATATGGAGGTGGAATTAGAACCCAGGTCAATTGACTCCACATGAAAGGCTCCTTCCACTGACCTCCAATGAGAATGGAGGTCCCCAAGTGTTATCATCTTTCCACATCTTATGAGTGCTTTTTGTCCAAGGTCAGAAAGCACCCCTTTGTGCAATATGTCAAAAACCTCTTGCCCTCCAGTAGGGCCATCTTGCTTCAGAATCCCCCAAACCACCCCCAAAGTCAGAAGACCCTATGCTCCCCCAACTCTACCTTTGACATATCGAAATTGCTTGTCACAACATCATGGTTTCCTTGATGATGGGCACAGACCAGAGTCAGCCCCAGACACACCAGCAGCAGTTTCATCTTTGGTGAGACGGAACAGACTCAGCTACAGGCACTTGGAGTGAGTCTTTCCCTGATAGTGCCTCCACTCCCCAGATCTTCTGTTTTTATATTCATTCTGGGTCCACTTCTTTGTCCACAGGGCAGCACCTTTTCTCCTCCCACTCCATGAATGGTCTGTATTCATTGATGTGAGGCCAAGATTGTTTCTGTCAATCTCATCTCTATTAGATCTACTTAGTGCCCTGAAATCAATCAAAAAGAAAAATAGTGGACGTCATAAAAGGCTGCCTTTTGGAACCCGAATTAACTGTGAAATCAAAAAGCCAATTATGTGTGTCAGGAATGGAGTAGAACTGGGAAATAGAATGTGTGGACAATCCATGTTCCACCACTCACATGGTGTGTAGAAATGGGTGAGTTACTCCATTTTAACTAGCCTCAGAAGCAAAGAAACTATCTCTACAAAAGATGATAAGACCACCCTACCTGATTAGGCTCAGTGGATAGAGCGTCAGCCTGGGGACTGAAGGGTCCTGGGTTTGATTCCAGTCAAGGGCATATGTCTGGGTTGCTGGCTCGACCCCAGTAGGGGGCGTGCAGGAGGCAGCCAATCAATGAATCTCTCTCATCATTGATGTTTCTATCTCTCTCTCCCTCAGCCTTCCTCTCTGAAATCAATAAAAATATAATTAAAACTAACTAAATAAAGATGATAGGACCATCACAAAGCATTCCAGATTAGAATGGGATTGGATGAAATCATGTCTTGAAAGTATGGTGTCTGTACTGAGCACATTTTAATTCCTCTTCCTTATTGTCTGAATTCAACCACGATGAATGAACAACTGTTTAATCACTCTATATACCTGGCGATATACCATAGATCCCATAAGAGTCACGGGGAAGTAGAAGATGGCATCCTTTCTTCAAGCAACTTTAAATGAAGGTGGGGAAATGCATCACATACTCAAGAAAAACGTCATTCCACAAGCATATGAACTAACCCAACAGTGTGGAACCAAGTCCAGACCATTGTGGGTCAAAAAAAGGGGTGATGCTGGGGAGGTGACATCATGGAGAAAGTGCTTAAGAACACTGGCTTGGAATCATGTACCGGGGTTTCATTCCTATCGCTGTCCTTTGGAAGCCAGGAGGCCAAATTCAACCTCTTGGAGCCTTAGTGTCTTCTTGATGAGGATAATCGTACCTGTGGATACATTGCTATGGGGATTCCATGGGATGGTGTGTGTAGAACCCTCAGACTAATGGCTGGCACAGCTGGGCTGGTGGAATCAGAAAATTATCCTTGGGAAAGTGGGTTTTGGGGGATGTCTTGAAAGTTAGGCAGGTGTGGAGATGTGGAGAGCATGTGGGAAGGGGATTCTTGGTGAGAGGAATGTTGTGATTTAGGCTCCTGTGCCGGCTACTGGGTTTGGTTAAGAGCTATGGCTCATTCCTGGCTTGTGCTAATGTTTCCCTTTTGCATTCCCTAAAACAGAAAGAGGCCAGTGTCATGGGAGGAGCTGTGCACAAAGCAGAGAGCGTAGGAACTGTGGCATTCTATCTGTGGCCTGTTTTCCAAAGCGATCCCTAGGTAATGCTTAACCAACACCCAATCACTGGTATTTTGATGTTCATATAAATTTAGGCATCATGGTGAGCTATAGACTGTCCTGCCCCTAAGATAGAGGAACTGAGCTTGATGAATTGTGGCAAAGGTTGTGCACTTCATTTTGTCTAGTTGATTCTCTCCAAGAATAGATGGTACCCTGTGAGCAAGATGAACTGGGCTACAAAGCTGAGGGGAGAGTCAGAGACGGTGCTGCTCCACCACTGTATCCAATCCCTCCACCTTCCTACCTCTGTACCCACACCAGAGCACCATATTGCAACTGTATGCTTCTGTGTGCTGCCACTGTGTGCCCCAAGAGAAAACCAGAAATGAAGGCATATGCCACAGAATGTTTTCCCAGTCTTTCAGTTCTTTGTTTTTTTTTTTTTAATAAATCTTTATTGTTCAGATTATTACAGGTGTTCCTCTTTTATTTTTCCCCATAGCTCCCCTCACCTGATTCCCCACCCCACCCCAGGCCCTTACCCCACGCCACTGTCTTCATCCATAGGAGTAAGATTTTTGTCCAATCTCTTCCCGCACCCCTCACACTTGCTACCCCTGAGAATCGTCAGTCCACTCCCTTTCTATGTCCCTGATTCTATTATATTCACCAGTCCATTCTGTTCTTCAGATTTTTCATTCACTTTATTTTTAGATTCACTTGTTGGTAGGTATGTATTTGATGTCATTTTGTTGTTCATAATTTTTGTATTTACCTTTTTCTTCTTCTTCCTCTTCTTAAAGGATACCCTTCAGCATTTCGTGTAATCCTGGTTTGGTGGTGATGAACTCCTTTAGCTTTTTCTTGTCTGTGAAGCTCTTTATCTGACCTTCAACTCTGAATGATAGCTTTGCTGGGTAGAGTAATCTTGGTTGTAGGTTCTTGCTGTTCATCACTTTGAATATTTCTTGCCACTCCCTTCTGGCCTGCATAGTTTCTGTTGAGAAATCAGCTGACAGTCGTATGGGTACTCCCTTGTAGGTAATTAACTGTTTTTCTCTTGCTGCTTTTAATATTCTCTCTTTGTCTTTTGCCCTTGGCATTTTAATTATGATGTGTCTTGGTGTGGTCCTCTTTGGGTTCCTCTTGTATGGGGTTCTGTGCGCTTCCTGAACTTGTAAGTCTATTTCTTTCACCAGGTAGGGAAAGTTTTCTGTCATTATTTCTTCTAATAGAAGAAATATTTTGCTCTCTCCCTTCTTCTGGCACCCCAAAAATTTGGATGTTGGTTCGCTTGAAGTTGTCCCAGAGGCTCCTTACACTATCTTCATATTTTTGGACTCTTTTTTCTTTTTGTTTTTCTGGTTGGATGTGTTTTATTTCCACATATTTCAGATCTTTGGTTTGATTCTTGGGGTATGTTGATCTACAGTTGAGTTTCTGTATATTCTTTATTTCAGACAGTGTATGCTTCATTTCTGACTGATCCTTTTCCATTTTTTTGGCATTCTCATTAAGCTCCTTGAAGGTCTCATCAAGTTTCTCAGCGGTTTTAAGAAGATTCTTGAGTTACCTTATAAATGTGGTTCTGAACTCTATGTCATCCAGTAGTTTGCTTTCCTCCGTTTCTTTCATTCGTGACATGTTTCTTTGTTTCTGCATTTTGGCTGCTTCCCTGTGTTGATGGAGTGGCTTTGTGTGGTAGGTGACCTATAGGGGGCAGTAGCTCAGCCTCCCCAATCACCTGATGTAGATGCTCTTGGTACACCCCTTTGTGGGCTGAGTGCAAAGTCTTGGTGTAGTTAAGCCTGAATTGCTGTTAGTACGCTGGGAGGAATTGACCTCCAGGCCAATTAGCTGTGAGCACTCACTGTGTCTATAATGGAAGAACTGCTGCGCTGAAGACACTCTTATGGGGCAGGACTTTTTTCAGTGGGGCTTTGGTGCTCACTGAGTCTGCCTCTTGAATGTGTCACTTATGGATGTGAGGAGTTGAAATCTGGTGTCTCACAATGACCACTAGGTACACTGGCTTCTGGATCTCCAATGGGGTGCAGGTCAGCTACTGTCTGAGGCCACTCAGCAGGAGCTACAGTGAGACCTGCAGTTTTCTCCTCTTTGCTTGGGGTTTGGAGGTTTTGAAGCTGTCTGACCCGGGCTGCAAGTTTTCTAGGTTAAGCTGCGATAGGGCAGGCTTTTCTTATGCTAACTCGGCTGCTTGGAGCTTGCATGGGTTTGTAGGTTGTGTGGGGCGGGGTCTCAGGGCGTCACTAGGTTAGGGCGTGGGAAACAGCAATGGCTGCTAGTTAGCTGGCTCTGTGTCCCCGACGGCGTCCTGGAGTTCCGTGCCCCAGTGCCGTAAACAATTATTCCTGCGCGCAGCTCTGCAAGCAAGCCACTCTCACTGGCAGACAGTCCAGCTTCTCCCCGTAGGAGTTTGGGTCCCCCGCGTCTCCCCAGAGACTGGATTTCAGAGTAATCAGGGGCTTGTCTCCGTTCGGTTAAAAAAGCAACGCACCCAGTCGCCCGCCGCCAGCCCGGATCACGCGCCTCCGTACCTCAGCTTTTCAGCGCTCCTGCATGTCTCAATGCTCTTTTCTCTTTCCTTCTAGTTGTAGAACTTCCACTCAGCCAGCTTTCCCGTGGTTCTGGGTGATAGACGTTTTGTCTTTTAGTTGCAGTTTAAATTGTTGTGGGAGGCAGCAGTTTAGGTGTCTACCTACGCCGCCATCTTGGATTCTCCTCAGTTCTTTGTTTTTTAAAAAAATATTTTTATTGATTTCAGAGAGGAAGGGAGAGGGAGAGATAGAAACATCAATGATGAGAGAGACTCATTGATTAGCTGCCTCCTGCAGGCTCCCTACTGACCTTAACCCAGTCATGTGCCCTTGAACAGAATCAAACCTGGGACACTTCAGTCAGCAGGCCGACACTCTATTCACTGAGCCAAACCAGCTAGGGCTTGCCTGGGGCTTGGAGTGGCACAGTGGGAGGGAGGGATCACAAGGACACAAAGGAAACTACAGAGGACCATTTGTAAATTCATTATCCTGACCATGGTGGTGGTTTCATGGGCATCTCCCGGTAAAAACTTGACCAATTTCATACTTTAATTTTTTTTAATCCTCACCTAAGGATATGTTTTTATTGATTTTTAGAGAGAGAGAGAAAAGGAGAAGGTGGAGGACATTGCAGTTGCCTTATGCACCTTGACCAGGGATTGAACCCGCAACCTAGGTATGTGCCCCAACTGAGAATCAAACCCACTCCCTCTAGGTGTATAGGATGATGCTCCAACCAACTGAGCCACCCAGCCAGGGCTCAAATTTTATTATTTAAATATGTGCAGTTGAATGTCAACTATACCTGAAGAAAATTATTATTAACAATAGGAAATAAGTTTACAGTTAGCATTTGCACACAGAACCTCTGAATTTTACAAACATGATATTTTATTTCTTATATTAATCAGTGAAATGCCTATCTTTGGAAGACTGAACTGTTGATTTCTGGGCCTGCACTGATATACAAGGCATCAGAGAAGAGGCTGTGCTAAGGCCCTGGGTTATTATAAGAGGTGCTGCTTTCTAAGTTCCTAAAGGCACTGGAGTTGGCTGGCTGGGAGTAAAGTATCCACACACATCTTGCTGGATACTGGGTGACCAGCAGACCCTGGTTGTGAGGTCCAGATTCTGATGGGCCCTGAGTTCTGATAAGCAAAGGCTTGTGATTCCCAAACACATTTGGGAGGCTACCTCTAACAAACCACCAGCTGGCTGCAGGCTCTGCCAACACAGGGCCCCTGCAAGCCCTAATCCTAAACTCTGCCACCCCAGCTGGTGTCCGGAGACACCCAGGTTCTAAAAGCTTCCTTTTAGGGAGGCCAGCTGCAGCCTCACACTTCCCCTTAGTCACAGCCTCCTTAGACTGCCTTTTCCTTCATGCTCCCCGCCCACCTGGCTTTCCGGTCCTGCTGAGAACCTGGGGAAGCCAGTGTGAGCCCCAGGCTTTCTGAAAGAGGCTTCCCAAAGCGGTCCATCGTTTCTTAGTGCCCAATTCAGTCTAGACCCCAAGGTACCTGGCTCTTTTCATACAGTGCCCAAGAGGAGGCGGTTGCGATGCATGCGTTCAGCCACCAGCAGGCGCCAGGCCTCCTGCGGACATCCTGAGTTAGAGGCTCAGGCTTCAGGTAATGCCCAGTTCGAGGTGCACGCCCAACTGCAGGGAAGACAAGCCTGAGCTAGGAGTGTTGGAATGGTCCCCTGTGAGGAGTCCAAACCATTCTCTGGAGTTCCTCACAGTCCCTGGGCCACACTGTGATCATCACCCCCATCTGCAGAACTTTGGGGAAGTTCAGGCACCTACTCTCCATGGCCCTAGCTCTTTGATTCTACTGTAGACATAAGTGGTGACACCAACTCATGCCATCATTACATGAATGTTTTTCAACTTTGGCTGCACTTTTGAATCACCTGGAGAGCTTTCCGAAATCCTGGTGCACACAACATGGGGACTTTCCACTGGTCAAAGCAGATCACAAAGGCTGTCCTGTGGAGGTCAGGGAAGTGTAATAATGAAATCAACAGCACAGAATGCCTGTGTCCTAGAACTAAGCACTGTTTCGGGTTTGACTATTGCAGTGAACAAAATCAGTTCCTTGACTTCATTGCACTTACCTTTGAGCAAGCTGGTCCAGGCTGTGAACAAATCAGTATGAGAGGCCAGTCAGAAAGGTGGAGAAAGAGCACTACTTAATGCTTGAGTTCAGAGGAGTCCTCTGTGTCAGGTGACACACAGGGACCAGAATGTGGTGAGGGGGCAGGCCATGCATATATCTGAGTGTGGAGTGTTTCAGACAGAGGGTCCAGAGACAGGAGTACTCCTAGGTGTCTGAAGTAAATTGTGTGCCTAACGATTCAGGTTTAACAGAAACCTGGGAAACGAAAGGTGGTGGTGTGAATCCTGGCAACCCGTGTAAGGACAGAAAAAGGCCTTTTTTTCCCCCCTTTGCCATAGCCTTCCACAGCTTATGAGAAGCACCTGGTAATTACACCCAAAGATCAACAGCCTGAATCAAATAGCCCCTCTGTTCAAACTACAAGATAAGATAAGCTACTCTCAAGGCTACATTCTTGCATGCCTCTCTTCCCTGCTGTGTTTAGAACTTAGGGATAATTCACACCAAGGAATCTCTAGTTAATAGAAAGTTCCCTTCCCTTCTCCCCTTCAAACTCTTCATAATTTTTCCTCTAAGCATGATTCACATCCTCGGGAAAAATACTGATAAGACACCTCCCCGGACATCTGCAGGGTTGTCCCCTGTAAAACAAACAAAAAACAATAACTTTTCAACATAGCTCTAAGGTCTGCTCAACTTCAGCCCAAAATTCCCCTCTCTTGTTGCTTATCAACAGCCTCTGCTTAAAAGAGCAGGCCGTCATTTGTTTCTTGCCCTGTATTGATTGGCAATACTTGGACCCTTCCCTTCGTGGAAAGTAAAGTAAACTTCCTATCTATACCAATCTCTTCTCTCAGTTGTGAATTGTCTCACAGCCGGCCAAACCCCACCAAGCTCACTGTCAGTGGGGCTTCCCAGGACTTCTGCCCGGGCCAGGCTCTCCTCATCAAGCTGACTCTCAGTGCTCTGTCTTTCCTTACCAAGCAGTCAGCCAGCAATCATCGATTATCCTCATAACCAAACAGACCCATCATACATGTTTTGTAAGCAATAGAACAATGTTGCAGAAGAGCTAACTTTTAAGAACAACCAACCGTTGGTGTCTTGACGGGCAGGAACAGACAGTTCCAACTAAAGTCTGTCCTGGGACCAGAGACTCAGATGACAAAGTCCCCTCAGTTGGGACAGGAGATCTGGATCCTTCACTGTTGCTCTTGGAACCCCAAATAACCTCACGATGTCCTGATCTGATATTGACTCTGGAAGTTTATTTGACATTTATCTGTGTTTCCTGCATCCAGCTTTAAGTCATTCAAGGGGAGCAGTAAGAGGACAACTTAAAAACAACTCCTGATCCCATGATTAGTTAATATAATGCCCATTTTATTGAAGGCACTCTGAGGGGTCTGTTTTGACAAAATTGTGCATTTGAGGGTCAGTGCATAACAAATAACTCTAGCAAATGGCAGTCAGGGGAGAGGCCATGGTACAAACAAGGGACTAGCAAGCTTTTTCTCTAAAGGACCAAATAGGAAACATTTTAGATCTTGCAGGCCAACAGGCAAATTTAAAGATATTGTGTTGGTACTAATATAATAATAGAGAAAACACATAGCCACATTTTTAATGACATTTTAAATTCCATATTGAGTATAATTGGTTTTGAAAATACAGAGCTATTAGTGAGAAGAATGGATTCTTTTTTGAAATAAAATCATTGGAAATCTGCTTCATTGGGGTTGAAAAACAGTGTTCCTAATATTGCATTAACTGCAAATGTCTTGACTCACAGGCAATACAAAAACAGGCAGCGGGCAGGATTTGGCCTATGGGCCATAGTTTCCTACCAACATCTGGTATAGAAAACATGGTTTTATTATTAAGTATCCTAGGAGTTTCTGGCTAAAGTTACAAGAGGAGGGGGAAAAAGAGAGAAAGAAGCATAAGTATTGGAAGAGAGACATTGATATTATTTGCAATAATATGACGAAATACCTATATCCACAAAGTATTGGAACTAATTTCATTATAACTTAAGAATTATAATTATAAAAATTTTCACCAAGGTTGCTAGACACATTAACTTACAAAAATTAACAGCATTTCTCTATGCCAGTAAAAACTCATGGTAATTACTAATGGTTAAAAAACAAACAGCCTTTTTATGAAGATGAAGCCCAAAGTGAAGAAGAAAGCCTCTGCACTTACCGAAACCAAAGCAAAGGCTTTGAAAGCAAAGAAAGCAATGGTGAAAGGAGCCCAGTGCCACAAAATAAAGAAGATCCGCACCTCATCCACCTTTGAAGGCCAAGACCCTGTTGCTCCAAAGGCAGCCTAAATATCCTCAAAGAGCCCCCTAGGAGAAACAAACTCATCACTATGATATCATCAAGTTTGCCTTGACTACTGACTCAGCCATGAAGAAGATAGAAGACAACAATACACTTGTGTTCTTTGTGGATGTCAAGGCCAACAAGCATCGGGTCAAACAGGCTTTGAAGAAACTCTGTGACGTTGAATGACCAAATTCAACACCCTCATCAGGACTGATGGAGAGAAGAGTCATACGTTTGACTATCTCCTGACTATGATGCTTTGGATGTTGCCAACAAAATTGAGATAATCTAAATTGAGTCCAACTGGCTAATTCTGAATATAAAAATTATGCTATACACAACGAATGGATACAAGACACTGGGGTGGGGGGGGAGGGCGGGCAGGTGAAGGCATGTACTGGGGGGTAGGGGAGGTCGGGGGGAAGTTAATGGGGGAAAAAAAGGAGACATATGTACTACTATTTGTAATACTTAAAACAATAAAAAAATAAACAAATAAAATAAAAAATAAACATAATTGTTTTACAACTTTAAAAAAAATTATGCTACATGATAAAAGCCTAATATGCTAAGTGTCCGACTGTTCAATCAACTGTTCGACCAATTGCTATATCACGCACTGACCACCAGGGAAAATATGCTCTGACCGGTAGGTTAGCTTGCTGCTGGGGTCCGGCTGATCGGGACTGGGTGAGATGGGCCAGACACCCCCTGGAGCCCTCCCGAGGTCCCTCCCCTGCCCTGATCGTGCACAGGTGAGGTCCTTTGGCCTGGCCTACAGCCTCTCACAATCTGGGACCCCTCGGGGGATGTTGGAGAGACGGTTGTGGCCCAATTCCCACAGGCCAGGCCAAGGGACCCCACTAGTGCACAAATCCATGCACTGGGCCTCTAGTATACTATAAAACAAACAATCAGACTGCTGAAAGTATGTACGAATTAACAACCCAAGAATACACAAGAAGACAACCAAGGAGAGAATTTTAAAACTCTAAGAAAGGACATAGAAGATGATCTGAACAACAATGACAGACAGCAGGCTGATATGGCTTTGGTCCAGTGCGCTATATGTCAGACTTCTGACTTCCCAAACTGTAGTATAGTAAACTTCCACTGTTTTAACTTACTAAGTTTGTGGTGGTTTGTTGTAGCACAAACAGGAAACTAGTACAGGACCCATTTCTCCTGTCCAGCTGTATGCCAAAAATAGTGTCCTCACTATATTTCTCATACACTGGCAGATTAACTCTTGAAGGAAGTGTGGCCTATGTGATCTACTGAGTAATTGTAATTCACACCTGCCTACATTGGAGATATTATTCTGTGGTGCTCTTTGCAGAGGTTTATTCCCTTTCTTGAACCAATTTGCTTTCAGACCATAAGAACAGTGTGGTGAACAGTGTGGTGACAGTAACTGTGATACGGAACTAATGGAAAAACAACTTAGCATTTAAATGTCATGGTGGAAAATCCCCAATGCACAAAGTGCACCAAGAAGTAGTAGCATAGCTCCTATTGCTAACTGATACCACCATAACTTTCATTTGACCCCTGATTTTATTAGATACTAGAGGCCTGGTGTACAAAATCCGTGCATGGGGGGCGGGGGTGTCCCTCAGCCCAGCCTGCACGCTCTTCAATCTTGGACTCCTCAAGGAATGTCCGACTGCCTGTTTAGGCCCGATCCCAGTAGAATCAGGCCTAAATGGGCCTGGTCCCTCGCAACTGCCCTTCCCTGCAGGCCTGGTCGCCCCCAACTTCCCTCCTCTGCTGGCCTGGTCACTCCTAACTGCCCCACCCTGCTGGCTTGATCGCCCACAACTGCCCTCCCTTGCTGGCTATTTTGTAGTGGCCACCTTGTGTCCACATGGGGGCAGCCATCTTTGAACACATGGGGGCAGCCATCTTGTGTGTTGGAGTGATAGTCAATTTGCATATTACTCTTTTATTAGATAGGATTAGATAAGATAGAGGCCTGGTGCATGGGTAGGGGCCAACTGGTTTGCCCTGAAGGGTGTCCCGGATCAGGGTGGCGGTTCCCTTTGGGTGTGGGGCAGCCTGGGCGAGGGGCCTGTGGTGGTTTGCAGGCCAGCCACACCCCCCAGCTACCCAAGTGGAGGCCCTGGTATCTGGGATTTATTTATCTTCTATAATTGAAACTTTGTATCCTTGAGTGGAGTCCAGGGTCAGAAGGGTGTGCAAGAAGCTTGGCTTCCTCCATTGCCAGGGAAACCCAGGCCTCCTGTTTGCTCCATGGCCGCAGCCATCTTGGTTGGGTTAATTTGCATACTCGCTCCTGATTGGCTGGTGGGCATGGCTTGTGGTTGTGGCAGAGGTACAGTCAATTTGCATATTACTTTTTTATTAGATAGGATTCCATAAAATGAAAATATAGGTTTGAAAAGTCAACATCTTTCTCTCTGTGTGTCTTTTAGTTAAAATGATCACTGATCTCGGTTGGCATGAGCAATACAGTGTAATAGAAGGTCCCTGTATAAACACCTATTTTAACAACCACTCATGAGTGAGGATACTTTCATGGGAGTCCAGAAGTACAGCTGAGAGGTTGCAGCTCCCAGGTGAAGCAAAACAATCTAAGACATTGATGCACTGAAGAAGGTAAGAAGGACAGTTTCCCTTTATCTGTGTCACCCTCTCCCCAGGTGGCACAGCACTGGCATCTCTGGGAGCTTGTTAGAATGCAGAATCTCAGGCCCACCAAGACCTGCTAAGGCAGAGCTTGCAGTTTATCAAGATCCCTAGGTGATTTAGATGCACATTCTGAGAAGTATTGCATTACCACACATACAGAAATCCACAAGTGATATATGGCATTATTCTGAGTCTTATTTATGATTTATGTGAGTGACGTCAAAGTGTACATATCTACCCTACAACTATTAGTTTTTTAGATATAACGATGTTAATTTAGATCTAGTACATTCCCTTTAAATTGCTAAAGAAAATTCACATTCATGTTGCTGATAATGAAATCTGTTAGGAAATCAACCTATCAGTGACACTGACATAGTGCAATCAGGTTCAAATGGAGATGGCTAGAGAGTCTTAATGCTCTCCACTTTTAAAAAGGCACCCATTTATTTATTAGGAGCATTATGGCCACTGGGGAGGATGTTCTTCCCAAGGAAAAGCAATTACTGTTTATGGCTTTAAGACCAAATGTTACATGCCCTGGAGAAATCAATGTTTTTAAAGCCCTGATGTGTCAATGTCAATGAGAATGCTCAAAGCAAATTTGACCAACCAGGGTACTCTTACACAAACAGGGTGTCTGTACAGAATAGGAAGGCTCATTCATCCCAACATGGAATGAGCTTTATATTCTTAATATATTCAGGGAAACTACCAGTAAGCATCTTCAGGCTTTGATTTTTGTAAGGCATAAAAAATCAGAGGCCCCTTACTGGACCTAGATCTTCATGAACAAATGAAATGTCTGGCTTTCTCATGAGTTTTACTAACCAGAGCTTATTAACAAGAATATGGGATATGGCAGAGACTTATTAGCTGAAGCGATTGAGGGAACCTAAAATATGTGGCTCGTTTACTGGAGGAAGGCCAGTGTTGGGCATCACAGATAAAGCTATCACAGCCTGGGAGCTGGTAAGCCTCATTCCAAGCTGGGAAAACCTTAGGTCACATGGATGTCTGCTGTACCTTGGGGAAGAGAGCAGGCTGTAGAACTTGGAGAAGCAGAAGGCAAGTTTCAGGATGTTGGAATACTGGTACTGTGTCCATGTCTTCTTGAAGCTTTCAACCAAAGTTATGAGAGGGTAGGGCTCGCGCTATAGCCAGTTAGGCTGCAAGTAAAGGAGATAGCACATCTTTGCTAAGGGATGCTCCTCTCTGCCTGAAGCCTGCCTCCAAGTTGAATGAGGGTCTCTTACCCCCAATGAAGCAGTTGCAAGTAGTGGCTGTGAAGTGAAAGTCTAGTCTCAGAGGAGATACTGCTGCTGCCTTGAAAGGTTGCATGCCTCCTGGCAAAGAAGAGTTTCAAAGCCCATTCCACCCAAAGCCATTGTTTGAGGTGACCTCTATTAAGTTAGAAAAGCAGATGGGGTAGGTAAGGTGTAAAGGTCGATTTAGAAAATACCAGTTTTGGGGCCTAACTCTATAACTAGTAAGAATTTTGGTGCCTGGTTATCTGCATACAGAGAAGTCAAGAGGCAAATATACCAGAAGTCTGCTAAGTTTTTCAGGAATTTGCACTGCTAAAAGGAATTTAGGTCTGGCCTATAGCAAAACCATGTGACTCCTTAATCTTCAAAATAATCTCTCTGAGCCTGCACAAACAGAGGGTGGGAGTGCCTGTGGGGGATATGGAAAAGGGATAACCTCCCAGAACCAAGGCTCAGAGGACAGTGGACATAAGGCCATGCTTCCACCACATTCTCTGATACCTTTCTTCTTGAAACTCAGCTTTGGCCACACACATGAAGACAATGCCCTAGGGTGACATGAGAAACCAGATAGAAAGAACTGGGTTGCTGAATGACTGTGTGGAATAGAGTTGCCAACTTGGAATGCTCTCTTTTGATTATGCTTGGGAGAGTCAAATTAATTCTATCTTCATAAACCATACTAAATTACTATTGGGTCTCTCTCTCACACACTCTCTCTCTCCCTCTCCCTCTCCCTCTCCCTCTCCCTCTCCCTCTCTCATTGTTTTTAAAATCAGCCTAGCAAGATAAACTAATGAATGTGCAAACAGAGATATTTATCATTCCCTACTAAACTGGTTCTTCCACTTGACTGGAGTTAATGGCAATCCCATTCTCCACCCTGCTCAGGCCAAAATCCTTGGAGGCCTCCTGAGTCCTAGCCCCAAAGAATGCAAAGTATCACAACCAGGTCCTGAATTTGTAATTTAATTTGGTGCTTCCCAGAATTTTAGGGGGCACATGCATGGAGTGAACCCGGGGTCTAGTCCTAGAAAGTTTAATACTCATAAAAAAAGACCACCAGGGACATACTTGTAGTTGAAAAGTTTGGGTTTATTGCAGTTAGGAAATATGCTCACCATGAGGTACTATGGGTGACTCAGAGAGTGTTAGAAAGAATCTACTACAGGATTTGGGGGAGATCTAAGGAAGCTCTAGGTTAGGTGTTGTCAGAAATCAGGGGTAAGTCTATGATTGAATACATCTATAAATCTTATCTATAGGGAATGAAGATAAGCATGAATATAAAGCTACACTTGATAAAGAAGCAGCAGTCACTCATTTAAGCTGAGAGAGAGACATGTTTTTGGATTGCACGATAATCTGGCTTTTATGATCTCAGTATGTCTGATGTTGATGTTTTATGAGATTGTGTCCAACAGAACAACTGGGCCTACCTGTCATTAAGCTTATGACCATAGTGACTGAGACATACTTCATGAATGACAACCCACCCTCATGTTGCTCTGTTCCAGTACTAATGTGCAATTTTGGCACTGTTTTTATCATCGGATGTAAGAAAAGGATTATAAGTGGGGGAAGAACCTTAACTTTCCTTTCTCCAAAGCCCAGAAGCCCCCCCCCCCCCACCACCAAAAGAGGTTAAGACCCTTTAGACTCCTTAGTGATTATTGACTGTACCAAGTACCAATGGCTAAAGATCTCTATTGCTCACATTTCATGGTATCTCACTTTACATGCTCACAGTAGATAACAGTGCTGCTTGAAGGAGGTTTTCTGAGAGCATGAAAGGATGCTGACTGTGTATAGAATGGACAATGGAGGGAAGCTGGGATGTGGAGGTATGTCCTGAAACTTGGTGAGCCCAGATCAGCCTCAGTAGCAACTGTCTCTCATTCTCCTTGAGAAAGAGAATTCTAGGATCAGGGCAAATTGTAGGGCAAGTCTCACCGTTTGTTTTATCGGATCATTAAGAAATAGGCCAATCAAAATGCAAGCAGCATCACCGGGACAGAGACTGACTGCTGGAGATGAAGAATCCTGAAATTCAGGAAGATTCTGAGAAGCTAGAGGACCATCATGGGTACAGAGCCAAGGACGTTCCCTCATTCCATTGTCATTAGCGCCATGTCTCACACACACAAAGACAACCACATGACTGCAAGACTAACCATTTATTGATCAGGTATAAGAGGTCTTATTCATGGTAGAGTTCTGAAATTTGGAGGAAACCTTTGATTCTTAGAGAACTGTTGAGTCTGCCTAGACAATTAGAGATTCTGAGATAATGCCTTCTTGGATGATAGTGATGGAGATCAGGTCGCAGACCTTGTCACAGGCTGACACAAGGACCATGGAATGAACATCCTGGAGCCCAGGTCAGGAAGCACTCACTCAGCGCTAAACAAGCAGATGAGAGCGAACACAGAAATTCATTAAGCACTTCCTTTGTTGAATTGAATACAAACAAAATTTTTATTACAGAGAAAAATGGTGAAGAAATAGATACCAATCTGTACTGCAACCTATGTTTCTTTCCAGAACAGGGGGAAGGAGGCCATGGAATCAATAGCTGTTTGTTGTTTTTCTATTGCTTAACCTTTCCTGAGCTGAGTCTATGAGAGAGAGGAATAATCAATGAAGGACTCTAGGCTGATTTCGGCCATTCTCAGCATTAAATGTTTTGAGGAATTTTTGATAAATTGAGGAAGAATGGCAAAAACCATAGCTACCTTGTATTACATGCTGACTTTATGCAGGCCATAGTGCTAAGATATTCCCATATATTATCTGAATAAAGCCCCACAATAAAGCTAAGATAGGAAACAGATGGAGAAAGTGAGAGCCTGTTTTCCAGGTAAAAGACAACTAGAGGCTTAGACAGCTCTACTTACAAATCAGAAGTTACGGATGTGCAGAGTTCAAAGAGAGACAATATTACCAAATATTGGAGAGTGAGACCACACAATTTGGCCTTGGAAGATGGACAAAAGACAGAAATGCATTTGACTTTTATACTCACACCCTAGTATTCTTTTCCTATTTCACATTTCAATTTTTAATGATTTTTAGGACTTTATCAATTACTGAGGCCTTTTCACCAGCAGGATATATCCACACAGTAACTCTGTAAGGCACATGTCATTGTTTTTCTTTTAATTACTTAGGTCATTTGTTCTACAGCTCATGGAATGAATGGGTCCTGAGCCCAGGACCCCAATTCCAAATTTCAAGCTTATTCCACAAACTTTCTTATGTAATTAGTTGTATTGTAACCTTTTTGTTTAATCCTCAATTAAGGACACTAGACTGGTTTCTGAGGATATTTTTCCATTGAATTTTAGAGAGTAGAAGGGAGAGAGAGAAACATCGATGTGAGAGAGATACATTGATTGGTTGCCATCCCACTCACCCCAACCAGGGCCAGGGATCAAGCCTGAAACTGAGGTATGTGCCCTTGACTGGAATCGAACCTGGGAACCTTCAATCCACAGGCTGACGTTCTATCCACTGAGCAAAACTAGGGCTTCATTGTAATCTTTGGACACAAACCCCTAATAGTTTTGGAAGGCATGGTCCCCGGGCCACCCCCGCTCCATCAGACATCACCAACCTGGAGGCCTCGGCATCCTGGCTCCCTCGGGCCTGGAGACAGCGATCTGCAGAGGCAGAGACAGGCACAGGCAAACACCAACCCATTCATTCCTCAGCAGGAGATCAAATGATTTCCCAGGGTTGGAGGTGTTACCTTCTCTTGCATTTCTCTATCCAGGAATATGGGAATTTAAAAAGAGAAAACCAGAGATAGCTAAACTTACCAACTTTGGTCGCATCCAATATGTTTTCCTCAGCAATTCCATATTCTTGACAAAGTTCCTCAAACCTTTCCTTGAGTTTTGGGCTCACATTTGGATTTCGGGCTGTGGGAAAAGTGACAATAACTGCTGTGTCTTGTGTCTTGGTCACTGAGGCTCTGGGAGAGATGGAGGGGCAGATGGATGGGAATGGATGGCACCTATTGGTGCTTAGGCAGAAGTTAGAGGTGGACTATGACCTGTCCTGAATTTGATATTTTTAGGATTTCCTTGTGGCATAATGAAAGATTTCATCATCTTCCCATCACTGAGCCTGAGGGATTACCCAAGGTGAGCCCCTCTCTTCAGAGAAGGAGAGACGTCCCAGATAAGATTGGGTAGACTACCTTGTTCAGGTTTCCCTTCTTCCCCTGTCTCCTCACCCCAAAATGAGAATAAATATACTCTACCTAAGAGTATCAGCATCTCAAATGTATTCTTATTTTTTACATTAATGAGATGAAACGTAATATAGTCACTATAGGCCACTTCCATTATGCGAACTGTATTGAATCCCGCATCTGTGGAGGAAACAGAACACAGCTCAGAACTTCTTTGGTCCATGGGAAACAAGTGGAACTTTTTACCTATTCTCTTACACAGAGCAAATTCAAGTGCATATCCTGGCAGAGATAAAGAGTGATATCTAAGGCCTTCCATCGGTATCTCTCCGAGCTTCACATGGCAACTTCTAAGGGCAGAATTGACTACTAGTAAAAATTCCACTGCTCATCACTGAACACTAGTGGTAGAAAAATTCAGCCACAGTAACCACTTCCCCT
The DNA here is from genome assembly GCA_026230045.1 of Corynorhinus townsendii. NCBI lineage: Eukaryota > Metazoa > Chordata > Mammalia > Chiroptera > Vespertilionidae > Corynorhinus > Corynorhinus townsendii. The sequence continues at coordinate 160,901,614 of JAPDVU010000005.1, read as the reverse complement.
ATATCATCCTCCCCGAGGCTATCCTATCTCCCTTGGCTATCTCTGCCAACTATGTGTCTCTGTTCTGTCTATAAGCCCACTGGATTATATACCCAATACTCTATCTGGGCAATGTGCTGTGGCAATGGACACAAGAAACAATCACAAAGTGGGCAGAGAATGAGAAGCTGTCCAGACAATTTATGTTTTTTGTTCATATGTTTGTTTCTGCCCATTTTCTTTGGTTACAAATGACCAAATTGCCATCTTATTCTGATGGTATTGTATACCAGGCATTGGCTTTTACACATAAAGTTCTCCCAAATTGAGGATATTGGCTATTAGATGGCCCCATTTATATTACATAAATAAGCATCATTCAAGAATTAATCAAGATCCTAAGAATGTGGGGGGTTAGTCCATTTCTTACAGTTGAAAGTAGAATTTACAAAGACATTTTTATATACTTACAGATAACATTGTGTACACCATTCTCTGTTGCTTGGTGACAAACCAAAAATATTTCAGTACACTCTCCATTGACCCTGTAAAACAGAATGAGCTGTTGCCCAAGAGATGTTGATGGGTCTAGCTCCCTCACACTCCACCTGCAACCTGAGTGTCTGATTCCAATTAACCGTAGAACATTTCCGGTACAAATTTGAAACAACTTGTATTTACCTTATTTCACTTTATTTGCTATTTTAAAAATGAGTCAACTACTGATATCATTATTACTTTACCACCACTTCACACTATTATCATTAACATTGCTACTTGCTTAGATAATCAGTTGAGTTCTCAGATGTGCCAGCCTCTCAGATAAGTGCTCAATAAACATTGTTTCACCCCCAAAAAAAAAATCCATCAAAGAGATTTATTATCATCCTCTATTACCGAAGGGAAAATTGGGGTGGAAAGAGATAAAAATTTTAGGTCACACAAGTAGTAAGAGATCACTTCAAGAGATAGCTAGACTGTTGACCCCCAATCCTATGTACTTAACCTATACTATGTTGCCATACTACTTAAGGATTCTGATACTCCTCAATCTCTGCACTCCTCTACTCCCATTTAAATTTATTTCTGTCACCAATTCTTACTCTGAATGTAGAAAACAGGCAAATTCCTCAGTCCTACATTAGTGCCAGATGTGTGACTCTGATTTTGAATATAGGCCCACAATGTTGTCTATACATGCCTGCGTGTGTGTGTGTGTGTGTGTGTGTGTGTGTGTGTGTGTGTGTGTGTATGTATTTGGTGGTCCAAGACCATACTCAGGCTGCTGTTTTCCTTTTCCCAAGTAAAAAAGGCCATGCTTACTATACATGAAATTTCAATGTCAGGGAAGAGTTGTCCCAGGCTTGGATGGATTCCATAAAACCCCTCATGACACTATCTTTTTCTATCATTTCTTTGTCATCTGAGGCCAAGAGAACGGTATACCACTCCCCTGAAATCTGCAATAAATCAGTAAAGTGATTGTGTTAGAAAAGAAGAGAGGGGACACCACATAAACATCTGTATCCTTGACGTCGGGCTCATGGGCCTGGACTCACAGTGGTGATATGGAGATGGAACCCAGGTCAATTGACTCACATGAAAGGCTCTTTCCACTGTCCTCCAATGAGAATGGAGAGTTCCAGGTGTTATCATCTTTCCACCTGGTACGAATCCTCTTAAGCCAAGGTCAGAAATCCTCCCCCTTTGCCTAACATATAAAAATCTCTTGGCCTCCTTTAGGACCCTCTTGCTTCAGAATCCCCCAAACACCCACAAAGTCAGAAGACACTATGCTCCCCCAACTCTACCTTTGACATATCACAGTTGCTTGTCACAACATCATCATATGCAGAGACCAGCGTCAACCCCAGACACAATAGCAGCAGCTTCATCTTGGGAGGGACGATTCTGACTCAGTTACAGGCACTTGGAGTGAGTCTTTCCCTGATGGTGCCTCCACTCCCCAGATCCTCTGTCTTTATATTCATTCTGGGTCCAGTTTTTTGTCTTGGGGCAGCACCTTTTCTCCTCCCACTCCAGGCATGGTCTGTATTCATTCATGGGAGGCCAAGATTGTTTCTGTCAATCTCATCTCTATTAGATCTACTTAGTGACCTGAAATTAATCAAAAGGAATGCTCAAAAAAAAAAAAAATAGCGGATGTCATAAAAGGCTGCCTTTTGGAACCTGAGTTAATCGTGAAATCAGAAAGCCAATTATGTGTGTCAGGAATGGAGTAGAACTGGGAAATACAATGTGTGGACACTCCATGCTCCACTAGGCAAAAGGTGAGTTACTCCATTTTCACTGTCTCAGAAGCAAAGAAACTGTCTCTACTAAAGATGATAGGACGTATCACAAAGCATTCAGAGAGAGTAGATTAGAATAGAGTTTAATAAAATAATGTATTGAAGGTATGGTGTCTGGTATTGAGGATATTTTAATTCCTTGTTCTTGTCTGAGTTCAACCACAATGAATGAACAAATGTTCAATTACTTCGTATACCTCACTTTATACCAGAGACCCCCTGATAGAAATGGAGAAATAGAAGTTGTCCTTTCTTTATTCAAATAACCTTCAGTGAAGGAGGGGAAATGCGTTACGTACTTAGTAAACACTTCCTTCTACAAGCATATGAACTAACCCAACAAAGGGGGACCACGTCCAGACCATCGTGGGTCAGAAAAAGGGGTGATGCTGGGGAGGTGACATCAGGTAGAAAGTGCTTAAGAACACTGGCTTTGAAGTCATGTAGGCTGGGGTTTCAGTCCTATCTCTGTCATTTTGAAGCCATGAGGACAAATTTAACCTCTCCGAGCCTTAGTGTCCTCTTAGTGGGGATAATTGTACCCGTGGATACATTGCTATGGGGATCCAGTGGGATGGTGTGTGTAGAACCCTCAGACTAATGTCTGGCACAACTGGGCTGGTGGAATCAGAAGTATTCCTGGGAAAGTGGGTCTTAGGGGAGGTCTTGAAGTTTAGGCAGGTGTGGAGATGTGGAGAGCATGTGGGAAGGGGATTCTTGGTGAGAGGAATGTTGTGATTAGGCTCCTGTGCCTGCTGCTGGGGCTGGTTAAAAGCTATGGCTCATTCCTGGCTTGTGCTAATGGTTCCCTTTTGCACCCCCCAATTCAGAAAGAGGCCAGTATCATGGGAGGACTGGGCACGAGGCAGTGAATGTAGGAATTGTGGCGTTCTATCGTGGCCTGCTTTCCAAAGTCATCCCAGCCCCTTGTGTAATCATTCCTAGGTCATGCTCAACCAATATCCAGTCACTGGTATTTTGAGGTCTATCTAACTTTAGGCCCCATGTGTGGGCTGTTGGCTGTCCTGCCCCTGACATAGAGGACCTGAGCTTGACAAAGGCTGTGCACTTCATTTTGTCTAATTCATTCTCTCCAAGAGCAACCGGTTTGCAAGATGAATTGGCTACAATGCTCAGGGGAGAGGCAGCTACTGTTGCTGCCTCATCATCTGTATCCCATCCCTGCGGCCTCCTAACTCTGCACCCACATTAGAGCGCCATATTGCAAGCTAATATTATTGGGTCACAGGAGTAGAGAGAGAGGATAGGACTGAACCCTATGATCAGAAGCCTATATTATGGAGAATCTTATCTGCTCAAATCTGAGTTGACTATTCCCCACCCTGATTATTCACTTGCATTTCAAATCTCCAGTTTTGGGTATGAGGGGGTCAGTAAGCTTTGCCAGTGCCACCTGGCAAACACTGAGACTGTAAAGTCATGGCTGCACAAATACCCAAGAACTGTGAGCCATCCAGCTAGGGATTTGGTGAAAGAAAACCCAGACAAAACCAAAGCTGAAGTAATATTAAATCATTCCAAAATGATTCTTTGCTTTACAATAGCATTCTTACAATAGAAATTAAACAATACTCCTGCATTGTATTTAAATATGTGTGGTAGGAGTGTGGATTAACAGTCTAAAATTACTCTAACAACTTATAGAAGACCAATAAATATCACAGTTAAGTGAATTATTGAATTTTTTTTTATTAGGGAGGACGGTAAAAGGTAGAGGGGGGGAAAGAAAAAAAAAGAGAGTAACTCTTGATGTTAGCATCTCCCAGATGACAGTGTAAGTACATGGGATGAGGATTCAGTTAACAAAAGTTCACATGGCCACTCATCAACAGGGAACACGTTTGTTGTCTAGTGCAAGGTGCACAGATACAAGCTTTGACTGTAGAGTAACTTTGTGTGTGGTGCAGAAAGTTGCTTTAAGAGATGATGATACTACAGAACTTTTGAAAAATGATTCAGCTTATTCAATGAGCATTACCAAATGCCTACTCTACACTAGGTCTGTATTGGGCACTTTGAGGATTAAAGAGATAAATAAGATAGAGGCTGTGCCCTCCAGAAACTCCTGGTCAGTGTGAGGATGATTTGAAAACAATCTAATTTTGAGATAGAAAGTTTTAAAAATTAAAGCCTGAACACCTAATTCCAGGTATGAAACCGGAAGAATTTTTCCCTTCACATGGTTGGTGCCTTACCTAAGGGCACACGCCTTAGTGGGCTCTGGTCCTCTCCTGGTCCAGTGGAGAGGGTAAGGGGGCAAGGAGGTCTCTTGGAAGTAAAGGTTTGTGGGAAAATGAGTGGGACTTGTGTTGTTCTGCAAGCCTATGGAACCCAAGGAAATCAACTCCTTCCTGTCTGCCAGGGGACAAGCAGCACTTCTGAGGAGCCAGTCTCAACCAGAACCATAGCAGCAGGTGGATCAAATATCCATCCTGTCTTCTGAGACCACCTGGGGAGGAGCCTTTGGACCTTCTCCTTTATGGTACCGAATGATTGTGGTCCTCACTGCTGTTAAGAATTGTCAACCACTCCATGGATGAGCTTCCTGGTTCCAAAATATCTACCAATATTTTAAGAACAGAGAGCTAACATTAAATCATATTCCCACATTTCAATCATGGTAAGTGAATCCAAACTGTTAGTTACAATCAATTTGCAATAGCTACTTTTATAATGAAGGCCCTTAGACTTGAATGAACTTAGAAACAATCTGGTAATCAAAGAAAACAGGTTGTATTCAAAGTCATCTTTGTTCAAGCATGAGATGGTGCCATAATCCACTCACCAAGGCAAATAGTTATTCTGGGGATTTATTTTGCAGCAGTACAAATGTCATCTGTCCAGGGCCCAGATATTTAAAAATAATATTTGGACTTTAGTAACAGATTAAGAACTCAGTGAATATTAGCTAATGTGTTTTACAAATATTATTTCATATAATCCTCACAATAGCTCTATATGATAGATGCTAGTATCCTGTTTTACAGAGTTATGAACTAAGACCCATAGAGGTTAAATAAACATACCAAGATCACTCAACTAGTAAGTGGAAAACCCCATATTTGAACCCAACGCTGTCTAATTCAAGGGCCCCTACTCCTATTGACTCTGTTACACAGTTGAGGCTTTGATGTTTCTATTTTTTTTAATCCTCACCTAAGGATATTTTTCATTGAGCTTTTAGAGTGGACAGGAAGGGCGAAGGGGAAAACAGAGAGAGAGAGACATGAATGTGAGAGAGACAGATCGATTGGTTGTCTCCCACACCCACCCCAACCAGCGCTGGGGATCAAACCTGCAACCCAGGTATGTGTCCTTAACCAGGAATGGAACCTGATGCACCAACCACAGAGGTGTCTGCCTCATAGTTGATACTAATAAGTTGCATGTATATTTTTGAAAAGCATGGTACCCTGGGTGTAGCTGCCAGAGTCTGATCAAGAGAAGGGCAAGTAACAACCATCTCTTGGTAAATAAATACTTGGCGGGTGAATGGATGGATGAATGAGTAGGCGGGTATTGCTCTTCTAATAAGAAATTAAGAAATGCTTAGAAAAACAAAGAGCAAAAACTATTCCCTTCCATTGATGGATTTGAGTTAAGGACCTGGTCACCGACCACATTAAGATTTCCTCACCCAACACCAAGTATAAGGCTTTTTATAAGTGGCCTGCAGGAAGGGTGGCAGTCTGCCAGGTGGCTGAGAGCTGGCTGTCCTAAGTCATGACTCAGTGTGTGGGTAAGGGGCTTATGGAGTCCATGTATGACCACATATATGACCCTTTTATAACCAGGCAATTTGTTTGAAACTAACTGGCTGGCTGACAATGGATTTTGTGACCTTGTTTTCAATCACACTCTGGAGTCAATCAACATATCACTAATTGAGAAAGCCAGGGGCAGCACTCAAGCCATGTTATATAACACCAAGACACAGTCAGTTCCAAGGAGAATAGCAAGAAGCAAAAGCTTGTTTGGTTCACGTGCCAGAGTGGAAGTATGGCTTGGTCCCCAGCACCCAGGATGCTTCTGCATCCTGTTGGTACTGGCTCAAAGCCAGCTCTAAAACATCCACTCCCTTCACCTGTGAAAGGTTGCTTAAAACTAACAACAAACACGTCTCATCTGTGTCAGCTGGGTCTTGCTTGGGGAAAGCAGGCCCTGAGACACATTTAGGAGTGTAAAGGGTTTATTGGGGTGTAACCCTTATGAAAGGGAAAAGGAGGAAGCAGGACTAGGGAAGGGAGTGGCCAAGGTGTAGATCTGACAAAGTCTCTGTCAGCCCCACTGGGAGCTCTGGAGCATGTTAGCGGAGTCCTGTGTTGGCCAGAAATGGTTAGGACCTTGTCACACAGTCCTGCTCTGTCATGGGCTTGGCCCACCCCAAGAAGATTACTACCTGAGCTCAAGAGCTGAGAGAAATCTGAAAGAGTTAACAGTGGAGGCTGTCTGCTAGACACACTCCTCACAGCTGGCCCATGAGCCCGTTCTTGAAGGGGGAATGTGAGTAACACAACTCTACAGCTGGCATTCCATTCTCATATCCAGAAATAGGGAGTCTCCTCAAAAGGACATGAAGAAAAAGACCAAACCGGGTGCCTCTCCTGGGATCATAGTCTCTACAAAAACCTAAGTTCTTTCTTCTTTTGCTCCTGCCTCAGTCCTTCCCAGAGAGCCTCTTTTTCTGCCTGTTAAACTTAACCTTCCTCCAAGGCCCAGCTTAGGAATTCCCGTCCTTGATTCGCCAGGCACTCACCCTTCTCATCCTTTGCAGGTCCTCAGAGCACTTAGAACTTTGCTCCCACAGCAGGCAACCACCTATTGGCTCATACTAATGTCAAAATGTAATTCTCAAAAAGTGAAAAAATAAACTCGTTCTTAACTCTATAGGGGGCATGTGCCAAAGATTTAAATCTTATGATTTGAAAATCTACACATATCTTTAATTACCTTATTTACAAATCTAGTATGATATATTTTGTGTTATACATATTTTTATTTTTTATGGAATTTATTGGGGTTAATAAAATTATGTAGGTTTCCAGTGTACAATTCTATAATACATCATCTGCATATGGTATGGTGTGTTCACCACCCCAAACATTTTGTGCTATAAAACAGCTATATAAACAATTTTGTATAATGAGAAATACCAGCACAGGTGATATTCCATGTTAAATGACTCATGTTCAGCTTAAAATGCATGTAGTGTAGTCTAATCATGTTTTAGAGAATGTTCTTTATTCAATCAAGTTTTAATTTTGTATGTAGAAAAACGAAGAAGAGAGAGCATGAATCAAATGCTGATGAAATGCCAAGTAAAATGAGAACAACAAAAATATATACATTTGATTTAGTATCCAGAAGATAACCTGTGGCCTTAGAGAGAGCAGTTCTAGTGTGGTCACAGGGGCAGCAGCCTCCCCAAGATGTCTGTAATTGTCCTTGCTTGTATCTATTCCAGCTCATCCACAGGAGAAGGGGAAGAATTCATAGCTTCATTTACCATCAGCAGTTGGTAAATGAAGCTGGTTCCTGAAGCTCACAGAGGAAGGAAGAAGGATGTGTTCTGGCAGAGAGAACCAGAAGACAGCATTGCAGCGAGGCTCCGTTTCGCCCCCTGATGGCCAGCCAGAGGGCCGCGCTGCATCTCACAGCCATCCTGCCACAGGGGGCCAAGCCAGCTGGAGCAGCATCTTTCTGCTTTTTTCTCTCTGTGGATTGAGGTTTCTGTGGTCAGGAGTACCAAATGGCTGTTCATTTTTGTCACATACATACACATAAACATAATTTTCAACTGTTAGCTAAGAGTCGCAGCAGGATACAGAACTGGTACACATTCTGGTTCCCTTTAAAAACTGGAAAACCTGTTGTTTTGCAGATTTGGGAAATGTAGGCAGGGCTATTGGCTCTAATCTTCATCTGTTGACTTCCATTCACAAGTGCCACCTATTTTCACAAGTGCAGCTTTCAATGCAAACTCATAAAAATGGACATGAGACCACTCCACTGCTCCAGATCTGCACCGGCTTGCCATCCCTCCTAGAAACTCATCCGACCTGCTTGCGGTGCTGGCTCTCCAGGCCCCATCGCAGGCCCTAGCTGCTCCCTTGCGCCTTTGTGATGTTCCCTGAACATGTCGAGCTGGTTTTCATCTCACGATCTTTGCAATTGCTAGTTCGTCTCCCAAAGTCATGTTTCTCCTTCGTCTTTGCAAGGCTTGTTCTCCCTAAAGTCAGCCGACAGCGTATTTGTTTATTTGCTTGTTTGTTGTCTGCTTCCTAAATAGACTATAAACTCCCCCAAGGACGGGAGAGATGGTGCCTGCTGGTTCCCTGCCGAGTCCTGAATGTACATTAATAGGAGCTAATGAGCACATGGCAAGATAATGGGCAGAGGAATGTTGTAAGACACTGGCTGTTTCGGTGTTTCCAGCGATGGATGTGGATCCCCGAGCGGCACCAACAGTGAAAATGTGGAATGCAGTAGCCCTGTGGGCTCGGGATATTGTGGTTGATAACTGTGCCATCTGCAGGAACCACATTATGGATCTTTGCCTACGGTGTCAGGCTAACCAGGCATCTGCCACTTCTGAAGAGTGCACCATTGTGTGGGGAGTCTGTCATCAGGCTTTTCACTTCCACTGCACTGCTCACTGGCTCCAAACACGGCAGGTGTGTCGCTGGACAGCAGAGAGTGGGAATTCCAAAAGTATGGGCACTGGAAAAAGAGTACTTGTCCATCAAGCTCAGCTGTTTTGGTTACTGATTTAATGACTTGTCCTCCTGATACTGGATTGTAAGTTAGATAGAAACGGGTCTTTTCTGCTTTGTCTTTTCAGTGTGCTATTCCTGTAGTCCTGTTGTGTTCTGTGTCCAATAATATCCAGTAGATTCTATGATAGATGCTGTCTCTTGTGTATGTGAAAAAAGTGAACACAAATAAAGGGTCTCCCCTTCCTCGGTTGGATAGCCGGCTTGTGAAAGTCAGATGTCCCCTAGAGCCAGAGCAGAGGTGTTCCGTGTGCTCATCACACGGCCCCCAGGCTTCTGCCCACATCCTGGTTACTGATGGCAATCTTGGGCAAGTCGCCTCTGCTCCCAGCTTTCCTCCTCTATAAAGTGGCTTCTTAGGACTCACTAGCATCATGTGGGCACAGAAAGAGGCTTGTAAACTCTAAAAGTACTATCCAGATGTTGACTTTGTGTATGACGTTGCTTTCTCTTCTTACTTTAGAACAGTAAGCTTGAAAAAATCTAATATGTTACCTTGGCTGGCAAAAGAATAATTTATGAACTCATGTTAATAATTGATGTAACTTAAAATTGAATTAACAAGATCATTTAAGGGTCCTTCACCACCACCACCTTTGGAAATTTGTTTGAAATGTGTTGATCCTGGTGGACTTGCCAGTTGTAATATTCAATGTCCGTAGAGAGTCTTTACCTGAGAAGCAGTCTAGTTACCGCAGCGGTTCTCCAAGGAGGACTGCTGTGGGCACCTGAAACCCTTTGAGGAGGTTCGTGAAGCTTCTTTTCCGACTGCCTGTCTGTATGAAGGCAGCTTTTCTTTTTATAATTCAATCAAAGCAATGTATTGAATGAAGAAGCGGACATGAGAATGCAGCATCTTCTATTAAGTCAGATATAGAAGGATTTGAAAAATGTAAAACAATGCCACTCGTTTAATTTTTTGTTTTAAAAACAATTACTTGTATTAAAAAAATTAAGTAAAAAAAGACACCGACTTTTTTATGACAAAGTGATTAACTTTTTTCAATTCTTTTTCCCCCCTGGGAATAAGCCCAGAACAGCAAGGGACTAAAACAAAACTCATTCCCATTGTGATTCTGGAAACACACAAGTAGCCTAGATCGCACTGGTGACAAAATAATTCACTTCTGGTACCTGACAGTAGTTGGTTATATTTTTACTAATCTTTCAGCATTGGTCGTTTTACCAACCTTTCTCAAAAGAATAGTTGATCAAAGACCTCAGAAAATTGCATATGGAAAGTAATCATCATGAATACACTCTCCCCACGTGGCTCAGCCTGGATAATCTCTGGGCACTCAGTTTTTTCTCTCCATCTGGGGATCACCACATGTGCTGAGCCGGCATGGCTATGGCATACTCAGCAGTTGGGCGCCATATGTACCTGAACCAGCTCAGCCAGGTTTGGTGAGCCTGAGAGGGGCTGGTGAAGGATTGAGAAAAGACAGACGAGAGAATAAAAGCTGGGTCTGGGTGGGATGCTGCCCCCTCTGATAGAGAGCTAGTGACACCACCACAGCCTGAAAGCCGTGTCTTTATTTTACAGCCAGATGCCAAGAGGCACAGTAAGGGCGTGGTTACAATGATCTCGAGGGTTTCAAATCTACTCCATTACATGCACCTGAACTCTAGCAAGGCCACATCACTCAGCCACCTGAGACCACAGGTTCTGACCATAGGTTCAAGCTTACCACGATAGCCTTTGGATATCATTGTGCTGGGAGGGCTTTGCCCTCCGGGCTGGGACTTGGATGTAGCTTTGCCATGAGAGGACTGTGCCCTCTCATTAGTCCGAGGCTTGAAGCTGTCCAAACGCTGTGGCCGCTCTCCACAACCACAGCCACCTGACCCAGTCTCTGTGTGTGTGTGTGTGTGGGGGGGGGGGGGGTTGGGAGAGCATAGCAGACAGGAGGCCCTCAGTATTCCCCTCATTTTCCTGTTTTGCTGCCTTCAGGAACTGGCTTTCCTGAGCGTCAGCTTCCTGGTGCCCTTGGTGGGATCTTTCCTTATGTCCCTTGCTCCTTGATGCCCGTCAGCCAGCTCTGCCTCTGCTCTGTCCCCACCCTCTAAGCAGAATGGCAAAACAAAGTAACCAGAGAGAGTCAGTTACCCAATGACCCAGGTGCACTTTGGGGCTGAGGGCCACATGCCACCAGCGGACACTCAGAGGTGGAAGGCCCCCAGAGCCTACAGCCCGTCCAGGGCTCCCTCCATGCACCCACTTCGTGAAGAACAAAGAACATCATGCTGGTAGCTGACTCCCTCTGCTCACCAGGCAGGAACAAGGTACCCAGGCCTGAGGAGCCTGGTTGCTAAGCAGCAGGGCTCAGCCTGTGAACTGACAGGCTAATTCATACATAGGGCTGTGCCCGAGCGTCTGAGCAAGGCTAGTTTCGTGGGATCGCAGCCCGTGCAGTCACACAGCCCAGTACTCAAATGGGCCGTGCTTGGTTCAATGCTTTGCTGTTGCTTGAAATTCTTTTAAAACATTTTTTTATTATATTTTATTGATTTCAGAGAGGAAGGAAGACGGAGATAGCAACATCAATGATGAGAAAGAATCATTGGTCAGCTGCCTCCTGCACACCCACCACTGGCGATGGAGCCCACAACCCAGGCTTGTGCCCTTGACCGGAATTGAACCCGGGACCCTTTAGTACCCAGGCTGACTCTAGCCACTGAGCAAAACCAGGTAGGGCTGTGACTTGAAATTCTTGAATTTATTTTTACACTTATGTTTTGTAAGTGAAGTCGGATGGAACTATGAGCAGAGGATATACATGCAAATTCCATGTGTGCCATCCCTTGCCATCCATTTGCACATGACATTGTCAATGTCCCACATGTGTAGGAATTCAGTGGTACTCAAAAAAGCTAGGGTGTTATACCTATCACTGAGTAAGTGCGGAAGCTGACAGCCCTAAGGGGCCTTGCCTTCTATTTGAAGCAGAAACTTGCTTCCAATTCGGAAAGAAGGCAACGGCGTTGTAAGTAACACAGGTGATCCAGGAACCATATCTTTTTTTTTTTTTTTTTAAACCAGAGTCACTCCCTGCATTTACCCAGGCTGAAAATTATGACAAAGAAGGAGAGGAAAAGATAGAGCAACACATAGTTCCTTTGCCTCCACTCCTTACTCACTCCTCAGGAAGGGAGAGAGTGCTAGCAGGAGGTGCTAATGTCAAGAAGTGAGATAAAAGTGAGTTTGTTTTGTGCTGCATTTTTGCTGCTCTCTAGAACAAACTCCATGTGCAGCTAGGAATTACGAAACACAACTTGGTAGCTTTTGGTGATTTTACATCTAGGTTAACACTGTTACATTGTGCTTCAAGCTGGCATTGCATTTCAAAGATGAAATATAATATTTATGCTAATTATTTAAAATGCCCTTTAGTTAGAATGGCATCAAATAGAAAGAAAAAACACCAAGGTGTTCTCAGAAGAAGAGGGGGGAAACCTTACAATTTTGCTCCTTTCACTTTTTTTCTGATTTTTGAAAGAGGATTCCCACATTTTCATGTCTCATGGGGCCACATAAATTATGTAGCCAACTCTGCTTCTGAGGCCCAGTGTTTTTATCATTTTTCATGAGTGTATTTTTGTTTCCTTCTCTCCCTTTTGTTTCCTTGGTTATGTTTGGTAGTAGTTATGTAATTGTTTATAAGTTTTTCCAGGCAGGGAAATGCTCTGAAATTTCTAAATTAGCCCCTAGAGTTGCAGGGAACACAGAGGGGGTGGAGACACAATAGGTGTCTAATCCCATCAAGATGCTGCCAGTGTCTAGGGTGTGGTGTCCCGCCAGCCCCACCCTCCCAGCAGGGGGCCCTGGGAAACATTAAAGGCCAGCTGTTCTGCTCACCTGCTTATTGCCTGGCTAACTCTGGAGGCGTCCAGACCCCTTGCTGAGAAGGGAGACCTGGACCAAATGGAAGGGGTGAGGAGAGGCAGGAGGCCTGGCCAGGAGCACTCAGGAGGCGCCCCCAGGGAATATGAGAGCATTTCCTGCAAGGAAAACCTGTCCCTTCGAGAAAAAGGAGACAACTGGGATCCTTCTGAGAGGCAGACACAGAAGATCACAGAGATGGGAAAAGGCTCCCACAGCAAAGGAGGTAGGCTTCCCCCTCCTCCTCCTCCTCCTCCTCCTCCTCCTCCTCCTCCTCCTCCTCCTCCTCCTCCTCCTCCTTCTTCTTCTTCTTCTTCTTCTTCTTCTTCTTCTTCTTCTTCTTCTTCTTCTCCTTCTTCTTCTTCTTCTTCTTCTTCTCCTTCTTCTCCTTCTTCTTCTTCTTCTTCTTCTTCTTCTTCTTCTTCTTCTTCTTCTTCTTCTTCTTCCTCTTCTTCTTCTTCTCTCTCTGTAGATTATGGGGGTGGGCCAAGCAGCAAGCCCCAGAAGGTTTCACCTTCATACATGGAAAGTGAGAGAAAACCAAGGTGAAGGCCGGGTTCCTTTAGGTTATAGGCTCTGCCATCTGAGGGCTCTGGAGTTGAGGGATGGTTTCCGGGAGCAGCCATGCCAGGCAGCTGAGGTGCATAGGCAGTGATGGGAAAGGCTGAGCCTGGGCAGAGGCCCATGGAGGCACTGGGCATTGGGAGAAGTCAGCCTTTGGTTGGGGGGCTTTTATAACCCCGAGTCCAACAAGGAACCTGCACCACCCCACTCTCCCCCAGACTTCCAGAGATAGTTCAGAGACCTCTCACTCATGCCTCTCCTCTCCACCCATAGCCACCACCAGGCAGAGCCAGGGGCCCCGCAGATCCAGGCCCCATGGGAGGGGAAGCCCTGATGGCCCCCTAAGCAGTCGCCACAAAGAAAACGGACACCCAGAAGAGAAGGTGAGGGGACGGCCAACCCCTACCTCAGGGAGGAGAAAGGACAAGTCTGATGCCACCAGAGCAGGACATCCGGACAGACGAGGTAAGTTTCTGGGCTGTGCCTTCCCAGAGGTGGGGGTGTGGGCACCCCGGGGAGGGAGGGACAGACACTGACCCGGTGAGATGCTCCCAAAGGCCCCAAGGGCTGAGAGGCGGAGGCCAGGACTTGGCAGCGGTTCCCACCAGACCCTGGAAGGGGCCCGCAGTCAGGCTCAGTGGGGGTGGGGGAGGGGCCCTGGGAAGGGGCCCTGGGGACTTGGGCCAGGCCGCCCACACTGGAGCCCCTTGTGTTTTGTGTCCCACGCAGATTTGGCCCACCCTCCCCCGCAGCTCAATGGCAGGAGGACTCGGCCCAGAAGCCCAGCGAGGACCACTGGTCAAGGATGCTGCCAGGAAGACCCAGAGGGCAGGCCCCCCTCCGCAAAGCGCCCCCACAGCCACAGCCACCACCGCTGCAGCCCATCTGCAGAAGCCAGCGCGCCTCTGGAGGTCCTGATGCCCAGACTCCTCAACCAAGTGGGGGCAATGCAGGTGGCCCTGGACGAGTTGCGAGCTCCGGGGGGCGCCTTCCTGCAGGTGCCCTCCCAAAGCCGGCAGCCTAAGGCCCGGGAGCGCGACTGGCTCAGCTGGCAGCTGGCGCACACGGGGGCGAACCTGCACTGGGCGCTCTGGGCTCTCAACAACCTGCTGGCCGCGCAGCCTGGGCTCCTAGCACAGCCGCCCTGCACGCCCCGCTTTCCGCAGCCTTAGGGGGCGCCAGTGTCCTCGCCCAGCGCCTCTGCCCAGAGCCAATCGGACTCCCTGCTCCCAACTCGGGGTGCAAGGGTCCCGGGGACCAGCGTCTCCCTCAGCGCAACTGGAATCCCCAGGAAACACCCTTAGGCCTGGGCTAGCCCTCTGCCCTAGGGGCTCCCAGCTCAGGGGCCCAGGGGCCCGGTTTCCCGCAGACAGCCTGCCGGGAGAGCTGCAGAGGAAAGCATTACTTCTGTGGACTCGGGTTACTGTGACTGCCATTGATTGGGACCTTTTCCCCATCCGACATTTTCCTGTTTTATATGTAAAATAAAACCCGTTTAAAGAAACATAGGTGTGTGTGTGTGTGTGTGTGTGTGTGTGTGTTCATTTTTTATTTTCATCACAGCCTGATCCTTGTGCACAACTGTATCTGTTTTAGTTTGATCTGAGAATGGGCTTCTTTAAGGCGAACGCATAGAAAAGCACCCAGAATCCAACATTTACATCCCCTGAGTGCACTGGGTGATTTCGGGGATGTTCTATTATGGAACATGTCTTTATTCTCTGTCCATTAGCTTCATATAAGTCCAATAAATTTCCTTAATATTCCAAACCTTTGCCTCTGGGAGGCAGCACACTTGCCAGTGACTTGCTAGCCTTTGACTTATTTACTGGGTGAGGTTTCTAGCCTAACAATTCTTGTTTTTACTCTATGCTTCGGCATCATGTCAAGTTTTTCATTGGCATACCGACGAGGCACATGGTGTAAGTTCACATACACACCAACAGAAGGCTTATGCATGTGTAAACACCCCACTACTACCACTGCAACCCACACCTTAATATGTCCACCAGGATCTCCAAAATAATCTCTCTGAGCCTCAAGCAGAGGGTGGGTGTGCCTTGGGGGAGATGGACAAAGAATAACCTCCCAGAACCAGGGCCCAGAGGACAGTGGGCATAAGGCCATGCTTCCACCACGTTCTGTGATCCTGTTCTTCTTGGGACTCAGCTTTGGTCACACTCATGGAGACTATACCCAGGGTGAGAGGAGAAAGCAGATAGAAGGAACTGGGTTTCTCAATGACTGTGCGGCATAGAAATGCCAGCCAACTTGGAATGCTCACTTCAGACTGTGCTTGGGAGAGTGACATTAATTCTGTCCTCATTAAGCCATACTGGATTACAATTGGGTCTCTCTCCCTCTCTCTCATTATTATTTTGTTTCTCAGCAGTGTAGCTAGATAAACTGATGAATGCCCAAACAGATATTTATCATTCCCCACTAAGCTGGGTCCTCCAATTGACTGGAGTAAATATTAATTGCATCCTCCCTCCCTGCTCAGGGCAAAATCCTTAGAGGCACCCTGTGTCCTAGCCCCACAGGATACAAAGCATTAAACCAGGTCCTGCACCAGTGATTTTCTTTGGTGCTTCCCATAATTTCCGGTGGCACATGCATGGAGTGGACCTGGGGTCAAGTCCTAGAAAGGTTAATACTTTTCCAAAAAGACCACCAGAAACATACGTGTACTTCAAAAGTTGGGGTTTTTTTGCAGCTAGGAAGTGTGCTCACTCTGGCGAACTCGGGTATCTCAGTCAGAGCATGTTAGGAAGAACCTACTGCAGGATTTGGGGAAGATCTAAGGAACCACTAAGTTGGGTGTTGTCAGAAATCAGGGATAAGTCTATGACTGAATACATCCATAAATCCTATCTATAGGGAGTGAAGATAAGCATGCCTATAAAGCTATACTTGATAAAGAAGCAGCAGTCACTCATTTTAGCTGAGAGAGGGACATGATAATCGGGTGTTAATGATCTCAGAGTGACCTTGTCTAATGTTGATGTTTGTGAGATTGTTTATGTCCAACAGAACAACCGGGCCTACCTGTCATTAAGCTTATGTTCACAATGACTGAGACGTACTTTGCGAATGACAACCCCAACCCCATGTTGCTCTTTTCTAGGACCAATGTGCAATTTGACACTGTTTTTATCATCGGATGTAAGGAAAGGATTATAAGTGGAGGAAGAACCTTAACTTTCCTTTCTCCAAAGCCCAGAAGCTCATCCCAAAACCGGTTAAGACCCGTTAGCCTTCTTGATGATTCCTAACTGTACCAAGCACAGATGGCTAAAGACCTCTATTGCTCACATTTCATGGCATCTCACTTAACATGCTCACAGTAGATAACAGCTCTGGTTGAAGGAGGTTTTCTGAGAGCATGAAAGGATGATGCTATGTGTCATAGAATGCATGATGTAGGGAAGCTGGGATGTGGAGGTACTGCTATGTCCTGAAACCTGGTGAGCCAGGATCAGCCTCACAGGTTCTGTCTCTCAGTACTCCCTTGAGAAAGAGAATTCTAGGATCAGGACAAATTGTAGCGCAAATCTCACAGTTTGCTTTATGGAATCACTAAGAAATAGGCCAATCAAAAGGTGAGCAAAAGCACAAGGACAGAGACTGACTGCTGGAGAGGAAGACTCTTGAAATTCAGGAAGATTCTGAGAAGCTAGAGGACCACTATGGGTACAGGGCCATGAAGTCCCCTCATTCCCTTGCCATCAGCCCCATGTCTTCCTCACACACAAAGACAATCACATGACTGCAAGACTAATCATTTATTGATCAGGTATAGGAGGGTCTTATTCATGATAGAGCTCTGGGTATGGCAAACAGAGTGGGGAATTTAGAGAAAACCATTGATTCTTGTTTAATTGAGGAGTCTGTGGAGACAATTAGAGAAGATCCATTAGATTCAGAGATAATGCCTTCTTGGATGATAGTGATGTATATCAGGTCGGAGAACTTTTCACAGGCTGATACAGGGACCATGGAATGAACATCGTGGAACCCAGTGAGGAAGCATTCACTCAGCACTAAACAAGCAGATGAGAGAGAACACAGAACTCATTAAGCACTTCCTGGGTTGAATTAAAGAGAAAGAAAATTTTTATTACAGAGCAAAATGGTGAAGAAGTAGATATGAATCTGTACTACAATCTATGTTTCTTTCCAGAATAGGGGGAAGAAAGTCATTGAATCAATGGCTGCCAAAAGAAATTAGGTCTGGCCTACAGCAAAAGCATATTTTTCTATTGTGTAACTTTTCCCCAACTGAGTCTATGAGAAAGAGAGAGGAATAATCAATGAAGGACCGTAGGCTGGTTTCTGCCATTCTAAGCATTAAATGTTTGAGGAATTTTTGATAAATCGAGGAAGAATGGCAAAAACCATAGCTACCTTGTATTACATGATGACTTTATGCAGGCCATAGTTGCTAAGATATTCCCATATATTATCTGAATAAAGCCCCACAATAAAGCTAAGATAGGAAACAGATGGAGAAAGTGAGAGCCTGTTTTCCAGGTAAAAGACAACTAGAAGGTTAGACAGCTCTATTTACAAATCAGAAGTTAATGATGTGCAGAGTTCAAAGAGAGACAGTATTACCAAATATTGGAGAGTGAGACCACACATTTTGGCCTTGGAAGATGGACAAAAGACAGAAATGCATTTGAGTTTCATATTTACAACCTAGTATTCTTTTCCTATTTCAAATTTTAAGTCTTAATGATTTTTAGGACTTTATCAATTACTGAGGCCTTTTCACCAGCAGGATATCACACAGTAAGTCTGCAAGGTACATGTCATTGTTTTCCTTTTAATTGCTTAGGTCATTTACTCTAGAGCTCATGGAATGAGTGGGTCCTAAGCCCAGGACCCCAATTCTAAATTTCAAGCTCATTCCACAAACTTCTTTACCCAATTATTTGTAATCTTTTTTTAAATTTTAAATCCTCACCTGATGATATTTTTCCATGATTTTTAGAGAGAGTGGAAAGGGAGAGAGAGAGACACACACAGAGACAGAAATATCAATGTGAGAGAGATACATCGATTGGTTGCCTTCTCACATGCCACAACCAAGGTTGAGGATGTAGCCTGCAATTGAGATACATGCCCTTGACCAGAATAGAACCCAGTACCCTTCAGTTCACAGGCCGTTGCTCTATCCACTAAGCCAAATTGGCTAGGGCTTTGTTGTAATCTTTGGACACAAACCCCTAATAGTTTTGGAAGGCTATGGTCCCTGGGCTACCCACTCTCCATCAGACATCACCAACCTGGAGGCGTGTGCATCATGGCTCCCTCGGTCCTGGAGACCACAGAGATCTGCAGAGACAGAGCAGAGCACAGTCAAACACCAACCCATTCATTTCTCAGCAGGAGATCACATGATTTCCCAGGTCAGGACAGAGGGGACTGGTTGGAGGTGTTACCTTCTCTTGCATTTCTCCATCCAAGAATACGGGAATTTAAAAAGAGAAAACCAGAGATAGCTAAACTTACCAACTTTGGTCGCATCCAGTATGTTTTCCTCAGCAATTCCATATTCTTGACAAAGTTCCTCAAACCTTTCCTTGAGTTTTGGGCTCACATTTGGATTTCAGCGCGGCCACTGGATTCAGCTTTGTGGAAGTCGTATCTTAGTCTTGGTAAGAGCAGGTCGGGGGAGTTGAGCTGGGGACATAAGTCTGTTGAGGGTTGCAAAGTGAATGGGAGGGGGGACGTGAGACAGCATGTGCAGACCAGCCTTTGGAGAACTTGGCTATAAAACAGAGGAGGAGGAGTGGGGAAAGGAGGAGAAGGACAAAGGGCAGTGGATCATGTGTCGGTACTGGTAGGAAGAAATCAGGAGCGAGATAGCAGCTAACTAGTAGTGATCTCTCTGAGGAGATGGGAGAGGTGGCACCCAGACACCTGGTGACATTTCTAAGAAGCAATGTCATGTAGTAGGTAAGGGAGACTGCCTGGGTTCAAATCCTGTTTCTGCCACTTATTAGCTGTGTAACCTTTGGCAAGTTACATAATACCTTAGAGTCTGTTTCCTGAACTGCAAAATGGGGATAGAAATAATAGAAATCACATAGGAGGACTGCTTGAGGGTATTAAGCTAATTAAAATATATAAAATAATTAAAGTAGTGCCTGGCACATATTAAGAACACTTACGTGTTTGCAATTATTACCATTTTTTAAAGGGCAGGGGAGGAGAAGAATAGGATGGGTGCAAATGAAGGTAGGTTTGTAGATTAACTTTGGGGAAGATGGGGCCATTCTCCTCTGATGGCTTCTATTTTCTCTATGAAGCACGAGGCAGTAGCTGAGTGCGTGTGTTGGGAGGGCAGTGGGCGGCAGATAGGCAGGGCCAGATATTTGTTTCCTCGGCATCTCCCTATTGCATTTAAAGGAGAGCAAGCAGGAGAGGGCAGGTTCTACGGTAACATGAAATTGGTACCAGGAACTGCTGGGGCCAAAGTCCCTTCTTGCAAATAAGCTATTGGCAGCTGTACCCAGGGACCTCTCCTCCCAGCCTTCTGTCCTCCACGGCTCCTCGGCTCTCCTGCTCTGATGTGTCTTCCTGGGTACTTATGTCCTTGGAATGTAGCTGTTCTTTCTGTGGTTAGAGTTCTACTGGTCTTTCCTGTTGATGTCACTTAATGATTAATGGTATAGCCTTGGCCTGTTCTAGCTGTAAAAAGCCTTAATGATTGATGGCCTCTGTCTCAGAAGGCCCAACTTCACATGCTGGCAGGGACATATGTTGTGATGTAATGTGAGAATTCAAAACAGGGCCACTTCCTACTTCTCCCTCCTGCCTTCACTTATTTTCTGCCCTGCTGCCTATAATGCCGTCGTTACTGATATGTGCAGCTCTCGTGTGCTCCTAGGCAGGTCCCTTTAAAATGCAACTCTACATCAAATCCCTTGCACCTTGTTGTGGATATTTTTGTTGCATTCCTTTCTCTTCTGCTGGAATTGATACAAGCCTGAGAGAACCGTGCTTTAGGGGAAGGGGGGAAAGGGCTTCAGCAGTGCAACCTGTGCTGCCCCTAGTCACACTGGCTCCTAACCACTTGAAATGTGACTAGTCCAAATTGAGACATGTTGTCAGCATTAAATCCATACCAGATCTCAAAGACTCCGTAAAAAAAAATCTCATTGATTAATTTTGTAAACATGTGAAAATGATAGTTTGGATATAGTGGGTTAAATCAAATATGTCATTAAATTGATTTCACCTGTTACCTTTATCATTGTTAAATGTGACTACTGGAAAGTTCAACATCACCGACATGGCTTGCATGTATGGCTCATTCCGTATTTTCATTGGACAGGGATGGGGTCGAAGACCAGACTATTCCATGTGGTTCAGTTTGGTGATGACTCGGGCTGGCGCTCTGGCCAAGGGCCTGGAATGCCTCTCCTTTGCTTTTCCAGCTTTTCTCCAGCCTGTTATCTCCCAGACTTGAGTGCTCTTGTTTTACAAATGAGACAATTCCCCCAAAAGACATCAAGGGAATTGTCTAAGTCTTTCCAGGGACCTCACACGTCCAGTGGCCATGAAATTTCAGGGACACTGAGCACAGGGGCTGCCAGGTGCCAAGCCCTGGGAGGGCACAGAAGTGAGGAGGGAGTACTCTCCCCTAAACAGGCTAACCCAAGGAGGGCTGAGAGGTCCAAGAGATTTTCTAATCCCGGCTTCTGATGACAAGAAATGTATGAGACTCCTATAAAGCAATTGTATTACAAAACTGCCAGGAAGTGAGCCAGCTGGTTGGGGCCTTCTGTTCATTACTTATGACTATGGGGAATTCCCAAATTATTAATTTGGGGGAACAGCAGCACTTTTTTCTTTCTGAGAGAACCTGCGGAGAACCCACTGAAAATAAGCAGTGCTTTATGGTAATGGGTTGGAGATTGTCCAACAGCCCCTGACCTAAGTCCCAGGGTCCCAACCCAAACAGCGGACACTGCTCCTGTCTTACCCAATTGGAACGATGGCCAGGAAGGAGAGAAAGGAGGAGAGAGCAAAGCAGGTACCGACAAACTTTTGCATGGTGACCTGATAGATCTCATTATACATCGTGGATGTCACCACCCAGGTCAGAGTGAGGAACAGCTGCAGGATGACAAACACCTTTCCTGTGGAAGGAACAGAGGTTACCAAGAAGATAGGCTGCTCTCCCTCCCTGTTCCCAGCTAGCTGGGCCCCTGGGAGCTCTCAGGAGACCTCTCCCACTTCCCAGGATTCCCTCTCAGTCTTCATGGCTCATCTCACCAGGACTCCTGCCTCCCTTCTGTGGATCTACCTGCGGCGTGTGAATAGTAGTGTCTTCCTTTGACTGTGGCTCTCCAGTGACTGATTTTCTGAGTCTGCCCCACCCTCCTGTTTTCACTCCCTCTGCCCTGGACGAACATCAATGTGTTCTTGAAGTATTTGAGATTGCTCCTGGAGCTCTCTTCGTGTGTCTTCTGTGAGTCCAAACCCTGTGCCTCAAGCCAAAGAGCTCTGAAACAGCCCGGGCAGAGAATCTCAGAGAGATTCATGTTACTCACCATATGAGGAGTCCTTGATGAGTTTGGACATTGCTGATCGAATGGTTGTGATGGAGATGAGAGCAAACAGCATGACAGCTCGAGCTGGAAAGAATCACACAAGAACACTTCTCACTATAGCCCAGCCTTGGCCAAGGTGTAAATTAGAATTAAGCAAAGGTCTCACTTAGAATTCCCTAGCTCCTATGTGGCTTGCTCTGGAAGACTCATGCCCTCTTGGTAACTAGTTTTAGTTATTCTTTCTAATATGTTAGCCACTAGCTATGTGTGGCTATTTAAATAGATTAAAATGAAATAAAATTTTAAATGATGCACTAGCCATATTTCAAGTGCTCAATAGCCACATGTGGCTTGTAGCTTCTATCTTGGACAAAACACAGAGCATTTTTATCATTGGAGAAAGCTCTACTGGAGTGTTGGTCTGGAGCTGTCTGCTTGTGGTTGTTGGAGCTGCATCCTCGCGTGGAAACCACATTCTGCTTCCTTGAAGGAATTTATTACATTAGGTGTAGAAAACACTTACGGAGAATTTTTTGTAAATCCATTTTTAGAAAGCTCTTGCTTGGTCCGAAATGATTTTAATTATCTTTTCAGGTGAATTATTCAATGTTTTATCTCTTTAAAATTGGGGAGAAGAAACCGAACTCCATCTCCTCCATCCAAAGCCATTCTAGAGCCATGGACACCACTCTGGTAACATTTCAACGGGCAATACAGATAACACACTACCCAATACAACACAGATAAACTCAAGTGCACATAATCCTGTGTCCCTTGAACCTCCTAGGTAGCAGATATAATCCCTGGTGCTGAGCTGGGACACCTAGACCACAGCATGCCTGGTGTCAGCCCCTTGACTCAGGGGGGTCTTTGTCTTGCCTCTCCAAGAAGGTCAGACTCACCAATGTGGAACATGTATGTCTCTTTCACAAAACTCAATAGGAGGGCTCCTGATCCAAAGGAGACCATCCCAATCATGATCATGGTGGTATCCCGGAAGCAGCGGGAGAAGACCAAGACGCCCAGGAAACTGGTGATGAAGATGATGTACCCTGCGGCCATACCATAGCCCACCTGCACCTGGTTCCAACTGAGAGGTGCCCTTAGCACAAACAGGAGCATCACGTCCACTGTGCCCACCACGGCCAGGTCATACATGATGGCACCCAGAAAGAGCAGGACAATCATGATTTTGGGGGGCTTTGCTTTCCCAGGAGATAGAGGATGCCCCACCACACTCTGCTTGTCTGGCTGATCAGGATCCTGGGTGCAATATGTGCCAATCATGCCAGACACCGTGTCCAGAGTGGAGAGTGCCTTTCTGGGCTTGGCCACCAACTCAGGGACCTTCAGGACCAAGAGGCTGTAGAAGAGGGCAAAAGAGGCACAGCTCACGCTGCAGGCCTTCAGCACCAGGCCCTGCCAGGCTTGCCCAGACATCTGTTGGAAGAGGTGACCCGAGGCCATGCTCCCACAGAATCCCCCCAGGCCCAGGATCAGGTCAATAAAGATGAGGCGGACCGAGCGGCCGCCCTCCGAAGAGCCGAGGGAGCCCAGGGATATAACTCCGGCCCAGTATGCTGAGAGGCCTCCACAGAGTCCGTTCAGCGCCACGGCCCAGTACATCACCTCCACGGGCCAGTCCCACAGCACCTTGAACAGCAGCGCGAGGCGGCAGAGCAGCATGCCCAGCAGGGCCACGCAAATTGAGATCTTGCGGTGGTAGCGGTCGCTGAGCCAGCCCAGGAGGTAGGCAGGCAGCAGGGGCGTCAGGCCCGTCACGACGTTGTAGATGATGTAGAAATCGGAGATGGCCTTCTGCTGTTGGTCCTCTAGAGCCCCCCGGGGCGACGGGCTGGCGCTGTGGTTGGAGACTCTGGCCCCTAAGGATTCCTTCAGCACTAGGAGCAGCCCCGCATCGTAGAGAGAGCTGGCCACCTGAGTGGAGGCCACCAAGGGCTCCATCCAGGTCCTCACCTGGAGGCGAGACAGATAGTCTCAGCAAGGGCAGGTGGCCTGGGGACCCATGGGATCTCTGATGGGGAATAGAGGAGCTTGCTCAGTGCCCGCTGCTCCAGAGCGCAAATGCGAGCCGCGCGTTGGGGTGCACGGGTGAGCCTGGAGAAGGCAGAACCACTGAGCTGGGCGCGGGGCTCCTGTGACAGCAGCTAACCCAGAGGCCCAGTGACCTTCCTGGCCGCGGCCACGCCTTCCCAGCCAGAAAAGGGCGCGCTCCGCCCTCCCCTCCGCCCCCGCCCCTGGAGCCGGGCTGGCGGCCGCCCAGGGCCGCCAGGCGCAGAGGAGCGCACAGCGAGTCTTGGCCCCCGTGTCCCCACCCGTGGCCGCGCTTCACGCTGCTCCAGTGAGCGCAGCCGCCCGACCAGGCGCCGATTTCAGATTTCCCACAGCCAGGTGTGCCGGGACCTCCCGCAGGTCGCTGGCTTGTCACTGCACAGGCTGAGAGCCCCCAGGCTGCCTCGCTTCCCCCTTTAAGCACACACTTCTGCAAAGAGGACCAGGGTGGTGGGTGGTGCAGGGGTAACAATATGGGCGAGGGGTGCGATATGTGCCAATCATGGAGAGCCGCCCAGGGATGGAGAGTCAAAATGCAAACTACTTCCCCTCTGGGCTTAACCCTGACGCAGCCAGGCAGGGTGAATGAGCCAGAACCCAGAGTCGCACATGGGGAGTTCAAGTCTGCAGGGAGAGTTTCTAAAGCCACATGGATAATGTACTTCTGGGTGTAGGGACTAAATCTAAACGGGTTTCTATTGAAATGTGTCCTTTAGGTAGTTTTTAGGTGACCCATAATCTTCTCTACCCCTCCCTTTCCTTAGGCAGCCCCCTGTGTCCAGGCCCAGACAACTGTGCCTTCTGCAAAGAGAAAGACCCACTCAGTCACACCCCTCTCCAAGACGTGCCCTGTGGACCTGGCCTGGCAGCCCCCTCAAAGCTCCCTTCCTTCCCTCTTCCTCCCCCTCACCTGGGCCCACCTTGGGAGGAACCGGTTTCACCTAACCCATGCCTGGCTCTCCCACTCCATTCCTAACCCTGTTTTTCCAGAGGCTGCAGATAGTAGTCCAACCAGCCTGTTCCTATGAGGGGCAGAGGCTCCAGGGCATGGGTAGGTGATGGGGGAAGATGGTACTCAGCAATCAGATATGGCCATGAGAGCAAGCAGCCTGGACCAGAGAGCCCACTTTGCTCATTTTAATCAAGGAGTCTGGCTATTCTTGGGGCTGCAGACTCTAGAGGGCAGCCTTCATCCTCTCCGGGAGGGTCTGTGGTGTCTCAGTTCTTCCCATCTCTGAGATTCACAGGAGATACAGGACAAGTCTAGTGGGATAGTGGGAGTGGCTCATCATGATGCTAGCCAGCCCTGGGGCCCTCCAAGCCTGAATCCTCTGACCCAGAAATGAACTAGACCCAGGCAGTGGATATCTGTCCCAGTTTAGGCTACTCTGGTTTGGAGTGTATTTTCATCATGTCTCTATTACCCCCTCCGTCTCTGAATGCAGGTCCCAACTGTTAGTACTTGGCCATCCTCTGTGGCTTAGGGTACTGGCAGGGTATATATAGCCCATGAGCCAAGTTGAACCCTGACTCTATTGCTTTAGTCTCTAGCTCAAGGTTGACTTTATTAAAATGCAAAGGTTAAAATCCCTTATCTTTTACATTGGTAAAGTCACTTATTTGAAGATAAAGGAAAAATAATGTTTTTAAGCAGCTAACATTTACTGAACCCTTACTATGTATTAGCAAAGTAATTTAACCCTCCCAAGAAGTTATTTTATGTTATTTTTAGAGAGAGAGGAAGGAAGAGGGAGAGGGAGAGAGAGAGAAACATCAATTGGCTGTCTCCTGCATGACCCCTAACAGGGATCGGGCCCAAAACCTGGGCATTTGCCCTGACCGGGAATTGAACCAGCAACCTTTCTGTGCACAGGCATGATACTCCAACTGAGCCACACCCAAGAAGTCTTTAAGCTAGTCCATCCTCTCATTTTCTGGGTGGAGAAACTGAAGCCAGTAAGGTTAAGTAATTTGCACAAGATCACAAAGCCAGTAAATTGGGGAGCCAGTATTTGGCACCAGTCTTTAAATGCCTATGGCTATGGGAGATTTTATTTAAGGGTGTCCTCTCAACCAACATAGGAATGTGGAAAGGAGCAGAGATATATTCGTCATTTTGAAATTATCATTGATCAACAATGTGTTGCATAAATGGAGAGGAACAAGAGGAGTGGATGGAAGCTTGTTTATTGAATGTACATCCCAGGCACTTTACATACTTTTATTTTATTAACAGCTGGCCCCAAAATTCAATTTAGAAAGGAGTAGTCTTTGTTGGGAAAATACCTTTGATCAGTTAGAAGGTGAAATGTCCTGGCCTGGATTTCAGCTGTGGGGGAGGCTCCAGAGAGGGGGTGGGACCTCTGTTTCTGAGCCAAAGAGAGGAAGTTGTCTGATGTGTTGGAGAGGGAGGGGTGGGAGAGAGAGCAGAGGAGGGAGAAGGGGGAGAGAGAGGGAAAGAGGTGTGGGAAGGAGGACTGTTGCTGGGAAGGGCCAGGACAGGAACCCTGGTATTCCTATCAGGATAGGAATGTCTCATATTGGTTTTGAACAGCTTGTGTAGTCATGTGTAGATGAATCCTTCCTGGGACTTCTCCCTGCCTCCTCAGTTCTCTAGCAGAGTCTGCTCAGGAAAGGTTTGTGTGAGTGGGATTTTTTTGTTTTTCATTTTGGAGGATATCAGTGAAGCAGCTGTGATTTGTGTCTGGATTGACTATGCTGAGCAGAGATCATGAGGAAACAAATGGAAGAGGAGTCCACAGGAACACAGGATTTGCTGAAATCTTAGATGGGCTTAGGACTGTCACAGCAATGGACATGGGGAGTTAAGCCATCTGACCCAGATCTTAACGGCCAAAGAAACCCCTACCGCTGATGTGCAGGCTGCACCGATCAAAAAAGTGTTCTTTTTTTTGTTAATATTTTAGGAGTTGGGACCAGCCTTTCCCTGAGACATTGCAATGTGAGGAAACTAAGATACCTTCTGAAACATAAATATATACTAGGACGAAGCAAAGACATAAAACTCATCCTAGGACACGGGGACAAACCCTGTCAGTCACCACTTCTTCTGAGGGTTTCCTAGTGGCTGGCCCGTCACCACAGCAAGCGGCAGCCCACGTCCTCTTGCCTGATCACAACAATCTTCTGGTTATGATTTTCCCTCACAAATACAGTTGCACACACACAGGGAGAAAATGTGATAGTTACTTGGATGCTCTACAAAATGTCTCATGGTACATTAGTAAGTTGGCATTCTGATTATATTGCATCCACCTGTCTGATTTGTTAATGTCATGTGAGCCTCTGTCCGGAAAATGGCTTCCCTCTCCATGTGATGATGAAATGAAGTTATTGTTTTTATTTTGCTAGACTGACAATGAGGCCCTATCTATCAATTTACCAAAATGATGAATGTTGCATATGGATACTCTTGGGAGATTGTTTCATTGGCCTTTCCCCCTGGAGGTGGCACCCTAACATTACCCAATTTTATGGATGAGGAAACTAAGACTCAGGGTAGCTAAATAATTTGCACAAGGATCACCCAGAGCCAAGATTCAAATCTAGGTTTGTGACTTCCGAGTGTATGTTCTTTTCACAAAGCTGCACTTTTAATGTAAGTGAACAGAAGAGATATGTTTTACAAAGGGGTTTGTTTGTTAAATACTTCCCATCAAATACTGTGAGCTTATTCCTATGATATATTCAAATAAAGTGATTCATTTATTCATTCATTCATCTATAATTTACTATCCATTCATCTATCCATTTACAGGAATATTTTGAGTATCAGGCCTACTAGTAGGTACCAGGGATACAAACTTCTTTGCCCTCAAAGATCTTGCAGTCTGCCTAGCTGGTGTTGCTCAGTGGTTAAATTGTCGGCCGGAGCACCAAAAGGTCACTGGTTCGATTATCAGTCAAGGTCAGGTATCTGGGTTGCTGATTTGATCCTCGACCCCAATTAGGTGCGTGGGGTAGGAAACCAATTAATGTGTCTCTCTTACATCAATGTCTCTCTCAAACTCTCTCTCTCCCCCCTCCCTTACTCCCTTCTACTCTCTCTAAAAGTCAAGGAAAAAAAACACCAAACATCCTCCAGTGAGGATTAACAACACACAAAGTTATCCATAGGCACTTGTACTAACACTCCAACTTCTGTTTTACATGTGAAGTCACTGACGCCTGGCCATGTCTCCTCTTGCATCAAAGACTGGCTTTGTGGGATTCCTCTCCACCCCAATCTCTGCTACCAACTTGAATAACCTCATGAACAACCTGCTCAACACTGCAGAAGAAGAAAGACATCTGTTGTTTTTCTGGCCAGCATACATTGACTCTTCTGGTAACAACAGCCCGTTTTTGTTTTGATGAACATCCTCCAAGTGGATATGAGACTGAAGTCTGACCAATCCCAGCAATGCGGGCCTGTGATCACAGTGATTGGTTCAAAGATGGGAATGTGACCCAAATTTGGACCAGTCAGGATAAGGCCCAGGATTTAAGCTTAGTTAGGCTTATTCTTTTCTACTCTGTCTTGGACTGATGAGGATGAAAGCCTGGAGTTGCTGGAAGCTGTTTTGCTACCACTGGAAAGGAGCTTACCAGAGATCAGAGTGCACACAGAGAACAGAGGAGCTGAAAGATGGAGAGAGTCCAGATCCTAATGACATCTTGAGAGCTGTGCTGAAGCTGAATTATCCCTTGGCTTTTTAATAACAAAGCCTTCTACATTCCCTTTCGAAGTTTGATTTGGGTTTTCTATCACTTGCAAATAAAAGAGATTTGATGAAGTCAAACCCAAGGCCTTTCATCTTTAGTGACTTCCACCCTTGTTCAGCCACAGACTCCCTTGGATCCTGTATGTGATCAACTGTACTGTGCCAACTCAAAGTCATTAATTCAAACACCCCACTCTCTGTCTACACCATCCTCTCCTTCTGTGTTGCTTGTTCAACTACTCCCACTTCAATGATTCTTTGATGTTATCAGGATACATATACCCCTACACTAATGTATGGTTTTCCAAACAAGTAGTTTTTCCTTTCTTCTCTTCCTCCAAATTAGATTTTATGGTACATCATTTTAGCATCATCCTTTTCAGTAGAGCAAACTCTCTGGTTCTTCTATGTTTTCAATGCATGTCAACCTTGGATGAACCCAATTATGGGCTGGCATTCTAGTAGCTGAGCACTGCTGGGGGAAGTCTCACAATAGGGCAGATTTTAACTATACATTTACAAACTCTAATCTCAAATGAGCCCTCGAAGCTACCCAGCAGTTCTGTGATGTTTCTGCAGCCACCAATGACAGTTCTCCAAAATTACAAGTTCAGAAAGTGATTCCTTTCAAACTTTCAAACTCTTCTACTATTTTCTATTTTATTTCTAGCTCTATCATGTCACTAAAACGGATTTTTTCCCGGAGGTCATCAGTCATTCTGTGTCGTTAAATTCAATGGACATTTTCAGTCCTCGTCTTACTTGACTCTGAGCAACCTTTGAGAGTTTTGACCTCTTTCCTAAACCGCTGAGAATTTATTCTCTTGCTTTGGTAGCATCGCACCTCCTGGCTTATCTCCTTTCTCTCTGGCCACTCCTCTCATCTTTGGAGACTCATCAAACTCTAACCAGTCTTCAAAGTTAGAATTTGTATGGCTTAACCATGGGCTTTCTTCTTAGTGTCTTATGTAAACAACCTCATCTATACATATAGTTTCAACTACCATTTATATGTAGTTGACTCATTAAGTTGTGTCTACATTTCAGACCTTTCTCAGAGCTCCTGACTCACATATCAATTACCCACTTGTTATCTTATCAATATATACAAGACCAAACTCATAGTCTCCTTTCCTCAGCCCCATTACAGTGTTCTCTATCATTGTGAATAGGACTACATACATACAGATGTGTAAGCTAGAAAGGTATCTTTGATATCTTTTTCTCTTGCCTTTTTATACACAATTCCTTATCAAATCATATTTATTTAACCTCTTAAATATCTCTGGAATTCATACATTTTTTTCCATTTTCATAGCAGCACCCTAGTTCAAAGTATCATTCTCTCTTGCTTGGCCCACACAATAAACGGCTAATATTTTATATGTATCCACTTCATTCCTCTCCAATACTGAAACCAGATTGATCTTTTCAAAACACTTATCTTACTCTAAAGCCAAATCCTCTTACCATGGTCTGCCAGCTTTGCACTGTCTGGTAATTAACTACCTTTGCACCTTCACCTTGTACCAGGCTGTCTCTTGTTTCTACTCGAGCCACATTGGCTTCCTATTTCTCAGATGATCTTTGCTCCTTCTACACATGCCTTTGCACATACTATACCTTCTATCTACAACCTGCTAAAGATCCTTTGGGTCTCAGCGTACATGCCACTTCCTTGGGAAAAATTTCCTGACTTTTCTGGCTAAGTCATTTATTCCACCCCATCCCCATTATAGGGTTCCTTAGCACCTCATATGACCTCTGCTTAATACAGTTGAACTTTTCACATCTGTTTTGGTGATAAATTTGATTTATGTATTTTGGCTGTAACATCAGACTGTACAATCAGTGGGGGCTGGGCCCATATTTTGGTTGACATCAAGCCCCAGAGCCCAACACATTGTCTGGCGCTTAGATGGCATGCAGTCAATATTTGGTAAGTAATGAATAAAGATCTATTTTGTTCCATTGTCTGGGGAACCCATGGGTTTAGACTTTCAGAAAAATTAAGTATTAGTCATTATTTAGAACAGCCTACTAACAAACCTGAGGCCCCAAACCACAGTTAGTAAGGATGAGTTTTCAATTCCATGACTCAGACCTCCCTCCCACAGAACCACTCTTCCTCCCATGCAGTGGTGATGGATCACACTAAACTAAACCCTCCAACGTCTTGCATGGATTCGTAGCAGAGTAGCATGTGGCCATGGGCATAGGTTTAACTCAAAGGTACCTTTGGGATGAGACTCTTAGTTTCATCAGCACTACACTTTGGACAAACTGTCACCACTAAATCAAATCTACAAAGTGATCTCAGAATCCTGCTGTTCCTCCAAGCCCTGATTTATCGAAAGCTTTGCAGCCACTGAAACTGGATTTAGAGCTAGAAGCTATAGCCCATGTTTCCATATTTCCTGTCTCATCACTTTCTGGCAGCTCCTGATATAATACACCAGGAATGTTTTTGGCAAAGGAGCATTTAGAAATACTTTAATCCCCACTAACCAGCCCTCCTCAGTTCTCCTTGGCCAGGATATAGCAACTCTTAAACTCACGCATCTGTGCTTCTCACTCTCTCCTCAGAGACTGATTTCCTGCTCTCTCCACTCAGGAGCTTCACCATGGGGAGCTGATATGAGAGATACTTCTTCCCTCGTTTAGGGAGTAGGGGCTCTGAGCTACACTCCTTACCCAACATGTGATCAGTAGCCTCAAAGTGAAAGTCTCCACAATGAAAAACAATTAAGAAATGAAAATTAAGTTTCTGTTCCTCAAAAAAAAGTTTCTGTTTCTGACTACTTAAGTTTTGTCTTAAAAACCGCATTGTGTAAGTCAAGGGAGGGGCTGAGGGGGAAAGGGCAATGTACCTGCTATCACCCTGACTCGGTATTTACATGTCCGCACTGTCATTTATCAGTCAGATTTTGCTTTATGAAACAGAAAAAAGTAGATCTTGGAGAGATGTGGCCGGTACAGGTCAGAAAACACTTCTGTAATGAGCTACAGTAAGTTAGGCACATAATTGCTTTCTGACTTCAGGGAATAAAAGTGATGGGAAAACATGAATCTTGTGGAAAATTCGTAACCTCGTCCCAAGGGAGAAAAGGGACAGTGAAGACCGCAGCCCACATGTGGATATCACCACAGATACAGGGCCGAGGAAAAAATACCTCTGCTTCCCCCTCCAGAAAGCAAGTTAATGTTTTGAAGATTTAGGTTGAGTCATCACATATCTGGGTTAGGGTTTATTTCATGTCACTTCCCTTTAACGAGGAAGGAGAACAATGCCCTCTCCCCTTCTGACCAGCTTTTGGATGTCTCTGTTCTATGGATTTCATTCTCGCTCTATCTGCCCAGCATCTTCCTGATGTTTCTTGATGGTTCTGGTTCACTGATGGCATCTGTCCTGTGTGCCTTTGGCTCAATCGAGTTATTCTTATTTATACTTTAAGTATTCCTTTTGAATTCAATAATATTTTGAGAGGAAGGAGAGGTAATGCATATATCCTCCCACCATCTTGAGATAAAAGCCATATTATATCTTGAAGTGTCCAGGCTCTTAGAGAATAATCATAGCTTGTAGCTCATTTGAATAAACCTGTATTTGAGAGTATAACACTTAACTCCTGAATCCAGAAATTACATGAAAAATATGAAATTTGTGTGGTCTATTGTACTGATATCCAGTGCATGTAAAATGGTGCTCTTTTGGCTAATCACTTATTCCACAACAAAAGGAATGAAGTGCTGATACAGGCTACGACATGGATGAATCTTGGAAACATCCCAAGTGAAAGAAAGAAGTCAGACATGAAAGGCCCTATATTCTATAATTCCGTTTGTACAAAATGTCCAAATTAGGCAAATCCATGGGAACAGAAAATAGATGTATTTCCAGGGACTGCAGGGAGAGGGCAATGGGGAAAGACTGCTAGTGGATATGGGCTTTCCTTTTGGGTGATGAAGATGTTCTGGAATTAGACAGTGGAGATGGTTGCACAACCTTGTGAATATACTAAATCCACTGAATTGTACACTTTAAAAGGCTAACTTTTGTGGCATATGAATTATATATATGAGGAGATTTTACAAATTGACTCAAAGCAGATTCTTCAATTTCATTTTTATTGAGATTTTAATGGTGTTTCAATGATTTATATAATTTTACAAACTTTGTATTCTAATTTAAGGCATAATCTTACTGTAAGATTATGATCAAACTTTTAAGTCACTGAAAGATTTTTAATATTTTTTTCCATTGTGTAAATGTCATTTAAATATGGAAAGAAGAGTCATTTACATTCTTGCTTGTCACTAAAATATTAGAAACTGCTCTGGAAGAAATTTCTTAAATAATTATAGCAGGTGACTCAACCTATAATTATGGCCACTCATGAAATTATTATGTCAATAATGATATTCCCCATGAGGTTCAGAACCCTGGCTATTTTGACTCTTCAGCACCTAGCAGTCTGCGTGGCATGTAGCAGATATTTCTTAATATTTGTGAACAAACAAGTAGATGGTTAGTTAAAGGAGCCAGAATGTCAAAGCCTTCTCTAAAGTCATCTTCCTGGTTGATGATAAAAGATAGTAATACAGAAGTGAGGTAAGACAGAGAGAAAGTACATCAATTTCCTAAAATTGACCCTTTAAAAAAATATCACAGACAAGTTCTTCAGAAGAACCCATAAAGAACCGCACTGGCTTCCTTACTCATCCAGTGACAGAAAGTTCAACAAGATTAAAAGCAAAACAAAACAAGAAAAATTACCTTTGCACTCTAAAAGTCTCAAAAGAGAAATTCTCCCACAAAAATCTCTTGGATCAAGAAAGGCCCAGAACTTGAATTCCCATTGGGTGGGTGTGGAGTGAAGAGGTTATGGAAAAGCCTTTGAAACTGCAACAATGCTACCAGCCGCAGGGCGTTTTTTCAAACCCAGACTGGAATGTCTCATGTCTTCCATCTGACACACTCTTGTAACTGTCTTTAAGGGGAAGGAAAGTCATTGTTCACAGTTGTGCTAACATTGAGGCCACAGCTAGCACCCTGTTTTGTATTCTGGACTAAAACTCATTAAAAACAGTGCTACTCTTCAAAAAATAAATACATTTGTCTTTTCATGTGTTGGTCATCCAATATTTCTTAAAGATGACCAACTGTTATTTCGAGTTCATATCTCACCGTGTCTTAATATACTTTTCATCTGGGCTTTAGATGAAAATTAAATCAAGAAGTTGCGAGTTCCTCTGGTTATCTTCTCTTTTTTGGGGGTGGGGGGCTTTAATTCTTTTTTATTGTGTGTGTTTTCTTCTAAGTATGAAGATAATTTTCCTTGCCCTTGAAGGTAGTGTAGTATAGTGGCTAAGAGCACATGTCCTGTAGTCAGATTAGTGCCTGAGTCCTGGTTCTGATGCTTCCTGACTGTGTGCCCTTAGTCTTTCATACCTTGTTTTTCTCATCTATAAAATGGGAATAATATTAGGGCCTACCGCAAGGTTTGTTGAGAGGACAAAAGGATTTAATGCATGTTATATGTTTCAAATAGTCTCACTATATGTTAATTTCTATTATTATCAGCCTGATAGAGAAGTCCGGTGTTAATTTATCACGTTCTAGCTTCTGGTGGTAGGTTTAGCTCTTCCTTGTTCGTTTTCGTACTGTAATCAGGGTTTAGCCTATCAATGCTATCTTTGTGTTCATCTTAACCTCCAGAAGCTTTGGCTCATTGAGGGCTTCAGTCTTTATTGGCCAGCTAAGACTGTCCTGAGATGGGCAGTGAGGATGGCACAGAGAATTCATAGTCAGGCCATGTGAGGGCCTGTTAAAAGAACTGTGTTGTCAACAAGAAGAAAGGAGGATTAAGTGATGAGGTCAAGAAGGGGTCGAGTGGAAGAGGTTGCAGTGCAGTGTATTCTTAATCTGCTTGAAGGTTTGCCAGGTTGATGTGGAGTTGACTTGGTCTTTGTGGTCTCAGAAGAAAGAGCTGGGACAAATTTTGCTTTGATATAAGGAAGGAATTTCTAATAGCCAGAGCTTTGGAAACCTACCTCAGCACAAACCACCAACATCTCTCTCCTGCTCTACCACAGCAGACTCCTAATTTGTTTGGCACACCTCTAAAGCCCCTCCAATACGTTATTCAGCCAAAGTGATCCTTTTGAGGTACAGATATAATCATGTCATATCTCTGCTTACAACCTTTTAATTACTTCCAGTTATTTTTGGAATAAGGACCACAGTTCATCACTTCTTGGCCTTTTAGCTAAGATCAAGTATAGGAACACAATTCATATTATAGCCTATAAGACTTACCAGGTCTGGCCCACCCTACCTCTCCAGCCGCACCTCACTTGAAACTCCCAATTGCTCACACTGGTCCAGCCACACTGGTCTTCAACATTCACTCATCTCTTCAAATGCCCCATAGGGCCCTAGATCATGCTTTTATTTCTGCTTATGACATTCCAGTTCCATTTTATCTAATCAACACCTACTCCCTTTAGATGTTAACTCAACCATCCTGTTCTCAAGTAAACCTCCCTTGAACTTCCTGTCTTGGTCTATTAGCGGTTCCCACAGCATCATGTACCTTTCATTTGCAGGTCTTCCCGCTGTTATAATTTAATGGCATTTGTATGAGTTTTTAATGGATGCCTGAAAGGTCCATGAGGTCATGCTGTTGTCCCCCCCACCCTTTCTTTCTTTTCATCCTCAGCTGAATCCTCAGCATAGAGCACCATGCCTGATATGTAGCAGGTGCTCTATAGATGCTTCTTGAATGAATGCATGAACCG
The DNA here is from genome assembly GCA_026230045.1 of Corynorhinus townsendii. Lineage (NCBI taxonomy): Eukaryota > Metazoa > Chordata > Mammalia > Chiroptera > Vespertilionidae > Corynorhinus > Corynorhinus townsendii. The sequence continues at coordinate 160,865,917 of JAPDVU010000005.1, read as the reverse complement.
CTGACTGAGTTCTTTAAGGGGGAATTATACTCCTTCCACTGGAGATGTTTTAAGTTAAGGATACACAAACCCAAAGCTTCCTTTAGGATCTGAGTCTGTAATCCCAGGATCCATATAAGAAAGGTTTACTTAGCTGAGAAAATAGCAGTGAGGTTGCCAAATTGCTGTAGTGAATCTCTGAGCTGTTGACACATCACATAGTTGAAAATTGTCTGAGCGCCACCTAGTGAGCAGAGGACATGCTCCTTTCCCCCTTCATCACTGTTCCTTCATTCTATTAAGTGCACAATGTTCAACTCCAGGGCGCACCTTTCACATAGACTGTGATTCAGTGGTGCCTTGTGCAGTTGTGCAACATGGCAGCCCTGGCCTTCAAGTGTGGTTATTGGGAAGGGTTTTAGGCAGAGGGAAAAGAGCCAGTGGGAAGGAATTGGTTGAAGAATTAGGGTGGAGAGGGCAGTGATGGATCTAGATCCTACTGTAAAGAGGAGGGGCTGGCCTCTGTCTTTGGACTACGGAAGGTCACACAGAGGTAGGGAAGATAAGCCAGATAGATGCTCATGAGATAGTACGTGGGAAGAAGGCACCCTAGGGGAGAACAGCTTGTTTTCTACACAGTTCTGAGCTTTTAAAGTACTCAAACATAAATACTTTCCATTGAACATGTCTTGGGAAATATGTAACATACGTTTTCTCAAACTTACCACTTTTCACCAAGAAAATGCTACCTGCTCTCACTGATTTCTGAAATTAGAGATTCTTGGCTCTATCCCTCAGTCACATAAGAGACCAGCATGTGCAGACCTAGACTTTTTATAGGTTTTGGGCCCAGAGAATAAATAATCACTCATTCTTTTCCAGTATTGGAGAGTGTTTTATATTGGCTCATTTCCTTCAGTGTGGGGTTTATCTCCCAATCCCCTATTAGTTCACAGTCCCTCTTTTTCCAGAGCCCCAAGTTTATGCCACGCAGTTTTGGTATCCTTGTACCTCAGCCCTATTTAGCTCAGGCCTAAATTTTTCTTTAGAGATAAGAGGGTAGGGCTCAGTCTCTCAGCATCTTACCACCTCTGAGGTCTGGGACACTTATTGTGTGTTGAGAGAAAGGATCAGACACTGGATCCCCCAGTTCAGGAGTTTGCTAGTGACCTCAGTTAGGGTCTTCCATATCAAACATGAAGTCTTGTCTCAGAAGAGAAAGATGGGGAAGGAGGGTGAAGAGAGTCTGATTATAATGGAAGAGAGAGAAGCAATCATTTCTGTGATGATCAGGGACAGTAGGCCAGGGAGGGCACCCACATGTCACTGTTGAGGCTAGGGAAAGAACAGTGAGGGAGTGTGTGTGTGTGTGTGTGTGTGTGTGTGTGTGTGTGTGTGTATGTGTGGTGGTGGTGGTGGTGACAGAGAAGTTTAAGCTGGGAATAGAAGTCGATTTCAACGGTGAAGGCCTCCATCATCATCAGGCAGGCCAAAGCCTCCGTCATCAGCTACCTGAGTGTTGGTACAATTAGTGCATTATCAGAGTAACCAGGGATGGAGGCTATGCATTGGTCTAACAGTTGATCTTGCTTCTGTTTAAAATCTAACCTGTTAGCAGCAAAGACCAACACTGCACCTCTGATACAGCATCATCCCCTAAGGAAACTAAACAGTCACTTGGCTGTAAGTTGATTCCGTTGGATCTCTTGCACACTAGACGGGGCAGTTACCATCTTGACCAGGACAAATACACATTCTTTATATGGGTTTATCTTTCCTAATATGGTTCATTGAATGCAATGGAACCAAAATAGTTCTTTATGAGATGAAGAAAAACATTTTAATTGTTTAAAAAAATTTTTTTGATAAAAATTTGGGGTTCAGGAGCAGGAACTCTGCTGTAATAAAGGTATTTGTTTGGAGAGGCTTGAGAAGAAAAAATGGAGAGGGATGGTATGATTAGATGGGGTGTTTTAAGTAGTTGGTAGTTAAAGGATATTTCTTAAGAATTATGATAATTCGAAGGAAGGCAGCCCAAGGAGGCTGGCATGGAAACTGAGTGAACATAAGAACATAACCCCTGAGAACTTGTAGTAAGAGTTTAAAAAGCTTTGGACTTCCACAGACTGTGGAAGGTAGGTTCAAGCCAGTGTTCTATAGAACATAAAGGCTAGGAGGCACCACCTAATATTTGGATTCCACTAATGCAGAATTGACCCACCAGGGAAGTGTGCAAATGCAAGTTGACTCTAAATTCCTAGGATAGAAGTATAAGAATTCTTGCAAAGAGACTATGGACATCTGAACCAAAATTTTGCATCACCTGAGGATATCTGATCAAAACGTTATCGCTCGGTTGGGAGTAAAAAGGGCAGTGACCCCAGGTCTGGATAATGCCGCCGATATTTCTTTGGTGCTTTCTGAGGCCAGAATTGGCTCCTGGGCCAAAACTCAGATACCAGGCCATCCAGAAGCTGATAGGAATGAGGAATCTGAAGTTCTTTTTGAGCTCTGCTGGGCCTCATTCTCATACTATCTGAATGTCCTCTCTGTTCCTGATAATGAGTATATGGCAACTGCCTCTCAGCAATTCACTCTTGAAAACAGTGTGGGAGGACAAAGCCGCCCTGAAATACTTATGGAAAGTAACCTGTTAATGGGCTGTTTCTGTCCCTGAGGTAGAAGGTGCCAAAGAAGTCGGAGAAGACCTTCCCTGGGTCTCCAAAGGAGGGAGAACAGGGAGGAAGCCCTTGATGTTACATCTACAGGCTTTTTCTTTCCCTGGGATCATAAATAGCATGGTCTTTGCTGAGGGGAGACCTCATTTTGTCCATGGACAGCAGTTTAGGGAGTGTGCTGTGTCCCTGAGGTTTCTTAGAGTGGTCATTCCTGACTGTGAAGCTTTAACCAGCTCTGGTTGGAGGGTGTGTCCTGTGGCCAGCTGTCCTCCTGTGTCCATATTGAAGGAGCGCTGGAGAAAGGTACAATGGGCAATAGTTCAGGCCAGCCTCAAACCCTACATATACTCAGTAAAGAGCATTATGACAATGCTATTATTCCCACTCTTCAGGCAGAAATCTGCTTAATGTTTAGTCTTTGAAGTAGTGTGGCAATTGAAATGTGTTTCAGGTGTGACCAGGAAAGTCCAAGTGTACTTGGGAAGAAAACCCACAGAATTAAAAGGTCTAATTTTGTCATGCAAAATGTGAGCACAACCTAGCTAGTTTTGCTCAGTGGATATAGCATCAGCCTGCGAATTAAAGGATCCCACGTTCAATTCCAGTCAAGGGCACGTACCTCGGTTGCAGGCTCAATCCCTGGTCCTGGTTGGGCATGTGGGGAGGCAACCAATTGATGTGTCTCTCTCACATTGATGTTTCTTTCTCTGTGTCTTTCTCCCTCTCTTCCACTCTCCCTAAAAATCCATGGAAAAATATCCTCAGGTGAGGATTAACAAAAAAAAATTAATTAAAAGCATACACACACACACAGACACACACACACACACACACACACACACACACAACAGCCCCTGGTTGGGGTACATGCAGGAGGCAATCAATGTGTTTATCTCACATCAAAGTTTCTCTCTCTGTCTTTCCCTCTCTCTTCCACTTTCTCTAAAAAAATCAATGGAAAAATATCCTTGGGTGAGGATTAACAAAAAACAACAACAACATGAGCACAAACCTTATCATGCTGCATTTGAGGAAGCACTACCCTTAGGTAACTGGCATGGCTTCTTCTGCTGGTATATACAAATTCCTTCATCCTTGCCTTCATCCCGTGAGCACTTACTGGACATTTCCTTGTTCAAGGCACTTGCCATGTTGGGGCGACCATCTACAAGACCACCTCACTTATGACAGCAATGGCAAGTTAGGAGGGTTCCCAAGATGACCCTCAGGTTTGACAATTCATTCAAAGAACTCACACTGGAAGCTGTAAACTCTCAGTGATGCTTCTGACTGGAAAAAGTTATGGATTAAAATCAGCCCAGGAAAGAGATGCATAGGGCAGAGTCAGGACGGTCCCAAGAGTGGAGCCTGCAGTTGTTCTCTCCTAATGGACCCATGGATGGTGCTACTCTCCTGGCAAAAGTGTGTGACAATATGATGCATAGAGAATTGCCAACCAGGGAATCTCGCCTGAGCCTTGGCGTCGAGTTTTTATTAGAGCTCCATCATGCAGACTTTAACATTCCAGGGTTGACAACCTGTGTGCTGAGCTGATACTGCATGGCCCCAAACCCCCATCATAAATCCCACTGTTGGACAATTTGGTGTGGCCCAAGACCCCTAGGTTCCCAAAGGCATTCTTATCAGGTAGGATATTTTAAAGAGATACCTCTCCATAACTGAGGACAAAGGCCAGAATTCTCAGAAATGTTTGCAGAAAATGTTGGCCAGGCTTAAAAAGACATTACCCCAAGAGGATGGACTGCCAGAGGAGATTCTGGGATATATTACAGAAATATACTGGCTTGGGGTTGGGAGGGGGCAGAAGAAGCCAGTCAAAGGAGCACTGTATGGGGGAGGGGGCGGATAGTCAGAGAAACCTTTTAGGGGAACACATATGAGTAAGGGTCAGCTTTAAACACCAAGTGCAGAGAGCACAAAGCCATCTTAGGATAGTTTTAGCCAGCTTTCACTCCCTGTTCCTTCTCCCTCTCTGCACTCTAATCTCTTATAGGCCAGAAGCTGCCCTTAGGAATCTAAGGGTGAAGAAGTGGGGAAAAGAGAAAAAGACACTCCCCTGCAGTCTACAGTGCCCTTAGCCCTAGGAGAAGAGAGAAGACCTCTTTTCGCAATGAATATCAAAATGTTGATTAATAAATTAAAGTGGGCACTCTAATTTCAGAATGAAAACTTATTTGTGACTTAAGGTAACCCCTGGCATATAAAGACATGTTTTATGAAGTGACCTACTGTTCCTGAGGATGCTCTGTGCAGACAAAAGAGGGAGAGACTGAGTTCTGGTTCTCGTCCTTCTTGCATAAATTTTGATCTTATCGTCCTTGGCCTGCAGCCACCCCTGTCCCTCACATGCTTTTGAGATCCTGGACCAGGGGGCCCAGCCTGATCAATCAGCAGCACTAAAAAATGCAGCCCTGTTAGCCATACTGAGCCTTTACTAGAAACTTCCAGTAACAGATCAGTGATCAATAGCATCTTGGGTACCATCTGCTCACATTTTTCCTACATCATTGATTCCTGCCTCCCCCACCCCATTATATTGAGTTAAAAAAATAATTACAGTTGCCATACAATATGATATTGACATTTTGAAGAGACTAAACCAGTTGTGTGTTGTTGTTTTTTAATGTCCTATCTCTGGGTTTGTCTGGGTTCTCATACTGCTATCTAACCTGTTCCGATATCACTTTAATTTCCCATAAACTGGAGATTAGGGCTAAAGGCTTGATTAATTTCAAGTTAAGCATTTAGGGCAACAATTTGTCATAGGTGATGCAGTGTACTGTGTATTGCATCACACAAGGAGACACAGTCTCAGGTGGCCCCATTAGTGGTGATGCTTAATTTAGTTAAGAGGGTGACCACCAGATGTCGCTGTTGTAAAGTATGTTTTTCATTCTGCAATTGTAAGGTGACCCATGGGACCCCTAGGAAAATATTCTCATTGACAAATATTCTGGTTTAGGCTTTTAAGCACCCCCATATTTAAATGGATTTAGGGCTGTCTTTGTGGATGGTCTTTGTTTGTATGCTCAGTCCATTGCAGTCACCACTCCTTTTGGTGTTCCTCAGTAACCCATTGGTTTTTAAGATCATTGGAGCTTTATTATGACAAAAACAACAACAAAGAAAGGTAAAGTGTGTGCGCATGTGACTTTCTTAAGTGACCGAGGCATGTGACAATGGAAAACATTATAAATCAGGCGATGGTTTTAGTTAGAGAGGAAAGTGATTAAAATTTGAGAAAATGAAAATTCAGTTAAAACAATTGAAAAGGCTTAATAGTCATGTTACCTCCAGTGACTTGAAGGAGAGGGGAAAAGAAAATCCTCAAATCCTTCCCATGAGTTCCCAGAGCCATTTAAAGTGTTTCAACTTTGAAGAACAAGAATGTCTGCCTGTCTGTGGATGCCGTAAGAGGTGGTGCAGAGGAAGGCCCTGAACACCAGCAGTGGCTTTGAGACCGTCTACCCACAGCATCACCAACAGAGCAGGTGGTTAGACTGGGAATTTTTGCCACTGTGATGGGCAAGAGCTTGCATCTCAGTATAATTTTAATGTGCATTTCTTTCCTGAGTGAGGTGGAACATCTCATATTTAAGGGCCATTCATGGACCCATTATTGGTGATACTTAATTTTTAAATTTTTATTAATGTTTACTTTTTCCTATCATATCATTGATTTTTTTCTTCTCAAATTTTCAAAACATTTTATAATATTGGTGACACTAAAACTTTGTAAAATGTTAGTCAATTTTTTTCTCAGCTAGTGCCTTAATTTTTCTCATGTAGTGTTTTTTGTTATGCAAAAGTTTTCTGGGCTTGCGTACTCAATTTTATCACTATATATTATGGGTCTTTTTTGAAACATAATTAGAAACGTTTCCCTCAAGACCAATATGTAAAGGAATTCACTCAGATTTCCCTCCAGCTCTCCTATTTTTTCCTTTACATATCTGTTTGCAATTTACCCTAATGTTATCTTTTGTCATGGGCCTAATTACTTATGATAACTTACTAAAGGTCGATGCTTTCCCCACTGACTGGATATGCTGCCTTATTTTATGTGAAATTTCCATAGGCAATTGGTTATATATCTGGATTTTCTATTTTTCAAATTCCCATTTTGGGGTGGGTCATAATGACTCCAGTTTGACAGAAACCTGGGAAGCTGAAGATGATGGTGGGAATCCTGGCAGCCATGTCCTCCAGGTCAGTGCAGCCGCTCAGCTTCTGCCTGGGCCAGGCTCTCCTCAGCAAGCTGGCTCTCCAGGCCTCTGTGTTTCCTTACCAAAGGGTCAGCCAGCAATCGCCGGTTCTTCCAGTAACCAAACAGAGCTTTCATACATGTTTTTTAAGCAACAGAACAATATTTCATAAGAGCTAACTTTTAAGAAGGACCACAGGTGTCTTGATGGGCCTACTTCCAAGAACAGACAGTTCCAACTAAAGTCTGTCTTGAGACTAGAGACTCATATGACAAAGTCCCCTCAGCTGGGACAGGAGATGTGGAGTCTTCACTGTTGCTCTTGGAATCCCAAATAACCTCAGGGTGTCCTGGTTTGACATTGACTCTGGAAGTTTATTTGACATTTATCTGCGTTTCCTCCATTCAGCTTTAAGTCATTCAAGGGGAGCAGTAAGAGGACAACTTAAAAATATCTCCTGGATCCCACGATAAGATAATGTAACACCCATTTTAGTGAAGGCACTCTGAGGGGTTTGTTTTGACAAAATTGTGCGTTTGGGGGTCAGTGCATAACAAATAGCAATCAGGGGAGAGGCCATGGTACAAACAAGGGACTAGCAAATTTCTTCTCTAACGGGCAGGATAGGACACATTTTAAGTCTTGCAGGCCAAGAGGCAAAATCAAAGATATTGTGTAGGTACTAATAGAATAATGGAAAAAAACACATTTCCACATTTTTTGATGAAATGCAAAATTGAGTATAATTTGTTTTGAAAATACAGAACTATTAGTGAGAAGAATTGATTCTTTTTTTAAAATAAAATGATTGGAAATTTGCATCATTGAGTTGAAAATAGTGTTTTTAATATTGCATTGATTACACATGTCTTGGCTCACGGGCAATACAAAAATAGGCAGTGGACAGGATTTGGCCTATGGGCCATAGTTCCAAACCAACTTCTGGTATAGAAAACATGATTTCAATATTTAAGTGCCCTAGGGGGTTCTGGCTAAAGTTACAAGGAGAGGAGAAACAGAAAGAGAGAAAGAAGCATAAGTATTGAAAGAGATAGATTGACATTTGCAATAATATGACCAAATACCTATAAAACCAACAGAATCCACAAAGTATTGGTCCTATTTCATTATAACTGTAAAAAATTTCATCAAAGTTGCTAGAGACATTAGCTTGCAGAAATCAATAGTAAGTTATTAGTATATTTGGTATATATTGGTATATTTCTCTATCCCAGCAAAAACTCATGATCATAACTAATGATCAGAAAAACAACCTTTTCCACAAAGATGGAGCCCAACGTGAAGAAGGAAGCCCTTACCCCTCCGAAAGCCAAAGCCGAAACAAAGGCTTTGAAGGCAAAGAAAGCAGTGCTGAAAGCGTCCACAGCCATAAGAGAGCTGTATGTTACCTATCTTCGATGGCCAAAGACCCTGTGGCACTGAAGGCAGCCTACATATCCTTGGAAAAGCACCCCCAGGAGAAACAAGCTTGAACACTATGCCATCATGCGTTCCCCCTGACCACCGATGAAGAAGGTAGAAGACAACAGCGCACTTGTGTTCATTGTGCATGTCAAGGCTAATAAGCACCAGATCAAACAGGTTGTGAAGAAGCTCTATAACTTTGACATATCCAAGGTCAACACCCTGATCAGGCCAGTTGGAGACAAGAGGCATACATTCAACTGTCGCCCAACTCAATAAAATTGGGATCATCTAAACTGAGTCCAGCTGGCTAATTCTAAATATAAAAACTTTATACAGTAAAACAAACAAACTGGTGAAAGTAATACCCTTGTAATAATCTGGTTATTATTTAACAGGAAAGGAGTAAAGGAAAGACTAGATAATATAGGCATGCCACTCTTTAAGTCTGTTCCCCAGTGATCACTGGGGAAGGGACTGGGCAATAGACACATTCCCAGTCAGGTCTGAGTGAGGTGGAAAGGTGCTTACCTGTCTATCAGTCACACCTGGGAACAGGTAATGGGCCATAATAGGCGTGGACACTGCAAGGGCTTGACACCTGAATATTTAAACTTCTGCACAAAGGAAGTTCCCACTCATGGCTCTTAGACCTCTTGGGACTCCTGTTGCAGGGGGCCCACTCCCTTGCATTCCCCCACATGGCCCTGTGGACGCCACACAATGTGGATTCCACACAATGGACTAATGGACTTCAAATAACCTGATGCTGGACTCGGCTGCAACATGAAACAGAAGCTCTGGACACTGGCCTTGCTTTTGGCTTTGCTGAACTCCCAGGTGCATCTTTTTCAGGACTCAGTTAAGTGACAATGGACTTTACAACTGAGGGATGTAACACCATGCCAATGAAAACCATTCATTCTCCTCTGTGAATCTCAGAAAATTCTCTTTCAGAAGCTATCACAAGAGCTACCCCACACCCACTAGCATCGGGGAAAATAGACCCCCTATTTTCGCTGGTAACAAAAGTATACAGGAATTAACAAACAAGAATACACCAGAAGATGACCGAGGAGAGAATTTTAAAACTCTGAGAAAGGACATAGAAGATTGTCTGAATACATTGACAGACATGGGGCTCATTTGGGTTTGGTACTAGGAGCCAAGTGTCAGGCTTCTGACCTCACAAACTGTAGTATAATAAACTTGTGCTATTTTAAGCCACTAATTTTGTGGCGATTTGTTCTGGCACAAACAGGAAACTAGTACAGGACTCGTTTCTCCTGTCCAGCTGTATGCCAAGAATAGAGTGTCCTCACTATGCCACTATTTCTGGTACACTGGCAGAGTGAACTCTTGAAGGAAGTGAGGCCTATATGATCTACTGAATAATTCCAATTCACACCTGCCTGCATTGGGGCCATTTTTCTGTGGCGCTCTTTACAATACGCTTGTTTCCCATTTTGACCCAACTTCATTTGTTTTCAGATCCTAAGAATGTGTTGATGGGCAGTGTGGTAAGAGTAGGGACTAATGAAAAAACAACTAAGCATTTCCATGTCATGGTGGAAAATTCCCAATAGGACTTGCCTGTTACTTTGGCCCGCCAGTCCCTGAGCAAAGTGCCCCATAGAGCAGTAGTGTAGCTCCCATTGCTGGCTGATTCCACAACTTTTATCTTTTTTCTTTTGAAAAAAACCTCTCTGTTTTGCTTCTGATTTATAGATGTCTTCGCTCCTTGCTTTTTTGTTCTTGATCCTCACCTGAGGATAATTTTCCCATTAATTTTTAGAGAAAGTGAAAGGGAAGGGGAGATACAGAGAGAGAGAAACATCGATTGGTTGCCTCCCAAATGCACCCTGACCAGGTCAGGGTATCAAACCTGCAATCCAAGTATGTGCCCTTGACCGGAATCAAACCTGGCACCCTTCACTCAGTGGGCCAAACCGGCTAGGGCCACTCCTTGTTTTTGAGTGTTTTAACATTTCATGCCTCATTTACAGAAAATGTTTGGAACTGAGGGGTAGGTTTCAGAGTAAAGTTTAAGCTGCCATCTTGATGCAGGAGCAGCTGAGGGTCTTTGTGCCTCCCTCTTGGCTGTAGTTTCCTGACATCTGACACTAGCCAGCCATCTCCCTCCATCAAAGTGGTCCTCCTTACATTGATTGTTATGGTTGTTAATGTTCTAAACATTTCCAAGGATCTGCTAGGCCACGTCCTCTGGGCATTCGCTATTCTGCCCTTTAAATAACATTTGAAAATGACAGGTCCCAGCATGACTGGTTGGCTTTCTTCATGGCCTTCTGCATATGACAGCAAACTAGGCCAAGTGCATAATTTTGGAAAAAGAAGCCTGAACCTTACTTTTTCTTCTGACTTGAAGGCAGAGTAAGATATGTGGAGTGTCATGTCCCTTGAAAGCCTCCTGTCCTTAAGTTTTTGTTTATAATGAGTGAGTCATTTTTCCTGTGTGACAACCCCCTAGCCATGTTGCTCTGTTCCAGCACCCACATGCAACTTTGACAGTTTTTATCATCTCATATAAGGAAAGGATTATAAGTGGAGAAAGAACCTTAACTGTCCTTTCTTCAAAGCCCAGAAGCTCCCCCTCAAAAGGGATTAAAACCCTTTAGCCTCCTTGATGATTCCTGACTGTACCAAGCACAGATGGCTAAAGATCTCTATTGCTCACATTTCATGGCATCTCACTTAACATGCTCACAGTAGATAACAGTGGGGCTTGGAGGAGGCTTTCTGAGAGCATGAAAGGATGATGCTCTGTGTCATAGAATGGATGATGTAGGGAAACTGGTATGTGGAGGTATGTCCTGATACATGGCGAACCGGGATCAGCCTCAGTAGCAACTGTGTCTCAGCACTCCCACTGAGAAAGAGAATTCTAGGATCGGGGAAAATTGTGAGGCAAGTCTCATAATTTGCTGTATTGGATCACTGAGAAATAGGCCAAACAAAGGGGGAGCACCATCACAGGAAAAGCAGCTGCTGGGGAAGGAAATTATGAAATTCAGGAAGATTCTGAGAAGCTAGAGGCACATTATGGGTACAGGGTCAAGGACATTCCCTCATCCCCTTGCCATCAGCCCCATGTCTCTCTCACATACAAAGACAATCACATGACTGCAAGACTCATCATTTATTGATCAGGTATAGGAGGTCTTATTCATGCTAGAGTTCTGAGTATGGCAAACAGAGTCAGAAATTTGGAGGAAACCTTTGATTCTTAGTGAATTGTTGAATTGGTCGACACTCTAGACAATTAGAGAAGATCCTTTAGATTCAGAGATAATGCCTTCTTGGATGGTAGTGATGGAGATCGGGTTGCAGATCTTGTCACAGGCTGACACAAGGACCATGGAATGAACATCCTGGAGCCCAGGTGAGGAAGCATTCACTCAGTACTAAACAAGCAGATGAGAAATTCATTAAGCATTTCCTGAGTTGAATTAAAGACAGAGAGAATTTTTATTACAGAAAAAAAAATGGTGAAGAACTAGATATCATTCTACCTGCACTGTAACCTATGTTACTTGCTGAAATAGGGGGAAGGAGATAATTGAATCAAAGGTTCTTTTTTTTCTCTCTATTGCTTAGCCTTTCCTGAGCTGAGTCTATGAGAAAGACAGAGGAATAATCAATGAAGGACCCTAGGCTGGTTTCTGCCATTCTCAGCATTAAATGTTTTGAGGAATTTTTGATAAATTGAGGAAGAATGGCCAAAACCATAGCTTCCTTGTATTAAATGCTGACTTTATGCAGGCCATAGTTGCTAAGATATTGCCATATATTATTTGAATAGCATAGGAAGCTGGCATGTGGAGGCATGTCCTGAAACATGGTGAGCCAGCATCAGCTTCAGCAGCAACTGTCTCTCAGTGGCTCCTTGAGAAAGAGAATTCTAGATCGGGGCAAACTGGGGCAAAATAAAGCTACGGTAGGAAACAGATGAGGAAAGTCAGAGCCTATTTTTCAGATGAAAGACAACTGGGAGATCAGACAGCTCTGTTTCCAGATTAGAAGCTAAGGATGTGCAGAGATCAAAGAGAGACAGTATCACCAAATATTAGAGGGTGAGACCACACATTTTGGCCTTGGAAGACAGAAATGTCTCTGGGTTTCATGCTCACACCCTAGTATTCTTTTCCTATTTCAAATTCCAAGACTTAATGATTTTTAGGACTTTACTTTTCATCAGCAGGATAACCACACAGTAACTCTGTAAGGTACACGTTATTGTTTTCCTTTGAATTGGGTAGGTCACTTGCTCTACAGCTCATGGAACCCAGGATAAAGCTCATCCCGCAAGCTTCCTTGCCCAATTATTTTATTGTAATCTTTAGTCACAAACCCCTAATGGTGCTGGAAGGCAGTGGTCCCTGGGCTACCCCCACTCTCCATCAGACATCACCAACCTGGAAGCCTCGGCCTAATGGCTCCCTCGGGCCTGGAGACAGCGATCTGCAGAGGCAGAGCAGAGCACAGTCAAACAAAACCCACTTATTTCTCAGTGAGAGATCAAATGATTTCCCAGGTCAGGACAGAGGGGACTGGTTGGAGGTGTTAACCTTGTCTTGCACTTCTCCATCCAGGAATATGGGAATTCGAAAAGAAAAAACCAGAGATAGCGAAACTTACCGACTTTGGTCACATCCAGTATGTTTTCCTCAGCAATTCCATTGTTTTTGCAAAGTTTTCTAAACCTTCCCTTGAGTTTTGGGCTCACATCTGGTTTTCGGGCTGTGGGAAGAGTGACAATAACTGCTGTGTCTTGTGTCTTGGTCATTGAGAAGATCCCTCTTGGGGGCAGTGGGGACCGATGATTGGCACCAGTTGGTGCTTAGGGAGAAGTTAGGGATGGGCTACCTCCTGTCTTGAATTTGACATTTTTAGGGTATCCTTCTGGCATGATGAATGATTTCATCATCTTTCCATCACTGAGCCTGAGGGATTACCCAAGGTGAGCCCCTCTCTTCAGAGGAGGAGAGTCAGCCCAGGATAACATTGGAAGGATCATTTTGTCTCCAGCGCCCTCTAAGGTGGATATTCACATAAAAATACCCTACCATAGAGCTCCATCACTTGGGTTTCTTCCTCATTGTTGAAATTTCTGACATAAAAAATAAGATAGTCATTATAGACAGCTTCAATTATGTGAAATGTATTGTATCCATCATCTGTGGGGAAAAGAGAACACAACTCAGAACTTCTTTAGTGCATAGGAAGCAAGTGAAATTCTTTTTTAAAAAAATAAATTTTATTGATTTTTTACAGAGAGGAAAAGAGAGGGAGAGAGAGTTAGAGGCATCGATGAGAGAGAAACATCAGTCAGCTGCGCCCTGCACACCCCCTAGTGGGGATGTGCCCACAACCAAGGTATATGCCCTGGACCGGAATCGAACCTGGGACCCTTGAGTCCGCAGGCCGACGCTCTGGCACAAGTGAAATTCTTTACCTATTCTCTTTCACAGAGCAAATTCAAGTGCATACCCTGGAAGAGATACAGAGTAAGAGCTAATGTCTTCCATTTGCATCTCCCTAGGCTTCATCTGGTGACTTCTAAGTGTAGAACTGACAAGCAGTAGTACCTTGATTGCTTTTGGTAAAAAATTCAGCCAGAGCTGCAACTTAAGCTCACGTAGTTCCTAAGTCATCTCTACCAACTAGCTCCCTCGGCCATCTCTGCCGACTATGTATCTCTGTTCTCCCTATAAACCCATTGGCATTATATACCCAGCACTCTATGCGAGCAGTTTGCTGTTAGTGGCCACCAAAAATCAACAAAGTGGGCAGGGAATGAAAAGCTATCAGAAAAATTTACTTTTTGTGTGTGCCTATTTTCTTTTGTTGTAGGTGGTTCATGTAACCAAATTGCCATCTTTTCCTGATGATATTATGTACCATATTTTGGCTGTTACACACCAGGTTCTCCCAAATTGAGGATGTTGGCTATTAGATAGACCCATTTACATTACCTAAATAAGCATCAATCAAGAATTAATCAATACACTAATGATACTGGGATTTAGTAAATTCCTTGCAATTGAAAGTAGAATTTACAAACACTTTTAAACATATACTTACATTCAACACTATATACACCTTTCTCTTCTGTTTTGTCACAAACGAAAGAAATTTCAGTACACTCTCCATTGACCCTGTAAAACAGAATGAGTTGCTGCCCAAGAGATATTGATAGGTCTACTCCCTCACATTCCACCTGTGACTTGAGTGTCTGATTCCAATTAACTGTAGAACATTTTTGCACAAATTTGAAACAGCTTTTATTTACCTTATTTCACTTTATTTGCTACTTTAAGAAAGAGTCTACTACTGATGTCACTATAACTCTACCACCTCTTCATACTATAATTATTGTCACTAGGGGCCCTGTGCATGAATTTGTGCCCCTTGAAAGGAACTGTGGGCTGTGAGGCTGTGGTAGGCAGAGGGGTGGGTTTCGGCCCATCCTCCGTGTCTCTGCCCAGCCCCCGCCATGATGGCTCCCAGTCTTCTCTCTGCTGGCAGCCCTGCTCCCGCCAGCCCTGCTCACACCCACTTACGGCATGGAGTGATTGGGGCCAGCACCAGCAACGGGTGGAAGCAGGGCCAGCACCATCAATAGGTATGAGTGGCTGCTGCTGCCCCGATTGCCCCAATTGCCCCTCAGGAGCAGGGGGAGGTGAAGAAGCCCTCAGGGGTGATCAGGGCTGGCAGCCACCACTTGCACCTGCTGATGGCACCAAGCTATTGGGGCTGGCGCCGGGCACCGACAGCGGGTGTGAGCAGTGGCTCCAGTGCTGGCAGTGGGTGTGAGCGGGGCTGGTGCCGGCAGCAGGTGCAAGCATCAGGCAGGACTGCAGCATAAGAGAACAAAGAATTTTCAGTAACCACCAGAGGCTCGCCCCAATGACAGTGACTGGCACCCCACCTTGGAATGGCACCCCTGCTCACCTGTTCCACCATCCCACCACAGGCAAAGACCGCCATGTTCTGTGTTCTGCCATGTGCTGCTGACACTCACCATATTTGCTCCCACCCCCTGGCGGTCAGTGCACGTCATAGTGACTCATTGTTCAGTTGTTCTGTTATTCGGTCTATTTGCATATTAGGATTTTGTGTATATATATATATATATATATATATATATATATATATATATATATATAGCTACTTGCCTAGATCATCAGTTGAGTTCTCATATGTGCCAGCCTCTCACACAATTGCTCAATAAACTTGGTTTCACAAAAACAGAAATCTATGAGAGAGAATTATTATCATCCTCTCTTACCCAAGGGAAAATTGGAGTGGAAAGAGATAAAATTGCTGGGACACAACTAGTAAGAGATCATTTGAAGCGATAGCTATGCTGTTGACCCCCAATCCTATGCACTTAACCTATGCTATATTGCCACATTTCTTATGATTCTGATACCCTTCAATCTCTGAACTCCCTTATTCCCAATTAAATTTATTCCTGTCACCAACTCTTACCTCTGAATCCTCAGTTCATTATGTCATGGATCAGTGCCTGATAAATGAGTGTGATTTTAGATACAAGCCCACAATGTAAGTGCACACGTGTGTGTGTGTGTGTGTGTGTGTGTGTGTGTGTGTGTAGAGCTCCAAGACCACAGTCAGGCTTCTGGGGTTTTTCCCCCAAGTAAAAATAAGCCATACTTACTTCTTATGATATTTAATTGACAAGGAAGAATTGTCCAAGACTTGGATGGATTCCACAAACATTCTCATGCTACCATTTTTCTCTATAATTTCCTTCACATCTGAGGCCAAGAGAATGGAATACCACTCCCCTGAAATCTGGAAAACAAAACAAAAAAACCACACATTAAAATGGGTAAGAAAAGAAGAGAGGGGATACCACATAAACATCTGTATCCTTGAACTCTGGCCCATGTGCCAGGACTCATAGTGGTGATATGGAGGTGGAATTAGAACCCAGGTCAATTGACTCCACATGAAAGGCTCCTTCCACTGACCTCCAATGAGAATGGAGGTCCCCAAGTGTTATCATCTTTCCACATCTTATGAGTGCTTTTTGTCCAAGGTCAGAAAGCACCCCTTTGTGCAATATGTCAAAAACCTCTTGCCCTCCAGTAGGGCCATCTTGCTTCAGAATCCCCCAAACCACCCCCAAAGTCAGAAGACCCTATGCTCCCCCAACTCTACCTTTGACATATCGAAATTGCTTGTCACAACATCATGGTTTCCTTGATGATGGGCACAGACCAGAGTCAGCCCCAGACACACCAGCAGCAGTTTCATCTTTGGAGGGACGGCACTGACTCAGCTACAGGCACTTGGAGTGAGTCTTTCCCTGATAGTGCCTCCACTCCCCAGATCTTCTGTCTTTATATTCATTCTGGGTCCACTTTTTTGTCCACAGGGCAGCACCTTTTCTCCTCCCACTCCATGAATGGCCTGTATTCATTGATGTGAGGCCAAGATTGTTTCTATCAATCTCATCTCTATTAGATCTACTTAGTGCCCTGAAATCAATCAAAAAGAAAAATAGTGGACGTCATAAAAGGCTGCCTTTTGGAACCCGAATAAACTGTGAAATCAAAAAGCCAATTATGTGTGCCAGGAATGGAGTAGAACTGGGAAATAGAATGTGTGGACAATCCATGTTTCACCACTCACATGGTGTGTGGAAATGGGTGAGTTACTCCATTTTCACTAGCCTCAGAAGCAAAGAAATTATCTCTACTAAAAATGATAAGACCACCCTACCTGGTTAGGCTCAGTGGATAGAGTGTCAGCCTGGGGACTGAAGGGTCCTGAGTTTGATTCCAGTCAAGGGCATATGTCTGGGTTGCTGGCTCGACCCCAGTAGGGGGCGTGCAGGAGGCAGCCAATCAATGATTCTCTCTCATCATTGATGTTTCTATCTCTCTCCCTTAGCCTTCCTCTCTGAAATCAATAAAAATATATTTACAACTAACTAAATAAAGATGATGGGGCCATCACAAAGCATTCCAGATTAGAATGGGATTGGATAAAATCATGTCTTGAAAGTATGGTGTCTGTACTGAGCACATTTTAATTCCTCTTCCTTATTGTCTGAATTCAACCACGATGAATGAACAAGTGTTTAATCACTCTGTATACCTGGCTATATACCATAGATCCCATAAGAGTCACGGGGAAGTAGAAGATGACATCATTTCTTCAAGCAACTTTAAATGAAGGTGGGGAAATGCATCACATACTCAAGAAAAACGTCATTCCACAAGCATATGAACTAACCCAACAGTGTGGAACCAAGTCCAGACCATCGTGGGTCAGAAAAAGGGGTGATGCTGGGGAGGTGACATCATGGAGAAAGTGCTTAAGAACACTGGCTTTGGAATCATGTACCGGGGTTTCATTCCTATCGCTGTCCTTTGGAAGCCAGGAGGCCAAATTCAACCTCTTGGAGCCTTAGTGTCTTCTTGATGAGGATAATCGTACCTGTGGATACATTGCTATGGGGATTCCATGGGATGGTGTGTGTAGAACTCTCAGACTAATGGCTGGCACAGCTGGGCTGGTGGAATCAGGAAATTATCCTTGGGAAAGTGGGTTTTGGGGGGGGGGGGGTCTTGAAGGTTAGGCAGGTGTGGAGATGTGGAGAGCATGTGGGAAGGGGATTCTTGGTGAGAGGAATGTTGTGATTTAGGTTCCTGTGCCGGCTACTGGGTTTGGTTAAGAGCTATGGCTCATTCCTGGCTTGTGCTAATGGTTCCCTTTTGCACCCCCAAAAACAGAGAGAGGCCAGTGTCATGGGAGGAGCTGTGCACAAAGCAGAGAGTGTAGGAACTGTGGCATTCTATCTGTGGCCTGTTTTCCAAAGCGATCCCCAGGTAATGCTTAACCAACACCCAATCACTGGTATTTTGATGTTCATATAAATTTAGGCACCATGGGTGAGCTATAGACTGTCCTGCCCCTAAGATAGAGGACCTGATCTTGATGAATTGTGGTAAAGGTTGTGCACTTCATATTCTAGTTGATTATCTCTAAGAATAGATGGTACCCTGTGAGCAAGATGAACTGGGCTACAAAGCGGAAGGGAGAGTCAGAGACGGTGCTGCTCCACCATCTGTATCCCATCCCTCCACCTTCCTAACTCTGTACCCACACCAGAGCACCGTATTGCAACTGTATGCTTCTGTGTGCTGCCACTGTGTGCCCCAAGAGAAAACCAGAAATGAAGGCATATGCCACAGAATGTTTTCCCAGTCTTCCAGTTCTTTGTTTTTTTAAAAAAATATTTTTATTGATTTCAGAGAGGAAGGGAGAGGGAGAGATAGAAACATCAATGATGAGAGAGACTCATTGATTAGCTGCCTCCTGCAGGCTCCCTACTGACCTTAACCCAGTCATGTGCCCTTGAACAGAATCAAACCTGGGGACCTTCAGTCAGCAGGCCGACACTCTATTCACTGAGCCAAACCAGCTAGGGCTTGCCTGGGGCTTTGAGTGGCACAGTGGGAGGGAGGGATCACAAGGACACAAAGGAAACTACAGAGGACCATGGGTAAATTCATTATCCTGACCGTGGTGGTGGTTTCATGGGCATCTCCCTGTAAAAACCTGTCCAATTTCATACTTTAATTTTTTTTAAACCTCACCTAAGGATATGTTTTTATTGATTTTTAGAGAAAGAGAGAAAAGGAGAAGGTGGAGGACATTGCTGTTGCCTTATGCACCTTGACCAGGGATTGAACCCGCAACCTAGGTATGTGCCCCAACTGAGAATCAAACCCACCCCCTCTAGGTGTATGGGATGGTACTCCAACCAACTGAGCCACCCAGCCAGGGCTCACATTTTATGCTTTAAATATGTGCAGTTGAATGTCAACTATACCTCAAGAAAACTATTATTAACAATGGGAAATAAGTTTGCAGTTAGCATTTGCACACAGAAGCTCTGAACTTTACGAACATGATATTTTATTTCTGATATTAATCAGTGAAATGCCTATGTCTGGAAGACAGAACTGATGACTTCTGGCCCTGCACTGATACACAGGCCTCAGAGAAGAGGCTGGGCTAAGGCCCTGGGTTATTATGGAAGGTGCTGCTTTCCAAGTTCCTAAAGGCACTGGAGTTGGCTGGCTGGGAGTAAAGTATCCACACACATCTTGCTGGATACTGGGTGACCAGCAGACCCTGGTTGTGAGGTCCAGATTCTGATGGGCCCTGAGTTCTGATAAGCAAAGGCTTGTGATTCCCAAACACATTTGGGAGGCTCCCTCTGACAAACCACCAGCTGGCTGCAGGCTCTGCCAACACAGGGCCCCTGCAAGCCCTAATCCTAAACTCTGCCACTCCAGCTGGTGTCTGGAGACGCCCAGGTTCTAAAAGCTTCCCTTTAGGGAGGCCAGCTGCAGCCTCACACTTCCCCTTATGCACGGCCTCCTTAGACTGCCTTTTCCTTCATGCTCCCCGCCCACCTGGCTTTCCGGTCCTGCTGAGAACCTGGGGAAGCCAGTGTGAGCCCCAGGCTTTCTGAAAGAGGCCTCCCAAAGTGGCCCATCGTTTCTTAGTGCCCAATTCAGTCTAGACCCCAAGGTACCTGGCTCTTTTCATAGAGTGCCCAAGAGGAGGCGGTTGCGATGCGTGCGTTCAGCCACCAGCAGGCGCCAGGCCTCCTGCGGACATCCTGAGTTAGAGGCTCAGGCTTCAGGTAATGCCCAGTTTGAGGTGCACACCCAACTGCAGGGAAGACAAGCCTGAGCTAGGAGTGTTGGAATGGTCCCCTGTGAGGAGTCTAAACCATTCTCTGGAGTTCCTCACAGTCCCTGGGCCACACTGTGATCATAACCCCCATCTGCAGAACTTTGGGGAAGTTCAGGCACCTACTCTCCATGGCCCTAGCTCTTTGATTCTACTGTAGACATAAGTGGAGACACCAACTCATGCCATCATTACATGAATGTTTCTCAACTTTGGCTGCACTTTTGAATCACCTGGAGAGCTTTCCGAAATCCTGGTGCACACAACATGGGGACTTTCCACTGGTCAAAGCAGATCACAAAGGCTGTCCTGTGGAGGTCAGGGAAGTGTAATAATGAAATCAACAGCACAGAATGCCTGTGTCCTAGAACTAAGCACTGTTTCGGGTTTGACTATTGCAGTGAACAAAATCAGTTCCTTGACTTCATTGCACTTACCTTTGAGCAAGCTGGTCCAGGCTGTGAACAAATCAGTATGAGAGGCCAGTCAGAAAGGTGGAGAAAGAGCACTACTTAATGCTTGAGTTCAGAGGAGTCCTCTGTGTCAGGTGACACACAGGCACCAGAATGTGGTGAGGGGGCAGGCCATGCATATAGCTGAGTGTGGAGTGTTTCAGACAAAGGGTCCAGAGACAGGAGTACTCCTAGGTGTCTGAAGAAAATTGTGTGCCTAACGATTCAGGTTTAACAGAAACCTGGGAAACGGAAGGTGGTGGTGTGAATCCTGGCACCCCGTGTAAGGACAGAAAAAGGCCTTTTTTCCCCCCCTTTGCCATAGCCTTCCACAGCTTATGAGAAGCACCTGGTAATTACACCCGAAGATCAACAGCCTGAATCAAACAGCCCCTCTGTTCAAACTGCAAGATAAGATAAGCTACTCTCAAGGCTACATTCTTGCATGCCTCTCTTCCCTGCTGTGTTTAAAATTTAGGGATAATTCACACCAAGGAATCTCTAGTTAATAGAAAGTTCCCTTCCCTTCTCCCCTTCACACTCTTTATAATTTTTGCTCTAAGCATGATTCATAGCCTTGGGAAAAATACTGATAAAACACCTCCCCGGATATCTGCAGGGTTGTCTCCTGTAAAACAAACAAAAAAACAATAACTTTTCAACACAGCTCTAAGGACTGCTCAACTTCAGCCCAAAATTCCCCTCTCTTGTTGCTTATCAACAGCCTCTGCTTAAAAGAGCAGGCCGTCATTTGTTTCTTGCCCTGTATTGATTAGCAATACTTGGACCTTTCCCTTCGTGGAAAGTAAAGTAAACTTCCTATCTATACCAATCTCTTCTCTCAGTTGTGAATTCTCTCACAGCCGGCCAAACCCCACCAAACAGGTTCTCACTGTCAGTGGGGCTTCCCAGGACTTCTGCCAGGGCCAGGCTCTCCTCATCAAGCTGACTCTCCAGTGCTCTGTCTTTCCTTACCAAGCAGTCAGCCAGCAATCATCTGTTATCCTCATAACCAAACAGACTCATCATACATGTTTTGTAAGCAATAGAACAATGTTGCAGAAGAGCTAACTTTTAAGAACAACCAACCGTTGGTGTCTTGACGGGCAGGAACAGACAGTTCCAACTGAAGTCTGTCCTGGGACCAGAGACTCATATGACAAAGTCCCCTCAGTTTTGACAGGAGATCTGGATTCTTCACTGTTGCTCTTGGAACCCCAAATAACCTCACGATGTCCTGATCTGATATTGACTCTGGAAGTTTATTTGACATTTATCTGCGTTTCCTCCATCCAGCTTTAAGTCATTCAAGGGGAGCGGTAAGAGGACAACTTAAAAATATCTCCTGATCCCATGATTAGTTAATATAATGCCCATTTTATTGAAGGCACTTGAGGGGTTTGTTTTGACAAAATTGTGCATTTGAGGGTCAGTGCATAACAAATAACTTTAGCAAATAGCAGTCAGGGGAGAGGCCATGGTACAAACAAGGGACTAGCAAGCTTTTTCTCTAAAGGACCAAATAGGAAACATTTTAGATCTTGCAGGCCAACAGGCAAATTTAAAGATATTGTGTTGGTACTAATATAATAATAGAGAAAACAGATGGCCACATTTTTAATGACATTTTAAATTCAATATTGAGTATAATTTGTTTTGAAAATACAGAGCTATTAGTGAGAAGAATGGATTCTTTTTTGAAATAAAATCATTGGAAGTCTGCTTCATTGGGGTTGAAAACAGTGTTCCCAATATTGCATTAATTACAAATGTCTTGACTCACAGGCAATACAAAAACAGGCAGCGGGCAGGATTTGGCCTATGGGCCATAGTTTCCTACCAACATCTGGTATAGAAAACATGGTTTTATTATTAAGTATCCTAGGAGTTTCTGGCTAAAGTTACAAGAGGAGGGGAAAAAAGAGAGAAAGAAGCGTAAGTATTGGAAGAGAGACATTGATATTATTTGCAATAATATGACGAAATACCTATATCCAGAAAGTACTGGAACTAATTTCATTATAACTTATGAATTATAATTATAAAAATTTTCATCAAGGTTACTAGACACATTAACTTACAAAAAGCAACAGCATTTCTCTATGCCAGCAAAGACTCATGATAATTACTAATGGTTAAAAAACAAACAGCCTTTTCATGAAGATGAAGCCCAAAGTGAAGAAGAAAGACTCTGCACTTACCGAAACCAAAGCAAAGGCTTTGAAGGCAAAGAAAGCAATGGTGAAAGGCATCCAAAGCCACAAAATAAAGAAGATCCCCACCTCATCCACCTTTGATGGCCAAGACCCTGTTGCTCCAAAGGCAGCCTAAATATCCTCAGAAGAGCGCCCCAGGAGAAACAAAGTGATCACTATGATATCATCAAGTTTGCCTTGACTACTGACTCAGCCATGAAGAAGATAGAAGACAACAATACACTTGTGTTCTTTGTGGATGTCAAGGCCAACAAGCATTGGGTCAAACAGGCTTTGAAGAAACTCTATGATGTTGAGTGACCAAATTCAACACTCTCATCAGGACTGATGGAGAGAAGAGTAATACGTTTGAGTGTCTCCTGACTATGATGCTTTGGATGTTGCCAACAACATTGAGATAATCTAAATTGAGTCCAACTGGCTAATTCTGAATATAAAAATTATCCTATATAATAAAAGCCTAATATGCTAAGTGTCCGACGGTTCAATCAATTGTTCGACCAGTTGCTATGACATGCACTGACCACCAGGGGGAATGTGCTCCGACCAGTAGGTTAGCTTGCTGCTGGGGTCTGTCTGATCAGGACTGGGTGAGATGGGCCAGACGCACCCTGGAGCCCTCCCGAGGTCCCTCCCTTGCCCTGATCGTGCACAGGTGAGGTCCTTTGGCCTGGCCTACAGCCTCTCACAATCTGGGACCCCTCAAGAAATGTCTGACTGCCCGTTTAGGCCCGATCCCAGTAGAATCAGGTCTAAACGGGCCTGGTCACCCCCAACTGCCCTTCCCTGCAGGCCTGGTCGCCCCCAACTTCCCTCCTCTGCTGGCCTGGTCACTCCTAACTGCCCTCCCCTGCAGGCTTGATCACCCCCAACTGCCCTCCCTTGCAGGGCTGGTCCCTCTCAACTGCCATCCCCTGCTGGCTATTTTGTAGCGGCCATCTTATGTCCACATGGGGGCAGCCATCTTTGACCACATGGGGGCAGCCATCTTGTGTGTTGGAGTGACAGTCAATTTGCATATTACTCTTTTATTACATAGGATTAGATAGGATAGAGGCCTGGTGCATGGGTTGGGGCCAGCTGGTTTGCCCTGAAGGGTGTCCCGGATCAGGGTGGGGGTTCCCTTTGGGTGTGGGGCAGCCTGGGCGAGGGGCCTGTGGTGGTTTGCAGGCCGGCCACATCCCCCAGCTACCCAAGTGGAGGCCCTGGTATCTGGGATTTATTTATCTTCTATAATTGAAACTTTGTATCCTTGAGTGGAGTCCAGGGCCTGAAGGGTGTGCAAGAAGCTTGGCTTCCTCCATTGCCAGGGAAACCCAAGTCTCCTGTTTTCTCCATGGCCACAGCCATCTTGGTTGGGTAAATTTGCATACTCGCTCCTGATTGGCTGGTGGGCATGGCTTGTGGGTGTGGCGGAGGTTCGGTCAATTTGCATATTACTCTTTTATTAGATAGGATTCCATAAAATGAAGATATAGGTTTGAAAAGTCAACATCTTTCTGTCTTTTAGTTAAAATGATCACTCATCTGGGTTGGCATGAGCAATACAGTGTAACAGAAAGTCCCTGTATAAACACCTATTTTAACAAACACTCATGGGTGAGGATACCTTCATGGGAGTCCAGAAGTACAGCTGAGAGGTTCCAGCTCCCAGGTGAAGCAAAACAATCTAAGACATTGATGTCCTGAAGAAGGTAAGAAGGACAGTTTCCCTTTATCTGTGTCACCCTCTTCCCAGGTGGCACAGCATTGGCACCTCTGGGAGCTTGTTAGAATGCAGAATCTCAGGCCCACCAAGACCTGCTAAGGCAGAGCTTGCAGTTTATCAAGATCCCCAGGTGATTTAGATGCACATTCTGAGAAGTATTGCATTACCACACATACAGAAATCCACAAGTGATATATGGCATTATTCTGAGTCTTATTGATGATTTTTTTGAGTGACGTCAAACTGTACATATCTACCCTACAACTATTAGTTTTTTAGATATAACAATGTTAATTTAGATCTGGCACATTCCCTTTAAATTGCTAAAGAAAATTCACATTCATGTTGCTGATAATGAAATCTGTTAGGAAATCAACCTATCAGTGACACTGACATAGTGCAATCAGGTTCAAATGGAGATGGCTAGAGAGTCTTAATGCTCTCCACTTTTAAAAAGGCACCCATTTGTTTATTAGGAGCATTATGGCCACTGGGGAGGATGTTCTTCCCAAGGAAAAGTAATTACTGTTTATGGCTTTAAGACCAAATGTTACATCAGCTGGAGAAATCAATGTTTTTAAAGCCCTGATGTGTCAATGTCAATGAGAATGCTAAAAGCAAATGTGACCAACCAGGGTACTCTTACACAAACAGGGTGTCTGTACAGAATAGGAAGGCTCATTCATCCCAAGATGGAATGAGCTTTATATTCTTAATATATTCAGGGAAACTACCAGTAAGCATCTTCAGGAATTGATTTTTACAAGGCATAAAAAATCAGAGGCCCCTTACTGGACCTAGATCTTCATGAACGAATGAAATGTCTGGCTTTCTCATGAGTTTTACTAACCAAAGCTAATTAACAAGAATATGGGATATGGCAGAGACTTACTAGCTGAAGCGATTGAGGGAACCTAAAATATGTGGCTAGTTTACTGGAGGAAGGCCAGTGTTGGGCATCAAGGATAAAGCTATTACAACCTGGAAGCTGGTAAGCCTCATTCCAAGCTGGGAAAACATTAGGTCACATGGTGGTATGCTGTACCTTGGGGAAGAGAGCAGGCTGTAGAACTTGGAGAAGCAGAAGGCAAGATTCAGGATGTTGGAATACTGGTACTGTGTCCATGACTTCTTGTAGCTTCCAACAAAAGTTATGAGAGGGTAGGGCTCGCGCTATAGCCAGTTAGGCTGCAAGTAAAGGAGATAGCACATCTTTGCTAAGGGATGCTCCTCTCTGCCTGAAGCCTGCCTCCAAGTTGAATGAGGGTCTCTTACCCCCAAGTGAAGCAGTTGCAAGTAGTGGCTGTGAAGTGAAAGTCTAGTCTCAGAGGAGATACTGCTGCTGCCTTGAAAGGTTGCATGCCTCCTGGCAAAGAAGAGTTTCAAAGCCCATTCCACCCAAAGCCATTGTTTGAGGTGACCTCTATTAAGTTAAGAATAGCAGATGGGGTAGGTAAGGTGTAAAGGTCAATTTAGAAAATAACAGTTTTGGGGCCTTACTCTATAACTAGTAAGAATTTTGGTGCCTGGTTATCTGCATACAGAGAAGTCAAGAGGCAAATATACCAAAAGTCTGCTAAGTTTTTCAGGAATTTGCACTGCTAAAAGGAATTTAGGTCTGGCCTATAGCAAAACCATGTGACTCCTTAATCTTCAAAATAATCTCTCTGAGCCTGCACAAGCAGAGGATGGGAGTGCCTGTGGGGGATATGGAAAAGGGATAACCTCCCAGAACCAAGGCTCAGAAGACAGTGGACATAAGGCCATGCTTCCACCACATTCTCTGATACCTTTGCTCTTGAAACTCAGCTTTGGCCACACACATGAACACAATGCCCTATGGTGACATGAGAAACCAGATAGAAAGAACTGGGTTGCTGAATGACTGTGTGGAATAGAGTTGCCAACTTGGAATGCTCTCTTTTGATTATGCTTGGGAGAGTCAAATTAATTCTATCTTCATTAAACCATACTAAATTACTATTGGGTCTCTCTCTCTCTCTCTCCCTCTCCCTCTCCCTCTCTCTCCCTCTCCCTCTCCCTCTCCCTCTCTTCTCCCTCTCCCTCTTCCTCTCCCTCTCCCTCTCCCTCTCCCTCTCCCTCTCCCTCTCTTCTCCCTCTCCCTCTCCCTCTCCCTCTCCCTCTCCCTCTCTTCTCCCTCTCCCTCTCCCTCTCCCTCTCCCTCTCCCTCTCCCTCTCTTCTCCCTCTCCCTCTCCCTCTCCCTCTCCCTCTCCCTCTCCCTCTCCCTCTCTCATTGTTTTTAAAATCAGCCTAGCAAGATAAACTAATGAATGTCCAAACAGAGATATTTATCATTCCCTACTAAACTGGTTCTTCCACTTGACTGGAGTTAATGGCAATCCCATTCTCCCCCCTGCTCAGGCCAAAATCCTTGGAGGCCTCCTGAGTCCTAGCCCCAAAGAATGCAAAGTATCAAAACCAGGTCCTGAATTTGTAATTTAATTTGGTGCTTCCCAGAATTTTAGGGGGCACATGCATGGAGTGAACCCGGGGTCTAGTCCTAGAAAGTTTAATACTCATAAAAAAAGACCACCAGGGACATAACTGTAGTTGAAAAGTTTGGGTTTATTGCAGCTAGGAAGTAAGCTCACCATGAGGTACTATGGGTGACTCAGAGCGTGTTAGAAAGAATCTACTACAGGATTTGGGGGAGATCTAAGGAAGCTCTAGGTTAGGTGTTGTCAGAAATCAGGGGTAAGTCTATGATTGAATACATCTATAAATCTTATCTATAGGGAATGAAGATAAGCATAAATATAAAGCTATACTTGATAAAGAACATCAGTCACTCATTTTAGCTGAGAGAGAGAGACATGTTTTTGGATTGCATGATAATCTGGCTTTTATGATCTCAGTATGTCTGATGTTGATGTTTTATGAGATTGTGTCCAACAGAACAACTGGGCCTACCTGTCGTTAAGCTTATGACCATAGTGACTGAGACATACTTCATGAATGACAACCCACCCTCATGTTGCTCTGTTCCAGTACCAATGTGCAATTTTGACAGTTTTTATCATCGGATGTAAGAAAAGGATTATAAGTGGGGGAAGAACCTTAACTTTCCTTTCTCCAAAGCCCAGAAGCGCCCCCCCAAAAGAGGTTAAGTCCTTTAGACTCCTTAGTGATTCTTGACTGTACCAAGTACAGATGGCTAAAGATCTCTATTGCTCACATTTCATGGTATCTCACTTAACATGCTCACAGTAGATAACAGTGCTGGTTGAAGGAGGTTTTCTGAGAGCATGAAAGGATGCTGACTGTGTATAGAATGAATAATGGAGGGAAGCTGGGATGTGGAGGTATGTCCTGTAACTTGGTGAGCCCAGATAAGCCTCAGTAGCAACTGTCTCTCAGTCTCCTTGAGAAAGATAATTCTAGGATCAGGGCAAATTGTAGGGCAAGTCACACAGTTTGTTTTATCGGATCACTAAGAAATAGGCCAATCAAAATGCAAGCAGCATCACCGGGACAGAGACTGAGTGCTGGGGAGGAAGAATCCTGAAATTCAGGAAGATTCTGAGAAGCTAGAGGACCATCATGGGTACAGAGCCAAGGACGTTCCCTCATTCCATTGTCATTAACGCCATGTCTAACACACACAAAGACAATCACATGACTGCAAGACTAACGATTTATTGATCAGGTATAAGAGGTCTTATTCATGGTAGAGTTCTGAAATTTGGAGGAAACCTTGGATTCTTAGAGAACTGTTGAGTCTGTCTAGACAATTAGAGATTCTGAGATAATGCCTTCTTGGATGATAGTGATGGAGATCAGGTCACAGACCTTGTCACAGGCTGTCACAAGGACCATGGAATGAACATCCTGGAGCCCAGGGGAGGAAGCATTCACTCGGTACTAAACAAGCAGATGAGAGAGAACACAGAAATTCATTAAGCACTTCCTTTGTTGAATAGAAGACAAAGAAAATTTTTATTACAGAGAAAAATGGTGAAGAAATAGACACCAATCTGTACTGCAACCTCTGTTTCTTTCCAGAACAGGGGGAAGGAGGCCATGGAATCAATAGCTGTTTGTTTTTTTTCCATTGCTTAACCTTTCCTAAGCTGAGTCTGTGAGAGAGAGGAATAATCAATGAAGGACTCTAGGCTGATTTCGGCCATTGTCAGCATTAAATGTTTTGAGGAATTTTTGATAAATTGAGGAAGAATGGCAAAAACCATAGCTACCTTGCATTACATGCTGACTTTATGCAGGCCATAGTTGCTAAGATATTCCCATATATTATCTGAATAAAGCCCCACAATAAAGCTAAGATAGGAAACAGATGGAGAAAGTGAGAGCCTGTTTTCCAGGTAAAAGACAACTAGAGGCTTAGACAGCTCTACTTACAAATCAGAAGTTAAGGATGTGCAGAGTTCAAAGAGAGACAGTATTACGAAATATTGGAGAGTGAGACCACACATTTTGGCCTTGGAAGATGGACAAAAGACAGAAATGCATTTGACTTTTATACTCACACCCTAGTATTTTTTTCCTATTTCACATTTCAATTTTTAATGATTTTTAGGACTTTATCAATTACTGAGGCCTTTTCACCAGCAGGATATATCCACACAGTAACTCTGTAAGGCACATGTCATTGTTTTTCTTTTAATTACTTAGGTCATTTGTGCTACAGCTCATGGAATGAATGGGTCCTGAGGCCAGGACCCCAATTCCAAATTTCAAGCTTATTCCACAAACTTTCTTATGTAATTAGTTGTATTGTAACCTTTTTGTTTAATCCTCAATTAAGGACAGTAGACTGGTTTTTGAGGTTATTTTTCCATTGAATTTTAGAGAGTAGAAGGGAGAGAGAGAAACATCGATGTGAGAGATACATTGATTGGTTGCCATCCCACTCACCCCAACCAGGGCCAGGGATCAAGCCTGCAACTGAGGTATGTGCCCTTGACTGGAATCGAACCTGGGAACCTTCAATCCACAGGCTGACGTTCTATCCACTGAGCAAAACTAGGGCTTCATTGTAATCTTTGGACACAAACCCCTAATAGTTTTGGAAGGCATGGTCCCCGGGCCACCCCCGCTCCATCAGACATCACCAACCTGGAGGCCTCGGCATCCTGGCTCCCTCGGGCCTGGAGACAGCGATCTGCAGAGGCAGAGACAGGCACAGTCAAACACCAACCCATTCATTCCTCAGCAGGAGATCAAATGCTTTCCCAGGGTTGGAGGTGTTACCTTCTCTTGCATTTCTCTATCCAGGAATATGAAAATTTAAAAAGAGAAAACCAGAGATAGCTAAACTTACCAACTTTGGTCGCATCCAGTATGTTTTCCTCACCAATTCCATATTCTTGACAAAGTTCCTCAAACCTTTCCTTGAGTTTTGGGCTCACATTTGGATTTCGGGCTGTGGGAAAAGTGACAATAACTGCTGTGTCTTGTGTCTTGGTCACTGAGGCTCTGGGAGAGATGGAGGGGCAGATGGATGGAAATGGATGGCACCTATTGGTGCTTAGGCAGAAGTTAGAGGTGGACTATGACCTGTCCTGAATTTGATATTTTTAGGATTTCCTTGTGGCATAATGAAAGATTTCATCATCTTCCCATCACGGAGCCTGAGGGATTACCCAAGGTGAGCCCCTCTCTTCAGAGAAGGAGAGATGTCCCAGATAAGATTGGGTGGACTACCTTGTTCAGGTTTCCCTTCTTCCCCTGTCTCCTCACCCCAAAATGAGAATAAATATACTCTACCTAAGAGTATCAGCATCTCAAATGTATTCTCATTGTTGACATTAATGAGATGAAACATAATATAGTCACTATAGACCACTTCAATTATGCGAAATGTATTGAATCCAGCATCTGTGGAGGAAACAGAACACAGCTCAGAACTTCTTTGATCCATGGGAAACAAGTGGAACTTTTTACCTATTCTCTTACACAGAGCAAATTCAAGTGCATATCCTGGCAGAGATAAAGAGTGATATCTAAGGCCTTCCATCGGTATCTCTCCGAGCTTCACATGGCAACTTCTAAGGGTAGAATTGACTACTAGTAAAAATTCCACTGCTTATCACTGAACACTAGTGGTAGAAAAATTCAGCCACAGTAGCCACTTCCCCTATATCATCCTCCCCGAGGCTATCCTATCTCCCTCGGCCATCTCTGCCAACTTTGTGTCTCTGTTCTGTCTATAAACCCACTGGATTATATACCCAATACTCTATCTGGGCAATGTGCTGTGGCAATGGACACCAGAAACAATCACAAAGTGGGCAGAGAATGAGTAGCTGTCCTGACAATTTACGTTTCTTTATTCATGTTTCTTTATTCATTGTTTCTGCCCATTTTCTTTGGTTACAAATGACCAAATTGCCATCTTATTCTGATGGTATTGTATACCAGGCATTGGCTTGGTATACAAATTGAGGATATTGGCTATTAGATGGCCCCATTTATATTACATAAATAAGCATCATTCAAGAATTAATCAAGATCCTAAGAATGTGGGGGGTTAGTCCATTTCTTACAGTTGGAAGTAGAATTTACAAAGACATTTTTGTATACTTACAGATAACATTGTATACACCATTCTCTGTTGCTTGGTGACAAACCAAAAATATTTCAGTACACTCTCCATTGACCCTGTAAAACAGAATGAGCTGCTGCCCAAGAGATATTTATGGGTCCAGCTCCCTCACACTCCACCTGCAACTTGAGTTCTGATTCCAATTAACTGTAGAACAGTTCTGGTACAAATTTGAAACAACTTGTATTTACCTTATTTCACTTTATTTGCTATTTTAAAAATGAGTCAACTACTGATATCATTATTACTTTACCACCACTTTACACTATTATTATTACCATATCTACTTGCCTAGATAATCAGTTGAGTTCTCAGATGTGCCAGCCTCTCACATAAGTGCTCAATAAACATTGTTTAACAATAAAAGAAATCCATCAGAGAGAATTATTATCATCCTCTTTTACCCAAGGGAAAATTGGGGTGGAAAGAGATAAAATTTTTAGGTCACACAACTAGTAAGAGATCACTTCAAGAGATAGCTAGGCTGTTGACCCCCAATCCTATGTACTTAACCTATACTATGTTGCCATACTACTCAACGATTCTGATACTCCTCAATCTCTGCACTCCTCTACTCCCATTTAAATTCATTTCTGTCACCAATTCTTACTCTGAATGTAGAAAACAGGCAAATTCCTCAGTCCTATATTAGTGCCAGATGTGTGACTCTGATTTGGAATATAGGCCCACAATGTTGTCTATACATGCCTGTGTGTGTGTGTGTGTGTGTGTGTGTGTGTGTGTGTGTGTGTGTGTGTTTGGTGGTCCAAGACCATACTCAGGCTGCTGTTTTCCCTTTCCCAAGTAAAAAAGGCCACGCTTACTTTACATGAAATTTCAGTGTCAGGGAAGAGTTGTCCCAGGCTTGGATGGATTCCATAAAACCCCTCATGACACTATCTTTTTCTATCATTTCTTTGTCATCTGAGGCCAAGAGAACGGTATACCACTCCCCTGAAATCTGCAATAAATCAGTAAAGTGATTGTGTTAGAAAAGAAGAGAGGGACACCACATAAACATCTGTATCCTTGACGTTGGGCTCATGGGCCTGGACTCACAGTGGTGATATGGAGATGGAACCCAGGTCAATTGACTCACATGAAAGGCTCTTTCCACTGTCCTCCAATGAGAATGGAGAGTTCCAGGTGTTATCATCTTTCCACCTGGTACGAATCCTCTTAATCCAAGGTCAGAAATCCTCCCCCTTTGCCTAACATATAAAAAATTCTTGCCCTCCATTAGGGCCCTCTTGCTTCAGAACCCCCCAAACCACCCCCAAAGTCAGAAGACCCTATGCCCCCAACTCTACCTTTGACATATCAAAGTTGCTTGTCACAACATCATGGTTTCCTTCATCATGTGCAGAGACCAGTGTCAACCCCAGACACAACAGCAGCAGCAGCTTCATCTTGGGAGGGACGATTCTGACTCAGCTACAGGCACTTGGAATAAGTCTCTCCCTGATGGTGCCTCCACTCCCCAGATCCTCTGTCTTTATATTCATTCTGGGTCCAGTTTTTTGTCATGGGGCAGCACCTTTTCTCCTCCCACTCCAGGCATGGTCTGTGTTCACTGATGTGAGGCCAAGATTGTTTCTGTCAATCTCATCTCTATTAGATCTACTTAGTGACCTGAAATTAATCAAAAGGAACGCTCAAAAAAAAATAGTGGATGTCATAAAAGGCTGCCTTTTGGAACCTGAGTTAATCGTGAAATCAGAAAGCCAATTATGTGTGTCAGGAATGGAGTAGAACTGGGAAATACAATGTGTGGACAATCCATGCTCCATGAGGCACAAGGTGAGTTACTCCATTTTCACTGTCTCAGAAGCAAAGAAACTGTCTCTACTAAAGATGATAGGACGTATCACAAAGCATTCAGAGAGAGTAGATTAGAATAGAGTTTAATAAAATAATGTATTGAAGGTATGGTGTCTGGTATTGAGGATATTTTAATTCCTTGTTCTTGTCTGAGTTCAACCACAACGAATGAACAAATGTTCAATTACTTCGTATAACTCACTTTGTACCAGAGACCCCCTGATAGAAATGGAGAAATAGAAGTTGTCCTTTCTTTGTTCAAACAACCTTCAGTGAAGGAGGGGAAATGCGTTACGTACTTAGTAAACACTTCCTTCTACAAGCATATGAACTAACCCAACAAAGGGGGACCACGTCCAGACCATAGTGGGTCAGGAAAAGGGGTGATGCTGGGGAGGTGACATCAGGTAGAAAGTGCTTAAGAACACTGGCTTTGAAGTCATGTAGACTGGGGTTTCAGTCCTATCTCTGTCATTTTGAAGCCATGAGGACAAATTTAACCTCTCCGAGCCTTAGTGTCCTCTTAGTGGGGATAATTGTACCTGTGGATACATTGCTATGGGGATCCAGTGGGATGGTGTGTGTAGAACCCTCAGACTAATGTCTGGCACAACTGGGCTGGTTTAATCAGAAGTATTCCTGGGAAAGTGGGTCTTGGGGGAGGTCTTGAAGGTTAGGCAGGTGTGGAGATGTGGAGAGCATGTGGGAAGGGGATTCTTGGTGAGAGGAATGTTGTGATTAGGCTCCTGTGCCTGCTGCTGGGGCTGGTTAAAAGCTATGGCTCATTCCCGGCTTGTGCTAATGGTTTCCTTTTGCACCCCCCAATTCAGAAAGAGACCAGTATCATGGGAGGACTGGGCAGGAGGCAGTGAATGTAGGAATTGTGGCGTTCTATCGTGGCCTGCTTTCCAAAGTCATCCCAGCCCCTTGTGTAATCATTCCTAGTTCATGCTCAACCAATATCCAGTCACTGGTATTTTGAGGTCTATCTAACTTTAGGCCCCATGTGTGGGCTGTTGGCTGTCCTGTCCCTGACATAGAGGACCTGAGCTTGACAAAGGCTGTGCACTTCATTTTGTGTAATTCATTCTCTCCAAGAGCAACCGGTTTGCAAGATGAATTGGGCTACAATGCGCAGGGGAGAGGCAGCTACTGTTGCTGCCTCCTTATCTGTATCCCATCCCTCCGGCCTGCTAACTCTGCACCCACATTAGAGCGCCATATTGCAAGCTAATATTATTGGGTCACAGGAGTAGAGAGAGAGGATAGGACTGAACCCTATGATCAGAAGCCTATATTATGGAGAATCTTATCTGCTCAAATCTGAGTTGACTATTCCCCACCCTGATTATTCACTTGCATTTCAAATCTCCAGTTTTGGGTGTGAGGGGGTCAGTAAGCTTTGCCAGTGCCACCTGGCAAACACTGAGACAGTAAAGTCATGGCTGCACAAATACCCAAGAGCTGTGAGCCATCCAGCTAGGGATTTGGTGAAAGAAAACCCAGACAAAACCAAAGCTGAAGTAATATTAAATCATTCCAAAATGATTCTTTGCTTTACAATAGGATTCTTACAATAGAAATTAAACAATACTCCTGCATTGTATTTAAATATGTGTGGTAGGAGTGTGGATTAACAGTCTAAAATTACTCTAACAATTTATAGATGACCAATAAATATTAAAGTTAAGTGAATTATTGATTTTTATATTAGGGAGGAGGGTGGGGAAAGAAAAAAAAAAAGAGAGAGTAACTCTTGATGTGAGCATCTCCCAGATGATAGTATAAGTACATGGGATGAGGATTCAGTTAACAAAAGTTCACTTGGCCACTCATCAACAGGGAACACGTTTGTTTTCTAGTGCAAGGTGCACAGATACAACCTTTGACTGTAGAGTAACTTTGTGTGTGGTGCAGCAAGTTGCTTTAAGAGATGATGATACTACAGAACTTTTGAAAAATAATGATTCAACTTATTCAACGAGAATTACCAAATGCCTACTCTACACTAGGTCTGTATTGGGCACTTTGAGGGTTAAAGAGATAAATAAGATAGAGGCTGTGCCCTCCAGAAATCCTGGTCAGTGTGAGGATGATTTGAAAACAATCTAATTTTGAGATAGAAAGTTTTAAAAATTAAAGCCTGAACACCAATTCCAGGTAGGAAACCGGAAGAACTTTTCCCTCCACATGGGTGGTGCCTTACCTAAGGGCACATGCCTTAGTGGGCTCTGGTCCTCTCCTGGTCCAGTGGAGAGGGTAAGGGGGCAAGGAGGTCTCTCAGAAGTAAAGGTTTCTGGGAAAATGAGTGGGGGTTGGGTTGTTCTGCAAGCCTATGGAACCCAAGGAAACCAACTCCTTCCTGTCTGCCAGGGGACAAGCAGCACTTCTGAGGAGCCAGTCTCAACCAGAACCATAGCAGCAGGTGGACCAAGTATCCATCTTGTCTTCTGAGACCACCCTGGGGAGGAGCCTTTGGACCTTCTCCTTTATGGTACCGAATGAATGTGGTCCTCACTGCTGTTAAGAGTTGTCAACCACTCCATGGATGAGCTTCCTGGGCCCAAAATATCTACCAATATTTTAAGAACAGAGAGCTAACATTAAATCGTATTCCCACATTTCAATCATGGCAAGTCAATCCAAACTGTTATGTTACACTCAATTTGCAACAGCTACTTTTATAATGAAGGCCCTTAGACTTGAATGAACTTAGAAACAATCTGATAATGAAAGAAAACAGGTTGTATTCAAAGTTCTCTTTGTTCAAGCATGAGATCGTACCATAATCCACTCACCAAGGCAAATAGTTATTCTGGGGATTTATTTTGCAGCAGTACTAATGTCATCTGTCCAGGGCCCAGATATTTAAAAATAATATTTTGACTTCAGAAACCGAGTAAGAACTCAATGAATATTAGCTAATGTGCTTTACAAATATTGTTTCATATAATCCTCACAATAGCTCTGTATGATAGATGCTAGTATCCTGTTTTACAGAGTTATGAACTAAGACCCATAGAGGTTAAGTAAACATACCAAGATCACTCAACTAGTAAGTGGAAAAACCCATATTTGAACCCAACACTGTCTAATTCAAGAGCCCCTACTCCTATTGACTCTGTTACACAGTTGAGGCTTTGATGTTTCTATTTTTTTTAATCCTCACCTAAGGATATTTTTCATTGAGCTTTTAGAGTGGACGGGAAGGGCGAAGGGGAAAACAGAGAGAGAGACACATGAATGTGAGAGAGACAGATCGATTGGTTGTCTCCCACACCCACCCCAACCAGCGCTGGGGATCAAACCTGCAACCCAGGTATGTGTCCTTAACCAGGAATGGAACCTGATGCACCAATCACAGAGGTGTCTGCCTGGTAGTTGATACTAAGAAGTTGCATGTATATTTTTGAAAAGCATGGTACCCTAGGTGTAGCTGCCAGAGTCTGATCAAGAGAAGGGCAAGTAACAACCATCTCTTGGTAAATAAATATCTGGTGGGTGAATGGATGGATGAATGAGAAGGTGGGTATTGCTCTTCTAATAAGAAATTAGAAAATGCTTCCAAAATCAAAAAGCAAAAGCTATTCCTTTCCATTGATGGATTTGAGTTAAGGACTTGGTCACCGACCACATTAAGATTTCCTCACCCAACACCAAGTATAAGGCTTTTTATAAGTGGCCTGCAGGAAGGGTGGTAGTCTGCCAGGTGGCTGAGAGCTGGCTGTCCTAAGTCATGACTCAGTGTGTGGGTAAGGGGCTTATGGAGTCCATGTATGACCACGTATATGACCCTTTTATAACCAGGCAACTTGTTTGAAACTAACTGGCTGGCTGACAATGGATTTTGTGACCTTGTTTTCAATCATACTCTGGAGTCAATAAACATATCACTAATTGAGAAAGCCAGGGGCAGCACTCAAGCCATGTTATATAACACCAAGATGCAGTCAGTGCCAAGGAGAACAGCAAGAAGCAAAAGCTTGTTTGGTTCACGTGCCAGAGTGGAAGTATGGCTTGGTCCCTAGCACCCAGGATGCTTCTGCATCCTGTTGGTACTGGCTCAAAGCCACTTCTAAAACATCCACTTCCTTCACCTGTGAAAGGTTGCTTAAAACTAACAACAAACACGTCTCATCTGTGTCAGCTGGGTCTTGCTTGCGGAAAGCAGGCCCTGAGACACATTTAGGAGTGTAAAGGGTTTATTGGGAAAAGGAGGAAGCAGGACTAGGGAAGGGAGTGGCCAAGGTGTAGATATCACAAAGTCTCTGGAGCATGTTAGCGGAGTCCTGTGTTGGCCAGAAATGGTTAGGACCTTGTCACACAGTCCTGCTCTGTCATGGGCTTGGCCCACCCCAAGAAGATTACTACCTGAGCTCAAGAGCTGAGAGAAATCTGAAAGAGTTAACAGTGGAGGCTGTCTGCTAGACACACTCCTCACAGCTGGCCCATGAGCCCCTTCTTGAAGGGGGAATGTGAGTAACACAACTCTACAGCTGGCATTCCATTCTCATATCCAGAAATAGGGAGTCTCCTCAAAAGGACATGAAGAAAAAGACCAAACCGGGTGCCGCTCCTGGGATCATAGTCTCTACAAAAACCTAATTTCTTCCTTTTGCTTCTGCCTCAGTCCTTCCCAGACAGCCTTCTTTCTCTGCCTGTTAAACTTAACCTTCCTCCAAGGCCCAGCTCAGGAATTCCCATCCTTGATTCGCCAGGCACTCACCCTTCTCATCCTTTGCAAGTCCTCAGAGCACTTAGAGCTTTGCTCCCACAGCAGTCAGCCACCTATTGGCTCATACTAATGTCAAAATGTAATTCTCAAAGAGTGAAAAAATATAATTGGCATGCAACTCTATAGGGGGCATGTGACAAAGATTTAAATATTATGATTTGAAAATCTACACATATCTTCAAATACCTTATTTACAAATCTAGTATCATATATTTTGTGTTATACATATTTTTATTTTTTTATGGAATTTATTGGGGTTAATAAAATTATGTAGGTTTCGAGTGTACAATTCTATAATACACCATCTGCATATGGTATTGTGTGTTCACCACCCCAAACATTTTTGGTATAAAACAGCTATATAAACAATTTTGTATAATGAGAAATACCAACTCAGGTGATATTCCATGTTAAATGACTCATGTTCAGCTTAAAATGCATGTAGTGTAGTCTAATCATGTTTTAGAGAGTGTTCTTTATTCAATCAAGTTTTAGTTTAATATGTAGAAAAACGAAGAAGAGAGAGCATGAATCAAATGCTGATGAGATGCCAAGTAAAATGAGAACAACAAAAATATATACATTTGATTTAGTATCCAGAAGATAACCTGTGGCCTTAGAGAGAGCAGTTCCAGTGTGGTCACAGGGGCAGCAGCCTCCCCAAGATGTCTGTAATTGTCCTTGCTTGTATCTATTCCAGCTCATCCACAGGAGAAGGGGAAGAATTCATAGCTTCATTTACCATCAGCAGTTCGGGCTCAGCTGAAGCTGGTTCCTGAAGCTCACAGAGGAAGGAAGAAGAATGTGTTCTGGCAGAGAGAACCAGAAGACAGCATTGCAGCGAGGCTCCGTTTCGCCCCCTGGTGGCCAGCCAGAGGGCCGCGCTGCATCTCACAGCCATCCTGCCACAGGGGGCCAAGCTGGCTGGAGCAGCATCTTTCTGCTTTTTTCTCTCTGTGGATTGAGGTTTCTGTGGTCAGGAGTACCAAATGGCTGTTCATTTTTGTCACATACATACACATAAACATAATTTTCAATTATTAGCTGAAGAGTCGCAGCAGGGTACAGAACTGGTACACATTCTGGTTCCCTTTAAAAACTGGAAAACCTGTTGTTTTGAAGATTTGGGAAATGTAGGCAGGGCTATTGGCTCTAATCTTCATCTGTTGACTTCCATTCACAAGTGCCACCTATTTTCTACGCAGCTTCCAATGCAAACTTATAAAAATGGACATGAGACCACTCCACTGCTCCAGATCTCCACCGGCTTGCCATCCCTCCTAGAAGCTTATCCGACCTGCTTGCGGTGCTGGCTCTCCAGTCCCCATCGCAGGCCCTAGCTGCTCCCTTGCGCCTTTGTGATGTTCCCTGAACATGTCGAGCTGGTTTTCATCTCACGATCTTTGCAATTGCCAGTTCGTCTCCCAAAGTCATGTTTCTCCTCCGTCTTTGCAAGGCTTGTTCTCCCTAAAGTCAGCCTCCAGCATATTTGTTTATTTGCTTGTTTGTTGTCTGCTTCCTAAATAGACTATAAACTCCCCCAAGGACGGGAGAGATGGTGCTTGCTGGTTCCCTGCCGAGTCCTGAATGTACATGAATAGGAGCTAATGAGCACGTGGCAAAATAATGGCCAGAGGAATGTTGTAAGACACTGGCTGCTTTGGTGTTTCCAGTGCTGGATGTGGACCCCCGAGCGGCACCAACAGTGAAAACATGGAATGCAGTAGCCCTGTGGGCCGTCCGGGGCTCCCTCCATGCACACACTTCGTGAACAACAAAGAGAACATCAGGGTGGTAGCTGACTCCCTCTGCTC
Source organism: Corynorhinus townsendii (assembly GCA_026230045.1). Taxonomy (NCBI): domain Eukaryota; kingdom Metazoa; phylum Chordata; class Mammalia; order Chiroptera; family Vespertilionidae; genus Corynorhinus; species Corynorhinus townsendii. Next base: position 160,826,516 of record JAPDVU010000005.1, on the reverse strand, counting down.
ACCAGGCAGGCACAAGGCACCCAGGCCTGAGGAGCCTGGTTGCTAAGCAGCAGGGCTCAGCCTGTGAACTGACAGGCTAATTCATACATAGGGCTGTGCCCCAGCGTCTGAGCAAGGTTAGTTTCCTGGGATCGCAGCCCGTGCAGTCACACAGCCCGGTACTCAAATGGGCCGTACTTGGTTCAATGCTTTGCTGTTGCTTAAAATTCTTTTAAAACATTTGTATTACATTTTTATTGATTTCAGAGAGAAAGGGAGCGTGAGAGAGAAAGAAACATCCATGATTAGAATCATTGGGCAGCTGCCTCCTGCACAGCCACTACTGGCGATGGAGCCCACAACCCAGGCTTGTGCCCTTGACCGGAATTGAACCCGGGACCCTTTAGTCCCCAGGCTGACTCTAGCCACTGAGCAAAACCAGCTAGGGCTGTGACTTGAAATTCTTGAATTTATTTTTACACTTGTGTTTTGTAAGTGAAGTCAGATGGAACTATGAGCAGAGGATATACATGCAAATTCTATGTGTGCCATCCCTTGCCATCCATTTGCACATGACATTGTCAATGTCCCACATGTGTAGGAATTCAGTGGTACTCAAAACAGCTAGGGTGTTATAGCTATCACTGAGTAAGTGCGGAAGCTGACAGCCCTAAGAGGCCTTGCCTTCTTTTTGAACCAGAAACTTGCTTCCAATTCGGAAAGAAGGCAACGGCGTTGTAAGAAACACAGGTGATCCAGGAACCATATCATGCACGCGCTCTCTTTCTTTCTTTCTCTCTCTCTCTGTCTAACCAGAGTCACTCCCTGCATTTACCCAGGCTGAAAATTGTGACAAAGAAGGAGAGGAAAAAATAGAGCAACACATAGTTCCTTTGCTTCCACTCCTTACTCACTCCTCAGGAAGCTGAAGGGAGAGAGTGCTGGTAGGAGGTGCTAATGTCAGGAAGTGAGATAAAAGTTTGTTTTGTGCTGCATTTCTGCTGCTCTCTAGAACAAACTCCATGTGCAGCTAGGAATTACGAAACACAACTTGAGAAACACCGCTGTGATCTGCTGTGCAAACAATTTTTGTTATTGCTAGGAAAAGATTTCAGTAATATGTTGGGGTTACTAAGACAGAAAGTGTCTTGAGATTAGGTGGCCTAGGGCATCTTTCTAAAAAATTATCTTTATTGTTGAAAGTATTACAGATGTCCCATTTTTTTTTTTTTATCCCACTGACCCCCTCCACCCTCTGCTTTTCTCTCCCCAGGCTTTTCCTCACACTACTGTGTGTCCATGGGCCATGCATATATACATATAAGTTCATTGGTTAATCTCTTCCCATTCCCTCTCCTCCCCTTCCCTCTGAAATATCAGTCCATTGCATGCTTCAATGTCTCTGGATCTTTTTTGTGCATCAGTTTATTTTTTTCATTACATTCCACATGTAAGGGAGTTCATGTGATACTTGTCTTTCTCTGACTGGATTGTTCAATTAGCATTACAACACTCTCCAGGTCCCTCCCTGAGGTCTCAAAGGATAAGAGATCTTTCCTTTTTCATAGCATAGTCTTCCATTGTTTAAATGCACCACAGTTGTTTAATCCACTCATCTACGGATGGGCACTTGGGCTGTTTCCAGATCTTAGCTATTGTAAACAATGCTGCTATGAACATAGGGGTGCATATATTCTTTCTGATTGGTGTTTCTGGCTTCTTAGGATATATTCATAGAAGTGGGATCACGGGGTCAAATGGCAATTCCATTTTTAATTTTTTGAGGAAACTCCACACTTTTCCATAGCGGTGGTACCAGTCTGCATGATCTCAGTGAAGATGCTCTAAGAATGGTAATCAGACAAAAGACTGAAGAAAGGAAAGTAACTGCCGACTGACAGGGATAACTGGTCATTTATTCACCCAAGTGGAAGGTGCAAAATAGGTATGTTTGTTTCTGGGAAAAGGAACAACATATTTTCACTAGCCTTCTACGTCATTGTAATTTCCAGCAGGGGGAGCAAAGGTGTGTGTGCTCTTTCCCCGTATCTAGCCTAGCACAGCAACCTTGTATGCACATAGTAAAAGCTCAACAAACAATTGTTAAACGATGTTGATACGTGAAATAGTGCATTGAGAAATTACTTCTGCTCCAATTGCTTGACAAAGCGAATGAACTATCTCCTTGAAATCTGGGTTCTCAGTGAGGAGTGCTGTGTTCACTTAACCTGCTGCTTCATTTTCTCTCATTGTTCTTATAAATGAAAATGCATCATATATTGCAAATCTATTTCAAATATACGGCTCCTCTCCCTATAAGACAATGGCATCATCCAGCTGGTGTTGCTCAGTGGTTGAGCAGTGACCCAGGAACCAAGAGGTCACCAGTTCAATTCCCAGTCAGGGTAGATGCCCGGGTTGCAGGGCGGATCCCCAGTGGGGGCATGCAGGAAGCATCCAATCAATGTTTCTCTCTCTCTCTCTCTTTCCCTTTCTCTCTCTCTCTCTCTCTCTCTCTCTCTCTCTCCCCCAAATCAATAAAAACATCTTTTAACAAGCAAACGAACAATGGCATCTGCCCGATAGGGCTTTTCTTTTCTTTTCTTTTTTTCCCCTCCCTCCAATTTCGCTTCTTATCCTAGCTATCCCGAGCCCAACCCGTCAGGCGTTGCGGTTCCCGGTTTGCCGGCAGCTGGCTGCGCTGAGTGATGGGAAAAGCAACTGCAAATTGTGCCTGCTGGTGGTGAAAGCTGCGGGCGCCCGGAGCGCGGAATCAGGCACAGTGAGGCGCCCTGCAGTGCGTACCTCGCCGGGTTTCTGCCCGCTCGCAGGAACCAGCCAGCACTCCGCACCACTGAGCCCCGCTGTACGGCAGCGCCTCGGCCAAGATGGCGGCGCCCACGGACGATTCCGAGGGCGCCGCCATCACCACGGCAGTACCCGCAGAGGCCGCGTTTGGGTGGGCCGCCCGGTCGGCCTCCGACTGCGACCCCGATGCCGACAAAGCCGGAGTCCGTGGGCCGGAGGAGGAGTGCGAGGACCTCCGAACAGGCAGCGAGTCCCCCGGAGATGGCCGTGTCCGAGCCCGGGGGTAGCGCGGGGGTGAGCGTGCGGACGGGGCGTGGGCGGTCTGGCGGGCAGAGCTGCTCTAATTGGGGGTCAGTGTTTGGAGCGGTGCTGTGGTCTGTGAAGATGGGCGATTTGGCCACTGGAATTGAAGCTGGAGGGGGTTAGCGTTTTGAGGGATCTGTGGGGTAGTGATGTGCGGTCAGTGAAGGGGGTGCGTCTGTGCGGTCAGTGCGTGCGACTGTATAAGGAATGCGTGTTTTGAGCGATCCGCGGTGACAGACCCGCGGTGGCAGGGCTGGGGGTCTGTGCGGTCAGTGAGTGCTGCAGAGTAAGGGATGCGCAGGGACAGTGATGAGGGGGTCTACAGGAGCCAGAGATTTGGGTGGCTGTGGTGGTTGGAAAGTGGGTTGACCCCGTCAGTGTGCCGAGGTGCAGGGAGGTCAGCTAGGAGAGTTTATTGTAATAAAGGGAAGAAATGATGATGATGCTTTGGAAAAGGGTTGTAACAGTGAAGTGAAAAAGCACATTCAGAACACATCTGGAGATGAGCCTATAGGTCTTACTGATGAATTGATATGGAACACGAGGGAAGAGAAGAACCAAGATTTACATCTAAAAGCAAAGAAAGTAAAAGATTTACAATTAGACTTTTGGCCTGAGGAACTGGATAGATGGCGACTCCATTTTCTGAGAAAGGGGTGTGTTGGAGAAGACCAGATTTGGTGGCTATCGATGGGAGCCAAGTAGATGACAGTGGTTCTGTTTTGGCTTATGTCAAAATGTCCATTACATGTCCAAGTAGAGAGCTTGAGTAGTTGTTAGATATATGAATCTAGAACTTAGGAGAGATCTGAGGTAGGGAATCCATGTGTGAAGAGCATCAGCATAAAGATGGTATTTAAAGCCATGAAATTGGATGAGATGACCTAGGGAGAGAAGGCAGATAGGGAAGAAAAGAGGGCCAAGGACAGAGCTCTGAATTATTCTGATATTTAGAGGTCTGGTAAACAACAACAAGAACAAAGAAAGAAGGAAAAAGAGAGACAGCCACTGACTGAGCTGAGGTAGGGGGAAAACTGTAAATGTAACGTCAAAGAAGCATAGAGAAGAAAGCTTTTCAAGACAATGGAAGTAAAATCAGTTGTGTCATTTGCTCTAGTGGATCCCAGAAGTATGACTACAGAGGATTTGACTTTGGCAAGATGTAGCTCAATGGTTATTTTGATTGATTATAGATCTTTCAGTGGAGTCAAAAAATTCTGTTGGGATGGGTTGAAAGAATAGGAGGTAATGAAGTATAAAGAGCAAGTATAGATAACACTAGGAGCTTTGCTAGTGAAGGGAGCAAATAAATCGACATTGGATGGGACATGTGATTAAGAGAGGTTTTCTTCAGATGAATGATATTAAGTAGAATGATCCCGTGGAAAGGGACAAATAGGTAGTACAAAAGAGAACGAGGTTAACTGCAGGGGTGAGGTCCTTGAGAAGGCAATTGAGGATGGGATCCAGAGCATAAGTGGACAAACTGGGCTTAGGTGAGAGAAGGGACAGCTCTTTAATTTCAACAGAAGGGAAGGCAGATTATATGGATTTGGTAACAGGATAGTGGAATTGGTGGTAGCAAGGCAAGGTAGTTCACATCCATTTGCATTTATTTTCTCTTTGAAGTATAAGGCAAATTCATCAGCTAAGAGGAGAAAAAGAGTAGATGTTGGAGATTTCAAAGAGAAAGAGAATGTTTGGCATAATCATCTTGGAAAGAGGAATAGGAAACTGACAGTATTGGATGCCCATTTGAGATATGTAACCTCTTCCAGGTTACAGACTCCTCGTATCCTCACTGGCAGAAAGAGCAGAGAGAGGAAGCAAGCTATCTTGTGATTCCTATAAGGCAGTGGTTCTCAACCTTCCTAATGCCGCGACCCTTTAATACAGTTCCTCATGTTGTCGTGATCCCCAACCATAAGATCATTTTCGTTGCTACTTCATAACTGTAATTTTGCTACTGTTAATGAATCGTAATGTAAATATCTGTGTTTTCCGATGGTCTTAGGCGACCCTGCTAGTGGTTCTCAACCTGTGAGTCGCGTCCCACAGGTTGAGAACCGCTGCTGTAGAGCCTAAGACCATCGGAAAACACAGATATTTACATTACGATTCATTAACAGTAGCAAAATTACAGTTATGAAGTAGCAATGAAAATGATCTTATGGTTGGGGATCACGACAACATGAGGAACTGTATTAAAGGGTTGCGGCATTGGGAAGGTTGAGAACCACTGCTATAAGGGCTCTGGTCTCATTCATGAAGATTCCACCCTCATGATCTCATCTAATCCTAATTACCTCCCAAAGGCCCTAACAACTAATAATCTCATAACACCATCATATTGGAGGGTAGGGTTTCAACATATGAATTTGGAGGAGACACAAACATTCAGTCTATAATAGGGACATTTCTTTTTTCTAAATATATTTTTATTGATTTCACAGAGGAAGGGAGAGGGAGGGAGAGATAGAAATATTAATGATGAGAGAGAATCATTGATCTGCTGCCTTCTGCACACCTCTACTTGGGATCAAGCCCGAAACCAGGGCATATGGCCTGACTCAGAATTCAACTATGACCTCCTAGATCACAGGTCAATGTTCAATCACTGAGCTACAATGGCTAGGCTCTTTTTTTTTTTTTTTTTAATCCTTACCTGAGGACATGCTGAGAGATAGCGAGATACCAGAGAGAGATACAGAAACAGAGACAGAGAGAGACAGAAAAACATCAATGTGAGAGAGAAACATTATTGGTTACCTTCTACTAGTATATGTTCCCCTACTGGGGATCAAACCAACAAATCAGGTATGTGCCCTGATCAGGAATTGAACTGGCAATCTTTTGGTGCACAGGACAATGCTCGATGCTCAACCAACTGAGCCACTCTGGCCAGGTGGGACCTTTCTTTCTTTCTTTCTTTCTTTCTTTCTTTCTTTCTTTCTTTCTTCCTTTCTTTCTTTCTTTCTTTCTTTCTTTCTTTCTTTCTTTCTTTCTTTCTTTCTTTCTTTCTTTCTTTCGGAAGTACCTTTTTAAAATATATATATATATTTTTTTATTGATTTCAGAGAGAGGAAGGGAGAGGAGAGATAGAAACATCAATGATGAAAGAGAATCATTGATTGGATGCCTCCTGCACGCCCCCCACAGGGGATCAAGCCCGCAACCCGGGCATGTGCCCTTGACCGGAATCGAACCTGGGACCCTTCAGTCCGCAGGCCGAGGGTCTATCCACTGAGCCAAACTGAGTAGGGCCAGGTGGGACATTTCTTAATATGATTTTTGTTTCTCAAGGAAAGAAATGCAAAATTGGGTAGAGAATATGTATCCTATATAACATTATGATCAACAGTGAATGGTCAAGGTAAGAACAAGTCATTATTATCTTCCAAATCATTCACTAATGTGGATAGCATTATACTGAACAAGAATATTGCTATTATAGGGATCAGTAACTTTCAAAGATGTGACTATGGCATTTACCCAGAAGGAATGGGAGCAACTAGGTCCTGCTCAGAGGAGCCTGTACAAGGATGTGATGCTGGAGAACTATAGCAACCTCACCTCGATGGGTAAGTACAATTCCTTCACAATTCAAGTATGTTTATTGTGATACCTTTGCTGGACTTACCAAACTTGATAAGTTTGACCTTGATTTTTTAATCAAGGAATTTTAATCCCTTTTTGGTACTAGGAAGGATACTTGTGCCCTTGCTCTAAAATGGAAGGTCTACTCAGGTGGGGTATGGACATCTGCACTGTGAAATCTCAGAATCCATGTATTCTTTATCCTTTACAGGCTCTGAAGCTCAAATATTAGGGCTTGATTTCTGGGATGTTTGTTGTTCTTACATTCAATGTCTATCATTTCTCATGAACAGGGTATCAAGCTACCAAACCAGACATGATCTCTAAGTTGGAAAAAGGAGAAGAGCCATGTTTGGGAAAGGGTAAAAGACCCAGACAAGGTGGTCCGAGTAAAATAGCAAGACCCAAGCAAATAGGAGCCAATAGAAGTAAGTTTCTAAGTTCTTGGTAGTAACTTTGGAATTATTCAAAGAATAATTTTTTCTTAAATTCTTCGTAAAGATCTCAGATCCTTCTTTCTTAACCAGGAAGTAGCAATAGAAAAATGTCAGAATCTCCTGGGGGAAGAGGATTTCAAACTACAAGAATTCTTTAACCTTGGAGATTCTAATATTTCTTCTTTCTATAAACCTGTCCATGTGAAAGGTTATCACATAAGGTTCACTGTAGTCATAAGTTAGTGTTACTTATGGGAGTATCAGTCAGCTTAGGCTAAGTTATGTTCCATTAAGGAATGACCCCACAATCATAATGGCTTACAACAAGAAAGATTTGTTTCTTGCTCTGGCTGTAGCCTATTTCACATTGTCTTGTGGACCTATGTTGAAAGAGCAGTCCCTACTTGGCAAATTCTGGTCTCATGGCAGAGGGAAAGAAGAGTGAGTGAAACCACATTATGACTCTTAAAATCACTGGTTGGAAGTGGTAGATCTCTTTCTGCTCATATTTTATTGGTTAAGAGCAGATCACCTGACTACCACACCAGAGTTTAACAGGGTAGGAATGTATAATCCTTCCACTGGAATAATTCAAATGGGCATGCAATGGGACTGGGAGGTTTAATCCTTCCTCAGGGAACAATAATATAGTCTGCCACATCACTCAGGTTGTGGTAGGAAAAAAGGTGAAAACCGGAGTTCTAAACCTTTAGTACTAGCCCCTCCATATGCCTCAGTGACCCTTCCATATAGCTGTCTTTTCTCATTCATGCTCTTCATTGCTCAGCTTTCTGAAGAAGCGGTGATTCCTCTTTGCTGGTCTCTGAATCTTATTTCTGCTTTCCTTTTTAAAAGCAGTACTTTAAAAAATTATCCTTCCTTTTCCTAATATCCTGTTTTTCTTCCTTCCTCCATTCACACTCATGATATTCAGTGATATGAAATTTCTCTCTTTATATATTCAGACATTCTCTGGCATGATGCTCCTCACACTAATTACTTTCCTTATTCCTCCTTTCACTGTGAATTTCTTAGGAGAAAGTCTATTATTGGACTAGTTAGAGCCTAGTGTTTACTACTGTCCAATCAATTGTTTTCAACTAGAATTTGGATCATATTTACAAACATGGCTTCCTATATCTGTCAATGTGGGTGGTGGTCTCAGAAAAGGGAAGCATGGGTTGAGAAGATATCTCAAAATGTATAGTTGTATAATGTGTGGAGGAAAGAATGTAAGCAATCACTTAGAACTTGGAAATAAGCTTAAAATTTGTAATTGGTAGTTAGTAGAGTGACCTGATAGGAACACAGGTATGCTGCATAGCAATCTATTGAGAAACAAGTACGTGTGTACACTGTACATTCAAGTGATATAAAGTTTATTTGACAATCTCATTACTATCATATGGTAAAAGCATCAAGGAACTCAGAGAAACTGTAGGTTTTTGTTGTTGGTGGGGTTTTTTTTAGTACAGGAATGTCACAGTTACATTGATCATGGATAGTAGCAGTGGAATACTCTTCTTGTTTATTTCTTCAGTCACCTACCTGTACTCCTTGGTAGACTTATCTTATTTTCTCTATTTTGGATCTTTAGGGTACTATAACAAAAATGTACTTGATGCCCTAGCTGGTTTGTCTTAGTGGATAGAGCATCAGCCTGTGGACTAAAGGGTCCTGGGTTCGATTCCAGTCAAAGGGCACATGCCCAGGTTGCAGGCTCTATCCCCAGTAGGAGGCATGCAGAAGGTGGCCAATCAGTGATTCTCTCTCATCATTGGTATTTCTATCTCTCTCTCCCTCTCCCTTCCTCTCTGAAACCAATAAAAATATATTTTTTAAAATGTACTTGAGCTAGTCTAAGTAAATAGAGGAATTTATTATGAGGACATGCGTAGATCTCTTGTAACCTGAAGGCAGGTATTTCAGCTAGGGACTAGAACCAGGACTGGAAAGCCATTAGAAATTTAGCTAATGCAGATGGTCTCTTTGAAGACATGTGATCTTACATTTCTGCTTTTCTGTGGATGTGTTTGCATCCATCCTTTGTACTGATATATTTTGTTTACACAGGGAAAATGCAGACTTACTGTATTTGTCTTATATCATTTAAAATTTTAAGAGCCCAGTGGAGACTAACTAGAGTCTAAATTTTTAGAAGGAAGAACCCTATTGGACATCTTGGCTTGAGCCAGATGTGTCTCCAACTATGACCGTGGATAATTGGATCAATATAGTACAGGCTACAGTGGTCAGTTACTGTAGGTGGATTGGCAGTTATTAAAACTTAGCAGCTTGAGCTGAGGAGAGAGTTCAAAAAGTGTCAACTATAATCACAAGCTCTTTTAACTACATCTATTTCCTATTCACTGCTCCTTTTATATATTTCATCTTCTATCCCATGTTACAAGGTCATTTTATAAATAGTCACCACTTTTTCTGATCACTATTGTCAATTTTCTTTTACTGTTTTTAACTACAGCACTTTTCCCTTCAAGTCTAAGAGGATAGGGACATTTGTGCTTGATATTTCATTTACTTTGGGATACTAGACTGGAATAAAGATTTAATCCCACAACAGGGCATTTCTTTATAAATTGTAATCTAAAATAGGAGAGTGCAAAGATTCTCAAGAATGTCTCACTGAATTCCATTTTAGAAGAAGTCCAACAAGATGAGGACCAGCTAGAGAGTCACCAGGAATCTCAAAATATACTCCTTAAAGAAGTTTCATTCAAGAAAAAATCTCTGACTAAGAAGAAAGGCCATGAATGTAGCTCATTGGGGGGGGAAAATGTGAGTACAACACAAGTTTCTTTCAAAAAAAAGATTCTTAAATTCAATTCACAGGGAAAGAGTTTGAAACAGAATGTAGACTCTTCAAAAAAGAAACCTGATGTAGCTAAAGAGCACAGAAAGTCATCTAGCAATAGCTTATCTGAAACAAAGAAAGACAAAAATCAAACTGGTAAGAAAGAGAAATTATCCAACGATTGCTCATCTAATAGGTGTGATAAAACTCAAACTGACAAGAAACATGAGAAATTAGTTCATCATGGATCATCCCATAGTAAATGGAACAAAATTAAAACTGGAGAGAAAAGTGAAAAATCATCCAGCCATAGCTCATCTCCTCCTAAGTGTGACACAACTCCAGCTAAAGTGAAACCATATGAATGTAATCAGTGTGGGAAAGTTCTCAGCCATAAACAAGGACTCCTAGACCATCAGAGAATTCATACTGGAGAAAAACCATATGAATGTAATGAATGTGGGATAGCCTTTAGCCAAAAGTCACACCTTGTTGTACATCAGAGAACTCACACGGGAGAAAAACCATATGAATGTAATCAGTGTGGCAAAGCCCACGGTCATAAACATGCCCTCACTGACCATCTAAGAGTTCATACTGGGGAAAAGCCTTACAAATGTACTGAATGTGGGAAAACCTTTAGACACAGCTCAAATCTTATTCAACATGTGAGATCTCATACAGGCGAAAAGCCCTATGAATGTAAGGAATGTGGAAAATCCTTTAGGTATAACTCATCTCTTACTGAACATATAAGAACTCATACAGGTGAAATACCATATGAATGTAATGAATGTGGAAGAGCCTTTAAATATAGCTCATCTCTTACTAAACACATGAGAATTCATACAGGTGAGAAACCCTTTGAATGTAATGAATGTGGAAAAGCTTTCAATAAGAAGTCCCACCTAAGTATACATCAAAGAACTCATACTAAGGAGAAACCCTATAAATGTGATGAATGTGGAAAAGCCTTTGGACATAGTTCATCTCTTACTTACCACATGAGAACACATACGGGTGAAAGTCCCTTTGAATGTAAACAATGTGGGAAGGCCTTCAAACAAATTGAAGGCCTTACTCAACATCAGAGAGTTCATACTGGGGAGAAACCCTATGAATGTAATGAATGTGGGAAAGCCTTTAGTCAAAAGGCACACCTCATTGTACACCAGAGAACTCATACTGGGGAGAAGCCCTATGAATGTAATGAATGTGGGAAGGCCTTCAATGCAAAGTCACAACTTGTTATACATCAGAGATCCCACACTGGAGAGAAACCCTATGAATGTAATGAATGTGGGAAAGCCTTCAAACAAAGCACATCCCTTACCAAACATGTGAAAACTCATTCAGAAGAGAAATCTCATGAGTAAAATCTCATGTGGGAAGTCTTTTAACTGAACTGAAGGTTTTATTTAACCTTAGAAGTGTTCTGAATTTAAAGGATGTTAGAAAGCTTTTAACAAGAAGTCACACCTCATTATACATGAGAGAATTTGAAAATGAATCTTTACATAGAAGCAATTGAGAATTTAAACTTGATACTAAACCTTTTATAGAAAATATTGTTTTAAAAACAATTATTGTAAATGACCTGTATGTTCAGATTAAAATATAAAGTTTTTAGAATTGGTAATATGTTGAATAAGCAGAACACTAGAAAAACAAATTACATACGCTGAAAATTTCTGAATTGCTTGAGTGTTATGTACTTAAACACTACATATAAAATTTAATTTGCATATCTGTTTATTGCCAGGTATAAATGTTTGTGGCCACTGGTATGAGACTCGTCTTTGATATTGTCACCCAGCTCTTAATGTCTTTGTTACCCTCTGCATCAGCAGAAAACTTTATTTAAAAAAAAAGGTTGTAATTATTTATTTTAAAAATTTCAACACCAAATTAAGAGAAAATGAAAGAAAGCAGCTGAAAATACACAGGTGCTGGTAGAAAATAATGTTCAAGATATATTGTTAAGTGAAAATAGCAGGTTGTTGAACTGTGCATTTAATATGTTCCCACTTGTGTACAAAAGGGTGTGTGTGCCTGTCTCTGTATGTATCTATATACATATTTGTATGTGAATAGACTTGGTTTGAAAAATACAGATAAAACTTAATAGTGGTTGCCACTGGGCACAAGAGTACAGGAATGGAGGAGTTTGGTCTGAGAGGAGATCTCCTTTTTATTGCATACTGTTTAAACTTTTTCATCATGTATATGTACCATTCCCACAAATTAAAATCCTTTTAATATGTATAAATCAACATGAATTAAAAATTTCACTGAGCCCACTCCATTATGATATTTGACAAAACAAAAGTTTCTGTGCCTATTCGTGAATGATGATGAGTCTAAGAATATGGTATTAAACTTGATATTGAATTCACAAAGACTTTTCCTATTAAACATGCTCTTTCATTAAAATAATAAATTATAACTATAACTCAGCACTGTGTTTTTGCTGCTTACCGTTTTTAAAAGACTGAAGATGAATTGTGATTGCAGGTGAATGAATGAAAGTTATTGTCTGAACAATCACTCCATTTTATCTCATTCAAAGCACTTAAATACAAACATCTCTATCTGGGATACCAAATATATTGCAACAAATGGCACAACCCCCTGTTCTTTCCCCATAGCAGACATTGCCATCGGATCACTGTACTCTTTCTGAGTGAATCTAGACTTGGCCTCAGAATCATTCTTGAGCATGCCTTCCAGAAGGTACTACAAATCATATGAGTTCACATAGGAAACCTGTTTTCAGTTGTATACCTAGAATTTTTTACTCATGAGTCATAAAAATAATACACCTGTACTGTTTTAAAATTTACTTGTTACACTAAAAACAGTGACATGAAAACAAAAAAGATTTTGTAATATAAAGTAATGGTATTTGACATGTATGCCATCTTTTACATTTTTCACAGCACATTCAATACCTTATCTCATGTGTTCCTTAGAATAAACACATGAGTCAGTAAGCAAGACTTGTCTAGTCATGGTCAATACTATTTAATATATACTAGTATTTCACATAGATACTGGTCTAGCATAATGATGGGCTCTCAATAAATATGTGATTAAGTGCCATATTTGCAAATATTTCCCATTCAAGCATCCTGACCTCATTTCAGAGAATTAAACGGTATAAATATTGGGAGTAGAATTTGCATGTAGGTATGCATGTGTTGAAAGATCAACTCCTATATTATGCCTATATTACAAAGTAAGTTATTTACTCTCAGGGGAAGAAAATGTAATGTAAAAGCCATGTCCATTAGTAACTTATTACCAAGTGGAAGTCTAGCAGTATGCATAGGATATTCATCACTGTCCAGAGCTGTAGAAAATTTCCACTTTCTACAAGGATAAAACAGTTGCAGGTCATGGTTAGATTAAGTTTCCCACACCTCTTGGAGAACTCATAATAGTGTCACACCTGAAACAAGAATATAGGTATGCCTGGACAGTAGAAATGAATACTGGAAGCCATCCTGTGCAGTAAAAAATAAATTAAAATTTAGCATCAATGAATGAGGAAATGATGTCTGAAAATGATCGGAAGTGAACAATGAAAGAACAATGACATACTGAGGTATGTCTAAATCTGATGTTATGCACTACAACTGGAGACAATATGAAAATGAATGAGCATGGCTGTGTTTCGATGAAACTTTACCCATACTGACAGCAGCCTGTGGATTGTGGACCCCTGATTTAGGTTACACATGTGAAAGAACTATTAAGTTAGGGTTTCGTAAAACAAATGAGACTCCCCTACTCTTTCTTAAGGAATTTCCTCCCTCCCCAAACAGAAGTGTGTGGCCATTCCCAATAGAGGGAGGCACCTTAATTAAACAAACCTGTGGACCAGTCTGCTCTAAGGTATGTAAGTTCCTAACACCAACAAAAATTATGTTTGTCCAACAACTCACAGTGGTGTTTCCCATGTATTCTCAGATAATCCCAAGTCTTCCAGCATCAATTGTAGCGCACAACATACATGCTATAAATATTGTGATAAGAAGAATTCCAACATGGTACCCACTATCTCTACCACTTAGTGACACTGGATGCCGTGTTCTACAAATTACATCTATTGTTGCCATTGACAGGTAAGTAATGTTTGAGACAAATAGTAGCTACTAAGCAGAAGGTTGAGAACTAAAGAGTGCCTGACCGCAGTGTTCCTTCTCCTAACCTTTGGCACATACATCACCTATAAAAAGGAATTCCTTTGCAAAGAGAAGCATCAGTGTTTTGGCAGTGAGGTAGGGATACAGATTTGCATAGCAGCACGGTGGAAATATTCAAGGTGTGGCTTGGAGTGGTAGTAGTGGGGCGTTTACACATGCATAAGCCTTCTGTTGATGTGTATGTGAACTTACACCGTGTACCTTACACCTATGCCAATGAATGTCAACATGACACGATACCCAAACATAAAGACAAGAATTGTTAAGATAGAAAGGTCACCAGGTAAATAAGACAAGAGGCTAGCAAGTCACTGGCAAGTGTGCTGCTTCCCAGGGGCTAAGGTTTAGAATATTCAGGAAATCTATTGTGACTTAAAAGAAGCTAATTGACTGAGAATCAAAGATGTGTTCCATAATAGAACAACCCCCAAATCACCCACCGTGCTGAGTGGAGGTAAAGGCTGGATTCTGGGTGCGTGTCTATGTGTTCACCTTAAAGACACCCGTTCTTAGGTCAAACTAAAACAGATACAGTTGTCTTCCAGAAACAGGCTGTGATGAAAATAAAAAATGAACACACACACACACACACACACACACACACACCTATGTTTCTTTAAACGGGTTTTATTTTACATATAAAACAGGAAAATGTCAGATGGGGAAAAGGTCCCAATCAATGGCAGTCACAGTAACCCGAGCCCACAGAAGAAATGTTTTCCTCTGCAGCTCTCCCTGCAGGCTGTCTGCGGGAAACCGGGCCCCTAGGCCCCTGAGCCCCTGAGCTGAGATCCCCTAGGGCAGAGGGCCAGCCCAGGCCTAAGGGTGTTTCCTGGGGATTCCAGTCACGCTGAGGGAGACGCTGGTCCCCGGGACCCTTGCACCCCGAGTTGGGAACAGGGAGTCCGATTGGCTCTGGGCAGAGACACTGGGCGAGGACACTGGCTGGGCGCGGGACCTCTAAGGCTGCAGAGCGCGGGGCATGCAGGGCAGCTGTGCTGGGAGCCCAGGCTGCGCAGCCAGCAGGGTGTCCAGCGCCATGAGCGCCCAGTGCAGGTTCACCCCCCTGTGTGCCAGCTGCCAGCTGAGCCAGGCGCACTGCCCGGCCTTGGGCTCCCAGGCCTTAGGCTGCCGGCTTTGGGAGGGCACAGGGAGGAAGGCGGCCCCTGGAGCCCACAGCTCATCCAGGGCCACCTGCAGCGCCCACACTTGGTTGAAGAGTCTGGGCATCAGGACCTCCAGAGGCGCGCTGGGTTCTGCAGATGTGTGGCCAAGGCTGTGGCTGTGGCTGTTGGGGAGCTCTGCGGAGGCAGGCCTTCCTTCTGTGTCTTCCTGGCAGCATCCTTGACCAGTGGTCCTCGCTGGGCTTCTGGGCCGGGTCCTCCTGCCATTGAGCTGGGGGAGGGTGGGCCAAATCTGCGTGGGACACAAAACACAAGCGGCTCCAGTGTGGGCAGTCTGGCCCAAGTCCCCAGGGCTCCTTCCCAGGGAACCTCCCCCACCCCCACTGAGCCTGACTGCGGGCCCCTTCCAGGGTCTGGTGGGAACCGCTGCCAAGTCCTGGCCTCCTCTTCTCAGCCCTTGGGGCCTTTGGGAGCATCTCACGGGGTCAGTGTCTGTCCCTCCCTCCCCCGGGTGCCCACACCCCCACCTCTGGGAAGGCACAGCCCAGAAACCTACCTCCTCTGTCTGGATGTCCTGCTCTGGTGGCATCAGACCTGTTCTTTCTCTTCCCTGGGGTAGGGGATGGCCGTCCTCTCACCTTCTCTTCTGGCTGTCCGTTTTCTTTGTGGCGACTGCTTAGGGGCCATCAGGGCTTCCCCTCCCATGGGGCCTGGATCTTTGGGGCCCCTGGCTCTGCCTGGTGGTGGCTGTGGGTGGAGAGGAGAGGAATGAGTGAGAGGTCCCCGAACTCTCTCTGGAAGTCTGGGGGAGAGTGGGGTGGTGCAAGTTCCCAGTTGGATTCGGGGTCATAAAAGCCGCCAACCGCAGGCTGACTTCTCCCAATGCCCAGTGCCTCCATGGGCCTCTGCCCAAGCTCAGCCTTTCCCATCACTGCCTATGCAACTCAGCTGCCTGGCATGGGTGCTCCTGGACACCCTCCCTCCGCTCCAGAGCCCTCAGATGGCAGAGCCCATACCTAAAGGAACCCAGACTTCACCTTGGCCTTCAACTTGGCTTTCTCTCACTTTCCATGTATGAAGGTGAACTCTTCTGGGGCTGGTGCTTGGCCCACCCCCATAATCTACAGAGAAAGAAGAAGAAGAAGAAAAAGAAGAAGAAGAAGAAGAAGAAGAAGAAGAAGAAGAAGAAGAAGAAGAAGAAGAAGAAGAAGAAGGAAGCCTACCTCCTTTCCTGTGGGAGCCTTTTCCCATTTCTGTGTTCTTCTGAGTCCGCCTCTCAGAAGGATGCCAGTTGTCTCCTTTTTCTCGAAGGGACAGGTTTTCCTTGCAGGAAATGCTCTCTTATTCCCTGGGGGCGCCACCTGAGTGCTCCTGGCCAAGCCTCCTGCTACTTCTCACCCCTCCCATTTGGTCCAGGTCTCCCGACTCAGCAAGGGGTCTGGATGCCTCCAGAGTTAGCCAGGCAATAAGCAGGTGAGCAGAACAGCTGGCCTTTAATGTTTCCCAGGGCCCCCTGCTGGGAGGGTGATGCTGGCGGGACACCACACCCTAGACACTAGCAGCGTCTTGATGGGATTACACACCTATTGTGTCTCCACCCCCTCTGTGTTCCCTGCAACTCTAGGGGCTAATTTAGAAATTTCAGAGCATTTCCCTGCCTGGAAAAACTTATAAACAATTACATAACTACTACCAAACATAACCAAGGAAACAAAAGGGAGAGAAGGAAACAAAAATACACTCATGAAAAATGATAAAAACACTGGGCCTCAGAAGCAGAGTTCGCTACATAATTTATGTGGCCCCATGAGAAATGAAAATGTGGGAATCCTGTTTCAAAAATCAGAAAAAAAGTGAAAGGAGCAAAATTGTAAGGTTTCCCCCCCTCTTCTTCTGAGAACACCTTGGTGTTTTTTCTTTCTATTTGATGCCATTCTAACTAAAGGGCATTTTAAATAATTGGCATAAGTATTAAGTTTCATCTTTGAAATGCAATGCCAGCTTGAAGCACAAGGTAACAGCGTTAACCTAGATGTAAAATCACCAAAAGCTACCAAGTTGTGTTTCGTAATTCCTAGCTGCACATGGAGTTTGTTCTAGAGAGCAGCAGAAATGCAGCACAAAACAAACGCACTTTTATCTCACTTCCTGACATTAGCACCTCCTACCAGCACTCTCTCCCTTCAGCTTCCTGAGGAGTGAGTAAGGAGTGGAAGCAAAGGAACTATGTATTGCTCTCTCTTTTCCTCTCCTTCTTTGTCACAATTTTCAGCCTGGGTAAATGCAGGGAGTGACTCTGGTTTAAAAAAAAAAAAAAAAAGATATGGTTTCTGGATCACCTGTGTTTCTTACAGCGCCGTTGACTTCTTTCCGAATTGGAAGCAAGTTTCTGCTTCAAACAGAAGGCAAGGTCTCTTGGGCTGTAAGCTTCCGCACTTACTCAGTGATAGCTATAACACCCTAGCTTTTTTGAGTACCACTGAATTCCTACACATGTGGGACATTGACAATATCATGTGCAAATGGATGACAAGGGATGGCACACATAGAATTTGCATGTATATCCTCTGCTCATAGTTCCATCCGACTTCACTTACAAAACACAAGTGTAAAAATAAATTCAAGAATTTCAAGTCACAGCCCTAGCTGGTTTTGCTCAGTGGCTAGAGTCAGCCTGGGTACTAAAGGGTCCGGGGTTCAATTCCGGTCAAGGGCACAAGCCTGGGTTGTGGGCTCCATCGCCAGTGGTGGGTGTGCAGGAGGCAGCTGACCAATGATTCTCTCTCATCATTGATGTTACTATCTCCGTCTCCCTTCCTCTCTGAAATCAATAAATATAATTTTAAAAATGTTTTAAAAGAATTTTAAGCAACAGCAAAGCATTGAACCAAGCACGGCCCATTTGAGTACCGGGCTGTGTGACTGCATGGGCTGCAATCCCACGAAACTAGCCTTGCTCAGACGCTCGGGCACAGCCCTATGTATGAATTAGCCTGTCAGTTCACAGGTGATCCCTGCTCCTTAGCAACCAGGCTCCTCAGGCCTGGGTGCCTTGTGCCTGCCTGGTGAGCAGAGGGAGTCAGCTACCAGCATGATGTTCTTTGTTGTTCACGAAGTGTGTGCATGGAGGGAGCCCTGGCCGGGCTGTAGGCTCTGGGGGCCTTCCACCTCTGAGTGTCCACTGGTGACATGTGGCCCTCAGCCCGACAGTGCACCTGGGTCATTGGGTAACTGACTCTCTCTGGTTATTTTGTTTTGCCATTCTGCTTAGAGGGTGGGGTCAGAGCAGAGGCAGAGCTGGCTGACGGGCATCAAGGAGCAAGGGACATAAGGAAAGATCCCACCAAGGGCACCAGGAAGCTGACGCTCAGGAAAGCCAGTTCCTGAAGCCAGCAAAACAGGAAAATGAGGGGAATACTGAGGGCCTCCTGTCTGCTATGCTCTCCCCCCCGCCACCCCCCCCCCCCCACACACACACACACAGACTGGGTCAGGTGGCTGTGGTTGTGGAGAGCGGCCACAGCCTTTGGACAGGTTCAAGCCTCGGACTAATGAGAGGGCACAGTCCTCTCATGGCAAAGCTACATGCAAGTCCCAGCCCAGAGGGCAAAGCCCTCCCAGCACAATGATAGCCAAAGGCTATCACGGTAAGCTTGAACCTATGGTCAGAACCTGTGGTCTCAGGTGGCTGAGTGATGTGGGCTTGCTAGAGTTCAGGTGCATGTAATTGAGTAGATTTGAAACCTCGAGAACATTGTAACCACGCCCTTACTTTGCCTCTTGGCATCTGGCTATAAAATAAAGACACAGCTTTCAGGCTGTGGCGCTGTCGCTAGCTCTCCATCAGAGGGGGCAGCGTCTCACCCAGACGCGGCTTTTATTTTCTCGTCTGTCTTTTCTCAATCCTTCACCGCCCCCTCTCAGGCTCATCGAACCTCGCTGAGCTGGCTCAGGTACATATGGCGCCCAACTGCTGAGTATGCCATAGCCATGCCGGCTCAGCACATGTGGTGATCCCCAGATGGAGAGAAAAAACTGGCTGCCCAGAGATTATCCAGGCCGAGCCACCTGGGGAGAGTGTATTCATGATGATTACTTTCCATATGCAATTTTCTGAAGTCTTTGATCAACTATTTTATTCTTTTGAGAAAGGTTGGTAAAACGACCAATGCTAAAAGATTAGTAAAAATATAACCAACTACTGTCAGGTACCAGAAGTGATTTATTTTGTCACCAGTGCGACCTAGGCTACTTGTGTGTTTCCAGAATCACAATGGGAATGAGTTTTGTTTTAGTCCCTCACTGTTCTTGGCTTATTAACAGGGGGGAAAAAGAACTGAAAAAAGTTAAACACTTTGTCATAAAAAAGTTGGTGTCTTTTTTTACATAAATTTTTTATTACAAGTAATTGTTTTTAAAAACAAAAAATTAAACGAGTGGCATTGTTTTACATTTTTCAAATCTCTTCTATATCTGACTTAATAGAAGATAGCTGCATTCTCATATCCGCTTCTTCATTCAATACATTGCTTTGATTGAATTATAAAAAGAAAAGCTGCCTTCATACAGACAGGCAGTCGGAAAAGAAGCTTCACGAACCTCCTCAAAGGGTTTCAGGTGCCCACAGCAGTCCTCCTTGGAGAACCGCTGCGGAAACTAGACTGCTTCTCAGGTAAAGACTCTCTACAGACATTGAATATTACAACTGGCAAGTCCACCAGGGTCAACACATTTCAAACAAATTTCCAAAGGTGGTGGTGGTGAAGGACCCTTAAATGATCTTGTTAATTCAATTTTAAGTGCCATCAATTATTAACCTGGGTTCATAAATTATTCTTTTGCCAGCCAAGGTTACATATTAGGTTTTTTCAAGCTTACTGTTCTAAAGTAAGAAGAGAAAGCAACGTCATACACAAAGTTAACGTCTGTAGAGTACTTTTAGAGTTTACAAGCCTCTTTCTGTGCCCACATGATGCTAGTGAGTCCTAAGAAGCCACTTTATAGAGGAGGAAAGCGGGGAGCAGAGGCGACTTGCCCAAGATTGCCATCAGTAACCAGGATGTGGGCAGAAGCCTGGGGGCAGTATTATGAGCACATGGAACACCTCTGCTCTGGCTCTAGGGGATGTCTGACTTTCACAAGCTGGCTGTCCAACTGAGGAAGAAGGGACCCTTTTTTATGTTCACTTTTTTCACATACACAAGAGACAGCATCTATCACAGAATCTACTGGATTTTATTGGACACAGAACACAACAGGACTGCAGGAATAGCACACCGAAAAGACAAAGCAGAAAAGACCCCTTTCTATCTAACTTACAATCCAGTATCAGGAGGACAAGTCATTAAATGAGTAACCAAAACAGCTGAGCTTGAGGGACCAGTATTCTTTTTCCAGTGCCCATACTTTTGGATTTCCCACTCTCTGCTGTCCAGCGACACACCTGCCGTGTTTGGAGCCAGTGAGCAGTGCAGTGGAAGTGAAAAGCCTGATGACAGACTCCCCACACAATGGTGCACTCTTCAGAAGTGGCAGATGCCTGGTTAGCCTGACACCGTAGGCAAAGATCCATAATGTGGTTCCTGCAGATGGCACAGTTATCAACCACAATATCCCGAGCCCACAGGGCTACTGCATTCCACATTTTCACTGTTGGTGCCGCTCGGGGATCCACATCCATCGCTGGAAACACCGAAACAGCCAGTGTCTTACAACATTCCTCTGGCCATTATTTTGCCACGTGCTCATTAGCACCGATTCATGTACATTCAGGACTCGGCAGGGAACCAGCAGGCACCATCTCTCCCATCCTTGGGGGAGTTTATAGTCTATTTAGGAAGCAGACAACAAACAAGCAAATACGCTGTCGGCTGACTTTAGGGAGAACAAGCCTTGCAAAGACGGAGGAGAAACATGACTTTGGGAGACGAACTAGCAATTGCAAAGATCGTGAGATGAAAACCAGCTCGACATGTTCAGGGAACATCACAAAGGCTCAAGGGAGCAGCTAGGGCCTGCAATGGGGCCTGGAGAGCCAGCACCCCAAGCAGGTCGGATGAGTTTCTAGGAGGGATGGCAAGCCGGTGCAGATCTGGAGCAGTGGAGTGGTCTCATGTCCATTTTTATGAGTTTGCATTGGAAGCTGGGTAGAAAATAGGTGGCACTTGTGAATGGAAGTCAACAGATGAAGATTAGAGCCAATAGCCCTGCCTACATTTCCCAAATCTGCAAAACAACAGGTTTTCCAGTTTTTAAAGGGAACCAGAATGTGTACCAGTTCTGTATCCTGCTGCGACTCTTCAGCTAATAATTGGAAATTATGTTTATGTGTATGTATGTGACAAAAATTAACAACCATTTGGTACTCCTGACCACAGAAACGTCAATCTACAGAGAGAAAAAAGCAGAAAGATGCTGCTCCAGCTGGGTTGGCCCCCTGTGGCAGGATGGCTGTGAGATGCAGCGCGGCCCTCTGGCTGGCCACCAGGGGGCAAAACGGAGCCTCGCTGCAATGCTGTCTTCTGGTTCTCTCTGCCAGAACACATCCTTCTTCCTTCCTCTGTGAGCTTCAGGAACCAGCTTCAGCTGAGCCCCAACTGCTGATGGTAAATGAAGCTATGAATTCTTCCCCTTCTCCTGTGGATGAGCTGGAATAGATACAAGCAAGGACAATTACAGACATCTTGGGGAGGCTACTGCCCCTGTTACCACACTGGAACTGCTCTCTCTAAAGCCACAGGTTATCTTCTGGATACTAAATCAAATGTATATATTTTTGTTGTTCTCATTTTACTTGACATTTCATCAGCATTTGATTCATGCTCTCTCTTCTTCGTTTTTCTACATATTAAACTAAAACTTGATTGAATAAAGAACACTCTCTAAAACATGATTAGAGGGGGGGAATCCAAGATGGCGGTGTAGGTAAACACCTAAACTGCTGCCTCCCCCAACAATTTAAAAAAATACAACTAAAAGAACAAACGTTTATCACCCAGAACCACGGGAAAGCTGACTTAGTGGAAGTTCTACAACTAGAAGGAAAGAGAAAAGAGCATTGAGATGTGCATGAGTGCTGAAAAGCTGAGGTACGGAGGCGCGTGATCTGGGCTGGTGGTGGCCGTTGCTTTTTTCAACCCAAAGGGAAACAAGCCCCCGATTACTCTGAAATACAGTTTCTGGGGAGACGCAGGGGACCCAAACTCCTACTGGGAGAAGCTGGACTGTCAGCCAGTGAGGGTGGCTTGCCTGCAGAGCTGCGCGCAGGAACAATTGTTTACGGCACTGCGGCACGGGACTGCCTACAGGAACGCAGAGCCGGCTAACTAGCAGCCATTGCTGTTTGCCACGCCCTAGCCTAGTGACACCCTGAGACCCCGCCCTGCACAACCTACAAACCCACCCAAGCTCCAAGCAGCGGCTTTTGCATAAGAAAGCCCTGCCCTATCGCAGCTTAACTTAGCAAACATGCAGCCCGGGCCAGACAGCTCCAGACAGCTCCGAAACCTCCAAACCACAAGCAAAGAGGAGAAAACTGTAGCTCTCACTGTAGCTCCTGCTGGGTGGACTCAGACAGTAGCTGACCTGCACCCCATTAGAGATCCAGAAGCCAGTGTACCTAGTGGTCAGTGTGAGACACCAGATTTCAACTGCTCACATCCATAAGTGACACATTCAAGAGGCAGACTGAGTGAGCACCAAAGCCCCACTGAAACAAGTCCTGCCCCATAAGCGTGTCTTCAGCGCAGCAGTTCTTCCATTATAGACGCAGCGAGTGCTCACAGCTAATTGGCCTGGAGGTCAATTCCTCCCAGTGTACCAATAGCAATTAAGGCTTAACTACACCAAGACTTTGCACTCAGCCCACAAAGGGGTGTACCAAGAGCGTCCACCTCATGTGATTGAGGAGGCTGAGCTACTGCCCCCTATAGATCACCTACCACACAAAGCCACTCCATCAACACAGGGAAGCAGCCAAAATGTGGAGATGAAGAAACATGTCACGAATGAAAGAAACAGAGGAAAGCAAACTATTGGATGACATAGAGTTCAGAACCACATTTATAAGGTTACTCAAGAATCTTCTTAAAACCACTGAGAAACTTGATGAGACCTTTAAAGATATTAATGAGAATGTCAAAAAATGGAAAACGATCAGTCAGAAATGAAGCATACACTGTCTGAAATAAAGAATATACAGAAACTCAACTATAGATCAAGGTACATCAAGAATCAAATCAAAGATCTGAAATATGTGGAAACAAAAAAGAGCCAACCAGAAAAACAAAAAGAAAAAAGAATCCAAAAATATGAAGATAGTGTAAGGAGCCTCTGGGACAACTTTAAGCGAAACAACATCCGAATTTTTGGGGTGCCAGAAGAAGGGAGAGAGCAAAATATTGAAAACCTATTAGAAGAAATAATGACAGAAAACTTTCCCTACCTGGTGAAAGAAATAGACTTACAAGTCCAGGAAGCGCACAGAACCCCATACAAGAGGAATCCAAAGAGGACCACACCAAGACACATCATAATTAAAATGCCAAGGACAAAACACAAAGAGAGAATATTAAAAGCAGCAAGAGAAAAACAGTTAATTACCTACAAGGGAGTACCCATACAACTGTCAGCTGATTTCTCAGCAGAAACTATGCAGGCCAGAAGGGAGTGGCAAGAAATATTCAAAGTGATGAACAGCAAGAACCTACAACCAAGATTACTCTACCCAGCAAAGCTATCATTCAGAGTTGAAGGTCAGATAAAGAGCTTCACAGACAAGAAAAAGCTAAAGGAGTTCATCACCACCAAACCAGGATTACATGAAATGCTGAAGGGTATTCTTTAAGAAGAGGAAGAATAAGAAAAAGGTAAAGATAAAAATTATGAACAACAAAAGGACATCAAATACATACGTACCAACAAGTGAATCTAAAAATCAAGTGAATAAAAAACCTGAAGAACAGAATGGACTGGTGAATATAATAGAATCAGGGACATAGAAAGGGAGTGGACTGACGATTCTCAAGGGAAGCAGGTGTGAGGGGTGCAGGAAGAGATGGGACAAAAATCTTACTCCTATGGATGAAGACAGTGGCAGGGGGTAAGGGTATGGGGTAGGGTGGAATCAGGTGGAGGGGAGCTATGGGGGAAAAAAAAAGAGGAACACCTGTAATAATCTGAACAATAAAGATTTATTTAAAAAAATAAAACATGATTAGACTACACTACATGCATTTTAAGCTGAACATGAGTCATTTAACATGGAATATCCCCTGAGTTGGTATTTCTCATTATACAAAATTGTTGATATAGCTGTTTTATAGCAAAAATGTTTGGGGTGGTGAACACACCATACCATATGCAGATGATGTATTATAGAATTGTACACTGGAAACCTACATAATTTTATTAACCCCAATAAATTCAATAAAAAATAAAAATATGTATAACACAAAATATATGATACTAGGAGAGGAATCCAAGATGGCGGCGTAGGTAAACACCTAAACTGCTGCCTCCTACAACAATTTAAAATGCAACTAAAAGACAAAACGTCTATCACCCAGAACCACGGGAAAGCTGGCTGAGTGGAAGTTCTACAACTAGAAGGAAAGAGAAAAGAGCATTGAGACCTGCACGAGCGCTGAAAAGCTGAGGTACAGAGGCGCGTGATCCGGGCTGGCGGCGGGCGACTGGGTGCGTTGCTTTTTTCACCCTGAATGGAGACAAGCCCCGATTACTCTGAAATCCAGTCTCTGGGGAGACTCGGGGGACCCAAACTCCTACGGGGAGAAGCTGGACTGTCTGCCAGTGACAGTGGCTTGCTTGCAGAGCTGCGCGCAGGAATAATTGTTTACGGCACTGGGGCACAGGACTCCAGGACTCGGTCGGGGACACAGAGCCAGCTTACTAGCAGCCATTGCTGTTTGCCACGCCCTAACCTAGTGACGCCCTGAGACCCGCCCCACACAACCTACAAACCCACCCAAGCTCCAAGCAGCTCAATTAGCATAAGAAAGCCTTCCCTATCGCAGCTTAACCTAGAAAACTTGCAGCCCGGGTCAGACAGCTCCAAAACCTCCAAACCACAAGCAAAGAGGAGAAAACTGCAGCTCTCACTGTAGCTCCTGCTGAGTGGCCTCAGACAGTAGCTGACCTGCACCCCATTGGAGATCCAGAAGCCAGTGTACCTAGTGGTCAGTGTGAGACACCAGATTTCAACTCCTCACATCCATAAGTGACACATTCAAGAGGCAGACTGAGTGAGCACCAAAGCCCCACTGAAACAAGTCCTGCCCCATAAGCGTGTCTTCAGCGCAGCAGTTCTTCCATTATAGACACAGCGAGTGCTCACAGCTAATTGGCCTGGAGGTCAATTCCTCCCAGCATACCAACAGTAATTCAGGCTTAACTACACCAAGACTTTGCACTCAGCCCACAAAGGGGTGTACCAAGAGCGTCCACATCAGGTGATTGGGGAGGCTGAGCTACTGCCCCCTATAGGCCACCTACCACACAAAGCCACTCCATCAACACAGGGAAGCAGCCAAAATGCAGAAACAAAGAAACATGTCACGAATGAAAGAAACGGAGGAAAGCAAACTACTGGATGACATAGAGTTCAGAATCACATTTATAAGGTTACTCAAGAATCTTCTAAAAACCGCCGAGAAACTTGATGACACTTCTGAGGAGCTTAGTGAGACCTTCAAGGACCTTAATGAGAATGCCAAAAAAATGGAAAAGGATCAGTCAGAAATGAAGCATACACTGTCTGAAATAAAGAATATACAGAAACTCAACTGTAGATCAACATACCCCAAGAATCAAACCAAAGATCTGAAATATGTGGAAACAAAAAACATCCAACCAGAAAAACAAAAAGAAAAAAGAATCCAAAAATATGAAGATAATGTAAGGAGCCTCTGGGACAACTTTAAGCGAAACAACATCCGAATTTTTGGGGTGCCAGAAGAAGGGAGAGAGCAAAATATTGAAAACCTATTAGAAGAAATAATGACAGAAAACTTTCCCTACCTGGTGAAAGAAATAGACTTACAAGTTCAGGAAGCACACAGAACCCCATACAAGAGGAACCCAAAGAGGACCACACCAAGACACATCATAATTAAAATGCCAAGGGCAAAAGACAAAGAGAGAATATTAAAAGCAGCAAGACAAAAACAGTTAATTACCTACAAGGGAGTACCCATACGACTGTCAGCTGATTTCTCAACAGAAACTATGCAGGCCAGAAGGGAGTGGCAAGAAATATTCAAAGTGATGAACAGCAAGAACCTACAACCAAGATTACTCTACCCAGCAAAACTATCATTCAGAGTTGAAGGTCAGATAAAGAGCTTCACAGACAAGAAAAAGCTAAAGGAGTTCATCGCCACCAAACCAGGATTACATGAAATGCTGAAGGGTATTCTTCAAGAAGAAGAAGAAGAAGAAAAAGGTAAAGATAAAAATTATGAACAACAAAATGACATCAAATACATACCTACCAACAAGTGAATCTAAAAATCAAGTGAATAAAAAAATCTGAAGAACAGAATGGACTGGTGAATATAATAGAATCAGGGACATAGAAAGGGAGTGGACTGACGATTCTCAGGGGAAGCAAGTGTGAGGGGTGTGGGAAGAGATTGGACAAAAATCTTACTCCTATGGATGAAGACAGTGGTGGGGGGTAAGGGCATGGGGTGGGGTGGGGAATCAGGTGGAGGGGAGCTATGGGGGAAAAAAAAGTGGAACACCTGTAATAATCTGAACAATAAAGATTTAATTAAGAAAAAAAAATATATGATACTAGATTTGTAAATAAGATATTTGAAGATATGTGTAGATTTTCAAATCATAATATTTAAATCTTTGTCACATGCCCCCTATAGAGTTGCATGCCAATGATATCTTTTAACTCTTTGAGAATTATATTTTGACATTAGTATGAGCCAAAAGGTGGCTGACTGCTGTGGGAGCAAAGCTCTAAGTGCTCTGAGGACTTGCAAAGGATGAGAAGGGTGAGTGCCTGGCGAATCAAGAATGGGAATTCCTGAGCTGGGCCTTGCAGGAAGGTTAAGTTTAACAGGCAGAGAAAGAAGGCTCTCTGGGAAGGACTGAGGCAGGAGCAAAAGAAGAAAGAAATTAGGTTTTTGTAGAGACTATGATCCCAGGAGAGGCACCCGGTTTGGTCTTTTTCTTCATGTCCTTTTGAGGAGACTCCCTATTTCTGGATATGAGAATGGAATGCCAGCTGTAGAGTTGTGTTACTCACATTCCCCCTTCAAGAACAGGCTCATGGGCCAGCTGTGAGGAGTGTGTCTAGCAGACAGCCTCCACTGTTAACTCTTTCAGATTTCTCTCAGCTCTTAAGCTCAGGTACTAATCTTCTTGGGGTGGGCCGAGCCCATGACTGAGCAGGACTGTGTGACAAGGTCCTAGCAATTTCTGGGTAACACAGGACTCCGCTAACATGCTCCAGAGCTCCCAGTGGGGCTGACAGAGACTTTGTCAGATCTACACCTTGGCCACTCCCTTCCCTAGTCCTGCTTCCTCCTTTTCCCTTTCATAAGGGTTACACCCCAATAAACCCTTTACACTCCTAAATGTGTCTCAGGGCCTGCTTTCCGCAAGCAAGACCCAGCTGACACAGATGAGACGTGTTTGTTGTTAGTTTTAAGCAACCTTTCACAGGTGAAGGAAGTGGATGTTTTAGAAGTGGCTTTGAGCCAGTACCAACAGGATGCAGAAGCATCCTGCGTGCTGGGGACCAAGCCATACTTCCACTCTGGCACGTGAACCAAACAAGCTTTTGCTTCTCGCTATTCTCCTTGGCACTGACTGCGTCTTGGTGTTATATAACATGGCTTGAGTGCTGCCCCTGGCTTTCTCAATTAGTGATATGTTGATTGACTCCAGAGTGTGATTGAAAACAAGGTCACAAAATCCATTGTCAGCCAACCAGTTCGTTTCAAACAAGTTGCCTGGTTATAAAAGGGTCATATACGTGGTCATACATGGACTCCATAAGCCCCTTGCCCACACACTGAGTCATGACTTAGGACAGCCAGCTCTCAGCCACCTGGCAGACTGCCAGCCTTCCTGCAGGCCACTTATAAAAAGCCTTATACTTGGTGTTGGGTGAGGAAATCTTAATGTGGTCGGTGACCAGGTCCTTAACCAAAATCCATCAATGGAAAGGAATAGCTTTTGCTCTTTGTTTTTGGAAGCATTTTCTAATTTCTTATTAGAAGAGCAATACCCACCTACTCATTCATCCATCCATTCACCCACCAAATATTTATTTACCAAGAGATGGTTGTTACTTGCCCTTCTCTTGATCAGACTCTGGCAGCTACACCCAGGGTGCCATGGTTTTCAAAAATATACATGCAACTTCTTAGTATCAACTACCAGGCAGACACCTCTGTGATTGGTGCATCAGGTTCCATTCCTGGTTAAGGACACATACCTGGGTTGCAGGTTTGATCCCCAGCGCTGGTTGGGGTGGGTGTGGGAGACAACCAATCGATCTGTCTCTCTCACATTCATGTGTCTCTCTCTCTGTTTTCCCCTTTGCCCTTCCCATCCACTCTAAAAGCTCAATGAAAAATATCCTTAGGTGAGGATTAAAAAAAATAGAAACATCAAAGCCTCAACTGTGTAATAGAGTCAATAGGAGTAGGGGCTCTTGAATTAGACAGTGTTGGGTTCAAATATGGGTTTTTCCACTTACTAGTTGTGTGATCTTGGTATGTTTACTTAACCTCTATGGGTCTTAGTTCATAACTCTGTAAAACAGGATACTAGCATCTATCATACAGAGCTATTGTGAGGATTATATGAAACAATATTTGTAAAGCACATTAGCTAATATTCATTGAGTTCTTACTCGGTTTCTGAAGTCAAAATATTATTTTTAAATATCTGGGCCCTGGACAGATGACATTAGTACTGCTGCAAAATAAATCCACAGAATAACTATTTGCCTTGGTGAGTGGATTATGGTACGATCTCATGCTTGAACAAAGATGACTTTGAATACAACCTGTTTTCTTTGATTACCAGATTGTTTCTAAGTTCATTCAAGTCTAAGGGCCTTCATTATAAAAGTAGCTATTGCAAATTGATTGTAACTAACAGTTTGGATTCACTTACCATGATTGAAATGTGGGGATATGATTTAATGTTAGCTCTCTGTTCTTAAAATATTGGTAGATATTTTGGAACCAGGAAGCTCATCCATAGAGTGGTTGACAATTCTTAACAGCAGTGAGGACCACATTCATTCGGTACCATAAAGGAGAAGGTCCAAAGGCTCCTCCCCAGGTGGTCTCAGAAGACAAGATGGATACTTGGTCCACCTGCTGCTATGGTTCTGGTTGAGACTGGCTCCTCAGAAGTGCTGCTTGTCCCCTGGCAGACAGGAAGGAGTTGGTTTCCTTGGGTTCCATAGGCTGGCAGCACAACCCAACTCCCACTCATTTTCCCACAAACCTTTACTTCCAAGAGACCTCCTTGCCCCCTTACCCTCTCCACTGGACCAGGAGAGGACCAGAGCCCACTAAGGGGTGTGCCCTTAGGTAAGGCACCACCCATGTGGAGGGAAAAATTCTTTCGGTTTCATACCTGGAATTGCTGTTCAGCTTTAATTTTTAAAACTTTCTATCTCAAAATTAGATTGTTTTCAAATCATCCTCACACTGACCAGGAGTTTCTGGAGGGCACAACCTCTATCTTATTTATCTCTTTAACCCTCAAAGTGCCCAGTACAGACCTAGTGTAGAGTAGGCATTTGGTAATTCTCATTGAATAAGTTGAATCATTATTTTTCAAAAGTTCTGTATTATCATCATGTCTTCAAGCAACTTGCTGCACCACACACAAAGATACTCTACAGTCAAAGGTTGTATCTGTGCACCTTGCACTAGACAACAAACGTGTTCCCTGTTGATGGGTGGCCAAATGAACTTTTGTTAACTGAATCCTCATCCCATGTACTTACACTGTCATCTGGGAGATGCTAACATCAAGAGTTACTCTCTTTTTTTTTCTTTCCCCCTCTACCTTTTACCGTCCTCCCTAATATAAAAATCAATAATTCACTTAACTGTGATATTTATTGGTCATCTATAAGTTGTTAGAGTAATTTTAGACTGTTAATCCACACTCCTACCACACATATTTAAATACAATGCAGGAGTATTGTTTAATTTCTATTGTAAGAATCCTATTGTAAAGCAAAGAATCATTTTGGAATGATTTAATATTGCTTCAGCTTTGGTTTTGTCTGGGTTTTCTTTCACCAAATCCCTAGCTGGATGGCTCACAGCTCTTGGGTATTTGTGCAGCCATGACTTTACAGTCTCAGTGTTTGCCAGGTGGCACTGGCAAAGCTTACTGACCCCCTCATACCCAAAACTGGAGATTTGAAATGCAAGTGAATAATCAGGGTGGGGAATAGTCAACTCAGATTTGAGCAGACAAGATTCTCCATAATATAGGCTTCTGATCATAGAGTTCAGTCCTATCCTCTCTCTCTACTCCTGTGACCCAATAATATTAGCTTGCAATATGGCACTCTAATGTGGGTGCAGAGTTAGGAGGCCGCAGGGATAGGATACAGATGATGAGGCAGCAACAGTAGCTGACTCTCCCCTGAGCATTGTAGCCCAATTCATCTTGCAAACCGGTTGCTCTTGGAGAGAATGAATTAGACAAAATGAAGTGCACAGCCTTTGTCAAGCTCAGTTCCTCTATGTCAGGGGCAGGACAGCCAACAGCCCACACATGGGGCCTAAAGTTAGATAGACCTGAAAATACCAGTGACTGGATATTGGTTGAGCATGACCTAGGAATGATTACACAAGGGGCTGGGATGACTTTGGAAAGCAGGCCACGATAGAACGCCACAATTCCTACATTCACTGCCTCGTGCCCAGTCCTCCCATGATACTGGTCTCTTTCTGAATTGGGGGGTGCAAAAGGGAATCATTAGCACAAGCCAGGAATGAGCCATAGCTTTTAACCAGCCCCAGCAGCAGGCACAGGAGCCTAATCACAACATTCCTCTCACCAAGAATCCCCCTCCCATATGCTCTCCACATCTCCACACCTGCCTAACTTTCAAGACCTCCCCCAAGACCCACTTTCCCAGGAACACTTCTGATTCCACCAGCCCAGTTGTGCCAGACATTAGTCTGAGGGTTCTACACACACCATCCCACTGGATCCCCATAGCAAAGTATCCACAGGTACAATTATCCCCACTAAGAGGACACTAAGGCTCTGAGAGGTTAAATTTGTCCTCATGGCTTCAAAATGACAGAGATAGGACTGAAACCCCAGTCTACATGACTTCAAAGCCAGTGTTCTTAAGCACTTTCTACCTGATGTCACCTCCCCAACATCACCCCTTTTACTGACCCACTATGGTCTGGACGTGGTCCCCCTTTGTTGGGTTAGTTCATATGCTTGTAGAAGGAAGTGTTTATTAAGTACATAACGCATTTCCCCTCCTTCACTGAAGGTTGTTTGAAGAAAGGGAGGACAACTTCTATTTCTCCATTTCTATCAGGGGGTCTCTGGTACAAAGCGAGGTATACGAAGTAATTGAACATTTGTTCATTCATTGTGGTTGAACTCAGACAAGAACAAGGAATTAAAATATCCTCAATACCAGACACTATACCTTCAAGATACTTTTTTATTAAACTCTATTCTAATCTACTCTCTCTGAATGCTTTGTGATACGTCCTATCATCTTTAGTAGAGACAGTTTCTTTGCTTCTGAGACAGTGAAAATGGAGTAACTCACCTTGTGCCTCATGGAGCATGGATTGTCAACACATTGTATTTCCCAGTTCTACTCCATTCCTGACACACATAATTGGCTTTCTGATTTCACGATTAACTCAGGTTCCAAAAGGCAGCCTTTTATGACATCCACTATTTTTTTTTTTTTGAGCGTTCCTTTTGATTAATTTCAGGTCACTAAGTAGATCTAATAGAGATGAGATTGACAGAAACAATCTTGGCCTCACATCAGTGAACACAGACCATGCCTGGTGTGGGAGGAGAAAAGGTGCTGCCCCATGACAAAAAACTGGACCCAGAATGAATATAAAGACAGAGGATCTGGGGAGTGGAGGCACCATCAGGGAGAGACTTATTCCAAGTGCCTGTAGCTGAGTCAGAATCGTCCCTCCCAAGATGAAGCTGCTGCTGCTGTTGTGTCTGGGGTTGACGCTGATCTGTGCACATGATGAAGGAAACCATGATGTTGTGACAAGCAACTTTGATATATCAAAGGTAGAGTTGGGGGCATAGGGTCTTCTGACTTTGGGGGTGGTTTGGGGGGTTCTGAAGCAAGAGGGCCCTAATGGAAGGCAAGAGATTTTTATATGTTAGACAAAGGGGGAGGATTTCTGACCTTGGATTAAGAGGATTCGTACCAGGTGGAAAGATGATAACACCTGGAACTCTCCATTCTCATTGGAGGACAGTGGAAAGAGCCTTTCATGTGAGTCAATTGACCTGGGTTCCATCTCCATATCACCACTGTGAGTCCAGGCCCATGAGCCCGACGTCAAGGATACAGATGTTTATATGGTGTCCCCTCTCTTCTTTTCTAACACAATCACTTTACTGATTTATTGCAGATTTCAGGGGAGTGGTATACCGTTCTCTTGGCCTCAGATGACAAAGAAATGATAGAAAAAGATAGTGTCATGAGGGGTTTTATGGAATCCATCCAAGCCTGGGACAACTCTTCTCTGACACTGAAATTTCATGTAAAGTAAGCGTGGCCTTTTTTACTTGGGAAAGGGAAAACAGCAGCCTGAGTATGGTCTTGGACCACCAAACACACACACACACACACACACGCAGGCATGTATAGACAACATTGTGGGCCTATATTCCAAATCAGAGTCACACATCTGGCACTAATATAGGACTGAGGAATTTGCCTGTTTTCTAGATTCAGAGATAAGAATTGGTGACAGAAATGAATTTAAATGGGAGTAGAGGAGTGCAGAGATTGAGGAGTATCAGAATCGTTGAGTAGTATGGCAACATAGTATAGGTTAAGTACATAGGATTGGGGGTCAACAGCCTAGCTATCTCTTGAAGTGATCTCTTACTAGTTGTGTGACCTAAAAATTTTATCTCTTTTCACCCCAATTTTCCCTTGGGTAAAAGAGGATGATAATAATTCTCTCTGATGGATTTCTTTTATTGTTAAACAATGTTTATTGAGCACTTATGTGAGAGGCTGGCACATCTGAGAACTCAACTGATTATCTAGGCAAGTAGATATGGTAATAATAATAGTGTAAAGTGGTGGTAAAGTAATAATGATATCAGTAGTTGACTCATTTTTAAAATAGCAAATAAAGTGAAATAAGGTAAATACAAGTTGTTTCAAATTTGTACCAGAACTGTTCTACAGTTAATTGGAATCAGAACTCAAGTTGCAGGTGGAGTGTGAGGGAGCTGGACCCATCAATAGCTCTTGGGCAGCAGCTCATTCTGTTTTACAGGGTCAATGGAGAGTGTACTGAAATATTTTTGGTTTGTCACCAAGCAACAGAGAATGGTGTATACAATGTTATCTGTAAGTATACAAAAATGTCTTTGTAAATTCTACTTCCAACTGTAAGAAATGGACTAACCCCCCACATTCTTAGGATCTTGATTAATTCTTGAATGATGCTTATTTATGTAATATAAATGGGGCCATCTAATAGCCAATATCCTCAATTTGTATACCAAGCCAATGCCTGGTATACAATACCATCAGAATAAGATGGCAATTTGGTCATTTGTAACCAAAGAAAATGGGCAGAAACAAACATATGAACAAAAAAACGTAAATTGTCAGGACAGCTACTCATTCTCTGCCCACTTTGTGATTGATTCTGGTGTCCATTGCCACAGCACATTGCCCAGATAGAGTATTGGGTATATAATCCAGTGGGCTTATAGACAGAACAGAGACACATAGTTGGCAGAGATGGCCGAGGGAGATAGGATAGCCTTGGGGAGGATGATATAGGGGAAGTGGCTACTGTGGCTGAATTTTTCTACCACTAGTGTTCAGTGATGAGCAGTGGAATTTTTACTAGTAGTCAATTCTACCCT
This sequence comes from Corynorhinus townsendii, assembly GCA_026230045.1. Taxonomy (NCBI): domain Eukaryota; kingdom Metazoa; phylum Chordata; class Mammalia; order Chiroptera; family Vespertilionidae; genus Corynorhinus; species Corynorhinus townsendii. The sequence continues at coordinate 160,792,099 of JAPDVU010000005.1, read as the reverse complement.
TAGAAGTTGCCATGTGAAACTCGGAGAGATACCGATGTAAGGCCTTAGATATCACTCTTTATCTCTGCCAGGATATGCACTTGAATTTGCTCTGAGTAAGAGAATAGGTAAAGAGTTCCACTTGTTTCCCATGGACCAAAGAAGTTCTGAGCTGTGTTCTGTTTCCTCCACAGATGCTGGATTCAATACATTTCGCATAATTGAAGTGGCCTATAGTGACTATATTATGTTTCATCTCATTAATGTCAACAATGAGAATACATTTGAGATGCTGATACTCTTAGGTAGAGTATATTTATTCTCATTTTGGGGTGAGGAGACAGGGGAAGAAGGGAAACCTGAACAAGGTAGTCCACCCAATCTTATCCTGGGATGTCTCTCCTTCTCTGAAGAGAGGGGCTCACCTTGGGTAATCCCTCAGGCTCAGTGATGGGAAGATGATGAAATCTTTCATTATGCCACAAGGAAATCCTAAAAATATCAAATTCAGGACAGGTCATAGTCCACCTCTAACTTCTGCCTAAGCACCAATAGGTGCCATCCATTCCCATCCATCTGCCCCTCCATCTCTCCCAGAGCCTCAGTGACCAAGACACAAGACACAGCAGTTATTGTCACTTTTCCCACAGCCCGAAATCCAAATGTGAGCCCAAAACTCAAGGAAAGGTTTGAGGAACTTTGTCAAGAATATGGAATTGCTGAGGAAAACATACTGGATGCGACCAAAGTTGGTAAGTTTAGCTATCTCTGGTTTTCTCTTTTTAAATTCCCATATTCCTGGATGGAGAAATGCAAGAGAAGGTAACACCTCCAACCCTGGGACATCATTTGATCTCCTGCTGAGGAATGAATGGGTTGGTGTTTGACTGTGCCTGTCTCTGCCTCTGCAGATCGCTGTCTCCAGGCCCGAGGGAGCCAGGATGCCGAGGCCTCCAGGTTGGTGATGTCTGACGGAGCGGGGGTGGCCCGGGGACCATGCCTTCCAAAACTATTAGGGGTTTGTGTCCAAAGATTACAATGAAGCCCTAGTTTTGCTCAGTGGATAGAACATCAGCCTGTGGATTGAAGGTTCCCAGGTTCGATTCCAGTCAAGGGCACATACCTCAGTTTCAGGCTTGATCCCTGGCCCTGGTTGGGGTGAGTGGGAAGGCAACCAATCAATGTATCTCTCACATCGATGTTTCTCTCTCTCCCTTCTACTCTCTAAAATTCAGTGGAAAAATATCCTCAGAAACCAGTCTACTGTCCTTAATTGAGGATTAAACAAAAAGGTTACATACAACTAATTACATAAGGAAGTTTGTGGAATAAGCTTGAAATTTGGAATTGGGGTCCTGGGCTCAGGACCCATTCATTCCATGAGCTGTAGAACAAATGATCTAAGTAATTAAAAGAAAAACAATGACATGTGCCTTACAGAGTTACTGTGTGGATATATCCTGCTGGTGAAAAGGCCTCAGTAATTGATAAAGTCCTAAAAATCATTAAAAATTGAAATGTGAAATAGGAAAAGAATACTAGGATGTGAGTATAAAAGTCAAATGCATTTCTGTCTTTTGTCCATCTTCCAAGGCCAAAATGTGTGGTCTCACTCTCCAATATTTGGTAATACTGTCTCTCTTTGAACTCTGCACATCCTTAACTTCTGATTTGTAAGTAGAGCTGTCTAACCCTCTAGTTGTCTTTTACCTGGAAAACAGGCTCTCACGTTCTCCATCTGTTTCCTTTCTTAGCTTTATTGTGGGGCTTTATTCAAATAATATATGGGAATATCTTAGCAACTATGGCCTGCATATAGTCAGCATTTAATACAAGGTAGCTATGGTTTTTGCCATTCTTCCTCAATTCATCAAAAATTCCTCAAAACATTTAATGCTGAAAATGGCCGAAATCAGCCTAGAGTCCTTCCTTGATTATTCCTCTCTCTCACAGACTCAGCTTAGGAAAGGTTAAGCAATGGAAAAAAAACAAACAGCTATTGATTCAATGACCTCCTTCCCCCTGTTCTGGAAAGAAACATAGGTTGCAGTACAGATTGGTATCTATTTCTTCACCATTTTCTCTGTAATAAAAATTTCCTTTGTCTTCAATTCAACAAAGAAAGTGCTTAATGAATTTCTGTGTTCTCTCTCATCTGCTTGTTTAGCGCTGAGTGAATGTTTCCTGACCTGGGCTCTAGGATGTTCATTCCATGGTCCTTGTGTCAGCCTGTGACAAGGTCTGCGACCTGATCTCCATCACTATCATCCAAGAAGGCATTATCTCAGAATCTCTAGTTGTCTAGACAGACTCAACAGTTCTCTAAGAATCCAAGGTTTCCTCCAAATTTCAGAACTCTACCATGAATAAGACCTCTTATACCTGATCAATAAATGGTTAGTCTTGCAGTCATGTGGTTGTCTTTGTGTGTGTGAGACATGGTGCTAATGACAAGGGAATGAGGGAACGTCCTTGATTCTGTACCCATGATGGTCCTCTAGCTTCTCAGAATCTTCCTGCATTTCAGGATTCTTCCTCCCCAGCAGTCAGTCTCTGTCCCGGTGATGCTGCTTGCATTTTGATTGGCCTATTTCTTAGTGATCCGATAAAACAAACTGTGTGACTTGCCCTACAATTTGCCATGATTCTAGAATTCTCTTTCTGAAGGAGACTGAGAGACAGTTGCTACTGAGGCTGAACTGGGTTCACCAAGTTTCAGGACATACCTCCACATCTCAGCTTCCCTCCATTGTCCATTCTATACACAGTCAGCATCCTTTCATGCTCTCAGAAAACCCCCTTCAAGCAGCACTGTTATCTACTGTGAGCATGTTAAGTGAGATACCATGAAATGTGAGCAATAGAGATCTTTAGCCATCTGTACTTGGTACAGTCAAGAATCACTAAGGAGTCTAAAGGGTCTTAACCTCTTTGGGGGGTGGGGGGCTTCTGGGCTTTGGAGAAAGGAAAGTTAAGGTTCTTCCCCTACTTATAATCCTTTTCTTACATCCGATGATAAAAACTGTCAAAATTGCACATTGGTACTGGAACAGAGCAACATGAGGGTGGGTTGTCATTCATGAAGTATGTCTCAGTCACTATGGTCATAAGCTTAACGACAGGTAGGCCCAGGTGTTCTGTTGGACACAATCTCATAAAACATCAACAGCAGACATACTGAGATCATAAAAGCCAGATTATCGTGCAATCCAAAAACATGTCTCTCTCTCAGCTTAAATGAGTGACTGCTGCTTCTTTATCAAGTGTAGCTTTATATTCATGCTTATCTTCATTCCTTATAGATAAGATTTATAGATGTATTCAATCATAGACTTACCCCTGATTTCTGACAACACCTAACCTAGAGCTTCCTTAGATCTCCCCCAAATCCTGTAGTAGATTCTTTCTAACACGCTCTGAGTCACCCATAGTACCTCATGGTGAGCTTACTTCCTAGCTGCAATAAACTCAAACTTTTCAACTACAAGTATGTCCCTGGTGGTCTTTTTTTATGAGTATTAAACTTTCTAGGACTAGACCCTGGGTTCACTCCATGCATGTGCCCCCTAAAATTCTGCAAGCACCAAATTAAATTACAAATTCAGGACCTGGTTTTGATACTTTGCATTCTTTGGGGCTAGGACTCAGGAGGCCTCCAAGGATTTTGGCCTGAGCAGGGGGGAGAATGGGATTGCCATTAACTCCAGTCAAGTGGAAGAACCAGTTTAGTAGGGAATGATAAATATCTCTCTTTGGACATTCATTAGTTTATCTCGCTAGGCTGATTTTTAAAACAATGAGAGAGGGAGAGGGAGAGCCAGAGGGGGAAAGGATAGGGAGAGGGAGAAGGAGAAGGAGAGAGAGAGAAGAGAGGGAGAAGGAGAAGGGAGGGAGATGGAGAGGGAGAGGGTCCAGTAAGGGGCCTCTGATTTTTTATTCCTTATAAAAATCAAAGCCTGAAGATGCTTACTGGTAGTTTCCCTGAATATATTAAGAATATAAAGCTCATTCCATGTTGGGATGAATGAGCCTTCCTATTCTGTACAGACACCCTGTTTGTGTAAGAGTACCCTGGTTGGTCAAATTTGCTTTGAGCATTCTCATTGACATTGACACATCAGGGCTTTAAAAACATTGATTTCTCCAGGGCATGTAACATTTGGTCTTAAAGCCATAAACAGAGAGGGAGAGGGAGAGGGAGAGGGAGAGGGAGAAGAGAGGGAGAGGGAGAAGAGAGGGAGAGGGAGTGGGGGGAGAGAGAGGGGGGAGAGGGAGTGGGGGAGAGAGAGAGAGAGAGAGACCCAATAGTAATTTAGTATGGTTTAATGAAGATAGAATTAATTTGACTCTACCGAGCATAATCAAAAGAGAGCATTCCAAGTTGGTAACTCTATTCCACACAGTCATTCAGGAACCCAGTTCTTTCTATCTGGTTTCTCATGTCACCATAGGGCATTGTGTTCATGTGTGTGGCCAAAGCTGAGTTTCAAGAACAAAGGTATCAGAGAATGTGGTGGAAGCATGGCCTTATGTCCACTGTCCTCTGAGCCTTGGTTCTGGGAGGTTATCGCTTTTCCATATCCCCCACAGGCACTCCCACCCTCTGTCTGTGCAGGCTCAGAGAGATTATTTTGAAGATTAAGGAGTCACATGGTTTTGCTATAGGCCAGACCTAAATTCCTTTTAGCAGTGCAAATTCCTGAAAAACTTAGCAGACTTCTGGTATATTTGCCTCTTGACTTCTCTGTATGCAGATAACCAGGCACCAAAATTCTTACTAGTTATAGACTTAGGCCCCAAAACTGGGATTTTCTAAATTGACCTTTACACCTTACCTATCCCATCTGCTTTTCTTAACTTAATAGAGGTCACCTCAAACAATGTCTTTGGGTGGAATGGGCTTTGAAACTCTTCTTTGCCAGGAGGCATGCAACCTTTCAAGGCAGCAGCAGTATCTCCTCTGAGACTAGACTTTCACTTCACAGCCACTACTTGCAACTGCTTCACTTGGGGGTAAGAGACCCTCATTCAACTTGGAGGCAGGCTTCAGGCAGAGAGGAGCATCCCTTAGCAAAGATGTGCTATCTCCTTTACTTGCAGCCTAACTGGCTATAGCGCGAGCCCTACCCTCTCATAATTTTCGTTGAAAGCTTCAAGAAGTCATGGACACAGTACCAGTATTCCAACATCCTGAATCTTGCCTTCTGCTTCTCCAAGTTCTACAGCCTGGTCTCTTCCCCAAGGTACAGCAGACCACCATGTGACCTAATGTTTTCCCAGTTTGGAATGAGGCTTACCAGCTTCCAGGTTGTGATAACTTTATCCGTGATGCCCAACACTGGCCTTCCTCCAATAAACTAGCCACATATTTTAGGTTCCCTCAATCACTTCAGCTAGTAAGTCTCTGCCATATCCCATATTCTTGTTAATAGCTTTGGTTAGTAAAACTCATGAGAAAGCCTGACATTTCATTTGTTCATGAAGATCTAGGTCCAGTAAGGGGCCTCTGATTTTTTATGCCTTATAAAAATCAAAGCCTGAAGATGCTTACTGGTAGTTTCCCTGAATATATTAAGAATATAAAGCTCATTCCATCTTGGGATGAATGAGCCTTCCTATTCTGTACAGACACCCTGTTTGTGTAAGAGTACCCTGGTTGGTCACATTTGCTTTGAGCATTCTCATTGACATTGACACATCAGGGCTTTAAAAACATTGATTTCTCCAGGGCATGTAACATTTGGTCTTAAAGCCATAAACAGTAATTGCTTTTCCTTGGGAAGAAAATCCTCCCCAGTGGCCATAATGCTCCTAATAAATAAATGGGTGCCTTTTTAAAAGTGGAGAGCATTAAGACTCTCTAAGCCATCTCCATTTGAACCTGATTGCACTATGTCAGTGTCACTGATAGGTTGATTTCCTAACAGATTTCATTATCAGCAACATGAATGTGAATTTTCTTTAGCAATTTAAAGGGAATGTACTAGATCTAAATTAACATTGTTATATCTAAAAAACTAATAGTTGTAGGGTAGATATGTACAGTTTGACGTCACTCACATAAATCATAAATAAGACTCAGAATAATGCCATATATCACTTGTGGATTTCTGTATGTGTGGTAATGCAATACTTCTCAGAATGTGCATCTAAATCACCTGGGGATCTTGATAAACTGCAAGCTCTGCCTTAGCAGGTCTTGGTGGGCCTGAGATTCTGCATTCTAACAAGCTCCCAGAGATGCCAGTGCTGTGCCACCTGGGGAGAGGGTGACACAGGTAAAGGGAAACTGTCCTTCTTACCTTCTTCAGGACATCAATGTCTTAGATTGTTTTGCTTCACCTGGGAGCTGGAACCTCTCAGCTGTACTTCTGGACTCCCATGAAGGTATCCTCACCCATGAGTGTTTGTTAAAATAGGTGTTTATACAGGGACCTTCTGTTACACTGTATTGCTCATGCCAACTCAGATCACTGATCATTTTAACTAAAAGACACACAGAGAGAAAGATGTTGACTTTTCAAACCTATATCTTCATTTTATGGAATCCTATCTAATAAAAGAGTAATATGCAAATTGACTGAACCTCCGCCACACCCACAAGCCATGGCCACCAGCCAATCAGGAGCGAGTATGCAAATTAACCCAACCAAGATGGCTGTGGCCATGGAGCAAACAGGAGACTTGGGTTTCCCTGGCAATGGAGGAAGCCAAGCTTCTTGCACACCCTTCCGGCCCTGGACTCCACACAAGGATACAAAGTTTCAATTATAGAAGATAAATAAATCCCAGATACCAGGCCCTCCGCTTGGGAAGCTGGGGGATGTGGCCGGCCTGCAAACCACCACAGGCCCCTCGCCCAGGCTGCCCCACACCCAAAGGGAACCCCCACCCTGATCCGGGACACCATTCAGGGCAAACCAGCTGGCCCCAACCCATGCACCAGGCCTCTATCCTATCTAATCCTATCTAATAAAAGAGTAATATGCAAATTGACTGTCACTCCAACACACAAGATGGCTGCCCCATGTGGTCAAAGATGGCTGCCCCCATGTGGACACAAGATGGCTGCTACAAGATAGCCAGCAGGGGATGGCAGTTGAGAGGGACCAGTCCTGCAAGGGAGGGCAGTTGGGGGTGATCAAACCTGCAGGGGAGGGCAGTTAGGAGTGACCAGGCCGGCAGAGAAGGGAAGTTGGGGGCAAACAGGCCTGCAGGGAAGGGCAGTGGGGGGGGACCAGGCCTGTTTAGGCCTGACTCTACTGGGATCAGGCCTAAATGGGCAGTCAGACATCCCTTGAGGGGTTTCAGATTGAAGTTGGTGCAGGCTGGGCTGAGGGACACCCTTCTCCCCTCATGCACGGATTTTGTACACCAGGCCTCTAGTATCTAATAAAATCAGGGGTCAAATGAAAGTTATGGTGGTATCAGCCAGCAGTAGGAGCTATGCTACTACTTCTTGGTGCACTTTGTGCATTGGGGATTTTCCACCATGACATTTAAATGCTAAGTTGTTTATTCATTAGTTCCGTATCACAGTTACTGTCACCACACTGTTCACCACACTGTTCTTATGGTCTGAAAGCAAACTGGTTCAAGAAAGGGAATAAACCTCTGCAAAGAGCACCACAGAATAATATCTCCAATGTAGGCAGGTGTGAATTACGATTACTCAGTAGATCACATAGGCCACACTTCCTTCAAGAGTACATCTGCCAATGTATCAGAAATATAGTGAGGACACTATTTTTGGCATACAGCTGGACAGGAGAAATGGGCCCTGTACTTGTTTCCTGTTTGTGCTACAACAAACCACCAGAAACTTAGTAAGTTAAAACAGTGGAAGTTTACTATACTACAGTTTTGGAAGTCAGAAGTCTGACATATAGCGCACTGGACCAAAGCCATATCAGCCTGCTGTCTGTCATTGTATTCAGATCATCTTCTATGTCCTTTCTTAGAGTTTTAAAATTCTCTCCCTGGTTGTCTTCTTGTGTATTCTTGGGTTGTTAATTCGTACATACTTTCAGCAATCTGCTTGTTTGTTTTATAGTATACTAGAGGCCCAGTGCATGGATTTGTGCACTAGTGGGGTCCCTTGGCCTGGCCTGTGGGAACTGGGCCAAAACTGGCTCTCCAACATCCCCTGAGGGGTCCCAGATTGTGAGAGGGTGTAGGCCAGGCCAAAGGACCTCACCTGTGCACGATCAGGGCAGGGGAGGGACCTCGGGAGGGCTCCAGGGCGTGTCTGGCCCATCTCACCCAGTCCCGATCAGCTGGACCCCAGCAGCAAGCTAACCTACCGGTCGAAGCATATTCCCCCTGGTGGTCAGTGCGTGTCATAGCAACTGGTCAAACAGTTGATTGAACTGTCGGACACTTAGCATATTAGGCTTTTATTATATAGGATAATGTTTATATTCAGAATTACCCAGTTGGACTCAATTTAGATTATCTCAATGTTGTTGGCAACATCCAAAGCATCATAGTCAGGAAACACTCAAACGTATGACTCTTCTCTCCATCAGTCCTGATGAGGGTGTTGAATTTGGTCACTCAACATCATAGAGTTTCTTCAAAGCCTGTTTGACCCAATGCTTGTTGGCCTTGACATCCACAAAGAACACAAGCGTATTGTTGTCTTCTATCTTCTTCATGGCTGAGTCAGTAGTCAAGGCAAACTTGATGATATCATAGTGATGAGTTTGTTTCTCCTGGGGCACTCTTCTGAGGATATTTAGGCTGCCTTTGGAGCAACAGGGTCTTGGCCTTCAAAGGTGGATGAGGTGCGGATCTTCTCTATTTTGTGGATTTGGACGCCTTTCACCATTGCTTTCTTTGCCTTCAAAGCCTTTGCTTTGGTTTCGGTAAGTGCAGAGGCTTTCTTCTTCACTTTGGGCTTCATCTTCATGAAAAGGCTGTTTGTTTTTTAACAATTAGTAATTATCATGAGTCTTTGCTGGCATAGAGAAATGCTGTTAATTTTTGTAAGTTAATGTGTCTAGCAACCTTGATGAAAATTTTTATAATTATAATTCATAAGTTATAATGAAATTAGTTCCAATACTTTGTGGATATAGGTATTTTGTCATATTATTGCAAATAATATCAATGTCTCTCTTCCAATACTTACGCTTCTTTCTCTCTTTTTCCCCCTCCTCTTGTAACTTCAGCCAGCCAGAAACTCCTAGGATACTTAATAATAAAACCATGTTTTCTATACCAGATGTTGGTAGGAAACTATGGCCCATAGGTCAAATCCTGCGTGCTGCCTGTTTTTGTATTGCCTGTGAGTCAAGACATTTGCAATTAATGCAATATTAGGAACACTGTTTTCAACCCCAATGAAGCAGACTTCCAATGATTTTATTTCAAAAAAGAATCCATTCTTCTCACTAATAGCTCTGTATTTTCAAAACAAATTATACTCAATATCGAATTTAAAATGTCATTAAAAATGTGGCCATGTGTTTTCTCTATTATTATATTAGTAGCAACACAATATCTTTAAATTTGCCTGTTGGCCTGCAAGATCTAAAATGTTTCCTATTTGGTCCTTTAGAGAAAAAGCTTGCTAGTCCCTTGTTTGTACCATGGCCTCTCCCCTGACTGCTATTTGCTAGAGTTATTTGTTATGCACTGACCCTCAAATGCACAATTTTGTCAAAACAAACCCCTCAGAGCACCTTCAATAAAATGGGCATTATATTAACTAATCATGGGATCAGGAGATATTTTTAAGTTGTCCTCTTACCGCTCTCCTTGAGTGACTTAAAGTTGGATGCAGGAAACACAGATAAATGTCAAATAAACTTCCAGAGTCAATATCAGATCAGGACATCGTGAGGTTATTTGGGGTTCCAAGAGCAACAGTGAAGGATCCAGATCTCCTGTCCCAACTGAGGGGACTTTGTCATCTGAGTCTCTGGTCCCAGGACAGACTTTAGTTGGAACTGTCTGTTCCTGCCCGTCAAGACACCAACGGTTGGTTGTTCTTAAAAGTTAGCTCTTCTGCAACATTGTTCTATTGCTTACAAAACATGTATGATGAGTCTGTTTGGTTATGAGGATAACAGATGATTGCTGGCTGACTGCTTGGTAAGGAAAGACAGAGCACTGGAGAGTCAGCTTGATGAGGAGAGCCTGGCCCGGGCAGAAGTCCTGGGAAGCCCCACTGACAGTGAGAACCTGTTTGGTGGGGTTTGGCCGGCTGTGAGAGAATTCACAACTGAGAGAAGAGATTGGTATAGATAGGAAGTTTACTTTACTTTCCATGAAGAGAAGGGTCCAAGTATTGCCAATCAATACTGGGCAAGAAACAAATGATGGCCTGCTCTTTTAAGCAGAGGCTGTTGATAAGCAACAAGAGAGGGGAATTTGGGGCTGAAGTTCAGCAGACCTTAGAGCTGTGTTGAAAAGTTATTGTTTTTTGTTTGTTTTACAGGGGACAACCCTGCAGATGTCCATGGAGGTGTCTTATCAGTATTTTTCCTGAGGATGTGAATCATGCTTAGAGCAAAAATTATGAAGAGTTTGAAGGGGAGAAGGGAAGGGAACTTTCTATTAACTAGAGATTCCTTGGTGCGAATTATCCCTAAGTTCTAAACACAGCAGGGAAGAGAGGCATGCAAGAATGTAGCCTTGAGAGTAGCTTATCTTATCTTGCAGTTTGAACAGAGGGGCTATTTGATTCAGGCTGTTGATCTTTGGGTGTAATTACCAGGTGCTTCTCATATGCTGTGGAAGGCTATGGCAAAGGGGGGGAAAAAGGCCTTTTTCTGTCCTTACACGGGGTGCCAGGATTCACACCACCACCTTCCATTTCCCAGGTTCCTGTTAAACCTGAATCATTAGGCACACAATTTTCTTCAGACACCTAGGAGTACTCCTGTCTCTGGACCCTTTGTCTGAAACACTCCACACTCAGATATATGCATGGCCTGCCCCCTCACCACATTCTGCTCCCTGTGTGTCACCTGACACAGAGGACTCCTCTGAACTCAAGCATCAAGTAGAGCTCTTTCTCCACCTTTCTGACTGGCCTCTCATACTGATTTGTTCACAGCCCGGACCAGCTTGCTCAAAGGTAAGTGCAATGAAGTCAAGGAACTGATTTTGTTCACTGCAATAGTCAAACCCGAAACAGTGCTTAGTTCTAGGACACAGGCACTCTGTGCTGTTGATTTTATCAGTAGACTTCCCTGACCTCCACAGGACAGCCTTGTGATCTGCTTTGACCAGTGGAAAGTCCCCATGTTGTGTGCACCAGGATTTCAGAAAGCTCTCCAGGTGATTCAAAAGTGCAGCCAAAGTTGAAAAGCATTAATGTAATGATGGAATGAATTGGTGTCACCACTTATGTCTACAATAGTCAAAGAGCTAGGGCCGTGGAGAGTAGGTGCCTGAACTTCCCCAAAGTTCTGCAGGAGGGGGTGATGATCACAGTGTGGCCCAGGGACTGTGACTCCTCACAGGGGACCATTCCAACACCCCTGGCTCAGGTTTGTCTTCCCTGCAGTTGGGCGTACACCTCAAACTGGGGATTACCTGGAGCCTGAGCCTCTAAACTCAGGATGTCCGCGGGGGCCTGGCGCCCCCTGGTGGCTGAACGCAGGCATCGCAACCGCCTCCTCTTGGGCACTGTATGAAAAGAGCCAGGTACCTTGGGATCCAGACTGAATTGGGCACTAAGAAACGATGGGCCACTTTGGGAGGCCTCTTTCAGAAAGCCTGGGGCTCACACTGGCTTCCCCAGTTTCAGCAGGACCGGAAAGCCAGGTGGGCGGGGAGCATGAAGGAAAAGGCAGTCTAAGGAGGCCGTGCGTAAGGGGAAGTGTGAGGCTGCAGCTGGCCTCCCTAAAGGGAAGCTTTTAGAACCTGGGTGTCTCCGGACACCAGCTGGAGTGGCAGAGTTTAGGAGTAGGGCTTGCAGGGGCCCTGTGTTGGCAGAGCCTGCAGCCAGCTGGTGGTTTGTTAGAGGTAGCCTCCCAAATGTGTTTGGGAATCACAAGCCTTTGCTTATCAGAACTCAGGGCCCATCAGAATCTGGACCTCACAACCAGGGTCTGCTGGTCACGCAGTATCCAGCAAGATGTGTGTGGATTCTTTACTCCCAGCCAGCCAACTCCAGTGCCTTTAGGAACTTGGAAAGCAGCACCTCCCATAATAACCCAGGACCTTAGCCCAGCCTCTTCTCTGAGGCCTGTGTATCAGTGCAGGGCCAGAAGTCATCAGTTCTGTCTTCCAAAGATAGGCATTTCACTGATTAATATCAGAAATAAAATATCATGTTCGTAAAATTCTGAGATTCTGTGTGCAAATGCTAACTGCAAACTTATTTCCTATTGTTAGTAATAGTTTTCTTAAGGTATAGTTGACATTCAACTGCACATATTTAAAGCATAAAATTTGAGCCCTGGCTGGGTGGCTCAGTTGGTTGGAGTACCATCCCATACACCTAGAGGGAGTGGGTTTGATTCTCAGTTGGGGCACATACCTAGGTTGCGGGTTCAATCCCTGGTCAAGGTGCATAAGGCAATAGCAATGTCCTCCACCTTCTCCTTTTCTCTCTCTCTCTAAAAATCAATAAAAACATATCCTTAGGTGAGGATTTAAAAAATTTAAAGTATGAAATTTAACAAGTTTTTACAGGGAGATGCCATGAAACCACCACCACGGTCAGGATAATGAATTTACCCATGGTCCTCTGTAGTTTCCTTTGTGTCCTTGTGATCCCTCCCTCCCACTGTGCCACTCAAGGCCCCAGGCAAGCCCTAGCTGGTTTGGCTCAGTGAATAGAGTGTCGGCCTGCTGACTGAAGGATCCCAGGTTTGATTCTGTTCAAGGGCACATGACTGGGTTAAGGTCAGTAGGGAGCCTGCAGGAGGCAGCTAATCAATGAGTTTCTCTCATCATTGATGTTTCTATCTCTCCCTCTCCCTTCCTCTCTGAAATCAATAAAAATATTTTTTTAAAAAACAAAGAACTGGAAGACTGGGAAAACATTCTGTGGCATATGCCTTCATTTCTGGTTTTCTCTTGGGGCACACAGTGGCAGCACACAGAAGCATACAGTTGCAATACGGTGCTCTGGTGTGGGTACAGAGGTAGGAAGGTGGAGGGATGGGATACAGATGGTGGAGCAGCACCGTCTCTGACTCTCCCCTCAGCTTTGTAGCCCAGTTCATCTTGCTCACAGGGTACCATCTCTTCTTGGAAAGAATCAACTAGACAAAATGAAGTGCACAACCTTTCCCACAATTCATCAAGCTCAGTTCCTCTATCTTAGAGGCAGGACAGTCTATAGCTCACCCATGGTGCCTAAATTTATATGAACATCAAAATACCAGTGATTGGGTGTTGATTAAGCATTACCTAGGGATCGCTTTTGAAAACAGGCCACAGATAGAATGCCACAGTTCCTACGCTCTCTGCTTTGTGCACAGCTCCTCCCATGACACTGGCCTCTCTCTGTTTTAGAGGGTGCAAAACGGAACCATTAGCACAAGGCAGGAATGAGCCATAGCTCTTAACCAAACCCAGTAGCCGGCACAGGAGCCTAAATCACAACATTCCTCTCACCAAGAATCCCCTTCCCACATGCTCTCCACACCTCCACACCTGCCTAACCTTCAAGACCTCCCCCAAAACCCACTTTCCCAAGGATAATTTCCTGATTCCACCAGCCCAGCTGTGCCAGGCATTAGTCTGAGAGTTCTACACACACCATCCCATGGAATCCCCATAGCAATGTATCCACAGGTACGATTATCCTCATCAAGAAGACACTAAGGCTCCAAGAGGTTGAATTTGGCCTCCTGGCTTCCAAAGGACAGCGATAGGAATGAAACCCGGTACATGATTCCAAAGCCAGTGTTCTTAAGCACTTTCTCCATGATGTCACCTCCCCAGCATCACCCCTTTTTCTGACCCACGATGGTCTGGACTTGGTTCCACACTGTTGGGTTAGTTCATATGCTTGTGGAATGACGTTTTTCTTGAGTATGTGATGCATTTCCCCACCTTCATTTAAAGTTGCTTGAAGAAATGATGTCATCTTCTACTTCCCCGTGACTCTTATGGGATCTATGGTTTGTAGCCAGGTATATAGAGTGATTAAACACTTGTTCATTCATCGTGGTTGAATTCAGACAATAAGGAAGAGGAATTAAAATGTGCTCAGTACAGACACCATACTTTCAAGACATGATTTCATCCAATCCCATTCTAATCTGGAATGCTTTGTGATGGTCCTATCATCTTTATTGAGTTAGTTTTAAATATATTTTTATTGATTTCAGAGAGGAAGGCTGAGGGAGAGAGAGATAGAAACATCAATGATGAGAGAGAATCATTGATTGGCTGCCTCCTGCACGCCCCCTACTGGGGTAGAGCCAGCAACCCGGACATATGCCCTTGACTGGAATCAAACCCAAGACCCTTCAGTCCCCAGGCTGACGCTCTATCCACTTAGCCTAACCAGGTAGGGTGGTCTTATCATCTTTAGTAGAGATAGTTTCTTTGCTTCTGAGGCTAGTGAAAATGGAGTAACTCACCCATTTCCACACACCATGTGAGTGGTGGAACATGGATTGTCCACACATTCTATTTCCTAGTTCTACTCCATTCCTAACACACATAATTTGGCTTTTTGATTTCACAGTTAATCCGGGTTCCAAAAGGCAGCCTTTGATGACTTCCACTATTTTTCTTTTTGGGTGTTCCTTTTGATTGATTTCAGGGCACTAAGTAGATCTAATAGAGATGAGATTGACAGAAACAATCTTGGCCTCACATCAATGAATACAGGCCATTCATGGAGTGGGAGGAGAAAAGGTGCTGCCCTGTGGACAAAAAAGTGGACCCAGAATGAATATAAAGACAGAAGATCTGGGGAGTGGAGGCACTATCAGGGAAAGACTCACTCCAAGTGCCTGTAGCTGAGTCAGTGCTGTCTCTCCAAAGATGAAACTGCTGCTGGTGTGTCTGGGGCTGACTCTGGTCTGTGCCCATCATCAAGGAAACCATGATGTTGTGACAAGCAATTTCGATATGTCAAAGGTAGAGTTGGGGGAGCATAGGGTCTTCTGACTTTGGGGGTGGTTTGGGGGATTCTGAAGCAAGATGGCCCTACTGGAGGGCAAGAGGTTTTTGACATATTGCACAAAGGGGTGCTTTCTGACCTTGGACAAAAAGCACTCATAAGATGTGGAAAGATGATAACACTTGGGGACCTCCATTCTCATTGGAGGTCAGTGGAAGGAGCCTTTCATGTGGAGTCAATTGACCTGGGTTCTAATTCCACCTCCATATCACCACTATGAGTCCTGGCACATGGGCCAGAGTTCAAGGATACAGATGTTTATGTGGTATCCCCTCTCTTCTTTTCTTACCCATTTTAATGTGTGGTTTTTTTGTTTTGTTTTCCAGATTTCAGGGGAGTGGTATTCCATTCTCTTGGCCTCAGATGTGAAGGAAATTATAGAAGAAAATGGTAGCATGAGACTTTTTGTGGAATTCATTCAAGTCTTGGACAATTCTTCCTTGTCATTTCAATATCATAAGAAGTAAGTATGGCTTCTTTTTACTTGGGGGAAAAACCCCAGAAGCCTGACTGTGGTCTTGCAGCTCTGCACACACACACACGCACACACACACACACACACGCATGTGTTCACTTACATTGTGGGCTTGTATCTAAAATCACACTCATTTATCAGGCACTGATCCATGACATAATGAACTGAGGATTCAGAGGTAAGAGTTGGTGACAGGAATAAATTTAATTGGGAATAAGGGAGTTCAGAGATTGAAGGGTATCAGAATCATAAGAAATGTGGCAATATAGCATAGGTTAAGTGCATAGGATTGGGGGTCAACAGCATAGCTATCTCTTGAAATGATCTCTTACTAGTTGTGTCCCAGCAATTTTATCTCTTTCCACCCCAATTTTCACTTGGGTAAGAGAGGATGATAATAATTCTCTCTCATGGATTTCTGTTTTTGTGAAACCATGTTTATTGAGCACTTATGTGAGAGGCTGGCACATATGAGAACTCAACTGATGATCTAAGCAAGTAGCTATCTATATATATAAAACCCTAATATGCAAATAGACCGAATAACAGAACAACTGAACAACCAGTAGCTATGACATGCACTGACCGCCAGGGGGTGGGCGCAAATATGGTGAGTGTCAGCAGCACATGGCAGAGCACAGAACATGGCGGGCTTTGGTTCTGGCGAGATGGTGCAACAGGTGAGCGGGGGTGCCAGTCCAAGGTGGGGTGCCAGTCACTGTCATTGGGGCGAACCTCTGGTGGTTACTGAAAACTCTTTGTTCTCTCATGCTACAGTCCTGCCTGATGCTTGCACCTGCTGCTGGCACCAGCCCTGCTCACACCCACTGCCGGCACTGGAGCCACTGCTCACACCCGCTGCTGGTGCCCAGCGCCAGCCCCGATAGCTTGGTGCCATCAGCAGGTGCAAGTAGTGGCTGCCAGCCCTGATCGCCCCTAAGGGCTTCTTCACCTCCCCCTGCCCCTGAGGGGCAATCAGGGCAGCAGCAGCCACTCACACCCACTGCTGGTGCTGGCCCCAATCACTCCATGCCATGAGTGGGTTTGAGCGGTGCTGGCGGGAGCAGGGCTGCCAGCAGAGAGAAGACTGGGAACCATCGTGAGAGGGGCTGGGCAGGGACATGGAGGATGGGCCAAAACCCACCCCTCTGCCTACCACAGCCTCACAGCCCACAGTTCCTTTCAAGGGGCACAAATTCATGCACAGGGCCCCTAGTGACGATAATAATAGTATGTAGTGGTGGTAGAGTAATAGTGACATCAGTATTAGACTCTTCCTTAAAGTAGCAAATAAAGTGAAATAAGGTAAATAAAAGCTCTTTCAAATTTGTACAAAAATGTTCTACAGTTAATTGGAATCAGACACTCAACTCACAGGTGGAATGTGAGGGAGCCAGACCTATCAATATCTCTTGGGCAGCAGCTCATTCTGTTTTACAGGGTCAATGGAGAGTGTACTGAAATTTCTTTCGTTTGTGACAAAACAGAAGAGAAAGGTGTATATAGTGTTGAATGTAAGTATATGTTCAAAAGTGTTTGTAAAGTCTACTTTCAATTGTAAGAAATTTACTAAATCAAATATCATTAGTGTCTTGATTAATTCTTGATTAATGCTTATTTAGGTAATGCAAATGGGTCCATCTAATAGCCAACATCCTCAATTTGGGAGAACCTGGTGTGTAAAAGCCAAAATATGGTATATAATATCATCAGGAAAAGATGGCAATTTGGTTACATGCACCACCTACAACAAAAGAAAATAGGCACACACAAAAAGTAAATTTTTCTGATAGCTTTACATTCCCTGCCCACTTTGTTGATTTTTGGTGGCCACTAACAGCAAATTGCTTGCATAGAGTGCTGGGTATATAATGCCAATGGGTTTATAGGGAGAACAGAGATACATAGTCGGCAGAGATGGCCGAGGGAGCTAGTTGGTAGAGATGGCTTAGGAACTACGTGAGCTTAAGTTGCAGCTGTGGCTGAATTTTTTACCACAAGCAATCAATGTACTACTGCTTGTCAGTTCTACAGTTAGAAGTCACCAGATGAAGCCTAGGGAGATGCAAATGGAAGAGATTAGCTCTTACTCTATATCTCTTCCAGGGTATGCACTTGAATTTGCTCTGTGAAAGGGAATAGGTAAAGAATTTCACTTGTGCTAGAGCGTCAGCCTGCGGACTCAAGGGTCCCAGGTTCGATTCCGGTCCAGGGCATATACCTTGGTTGTGGGCACATCCCCACTAGGGGGTGTGCAGGGCGCAGCTGATTGATGTTTCTCTCTCATCGATGCCTCTAACTCTCTCTCCCTCTCTTTTCCTCTCTGTAAAAAAATCAATAAAATATTTTTTTTAAAAAAGAATTTCACTTGCTTCCTATGCACTAAAGAAGTTCTGAGTTGTGTTCTCTTTTCCCCACAGATGATGGATACAATACATTTCAAATAATTGAAGCCGTCTATAGGGACTATTTTATTTTTTATGTCAGAAATGTCAAAAATGAGGAAGAAACCCAATTGATTAAGCTCTATGGTAAGAGTATTTTTATGTGAATATCCACCTTAGAGGGCGCTGGAGACAAAATGATCCTTCCAATGTTATCCTGGGCTGACTCTCCTCCTCTGAAGAGAGGGGCTCACCTTGGGTAATCCCTCAGGCTCAGTGATGGAAAGATGATGAAATCATTCACCATGCCAGAAGAATACCCTAAAAATGTCAAATTACAGAAAGGAGATAGCCCATCCCTAACTTCTGCCTAAGCACCAGTTGGTGCCAATCATCGGTCCCCACTGCCCCCAAGAGCTTCAATGACCAAGACACAAGACACAGCAGTTATTGTCACTCTTCCCACAGCCCGAAAACCAAATGTGAGCCCAAAACTCAAGGGAAGGTTTAGAAAACTTTGCAAAAACAATGGAATTGCTGAGGAAAACATACTGGATGTGACCAAAGTCGGTAAGTTTCGCTATCTCTGGTTTTCTCTTTTCGAATTCCCATATTCCTGGATGGAGAAGTGCAAGACAAGGTTAACACCTCCAACCGGTCCCCTCTGTCCTGACCTGGGAAATCATTTGATCTCTCACTGAGAAATAAGTGGGTTCATGTTTGACTCTGCTCTGCTCTGCCTCTGCAGATCGCTGTCTCCAGGCCCGAGGGAGCCATTAGGCCGAGGCTTCCAGGTTGGTGATGTCTGATGGAGAGTGGGGGTAGCCCAGGGACCACTGCCTTCCAGCACCATTAGGGGTTTGTGACCAAAGATTACAATAAAAATAATTGGGCAAGGAAGCTTGTGGGATGAGCTTGACATTTGGAGTTGGGGGTCCTGGGTTCCATGAGCTGTAGAGCAAGTGACCTACCCAATTACAAGGAAAACAATAATGTGTACCTTACAGAGTTACTGTGTGGTTATCCTGCTGTTGAAAAGTAAAGTCCTAAAAATCATTAAGTCTTGGAATTTGGAATAGGAAAAGAATACTAGGGTGTGAGCATGAAACCCAGAGACATTTCTGTCTTCCAAGGCCAAAATGTGTGGTCTCACCCTCTAATATTTGGTGATACTGTCTCTCTTTGATCTCTGCACATCCTTAGCTTCTAATCTGGAAACAGAGCTGTCTGATCTCCCAGTTGTCTTTCATCTGAAAAATAGGCTCTGACTTTCCTCATCTGTTTCCTACCGTAGCTTTATTTTGCCCCAGTTTGCCCCGATCTAGAACTCTCTTTCTCAAGGAGCTACTGAGAGACAATTGCTGCTGAAGCTGATGCTGGCTCACCATGTTTCAGGACATGCCTCCACATCCCAGCTTCCTATGTTATTCAGATAATATATGGGAATATCTTAGCAACTATGGCCTGCATAAAGTCAGCATTTAATACAAGGTAGCTATGGTTTTGGCCATTTTTCCTCAATTTATCAAAAATTCCTCAAAACATTTAATGCTGAGAATGGCAGTAACCAGCCTAGGGTCCTTCATTGATTATTCCTCTGTCTTTCTCATAGACTCAGCTCAGGAAAGGTTAAGCAATAGAGAGAAAAAAAAGAATCTTTGATTCAATGATCTCCTTCCCCCTATTTCAGCAAGTAACATAGGTTACAGTGCAGGTAGAATGATATCTAGTTCTTCACCATTTTTTTTCTGTAATAAAAATTCTCTCTGTCTTTAATTCAGCTCAGGAAATGCTTAATGAATTTCTGTGTTCTCTCTCATCTGCTTGTTTAGTGCCAAGTGAATGCTTCCTCACCTGGGCTCCAGGATGTTCATTCCATGGTCCTTGTGTCAGCCTGTGACAAGGTCTGCAACCTGCTCTCCATCACTATCATCCAAGAAGGCATTATCTCTGAATCTAAAGGATCTTCTCTAATTGTCTAGAGTGTAGATCAATTCAACAATTCACTAAGAATCAAAGGTTTCCTCCAAATTTCTGACTCTGTTTGCCATACCCAGAACTCTACCATGAATAAGACCTCCTATACCTGATCAATAAATGATGAGTCTTGCAGTCATGTGATTGTCTTTGTGTGTGAGAGAGACATGGGGCTGATGGCAAGGGAATGAGGGAATGTCCTTGACCCTGTACCCATAATGTGCCTCTAGCTTCTCAGAATCTTCCTGAATTTCATAATTTCCTTCCCCAGCAGCCGCTTTTCCTGTGATGCTGCTCCCCCTTTGTTTGGCCTATTTCTTAGTGATCCAATACAGGAAATTATGAGACTTGCCTCACAATTTTCCCCGATCCTAGAATTCTCTTTCTCAGTGGGAGTGCTGAGACACAGTTGCTACTGAGGCTGATCCTGTTTCGCTATGTATCAGGACATACCTCCACATACCAGTTTCCCTACATCATCCATTCTATGACACAGAGCATCATCCTTTCATGCTCTCAGAAAGCCTCCTCCAAGCCACACTGTTATCTACTGTGAGCATGTTAATTGAGAGGCCATGAAATGTGAGCAATAGAGATCTTTAGCCAGTTGTGCTTGGTACAGTCGGGAATCATCAAGGAGGCTAAAGGGCTTTAATCTCTTTTGAGGGGGAGCTTCTAGGCTTTGAAGAAAGGACAGTTAAGGTTCTTCCTCCCCTTATAATCCTTTCCTTATATGAGATGATAAAAACTGTTAAAGTTACATGTGGGTGCTGGAACAGAGCAACATGGCTAGGGGGTTGTCACACAGGAAAAATGACTCAGTCATTATGAACAAAAACTTAAGGACAGGAGGCTTTCAAGGGACATGACACTCCACATATCTTACTCTGCCTTCAGGTCAGAAGAAAAAGTAAGGTTCAGGCTTATTTTTCCGGAATTACGCACTTGGCCTAGTTTGCTGTCATATGCAGAAGGCCATGAAGAAAGCCAACCAGTCATGCTGGGACCTGTCATTTTCAAATGTTATTTAAAGGGCAGAATAGCGAATGCCCAGAGGACGTGGCCTAGCAGATCCTTGGAAATGTTTAGAACATTAACAACCATAACAATCAATGTAAGGAGGACCACTTTGATGGAGGGAGATGGCTGGCTAGTGTCAGATGTCAGGAAACTACAGCCAAGAGGGAGGCACAAAGACCCTCAGCTGCTCCTGCATCAAGATGGCAGCTTAAGCTTTACTCTGAAACCTACCCCTCAGTTCCAAACATTTTCTGTAAATGAGGCATGAAATGTTAAGAACACTCAAAAACAAGGAGTGGCCCTAGCCGGTTTGGACCACTGAGTGAAGGGTCCCAGGTTTGATTCCGGCCAAGGGCACATACTTGGATTGCAGGTTTGATACCCTGCCCTGGTCAGGGTGCATTTGGGAGGCAACCAATCGATGTTTCTCTCTCTCTGTATCTCCCCTTCCCTTTCACTTTCTCTAAAAATCAATGGAAAAACATCCTCAGGTGAGGATCCAGAACAAAAAAGCAAGGAGCGAAGACATCTATAAATCAGAAACATAACAGAGCGGTTATTTTCAAAAGAAAAAAGATAAACGTTATGGTGGAATCAGCCAGCAATGGGAGCTACACTACTGCTCTATGGGGCACTTTGCTCAGGGACTGGCGGGCCAAAGTAACAGGCAAGTCCTATTGGGAATTTTCCACCATGACATGGAAATGCTTAGTTGTTTTTTCATTAGTCCCTACTCTTACCACACTGCCCATCAACACATTCTTAGGATCTGAAAACAAATGAAGTTGGGTCAAAATGGGAAACAAGCGTATTGTAAAGAGCGCCACAGAAAAATGGCCCCAATGCAGGCAGGTGTGAATTGGAATTATTCAGTGGATCATATAGGTCTCGCTTCCTTCAAGAGTTCACTCTGCCAGTGTACCAGAAATAGTGGCATAGTGAGGACACTCTATTCTTGGCATACAGCTGGACAGGAGAAACAAGTCCTGTACTGGTTTCCTGTTTGTGCCAGAACAAATCGCCACAAAATTAGTGGCTTAAAACAGCACAAGTTTATTATACTACAGTTTGTGAGGTCAGAAGCCTGACACTTGGCTCCTAGTACCAAACCCAAATGAGCCCCATGTCTGTCAATGTATTCAGATAATCTTCTATGTCCTTTCTCAGAGTTTTAAAATTCTCTCCTCGGTCATCTTCTTGTGTATTCCTGTTTGTTAATTCCTGTATACTTTTGTTACCAGCGAAAATAGGGGGTCTATTTTCCCCGATGCTAGTGGGCGTGGGGTAGCTCTTGTGATAGCTTCTGAAAGAGAATTTTCTGAGATTCACAGAGGAGAATGAATGGTTTTCATTGGCATGGTGTTACATCCCTCAGTTGTAAAGTCCATTGTCACTTAACTGAGTCCTGAAAAAGATGCAGCTGGGAGTTCAGCAAAGCCAAAAGCAAGGCCAGTGTCCAGAGCTTCTGTTTCATGTTGTAGCCAAGTCCAGCATCAGGTTATTTAAAGTCCATTAGTCCATCGTGTGGAATCCACATTGTGTGGCATCCACAGGGCCATGTAGGGGAATGCAAGGGAGTGGGCCCCCTGCAACAGGAGTCCCAAGAGGTCCAAGAGCCTTGAGTGGGAACTTCCTTTATGCAGAAGTTTAAATATTCAGGTGTCAAGCCCTTGCAGTGTCCACGCCTATTATGGCCCATTACCCGTTCCCAGGTGTGACTGATAGACAGGTAAGCACGTTTCCACCTCACTCAGACCTTACTGGTAATGTGTCTATTGCCCAGTCCCTTCCCCAGTGATCAGTGGGGAACAGACTTAAAGAGTGGCATGCCTATATTATCTAGTCTTTCCTTTACTCCTTTCCTGTTAAATAATAACCAGATTATTACAAGGGTATTACTTTCACCAGTTTGTTTGTTTTACCGTATAAAGTTTTTATATTTAGAATTAGCCAGCTGGACTCAGTTTAGATGATCCCAATTTTATTGACAACATCCAAAGCATAATAGTTGGGTGACAGTTGAATGTATGCCTCTTGTCTCCATCTGGCCTGATCAGGGTGTTGACCTTGGATATGTCAACGTAATAGATCAAACAGGTTCTTCACAACCTGTTTGATCTGGTGCTTATTAGCCTTGACATGCACAATGAACACAAGTGCACTGTTGTCTTCTACCTTCTTCATCGGTGGTCAGGGGGAACGGATGATGGCATAGTGTTCAATCTTGTTTCTCCTGGGGGTGCTTTTCCAAGGATATGTAGGCTGCCTTCAGTGCCACAGGGTCTTTGGCCATCGAAGATAAGTAACATACAGCTCTGTTATGGCTGTGGACGCTTTCAGCACTGCTTTCTTTGCCTTCAAACCCTTTGTTTCGGCTTTGGCTTTCGGAGGGGTAAGGGCTTCCTTCTTCACGTTGGGCTCCATCTTTGTGGAAAAGGTTGTTTTTCTGATCATTAGTTATGATCATGAGTTTCTGCTGGGATAGAGAAATATACCAATATATACCAAATATGCCAATAACTTACTATTAATTTCTGCAAGCTAATGTCTCTAGCAACTTTGATGAAATTTTTTACAGTTATAATGAAATAGGACCAATACTTTGTGGATTCTGTTGGTTTTATAGGTATTTGGTCATATTATTGCAAATGTCAATCTATCTCTTTCAATACTTATGCTTCTTTCTCTCTTTCTGTTTCTACTCTCCTTGTAACTTTAGCCAGAACCCCCTAGGGCACTTAAATATTGAAAGCATGTTTTCTATACCAGAAGTTGGTTTGGAACTATGGCCCATAGGCCAAATCCTGTCCACTGCCTATTTTTGTATTGCCTGTGAGCCAAGACATGTGTAATCAATGGAATATTAAAAACACTATTTCAACTCAATGATGCAAATTTCCAATCATTTTATTTTAAAAAAAGAATCAATTCTTCTCACTAATAGTTCTGTATTTTCAAAACAAATTTTACTCAATTTTGAATTTCATGAAAAAATGTGGAAATGTGTTTTTCCCCATTATTCTATTAGTACCTACACAATATCTTTGATTTTGCCTCTTGGCCTGCAATACTTAAAATGTGTCCTATCCTGCCCGTTAGAGAAGAAATTTGCTAGTCCCTTGTTTGTACCATGGCCTCTCCCCTGACTGCTATTTGTTATGCACTGACCGCCAAATGCACAATTTTGTCAAAACAAACCCCTCAGAGTGCCTTCAATAAAAATGGGTGTTACATTTTCTAATCGTGGGATCAGGAGATATTTTTAAGTTGTCCTCTTACTGCTCCCCTTGAATGACTTAAAGCTGAATGGAGGAAAGGTAGATAAATGTCAAATAAACTTCCAGAGTCAATGTCAAACCAGGACACCCTGAGGTTATTTGGGATTCCAAGAGCAACAGTGAAGATTCCAATTCTCCTGTGCCAGCTGAGGGGACTTTGTCATATGAGTCTCTAGTCTCAGGACAGACTTTAGTTAGAACTGTCTGTTCTTGGCTCATCAAGACACCAGTGGTCATTCTTAAAAGTTAGCTCTTATGAAATATTGTTCTGTTGTTTAAAAAACATGTATGAAAGCTCTGTTTGCTTACTAGAAGAACAGGTGATTGCTGGCTGACCCTTTGGTAAGGAAACACAGAGGCCTGGAGAGCCAGCTTGCTGAGGAGAGCCTGGCCCAGGCAGAAGCTGAGCGGCTGCACTGACCTGGAGGACATGGCTGCCAGGATTCCCACCGCCATCTTCAGCTTCCCAGGTTTCTGTCAAACCGGAGTCATTATGACCCACCCCAAAATGGGAATTTGAAAAATAGAAAATCCAGATATATAACCAATTGCCTATGGACATTTCACATAAAATAAGGCAGCATATCCAGTCAGTGGGGAAAGCATCGACCTTTAGTAAGTTATCATAAGTAATTAGGCCCATGACAAAAGATAACATTAGGATAAATTGCAAACAGATATGTAAAGGAAAAAATAGGAGAGCTGGAGGGAAATCTGAGTGAATTCCTTTACATATTGGTCTTGAGGGAAACGTTTCTAATCATGATTCAAAAAAGACCAATAAAATATAGTGATAAAATTGAGTACGCAAGCCCAGAAAACTTTTGCATAACAAAAAACACTACATGAGAAAAATTAAGGCACTAGCTGAGAGAAAAAATTTACTAACATATTACAAAGTTTTAGTGTCACCAATATTATAAAAAGTTTTTAAAATTTGAGAAGAAAAAAATCAATGATATGATAGGAAAAAGTAAACATTAATAAAAATTTAAAAATTAAGCATCACCAATAATGGGTCCACCAAAGAATAAATACAAATGGCCCTTAAATATGAGATGTTCCACCTCACTCAGGAAAGAAATGCACATTAAAATTATACTGAGATGCAAGCTCTTGCCCATCACAGCGGCAAAAATTCCCAGTCTAACCACCTGCTCTGTTGGTGATGCTGTGGGTAGACGGTCTCAAAGCCACTGCTGGTGTTCAGGGCCTTCCTCTGCACCACCTCTTACGGCATCCACAGACAGGCAGACGTTCTTGTTCTTCAAAGTGAAACACTTTAAAAGGCTCTGGGAACTCGTGGAAAGGATTTGAGGATTTTCTTTTCCCCTCTCCCTCAAATCACCGGAGGTAACATGACTATTAAGCCTTTTCAATTGTTTTAACTGAATTTTCATTTTCTAAAATTTTAATCACTTTCCTCTCAACTAAAACCATCGCCTGATTTATAATGTTTTCCATTGTCACATGCCTCGGTCACTTAGGAAAGTCACATGCGCACACACTTTACCTTTCTTTGTCGTGTTTTTGTAATAATAAAGCTCCAATGATCTTAAAAACCAATGGGTTACTGAGGAACACCTAAAGGAGTGGTGACTGCAATGGACTGAGCATACAAACAAGGACCATCCACAAAGACAGCCCTAAATCCATTTAAATATGGGGGTGCTTAAAAGCCTAAATCAGAATATTTGCCAATAAGAATATTTTCCAAGGGTCACCTTACAATTGCAGACTGAAAATAATACTTTACAACAGCGACATCTGGTGGTCACTCTCTTAATTAAATTAAGCATCACCACTAATGGGGCCACCTGAGACTGTCTCCTTGTGTGATGCAATACACAGTACACGGCATCACCTATGACAAATTGTTGCCCTAAATGCTTAACTTGAAATTAATCAAGCCTTTAGCCCTAATCTCCAGTTTACAGGAAATTAAAGGGAAATCAGAACAGGTTAGATAGCAGTATGAAAACGAAGACAAACCCAGAGATAGGACATTAAAAAACAACAACACACAACTGGCTTAGTCTCTTCAAAATGTCAATATCATATTGTATGGCACCTGTAATTAAATTGTTTAACTCAATATCATGGGGTGGAGGAGGCAGGAATCAATGATTTAGGAAAAATGTGAGCGGGTGGTACCCAAGATGCTATTGATCACTGATCTGTTACTCGAAGTTTCTAGTAAAGGCTCAGTATGGCTAACAGGGCTGCATTTTTTAATGCTGCTGATTGATCAGGCTGGGCCCCCTGGTCCAGGATCTCAATAGCATGTGAGGGACAGGGGTGGCTGCAGGCCAAGGACGACAAGATCAAAATTGATGCAAGAAGGACGAGAACCAGAACTCAGTCTCTCCCTCTTTTGTCTGCACAGAGCATCCTCAGGAACAGTAGGTCATTTCATAAAACATGTCTTTATATGCCAAGGGTTACTTTAAGTCACAAATAAGTTTTCATTCTGAAATTAGAGTGCCCACTTTAATTTATTAATCAACATTTTGATATTCATTGCGAAAAGAGGTCTTCTCCCTTCTCCTAGGGCTAAGGCCACTGCAGACTGCAGGGGAGTGTCTTTTTCTCTTTTCCCCACTTCTTCACCCTTAGATTCCTAAGGGCAGCTTCTGGCCTATAGGAGATTAGAGTGCAGAGAGGGAGAAGGAACAGGGAGTGAAAGCTGGCTAAAACTATCCTAAGATGGCTTTGTGCTCTCTGCACTTGGTGTTTAAAGCTGACCCTTACTCATATGTGTTCCCCTAAAAGGTTTCTCTGGCTATCCTCCCCCCCCCCCCCCCAATACAGTGCTCCTTTGACTGGCTTCTTCTGCCCCCTCTCAACCCCAAGCCAGTATATTTCTGTAATATATCCCAGAATCTCCTCTGGCAGTCCATCCTCTTGGGATAATGTCTTTTTAAGCCTGGCCAACATTTTCTGCAAACATTTCTGAGAATTCTGGCCTTTGTCCTCAGTTATGGAGAGGTATCTCTTTAAAATATCCTACCTGATAAGAATGCCTTTGGGAACCTAGGGGTCTTGGGCCACACCAAATAGTCCAACAGTGGGATTTATGATGGGGGTTTGGGGCCATGCAGTATCAGCTCAGCACACAGGTTGTCAACCCTGGAATGTTAAAGTCTGCATGATGGAGCTCTAATAAAAACTCGACGCCAAGGCTCAGGCGAGATTCCCTGGTTGGCAATTCTCCATGCATCATATTGTCACACACTTTTGCCAGGAGAGTAGCACCATCCATGAGTCCATTAGGAGAGAGCAACTGCAGGCTCCACTCTTGGGACCTTCCTGACTCTGCCCTATGCATCTCTTTCCTGGGCTGATTTTAATCCATATCTTTTTCCAGTCAGAAGCATCACTGAGAGTTTACAGCTTCCAGTGTGAGTTCTTTGAATGAATTGTCAAACCTGAGGGTCATCTTGGGAACCCTCCTAACTTGCCATTGCTGTCAAAAGTGAGGTGGTCTTGTAGATGGTCGCCCCAACATGGCACGTGCCTTGAACAAGCAAATGTCCAGTAAGTGTTCACGGGATGAAGGCAAGGATGAAGGAATTTGTATATACCAGCAGAAGAAGCTATGCCAGTTACCTAAGGGTAGTGCTTCCTCAAATGCAGCATGATAAGGTTTGTGCTCATGTTGTTGTTCTTGTTAATCCTCACCCAAGGATATTTTTCCATTGATTTTTTTAGAGAAAGTGGAAGAGAGAGGGAAAGACAGAGAGAGAAACTTTGATGTGAGATAAACACATTGATTGGTTGCCTCTTGCATGTGCCCCAACCAGGGGCTGTTGGGGTGTGTGTGTGTGTGTGTGTGTGTGTGTGTGTGTGTGTGTGTGTGTATGCTTTTAATTAATTTTTTTTGTTAATCCTCATCTGAGGATATTTTTCCATGGATTTTTAGGGAGAGTGGAAGAGAGGGCGAAAGACACAGAGAAAGAAATATCAATGTGAGAGAGACACATCAATTGGTTGCCTCCCCACATGCCCAACCAGGACCAGGTATTGAGCCTGCAACCGAGGTACGTGCCCTTGACTGGAATCGAACCTGGGATCCTTTAATTCGCAGGCTGATGCTATATCCACTGAGCAAAACTAGCTAGGTTGTGCTCACATTTTGCATGACAAAATTAAACTTTTTAATGCTGTGGAGTTTCTTCCCAAGTACACTTGGACTTTCCTGGTCAAAAACACATTTCAATTGCCACACTACTTCAAAGACTAAACATTAAGCAGATTTCTGCCTGAAGAGTGGGAATAATAGCATTGTCATAAAGCTCTTTACTGAGTATATGTAGAGTTTGAGGCTGGCCTGAACTATTGCCCATTGTACCTTTCTCCAGCGCTCCTTCAATATGGACACAGGAGGACAGCTGGCCACAGGACACACCCTCCAACCAGAGCTGGCTAAAGCTTCACAGTCAGGAATGACCACTCTAAGAAACCTCAGACACAGCACACTTCCTAAACTGCTGTCCATGGACAAAATGAGGTCTCCCCTCAGCAAGAGACCATGCTATTTATGACCCCGGGGAAAGATAAAGCCTGTAGATGTAACATTGAGAGTTTCCTCCCTGTTCTCCCTCCTTTAGAGACCCAGGGAAGGTCTTCTCCGACTTCTTTGGCACCTTCGACCTCAGGGACAGAAACAGCCCATTAACAGGTTACTTTCCATAAGTATTTCAGGGCGGCTTTGTCCTCCCACACTGTTTTCAAGAGTGAATTGCTGAGAGGCAGTTGCCATATACTCATTATCAGGAACAGAGAGGACATTCAGATAGTATGAGAATGAGGCCCAGCAGAGCTCAAAACGAACTTCAGATTCCTCATTCCTATCAGCTTCTGGATGGCCTGGTATCTGAGTTTTGGCCCAGGAGCCAATTCTGGCCTCAGAAAGCACCAAAGAAATATCGGCGGCATTATCCAGACCTGGGGTCACTGCCCTTTTTACTCCCAACCGAGCGATAATGTTTTGATCAGATATCCTCAGGTGATGCAAAATTTTGGTTCAGATGTCCATAGTCTCTTTGCAAGAATTCTTACATTTTTATCTTAGGAATTTAGAGTCAACTTGCATTTGCACACTTCCCTAGTGGGTCAATTCTGCATTAGTGGAATCCAAATATTAGGTGGTGCCTCCTAGTCTTTACGTTCTATAGAACACTGGCTTGAACCTCCCTTCCACAGTCTGTGGAAGTCCAAAGCTGTTTAAACACTGACTACTGACTACAAGTTCTCAGGGATTATGTTCTTATGTTCACTCAGTTTCCACGCTCAGCCTCCCTGGGCTGCCTTCCTTCGAATTATCATAGTTCTTAAGAAATATTCTTTAACTACCAACTACTTAAAACACCCCATCTAATCATACCATCCCTCTCCATTTTTTCTTCTCAAGCCTCTCCAAACAAATACCTTTATTGCAGCAGAGTTCCTGCTCCTGAACCCCAAATTTTTATCAAAAAATTTTTTTAAACAATTAAAATGTTTTTCTTCATCTCATAAAGAACTATTTTGGTGCCATTGGGTTCAATGAACCATATTAGGAAAGATAAACCCATATAAAGAATGTGTATTTGTCCTGGTCAAGATGGTAACTGCCCCGTCTAGTGTGCAAGAGATCCAAGGGAATCAACTTACAGCCAAGTGACTGTTTAGTTTCCTTAGGGGATGATGCTGTATCAGAGGTTCAGTGTTGGTCTTTGCTGCTAACAGGTTGGATTTTAAACAGAAGCAAGATTAACTGTTAGACCAATGCATAGCCTGCATCCCTGGTTACTCTGTTAATGCACTCATTGTACCAACACTCAGGTAGCTGGTGATGGAGGCCTTGGCCTGCCTGCTGATGGTGGAAGCCTTGGCCTGCCTGCTGATGATGGAGGCCTTCACCCTTGAAATCGACTTCTATTCCCAGCTTAAACTTCTCTGTCACCACCACCACCACCACCACCACCACACACACACACACACACACACACACACACACACACACACTCCCTCACTGTTCTTTCTCTAGCCTCAACAGTGACATGTGGGTACCCTCCCTGGCCTACTGTCCCTGATCGTCACAGAAATGATTGCTTCTCTCTCTTCCATTATAATCAGACTCTCTTCACCCTCCTTCCCCATCTTTCTCTTCTGAGACAAGACTTCATGTTTGATATGGAAGACCCTAACTGAGGTCACTAGCAAACTCCTGAACTGGGGCCTCCAGTGTCTGATCCTTTCTCTCAACACATAATAGGTGTCCCAGACCTCAGAGGTGGTAAGATGATGAGAGACTGAGCCCTACCCTCTTATCTCTAAAGAAAAATTTAGACCTCACCTAAATAGGGTTGAGGTACAAGGATACCAAAACTGGGTGGCATAAACTTGGGGCTCTGGAAAAAGAGGGACTGTGAACTAATAGGGGATTGGGAGATAAACCCCACACTGAAGGAAATGAGCCAATATAAAACACTCTCCAATACTGGGAAAGAATGAGTGATTGTTTATTCTCTGGGCCCAAAACCTATAAAAAGTCTAGGTCTGCACATGCTGGTCTCTTATGTGACTGAGGGATAGAGCCAAGTATCTCTAATTTCAGAAATCAGTGAGAGCAGGTAGCATTTTCTTGGTGAAAAGTGGTAAGTTTGAGAAAACGTATGTTACATATTTCCCAAGACATGTTCAATGGAAAGTATTTATGTTTGAGTACTTTAAAAGCTCAGAACTGTGTAGAAAACAAGCTGTTCTCCCCTAGGGTGCCTTCTTCCCACGTACTATCTCATGAGCATCTATCTGGCTTATCTTCCCTACCTCTGTGTGACCTTCCGTAGTCCAAAGACAGAGGCCAGCCCCTCCTCTTTACAGTAGGATCTAGATCCATCACTGCCCTCTCCACCCTAATTCTTCAACCAATTCCTTCCCACTGGCTCTTTTCCCTCTGCCTAAAACCCTTCCCAATAACCACACTTGAAGGCCAGGGCTGCCATATTGCACAACTGCACAAGGCACCACTGAATCACAGTCTATGTGAATGGTGCCCCCTGGAGTTGAACATTGTGCACTTAAAAGAATGAAGGAACAGTGATGAAGGGGGAAAGGAGCATGTCCTCTGCTCACTAGATGGCGCTCAGACAATTTTCAACTATGTGATGTGTCAACAGCTCAGAGATTCACTACAGCAATTTGGCAACCTCACTGCTATTTTCTCGGCTAAGTAAACCTTTCTTATATGGATCCTGGGATTACAGACTCAGATCCTAAAGGAAGCTTTGGGTTTGTGTATCCTTAACTTAAAACATCTCCAGTGGAAGGAGTATAATTCCCCCTTAAAGAACTCAGTCAGTGGTTCATGCATTCATTCAAGTAGCATTTATAGAGCACCTGCTACATATCAGGCATGGTGCTCTATGCTGAGGATTCAGCTGAGGATAAAAAGAAAGAAAGGCGGGGGGGACAACAGCATGACCTCATGGACCTTTGAAGCATCCATTAAAAAGTCATACAAATACCATTAAATTATAACAGCGGGAAGACCTGCAAATGAAAGGTACATGATGCTGTGGGAACCTCTAATAGACCAAGACAGGAAGTTCAAGGGAGGTTTACTTGAGAACAGGATGGTTGAGTTAACATCTAAAGGGAGTAGGTGTTGATTAGATAAAATGGAAATAGAATGTCATAAGCAGAAATAAAAGCATGATCTAGGGCCCTATGGGGCATTTGAAGAGATGAGTGAATGTTGAAGACCAGTGTGGCTGGACCAGTGTGAGCAATTGGGAGTTTCACACAGGCTGGAGAGGTAGGGTGGGCCAGACCTGGAAAGTCTTATAGGCTATAATATGAATTGTGTTCCTATACTTGATCTTAGCTAAAAGGCCAAGAAGTGATGAACTGTGGTCCTTATTCCAAAAATAACTGGAAGTAATTAAAAGGTTGTAAGCAGAGATATGACATGATTTTATCTGTACCTGAAAGGATCACTTTGGCTGAATAACGTATTGGAGGGGCTTTAGAGGTGTGGCAAACAAATTAGGAGTCTGCTGTGGTAGAGCAGGAGAGAGATGCTGGTGGTTTGTACTGAGGTAGGTTTCCAAAGCTCTGGCTATTAGAAATTCCTTCTTTATATCAAAGCAAAATTTGTCCCAGCTCTTTCTTCTGAGACCACAAAGACCAAGTCAACTCCACATCAACCTGGCAAAACTTCAAGCAGATTAAGAATACACTGCACCGCAACCTCTTCCACTCGACCCCTTCTTGACCTCATCACTTAATCCAACTTTCTTCTTGTTGACAACACAGTTCTTTTAACAGGCCCTCACATGGCCTGACTATGAATTCTCTGTGCCATCCTCACTGCCCATCTCAGGACAGTCTTAGCTGGCCAATAAAGACTGAAGCCCTCAATGAGCCAAAGCTTCTGGAGGTTAAGATGAACACAAAGATAGCATTGATAGGCTAAACCCTGATTACAGTACGAAAACGAACAAGGAAGAGCTAAACCTACCACCAGAAGCTAGAACGTGATAAATTAACACCGACTTCTCTATCAGGCTGATAATAATAGAAATTAACATATAGTGAGACTATTTTAAACATATAACATGCATTAAATCCTTTTGTCCTCTCAACAAACCTTGCGGTAGGCCCTAATATTATTCCCATCTTACAGATGAGAAAAACAAGGTATGAAAGACTAAGGGCACACAGTCAGGAAGCATCAGAACCAGGACTCAGGCACTAATCTGACTTCAGGACATGTGCTCTTAGCCACTATACTACACTACCTTCAAGGGCAAGGAACATTATCTTCATACTTAGAAGAAAACACACACAATAAAAAAGAATTAAAGCCCCCCCACCCCCAAAAAAGAGAAGATAACCAGAGGAACTCGCAACTTCTTGATTTAATTTTCATCTAAAGCCCAGATGAAAAGTATATTAAGACACGGTGAGTGAATCCGAAATAACAGTTGGTCATCTTTAAGAAATATTGGATGACCAACACATGAAAAGACAAATGTATTTATTTTTTGAAGAGTAGCGCTGTTTTTAATGAGTTTTAGTCCAGAATACAAAACAGGGTGCTAGCTGTGGCCTCAATGTTAGCACAACTGTGAACAATGACTTTCCTTCCCCTTAAAGACAGTTACAAGAGTGTGTCAGATGGAAGGCATGAGACATTCCAGTCTGGGTTTGAAAAAACGCCCTGCGGCTGGTAGCATTGTTGCAGTTTCAAAGGCTTTTCCATAACCTCTCACACCCACCCAATGGGAATTCAAGTTCTGGGCCTTTCTTGATCCAAGAGATTTTTGTGGGAGAATTTCTCTTTTGAGACTTTTAGAGTGCAAAGGTAATTTTTCTTGTTTTGTTTTGTTTTTAATCTTGTTGAACTTTCTGTCACTGGATGAGTAAGGAAGCCAGTGCAGTTCTTTATGGGTTCTTCTGAAGAACTTGTCTGTGATATTTTTTTAAAGGCTCAATTTTAGGAAATTGATGTACTTTCTCTCTGTCTTACCTCACTTCTGTATTACTATCTTTTATCATCAACCAGGAAGATGACTTTAGAGAAGGCTTTGACATTCTGGCTCCTTTAACTAACCATCTACTTGTTTGTTCACAAATATTAAGAAATATCTGCTACATGCCACGCAGACTACTAGGTGCTGAAGAGTCAAAATAGCCAGGGTTCTGAACCTCATGGGGAATATCATTATTGACATAATAATTTCATGAGTGGCCATAATTATAGGTTGAGTCACCTGCTATAATTATTTAAGAAATTTCTTCCAGAGCAGTTTCTAATATTTTAGTGACAAGCAAGAATGTAAATGACTCTTCTTTCCATATTTAAATGACATTTACACAATGGAAAAAAATACTAAAAATCTTTCAGTGACTTAAAAGTTTGATCATAGTCTTACAGTAAGATTATGCCTTAAATTAGAATACAAAGTTTGTAAAATTATATAAATCATTGAAACACCATTAAAATCTCAATAAAAATGAAATTGAAGAATCTGCTTTGAGTCAATTTGTAAAATCTCCTCATATATATAATTCATAGGCCACAAAAGTTAGCCTTTTAAAGTGTACAATTCAGTGGATTTAGTATATTCACAAGGTTGTGCAACCATCTCCACTGTCTAATTCCAGAACATCTTCATCACCCAAAAGGAAAGCCCATATCCACTAGCAGTCTTTCCCCATTGCCCTCTCCCTGCAGTCCCTGGAAATACATCTATTTTCTGTTCCTATGGATTTGCCTCATTTGGACATTTTGTATAAACGGAATTATAGAATATAGGGCCTTTCATGTCTGACTTCTTTCTTTCACTTGGGATGTTTCCAAGATTCATCCATGTCGTAGCCTTTATCAGCACTTCATTCCTTTTGTTGTGGAATAAGTGATTAGCCAAAAGAACACCATTTTACATGCACTGGATATCAGTACAATAGACCACACAAATTTCATATTTTTCATGTAATTTCTGGATTCAGGAGTTAAGTATTATACTCTCAAATACAGGTTTATTCAAATGAGCTACAAGCTATGATTATTCTCTAAGAGCCTGGACACTTCAAGATATAATATGGCTTTTATCTCAAGATGGTGGGGGGATATATGCATTACCTCTCCTTCCTCTCAAAATATTATTGAATTCAAAAGGAATACTTAAAGTATAAATAAGAATAACTCGATTGAGCCAAAGGCAAACAGGACAGATGCCATCAGTGAACCAGAACCATCAAGAAACATCAGGAAGATGCTGGGCAGATAGAGCGAGAATGAAATCCATAGAACAGAGACATCCAAAAGCTGGTCAGAAGGGGAGAGGGCATTGTTCTCCTTCTTCGTTAAAGGAAGTGACATGAAATAAACCCTAACCCAGATATGTGATGACTCAACCTAAATCTTCAAAACATTAACTTGCTTTCTGGAGGGGGAAGCAGAGGTATTTTTTCGGCCCTGTATGGTTCTGCAACTGTGGTGATATCCACATGTGGGCTGCGGTCTTCACTGTCCCTTTTCTCCCTTGGGACGAGTTTACGAATTTTCCACAAGATTCATGTTTTCCCATCACTTTTATTCCCTGAAGTCAGAAAGCAATTATGTGCCTAACTTACTGTAGCTCATTACAGAAGTGTTTTCTGACCTGTACCGGCCACATCTCTCCAAGATCTACTTTTTTCTGTTTCATAAAGCAAAATCTGACTGATAAATGACAGTGTGGACATGTAAATACCGAGTCAGGGTGATAGCAGGTACATTGCCATTTCCGCCTCAGCCCCTCCCTTGACTTACACAATGCGGTTTTTAAGACAAAACTTAAGTAGTCAGAAACAGAAACTTTTTTTGAGGAACAGAAACTTAATTTTCATTTCTTAATTTTTTTTAATTGTGGAGACTTTCACTTTGAGGCTACTGATCACATGTTGGGTAAGGAGTGTAGCTCAGAGCCTCTACTCCCTAAACTAGGGAACAAGTATCTATCAGCTCCCCATGGTGAAGCTCCTGAGTGGAGAGAGCAGGGAATCAGTCTCTGAGGACAGAGTGAGAAGCACAGATGCGTGTGTTAAGAGTTGCTATATCCTGGCCAAGGAGAACTGAGGAGGGCTGGTTAGTGGGGATTAAAGTATTTCTAAATGCTCCTTTGCCAAAAACATTCCTGGTGTATTATATCAGGAGCTGTCAGAAAGTGATGAGACAGGAAATATGGAAACATGGGCTATAGCTTCTAGCTCTAAATCCAGTTTCAGTGGCTGCAAAGCTTTCGATAAATCAGGGCTTGGAGGAACAGCAGGATTCTGAGATCACTTTGTAGATTTGATTTAGTGGTGACAGTTTGTCCAAAGTGTAGTGCTGATGAAACTAAGAGTCTCATCCCAAAGGTACCTTTGAGTTAAACCTATGCCCATGGCCACATGCTACTCTGCTACGAATCCATGCAAGACGTTGGAGGGTTTAGTTTAGTGTGATCCATCACCACGGCATGGGAGGAAAAGTGGTTCTGTGGGAGGGAGGTCTGAGTCATGGAATTGAAAACTCATCCTTACTAACTGTGGTTTGGGGCCTCAGGTTCGTTAGGAGGCTGTTCTAAATAATGACTGACATTTAATTTTTCTGAAAGTCTAAACCCATGGGTTCCCCCAGACAATGGAACAAAATAGATCTTTATTCATTACTTACCAAATATTGACTGCATGCCATCTAAGCGCCAGACAATGTGTTGGGCTCTGGGGCTTGATGTCAACCAAAATATGGGCCCAGCCCCCACTGATTGTACAGTCTGATGTTACAGCCAAAATACATGAATCAAATTTATCACCAAAACAGATGTGAAAAGTTCAACTGTGATAAGAAGAGGTCATATGAGGTGCTAAGGAACCCTATAATGGGGATGGGGTGGAATAAATGACTTAGCCAGAAAAGTCAGGAAATTTTTCCCAAGGAAGTGGCATGTACGCTGAGACCCAAAGGATCTTAAGCAGGTTGTAGATAGAAGGAATAGTATGTGCAAAGGCATGTGTAGAAGGAGCGAAGATCATCTGAGAAATAGGAAGCCAATGTGGCTCGAGTAGAAACAAGAGACAGCCTGGTACAAGGTGAAGGTGCAAAGGTAGTTAATTACCAGACAGTGCAAGGCTGGCAGACCATGGTAAGAGGATTTGGCTTTAGAGTAAGATAAGTATTTTGAAAAGATAAATCTGGTTTCAGTATTGGAGAGGAATGAAGTGGATACATATAAAATATTAGCCGTTTATTGTGTGGGCCAAGCAAGAGAAAATGATACTTTGAACTAGGGTGCTGCTATGAAAATGGAAAAAAATTTATGAATTCCAGAGATATATAAGAGGTTAAATAAATATGATTTGATAAGGAATTGTGTATAAAAAGGCAAGAGAGAGAAAGATATCAAAGATACCTTTCTAGCTTACACATCTGTATGTATGTAGTCCTATTCACAATGATAGAGAACACTGTAATGGGGCTGAGGAAAGGAGACTATGAGTTTGGTCTTGTATATATTGATAAGATAACAGGTAGGTAATTGATATGTGAGTCAGGAGCTCAGAGAAAGGTCTGAAATGTAGACACAACTTAATGAGTCAACTACATATAAATGGTAGTTGATACTAT
Source organism: Corynorhinus townsendii (assembly GCA_026230045.1). NCBI lineage: Eukaryota > Metazoa > Chordata > Mammalia > Chiroptera > Vespertilionidae > Corynorhinus > Corynorhinus townsendii. The sequence goes on along the minus strand of JAPDVU010000005.1, from coordinate 160,754,742 downwards.
ATGTGTAGATGAGGTTGTTTACATAAGACACTAAGAAGAAAGCCCATGGTTAAGCCATACAAATTCTAACTTTGAAGGCTGGTTAGAGTTTGATGAGTCTCCAAAAATGAGAGGAGTGGCCAGAGAGAAAGGAGATAAGCCAGGAGGTGTGGTGCTACCAAAGCAAGAGAATAAACTCTCAGCGGTTTAAGAAAGAGGTCAAAATTCTCAAAGGTTGCTCAGAGTCAAGTAAGACAAGGACTGAAAATGTCCATTGAATTTAACGACACAGAATGACTGATGACCTCCGGAAAAAAATCCGTTTTAGTGACATGATAGAGCTAGAAATAAAATAGAAAATAGTAGAAGAGTTTGAAAGTTTGAAAGGAATCACTTTCTGAACTTGTAATTTTGGAGAACTGTCATTGGTGGCTGCAGAAACATCACAGAACTGCTGGGTAGATTGGAGGGCTCATTTGAGATTAGAGTTTGTAAATGTATAGTTAAAATCTGCCCTATTGTGAGACTTCCCCCAGCAGTGCTCAGCTACTAGAATGCCAGCCCATAATTGGGTTCATCCAAGTTTGACATGCATTGAAAACATCGAAGAACCAGAGAGTTTGCTCTACTGAAAAGGATGATGCTAAAATGATGTACCATAAATTCTAATTTGGAGGAAGAGAAGAAAGGAAAAACTACTTGTTTGGAAAACCATACATTAGTGTAGGTGTATGTGGATCCTGATAACATCAAAGAATCATTGAAGTGGGAGTAGTTGAACAAGCAACACAGAAGGAGAGGATGGTGTAGACAGAGAGTGGGGTGTTTGAATTAATGACTTTGAGTTGGCACAGTACAGTTGATCACATACAGGATCCAAGGGAGTCTGTGGCTGAACAAGGGTGGAAGTCACTAAAGATGAAAGGCCTTGGGTTTGACTCCATCAAATCTCTTTTATTTGCAATTGATAGAAAACCCAAATCAAACTTCGAAAGGGAATGTAGAAGGCTTTGTTATTAAAAAGCCAAGGGATAATTCAGCTTCAGCACAGCTCTCAGGATGTCATTAGGATCTGGACTCTCTCCATCTTTCAGCTCCTCTGTTCTCTGTGTGCACTCTGATCTCTGGTAAGCTCCTTTCCAGTGGTAGCAAAACAGCTTCCAGCAACTCCAGGCTTTCATCCTCATCAGTCCAAGACAGAGTAGAAAAGAATAAGCCTAACTAAGCTTAAATCCTGGGCCTTATTCTGACCGGTCCAAATTTGGGTCACATTCCCATCTTTGAACCAATCACTGTGATCACAGGCGCGCATTGCTGGGATTGGTCAGACTTCAGTCTCATATCCACTTGGAGGATGTTCATCAAAACAAAAACAGGCTGTTGTTACCAGAAGAGTCAATGTATGCTGGCCAGCGAAAACAACAGATGTCTTTCTTCTTCTGCAGTGTTGAGCAGGTTGTTCATGAGGTTATTCAAGTTGGTAGCAGAGATTGGGGTGGAGAGGAATCCCACAAAGCCAGTCTTTGATGCAAGAGGAGACATGGCCGGGCGTCAGTGACTTCACATGTAAAACGAAGTTGGAGTGTTAGTACAAGTGCCTATGGTAACTTTTTGTGTTGTTAATCCTCACTGGAGGATGTTTGGTTTTTTTTTTTCATTGACTTGTAGAGAGAGTGGAAGGGAGTAAGGGAGGGGGGAGAGAGAGAGTTTGAGAGAGACATTGATGTAAGAGAGACACATTAATTGGTTTCCTACCCCACGCACCTAATTGGGGTCGAGGATCAAAACGGCAACCGAGGTACATGTCCTTGACTGATAATCGAACCAGTGACCTTTTGGTGCTCGGGCCGACAATTTAACCACTGAGCAACACCAGCTAGGGCAGACTGCAAGACCTTTGAGGGCAAAGAAGTTTGTATCCCTGGTACCTACTGGTAGGCCTGATACTCAAAATATTCCTGTAAATGGATAGATGAATGGATAGTAAATTATAGATGAATGAATGAATCACTTTATTTGAATATATCGTAGGAATAAGCTCACAGTATTTGATGGGAAGTATTTAACAAACAAACGCCTTTGTAAAACATATCTCTTCTGTTCACTTACATTAAAAGTGCAGCGTTGTGAAAAGAACATACACTCGGAAGTCACAAACCTAGATTTGAATCTTGGCTCTGGGTGATCCTTGTGCAAATTATTTAGCTACCCTGAGTCTTAGTTTCCTCATCCATAAAATTGGGTAATGTTAGGGTGCCACCTCCAGGGGGAAAGGCCAATGAAACAATCTCCCAAGAGTATCCATATGCAACATTCATCATTTTGGTAAATTGATAGATAGGGCCTCATTGTCAGTCTATCAAAATAAAAACAATAACTTCATTTCATCATCACATGGAGAGGGAAGCCATTTTCCGGACAGAGGCTCACATGACATTAACAAATCAGACAGGTAGATGCAATATAATCAGAATGCCAACTTACTAATGTACCATGAGACATTTTGTAGAGCATCCAAGTAACTATCACATTTTCTCCCTGTGTGTGTGCAACTGTATTTGTGAGGGAAAATCATAACCAGAAGATTGTTGTGATCAGGCAAGGGGACGTGGGCTGCCGCTTGCTGTGGTGACAGGCCAGCCACTGGGAAACCCTCAGAAGAAGTGGTGACTGACAGGGTTTGTCCCCATGTCCTAGGATGAGTTTTATGTCTTTGCTTCGTCCTAGTATATATTTATGTTTCAGAAGGTATCTTAGTTTCCTCACATTGCAATGTCTCAGGGAAAGGCTGGTCCCAACTCCTAAAATATTAACCAAAAAAAGAACACTTTTTTGATCGGTGCAGCCTGCACATCAGCGGTAGGGGTTTCTTTGGCCGTTAAGATCTGGGTCAGATGGCTTAACTCCCCATGGCCATCGCTGTGACAGTCCTAAGCCCATCTAAGATTTCAGCAAATCCTGTGTTCCTGTGGACTCCTCTTCCATTTGTTTCCTCGTGATCTCTGCTCAGCATAGTCAATCCAGACACAAATCACAGCTGCTTCACTGATATCCTCCAAAATGAAAAACAAAAAAATCCCACTCACACAAACCTTTCCTGAGCAGACTCTGCTAGAGAACTGAGGAGGCAGGGAGAAGTCCCAGGAAGGACTCATCTACACATGACTACACAAGCTGTTCAAAACCAATATGAGACATTCCTATCCTGATAGGAATACCAGGGTTCCTGTCCTGGCCCTTCCCAGCAACAGTCCTCCTTCCCACACCTCTTTCCCTCTCTCCCCTTCTCCCTCCTCTGCTCTCTCTCCCACCCCTCCCTCTCCAACACATCAGACAACTTCCTCTCTTTGGCTCAGAAACAGAGGTCCCACCCCCTCTCTGGAGCCTCCCCCACAGCTGAAATCCAGGCCAGGACATTTCACCTTCTAACTGATCAAAGGTATTTTCCCAACAAAGACTACTCCTTTCTAAATTGAATTTTGGGGCCAGCTGTTAATAAAATAAAAGTATGTAAAGTGCCTGGGATGTACATTCAATAAACAAGCTTCCATCCACTCCTCTTGTTCCTCTCCATTTATGCAACACATTGTTGATCAATGATAATTTCAAAATGACGAAGATGTCTCTGCTCCTTTCCACATTCCTATGTTGGTTGAGAGGACACCCTTAAATAAAATCTCCCATAGCCATAGGCATTTAAAGACTGGTGCCAAATACTGGCTCCCCAATTTACTGGCTTTGTGATCTTGTGCAAATTACTTAACCTTACTGGCTTCAGTTTCTCCACCCAGAAAATGAGAGGATGGACTAGCTTAAAGACTTCTTGGGTGTGGCTCAGTTGGTTGAGTATCATCCTGTGCACGGAAAGGTTGCTGGTTCAATTCCCGGTCAGGGCAATGCCCAGGTTTTGGGCCCGATCCCGGTTAGGGGTCATGCAGGAGACAGCCAATTGATGTTTCTCGCTCTCTCCCTCTCCCTCTTCCTTCCTCTCTCTCTAAAAATAACATAAAATAAGACTTCTTGGGAGGGTTAAATTACTTTGCTAATACATAGTAAGGGATCAGTAAATGTTAGCTGCTTAAAAACATTACTTTTTGTTTCTTTATCTTCAAATACGTGACTTTACCAATGTAAAAGATAAGGGAGTTTAACCTTTGCATTTTAATAACGTCAACCTTGAGCTAGAGACTAAAGCAATAGAGTCAGGGTTCAACTTGGCTCATGGGCTATATATACCCTGCCAGTACCCTAAGCCACAGAGGATGGCCAAGTACTAACAGTTGGGACCTGCATTCAGAGACGAGGGGCGGGGGGGGGGGGGGGTAATAGAGACATGATGAAAATACACTCCAAACCAGAGTAGCCTAAACTGGGACAGATATCCGCTGCCTGGGTCTAGTTCATTTCTGGGTCAGAGGATTCGGGCTTGGAGGGTCCCAGGGCTGGCTAGCATCATGATGAGCCGCTCCCACTATCCCACTAGACTTGTCCTGTATCTCCTGTGAATCTCAGAGATGGGAAGAACTGAGACACCACAGACCCTCCCAGAGAAGATGAAGGCTGCCCTCTAGTGTCTGCAGCCCCAAGAATAGCCAGACTCCTTGATTAAAATGAGCAAAGTGGGCTCTCTGGTCCAGGCTGCTTGCTCTCATGGCCATATCTGATTGCTGAGTACCATCTTCCCCCATCACCTACCCATGCCCTGGAGCCTCTGCCCCTCACAGGAACAGGCTGGTTGGACTACTTCCTGCAGCCTCTGGAAAAACAGGGTTAGGAATGGAGTGGGAGAGCCAGGCATGGGTTAGGTGAAACCAGTTCCTCCCAAGGTGGGCCCAGGTGAGGGGGAGGAAGAGGGAAGGAAGGGAGCTTTGAGGGGGCTGCCAGGCCAGCTCCACAGGACACGTCTTGGGGGGGGGGGGTGTGACTGGACACAGGGGGCTGCCTAAGGAATGGGAGGGGTAGAGAAGATTATGGCTCACCTAAAAACTACCCAAAGGACACATTTCTATAGAAACCCGTTTAGATTTAGTCCCTACACCCAGAAGTACATTATCCATGTGGCTTTATAAACTCTACCTGCAGACTTGAGCTCCCCATTTGCGACTCTGGGTTCAGGCTCTTTCATGCTGCCTGGCTGCATCGGGGTTAAGCCCAGAGGGGAAGTAGTTTGCATTTTGACTCTCCATCCCTGGGCGGCTCTCCATGATTGGCACATATCGCACCCCTCGCCCATATTGTTACCCCTGCACCACCCACCACCCTGGTCCTCTTTGCAGAAGTGTGTGCTTAAAGGCGGAAGCGAGGCAGCCTGGGGGCTCTCAGCCTGTGCAGTGACAAGCCAGCGACCTGCGGGAGGTCCCGGCACGCCTGGCTGTGGGAAATCTGAAATCGGCGCCTGGTCGGGCGGCTGCGCTCACTGGAGCAGCGTGATGCGCGGCCACGGGTGGGGACGCGGGGGCCAAGACTCGCTGTGCGCTCCTCTGCGCCTGGCGGCCCTGGGCGGCCGCCAGCCCGGCTCCAGGGGCGGGGGCGGAGGGGAGGGCGGAGCGCGCCCTTTTCTGGCTGGGAAGGCGTGGCCGCGGCCAGGAAGGTCACTGGGCCTCTGGGTTAGCTGCTGTCACACGCGCCCCGCGCCCAGCTCAGTGGTTCTGCCTCTTCCAGGCTCACCCATTCACCCCAACGCGCGGCTCGCATTTGCGCTCTGGAGCAGCGGGCACTGAGCAAGCTCCTCTATTCCCCATCAGAGATCCCATGGGTCCCCAGGCCACCTGCCCTTGCTGGGGCTACCTGTCTCGCCTCCAGGTGAGGACCTGGATCGAGCCCGTGGTGGCCTCCACTCAGGTGGCCAGCTCCCTCTACGATGCGGGGCTGCTCCTAGTGCTGAAGGAATCCTTAGGGGCCAGAGTCTCCAACCACAGCGCCAGCCCGTCGCCCCGGGGGGCTCTAGAGGACCAACAGCAGAAGGCCATCTCCGATTTCTACATCATCTACAACGTCGTGACGGGCCTGACGCCCCTGCTGCCTGCCTACCTCCTGGGCTGGCTCAGCGACCGCTACCACCGCAAGATCTCAATTTGCGTGGCCCTGCTGGGCATCCTGCTCTGCCGCCTCGCGCTGCTGTTCAAGGTGCTGTGGGACTGGCCCGTGGAGGTGATGTACTGGGCCGTGGCGCTGAACGGACTCTGTGGAGGCCTCTCAGCGTACTGGGCCGGAGTTATATCCCTGGGCTCCCTCGGCTCTTCGGAGGGCGGCCGCTCGGTCCGCCTCATCTTTATTGACCTGATCCTGGGCCTGGGGGGATTCTGTGGGAGCATGGCCTCAGGGCATCTCTTCCAACAGATGTCTGGGAAAGCCTGGCAGGGCCTGGTGCTGACTGCCTGCAGCGTGAGCTGTGCCTCTTTTGCCCTCTTCTACAGCCTCTTGGTCCTGAAGGTCCCCGAGTCGGTGGCCAAGCCCAGAAAGGCACTCTCCACTGTGGACACGGTGTCTGGCACGATTGGCACATATCGCACCCTGGATCCTGATCAGCCAGACAAGCAGAGTGTGGTGGGGCATCCTCTATCTCCTGGGAAAGCAAAGCCCCCCAAAATCATGATTGTCCTGCTCTTTCTGGGTGCCATCATGTATGACCTGGCCGTGGTGGGCACAGTGGACGTGATGCCCCTGTTTGTGCTAAGGGCGCCTCTCAGTTGGAACCAGGTGCAGGTGGGCTATGGTATGGCCGCAGGGTACATCATCTTCATCACCAGTTTCCTGGGCGTCCTGGTCTTCTCCCGCTGCTTCCGGGATACCACCATGATCATGATTGGGATGGTCTCCTTTGGATCAGGAGCCCTCCTATTGAGTTTTGTGAAAGAGACATACATGTTCTACATTGGTGAGTGTGACCTTCTTGGAGAGGCAAGACAAAGACCCCCCTGAGTCAAGGGACTGACACCAGGGATGCTGTGGTCTAGGTGTCCCAGCTCAGCACCAGGGATTATATCTGCTACCTAGGAGGTTCAAGGGACACAGGATTATGTGCACTTGAGTTTATCTGTGTTGTATTGGGTAGTGTGTTATCTGTATTGCCCATTGAAATGTTACCAGAGTGGTGTCCATGGCTCTAGAATGGCTTTGGATGGAGGAGATGGAGTTCGGTTTCTTCTCCCCAATTTTAAAGAGATAAAACATTGAATAATTCACCTGAAAAGATCCTTTAATTAAAATCATTTCGGACCAAGCAAGAGCTTTCTAAAAATGGATTTACAAAAAATTCTCCGTAAGTGTTTTCTACACCTAATGTAATAAATTCCTTCAAGGAAGCAGAATGTGGTTTCCATGCGAGGACGCAGCTCCAACAACCACAAGCAGACAGCTCCAGACCAACACTCCAGTAGAGCTTTCTCCAATGATAAAAATGCTCTGTGTTTTGTCCAAGATAGAAGCTACAAGCCACATGTGGCTATTGAGCACTTGAAATATGGCTAGTGCATCATTTAAATTTTTATTTCATTTTAATCTATTTAAATAGTCACACATAGCTAGTGGCTAACATATTAGAAAGAATAACTAAAACTAGTTACCAAGAGGGCATGAGTCTTCCAGAGCAAGCCACATAGGAGCTAGGGAATTCTAAGTGAGACCTTTGCTTAATTCTAATTTACACCTTGGCCAAGGCTGGGCTATAGTGAGAAGTGTTCTTGTGTGATTCTTTCCAGCTCGAGCTGTCATGCTGTTTGCTCTCATCCCCATCACAACCATTCGATCAGCAATGTCCAAACTCATCAAGGATTCCTCATATGGTGAGTAACATGAATCTCTCTGAGATTCTCTACCCGGGCTGTTTCAGAGCTCTTTGCCTTGAGGCACAGGGTTTGGACTCACAGAAGACACACGAAGAGAGCTCCAGGAGCAATCTCAAATACTTCAGGAACACAATGATGTTCGTCCAGGGCAGAGGGAGTGAAAACAGGAGGGTGGGGGAGACTCAGAAAATCAGTCACTGGAGAGCCACAGTCAAAGGAAGACACTACTATTCACAGGCCACAGGTAGATCCACAGAAGGGAGGCAGGAGTCCTGGTGAGATGAGCCATGAAGACTGAGAGGGAATCCTGGGAAGTGGGAGAAGTCTCCTGAGAGCTCCCAGGGGCCCAGCTAGCTGGGAACAGGGAGGGAGAGCAGCCTATCTTCTTGGTAACCTCTGTTCCTTCCACAGGAAAGGTGTTTGTCATCCTGCAGCTGTTCCTCACTCTGACCTGGGTGGTGACATCCACGATGTATAATGAGATCTATCAGGTCACCATGGAAAAGTTTGTCGGTACCTGCTTTGCTCTCTCCTCCTTTCTCTCCTTCCTGGCCATCGTTCCAATTGGGTAAGACAGGAGCAGCGTCCACTGTTTGGGTTGGGACCCTGGGACTTAGGTCAGGGGCTGTTGGACAATCTCCAACCCATTACCATAAAAGGTCAGGGGCTGTTGAACAATCTCCAACCCATTACCATAAAGCATTGCTTATTTTCAGTGGGTTCTCCGCAGGTTCTCTCAGAAAGAAAAAAGTGCTGCTGTTCCCCCAAATTAACAATTTGGGAATTCCCCATAGTCATAAGTAATGAACAGAAGGCCCCAACCAGCTGGCTCACTTCCTGGCAGTTTTGTAATACAATTGCTTTATAGGAGTCTCATACATTTCTTGTCATCCGAAGCTGGGATTAGAAAATCTCTTGGACCTCTCAGCCCTCCTTGGGTTAGCCTGTTTAGGGGAGAGTACTCCCTCCTCACTTCTGTGCCCTCCCAGGGCTTGGCACCTGGCAGCCCCTGTGCTCAGTGTCCCTGAAATTTCATGGCCACTGGACGTGTGAGGTCCCTGGAAGACTTAGACAATTCCCTTGATGTCTTTTGGGGGAATTGTCTCATTTGTAAAACAAGAGCACTCAAGTCTGGGAGATAACAGGCTGGAGAAAAGCTGGAAAAGCAAAGGAGAGGCATTCCAGGCCCTTGGCCAGAGCGCCAGCCCGAGTCATCACCAAACTGAACCACATGGAATAGTCTGGTCTTCGACCCCATCCCTGTCCAATGAAAATACGGAATGAGCCATACATGCAAGCCATGTCGGTGATTTTGAACTTTCCAGTAGTCACATTTAACAATGATAAAGGTAACAGGTGAAATCAATTTAATGACATATTTGATTTAACCCACATATCCAAAATATCATTTTCACATGTTTACAAAATTAATCAATGAGATTTTTTTTTTTTACGGAGTCTTTGAGATCTGGTATGGATTTCATGCTGACAGCGTGTCTCAATTTGGACTAGTCACATTTCAAGTGGTTAGGAGCCAGTGTGACTAGGGGCAGCACAGGTTGCACTGCTGAAGCCCTTTCCCCCCTTCCCCTAAAGCACGGTTCTCTCAGGCTTGTATCAATTCCAGCAGAAGAGAAAGGAATGCAACAAAAATATCCACAACAAGGTGCAAGGGATTTGATGTAGAGTTGCATTTTAAAGGGACCTGCCTAGGAGCACACGAGAGCTGCGCATATCAGTAACGACGGCATTATAGGCAGCAGGGCAGAAAATAAGTGAAGGCAGGAGGGAGAAGTAGGAAGTGGCCCTGTTTTGAATTCTCACATTACATCACAACATATGTCCCTGCCGGCATGTGAAGCTGGGCCTTCTGAGACAGAGGCCATCAATCATTAAGGCTTTTTACAGCTAGAACAGGCCAAGGCTGTACCATTAATCATTAAGTGACATCAACAGGAAAGACCAGTAGAACTCTAACCACAGAAAGAACAGCTACATTCCAAGGACATAAGTACCCAGGAAGACACATCAGAGCAGGAGAGCCGAGGAGCCGTGGAGGACAGAAGGCTGGGAGGAGAGGTCCCTGGGTACAGCTGCCAATAGCTTATTTGCAAGAAGGGACTTTGGTCCCAGCAGTTCCTGGTACCAATTTCATGTTACCGTAGAACCTGCCCTCTCCTGCTTGCTCTCCTTTAAATGCAATAGGGAGATGCCGAGGAAACAAATATCTGGCCCTGCCTATCTGCCGCCCACTGCCCTCCCAACACACGCACTCAGCTACTGCCCCGTGCTTCATAGAGAAAATAGAAGCCATCAGAGGAGAATGGCCCCATCTTCCCCAAAGTTAATCTACAAACCTACCTTCATTTGCATCCATCCTATTCTTCTCCTCCCCCGCCCTTTAAAAAATGGTAATAATTGCAAACACGTAATGTTCTTAATATGTGCCAGGCACTACTTCAATTATTTTATATATTTTAATTAGCTTAATACCCTCAAGCAGTCCTCCTATGTGATTTCTATTATTTCTATCCCCATTTTGCAGGTCAGGAAACAGACTCTAAGGTATTATGTAACTTGCCAAAGGTTACACAGCTAATAAGTGGCAGAAACAGGATTTGAACCCAGGCAGTCTCCCTTACCTACTACGTGACATTGCTTCTTAGAAATGTCACCAGGTGTCTGGGTACCACCTCTCCCATCTCCTCAGAGAGATCACTACTACTTAGCTGCTATCTCGCTCCTGATTTCTTCCTACCAGTACCGACACATGATCCACTGCCCTTTGTCCTTCTCCTCCTTTCCCCACTCCTCCTCCTCTGTTTTATAGCCAAGTTCTCCAAAGGCTGGTCTGCACATGCTGTCTCACGTCCCCCCTCCCATTCACTTTGCAACCCTCAACAGACTTATGTCCCCAGCTCAACTCCCCCAAGCTGCTCTTACCAAGACTAAGATAGGACTTCCGCAAAGCTGAATCCAGTGGACGTGCTGCAATCTCGCCCCACATGATTTCTCAGTGACCGCCAACACTGTTGATCACTCTTTCCTTGGGTGGCACTTGTCACTGTCACTCACCTTTCTCAACACCTCACCCTACTGGTTGTTCTCCCACCTCTGTGATTGCTTCTTCTCCACAAACCACCAAATGGAAGAATCTTTGGGGCTCTGCTCTCGGTTGTCTTCTCACTTCATATTTTCTAAGTCATCTAAAGTACTCTCAAATTTTCAAATTATCATGTAAATTTCTAAAATTGGATTCTTGACACCTTCCTAAGTCTGTTCTCCCTCCAGTCTTTCCCATCTCATTTCTACCACTCACCCAGGGCAGAAATCAGTCACCAATGTCCTCCCTCTTCTTCTTCCCTCTCCCTGCAATCCATCAGGCCTCATTGATTCTACCTCCAAAATATGCCTTAACTTCATCCTTTTCTTTTTATCTTTCTGCTGCCACTCCTAGTCCAAAGCACTCATGACTGAATTGGCTTCTGAGCCATTCTCCCCACATCCACTCTTGTTCGCCTCCCATCTTTTCTTTCACCAGGTGGCCAGAGCAATTTCCTGGGAGGGTAAATCAGATCATGTCATCTCTTGCTCAAAACTCTGCACTTGGCTTTCAATGTTCTTAGGATAAAACCCAAACATCTCACCGTGGACCACAAGGTCCTGAGACATCTGGCCTTGCCAATCTCTCTAGACGCCTGTTCCTGACACTAACCACCTCCCCCCACCCAACTCTATGCTTCAGCTTCAGTAGCCTCCCCTCATGTTCTTCGCCTTCTTCACCCACACATCTTTCTTAACCCAACTCACTGTGATCTTAAACACCATTTTCTCAAAGAGGATTTGAGAAAAATCCCCTTCTCAATCTGAAATAGACCCTTCTATTATATGCTGCCCAAGCCTCCTATACTTTTTCTTCATAGCATGACAGATGATGATTATCTGTTTCATGTACTTGCCCACTAGAGCACAGGCTCCCTGAAGGGATCATGACTGGATTGCCAGGTGTCCTCTGTGTCCAGTAGCTAACCTGGCATAAAAGAAGTACTCAAGTACATTTGTTTAATGAATGAATGACCTGTCAAAGGGTGTGGAACCTACTACCAGCACTGCTGACCATCCACATTCATGTGCTGCCTGTTGGCTGACCTTGAAGTCAGGGGCTGGCCATCACCATGTGGCTGTGCTATAGTGGTCCACCAGAGGGGTCAGCTGCAGAGTCAGGGCTCAACCCAGAGATCACATGGTCCTGGGCTGGCTGCCTCCAAGTCTTAGCTCTCCTCTTGCCAGTTTTATAATAAGTTTTAAGGACAGTAAGTGTCCCTCTCTGTAGAATCCTGGGGCTCATGGAAGGTGGGAAATCAGAGAGATTGGAACTTTCCACAAAGCTTTCCCTTTGAGGTTTGGATTTAAGCTCCTACCCCATCCAGCAGCTCCAAGTGTCCCATATCACCCAGGAAGAGGTCAGAACCTGAAGTACCTAGAACTCAAACAGATGAGAAAACCTCTGATGGACACCCCAAAAGTCACACAGATCCAAGAGTTCAACTTAGAGCTATGCAGTCCTACACATTCATTTACCTAAAAATATGTTTATCAATGCAATGACTCGTGGAAGAGGTAAAGAGGCTGTTGAACAGCAGAAGATGAGGCAGCTAATTCTAACTTGGGATTAGTGACCCTTGGTCTTGAGATACATGGGGAGTTCATCCTCATGCAGAAGACGTACGATGGACAGAGGATATAGCCTGTCAGTCTATCGGTGATAAAGAGATGACCAGAGCCCTCCCCACCATCGGTGAGGAGGAAAAAGCACATCTTTGCCCCATTTCAGCTCTTCTCTTGTAATTCTCTCTTGTGAATTCTTACAGCATCGTGGCCTATAAACAAGCCTCATGGTTGAAACATGCTGACATCACGGAGACATGAAGGTGCTGACCCACAGGAGCTGCAAACACCAGCAATGGCCAGGTCCCTCTGAAGACAAAGGGAGGGACCAGGAACTGGTGACCAAGGCAACCTACTGCTGAGAAACCTGAGTTCCAGCCAGTCAGCCTCGGATGACCTGCTCTGGCTCAGGGGTCCCTGGTGGGTGGGAAAAGCACTTTCCTGGTGATGGAAGCCCTGTCTCAGCTTTCAGACACCTCTGACAGGCAGAGGTTGCAAGCTGCACACACAGCCACACCAGACTCTGCAAGGAGCTTCAGGTAGCAGCCTCCTTTCTTCCAGAAATTGTCTTCCAGGCTCCAAGGTATGGCTACTAGTCACCTGGGTCTGGTGCTAGGAGTCCCATGTGAGAATTCAAACCAAACAGCTTCCAGCAACTCCTCAAACCAAAGCATGCATTTTCAACCGCCTGAGGGGAATGTCGAAGGGATGCTTTGTAAGAACTGCCAATAGTGAACATCAGTCAATATTTTTTAAATGAAAATAAAACCTTGGATAAAAGTTAGCTTTTTTTTTCTTCCCTGCGGCCTTGCTAGCTGTGAACTCTCAGGAAAGATTCCAAGCTCTGGCGCTTGGCTTTGGGATAGTTTTGTTGTCATTGTTCTTGTTGTTTTTAAGAAGCAATTTTCAAGGCCTTTTCTTTAACAGAATATTAAATTGAATACTTTCAGTCAACAATACTTCCCAAAGTGAGTGGTGTGAAGGGAGGGAGAGAGGAAGTACAGGAAGAGCCATTTTATTTGAAGGTACTTTTATTGCCTATTTTATTTACACATATAAAAGCACACTCGCCTCCTCGTAAAATCAACATTGAAGGTAAGTATGTGACTCAGTCTTTCCCAGGTCAGATTCCCTCTGTAACCACAGACACGGCATTCTTATACTGGGGTAAAACTTTGAGCTAGAGAATGCACTTAACTCGCAGAGCATCTGGGCTCAGAGGCTTTGTATCTCTGATCCTTTGTAGGGAAGGAACAAAACTTCCTAGCGCATCTACTGAGGTCCCAGCACCATGCTAAGTGCTGAGATATAGCGAGAATATGACTGCTCCTGCCCCAACAGAGTGCACTGTCCTAACAGAGTGTATTTCCAACTAAAAACAGTTTCACTCTAGGGAAATGGGGCTAGCTGTTGGAAGGTCTTAAGCAGGAACCCGGAATGCTTCCCTTGGCATCTCTGAAAGAGCTCTCTGGCAGCACCGAGGATGAATCGATAGGGGAAGGAGTGAACAAGATTTGTGGAAAGGAGACAAGCAGAGAGACCCTTGCAGTAGCCCAGGTGAAGGTTAATGGTGGGCTGATACTGGGTAAGAAGCTATGAGGATGGAGAAATGTAGGTGGACTTGAAGAAATATTTGGAAGCTAGAGGTCAATAGGAGGTGGTGATAGATGGACTGTAGAGGGTGAGATAGATGGAGGCAAGAATGATTCGGATTTGGGTTTCAGGCAACTAGGAAGAAAGTAGAGCCCCTCACTGAGACAAGCAACATAAACCCCGAAGGTGGGATGGGGAAGGTGAGTTCAAGGCCATGCTCCCATCTAAATTCTCACCAATATGCTCATTCCTCTTGACTCTTTGCCTTCCACCCCAGTCGTAAATGATTCCCCCAACCTGAATGAATCTAATCATTGGCTTCTTCATTTCTGCTCCTGAAAAGCTTGCTCTGAACATCTAGAACAATCTCCTTATTTGTCCACATTGATCCTGCCATACACTGTGGGGTTTAACCTGAGTAGGGCTCTCAAAGCCCCAGTAGTGGCTCCTTTATGGGTGGGGCCCAACAATGGCTATTTTTACAAGCCTTTATGCTTAAAAATCAGGGTTCTAATCTGTGGTCCTGACTTTTTCTCCTTAAAATCTGTCTCTTGTTGTGGGGTCGAACACTGGAGTCAGAATAAGACCACCGGAGGCTGATGATGGATTAAAAAAAGCAGGCAAGGATTTATTGAACTGGCCAGGACGGCCGCGAGAGCACCACACGCAGGTGGAGTCCACCCTCACGACCGCGCCGTTTCAGGTGTAGGCAGTCCTTTTAAAGGTCCAAACCACAAAAATTTTCCTTTGTTCTCAATTCTAAATTCTAAAGTCTGGGAACAGCCCGCAGGGTCGCTCCCAGCCACATCCTGCTGGACATTGGATTGGAATGTGGACCTATCTTGCGAAAGCAGATTGTACAGAAGCAGAATTGAGCAAAGTTAATAATCTCTAAAAGTTATCTACAGTTTCTACTCCTGGAGCTACTGAGTCAGTGGGAATCAATCTCCTGTAGTTCTGGTCCACAGGCACAGGAAAATTACCTTTGTGATGTGGGATGGATTTATGTGAGTTTCCAGGTCTCAATCTGGAAGCTGAGGTAACTACCCTATTGTTTAAGCAAGTGAGTGCGTGCAGAAGTCAGAATAGCAGGGTTAAAATTCAAACAGCAGTTTTTACCCAAGTATGGTTGCTACCATACTTCATCTCTGAGTCCCCCTACTCCTCTCCCTGCATCCTGAATTCTTGAGTCCCTCAAATCCACTTCCTTGGTTCTCTTCCCAAGTAATCTAGTTTACTTCCATGGACTCCAGAAGTCTCTTTCTAATAATCCAGTCAACACCTCCACCTGGATCTCCTCAAACATAAATCCAAACCAAACTCCTCTTCTCCCATCCTATCCTCTAATATCTTTGATATTCTCCTCCTGATTGATTTCACAGTTCACCTCCCAGCTCCTAGGCTGGAGGTCTCCAAGTCATCTCTGGCCCCTTCTCTCACCACAGAAATCTCAATCAGCTCCCTTTCTATCACTTCTTGCCACTTATGCAATCTATTCCCATCGAATCCTCCACATACTACTTCCATTGTCCTTTTAAAAGAAACCAGTTGAAAAAGGTATTAACCCCCCCACACACAAAACAACAACAAGGTATGCCCCACTTCTTAATTTTCAATGACAAAGCGTCCAGAAAGGATGGTCATGGGAATATCCTTAATATCTAAGTTGGCCATATTTAAACAAGTTCTAGGAAGAGTCTTCCCATAAGGGCTATCCTATAATGGGTGCCCAGCAGATACGAGGTGCTTTGTATACATTATGCTAGTCCAGTGGTCGGCAAACTCATTAGTCAACAGAGCGGCAAACCGCGGCTCACAAGCCGCATGTGGCTCACGAGCCACGGTTTGCTGACCACTGTGCTAGTCCAATCAGCAACCCTTCAGGGGAGGCATGTCTTCATTCACAAATCACAACACTGGCATACACAGGCCTAGCTCCTGAGGGGGCCAGCCTGGCCCCCGGAAGTGTGAGGAGCCTGCAAACCTCTCTGCTCTTCTAGGGTGGTGCAGTCAGCCCTGCTGGTGTCCATACCAAGTCTGTCAGGCTCAGCCATGGCTCTTGTTGTCAGATCTTCATTGCATCTACTTTTCCTTGGACAATGTCCTATCCTTGTCTTCATTGCAAGTATTAGACTGATTTATTGCTCAAAATTCTCACTCTGTTCATGTTTCCTACAAGCAGAATTCCCTGGCTGAGAGGGAAAATTTTCCCCATGGGACATTTGAGGAGGTCCAATCAGGTTGACTCAGTCCATGCCCAGGTCACTGTCGAGGAGTAACTAAGATGTGCTTCTGGTCTGACTGCTCAAACTGAATTTCGTGATACAAACCACATGCAGAAATAAATTATATCCTACACATATAAAAAAATCACAACAATGCGGTGGTGAGAGTTCGGAGATGTGGCTTGCCTAAAGCTACATAGCAATTTAATGCCAAATCTCTCTCCCTCATCCACCTTGCTGCCTCATTTTGTATGGCTACATTATATTAATGACATCTACTATCAGTAAGCCAAATTTAACACCAGTTTAAGTCCACTTCCCGGTCATTGTCTTCATTAGGAAAGCTTAACTTAGCTTTCTGGCCTCTAATTTGCAACACATTGTAACACTCTAATGAACCACAGACATGTCTTCTTTCCTTATGGATTTTTAAATGACACCCAAGCAGTCAGAAAGAAATCAGGAAATGACTGGCCTTGTCCCAGAAGATGATGATGTGCTTTGCTATGGATGGAGTAGGAAGAAGTCCTTCCTGTAACTCCGGGGCTGGCTGCCAGCCTTCCCGCCAATCCTGGTTTCATACATAGTTTCGTACATGGTTACACTACAGACACTAGGTAGTTTCTTCATCTCCCCAAGCCAGTGCCAACATGTAAATGTAGGAGACAGTAAACTGAGGATGAGTCTATAAAGAAGTGAAGAATAAAAACTGGTCAATTATATTTTGTTGCTGTTGCTCTATATATCCTGACTTTTGCAGGCAAGCTTTAGAGAAGAAGAAAAAGAGAGAGACGTGCCTGTTTTTGCTCTTATAAAGGGGTACAAATGAGAACAAGACTCAAGGTAAAGAAAGCATCTTTTATAGATTTATTGGTCCATTACTTTAATTGAGGTAAAGAAACCTTGAAAATTTACAGGCTAACAGTTTATCAAGCAATACAAATTCTTTTGTTTACCTCAAAATGTAATACTAATCCCATAGTAAACAATGGACAGAATTTTTTATCCACAAACATATGAAAAAAAAAGTGGACAAAAGCCTCGTGCCAACATAAAAAAATGCAACAAAAGGTCTTTTTTTCTTTTTACAATCTCTGGGTTCCACAACAGGGGGAAAAGAGGTGACATTCTTCTTAAAATTTGGTACCTTCATGACACAAAGACTTTGATCTGTAAATAAATCACTTTCTCATCAACACACATTCTTGAATACACTTTTTTTTATTCACAGCTTTTGATTTGGCTTAATGGCAGCATGGAGAGAGAACACATTTACACAGAGGACTTGATCAACACCTCAGAAGGTGTTTTTGGTTTTCTTTTCTTTAAAAAATTTAAATGTAAAGAATGACTTCTAAACATAAGAAATACGGTCCATAATTTGGACATGACCTAAGCAAAGGGCTGTTTTTGTTTTGTCTTTGTCAACAGTTAAAAATACAAGTAGAAAGTCTGCTGGCAGTTTATGTCATGGAAATACTATCAGTGTACATCATTTCCCCTTGCATTCCCAAGTCATAGACCTCGAGGGAGCAGGCACACAGTACAGGTGACAGGGCATCTGCTGGCCGGACCCGAACCTCAGGGTGAGCAGGTGAGTGGGGTGGACTGTTCAGAGCTGCTGGCTTGTTATCCGGGGAAGGCCCAGCTGACACGGGCACCATTTCAACATACTGAGTCACGCTTTTGTTTACAATCTACTTTCATTGCTCCATTTCCACACCGAGGAAAAAGCATTGCCCCTTTTTCTTTCCAGTGTGTGGCTGGAGGGCTGGCCTGGGCCGGTGAACCAGCTCGTTAAACGGGTGATGGCAGCTGTTGCCTGCTCTCCCCTGGCCTGCAGGGAGCCAGAGACCCCCAGTGAGAGCACAGCACGCACAATAAATACTCAGTCACTGGTTTTCACTGAAAAAGCCCCAGTAAAATTGACTAAGTTATGTGAGTCAACACCATACTTTTTCTGTTTTTGGCATTTCAACCTGTGGAGCATTTCTTCCTGAAATGTGCTGGTCTGAGGCCCCCACAGTATCTCTAAAAAAACTGCTCTGCAGAATCGGGGTAAACCTTTAATATTGTCATAATCTATAGAGTTCTTTGTATCTGTTTGATTTGTCGATGCTGATGCCATTTTTCCTCTACAATCAAAAGTGTGCCACAAGGCACTAAGTTAGTCTTTCACACTCTAAAACAAAAACCTCTTGTGGTCCCTTACATTATCAAAAACATCATTTGGCAATAGCAATAGTTAGCTTTCTCCTCCCAAAAGGCAGCCCTAATTACGAACCCTACTTTCTTACTTGTTTCTTTAAGAGGACTGAGGACTGACTATGTTAGAACCTCTTGTATTTAAGCTGAACAACTGATTACATTTCTAAAAATTCTTTTTTTTAAAATCCAGAATCTAAAAACACCCATTGAAAAATAAGGCATTTTTAACAGGTGTTGACAAATTCTCAAAAAGTAGAGTCCAGGCTTTTAACAGTATGTGGCATTTTAAAAAGTCTGGATTGGTTTATTTTCAAGTGTTAAGTACACAGAACATTTATGTATGAGACACAGAATCTTACTGGTTTGTTAAAGTTATTTTTTCAAAGCCCTTATTTACAGGCTCTCTATAGTAGTAAAAACTACCTGGATAATGCATTTTTCTGCCACACAGAAGGAATCAGACAGCCGTACCCAGAAAGCATTTCAAATACATACGATTAAGAAACAACAGTCAAACCCCTGTCACAAAGTCCCTCCCCACCTTTTCTAATGTAGCCAGTCCTGCGCATGCTCTAATCTGTGCAGCTATGGGGAGACCAGACATCCCTCAAACAAAAAGCTAACCACCCACTGGGTAGATGGATCAAAAACTGGGTTTCTGGTTTAGTCAGCTTGAGGACTTTTGAAAGTAAGAGGTAAACCCCCATTCCCAACATCATTTTGTAAACAGAGATGCCCAAAGCGGTGTTACCCCAGCCTCATAATTAGATTAACCAGTTTCCACAGACCTTTAGAGTAGGGTCCAGGATGGTACGCCCGCCCTGACCACGGGCAGCCCACTGGCTCAGCAGAAGCACCTTTCAGCGCAGCCAGAGCAGAGCCCAGCTCGGGCCCATCCCAAGACTCAAACAGATGAGGCCAACATAGACCCAGGAGGTGGCTCTGGACCTTGATGTCCCTCCTGTCTCACCCGGCAGGACAGTACAGAGAATGACTGTTCTGCCATCCCATGAATGGCATTAAAAGAGCCACTGCTGCCCATGGTTTCAATGCTCCCAATCTCAGGGTCAAGTTACACAAACTCTGGGTTTCTTGGACTGATGCCGCCCCGCGAGAAACTCCACAGGCCGACTGCCGTGGGGCCATCACGCCTTCCTCTAAAGCAGAGCTTCCTGTCGTTCCGTCACAAAAGGCGGCCTCCCAGGAAATGAGCAGCAAGTGTGCATGGACGGCGACTGAGAAAACACTCATTCAACAACATGCAGAACACGCTCTGGTGTGGCTGAAATTTGGCATGAAGATAAGCTTATGTTATGTTCCCCAGGACCCCAGCGTGGTGCCAGGTTGTGTTATTTCAACTAAAGAAAGGTGTCTGGTGAGTTCAAGGAGCCGCACAGTGAAATACAAGCTGATCGCCTCCCAAATCGCACTTATCTGAGCTCACCAGGAATCGTCATCAAGCCTTACTAAAGGAGAAAGCCCCGCCGTGCAGGACTGGCCTCCTCCATCAGGGGCAGTGGTTCCTCGCAGAGTAGCCTAGGATCTTCTTGTAGGCCCAGCCCACGATAAGGAAGAGCAGTGCCTGCATCTGCTGCCATCTTATCTTCAACACCACCTGCTCTCCCAAACCTGCTCAGTTTCTAGGAACCCTCTCTTCTGCCTTGGCCTGGATTTATGATCTTGTAAATGAAACCTGTTGCTTCCCAGGCCCAGGGGCAGCGGACGGGATGACTGTCCATCCCACTGCCATGTGCTTTCAAGTCTCACAACCTGCCCATGTCTGTCTGCCCGAGGCAAGGTGCATCTGCAAGCAAAAATCTCCTGGAAAATAAAATACAAGACAGGAGTCGGTGCTCTCAGCACCACGGCTTTGTGGAGACGAGGAGGATGGGGTGACGAAGCCTTGATGAGGCAGTCTTTGGCACAGAAGTCTCTGGATCACACATCTCTCCTAGGGGATCAACCACCTTTGTGCTGATCGAGATGAAGAGGTGAATGCTTGGGCCTGCTGGCCCTCAGGGGAGCCCTGGGAGGACTGGAGAGCCTCCCTCACTGCCTACTGTCCCTTTCCTTCTGGCCCTGCCTCCTCACCTTAAGATGCCAGCTTAGGCCATTTCTCCAAGGAAGCCTGTACTATACACAGTTTTCCCCAGATTTGCTACCAGTAGCACGCTGGAAGGCAGTTTGCCGTGTTTCAGCTTTTGCTGGTGTCTTACAGCACAGGAACGTCACACAGGGGCCAAAGAGAGGAAGACAAAACCCCAAAATGCCCAAACCCTTTCGGAGCTAGTCTTTCACCTCCAGAAATGTTCAGAGATGACTGCAGACCCGACTCCCTTCCCCAAATGTCCCGTTGATGAACCTAGCAGACTACCGTCTAGTTTTCCTGTAACTCCTGCCATCGTTCTTTCTGAGTGTTTATTACACTGGGCAACATTTTAAAAGCACACATTCCATAAGGCAAGGCTTCACACATTCCCTAAGGTGAGTGTTCTCTGCTGGGCCAGTCTAGTGTCTTCTATCAAATATCAATAGAGAGCCATCAACCCACCCTGATTCTACCAGCAAGCGGTCAGGCTGGACCCGGGCACCCATGCCCACATCAACGTGATGGTTTAGAGGTAGAACGAGGCACTGAATCACCCCTCGGGGTAGATGGACTGTTCTTGTCCATCTACTTCAATGTATCATTTCTAATCGTACCAAACTGGAAATTCACATCAAAGGATCTGAGCGTAGCACAAACAGGGTCTAACAGTGCAGTGAAGTACCCATTGATACAAAAATTGTAATTTAAACCGCAACTTTTTCAAACATGATGAAACAGAACCAACTGTCCTGTGCCATCCAGCTGCTGCCCCGACAGCATCACAGCGTGGCTGACACCAGGTCAGCTCTGCCGTCGGAAGTGGAGGGACCTCCACGGGCCGCCCGCGGGCTGGCGGCGTCGGTTACCTTCCACGTGCAGCACTGTCTCCGCACAGCTGCTTCGTTGAAAAAAGAGAAAACTACCACGTATTTGAGGCTCAGATTTATAATTTTATAAGGATGAGCCACAGAAGAAAGAACACAAACGTGACATGTAGCTTCCTGTCAGGAGAAGAGAAAACCTAGTTGGAAGATAGACCTTTCTTGTTTTGCCCATCGGCTTGTTTGATGTTGATTTTAAAAGTAAACCTGGTAATAGTTTGGAGTAAAGACTAGATGCAGCCAGCAGGCCCCAGGAACTTGGCTACAAACTGACCTTCGCTCAACCAGAAGCGGAGTCCACTGCCGCTGGAGTCGCAGTGCAGGTTCGACCGGGGACTGACTTTCCTCCTGCTCAGAAACAGTAGGGGTGAAAGCACTTCCTGTAGGACACTCACACGGAGTTTGCCGGATCTCGACTGTGTTATAACCACACACCAGCCTCTCACCAACACACTGCGCGAGCACTCAGTGGACGTAATAGGAAACATTAAACTAGGACTTTTTGGTGAGGTAAAGGCAATTGCACAAAGCAGATGTGGGGAGCGGGGCTTGGTGTCTGCCCCATGATCTCAACCACAGGGGGAGCTACCCTGACTTCGAGACTATAGCTACTCCCCCACGGGCCTACTCTCTACTTTGATGACATTTCACAAACAAAACAACAACATGGAGGACGTCACAGAGAAAAATGCACCTTTTTTTCATTTTACACAAAAACAGTTTCCAATCTTGCGCATTCTAGTGTCAGAAACGAGTTTGGGGAGCCCTGTCCTCTAGCTCCCCGAGGCATCGCGTAAGGACAAGGACGCTGGCTGGCTGGCTCTAGTTCGGATGCATTTAGACACTGATTTAAATGGCCCCACGGGAACCAGAAGCCATCAAAAGGGCACCACTCATCACGAGCAGGCCACTGTACATTAAGGACCTTCCACGGAGGTGCCAACACCTCCTGCCAGGCTGGGACATGTCGTTGCCCACAGAGGTCAGTCCAGAGCTGCTGTGTGTCCATGGGAAGCAAGAATGGCCTCCTGTGTGTACCTTCCTCACATCCCTGAAAAGCGGGGCCCGGGTTCTCTTCTGCAACAGGCAGCTCTGCTGTCCCAGAACAGGAAACAGTGACAAGATGTCAGAGTGTCAACTGAGGATGTCTGGTCCCTCACTTTCGAATCTTCATAGTGTTCCGTGTCATAGGTTCCTTCACAGCACGGAGGTCTGCGGCTTTTGCTGAGAGATGATGACAGCCTTACACCCCCGCCAGGGAATAAATACTAAGTGAAAACAACTGTCAGACAAAGGCAGGTGGGAAGGGAAAGAAATACACGAGGAGAGATGTTTCTGTGGTTGCTTGCTCGGTGCCTGCTCTCTGGCACAGCAGGGACATTCCGGGATGGCGTGCGTGCCCTGTGTAGGTAGAAGAGCCTCTGTCCCCAGAAGGAACTCACTTGGCCTCTTGCTTCTCCTGTAGAAGTGGAATAATCGACTCCCACGCCATGAGGCACTGAAACAACAACACCGGGCATGGAGTATCAGCATCGGGTTTCAGATTTTGGGGTCAGCTTCTTAGTTCTGCTCTAATCCTGCCGATCCTGCTGGGTGACCTTGTCTAATGATGCCCACATGCGTTATCCATAACTACTAGCAAGGGAGGAGGTAACAGGTGCTGGTTTTGAATATTTCACCCCCATTTCTACGAAAGATACACAGCGTCTGTACAAGGTCACAATGCACTGTCCATACTAAATGCTCACATCCAGTGAGTGGAAATGGAGTCAACTGAAATTCCTTCCCTTCAAAAAACAGAGAAGAGGGAAGGGCGGGCAGGTGAAGGCATGTACTGGGGGGTAGGGGAGGTCGGGGGAAGGTCAATGGGGGGAAAAAAAAGGAGACATATGTACTACTATTTGTAATACTTAAAACAATAAAAAAAATAAAATTTAAAAAAAAAAAGCAGAGAAGAGACCAGGCTGCAAACCCTTGATGAGGCCCTAGGTTCTCAGCCAGGATGGGGACATGGCTCCAAGTATGGGTGGTGCCTGCATAAGGCTGTAAGTCACACTGGAATGAGTCAGCCACCTGGCTCCGAGGGGGTGGAAACCCGCTCTTCCTCACCAACCTCACTTTTGCTTGTGTGGCGGCTCCAGGAGCTCCCAACTGGGACAATGGTGGGAGGGAACTCTGTATTTATTGTTTCATCATGTCCAAACACTGCCATGTATTTTACATTCACTATCAGTAGTCCTCACCACACACACACACACACACACACACCATAGATGAGGAAAATGAGACCCAGGAGATTAAGTAACTTGCCCAAGACACACTGCTAGTAAATGGCAGAGCTCATGACTCCAAAACAAGAATTCTTCCACCTATACCAATCCCCCTGCACCCGAGGTCCGTAGACAACTTGTGCACGCTCCTCTAAGACCACCCTACTCAGCAGAGCTGATTTTCCCTTCGACTCGTCTTTTGCAAAGAGGGACGGGCGGGGGAACCACACAAGGCCTTTCTTTGAAGCAGGAATTTGTGCTGAGTCATGTGGGGGTGAATTCAGAGGAGATGGGAGGAAAGAGGCATCCTTAGGTCAAGAGTAGTGAAATCACTCCCTGTTACTCTTTCTTGATGACTCTCTGAGGTTGGAGAAGAAGCCAGACGCAGAGCTTACTTTCAAAACCAGAGACCAGGGCGGGGTCCAAGGCATTCTGGGTCCTGCTCTCTCCCTTAAGGATCTTTCTATGTCAGCGATGGATCCAAGGTCACACCAGTTTTCCTTTTAATCCTCAAATGCTTACGCTTTTTCCGACCTGGCATATGTTGCACATGTTGTTCCCTTTGCCTGGAATACTTACTCCCCAAGTCCTTGTCTCTGAGAATCAGATTAAACACAATTTCCTCAGTTTGGCCTTTCCTGCCCACTCCACTTGCCCCTTCCTGTCCCTAATCTGAATTATGCCCCCAGTACTTTCTCCCAGTTTCCTGTTCTTTCCCTCACTCTGCAGTGGTGGGATTATTGTACCAGTGCATATCCTCCACCAGACTGAGGGCTCCTTAATGGCAGGAGTTCTGCTGTTCTGTTTATTAATGTGCACCCACCCCTTGCACACAGCAGATACACAGAAAGCATTAGTTAAATGTACATAGGAGCCAAGATGAGGTCCCAAGACAGTGACCCTATTTGTGATAGAAGGGAATTTATGAAAAAAGCTGTTTTTATTTGTTTTCCCTTGTAATTCTACATGCCTTTTTGAAAGATATTTAAAGTCTGTTTTAAAACAACACAAAACAGTATTTTGATAAGGGGTCTACAGGCTTCAGCAAATGACCAAAGGGATCCATGGCACAATGGAAGTAAGGAACCCCTGGAGGTGGAACCACAGCAGATGATTCCTTTAAGCTGCAACCCCAAAGCCTCCATTAAAGTAACCCCAAAACCACATTAATGTAACCCCAAACCTCCACTGACTGGGGGCATCCCTGTGCTGAAGGCCTGACTGATTCTGAGAAGTGGCGAGCTGCCAGGGTCAAAGGACAGGGAAGAGAAAACCACTTCCATCAGCAGTGACTGCAACTGAAACCCCGGTGGGGGTTCTGCTCCCCAAATCAGCACCACATCAAGCACAGCTGGGCACAGGCATGCAGGGGCTGCTCAGAATAAAGTGAAATAGGGAAGGAGTTGGAATGGGCAGGATCCCTAATTCTGGGTTTGACAGGCCCTCCCGAAAGGCTCTGCCTATGGGAAATACTCCCTTAATGAGAGGCCTGTGGTCCTTCGAAGTGCCCCTGACCTTCTCATAATATTGGATGTTCTTGTCAGCCATTCCCATGAGCAGCTGCCGGAAGTCCTGCCTCTTGTTGTTCTGCCACCTCTCCATGTCGGCTTTCAGGTCAGCATTGAAGCACTCCATCCGATCCTGACATTTCTCAACGTCCGCGGGTACCTGAAGGGCGATGCAGAAGTGGGTGAAACTGGTCTCACATGCCCCAAACTGCTCTGCTCACTCGTTTGTGAAGGGCCAAATCACTACATGAAAATGCCATAAACCCACTCTCCCCTCTGGAGGCATTTACCCGAAGGCAGAGCACATTGCTTTCAGGTCTAAGAAGGAACTCTGAAAGACCATCCTGACCCAAATCTTCAAACCCATCCAAGCATAAGGGACTTGTGGGAAACACCACCCCATTGACAAACAGAAAGAAGAAACATTGTAATCAGAGTCATGTATCTTTGGTTCCTTTTTTTAAATGTAAAAATTTGTGCAGATTTTGCAATAGCCAGCAGGATTTGGTATTGCCCTGTGAGTTTCCCATGTCCAGTAATGGAACTAGAAAAGGTTCTCCCATATCAAGTGAACTATTCCATTAGTTCTCATGCTTGACAATGTCTCTCCACATTAATCAGAGAATTCATTGCAATGATATGACTGTTGGACAGCTCCCTCTTCTGAACCCCACATTACATTGTCTTATGCTCCCCAAGATAGCAGATTACCAAAAAAGAAAAGTTAAAGTTAGGCAATTCTGGGGAAGTAAGAGAAAAATTATGTATGCATGTCAAACGAATATGAAATACAAATTCGAGTTTTTCTGAAAAAAGACTTTCTCAAAATGGAACAAAGCCTGAATTTCACAACTTTCATTTTGCTTTGGTGAGTTTTATCCATCCTACACATCCAGACAGAGAACCCAATATTATGAAAAGGTATCAGGAAATTTTAACCTGGTTGCCAAAGCACTAGGCTAGATTCTCTCCTAACTCAAGAGCTCCACTGGGCCCTGACGGTGGCCAGGGGCTCACGGCGCCCAAAGCTGGGTCAACGCCCACCTGCCAAAAGCTTCCCAACAACAAATAAGGCCTTATACATTTTGTGTGCCGGGTCCTGTGAACCCCAATGTCTCCAAGCTGTGGGTCATCTTCAGGGTCAATCTTTACCAACCAAGGAATTTTTATACTCAGGCCTTATGGGCAAGGAGCCAACCCAGAAACAGCAATAATGGTGAGGCCAAGCCTGAGGGAGCTGGACACCTTCAGGGCTTCTACAAGTGCCGAGGGCATTAGCCATCTGCCACCCAGACCACTTGGAGATGGCTGCAGTACACAGGAGCAAGGAAAGGAAAGCAGCCTAGGTGAGGGGATCTGAGAGTGCGTGGCATGGAAACTAAACCTGGGTAAGACAAGGATGAGTCGGAAAGAAAGAGACAGCAAGGCATCCTAGGCAACTCGAAAGGAAAGAACTTTTCCCTTTAGAGGGGAAAAGGAGCCTTCCTCAAAGCACTGAAGCTTCTGGAACTGCAAACAAACTTGACTTTTTCTTCTGGTGCCATGCCTGAAGTCACCCTTGCCTTTCCCTGCTGACTCACCCATTACTGTTGGCCACCTCGGGGGACACTGAAACAAAAAAGAGTGGCCTGACTTTGCTGCACCAGAGCCATTCCCCCATAAACGTCCAGTCAACCGGCCCCATGGACACCCACGGGGCCAGGGTCTCTGGCCAGGCCTCAGCTCCCTGCAGGCACAGTCCAGTTCCCTTGTTCCTCTCGTGGGCACTGCTCATTTTAGCATGTGGGTGAGTAAGTGCATGGGAGCGACTTCCTGTTTGCTTAGCAAAACTACTTCAGCAAAGAGGAAAAGTAAAGCTCTGAAAAAAAGAACCTCATCGGGGGGCACAGGGAGAAGAGGAAGGCTCAGCTCTCTGTCTCAGAGGAGTTCCTGCATAGGACAGGGGAGCTGCTCATGGGGGTGGAAGCTCTGGTTGACCCACAAAAAATCAAGAGTCAGGACTACAGCTCTGGAGTTTATGATCGCCCCAGCCTGGCTTTGGGAAATATTTTTAGCTCATCATTCTCACAACATACTCCCCAGTTGGCAGCGAGGAATATGAAAGTGCTTAGGTCTCTACAAGCAAACTTGTCTCAAGTTGCCTACAATCTACCTGGGAAGAGGCTCCTACTGCACTCAGAGCCCTGTGATGAGCAAGATGTAAGGCGGAACTAGAAAGCGAGTCCAACTGGGATGAGGGATCGGGCTTCCTCGAAGACATTCCACTGAGGCCACTCTTCAGGGAAGTGTGACGATTGGGGAGAGGGCACTCTAGAGTACGGTACGTGCAAATGACAGAAGTGAGACAGCACCTAGACCTACCTTGGAACAGCTCACCGGCCACAGTGCCCACAAAGGCACAGAGAGAGAACTCCAGCTGGTGAGATTGGTGGGGGCGGGGCATAAGCCTGGGGCTCTTCCTGAAGGCCAGGTTTTCTGGGGCCCATTTCCCTCATGCCCCTTTTTTTGAAAATAGAAAGCCTTGTGCTTCCTCCAACTGTATAGACTGTTATGGGGCCACATTTCCAGAGTCCGAATACGACATCTACCACTTGCTAGACGGGCAACTTTGGGCTTCTCTATGCCTCAACTTCTTTCTCTGAATAATACTCTCCACTTTGCAAGGTTGTTATGAGGTTAAATGAGATAGAATGTCTAAAACACTTGGTGCCTGGCATATATTAAACACTCAATAAATATTTGCTCATTCTGGTCAATATCAATATTATAATCGAAGTTCATAAAAGATAATCTCTCATTTGCATTGTTCCTTAGGTCAGAATATTTTATTGAGCTTTATTCCATGTCTGATAAGAAAATATACTTTTTTGTTTTCCAAATATAAACTATTATAACATAAACAAATATAGTCTTTCAAACTTCATGTCACTCTTCACCCTTGCTACCCAACCCAAGATTTCTCCAGAGATTGGAGATGAGTCAACACCAAACTCTACTGTCATAGCTCATCCTAGGCACCCTGGAACCGGGGCAGTGGCTGTAACTCCAGGAGGGAGGCCATAGTTTAGATCAACCTACTGCAGATAGAACTGACAGACTTGGCAGCCAATTGCACGTGAGATATATGATATAGAAAGTCAGAGAAGAGCCTGAAGTTTCTTTCTAGTCTGGGTGACTAGGATAGCAATAGTCCACTGTAGGGCTCAGGATAAAGGACAGGAGCACAGATCAGATAAAGGTGGTAGCTGCAGCCACAGAAAGAGTGAGATCTGCCCTCCACAAGAGGGGGCTGAAACAACTTAACAATAAATAACCTGATTTTAAAAAGAGCAAAGGATTTGAACAGACATTTCTCCAAAGAAGACACACAAATGGCTAACAAGCACATGAAATGATGTTCCACATCACTAATCATTAGGGAAATGCAAACCACAATGAGACCACTTTACACCCATTAGGATGGTTATTATTTAAAACACACACACACACACACACACACACACACACACACACACACAATAAAAAATGTTGTCAAGAACGTAGAGAGATTGGAACCTTTGGGCACTGTTAGTGGGAATGAAAAATGGCACAATCATGGAAAACAGTGTGATAGTTCCTCAACAAAAAAATAGTAATTATAATATGATACAACAATTCTACTTATGAGTATATGCCCAAGAAAACTGAAAGCAGGGTCTCAGAGGTATATATTGAACACACACGTTCACAGCAACATTATTCACAATAGCCAAAAGGCGGAAGTATCTCAAGTGCCCATCCACAGATGAGTGAATAAGCAAAATGTGGTATATACATACAATGGATTATTATTCAGCCTTAAGAAGGAAAGAAATTTTTTTATCCTCACTTGAGGATATGTTTATTGATTTTAGAGAGAGAGGAAAGGAGAGAGAAAAAAACATGGATGTAAGAGAGAAACATCACTGGTTGCCTCCCATACACACCCAACCACAAGCTAGGTATATGCCCTGACCGGGAATTGAACCAGCAATCTTTTGGTGCACAGGATGACACTCCAACCAACTGGGCCACCAGGCCAGGGCAAGGAAGTAAATTTTGACACATGCTACAACATGAATGAACCTTAAGGACATTACGTTATGTGAAATAGGCCAATCACAAAAGAACAAATACTGTCTGATTTATATGAGGTACCTAGAGTAGTCAAATTCATAGGGCCAGAAAGTAGAATGGTGGTTTCCAGGGACCGGAGGAAGGAGGGACATGCAGAGTTGTGGTTTAGTGGGGGGAGAATTTCCGGTCTGGAAGATGACAAGAGTTCTAGAGATTGGTTGCACAACAATGTGAATTTACTTAACACATTTGAACTGTGCACTTAAAAATGGTTAAGATGATAAATCTTATGTGTATTTTGCCATGATTTAAATTTTTTAATATATGAGGGAATAGAAGAGGAGGCTGAGAAAGGGAGGGTCGATGGGTAGAACTCACGGAGAAGCCTACATTTATAGGGCTAATAAAGGAACCAGCAAAGGTCACTAGAAAAGATCAGCACAGAAGCAGGAAGTGAGTCAGAGAGAACAGAGCCCTAGAAACACAGGGATGGATAGAGGGGTTAGATGAGGGGGAAGTGGAGGGTTTAAAGAGACGAGAATTAGAGGAATTGGGGTGAGCAGCCTGAAATGACTAGCTACTGAAGTTGTCCAACTTCATCAAGAGGAGGGCCATTGGCATCAGACGCTCAGGATCACATTCTTCTCGCTTTTGTTTCTTTTAGGACAGTGTTTTTGTGACAATCAGTTCACTGACCAGAAACATCCAGCATTCCTTTTTATCGCAAAGTTTTAATTTTCTGACTGAGGTATTGTTAGAGTTGTGCTATCTTGTGTCTGAAGGATGCTGAGATGGCAATATCCAATGCTAATGGTTGGGTGCTGCTTATCACAAGCCACCAAGAAAAAAAAATCACCAGATTAAACCTCAAAAGGCAAGAAAAACTTCTAAATAGAGAACAAGACTGCTTTTTCTTATCAGGTTCCTTATCTCTCATGAGAACATCCACTACAGAATATGAGTTATTGAAGTGATGAGAGAAGGGTCACATGGGGCTACAGCATTTGTGTGTGTTGGAAAGCAGGTGGTAATGTAAGTTCACACTACATTCACTTTTAAATGTATGACTGAGTCCCTTCATGTACCTGGATTTCTAGGCCCTGATATAAATCCCTACCCAAGTGTCCTTCTTGGAGGAACGCTGCAGATGTCATCTTATCTGCTCCCACGATGACGGTAGATTGAAAAGTCCCCAAAGGTTATATAAAGCAGACATGATCCCAAAACCTGGGGGAGAGGGGACGCATGGCTGCCATGGGACAGGTGCCAGGACCAATGACAGAAGCAATTCAAGATGGGAATCTTCTCGGCCGCATGCTGCCGGGTGGAAGGCGGCAGAGCTTCCTAACGGGTTCTGTGTGAATGACAGCCATACTGACCCCAGCCCTCGGGGAAGCCAGAGTCCCAGGCTGCTCACCTCCAGCTTCAAGCAACCTGGTCTGTTTACCCAAGTGTGCCACACAAACATTTTCATTTTCTATGTGAGCTGTGAGATGAAAAAATGTTGAGAAAACACTGAGATAGGGTCAAGATTGAGAAGCCATGGTGCCCTGAAAGAATGCTTTTTAAAAAATATATATTTTTATTGATTTTAGAGAGGAAGGGAGAGGAAGAGGGAGAGGGAGATACAAACATCAATGTTGAGAGAGAATCATTGATTGGCTGCCTCCTGCACAGCCCCCAATGGGGATCAAGCCCACAACCTGGGCATGTGCCCTCTACCGGAATCGAACCTGGGACCCTTCAGTCTGCATGCCAACGCTCTATCCACGAAGCCAAACTGGATATGGCTGCTTTTTTTTTTTTTTTTTAATTAAGGGAGAAAAAGAAACAAACTTCAGAGAATGGCAGGTGAGGAGAGCGAAGAAAGGGCACAGGTGAGTCAAGAGCAGATACACTGAGAACAGAGGAGCCCTCAGATCACCTGATCATGGCTAAAATGAGCAAGCAGACACAGAGACTGAAGACTCAGGAGAAGGTCCATGTTCTTTCTCTCCCTCAGTCCCTCTAGTACTTATCTATACATGCTTACAAAAGCCAGGACCCTCCTCTCCAAAGACTGCTGGGAGCCCGAGCAGTAGGAATAAAGGACTCCAACTCTGGAACAAGACACATCGGAGGGCCAATTCCTGCTCCACCACTTGTTAGCTTTGGCACATACACTATGCATGTAATTCCCCTGAATCCTGGCTCTTCATCTGTAAGATGAGAACAACCACACCCATAGGGGTTGAGGCAGGAATTACATAAGATAAGGGAGGTGACAGAGCCCGCCTTCTTTGGCTGAGATGACCTGCCTCATTAGTCTGGCTTTCGAACCCAGGCTGAGATCAAGGCTGCTGCGGGGAGAGCTGGGAAACCTCGGGCCTGTTTGTCCTCACTTGTCAGAAGTACCTGGAAACAAGGACACTCACTTAACCAACTCCCAGGTCTGCTGAAACTCCAGACCAGAGTCTCCTTGCTCCCATCTGCCACCTCAGAGCTGGAATTCTTGCTCCTGGCACATCTCCGCTCACCGAGAACGTTGACCATTCTATAGTCCTAAGAGCTTTGTCCACAGCCTTGGCGAGATCTGTCCAAGTGACCCCAAGTTCTCACTACTTGTGCTCAACCTGAGAAGCAACAGCTCAGTCCCTCCTGGTTTCTGCACCCACCCGCCTCCACGAGACACACTGTCTCACCTCCACACTGACACGACCATTCCCAAAGCTCCTACACCTGGCAATACCCAATTCAAGGTCACCAATGGGCCAGGGCCTAAAAGAGCACCCCCTCCTCCCTTTTACCTTTCGAAGATAAATGTAAGTTTTTTAGAAAGCCTTCTCTCTTGGCATCCCTTCTTGGTTCTTTTTTAAACTAGCCACACTTGACAATGTTAGCATTGAAAAGTCAAATGCAGAATAAACCGCACGTTCCTCCATGGCCCACCCTCATGTTCACATTAGGGTAGGTATGCTTCTTGCCCCATTTTAAATGCAATCCCCGCCCCTCTTTGTTTCCAGCAGTAGCTTTGGTATCTTCCGTGGCTTGTAAGGAGGGTCAGAGTCGCAGGTTCACACACGCCTGTGGTTCTGACAGATCTAGCCCAAGACAGCGGCCATGACTAAGAGCCTGTAATTTCTCCAAATTCAAAATTAAGATGAAGAAAGCCAAGTATATGCCATCCAAAGCTCCATGCTCCATCTGCCTGAGAACAAACCACTGCAGCATCTGCTGAGTTTCCTCAACCTAAGCACAAAGCAAAACTTTTCATTCTCTGACACCAACATTTTCCCTCACTGCAGAGGCCTCCCAGCAGCTGGGGCCACAGGGCTCCCTCTTTCATCCTCCGGACAGACACTCTTTGTTCCAGCCCAAGGAACAAAGAGAGGAAGGGAGAGGGAGAGGGAGAGAGAGATTGAAGCATCAATGATGAGAGAGAACCACTGCCTGGCTGTCTCCTGCACGCCCTCTACTGGGGATAGAGCCTGCAACCCAGGCATGTGCCCTTGGCCAGAATCGAACAGTGAAGATCATGGAGGCCCACGAGGCCATTTCTATCTTCTGGGTGATGGTGAAGTGGTCAGATTTTGCTACTAGTTGTGGCTTCACAAAAATCAACTTCCTCAGTCTTCAGAGCAACTTTTCAAGATTTCACTTCAAAACAAGAAGGCCCTAGCCCCTCTCAGGTCTTCTGTTAACGTGCTCAGACCTGGACCCTCCCCTGGGAAAACTCCCCATCGTTCCTCTCCTTCCCTCATCCCTGTGATGGACCTGTGAACAATCTTACTCCCTCTATAACTTACAGCAGAACTCATCGAGACCTGGGGTAAAGTCAGCCCTGACCCACTTTCTGATATCTTGACTTTCATCTCACCAACAGGAGCTCTGGAGAGTGAAACTCAAAACCATTTAAAGCAGCCCAGCTGGTGTAGCTCAGCGGTTGAGCATCAACCCAGGAACCAAGAGGCTGCTGGTTCGATTCCTGGTCAGGGGCACATGCCCAGTTGCAGGCTCAATCCCCGTGGGGGGGCATGCAGGAGGCAGCCAATTGATGATGTTTCTGTCTCATCTATATTTCTATCTCTCTCGCTTCCTCTCTCTCTAAGAAAATCAATAAAAACCCATTTAAAAAAACAACACATAACACATGTCCTGGCCAGTTTGGCTCAGTGGATAGAGTGTCAGCCTGTGGACTGATTCGATTCTGATCAAGGGCACATGCCTGGGTTGCAGGCTCGATCCCCAGTAGAGGGCGTGCAGGAAACAGACAGTCAATGATTCTCTCTCATCATTGATGCTTCAATCTCTCTCCCCCTCTCCCTCTCCCTTCCTCTCTGAAATCAATAAAAATATATTTTAAAACAAACATAAAAAACAAAGCACAGCAAAAGCTTTAGCCATTCACTTCCCAGAGGTCTTTCTACTGCTGAAGGGTGGTCGGGAGGATAGGTGGTTGGGAGGAGTGGGAAAGCAGAAACCTAAGGACACAAAGAAATAATGCCTAAAAAATGTTTAGACAAAAGAATATTTTTTAATCATGACAACAAACTCAGCAAACACTACTAGCGACAAATGGAACTCGAATGGGCAGCAGAGGCTCCACCAATGGGGCACTTGGGACCACATCCAACACTGTGCCCATCTCTGCACCCACACAGCAGTCACAGGTCTGAACCCCGACAAGGCTAATGAGCAACCCAGTCCAAGCCGGGGCCGAGCTGGGATTTGCAGCCAGGGCTGTCTGATTCAAAATCCTGTGCTCTTTCTCCCAAACCATAGTCGACTTGGACTGACTGCCCTCCTCTGCCCACCAACGAAGCTGCTGCCCCAGATCCAAACTGGTGGTACAATTTGTGCTGCCCCCCTGTTACAACCTCCATCGGGCTAAATATCACAATTCTAATTAGGTAGCAAAGTTAACTTGGGCAGGGCTCAGCATGCCACCAGAAAGAGGGGTGATAAAGACCGCCTGACGCAGCTGCTAAGAGGACGTAGCTGTGTCTGGACCCTGCTGGTTCATCTCATGAGGAGCTGGAAAGAAACCTGCTCCTCGTAAACTCCTGCGGCTGACAGCATGAGTCGGATGGGTCAGTGATGCTCCAGGGAAGTGAGAACAGCAGCAGCAGGAAGATTTCAACGCCCACTGGGGGGAGGAGAGAAGTCACCTAGGCCAGCAAGAAGGGGAGAGAGCATGAGGCAAGAGCCCCGCAGCTTGGCTAGCTAGAACTCGGGAACTGGAAACAGCTGTTCCCGCTGCTCCATATGCCCGAGACAGGTGTGAACTTCTGCAGCCAGCAAGCCAGGGCATAATCAAGATTTAAATGGACCTATTATTCACACCCTTTGGCTCCTGCCTTTAGAAAGAAACTGTCCCACACAGGACCGGACATATACTAAATGACAAAACCAGCCTCTAAGAAAGCTTGTATTCAGGGCTGAGCAGGCACGGATGCTGACACCACTATTTAAGTGACATCTTTTAAATACAGGGTCCTCAGCTTGCAAACTAGGCCAGTGGCGGGACTTGCCATCTCCTTTTCCCTCCCTGGCAAGGAAAAGCTAAATTGTAAGAATGAACATTTAAAATATATAAACATCTGTGTCATTCCTTTTTTGTTTTTTCATCCTCACCAGAGGATGTTTTTACTGATTTTGAGAGAGAGAGAAAGTGACAGAAAGAAAGAGAGAAACACTGACATGAGAGAAACATCGATTGGTTGCCTTCCTTACATCCCCTGCCAGGGGTCAAACCTGCAACCTAGGTACCTACCCTGACTGGGAACTGAACTTGTAATCTTTTGCTCCAACCACCTGAGCCACCCAGTCAGGGCTCTGTGTCATTCCTTTAAATAAGACTGAGACATGGGCTCAGCAGACAGCACCATGTTCCAGAATGTCAAAGGGCCAACCAGACTGGCCAATGGGACAGGCAGCTGGGAGGTAGAGGACAGCCATGTGCACAGCTGTATTCCCATCATCTCCTCCCTCATGACAGACAGTATGGAAGAGGGTACCTCACTCCCTGGCCAAGATCCAGCTGTAAACACCAGGCCAATGATGAGTCCCCGTCTTTATGGTTGTACTCTCTGTACGCAGCCTTCACTCTCTTGTGTAGACACTATGGGTGACACAGGACGCAATGCCACAAGTGTATTGCCTGCCTGCTATGTCAAGCACACTGGATAAAGATCTTTGGCACAAACAAAAGTAGACAATTTTTGAGATGCTTTGTGCCTTGTTTCCTTGTTCCCTGAAATGGGGAAAGAACAGTGCCTTCCCTCTGGTGACTGCTGGGGTGATCATGTGAAGCAGTCCTATATAATAAAAGCCTAATATGCTAAGTGTCTGGTCGTCCAATCGTCTGTTCAACCAATCAAAGCGTAATATGCTAATGATATGCTAAGGCTGCTCAATCACTCACTATGATGTGCACTGACCACCAGGGGGCAGACAATCAGCCGGTCGACCAGTCACTGTGATGTGCACTGACCATCAGGGGGAAGACGCTCTGACTGGTAATTTAGCTTGCTGTTGGGGTTGGCCGATGGGAACTGAGTAAGATGGGCTAGACACACCCTGGAGCCCTCCGGTGACCCCCTCCCTGGCTGGCCAATCTCCTGCGTCCCTCCCTAGCCCCGATCATGCACCAGTGGGGTCCCTTGGCCTGACCTGTGCCCTCTTGCAATCCGGGACCCCTCAGGGGATGTCAAGGAGCCAGTTTCGGCCTGATTCCAAGGCCAGGCCGAGGGACCCCACTGGTGCATGATTTCATGCACCGGGCCTCTAGTAAACATATAAAAGTACTATACAGAGGCAGGTGTGCCATTTCTGAGGTTTGGGTTTCAAATTCCCAAAGCCAGTTCTTTCCAGGCAATGAGAACCAAGGCAGAGGAGGAAATCCAAACAGTTCTGTTGTCAAACTATTTCCCTGAAACGAGGCCCCTGCTATTAATCTAATGACATCCCCTACCCACCCCTTTTCCAAAAACAAATACACCTTCCAATTACAAACAAAAAGGAGCAGAGTGACATCACAATAGCTGGCAAGGTTCTAAAGTCTGTGTGTGATCCCCTGCTGGCTGTGTGACCTTGGGCCTCAGTTTGCTCATCTCCCAATGGGAATAAAGACAGTGCCTGAACCACATGACTGTTGTATGGCAGAAATGAGACAATACAAATATAAAGTGCTAAGCACACTGTAAGCACTTGCTTGTTGGCTGTTATTGCTCTTGTTTTAAAACCTGGCTGGTGGCGGGGAGAGAGAGACAACAAATGGCGGTGGTGATACAACAGTTGTAAGCCTCCATCTAGACCCAGCGCCCTGGAGCTGGACGGCATCGGAAACTAGATCAGTGCTTTGCAAACTGTGTGCTGAAGGAGCACTTTCTGTTGGCTTTTCCCCCCAATCCAACCACGCGGTAGTGCTACTGTGCATAACCAGTGTGCAGCTTGCTCCACGTGCAACTCTCCACGCTAGTGTGACACACTTGTCCCAAGCATTCAACATAAACCACAGCACCTCCTTTCAGCTTCTATACCTCCCATCATGGATTGGCAAGTTTGTGGACCAGTCCACAAATCACACTTTTGAAAACCCTGCTCTTCCCCCTTCTCCTCAATCCCATTCACAGAGAGAGGAACTGGCTGTGGTTAGCAGAAAACTCAATCCCAGGAAATAGCAGAAAACTCAAGCTCAAGGGCACATGAGGAACCCCCAGAAATAAGGCTGAAAGGGAGTAAGAGGGAATGGCAGCAACACAGCCCAGCTGGCCCCGAGCACCTCCATGGTTCCCATGTAGGGACAGGATTCACTGGGCTCCAGCAGGGATTTCAGGGTACAGCCTGAGTAGCCCGCCATCCCTGGGGGCTCCCTGACCTTGGGGCGGTCCTCCTTTCTCAGAGCCACAGCTTCCAGTTTGGCTTCGTACTCCGCTTGCACTTGGTCCCTCTTCTTCAACACGCTCTGTGGGAGGCAGAAAGGGGAAGCAGGTCACACAGAGTTCA
Organism: Corynorhinus townsendii; assembly: GCA_026230045.1. NCBI lineage: Eukaryota > Metazoa > Chordata > Mammalia > Chiroptera > Vespertilionidae > Corynorhinus > Corynorhinus townsendii. The sequence goes on along the minus strand of JAPDVU010000005.1, from coordinate 160,717,453 downwards.
CAACAGGGCCTTCAAGCCCCAGGGACTGTGTCTTCACCCCATTCCTCCCAAACCATGGCCCCCGGGCCCAGCCACGTGCTCCTAGGATAGCTTGGCTGTGCGTGACATGTGGCATGGACTCTGGAGGAGGCAGAGTTTTTGTTGTGGTTGTAAACATGTTTACTAATATTGATTCAAGCAAACGTTTCCAACTGGGGCAGAGAGAGGGCAAAGCTGGTACAAAAGGCCTTCTAAGACATGAGCTTGGGTGAGAGAGATTAAAGACTTATCTCCAAACCAATTCCAGGAGGAAACAATAACAATGTACAGAAACATTTTTTACTATATTTTAATGAAATACAGTCTTATCCATAATTTTCAAACTGATTTTCCACTTTAAGGAGAGAAGGAGAACCATTCTGAGAGACAGCTTTCTAGTGAGATAGTTCAGCCCGACTCTGAAAGTGACAGGATTCCGGGGAAGGGCAGGTAGAGTGACCAGTGCCCATCCATCGCCATGGTGAGGAGAGGACTCTCGGCTGAGAGAATGGCACTGTGCAGAAATGTGGAGCTTGGCAGGTGACAGTGTATGATGTTTTCTGAACTGTTCAGAAAAGTCTAAGCCAAGAGAGTTGATCCCTGGCAGGCTGATTTGCTCACTGATCCATTAGCCACTTACTTACATGTCCTCCAGGCTAGGCCAGGTATACAAAGAGCCAAGAGGTCCAGTCCCTACCTGAGGGTTCCAGAGGAGGGAGAGGTGCAGGCACAGTGCGAGGCTGCAGGTGCTCGATGAGCTGTGTGCAAGTCCAGGATGCCTGCCAGTGAGCCTGCCAGAATGAGTGGTAAATGGGCCCAAAGCAAGGCAGCAGGAGGAAGCTAAAGTGACAAACCAGGTGCTCAGGATGCAAAATTTAAGAAGACGCTCACCCACGAGTGTGAGTGTCTCCCTAGATCACGGAGGCCTGGCTCTTCGACTGAGACACCAGAAAAGCATGCAGTTGACATTCTACGGGAGCATCTGTTTCATCCCAGGGTTTCTCTTTTCATAATATTACAAATGGCAAACGAACAGTGGTAAGAATGTCCTTTCCCATTAATTCCAAAGTCACGTTGCTATAAAAGCTCCCAATCTTTCACTTCTCCCCAGTGTGGGGATGTTCCAGCAGAGTGCGAGGTCAAGTGGGAAGGAGCCGTTTCTTGGCTTAAGCTGGGGGGTGGAAGAGCAGCTTATGTCCCTGACAACGTGCTGAAAGGTGGTGAGTGGCTCCATGGCTGAGAGCACTCTGGGGACAGCCTTGGAATGGAAATTCAACACCCAGAACCTTAAGTCTTCCCCTAAAGTAAGAGTTCATTGGAGATGTGTTTTACCGTGAGAAGAGAACACGAGGTCAAACCTGCAATGGCTTATTTTCCATTGTTTGCCACTCATCTTTCTCCCATGTTCCCTTCTTTCTCGCGAGTTCCCTCCCCACAGTCATCAACCTTGGACAGAAAGATTTCCAGCACTGCCTGCTAGAATGTTCCACTGCGAAGGGCATGTTCTATAATGTAACACAGTAGTCACCAGCCTCGTGTGCTGACTGAACTCTTAAAATATGGCTCGTATGACTGAGGAACTGGGTTTAATTTTTATTTAATTGTATCCGATTTGAATTCAAACGAAGTCACCTATAGTGAGTGGCTGCTTAAGTCTAAAGAACAAAAACAACAACAACAAAAAAAATCAGGGGTCCTTTCTGGGCTTCATAGAGCCCAGAAAACATTCTAAATGCACTAGTCTGGTACCAGCAGGAGTAAAAGTCAAAGTCCCCATCCCAGAGAAATAAGCAGGATGCTGTCCTTGGAGACGCCCATGTGGTCCCCTGAGGGGCAATGAGAGAGCAGGGAGGGGCACCGGAATGCTGATCACTGCCATGTCCTGCCTTCACAGGGTGCCTCACACCTATGGGAAAAAGCACACATATCCAGGCGAGGGATGGGCACGTGAATGAGTCGTCCCTGTAACACATCCTCTGTCAGTGTGGCAAGAAGGGGAGGGATGGTGAGAGATGCATCAGCTCCACACAGCTGAACAGCCCCGGCGCATCTCCTCGCCCTGCCCCAAAGCAGGCGAGGGCCCTACAATTCAGCCATACTCCCTCCCCAGCTAGCTCGGGCCTTCCCTGCCCTCTGTCTGCTCAGTCACTGTCACCCTCACTTTTCCCAAGGCCAGAGCGCTGCCTTCTGCAGGCTGACACCTCCCCTCCCCCCGACATCACTGGGCAGCAGGAAAAACTCACAACAATGAAAGCGGCAACCACCCTGCAGGGCTGAAAGAGTACTGTCCCATTTTATATGGAGAAGGCGAAGGTACAGTGGAAGGACCAGCTGAGGCAGCCACTGGTTAATACTGCAGTGCTGACTCACCCGGGGTTTCCGAGTCTGACTGCAGGCTAACCACAAGAAAAGTGAAGAAATGTGTTTTGAAGCAAGAGAATCTGTGTACGACCACCATCCCTGTTCAGACTGGTGGTGATGGTCTGAAAAGACTGGTCTCCCACCCCAAAAACAGGCTCTGTTGACAAAACTGGTCAACCAGCCTGTGGCTGATGAGGCCTCACCCTGCAAGGGGTGACAGGGACAACAGACTAAGTCAGCATTGGCAGAGAGGTGCCCCCATCACTGAGGGACCACAAAGGTACTCATTCTCTGAGCTTCCCACAGAACTTTACAGGGATCTCTGCATCCAGTGACACCAGAAACCAAAGAGGTGGCATGCTACTATAATGAATTTTGCTACTGTAATGAATCGTAATGTAAATATCTGTGTTTTCCGAAGGTCTTAGGCTCTACAGCAGCGGTTCTCAACCTGTGGGTCACGACGCACAGGTTGAGAACCTCTAGCAGGGTTGCCTAAGACCATCGGAAAACACAGATATTTACATTACGATTTGTAACAGCAGCAAAATTACAGTTATGAAGTAGCAACGAAAATAATTTTATGGTTGGGGATCACCACAACATGAGGAACTGTATTAAAGGGTCGCGGCATTAGAAAGGTTGAGAACCACTGCTCTAGAGGTTAGGTAGGCAGTACACAAGTAAAATATATTGATACAGAGCCCCTGAGGCAATGCCAGGGTCGGGAGGAAGAGTGAAAGTGGAAAGGGGGGTGTAAAGTGCCCAGGGTTTGGAAGATGGCAGGATTGTTCACTGGGTGGTCAGGGGGGGGGCCTCAGGGACAAAGTGACTTTTAATTCACGACATGGAACCAATCTCTCTTGAACCCTGTATTTTTTTTTAACCTTGTATTTTTTCATGTGGAGCAGTTCATCATGATTTCAAAGTATTCCTAGTAATATGGAATTTCACTACCTTATTTTCAAATACAGAGAGGGAAAATGACTCAGTTTCCTTAACAAATAAATTGCAAGAAAAAATAAATAGATGGGGAGGGATTTTGAAGATATTTGGAAAATGTATGGATTTTATTTGAATCCCAATTTGGAAAAAATAGATAAAAACATCATCTGAGACCATTGAGGAAACTGAATACTAACTGGATATTTGAGGATAATAAGAAGATTCTTTTTATTATTAATGATGACATGATGCTCTTTCTTTTTCAAAAGAATGCTCGTATTTTAGAGATATGTACTAAATGTTTTTGCATGAAATAACATGATATCTGGGATTTGCTTTAAAACAACCCAGAGGTGGGATCTGGGAGGGGGTGGGAGCAGAGCTAGAACAAGATGGACCATGAGTGGACAGCTGCTAGAGCTGGCTGATGGGTACAATGGGGAATTGTTATATTTTCACTCTACTTTGAATATGTTTGAATTTTTCTATAATAAAAGTTAAACAATGGAAACATAATACTTGTCATCCAAAGTGTTTATCAGAAACTAATAACAGTCATTAAACTGCAATGACAAAAGTGTCTGGGAGTTGGATTACAGATACTGTCTGTGGTTTGGCTTTCAACATCTCCACTGGATTCTTCCCAAGAAAGTGCCACAGTGGTTAGTATCAACAGGAAAGCTCAACAGCCCCTTCTCCACCCCCAGTGCTCATGCTCATACCTTCCTCTGGGGCAGCTGTGGGCTCACAAACTTGTAGGGGGAGAAATAGGCAGTCCAAAACTAGCCCCAATGCAAAAGGTGAGCACTATTTAAAAAAAACAACCTTCCCAAGTCCAGAAGGTTTTTAAGCTCCAAAATATTCGGATGCAGGGTGAGAAAGTATATGAAACAGCAAGGACAGCTTGGCCATGTGTAGAGAATTAAGAACAGAATGGTTCATTCTCTGGTCAGGGGCTGACAGCCCAAAAGTCCCCAGAGGAATTCATGTAAAATGAGTCTTTAGTATGAAAGAAAGAAGCTCAAGTGCTAATAAAAATCAAATACCGAACACAGTCCTGTAGCCTGTTTCTGGGTGGCTCTCTAGCAGAGCATTTTCCTACAGGCAAGAAAATGAGTCTGACTTGGTACTGGTAACGTCATTTATTATTAAACTAGAGGTCCAGTGCATGAAATTCGTGCACAGGTAGGGACCCTAGCGCCTGCAGGCTGCCGGCCAGGGCATCCCTTCCTGTGGTTGGCTGGCCGGCCCCACCCTCTGATCAAACTCCCAGTTGAGGGGACAATTTGCATATTAGGCTTTTATTATATAGGATGATTAAATTTAAGTTGCCACTTTCAACATGCTCCTTTTACACATTTATTCTATTGAAAACAGGATCACCTGTGAGTTCAATGTTCTAGGGCAAAGTTGGTAATATTGGAACCATATATTTCCTCCTAATTTTAAAAGATAGTTGTTACAGAAAATTTGGAAATTAAAGAAAAATGTAGAAGGGGGTGAGGGGAAGGCATCCCTAAATCTCATCTTTCAGGCACAAGCAGTAGCACATTATGTCTTTACTTCTCGTCTCTTATCTTGAATGACTTCTTTGATGCTCTCCAATGTCCATTTTCTCTTTTGGGCACTTCTGTTAGTTATTCAGATGTTGAATTTTATAGTCTAGTCCTCTCATTTTCATATATTTTCTCTCCAATCCTCAATCTGTGTTGTGTTTTTTTTTTTGTTTGTTTCACTTTATATGTGATTTCCTTAATTTTTTCTTCTAACTCTTCTACTGATTTTTTTTTTTCATTTCTATCATAATCTTAATTTCCATGTGTGCTTTGTTCCCTGGGTTTTAAAATTCTTGATTTATGGCTAAGATATTTCTTTTCTTTTTGAAGATATTAATGATTTTTTTCCTGGAAATTTTCTTCTCCCTCAATGATGCTTCACTCAATAAGCTTTTCCTTCTTTGTTTTTACTGCATATTCATATTGGAATCTTCTCTTAAATAGTTGGTGGGTTTTGTCTGTCCAACAAGCTGAGATGGAAACACTGAAAACCTGATAGAAAGCTCTCTGCGCATCGAGGGCTTGCTGATAGTTCTCTGCAGGGACTCTGCTGGGTCATTCTGTTGAGGATCTGCCCTCCCCTCCAATATCAATATCTCCCAATTTCTTCTCCTGGCCTGTCCAGATGTTCAAGAAAAGCTCTAATCCTTGCAGGGAAGATATAAGGCTGAGAGCCAAAGTCTCGACATTCAGTAACCTTTTACTTAACATCCTGATTTTAGGATTTTTGTTCCTACCCTCAATTGTGCCTGGTGTCCACAGACTCTCTATTTTACCCCCTCCAGAGAATTTACCTCCAGTTCTGCCATATGGGGAAGGGACAGTGGCTTGGGTATGAGGAATGAGAAAAGAATCAGAAGCTCTAACTGCTTCTGGGGCTCCTAACATTCTTCTGGTCAGCTCCACCTTTCTGTTAGTCCTAGAGTTTCTTGATGCTCCCAATTCTTGGCCTTTTTGAAAATTTTCACAGGGTAAACTTGGTGGCTTCTTAGTTTTACCCCTCAGGGAGCTCCTAAGGCAGCTGGTTTGGGTTGCCTAAGTCCCTCCTCACCTCTACATTTGCTTTCTAGTCCCCAGTTGTACTGATGTTGCCTCCCCTTCTATTATTCTTTGTCCTTACAGGTGTATGTCTTTTTTTTTAATCATTCTGGCCCTAACTGGTTTGGCTCAGTGGATAGAGTGTCAGCCTGCAGACTGAAGGGTCCCAGGTTCAGTTTCAGTCAAGGGTACATGCTTGCGTTGCAGGCTTAATCCCCAGTAGAGGACGTGCAGGAGGTAGCCAATCAATGATTCTCTGTCATCATTGATGTTTCTATCTCTCTTTCCCTCTCCCTTCCTCTCTGAAATCAATAAAGACATATATATTTTAAAAAGCATTCTGGTGTCATTTTGGTGCAATTTCATGAATAAGTTTAAATTCATGAAATTTAATCATGAGATTATTCAATCTGCTATCACTAGGAATCTCACAGTTTTAATTTTACACTTTTTAATTTTTTAAAAAAATTTGAGATCATGTACATTTCTATATCCCACTTTTTCATATTTTCAAGAAATTAGGGCCTCAATCTATAATCACTTTTGTTTAGCACGGAGAGTTTTTCTCTCCCAACTCAATCTTCCAGGAAATCTCTTCAGTTTTTCTAAAGCACCAGAGCTAGTCAACCTAAAGCAGCGATTTTTCAACCTTTTTCACCTCACAGCACACATAAACTACTAAAATTCTGTGGCACATCAAAAATATATTTTTTGCCAATCTGAAAAATTTTGATTCAGTCACACCAGACAACTATTATTGTGTTGTCTGTTGTAATTTTTTAATTTGACAGTCTAAGGGAAAAGAGGTCAGTGCCCCTGATTAAATAGTCAGATATTGCATGCTTTACAAATTTTTGCAGCACACCTGGTGAAAATCACTGACCTAAAGCATCAACTAAATTACTCGATTCATTAGCTCCACCTTGAGGCCCCTGAGGGGAAAGGCTGGCTGAAGACATCATCTTACTATTAAACAATTGGCATTCGAGTATCTTTAACTAAAAGATGAATTCTGTCTTTAAGTCCAAATTTATACATCCACATGAGACCTCTAATCATGATCACCAATGACGTCCATATTATTAAGTCCAATGGTTGCTGTTTATCATGGTCCTTCTAAAAACATTTGGCCTTACAGAGGTAATCCTCCACTTTTTTTCCTCCTACTACACTGACCATCCCTCTCAGGCTCGTTTGCTACTCTTCCTCCTCCTAATTATTGTCATGCCTCAGGGTACAGGTTAGACTGTTAACCTCGATCTCATCACTAGATGATCTTCCTAGCTCTCACAGATTTAAATGCCATCTATATACAAATGACTCCCACATTTCCATTCCCACTCTGACATCACCACGTTAATGACTAACAGGCATTTTTAACTCAACCTGGCCAAAACAACTGATTCCCAACTGCCCAATCCATTTCTCCCAGACTTGTCCTGCTCAATCAACAGTACCACTGTCCACCCAGTTGCTGAAGTCAAAACCCAGGAGTCATTCTCAATTCCTGCCTTTCTTTTTTTTCTTTTTCTTTTTTTTTAATTGATTTTTAGAAAGAGAAGGGAAAGGAAAAAACGAGAGGGAAAGAAGGGGAAGAGGGAGGGAGGGAGAAAGAGAAATAAACACATTGATTTGTTGTTCCACGTATGTATGCATTCATTGATTGCTTCTTGTAAGCAGCCTGCCCAGAGATCGAACCCACAACCTTGTTGTATCAGGATAATGTTCTAAACAACTGAGCTATTCAGCCAGGGCAATTCCTGACTTTCTTACTTCACATTAATACAGCAGCAGGTCTACTTGGCTCTCATCCAAAATATATCCCAAATCCACTCACTTCCCCATCACCGTTTAGTGTAAGCTCTGACACCTCAGTTATCTGCCACTTGGCTACCTGTGACAGTCTTCTAAATGGTCCCTACCTCCACTCCCACTTTCTACAACCCATTCTCCATACTGCAGCACTAGTTGTCTTCTTAAAGGAAGAACTATATACTGTCTTCCCCTGCATAAAACCAGATAGCTTCCCTTTTATTCCTAACTAGAGGCCCGGCACACAAGATTTGTGCACTCAGGGAGGGGGTGGTTTCCCTCAGCCCAGCCTGCACCCTATCACAGTCTGGGAGCCCTTGGGGGATGTCCAATTGACGGCTTAGGCCTGCTCCCCACAAACCATCAGTCGGACATCCTTAGGGCTGCCATGGGGGTGGGAGAGGCTCTGCCGCCGCCACTGCACTAGCCAGCCGTAAGCTCAGCTGAGCGGCACTCCAGTGTGGGAGCACACTGACCACCAGGGGGCAGCTCCTGCATTGAGCGTCTGCCCACTGGTGGTCAGTACATGTCATAGCAACCAGTCATTTCACCATTTGGTCAACGTGCATATTAGCCTTTTATTAGATTTATTAGATAGGATAATAAAATCCTGACTCTTACAAACCATGGCCTTTAAAGATACAAATACTACTGTATGTCCAGGCCCCTAGCTCACCCCTCCCACTTCCTCCCTTGCTCACTGGGCTCTACTCACACTGGCCTCTCTGACCTGCAAGGACACGAAGCTCATTTCTGCTTTAGAACTTTTGCACTGCCTGTTCTTTCTGCCTAAAATACTCAATCCTATATATCATTTGACTCTCCAACTAAAGCCTCTTCCCCTGTGTGGCTTTCCCTGCCACCCACTCTTCTCTCATCTCACCCTAGTCATTCACCAACACTCTGAGATAAGCATGCTCTTGGACTTGTACATACACCTATCTCTTAAAAATAACAAGTTACATGGCATGCTATAGTTATACAGGGTGGGGCAAAATTAGGTTTGCAGTTGTTCCTATGGAAAATAAAACAATAATTAATTAATAATAATACAAGAATAAATTGTGTTTCATGTACTCACAACTGTAAGCCTACTTTTGCCCCACCCTGTATATCTGTCAATATTTCAGCATCACCACATTGTCAAGTTCAATTAAATATTTGCTGACCACCTTCTATGAACTAGACAGTGTGGGAAACAAGATGGCCTTGCCCTAACTTTCTTAAGTAAAGCTTCTCCAGCTCTTGGCCTGGTCATAATGACACCAGTATCTAAAAAGCATTGACAGAAATTTGGTAAAAACTCTAAGATATTCTCTCCTAGCCCATCACGAACCTAATTACATTCTACATACTGACCATGTATAGAATGTGAAATTCCCTCTCAGGGCTCACCTGCAGATGTCTGCAGGGTATTTAACTTGAGTCCTGGCCACCAGAGTAACTTTGTTATCCCTCCTTCTCGGGCACTGTTCATTCCCGCTACACAGCATCCTTAGAATACTCGTCTTCAACCATCTCTCTAGTACGAGATGTCCCCATTGTTCCCTGAACATTGGGCACCTGTTCCACGGGGCCTGACAGCAACCCTCCTTTTTGTGTGCTTTCCCTCTGCCTCTAAAGGGAACAGAATGTCCCCAAACATAACTGCGCTCAAAGAGAGACAACTGAGACTCAGCCTTGAAAAGCAGAGCTGATCTGGTTTCCTTCTTAGTTGATATAAAGACACACTCAAGGCCACTGGTTGTTAGAATGGTGGCCATGGGACAGAAAAGATTTACCCGTGGGTCCCTATTTCTTCATCTCTGAAATAAGTTAGATATGATTTCCACAGGCCTTTTCAACCTCAGAGAAGAACCCCAATCTCAGCCCCATTAGGAGAGGGCTTCAGTGAATGCCAGCATTTTCTCCACGCAGGCCTCCACTGACACTCAGCTACTTCCCATTCCTACGGCACAGGCCCAACTCCAAATCATGAGGACAAATATTCACTTCGGTTCACTCTAGGCCAGTGGTCGGCAAACTGTGGTTCGCGAGCCGCGGTTTGCCGCTCTGTTGACTAATGAGTTTGCCGACCACTGCCTTAGGGAAAAACACTTTAAAAACATTTTAATAATGTACTAATGTCTTTAACCTGAAGTCAAAACTTCTGGGTAAGGGTAATGCCTTACGCAGTGGTCAGCAAACTCATTAGTCAAGAGAGCAGCAAACCGTGGTTCACGAGCCACAGTTTGCCGACCACTGCTCTAGGCCATTGCAGACTGACAAACATCACCACATCAACACCTACCTCCCTACCAAAACCAAACCATGATGTCCCCAGGTCTGGAGATCACTCAGTGGTTGATAAGAACAGGTTTCATGCCTGGCTGCCATGGCCCAGAGGTTGAGCATGAGCATTGACCTATGGACCAGGAGGTCACTGTTTGATTCCTGGTCAGGGCACATGCCCGGGTGGGGAGGGGGGGCATGCAGGAGGCAGCTGATCAATGATTCTCTCTCATCCCTGATGTTTCTATCTCTTCCTTTCCCTTCCTCCTTGAAATATATACTAGAAGCCCAGTGCACAAAATTTGTGCATGAGTAGGGTCCCTAGGCCTTGCTGGTGATCAAGGGCAATCAGGTTCCCCACCTTCTCCTTCCCTCACTCCCTCAGTGCCCTGCCACCGCCACTGGTCGCCCACCATGTTCTGCACCGCCCCTGGTGGTCAGCGCACATCATAGTGAGTGATCGAACTCCCGGTCTCCCGGTCAAACAACTGAGGGGACACTTTGCATATTAGCCTTTTATATATATAGATATAGAACAGTTTTCACACCAGTCCTTCACAAGCCCTCTACTCCAAGTTTAGTTTTCATGCTGAATAACAAAGTCTGTCCCATGTATACCTTAAAAATCAGAACGTTATTTTGGAAGTAAAATTATATGACACTCTTAGAAAAATAACATATAGATAAGAATTCTTAAAAAGCAATAAAGTCAAAAGGCCAGGGAGCCACTTAAGACACCTAACTTTCCTGAGGTCTTTAGTCTTGGCCACACGGACCCTAACAACCCTATGTGCAATCTTGGCTTTGCCTACACCACTCTGCAGATACTTTCTTGTTGGAAAGATAGGGAGCAGGAGACCTTGTTTCTTTCTAAATGGACTTAGCTCAGCTCACCATGGGGCAGACAGGATTTCAGAGGCTGCTAGTCAACATTTCCTCCACATGCCCTTCCCCAGACAACACTGTATACCAGCGATTTTCAACCTTTTTCATCTCATGTCACACATACACTAATTACTAAAATTCTGCAGCACACCAAAAAATATATTTTTTACTAGTCTAATAAAAAAAATAGGTGTAATTTTGATTCATTCATACTAGATGGCTATTGTGTTGCCTGTTGTCAATTTTTTTTTATTGAACAATCTAAGGGAAAAAGAGGTCATTGCCCTTGCCTAAATAATCAGGTATTGCATGTTTTAAAAATTCTTGTAGCACACCAGTGTGCCTGCCATGGAACAGCAGTTGAAAATCGCTGCTTGATTAACTCGATTAATGTTTCTCCAGAGAACAAGGAACTTAATACATATGTGTCACACAATGGGTGAAGAAAGAGAGCAAACACGTGTTTCTTTGATGTAAAACTTCAATTATTCAAACAAGCTTATTATGTCTCACTGTGTAAAAATATTTTAATAAAGATGTCAGATAAATCCTTGCTAAATGAGAATTTAAAATCCTGTTTCAAGTACAAACATATATTAAGTACAAACATAGTTGCCCTCCAAACAGCCTAAGTACAGGCTGGGGCACTTTCTAGTGCGGGCATTAAAGCACTTAATCCTGTATTTCATCTTTATGACTTTTTTCTAAAATATCACAAGTATATGCTTTTGGTTGGTTCTCTGTTCATTCCTTTTGCTGGGCAATTAAGATGTCCTTTTAATCTGAAAACTCATAACCTTCAGCTTTGGGAGATTTTCTTGCATTATTTCTTTCATAATTTCCTTCCCTCAATTTTTGCTGTTTTCTCAGTCAGAAACTCTTATCAGTCAGATATGCTGAAACTCTGACTGAGAGTAATCCTTCTTACCATTCTTTCACATGTTCAGTATTTTTGCATTTTTGTTCTACTTTTCAACAACTTTGTTTTACTTTCCAAGATTTCTTCATCCTTATCTTCCAACTTTTCTCTTCAGTTTTATTTCACCAACCATATTTTAATTTCCAAGAGAGAAACCAAGATGGCGGCATAGGTAAACACCTAAACTGCTGCCTCGCACAACAATATCAAAACTACAACCAAAAGACAAAACGGACACCATCCAGGACCACAGGAAAACTGGCTGAGTGAAAATTCTACAACTAGAAGAAAAGAGGAAAACACATTGAGACTCAGCAAAAGGCTGAGGTACGGAGACTTGCACGTGGAGAGGACGGGCAGCTGTGTGCACGGGCGGCTGAGTGCGCGGCTGGCTTTCTAAAGCGGGAGGGAGAAGGAAGCTCCTGACTGCCCTGAACTCCAGTCCCAGGTGAGACGCTGGGAAACCAGACTCATTCGGGGGGAATCTGGACTGTCAGGAAAAGAGAAAGCACACTGAGACTTGGGAGCTGTGGAAGACAGAGGTTCGGAGACATGTGCGTGCAGAGAGGACTGACTGCTAAATGCACGGGAGGCTGTGTGCTCTAAAGCGGGAGGGAGACAGAAGCTCCCGACTGTGCTGAACTCCAATTCTGGGCAAGTTTCTGGGAACCCTGACTCATTTGGGGAGAAACTGGACTGTCTGGCAACGGGTGAAACTCGAGGGTGGCTTTCTCTCAGAGGTGCTTGCAGAGATTACTGAGGGACACTGAGACCCAGGGGCCTCATAAGGCAGGGCTGACAGGAAACCAAGGCTGTCTGTTCCACCTTGAAACTCCGCCCCATCCAAGCTGAGCACAGAGGCTTTTGCAATTTTGCAAGTCTTGTCTCATAAGAGTGTCTCCAGCACAGAAGTGTTCCCAGTGTCGACACAGCTGATCCTCACAGCCAATTGGCCTGGAGATCAATTCCTCCCAGTGATACCAACAACAATCAAGGCTTAACTACAACAAGACTGTGCACACAGACCACAAAGGGGTGCACCAAGAGTGTCCACCTCAGGTAACTGGGGAGGCTGAGCCACTGGGCCCTATAGGACACCTACCACACAAAGCTACTCTATCAACTCAGGGAAGCAGCCAAAATGCGGAGACAAAGAAACAGATCACAAATGAAAGAAATGGAGGAAAACAAACGACTGGATATAGAGTTCAAAACCATGGTTATAAGGTTTTTCAAGAATTTCCTAGAAAAGGCCGAAAAATTTAGCGAGACCCTCGAGGATATGAAAAAGGACCAACTAGAAATTAAACATACACTGACTGAAATTAAAAATATTATACAGGACCTAATAGCAGACTAGAGGACCGCAAGAATCAAGTCAAAGATTTGAAATACAAAGAAGCAAAAAACACTCAACTGGAAAAGCAAAAAGAAAAAAGAATCCACAAATATGAACATAGTGTAAGGAGCCTCTGGGACAACTTCAAGTGTACCAACATCAGAATTATGGGGGTGCCAGAAGAAGAGAGAGAACAAAACCTATTTGAAGAAATAATGACCGAAAACTTCCCCCACCTGGTGAAAAAAATAGACTTACAAGTCCAGGAATCACACAGAACCCCAAACAAAAGGAATCCAAAGAGGACCATACCAAGACACATCATAATTAAAATGCCAAGAGCAAAAGACAAAGAGAGAATATTAAAAGCAGCAAGAGAAAAACAGTTAGTTACCTACAAGGGAGCACCCATATGATTGTCAGCTGATTTCTCAACAGAAACTATGCAGGCCAGATAGGAGTGGCAAGAAATATTCAAAGTGATGAATAGCAAGAACCTACAACCAAGATTACTCTACCCAGCAAAGCTATCATTCAGAATTGAAGGTCAGATAAAGAGCTTCACAGATAAGAAAAAGCTAAAGGAGTTCATCACCACCAAAGCAGTATTATATGAAATGCTGAAAGGTATTCTTTAAGAAGAGGAAGAAGAAGAAAAAGGTAAAGATAAAAATTATGAACAACAAATACATATCGATCAACAAGTGAATCTAAAAATCAAGTGAATAAAAAATCTGATGAACAGAATAAACTGGTGAATATTATAGAATCAGGGGCATAGAAAGGCAGTGGACTGACAATTCTCAGGGGGGGAAAGGGGTGTGGGAGGTGCGGGAAGAGACTGGACAAAAAGCGTACACCTATGGGTGAGGACAGTGTGGGGGGTAAGGGCAGAGGGTGGGGTGGGAACTGGGTAGAGGGGAGCTATGGGGGGAAAAAAGGGGAACAATTGTAATAATCTGAACAATAAAGATTTATTAAATTTAAAAAAAAAAAGATGTTCTCGCCCAAAAGAAAAAAGAGCTCTAATTACCTAATTTTTCCTTTTCCACAGCATCCTGTTCTGGTTTAGAAGACTTTATACCCCCTTGAACTCACAGTGAACACTAATAAAAATTTCTTCCAAACTAGTTTTTTCACTTAATTCACATACTTGGTTCACCAGGTGTTCTATTTATATGTCCATGATGTCCATCCACATGTCTCATCCTGCCCACCCAGGAAAAAGGAAAACTGTACCACATGCAAATAGGCAATAATCAATTGCTTTTTTTATAATAATTACAACAAAGAAAGTACCTAAGTGCACAAGAAGTGAGCCAGCTTACCTTCATGGAATCAGAGTATAAAATATATTCCCTGAGCACAGGCAGAAAGTCTTCTGTCATGTCATCTGTCAGCTCTTCCAAGGCTGTGGAGCAGTTGCCGATGCACGCTGACACGCCTTCCAGGGGTTCGGCCAGCTCCCCCTCTAGGGCGCTCCATGTGGAGTACACAGGCCCATATTCTCTGAGCTCTACAAGGTACTCTAAAGCGGGAAGAGGAACCAATACGCTTGGCTGAGCAGCAATCACTGGTATTACAGATTCAGTAACCAAGACATGTTCACTCACCTGAGCATGCTCCTCTTTAAACACAACACTGCTTATAACCATTTTTTAATCTCTGAAAGCTGATGCTACAATGAGAATGCCATGCGTCTGGGTAATGGGACCGTACTGCCTTCTGGCGGGAAACCACACCCATCAAATACTAAAAAAAAACCCACTCTCCTACCCACACAGTGAAGCAGTATTTTAACAGTGGTGGCAGAGTTTCCTATAGGTTTAGGGGGATGTGTGTGGTTGTGTGTTTTTTTAAAGCACACAATGGAAAAATGGAATTTTAGGAAACATTTGATGCAGGAGATGTGGTCTTAGGTCTTACATAGACAGACTCAGTCTTCCAGTCAAGGGTCACCCCACCCCCTGGTTCTTAAGAGGTGGATGGTACTGACAGCTAACTCCCAACCTGCAGGCCCCACATGATACCATCAGTGGGTAAAGGAGAACTAAATCACAGGAACCAAGAAAAATGTTATTTCTCCTCACAAAGAAAACCTGGCTCATCATTGTCACCAGGATGCTTGCCATGACAACAAAATGTTGCTGCCATTTTTTTTTAGCAACCAATGGGTGGCGACTATTGGAGAATCCTTTCCAATGTGCTTCATATCACTGCCAGCATGTTCATTAATACTGTTCAGGTATGTTTGGCTCACATGTGTGTAAGAAGACAAAAGGCCCCAAAACATTGTGGGATACAGAAAAGCAAGTGGCCATGAGCGGGGTGGGGAGGAAGTGGAAGAACAGTCAGGAAGAATAAAGAAAGGCCTCACAACTCCCCAGGCCAGGGAGAGCGGGTTTGAAATGCAGCAGGGCTCATTAGGATCATAACTTCGGCAAGCACAGGTCACCATACTGTCCTTTTTTTATTATTTCAGAGAGGAAGGGAGAGGGAGAGAGAGACAGAAACATCAATGATGAGAGAGAATCATTGATTGGCTGCCTCCTGCATGCCCAATACTAGGGATCAAGCCTGCAACCCAGGCATGTGCCCTGACAGGGAATTGAACCGTGACCTCCTGGTTCACAGATCAATGTTCAACCACTGAGCCATGCCAGCCGGGCCTTTTGTCCTTTTGAACCACCGTTCTGCTATAAAGGACACCTGAGTTTGTTTTTAAGCTATCATTCTTATTAATGAAGGGAAGTTGAGTCAGTATCTCCACTTCTAAAGCTAAAGTTAACAGGGGGAAGTGGGAGAGCCTAGATGCTCAGAGGTGGTTGTTTGCCCCGGGGAAAGCAAACACTAGGCTGGAACACAGGGCAAAGGAGGGAGCACAAGATTATACTCTGCTCACAACTACCTCTTCCCCTCCTTGTATTTACTTATTAGTTTTACAAGCAGAACGTGGCCTCGTTCCATCACTCCAGCACTTCCGCATTTGATTCTATTTAACACACGACTGACATTTCTGCAAACGTGGTCCCTGAGCACGATCAAACTCGCAACAAAGAGCTCACCTATTTCTTCTTTGATGATCCGCTGGGCTATCCGATCTATGGTTCCCAGTTTGAGTGCAAACGTGTCTAAGTATTCACCGATGGCTGCAAACTCCAGAGGCCGACTCCTCAGCTTGTAGCCTCCGGTGACATGCTTGACCGACTCGCCCACTCTGGTCAGCAGTGCCATCCCTTGCTTCTTGTAGGCATTCAGGTCCTAAGGATGACAGATGAACAAACAAACTCGAAGGACTCAATCACTCACACGGCCAGGACTCAGTAACCAACTCCTTCAGGCAGCTGCTCTTGGAAATGGGAGGACTTGGAAAATAAGGAGCTGTTAGAAGACTAACCACATACACAAAGGTGTCCTCTCCTTGCCATCACTTCCACCAAGCTCATGGCCTGCCTTTCTAATCAGGTTCACTTACCTGAGCATGCACTCCTTTAAACAACACTGTGTTTCAACATCATTTTTAAAAAACTTTGACCAAAAACAAAAAGTCCCTTCCTCCCTTGTAAAATATCCTAAGTTGTCTTTAGAACCAAAATTCAAGGACTAAAATTCATTCCATTCATTTTATTTATATCTCAACCAAAGCCAAATAAGTAGAGAGTAAAGGGTGGGAAGCCAGACATGGGGACAAAAAGCCAGGGCTAGAAAACTCAGGGCAAGGGCAGCTTGAATGGAACATTTCATGTTGGGCTTCTTGGTCAAGGCATACATGGGAAATACAGTGAGCAACATAACCATTGTATCTCAGTTTAAAAATCACATTAGTCTGCCAGGTAAAACAAGCTTCTTCCTATCGCTAAACTCTAAGAGGAGCTGACAGTGTCTTAGGTTGTTCTATGTCCCTAACTTGAACGGTGCCTGTTCAAGAAGATAGAAGATGCAGATGTCAGCCCTCACTGTTTTGGCTCAGTGGATAGAGTGTCGGCCTGCGGACTCAAGGGTCCCAGGTTCGATTCCGGTCAAGGGCATGTACCTTGGTTCGGGCACATCCCCAGTAGGGGGTGTGCAGGAGGCAGCTTTTCTCTCTCCTCGATATTTCTAACTCTCTCTCCCTCTCCCTTCCTCTCTGTAAAAAAAATCAATAAAATATATATTTTTTAAAAAGATGCAGGTGTCTGTTCCTTCTGTCCACCCTCAGTACAAACAGAATGTTAATTCCTAGTCCTAGAAAGGCATGTCCACAGGGAGATAAGGGACCACTGCTTTCTGGTGACACAGTCTGATGTAGGGACAGGGCAGAGAACAGGGAATCACAGTGAACACAGCTGTCCCATTTGACACACAATCATAGGCTTGGATCTCCATGGTTGAAGTGAGCAACATAACCATTGTATCTCAGTTTAAAAATCACATTAGTCTGCCAGGTAAAACAAGCTTCTTCCTATCGCTAAACTCTAAGAGGAGCTGACAGTGTCTTAGGTTGTTCTATCGCTAAACTCTAAGAGGAGCTGACAGTGTCTTAGGTTGTTCTATAAGTGTAGACTCCTCCTGATTTCACTTCCTTCTCTTTCTTCATGCAGTGAGGGCCTTCACTTTTGCTCTTGATTCCACCCTTCCTTATCCACCCCTCCCCAACTACCCTTCCCCTCTCCTGTCTGTATTTTTAACTTTTATTCCTTCAGCATGTAAACTATACTCAAGGCTCACCCATCTTAAAAACACCAGAAACACCTCCAGCCCCATCCTCTACTTCTTTCCTTGTTTTCAAAGTCTGGCTGCCTGAGAGAATGTTCTAAAGAACCCATTTCCTGTTATAACTTCAGACATTCTAGACCCCCCAAAAAATATCCTCATAAGCACCAGGCTTTCACAAGACCGTAAGTGAAGCCCTGGGATTCTCAGAATTGCTTCCATAGACAATATTTTTTGGTGTAAGGCTAGATCCAAAAGGGCTCCTTGAACTGCATGCGCTCTATTTCGCGAAGAGCTTTGAAAGGGCAACCCCAGTTATCCAGGTTCATTAACATGCTGAACAGTTATTTATAGTACCTCTCTGACTGCTGCACATATTCTGCCAACGATAAAAACACGGATTTGAACATAGTTGATACTGAGTGTCCCCTACCACTCCCAGCATTCCTGGCTGCTGCTTCAAGACACTTCTAGTTTGTGATAAGATCACGTCATCACAAGAAGGATGCTTCTGCATTCACTGTGGCAGAATGTGCAAGTGGGTAATTTAAGAACAGGACTAAGTTTTTCCTGATGTGTTAGAAGAAAAGGTGGGGTGCTGGGGAGATGAAGGGATGGGAATATGGGGAGTTGTTCTTTAATGGGTGGGTACAGTGTTTCAGTTCTGCAAGAAGAAGAAGTTCTGGAGATCAGCTGTCCAACAATGTGAATAGACTTAACATTAATGAACTGTACATTTTCAAGTGGTTAAGAGAGTCAATTTTATGTTATACGTATTTTTCTATAATTAAAAAGAAAACATTGGGGTCATTTAGTGCATGTAGTTCTATAAGTAACACTGAATTAGGGCTAGACTTTGTTCTGCTTAAACAAACCAACTCCTCTTCCTCACTCACATGAATTTGGATTTTGATTAAGACATTGAAGAAGTATTTTTTTTTTTAAATCATTGCATACCGCCTGGCTCACAGATAAATTACACACACACACACACACATATACACCTTCCTATTTATTCTTCACACAGATTCCCAATCACCAGGGCCCAAGTTAACCCCCACCCCACCCCTTTACCTCTCTGTGTAATTAAAATGACTAAGCCTGAGGGCCCGCCTGGTCAGTGAACCTATAATTTGGGTGAATCAGTGAGTTGCACTTTGGAGAACAGGATGGATTTTACTTTATATATAAACTAAAAGAACTATACCTGGGGATCAGTTCACCAAAAAATACTTATTTAAAAAATAACACAAGTTTGAGCCATTGGGGAAAAGGCTGCCTGGAAAAAGAGAAGATGAATGGGAATGTCATCAATGAGGCTAAAAGCCAACTGCGGTTTTAAAAAACACACAACAACCTCAAACACTAAAAGACTTTCCCATGTGATTTCCATTGTCTGGAATGACACCTCTAAAGACTTTAATGTCCACTAATGTTATCTACAAATATTTCTCAATTTTGCCATTTCAAAAAAGAAAACTGGAAAGTACCTGGCCCCAATACATTTGCGCCATAGGAAAAATTACCTGTGTTCGGAATATGATACATGAAACTAAAGAGAAGGAGCTGGAAGGAAGCTGGCACGAGGTCGCATTCCTAAACAATTAGAGTAGAGCACCGCAGGTCTGCTGGCTGGTCTGCCAACAGGGAAGTGCAGAGAAAAGTCAGCTGAGTTTGAGTACACAGAATCTGGCAACTGGGGAGAACCCAACTACTTCTCTGGCCAAGGCTGGGAAATGCCCACCTGGTTAGAAACTGGGCTGTGGGCAAATCGTGCTGAACTCCTCTTGGTCAGGCAGTCATTACAGAGGAAAAATGTGCCTCAGGGGCCACAAAGACCCAGTTTCAAGTCCTAGTGATGCCATTTGAATTGTACAAACTCCCCAAACTTGTTTCCTCATCTGTGAAATGGGGTACGAGGAAACATGCACCGGGAAAAATTACCTGTGTCCGGAATATGGGAATATCTTGTGAAGAACATCCTTGCCAAATACGCATAAGTGTTCTGAGTCTTGCATACCATTCTGACTCTTGGTCGGAATGGCCTCACCCAGTAATGTGCCAAGAAGTGTTTAAAGAAATAGGAAGTGTTTAAAGAAACATTTCTTCCTGCTTTTGGCAAGTGAAAATATTCTAACTTCCTCTGCTAATGCAAGGAGCTGTTTCTCCTAACTTCTATCACAGTAACCATGCTAATGCAAAGGGCACCAAAAACACAGGGTAGTCAATGACACCCATGATAGTGGGCCATTCATGAAGGTGGCTTGTGAGAGATGGAAACAGAAAGGGCTGGAGAATGCTGTTTTGGGGAAGGAACATGAAAAAATCTGTCCTTACCTTAGCAGTAAGAAAAACATTGAAGTGTTCATTGAAAGAAAGTACAGGATGATCCGTAATTCTTTTTAGGAATTTATCCAAAGCTTTTCTTCTGGTCTCCACAAACTCTTCTGAAAAACGATCCACAACACCCTTCACCACAAACTTCTCAGGAAGCGGCTATGAAGACAGGAAGAAAAATATTCAGAGCAACTGATAAAATTGTGCAAAGAAAAACCACCAGGCTAGCAAATCATTCCTATGACCCATCTGCCCAAGAACAGTATTTCTTAATTGCTCAGGTCTTTAAGAAGACAGTCATCAATATAAACATTTTAAAAAATATATAGACAGAAAATAAATCAAAACTACCCTGTCAGCTTTTAAATGCAAGAAATAAAACACTAGAGCAAAGTTCCTGTATTACGAGAAAACAGCCAGTCAGCATTTATCCAGTAAATCTAATAGTTAGCTACCTTCACATTGCTTGATGCACAGATGAGATAATGAGAAAGTCAGAACAAGATAAAATAGTCTAAGGAAAGAAGGCAGATAACATCAACCACACAGAAATATATTTAAATATAATAAGACTCTACTCCCAGCTCAAGAGGTAAAAGAATTTGGTGAATAGAGAAAGAAGTACATGTTATTTTAAAAATACCATTCCTTCTCCCCGTTTTTGTTTAGGTTTATACTAAAAGGTTCTTAAAATGTAACTTCCTTTACTTCCTTTACACAAACAAATTTCTCTATCATATTTTCTTTGAGCCAATATTGTGGGTAATTTCAAACTACCTGGCCACTGTAGGATCTCTGAGCTTTAAACTATTTCGGTAGTAGTTTGATAACATTAAAAGGCCTTCCTCATTACTGCCAGGGAAAGAGAGTAGTTATGAAATATTAAAAGAGCATTTACATTAAAAAAAATGGGCAAGTGATCTGGTCAATATTTCTCCAAACAAGATAAACAAATGGCCCAATAATCACATGAAAAGATGCTCAACATCATTAGTCATTAGAGACATACAAACCAAAACCACAATGAGATACACTTTCATACCCACTATAATAGCCATAAGCTTAAAAAGAAAGAAGAAAAAACACACACCAAGTGTTTTCAAGGATGTGAAAAAAAATTGGAACCAGTATTTAAATCCACAACTTGTTCAAACTCCATAATATGGCCATAAAGAAATGTTTTCTTTTAAGTTATTAACCCTCGAGAACAAAACACACACACACACACACACACACACACACACACACACACACACACAACAGAAATAAGATACAGCAACAAGGACTTAGCCAACCCAAAGAAGGGGCATACTAAGACACTCAAGTGGAGCAGGAAAAACAAGAAGCAACCCAGATTGATAACACGAAACCTTAGAAAGACTTAGGAACTGACAACACCAGCACCCCTGGAAATGAATACTTGGAAAAGCTTTGCAGAGTCAGTATGTTTTAATTCTCGAGAGTAAAGACTCCGGCGCTGTGCCTCCTGGGATCATCTTTCACCTCTACCAAAGTATTTGACTTTAGTGAAGTTCTATAATCTCTTGGTACCTCAGTTTTTTCTTCTGTAAAAAATAGATAACAATAGTACCAACCTCCTGAGGATTAAATTAGCTATGAGGTTGACTGTGCTTCAAACAGTTCCTGCCACTGAGCAGACACTTGATAGAAGTTTGTGTGTTTTGGGCTGTAGGAGTGGCTGCAACTTCAGGGGACTACTGTTCAGGTAAACCTTGAGACGGTAAGTGTTTGGAGAATAGGCGAAGAATTGAGGAATTTCTTTTTAACAGAGAAGGAGTTCTAGAGGGCACAGTGGGAAGCGTTAGCAATAAAGGAAGAGCTCTTAGTGGAAAAGAGTCAGGAATAAAATGACAGAGCCGCATGGGGATAACATGTCCCAGTCAGATGTCCACACTTGGGTAGAACATTAGAAATGCATGAATGACTAGCTCAGATGTGGAAGCCACCCAGCCCAATGTTCTGGCAGCAGAGAAGCTGCCTTAACAGGGTATGGTTTTCCTTTAGGATAATTCCTTTACTCTGCTCTATTCTTCTCTCATTCCCTTAGACAGCCATCCTCCTGAAACCCTATACTCAACTGCCAACATTTCATGCTAAGCGAATTACCATCTCTCTGAAGGTATAGGGGCAGCACATGGGAATCCCCTAACCATTTTGCTTCCTCCACAGAAACCCATCTACTGGGCACCACCCTCACCTCTATTACTCAGATCCCTGTGGAAAACATGCTCCTTCTCATCCAGCTCTACTCCCTGAGTCTACAAAAATATAGCTAGACCCAGGTGGTGTGGCTCAGTGGTTGAGCGTCAACCTATGAACCAGGAGGTCATAGTTCGATTCCCTGTCAGGGCACATGACTGGGTTGTGGGCTCGATCCCCAGTGTGGGGCATGGAGGAGGCAGCTGATCAATGATTCTCTCTCATCATTAATGTTTCTATCTATCTCTCCCTCTCCCTTCCTATATGAAATCAATTTAAACAATATACTAAAAACATATATATGTGTATATATATAGCTAGTTCTCTTTCTACCTGAAAAAAATAAGTCCAACTATCCTTTGACCTTATATCCTCTCTACTCCCCTTCCTTCTCATTCAACCTTTTTGAAAAAATCATTTATCTTTACTTCCATTCTTTCCATTGATTTCTCAATCCCCAACCTTCCTCTACTGCAAAACAAAGCTGTCCTTGGTACTGTCTTCCATGCTGCTTTTCCCTGCCACACCTCACCCAATGCAGAAATTGTTCTTTTAAAGATAAGCAGTGACTTTCTAATTACCAATTTCAGTGGATATTTTTCTGTTCTTAACTCATAAGTCCCGTTGAGCATACATTCATATCCTTAAGCTGAACAGGACTTGGGAAGGTCTAATGAGCAATTAAGACGTTAGGTATGCCTCATCCTATATAATAAAAGCCTAATATGCTATGTGTCCAGTCGTCCATTCAACCAATCAAAACATAATATGCTAATGATATGCTAAGGGTGCTCAATCGCTTGCTATCATGAGCACTGACCACCAGGGGGCAGACAGTTGACCAGTCGCTATGACATGCACTGAGCACCAGGGGCAAACACTCAATGCAAGAGCTACCCCCTGGTGGTCAGTGAGCTCCCACAGGGGAGCGCCGCTCAGCCAAAAGCCAGGCTCCAGGCTGGCAAGCACAGTGGCAGTGGCGGGAGCCTCTCCCACCTCTGCGGCAGTCGGACATCTACGGCAGGCTCCTGGAGGGCGCAGACCGGGCTGAGGGACCCCTGCCCCCCAGTGCACTAATTCCGTGCACCGGGCCTCTAGTATAACATAAGAGATAACCTCCTGAAATTGTTATCTATTCTTCAGATTTAATACATTGAACTTTATGTTTAATGAATAAGGGAAGTTTGCTGTTTAAAGGAACTCTTCTACAAACAGAATTACCTCCTATAATAAGTATTATTATTCCCAAATGTACATGACTTCGAAAATTTGTTTCTTCCTATTTCCAAACTTCCTTAAAGGGACACATTCTCAACCTCAGCTTTATAATTGCCTTCCTACTTATTTATGCATAGGAATCTGGGTTACTGGTTCTATACTGGTTCCATCAAGGGCATCTATACTCTGTAAATGAGACACAGAGTGAAAAGTTCAACACAGTTTCCAGCACATGGTGGGTATTGTAAACACTGAAAACAGGAAGCAAAAAAAGGAGAATGAACTAGAGAGTGGAACTTCCATATATCTTTTAGGCCAAAATGGTGTGTTTTTTTAAATCATCTGGGATGCCATTTCACACCATTAGAATGGCTACAAAAGAAAAGTAAAAGGAGATTAACACGTGTTGTCAAGTATGTGTAGAAACTAGAATCCTCATACATTGCTAGTGAGAATGTAAAATGGTGCAGCCACTGTGGAAGTTTGGTGAATCCTCAAATAATTAAACATACAATTACCATCTGATCCAGCCACTCCATTCCTTGGTATACAGCCAACATAACTGAAAGCAAGTGTTTAAAAAAAACCAAAAAACTTATACAATAAATGTCCAAGCAGCATTATTCATAAGAGTTGGGCTAGGGAAAAGGGAGAATGGGAAGTGATTGCTTAATGGGTAGGGGGTTTCTCTGGGGGTAATGAAAATGTTCAGGAATTAGATAGTAGTAGTGATTACAAAACACTGTGGAGACCATCCAGTTGGTGTTCCTTCACTCCCCACCCAATTCCTGGAAAAAAACAACTACATATACATATATATGTTGGGGCTTACCAAAATTCCTATTTGCAAAGCATTATAATGATCCATTAAATATTTCAAGGTTTAATCTTAAAATATTTACATTTCTTGCCCTGGCCAGTATGGCTTAGTTGGTTAGAATGTCATCTGTAAACCAAAAGGCGGACGGTTCAGTTCCCAATCAGGACACATACCCAGGTTAAGACACATACCCTGGTTGTGAGTTCGATCCCTGGTCAAGGTGCATACAGGAAACGACAGGTCAATGTTTCTCTCTCACATCAACATTTCTCTCTCTCTCTCTCTCCCTTCTTTTCTCTATGCAATTATGTGCTAACAAACACACACATCATCACACTTCCAGTTTAAGATGGCATTTTAAGAACGTCTGATTATTTCTTTCTGCTTTTAAAATTTCAAAGGAACAATGCAATATAAAAAAGAGAAAAATCTGTTGCAGAACCAGAAAATATACTGTTAATAGGACAGAGTTTGTTAAAGACACAAAGCAGAAAAGCTTGGGTGGAGGGAAAAGTCAATCGATATCAACCATCTCAGGCAAAGGAAAGGTAGGCTTAGGAAGTAAGGGGTTGGGTTTCTCCAGTTGAGCCCCAGAAGCTGCCAAGTTCAGAGCCTAGAAACAAAGGCAGGCCTCAAGACAGCCAATAGGGAAAGACAAAGGATAGAACTTGGGTGCCTCCCCAGAACTGGGCTGACAGTTCACCTCCAACTTCACATGACCCCACTGAAGCCCAGATAGAGTGGGAACTTTATCTCCATGCTCCTAACATAAGCAGTAGAGTCTGAAAGCTCAAGAACTCTCACACGTTTTTAATCATACTTGACTTAAGTTGGCATACACAAACAAAAATCAGAAACTCACCCCCCCCCCCCCAATTTTCCCACTGATTCAAAAGATTCTAAAGTTCATCTTGAAAAATAAAACGTGCCCTGGGCACCCACTAGGACGGCAATAACCAAAACAGATTATAACCAATGATGATGAAGACATGGAGAAATTGGAATCCTCACACACTGTTGGTGGGAATGTAAAATGATGCAGCCACCTTGGAAAACAGTCTGGCAGTTCCTCTCAAGGTTAAGTATAGAGTTACACATGATTTAGCAATTACGCTCCTAGGGACACACCCAAGAAAACAAAAACTTGCATGTGAATATTCATAGCAACATTACTCATAATAGCAAAAAAGTGGAAACAAATCAAATGTCCATCAAAGGTGAGTAGATAGACAAAATGTGGCATATCCACACAATCAAACGCTATTCAACAATAAAAAGAATGTAGTACTGATACATGCTACTACATGGATGAACCTTAAAAACATTGTGCTAAGTGAAAAAATCGACTCACAAAATACTACATAGGGTATGATTCTACTTATATGAAATGTTCCGATTAGGCAATTCTATAGTGACAGAAAGTAGATTAGCGGTTGCCAGGCACTAGGGAAGACAAGGTTTGGAAGTGAAAGGAATAGATTTCATTTTGGGATGATAAAATGGTTCTAAAATTGATTGTGCTGATGGGTGTACAACTTATGAATATACCAAAAGCCCATGACTTGTACATTTTAAATGGGTGAATTGTGTGGTATAATAATTGTATCTCATTTTTGAAAAATAAATGAAAATTTATACAATGATTACATTGAGTAAAGTTTAGTGGATCTCCATCTGACAATAAACTCTTCAGGGTGGGAGTCTCTTGTCTGTCTTATAAGCCCTCGCCTTACCAAGGGTACAAAGATGATGCTTAATAACAGGTAGACACCTCCTAGCAAAGTTGCTGCAAAATGAATTTTTATAGGGGAAAATTTATTCTTGTTTCCAGTTTGATTTTCCTGCTTCAGTCAGAGATGCTATCCTATATTAAACCTCTCTGTAGCCTGGCCAGCATGGCTCAGTGGTTGAGCACCGACCTATGCACCAGGAGGTCACGGTTCGATTCCCAGTTGGGGCACATGCCCGGGTTGTGGGCTCGATCCCCAGTAGGGGGGCATGCAGGAGGCAGCTGATCAATGATTCTCTCTCATCATTGATGCTTCTATCTCTCTCTCCGGCTCCCTACCTCTCTAAAATCAATTAAAAATATATATTTTTAAAAAATCGTTCTGCAGCCCAGATATGTACTAAGAATTTATGAAGAAATTTAAGTTTCTACTTGCTTCTTAAAATCCCTTCCTCCTCACTGCTTCTACCCAGACCATGGGGAACCATACTTAAAGATACTCTGGATCATTCTAAGTATTCTGGAGACTCTTCCATTCTCTTCCAGTCCAGGCTGCAATGCCTGCCCATGAGTGCTACTATTTCACCAGCAGGGGTTGCTAGCTAACCTTTGATGGTTAAGCACTAAACTTGAAACGCACTATCTGCCAGGAGATGGAGCACAACTCCCCTAAAGCACACAGTGTGGGCTCTGCATAAAGAGCGACTTCCTTCCTTCCAAAGAGTACAGCATGGAAAGGGGGAGAAAACCAGAGTAACCGCAGTGGAGGAACCTGACAAGCACTACCTCAAGTCAGGTGATCAAGGTGAACATCAACCGTGATACATACAGTGTATAGTACGGACCCTTGATAAGATGCAAGGAGAAAGGCACTTTACCTCTGTGCTTTTTCCTCCCCAAAACGCATTGCCGTGGTCAAATCATGAGGAAAACATCAGATACGTCTCAGCTGAGGGACCCCGTACAAGATGCCTGAGCAGCACACCCCAGACTCCCAAGGTCATCAAAAACAAAGGAAGCCTGAGCAACATCACAGTCAAGAGGAGCCTAAGGAGACCTGAGGACTAAATGTAACGCAGTGTCCTGGATGGGACCTGGGACAGAAAAAGGGCAAGAGGCAAAAATGGGGAACCCAGAAATAAAGGGCTTTCAGGAAGCAATAATGTACCATGACTGCAACTGCAGCGTGGCTTGCTCACTGTGACAAATGTGCCATATTAAAGTGTTAATAAGCAAAACAGTGTGGGGTGTGGGAGAACTCACTGTACTATCCTTGCAATAATTCTGGAATTCTAAAACTGTTCTAAAATGAAGTCTATTTTAAAAAAATTCGCTAGCTGCCAATTTTGCCAAATTAAGATTTTTTTTAAAAGATCCTATTTTAAGGAATAGTTCCAATGGTTTCAAAGCTATAGTTTTCCCTTTGGGCACATTTTTAAGTGATTGGAAGACAGAGAAGCAAAACTCCAGGCTTGGAGAGAGGAAGGGTGGAGGAGGTGGGGGGTAAGGGTAGAGGTGGGGTAGGTCTCTGAGAAAGAACAGAGGTCCAGCCACCTCCCATCATTCCCATCACAGCACTAGCAACATGACTGCTTTTGCCTTGAAAACCACCAGTGTCACGTATATTCAGCCCTTCCCACCCATGTGTGAAAAAGAAGCGTTAGAAGAAGCAGTGGTAACAGGAAAATTGGTAGGCCTAAGAAGTTATTCAACCAAGGTTATTACTGAAAGAGAAAGCCCCACTGAAGAGGTTTATGACCTAAATTGCCCTAAAGCCACCAAAACCCCAAGAAACATCTGGAATGTAAACAGCTATTACCTCTACACTAAAAATAAATGTAGTCAGAAAAGCACTCAATGAGTATGCTGATTTTAAGTAGTCTTTTCTGTTTTATTTACTCTGGTTCTGGTTTAAAATGTGCAGATATAAGTAATAGACAAATATTATGCTGCTTAAGTAAATAAAAGTGAGGTGGCTTTGGGTTTGTTTTTTAAGTGGAAAACTGGTGGAGTGGATCGTGTGCCAGATTCCTGCTCCCTGAATTACCCACGTCTAAAGAAAGCCCAGCAGCTGCGAGCGGAGGCAGTATTCTGCACCTGGTGGCAGCTGTCCAAACCTCAGGAACAGTGTCTCAGAAGGGGAAACAGACTTTAAAGGGGCAGCAAATGGGAACTAAAACTCTCCATACTTCAAAAACTGTCATAATGGAAGTGAAATAAGTCAGTTAGAGAAAGACAAGCATCACATAATCTCACTCATATGTGGAATCTAATTAACAAAATAAACTGATGAACGGAGTGGATCCAGAGACATGGAAGCATGGAACAGAGTGTGGAATCTAGGAGGAAGGTGGTGGGGGGGGGGGGGGGTAGTTGGGAGGTAATCAACATAGACCTTGTATGCATATATGCATAACCCATGGACACAGACAATAGGGTGGTGAAGACCTGGGGCAGGGGCTAGGGGCGGGCTAGAGGGGGTCAAAGGGGGAAAAGGGGGGACATATGTAATACTTTCAACAATAAAGATTTATTTTTTTAAATTGTCATAATGGAAGTGGAAAACTACCCCACCCCACTCAAGAAACTGGCATACTATATAGCAAATCAGAAACCAAAACCCAGCCCTAGCTGGTTTGGCTCAGTGGATAGAGTGTTGGCCTGCGGACTGAAGGGTCCAGGGTTCAACTCTGGTCAAGGGCATATGCCCGGTTTTGGGCTTGATCCCCGGGGCAGGATGCTGGAGGCAGCCAATCAATGATTCTCTCTCAACATTGATGTTTCTATCTCTCCTTCCTTCCTCTCTCTCTAAAAATAAATAAAAATATTTTTTTTAAAAAGAAACCAAAACCCAAAGGGTAATCTATATTTACACAGTATCCATAAACATTTGATGGGTGAATCTGGTCTAAAATGTAAGGCAGAGTTTGCCCATAATTTAAGGGGTGAGAGTTCAGTGAACAGTCTCAGGGAAGAAAATGCAGGAAAAGTGAGTAATAAGCTATAGTGACTTAGTACCTACGGGAATGAGATGAGTGGGCTGCGATTCTTCCAGTTTGTTCCTCAACCAGTCAAAATCCTGGTATCTTCGACGAACAGAATATTCTGGCAGGTCAAACTCCACCCGAGTACTCTGCGAATAAGAAGAATGGAGCAAAATAAGCATAAGAGAATAGGTGCCTATCTTGGCAGAAGGGGAGGGGAAAAACTCTCTGTGAATAACTAGACTGGGCAAGAACACACTTTCCTTCCACCAAACACACAGCCAGAGGGCAGGGTCTACCAACACAGAAGGGGGTCAGGGCCACAGGGCCCAGTTAAAAATTCAAGGATCTAGAATTTAAAGGTCCACGGGTGCGAGTGTGTTTTGTTTTGTTTTTTACCCTCAGGAAGTGGAACTCAACTATCCCTCAGAATTGTGTTCAGAAACATTCGATTCATTTCCTCCAAGCTTCACTTTGAGAATTCTTTTAGCCGAATCATTCCACTGAAGATATTGCTACTGAATCCGAATCTGGGAATCTGTGAAAAGGATTTACATCTCCACTTTCTGATAAATATGTTCACAAGTTTTGCCAAAGGCAGGGGGGAAACAAACAAACAAAAAGTAGAAAGAATAGGCCATCAGCTCATTTAGGAGCCAGATTAGATAAAAATAGAAAAGGTTTTGCCTCATTTGCCATATTCTGGCCAGAACCAGAACCTTGAAATTATACTGTATTTCAGATGGTAAGAAAAAAAAAAAATCTACTGGTAAATAATACCGAAGTGTCATTGTATGGAATAAAAATATTTCTCTCATCCCCCTTCCTGAATTTAATTTTTCTGAAATGTGATTGTAGCATTTTGATCATGAAAATCAATGTTAAATGAAATTAAACTAATTTACAGGAAAACAAGATTTTTACACATTAATTTGCCCAAACTAAAGTTGTCTCAGCCAAACCATCTTCTCTATAAGGGTATCAACTGTATGACAGTCACACTTCTCAGGTATTAAAGTACGAAATAAAAATGGCTCAAGCTACATTTTGTAAATACCCTTTAAAGCCAAAAGTCTGTTTTAACCACACCACCAAGAATATCTTTAAAACACACAGGAAAGAGTTATTCACCAAAGAAAAAGCTGTTAAAAGGCTTTGGCATTGAAAATTATGATTTTACCCTCCCCAAAAGCTGTGCTCACACAGTCTGGATAAAATCGTGCAGTTAAAGGACTCAGCCTTAGACTGGACCCCAGCTAACTCTTTCTGCATCTTTTCCCCTTTTCAGAGTCCCTCCTGTTAGCTTATGCCCATGAAACACAAATTTCTCCTATGATGGAGTATAAGGATGAGAAGATGTGGGGAAATTCATTTAACTTAGGTTTTTGTGATTTAATGGAAGACTCCCCAAAGGAATTAGCACTGTAGAATTGGAGGGCGGGGGAAGAATTCTTAAATCCAAAGAACAAATCACTGCCCACAAATTTTCAGGCATACGGATCACGGAAATATTGAGAGCAGGCAGCCTGAGGAACTCTGCGCATGAGCAGTCCTAAAACACCACTAAGCCTCCTGGGTCTCCTCCACAGTTAGAAGACGGTTGGAAAGGATGTTCTTTGAGACCCCAAAGAGCCCCCCAGCAGGCTCCATTTCCCTGGGTTTTCAGCCTCTTGAGACCTACAGTCCCCAAGAGTGTCTTTTTTCCTTCCTTACTCAGCGTCAATTCCATGAGCCATCACTTGGGCCTCTGATTTGCCAATATGCCCCTTCCCCACTGTCCATCCCACAACTCTCATAGAAATGCAACCATCCACTTCTTGCTCACATGGACCCGGGCTTGTGAGCACATTCCTGAAGGAAAAACAAAGTCAGGCAAACAGACTGATCAACACAATAAATTCCCCAACTGGACCTTCAACACTGGCCAGCAATCTTCCTTTACTTCCTTAATCAACTCTCTTCCTCATTTTCCACATCAGTTAATAGTAAGCCCCACTTCAAAACTTCCCTATCACTCCCAGTAGAAGACCTCATACCTCTCCACAGAGAAAACCAGCTATAAGCAAAGAAACCTCAACTTTCTGCCGCAAAAAGACTCCCCTCCTTTCTCCAGAAACAATGAAAAAAGTCCACCTCCCTCATTAGAGGCCACTCCCTCCCTCCACTTCTGCTTAGGGTACTACCTCCTCAGTGGCTTTCTACTCTCCAATCTTCAACCCAGTGTCTCCTTCTCCTTCCACACTGGCCACCTGGCACTTAAACAAGTTTCATCCATCCTTAAAAAACAAACAAGAAGCCCACTCCCCTCCAATTCCCATCCCCCTCCAGTTATTGTTCTTTCCCTAGACTCGCTTTCATTGCCAAACTACCACCATTCACAATGCCTTTCTTTCCCCTCACACCCTAACCCACTGCAGACTGGGCTCTACCCCACCACATCAATGGCACTGCTCTCCCACAATCAGTAATGACCTTCTTGCCATTAAATCTTGTTTCTTTTGTAATCCTCATCTATAACTGATCTTTCAGCAAGATTCAGCCTGTTGAACCACTGCAGCATTTGAAACGAAAAACTAGTTGCGGCATAAGTGTTGATAATGGCTGGTGATAGGGTAAAAGACAAGAGGAAGATGGCTTTTAACCCCCAGTCTGCTTCCACATCATCGTCAGGGTCAACAGCTGTGGCAGTAAACCACAGTGCTTGGGTAGGCAGGGGAAGAAGGGGGTGAGGGGTGGGGGTGGGAGGGAATCCTCTCTTAAAAATCATGCCATGTCCTGAGTCCAAGTTCTAGCTTCACCACGTATTAGTTGCATGTCTCTGAGCAATTTCCTTACTATCTCTGTGTCTCAGATTCCTCATCTGCAAAATAAAAATACCACCGGTACCTATTTCATTGCTTGTGAGGATGATACATTTAAAGCACTTAGCACAAAATAAGTGACAGTTCATCCATACCGCAGAGCACTATTGCAGACTCAGAAATGACAGCATAAAAGCATGTTTACTGGCATTTATTAGCATAGAAAGACATTTGTAAAATAGTAAGTGAATTAACAGCATGTAAAATACTCTTTTTGTAAATGAATAGAAACAAATAGTTCCTAAAGTTGTAAGTGATTATTGCTGACTAGAGAGCTTACAGATAATTTATTTCACTGTTTTAGCTTGCTTGTGTTTTCCACAATGAGCACATATTACTTACATAAAATAAAATTTAAAGGGTTTCTACTGCAAACAAGTATAGCACATGGTAAGTGCTCAATAATTAGCTATTATGATGATGTTACTTTCTAGAAGCCCGCTGAGAAAATGGCCAATTCCGCCTGAAAAGATCTCTCCACCATTAGGGAGATAAGAAACCCACAACTTAGATTCCCTTTGCCTACACTGACTCTCAGCTCTAGACTACCTTCTTTTTTAATTTTTTTATGTATTTATTTTGAGAGACAGAGAAAGCTAGAGATAGACAGAGAGAGATTGAGAGACAGAGAGAGAGATAGAGACAGAGAGAGACAGAGATTTGTTGTTCCACTTTTTTAATCAAACCCATTGTTTGATTCCTGTATGTGCCCAGACCAGGGATTGAACCCGCAACCTTGCCATATTGGGACGACACTGTAACCAACGGAATCCTAGGCTCATTTTAGTTCAGACAAAAGCAGCTCTGTATTTTGTCCAGCTTTGGTCATCAGGAATCTGAAGTAGGACTGGGAATCAAAGCTAAAATCATAGAGTAAGTATATGTTCGACCTTGTCCTCTGACCATTAACTTTGCTTGAGAACCTCAGTAGAAGTAGGGGCCCTGGGACAAGAGCAGGTGTTTGGGACCCTGTGTTCCTGTTTGTCCTCTCTCCCCCATCCTCGCACTTCTCTACGAATCCTTTAACACAACATTCAGAAAGAAGGCTCCAAATGCATCACCCAGACATTAAACCTGGCGTCGCTATTTGGAACAGGAAGAGAAAAAGACTCTGGTCTGAGATCAGAAGTGGAATTGACAGTAATAAGTAAAACTTAATATTGCAACAAGTTTACCTGGAGATGTTAACATCACAGCCAAATGAAAATGTGGGATTGGAACTTGGAAAAGGTTATACTGAGACATTATCTGACTTATTGGAAGTCGAATAGCCCCAGGAAAAGGAGCAGAAATTGGACCACAATGAGAAAGGGCAAGGAAGTAAGTAAAGAGAAGAGGCACAAGAGAGAGCTCGTGGGGTAGCCTGTAAAACAAGGCCCTGCAGGATTAGCACGTGGGAGGTGAACGGCAGGGCCGAGAAGTAACGTGGAGGTGGGAAAACAACCAGGGAGGCAAGCATTGCTGTGCAGCAAGGCAGTCACCTTGTCATCCAGCTGTTCAGAGCACAAATTCAAGAAAAACAGGTTTTGCATTTCACTGACTGCAGGTTAAAAAATAAGCTGACCCTAGGGGAAAAAATAAGTAACGGGAAATAATTCATGGGAAGACATTATATCAACCTAGGACTTCTGAGGAGATAATACACATCCAAGCACCTATCCCATAGTGCCTGGGAAGCAGTAGGTACCCAGTGGCAATGGCAATGGGGGAACACTGTGTGAGTGCATGCGTATGTGACAAATGTTCAAATATGAACCAGATGTGAGAGGACAAAGCAGTAATATCACAGTGGCACATAGCACAAAGTCCATAACTATTAGTTTCCATACTTCTCTTACTCCTTCTCCCCCTACCATCAAGTCTAATTATACCAAATTATAATCATGACATCATCACAGAGATTTAAGTTAACACAAGTTTCAAATGCCATAAGAGTGTCTCTAGCACAGAAGTGTTCCCAGTGTAGACACAGCTGATCCTCACAGCCAATTGGCCTGGAGGTCAATTCCTCCCAGTGATACCAACAACAATCAAGGCTTAACTACAACAAGACTGTGCACACAGACCACAAAGGGGTGCACCAAGAGTGTCTACCGCAGATAACTGGGGAGGCTGAGCCACTGGGCCCTAGAGGACACTTAGCACACAAAGCCACTCTATCAACTCAGGGAAGCAGCCAAAATGCGGAGACAAAGAAACAGATCACAAATGAAAGAAATGGAGGAAAGCAAACGACTGGATATAGAGTTCAAAACCACGGTTATAAGGTTTTTCAAGAATTTTCTAGAAAAGGCCGAAAAATTTAGCGAGACCCTTGAGGATATGAAAAAGGACCAACTAGAAATTAAGCATACACTGGCTGAAATAAATAAATATTATACAGGACCTAACAGCAGACTAGAGGACCGCAAGAATCAAGTCAAAGATTTGAAATACAAAGAAGCAAAAAACACTCAACCGGAAAAGCAAAAAGAAAAAAGAATCCACAAATATGAACATAGTGTAAGGAGCCTCTGGGACAACTTCCAGTGTAACAACATCAGAATTATGGGGGTGCCAGAAGAAGAGAGAGAACAAAACCTATTTGAAGAAATAATGACCGAAAACTTGCCCCACCTGGTGAAAAAAATAGACTTACAAGTCCAGGAATCGCACAGAACCCCAAACAAAAGGAATCCAAAGAGGACCATACCAAGACACATCATAATTAAAATGCTAAGAGCAAAAGACAAAGAGAGAATATTAAAAGCAGCAAGACAAAAACAGTTCGTTACCTACAAGGGAGCACCCATATGATTGTCAGCTGATTTCTCAACAGAAACTATGCAGGCCAGATGGGAGTGGCGAGAAATATTCAAGGTGATGAATAGCAAGAACCTACAACCAAGATTACTCTACCCACCAAAGCTATCATTCAGAATTGAAGGGCAGATAAAGAGCTTCACAGATAAGAAAAAGCTAAAGGAGTTCATCACCACCAAACCAGTATTATATGAAATGCTGAAAGGTATTCTTTAAGAAGAGGAAGAAGAAGAAAAAGGTAAAGATAAAAATTATGAACAACAAATACATATCGATCAACAAGTGAATCTAAAAATCAAGTGAATAAAAAATCTGATGAACAGAATAAACTGGTGAATATAATAGAATCAGGGGCATAGAAAGGGAGTGGACTGATAATTCTCGGGGGGAAAGGGGTGTGGAGGATGTGGGAAGAGACTGGACAAAAATCGTACACCTATGGATGAGGACAGGGAGGGGGGGGGTAAGGGCAGAGGGTGGGGTGGGAACCAGGTGGAGGGGAGCTATGGGGGAAAAAAGAAGAACAATTGTAATAATCTGAACAATAAAGATTTATAAATTTAAAAAAAGTTTCAAATGCAATGTGATAATAATATGTTAAATAGTATCATGATAGAAAATAAGTAAAAGTGGAGTTGACCCTTGAAAATCACAGGGGTAGGGGTGCTGATCCCCGCACACACATCCATATAACTTTTGACTCTCAAAAAACTTAACTACTAAAAGCCTACTGTTAACCAATAATGTGAACAGTTAATTAACACATATTTTGTATGTTATATGTAGTATATGCTATGTTCTTACAATAAAGCTAGGAAAAAAAAATTTTATTACAAAAATTATAAGAGAAAATACCTATACAGTATTTAATGAAAAAAATCCATGTATAAGTGGACCCACACCATTCAAACCCATATTGTTGAAGAATCAACTATATAAGGATTAAAGTTTTCTTTGAAAGACTGTAGTCACAATTTCTCCTTCATTTTATGATTAAAAACACATATAATCCTTTTACTCTGGATATATCTACTCTCTCAGAAAGCCTACCCACAATTATAAAAGGGGAACAGAATTGTACAAAAGGAGAAAGCAAAGGCAGAAATCATGGAGGCGGACTCTCATTCTCCAAGACCAATCAACATGGGCACAAGATAATAAAGGGACCTACTTTGGTGGTGATCCTATACGTGATATAGGTCTCCATTGTACAGACATGCTTCTTGGGATCATCAACGGTGACAAAGAGATCTCTGGTCTCACCATCGATGTCATCATCAAGCTGAAGTCTATTGAGAAGGGAAGATGAAGAAGCTGGACTCGAAGTGCCTGCTGGAGTTCCACCGTTGGGCAAAATGAGATCCTGAAAGAAGAAAAAAAATCACCTTACAAATTAAATGAAAACATACACCTGGAGAATATCAGCAAAAGTAGCTAGTTTAGCCAAACCAATACAAACAAACAAAACTTTCAAAGAATCTAAATCTCTCCTTACATAATGTTTCTTAAGTGAACAGTTCTTTTATGACCAAGAGAAACAAGCCATGGCCGAGTTCTACACCAGATTCACACTGATTCATCTTCCAGCAAAGAATGGAGGAACCAACAGAAGCAAATAATTCAGTCAGAATATAAAACCCCCACCATCATCAGACCTCAACAGCGAAAGAACTTGGGGAGCACATCACAAAGTCTTTCCCACTTTCTCACCTACCACCTGGGCCCAAGTAAACATTAAGGGACCTGAACCCTCTAAAATATTTAACACATTTAAAAATTCAATTTCCCAACACGAAGAGACAACTAAATTTTGCCTCCTGAAAGAAGCTCATTCACAAAACTATGAAGTATAATTGCCAAAAACCTGAATCTGAGTCCTGAACAAATCTCTGTACACAAGAAAAACTCACAGGAAATACAGAGGAGTGAGGAAGGTATTAACAATATTATGAGGATACAGTCAGCAAACTCCTTACTATGTGAAATTAAAGAGAACTAAAAACCCAGTTTCTTTAATAAAGAAAAAAAGAGATAGATAGGAGAACCTAGAGATGTAAAAAAAAACTTAAGAACTTAAGAGACTTATAAAAAATTACAATGGAACCTGATTAAAATAAAATGTTAAAAGATTTTGAGACACTCAGGAAAATTTGAATAGTGGTCAGTTGTTTGATGATATTAAGAAAGTTTTAGGGGCCCTGGCTTGGAAACTCAGTTGGTTAGAGCATCATCCTGATATGTCAAGGATGCAGGTTTGATCCCCAATCAGGGCACATACAAGAATCAACCAATGAATGCATGAATAAGTAGAACAGCAAATCTCTCTCTCTCATCTATCTCTATATCTCTCTATCTCTCTCTCTTTTTCTCTCCCCCCATCGTGTCTCTCTCTCTCTCTCTGAAACCAATTTTTATCAAAAAGAAAGAAAAGAAATTATTAGGTGAGCTAACATTAAGTATTAAGATTTTACAAAGTCTTCATCTTTTAGAAATATATACTAAAATATTCATGGATGAAATGATCGGATGTCTGGATTTGCTTCAAAATAATTAAGGATGGGTAGGTGGGGATATAGATACTGTAAGATGCCCATCGTTGATAATTGTTGAAGCTGGTAATTGCAGGTCCATTATACAATTCTCTCCTTTTCTGTAAATGTTTAAAATTTTCCACAATCAAAAAATATTGGGAGGGTGGAATGGGGGCTGTGGGCAAATGCCAGGGAAAAAAAGAGAAGGAAAGATTTTTTTAAATTATGGACTTCTTTCTCTTTAGGCCCTAGTAGGAAACCATTTGAATAAATTATGTCCCTAATACCCAAAAAGGTGCAATCTTAACAGTTTTCTTTGGTTTTAAGATTTGACAACAGTACAAAGCCTTACCTAGATGTAAAAACCTCTGAATGTCACTTAGCTATCATCAGGAGACAAACACGAAGGAATATATATGGCAAGAAAGCGAGGTGGCACCATGGAAAGTGCCTTGATCAGGAATGCAGAAAACATTCCTGACCCACGGGTCCCAGAGCCCAGGATGGGGGTGGAAGATGCCTTCTCCTGACATCTCTATTCTTTTTTCTTTCTTCTTCTTCTTCTTCTTATTTTTTTGTCTAAAGTCTTACACATGTCTGTCTCCTTCCCCCTCTACCCCCTTCCCCTCTTCCACTTAACACCCTCCCCCGCCTCCCCCCCACAGCCATTCCCAACCCAGGCAAGCCCCCACCGCCCCGTGTCTGTGTCCATTGGTGATGCTAATATGCATGCATACAAGTCCTTTCGTTGCTCTCCAACCCCCTCCCTCCCCTGCCATTTGTCTCTGGATCTATTCTTTTTTTTTTTTTTTAATAAATCTTTATTGTTCAGATTATTACAGGTGTTCCTCTATTTTTTCCCCCATAGCTCCCCTCCACCTGATTCCCCACCCCACCCCATGCCCTTACCCCCGCCACTGTCTTCATCCATAGGAGTAAGATTTTTGTCCAAGCTCTTCCCGCACCCCTCACACCTGCTTCCCCTGAGAATCATCAGTTCACTCCCTTTCTATGTCCCTGATTCTATTATATTCACCAGTCCATTCTGTTCTTCAGATTTTTTATTCACTTGATTTTTAGATTCACTTGTTGGTAGGTATGTATTTGATGTCATTTTGTTGTTCATAATTTTTATCTTTACCTTTTTCTTCTTCTTCCTCTCCTTAAAGAATACCCTTCAGCATTTCATGTAATCCTGGTTTGGTGGTGATGAACTCCTTTAGCTTTTTCTTGTCTGTGAAGCTCTTTATCTGACCTTCAACTCTGAATGATAGCTTTGCTGGGTAGAGTAATCTTGGTTGTAGGTTCTTGCTGTTCATCACTTTGAATATTTCTTGCCACTCCCTTCTGGCCTGCATAGTTTCTGTTGAGAAATCAGCTGACAGTCGTATGGGTACTCCCTTGTAGGTAATTAATTGTTTTTCTCTTGCTGCTTTTAATATTCTCTCTTTGTCTTTTGCCCTTGGCATTTTAATTATGATGTGTCTTGGTGTGGTCCTCTTTGGATTCCTCTTGTATGGGGTTCTGTGCGCTTCCTGGACTTGTACATCTATTTCTTTCACCAGGCAGGGAAAGTTTTCTGTCATTATTTCTTCTAATAGGTTTTCAATATTTTGCTCTCTCCCTTCTTCTGGCACCCCAAAAATTCGGATGTTGGTTCGCTTGAAGTTGTCCCAGAGGCTCCTTACACTATCTTCATATTTTTGGATTCTTTTTTCTTTTTGTTTTTCTGGTTGGATGTTTTTTGTTTCCACATATTTCAGATCTTTGGTTTGATTCTTGGGGTACGTTGATCTACAGTTGAGTTTCTGTATATTCTTTATTTCAGACAGTGTATGCTTCATTTCTGACTGATCCTTTTCCATTTTTTGGGCATTCTCATTAAGCTCCTTGAAGGTCTCATCAAGTTTCTCAGCGGTTTTAAGAAGATTCTTGAGTAACCTTATAAATGTGGTTCTGAACTCTATGTCATCCAGTAGTTTGCTTTCCTCCGTTTCTTTCATTCGTGACATGTTTCTTTGTCTCCTCATTTTGGCTGCTTCCCTGTGTTGATGGAGTGGCTTTGTGTGGTAGGTGACCTATAGGGGGCAGTAGCTCAGCCTCCCCAATCACCTGATGTGGACACTCTTGGTACACCCCTTTGTGGACTGAGTGCAAAGACTTGGTGCAGTTAAAGCCTTAATTGCTATTGGTATACTGGGAGGAATTGACCTCCAGGCCAATTAGCTGTGAGCACTCACTGTGTCTATAATGGAAGAACTGCTGCGCTGAAGACACACTTAGGGGCAGGACTTGTTTCAGTGGGGCTTTGGTGCTCACTGAGTCTGCCTTTGAATGTGTCACTTATGGATGTGAGGAGTTGAAATCTGGTGTCTCACTCTGACCACTAGGTATACTGGCTTCTGGATCTCCAATGGGGTGCAGGTCAGCTACTGTCTGAGGCCATCCAGCAGGAGCTACAGTGAGAGCTACAGTTTTCTCCTCTTTGCTTGGGGTTTGGAGGTTTTGGAGCTGTCTGACCCAGGCTGCAAGTTTGCTAGGTTAAGCTGCAATAGGGCGGGGCTTTCTTCTGCTAACGCTGCTGCTTGGAGCTTGGGTGGGTTTGTAGGTTGTGCAGGGCGGGGCCTCAGGGCGTCACTAGGCTAGGGCGTGGCAAACAGCAATGGCTGCTAGTTAGCCGGCTGTGTGTCCCCAAGGGCGTCCCGGAGTCCCGTGCCCCAGTGCCGTAAACAATTATTCCTGCGCGCAGCTCTGCAAGTAAGCCCCCCTCACTGGCAGACAGTCCAGCTTCTCCCCGTAGGAGTTTGGGTCCCCCGTGTCTCCCCAGAAACTGGATTTCAGAGTAATCGGGGGCTTGTCTCCCTTTGGGTTGAAAAAAGCAATGCCCGCAGCCAGCCCGGATCACGCGCCTCCGTACCTCAGCTTTTCAGCGCTCGTGCACGTCTCGATGCTCCTTTCTCTTTCCTTCTAGTTGTAGAACTTCCACTCAGCCAGCTTTCCCGTGGTTCTGGGTGTTAGACGTTTTGTCTTTTAGTTGAATTTTTGAAATTGTTGCACGAGGCAGCAGTTTAGGTGTTTACCTACGCCGCCATCTTGGATTCCTCCTGGATCTATTCTTGTTCATCAAATTATGTTGATCATTATCTCCCACATATGAGTGAGATCATGTGATATTTATCTTTCTCTGACTTGCCTATTTCGCTTAGCACAGTGGTTCTCAACCTTTCTAATGCCGCGACCCTTTAATACAGTTCCTCATGTTGTGGAGACCCCCAACCATAAAATTATTTTCGTTGCTACTTCATAACTGTAATTTTGCTACTGTTAATGAATCGTAATGTAAATATCTGTGTTTTCTGATGGTCTTAGGCGACCCTGCTAGCGGTTCTCAACCTATGTGGATCTGTATTAAAGGGTCGCGGCATTAGAAAGGTTGAGAACCACTGGAAGCTCTCCAGTTCCATCCATGCTGTTGCAAATGGTAAAAGTTCCTTCTTTTTTATAGACACCCCTGTTCTTGTCTGCAGGCTGGATATGAGCCCCCAGATTAGAGAACATACTGGAAATTAGAGGTCAACCTAGTGATCATATTCATGAGCTCCAGCTAATCCTGGGACATCTGGGAAGAGGGCTTGGACAAGACAGAGGGAAGCAAGGCCTGGGGTCAAGGGCAATGTTACCAACTCTGATAATTTAATCACACACTCGATTACGTGACATCAAAAATATTTTTGTAGCTACTGAAAGGGTACCATTTTCACAGGAGGTGCTCCTGAGAATAGACCCCACCTCCACTTCACCTTGGCAGCGGCGGGGAAGGCAAAGCCCTCGGCAGCTGCTCTAGTTGTGGACGTGACTGCAAGCCCGGCTGCAGCAGCCGCCAGCTGGTTCTGCCTGCTTTCTCAGCATGCTGACACCACAGAGCACGGGGTATCTGGGGATCTCAGAGAGACACCTTCTCTGAAGCTTCGAGATAACTGTCATGTTTTCATCATTTCAGTAAATATTTAAACAGGCACTGTGCTTGGCCCTGCAGGGACCCACCCTTACATTTCGTCAACACTAGGGCCCCGAGCCCCAGAATGGCTTTATCGGTGGCGAAATATTGCACAAGAAGAATTTAACATCTTTACTCAGATAAACCAAGCAGCTTACACAGCAGTTTTCCACAAGTCTGGCCTGGACCCATCTTAGCAGCCTCATTTCTCACCACACCAGCTCCCGGAACCCACCAGGCTGTCCCACAACCCTGATCTTTGCTGCAAAGCCCCCTCCTCTTTTTTATGTACAGGTCTCCAGGTATCACACAGGCATCTGCTCAAATTCCCCTTCCCCTGGGAACCCTTTCTTGACCCACTCCTTGGCAGCATTAGTCACTCCCTTCTCAAAACTTTGAAGCAACTGTCACAGTTCTAATAATTTACATGTATAACATCCGCAAACACTGAGTCCCCAACAACTGTAATTGTACTGTGTGTGTGTGTGTTGTTTTTTCTTGTGTGTGTTTTTTGTGTGTGATTGTTTGCAGGTCTCCCGGTGAGTCCCAGCCAACTTCCCTAACCTTTGCTATGGGGACTTCAGCCAATAACCTTCCAGGAACAGCCCACACAAAGTCTGAAATGTTTTGGCCAGACAGTGGGACATGAACTATGTCTCAAACCAGTTAATGGGGGAAGGAGGGGAGAGGCAGTCCTCCGGATCCGTGGCACACTGCACATTCTTTCCTCGTAGGGCTGTGTGACCAAGGAAAACACTCACACTCCTGCTGCGGGTGTTTCACAGACAATTATTTGAGCTCATACAAATAGCACCAATCTACCAGCATCTGTAGTTTCCTAAAAAGGGGTGCTACCAGCACAGGTTTCCAGGGCACCTCTGGACACAGTGCTTCCACATTCTTATTTTATTGTACCCCACATGGGCCTCGTGAGGTTAGCAGGACAGACATGGTCTCTGCTGATGAAGAAGTAGATCCAAAAAGATTAAGTAACGTGTCCAAATGTATCGACACTAGTCATTGCTATGCTAAGAGTTGAGCCAGGTTTCTGGTTCCTAGTTCTAGGTTCTTATCGAACTGAATCCCCTTAAGGTGGCTTTTCCCAACCCAACCTGGCCCCTCATCTCCACTCTCTGGCCATAAATCCATTTGGGGAAACATGAGGGAGGCTTCTGTTTCTGAAGCCAGTCAAGAAAAGCTAACATTTTCCTTGGGGTCTTAATTAAAGGTGTTCCCCAAAGTATTCCCCTCAAAACATGGTCCTCGTGTGGAGAGAAAATATGAAAACCTTGGGAGGAAAGGGCAGAGGGTGAAGTGGACGGAAGGGCCCCGGTTCCCCTGCCCTCAGAGTCGCCCAGCAATGGATCTGCTGCGCTGAGAGACAGAGGCTAGTGCAGGTGTTGTGGGGGAGCAGCACCGTTAGACCACTGTGACGGACAGAATTTGAGAAGTGAAAGATCCTCTTGGCTCAGCACAAAAGCCTCCTGTTTTATTTTTGCTCTCCCATAGTCAGTCCTCCAACTGCAGCCAGAGTGCTCTTTGAAAAAGGTTAATCATTGTTGAATATAGTTAATGACACTGTATTGCATATTCGAAATCTGTTAAAAGAGTAGATCTTAAAAGTTCTCATCACAAGAAAATAACTTCAGAAGAGCTTGAAAAGCCTCTGAAGGCATCCTTATGGAGGACGAGAGGTCTCTGAATGTGCAGACTATACCTGACTTGCCTCACCTTCTCCACCCCTCCCACCCCACCCCAGCTCCTGCCAGCACATAGAGATGCTTGAAGAATGAACATATCTTACACAAGCTGAACAGAGCATTCTTTTTTATTTTTTAAAAATATACTTTTATTGACTCCAGAGAGGAAGAGAGAGAGACAGAAACATCAATGATGAGAGAGAATCATTGATCAGCTGCCTCCTGCATGCCCTCCACTGGGGATCGAGCCAGCAAGCCGGGAATTGAACCATGACCTCCTGGTTCATAGGTCAACAACGCTCAACCACTGAGCAATACTGGGTAAGCTGAACAGAACATTCTTGATTGCTGAGTTCATTGTAAAGTTTTATAGTTAAGCCCACTTTGGAGAATAAATTCAAAGGAAAAATCCCAAAAGTGTTTTGTTCAAAGATGTTCCTAAGAGCAAAGAACACAGAGTGAACTCTGGAAAAACCCCAATGGCACAATGACCAGGAAATGATTGTGTTTACCAATTAGAATGTTACACACTCAAAATCACAAGTTTAGACTCTTGTCTAGATAAAGTCAGTGAATTGGGCACAAGCCTTTGCTTTCTCCCTCTTCCCACCCTCCAGGTCCTAACCTAACAACCTAGAGAATGGGAGGGAAAGAGGAAGGAAGGAAGGAAGGAAGGAAGGAAGGAAGGAAGGAAGGAAGGAAGGAAGGAAGGAAGGAAGGAAGGAAGGGAGGGAGGGAGGGAGGGAAAGGAAAGGAAAGGAGGGAGGGAGAGAAAGAAAGAGAGAAACAGTGGCTGGAATTGTACCAGACTGGAAACTAGGAAAGAGTGGAATCCAAAACTTTCAAAGATTTTCTACTGGATAAGATTGGGACACAACTGAGAAAAGAACTAAGAGGTATCTTTAACCCATGGCACTGAGGTTACGTACATTAGCAAGGTTACCTAAGAAGTAGCAAATGTCCTGAACTCACATCCACTCTAATTTGTAAATGCGATTGTCTAGGGAGCACGCGAGAGTGGAAGGGCCGACAGTGGGGCAGAGCAAGACCACCAGAGTGTCTCACTGTCAAAAAGGGGATGTCAAGCACAGGCAGATACACCATGTGAGGTCCACCAGCAGATGGCACCCTGCCCACATGGCTTCATCTAACCATGGTGGGTAGAGATGTAACAGAAAGATGGGAGCAATGTGAAGGCAACTGGGTCAGCTGCCCTGGGCAGGTCCACCAAGCGCAAAGCAGGCAAGACTGCACATCCTGAAGGGATGGTCTCTACACAGATGGGGAGAGCATCTAGAACAAGAAGGAAGCCAGGCTACACTGGGTCCAACAGAGAGGAACCAGGCCAAGTTTCTCTGACCAACTGTCTAGGACCCTGGTTTGCTTTCTTCTGACCCTTTCCCTACTGACAAATCATTCTACCCATCTGTCAGCTGATTACTCAACTCAACCTAAGATCCAAGGAGACAATTCTAACATCAAGTAGAAACACAGGGGACCCAATAATTCACTTGTTCTGATGGGAGGCAACGCACAGACCTACATTACACCTCATCAGACACAAGTAAACTGAAAAATACATCCAGCTGCACT
Source organism: Corynorhinus townsendii (assembly GCA_026230045.1). NCBI lineage: Eukaryota > Metazoa > Chordata > Mammalia > Chiroptera > Vespertilionidae > Corynorhinus > Corynorhinus townsendii. Next base: position 160,672,825 of record JAPDVU010000005.1, on the reverse strand, counting down.
ATCTCATCATTCAGACACAAGAAAACCAAAATATGAAGAAAGACGCATAATCCTCAAGAGCGCACATATATACAGTACATTTGAAAAAAGATTTATCCCATGAAATTGAATACTTTAGGCTACATCTACATTGTATTTTCATTTAAAATAAGTGGAAGAGAGAATTTAAAAGTTAAAAGTGGAAGAATAAAAAGTTAAGGCACAAATTGAAAACAAAAAAGTAAAAGCTATAAGCAAAACCAAAATTTTATTCTTCTAAGAGATAAATTAGATAAATGAAAACTTCAGAAACCTAATCAATACAGAAAGGGGGTGGGGGAGAGCAGGCAATAACTCTTAAGTGTTACCTTGTATGACTGACTGTAAATTATAAAAATGTGCCCTGGCCAGTTTGGCTTAGTGGATAGAGCATCGGCCTGTGGATTGAAGGGTCCTGGGTTTGATTCCGGTCAAGGGCACATGCCCGGGTTGCAGGCTTGATCCCCAGTGTGGGATGTACAGGAGGCAGCCGTTCAATGATTCTCTCTCATCATTGATGTTTCTATCTCTCTCTCCCTCTCTGAAATCAATAAAAATATAGTAAATAAATAAATTATAAAAATGTGCTACGAATAACTATGCTAATAAACTTGGAAGTCTATATGAGTATATGGCCAAAGTGAAGTTAAGTTGACACAGAAAACCTAAACAATAGCCACATAACTGTTATCAGAGAACTTTTACTAAGAAGTAAGCTTCCCTCCAAAGTAATCTAAAATTTTAATACACATAATATGGACAAAACGATTCAAAACACTTTAAAACGGTAAATCTGAACGGGTGTAAAGTATTTACTAAATCATTTACTAAACAATTCAGTGACACAAGGAGAGGACAAAAACTAAACTATCCGGTAGACTGTGTCGCTGTTTGCGATTATTAACGCCCTTTAGAGGGTAATGCATTCTCTCTGTTGCCCAGTGACTGCCCGCAGGGCACATCTCCACTCCACTGACTTTCGGTGTGACTTTCTCAGTGGCACGTAAGCGAATGTGACATACACCAGATGGGAGCAGCCAGTTTAAGAGCCACTGCATGACCCTACCAGCTCTCTTGTTCTCCCTCCTCTGCCTTGAAACTGGCATGGCCCCCAGCAGGGCTGCTCCTTCAAAATGAGAGTCTTGTGGAAAAGAGCCACAGCGACTGACTTGCAGCCACCAACACGTAAGGGGACTTAGACATTAATGATTGCTGCAAACCTTTGAATTTCCCGAGTTGTTAATTACCATGGTAAGAATGACTAATATATATACAATTATTTAAATGTCTACATCATTTTTAAAATCTAGATAGGAAATAGTTTGAATAAACAGTATAAAGTTTTAAGGTGTGGGGATTTATTTCCGTAGAATTATTCGAATGCATCTTAACGGTATGTCCTAAGTTACGGGGCCCTTCTTGCTTATTAGTGGGAAGTTCAGTCCTCCTTCCCTCCCAACCCCACTCTGGAATCCCTATCTCAAATATTCTCCAAAACCTCCAAGGATGCTTGCACAAGTATCTCTAAGTTCCCAAGGCTGAGCAGTCTGTGGTTTCTAGCATCTTCCCTGAAAAGTTGTATTTTTCTGCTTTAGATTCTGGACCATTTCTTATGAGGTGAAGACTCTTCTTCTTTAGACCTGGGTTAAGAGACCACCTGTTTTAAAGCTTTGTAAGTTAACAAAGTTGTTTGGAACAGAAAATGTTCTCCTAGCTTTTCTATTATTAAACCTGCCATTCAAGTAAAATCCACTCATTGGCCCGATGTAAAACAACACCTCCAATGAGATCACAGTGAGGTCGAAATGAAAGAGCAGAAGTTCATATTCCTTGGCTAAGTGTCCATCCAGTATCTGTTCCTAGCTTTTTCTAAGAATCTCCAGATTAGCAATCACTTCTCAAGACATACTTGTGATTTCTGTGAGCAAACATTCCCCCCACTCTCTGAACTTACACATGATCCCTTTCCATCCCCCTTCTAAGGAGGATCCACTATTTCAAGCACATATTGAACACCTAATACCCATCAGCCAAAGTGTCGACGCAGGGCTACCAAACAAAAAAGGTACGACACCTGTGCCTAAATAACTCAACCTAGCCGGGCATGTGGACACAAAAACCTCTAATTATGATGCAACACAAAAGGGTTACAATAGAGCTCCAGGCACAGTGCAGGAAGCAAGCAAAGGATTCTGGGCAACTTAAGGAGTAAATTTGCCACATGGAAAAGCAAGGCAGAGACCATGGCATGAATATCCCAGGCTGAGAAATCACTGCCTCCGAAGGAGGAGAGGTATTTCCAAAAGTCTGTCCCTAACTGAATGGTAACCCAGACCCACAACACGTGGGTTCTGCCTCTATTGCTAGTTAAGTATGTGCATGCCACCTGGGGGACTCAAAACCCCAAGCACACAGCTTTCTAAAGAGGTGGGTTAACCCTCCCCAAAAACACACATTCAAGGAGAATGTGTCTCCAATACCTCTCAACTGTGCTACTTGTTCATCTTAACAATACCTGGTCTTAGTTTACATGTTTTTATGCTGCCATCTGACACTGTCCTAAATACACAAAACACACTCAGTGTTTGATGAAATAAGATGCCTATGAAAAATTAAAGAGGAGGCTCTGGCCGCTGTGGTCAGTTGAGTATCTACTATGCACTGAAAGGTCACTGGTTCAATTAGGGCACATGCCCAGGTTGTGAGTTCAGTCCTCAGTTGGGGTGCATACAGAAGGCAACTGATCGATGTTTCTCTCTCACATCAATGTCTCTCTTTCTCTCCCCAACCTCCCTCTCCCTCTGCCTCCCTCTCTTTCTAAAACCAATTAAAAAAAAAATAGTTAAAAAAAATCCTGATGCCTAGGCTCCACCCTGACTTAGATGGTCTGGGATGTAGTCTGGGTGCCAGGATTAAAACAAAATAAAACAAGATAAAATAAATTTTTAAAAATTAAAGGAAAGGACATTTTTGGTGTTCAGAACAAAGACCTAGGCAAAAGACTATACTATACAAAGCTGAATGTGTACGAGGTGATCAAATGCCTGTTGATGAATCATCACCCCAAACCAAACCTTTTCAGAAACAGGAACCACTCAAGTGAGGAACAGAACAGGGCAGGATTCGACCACAAACAGCAACTGCCAATAGCAACTCCCACACCACTCATCTGTGCTTCAAAAGAGCCTTGCGCATTTAGCAAGACTACAGGTGTCCTGGCCTCAGAAATCATCTAAAGCGCCTCTACAACAGGGACTCTTTCCCTGAGGTCCATGGGCACCTCACACCAGGATGATGTGCAAATTCTGCATGTGAGCAGGCAAATTTGAATCTTCCCTCAGAGAGAACCTGTCATTTTAGAGTCCTAAAAATACCTGCGAGGAAAGAAAGTTAGACACCGCATATTCTAACCGTCTCCCTAAACTAAAGAGAGGGAACAGATATACATTTCAATTCCATGAGCTGCCCAAATTCAAAGTGCCCTCTAGAATACTCTCCCATTCCATCATTTGTGACACATACACCCTACCTTTGGGGGTGGGGATGTCCCTAAACCCTCAACCCATAACCAGGGCTGAGAACTTGTTAAATTAGAAGGAAATATGTGACTATATCCCAATAGGTTACACTTGCTTAAAGAAATATTTCTCATTTTTCCCTCGTACCGGATACATAGGGTTCTCCCAATACCAGTTTTGTGGCATTAAACACTGTTGTATTGATTCTGGATTCTGCGCCTTACCACAAAGATGTTTTTCGGTGGAACTCCTCAAAGCCTGAGACAATCTCCCCACGGCATCCTTTTCAGAAGCCTGAAGTGTACCTGCCTCCCGCCCATAGTGCAGATGGGTTTCCAGGCTCAAGATCCACCTGGCTACCTGGCAGTTCCAGATCAGATTCCCACATTACTACTGACATGGCTCAGACTGGATGTGGGGACTCCTTTTTATTTCCATGGTTACTTGATTCCTTGTGAGGGGTGCAGTGGTGGGGGGGTGGGAGGGGGGAGAGTTGGGGGAGAGGAGGCACTCAACAAGCAAGAGTCTGATCATAGTCTAAACAGTAAAAAGGAAAAGGAAAAGTAGGACTAGGGCATTCTAGAACAGAACTGCTCAAAAGAGTTTCACAACAAGTAACCAGACAGGGAAAGTAGAGAAGAGGCAGGAAGGACATGAAAGAAAAAGGCCTTACACTTAATACTGGTTGGTCTGAGCTCTCACCTGAGCTCAAAGGCAGAAATGGGCCCTGTGACTAAGGGCAAGTGGAAGGATTTCAGACCACGTACAGGTGGCAGAGGACAGAAACAGAGGAAGGAAGGAAGTCAAGGAATGGATGAAGAAGAAAAAAAACTTACAAACTTATTTGCCTATAAACTATGAGGTTAAAACAGAGTCAGAAAGGAGGTGGCTCTGGGTACCCATCTATGTGGGGAGGTGTGGAAGCCTGTTTTGAAGCCAATATACAAGAGATCAGTAAACAGCAAGCCTTTCTCAAGATGCTTTTATTTACACTTCACATATAAGAGAAAAATGTCAACTGTCCAAAGTGAAGAATATTATTATTTTCTAGTTAAGGCTGCTATGGTGGGAGGAGAGCTAACTTTCCTCAAAGCCACTCCTGGGCTTAGCTGTTGGTTTGACAAAATTTAGCTAAGAGGAATAATATATGTTTTACAAAGATATATAGGAATATTCTAAAAACATTTCTATAATATACATAATTAAATATTTTAAGCACCTTTCTCCAAGTAATGAAAAACCTGATCATGTCTCTGAGATGGCAGAGGAAATGTGATAGAGTAATGATCACTTTCTATTTATTCTATTAGACCAAAAGAGAGATGTTTCCCAACAAATGGGAGACTTAAGTAGCCCAATAACCAGGATGCTATACTCCCACAAACCACAAATTGGAGGATATGGAAAAAAAAATCTATTCATTCACCTATTCATCTAAACAAACACCGATCAAGTTCCCACTGAGGGCCAGGTACTTACTATTCTAGATGCAGGGGAATGCAAGCTGATAAGGAATTCACTGGAGGAATCAAGTATTAGGGGTGTGGCACTCACCCAGGACAAACAGCAACGTGATATAAAGTGATAAATACATGCATAAGGAGAAACCTGCTGTGCTAGAGTCTAGAAAAAGTCTGCCCTGGGAGGAAGGCTTCATAGGATGGCAGAGGCTCTCCTACCAGCTCTGCAGCCATAAGAAAACCGAATGTGTACAAGGTGAACGAACACACCAACTTTCGCTGTCTCATGCCAAGAGCACCTGGGCAGGTGGCGAGGTAGGCTGTGTCTGTGAAAGCCCACTGAGCACTCCCTGGGAGAGAAAGGCGTTCCTGGCATGCAACTGCATCAGCAAAACTGTCCCAGGAGGGCGGCAGGCACAGCTGGAGAACGTCATCCCCACAGACCTTGAGCCATCAGGGATTAGCTCCAGACTCTGAGGGATCTTAAGAATGTGAGGTGGACCTCCTGGGCAATGGCTAGCTTTTAAGCAAGTAAGTGGCAATTATATATAAATTTGATTAAAAGAGCTTAGAAAAAGCACGCAGAACAAATAAAAAGGGGAGAGATTAGAGATAAGAGAGGGATCCTTTAGGGAGCTATTATCACGGTCCAGGCACCCTCTCCCCTCCCCCCCATGGGACCTGAAGAGGAAAGGACAGATGAGAAGTGTGGTCAGCATTAATGTCAAATGGCTTGAGAAACTCTAAGGCATGTTTTCTAGGTAGAAAAAAACAAAGTCTGGCCATACCAGGGAATCTGTTTCAAACACAGGTAAATTACAGAGGATTAGAAATGCTGCAGTTCTAACAAAACCAAGTAAACCCAAGTTCAACAGCCCTATGTGCTTGTCCTGAAATCCACAGAGCCCAAGGTTAGGACAAGAGGGAAGTCCTGTCAAAGTGACCGTGTTCTGCAAAGGCCTAAAGCAAGGTCACTGCGTACCCAGGTGGGAGCTGCCTCCCTGAGCGGATTCCTCCCACACCCCTTCTGTCATCCACTTCATTGATACCTGATTTGAGTCATTTTTCCACTGTCACAAGCCAGCAACCCTCACTGTGGGAACTCGCATGGGGAATTTTGCACCATAGTCCATTTAAGGAGGCCAGAGGACCAAACAGCCCACCAGCTGTCGTCACAGCCTGACTCCGACATGGCCAAAGGGTCCTCCTTGGATCATATGAACAAATGACCCGCAGAGCAGAGAGCAAAAGATGGCCAGCTGAGCGCCTTGGGAACCTGGGCTCCAAGTTAACTCAAAAACACAGTACAACCCCAAATAAAAAGCGAACTATTGGGGCTAAGAAATGTAAAGGGTTTGGCGACAAAACCCATACTTTTCACAGCAATCTCGAAGTCATGGAAGATAAAAGAAATTAAATGTTTTAAGGTCACACTCTCTGCCAGGCATTGGGCAAGCTTTGCACATTATGTTTCATTTAACCCTTAAAATAACTTGAAGTGGGGGAGGTTAAAGGAGATGACCTTTATTATCCCTGTTTTTCTACGTGAGAACAGGTCCACGGAGGTTAGAGGGTGGCTAAGCAGAGGCTCACCCCAAGAGTCCAGAGTAGCGGCCAGTGGCCTTCCACCACCTGCCCCCTTGTCACAGGAGATTTCATTAAATAGGCACCTACCGGACAGGAGACCCCCACCCCACCCCACCCCAATTGCCACAATAATCTTTGCATCTTCACCAGCACCTGGTCATGAGCAATCCTTCATGTGTCTCTTCAAACAATTCCTGCTGTGCCAGTGTCAGAAAAATAAATTAAGCTGCTTCAGTCACGGGATTTCAAGAGCCCGCCAGCTCCAGGGAAGAGCCAACATAAAGGACCAGAAACCATTAACAGCTCCATTTGTCTTGTAGTGATGGGACAGACTGTTCCTTGTTTGTGGTGGTGCTGGATACAGAAACCTACACACGTGACAGAAGTGTACAGAACGAAATACACACATGCACCCAAACACAATGAGTGCACGTAGAACTGGAGAAACCTGAATGAGTTCTGTGGGTTGCATTAAAGTCAATTTCCTGGTATTGTTATACAATATATTACTATTGGAGAAAACTGGCTAAAAGGCTCCTGGGACCTTCTTATTCACATTTTTTGATAACATCCTATGAATCTATAATTATTTCAAAATGAAAAGTTTTAAAAATTATTAACTCATGGGCTGTACAAAACCGGTTGGCTGGCTAGATTTGACCTCTTGGCCTTCATTTGATGGTTCCTGATTTACATGAATAGTATATAATATCCTGTGTTTGGGAGGGATTTTATAACCCAAAACCAAAAGTAGAATCCATACAGAAAAGAAGACTAACAGATTTAACAATTTTTTTCTCTATGTCAAAAAGATACAATTAAGTAAAAATGAAAAGATAATAGCAAACTGGGAAAAGGATTTGAACATATATTAAGTTGCTTGCTTTAATATAATAAAGGTTTTGAAAACCAATGTTTAAAAAGTTTGATACATAAATGGACAAATGATATAAATATGGCCAATAAACAATAAATGTTCAACATCAATAGTAAACAACAAAATGAAAACTTCTCCCATCAAATTGGCAAAGATTAAAAAGATTACTTCTGATTCTAAAGCCACTCTGTTTCTACTCTACCATACTAAAAATATTTAGAAAAACAAAACAAAACAAACAAAAAATGGCTTTTTCAAAGCTGTGTTCAGATCCAAAAGAACAAGGAAGGACTTTGCAAACCAGAAGAGAATGTGGGCTGGATGACAATACTGTAGTTAGGGGACTCTGTGACTGGTTGATCAACCTTAGCTAAAGAGAAAATGTTGACAGTAGAACCAGTGTCTCTTCCTCCATCTTCGTCCATGCTAAAGTGTCATCAATGTCAATGCCAAGGACAAAAATGCAGGAGATATCACCATTTGTCTTCAACGACCCAAGCGCTTTCCCTCTGTCGGCTGTGACTAAGAGCAGATGGTAATATTTATACCCAGTGAATTTCATCTTACTATGAAATTCAAGCCCCAGGAAAGCAGAGTCCTCAAAATCACCCAAGGAAGGGAAGGACACAAATGGCGGCCAGCCAAAACGCTGTGCTTAATCCTAAACACAATGGTGTTACCACAACAAGGGAGGAGTCCATACAGAAAAGGCAGGAAATCCATTCTTCTAGGGTTTTGGTGTGAAGATAACAGCTTCCAAAAGTGCAAGTAAAGAGTTTAGAGGGAGGTGGGAAGAGATTAACCAAAGAATTTATATGCATATATGCACAGCCCATGGACAAACAATAGTGCAAGGAAGGCATAGGGAGGGGATAGGGGGGCCCAGGGGGAGGGGTACATGTGTAATACTTTCAACAGAGACATGATGGGGGTTAGGGGGCATTGCTGGGAGAGTGAGGTTTGGCAAGTAATTAGTTGCTGCTGGCCCATGTGCTGAGAGATGAAACTATAGCAAAAGTAGGGTTTACTTTCGGATTCTGTGAAATCTTGGCCTGGCCTCTGAGGGCCCTCAGTTGGTTCTGTATCAAGTGTGCTCCTAGGGTGCTCCTTAGGAGTGATGGAGTGATGGATGGGCTGCTTTAGGGGATGGTAGCAAAACAAGCCTCATCAACTCCATTTTGGGGATCCTTTCCTGGACTCTGTCCATTCTCCATCATACTGTTACTTATCCTAGCCTTTGTTTCTCCATCTGTAGCACAAGTGAGCATGTGGAAAAGGATTATGTTCAGTGTTGAAGGATAGGTCAGACAAGGGAAGAGACAGATGGGAGTGAGAGTTGAAGAACCTACACACTGCGCAGGGCTTGACTGAGCATTTCACCAATTTTCCCTCTTACTCTCTGAGGCAGGCAGATAAATTATCCCTGTTTTACAGATGAGGAAGTGGAAGCTCTGAGATGCCTTCTTCCTCCTTGTTCACCTAGTTACTGCCTGTTTGTGCTTCAAGACTCAGCTCCAAGTATCCCCACTAAGATGCCTTTCTTCTCAACAGACCTCTCCATCCCCAGCCTGCCAATACTTGTGGGGTGTGAGCTAGATATCCCCTACAATGCTCTCATCAGGCCCCTGTGCCTAGCGCTTTCCTAATACTTTTCATTTGCACTACCATTGCCTGTTTATCTACCTGCCGTTGCCACTGAAACATATGGTACGAGGTGCTATGGACCTGGAATCAGTTACCTTTCTCTCTCCAGCATGGTGTCTATGTCTGAAGTACATTCACACTGTGTACAACCCATCTCCAGAACTTCTTTCATAACCTTCTTTTTTTAACCAAAGGGGGTTGGGGCTATGGTTGGGCTTGCCCCCACCCCAACTCAGCCCCAAACTTCAGTCAGGACAAAGGCCAACTAATTGTAGTCTTTGAGCACACGTACATACATGCTTGTATGTACACAGGCATGTACCCAGGGTTGGCACAAGAACAAGTCTCATTGCTGGGAGCAACAGCATGTGCCTTCCCAAGAAGGTAGAGGCAACAGAGCCCCGTATGTGCAGACTAGAAAGTCAGGGCTCTCTAGTTCAGGTCACTAGGGCAGGTGGCCAATTCCCACCCTAAGTTAAGATCACCATCTTGGACATCACATTCTGAAAGCAGGTCCAAAAACACGATTGCTAAACTTATCATGTGAGGTTAAATGTCAATTAAATAGAAAAGTAGAAATATTGGAATGGAACGGAATGAAAAATAAATCCACCATCCAGAAGATCAAGTCAAGGAATTCTCCCACTATACAGAATGAAAATATAATGCAATAAATGAGCCCTCCAAAAAAATGAAGCCAAAAAAAAAGGAGAGACTAAAACCCAAATATCCATAAGAAGTCTTTTCTCCAGAAAAAGGAAATGAAGTATGAATAGAATATAGACACAGCAATAAAACTGAAAGGGTTTCAGTGGAAACACCTAAGAAAAAATATACACCTAAATAACAGCAGGCTGGTGAACTTTCTGAATTTAAGAAGAAAAATCAAGGGATATGTGGAAGAGTACAAGAAGAAGAAAAAAAATCACTGGCACAGACTTCTCATCTGGGACTGTGGTGCTGAACTAACTGAAACAAAGAAAAATGATGCAATTGTTTAAAAGGAAGGGAGTAGAGGGGAAGGAAGATTTTTCGGGACCAATATGCAACAATCTTCAAGATCTACGGCTGTGTAAAGCAAGGTACAAAACACTGTATAAGGGACCACGAGTTTTTTTTAAAGACTACATTTATGCATTTTCATAGTTATGCATAACATATATCCTAGAAAGTTTCTACAGAAATTGGTAACACTGGTGGCCTCTGGGGAGGGACACCTGCTGCTAGAGGAAGGGCAAAAGGAAACTCTTCATCAGATGAGTGTGTGTTCCTTCTGAATTCTGAGCCATGTGAATGCACTGCCCACACCAAAAAAACCCAAAAAAACAAAAAACTCCCTCCCTCCCTCTCTATCTCCCTGTTTCACACACACACATACACACACGTTGGGAGAAAACGCATCTATCTGACAAGGCCTTTTATACAGAATATATCAAGAATTCTTAATAAGAATATATATGTGGGTGGTTCCTATCCCAGGCAGGAGGGGGCAGGCCCCACAGGGAACCCACAATCCCTCCAAAGACCCCCACAACCCCTGCCAGCCTCCCACTGGGATGCAAAACCCTCCACCTCTACCTCTTCCCTGGTCAATGGCTCAGATGAGCTGCCAGCCATCACCGCCCCCAACAGATTGAATATTTTTAAATAAACCACTGAAATTTGCATGCCATATGCACATTTTTGACTAACGTTCTATTTTCTTTAGTCAAAGGCTTATATAACTTCAAATACTTCTAGCCACTGAGTCCCCCATTCTACCTTTGTGCAATCACGCATCTCATTAAGTTAATTCTATATGATTTTCAAGGACTTGTGAGTGAGGGTTAGTGGGGTATTTGGAAAGTTCTTAATTTGATAATGATCATGTGTAGCCACATAGTACTACAATGTAAATTACTCAACTTACCGATGTAATTCAAAATTAAAACATTTTTATCCCTTTTTTCCCAAAAAAATAAAGTCTGTGTAGTATATACATACAATATTATTTAGCCTTAAAGGGGGGACGGGGAGACTTAGACAAATTGCCATTCAGACAATAAAAGAGTAATGCATACAACCCAATGTTTGTTATGTAATGTATATAATCCAGGGTTTCTACTTCCCTTATGTTATTCACAGGCATAATGTAGCACACTGAAAACTAAATCAGAATAAAGCTGTTTAACAAACAGTTTAATGGAGCACTGACGTTACTGTGAAGTTTGACACAACTGTTAAGAAAGATTTCATGTAATAGAAGGAGCATTAATGTTTTTTAAAAGAGTGATCATAATCAGGAACTCCAATTCTGAATGATTTCAAAGAAGTGGAAGTAAAAGCAAGCCCAAGGCCTCTTCTTGTTCTGGAGAAAGTTACAGACACTAATTAAATCATGCGTATGTAGAAAAATAGAATTATAAGCATTAGTCAAATAGAAACAGGAAATAGAACTTGGAGGAAAATAAAATTGAACAAAACACACTTGATCAATCCACCCAAAGCTGGGAAATGGAGAAAGGAGAGGAAAAGATAGCATAATAAGCAGAAAATATAGAATAAATCTAAAATTCCACATAAAACATTAGCAAACCTAGTATGACTTACAAACATAAGTATGCTTCAATATTAAGAAATCAACTAGTTATATTAAAAGATTAGTGCAGGAAAGTCCAATGATCATTTCCACAGATGCTAAGAAGGCACTTCATGGCCTCTGCAGCTCCAAGGGCCTGAGATTCTACAGCAGAAAAACAGCCACTGTGGCTGCCTGTGAGCAGTGCGTGGTAGGGGCAGAACCTGAACCAGGGGGCTTGCTTGATGCTGAGGCAAGAGGCGGGCAGATGGCGAGGCAGATGGAAGCAGTGCACAGAGACCTCTCATCCGAGAAGCCTGACAGTGATGGGAAGAGTGAGCGGGCAGAAGGCAGTGAGCCTTAGGACACTTCTCTAACAAGGCAGACTGATACAATGAGGAGGAAGAGGCTGAAAAGGCTAGAAACTGAAACAAGGGAAGAGACACAGGCTAATATACAGTAGAGGCTGGTTTCATCCCTGTTGGCCTGAGGACTGTGCTTTCTATATAGGACAGTGACTAATGCATTTAAGTGCGCAAAAATAAGGAAGGAAAGGTTAGGGAAAAGATGACAGTTCTGGAGCAGTGGTGGTTAAGAGAGTGTGCTCTGAAGTTACAGAGACCCAAGTTCAAATCCCAGCCTTACTCTCTTCGAGCTCTGGGAGCTTGAACAAGATACTTCACCTCTCAGAGCCTACATTTCCTCAGCTGTCAAAGGGGAATGAGATAGTAACTGCACCATAGGAGAGTGCTCCCAACCAAAGTAAGTGTTCTATAAATGTCAGTAATGAGTACAGACACAGCACTATTACCTCTACGGTAGGTGAGGGTGGCGGTAACTGAGGCACCATGTGCTGAACACTCTGGATGAGGAAGGGACCAGAACAAAGGAAAAGTGAAGCAGCAACAATTATAAAAATGAAAAGCAGTCCCAAGCACATGTTAAACATGAAAACCTGAACATAGAGGAGACCACAGTAAGCTTTTCTAGAAATAGGGACTGCTAGAATGTTGACAGAGGATGGGTACTACCAGCAAGCTCCACGTCAATCCAGAATGGAGGAGCAAGCCCTGTGACCCCCGATGCACTGCAAGCAAACCCAGAGAATGAAAACAGTCCTGAACAAGAACAGCGAATGGATGAGGGGTGATTTTAACTGGACCTGAAAGCCAGTACCTCCAAAGAATACTCTCCGGGCCAACCTCATGGTTGTGCAATTTGTGTGATCACACGGGCTACTGCTGCTATCATGCAATTCTTAATACTTTTTTAACAAGGGGACAACCATTTTATCTCTGTGCTGGGCCCCACAAATGTTGTAGCCAACTTTGGATATACTGGTGAAAAACATTCATTGGATTAGCACACATAGAATAAAATCTAAGGGCTGAATAGTAAAGAATTTCCCATTATAATCAGACCAGAAAACAATTATTCAAATTGTCATTGAAAATCCTACACTGACCAATAATTTAAAAGACAAAATGTAGCTATTGCCTATTATAAAGAACCCAAGGTCTCCTTCAAACATGCTTCATTCTAGAATTTCTTTGACGCAAAGTAATTACTCTGATTACCATCATGGCATTTTGCATAATATACCCTTATCGTCATGTTAAAGCGCAATTATTCACTTGTACCTCTTCTGTCTCTCTTCCTGGATCTCGGGTAGAAGGTGAGGTCATCTTGTTCATCTATGTATCCTTCAGGCATAGCACACGATAGGCCCACATAAATCTCTGAGGAATGAATGAGAAGACCAAGTGTCCTTCACAACTGCTGATGTGAGTCATGAAATAAACCAGATTCTCTTGGCCCTGACAGGGCAGAGAAAGGCTGCAATACTGCATTTCTGCAGCATAGATGCTGATGCCAGCAGAATGACAAGCCCAATTCCTTAGAACAGTGGTCAGCAAACCGCGGCTCTTTGGACCCTTGAGTGTGGCTCTTCCACAAAATACCACGTGCGGGCACACATGTACAGTGCCATTGAAACTTCGTGGCCCATGCGCAGAAGTCGGTTTTCGGCTCTCAAAAGAAATTTCAATGGTTGTATTGTTGATATTTGGCTCTGTTGACTAATGAGTTTGACGACCACTGCCTTAGAACATACCTCTGCCCTAATTAAATAGCTCTAAAGAAGGCCTAGGCTTCCATTTCTGAAATAAAACAACCATCCCATAACCACTTTTGTTCTAATTACAATAAGGTATCATTTATCTGAACGTCTGAGACCTGACCTGTCCCAGGCTAATTTTTACATATATACCCAGGATATATATTCCAGAATTTGGATATTTTAACTCCCAAGGAACATAAGGCCTTATACAGTGCACATTACAGAGAAGTTCCTCATACACTTAGCACTTCAAATATTAACATAACATGGTTTATTAATATTGATAAGAAATGAGCTTTAAAAGTATATACACTCTCAATGGGGAAAGGACAGTCTTTTCAGCAAGTGGAAGTGGGAAAACTGGATCTCCACATGCAAAACAATGAATTTGGACCCTCATCTTACACCACTTACAATAAGTAACTCAAAATGGATTAAAGACCTAAACCTAAGACTGGAAACTATGAATCTCCTGGGGCAAAAACAACAAAAACAAACAAGAGAAAAGCTTCAGGACATTGGACTTGGCAATGATTTCTTGGATATGACACCAAAAACATAGGCAACAAAAGCAAAAATAAGACAAACAGGTCTACATCAAATTTTCAAAGTTTTGTGCAAAGGACACAAAACTTGGTATAACTTCACATCCATTAAAATGCCACTATCAAAAGCCTAGAAAAGAACAAGGGTGGTGAGGATGGAATGGGAATCCGCATGCACGGTTGGTGGGACTGTAAAATTTTCATTGTGCGGCCACATTGAAAAGCAATACGGAAGTTCCTCAAAAAAGTAAAAAGAGAATTACTAGGCCCTGCCAGGTCAGTTAGTTAGAACATCATCCCGATACGCCAAGGTGGCAGGTTCAATCCCCAGTCAGGGAACATGTAAGACTCAACCAATGAATGTATGGATGTGTGGAACAACAAATTTATGTTTCTCTCTCGAACCAATCAATAAAAGTTCTTTAAAAACAGATTCACTGTATGATCCAGCAATCCGCTTCTGGGTATGTATATATAAAAGAACTGAAAACAGGATCTGACAGAGGTATTTCCACACCCAGGTTCATGCAGCATTATTCACAATAGCCAATCAACAGATGAGTGGATAAAGAAAATGTATATACACATAATGGAATATTTTTCAGTCTTTAAAAAGAAGAAAATTTTGTCACATGCCACAACAATTGGCGACCCTTGTAGCACCATTGGATTTCTATCATTTGCACACCAAACTCCTGACCGCTCCACTCCCTGAATCCAGTAAGTCACAGCTCTAGTGAAACTGTCTTCCCTTACATTCTGCTGCAACAGCCTTCTTCCTGGAGTCCTTGCCTGTTGGCTCCACCCACCCAATCCTGGCTAGGGGCTCAGCCAGTGACCTGTCTAATCACAAGTATGGCCCTGCACCTTCAGTGCTTAAAATACAATTGGCCTCCCAGTCACACAGGATAAAGCCTTTACTACTTGCCCTTTCAGACTACAACCTGCCGACTACCTACCCTTCCAGCCACATCACTCACCTGCCCACTACCCCCCCCCACCCCGCCCCGACACACTCAAGCAATCTGACACTGCCAAGCTTTGCACCTGCTGGTTTTTCTGCTCAACATACTCTTCCTTCCCTGCCCATTTGTAAAAACATCTACTTCTTCATTCTCCAATTCAAACATCATCTCCTTTGGAAAAGTCACCATCCTCCTCAGCACGGTCACTCCTTACTTCTTTCCCTGTGCATTATTTTCACAACTGTAGTAGACGATGTCTGTGTCCCCACCCATATCCTCTTGGCCTGGCCAGTTCAGTGCCCGCTGTCCCGACTTCCAGCAGCCAGCACCTGCAGTTTTTGGCCTGAATGCTTCCTCTGGCTGCTGAACCTGCTTTGCTCACTCATGCGGCAGGATAGAAAGTGCTTGGGGATTCATGCCCAAACACCCCCACCTAGCAGTGCAACCAACGACCGACAGGGTTGCTGTTTGAACCCCAGCTCCCTGACCTGGGGTAGGGATAGCCAAGGTGCACGTTCTACACAGGCTCCCAGGAGTCCCAGGGGGGCACAGCTCCAGCTCTGCTCAGTGAGCACCGGCTCTGCAACACCTTTCACTGGTTGCCTTCCCTTCCCTGTCTCACCCCTTCACCTCTCAAACTACCGGCAGTTAAATGTTTTCCCTGGGTCTGCTTCGGAGGTAATAACAACACCTAGTATTTCCATAGTATTTACTGTGTGCCAGACACTATTTTAAACACTCATTTAATCTTCAGAGCACCCCTGAAAAATAATCTAAAATTTAGATAGTGGACATTGGGCATTATGGCAGTCCCCCCTTATATGCAGGGGATAAGATGCAAGACCCCCAGTGGATGCCGGAAACTTTGATTAGTAGCAAACCCTGTATATACTCTGTTGCTTCCTATAGATACTTACCTATCATATTACAACAATATACTGTAATAAAGTTGAGACTATGGTCTTTCTCTCAAAGTATCCTATTGCACTGCACTCACCCTTCTTTTTAAAAAAATATATTTTATTGATTTTTTTTTACAGAGAGGAAGAGAGAGGGATAGAGAGTCAGAAACATCGGTGAGAGAGAAACATCGACCAGCTGCCTCCTGCACACCTCCCACTGGGGACGTGCCCACAACCAAGGTACAGGCCCTTGACTGGAATCAAACCTGGGACCCTTGAGTCTATAGGCCGACGCTCTATCCACTGAGCCAAACCGGTTAGGGCAACACTCACCCTTCTTGTGATGATATGAGATAAATTGCCTATGTGATGAGATGAAGTATGGTGAATGACGTAGGCACTGGGATAACATTAGGCTATACTGACCTCCTGACCATGTCAGATCAGGAGGAGGATTAGCTGCTTTGGGTGATCCTAGATCAGGGAGCCATGACAGTGTCAATAGGTTATACACTGAGTGGCCAGATTATTATGATCTCTGAACGCATAATAATCTGGCCATTCAGTGTGTGTGTGTGTGTGTGTGTGTGTGTGTTAGAGGCCTGGTGCATGAATTCGTGCATGGGTGGGGTCCAGCCAGCCTGGCCAGGGGGAAGGGACATGGGCGGTTGGCCCGCCTGCCTGCTGGTCGAACTCCTGGTCGAGGGGACAATTTGCATATTAGCCTTTTATTATATAGTACCTATACTGAGTGGCCAGATTATTATGCGTTCAGAGATCAAAATAATCTGGCCACTCAGTGTATGTCAGGAGTAGATGTTGATGGCTGAGAAATTTTAATATTTTCAGACTGCAATGACCATGGGTAATGAACTGCGAAAAGCAAATCTTCGCATAAGGGGCAAGGACTACTGTACAAAGTTAAGAAATTCACCCACGGCCATAGAGCAAGTAAATATATTTAGCATCTTTCACATTCTATTACAACCATCTGTGTATGTGTCATTCTTCTTCATTGGACCATGATCCTCTCAAGGGAGAGACCTTAATAAATCTTTTTCAATATTCCCAGCATATAGCAGAGAACCAGGCATGTAGCAGATGCTCAAGAAATATGGGTTTTGAATAGTGCCTGCACTCTGCTACTCAAACACGCTGTGTGCTTTTCCTTCCTCTGTGCCTTTTTGCAAATAGGAGCCCCGAAACACTTTTTCTGTGTATCCCTCTTGCCCTTGTTCACTCTCTTATACCCCCTCCCCTATCCCTCCTCACTGCACACACACACACACACACACAGGACAAGAATTCTTGATCCTTGCTATGGCAGTCAAAACAAGGAATTCTCACATCTGGGGCAAAGCAGATGTCAGACAGCATATGATCTCTCTAACATCAAGCATACAAACCCAATTGCTCATACATGAATCAGTGCATTTTTGACAAGCTGTTATTTATGTACTTATTTTCATTTGAGACCCTTATTTATCATAGAACATGGCTTCTTACCCACAAACTCCACTAACACGCAATTCTCCCTTATCCTGAAGTCCTTCCCTCAACTCAGTCTTTCCCCCTAAGCCACCAAACTGCTATGACCTCCTCCCTCCATGTGACTGTCAATATCTACTTGGTCTAAATTCTGACCGCGACCTCTGCACCTTCCACCCACATCGCTATTTATATCTATTGGAGTTATGCATCTCTTATATAAGCCGTCATGCCATAACGCCGTCAGGACCAATGAGCAGTGGCTCAAGCAGCGGGCGGGGCGGGGCGCGAGCTACTAGCAGAGCTGCAAGCAGCGGAGCACTATGAGCAGCGGAGGCGGAGGACGGGCGGCCAGCTGAGGCAAGCAGAAGCGAGCTATTCGCACAGGTTTTCATGCACTCTGCACGTTTTCCTGCGCGCTGGGCCTCTAGCATATAATAAAGAAAAGCTTCCCCGAGGCACCATTTGTGCTAAGCCTTGATGTTTTCTTGGGCTTTCAACTGCAGGGTTTGGGCAACTCTGTCCTGAACTCCTGACTTCAAACCAAATCCTAGTCATCTTGACATCTTTGGCTCCCACTTGCTTCCCAATCTGCTACTGCTACTCTCCAGGTTACGGCTCTGTCCTCTGCCAGATTTCTCATGTTTTCCATCACTTATGTAACTAATTCCCTGCATTATAGTCTTTCAGTTTGAAATACCTACAGTGGTTTTTATTTCCTGACTGGACTGCAACTAATACAGAAATTGACAAAAGACTAGGCAAAAAAAAAAAGCTAGGAATAAAAACAACCACCGCCATCTCACATTTATGAAAAGCTCACTATATACCAAACACTCTCATGGTAGTGTGTTTTTTAAATGAACTCAATGGATTACCATAGCAACCCTGTGATGTAGGTACCTTTGTTATCCCCCTTTTAAGATGAGGAAACTGAGGCTCAGAGAGATAAAATAATTTGCTGTTCCAAAGACGGTAAGTAGTGGAACTGGGACTCAAATCCAGACAACCTGGCTCCAGAGTGCACTCTCCAAAACACAAAGACCAGCGCAGTGTTTCAAGCAGGGAGGTACTCAACAGGATCAAGTGCAACCAAGAGGTCAGGTAAGATAAGGGCTGCGAGGCATCTACTGGATTTAGCAATAGGGAAGTCACGAGGAGCCGAGAATAGGAAAGTCAGAAACCAGACAGCGTGAGGCTGGCCAGTAAGCCAGAGGTTAGGAAGTAGAGACAAGAGGAGCAAACCTTTCTTTCAAGAAGTCTGGCTCTGAAGAGGAGTCACAAAATCAGACAGGAGATGAAAGAGAAGCAGAGTTTTCTTCACTCCTGCTTTGTTTTAGAAACGACAGCAACTTGAATGTTTAAATATTGACGGGGCGGAGCCAGTTGAGAGGCGGTCTGAAATCGTGAGGCAGGAGGACAACAGAGCAGGGTCTGGTCCCCAAGAGGCCAGAGGGGCGGGCTGTATAGTCCAGGATCCACTTAGAATCTCTTCTACTGCAACAGGGGGCAGAAAGCAAGGATGGCTGCAGATTCAGAACATTTTGTATTTTGGTGAAGTTATTTTACTATGGCTTCTATCTTTTCTGAGCTAGAAAACAAGGCCATTAGCAGAAGGAAGGGTGGAGTAGAGGGGTGAAGGGTGTGAGGAGCAGAGAAAAGCTTGAGATCAGCCACAGTGCTGAATGGGGGCCTACTGTGAAAAGACAGGAGTCCCCAGCCAGAGGCCCCAAGTGTAGTGGGAATTATTGGTTTTACATGGGAAGGAATTCTCAAGGTATCTTCAGCCCGAGGTGTAGGCAAAAGACATGAACAAATGGGATGACCCAGATCAGGTGTAAAAGAAGGAAAGCAAAGAAAGTGAGTAAAAGACAGTGGCAGGAGCAACTGACCAGATGACTATAAAGGAGGGAGGTGAACGCAGGCGGTCAGAGAACAGGTGTAGTCAGTTATTACTGACTAAGGAGAGGGTAAGGCAAGAAAAGATGGCATCTGACAGCATTATCTGTGAGCAGAAACAGTTTTGATGTTAGAGTACAAGGGCGTGGCCATGGGAGAGGGCAGTTGATTTCAAAAAAAGAAGTGAAGGTGACTGGAAATAGGACAAAAAACCATGCACACTAAAGTAAAAAAAATTTTTAATCCTGAGAATTTTGGATAGAGTTCTGTGAGGTGGGGGCATGATTTGAGAAGACAGTGCATTGAAGAGGGAGAGGTCTAAAGAGTTTAACAAATAGGAGTGGGAAGAAAAAGGCAGTGGAAGGTCTGCAGTGGACATTTGTTGTTTCTGCTTATCCAAGATCCATCGGTCCTATTTCTAATAACAGCATCTTCACTTTGCTTTGGAGGCCACCCCTTTCCTCCTCAGGCACCAAGGGGACTTCCAAAATATTCATAATATTCTATAGTTTAGCCTGGAGCATAGGAACATGAGTGTTCATGTTATTATTTTTTAAACCATATAGATACTTTCTTCTTTAGATTAAAGAGATGCATTTTATATACTTTGGATATATATTTCACAGTTCAAACAACATACTAAAACTTCCTTTCTCCACGCTCTAAAGATAAGGGCCAGTGGCAGGTCTGAGCCTGCCGAGTTACAAAGATTAGCTTCGGTGCCTGACCCAATTTAGGTCCATGAGACACCAGGCCAAGCTTTTGCTGGAACTATCAGGGAAGAGGTGCTCTCTTTCTGCCGTAGTCGTGAAGCTTGTTTGTACAACGTATCCCTTCCCTAACAATAAAGCTAACACAGAAGAACGCGGAGACAAGAGGAAGGTGGCAGATCCCCGACATCATTTGAATACCTAGTTCCAGCCATTCAATTTGCCTTTGGTTTATGACCTTTTAATTAAAAAGAAACCTAACCCAGTAGTATGGTCAAATAAAGGATTCTCAATTCAACAGCCTGTGTGATCCTTTTCAACACATAAGCCAAACCATCCCTCCTTCTGCTCAAGACCCTGCAATGACTCTCAAAGTAAAGCCTAAAGTTCTCGGGGTGGCCTACCAGGCCCTATACAGTCTGCCCCCATCCCACCACACCCTCAGCCTATGACTTTCCATTGCTCACTCTGCTCTAGCCACACTGACCTCTGGGCTATTCCCTGACACCCCGAAAATGTGCCTTCAGGCCCCTGCTTTGGCTGTCCCCTCCACCTGGACACTCCTCCAGACATCCACTCACAAACTGCCTCACTTCCTTCATGTCTCTGCTCCAATCTCCAGTTCTCAATAAGGCCTACCTGCATCCCCACCCCCATGGCCAGTGATCCTGAACACTCCCCTCCCTGCCCTACTGCTTCTTCCTTCCATAGCATTTATTACATGTTACAGTAAATGTACCCATGAGGGTGAGAGTCTTCAATTGGTTGATTCATCTCAGGTTCCTAGAACAGTACCTGACTCTTAGCAGGCCCTCAAATATTTGCTGAATGACAAATAAAAAGGCACGAACCTCCAAGGAGCACAACTTGGCTCGTGAAGAGAAAGGACACTAACTTTTATCTCCTAAACCTGATGTACGTGGAGTAAAGGAGGAAAAGACACCTCCATTTCAAAGACTTCAGGGGAAGCAGTGACCTAAGGGGGCTGGAAGTAGGTGGAAGAGTAAAGAGGCTGAGGATGTGGGCGGGGGTGTTAACCACCATTGGAGCTTAAGAGGGATTGATGTTAAGTTTGGCGAGGCACGCGGGAGTTGGAGACCGAGTCAGGGGAGAAGCAGCCCAGAACGGTTTGCAGATGAAAGTAAAAACAGAGAGATGGACCAGGGTTTACTTACATTTTAGCTGGAAATGAAGGATGTAGTGATAGAAGGCCTGGTGAACTCAGCTGGCTTTAAAAGACTTAGTCTTAGCAACTCTTGGTAGAAAGGGTTCCTCCCATTACTCCATGGTTTGAATGACTTTAGATTTTGTGGGTGGAGAGGCCATGGTCTTTCCCTCCTCCTCGTACCCCAGAGGCCATTCAGACCTGCCGGGACACAAGGCATCCCTGTTCATGGCACCATCCTGGGCCCACAGAAAGCAATTCCCCTCGCGTAATATAATAACCCTGCACTGTAAGCAGCCTGTCAAATCCTCATTCTCCAAGCCCAGAACTGACTCTGAAGCAGGCATGCAGGATCACAACCCTAATATCCAAAAAGCCAAGAGAACAGGCTTCTTTTATTCTTGTTTATTTATCTTCACCCGATGATATTTTTTCATTGATTTTTAGAGAGCATGGAAGTGGGGTGGAGAGACAGAGAGAGAAAGATCGATGTGAGAAAGACATATCCATTGGTTGCCTCCTGCATGCACCCCGACCAGGGCCAGGGATTGGGCCTGAAACCCAGGTACGTGCCCTCGACCGGAATGGAACCCAGGACCCTGTGGTCCTCATGCCAACGCTCCATCCCACTGAACCAAACCGGCTAGGGCAGAATAGGCTGCTTTTTGAAGACAAACCGGAGCACTCAATGTTCCTACCTGCCCTGCATACTGCCCAGGCAAGAAAAAGCAGGGCAAAGGGAAGCCTTCCTTCCACTGGTCCTGATTCACCTTTGATGCTTGTCAGCTTCTCTCTACAGAAATTTCTCCAGAGTTATGAAACCATATATGCACATGCCAAGATTCAAGGAAAATGTTACTCCCAGAGAAACAAATTATATTGCTTAGCCTCTAAGGAAAAGTGAGTTACTATAAATCAGCTCCTTGGGAATGATGTCATTTTGGTGTTCCTTACAGCTCTCAGGAGACTTATTAAATATTCAATAATTATCCCTGGCCATTGTTCTCAGTGGTTAGAGTGTCCGCCCATGCACCGAAGGGTCTCAGGTTCAATTCCTGAGAAAAGGCACGTGCCTAGGTTGCAGGTTTGATCCCTGGCCCAATAGATGTGTCTCCTCTCTCTCTCACTCCCGCCCCCTCCCCCTTCTACTCTTTCTAAAAAAAAAAAAAAAAATCAATAGAGCCTGGCTAGTGTGGCTCAGTTGGTTGAGCACCATCCCATGCACCAAGACGTCACCAGTTTGATTTTTAGTAAGGGCACATGGGTTGTGGCTCAATCCCCAGTGGGAGCATGCAATTGATGCTTCTCTCTCATCGATGTTTCTCTCTCTCTCTCTCTCTCTCTCTCTGCCCCCTCTTTCTCCCCTCCTCTCTCTCTAAATATCAATAAAAACATTTTTTTAAGAATCAATGGAAAAAATAACCTGGGGTAAAGATCAACCAAAAAAATCAATAATTAATAATAAGGCCTTCAAGACTGTCTCTCCCATATAACTGTCTCTGTAAAAGCAGCCAGCAGAAATTAGACTTGATCCTGACCTTCTGTCCATCAACAAGATCTTGGTGGTACAGGGCATATGTCCTCCCAGTACTTATTAGTGAAATGCCCACACTTCTGGGTCAGGTGTCCTCCAAGAGTGGACCATTAAGCGAATATTTAAAATAGCCATCTGTAGTAGCCAGCTGCCAAGATGGCCCCCATGACCCCTAACTTAATGTTGCTGATCAGTTCTGGGACTTTAAGTGAAACTACATGTAATGAAGCCATTGGCTAATTATATAAACCAGAGTGCCTATATTCATTCATACCCTCTTCCCACACTGTACCGGCATTGGTCTATGTGACCAACAGAATATGGCAGAGGCATATATGTCACTTCCAAGATTAGCTTATACAAGATTGGGGATTGAGTCCTGGGATCTCTCGCTTGCTGGAATCACTTGCTGGAAGAAACCAGCTGCTATGCCCAATGGAGAGGAACCAATGCCACCTGAGTGAGCTTGGATGTTCACTCCTCCTTCCAGCCTTCAGACGACCACAATCCTCGTCAACAGCTTGGTGGAAGCCTCATGAAAGACCTGAGTCAGAACCACCCAGCTAAACTGCTCCCTGAGTTTTGACCCACAGATACTATTTTCAGGTGCTAAATTTTGAGGTAACTCATTACACAGCAATAGATAAATTAATTCACTATCCTACTCGGGACCTGAGATGGAACTCAAAAGATGTAACCTCAGTTCCTAACCAACATACATATAGGACAATTACTCTTTCCATGAGAAAGCAACAAATTATTCAGTCATCTCAACAATTTCTTATTGAGTGGTAAATATGAGGAAGGTATTTCCAACCGACATAAGCCTTCATATAGTTTATAATCTATAAAATAAAGAAAAACAAAGAGCCATTCACACACACCTCAAGTTGCTCACTCCACTGGCTTTATTAGCTTTTTAAGTCTTCTTGCTCCTAATGCTTTTCCCCTGACTCGGCACTCCTTGCTTTTGCAAACCCTCTCAAGAAGGCATATCAAGCACCCTCCCTAGATATTTTGAGTGCTCAGTGCAGGCATGCTCATTTTAATTGTACCACATGCCCTCCCATCTAAGGGGGAAAGTTAGGTTCGCTAATTTCACTTAGTAGTAGACCAAGAAGGAATTCATTTCACATTTTACTAGGAGGAGGAAATCCTGGTCACAAGTGTTGAGAACAATTCTAATTTCTGCAACTAGTAATAAATGTCAACCGCGGAGCTGGTACAATCGCGACTCAAGCCCTGGTCACAGCTGAAATGGCGATGGGGGAGGGGGATGCGGCCCCTTACCCGCCACTGGACTCTGCTGTCTCTCAAAGCAGCAGGAGGGTTACGCTGCTTAGAGAAAATCAGGAGCCTCTCTCTGCACAAAGAAGGTCAAAGGGCGAGCTTTCTTTCCCTCGACCACAAAACCAGCGGCTGCCAAAGCTAAATAGTGTGGGAGGCCGTCAAAGGTGAAGGGAGCCCAGACAGAAAACCACAGCTGAGTCTCCTCCCGCCGCTGGGGTCTGAGTCAGGTGACTTCTCAGGGCACACAACAAACCTAAACAAAGATCCCTCCCCACATGACAGACGAGGGAAGATGACTGGCAGTGAGACCGAAGCTGCCCAGACCTGCTGCAGAAAACCATTAACTCCTACTTCTTGGCAGCCCCAGCCAGCTGGAGGGACCTACAAGTTACTTTGCAGCTCAGCCATCGGGGATGCGCCAGGAGGAACGTGGGACCCCATCCCAGGGCACAGGCGCCGAGTACTGCCCGCAAGCCTCCGGCCCCTACCCGCAGGCGGGACCCCTCCCACCAGCTATCACCAGCACTCCAGACCAGTCACAGCCTGGCAAGCCCGTCCCCTCGGCCCGCTTCCCCCGCAGCTGCGACCCCACGGGGGCGGCAGAGAGGAAACGCCTTTTCCAAAGGAAAGGCTCTGGGGGCGAGGGTACGGCCGTGCCCCTCGACCTCCTCACCCCCCCAGGGAAGGGGCGCCAGGGTGGGCGCGTTCCGGTGCCCAAGGGAGCTGGGAACCATCATCCCCTTTGGGAGAGACACGACCCTCCCGATCCCCAACTAAGCGCGCCCCACCTTGTCGCCGAAGCTGCGGGCCATCAGCAGGTCCGGGCTGGGCGTGCTGTCGCCGCCCACGGCCTCCTCGCTGCTGGAGCCGGCCAGCGGGTGCGGCATGTCGCGCAGGGAGTGGGGCCCCGTGGACGGCAGGGCCTTGGGGAGCCCGCCCGACATGGCGAGCACCGCCCGGAACGCGCGGCCGAGGCCCCGCTCGGCCGCAGCTCTGTCAGAGGCCCTGCACCCGCCGGACTGGAAACCGCCGCCGCCGCCCGCCGGCACCTCTCTGCCCGCGGGGCTGGGCTGGGCTGGCTGCTCCGCGCTGCGCGCCCCCGCTCCGCGCCCGAGCCCCGCGGTCTGCTCGCACCTTGGCCGCTGGCGGCCGGCCACCACCGCCACGCCGCCCAGCCCGCTCGCGCCCCGCCCCCGCGGCGCCTGGGCCACCCGGGAAGGAGGGGAGGGGACAAGGGGAACCAGAGGAGGGAGGACAGGAGGCGGGCAGCCCCGCCCCGCCCGCCGCCCCGCAGGAAGTGCGCCCTGAGCCCTCGGCCTCGGCCCTCCTGGTGTCCAACCTCGCCTCCAAGAGACCAGCCCTGTGGAGGCTGCGCGCTGTGCCCAACGCAGATATTTAACGGAAATCGGAGGTGGAAAAGACGTTGGAGGAGCCTGTTCCATTCCACCCACGTTTACTGGTGCGCCCACGGGCAGCCACGCTTGGAGATGGGGGCTTTGGAGCACGCGCGTGGACCGGGATCTTCTGGCCTTTAACCCAAAATGGAAGGAATTATGAGCCATAATAGGAATGGCATAAAGGACTATTATTAGGCTCGAAGGAGAGAACAAACAATTCAAGGAGATGATCTGGAGTTTCTTCAAATGCACACTGAGACCCCGGTGCCATCTTGCTTCTGCAGCTAAGCTGGGTTTATGTAAGGTTAAACCTCCTGAGTGAACATCTGTAAGTAGAGAGAAGGAGTGCTACCAATGGTACGACTTTTAAACCCACACCTTGACTGAACTGAAGCTTTTTGAAAGAACAGTGAGATTTAAGCTCTTTTTCATGCTTTTGTGCTTTCTTTCAGGCCTTTGGCTGAACTGGATTCTCAGCTTTCTTTGCTAGCAGAGTGGAGATAGGCAGGCATCCCTTTAGCCACGTGGGGTGGAAGTCCGCTTCCTTTTCCCACCTTACCTGCCTCTGCAGCGTTTGCTCTTAGGCCAAGTCAGTAGAGGCTATCAGTCCAGGCACGAACAAACCAACACTAACAATGTAACAGGTAGGGTGGCTTATTGAGAGGGAGCACGTTATTTCCCCTATCTGTTCCCAAACTCTAGGTTTGTCCCCTTTCACCACAAATCTTGAAGCTGGGATTCACTGTGGTCTACACCACACTTTAGAAACAAGTGATGTTTCGGCAGGAGGAGAATGCAGAAAGTTGAAGCTGACCCAAAATATCACTCAGAGACTCAATGAGCTTCAAAGACCTTCCTTATTCTCCCCAGCGTGATTCATTGGGCCTTAGTCCTCAGTTATCATGGTTTGTCTCCTCCGCACATGTCTGCTTTGTGGGGAGACTAGGGCTCAGGGGGCACTGGGAACAATTTTAAGTGCTGCATCTTCTTCACAGGAATGCCAATGTCTGGTCCTCTTGGAAATGGGTAAAATTAACACTATATATTCAACAGCCGCTTGACAACTACTACAGGCCCTGTTCACGGTTCTTCTGATTGGCGTTAAAATGAACAGCATGAATATAACTAGAAATGAGTGTTCTATAGATGTATAGCATAGGGATTTCTTACTGAATGGCAGTATTTATTTTAGGAACCAGGCTGCCGTACCATAGTGGGGATTTTATTAAGACTTCACACAGCTTTCTCTTCAAGGACACCAAGGAAGAGTAGAACGTGATCGACATTAGAATTCCTGCTTGGTCACCACAAGTGGGTGACCCTGAGCAAGTTGCCTAACCTTAATGAACCTGTTTTCTAACCTAAAGGGAGGAGCACAGGGAGCAAGGTAGTGTTGTGAGAATGAAATTGTATTCCTAGCAAAATACTGGTGTGGCATAGAGCTCCCTTCCCTTCCCTCTCTGTCAAGTTTCCTCTGCTACTCTTATGAAGTGATAATCCCAATGTTTTCATAATTAAACAAGCTGCACTCCAAACACCTCTATTTGCTCAGTTTGGGTCAGAGTACCATTTTCTATGTTCCCATCCCACAAAAAAAAAACCCTAAAACAAAACAAAAACATAAAACCAGAGTTCCTGAAAGGCTGGATTCAAAATTGAAACAGTTTATTTATTTACTTTTCAGTTTCCTGGTTGGTCAGTGGCATCTGGCCACTATGATCCAGTGGGTAGTCATCAAAACTAAAGAAAGTGAACTTCAATGGAAAACATTTTGGTAAAAGTTTCCACCATTCATTTTTAGCCCAGGACTGCCTATTCATATTCACCATTTCCTGTTGTATTGCAGTGTTCCTTATGGTGGAAAACTGACAGTGAAATAACATTAAGTGTCCCAAAGTAGATGACTATGCTTTTACTAAAGGTTTTCAAAGCAACATGGTGCTAAGGAGGAAACATGAAGTTTTTATGAGATTTTATTTTATTTTTTATTGATGGGTTTTGAGAGAGAGAGGGAGAGAGAGAAACATCGATTTGTTGCTCCTCCCATTTATGCCTTCATTGGTTGATTCTTTCGGGCCCTGACCAGGATCGACCCCACAACCTTGGTGCATCTGCACGACACCAACTAACTGAGCTACGTGGCCAGGCCCTGAAAATTTTATATCAGAACAGAAAATTATTGCGTTTGGTGGAATTTGTGGAGGGCTGAGCTCTGAGGAAGAACAAACTAGATATGTGTGTTTGGGGGCACAGGGAAGATGCCACCGGAACCCAAGGACCGAGCCTGGGGCCTTCCCACATCCATAGGGAATCTTAGGCATTTAGGCTTGTGCCTTACAGGGGCCAGGGCCTTGGGCCCCAAAATTGGTATGTTTGCCAAGCTGGCAAACTCACTAGCAAGTCTGTGAGGGATTTACATGAGCACCCAGACCTCAGAAACAAAGCAGAGCCACAACAGAGCATTCTCTTTCTCTCCCCTGGTACAGCACGTGCTTAGGCTGTATTCATGTTTGTGTTAGCTGCTCACCCTCTTCTGGTTTTTAATACAATCATGGCTTTATTCTACATGGCACCCCAAACCCTGCCTCAAAATAACACCAGCACTGCTGAAGTGGACGGCTGATGAGGACAAAGGAGGTTTTCAAAGAGCATTCAGAAGTGACATGGACAAAGCCACAGAGGGCTGTCTCAAACAGAGGGACAACTGAGAAGGCGCTGTCACCAACAGAGGCAAAATTGTGTGGATGATTTAATTCAGCCAGTGGTATCCCAGGAAAAAGCAAAAGCCAGCAGGTCCACTTGAGGCTAGGATCTGAAGAGTTTTGCAAACAAGAAATTGGACCTTGCCCCAGAACCGGCAGAGATACTTAGGGGTAAATGATAGGACATTTATCTTTCTATATTGAAGTGCCTGGCCCCCAAAAACATGGAGACTCTTTGCAGCGGGTAATGCAGCACAGATCATGGGCTCGGTGCCTAAGGACCACCTACCTGTGAGTTTGTTCACATGCCAACTTCTAGACCCACCTAAGAGATTCTGATTCTGGGTGGAGCTGAAATCTAAGGCTTTTATTAACAACTGATGCTCATGTTGAAGCTGGTCTATAGACTGTACTTTAAGAGACACTGTTCTTAGAGCTCCACCCATTTCTCTAAACCAGAAATTGACATTCCAAACCTCCTTTTCTATATAGTATTTTAAGTGCTTACTTTGGAGAAATTTCCTGTTTCCTAAAAAGTGCTTAAAACACAAATTTCTCTTACAAAATGCTACTGCAGTGAACTTTACCCTATACTTTTATGGTTATTTTTATTGAGGATCTACCAGATGCTTCAAGTACAGAGGGGCTCAGATGAACTAAATTATCTGTTGACATTCATTTTTTAGTGCTGGCTCTGAAATGCCTCATGATGGAGTGAATATTTTCCAGAGCTCCAGAAACTTCTTTTGGCTGGCCATGTGGGCTCCTAGTAACCAGGGCCTCATCTGGCCACAGAAATGCAATTCACCCCCATCACAAGGGACACCTGCTACTTGGCTTTCTTCACAAGTAGGCTCTGGAGTGTGGGGGTGTGCATGTGTCCTTTTGTAATGGCTACCCAGCAGGGGCTGGCCTGGAGAAAATACTGCGCTGACAAGCCCTGGCACTGAATCTTATTTTTTTTTTAATATATTTTATTGATTTTTTTTACAGAGAGGAAGGGAGAGAGATAGAGTTAGAAATATTGATGAGAGAGAAACATCGATCAGCTGCCTCCTGCACACCTCCTACTGGAGATGTGCCCGCAACCCAGGTACATGCCCTTGACCAGAATCGAATCTGGGACCTTTCAGTCCGCAGACTGACGCTCTATCCACTGAGCCAAACCGGTTAGGGCGGCACTGAATCTCATTAACCGTGAATTTTTGGATAAGACAGAAACGCCTATTTACTGGCTATGTGCTCCATGAAAGTGTATGGGTCCATTACTAGGAATGATCCTTAAAGGGCATCTAGAAGAGGAACATTCAGATATCATATGACCTAGCAGTTTCATTCCCAGACCACAACAGAAATGCATGTGTATATTCATCAAAAGATGGGTTCAAGAATCTCCACATCAGCGCTATTTATACGTTTCCATAATCAGGCATCTAGTGCATGATCCTAACTTCATAAATGAGGAAGCTGAGGCCCAGAGATATTAAGTAACTTGTTCAAGGCCAACCAGCTAGTGCTATTGCTAGTGCACCCTTCCAAGTGGATGTAGAGTGTCCACGTGTGGGTTTGGGGAATACTAGTTTAGATAAAGCCAAAAGGTAAAGGAGTGAAGAAAGAAAGAGGCCCAGCTGGAGTGGTTCAGTTGGTTGAGTGTCGCCCTGTATAACAGTTGGGGTGCGTAAGGAAGGCAACCGATCTATGTTTCTATCTCACATCAATGTTTCACTCTCCATTCCTCTCTCTAAGCATGGAGAGGTGAGGATTTAAAATTGACAGAGAGAGAGTTCAGCAACTTTTATTTGCCTACCAGTCATCTGCCCCTTTTCACTGTTGTCCTGTCTCTTCCTCCCTCTCCCTACAAATGCAGTTTTGTGAAGTTTCTGATGCCTGGAGCTGCTACAGCCATCTTGTGGCCAAGAGTGGAGACATACTCGATACCCTGAGGCTAGTGGAGTGGATAAGAGCCTGTTCTGAGGGCATCAGTGAGCCACTGCACCTAACCCCCCGACGTCTTAAGCAAACCATAACCACCACTGTGGTCTCAGTTTAATTGGGATCCCTGTAACACGCAGCTGAATTCATCCTTAGAGATTCAGAAGACGAGGAATGCAAGCAGGCAGGAGAGAGACTAAGAAGCGAGCTTCCCTTTGTGGGTAGTGGTGTTCTCAGCAGCAGAACCATCCTTCTATCACACGCATTCTCCAAAGGAGAAATTGATTCTTGGGGTGGGGGAGGGGCAAAAAACTCTCAGATATTACAATGGCTTATGGCCCTCCAAAGTTACCTGCCAAAATCTTGTGTCTTAGTATTTACTTTTTCTCACTAGGGAAAATTTAAACCTAATCAACTTTTCCCCAGTGGAGGCAGTGATAAGAAAAAAAAAAGTTGAGAAACACTGCTCTCTAAGATGCAAAAAAAAGCTATAAAAAGAGGAACAGAGCTTCTGCCTCTAAATTCCACCAGCTCTTCTCACACCTTTGCCCCAGGTTCCACCATTGTGGTAGCTCCAGCCAAGCCTGCTCTGCCAGCCCCTTCTGCACTTTGTAAACCAGGTGACTTATGCAGGCCCACAGGCTCATCCTAGTCACACAGAGGTAGTGAGACTGCAGGCACAAGATCTTATCCTTCTGTATAATCTGTGGGCAGTGTAGTAAGATGGTGCTGGGGCCACAGCAAGAAAAGTATACTCAGTACCCAGGTTATAGATCCAGGCGAGGAGACTTGCTAAAGGTAGGGTTTCCCCCACACCCCCGGCTCCCTGAGGTAATTAATTATGCTGAAGCTTCAGGATTCTCTGATTGGTTTTCTGTGCCCTTGCTCAGGCCTCTTATGATATGGCAGGCAGCACACTGTCGCCACCGCTCGTGAAGAAAATGGGAGATTCAGGAAGCTGCACTTGCTACACACCCATTGATCTGATTCTCTCTGCTTGTGAGAATAGTAGCCTTTGGGTTTAGGCCAAAACAGCCCAGAAACTTCCAGAAGTTTTAGCTGTTGGAACGCTCATTTTCTACAAAATCAAACTCAGTCCTCTACAAGACTTCTTAAACCATGCTGTCCTACACTAGAATGAAGGTTTATTCAACTCCAAATTTCTAGTGCTTATGATGTTTCTTGGCTCCTCCAGGTCAACATCCTTATAAGGTTGTTAGTCTCATTCAACTGCTCCTTGTCATCAAGTCAAGGCAGACCCAAGTTCTTCCTAGGAAAAACCACACATCTAGTCCCTTGGAGTGGGATCTTAGGAAGTGATTGATGATACAAGTAAAGTTATTAAACACTGAATGAGAGGAGAGTTCTAGGTTCACCTCGACCACTGGATTTCTGTACAGCCTCAGAATTAAGGTCTGCTCTGTTGACTTGGTTCCATCCATTAGCCCCAGTGCTACCTAGAACCCTGTGGAGTGTTGAAACACTGGGTCATGGCCAGTACTGTCTGGGGATCAGGAAACTGAAGAGGACACCAGAAACTAAAGCATGTCACTGCTCTCACTACAAAATGGAACATATGCTACAAAATCACAATTTGTGTAATTACTAATAAAAGAGAATAGTATCTCTTTAAAGCTACTCTTCTTGTCTGGACAGCTCCTGTATTTTTATTAGAGTAGAGATATTGCTGCTGATGGCATCCCATCACATGGATAAGAGAAGCTACACACTGTCCACTCCTTCCAAATGAGACCCAGGGGCCTTCGGCTACTTGGGCAGTAAAAGACAGTGGAAAGAATATTTCTCACCTACCAGTACGGCTTCAGGTGGTACAGAAATCAAGAGATAGTGCAGTTGGCCAGGTAGTTCAGTTGGTTAGAGTGTTGTCCCAATATGCCAAAGCTTCGGGTTCAATTCCTGGTCAGGGCACATACAAGAATCAACCAATGGATGCAGAGATAAGTAGAACAAATTGAGGTTTCTCTCTCTCCCTTCCTGTCTCTAAAATCCTATAATAATAAAAGGCTAATATGCAAATCAACTGAACAGTGGAATGACTGGTCACTATGATGCACACTGACCACCAGGGGGCAGACGCTCAATGCAGGAGCTGCCCCCTTGTGGTCAGTGTACTCCCACAGGGGGAGCGCCACTCAGCCAGAAGCAGGGCTCACAGCTGGCGAGTGCAGCAGCTGTGTTGGGAGCCTCTCCCGCCTCCATGGCAGGGCTAAGGATGTCCCCGGGAGGAGCAGTCCTAAGCCATCAGTCGGACATCCCCTGAGGGCTCCCAGACTGTGAGAGGTGGCAGGCTGGGCTGAGGGACTCCCCCGCCTCCAGTGCACGAATTCCTCTCTGACCCACCTACATAATTTGCTCAAAGTAAGCAACTCATTGTCAGAAGACAGGATGCTTTCTTGGCCTAGATATGCTCCCTCAGGAAGAATGTGGCCAGCAAAAGGATCTTCCTCTCCCTCTTAATTTAAACTTTTTATTTTAGAATACTTTTAGATTTACTGAAAAGTTGCAAAGATAGTACAGTGTCCTCATATGCTCCTCACCCAGAGTTAACACCCTAGTCAATAATAAACACACAAATAAATAAATATTGTGCAGAGTTGAGTGGGGAGCCAAGATTTAAAAATATAAAATTTTTTAAAAGCCCTGACCGGTTTGGCTCAGTGGATAGAGTGTCAGCCTATGGATTGAAGTGTCCCAGGTTCGATTCCAGTCAAGGACATTTACCTTGGTTGCGGGCACATCCCCAGTAGGGAGTGTGCAGGAGGCAGCTGATCGATGTTTCTCTCTCATCGATGTTCCTAACTCTCTATCACTCTCCCTTCCTCTCTGTAAAAAATCAGTAAAATACATATTTTTTTAAATTAAAAAAACAAAACACAGGGTAAGGGATCTGAATTGGTCATTAAAGCAAGGGGAGGGTGGCCAAGCAAGTGTCAATGGTGAAGAAAAGAGACAGGGTTCAAGAACCAGGACAACATGTCCAGCAAAGAAGCCTTCTGATGATCCTGAGCAGTGTCTTGAGGCGGGGGGGATCTCAGGGATGCCACTGTGAACTAGTGTGCTTGCTGGGCTGGATGCGTGGAATGGTCAGGACAGTCAGAATCTGCTGTTCTGGAAGGCTTCTCTGAGCTCGCTGGGGGAATTTGGACAGGGGAAATGACTTTTCAGAATTCCTCTCTAACCCACCTACATAATTTGCTCAAAGTAAGCAACTCATTGTCACAAGACAGGATGCTTTCTTGGCCTAGATATGCTCCCTCAGGAAGAATGTGGCCAGCAAAAGGATCTTCCCTCCCTTTTAATTTAAACTTTTTATTTTAGAATACTGAAAAGTTGCAAAGATAGTACAGTGTCCTCAGATGCTCCTCTCCCAGAATTAACACCCTAGGTCCATGGTCGGCAAACGGCGGCTCGCGAGCCACATGTGGCTCTTTGGCCCCTTGAGTGTGGCTCTTCCACAAAATACCATGGCCTGGGCGAGTCTGTTTTGAAGATGTGGCATTAGAAGAAGTTTAAGTTTAAAAAATATGGCTCTCAAAAGAAATTTCAGTTGTTGTACTGTTGATATTTGCCTCTGTTGACTAATGAGTTTGCTGACCACTGCCCTAGGTCATTATGGTACTTTTGTCACAACTAAGGAGCAACACTGGGACATTACTATTAATATCCACACTATATAATGCAGCAATAAAAGATGAATTACAGCTTTATGTATCGGCAGGTCTATGATAAATTAAAAAGGCAAGTGGAAAAAAAAAGATTACAAAAATAAAATAAAAAGGCAAGTGCTGAAGTAATATGTATACTGGGATTACTGTACATGAGTGAATGTATATGTGTACTAGTATGTGTTTACATGAGAACAGAAAATACATGATAGGATATGGACCAGGCTGTTAAGGATTTTAACTTGGGGTGAGGGGGCAGCAGGGCAGGCAGGGATCAGATTACCATTTTCTTTCTATAACTTCATAATGTTTACTTTCATACCTTACAATGAGCATTTCTTTTGTAATTTAAAAATTCTAATAAGAAAAAATTTTTAACTCAAAACATGAAACATCTGAGTTAAACATTTACAATGCCCCCTACTTCTTTTCCAAAGCTAAGCAATATGACTTGTGTCAGCCGACCTCTTGCTTGCCTTTTTCCACTCCTAAATTGATATAACTATAAAAAGATTGGTAAGAAATCCCTTTTACACTCCAATTAAAAGTGCACAGCATTTTTAAAAAACTCATATGACAGGTATGGCTTTCTATTCCAAATTAAATGTATACGCTACTCAACAGCAGCAAGGACACCTCCAGGCTCAGTCCTGGGCTTCCACCTTATAGCCATGTCACAACCCTCTCTTCCACTTGACAGACATGTTCCTCTGTGTCCTACCTCACCTTCATCAGATGTGAGAGGTGTTAACAAGCAAGAATGAATTCATGTCATACAATTTGAGATGTACTACAGAAGTATTTCCCATTTTTAAAAAACTTCAATTTTACTTATTAGAATTTTTCCTGCTTCAGAATTATGTCTCTTTGCTGTTAACTTTATACATAATGCGTGTTTTTAACTGGAGCTGGTATGTCCTCAGCATCTTTATTTTGAAGATGATCTTAAAAGTTTTCTTCATATTCTGACTACATTCTGAATATAAAATATAGCATAGCATATGATGAGCCATCTGGATGACCACTATTTAATTGACTAATGAAACAGGTGTCAGTGCCCACGTTTACATTTAAGATTTTAAAAAATACCAAACATTTCAGCTTTAATTTTCTTATGCTTCTGATGAAAGCACAGCAACAGGCTTAGCACAGGTAAACGTACACCTAGTCAGGCCCATCTGAGCATCTGTGGGACCTGCAGCAAGACTACAGATGCAGGCTCACATTCCATCTGTCTAAATATTTGAAAGTTATAAATCAAGCTGCAAATATGTGTAAAGCTATGGCTTCGAAATGACTGAAAGTTGGCTAAATATCAAAGGCAACTTTATTATTTTTCATGTCTAGGTGGTCTGTTGATATTTTCTATGAGTAATAAAATCAATACATAAACAGTTTATAAAATGTCTTTTTCTTGTTTTTACAGGAGCAAAATAATATTTACATTATTATCCTATAAAATAAAAGCCTAGTATGCTAAGTGTCTGGTTGTCCAGTCATCCATTCAACCAATCAAAGTGTAATATGCTAATAATATGCTAAGGCCACTCAACCTCTCGCTATGACATGCACTGACCACCAGGGGGCAGTCAACCAGTTGGCCAGTCGCTATGACGTGCACTGACCACCAAGGGGCAGATGCTCCAACTGGTAGGTTAGCTTGCCGCTGGGGTCCAGCCAATCGAGACTGAGCGAGATGGGCCGGACACGCCCTGGAGCCCTCCCATGGTCCCCCCCTGGCTGGCCAACCTCCCATGTTCCTCTCTGGCCCTGACTGTGTACCACTGGGGTCCCTCGGCTTGGCCTGCACCCTCTCACAATCCAGGACCCCTCGAGGGATGTTGGAGAGCCGGTTTTGGCCCAATCCCACAGGCCTGGCCAAGGGACCCCACTGGTGCACAAATTCGTGCAGCGGGCCTCTAATAAAATTATAAGATGTATCACATAAATTGTGTTCCATGGACAGTGTTAAAAGATAAACTGAGGCATATTAACATTTTTAAGTTTATTTAAGCAGATATCAATTCCAATTGGACAGCACAAAAGGGGAAAAGGTTAGGGGAGCTCTACGGACAGGAACTGGGAAAACACTTCATAGAGAAAAGGTTATTATTGATTGGGTATAGCTTAAAGCCTAGTTGGCTGTTTGTAATTGGTTGTGCTTAGGCTTCAATTCTATAACCTTAAGCTATTTGCATGCTTAGATTTTGGTTCACTTATGCAGGCTGCTACAGCATTAGAACCTCCTCAGTCTAATGGCCTCTTTGTATAATCAATTTAACAACAGTAATTTCCAACTGGACACACTTCCTTAAGTGATTATACTTCTTAGGTGGTTTCTTAGTAATTTCAATTTAGATAAAACATGCCCTCTGTTAAGGAAGCAACTGAAATTGCCCATTATTAAAGTAACTAGCAGCCCTGCGCACGAATCCAAGTGCCAGTAGCTCTCTGCGGGGCCTGGCCGCTGTGTGCCTGCTGCCCAGAGGTTCTTGACAGCCCAGAGGCCCATCTGCAGCCTGGTGCAGAACACTTGCCTAGTTGCCACAGCGACAAAGCAAGCATTCCGCCAGGCAGCTCACGCTGCCCGCTCTCAGCGGCCGCCCCCCTCCACCCCGGGACAGGACTCCGACAGGGCTGAGAGGACTGGGTGCCACCATCTTGTGGCTATGGGCACCATCATCTTTGTGATGGAGTGACAATTTGCATATTACCCTTTTATTAGATTCAAAACTGAATTACAAATTTTATATATCATATTAAAACATTGAGCCCTACCCAGTTTGGCTCAGTGGATAGAGCATCAGCCTGAGGACTGAAGGGTCCCTGGTTCAATTCAGGTCAAGGACACATACCTCCATTGCAGGCTTGATCTCCAGCCCTGGTCAGGGCAGGTGCAGGGGGGCAACCAATTGATGTGTTTCTCTCACATCAATGCTTCTCTCTCTCTGTGTCTCCCCCTCCCTTCCACTCTCCCTCAAAATCAAGGGAAAAATATCCTCGGGTGATTAACAACAACAACAAAACCACATTGAAATGGTGATGCATATGATAAATCACTAGAATATTCATTTACATATATTTTTAAATATATTTTATTGATTTTTTTTTTTTCAGAGAGGAAGGGAGAGGGATAGAGAGTTAGAAACATCGATGAGAGAGAAACATCGATCAGCTGCCTCCTGCACACTCCCCAATGGGTATGTGCCCGCAACCAAGGTACATGCCCTTGACTGGAATTGAACCTGGGACCCTTGAGTCTGCAGGCTGACGCTCTATCCACTGAGCCAAACTGGTCAAGGCTATTCATTTATATTTTAATTTTATCCTAAATTATCACTTAGAATGCAATTTTTACCATCCCTTCAAGTAGTATCTAGAGTCATACAACAAATAATCTGTCATGCTTCACTCTTGTGTTAAGAAACAACAGACCCCAAATGGAATCACTTTTGCTAAGCCCACATCACCGAAGCAAAAATATATATTGGTCTTTGCCCCGCTCCCCTCCCACCCCCATTCCTGGCACAGAGCTCCTGAAACACTTGTACATTCCTAAGTGATAAGTAGGAGCATTTTTTTGTTCTAGTATTTGATCTTTGACATTTGAACTTTTCAACTTTTCTGTAACTCTCCAATCCTGTGTTAGGCATGAGAGTTAGAAACATCAATGAGAGAGAAACATCGATGAGCTGCCTCCTGCACACTCCCTACTGGGTATGTGCCCGCAACCAAGGTACATGCCCTGTACCGGAATCGAACCTGGGACCCTTCAGTCCATAGGCCGACGCTCTATCCACTCAGCCAAACCAGTCAGGGCCTGTCCCTATGATTTTGACAACTCTAAGTACTTCCTGTGAATGGAATCACACAGCAAATAGAGTTCCTGAACCCAATTCCAAAGCATCAGATTCCATAGGTTATGGGGTCAGTCCTATAAGACTCCCATTCCTCAGCACACACACTTCAGATGCCAGACACAAGCCCAGGTTACCTGTGCTTCTGACTGACTGGCTACAGATTGGAGGTTCCAAAGACCCCTCCTTGGGTTCAATTAATTTGCTAGAATGGCTCACAGAGCTCAGGAAAAATCTGTTTACTCACTAGATTACTGATTTATTACAAAGGATATTAAAGGATATGAATCGGCAGCCAGATGAAGAGATACATAGGGCAAGGTCCCAAACAAACGAGCTCTGTCCTCATGCAACTCGGGGCCCACACTGGGGCACATGGAAGCCTTCTGGCTCCCCAACTTGGAAGCTCTCCCAACACCCTCTTTAGGTTTTTATAAAGGCTTCATTATATAAGCATGATTGATTAAATCATTGGCCGTTGGTGACTGAATTCAATCTCCAGCTCCTTGCCCCATCCCAGGAAGTCTAGGGTAGGACTGAATGCTCCCAATCTTGGTTGGCTCCCCTAGCAACCAGCCCCCATCTGTAGGTGCTTTCCAAAAGCCACCTCATGAACAAAACAAAAGACACCTTTATCACTCCCAATGCTTGGGAAATACCCAAGGTTTCTGGAGCTGTGAGCCCAGGATTGTGGCGAAGACCAATATATATGAGAAATATATATTGCTTATAAACACAGTATCACACACAGTATTTGTCTTTTTGTGACTAGCTTATGTCACTTAGCATAATGTCCTCAAGGTTCACATGTGCTATAACATATCAGAATGTCCTTTTTTAAGGCTGAATAGTATTTTATTGTATATATATATATGCCGCATTTTTTTATCCATTCATCTCTCAATGAACACTTGGGTTGCTTCCACCTCTTGGGTGTTATGGATGGTGCTGCTATGAACATGGGTGTGCAACTATCTCTTCAAGGCCCTGCTTTCAATTCTTTTGGATATATACCCAGAAATGAAATTGCTGGATCATATAGTAATTCTATTTTTAATTTTTGGAGTACCCGCCATACTGTTCCACAGCAGCTGTACCATTCCCACCAACAGTGCACAAGGGTTCCATTTTCTCCACGTCCTCACCAACACTTATTCTTTGCTGTGTTATTTTTTTTTTTTTAAATAGTAGCCATCTAATGGGTGGCTACTTAATTTATTTTTATTTCACTTTTACAGATGACAGAACTGAAAGCACCAAAAAGTTAAACAGGGGCTCAACTTTTAAATGTCAGAGCTGGAATTTGAACTCAAGTAAACTGACCTACTATTAACCAATATGTTAAAATTCTTGTGAGGCAGAAATTACAAAAATCTCTCAAGAAGATAGAGGGGTTCAAGGGCTAACGCCCACCAGTAAAGGGCAAAACGATTAGCAGCAAGTTAACTGATCTTTCTCCTTGTCATCGTCTCCCAAGCCTGGGAGGATGAACTTGCTGGGAAGTTGCAAAAGGTTGTTCTGGGGGTAGAACCTTTTCTCCTTAAATAAGCTTTGTTCAGAAGGTCCATTTGGAACTTTTTTTTTGGAGGTTTTTTATGCCCTGGTTTCTGTTTTGTCTAGTCAGGCAACCTAAAACCAAAAGGTTCTCCTAAAGGTTCTATCAGCATAAACAGTATATCTTGATCATCTTTTTAGTCACGCTAGGAATAAAAGACGCCACCTGAAAAGGGATCCTGGCCAACCACCAAATCGCTATGTTACACTATATCTAGATTAGTCAGCAAGAGCTGGTCTCAGAGGAATTCCTTCCTCCAGAGGAGCAGTCAGGTGTGAGATTTAAGAACCTGGGCCTTAGTATCTGGCAGACCGTTAGTCTCTTGAAACGGCTGGCTGCTCAACATAGAATAAGTAACTCAGCATTTCTTAGTCTCCTGCAGACCAGAGATGACAAGCCTGGAGCTGACGCACAGGAAGCACCCAGCACGCTCAAGGCACTCGATAAATGCTTGGTAGTCTTATTGCTTTAGTCACGGGTCCACGCACAACAAAATAGCACATCATAAATATTTACTGCTGAGAAAACATCCATTATTAAGAACATATGTTCACATTCTAGAAAAGATGCATTCTGGATTAACGACCACAGATCAGGCGGCACACATCAATCGGTTAGCTTTTAATGTAAATGTGGAAATCCCACTAGGAGTTCTGAGATGTGGCTCAGCCATTTCTGAAACACGGATTATTAAACAGCACTGAAAACTTCTCCATGGCTAGTTCTTTTCTTATGTGTATAATTACACAAACTACATAAAAGAAAAATATTCCTGGTATTTGTGTGTGTGGACCTGCAACCGAGATAGGTGTTATAGTTTGAAAGCGAACCCAGCCTAGGAAGACACGCCTTCCGAGGCCCGGCGGCAGCAGCAGGGACTCAGTCCCAGTCTAAGAGGATTCCCGCCGTCGCAAGACCGGCTTGGTGGCGGCTTTTCTCCGGCCAGTGACCTCGACAATGAAAGGGGCCGCTGGAAGGTACTAGGGACCCAGTCGGCCTCCGCCCCGCCCCTACCTCGCTGTGCCAGGCGGCTATGTCACTGCGTTCTGCCCCACTCGGCAGGGTCCTCCAAAGCGCAGCCTGCATCTCCCATGAGCCTCTTCGGCTGTCAGTTTCCGGAAGAAAAGTGACATCTGCGCTGAGACCGCAGTTAAAGCACGAATCGGCGTGGGCAGCGGCTGCTGGGCCCGGGTGGGAGGCGGGACTTCCGCTCCCTCGGGTTACGTCATCAGGAGGCGGAAGTGCAGCGGGGGCGGGAAGGTTGTAGAGCTGCACGTTGCGCTAGGTTTGCCGGTCTTTAAGTGGTCGCGCCCCCTTGGAGAGCGCGATCCTACTGTGAGGCTGTCCCTGGCGCACTCGCGTCCCCGGTAAGTAGGGCCTCCTGGAGGCTCCCGGGGATGGAGGTGTATGGCTCCAGTGCTGACTTGCTGCCGCTGTCTCTGTTGCTACTGGGCAGTGGCCTCTCGGCTTTCCTCGCCTTCCAAACTTTCTTACCCCTCCTCTCCTTCGTCTCCGCCACTGCCCCCGCCCACCCTGCCCTCCACGACCGCATGCAGGGACCCTTCTGAGGTGCAGGTCCAGCCCCGTCACCTCCCTGATTGACGTTTCCCTTCTGCAGATGTGCCTTCCTAACCGGACTTCGCTAGCTCTGCGCTTCAGCCGCGGGAGACACCTAACCATGTTCTGTTCAAAACCGACATCTGTTTGCTAGCGCTTGTACTTTCCCGGGCTCCCCTGAAGGCATCCTCATCACGCCAACAGAACCAGTCGCTCTCTGCTTCCTGAGCAGTGTTTACGCCTTTTAAAGAGCGCGTTTGCTAACCTTTTTTTAGCATGGTTGCTTGAATGAGACTATATTTTCCCACCGATTATGTGTTCCTAGAGGGCAGGAGTATGATGTCGCTTATTTGGGATCTCCTTTTTAGCTTTCAGTGTACACAATTGTTGCTGCCTACATTTTGTAGTAAGTGAAACGAGAGGCACCATAGATGAGTGATTTTTCTTCCTTCTCCTGTGACCGTATTGATGTTATTGATACATTTGGTGATAACTTGGTAAACAACCTAATGACATATTAAAGACAGCAATGCTTAATGTTGATATCAACATCTGCAAGAATAGAGATTTAACCTTCATACTCTAATTGAAAACTTGAGCTTGCAGAATCTGTGTGCTTCTCAGATTTATGTTTTTGAAGAGATGAAGATATGGCAAGCTGTTTCATTGTAGGAAGGCTAGCTGTTCCCGACAACTTTTCATTTGTTATTAAAGTATGGTGCATTTTGTATGCATGTACACATTTTTTACAGGTGATTGTAAAGTGCTGACCAATTGCCACTGAACATAGTTGAAACAGAAAATAGGAAGATGGCAGCAAACCCTTCAGGACAAGGTAATGCATGCCGGAACTTATTTTATTACTAGAAAAATTTCCCCCATATAGTAAACATATTTTAATAGAAACTTAAACTTAATAGAAACTTTGGCAAAGGGCAGTTACTGTAGCCAGAATAAAAAATAAATAGCAAAGTAAAACCCCATATTTAAAGCAAGGGCAACATTGTATCAG
The DNA here is from genome assembly GCA_026230045.1 of Corynorhinus townsendii. Classification (NCBI taxonomy): domain Eukaryota; kingdom Metazoa; phylum Chordata; class Mammalia; order Chiroptera; family Vespertilionidae; genus Corynorhinus; species Corynorhinus townsendii. The sequence goes on along the minus strand of JAPDVU010000005.1, from coordinate 160,630,849 downwards.
ATATATAATATCCTTAATAAATATTAATCCTATCTTTTAATCTGTTAAGATTATTCACATTGTAAACCTTAGGTCCTCCTCTAACATCTGTTTTGTTGCTCTTTACTTGAAATCAGAACCACTTTTAAAGAAGTTATATTGTCACCAGGCTATATCCATACCTTTATCTTTATTTGCTCTAAAATTTTTATTACACATTTCACCTGTATTAAGCTAGCTCTCTAAGGCAAATCAAGTTAGACACATCCTGAAGAAGTTTTTATTTAAAGTATTAAATCTTACTTTGTAAGTAGTTTCCTGCTTCAAAAATTAAAGCAAACTTCTATTTCTTTTCTATATAAAGTTTAAATTCCTATTTGACCCACCATATTTTTTTTGTTACTCATCTTTGGTATGACCTGTTCTGATTTTTTAAAATCTTAGTTTTGTCTTTTTTTTTTTTTACTGATTTCAGAGAGAGAGAGAAACATAAATGATAAGAGAGAATCACTGACCAGCTGCCTCGTGCACGCCCCCACTGTATATTTAGCTTGTAACCCGGGCATGTGCCCTTGACTGGAATTGAACCTGGGACCCTTTAGTCCACAGGCCCACACTCTGTCCACTGAGCAACCCGGCTAGGGCAGTTTTGTGTTATCTTAGTGTTCATATACATGGAATCGTAAAGTGTGCACTTGTTTGTATCTAGCTTCTTTCACTCTGTACCCATGTTGTGCCATCTCTTAGTAGTTCATCCCTTTTTATTTCGGATTTCCATTGTATTAATTGATCACAATTCATTGAATCATTCTCCTGTTTGGAGGCTTTGGGGTTTTCTGAGTTTTGGCCATTGTGAATAAACCGCTTTGAATATTTGCTGTAAGCCTTTGTGTAGATATTTGGGTAAATATCTAGGAATGGAGCAGCTCAGTGTATAGTCAACTTTATAAAAAACAGGCAAATGTTTTCCCCAAGTGCTTGTACCATTTGCACTCACTCCAGCAAAGTGTGAGAATTCTGGTTGCTCTACGTTAGATAGCCTTGGCTGTTGGTCTTTTTTGGGGGGAGCCAGTTTGGGGGTATGAAGTGTCATGTCATTGTAGTAGTAACTTGCATTTCCTTGATGACAAATGTGGAGCACTTTTTCACATACTTATTGGCCATTGTAAATCTTCTGTTGTGAAGTGTTTGTTCATGTCTTCTGCTTCTTTTTAAAAACTGGGTTATTTCTTTTTATTTTGAAGTTTTTTTAGAGTCGGGATACTGGTCCTTTGTCACTGCTAATTGCATTATCTAGATCATCTTGGAGTTGGTTTCTGATGACTGCACTTTTTTTTAGTATAGGTCACACTTTACTTTTTCTTACTATACTTAGTGATTTGTTATTGGATACGGGACATTCTAATACATTGTAGAGATCTTGGGTTCTGTTGTATTCCCCTGAAATGTGATTTTTGTTCTAGCAGACGGCTTGTTTCAGCTCTTACTCCAAATTGTCTCCCTGGTGTTGGGCAGCAACTGGAATCTCTGCTCATTCTTTTGGTTTCCAGCTGCTGCTTTATTGCTGGGCTCCCTGGGCTCTCCCCATATGTGTGCAGTTTACAGAAAGCAAAAACGGTGGGCATGTTTTAGGCTTTACTCCTGCCTTTCCCTCTTAAGTCCCTCCCCTCATATTTGGCTTCTCTGCCAGCCCTGAACACTGTCCTCTGTTACCTCAAATCCGTAAGGTGAGCTGTCCAAGCTGTTTGTGGATTGAGGAGTGCTTCCGGCAAAAGGCCACAGATTCCCAAATCTCACCAGTTTCACTTTCTGCCGAATTTTGGTCAGTCTCTCATGCCTTCAAATAACAGGGTTACTGTAACCAAACGACTCTGCCATTCCTGCAAGTTGGAAGCCCGCTGAATCTATTTTAGAATATTAGTTGGATTTAGGGTAAACTAAAGGTTACATGAGTTTTATAAAAGTGTAGTAAAAAGCTAGTTGCAGTCATAGCTTTACCAGCTGTAACCAGCTAATACTGTTCTGTTCTCTCAAATCACAGGTCAGTATTCCCCTATGGCAGTGGTCGGCAAACTCATTAGTCAACACAGCCAAATATCAACAGTACAACGATTGAAATTCTTTTGAGAGCCACATTTTTTAAACTTCTTCTAACGCCACTTCTTCAAAATAGACTCACCCGGGCCGTGGTATTTTGTGGAAGAGCCACACTCAAGGGGCCAAAGAGCTGCATGTGGCTTGCGAGCTGCAGTTTGCCAACCACGGCCCTATGGTCTTTGACCTCTTCTTTTCCAAGTTATAAGGACTCATATTGAAAATAATTGAAATTCAACAAAAATGAAAGCTAAGAGAAGTCTAATTTGAAAAGAAAATATGCTAACAATCACACAACGCAGCTCTAATGAAAATAAAATTTTAAATTATCTCTTTATTCTAGTAACACAAATACACGAGACTTACAATTCGTTGGTTACTCATTTTTTAGCAGTTGCAATAAAACACATTCATTTTTAGTGCGGCCTTTGATTGATCCATAGTCAAATCCACTATGAAACAGTCAAAACCACTTTGGTGTTACTGTTTTGTGAGATTTTGTTGGCGTCATGGAACTGCTGCTATTAGCCACCAGCAGAGGGAGTCCACGTCATGTTCTACAGACTCCCAGACGCTCTTTGAAAATGTTAAATTCTTATTTATTTGGATCGATTGCATTTTACTTTATTAAATATTTCTGCACTGATTATGAGTATAGGGACTACTTATTATGGGGATTGAATGTCAAGTGCCATAATTATAGTGATAACTGAGAGAACAATGACTAAACAATTCTTGACCCATACATTATAGTATATTAATGTCTCCGGTGTAGGGGAAAGAATTCCATTGTGCCCACTAACCCCTCTTTCAGATATAGCCTTCTATCATATTGTAGTAGTATCAGCTCTGCTGAATTTCACAAGTCTTGGCAGACAGTTACTGATGTCTCTCATATTCTTCTTAGCATCCATAGTAGGGTGGAACATTATTCTTAGATTGAAGTAACATTTTGAGAATTTTAATATATAAAGGCAGATCCTCAAACTGGGATTTGTCCAAGGTACCATTCTTATGTAAAGAGTCTTTCATTATTGGTAATACTGTATCAAGGTCCTGTGTTCATGTTGTGGAAGTTGGATTGGTCTAACCCAGTGGTCGGCAAACTCATTAGTCAACAGAGCCGAATATCAACAGTGCAACGATTGAAATTTCTTTTGAGAGCCAAAAACCGACTTCGGCGCATGGGCCACGAAGCTTCAATCGCACTGTGGTATTCTGTGGAAGAGCCACACTCAAGGGGCCAAAGAGCCGCATGTGGCTCGTGAGCCGCAGTTTGCCAACCACTGGTCTAACCTGAGAATCCTGGTGAAATACTGAGTAAAGAATGTGAATTCTTCTCTTTGATTATTTTATAATGATCTCAAAATGCTTGTAGAAATATCTATAAACCCTGCAGATCCAGTGGTGGAAACTGTTGACTAGGGGCCACTCTTGATGCTCTTAGCTGTGATTTTAGGGTGCTATGTAGGAAGTGGGTGGCTTTACTGCTGGGAGGTTGTCTTGGTTGACCTCAGACCCAAGTAGAAGTCTTACCTAAACCATCTATGGTCCAGAAGAAAGCAAATTTACCCTTCTGGCTTGTACTAAGATATTCTACTTTTGAATTCAGAGTTTGTTCCAGTGAATAATTTGCTTTTCTGGAACTTTTTAGCTTAGCTACCCCTTTTTAGCTGTATCTACCCCTTCCTCCTGAATCTAAACAAAAAAGTACACAGCTTTACTTTATAAACAGACATATACTTACTAGTAGAAACAAAACACCTAAATGTTAACACTAACTTAATTATTAACATAGTAACTATTATTTCCACCCTTTCTTTACAACTTTTTATTTATATACTTTAACTTTCCTTTTTGCATCTTATTGCGAATTCATGGCTCATAGATTTGATTTGTTCCATCTAGCTATACTTATTACTCTCTTTAATGTCCCAATTGTGGCTAATCTCAAACTGGCTTCTTTCTTCTTTGAGCATATCCTGAGCCTTTAAAAAAAAACACTTCTTGCTTTCTGACAAGATATTCCAGGTCCACTTGATTATTTTCCTTCCCTATGACATGGAATTAGTACTCCCCGAGAACCCTGGTTCCTTTTAACGGAGGATAGTATAAAATATTTTCTTGTGAACAAATTAATCTTTAGGGAATTTATATTTCTCTAAACAGCACTTCAGTTCTTTCCAATGTGGTAACTTATTTTGCTCATCATATAATTTAAACACTATTGGATTTTTTACTTTGCTTTTCAAAAATTTTCTTCTGTATTTATAGTACCTCTAAATCTAAAAAGATGTAACTATGTAATTCGTTTCTAAAAATACAACAAGCTCTTCTGAAAAAAAGGAAAAAAAACTTGTCCTCTAGTTGAAAATATAACTGGTGGTGTAACTTGCTTTAAATATATGCAGCTTCATATATATACATGGGAGAGTACCAGTTTTCCCCTTTTTTTGAAAAAATGAGAGTCTTTGGGGCCGCAGAGAGAGAGAAACATTGATCAGCTGCCTCCTGCATGGCCCACATCAGTGTTTAAGCCTGAAGCCGGGGCATGTGCCCCGGACTGGCAGGCTCTTGGTGCGTGGGATGATGCTCAACCAACTGAGCCACTCGGCTAGGCCTCAGTTTTCTTTCCCATTGAAAGCATTCTTCACATTACAGAGAACTCCCTTTTGGATTCCCTTAAATAACACATTCCAGTATATATCTATTCCTCCATAAATATCTTACCTTAATTTGTATTACATCACTTTTAGGGAAGTTTCTAGTGTATAAAATCAATAATACTCATATTCTGAATTTCCCATCGAATATATTATCAGATCATTTATACACATTTATTTGTTTATTTGGATAACAGGCCAACCATGAGGTAGTAAATAGGTTGACAATACCATAGCCTTCCTTAGTGAACTAAGGACACTGACAATCAAAGAAATTCTATTAATTTAGAAATTATATATTAATTTTGAACCTATAGTTACTAATTTTCACACCTGATTTCCACAGTAACAAGGCATTAATTCTAGCAACCTGTGCTCTGATTGTCAAACATGCATGAATTTTTTTAAGGAGGCTATTTCTTCTTAACCAAGCCAAGAAAGACATGTGGTTTTTAATGAGAAGTTGGTGAATTACATGCAGTTGTTGTTTTTGTAAGTGAAAAAGATCAGATATAGGCAGTTTAATAAATTTAACTTAATATAAATTAGAAGTTCTCTTATAGTGACTATTATATTTATGTAATATTCCTAGTTTTATAAAGATGAGTTGATATTTATGGTTTGTGATAGCCAGCATTATTAGAGGTCTAAATTTGTAAGAAGTTATTTAACTTAAAAATATTTTTTTGTGGCCTTTATTTGTATAGCACCTTCTTTTTAAACCCCTTTGGCAGATTGCCTTGGCATTCAGTTGCTTTGGTCTAAGTTAATGTAAAGGTCTAAAGCTGTGGTTTGTAAACTACAGTAGTTCCCCCTTATTCATGAGGAGAATGTTCCCAGACCCCCTGGATACCGGAAACCTCAGATAGTACTGTGCCCTATGTATAGTATGTCTTTCCTGTACATAATACCTATGAGAAAGTTTAACTTATAAATTAGGCCTAGTAACAAATTAACAATATTAACTAGTGATAAAATAAAATAGTTATAACAATACACTGTAATAAAAGTTATGTGAATGTGGTCTCTCAACGTATCTTACTGTACTGTACGTGCAGCACGGATACATTGGACAAAGGGATGATTCACATCCCGGGCGGGATGGAGTGGGATGGCACAAGATTTAGCTGAAAATGCTGCAAACTCAGTGTGTATATTTTGTATGTACATGTTGGAATTGAATTCAGATTTTTAAAACATAGTTTGTTACTGCTTCTGGGCCAAGATCTTCTGTAAGATCAAGTCCATCGTTAAGTATCGATAAAGAACATACTCTTTTGTACCCTGTCAGTTATGCTCCATTTCTTTCTCAGAATTGCTTTCTAATCAGCTGCAATTCTTTGACTTATTCCTTGAAAGATTGTGTCATTTCTGAATGAAAGCAGTTGAGAAAAAGAAACATTGTTTTGATCTAAGTTTGTCTAATGCTTTATTCTTCCATGAAAGAGACTTTCATAAAGAGGCCTAAAAGTGAGAACTAAGAAAATCTCCACTCCCAGAGATTGACTGCGCAGGATAGAGGTTAGTCCTTGCAGTATTGGGGCCTCAGAGATTTTGTTAAAAAACAAATGTTACCCATACCTTGGTGATTAAAATTCTTTAGAAGTTTTAAAAGTCCTTGGTCAGCATTACGCTTTGCATATATCCATGTATTAAGCTGTTACAGTTGCTGGGAAATAGCAGTAGGGAAACGGTAACCATCTAAAGAGACTACTTATTAGTGAGTTCATTATCATGTTAGAGAAGAGAATTTTGCTGCCTGGGTTTCTGGATGGCCTAAAATAGCTCTAAAGTGTTTTTTATTTCTCTTTTTCTTCTCCCAACCTTCTTCTTTTTTTTTTAGGTTTTCAAAACAAAAATAGAGTTGCAATCTTGGCAGAATTGGACAAAGAGAAAAGAAAATTACTAATGCAGAACCAATCTTCAACAAATCATCCTGGAGCTAGGTACCGAAGAATAATGTGATTTTAAGTTCAGTGATATAAAAAATATTTTGGACAAAATAGTTCAAGTTGGTTGGCAATGGTTTTTTAGTATTGGAATTTGCATTATATTTTGTTCCCTAGCTAGATTTGAAAAAATTATTTAATTGATTCTATTTTAAATATTTTAATTCTAATTAGAATATTTAATTTTCCCTACAGCCTACTTTTATGAAAAGATAAGGGTTTTGTATGAGTTTTGTTTGTAACTTAAATTATTCCAGTGTCCCACTTTTTTTAAAATATATTTTTATTGATTTCAGAGAGGAAGGGAAAAGGAGGGAGAGAGAAACATCAGTGATGAGAGAGAATCATTGATCAGCTTCCCCCTGCATGCTCCACACTGGGGATCAAGCCTGCAACCCAGGCATATGCCCCAACTGGGAATTAAACCATGAACTCCTGGTTCATAGGTCAAGGCTCAAACACTGAGCTATGCTGGTTGGACTCCAGTGTCCCACTTTTTTAAGCATTCTGCAAAGTAGGCAAATTTAGATAGCTTAATGCCCTTTATTCAGTTTGTGCCATGTTAAATCTCTTCCCTCAGATCTATTATCCCATCCAGCCACTGCCCTAACTGTCCCATCTTTTCCAGCCAGACCTCTTATAGAGCTGTTTATGCTCACCTCTCCTTTCTTACTTATTTATACCTCAACCCACTACCAGGTGTCTCCTTCCCACTTCCTAGAATGGGTTTGAGCCTAATTCACTGGCAACCACCTTGTGGCTAAAGCTGCTAGACCAAAGTCCTTCTCTAGCTAGAGACCTTAGCATTCTTTGACACCACTGATCACTCTCTCTTTCTTAAAAATACTCTTTTCATTGGCTTCCATTCACTCACTGTTACACTATCTTGCTTTCTTTTGCAGACATTTCTCCACTGCCTGTCTCTTGAATGTTAAGGTTCCTCAGGGTTCTGTTCTAGGCTCAGTTTCTCAGTCTACATCTTTTCACCAGACAGTTGCATCCACTTTTACAACCTGTTAGTTCTGTGCGGATAACTTTTACACATTTGTATTTTTAGCCTAGTGACCTATCCTTTCTCCCCAGCACCAGCCTGCTTCCTGAACATCTCCATTTTGATGTCCTCCAGGCATTTTAAACTAGTAGTCCCCAAACTGAACGCATCTTCCCTTCCTTTAACTACTTAATATTCTTGTGTGTTTTGTCTCAGTGAGAGGTACAGATCTACTAGTTATCAAAGTCAGAAATTCGAATTTTAATTGTTTATCGTTTAATTACTATCTCCAAGCATTTACCATTCTCTTAGGTTTACACTTGGAAATGTGTTTCAAATCTGTCCACTTTTCTTCATTGCCCTGGTCCTGGCACTGTCATTTCTTTCCTAGTTACTATAACTGCTTCCTCACTGGATTTCCTGTAGTCTCTCAAATACATTTGTCAGTCATGTCAGTTAGGATGTTTTAATCGGGAAATAACAAAAAAACATACAACAGTTTCCATACACATTAGGATGCATGTTAGTCAGGAATGTGAAGATCAGGTGGTTCAGAGCAGTTTAATGTGGTGGCACAACTGTGTCAGCAGTGATCCAGCTTCCTTTCATCTTTCCTTTCCGCCTTTCTCCATGAGTCAGCAGCTCCCTTATGGTCAGCATATGACTGCGATATCCTAGGCCTCACCTCTACACCAAGCCACCTGGAGAGGCAAAGGCCAGGAGGTTCCTACCCTATGTTCCTTTTGTAAGAGTGAGGAGTATATTCTTAGGAGCCTTCCAACAGACTACCCATCAAATCTAGTTACTCAAAATGGTGTATCTTTCTCTTGCCTAAGCCAGAAACCAGCAAAGGGGAAGGCATTGTCTTACACCAAAGTTCTCCCCTGAGGGATGAGCCTGGCCTGCCGGGAAGCATAAAATCACTGATAATTGAACTAAGTTCGGGTTCCATTAGCCAGAGGAGAAACAGCTGTTGAGGAGGTGACCGGCACTGTCTGCCATTGCAGTGTTCTTTCTGAATTGCCGTGTGGCGCTTCTGATCATGTCGCTCCTCTGCTTATACCATTCCTTGGAAGTCTCCCTTTACTGCTAGGATAAGGTCTGCATTTCTTCATTTCTTTCACAAAGCTCTTCATATCCTGGCACCTACCTTCCCCTCCAGCCTCATTTTTTGCCAACCCTCTTTACCCTTCCCCAACCCCGACCTCCAGTCCTACTAAACTGTGAGTTCTTCAAACATGTCAAGCTCTGCTGCCCTGGGGCCTTTTGCAGGCCATACCTTCTGCTCAAAACATTCAAGTCTTCAGTTTTCATCATAAATGTAACTTATGGTAGATTGGAATACCTCAAATCCGTTTGAAAGTAGGGGATCATAAATCATCAATAAAAAGGACATAATTTGAAGACCTGCTAAATAACAGGCTTTTTTCGTGTATATTAATGTAGACAGTGAGAGAAGGAAAAACATATTCTGGAAGGTCTTTTTCTATCCCCATATATTATATAATGAAAAAATGTGATTCAGAAGTAAGGAGGCCTGTATGTGAAACAGCCACGTAACTACGATTCCTGTTTCAGCATCGCACTTTCGAGACCCTCTCTCAATAAGGACTTCCGGGATCACGCTGAGCAGCAGCATATTGCCGCCCAGCAGAAGGCGGCGTTGCAGGTGAGCAAAGTGCAACTGACATTCTTGTCTCTGGAGATCCCTGGGTCTTGGAAGCCTGCACAATTCCTGTTTCGTATTTCAGTGGAGCAATATCAATAAAAATGTTCCACACATAATTGCAGTGGTTTGCTGATGTTCAATTGTGCCCAGAGGACTTGAAGGACCAAAACAGCAGTAATGAAAATATCTTTTATGGTGTCGACTCGGTCATGGCTGATTCTGTGCTGTGCCTGGCAAGGGATTGCTTGCACACGAGAGTTCAGGATATTTGGATGGACAGAATGATCTTAAAAGCTGAACTGGCTAGTACATATATTTTTTTTTCAAATTAGACTCTTTGATGGTCTTACTGGTTTATTATTGTTGTGTGAGTTCTTTTTGTAATGTCTGCATGGCTGTTTTACAGGAAATGTTTAAAGCATCCTCTTACTATAGGAGAGTAATAATCCATCAGTTTAAAAATATATTTTCTTCATAGTAATAAACAGTTTCAGTACTACTCTGATCTTCAATAATTTAAGACTCCCACAGACATCATTATATGTGCTTTTAAACCTCAGAATTTCAGAATTGGAAGGGACATTAGAGATCATCTCAATTTTGTTGTTGTTAATCCTCACCCGAGGATATTTTTCCATAGATTTTTAGCGAGTGGAAGGGAAGGAGAGAGACAGAGAGAGAAACATTGATGTGAGGGAGACACATCGTTTGGTTGCCTCCCACACGTGCCCTGACCAGGGCCGGTGATCAAGCCTGCAACTGAGGTACGTGCCCTTGACTGGAATCAAACCCGGGACTCTTCAGTCCACAGGCCACAGTGCTCTCTCCACTGAGCTGAACAGGCTAGGGGGAGATAATCTCACTTTAGATGACATAAAAGCAGTCCTTTCTTTAGTGACACCGGAAGTCACTGGTGGTTTTCTGTTATTTATATTCCAGCATTCATCTGCCTTTTCCCCCTCCTCCTTCCAACTACTGCCCTTCTTTCTGAAGCTCCTGCTTTGTTGATCAAAAGCAGAGTACGTTGGGACCATTATTGCTAGTTTCCCTCCATTTCAAGGAACAAAGTATATCATTTGTGCTTTTGACTCATTTATTGACTGAAAAGAATCATTGGGGAGAAAGTATGTATGATAGATGAGTACCTGGTGCAACTTGTTAATATGAATTCTTTATTATTGTCCATCTCCTGGGTATTTTAACAAAATTAGCACAAGCACTGATTGTTAAAATAAATTTGGTCTAAAAAAAAAAAAAGAAAAATATTGATCTCAAGTACTCAGAAAAGATAATTAATTTTAATGCATTGGCTGAAGAATTATGACTCTTAATAGCTTACTTGCCTTTTTTTAAAACTCTTTCCCAGCATGCACATGCCCATTCATCCGGATACTTCATAACTCAAGACTCCGCATTTGGAAATCTTATTCTTCCTGTTTTACCTCGCCTGGACCCAGAATGAAGAAATTATTTGTAATGACATTGACTTTGTAATATCAAACGCCAAAGCTACTATCGTTCAGTGCTATACAAACTGTGACTTTCAGAATCGGTGAACTTATATTTTTTACTTCCTTAAAAGAAAGGTATGTGTAAGTGAAAGGAAAAAAAAAAAAAAAAGGTAACCAGGATGATGTAGCTTTGGAAGCTGTATTATCTGAGGATTGATTATGCTACTGTGACTGTAACTTATTTTTAATGCAGTTTGATTTGAAGGCTAAATCAGACTCTCAATTAGATGGTCACGTAAACTCACTCCCCACCCCTCAAGCCCCCAAGTAGTTGGACTGAGTACATCATGTCCACAAGAGATTTTTAAAAGCCATTTACAGTACTTTAAAGAAATGAGGGTGCTTTTTAAAATGTGAACCAAAAGGTTTAAATAAGTTACATTCATATTTGCTGTATATAGAATTGGTATCAGTGTACCTTTTGAGTTTATAATCAACATATCATCCTGAAATATTCTTTAACTCATAACTGGTTTCCTTATTTTCACTTTTTAAAAGAAAATCCAAGATTAAGTTACTAAATGAAACGTCATTTATAAACCTATGCCACTATAAATTAGGTGACAAAATACTATTAAAAATAAATACATGAAATGTGGTGGTTTTAAATTTTATACATGCTCTTATTTAGTGTTACTACAATGGTGTACCTGCATGGTTTTATTGTCCATTTTTGTTCTAATTAGAAGCATGTGCAAGCTGGGCCCCTTTTTAATTCCTTTAAGGGAAGGCATTGGGTTTTCAATATGACACATCTTTAACAGAATCTGCAGTGTTTGTTTAAATATGCATTCCCTTCAGCCCTACTCTAGGCCTACAGAGTCAGAAATCTCTTAGTTCAAAATAAAGTCTGAAAACCATGGGCTGGAAAATTCAGCTTTCATGATATATGTTTATAAATTCATAGATCTGTAGGTCTCTGAAACTGAGAGATCATTTAGCTAAAATCTACATTATTTTTACTTCTAATAGGACTCAAATTATTTTAGACTATATCACAGGTACAGTATTTTATATACTGCTTATAACTGCCCTCGTCTTGGCCTTGAGTCCCCATCCTCTCTGTGGTAGGATAAAATTTAAACTTAAATTTCCAGTTTGGTTTAATATTTAATCAAAGTTCATCTCCCTTTTCAAAAGTTTCTTCTTCCCTAGACATTTGCACCAACCACATAGCCCCATCTTGCCCAAACTAATTAAAGCAGAAGTAAACAAAAGAATTGGCTGTGCCACTTAAATGCTTTCTCTTGAAAATTTGAATTGATTTTCTTCATTTGGGTGAGTTGGCAGCTGCCCCCACTGTAATAGTCACCATTGTGGCAAAGGTGCCCTCACTCCTGCTGCTGAGCTCCTTGGGGGCTTGGGCTCCTGATCTGCCTCAGGTCTCACCAGCTTCCTTTAGTGGTCCTCACTTTTTTGAATGTGACTAAGTTTCTGTTCTTTGTGACACACGACCTGCATCCATGGTTCTAAATCTATCTACTTGATACTAGGAAGATAGGAAATTTGGATTGTAGTTTTTATACTATCAAAGCCTCTACCTAATGTGTGACTTTTATAACTTAGGTTAAAGAGACCTTTTTTCCAGTGATATCTTTTCTAGTGTCCTAGCCTTTTAAATACGTAGATGTTGCTTAAATCATGCACTCCTGGCTAGTAAACACTTTCTCCCCTGCTCCCTTAAATCATTTTCAAATTCAACTCAATTCCATATGTATTGATTAATATCTACTCTGTAAAACACTGTGCTTCATGGGCGGGGGAGAGGGGATGACACCTGCTCTTAAGCAGTTCACAGTGGCAGAGCCTACTCTGGTGCAGCAATAATGCTAACGGAAGTCAGAATGCAGTGAGTGGCACCGGAGAGCATCCTGGAGCCTGCGGCAGTCTAGATAGGCCCAGAAGTACTGGCATGATTTTACCTGGCAAGGCAGGGAGGAGCTGCTCCAGGTCAAGATTTCATAATCAGAGAAGCAGGAACGAAGGCACTTGCGAGGACTACAGAGGACGTGGGAAAGGGCAGCAGTGGACTCCGTCGGAAGCCCTGAGATGAAGTTTCATTATTGCTTCCCTTGGATTATGGGTGAATTTGCCTAACTTGCTTAATCTCTCTTTACATGTCACTCCATCTGCAATACAGAAAGAGAACCCACTTTGTCTCCTTCATTAGAGTGACAGGATGTAGTAATAGGAGGTTTTGTTGCTTGAGTCTTGTTGCTGTGTGTTTGTGTATGTGTTTTACTTATGGTGTTTATTGTATGTTCCATCAGTAGGTAAGATCTCTGAAGGCAAGAGTTTTTGTTTCCCTCCCTCCCTCTTTGTTTACTACTGTATTCTGCTTAGAATAGCATTTGGCATGTAGTAGGTGGTCAGTAACCTTACTGAAGGAAGGGAGAAAGGAAGGACGGGCTATATGACCTGGGTGGTGATGTAAAGGGAATTGTCTTTTTGACTGTGTGTCATGGTAATAAAGTTTTGAAAGCCACTGCTACATAATACAGATGATAGTGCTTTGTATGATTCCAGAATAAAAACTGAAATGACACAGTTTCAAAGGCAGATATTTTTTCCTGAACAATCTATAAGCTGTCTCATTAAGTTGTCTCAGTTCTTTGCTTACTTTAGCAACAGAATCTCTTAGTCATCTACTCAGCATTTATTCTTCCTTTGCCCTTTCCCCCTTCCCCTGTACAGCCAGCATGCTTCAGGGGAAGCTGACCGCCCAGCAGCAGGAGTGGGCCTTACAAGATCCTGACCAGTCAGGGAATTCATTTCCTTTTACCACAGCCGGTTGGTTAGCACATGGTATTTCGCAGACCGCAGGCACTGGTTCAGCATTGCACATGTTTCCCACATTCAACCCAAATGAGACTCCAGGAGAGGATTGTTGGGTTTATGGGAAAGACATGTTCTCACATTTCTGACAACACTACCCAAAAGGTTTCTTTCTAGATCTGTAAAGGCAGTGCATGTATATACTTATGCTGCTCCGCTTACTATGGGGTTACATGCCAATAAACCCATCGTAAGTCGAAAAATTGAAGTAGAAAGTACATTTAATACAGCTAACCTACGAAATAGCATACCTTAGCCCAGCCTACCTTTAACATGCTCAGACCACAACATCTAAAACATGCTGGCAATACAGTGCACTGCAGAGTATTCTTTCTTTGCCCACATGGTCATGTGCCTGACTGGAGCTGACTCCCTACGACTGCCATGCTGCAGGGAAGCTCAAGCTAAGCACGTGGAGAGGCCATACGGTGGAGCACTGAGGTGCCAGACATGTGAGTGAAGCCACTTTGGACCTTCCTTCTCAGCCCAGCCACCAGCGGAATGCAGCCAAGCAAGTGACCCCAATTGATGCCATCTAGAGCAGAATTGCCCAGCTGAATTTCCACAGGATTGTAAGAAATAATAAATTGTTGCTGTTTTAAACCTCTACGTTTTGGAGTTCATAATGCAGCAGAAAATAATGGGAACACTCTTGATCTCCAGACTCCCGTATGCATTGCCAACATGACATCTCTACTTAGAAGTCTAATGGGCATCCACGTTCAAAATCGGACTCTTGATCTCTAACCCTCAGCATTTCCCACCCAGTAAAAGGCTACTTGCACAGCTTAAACACAGGAGTCATTCTAGACGCCTTTCTCACACTCCTCTTTCAGTCTAGCAGCCCCATAATCCCATGAATTCTCACCAGTTCCTCTGCTATCATTTTGCTCCAAGCCACCATCATATCTTTCACCTAACCAGTCGTCAACAAACTCATTAGTCAACAGAGCCAAATATCAACAGTACAACGACTGAAATTTCTTTTGAGAGCCAAATTTTTTAAACTTAAACTTCTTCTAACGCCACTTCTTCAAAATAGACTCGCCCAGGCCGTGGTATTTTGTGCAAGAGCCACACTCAAGGGGCCAAAGAGCCGCATGTGGCTCGCGAGCCGCAGTTTGCTGACCACGGCCCTAGACTACTGCAATAGCCTAACTGGTCTTCCTTTTCCACATTTGTCCCCTGCCCTTCAAAGTTGATAATATTCAATACAGCAGCCAGAGTGATACTTTAAGAAGAGACATGGCCCTGGTTGCTGTGGCTCAGTTGGTTGAGTGTCGTCCCATGCACCAAGAGGTTATCAGTTTGATTCCTGGTCAGGGCACATGCCTGGGTTGCTGGCTTGATCCCCAGTAGGGGGTGAGCAGGAGGCAGTTGATCAATGATTCTCTCTCATCATTGATGTTTCTATCCCTCTCCCTCTCTGAAATCAATAAAAAAAATATTTTTTAAAAAAAAGGAATTTAGCTGCAACCCCTTCACATGCTTCTCCAGTGCAATCTTTTGGAACTCTTCTCAAGGCCACAGCTGTTACCACCATCGGGGAGATTCAGAGCCTTGCAATGTTGTAACAACTACAGTGACGCTGGCAGCCATAGTTCTGTTAAGAAAACAGGAGTGTGTGCCAGCCCCTCATTCCCATCATGGAGCTATTAATTCAAGTTCTCTTAGGAAAGCATCCAACAGTGAAAATACAGGCTCTGAGCAGCCACAAGCAGGAGCTCAGCCCTCCAACCAGGGAGGCACAGACCTTTAGAGAACTGAGTTCCCCCAGTTTATTTTTTTTAAATATATTTTATTGATTTTTTACAGAGAGGAAGGGAGAGGGATAGAGAGTTAGAAACATCAATGAGCTGCCTCCTGCACACTCCCTACTGGGGATGTGCCTGCAACCAAGGTACATGCCCTTGACCGGAATCAAACCTGGGACCCTTGAGTCCACAGGCCAACACTATCCACTGAGCCAAACTGGTCAGGGCTGAGTTCTCCCAGTTTAGCCACTTTGTGAGACAGATGCCAAGCTGCTCCCTTTGATCTGCTAGGGCTAGGCTCCTTGGGAATGGAGAGGGCCTGCAGGTGACAGTGATCAGCCTGTAGGCTGTTCAACATGGCTAATTTCTGAGGCTGCAGAATCCAAGAGGATGGCTGTACAGCATGCCAGAAGAGAACTGAAGAATGAGTAAGACAAAAGGAAGGGGTCATGGTGAGGAGCAGGTGGAAGGAAGAGGGCATCCCAGGCAGAGAGGTATGGGGTGGTGTAAGAGTAGGAGCCAGCAATCCACGTGGAGAGTGGAGCTTTATTAGAGAGCCGCCGAAGAGGAAATGATAGAATTGAGGCTGTACTTAGTGCGATTTTCCTAGGAAGCAGTGGAGGACGTGCTGGTGGAGGCAAGGGGACCACTTAGGTTGCTGTTAAGTGACTGTAGGGCCAAATGATACGGGCTGATCACGTTGGTGGCAGTGAGAAGATTCAAGGATATTATGGTAGAATTATCAGGTAATGGAAGCTGATTATGAAGGATGAAAGAGGCACAGGGAGAGGGAGGTGGGAGGTCCTAGAATAGCTGTCAGGTTTCTGGCTTGAGCAACAAAGTAGATACAGGTGCCCTTTCCTTAGGAAGAAATAAGGGGTGGGGACCTGGGGTTGAAGAGCCTTTCTCAACTGGGGTTGCACTAGAGAAGTAAGCCCTAATGCTGTGAGCCTCCATTGTCTGGAACAATGAACATCTCTCCCCTGTGCTTAGAATGGTGGTAGTAGTCATGTCCTAAGAAGAATTGAGGAAAATAGGCACTTGAGTCATTTTCTGCATTGTGTGGTTCAGGCAAAGAACCGCAGTGGAGAAAGGTTAAATGTAGGTGTACCTATGCTAAGGCCATGGGGAGGGTGAAACTGCCTTGAGAAAACGTATACAATTGAATCTATAAATGAGAGAATCAAGGGAAGAGGAGCCAAAAAAAGAGAATCTAGAGACGCAGTGGGAAAACCAGGAGTCAGGGACACCTTACATTCTCATGGAAGCCAAGGAGATCGTTTTAAAAAAAAGAGAATGGGTTGCCCTAACTGGTTTGGCTCAGTGGATAGAGCGTCAGCCTGCGGACTCAAGGGTCGCAGGTTTGATTCTGGTCAAGGGCATGTACCTTGGTTGCGGGCACATCCTCAGTAGGCGGTGTGCAGGAGGCAGCTGATCGATGTTTCTAACTCTCTATCCCTCTCCCTTCCTCTCTGTAAAAAGTCAATAAATATAAAATAAAATAAGAGAATGGGTTAATGCTGTTTCCCTGTGGTTATTGTCCAACTGGGGATGCTCAAGGTGATTATTGGAGCAACACTTTTTAATTTTAATAGTTACATACTTATATCTATTTATTGTAAGTAGTACAGCATCTGTACAGTAATATAAGCAATCACAGTAAGAGTTATTTTTTGACAGTTACTATTTGTCAGCCATTGTTCTATATGCTTTATATGTATTGACATCTTACCTAATCCTCACACACAACCCTACAAGGTAGACACTGTTATCCTCCATTCAATGATGAAGAAACTGAGGTACAGAGAGATCAAATCATTTGCCCAAGGTCATAGAACTAGTAAGAGGCAGAGCTGGAATTTGAACCCAAGTGGTTTGTTTCAAGGAATCCTGCTTTAAAAAAAAAAAAAAAGTATTTATTTTTTGCTTTAACATAAATGAAAGTTTAAAAAAAAGAATAAATCCAAAGAATAGGAGAACTAGACTCAGCTTTCACAAAAATTGTGGAGGAATACAAGAGGAATCCAAAGAGGACCACACCAAGACACATCATAATTAAAATGCCAAGAGAGAATATTAAAAGCAGCAAGAGAAAAACAGTTAATTACCTACAAGGGAGCACCCATACGACTGTCAGCTGATTTCTCAACAGAAACTATGCAGGCCAGAAGGTAGTGGCAAGAAATATTCAAAGTGATGAATAGCAAGAACCTACAACCAAGATTATTCTACCCAGCAAAGCTATCATTCAGAGTTGAAGGTCAGATAAAGAGCTTTACAGACAAGAAAAAGCTAAAGGAGTTCATCACCACCAAACCAGGATTACACGAAATGCTGAAGGGTATCCTTTAAGAAGAGGAAGAAGAAGAAAAAAGTAAAGATAAAAATTATGAACAACAAAATGACATCAAATACATACCTACCAACAAGTGAATCTAAAAATCAAGTGAATGAAAAATCTGAAGAACAGAATGGACTGGTGAATATAATAGAATCAGGGACATAGAAAGGGAGTGGACTGACGATTCTCAGGGGAAGCAGGTGTGAGGGGTGCGGGAAGAGATTGGACAAAAATCTTACTCCTATGGATGAAGACAGTGGCGGGGGGTAAGGGCATGGGGTGGGGTGGGGAATCAGGTGGAGGGGAGCTATGGGGAAAAATAAAAGAGGAACACCTGTAATAATCTGAACAATAAAGATTTATTTTTAAAAAAATTGTGGAGGAGGCATAGGGATGACTGACACTTGGGCAAGAATGCCCTGGCTGGAGAGTTCCATTGAGAAGTAATGAGAGCAGAGAAATACATGATAGTGGGGTATCCATACTCTACACATGCCTGAGAAGGTAGGGCAAAAGGAAACATCTGGGTCATACTGTTCCCTGCCTAGGGGAAGGCTAAACTGTATCCTTTCAAATCTGGGCCACTATCATAGGGACAGACAACAACAAATACTGAACTAATTATTAACTAGCAAAAATGTATTTGCTATTGAGGGGGTTAGAGTCTTTACTCACGTCCTCAAAGATTCACTGGGTTCTTTATATTGGACCAAACTCTTCAACATTATTACCTTCCTTAATTGTATTAGAAAAGTGCTAAATTACCCTCCATGATTGCATTTTGAACATTTCAACAGCTGAGCACATTGTAAATACTCCAGCAGGAATTTTTATTTCTCATCCTCATTTCTTTGGGATCCCATGAGAAATACAAGAATCTTGTTTATTGCTGAAATATATCTTGTTTAGTGTCTTTCATGCCCGTCCCTGGTGTGTTCCCAGCAAAACGAGTCATAAAAATGCTCCCAAGCAAAGGAAGAAATGAAACAGGGAAACTGAAAGGAAAAGGAAATGTATTGGGAAGGAAGATGGGCGCGCCTTCTGGGGCTCCAGGTCTTAATCTGGGAGAAGGCAAGAAAAAGGAGATGGAATAGATTGAAACCACCCAAAAAGTACTGGTGATGAGAGACCCCTCAAGCACTTGGAAATGATGGCTTGACACCTCACTGAGAGTGGGCAAGCACCAGGCCACTGATCCATCTACCTTACAGCCTCCCTGGCTGGTGAGCGCCTGGAGGGCCTCTCCTTTTGAGGTTTTGGTAGCACAGTTTCTGTCCTCACGGCCTACAAGGCTGCGTGCTAGCCAGGCCCTTCTGGCTCAGAGCTCGCCTTCACAGTACTTTGGGCAGTACTGGATCACAGCTCAACCTGCAGGTCGTAAATCCACCGCGAAGATTTCCACTGATCCACTTTCTGAATTAAAGGGAGAGAACAAAATGTGTTCCTGCCCTAACCAGTTTGGCTCAGTGGATAGAGTCGGCCTGCGGACTCAAGGGTCCCAGGTTCGAATCCAGTCAAGGGCATGTACCTTGGTTGTGGGGAGACAGCTGATCCATGTTTCTCTCTCATCTAATGTTTCTCTCTATCCCTCCTCCTTCCTCTCTGTAAAAAATCAATAAAAAAAATATATATTTTAAAATGTGTTCCCATCTGGTAGGTACAAAAGAAGTCATGTTAACAGTAATAATTCAAATTTCACTAGTTCTTGCCATTACTGCTACAACCCAGGATTCTCACCTGAGAATCTACCTTTGGTTTTATCTGGGGGGTGGGGGAGTGTCTCACCTGTGCTTGTCAGAGTCAATACCCTCATCTCCCCTCAAGTCCTTCCTTTCAGCATGAAGATTCTGTGATCTATGAGACTGGTGCGGAGGGTTATGGAATCTTTACTACGGGAGCTTGTGTGTGTGTATTTAAACTCTGCCTCAGAAAATTTCAAACATATGCAAAAGGACAGAGAATAGTATAACAAACTCCCACGTATCCATTGCTTGCTTTAACAGTTATCTACTCAATACCAATTTATATCTACCTCTACAGCTGCACCTACTCTACCCCTCTGGATTATTTTGAAGCAAATTCCTAAATATTTTAGAATATATCTTAGAAAGACAACTCTTAAAAATCTAGTGCAAGAGTTTTTAAATCTGGCTGTATGTATATAAGATGTTTCACGCATATATGCATTTTCCTGAGAAACAGGTCCATAGCTTTCATCAATTTTTTAACTGGTTTAGGAGTCTAAAATTTCTAAAAATTATTTCTCTAAGTAGAACAATGAGAAGAGAGGAGTCAATTTGCCTGAAGGTCAATAATTGTCAATAAAATTGTCACCATCATTCTCATTCGAAAGTACATCTCAGAAATTTCTTAGGAATGTTTTTAGCTGTTGTAAACATAGAGGAGTAAACTACTACTTTAAAAGCTTTTAGGATTAACCTCTGCAAAAACGGAAAAGAATAATTTAAAGAGCAGGAAAACATGAATTGGAGTCATGTACACAATAGTCCACATACAATCAGTGAGTTTTCCAAATGGGCCCTCAGCTTGTCCAGTGCATACATCCAAGTCAGAAACCTGGAGGGAGAGTCAGTCAGAACTACTTCACCCAGAGCATTAGCTCAGAAACATTAAGAATATGGGGCACGGCTGGTGTGGCTCAGTGGGTGAACATCAATACATGCACCAAGAGGTCGGTGGTTCCCCCATCAGGGCACATGCCAGGGTTGCTGGACCGATTCCCAGCAGGGGGCGTGCAGGAGGCAGCCAATTGATGTTGAAGCATCAATGTTTCTATCTTCCTCCCTTCCTCTCTCTGTAAAAATCAATTTAAAAACATACTAAAAAAAAAAAAAAAGAATTATGGGTATAGAACTGCTCACGATGTCTTAACAGTTTGCAAATTACAAAGGAAAACACTACTTCTAGGAATGTGATACTAAAATAACAAACACTCAGAAACCATACATACTGCTGGTTAAGTTAAAATAACTAAGTTATTTTAATAAAACAGACATAAAATATACATTAACATTTTTTTATTTTCAAAAATCTGAGTTAAACAGTCAAGCTGCAATATACATAAACCGAACCAAACAATAACAACAACTTAAAAACCCCCAGAACCTTGCAAACTGTTAACAGACTTGACTAGATTATCAACTAGAAGCTGGATTAGAGGAACAAGAAAATCCCTTCTAACTCTGACACTGTGACAGGAAATAGACGCTACATGTGCTTCCCCGCTCGTGTGCTCCCAGGTCCACATGCATGTGTATGCCTATGCAGGCCTCACTGGGGGAAGAAAGAAAACGTTGAAAATGGTACAATAAAATCACTCAAGTAACTGACCATTTCCTGTATCATTTAAAATGATGTGTCCAGTGTTAAGAAATTACGGGTACCCTCCTCTACATTAAAAAAAAAACACACACACACACACCACACACGCATCACAGAACATATCCAGAACAGTGCAAACAGCAGGACAGTTTTGTTGCTATCATTTGGAACATACAGCCACATAGAAAATACTAAATACAAGCCGTGTGTTTTTTATCTGAGCAGTTGAAACGAACAGACTTTTGTCAGTCACGGCCGGGCAGGGGAGGCCCTGCGAAGGCTGCACTGGGACTCCGTCCAGAAGAGATTCTCTCCATCTGGAGGAGTCGGCTGCACTGCTGAATGACAAGCCCCGCAAACGCAAAGCCACCGCCAGCTCCTCCATTGCTAGATTTAAAGCACCCATGCTGGTGTTGTTGAAAACTTAATTCAGGGCTTAAATTGGCAAGTCCACTTGGGGCACAGATAAAACCTTTATTCTGACAGGAAGGACCTTGAGCATTAAGGCCAACAATACGACAGAGTGGACATTTCTCTGTGTTTTCGAGCCCTTCCAGTGCAAGCCCATGAAAAACAAAACGAAACAACCCAGCTTCAGTTCTAACACTAACGTTGTGGACTCCGGAAGTAAGTAATTTGGTATGTCGTTGTTAGTTTTTGCTGAATTTAAACACAGTTCCATAAATCTTCAAGTACAGTAGAATTATTGCAGGGGATCACTTTGTAAATATATAAATGTCTAGCTACCATGCTGTACACCTGAAACTAATATAAAATAATCTTGAATGTCAACTGTAATTGAAAAAAAATTAAATTAAAAAACAAAATAACAACAAAAAGATCATTCAAGTACAACTATGGAAAGCACCTCGCTCAACCCAGGCCAGCTTCCTGCTGTTGAAACTAAACTATTCTTGCATTTGTATTCTAAAACAAGTATGGTTTTGCTGAAATCTGATTTCTTTTGAAAACAGATACACTGTCTGCAATTTTCTAATTTTGCACTTGCTGTTAGCTGAGTTTCAGAAGAGCGGAGAAGCATGTGGGGCGGCCATGGCCTCAGTAAGCTCCAGTCTAGGCTATCAGACCCTAAAGCAAATGTGGGGACGCCTTGCTCAGAAGCAAGGGACTCTCCCAAGACAGAGGGTTTTAAATAATAGTGGGGAAATCTGAGAGCAATTTAAATTTTATTTGTAAAAGATGTGTCTGACTTTGCTATTGATACCATAGTGATCATACATGACTTCAGTAATAAAAATGAAGAAACATCATGCAGATATATTGTTATTTTTAGGTACCTTTTCTTGTATTAGTTTAGTCCATTCATGTGAGGACCTGGGCACTTTTAGACATGTGGCTTCTAGCCATATTATCTATTCAACAGCATATATAGCCTTCTTTCAGTGGGTAATGATCTGATGTTTAATACCCCAGAGTCCCTTGAAATGATCACAATAAGCAAAAAAAAAATAATAATAAAATAATAAAATATATGTGTGTGTGTGTGTGTATACACTAAGCTTTGTAGGGGTCAGCATAATTTACCTTTAAAGAATAGTATTATATAGATGGTTTATATCCTGAATATTTGTCATAATTAAAAATATTTTCTGTATCTTAACATATAAAATGTGTATCAAATTCCAAAGTCACAACTTTCCCCTTCAAAATCCCCTATTATTTCCTGGCATTTGGTACTATAGAGTAGAAGTCTGAAGCCAAAATGCTCTTTTGTTTTCTGATAGGCAACTTGTTACTTTCTGACTGACAAGTGCAGGAGTTTTCATTGCCCATCCTTGGTAGTTCAAAATGATTGCCATGAGGAGCTTACGTAGTGGTCTCGTTCACTTTTTCTTTTTTTGGCCTGGAATGCAGTGAGTGAGTCCTTTCAATCCACACACACAACTTTCCATTCTGATCAGGAGAGATTTTATTTTTATGGTTGATGTTATTTCTTCTCAATATTGTCTTTCCCCCAGGAAAAGCAAGTATCAGTAATGTCAGCTCATGTTCTGTCTTCTCAATCCAGTACCCTTCCCTGGTATTTTCATCTCTCGTTGCTTTTGAAAGAACATTAGGAAGAAAATCTCAAGTGTGTCCTTCATAGTATTGAGTTTCGTGTGTGTGTGTTTTTTTTAAGCACCAGTATTATTTTATGCTTCCAAAGTAGATTTTAATGTTTTTAGCTTCCTTAAAAGCCTTCTAATCAATTTTCTTTTTCATGTTATTTTATTGCTTTTGTCTCTGAACCCACTCCCATTTCAAGAGAACTATTGCTGCATTGGAGCAATTCTTCTGTTCTTTCCATTATGATAAAAGAGAAATCTAAAATTTTCATTTCTTGCAGTAGACCACTTTCATTTTCAAATGTTCTGAAAGCTGTTCATTTCCCTTATTTCAGTCACATTTTTTAAGACACGCATTCTGCCTTTTTTCTCTATATTCATCTTTAGACGTGGCCCTTTCTTCCCAGGCCCAGTGTTTCTTGGTCGCACTATCTGTCCACTGGAGTGTTTGTCAAACCCTGTTTTCAAATACAGAGGCTGATGGTAAGGTCACGTGCAGATTCCCAAGTCCGGTTCCTAGTTCAGCACTTTACTATTCACGTGGCATCCTTTTCCTTCCCATTACCAGGCCTTCTGCCTCTCTGAACCGACATCATACAGGAAGAGATAATATTTGCATGTTCTGCTACTTATTGTTTCTGCTCTCACCTACAAGGTGTTTATCTGAGAATGCACTATGCCTCCAACAGGTCCTCACTGCCTTCTGCTCGTGTTTCAGCCCCACCATGTGGAGTCGTGGACTGAATGAAGAGGAGGTGTGGTGGGGATAGAGAGCCTTTCTGATGGTGCTTCCAGATTCCAGAATTGAGATTTGGCCTCCTCCTGGGTCTTGATGCGTGATTTTCTGGGAAGGTGGAGGCTCACTGGGGGCTCTGATAGCCTGATTTCCTTCTGACAGATGCAGTTCCTTTTATTAACTTTAAAAAATCCCAATCTTGGTGGTTTTCCCCATGGAGCGTATCTGTACCCCTACTCCCAGGAGCCTTTCCGTGAGGGCGCTCGCTTTTGCCTCTGGAACTTGTTTCCTGAGCCCGCCTCTTCTACAGCTCACTTCTTCCTCTGCGACTTTCTAAAGAAACTCTCTCTTATAGTCTGAATCTTAACAAATCCAAATCTTCCCAGCTATGGTATGAAGGGAGAGAGTTCTGGATTAATTTTCTGGTTCTGATTCTACCACTTACTGTCTTGCTGACCTTGAATGGGCCCTTCAATACCTCTGGGCTTTCATTTCTTTCCTGGTAAAATGAGGGAATTCGACTACACAATCTCAGAGTTACCTATAGTCTATTGTTTGTTACATCTCGGAACAGAAAATAAACATGTCCTGATAAAGGTAAAAATAAAAGCCAAGTGACTGTATATATTTTGCTATGAGGGTGCCTTAATCTCAAAGATTATAAAAATCCTCTAACATCAATATTAAAAAGAAGAAACCTGAGCATATAATTGTGACATAGGTTAGGAAGCCCTTTACTTCTAAGCGGTGATACCAGTGTCAAATAAGGTGGTTTGTATAATACTTGACTTTTATTAGAATAAATTGGCATAACCACCTGCCCTTCTAGTAGATAATGGGTAAAAAAAAAGTATCTATTGGATAAAGCCAAGGTTCTCAGTAGGCAGGAAATATTATTCTCCTTCATAATGCTTTCCAGGAACTACTGAATTGTACCACGTGACCAACTGATTAGTAAGACGGTACATGTAAGGTGTGACATGGTATGGCTTAAGAAATAAAATATTTCTCAAACAAATACAAATAGTGTTTAATTTTTAAAAAGCTCTGTGATACATGGACTTCTGTGGGCCTGAAGAAGGCGTTTCGTCCTGTGGATTGAGCCCTGGATTTGGAGTCAGAAGATCTGGGTTCAAATTTAAGTTCTCCAGCTTATTAACCTAGGAGGCTTTGGGAAATTTACTTAACTTTTCTGAGCCTTGGTTTCTCAATACGTAAAATGGGGATAATTAGACCTACCTTGCATAGCAGATGTGAGAATTAAATAAGAATATGAGGCAGCTATAAGAGAGCATAATGTTGGTCAAATCTGAACCTTCTGGAAAGTCTTTTGAACAAATGGTAGTATTAACTGTAGTTAAATACAAAGGAATCCAATCAGTTCTTTTATCTTAAAAGACTCAGGAGCCCATTCTCTTCTCAGTGGGGGAAAGGGAGCCACCTTGTTGCTATTAATAGTAATGCAAGCACTGTACACCGACACATAAATCAATCCAGTGACCCATTTTTGGTTTTAATCAATATATCCTGAAATTCTTAACTTCCACACGAGCTGCATTTGATAAATAATAAAGTACTTTAATTGAGCATAAAAATCTGATTGTGATCAACAGCTAAACATGAGGAACTTCTCTGGATTTCTTGTACGATAAGAACTAGAAGTTCTCAAAATCATCATAGCAGGCAAACTTTGCCAGAAGGATGGGTAGCCTCCCTCAAAGGAATTTTGGGAAATCCTGTGATGTCAGCATATATAAATACAGAGCATATACTCTCCAGAGATAAATTAGCTTATTATCCCAAAACCTCCTTTTCCCTAAGAAAGGGAGCTTGGCCTCAGGTCACCACCAACCTCTCCCTCTGCTCATGTTTTTGCTAAGGTGGTTATTCGATTTGGGGAAATACAACAAAGATTTTTACCTAAGGCCACTGCCTAAACAAGTGAATGTTTCTCTTTTAATATAGAGCATTAAAAATCCACCCTGAAAGCAAAAGCATTTAAAGACATATATGAATTTGAAACTTTTTTGTGCGTTTTGTTTTGTTAATCCTCACCCGAGGATATTTTTCTATTGATCTTTTTTAGAGAGAGTGGGAGAGGAAAGGAAAGACAGAGAGAAACATCAATGTGAGAGAAACACATCGAATGGTTGTCGCCTCCTGACCAAGGCCCGGGCTGAGGAGGAGTCCACAATGAAGGTATGTACCCTTAATCAGAATCGAACCTGGGACCCTTCAGTCCACAGGACGACGCTCTATCCACTGAACCAAACCGACTGGGGCTACTTTTGAAACTTTTAATGTATTCTTCTGTTTAGGGCTGTATGGTGACAGCTTCTAAATATGTATGGGCCTTAGACTCAATGGTAGCTCGTGTGGAGAAAATGAGGAAATTCTTCTTGGAGGTCTTCATTTTTGCATTTATTGATGCCTCAAGTTAGCTGGTTACTAGCTCGAAACTGTGTAGCAACCCAGATTTTCAATAAAAGCACAGTGATGCATGCTGGATAAGCATAATAAACATGGTTTACTTTATTTAAGTAGTAGCATGTGGTCAGTGTTAGCCTAACTGAAAAATAATCAACATTCTGCTGCCTAAAGATAGCAAAATAATTTTAGAAGTTGTGAAACATGAAAATTCAAGAAAACTGTTATTCCTAAAGAAAACATTTCAGTCTAGTGAGAAGCACTCACTTAGAAGATTCACGCTATGACCTTGAGGAATTAGGAATTTTGCTTCCTAGTTTTGCCCCTTCCTACTGATATAGTTTTGCAGAATTGCAGGAGGGTAACATTATTCACTTTGGGAATGACCCACTCCAATGAGCCCACTTTCTAGCCGAGGAGAGGGAGACCAGCATTCGCCAAGTGAGTAGTGAAGGGGCTCCCAGTCTAGTCATCTTCCTACTAAAAGAGGCTTCAGCTTCCTCGAGGGGATTATTTTGTCCAGATTCTCCCTAAGAACCCGCTGAGAGAGTGGAATGGTGCTTGAGGCTTTTAATAAGGCTAAATCAAAATCAAAATCAAGGTAACAGTATCCCACATTTCTTCAAACACCATCTAATCAGTCAGGGAGAGGAACATAGCCTATGTATAATCCAAGCCAGGCAGGAAAATGCCACATGACCAAGGAGACCGCTTCTTTCACAACTTTGGTTAACTTTGCAGATACACTAAACATGGAAAATCTGTCTTATAAAAAGCCTCTTAACATTTCTCCATTCTTCACTTATTTTTGCTCCTTATCTGAGGTATCAGGGCGTGGCTGTGTTGGAGGTAGAATTGATGGGCATAAATGCGACCAGATTATAAGGTTTGGTTGTTTCTTCAAGTTCAACAGTTTGAAGGAGAGAATCTCCACAATGGAAGAAATAAGCGGCGCAATGCAGAGCAGTTGAATAATAATAGTTATTACTATTATCAAAAGCTGTAACTAAAATAGCTAATATTTATTGCATGCTTACTATGTGCCTAGTGCTGTGCTAAACGCTTTCTATTTCATTGACTCATACCCTTCAAGCTGACGCCCTATTATCTCTGGCAGAATAAACTTCCCAGGGGAGACCTGATGGATTCTGGGAGGAGGTGCCCAGTAAGCAGGGCTCACTTTGGAGCAGATGCAGAGGTGCGGAGGGCAAGAGCTCACCCAAGGGATTCCGCAGGTCTCTTGTCACACCCACAGCACCACCACCCCTGACGCAGAGCCAGAGGCAACTTGTGTCTAGGTGAACTTGCCAATTCCTGATATTCATTCCCACTTTTGAGCAACAACAAACACACAAAAACAAATAAAGGTAAGGGGGGGAGGGGACACTCTTAACTTCCCCCACTTCCTTCTCTTGGGATTCCCCTTGGTCCCGGCTCAGGGGAAGAGCAGAAAATCATGGCGTCTCCAATGGGTATGGTGTAGAGCGGGCTGGAAAGAGAACCACTGCCTTAGAACTAGCTATCCTGCCCCCTTCAGGTCCTCTGAGGACGGGCGCAGTCTTATACTAGCAGATGGATAGGTGCTTTACCATTTTAGAAGGTTTCCTAGACGTTACCACCTATAAATGTAAAGTGTGTGTGTGCATACAAACAGTCACATCTCCACACAGTTACAAAGTAGACAAAGTACCCGGTACAATAGGTGGCACAGAACAGCACTTGATAAATGTGTTTGCTTTCTCACTCCTATTACCCAAGGAGGCACGTCCTATCACAAACGGCATTCAAGATGCTCAGGCAATTCTTTCATTCCATCAGCTATCACTGACGATTCCACCTCCTGATTTTTTTGTTATAATCACTCACTTCAGAACTCTGGGGATTTACACGACATCAAATGGGTAATAAGTAACAAATTTGAGGCAGAGATGGTTATTCAGCTGATGAAAAGCCACTGTCAACAGAAACATTTCAACCTCTGGATCAGTTATTGCTACTTCTGGGAATGTAAAATCTGAAAAGATCCCAGTGATTCTAATGGCAATTTCTTCTTGAATCTATTTAAAATACAAATGGAGATTTTACTTAATTAGGCTGCAGGCTCTGACCAATAATTCACTTGGGTTCTATTTCTGTTTAAGTAGAGAACTGACAAGAAAAAAGAAATGACCATCTGCTTTCCACAAACAAAATATCCTTTGGGTATTTAGCAAATGAAAGGAAACTGTACCTAAAGCTTTGTGTCTCTTTTTAATCAAAACCCTAAAATCGCTCTAGTAAACCATACTAGAACAGTATGCACTACCGTGTCATAACACTGAGTTTTAAATGTTACCTGCTATTCAGATACAGATGGAGACATACCAAAATGAAACTATATCCAGGAAAGAGCAATGAGTTAACAACATGACAAATGTGCAGGAACTAAAGAGGGAACAACGTTAACCGTTAAGGCAGCATTGGTTGAGTCTTCTCTGGGAAAGGAAGCATTACATATTTCAGGGACCAGTGAATGGTTTTTAAAAACAATTAATTAAAATAAATGCTAAAACAGTATTTTGAAAAAAAGGAATAGGGCTGATTTTAGGACCCCTGCTATTCCAACTTACACTGGAATTTTAACTTTGAATTAAAAAGCATACACAAGGAACACAATGGTACAAAGCTAGAGCAGTCTTACCTCAGGTACAAAATAAAGATCCCAGGAAATTATTGTTATTGATTATTACTCTTGGGGCCCTTTTTCTACTTCTCATTCGGAAGAGTTATTAGAAAATTCTGCTGATGTTTCCATCACAAGGGGTCAGGTTGGATTTTACCTGAGTGAAATGGTTTTAAACTAAAAACCTATCATCATGCTTGGATTTTTACAACCAGGTCCTTACTGCTGCTGGGTTTGCTTACCTGGTCGGCTGCCTATAGCACTATGTCCCCAACACTGGTGCCAACCTAAAATGACGATATCTCTGTGGCTGAAAACGTCATACTTGGGCCAAAATATATCAAAGCACTTTAATGAACACATTTCCCAATTTGTTCCCTTTGTAGCTCGTTTGGTTGGGTTTTCCTGGCTCAGCCTCAAAATTACCTTTAGTTCTTTTACAGATCCAGTGCTATGTGCTGACAGAACAACGGTATGACACAAAGAACAGATTAAAGGAGGGGGGGAGGGACCTCTAAAAAATATTCAAATGGAAAGAGCTTTCACGTGGTGCTGAGAAATAGGACATAGGCACTTCTGCTTCAGGAGGTTTTCACATTTTGGTCACAGATCGCTTTTCCAAGCCACTTCTTTTAACTGGCGATTCCCTCATGGTACACACCATCTAGTGTACTGGGAACCTTGCTCCCACAAGCAGCTCCTGGCACATTCATCTTTTCCCATGAAACTGTCTTGGCCGACGCAGAGGGAAGCTCCTCCCAGTGCTGAGAGTGAGGCCGAGTGCGTCTCCACCATCTTCCACCAAGCAAGGCTGCTTAATCTGCAGAACTCGGTTATCCATCAACACAATAGGAAGAGGAGTGTCAAGTGCAATTTTTCTTCTGGAAATAGTGAATGTCTGCCTCTCTTTTTCTGGTTCTTTTTGTGAGTGTAATTCAACAAAGTGTATGTAGTCTTCAAACCATTCTAAAGCTACTAGGCTACTGGGATTTTTGGAAAAAAACAATCACTGAAGTTTTCTTCTTTTTTTTTTAAGAAAATCTGTGCTAAAAAGGCACTAGAAAAAATGAACTTCTTGGCTCCTGTGTATGTAGCAATTACACATTGTATTAGATTCCATAATTTAACAAAGGTGACACACATTTGGATGAAACATCCTAAGTATTCAGAATCATCTACTTTCAGTTAAAAAAAAAAATCCAAAGTTAAAGAAACAGCAGGTCACACTGACAGCGGCCAGTCCGGCCATGAGGTCACGGTCGTCCCAGCTGCCTCAGGGCAGTGGCCTGGACCCAGGGAAGGCTCACTGGCAGCAGCTGTGGGAGCCAAGCCTCCTGGAGACCTGAGTAAATGAGACGAAGGTGAAGTTCTCACAGTTTTCCAGCTTGACCTTCTTGGCTAAGTTTGGGACAATTCCCCGAAGAGACCGAAGTCCCATCCTCTGCTCCTCATACCACACACTGCCCATGTCTACAGCCTCCTTCCTGGCGGTCAGGTAGAAAGGGGATTTGGCCTCCATCTGGGTGGGAGGCCGGTGGATGTACATGTACTTGTAGAGCAGGCAGTAAGGACACTGTTTGTGCCCTCTGGAATGCTCGTGGTAGATTTTCCCGTGACATATTCGAGTGGAAGCACTCCGACTCTCCCGCTTGACACTATCCGTCCGGGCAAAATAGGGCTGGTTTTGTGGGTCTTTGAGCAGCTCGATGTCACCGTACATCAGATCTGCATGCTCCTGCAGTGTCCGCATGTTCAGGTATTGGCTGTTGTACTTGACCACAGTGGACAGGAGAGTGATAGGGCTGTCATCCCCTAGGCACCCCGCCTGCCACATCTCCTCCTCGTCGGAAAGGGAGAAGTAGATGATATTGCGAGAACGGGCACCTGACATCCCTGCCTTACTCAGGACCCACAGCTTCTCCTTGAGTTTCTTGGTGGAAGAACTGAAGGTGCTGCTGGTGATGGAAAAGCCCACGCCTGCATTCTTCAGGATGCGGTCCAGGCCCCGGCGGATGGCATGGAGCGAGGTGGCCAGGAAGTCCGAGCCGTCACTCTTCTTAACGGTGACATAAAAGTTCTCAAGCAGCTCGTTCAACTTCACTGCAGGGATCTCAAATAAGACAAATACTGAGGTTACACAGTTGAAGACACCCAAATAGCCAGATCCCTCCTTCCTGCTCCTAATCCTCATTAGGGCGATATTGTAGACAAGACCTCTAAAGAGCTGATGCATGATATAGTAGAAAGAACAGTGAACTTCAGGCTGAAAGTTCTAGGTTCCATATTTGGCCCCACTTTACCTCTTTAAACCTCAGTGTTCCAAGCTGTAAAATGGGACATGATAATCAACACCTCCTCAAAGAATTACTACAATGCTTAAAGTAGTGGACTTGAAAGGGTTTATAAATAGTAATGAACACATACACATGATATCATTACTATTGGCCTTTATAACTTTCACTATTCCTCTCTGGAAAGCCCTTTCTTCTCTTTTCTAGCAAATCCTTTTCTTCCCTCCCCTTCAATAAAATTCAACCATCCAGGGTGGGTGGGTGGGAAGAGATCAACCAAAGAACTTGTATGCATATATGCATAACCCATGGACACAGACAATGGAGGGATGGCGGCCTGGGGTGGGGGCAGACTACAAGGGGTCAATGGAAGAAAAAGAGGACATATGTAATACTTTCAAAAATAAAGATTAAAAAAAAAACCCCACTAACTTCTTGTTAATAGATGCATTGGAGATTTAATAATTCATTTTTACAATCAAAGTAACATGTTAATATTGTTTTTAAAAATGCAACCATCCTCTCTAAAGAATTCCTGAACTAAACTTATCAAACTCTGAATCATTCCAACATTAATTTCCTTGATATCTGCACATAATATTTGGTACTGCTGGCCCTCAACATGGTGCTGCAGGGAGAGACGACTGATATAACCAGTTGGCATAGCAGGTTAATAATCTTTGAATTGTCACTTGAATCTATCAGGATAGTTTTGGAAGTGTCTCTGGATCAATGATGCATAGGGTTTGGATATCAATATTTGTTCCACAGATAAGAAAAATGTATTTGGTTTACATCTGATGACTTCAGGTGTTGGCAAGAGACCAACTCTCATTATCAGTAGAAAAAAAAAAAAAAACCCCAAGGGGAAGGTTTCTGATTGGTCCATTCTTGATCCAAACAACTGACCAAAAATTGGGCCACTGTACTAACATGATGGCTTCTGCAATAACCATGGGAATTATAGGAGAGAAATGGCTCCTAAATAAGTTTGAGAAGAAAATCTTATTACCTTAGTGTTTAAAAACAAAACAAATTCTGATAGCTTCCTGTTGTCCTTAGGATAAATTCCAAACTGTTTACCTTGTCTGCAAGTCTTCACAATCTGGCTCCACTCTGTGGTAGATTCTTTGTAAAAACAACCACAATAATTCCTCCCCTCCCTTTTCCTATTCCCCTTGGCAACATGACTTTGCTGTTCCTCCCATCAAGAGGTAGAATCTATTTTCCCACCCTTGGAACCTGGGTTGGCTGTAACTTATTCTGATCAATAAAATGTAACATGTGACAATGTGTGAATTTGAAGCCGAGACCTCAAGAGATTCCGCTTTCATCTGCTTTTGTCTTACAGGTTCTTACAAGGTCTGCCTTCACCATCTTAGTACGATGTTGCCTTGTGAGAAAGCCCTGTTAGACCATGAGAACATGTGAAGTAGAGACAAGCTGTCTGTCTTCTAATATCAGATGACTGCACCCACATGTGTACCCCAACTGAACCCAGTAGAAGAACCACCCAGCTCAGCACAACCTGTAGAATCACGAGCAAGTAAAATGAATGTTGTGTTATACCACGAAGTTTTGGGGTGGTTTGTTATGCAGCGATAGGTAGCTGGTACACACCGTATTTCTCTAGTTTACTCATCTGTTCTCTTTGTGCTCTTATTTCTAGCCTCCCTGAACTTTGTGCCATTGATAGAAACCACAACGCCCTTTCCTGCATCTATTTCTTTGCACATGCTACCTCCTCTGCCTAGAATGCATTTTCTACTAACTTTCTCTATTTGGGAAAATTTCAAGGCATTATTTCAGATCTAGCTCAAATTCTGCTGTCTAGAAAAAGGCTTCTCCAGCTTCCCTAAGCAAAGTTACTCTCCCACTTGGGATCCCATGGCAGTTAAATTTTACTATGGCTCTCTCCACGTCACACAAACTTTTATCTGTTTATATGTCTATGTCTCAAAGTAGACCGAAAGCCCACGGCATCTTATGCATGACTGGGTCTTCATTACATACTGGAAGGCCTGAACCATACCATCAATGCTCAAGGTACTGATAAACATGGGTTAAATCAATGAATTAACCTTGGAGTCAGGAGAACCAAGGTGACTTACCATGCAGAACATTTTTCTGACTTACACAGAATACCACAAGTTTCTTTCTTTTTTTAATTCTTTATTGATTACATGTGTGTCCTTATCCCCCCACTGCCCCCCTACTCATGCCCTCACCCCCCTAGTGTCTGTGTCCATTGCTTATGCTTATATGCATGCATACAAGTCCTTTGAATACCACACATTTCAAAGTAAAATTGCAGCAAAATCAATTCAAATCACAAAACTTATATATTGTTTGCACACAAGAAACCATTCATTCTGGCCTGTCTTAGCTGCCTCCTTAGTTTTCTTGGACTGAGTTTTGGGTGGAGATTATTCCACCAGATTACCAAGGTCTTCGATTTGTTATAAAGGCATTGCAAAAAAATTACTTCCCTTTATTAGCCACTGTGAATAGATTTACCATCTCAAAAATTCACCTTGGATTATAAATTTGGCTCCTTTGATATAAAAATGAAAAACAGAAAGAGCTCAGTCATGGGTCTGATGGCTTCAGATGGGAAAGAACAAAATAGGAAAAAAAAACAAAAAACCCTGACATGTTAGACAAATTCCAAAATCCTGCAACTACACAGCAAACCTTGAAACCTGACAGAGTTATGAGACAAGAAAAAGCAAGAGTTACTTTTAGGAGAATGCCTCAAATTTTCCTTTGTGATAATCTTGTCTAGGGGGATGAAGTAGAGAAATGCCTATGAACTATATCACTCTAATGGTAAACAAAATGACTTTGCTTTTGCAGTTAGTAAATTTTACTTTATTCAGAAAGATAAGTACTGAGCTTCAAGGCGCTCTATTTTCTCAGTGAGTTTAAGGAATATAGAAATCAATGACATAGCAACCTTAAGGGAGATGAATCAGTGAGGATTAGGTCACACCTGTCTTAAAAAAATACTAAATTAAATACTCACAGTAGATCAAAGAATGATCATAGAATGAGAATGACAGTGTATACTCGTATTTTGAAGTCTCATTAGATTACTTGCTTTGTCTTCAACAAACAAATTTGAGGATCACCAGCTGCCAAGTCATGATCAAGAGGTGTTACCTACTTTGTCTGCTGCCAGTTACATCTATCTTTAAAGACACATCTAGACTAAAAATATCTTGCATTGAGACCAAGAAAGTGAGATTAAAGAATATGGGCCAGAATACCTCAGTTCTTTCTTTTAACTAAATATTGGATAAATTCTCTAAGATATTGACCTTTCTTAAGCACTTATTAAAAATATTTCAGTGACCCATGTGAGTAGATTACGGAGGATTGAAATACATCTTCTTCTTCACCCATATTCTTCTAGACAACACAGGGGCAACGAAGAAATTCTAGTACCTAGAGAAGTGGTGACAGGTGCATTCTACTGAACATTTTCATCACCTGGGATGCATATGTTAGTTATCTAAGCCATG
Organism: Corynorhinus townsendii; assembly: GCA_026230045.1. Classification (NCBI taxonomy): domain Eukaryota; kingdom Metazoa; phylum Chordata; class Mammalia; order Chiroptera; family Vespertilionidae; genus Corynorhinus; species Corynorhinus townsendii. Next base: position 160,596,015 of record JAPDVU010000005.1, on the reverse strand, counting down.
CAGAGTATGGAGAAATGAAACTCTTTTCATGGATTTCTGCATGGAAATAGAAAGTTGACCAGTAACAGACAACTATCTTCATAGTCACTTCACTGAGCTCTGGTCTAGAAAAGGTTAAGGTTAGTGAGGATGAAGAACCGGTAATGGGGGTCTCTGAGAACAGGTGAATTTAAAGGTGAAAGTTACATTTTATTTATTTATTTAATTGTCATAATATGTGTGTGCGTGTGTGTGTGTGTGTGTGTGTGTTTTCAATCTTAAACATTTACAAATGTAAAATTCAGTGGCATTAAGTATACTGACAATGTTGTATAACCGTCACCACTATTCATTTCCAGACCTTTTATTTAATTATTACAAACAGAAACTGTACTCATTAAACAATAACCCCACTTCTCCTCCTCCCTCCAGCCCCTGGTAATCTCCATTCAACTTTCTGTCTCTATGAACTTACCTATTCCAGGTGCCTTACATAAACGGAATCACACATATTTGTCCTTTTGTGTCTGACTTATTTCACTTAGCGTAACATTTTCAAGGTTCATCCACATTGTAGCATGTATTAGTACTTCACTTCTTTTTACTGCTAAATAAAATTCCATTGTATGGATATGCCACATTTTGTTTATTCATTCATCTGACTTTTGGGTTGTTTCTACATTTTGGCTATTGTAAATAATGCTATAATGAATATTTGTGTACAAGTTTTTGTATAATATATGTTTTTCATATTTTGGGTATTTGCCTAGGAATGGAATTGCTGGGTGACAGAGTAACTATATATTTAACTTTTGGGGAACTTTGAGACTGTTTCCAAAGAGGATGCATTATTTTACATTCCCACCAGAAGTGTATGAGGATTCAGTTTCTCTACATCCTCATCAACATGTTAGCATCTGTTGCGTCTTTTTATTAAAATTCCCGTCCTTCCTTTCTACTGCATGTGAAGTGGAATCTCATGTGCTTTTGATTTGCATTTATTTCCCTGATGTCTAATGAAGCTGAGCATCTTTTCATGTGTTTACTGGCCGTTTGCTTATCTTCTTTATAATAACTTATAATAACTGTTCAATGCCCTTGTCTGCTAATTCTAAAATCCATGTCTGTATTTTGGTTGGTTCAGGCAGGAGGATAAATCTGGCTCTCCAAATTGGCTAGAAGTGAAAGACTGAACTGATTTTTCTCCTGGGTATGGGTCACATGTTCCCACTTCTTCCAATGAGTAGTAATATTTTATTGGATGCTAGAAATGGTTGAATTCTGGGTTTGCCATACTTTTCAATGGATTTTGGGACTTCTTTCTAGTATCCTCATGTCCTTGGCCTCCCCGACCCTGATTCCTGTCTCCCCTCAACTCAACAAGATTTATTCCCAGACTCTGCTTGGGTTCCCTTCCCTTCATTGCAGCTCAGAAACTGCCTCCAGGCAGAAAGCCTAAGACCTGGTAGCACTCATCTCGTTTGTTACCTTTCTCTTAGGGATCAAGTCCTGTGCTACCTGTCATGTCTGAAAACGGTTGTTTCATGCACTGTGCCCAGTTTTCTAATTGTTACAGCAGGAAGATAAGTCTAGATCTTTTCATTCCCTTCTGACCGCCAGTGGAAATTTCAATTTATTTTCAAATCTGCTCATTTTGATTAGTTTGTCATTGCTTGTACATTTGTATACAATATTTTTGATCCACAGTTGGGAATCCACACATGCAGATTTCAACTCTGCAGGGGTCGGCACCCCAACCCCGATGTTGTTCAAGGGTCAACTGTAATTCTCTTCATTTCTATAAACATTTCATACATTCTTAGCCTATAATCTATCAGCTAAAATCTGGAGGTCTAAATCTGTTGTTTGTTTTCCTTGAGTGGCTTGTAATTTTTTTTTTTTAATGAGCACATATTTAGTTGGTTTTAATCTGCAAAAAACCTGAACATCTACTTGGAAGGAACATTTCCCTTCAAAGATTATAACCCTATAACTCTGTGAGGAGCCAGGGTCTGCTACTCACCTAGAACTTCTCAAGCCCCTTTCAGGGTCCTCTCTTCAATCAGGGATTCTTGAAGGAAACCTACCTGTCTCTTCTCTTCATTAATAATGTTGTCAACATATGTCCTCAGTTAGAGCCCTGCCTTTCAGATGTGCTTCCTGCTCTCTGCTCCACACTCAGCTGTCCTTTTTGTTGGCCCTGTGATGGTGCCCCATTTCTTTGCAGGTACAGCAGGAAGGCCCCCTGCTATGTCTAATGCACCAGGCTGTCATAAGCAGAAACCTGGATTTCCTATTCATCTCTTGTTGGTGCCCTACATCAGCGGCTGCCAACCTTTCAGACCTAAAGGACCACTATCACCCAAACTTGGGGATGTCACTTGCCTTTCAACTATAACCTCTATTTGCAAGACCTTTAAATCTATTCTTCTAGATTTAGTATTTCCCCCTGTTGGAAATCCCAGATTCCCAACTGCTTATTGGACATGTCCATCTGGACATCTGTCTGATGTACACTCAATAGATCCAAATAAAAATACAAAATCTTTGTCTTCTGTCTCTACCTATCCAAGGATTTTTCCTTCCATTCACAAACCCCAAACATTTCAAGTTGGAAGAGATTTTCAGAACTCATTTTACCATTGGGAAAAAGGAAATAAGGACCAAATATATTAACTACATTTTTGTTCATCACTTCCAATTAATTTCTCTAAAATAGCGCTTTCATTATGTTTCTTCCCATTCAAAAACCTTCAATGGTTTCCCTTTTGCCTAAACCTTGACACTTAAAAGACTCTTGTGGTGAGAGAATTCTCCCTATTACAATAGTCCCTTCCCCACTGCCCCTGCAATAATCCTTCAAATAAAATCTTTCCTTTCAAACAAAATCAAAACAAAACTTCAATGATTTCCCAATGGTCACAAGATTGTAGCTAGAGTTATCAAAATCTAGTTTTATAGACCATTATTTCCATGTATGAAGCCTCTGCTATAGGCAAGTGAGTCTAACCCTCCAAATCTTACTCAGAAGACATCTGTCTTTATCCAATTCTATTGAAATTCTACCTCTCTACCATTAGTACCGCTTAACTATCAATGCTTTTGCTAGTGTCACCATGTTGAAATTAATTTATCTAACTGATTTGGGGGGGCATTTCTGATCTATAAACTCATAGAACACTTACTAAATTCTGCTTTGTACTGTAGACATTTTTCATTCTATTTTATGTTCTTTCAAAGTTTCTCCAGGCAGAAAGCAACTGTTCTGTGTTCCCCACCATGCTCAGCATAGTGCCTGGCACGTGGAGGCTCAGTGGAGCTGGCTGAAAGAAGTAAACTCAAGAGTCCCTTACCTTGGTGATGTCCGTGTGATCTTTGAGCCCATTGGTCATGCACCAGTAGCGCCACACGTTCAGGGCATACCGAGTGGCTTTGGTAGTGTTTGGGCTCACTGCACTGGTACACAGGTCATTCAAGTCATCATTCATATTAAATACAGGAAATTTGTTGAGCTTAGTAGAATAGGCTAGAAACAGAAAAAAATAAAAGGTATTAAAATAATTTGCCATTCCCTTCTTTAGAAAATTATATCTTGGGGTCATGCTAAATAACAGAAAACTACTGAGAGATAACACTTTCAACATCTGAAATTTCTATCAAGTACACATGTATTAGGATAAATATAATAAAGAACAATATCTCTAGCATGAAATCAATGCAGTGACCTTGCATTTAATCCCGTCAATTTTGCCATATACACTAATTGATGCACTAATGCAGGCATTCCAATAAAAAAAAGGGGAGAGGGAGTGAGTGCAGAAAAGCAAAGAATGTTCTATCTAAAATTTTCACTGGCAAAGCAACAGCATTTCTATGAACAACAACAGCAAAAAGAAGCCAAGTTCCTCTCTCCTCAGCATATGAAGAGCTATTATTTCCCTGTGATATATAGTCTCAAATGTCTTAGGTGCCATCCAGGGCAGCCTTGGATTAAATGGTGTTAGCATATCTCTTTAATTCTTCTCACAAATCAATGAAGAGAGAGATATCTGAACCCTGACTCCACAACTCGTCAGCTGGCTTAGAATCAGAATTCAAGGGCAAGGGAGAGGAATGTTAGGGGAAGGCAGAGGGATACTCCGGAGAAGCTCACATGGTTTCAGAAAAAGGGAGCAGATCTTAAATTGCAATTGCCAAATTGCTTCAGATGAGAACTGGTTTTCTCCCATGTATCCACCTAAGTATTGGATGCCAAAGAGACAAGTCCATAACCATTAGTGGGCCATTCCTCACACTCTGTGATCTACTAAAACCAGGTTAAATTGTTCAAATTGTGATCTTTGGCTAAAAACAAACAAACAAACAAGATAGACCACCTCAAAGTAAAAACAATGCCAACTAGTACTTCACATCTAATGGTTCTGACTTTCTCTAGAATGTTTATATATTCAAACAGGGAACTAAAGGCTCAGAAATAGCAAAATGAAAAGCTAACTCAATTAGCAAGGTGATCTGCAAATTAAAAAAGTTACTTTGCCTAACTTGCTTCAACTTTCATGGCTCCCACTAGGAACTCCTGACCACCAGCCTGCTGCTATCACAGCATCTGCCTACACCCAGGACACTCACACCACACCTCCCCCACACTTAGCCTGAGACATCTCCCATGGCCTTTGTGCCACTCAAAAGTATCTGTTTTTCATTTCCAATTCAAGCTCACTTCTACGTAATCCTTCCCCACACTACTGAACTTCCTTATTCTCTCCTTCAGTATGTCTCACATTTGCTTTATTCCAATGCTAGAAAAGCTATCTGTAGCAACTGAGTCATGTAGGTATATTTCTCTCATCATCCACATAAACCGAGATAACATGTATTTTCTGGGACTCACTTGATATTAATGAAAGGATTCTAGTATAAAATGTATTATTGTTATATCTAGCACTAACTCAATGTTTACTATATGCCAAGAGTTACGTAAAGTATCTGTAAGCTCTAGGCAACCCTAATGCTGTAGCTATGTTACAAATAAGGAAACGAAACCTCATACACTTAATAGCTTCATACATCACTCATACAATATTTACTGATACTCTCTCTGTGCCAGGCCCTGTGCTGTCCCAAGTCATAGGGTTATTAGCAAGTGAGAGTCAGGGCTTGGACCTGGGTCCCGCTGACTCTATGCTCTGGAATCAGATACTCCAGGGATAAAGTTTTCAGTGAAGAATGCAATTTAAATATTAGCCGTGTATAAAAACTACATGCTCCCCCCCGCCAAATTTACTCAGATTAACCTTCAGCAAGGAAAACAAAGCCTGATTTATTTGGACAAACACTATGTAGATTTTTTTAATACAACAAAAAATGGCATTCTTTGCAACACAGCCCAGTCCCCATCACTTCATTACAGCATAAGTATAGAAGAGACACTGTAAGATAGGATAATAAATTTAATTATTGTTACATGATGACGTGATCTTAAATAATTTCATTTTAATCACAGGACAGACTGTACACTGAAAATGGAAACCTCTGTCCTATGAAGTTTTGCCAATTGGCCCAATAATATTCTGTATTGGGAAAGGATTCAATTCAGCATCATATATTGTGTGTAGTTACGTCCTGTTTCTCGGTCTTTCATTGGTTTTCCTCACCTGCTTGTGCTCTGACACCTGATGTGATCTGCCTCTCACATGCACGCAGATGTCCTTATCCACTCAACATATGGCACCCGGCACTGGGCCATGCTCCAAACACGGACACCTTTCTCCACTCACAGTCTGAGTGGGAAGCCCTTGTACATGGAAGCCTTGGTCACACTTCTTGAAATGACACCTCACACCAGGCCATGCCCATGCGTGGAAGCCCTACTCGCTTCAGTAAGGCTCTGACTTTTCCCATAGGGTTTTTCCCCAATTCTCCCACTGCTGTATGGATGCCCTCCTCACCCTGCTCAGGCTGCCACAGCACATACCTGGCTACCTCTCTGTGGGATGCTTCTCTCTCCCAATTCTAGCTGTTACCACTTGCCAGATTGCCCTTCCTCTGAAATACAGTTCTTGCTTCCTGCACTTGGTCAGCTTCCTACACCCCTCACTGCGCCATTCTCCTATGCAGATGCCTTCCCTGCCCTTTTCAAGCTTCACGCCTCACTCTAGGACAGTGATCGGCAAACTCATTAGTCAACAGAGCCAACTATCAACAGTACAATGATTGAAATTTCTTTTGAGAGCCAAATTTTTTAAACTTAAACTTCTTCTAATGCCACTTCTTCAAAATAGACTCACCCAGGCCATGGTATTTTGTGGAAGATCCACACTCAAGGGGCCAAAGAGCCGCATGTGGCTCCCGAGCCACGGTTTGCCGACCATGGCTCTAGGCCATCATAGCTCCTTCAATGCACACATACTCCAGGACAAATGTCTACTTTGCTCTTCCCACTAAGAGCTTTGAAACTGAATAGTTCATGAAAAAAAAAGGGGAAGAAGTTGTCTGTGTAATGCACTAAGAAAACTTTCCCAAAAGCCTTAAAAATGTATACACAAACCCAATAAATCAAGAGTGATACCATGTACCTGGGTGGGAAGGCTTAATAAATTAAAATCCTCCTTTTTGTTGCTACTTGTTGATTCTAAAGTTTATCTAGAAGCATAAATGCACAAGAAAATGGAGGCAATTTTGAAAAGAATAACTGGGAAGCTGGGAGAGATCAATGGGGGGAAAAGGAGACATATGTAATACTTTAAACAATAAAGAATTTAAATTTTAAAAAAGAATCTCAATCAATGTTTGTTAAATGAATAAAATAAAAAAAATAAATGCAAGTTTATTCTAAGGTAAAAAAAAAAAAGGAGGCAAGAGCATACAATGGAGTCAAGACAGTCTCTTCAACAAATGGTGCTGGGAAAATTGTTCAGATACATGCAAAAAAATGAAACTAGACCATCAACTTACACCATACACAAAAAATAAACTCAAAATGGATAAAGGACTTAAATGTAAGATGGGAAAACACAAAAATCTTGACTCCATAGACAGCAAAATAGCAGACATATGTCATAGCAATATCTTTACCGATACAGCTTGTAGGGCAATGGAAACTAAGGAGAAAATAAACAAATGGGACTACAACAAAATAAAAAGCTTCCACACAGCAAAAGAAACCATCAACAAAACAACAGGAAAGCCCACTGCATGAGAGCACGTATTTGCCAGTGCTATCTCAGATAAGGATTTAATCTCCAAAATTTACAGGGAAATCATACAACAAAAGGAAGATAAACAATAGCCCTTTTCCAAAGAGGACATACCAAAGGCCAAGAGACGTATGAAAACACGATCAAAGTCACTAATCAAAATGCAAATCAAAATAACATTCACGCCTGTCAGAATGGCTATCATCAGCAAACAAGTGCTGGAGAGGATGTGGAGGAAAAGGAACCCTCATGCACTGCTGGTGGGAATGCAGACTGGTGCAGCCACTGTGTAAAACAGTATGGAGATTTCTCAAAAGTTAAAAATGGAACTCCTATTCGATCCTGTAATCCCACTTCTGGGAATATATCCCAAGAAACCAGAAACTCCAATCAGAAAGGACACACGAATCCCTATGCTCATAGCAGAACAATTTGGAATAGCTAAGATATGGAAACAACCTAAGTGCCCATCATCAGATGAGTGGATTAAAAACCATGGTACACTTACACAAGGGAATACTACGCTGCTATAAAAAAGAAGGAACTTTTTGCCATTTGCAACAGCGTGGATGGACCTGGAGAGCCTTATGCTAAGCGAAATAAGCCAGTTGGAGAAAGAAAAGTATCACATGATCTCACTCATATGTGGGATATAGTGAACAACATAAAGCGATGAACAAAAATAGATCCAGAGACTAAGAAACACTGATCAGACTGTCCAACCTCAAGGAGAAGGTGGGGGTGGGGGGTGGGGGATAAGGTAAGAGATCAACCAAAGGACTTGTATGCATGCATATTAGCATAACCAATGGACACGGACACAGGGGTGGTGGGGGAACTTGCGCTAGTATAGAAAAAAATTTGGAAGGATACAATCACATTGGTTAGTATACCTCTGTGGGACTTCTAAGTTTTACAATATGAATATATATATTACTTTTTGCAAGTTATAAACATCACTAGGACTTTGGAAATATATACATAGGACAAATAAAATGTTCTTTTTAATAAAAGAGGAATTCCTCTTAGAAATTTATCCTAAAGGCATAATCAGAAATATGCATAAAAAAGTATGCTCCCTGGTGTTCTTTAGGCATATTTTTAAAAGTGAAAACTGGAAGCAAATTCAATCCAGCAAAAGCATTCTAAAATAGAATTTGGTACTACTATGCAATGGAAAACTATGTAGCTATATAATAATCACATTTTCAAAGGCTAAAGATCTTTTACAATGGTAGAAAACAGTAAATATAGTTTGACTACAATTTTAATTCTCACCCGAGGATATGTTTTTCATTGATTCTAGAGAGAGAAGAAAGGAGAGGGAGAGAGAAACATCGATGTGGGAGAAACATTGATCAGGTGCCTCCTGTACGCACCCCAACCGGGGATAGAACCCTCAACCTGGATATGTGCCCTGAGAGAGAACAGAACCAGCAACCCTTCGGTAACCAATTGAGCCACAGCAGCCAGGGCAACCACAATTTTTGAAAGTATAATTGACCCTTGAACAACATGAGTGTGAACTGGGTGGGTCCACGAATAGATTATTTTCAATAAATACATATAGTGTGGTAAATGCACTTTCTCTTCTTTATGATTTCCTAAGTAACAGTTTCTTTTCTGTAGCTTACTTTCTTGTAAGGACACAGTATATAATACAAGTTATATACAAAATATGTGTTAATCGACTGTTTATGTAATCAGTAGATTAACAGTAGGGTAGTAGTGGTTAAATTTTGAGGGGAATCAAAAGCTATATTCAGATTTTCAACTGCACGGAGGGTGAGCACTCCTAACCCCTTGTTGTTCAAAGGTCAAGTGGCATTCATGCTTTAAAAATTCTGAAATAAAACACCAGTGTTAAAAGTTGTTATTTATGGGTAATAAGATTCCTGTGACTTTAATTTCCTATTTTATTATATTTATTAGTATTTGCTGAATTAGTCACAATATTTACTTATTGCCTTAACATTTTAAAAACATTACAAATTTTAATTAAAAATACTTAAAAAACCCACAATAGTTTGGTCTTAAAATATTTGCCACCAAATTCAATGATATAACCAACATTTTCAGATTATATATTTTAACCAATATTAAGTATGCTCCACATATTAGCCATTTTAGTCACTTGAAATCTTAGAAAAGATTATTTTGAATAATTAAATTTAAAATAAATAAATAAAACTTCAAAATAGAAAAGATTTCCTGACTTGTAGGTTAAATATTACTCAACTTGAATTCTAATATTCTTCCCCTATCAGGGAAATAAAATTTGTCACATTTTAAATATATTACTTGTTTCTTAAAGTACTAGGAAAACATTAAAAATTAAATTACAACTATAAATTTTTTTTTCTTTTATTGTCTAAAGTTTTACATATGTCTCCTTTTTCCCCATTTGACCCCCCTTCCCCAGCCATTCCCACCCCGGGCAAGCCCCCACTGCCCCAGTGTCTGTGTCCATTGGTTATGCTAATATGCATGCATACAAGTCCTTTGGTTGCTCTCTAACCACACCCCACACCTGCCATTTGTCTCTGGATCTATTCTTGTTCATCAAATTATGTTAATCATTATATCCCACATGAGATCATGTGATATTTATCTTTCTCTAACTGGCTTATTTCACTTAGCATAATGCTCTCCAGTTCCATCCATGCTGTGCAAATGGCAAAAGTTCCTTCTTTTTTATAGCAGCGTAGTATTCCATTGTGTAGACGTACCACAGTTTTTTAATCCACTCATCTGCTGATGGGCACTTAGGTTGTTTCCAAATCTTAAGTTGTAAATTGTGCTGCTATGAACATAGGGGTACATATATCCTTTCTGATTGGTGTTTCTGGTTTCTTGGGATATAGTCCTAGAAGTGGGATCACTGGGTCAAATGGGAGTTCCATTTTTAATTTTTTGAGGAAACTCCATACTGTCTTCCATAGTAGCTGCACCAGTCTGCATTCCCACCAGCAGTGCATGAGGGTTCCTTTTTCTCCATGTCCTCACCAGCACTTGTCGTTTGTTGATGATAGCCATTCTGATAGGTGTGAGATGGTATCTCATTGTTGTTTTGATTTGCATCACTCAGATGATTAGTGACTTTGAGCATGTTTTCATATGTCTCTTGGCCTTCTGTATGTCCTCTTTCGAAAAGTGTCTATTTAGGTCCCTGGCCCATTTTTTGATTGGATCGTTTACCTTCCTTTTAAGCTGTATGAGTTCTCTGCAAATTTTGAAGATTAAACCCTTATCTGAAATATCATTGGCAAATACGTTCTCCCATGCAGTGGGCTTCCTTGTTGTTTTGTTGATGGTTTCTTTTGCTGTGCAGAAGCTTTTTATTTTGATGTGGCCCCATTTGTTTATTTTCTCCTTAGTTTCCTTTGCCCTAAGAGCCATGTTAGTAAAGATATTGCTATGACATATGTCTGCTATTTTGCTGCCTATGGAGTCTTGTAGGATTTTTATGGTTTCCCGTCTTACATTTAAGTCCTTTAGCCACTTTGAGTTTGTTTTTGTGTATGGTGTAAGTTGGTGATATATAAAGTAATTTTAATATCATTAAAAATACTATCATACAAAATAAGTCATTTCTATTTGTAATATTCAGCTTTCTGAGTAAAAACTTTGGTGGATTATTCATATACATGAAAGAACTATACTTGCATTTCTGTGAGAACATTACATTTTCTGGCCTTTTAATATTCTTTTCTCAATTAAATAATTTTAGTGACAAAACCAAGAAGTCTGAAGTTAGCAGTTATGATAATTTTGAATAACCATTTCTATTCTGTTCAAAGAACATTGTCAAATGTGCTAAATGCAACAAACAGCATATACAGAATTCTATCTGACCAAAGATTTGCCTCAAAGATGAGGAAGTTTGGAAGCTAACATCTACTTAGCTTGGTGTAACTTTGCACAGTTGGCTGACAAAGATCCACAGAAAGAAAGAGATAGTGAGTTTGAGTAGAACCTTTTACTCCAAAACAGGATTTGAGGGCCTGGGGTTCCAGGAAGCATACGGTTAATTCAGTTGCAGATGCCTTGCTGAAGTGTCTTCCCCACCCCGTGGGCTGTTTCTAAGCACTCACATATGGAAATGCTTCTCCTTCCACGATTTCTCCCGCCTCAGTGGTTAGAAACACTTGACATGGAATGCCTGGCTTATAGTGCATTGACTCTCTGAGGCTAAGGCACAGTGACCAGGGCAATTCTGTTTTTCATAATATGGTTTAAGTTGTGTTTAAACAGTTACAGCCACAAAAGTCAGCCAGCACTGCAAAAAAACATTAAGTGAATAAAGACTAGTCATACCCAAACACAGACAAAATACTATGATTAAAAACATGCTCTCATTATAGAGACATTAGCTGATTTTATTGGATTGTTTTTCTTATTTCCATAAGTTTAGGCTGTACCGACAAATACTGAAAACGACAGAATATTACACTATTACATTAGAGGCAAACATTATACACACAATGGAATAAGTTACTGGGACAGAAAGCTAGAATTTTATTTAGCACACAAGTACACACACAAATATGAAGCAAAAACAGTGAGCTGATAAAGATGAAAACATCTTAGTGTAAAAGATCAGTGAGCAGCAAAATAAAAATGAAACCAAGAGTATACACTTATTAACAAAAAATTTCTATCATATTACAAATGCCAACTGGCAGAATATTAACCAAGAGTATCACAGTCACACATTTTAACATATTAACAGAAATTTCTGTCCATTTCAATTCACCTTTCTCCTCTTTCTTTCACAAATTATAACTATAGCAGCTTAAGAAGATAATTTTTAAATATTAGAGTGAATAGCCACATATGTGCTTTTTTCATGTAATATCTGTTAAAAGCCAAGTGGCCAGAAAATATATAAAAAATGATAATCTATCAAAATAGGGCGGAAAGTAAAATGCATCTTCTAAGAATAGATCTATTGTTCATAAAAATTTCCAAGTATTAACTGAGTGGTTGTATTTCTAAACAGATGCCTGACTTAAATTATACTAAATTGATGTCTACCTTTATCCCAATTAGCTTCTAAGTGGTAGAGTGAAAGTAATCTTAAAATCATTCTTATAATTTGTAAGAAAGATGGAAGACCTTATTTAAGTTGAATACAGCATTCATTCTACTCAACCACCAATGTTCTTCATTTCAACAGATAAATGAGTCATATACAGTGATTCTGTTGAATCCAAAATGTTTCCAGTCATTCTCTCACCAGGTTTCAGCCTACAGGGTTAGAGTTACATTTTCAGATTATAAATGAAAGAGGTACAAGCTATTGCTCACCATGGGGCAAATCTATGTCTAACGTTGGCAGTAAAAAAAGTTCCATTATGTGGAAACATAGCCCCATAAATTAGAAACTTAATAAATATGTATGTATTATTTGATTTAAAATTTGCCCTAGGCATAAGGGCCTCAGGACAGACATACAAAATAAAATGTACAGAAGACCCAAAGTGGGTAAATAAATCCAAGAGCAGGATTCAAATAAATGTGCCCACTGCTATCTGTAGTTAATCGTCAGGATATATCATGCCATCATTTTTGGTGTCCAAAATATAAATGGAAATTTAAGAGCGAAGGTCTTTCCTGAAAATCCCCGATGCAGAAATCAAGAAACTTCTTTAGGGCAGAACTTCTTTAGAATACGCATGATCAGATTTCCTTTTATGCCTTTACTACCTCCCTTGAAGGGCAAATGTTTAAAGCATATTCTGGAGAAAAGGCTATTACAATCTACCTTTCTTTTTAAGCAAATAATTCATTGTTAAATTCTCAGAATTTAAATCAGCAATTTCAGCAGCAATGTTTCCAAATGCAGCATTGGCTGTCACCAGGTACCTGACAGTCATACAAAAAGCCTCTGTACAGTTCAGGGGATTACCCCTTCAGTAAAGGAATCTTACAATAATAAGCCATTGAACGGACAGAATGAATTTTGGCAAGTTGGTGTCAAAGGGTCTTAAGGAACTAGCCTTCTTTCTTACTAATATTTTATGACATTTTCCCTTCCATTTTAAGAGTATAAATATATAAAAAAAGTATAATGATATTTCCTTGACTTTTAATAATTTAGTATAGTAGAAATAAACCATTTGAAATATTTTTCTTTTTACTGCCAGTTTGTATGGAATTGCTGATACAAAATGGAACTATTAGGAACCAACCAACGACAAGTGGGCATGAATGTGAGGCAACAAATATGTCAAATAAGTCCATGCAAATGCTGAATATAAAAGTTAATATTTAGGAACTTTGAGGTTTCCATGGTCACTCACTTATAAAATTGAAAAACAAATATTCTCATTAAACGCAATTCAAACAATAAGCTATGATACCCAACAAAAATAATGTACACACCTTAGAGTCCTCAGTTATTACATTGTTCAACCAAAAAAATCCAGATCAAGAGAAATTGTCATTCTAATGGATTGTCAATAGAATATTGTCAATCTACTGGATCCCTATATTGTCATTCTATTGGATTTCTCTGTAAGGGGCTCAAGTATCAGAAAGAAAAGATTTAAGTTGGGGTGGGGGAATACTGAAAAAGTTCAGAATTCTTGCTTTCTTTTTGCAAACATTTCCCTTCCAAAGAGTCGGGGAGACTGTGGAAGAAAAGCTGACCTGGAATTATACACACAAAACATTTTTAAGTTGGCACCACTTGACAACTACAATATTTCCTTCTGTTGAGGCCCCTAAGTGCTGGCTCAAAATATTAAACAGCTAAGTACGTACGTTCACAAGTCACACACACAATGTCGACTGGCACAGCCTGTTAGTACAGTTTTTCAGATTAACTACAGTAAGTGATAGCAGCAATGGTTGACAATTCCACATAAATACCACAAACACACATGTGAAAAGAGCACCCTACTACAACATGCAAAATCTCAACAAAGACGGCACTGAATATTACACAATGCATAGAAATTGTAATGGTTTTTGGCAAGATTTTTTTAACAAATATTTTTATAAAACAAAAATTATTTTGTTATAAATGCTATTTAAAAAGTTGTAATATAATGGATTGTAGTTATAAAAGTTCAGTTTGATAAAGTTACTCTGAGTGGATTAATACTAAAATGATCTACCTGCTACTTCATCCAGTATAAATAATCATTATAAGTTAATTGTAGTGGAAGTATACTAAGGTATTTGATTTATAAAATATAAGAATTACAGAAAGTAAACAGGCATAAAAATCATTTAAATACAGTATGCACAATTACTGTTCAGATTCTATATTGCTGATATCTTCCTAATTCTACCAACCACAAATAAATAAATTATGCCAAACATTTTCAAAGTTCTTTGAAATGAATGTATAATGGCAAAAAATGCTAATTCCAGTGTAATACAAAGAACATTAGAAGTCTAGCAAAATTCAACACTGCATTCAAAAGACAAAAGTTCATTGTACTTTTTTTAACATCCCAGAATTTCATCCTTTTTCTTCAACTATGATTTAGCAGATATAATTAGTAAAATAAAAATTTGTAAAATGTTCTTTTTATAAATTTATGCTTGAATTTCCTTTTAGAAGAGTAAGCAGGTTAATATGAGAATTTACAAACACTTTGTATTTTCTACATCTTCCTTCTGTAAAGTTTCTTTCACAGTTCCCGTTTCTCCCCCTTCCTACCTCTAGATAAATTAACCTCAGAAACATTCTAATTATGTTGATAGAAATTTGATCATTTTGAGTGACGATATATCCCAAATGTTCAAGATGGTTTTTTAAATTTTTCATAGACTAAAAAAGGATATAGTAGACTGCCTTCCAAATCAGTAATATCAATGCTATATAGTTGGATATTCAAATGAATACCAAGTTTTTTAAAAAGTTATTTTTTAGTTTATAATCGTTATAGATTATAATCATTATAGAAGTCTTGTTATTAAAAATTATCGTTTATTTCCCCTCCACAAATGAAAGCTAATTATAAATGGGGTAGGCTAAGAGATGTTCGTTAAAATACAAAGGTAAGTGATTGATTACATTTAGAGATTATCCCATCAAATTTCAAAAGAAGTGGCTAAAATAAGATATAATACTACACAATGAAAAGTGAAAATACACGTGCAAAAAAAAAAAAGCCTATTTGAAAACTGGCAGCTTAAAGGTACTTCTAATATAAATTTTTACAGATTTGAAAACAAGGATGTCCTTTCTTAACTCAGCGAAAACGTAGGGTTGTTTTTCTTCCCTAAACTCTATTTATGAACTGGAAGTCAGGATGCCTGGTTCCCTTGGGTTCCAGTTGTAGCTCTGATTCTAACCAGGTGTGTGCACCTGGACACTCTGCTAACGTCTCTAGGGCTGTTTCCTTCTTCTGCAAAAGAAGAGGGCTGGATTAATTTAGATGTTTCTAATACTCTGGCCTAATTAATTTTCTGATCAACTTAGTACTCTGAATAATCAATACACTTGAGTGTAATTCAGGTAGGTCACGGTTTACATAAAACTCAATTTAAATGTATTAAAATGCAACCTTTTCAAAAATAATCAGTTCTTTTCCTCAGCTTTGGCAGACCCAATTGGTCAATTTACAAGTAGGATGGGTCATAAGAAATGTTTATTATCTTCCCTTTCTCTTTTTAGAAAAGTGAAATCAGAGTTGTTGGCAGTTTACCAATATGATCTCCTTTTCTGTTTTTATTTCGTTAGAAACACACCAGCAGGATGACATAAGCAGTGTATTTCGTCATCCCAGTTATATTCTATGGCAAGGATCTCTTAAAATCATCCTAGTTTCATCACTTTACAAAAGCTACACATTCCTATCACCTCAGTCAGATCCTAGTGGGGAGAAGCAATGTTTGAATACCATGAATTAAGAAAAACACACACAACTGAAGATGTCCTTGCAAGTGGTGTGTTTCTCAATAAGTAACTATCTGTATCACATCACATGGTGAACGTGCACAGATATAGCTTGCATATTTAAAAACACATTACAATAATTAAGAACTTGTTAATTCTTTAGTATTCATAACATTTTTTCCCATGATTGAACACTTTAAAAATATTTTACTGCAATAAATGATCATGCACTCCCCATGATATTTCCCCTAGACCTGGAAATGTATTTCCTTTATTACATGGTAGGGAGTTTTTCTTTATAGATGGTAAGTAGTACAGCTTTTATTTGGGCTAGAAAAATAAAGACTAAAATATATCCTTGCTATAGATAAAGAAAACCAGTCAGAAAAAGGCTAATTAACATCAATATATATTGCCTCTAATATATGAAACTGTGGAGATAGTCAAACTAGAAAAAAATATGGTTTCACAATCTCTAATTCTGAGAAATAAGATAGTATCCCCCCCCAGCTTTGTTTCATAAGCAATCATGATTGATTAAAAAAACAAAAACAAAAAACAAGAACAACAAAACATTTTACCGAATATTTTTAATTTTCTGGCACCAAATTTGTAGGCGAGACCAAACTCCCTGGCAGACTGGCAACCAATGTTCAATTATCTGAGGGATGGCAATATCACTTTTGGGCTTAAGAGAGGTGCTCTTTATGTCTAGAACCTCCCACTCCTTGTCTGATTTATAAGGAACCCCCCTGAAGTTGGACTTCTGGCTTATTTGGGATAAAAACAAATAGTCGCTTTTAAAGATAGTTACTTGTGCACATACTAGTACACACCTATCTCCATGACAAAGTTATGTGTTCTATAGAGAGTGACACAAATTTTTGCTCTCATGTCCATGGCAAACAAACTCTGCTGAACGTCCCACCTCACACACACTCCAGTGATGGGGCCTAAACCACGGGCTACAAACATGCCGTGTGATGGCACTGTCCCCAACCGTTCGGAATTGAATGACTATTGATGACTTGATCATACAGAAATTTATTTTATAATGTACAGCTTCTAGAGGGTCTACAGAAGCACAGCAAATCACTGTGCGAACAAGCAGCTACAGCAGAAAAGGATTTTGTTTCAGATCCTGATGCTCTTCAGGATTCACTGTAATGTGGGCAAACACTTTGACTTCTCTGATTTCCTCATTCGGAGAGAGACACGGTAGCCTAGCTTCACAGGACCGCTATGAAAAGGAAGTGAACCAACTTACACTGTAAGAACTCAATCAATGGTAGTTATTGACAATCCACAGCACTTTCCTATGCATGTGTGAACACAATGGATGGTGTAGAAACGGCTTGGCCTTATTATTGATTTTAAAACAGGCTCTCTGGAAGATTCCCCCCAAAATACTCAAAGCAGTATTATGCATTTTATAGCAAATTAACATATTCAATGGCTAAGTACAAAGTTTGGGAAGCTATGCAAAACAGTACTGGCATAGAGTTTGTGTTTTTAAATTTTTGTTGGCTCTCAAAAATGAAATGACATGTTTATTACAGTATCTTTTATGAATTCTTTGAGAGAAGGGACTACTTATACATCTTCCTATGTCTAAATATTAGGTGCTCAAACTTTTGTTGATAGGACTGTAAATTTTCATCTCAGTGAGGTCATTTGATTTAATGGCATTTGAAATCTAAGCTTCAGGACATAGATGAGTTAAATGCTAACAATGAACTGAAAAACCAGAGAACCAATCTATGCTAGAAATTTTTCATAGTATTCCTCTGTAGATCAGGAAGTGATTTCACATAGGGAAAGGTGAATGAACTTACAGAAAGTTTAAATTGGAAAAAAAACAATATAACAAATAGTTTAAATAGCTGAAGTGTATTTAGGAATCGCATTCAGACCAGCCATACTAACCAAGAATCTTAAGGACAAGCTTTGTTGGATAAACATCCTGAATACTGTTAACCTCTTCAAATGTTATGGCTTCTAAAAAAATCGCTACAACCCTGACCGGTGTGGCTCAGCAGGCTGGAGCACCATCTCGTGCATCAGAAGGTCTTGGGTTTGATTCCCGGTTGGGGAACATACCCAGGTTGCAGGTTCAATCCCCTGTCGGGGCATGTACAGAAGGCAAGAAATCAATGTTTCTTTCTCACATCCATGTTCCTCCCTCGCTGAGATTTATAATTAAAAGAAAAGAAACACATACAAACTGCTACCATCTATTGTTTTTAATAGCCCGTCACTCACATGAATATAGAAAATTGAATTATGCAGCTATGTCATCCAAACTGACAGAGGGGCTTGGCATATTTGTTAGAATCATGTGAGGGGGGCTGGAAAGTTTCCTACATGACATTACACTGACCTTAAAATGTAAACGTCGCAAATGAAGTTTTAGTGTCTTATATGAACCATGGGATCACCTGCAAGGCAGCACACTCTATTGTAGTGAATACCTGCCGGACAGTTGCACTTTTGCTAAAGCACATAAATTATTTTGGCTGAAATGTCACAGTATGGATATAATTTTTTTTAAGTAACAGTAACAACGAAAACGGCACCTGGCAGTGTTATGTCCTCAGTATTATTTATACAAAAGCATAAAATGTAGAGGTAGTTGCAGATAATTTTTCAGAATTTAACTCAGATTATGATGTGGATTTATGACTCATATTCAGACCAGCCCTATAACCAAGATACTACTTCGGCTCTATGTCTACTAAGCCATTCTTCCAAAAACAGTCTTCTAAACCTGCCACAATATTCCTATTTGGTTTCAATTATCAAAGCAAAAATAAATTCAAAAAAACAACTGACATTCTCTATTTAACTGTGTTCTTCTAAATGCAAACACAATAGGATTAAACAGGAGAGAGATTTTAATATTAATACCTCAATCAACACAAACAGAAATTTGAAATTTCCTAGTTCTGTTTTCTCAGTGCATACTGACCACCCCTTATGACAAACTTACTTTGCTGTCTAAAACAGATCAAGAATTTTTTTAAAAATATGTCAATGCAAAAATAAGATGTGCAATCTTAACTGTTCTTTACAGAAAACATTTCCTTAAATATGAGAAGCACCCTATGTAAAAATATCCGTATTTTTTTTAAAAGTTATTTTACAGTAGGCTGTCCTGTTATATTTATGGACCAGTTATAGAATAACTTGTTTTGTAAAGGGAACTGGGAGAAAAAGACCCAAGGTTCAAAACGAAAGGAAGAGGAGGGACTAGGGGACAGAGCATGCCACCGGGAAAGGTAACTCAGCACCCCTAGAGGCTGGGAAGACACTGTGTCCCCACATCTGACTCAAATCACTGGAAACTCTGAGTTGGAACTAAGAGAGGTAAATAGAAAAACTCTAGAGTCAGATGACAGACAGTACCATTTCCTTAGCTATAATCTAACTGACTTATCTTGATCACAACATAAAATGAAGCCAACTCACCTACCTTTCAAAGTTGTTGCAAGGATTAAGATAATAAACATACAAATAAATATGCATCTGTTGAAATATCTGAGGAAATATTTACCGAAAATGTTAACAGTGATCACTTTTGGCTAGCAGACATACAGATATATATAAAATGCATATCTGTATTTCCTAATTTTCATACAATGAGTAACTTATGTCTTGTGTAACTGATGCACACAAGTCACTTAGCACAGTGCTGGCACACATGTTGGATTAAAATTGGTGCCTATCAGCATTATTAATACAAAAAAATAAAGCAAGGTATCATCTGCCCTCCTTGTTTTTGGATGCCTCTCCATGGAGGAAAAGAAGTTGATTCTACCACACGAAGTCCATGACAGACTTCCCACTCCTGAGCCCATGAAAAGGTCACAGTTTAGAGGAATGGGTGGGTCTTTATGTGCTAGTGACTTAGCGCTGGAAAGAGCTGCCTAGCCATGGGAAAGCTCAGCAAAGCAAATCAAAACGAAATCTGTCCTGGTCACACAATAAATTAATGCATAAAATACCACCTATCTTCCCAGCTAACTGAATTAGGAGGTTGCCTCAAAGAACAAATACTCCCTAACAGCATTTCCAGATCCAACAAAGCAATTAAGATTTGGATTTTTTTATGTTATTAATTATATAGGATAGAAACCTAGTTCAACTTTATTGTTTAAACTGATTTTATTTTTGAAGTACCTAAACTAATTATTCGCCATAGGCTTCAAGACTTGAAAATAAAGATCTTGGAAAAACTACCACAAAGAGCTGTTTAACCAAAATTGTTATTATTATAATTGCAGGACATTGCAGATAAATGCATTTATATTTACTGTAGAAGAAATTTTGCACATTTTCAAGAATGCTTTGAATTCAGCTAAATTTGCTACCTAAAATGAGTGTGGATATTCCTTTGATCTCAGCTACAGAGTACAGTAATCCCCTAGGGAAAAAACAGTGCAGTTTAATGCTTATAAATAAATAATTCAAGAGGGATTTGAGCTTTGAAGAGAATAAGGTTTTTTTTGTTGTTGTCTTAACTAGTGCTTCTAGATCTTTAGTAAGACTTTCCCACTCTCTACCTTCTCTTTATGCTTGATATACAATATAATACTTGGGAACATTGTCAAAGCTTCGGTAGTTTTAAATTGCTTCTAAATCTAATCATCAAATTTCATTTACACTGATTTCCTAGGGAACAAAAGAATCCTACCCAGGTTTAAGCATAACAGTAAAAATGAGCCATGTAACAGTCTTTTTTGCTGCAATATTGGACTTCGCATATTATTTTTAAATTATATATGTTCCAAAAAGAATGGCACCTTTATTCTCTTTCACTCCCCTTGCCCCCCAAAGGAAAAAAATGTTAGCTAAGCTTCTAAGTTTTCATACATTGCAAAAAACGAGGCACAGAAACTAAAATTCTAATTAAGCAAAAAATAAAGTATATAAATAATTTAATGTTGAGTTCAGTATCAACACTTTCATATTCTGCATCCGACTGAATGCAATTTTGTGTAAGCAGTATAGTGTTATCTCCTGATTAATAGAGAATATTAAAAATTAAAAAAAATAAAGTCATTTATTAAGGAGACTAACAATGAGCGGTGGGGGTGGGGGGAGCAGGAGTTGAGGACACAAGCGTCTAGGATGACTGTTTCCTTTTTAACGGTTTTCTGAAAAACGTAATTCCTTCTCTACTTTGTGTTGCCTGAGAACCACTATGGTTTTGTAAAATTCTGTAACAGTAATTACATTTAATCACCCACAGGTACATTTGTTTCAAGCCTATAAATACTATGTTAGTAATACTAAACTATCTCCCTTGCTTATTTGTAAAAAGAAAAAATATATTATATATTTTTATAAAGTTAACACTGAGGGCAGAGGAAAAGGAATGAGAAGCAGTGTATAGTCACAGTTTCTCTGGACACAGTAACCACACCGGGGTCTAGCTCAAGCCACCTGGTCAAGCAGTGTCTGAGGAAGAGTCATAGGAGGCAGAGACGATGAAATTGCTGCTGTTGGAGTGCCCGGCCACGGACTGGGCAGCCTGCTGGCTCAGATTGTTACAGATCAGCACCAGCTGGTTGCTCTGGGCCTCGGACAAGGTGCTGCAACTCTGATACACGCTGAAGTTGGTTTTCCTGCCGGGGATGTTGCCCTTCTCACACATGGTCTTCACCATCTTGGCCAGCTTGTTCTTGCCGAGGGCCTGGCAGTTGTACCAATGCAGAGCCGCCAAGTTCACGACTGGCTTGATGGACAAGTAGAAAGGGGCATCCTCGTAGCGCATGGCCGGAGGCCGCCGCTGGGCATACTCCTTATAGTCCTGGACGGGGCACGTCTGTGGCGCATGCTGGGTAGCATACACACGGGAGTCTGTGCCCCCCCTCTTGGTTTTGGCATTCAGGTCGCCGGTGTCTTGACCCATCCACTCTAAGTATTCCAGCCCCGTTTCTGTGACCCGGAGCCGGATATCACCCCACTTCAAGGTAGATCCATGGAAGCCTGTGCAATGCCCAAAAGCCTTTGTGTTGTTGAGCCAGACGAGGTTGAGCAGACCCTCAGGGTTATAGCGGCTTAGCAATCCCCTTTTCCGCAGAATGAGCTCATCAGCAAAGGTGAGCTTCATGGACTTGTGTGGCTTATTTCCCTTTCCTTTGCAGCGGAGTTCAATCTGCTTCTGCTTCAGGGCCTCCTGGGAACGCTTGAATTCCTTATCCCTGGTGATACTGTAGCCATACCTGTGCTCTTTTAGGTACCGTTCAAGCCCACACTGGTAATTGGCCAAGCTGTTGGGTTCATATTCGGACCCATCCTTCTGCCTGGCATCTACAAAGAAAGAGGCAAGGTAGGCATCCAACTCCTTGCAAGGGATGACATAGATCTCTCTTGTCTCCGAAGGATACTTGGAGATGAGGAACTCGCGGAAATTGCGGAGCGCAGTCTGCGTGCTCCGGATGGTTTTCTCATTCTGCTCTCTGCTGAGCTCAGCTGCTCTTTCATCCTGGTCTGCAACAAATTGGGGAGGGGAGGGATAGAGAGGGTGTTGATGAGTTCAGACAATGCACTTTCTACCCTGAAATAAAGTTTCCTTTTATAATGAAAAGGGAAAGAAGGAATCAATTTTACAGAGATCACTGGTAAGTATTATTTATATACCTGTTGCATTGTAATAGCCAACTGTTATATTCACAAATGATGTACTAAACAAAGGTATGGCCCTTTGCAATCAAAATGAGCATCTTGTATCATTAGCACATAGTTTAGTGCGTGAAGGTTTATGGAAAGAGTGAGATCAGAGGTTGCCTTTGTTTTAGGAAAAATGTGAGACATTTAGGAAAACTTGAATTTGTAAGGTTGCTCAGCGAAAGGAAGTCTTTGCAATAACCACATACAACAGTAAAAATAAATTTTCTAATAAATGAAATTTTATTCACAAAACACACTCCTTTTTGTGTTACTGTACACATTTATAAACGATCATGTTATTTTACAATGACAATCCTAAGGTGTAACTGCCAAAATCCTCATAACTTTATAAAATGAAATAAATTAAAATTCACTTAAACTAGCAAATTAGACTTTTTATAGGCACATTTTTGAGATATTTCCAAAATTCAAATATACACAGTATATTTTATGCTTCATTGGACTAAACTTTCAGTTATGCTAATTCCATTCGAAATTGTTCCTATATCAACAGTTGTGTACAAAAACGTGTCTCTTTCCATCAAAAAGATGGAAGCCACGGGTTACACGTAACCTTTATCATGCTGGCTTCCTTTACTGTTTACATGTAAAGCCAAAGGGGCTAGCACATCTGTTTACTTTGGCTACTTGTTCAAATATCTATCACGGCAGTCTTCAAACTTCAAATAAAGACTTTCTAAGAAATAAACATTCACAGACAACTTTAGGGAATAAAATACCCAGTTCCTCAACTTTCCCATGGAATCTTTTCTAAAACATATCTGTCTGAAATGAAGGCTGTTTGCACATGTTGCTATCTCAAATCTACCATGATACATACTCTGGGGTGTGAAAGACTTTGCGAGGCCAAACACAATTTATAAATTGGTGATTAAATTTGTAATGTTTCTTGTCCTCTGTCTTATCCATATCCTAAAAAAAGGTGAAACATACCATGAGAAGCAAGGTAATTGGGCCTAAATTGTGTTCTGAATTCAGGACTTTTCAAAGGGGCTATTTATAGGCCAGTGAGGTTGATTCTTTTAATCATATGAAATACTGATCCTATTTGCAGTCAATCTCCATTTTATATAACAGTCAATATTTTCTACCTCCCTTTTACAAAAATACTCGAATTAAACCTAACATTGAAAACCTTAGGGTGTCCATTTAAGAATGAGTGAGAAAGTTCTTTACAAGGGTATGAGAGTACAAGAATTTAAGTCTGTTGAACGTAAGCATCATTAGTTAGTATCCTCTAAGTAGAAGGGATGAGAGACCTTGGTTCTTTGAACGAGTGGTCACTTATTTCTTGCTGTACCATCCACAAGAACTTTAATATTTATTACATCTTACTCTAGGGGCTTTTCAAAAGGAGAAGCCATCCATAAAATCTAGTATAGGTATCCCCCCGTTTTTGCAAGTCTGCATGATGCCACTTCACTTTTGCAAAAGACCTACATTAGAAGCACCTGGTTTTTGCTAACAAAAAGAGATCTGAAAGAGGATTTTCACTGTTGCAAAGGCAGCATTCCGTGTTGGTTTTGCAATGAGCTATTACAGAAGCAGCACAAACTCAAAACAGCTAGAGTAGTCCCACCAAGCTCCTTCCCTGGGAACTATACCCAGCATCTCAGCATCCAGCTGCCACAGCACTGAACTGTGTCTGTGAGCATCTGCGCTGTGTATCTCGATTTCATCTGTGCATCCGTTAGCAAGATGTGTCCTAAGGTATAAGAAAAGCCAAGAGAGCTTGTAGGGTTGAAATGATGAGCATGAAATGGGGCATAAATTAAGATCTTCAATCGTGGTGAACGAAATAAGGACACAGAAGTCAATGGTAAGTGTTTATTCATTCTATGCCATTTCGGTTTAAGACAAATCTTATTGGAATGCTCTATGGGAGAAACATGCACAGTGAAATGGGTCTGCAAAAACCCATGGGTCTGTGACCCAAAGGAGGGCCCCAGGAGGAGCCCCAACACTGGCTCAGAAACTCTTATAGAGAGCCTGAGTAAGGTTTTTACAAACCAATTTCCTGTACTTACTTACATAGTCTTCATGACCCATTAATCCAATTATTACCTCCCTTATTAGGAGAAGGGATGGGAAAACATAATTAGAGCAGTAGCTTGTGTTCTCACTTAATTTGAGACTTTTGTTAGATTTTTTTTAGATTTATGTTAGATTTAAATTCAGATACATTTGCTTCTATTGCTATAGCACTCAACAAAAAATAAACTCAGCTATCACACTCCTTTTATGATTTTATGAAAGTAATACATCTGAAGCAATAAAAAACATTTCTCAATGTTTAACTTATTTATTATTTTCATTTAAGAGTATTTTGTCCTCTCACTCCATAGAGAAAACAAATTATATTCAAGTTATCCTTATAAATCACTAAATGATAAATTCATCAGCTTATTAAATACAGTAAGTTTTAACTTTGGAAAGTAAAAGAAAAGGTAAAAAGAAATCTGGTGAGTAGATTTACATTTATGAAGCTGCAGCTGGAATGAATATTTAACCCACTTATGTGGGTACCCACGGTGCCTCCCAGCATTTCAAGAAGACCTGTGGGGTATAGTCAAAGGTTAAGTCCCTGATGGTTCTGTAGATTCCATCTTAACTAGACGAGATAACTATTACACATAAAACTAATTTTAAAAAGACCGTACATTACGGTCTTAGGAATAGAGTTTGTGGCTCTAGATCCTATAGGAATTCAGAAAGAAAAAAGAGAGAAGTCAAGTAGAGCTTGAGCAATGTATTAAAGGATGGGTACCATTTGGTTAATTAGAATAGGAAGGTAGAGCATTCCAGGAAGAAACTGCATGAGCAAAGGGAAAGAGATGGGAAGGAATCTGGCTTATGCTCATGAAGACTGTAAAACCCCCGATCCTGGTTTGGGGGTGGGAGAAGGGTTGGAGGGGGGAATAAAGCTAGATCAGTAGGACAACCACATGGACAGTTGTATATAGTCATTATAACACCAAAGAGAAGAGACCAAATAATTTTTGTGCAAAGAACCTCTAAATGCCATGAAAAAGCTGATTTTGGGAGGAAAAAAATCAATATCTCAATTCTCTACCTTTGACATTCTTTATTCCCCTTATTCTGTTACTAGAGGCCCGGTGCACAAAATTCGTGCATGGGGGGCGGAGGAGGGGGGATGGTGGTGTCCCTCAGCCCAGCCTGCACCCTTTCCAATCTGGGACCCCTTGAGGGATGTCCGACTGCCTGGTAGGATCGGGCCTAAACGGGCAGTTGGACATCCTGCTCACAATCCAGGACTGCTGGCTCCCAACTGCTTGCCTGCCTGCCTTCCTGATTGCCCCTAACTGCTTCTGCCTGCCAACCTGATCACCCCCTAATCACTCTCCTGCCAGCCTGATTGATGCCTAAATGCTCCCCTGCCAACCTGTTTGCCCCTAACTGCCCTCCCCTGCAGGCCTGGTTCCCCTCAACTGCTCTTCCCTGCAGGCCTGGGTCCCCCCCAACTGCCCTTCCCTGCAGGCCTGGTCGCCCCCAACTTTCCTCCTCTGCCACCTGGTCACCCCTAACTGCCCTCCCCTGCAGGCTTGATCGCCCCCAACTGCCCTCCCTTGCAGGCCTGGTTCCTTCCAACTGCCCTCCCCTGCTGGCCATCTTGTGGCAGCCACCTTGTGTCCACATGGGGGCAGCCATCTTGTGTGTTGCAGTAACGGTCAATTTGCATATTACTCTTTTATTAGGTAGGATAGAGGCCTGGTGCATGGGTGGGGGCCGGCTGGTTTGCTGTGAAGGGTGTCCTGGATCAGAGTGGGGGTTCCCTTGGGGCGTGGGGTGGCCTAGGCGAGAGCTGTGGTGGTTTGCAGGCTGGCCACGCCCCCCAGTGACCCAAGCAGAGGCCCTGGTATCTGGGATTTATTTATCTTCTTTAATTGAAACTTGTAGCCTTGAGCAGAGCCAAGCCTCCTGCTTGCTCTGTGGCCACAGCCATCTTTGTTGGGATTTATTTATCTTCTATACTTGAAACTTTGTAGCCTTGAGTGGAGGCCAAGGCAGGCCAGGGTGTGCGGAAAGCTTGGCTTCTTCCATCGCCAGAGGCAACTCAAGCCTCTTGCTCTCTCCAGCTCTGTGGCCGCCGCCATTTTTGTTGGGATTTATTTATCTTCTATAATTGAAACTTCGCAGCCTTGAGTGGAGGCCTGGACCGGCCAGGGTGTGTGGAAAGCTTGGCCTCCTCCATTTCCGGGGAAACCTAAGCCTCCTGCTTGCTCCATGGCCACAGCCATCTTGATTGGGGTTTTCATACTCGCTCCTGATTGGCTGGTGGACGTTGCTTATGGGTATAGTGGAGTGATGGTTAATTTGCATATTACTCTTTTATTAGATAGGATTTTCTCCCATATACCTACCTCCATCTGACATACTTGACATGTTTACTTGATAGCCTGCTTAGCATATGTCTCTCCCGAGTGGGCTGTGAGCTCCATAGGAGCCAGGACTATGCTGCTGTATTCCCAAAGTGTGGAAAAACACTCGAGAATGTAGCATTCATTAAAAATGTGTCAACTGAATTAACACAAAAGCTGACAGGAAAGTTACTGGAATAACTCTGTCTAATTACACAATTCGCTTTAGACCATTTAGAAAGGACTGCGTTTAGAAAGGATTAAACAAAAATCAGTGGCATAAAATTAAACTTTGGGACTCACAAGCATAATCTCAAGTCACTTTGTTAAGGCTCTTCAGAGAGTTGCCTGTCGTCAGGGCAGGTGATGTGGACATCCACAATAATGGCACAGAATGACTTACGAGGCCACTGTAAGCTTTTCACTGGGCCAATTCCCCAGGAAATAAAGAGTTATCAGCCATTACACAAACTGCTCCAAGCCAGTATCTTTATCTTACTCTTAGGATGAGGAAAAAAATAATACTTTAATAAAAGTCCATACTAGAATTAATATATCCATAAAATCAAGGGATAGCTCTCTACCCCTGATCCCAACCTCCACTTTAAAAAGAGATTATACTGCCTGGCTGGTGTGGCTCAGTGGTTGAGCACTGACCCACGAACGAGGAGGTCAGGGTTTGATTCCTGATCAGGGCACATGCTGGATAGTGGGCTCCATCCTCAGTAGGGGGCCCGCAGGAGGCCACTGATCAGTGATTCTCTCTCATCATCATTGATGTGTCTCTCTATCCTTCTCCCTTCCTCTCTCTGAAATCAATAAAAATATTTTTCAAACTATTAAAAAAATAAATAAAAAGAGATTATACTGACATTATGGTGTCACCTATTAGGTACTTACTTCTTCCATACATATATTCATTTGAAAAATGTCTTCTTAACCCTCTTTCTAGGTTCAAAGAAAATAATCTTGGTATTAAAAAAAACAACAACAATCCTGGTTGGTCATCTCAGGAAAAAGGCCAACTTCAATTTTATTTGTCTGGGGTTACAAAAATCGTATTTGCCAACATTCTTATTTCAGTTTTTAGAATAGCAATAGTTCCTAACCCCTACAATTTATTGAAAAAAATAATGAGCTAGATTTACTTTGAAAGTGAAAAACCAATTGATATATAAACCTTATAACTACCAAAAAACACATTTAGAAATCAGTGTCTTCTTTCTCCTTCAAACACACAACTCCTTGCACATTTTTATGTTTTCTCCTAAACTTTAAAACACAGGCTACTTTCTAGGATTGTTAACGTCGCTAATTGAAGCCAGACTTGCATGCTATTATAGCTATCTGGCCAGTAAATTATTTTTATAATTTACTGGCTCGATTAATCTTTTCCAACAGTGGGCATAAAACACATTTCCTACATAAACATTCAGGAGCATGAAAATTCAGAACAATAGTACCAGTTAGTGCAGTATGATTCTTGATGGTGCTTGTCACTGAAGCAGAAATCACTTAAATAAACATTAGTCATCTGCTCATTTCTCCTCGTTGTATGTTATGTGACTGTACAGCACCTGGAAAATTTTCACCTTAACAGAAATTTAGCAATCAAATACAGCACAGAAATTACTAGTATTATTAAACAAATAAAGTACAGGGGAACCAGCACCACCACCACCTTTCTCTGTCCTGGCTGGTGTGGCTCAGTTGGTTGGGTTTCATCCTAGGCACCAAAAGGCTGTGGTTCGATTCCTGGTCAGGGCACATGCCTGGGATGTGGGTTCAATTCCCGTGCAGGAGGCAGCCAACTGATGTTTCCCATGCTCTCTCTCTTTTAAAAAATCAATTAAAAATAAACGCTTCTCCTCCCATGCATATACACTGTTATCTCTATGAACTGATCAGGTCAAGGAGCTGTGTTAGAAGGTGGGGTAAGATACTGCATGGGCAAAGGAGACTAGACACTGGACCTTGCAGATCCTCACAAGGAATTAATTTATGGCCTAGAGGGTGCAGGAATGAGCCTGCCTTTTTTTTTTTTTTAATTGATTTCAGAGAGAGGAGTCTGCATTTTAAAAAAAACACATAACTGATTTCAGCCTAGCAGGTTTGCCTCAGTGGAAAGAGAGTCGCCTGAGGACCGAAGGGTCTCAGGTTTGATTCCGGTCAAGGGCACAAACCTCGGCGGTTAGAGGCTCCTCTCTGGCCCGGGCCCTGGTCTGGGCTCGTGCAGGACACAACCAATTAATGTATTTCTCTCACATCGATATTACTCTCTTTCACTTTCTCTGAAAATCAATGGAAAAATAACCTTGGGTGAGGATTGAAAAAAACTGATTTCAGAGACAAGGGAGGGAGGGAGCGAGGGAAGGAGGGAGGGAAAGAGAGAGAAACCGATGTGAAACGCCAATCAGCTGCCTCCCCCACATGTCCAGATGGGGGATGGAATCCGAAACCTAGGTATGTGCCCTGACAAGGAATGGAACCCACCACCTTTTTTCGTGTATGGGACAGGACGATGCTCCTAGCAACCGAGCCACACCTGCTAGGGCAGGAGTTTGCATTTTTAACAAGTTCTCAGATGATTCTAACGTAGGTGTGGTCCAATGGTGTCGTATCCCCCGCTTCCCCTAGAGTGCCTGGAAAATGACTCCTTCAAATAAGCCTTCGCCCCTGCCCGTCTGTTACAGCACTTGCCATCCTGAGGGAACAGCAGATTTTCTGATCTGAAAAAAACGCTTCCCCTGGCAGGACCGTTGTTTCATAAATAAATGAATAATAAGCATTTAAGTGATTTCTGCTTCAGTGGCAAATACTATCAAAAACCATATTGGACTAAGTGGTATTATTATTGGACAAAATAACCAATGACTTAAACAATTACTTCCCTCGGAGACCCACTGGATTCGTACATTTGTTTTTGTAACTTTTCTGAAATTACTAAATTCAACACTGTTTCCCTAATTGCCAAAAACAGTTTTTCAAATCTAGTCTTACTTGGCCCCTTTCAGGGCATTTGACATAGGCAGTATAGCAAATGGTTAATGGCTCTAACTTTGTCAGTAAGAATGCAGTTCAAATCCCAGCTCTGCTGCTTAGCCAGCTATGTGAATCTGTATGAGTTTTTTAACGTACGCCTCAGTTTCTTCAGTTGTAAAATGGGTATACAAAGTAATAATTGTACTCATAAGCATTGTATGAGTATGGCATAAGATAGGAAAGCAAATCACTTAGCTCAGCACTGGGCACATAGTTCAACTCTTTAAACATCTCCCTGCTTAGAAAGACGTTCCAGCTAGGCCAGTGTCGCTCAGTGGCTGAGCATCGGCCTATGAACCAGGAGGTCAGGGTTCAATTTCCTAGTCAGGGGATATGCCCGGGTTGTGGGCTTGATCTCCAGTGTGGGGCGTGCAGGAGGCAGCTGATCAATGATTCTCTCTCATCATTGATGTTCTCTCTCTCTCTCTCTCTCTCTCTCTCTCTCTCTCTCTCTCTCTCTCTCTCCCCCCCCCCCTTCCTCTCTGAAATAAATTTAAATACATGTAAAGAAATGTATTTCAACCCAGGAAATCAAAGTTTTTCCACTTCAACTGAGTTCCTCCTCTATTGATGCTTTAATGTGTAACAAATATATGCTAAGTCTTCCAATCTATAAAAGTCACCAATGTCAGGCATATCCTGCCACAGACATGTATAAACGGCTGGAGTTAATATCTATATCTAAAACAACTGTCAGGAGACCTTCCATTCCACATGACCTAGAATCCTGTGATTGGACAAGCTTATTGTGTCACCATAAGAAAAGACATAATGTGACTATATGAATTCAGTATGGGACTAAATAAGGGTAAAATCATGCAATTCCCTCCTCTAAGAATGCTGTGTTTTTTAAATTAAGTAAAGGAGGGGTTCTCCTCAATTGCAATCTCTCCTCAAAAAAGAGCTGTAGCATCCCAAGTGGGACTTAATGAGCCTTGTGGTCAGTTGTGCTAGCCAGGGACAGCTGTAGCCTAGCCCCCATTTGCCTTAGAAAGAGAGAATTCAAAAAGGCTTCACACATAAAGGAGATGCTTCATTCAGTGACAACAAAAAAGACACAAAAAGGCAAAAAGGAGGCTAGATGACAGGAGTGAATAAAAGCTAGATGAAGCTTCTCAAATCTCAAACTTAATTTCAAGTCATAGAAAAGAAATTAAGCATTCCAAAGGCAAAAGAATAGAACAAGAGAGTAAATATTGTATTCCATTAATCACAATAAGAAGCACTTTCATCTTGGCCAAAATATATTTTAAATCAACTTTAGAATGTGGCTGCATTTTCAGTCTTAGCGGCATGAAACCCACATGACTGTAATTAATGTAATAAATCATGCTGTGGAATTTCCTACACAATCTGACAGTACTCATTGACACACTGCTTATTCGAGAATGCAGAGAGGTTTCTCCCCCACTTTTTTATTATGCAGCCAGAGACACTGAATCAAGAGTACCTTCTAGGATGTCTGAAATATCTGCTGCTGATATAATACACAAAATAGGTAGTGGGCTGCTGCCATCAGACTTTGATATACAAAACATCACATCCAATTTTCAAAAAGAAACTTGGTTTTTAATTCTCGCTTTTCTGCTTAGGGCAGTTGTTTAAGATACATGGATTCATTATAGATGTGACGTTTACATTTTCCAGTTTCAGTCATGAGGCCATAGCATTACACACATGGCTCACTTTTCAAGTTAATTCTATGATGATTCTAGTACTGTATAGCACAGGATACTGTTAAACAGGCATTATTTCATCGGCCTGTATGTGTTCTTTCATTGTTTTCCAACATCTAGACCCTTTAAGCAAAATCTTATTGAATAGTAAATCATTTTCAAAAGTAAAATTACTTTTAAAGAAGTAAAAATTAGCCCCCTTGTACAGTTCAGGAATTCAGCAATAACCACATTTCATCTCAGTGAGTTTACATATCTTTAACTATGCTTTGCATAAATATCTTCTAATTTAGAAATGTCTGAAGTTTTAATAAACAGATGGTTGAAGGGTAACTATTCACAAGAGGAAAATATATATTTCCCCTGATAAATTATTTTATTCATTTTACCATAAAATACATGTTTAATAAAAAAAATTTCCCCAAATAAAGGTATAAAGAAGAAAGCAAGACTGCCTAAAAATCCATCATCCATAGATAGCCATTGGCTACATTTTGCTATATAGTTGATTTAAAATTTTATTTTAAAATATAACTCTTTAATCACCATAAGTCTAGTCTATTCCCATCTTAACGAAACACTTCAGTTTTGGGATTTCTTTTCCCCCTCTTCAAATTTGCTTTGTCTTCTATCCAAGAGGAAATTTATTGGTAACACAGTAATGCCTGGCTAAGTTACTATTTCTGACATATTCCTTTTGATCATCTAAAATTATAGATTTTAAGACTTGAATAAGAACTTGGGATTGGACTTATTATCTATTGGCGACACCGAAGTTCCTTTCTTAGCTCCTGACAATTCCCTATGTCCACTCTTTTTTTTTTTAAATATATTTTATTGATTTTTTTACAGACAGGAAGGGAGACAGAGTTAGAAACATTGATGAGAGAGAAACATCGATCAGCCGCCTCCTGCACGCCCCCCACTGGGGACGTGCCTGCAACCCAGATACATGCCCTCGACTGGAATCGAACCCAGGACCCTTTAGTCCGCATGCCGACGCTCTAGCTACTGAGCCAAACCGGTTTCAGCTCCCTATGTCCACTCTTGCTCCCATTCAAACTGTTCTCCACAGCAGCCCGAGTTTTTCCAAAGGAAGCAGAGGAAATGAGATATCCTTTTCTTTCTACAAAATTTCCTATTTGCATAGGTGTTTCAACATTCAACAGAAATATATTCAGCACTGTCAACTTGGCAGACACTGTTTTAAAAAAAAAGGCACAGTTGTACAAGTCTCCTCAACTGTTAAAACAGTTTTATTCTCTCCTTGGGGAGACAATTAGACAATAACAACAGGTGGAGATTGGGATTAGAAAAGAAAGAATAAAAACTAAGTTTTGGCAATGAAGTTTTTGGAGAAATAAAGAAAACTGAGGGACTTTTAAGTGCGAGGTGGGAGGATGCTGAAACGTGTAAGACAGCCTCACCATGGCAAGTGAGCCAATAGGCATGAACTTGGAAACCAGACTGCCTGGGTCGGAATCTCAGCTCTCCCACACTCTCACTGTGTGATCCCCAGCAAGGTCAACCATTTGAGCTATAGTTCCGTACCTGTAAAATGGAGTTAATTATAGTCCTAACTTCATAGAGTTGTGGGAACTCAGCTCCATAAGTAATTAAGTGAAATAACAAGCACTCTGCAAATACTGACTATTTTACTGATGGTTGGCATGAAGCAATCAAAGAGCGCTAGCAGCATAGGACCCTGCCTGCTGAAGAGCGGTTTGGAAGTGAAATAATCATCAGCATTTGTTAGCAGTTCATCAGTATGTCAGTCAGAACTGAGTATCTGAGAAGCACTTTTCATGAGTTTGCCAAAATTCTACGGCTTCGATGATAGAACAAACTCAAGCACGGTACATGAATTTAAGAGATGAAATGCTCTTACCACAAGAGAATTAGCTATAACAAACTTTCGATAAGAAACCATTTCTTCCCTTAAATAAATTCCAGTGTTCACAACTGCATATCTTAATTAGTGAGGATCAAAATGTGAAGGCATCTTTTACTGAAAATGCATAATATAGTAAAAAACACAAAGGAATTATTAATCAACTTGAAACAAAAGATGTATGGCACATAAAGCAAAGGAAAACAGATAACATAAAAATGGAAATGCACAAAACTCTAATAAATTACCTCCTTCTTCTCTGAGTTAGGCTATTAATATTCATTAAATTCCACCCAAGAAGAAATAGTCTAATGGCTAGAAGGATGTTAACTTCAGTGGATAATAAACCATATTTTTTAAAAGTTCACACTAAAATAAAAATTAAAGTATATTTCTATATAGATTAGCTTTGTATTTATAAGTAGAAGTAAAACAGAAAATAAGGCTTTTTTCTTAACAATAAGATGGATGCTTTCCATTATACAGAATAATAATTTAGCAGCAGTAACTGCAACTGTATAAAGGTGCAGAAGAAACCAACACCAGGTTTCTGTTCTGTGTTCTTAAACGTGAACACAGGACAGAGAAACATAGGCATCAAGAGAAAACTGGCAACTTTAAAGAGAAGGATAAAGATAAAGGAACTGGGAAACTGAGGAAAAGATAATTCAAGGACTAAAGATACATCTTTTTTTAATTCTCAAAGAGTTGAGGGATTAATACATATAATCCTTTTAAAGGAACAATGAAGGAAGGCTTTTTTAAAAAATCACATTATAGGCAAATTTTAGCAATTTAAAGATTCAGAATTTTAATTTTTTTTTTTGCTTTTTAGACAGAGAGGAAGGGAGAGGGAGAAAGAGAAACATCGATGTGAGAGCAGAACATTGATTGGTTGCCTCCTGCAGGCCACCTACTTGGGATAAAGTTTCAAAGTTTTCTTTCCACATATCCATTCTTGGGAAATTATTTGATGGACTCCAGCAAAATGAGGAAAAAATGGAGGAATACATAAAATCTTGGGAACAGTGGATACAACCCAGAGGAAACCTTAGGGTGGGAGGGTTACCTCAGGCTTACATTAAATCAATTAGTCCAAATTGAAGCAGGAAGACATAAGACCCAAAATGGTAATTTGGGGAGGACCACTCTGCTATTCTGTCAAGAAATGCCACCAAAAATTTTTGGAAAACATACACAAAAATACTAAAAACAGAACAGTAGCATGTTTCATTGAGTATAAGGTGCACTTCACATTTTAACATCTCTGAAATTTGCCTCAAAATCCTTGGTGATTATAGTTTAATTGGTCAACTGCTTTTTTTTTTTCTTTGTGGAACATAAAATAATAGTACGTCTTACAATCAATGACATTTCAGATGCAATGAAATACAGTAACAGTAATAATAATGCCAGGACATACTTATTGAGGACGCTGCACCAGAAATTGCTCTAAAGCCCTTTACATGGATTAAGTCATTTATCCCCAGAGGCTGTGAAATTCATCAGGATGGGAAGAAATTCCATCTTAGAACACTAAAAGCTATGAACAATATTACACTGTCTAAATAATATAAATGATGTTTTCAGCTTTTAATGTTCAGAGTCAACCTAAGGATAAAGTAAGAAAAGACAGTTATAGCCACAAAAGAGAATGAAAATATTGACGACCATGTGAAGAGAAGAAGCTGGTAAGAAAAAGGGAGAGAAGAACAGTAGAAGGAAGGATAGGAAACACTAATATCTTCACCCTGAGGTTGAGAAAGCATATTTATTTCCCTTCATTATTTTCAAATTTTCGATTGGTTGCTTGTATATTTTAATAGCATAAAAATCAAATATTTTTTGGAAGGGTAATGAAAATGAATTAAATCTTCATCGTTTATAACAAGGACTCTAGTTATTTTTGAAATTGATAAATCAAGAAAAAAAAAACAAGGAACAGAATTTGTTTCCATTTTTCCCACAATTTTTTTAGAATTGTGGAAGAATTGAATGGAAAGACTCAAAAGAGGTTTCCTCTGAAGAGTGGGATTATGAGATGATGAGACTGAGGTAAGACTATTATTGTTTAGCAATATTATTTTATTGATTGCCACATACATGTATTACCTTGATAAAAATGAAGAAAATTGAAAAAAAAAGGCAGTATTATTATTTTTGTCTAAAAAAAGCTACCCTATAGTTGTAAGGCAGCACTGAAGCATCAGCCTGCTGTATGTATAAATCAAGTCAATAAACCAACTAAGGTACATAAATCAGGTTTGTGTGATTATAAATCTGAACACTGTTCTCACCTAAAATAAAGCTTAAAATCATCTTGTGGCCATGGAAGCATCATTTATCACTTTTGCCGTGTTATACAAATACTCCTTCTGGGGCTAACACACTCTTGGGAACACATGCCATTAGTTACATTAATGAGATCTAGACTGAGAGAGGTTATTACTGGGCCTGAAAGACAGCAGATCACCTGTACTCGGCCCATCCCTGCTGAGACCCAAGATGGTTAGGCAGCTCAGTCTGTGGGAAGAGGAACAGGGATGTGGGACACAGAGGCTAAGACCTCAGTGCTTTGACACCAGCCTATCTGCCCTGAGTCAGACATTATTTCATCTTTTCAGACCACAGGGAAAGAAGATCAAGGCTAGAAAATCAAAGTCAATGCCTCTTCAATTCTGAATGGCTGACTTCCTGGCAGTCCCAGTCAAACCCAATTTCACTGAAGGAAAATTACATTCTGAGGTTTATAGCTATTTGTCAGTCTGCTGTATTTAGGTACATTTTTCATATATGGAAATCTCAATTGTATTTAGGTGAGTTTCTAAATGTGTAAAAATAAAAGATTTTACTTCATTTGTGTAATGGAAAAATGCCTTAATTTTAAAGAAATAAATATTTAATTAGGAAGACTTTCTTGTGAAATATTAAAACAAGTGACACTAAGAAAGGATGTGCAAGCATTGGAGGAAAAGCTGATAAAACTAATAATTTCTCAGAAAAATATGCAATTGTACAACAGAGAGCAATTAACTTGATTTTCTATTTTGCCCTTTAGAAAACTAGCAAACATCTTATTTTTAATTCTTAAAGGTAGGTCACTAGTTGTTTGCAAAAACAAGCAATATTGTAATTTTAATATAACAAGGCTCCTGTTATTTTTAGCTGAGTAAAAGTTGTTTCAAATAAATTATGATTGTAGAATGGGTTGCCTGCAGCCTCTGCATATTTAATTTTCAGCTAAGAAAGACTTGCCTTTCATTTATCATACTGGCTTAATTATTCATTTAACCACTTTCAGTCATATATCATCCTTGAAACAGCCTTAATAAATGTATTATCTAAAGGCAATCAATTTAGTCTTACAAAGTCATTCACAGTTGAACAGCATCTTGGCTCCGTTTTTTGATGTTGTTGTTTTAATCAGGGATGTTTTGAAAGAGCAAGTGTGAGCATGTCTCTCTCATTAGAGTAGGCAATATGAAAACGGGAACAGTGTTTGCCCTTATGTTGCTTTACTCCGGTAGCCAACTTGAGCTTGGCAATTTCTAGTCTTCTAATCGATATTTGTTGAATGAAAGGATGACTGAATGGCCATGACTGTTTTGTCCTACACAAGGAGAAGGGTGACTTCATTGTAGGTATCTGTGGCCTGAAGACCTTTCAGTGTTGCCTACAACAGTGATGTGCTTTTTGACAGAGAATACAGGGTGGCAACAGAGATCCCACGAGGCCAAATACTCAGAGGTCATCCAGGTCTGTATTCTCTAACTCCTGAATCAACCTGTCTCCTCCCCTTCAGTGCCTCCATTGTCGCTTCATTTGAGCACTTACTGCCATTTCCCATTTATTTATTTATTTGTTTAATTTTTTGTTCATCCTCACCAGAGGATATTTTTCCAATGATTTTTTGGGAGAGAGGGAAAGACAGAGAGAAACATCGATGTCAGAGAAACACATGGATTGGTTGCCTCCTGCATGAGCCCCAACCAGGGCCCAGGCTGGGGAGGAGCCTGCAACCAAGGTATGTGCCCTTGACCAGAATCGAACCTGGGAACCCTTTGATCCACAGGCCAATGCCCTATCCACTGAGCCAAACTGGCTAGGGCATCTCCCATCTAAATTACAGTAATATCCTATAAAATGGCTCTTGTGTCTCAGTCTCTACTTTCCCACTGCTCTTGGTATGATCTTCTAAGATAACAAACTGTGTCCCTCGGCTCCCTCCCAGGGCATTTGTGACATCACACATGCAGCCTTTCACAAATGGCTCCAGCTTGACTTTCCAGCCACTCTCCTGACTCTATTGAAATCTACTCAAAGCCTCGCTTCCCTAAGTAGTCTGCACATGTTCATGTCTAATGTCTTTGCTCATGTTTTCCATCTACCTGAAATACCATTCCCTGTGTCCCATAAGACTGAGTCAGCGGCTCCTATGTTTCACTGCATTTTATTTACTTTCTATACACCTGGAGTTGGGGTTGTTGGTTTGCCTGCCTCCTTTTCTCAACAATGACATTCCAGGAGCGGGAAATTTGACATTCATCTTTGTATTTTCACTAGCCCTATCATATAGATGATCCTAAAAAATGTTTGATAAGTGGAAGTGCAAGTGATATGTCCAGATGCACAGTAGAAAAAGAGACCAAGACACGTCTCGCTATTCCTGGTACAATAAATCCTTTTAAAAATGATTCGCAGAAAAAAGAAAAAAAAAAGATGATCTTTTTAGGGTATACTCTAGTAGGCTAAACTTTGGAAAAGTGATAGGCACGACCTGAAAATGCAAGGGGAAAGGGACACCATCCGAGGTTAAGGCTATTCCCACACCAAGACAAGCAGAGGTAGGGACCATGCTGCCAATCAGGGACTCCATCCCTTTCGGTTAAAAGTGGGAGACCACGTTTCTTCCCACTGTGACTCCAAGTAAATCATCTAGCTATTCTGTGCCTCATTTCCCATCAAGAAAACAAAGAAACAGCTTTTCTTCATGGAATTCAGGTAGTGTTGATCCTGGAAATAAAAGTGTTAGGTAGGTAATAGAGGACATTTTGTTTCTGTGCTTCTTTATTTATTCCAGCAGAAGAACTTAATAAAATCCCGCATGACAGCATCCCATCACAGTCACAGGAGGAAAGCCATAGCATTGAACTTTAGAAGTATAATTCTTAGATCCTTTGTCCATAAACAAGTATACTAGAAGACATAGTAAAGTTTTACTTTCTTAAAGTTTTACTTGAAAAAAATCCCTCTATATTCAAAACAACAATAACAATTTCAAAATACCCTCATCATTCCACAATCAATTTTATTTATGCTTCACAGTCAATATTTTAAAAGTAATCACAGGATTGAGCACGGACATGCTCCCAGGAACAAGATGGAATTACAACTGAAATACAGAAAGCTTCCTGAATAATCAATGGAAAACTCACAGGAGAGAACCCCGATACTCAAGGACCGAAGGTGGACCGCATAGAGATTGGTAGGAAGGGCAGAGGCACGAAAGGGCTGGCTGGATACCCACAGACAGCAACTGAAGTCCCAGAGAGATATCTCAGCTGTAGGGGGTGCCACTGAGAACTCTTGAGATCTAATCCTGAAGCTGCGATAGCACCAAACTGAGGAGGGTACCCACATAATATCTAGCTATGAAAAGCAGTGGGGTGCTGTCTGCCAGGAAGTGGCAGCTGCAAGTTCAGGCACCCTCTTAAAGGGCCACTGCACAAAAATTCCCTGTGGAGCCACCCTCTTTGTGCTCTGGCAGAGGGAGGGTGAAGTGAACTGGAGCCTTGAGAGCAGACCCAGAACTGGGACTTAGTTATATATTATAAGCTATATAAGTTATAACAGGTTTTCATTTTTGGTAAAACTGCCTTTGTAAAAACCTAAATACTTTGAAAATACATGACAATACAGTAAATTCGTTTTATTTATTTATTTTTTAGTCAATTCTTTTTCAACAGAATGACTGCATTTAGCTACATATTCCCTTTCCATATCTTTCCCCCAGAGTAGAAAACAGACTGAAAACTGCTAATTTTAAAGCTATTTTCTGAGAACTGCATTGCAGGAAGGAAGGGAGTGCTCAGAGGTCAGGGGTGGGAGAAGACCATCCCAGATCCTTACATGCATCATGGTTACTGGCTTTCTACTATACCTGGTAAAACCTAACATAACCCCCACCACCACTCCGAGAATTGCCCTTCTACTGATGGAGGAGGAAGGGCTTTGCGATACTTAGGGGCTCAAGTAGGAGGGTCAAGACTGGTGATCTTCAAATAGAAAAATAATGAGACCTTGTGATGCTCAACAGAGGGGTGGAAGGAAGCCTCCGAAGGCTATGGAAAGGTGTGCTGAAAATACAGATCTGAAAAGGTTCACAGTGTTCAGCAACATATTAGGGGTCCATAACTTCAACCAGGTTTTCACTTACTCTTTCTTCCATGCACATATCTTACCAGGGGAGAAGGGCTGATTTCTTCACTGCCATTCAAGTGAGTGAGGAATGAAACAAGGTTATTGCTTTTAGATGATGTGGCTAACATTAAGCAGTAAGAACCAGAAACTCCTAGGATCCGGTACATAATTTTTTCCTAAGATACGTTCTCATCGTCAATTATTTATCAACACAATGGCCACATGTGTACTCTGTGAAAGACACTGGGATTGAAGAGGGGAGTGCTGTGTAGTTCCATTAAGGCTTCCAGTTCCATTAATGCCTCCTTGGTATTAACACAGACATGAATAAATTAGGTAAGCAACTAGTCCATTAACTTTCTTCTAGGAGGCCTAATGAAATAAAGCTCACTCCCCTTCACCAGACCTTACCAAACTTCCCACATTTACCACCACTCCCGATGGCAAGGCAAGGAAATTATGCAAGGAGAAAATGAAATGGAAGGTAAAGAAAAAGGAAGAAAAGAAATGAAATATATGAGGCAATATAAAATGTCAATGTCCAGATTCCTAATTTCCTCCTTATTTGGGCTCCCTCCCGGTGATTTTGCTGTTCAGTCCCACTTAGCAATATAATATCATTCCACATGAGATGGAATTGAACAAAATGGTAAAGAAATAAAATAGATCAGTTCAGGAAATAGTAGTATCATGTGAATTGAAATGAAAAAAGTTATACCTACGGGAAAACTAATAATTCAAAATTGACTTTAAATAAATATTCAAGATGGGATTTCTCCTATTTCCCGTTTTGCCCTTAAAGCCCTGTTCCAACAGCAAAGGCTTAACTAAGTACCTCCTTCTCCCATTCTAGGTTCAGAGAATATGTTACAAGGATCTGTCCTCTCAAAGGACACATTTCAGTAGAAACTCCCACTGGGAAAGGAGGGGTGGTTTAATGTGAGAAGAAGCTCCCTCTACCATCGCATGGGTCGCCGTCACAATTTGTACAGCAAGATAACACACGATAAGGGGCATCATGGTACCAGTGATTATTTACCCCGGGGATGTCATATATTTTAGATGAAAATACAAACCTAGTGGCAAGAGGAAAATTATTTTCTTTTTCACGCAACACTTAGGAGAGGTTAATACCTTTCCTAGGTTTCTAGGTGGTATTCCTCCAGATTCTTTATTTTAAACAATGAAAGCCCAGTCTAGCTGGCTTTAGGCAGAAAAATAACTTAATAAAGGCCACACACACACACACACACACACACAGCACTTCCTGGACCACCACTAAATCAGACTTGGAGGTGTCTTACAAATCATGCCCTGACCACACCACAGATGTGCCTTGGTGGAGACGACCCAGCCACCAACACTCCAGCGTGGGCCTCAAACACTGGAACTGCTGCTGGAATGCTGCTCTCGCTGCCTCTACAAACTATTTGCCAAAACAGCCTCTTCCAGGTC
Organism: Corynorhinus townsendii; assembly: GCA_026230045.1. Lineage (NCBI taxonomy): Eukaryota > Metazoa > Chordata > Mammalia > Chiroptera > Vespertilionidae > Corynorhinus > Corynorhinus townsendii. The sequence continues at coordinate 160,554,424 of JAPDVU010000005.1, read as the reverse complement.
CTTCTGCTTAGTCTGATGTGCCTAAGGTCACAGGACAGCCCTCATCGCAATATGAGCTTGGAAAGCAAGTTCCTGGCCCCTCCAATGGGGAAGTGCAGATGCACAAAGGTGGGAATTCTCACACACAGGACGGGTTCAAATTTACGGTACCCAGATGAAATAACAATGTGCCCCAGAGTGTGGACCCTGCATTCCCCGGAGCACTGCTTCTCAACTCATGATGTTATCGTTTTAAATTTATGACAGATGTCCAGATTAAGAACCTCAAAAATTAACAGAATCTAAGCTAATGGGAGATAGCCAATAATTCTTCTTTGAGCAGTATGATAGAACTGACGTGAAAACTGTTTATCCACAACCTGGTTAAAATATTGTAACTTTATGAGTTTAGTTCTGAACAAAAGTAAGAATGATTTTCCAATAGGGGAAATGAATTTAAATGGCATCTGAGAAACTAAACAAAAGTGGGACAATTTCTTTGTTTCTGACTCAAAGTATTTATTTAAAAAATATTATTCAAAGATACACAGCATTTCTACAGTGACTTAATAAAGACTCAAGCCTATACAACATCCACTTTAAAAGCACCTGATTCTGCTCTCCAAAAAGATCCCTCTTGCTGTTTGCAGTAATGATTCCCACCTCAGGAAATCACTAATTTGCTTTTCTGTCTCTATAGATTTACCTTTTTCTGAACATTTCATTTAGATGGGATCATATAATATGTGGCTTTTTAAAGTCTGGCTTCTTTCCCTCAATATAATGTTTTCAGGATTCCACCACCTTGTAACATGTATCCATACTTTACTCCTTTATATTGCTGAATAGTCCATGGTATAGATATATCTTTTTGTTTATCCATTCTCACCAGCTGACAGATATCTGGATTGTTTCCAGTTTTTTACTATTATGAACACGGCTGCTGAGAAAATAAACATGCAAGTCTTTGTGAAGACACACACACACACACACACACTAAAAACACCTGATTCTGCTTTCAGCTACTTCTTTTAGAGCCTCTTCTCCTTGCTTAGTTCCAAGTAATGCTTTACATATTAACCTTGTAAGGTCCATCTGTACATATTTTTTCAATATATATTTTATTTATTTCGGAGAGGAATGGAGAGGGAGAGATAGAAACATCAATGATGAGAGTGAATCATTGATTGGCTGCCTCCTGTACGCCCCCTACTGGAGATCGAGCCCACAACACAGGCATGTGCCCTTGACCAGAATCAAACCCAGAACCTTTCAGTCCACAGGCCGACACTCTATCCATTGAGCCAAACCAGCTAGGGCCATCTGTACATATTTATTCACATATGTTTGGATGCACTGGATTCTAAATTTTTTTTAAAAATTACATTTAGAATGCGGGCTATTTATAAATAAATATACAAAAACAAATAAATAAAACATTTATAGAACAACTATTTACTATAAATATACAAAAACAAATAAGTAAAACTTTTACAGCATGAAGAATAATTTGGGCTCTGTAGAACAAAGATAAATTATAAGTTGTCTTTCTACCTCTTTTCCAATAGAAAAATGCCAGATATTTATCTGTCCCATTGATGTTTCCAATCCAAACAGTGTTTCTCTAAAGCTAATAACATCTTAGCAATATAATACCCTTCCACAGAACAATGGATCAAAATATCAGGATCATTCCTTAAAAATTCCCATCACATTCTTCATACTGTTTTTCCTTGAAGGTTCAATTCCAAGCTAAACTAATCTTTCCTTTGAGAGTTAAGCCAAATCATAGTTTATGATTATATATGTTATGTGCTATCCTTGGCCCTATTTGCCTTTTATAGCTCTCATAATATTCCATTTTCTTGGTTGTTGTTTTTTCCCTCTCAATTTCATAGTTTTGGGAAACTGATCCACTTTGTAAAATACAATTCTACTCTCCAATATAAATTGAGAACTCAGAAAATTCTGTCAGGCTAAGCCTCCTATTTTACAAAAAAGAAAAAGAAAGAAAGAAAAAGAAGGGGTGGTGGTGAGAAACAAATAAAACAGACTCACAACTATTTAAGTGAAAAAGTACTACTTATATCCTACATCTATCAAGAGTCAGATTTCCTAGTACTAAGACTTTCTCAGCCTAATAAAGATAACATTGTGTCTAACGATATGAAGATCAGCAAAAAACCATATTGTTATTAAATGACTTAAGTAAAACAAATAAAAAGAAGGGAGGGACAGAGGAAGAGACAACTCATGGAATTGGGAGAAAGTATTTACAAATCATCTATCTGATGAGGGACTTATAATCAGAATGTATAAGCAGCTCTTACAACTCACCAATAAAAAGACAATCTAATTAGAAAATGGGCAAATAATCTGAATTTCTCAAAAGAAGATAAACAAATGGCCAATAACCACATGAAAAAAACGTTCAACAGCACCAGTCAGGGGGGCAGTGCAAAGCAAAACCACCATGAGATACTCCTGAACGCACCAAATAGAACAACTATATTTTTAACATAGAAAATAACTAGTATTGGGGAACATGTGGGGAAATAGGAACCGTTCAGACTGCTGGTGAGACTGTAAAATGGTGGAGTCGCTTTGGGAAACAGTTTGGTAGCCCCTCAGCAACACAGAGTTACCACATAACCCAGCAATTCCACTTCTAGGTAGCTGCCCAAGTGAGATGAAAATGTATGTCCACACAAAATCTTGTACACAAATGTTATTAACAGCATTATTCACAATAGCCAAAAAATGGAAACAACCTAAATGTCCATCAACTGATAAAGAAAAAAAATACGGTATCATCCACACAATGAAATACTATTTGGCAATAAAAAGAAAATAAATGCTGACATATGCTACAACATAGATTAATCTTTTTAAAAATTATGCTAAGTGCGTGTAAGCATAACCAGTGGACACAGACACCAGGGGGGTGAGGGCATGAGGGGGGGGGGGCGGCAATGGAGGGATAAGGACACATATGTGATACCTTAATCAATAAAGAAAGAAAAAAAAAAAGAGAAAAAATTATGCTAAGTGCAAGAAGGCCATATCAAGAGATTACATAATGACTCCAATTATATGAAATGTGCAAAACAGGCAAATCCATAGAGACAGGAAAGTTAGTGGTTGCCAGTAGCTTGGAGGAAGGAAACATTGTCTGCTAGTGGGTATGGGATCAGTTAGCGATGATGGGTGCACAAGTCTGTGAGTATACCAAAACCACTGAATTGTATACTTTAAAAGGGTGAATTTTATAGTATATAAATTATAGCTCAAGAAAGCTATTATTTTTAAATGAAAGAAAAATAAACAAAAGCATAATTTTGAATTAAGATACAAATATTTTCAATGGTATATTTTATTATCCCATGACTGTGTTAAAAAAAAAAAATCATACATCAAAGGTTTCCTTTGGGGATCTTAAAGTTGACACTAACATTGGGAAAGTTTTTTGTAAAGCAACCTAATTCTAGGAAGTTATAGGATAAAGGCACAGGTACCTCAGGCTGCTAGGAAGCTTTTCACAGAATACATGACTTTCTTCAGAGGGACTAAAATGAAACCAAAATATGACACAAATTTCTGCTCTCTCTATCCTTTGCATGTCTCTTCATCCTGCTCCATGTTTCTAATTCTGATCCATTAGATTTGAAGCATGAACCTCAAAGCATGACATCCAAATCCCCTTCATATAATAATATCCCAGATTAAGTAAGTACTGAATGTTAAAATTACAGAAATGAGATGTTCAAATTACAGATAATTATTTCCCTCTCCTCTCAATCCATTCCTGTTAGACCCCATGTATTACAGAAATGCAAGCTATCTGATTCCTTTAAATTTTGAGAGAAGAGATCCAATACTTGAGAAATGCTTGTTGTTTTTTTTTAAAAAAAAAACTTGTTTTAAACTGCCACATCAACTAAAATAAATAGAAATGCCCAGTTGGTTCAGTCAAATAAATAATAATGGTAAAGCATTAGGTCTATTGTCATTATATGCCTAACCCAACATCATTTTGACTTCAAACAGCAACCAAATACCTTGGTACTAATAGGACAGCATACATTAAAAAAAAACTACATAAAAATTCAACTTAAGATCAGATACAAACCTTAAATCTAGCCACGTGTTTTCAACAGCACAATCCTACGGCTGTCCTCTCAGTCCTGAGGTACATCAACTGGATGGATGGCCTTAATTCAGAATTTCCTTTATAGCATCACCTAGATATAACACATTTCACTATTTCTATCTTTCTGAGAATATTAAAGGCCTGAATTCTACCTAACGGGGCCTCTGGCTTTAGAAGTGCTGACGGTGCAGAATTCTCTGATGTACGTGGATGAGGGACCCACTGTCACCTCACATGCCATACCTGGTATGCACTGTGCCATGGCCTCGGTGGTTATGGTTGGAGCGACTTGGGGCTGTTGCTGACTGGAGCTCACTTCTGGCTCTGTGTTAACCGAAGGAGAAAGGGCTACCTCGCAGGAGGAGACCTGGCTGGGCAGATGGGGCAGGAACTCTTCAGAAGCCACTTGCTCATCCTGTCCAGGCAGCTGCAGGGCAGACAAAGGGATGCTGATCTGTTTGTTAGGATGGGATGTGCTCACAGGCATCTGCATGGCCACATGCTGGCTGGTGCCATGGGTACCAGAGGGTCCTCTGTTTGGTGAAGCCAGAGATGCCCTGGTGGTCTTCTGGACGATTGGTCTGGACATCACAGAGGGGGATGCAGACACACAATGTGTGTCTAGCTCTGTGCTGATGGCAGATGATACATGGGGAATTAGCTTAGCAGACCCTACACAAGAGGGGCCAGCATGAGTCTGAGGCTTGGGTTTTGCCATTTGTGTCAACGATAGGGCTGGTCCATCGACTCCTCCAGTCAGCTCTGCATTGGCCACAATGTAATAATCTTCAGGAATCTCTTGTTTGATCTTCTTGATGATGACATCATTACTGCATTCATCAACCATCTGAGCCTGGGAGCTTGAATGGAGAGAAGACGGGAGTATTCCAGGCCTTTTTCGAGCAATGCTTTGAGGCCTTTGGGTTTGGGGTTCAAAGTCACTATCCTCATCTGTAACAGAAGATTCACACACCATGTCAAATAGGGTGTTTTCATCTTCATATTCTTCGACAGCTTCATCCAGTTCAGAGGGCTCACTGCAATAAGAGAAGTCACAAGAGTCTCTGGTCCGATTACAGTCTAGCTTCGCTTTCACTGGTCTCCCAGGGTACCTTTCAACTGGGCTAGTTTGTGTCTCAGAGGGCACTCCAATTATACTGGGACTATCCGAGTTAAAACTTCTGTTATCCTGGAAACAGACCCTCTCTTGGGAGCCAGCTCTGCAAGTAGCTGTCAGTGGCCAGTGATAAGCATGGCCAGCACTACAGCCCCACATTGCTGTCAGGTTCCCATGAGAACCTTCCGAAAGCAAGTGTTTCAGGTTAGGAATGAGGCTGCAAATAGTCCCATGGCTATGGGCCCAGCTGACCAATTTGGACAGATTCTCAGAAGAGGTATGAAGGCAATCCTCCATGTTACAGGATCAGCAGTGTCTTTCCTAAAGGGAAATAATTAAAACAAGAAGTCATTATTACCCAAGATATTCCCATATGTCAATTACTTCAATTTCCTTGAACTATGGTCATCATGTAGCATAAAAAAGAAATGTACTTCAAAACGGTGTCTAGTTAGCCCTGGCTGATGTGGCTCAGCTGGTTGGAGTATCGTCCTATACACCAAAAGGTGTTGGGTCCAATTCCCAGTCAGGGCACATGCACAGGTTTCAGGTTCAATCCCTAGTTGGGGCGCATACAGGAGGCAACTCATGGATGGATGGATGGATGGATGGATGGATGTCTGTCTGTCTGTCTCTCCTCTCTCTCCCTCTCCCCCGCCCCCTTCTCTCTCTAAAATCAATTTAAAAAACCTATTATCTAGTTAATATCACTTCACAGGGACAGTAACATGGTGATGATCCACAACTCCTATCTAAGGTGTTGGAGAAAGAAGGAAGGAGATTTTTCTTATTTTTAAATTAGTAATCCCCAAATCACCCATGCTGATAGCTTCTTGGCAATCATCTCTGCATTATAAGATATTTGAACATTAAGCACTACTGTTTCATGAAGACATGGGGGAGGGGGTTATCATCTATTTCTGATTTTTAAACCTCTCATGCTAAAAGTGATTGCCTCTTAAGATGACCCTGCCTGACAGCAGCCTGGTTCCCGTGGGCTGGCGATCTATTTTTACACTTGCATGTACATTAAGCCTGTAAACACTAAGGATGGATTACTTTGAACATGATGAAAGCAGGCTAGGCATTAGAAACAAGGAACTATAAAGGCTTAAGCCCAAAGATCCTTAATCCTCTGTCAGGGTACCAAACTTTTTGAAAGTTCAAAATATGACAACTTAAAGAAGCATGTTGCAGGGGTTTCATGAGGAACATTCACTCACTTCAGGACCTCAGTGAGTGGTGAGCTAAATTCTCTAACAGATTATTGAACAAACACGCACTGCTCTGACAAATAAAGCACAAAAGTCCTTATTACCCAGATGCTCATTAACTACAACCCTATAATCATGAGATTGTGAAGGGAAACAAAAGCTGTCATATTCAAAAATATTCACCAATGAGCTGACCATCTCCTCCACTCAAACTCCTCCTGCCGCCCCCCCCCCCCCCATACTAGTGTCTATTCCTGGGAACTTGTTTATGTCACTCTCTCCTTCTGATTTTTGGATGCTGCAAACACCTGAGCACATAAAAGCAGGATGAATGTAAACTGAAACTAAAAGTGCTTCCAAAAATGCAGGATTTAAAGAAGTTGCTTTAAAATGCTAGAGAACTATGTTAATAATGTGTAAAAGCCATTTTAACAAATTAATGTCTGACAGACTTAAGACTACTAAGCAAATGTGGCGGATTCTCAAAGATTAATGAGATTTCAATAAATACTTGTGGCCCGGCCGGTGTGGCTCAGTGGTTGAGTGCCAACCTATGAACCAGGAGGTCACGGTTCAATTCCAGGTCAGAGCATATGCCTGGGTTGTGGGCTCAATCCCGTGTGGGGTGTGCAGGAGGCAGCCAAACAATGATTTTTATCATTGATGTTTCTCTCTCTCTCTCTCTCACTTCCTCTCTGAATTAAAAATAATATATATTTAAAAAATAATAAATACTTGTGGACTGACTGAATTAGTAGAATCAGGCTATACAGAATAATGAGGAAAAACAACATTGAGTAAAACAAGAAAGCTGGGAAGTTCAGAGTGTACAGAGAACAGCAAACACTTTCATTTGCTTGAAAATAGAGTAGGTTAAGGAAAGTAGCCAGATATGAGTTATGAAAAACAGGCTGGAAGAGCATGGAGAGTTACAAAGGTCAAGCTAAAGAACTGTACTGGGAAGGAGAAATCAGAGGACTGAACAGATGACGTTTGTTACAGTCCCATCCACGTCCACCATTCATGAGGTTATATATTATCAAGCAGGAAATTCTGTATTTGCCAGGCAAAAATGAGGCAGCACATCCTTTGATATTTCTTTGGTCAACTGCTGTCCTAACTGTCCTCTGCATTGTTGAAAGCCAGTGTGCAGGGGGAAAAAGCCAGTGAACAGTGTGTGGAAATGTGGAAGTTGCGGAGCTTGCCATACATGTAAAGAAATTAATCATTTCCATAAACCGAACTCTCTACACTGGTGGAATATGTTTCCAACTTTAAATATGCTAAACTGGGACTCACCAGCTATGAGCTATAAGGCCCTTCACCAATATTTATTTATGTATTTATTTATTTATTCAACACCAATAAATGAACATCAGTCTTCAATGTCATTAATAGGTTTTGCAAGTTTAAGCAAAATGATATATAGTGAAACAAATTTTACTTTAGGCTAATTGATAGAAATAAGAGTTTAAGTTCCTACAGCATCTCATTGTCATAATGAAGCATTATTCAATACAACCTGCTCTATTCTGTTCCAAGCACTGCACTCAGTGGCTAGAGATACAGCATTAAATAAGACAGATGTGATCCCCATTCCCACAGAGTTTAAAGTCTAGCTGGAAATGCCTACAATTAAACAAGCAATTATAAAATCGTGTGGCATGACTGACGAAGTAATTAGGACTTTAGGTTCTTGATCTATAAAATAAAAGGGTTGGATGGTGGTTTCTGAGGATTCTCTAAGATCTAACATTCACTCAAGTCTAATAGTATAGAAAAATTTTAAAACTTTACAGGTTGCTAGACATTTTCCTCCACTTTATAGTAAAGAAGGCCACAGATAAGAAAAGGACTAAGAAATAAATGTACTATACTATGGAAATGTGGGAAGGACGATTTTAGTGCACAAAAACTGGGTACACAGAAGAAAACAAAACATCTTTATTAAGACAATAGAGACAGACAAGGATTCACATCTACCACCTTCAACTAGTTAATAGGCAAAATAGCAACACAAACATCATTAGGAAAATATAAATATTGTAGGAAAATCTACATACAAATGACTTGATATATCAGCTGAAATCTCTTACAAATATTATAAGCATCCATAATAAGGTATTTTTTCATGATAGACATTTCATATACTTATTCATTAAAAAAGATTAGGTGTCTTCTATGTACAATAAATTGTACTAGATGCTGTAGTATAGTAACTATAAGTCAGAAATGGGTACTGATTTTGAGACGTTCACAGTTTAGTGGTGAAATTAACAAAGGAGTGAAGCATTTTACACAATTCTTTGTGCAAACATAAGAAAATTAGTATCACATGCAAAAAATCATATAACCAAGGTGTTCACAAGAAATGGCCCACTCAGTACCTATTTACATTTAATAATTGTTTACTCAGGCATGTATGTGAAGTAGATGGTTCTTTCTTGTTTAAAATTTTTATGCATTTAATTGGGGTGACATTGGTTAATAAAATTATATAGGTTTCAGGTGGACAATTCTATAACTCATTATCCATACATTGTATTGTGTGTTCACCACCCAAAGTCAAGTGTCCTTCAGTTACCATTTATCTCCCCTTCCCCATCTTCTACTCCCTCCCACCCTTCATGCTATTGTTTGTCTATGAGTTGTTGTTTTGCTTAGTCCCTTCACTTTCTTCACACAATCTTCCAACACCCTCCCCTCTAACAGCTGTCAGTCTATTCTCTGTATCTATGAGTCTGTTTCTATTTTGTTAGCTTATTTTGTTCATTAGATTCTGTATATAAGTGAAATCACATGGTATTTCTCTCTCTCTGACTGGCTTATTTCACTTAGCATAGTACTTTCCAGGTCCATGCATGCTGTCATAAAAGGTAAGATTCCCTTCTTTTTTACAGCCGAGTAGTATTCTATTGTGTAAATGTACCCCAGCATTTTTATCCACTCATCTACTGATGGAAGAAAAGACCCAGATCCTTCCGAGGCCTGGAAAGTCTATTCTGAACTGACCCCATTCCAACTTTTCCCTTCTGTATCTAAACTAAAAGCTATTAATAAATATTACATAGCAGCCTTTTTAGTTATATTCATATTTAGTTATTTTGTATTTTACTGCTAAAACTTCCTTTTTAATCAGTTTATTTGTCTTAAAGCAGAACAGATGTGCTGCCTAATACCTATTAGGTAGGTAATATACTACAATTGATAATCCTTTCATCAAGTAAGTCTTTGAAGAAATGAGTGTGTCCACAAAAAGCATGAAAATATAAATAGAAGTCTTATTCCTAATAGCCCCAAACTGGAACCAACCCAAAATCAGAAGAATGGATTAAAAATATGCTGTATAGTCATACCATGGACAGCAATAAAAAAGAATATACTACTGTTACATACAATGATAATGAATAAACTTCAGAAATATTATGCTCAGTGAAAGAAGCCAGGCACATCAGAATATTTATTGTACATTCCATGTATATGAATTTCAAGTCCAGGCAAAACAATCTATAGTGATACTAGTCAGAATAGTGGTTATCCTTAGAGGGTTAAAGAGCACAAGGGTGATGAAATTGATTTACATTTTACTTGGTGTTCATATGGTGTATACATATGTAAGAATTTATCAATCTATATACTTTAAAGATTAATGCATTTTACTGCATGTAAGTTATATATTTAAAAAAAACACACTCAAGGTATAGAGGCAGTAAAGTGGAGTCTGGTTTCCAAATGTAGGTGGTCCAACCCCGGAAATCACTCTTTTCCTACACTATAGTCTCAAGAATGTAAATCCAAGGGAGAACAGGAACTTGAAATAACAATGTCTGGCTGAATCCACTGCCTGACATACCAGTCTCATTTACTTCAGCATTTTGCTCCCTGGGTGGCATGCAGTGTCATCATGTCTAACAGGGACTATCGTTTCCTTGGTGTCATTAATGGATCTTCTCCGAGTATTCAGAAAGCCCAGCAGTTTCAATATCCTCTCTTTCTTGTGTTGGTTTTCCCAGAATAGATGCTGTAATAATGGTTCATCTCATGTTGAGAGAGTGGACTTCAAATCAATTTGCCAACATTTATTCACTAGGAGACAATTTGTAAATAGATCAATTCACTGATTATACCAAATTTATACTTTTTCATGTATTGAAGATTTCAATAAAATTTTAGTGTTTGCTTCATAGCAGCATTTTAAGAACGATTTAATCTGTAAAAAGCAAAGATTTGTAGAGTAGTTTGGATTTTCTTATGAATATATTCATTATGAATATATTCAATAAATGTGAATATATTCTTTATGATGATTATATTCATGAATATATCCTCCTTATGAATATATTCATGAATATATTCTTCTCTGCCCTACAGGGAAAACATTTTAATGCAGTTTTAAATTAATGTATATCAATATATTCATGAACATTTTCATAAGTTTATATTCATATTCATGAGCTATGTTCTTCACATTGGGTCATTTTTGAACCTGGTTTAAAATTTAATGAATATCAATATATTCATTAGGACTATACTCATATTTTCAACAGCAGATATTCATATTCATGCCCTGTACTAGTGATCATATTTTGAGCTCAATTTACATGCAGGAAATTTTGAGCTCAATTTAAAATGTAATTAATATCAATAGATTCATTAAGAATATATTCATAAGAATACAATCATATTCATTGTGTACATTCAAGAAAAATATATGCACAAGGCAACTAACTCATCCAATAATTTTAATCTTTGACAAAATGACCATTCCTTAAAATAGTGTTAAGAGGAATATATTTGTTTTTACAGGGGAACTGGCATACTTTCTTCTAGGTAGGCTTTTATCTACAAGCACACATGAGCCCCAGGGTTTACCCAGTGAGACTCATTTGGGCATGCACCAGTGCTGTCCCAGTATTTCAGATCTCACAGGCTCTGTTAACATCTCTCTGTTATTTTACTCCTAACACAGAGATTTGGAACATATACAGAACTAACAAGTTTTTTTGCCTGAATTTAAGAATTTCTAGCAATCCCATCAGCTGATTATTACTCTACCTTTAGGTATCATTTTGGTTCTACATTTTAGATTGGTTTTTCATCTAACTTTTTTTTCATTTATCTGATTTGATTGTTCTGTTCTTACTTAACTACTAGAGGCCCAGTGCACAAAAATTCATGCACTCAGCGGGGGGGGGGGGGGTCCCCTTAGCCCAGCATGTGCCCTCTTGCAGTCCATGACCCCTAGCTTCTTAGCACTGCCTCAGAGGCAGGAGAGGCTCTTGCCACCGCTGCTGCACTCACCTGGCTTCTGGCTGAGCAGCGCTCCCCCATGGGAGTGCACTAATCACCAGGGGGCAGCTCCTGCATTGAGCGTCTACCCCCTGGTGGTCAGTGCACATCATAGCAAACGGTCGTTCTGCTGTTCGGTTAATTTGCATATTACCCTTTTATTATATAGGATTTTAATGTTAGAAGGAAACACCCTTAATGCAATAAATCCTTATAAAAAATCATAAAATCTTAAAACTGGAACAAACGACTGCCATTAAAAAGAAGAATGCCTACTAGTCATGAGCATTCAAAACTGTTCTAATAAATGTGTTGACCCACGCAATAAGGCAAGATGACAGACAAAACTATTAGAAAGGAATCACAAAACCAGCATTATTTCCTGATGACAGGCCTATCTACCTGGAAAAGAGCAATATTTTTAAAATGTAATAAACAGATAACATGAAATTCCAAATAGCTTAGAAACTTAAAAACCAAAATTAGAATATTTTCAGAAATTTGAATTAAGTCATTTTTCTCTTTATTTAAGCGTGATTTTAAAATTTAATATGTAGCCCCGCCAGTGTGGCTCAGTGGTTGAGCAACGACCTATGAACCAGGAGGTCACAGTTCCATTCCATGTCAGGGCACATGCTCAGGTTGCAAGCTTGATCACCAGTGGGGGGGAGTACAGGAGGCAGCCCATTGATGATTCTCATCATTGAAGTTTCTATCTCTCTCTCCCTCTCCTTTCTTCCCTAAAATCATAAAAATATATATTTTTAAAAATAATAAAAATGTAATATGTAATATTACAATAATGCAATCACAGAAAACATTCTGCTCTAACCAGTTTGGCTCAGTGGATAGAGCGTTGGCCTGTGGACTCAAGGGTCCCAGGTTCGATTCCGGTCAAAGGCATGTACCTTGGTTGCGGGCACATCCCCAGTAGGGGGTGTGCAGGAGGCAGCTGATTGATGTTTCTCTCTCATCGATGTATCTAACTCTCTCTTCCTCTCTGTAAAAAAATCAATAAAATATATTTTTTTAAAAAGAAAGAAAACATTCTGATGGAGTTTTCCTACTTTTTTATTAGTATCAAACATAGATAAAAGTTTCAGGGGTGGGGAACATCTGGCCCAAATAAAGGCCCATGAAATCATTTGGTCTGGCCCTGCCAAGGCATTAGGGGCGAGTTAATTAGATGTTTGACCAAATATAACAACTTAATTTTTAAGTTGATAATTTTGAATGGCTCGCAAATGATGTTACAAATATCTAAATGGCCTTTGACAGAAAAAAGGTTCCCCACCCCTAAACTAGTAAAATGATCACCTATATAATTTCCACAATTATTGTTAACAAAACATAACATAAATTTTAAATAGTTTGTTTTTTTCCTAATACCTTATCATTGTAAAATATTCAGATAATACAGTAAAAGCTATAACATGGATGGACCTTGAAAATATTTTTCTAAGAGAAATAATCAAGTGGTAAAGGACCACACATTCCATTTATGTAAAATGGGTAGAACAAGCAAATCTATAGAGAGAGAATGTAGATTAGTGGTTGCTAATAACTGGGAGTGACTTTGGGGGAAAATTAGAAGTAAATGCTAATAAATACCAGGTTTCTTTTTAGGGTGATGAAAATGTTCTCAAATTGATTATGGTGGTCAGGTTGCAAAACTCTGTAAATATGCTAAAACCACTGAATTGTATAGTTTTAGTGTATTTTTGGTATGTGAAGTAACACTTCAAGTTGATATTAAAAACAGAAATTAATTATAGTTAAATCAGTTGACTTTAAAGGAGTTCTAAGGTAATTTTGAATAAGAAAATCAAGATGCAGAAAAATGTACATATTATGCCATATTTTTGTAACAATGGCAAACATAAATATATATGTGCATGTAATTAATGAGCATGGAATAAATACGGAAGGGTACATTCTTGATTATCAACATGGGTTACCAAGGTAGGGGGTGCTAATATGGGGAGAGGGTGAATAGAGGGGAAGGAAGTGGTAGCAATGTAATACAGGGACTGTTTAGACAAACTGCACCTAAAAAGAAACCCAAGATGTGTGTCATGTCTGCAACTTATTTTCAGATGGTTCAATAAGAAAGTATGTATGGCCCTAACTGCTTTGGCTCAGTGTATACAGCGTCGGCCTGTGGACTGAAAGGTCCCAGGTTCAATTCCAGTCAAGGGCATATACCTTGGCTGCGGGCACATCCCCAGTAGGGGGTGTGCAGGAGGCAGCTGATTGATGTTTCTCTCTCATCGATGTTTCTAACTCCCTATCCCTCCCCCTTCCTCCCTGTAAAAAATCAGTAAAATACATTTTAAAAAACAGTGTGTATGTGTACACATGCATAATTTCATATATGCATATATGTATATATACATACATAAAGATAAATTGATAAAGTAAATATAATCAAATGTTAATAATTTAATTATATGATACACAGTTATTTCTCCATTTTGAAACAGTGTTATGAACAGCCAGCCAAGTTTTCTTACAATGATTTTTAAGGGCTATTTTGAGGGTCAGTATTAAGAAAAGAGTCCTAACAGTTTTGCACAGTTCTTTTTTTATATATATAATATTTTGATTGATTTCAGAGAGGAAGGAATAGGGAGGGAGAGATAGAAACATCCATGATGAGAGAGAATCATGGATCGGCTGCCTCCTGCAAGTCCCCCACTGGGGATCGAGCCCACAACCCGGGCATGTGCCCTTGACCGGAATCGAACCTGGGACCTTGCAGTTTGCAGGCCGACGCTCTATCCACTGAGCCAAACCGGCTAGTGGATAGAGCGTTGGCCTGCACAGTTCTTAATTATCATTTTAGTGTCCTGATGAACCCCATTATGAAGAATTCATGGGCATTCTACTGAAAGCTACACTAGCTTACTTATCAAGGCACAGGGCAAACTTATACCATGCACAGTGGCACACAGCAGACTGGAGGAACTGATCCCATTAACACCATGAAATGAGACTACTAGAATGGAGCCCCAGTTTTGTGTGTCTGTTTTAATCTTTATTGTTGAAAATATTACGTATGTCCCCCTTACCCCGCCACTGACCCCTTCTAGCCCTATCCCACCTCCCACCCCAGGCCTTCACCACCCTATTGTCTGTGTCCATGGATTATTCATATAGGCATACAAGTTCTTTGGTTGGTCACTTCCCACCCCCCCACCTATGCTTCTATGTCTCTGGATCTATTTTGTTCATCAGTTTATTTTGTTCATTAGATTCCACATATGCGTGAGATCATGTGATACTTGCCTTTCTCTGACTTCACTTAGCATAATACTTGGAGCCCTAGTTTTTGATGTTGCTTTCCTGATTCCAGAGCTGGGCTACCAAATGCTGTGGTAATCCCGCCACTGTTTTATACACACATCAGAACCTTCTATTAAAACAGACTAACCCTCAGGAGGCAACCAGGGAAATGACCACTCCCATCCCTATTCCTTTGCATATTATTTCCCAAAGACAGAAAGAACAGGAGGTTGGGCAATGGCCGTTAGGGACAGGGTCATATTACAAACAAAGTAATTTTCCTCTGGCTTAAGAACAACAAAAAGCCCCTTTGAATGTATTTCTAAATGTTAAGTTAGAAAGAAAAGTATAGTTTTTACATTTTTAAAAAGGGCTTTACAAAAAGAAAATCAATTTAAATGCATCTGCCTTTAATTGTGGTACCTTTGCAAATTTTGTGAAGACTGGAACATATAAATCTATAAAATCTATAAACTATAAAATCTATAAACTATAATCTTCTGTCTAAGCCCCATCCTGAGGATATCCAGAGACAGTAGCTAAAGCTACTCTGCCACTCCCAGGCCTCAAATCACACCTACACCTCACCGCTAAAAAAAATTCAAATCAGCCAGATAATGCTAGGTATTTTTAACCCAAGGAGGCTCCCCAAGGTATCTTTTTAGGCCATCAGTATCCTATGAGAGGAATTGAGGCTGTCCCACAAAATGTGGTCTGTCAGTAGGCCTGGCAAAGGCCAGGCTTTGCTCTGCAGCCTTCAGGGCCCTTGGTCTCCAACTCCGCTCCACAGAACAGAGTTTAATTAAGTTACGGTTTCAACACATAACACTGAGTGTTAACCTTTGCACTTTCATCCATTTGTGCATATAAATGAAGTAAAAATCCATCTGATGCAGATTTTTTAGAATGAAAAAATATATTAAAACTAGAGGCCCGGTGCATGAAATTCATGCACAGGGCGGGGGGGGGGGGGGTTTGTCCCTCAGCCCAGCCTGCACCCTCTCCAATCTGGGACTCCTCGAGAGATGTCTGACTGCCCGTTTAGGCCCGATCCCAGTAGGCAGTCGGACATCCCTCTCACAATCCAGTACTGCTGGCTCTCAACTGCTTGCCTGCCTGCCTTCCTGATTGCCCCTAACTACTTCTGCCTGCCTGCCTGATCACCCCCTAACCACACCCCTGCCAGTCCGATTGCCCCTAACTGCCCTCCCCTGCAGGCCTGGTCACCCCTAACTGCCCTCCCCTGCAGGCCTGGGTCCTCCCCAACTGCCCTTCCCTGCAGACCTGGTTCCCCAACTTCCCTCCTCTGCCAGCCTGGTCACCCCTAACTGCCCTCCCCTGCAGACTTGATCTTTCCCAACTGCCCTCGCCTGCTGGCCATCTTGTGGGGGTCATCTTGTGTCCACATGGGGACAGCCATTTTGTGTTAGAGTGATGATCAATTTGCATATTACTCTTTTATTAGATAGGATAGAGGCCTGGTGCACTGGTGGGGGCCGGCTGGTTTGCCCTGAAGTGTGTCCCGGATCAGGGTCGGGGTTCCCTTGGGGTGTGGGGCAGCCTGGGCGAGGGGCCTGTGGTGGTCTGCAGGCCAGCCACACCCCCCGCAACCCAAGCAGAGGCCCTGGTATCTGGGATTTATTTATCTTCTTTAATTGAAACTTTTTAGCCTTGAGTGGAGGCCAGGGCAGGCCAGGGCTGCAGGAAGCTTGGCTTCCTCCATCGCTGGGGGCAACTCAAGCCTCCTGCTCTCTCCAGCTCTATGGATGCTGCCATTTTTGTTGGGATTTATTTATCTTCTATGATTGAAACTTTGTAGCCTTGAGTGGAGGCCAGGGCAGGCCAGGGCTGTGGGAAGCTTGGCTTCCTCCATCGCTGGGGGCAACTCAAGCCTCCTGCTCTCTCCAGCTCTATGGCTGCCGCCATTTTTGTTGGGATTTATTTATCTTCTATGATTGAAACTTTGTAGCCTTGAGTGGAGGCCAGGGCAGGCCAGGGCTGTGGGAAGCTTGGCTTCCTCTGTTGCCGGGGAAACCCAAGCCTCCTGCTCCCTCCGTGGCCACAGCCATCTTGGTTAGGTTAATTTGCATTCTCGCTCCTGATTAGCTGGTGGGCATGGTTTGTGGGCGTAGCGGAGGTATGGTCAATTTGCATGTTTCTCTTTTATTAGTGTAGATTTTTATAAACTGTAAAGTGTTAATGTTATAAAAACATTCTAATATTTCACCAAATCATCGGTAGAGAAAAACAATCTGAGTTATGAAATAGTTTTTTTAAAGCTTTTAAACTCTCAGTATCTAGAATGGAACAAATAAGCACTCAGAAATCCTTGCAGAATATGTCTTTTACTAAATTAAAAAAAAATCCCTCATTTCCTCATTAAACAAGTAATGCATGCCAATTTTTTTTTAATTGGAAAATTACAGAAAAACTATGTCACACTAAGTAACAGATATTCACTGTTAACATTTTGGTCTTTCCCTTCTGGTCTTTTATTTGTACTTGGAATCAATTAGTTTCCTTTTTCTTTTTTTGTTTTGTTAATCCTCACCAGAAAATATTTTTCCCATTGATTAGTCACCTCTTGCACATGCCCTGACCAAGGCCAAGGATGAACCTGCAACCCAGGTAATTGCACTTGCCTGGGAATCGAACCCGAGACCCTAAGTGCACAGGCTGACCCTCTAACCACTGGGCAACACCAGCCAGGGCCAGTTAGTTTCCTTTTAAACAAAGTTGTAATTAAAGTATTACTATTTACATACTGTTATCTTGAACATTCCCCATGTTGTACAATTACTTGCTAGATGTTATTCCATCAGCTCTAAAAGAATAAGCTGAACATATAATATATATTGGAATTACTGACAGTTTCATAACAGTCTCTGAAATATTTAAAGATAAACATATGAAGAATTCCAGGCTTCTAAAAGCTAAACTTAATTTCTGGCAAACATACTGCTAATTATAACCAAAACCAAATATTATGGAGTCCTTTTTTTAGAATAAGCAATCTTACCACTCAGCATATATAATCACTGAAATACTTGCAGCACAATGGTATCTGTTCAGCTAGCTACTGGCAACCATAAATGTCCCTGAAAGCCAGAGAAATGTAAAACTTCTCTAATATGAATTGCAAAGTAAAATCTATATCTGAACAAACTGAAGTATAAAAACTGGCCATAAACACAATATTTATCCTGAGAAAAGTCATACTCATATATATTTTTCCTATGAGAAGTAGCATTATAAATCATCACAAAAATAAAACAAATCAATACTGAAAATATTTTAATCTACTTAATAGCCTGAGTTCATATAAACACACATCAAATTATTTTCAAATTCTATACAAAATCACTGATGGGAAATTCTTAAATTTTCAAAAAAGATATTTGAGTGCTCCTACAGAACCAGGAATTAAGGAAATGCTCAAAAGCAAACTGATGGAGTATGTATGCCAAAGGAACCAAGGAGCCAACTCATAGAGCTCCCAATGGCCAAGGCTAGAACAATTTGAGCAACAAAATAAATAAAATAGTACTGGATTTTAAACCAAAGTATAAAATAAATATCCAGTCCAGTTGGTGTGGCTCATTGGTTGAGCAGGAGGTCACGGTTGGATTCCTGGTCAGGGCACATAACCAGTGGGGTGTGCAGGCAGCAGCTGATCAATGATTCTCTCTCATAATTTATGTTTCTAGCTCTCCCTCTCCCGTCCTCTCTCTGAAATTAACAAAAACATATTTAAAAAAATAAATAAACATAATATCCATGAATCCATATTGATATAAACGATTGACTAAATAAAAGTGTAAATGTCCAACAGGGAGGTAGATACATAAACCTGAAGGTCAATCAGAGGAGAAGCTTTAGATAAAAAAGATATGCTAAACAACCAGAGATGTGGCAAATGCTGGAAAATAATTCTAATAAGCTATGACAGAATTATAGGGGAGACCTAATGAAGGGAAGGCCTTTCTGAAAAGGTGTTTCTTAAGCTGAGAACTGCGAGATCCAAAGGAGCAAGTTATGTGAAGGAGTGTGTGCGTGGGGGGGGGGGTATGGGGGGGGGGGGAGATTTGCAGGCAAAGAGAACACTAAGTGTAAAGATGATGAAGTAGAAAAGTGTCTTAATGCCTCGACAATACCATTTATACAGAAGTTGAGATGAAAAGGTTGGTAGGTAAACATGTTGGTGCCCGAGTGAGATGATCGCAAACACCTCCCAGGTTTACAGAAGCACTGGCCTCAACCTGTTTAGCACCTCCCAGAGATATACCAAGGGGATTCCATTCTTTAAACTTTGTAGAACAACGTAGACATGTATGGACTCCAAGACCCCTGATAACCAACGATTAGGATGGCACTGGGAGAACTCATAGATGGGGACACATCAGAACAAAAAACTTAAAAGGAGCTTTCCAACTTTTCCCACTCCCAAGGTTCCTAATAACAGCCCATGAATCCCTTTGTCCTATTCCTTCTCTTCTGTGCTCACCCAGATTCAGTAAGTTGAGGGTCTATTTGTTTGTATTTTAGTTATGCAAGTGTAATAAGATTGCAAAACAGCAATAATAATAAAGGACACAATGTGGCTTTCTCTCAGAAGAGGAGGTAAAACCGTGGAATCCTATGAGGACTCGAAAATTACATAAAAAAGAAATATGTAATAAATTCCCCTTCATATAATAGGTACTCGGCAAAATTACTTTTACATATGAATAATTGCAGCAATAAACACAAATAAACCAGGAGTAATGGCATCATTAACAACAGCCAAATAAGTCAGGCAATGAACAGACCACTGATGGTGCCCAGAATAGGTTTACTTCAACATTACTGGGAACATACTATTATGAATAAATGAAAACCACAGGAAATGCTCATTCTCTCAAGATTTGTATGCTTATAAGGAGGTCAACTGCTGTGGATTCCAGGAGAGAACGTATTTCTAGCATCTATGGTCCTGAGAGGATGGGCAATGAGTAACTGATTGAAACTGAGCAAAGGAGAAAAGAAAATGTGTCAAATGTCAACTCACAGCCAGTACAGCAAAATGTTCTCTAATTATTCAGTATATAGAACACCTACCCAAATGCCTTCATTGATGAAACTAACTCTTGACACACCAGTTAAAGAGTCAACATGTATTGAACCTTATATACAATGTGCTGTAATCCTCTGTGGAGAGGATTCTGGGGAAATAAAATGTAAAACACAAGCAAATCTCTTTACATAAAAAAAGTGAGGTCCAAAGATGGTAAACAATTTGGTTTAGAACACAAATTCAGATGTTATAAAAACAGTTCTCTACATGAAGTAATTAGGCTCTCAGGCCACCCACAAAAATCTCATTTAGCCCATTCTGCTAACCACAAGTAAAGAATTAATACTACTACATGACACAGACAATAGAATTATTATTATTTCTATAAGAAAAGGCAATCCTACAAGCCCTGATTCCTTTCAAGGCATCAAAGCTCTACCCTACAACAACCCTAAGGTGCCAGAGTAGCATCAGGGTCATTAAAGGCTTATTAATCCTTTTCTATTGTGGCTATTTAAACTTAAAATAATTAAAATTAAATATAATAGCCTGGCCAGCGAGGCTTAGTGGTTGGGCATTGACCTATGAACCAGGAGGTTGCAGTTCAATTCCAGTCAGGGCACATGCCCGGGTTGTGGGCTCGATCCCTAGGAGGGGGCGTGCAGGAGGCAGCCAATCAATGATTCACTCTCATCATTGATGTTTCTCTCTCTCTCTCCCTCTCTGAAATCAATACAAATATGTTAAATAAATTTAAAAAATAAAGAAACTCCTCTCTGCAGAGTTGCCGCTGCCCAGTTCAGCTAACTGCCTCTCTGGTTTTGCTGTATATTCAGCTCTCAACTCAGCTCAGTCTGTTCTCCATAAATGTTAGTTATTATTTATTAGAAGTGGTACACTCCTCATCCACACCAACTCTATCACCTGACCTCACCTCTAATTTGCAGATTCACTAACTCCATTTACTCACTAATTATGACATCTCAGAGCATACTCTACAGCCAGCCAATGCCCCCACGCCTCTCCAGTTGGTTGGTAGCTGGGCCTTCCTATAGCTGATATATCGGTGCCTGGTAATACCGATACCAGTTCCATACAGGTCTAGACTAGAAGTTATAGAACTACCTAAGCTAAAATGACACTGGAGTACATGCTCATACACATACCTTCCAGAAAGATTTGTACAAAGATTTACTTTTGTTCACTTCCAATCATTTTCAGAAAAATATTTCACTACGAAATTCTAAACTATCTTCCCTAGGACTTTCAAAAAGCCTATACAACTAGGTGAAGAAATTCCAGGCCAGAGAGCAGATCTGAAAAATAGCCTAAATTCCATGTCATCCAGGGCAAAGCTTTCCAAACCACATATCTACTGCTCCTTTAAAATCAACACATACAACTATGCAGGTATCTGCAAAGTCTCAGCATCCTGCCAGGCCCACTCTCCATCCTTAGCATCTGATTCTCATGTTACTTCTCAAATTAGAAGTCATGAGGACAAAAAATAAATAAATAAATTTCTAATGGGCAGCTGTGATGAGGTGGCTACAATGCTAGGTGGCTGTGTTGTGGATAGAAAAGATATTATCCAATTGTTATCACATAACCCTGTACCTTGCTAGTTCAGGCCACCCATACCTGTTAAGTTGGAGGTAGTCCCACCATCCACCGGACTCTACAAGCAATTTGTACCACATGGTTTCAAATTTCCATTCTACCTATTGTGACCAAGAGGCAGATGTAGGATGTTAGATCTGTACAATGAGAATAAACTCTTGTGCTGGTGCCTTTGGCAGCTGTTCCACTCTAGGCGGAGCCAAGTTCTTCAGAATTAGTATATGCATCTTGCCCAGCTTTAGACTCACACGGTTGGGTAAAGGGGATATTTGTTCCTGCAATAACCAAAGATCAAGCCACATAAAAAGATCTGACAAGTGGAAATAAGGAAACTGGCCCCAACCTGGTCAAGCAGGATCAGGGTCAGGGTCCAAGATCAAAACCAGTAATGTGAATGATTGCATGGGTCAAGCCAATCATATTCATGGTGTGGAACCAAGGAGGAGGAAATCCTGGCTCTTTCAACAAAAACTGCAACATGAAATACTGGAAGACAACAAAGGTGGTCTATAGTTTCTTAGGGAAAACTCTTTAAAACCAAAATTCTATGCCCAGCAGTGATCATTCAAGTGTGCAGACAAAACAAAACAAAACAAAACAAAACAAAACAAAACAAAACAAAACACCCAACTTCATTTAAGGGCATGTAAGGTAAAAGCATCAGGCATATGCTGTTGCTTTATCAAACATGATAAATAATGCACAACTAATGCAAAATATCAATTTCATTCTGTCTCTAGTTACTTGAGACTATACCAAATGCATTATCTTATCTGCAAATGAAGGTAGTACTTTTACTCAAAGCCATTGCTAAAGACTGAATTAAATTTCCTTGGAAGTAATACACATGTAGTATGTTTATCTACCTCTGTCTTTTCTGTTTGCCATCTTAAGTACTTTTAAAATATAAAACCAATTTAATTTGCTGCTTCCTTTCTACTTATCAATCTAATCAATCAAGCCAAGTTTAAAATGGCAAAAATGGTTTGCACTTGCCATTTGCCCAATCACACAAAACTTAAGAACTCCCTGATCTTAAGATGACATAGCACTGAGGGAACTGAACCACCTTTCTTCTATTATACTGGTCCACTTCCTGCAATATTGTATAATTAGGAACAAGAGACAAGGTGATGTATTTATAGCAGCACTTACTGAAATACTAATTAAATGCTTTAATAATCCAACAACTATGTGAACATAATCCGAGGGGATCATATTATTCCCATATAATTATTGTTTATCAGAAACAAGTTAGTGCAAAAATGTCTTTGAACTCCAAAAGGTACACGAGCATTTCTCACTGTTATTACTTGCAGCAATAATATGTATCTGCTGGAAATGCCTCAAAGAACAGAAGGATTTGGAATTTATTTTCAGTGATCACTACACCTTACACAATATTTACTCATTCAACAAATAATCTCTGAGCAGCTATGGAAATGTTCAAAAGAGTCACAAGGATAATTCAAAACAAAAAATTGCTGCCCAGGCCCCAGACAAGTGGCTCGGTTGGTTGGAATGTCATCCCATATACCAAAAATGTTGCAGATTCAATTCCTGGTCATACCTAGGTTGTGGGTTTGATGCCTGGTCAGGGTCCATGAAGGAGGCAAGCAATGGATATTTCTCTCTCACATGGATGTTTCCCTCCCTTCTTCTCCCCTTTCTTCTTCTCTCTAAACATCTTCTCGGTGAGGATTAAAAAAGAATCCCTAAAAGCCTAAAAGTCACCAATATTTGTCTTTGGTAAGGCTTTTGCTATTGTGAAATCACATTAAAATACCAGAATGTGATACCTTCGTGATAATCAACACTTGAAAACTAAATCATGAAACTTACAAATGGGTCCTGAACAGTTTGGGATGCTATGAGCACAAATTCAGACATCATAAAGAAACATCTCATTTGTGTTAAATCTCAAGTTAGTAAAGATAATAGCATAGATTGGTAAAAGGCACATGTTTTATAAAGCAATCAACAGAGAAACCACAAACTAAAATCAGCAAAGAATGATAGCTATATCTTCTGCTTTCTTTGGCTGTCCGTACTTTATTCTAAGAATCTTATGGTTTTAAATCTTCTTATATGTTGTTGTTGTTGACCCGTTTTGAATTAATTTTCCTGTATATGGTATGAGGCAAGAGTCCAGCTTCATTCCTTTGTGTATAGAAATACAGTTATCCCATCTGTTGAAGAGACTATTCTTTTCCCACTGAATGAACTAGACACCCTTACCAAAAATCAATTAGCCATAGATATATGGATATATTTCTGGACTATTGGTCTATATTTCTATCCTTATTACAATATCACACTGTTCTGATTACCACAGCTTTATAATAATTTCTGAAATCAGGAAGTGTGAGTTCTCCAACTTTGTTATTTTTCAAAGTTGTTTTGGCTTCTCGGCACCTCAGGCAATTTCAAACGAATTTAAGGATCAGCTTCTTCATTTTTGTAAAAAATAGTCTGTTGGAATTTTGATAGGAATACTCACATATTAACAATATTAAGTCTTCCTACCCATGAATCCGGGATATATTTAATTTAGGTTGTCTTGAATTTCTTTCAGCATGGTTTTATAATTTTCAGTGTATCAGGCTTTTGCCTCCTTGGTTAAATTTATTTCTAGTTATTTTATTCTTTTAGATGCTACTATAAATGGAATTGCTTTCTCAATTTCATTTGCAAATTGATCATTGCTTGTGTGTAGGAATATAACTGACTTTTGTACCTTGCAAGTTTACTGAATTAGTTTATTAGCTCTAATAGCTTTCTTGTACAGCCTAAGACCATCGGAAAACATAGGTGACCCTGCTAGCGGTTCTCAACCTGTGGGTCGAGAACTGCTGCTGTAGAGCCTAAGACCATCGGAAAACACAGATATTTACATTACGATTCATTAACAGTAGCAAAGCTACAGTTATGAAGTAGCAACAAAAATAACTTTATGGTTGGGGGTCACCACAACATGAGGAACTATATTAAAGGGTGCGGTATTAAAAAGGTTGAGAACCACTGCTCTGTCCCATCACTATTTCTGCAAATGGTAATAATTGTAAGGCTTCCTTTTTAACACCTGTATCCCCTTTTCTTGCCTTATCTTACTACAGTGACTGGGACGTCCAAAACAATGGTGATAACAGACATCCTTAACCTGCAGGCCTTCAGTGTTTTCCTCATTTGACGTACTTTCAGTGTTCCACATTTAGAATGGGTCTGGCTTCTCACACTGCTTATTTTAAATGTCTCAGCGATGGAACATCGACAAGGAGTCAGTCCCAAGCTCATCCCAAATTCCTTCTCTGTGAAAAAGTTTATCCATACACTATACTACACTATTCTGCTAATACAGACAGAGAAGACCTTAGACATACCTACATTACTTTTTAAACCATATATTATCTTTCTAGGCATTTTAATCACGAGTCAGCTTTTGTTAAAATGCTTATTTTAGTGTCTTCTTTATCACCAAATAATTTCCTTTCTATAATGACTATAAACGCAAGCTATTGCTCATTTTGTAAAAGTACAATATAGATGAATGGCCTATGAAGGTGAAAGGTTTTTAAACTGAACAATATGGTTTAATTCGTGGCCAGCAGGGCCAAATAATTTTATACAAATCTTACTAGAAAAAAAAAAATTAGACAATCAGCTTTATGGTACAAACCAGCCAACAGAAAAATGATTTCAAAAACAATTCTCCAATGTTTAATAATGTATGTTTTTATGACATGACTTTCAGCTGTTGTTTCACCTTCCAGCCAGACTGAATTCGATTTTAACCACCCTTATGGCATTGCACATATGCAGGGAGCAAATGCAATCTACTGGAGTGAAGCAGTGTGTGTAAAAGGATTCAATTAAATGGTGAAATGTTTCTTGTGAATTAAAGTCGTATTAAATAATCATCTTCTATGCAAATTATCTTTCATGGGGTGTTCCAACAATGTGCTTCATCATATGTAGCTGCTTTAATGCATGCTTATTTGTAATGATTGACATAATAAATTCTCTCTTTTTATTCCTGTAGAAATGACAATGAAAATTTAAACTTTTTAATTTTTCCTTGCTAGACTGACTTTGTAAATGTACCAGTAATGAGACACTAGGTCTTCATAACCTATAGTGCAGAGAAGGATTTAACCAGATGCACACTACTAATACAACAGCTTATATGAATTTCTGTTGGAAAATACGTTATCCTCTCCTCATCAAAAAAATAAATTTTCCCTGGAGGTCCATAAGCTCACTCACCTAAATCCTTACCTCAAACTTTTAAGGTTTCTAGTCTTAGAAGAATATCACATGCTAAAATGTAAATATACAAAATAGAGATTGTTAGCACAATGCATTGGGGATCCACATATTTCCTAAAATGTATACAAAACTGTATGTTGTATGTGCAAATGTGCATTTTATGAGAATCCAAATTTTTTATCTGATTCTCTCAGGGGCCAGAAATCCACAAAAAAAGATTAAGAATTACCAAATAAAGACAAAAGATACAATATCTCAGTCATACTTTCATCTTATAGGTACAGATAATTTGATTGATGTCCCAGTCAATATAAATTTAGTTCTCTTGGTGCTAATACTGAACATTTATCACACAGAACAAAAATTCCTACTCAGAAAAATCAAACTAAAACATTCAATCAGATTCTTTTCTTTTTTTTAAAATAAATCTTTATTGTTCAGATTATTACAGGTGTTCCTCTTTTTTTTCTTTTCCCCCATTGCTCCCCTCCACCTGATTCCCCACCCCACCCCATGCCACTGTCTTCATCCACAGGAGTAAGATTTTTGTCCAATCTCTTCCCGCACCCTTCACACCCACTTCCCCCTGAGAATTGTCACTCCACTCCTTTCTATGTCCCTGATTCTATTATATTCACCAGTCCATTCTGTTCTTCAGATTTTTTATTCACTTGATTTTTAGATTCACTTGTTGGTAGGTATGTATTTGATGTCATTTTGTTGTTCATAATTTTTATCTTTACCTTTTTCTTCTTCTTCCTCTTCTTAAAGAATGCCGTTCAGCATTTCATGTAA
This sequence comes from Corynorhinus townsendii, assembly GCA_026230045.1. Lineage (NCBI taxonomy): Eukaryota > Metazoa > Chordata > Mammalia > Chiroptera > Vespertilionidae > Corynorhinus > Corynorhinus townsendii. The sequence goes on along the minus strand of JAPDVU010000005.1, from coordinate 160,527,656 downwards.
TCCTGGTTTGGTAGTGATGAACTCCTTTAGCTTTTTCTTGTCTGTGAAGCTCTTTATCTGACCTTCAACTCTGAATGATAGCTTTGCTGGGTAGAGTAATCTTGGTTGTAGTTTCTTGCTATTCATCACTTTGAATATTTCTTGCCACTCCCGTCTGGCCTGCATAGTTTCTGCCGAGAAATCAGCTGACAGTCATATGGGTATTCCCTTGTAGGTAATTAACTGTTTTTCTCTTGCTGCTTTCAAGATTCTCTGTCTTTTGCCCTTGGCATTTTAATTATGATGTGTCTTGGTGTGGTCCTCTTTGGATTCCTCTTGTATGGGGTTCTGTGCGCTTCCTGAACCTGTAAGTCTATTTCTTTCACCAGGTAGGGAAAGTTTTCTGTCATTATTTCTTCTAATAGGTTTTCAATATTTTGCTCTCTTTTTCTGGCACCCCAAAAATTCGGATGTTGGTACGCTTGAAGTTGTCCCACAGGCTCCTTACACTATCTTCATATTTTGGATTCTTTTTTCTTTTTGTTTTTCTGGTTGGGTGTTTTTTGTTTCCACATATTTCAGATCTTTGGTTTGATTCTTGGGGTACGTTGATCTACAATTGAGTTTCTGTATATTCTTTATTTTAGACAGTGTATGCTTCATTTCTGACTGGTCCTTTTCCATTTTTTTGGCATTCTCATTAAGCTCCTTGAAGGTCTCACTAAGCTCCTCAGAAGTGTCATCAAGTTTCTCAGCGGGTTTTAGAAGATTCTTGAGTAACCTTATAAATGTGGTTCCGAACTCTATGTCGTCCAGTAGTTTGCTTTCCTCCGTTTCTTTCATTCGTGACAAGTTTCTTTGTCTCCACATTTTGGCTGCTTCCCTGTGTTGATGGAGTTGCTTTGTGTGGTAGGTGACCTATAGGGGGCAGTAGCTCAGCCTCCCCAATCACCTGAGGTGGATGCTCTTGGTACAGCCCTTGGTGGGCTGAGTGCAAAGTCTTGGTGTAGTTAAGCCTTGATTGCTGTTGGTACACTGGGAGGAACTGACCTCCAGGCCAATTGGCTGTGAGGACTCGCTGTGTCTATAATGGAAGAACTGCTGCACTAGAGACATGCTTCTGGTGCAGGAGTTGTTACAGTGGAGCTTTGGTGCTCACTGAGTCTGCCTCTTGAATGTGTCACTTATGGATGTGAGGAGTTGAAATCTAGTGTCTCACACTGACCACTAGGTACACTGGCTTCTGGATCTCTAATGGGGTGCAGGTCAGCTACTGTCTGAGTCCACCCATCAGGAGCTACAGCGAGAGCTAGTTTTCTCCTCTTTGCTTAGGGTTTGGAGGTTTTGGAGCTGTCTGACCCGGGCTGCAAATTTGCTAGGTTAAGCTGTGATAGGGCAGGCCTTTCTTATGTTAAAGCCGCTGCTTGGAGCTTGGGTGATTTTGTAGGTTGTGCGGGACAGGGTCTCGGGGCGTCACTAGGCTAGGGCATGGCAAACAGCGATGGCTGCTAGTTAGCTGGCTCTGCGTCTATGACCACGTCCCGCGCCCCAGCGCAGTAAACAATTATTCTTGCATGCAGCTCCGCAAGCAAGCCCCCCTCACTTTTCGACCCGATGGCAGACAGTCCAGCTTCTCCCTGTAGGAGTTTGGGTCCCCTGTGTCTCCCCAGAAACTGGATTTCAGAGTAATCGGGGGCTTGTGCTTGTCTCCCTTCGGGTTGAAAAAACCAACGCCTGCCGCCAGCCCGGATCACGCACCTCTGTACCTCAGCTTTTTAGCGCTTGTACATGTCTCAATGCTCTTTTCTCTTTCCTTCTAGTTGTAGAACTTCCACTCAGCCAGCTTTCCCATGGTTCTGGGTGATACGCATTTTGTATTTTAGTTGTAGTTTTGAAATTGTTGTGCGAGGCAGCAGTTTAGGTGTTTACCTACGCCGCCATCTTGGATTCGTCCCATAGTCATTTCTTAAAATCTAAGAGTAATTCTGCATATCCTTCCCGAGCATTCCAGATTATGTGCACATCTGATCTATCAACCTAAGTCCGGAAAGATTAACTGTCAAGGTGTTAAGGGGGAATTGAGTCATGCTACTCCTTGGACCAGAGCCTGGTGTATCAGCACAGAGCTGGGAAAAACAGGCTAATTCAGTGTCACAATTTCATGTTTCATGAAGATTTCTGTAAACGTAGTTTCCTTCCCTTCCACCCTCAAATGCTCTGAAACATTCTTAGCTTAACTATTAACTAAATCAGAAATACTAAACTGCATTTTAAAAAATGTTCTCAGAGGTCTTTCCAGTCATTTTACTCTAATGGACTAGGAAAAGTCCAAGGGACTTTCAGGTTCAATTAAATACCATAACTGCTACAAGAGCAACATACTGCCAAGCATGTAAGTGCCTGAGTCCTGTGAGGAACTTACTACCAAAATTGCCACACTTCTAGCTAATAAGCACAAATCCCCAGGTTCTACTCAGAATTAATGTGCCCACAGACACCCTAAGTTACAACCCACGATTCTGCAAGGAAGGCAGAAACTTTCCTACAAAGCTAGTGTGGCAGAGATATGGCTGACCATATCTTCATTTATCCAGCTATGTTTAAAACAAAAAAGCAGCAGCTTGAGCAAATATAACTTATGAAGATTTAGTACTGAAGAAAACAAATTATCATTGCAAAAAGATTTCAGATTTCTCTCAGTATAAAGTAACAGAATCTTATGCAATCCCCAAATAGTCACAAATAGAAAACACATCAGGACAAACTATGTATATAAACTTATCCTTAACTAAAATAAATATCACAAACAAAAAGGGATCTGATATTTTTCCACAAAATGTCATAGGACTCTAAGTTAAATTTCATTTTTTCCATACTTCAATTTTTACCAAAAGCTTTCCCCCAAATTAAGTCACTTTCTAGAAAAAAAATGTGTTTAAGTTAATTCTTAACTATATCCATTATTAGAGGCCCAGTGCAAGAAATTCGTGCGGGGGGGGGGGGGGGCAGTGGTGTTCCCTCAGCCCGGCCTGCACCCTCTCGCAATCCCGGACCTCTCAGGGGATGTCTGACTGCCAGTTTAGGACCGATCCCACTAAACTGGCAGTCGGACATCCCTCTCGTAATCCGGACTGTTGGCTCCTAACCGCTTGCCTGCCTGATCATCCCTTACCCCCTCTGCCTCCGCGGCTTAGTCCAGAATGACATCCGGAAGGCTGTTCAGCTGTCCGGTCTAATTAGCATATTACACTTTTATTATTATAGATGTGAGTTCAGTGATCTTCAGCCTCTCTGAATACGGGATATTCAAATACTAGAATTTTGGTGGCACACTCCAGAGGACCAGATTACATTCTCACTCATTACTCTCTAGTTGATCCCCTCTCACCACTGTGTATCTGTTTAGAGGTCTTTACTGCCCTGACCTATATACTCAGAGAGCAAAGTTCCTGCCTGCTCTAATAAACAAGCCATCCTTCCCAGAGTTGGCTGCATGCCTTTCACCACTCATCCGCCCCATGGTTCATCATATGACCCACCAAGGCCATTCACCAAAGTCACAGTGCTTCTCCTACTGAAATAAAAATAAACATTCTTTTCTCCAAAATTTGATAAAAAAATCTGATTCTATAAAGGGTGTATAATATTCATGCTACAACAGCACATAACTTAGAGCAAGATGATTAGCTTTAAAATGTTCTTAATAAATTACTATATGTTACCTATCAAGTCAAAGTAGACAGACATATACAGACTTTCAACAGTACATGTATTTGTTGAACTCAACTTTCTCTGGTATCTAGTGTTCAAATAACTTTCCCTTCTAGACAGTTAACCTTAACAATAATTTCTCTCATGTCTCCACTCTGCCCACATGAACTCATTTCATCTTCACAACCCTATGAAGTTTATATAGTTGTCCCCTGGTATCTACAGGAGACTGGGTCCAGGACGGACCACAGATACCAAAATCTGCAGATGCTCAAATCCTTTTACTTTCTGTTCCCTCTGCAACAAATGCTCTTCATTCAGCTACATCAAGCACTTTCATGTATTTTAAGTCCTTACCCAAAATTCATTTGCTTGGTAAGGCCTCTTTGCATATCTAAATTGTCAAGCCTGCTTTTTCTTTTTTTAAAATCTCAGCACTTACCCCTTTCATATTATTTTATGTATTTGTCTTGTTTCGTCTCCATCTCTTCTACTAAAATAAAAGTTCTATGAGGGTATATTTTTTTGTCTATTGTTTTCCCAGCAACTAGAAAAGTATTTGATGCATAGCAAATGCCCAATAACTATTGGCTGGATGAATAATCTCTACAATCATTTTAAATGGCTATCTCCTATTCCATCAGGTGCTTATATTAGGGTTTATCTAATAATTCCCTGCCATGGGTATATTGGTTATTGCCAATCTTTCACTATTCCATATAATGCTCTAATGCAGGGTCAGCAAGCATTTTCTGGTAAGGGTCAGATAGTAAATACTTCCTGCTTTGTAAGGTTTCTGTAACAAACTGCCACTGTAGCACAAAAGAGCTACAAAGAATGGCTGTACCTAGATTTGGGTTCCAACAGGCTAGATTTAGCCTGTGGGCCCTGCTATCCGCTTTGTTGAATATTTTTGTGTACTTTTTTCTATCTTTTCAATTAGCAGAATTACTGGATAAATGGGTTTGACTATATTTATGGCTCTTGATAAATTCTGTCAAATTGCTTGGGTTCATCCAGATACCAGAAAAGGCTTCCTTTGGCAGATTTCCAAAAGTAGCTGAATTGCCACCTTTACTTTAATATTAAACTACATGAAGGGAACATTTTCTCCCCAAAGATTAAAATATTAAGTTTTCCCAGGAAATAAACTTTAGTTATAAAGAAATTCATTCATGCAGAGCTCTTTGTCTTCTAAAAATAACAGATAAATGAAATGTATTATTAAACCAGAATTGCTATGGAAATGTTCACAACCTGAGTAATTTAGAAAACAAGTAAACTCCCTGCAACAAATATACAGGGTGGGCAAAAGTAGGTCTACACTCTCGCCCTCTCTCTCCCTCTCTGAAATCAGTAAAAATATATTTTTTTAAAAAGTAGGTCCACAGTTGTTCATATGGAAAATAATACAATCATTAATAAATAATACAAGAATAAACTCTGCTCCGTGTACTCACAACTGTGAGCCTACTTTTGCCTCACCCTCAATGTTGGCTTATCACTATATTATGGAGTAGATAAACAAGAGAAGCTGTTAATAATCAAATTACTGCATTACTTTATTTAACCTACACAGATATCTGTCCCCTTTAATCAATAGGAAAAAAATAGTTTTCCAAGATAACAAAAAATCATAGTTAAGAATAAACAAGGGCTTCTCAGCAAGCAGGACAGTAGTCTTGAATAATGCAATGATTAAAAAAAAATGTTAAGTAGTAAATATTTACCAGGGAAAACTGAAGGGACAGAATATTTGCAATTAGAAAAAGTTAAGCGGGAAACCAAGAGAGGATCCAAATAAGATATGTTCTATTCCTGAAATTAAAATTACTATTAAAATTACTGTAAATAATCAGTGTACATGAGCGTGGACCCATGAACCAGGTCACAAGCCAGGGTTGTGGGATCGATTTCCCCAGTGGGGGGCATGCAGGAGGCAGCCGATTGATGATTCTCTCTTATCATTGATGTTCCTATTTCTCTCTCCCTCCCTCTTTCTGAAATTAATAAAAACATGTATTTTTAAGGGTAAATAATAAAAACAATCCATTTAAGCAAAGAAAAGTAACGGAGACAACTTCGGATGTCTCTAGAATTCAAGAGAAAAAAGATTTTTAAATACTTCAGCTAACAGAGTCGTTGATGATTAATAAACAAGAAACATTTTCAGGTATCAAGTGAAAAGATATTTGCAATGGGTATTAATGAAATTCTGATTCACCCTGGTTGTAGGTTCGATCTCCGTTCAGGGTGGTGGTACAGGAGGCAGCCAATCTGTTTCTCTCATACTGATGTCTGTCTCTCTCTGTCTCCTTCCTCCCTCCCTTTCTCTGCATTCCTCTTTCTCTAAAATCAATAAAAACATTTTTACAAAAGAAATTCTGATTCTTTGCAAGTTTTTTAAAACAAACAGGTAATAATTACTAGCAACTGTACACATATTACTTCTTGCCCTGCATATGGAGTTAGAGAGACCATAGACATCGAGAGAAGAGTGAAGTGATAGGGAAAGCTACTCTCTAAGAAAGACTTGCTCCTTGGTGCTGAGACAAAGTTGCCTGAAGAGAAGGAAAAGTGCTAGAGTAAAATGTGTAAATTTATGGTACGACTTTTAATGTGTTTAAAAGTTTATTAAATGTTTTAATGTCTTCTTAAAGTTTTTTAAAGATAAATTTCACACCAAGTTGCAGAGTTTATCTTTTGAGACATATATGATGATGTTTTTCTCTCAGTACAAAAAGACCAATACTGAGGTCCTAGACACCATCCCTTTGTTTCCTATATAATTTTAAGTGTCATAAAGTCTTCCCGAAATACATCTTTGTCACTAGAGCCACTGGTATTACCAATATGAAAAAGGCAAAAAGCTTTCCAACTATTTAAAAATATGCAAAACAAGCTTGAGTACTGTTGCATAATGTGCCTTTCTCTAATATTTTAAACTTTGTTGACACTGAATATAAGATAAAATTCAAAAATTTGCATTTTCAGTACTTCTAGATTCTTGACCTTTATTTGAGAATTTGAGACTAAGCATTACCAAACAACAGAATTTACACTGTAACTAGCCAACCACAATCCTCATTATGGAATCTATGCAATGCACTTGTTACCTAGGAAACAGACCAGAGCACAGGCAGAGGGCAATTTCAGGATAGCAAAAAAGAATTCTCCCATCATGCTAGTAAATAAAGTCCATAAATCAACTAATCAAAAGCAAAGTAAAAAAGTATATGTAAGAGTTAAACCTGATGGAACTTTTTTTAAAAGAAGGAAGGAAAAAAAAAAAGAAACCTGTGGGGTTTCTTCTCGCAACTATGTAGATGTCTTAAGCAAATTTTATGAACAGGTTTCTTTACAAACACAAACTGTCAAAAAATAAACTGTTCAAAATAAATGGCTTCTCTCCAATCTTCAGCTTCCCTATTTTTGACAGTATTTAAGAGCAAAAGCTTCTTTAGAGCCAGCCTCATACATCTGGTAGCAGAATATTAATCCAAGAATAAATTCTCCATTTTCTACAAGCAGCAAGAGTTTGCACTATTCTTAAACAATGCAGGACCATAAAGGCTGGAATAAGAGGTCACTGTCCACACCTCTCAGTCAGATCTGCTTCCCGACCAGGCTACAAAAAACTGCATGAAAAATGACTTGAAAGTCATAAATCTATTTTAAAAAATAAAATTGTTACTTTTTAGTTTTCCATTTGATTATTACTATTAATACTAGTTATTTGAGGGTTCCAGTTAACATAAAGTGGCCATTTTGAGTTTCTTTCAAAAGTCCTACATGAGAATTAACCAACAGGAGAAGGCTAGAGAAGTCTACAGATTTTTAAGCCTATCAAATTTAACTATGGGCAGCTTAGTGTTCTTTTAAAAGAAAAACTGGTAAATGTCAGTTTATACTCCTCAGCTACATTTAAAATTCAACTTTACACAGATTTAAAATTTCTTGAAGCAGCACTGATTTGTCACAATATCAAAAGCAGTAGGAAAAAAAAAAGTCAACCAGGAAAAGTGAAAAATAATTTATGCCTTCCTAAACAACAACATACCAGAAGAAAATCAGTTGACAACATGTAACATTCTCTGGAATGCGTGTGATTACAGCAAAATATTATTGTTAAATTATACATAAATTAAAACATTAACATCTACAAATCATAGTCTAAAAACAAAACAACAAAAAATAGCCAGCCACATAAAGATTCTACACTGCCAATACCAGAAAACTATTAAGCACAACTACAACTTTGCCAAGCAATTCTCAACACAGGCCACACTCTCTTACTGTTTAGCTTACACAGTGACTCTTTGTTAAACCTTATTGCTAAGACTGACAGCCTTGTAAATAAATGCATAAACAAGCAATTCAATTTTGTTAGTTTATCCTTTTTAATACTTCTAAGAGCTGATGAAGAGTGAATATGTTTAATACTTCTCCGAGCTGAAAACTCTGGGAGTGTTTTATTTTTTTAAAAATATTTTTTATTGATTTTTTACAGAGAGGAAGGGAAAATGATAGAGAGTTAGAAACATCAATGAGAAAGATCAGCTGCCTCCTGCACACCCCCTACTGGGGATGTGCCTGCAACCAAGGTACATACCCTTGACTGGAATCGAACCTGGGTCCCTTTAGTATGCAGGCCGATGCTCTTTCCACTGAGCCAAACCAGTTAGGGCTCTGGGAGTGTTTTAGAACTCTATTCCACCATTCATGACACACCTGAACAAATTTTAATACCTGTCCTCTTTGGGCCACCCTTAATTGAAACGGAAGAAGAACCTTGCTCAAGGGCTTACCTGCAACTGTAACACTGAGCTCTGTGCCTTTGTGCAGACTTTAAATTCGTTTTATCTAATCTACACCGGAAGTCAGAGCAGGAACTAATAAAATTTGATCAACTCACTGGCATGATTAATTCTCTGTTAGATGTCGCCTCTTCTAGGTTTTAAGTGTACAAAAATATACACTCCAGGCATTTACAAAATTAGGCATGCAATGATATTCATCTGTTAATGTAACTAGGGCAAGAATCTAGGGTAAATTTGTCTTCTAGAAAAAAGACAATATTTTAGGTATACCTACCTGTCTCTTCTTTATAATGACAAAAATCAGCTTGCCTAATTAAATCTGTATTAAATTGTATATTGTTTTCTGATGTATTTCTACATCTTGATGAAATTTAAATATTTTTCCACCATGATTTTCCTTCAAGTCTAGATAATGCTTTTTTTAAAAAATTATTTTTTAGCCCTAACCAGTTTGGCTCAGTGGATATAGTGTCGGCCTGCAGACTGAAGGGTCCCAGGTTCGATTCTGGTCAAGGGGCACATCCCCATTAGGGGGTGTGCAGGAGGCAGCTCATGGATGTTTCTCTCTCATTGATGTTTCTAACTCTCTATTACTCTCCCTTCCTCTCTGTAAAAAAAAAAAAAATCAATAAAATATATTTTTTTAAATTATTTTTTAAGAAAGCCTCCATTTTCTACATAGAGTTGTACATATAATTGTCTGAGTGCCCTCAAACAGTTTTTATAATATGTTTGGTAAGTGTAAGATTCAAGATTGTCAATATGGATTCTCACACAATAGCAAAAATAAGTAAAAGTCTCCAGAAGTGAGCAGCAGATTGCAGTTAATACAAAGCTATCACCTGCATTAAAAATCTGAATCTGTAAAAATTAATTTTCTGGGTGCTTATTCAACTTCATTTATTATTTGAGTATTTGAAAACACAGCAACCGTTTATAAGACACATAGCCAGAAAAATAATACAAATCAGAAATATCACAGTAATTGTCAAAACACTGTATCCACTAAGTACAGGCAAAAGTAGGTTTACAGTTGTGAATACAGGAAGCACAATTAATAAAGCTATTGTAATAATCATGACCTGCATGTATTTTTCCATACCAACAAATGTAAGCCTACTTTTGCCCGCCCCTGTATATAACCCAACTGATGGGTCACATTCAAAGACTACACACAGGGGAGGAGGAAGAAATCAGTGGTAACATTCACGTTCTCCCCATATATTGTAAAAGATTTCCTGTCTCCAATGAGAAAAAAAATAAATGTTTTAGCTTGGATGGAAAGACAGATATTTTTCTTCACTCTACTTTAACCTCCCCCATGGAAGCTGTCCCTACCTGACGCGCTTGTTACCTGTTAATTTAATAATAGGTCAAAGATTCTGTCATGCTAATCCCGAGGAGTCTGGGAAACAACAAAACTTTACCCCAAAACTTTAACATATACATATAAAAAAAGTAAAAACCACAGTCATGTTCATCTCTTATTTATTGCCTTTAAGTCCCTATCTTAACAAGAAAGAAAGAAAGAAAGAAAGAAAGAAAGAAAGAAAGAAAGAAAGAAAGAAAGAAAGAAAGAAAGAAAGGGAGAGAGAGAAAGAAGAAAGGAAGGAAAAGAAAAGAAAGAAATGCTAGCAAGCCACCCGAAAACCACAACCATTCTTTGATTTTGGTTTTGGTCAGCCCAACCTCCTTCTATCCAGGGAAATACATTTCTGGATGTATTTGATAACAAACACAAATCACTGCGCGCAGCCTCAGATTGCGGGGGGGGGGGGGGGGGGAGCTTTTCGGAGAAAGCTCTCCTCCGTTAGAAACAATAAATAAGGGAGCAGGCGACGCACGTTCCTTCACACACGCCCCAAACGCACCTCAGCGCGCCTCCCGGGAGACACAGAAGTCGGGCAAAGCCCAGAACCACCTCTCTCCTCGGTCCACAACCATCTCAAGACTTGGAAACTACGAGGGCAGATCTTCTCTTTCCTTCCCGCCCTCCTTCCCCCCCAAAAAAAACCCAACACCAGCGGTAGGCGAGCTAGACCCACGCACCGCGCCCGCTGCCGCCGCGGCGACAGGAGATGCTGGGCGGCGGGCCGGTGCCCGGGAGGCGGACCCGAGCGGCAGCTGCCGCGCTTGCTCCGGAGCGTCCTCGGCCGCCGGGGGTCTCCGCCCCTCACGCCCCCCAGCCCGTCGCGGGCGACGTCCAGCCGCCCGGTTCCCGGCCCTGACTCTCGACCTCCCCTTCGCCCCCCCAGAGGAGACAAAAGGAGGGTTCAGCCGGGTCACTGCGCGGCCGCCGAGGGTGGAGGCAGAGGAGACCCCAGGCGGCCGCCCCCTACACAAAGGGACTCCCGGCCCGGGTCGCCGCGTCGGCGCGCTCGTCCCCGCCCCACGCGCGGGCTCTCACCCACCTGCAGGTGTCTGTGCGTCTGTCCATAGGAACGCGGACGGCAGGGGGGCCTGCGGGAGCCGGGCGGGACGGGACGGAGGAGAGGGAGGGAGAGCGGCCGGAGGGCCGGGGAGGGCAGGCAAGTGGTGCAGGGAAGGCGCCGGGCGGGCGGCAGGCGAGCGCGGGGCGGGGTGCGGGGGCGCCAGCCTGGCTCCACCGACCAGCGCGCGCCGCTCCGTGCGCCCCGGGCTCCGCGCGCCAGGCTCGGAGCGCGGCAGGCGGGCGGGGGGCGGGGCGCTGGCGGGGCGGGGCCGGCGAACGGGGCGGGGGCTTGGACCCCGGGCTCCAGCCGGCACCGGAAACGCGCCGTGGTCCGCGAGACCCACAGGAAGTGTGTAACGACACCTCCTACAACGCGCACTGAGCTCGCAGCTATCGCTGCCCCAGGGGTTGTGCCCCGACCTTCTTACTCCACACGCGCCCACGGTCTCGGTCTCCGCACCCCGACTGGTTTGCAATCCACAATTCCTGATATGTTCTGAGGTGGACAGCACCCCCTCTTGCTTCACGCACGGGACCGCGGTCCCCCCTGCCTCTCCTTACAACTCCACCTAAACGCTAGGAGCACACCTCATTACAAGACTATACCCCGTGTGTGGCAGGTGTGTGGCACCTGTTTTAATGCACTAAATAGTAATCTTTACATACAGACATGTGTAAGAACACCTTTGACCAACAGACTTACAACCCACAGTCACCTACGCTCCGTAAAATTTCCTAATCCAACTGCAATACACGCATCCTTCCCGTGGAAGGAGTGGGGCCGCTTAAAAACACCTAAAACGCACTAACATGGGGGAGGGGGGGTACAATAACACCAGGAATAGTGCTCCGCTCATGCTAACGTGTTACCACGCACCCTCCACCCTTAGTTTACCCAGCACTTTCAGAGCATTTACTGTATGCCCAGGGTTTACATTAAGTGCTTAGCGAATATTGATTTATTTAATCTTAAGAACTCTATGAAGTAGGTGTTAGCATTGCCATATTATATAAGCGGGGCACATAGAAATTAAGAAATCTGCCCAAGATCACATGGTAGTGTTGTATCATAAATCAGCGAGCTAGATACCAGAAGCCTTAATGAGCCAATTAAGTTAGGAGTCATCTTTATTACTCGCGGGTTCAGAGCAGAATATCTCTGTCAAATTCTGAACAAAGGAAGGAGTATTCCCTTTTTTATATCCTACTAGGTATTTGTGTAAGTTATTTTTGCAGACAGCTTGTAACGGGTATATATCATATCTAACAAACACCTGTCATATCTATACAGACCACTTGTAACCTTGAGTACATATCATATCTATACAGGCACCTGTAACCTTGGATACATAATGAACAAACACTTGGCATAAGAATATGGGAATTATTATCAGTATTAGCATATGAGCCCCTTTAGATGGCTAGCTTGCAAGGTCAGACAGTTAAGTTTATCTATTATTCAAGCTAAAAAACAAAGTTATTTTTACAGAATAAGAAACCATCTAAAAATAACAGAGTTGACTTATGGAACAAAGGATTAGCAAGAAATAGCAGAGAACTTCAAAATAGCAGTTTCAAACAGCAGTTTTCCCAAAGGAGGGGTCATTACTATGCTTCAGTAGCTAGAGGAACCAAGATTCATACCAGACAGTATGACTGCAGAGTACATGTTCTTAACTCTCTGTCTACTTACAGAATTGAGCATCTAAAAAATAATAATAATGTTAACAACATTTAGAGCCTATCTGATTAGCCATAGGTGGGGCTCACATCTTGCCCTCATCCCAACTATATATAGAACTGAGGCAGAGAAAGAGACTACTGAACAAGGGAGAAAGAATTCTTAACACCTGGCTCTACCAGCATTCCTCCTGGTCTAGGCTGAATTAAAAAAAAAAAACACTATGCAAACATTTTTGACAAAATGATGTCTGTTTAAAAACACACCAGTTAATTACTACATATTTCAAATATGTAATCCTGTGGAGAATTTAGAACCAAAAGAATTTAAAGCAGGAACTTGAAGAGACATTTACACATCCATACTCATTGCAGCATTATTCTCAATAGCCAAGAAGTGGAAGCAGCACAAATGTCCATAGATGGATGGATGAACAAAATGTGGTATGTACATACAATAGAAAATCATTCAGCCTTAAGAAAAGAAGTCACCTGCTAAAATATAAATGAATCTTGAAGCTTTTCCACTAAGATCATGATCAAAGATGTACCCTCGCATTACTCCTTTTCAATATCATACAGGAAGTCCTATCCAATGCAATAACACAAGAAAAGGAAATAAAAGTTATAAAGATTGGGAAGGAAAAAATAAAACTGTGTTCATAGATGACATAACTGTCTCTGTAGAAAATATGAAACAATTGACAAAAAAAAAATCTTCCTGGAACTAATAAGTGATTATAGCAAAGTGGTAGGATACAAGGTTAATATACAAAAGTCAATCACTTTCCTATATACCATCAATGAACAAGTGAAATTTGAAATTTAAGACACGTTAGCATTTACATTATCTGCCAAAAAATGAAATACTTAAATACAAATCTAACAAAATATGTACATGTTCTATACAAAGAAACCTACGAAGTTCAAATGAAAGATCAAAGAACAACTTAATAAATGAAAAGATATTTCACATTAATGGATATGAAGACTCAATATTGTCAAGACATCTATTTATCCCAAACTGTTATATAGATTCAGTACAATGCCAATAAAAATCTAAGCAAATTATTTTGTGCAGATCAACAAAATGATTCTAAAGTTTATATGAAGAGGCAAAAGACCCAAAATAGCTAACTTAATATTGAAGGAAAAGAACAAAGTTGGAGGACTGACACTGCCTGACTTCAAGACTTACTATAAAGCTATACTAACCAATTAATGTGATATTGGTGAACGAATAAACAATAGATCAATGAGAGAGAAGAGAGAGCTCAGAAGTAGACTGATATAGTCAACTGATCTTTGAAAAAGGAACAAAGATATAGTCTTTTCAACAAATGATACTGGAAAACTAGGTAACTACATTTAAAAAAAAAAGAATCTAAGCAAAGACTTTACTCCTTTCACAAGAATTAATTTACTCAAAATGGGTCACAGATCTAAATGTAAAATGAAAAACTATAAAACGCCTACAGATTGAGATAAGATAAAAGCTAGATGACCTTGGGTATGGCAATGACTTTTTCGATACAAAACAAGGCATGATTCATGAAAGAAATGATAAGCTGAACATAATTACAGTGAAAAACTTCTGCTCTGCAAGAGACAATGTCAAAAGAATGAGAAAACAAATCATGGACTAGGAGAAAAATATTTGCAAAAGATGTAAATGTATATCTGACAAACGACTGTTTTACAAAATATACAAAGAACTCTTAAAACACAACAAAATCAACCTTATTTCTTAAAATGGGCCAAATACCTGAACAGATACTTCACCAAAGAATATAGAAAGGCAAGTAATTATATGAAAAGATATTCAACGTCTTATGTCATTAGGAAATTACAAATTAAAACGAGATACCACTACACACCTGTTAAGGTGACCAAAATCCACAACACTGACAATGCCAAATGCTGACAAGGATGTGGAATAACAAACACTCATTCATTGGTGATGGGAATGCAAAATGATACAGCCACTTTGGAAGACAGTTTGGCAATTTCTTACAAAACTGAACATGCTATTACTATACAGTGTATATATTTTCCTTCACACAATTTGCCACATTAGAAACTCAAAGTCCTTTTTCTTTGTGTTACTTCTCTAAATAATTATTTTCAAAAATTTATTTTGTTAAGATGATATGTAAGCTCAAGTTCTAATCATCCCTTTGACTCATGTCTGGATGCACCCGTGTGTGTGTGTGTGTGTGTGTGTGTGTGTGTGTGTATGCAATTCACATGTTAATAAATTCTATTTGTTTTTCTCTTGTTTATTTTTGTTAGTCTAAGAACTTAAATAGGTAAAGGGGAAAAACTTTTTTTTCCCTTCTACTTAAGGGGATTACATGGTATTATATAAGAGGATTTGTTGAAATATAGGATTACTAGCAACAAACTATCTTGAAAATAATGTCTAAATAATAATAAAGAATGGTATGGAGGGAAATCATGATTTTTATTTTTAAATATATTTTTAAATATTTTTATTGATTTTAGAGAGGGAGAGGGAAAGAAACATTAATGTGAGAGAGAAACATTGATCAGCTGCCTCCTGCACACCCCTACTAGGGATGGGCCCCACAACCCGGGTATGTGCCCTGACCAGGAATTGAACCAATGACCTTTGGGTTCATGGGATGATGCTCAACCAACTGAGCCACACCAGCCAGCGATCCCTCCATACCATTGTTTCAGAAACAGGGCTCAATTAGCTATTGGACAACACACAAAATAGCCATTCAAAGCTTCTAGAAGGATCTACAACTTCAACATAGTTAATGGACAGATCCAAATAAGGGGAATACATATGAATTCATTAAGTCAGTTGAGGGATGTGGCAAGAGGGAAGGCTTCAGGAATGTAGGTGTCACTACCTTGACTTCTGATAGAATAGCGCAGATTGATTAGTACCTTCCTAATAATGAGTACAAAGGGGCTACAGATGACCCTCATCCAATTCCCTCAATTACTAAGGTGAAAACTAGGGTCCTGTGTAAAGATTTTTTCCCCCAAGTTCATGTGTTTTAGCGACCAGAACCCAGATGTTTTACCTCACAATATTCTACTTTTATAAAAAAAATATTTTCTACGTTTTATTTCCCAAAGCTTTGAGACCATTTGGAGAATGCAGAGAAAGGGGAGACGTCTTTAGAAAATGTCAGTAGAAAAGGAGCCAGTTGGCAACATCACATGACCAGGATCCTCATGTGGCTAGAAATGACTGGGAGATGTCAATGGTGTTGTAAGGCTACTACTCAAAGTCAATCCATCTGGGCTTCATGGAGGGGGAGGGGGAGCCTTCAAGTTCTATTCAAGGCCAATGCACTGGGAAGTTTTTGTTGGATGGGGCTTGTTAATTTTGGCCTTGGGCCAGTCCTTTCCCATTTCTGATCCTGTTTCCTCATTTATAAAATACACATTAAATCCCTTACCATTATGATTCTATGAAATGTCAGAATTAGCTGAATTGCTTAATAGCACAATAATATTAGAGAGCTGAATATGAGAAAGTAAAATTATTACACTCAGCAAGTATTTTTAACTGATTAAAATGAAAGGTAAGGGCTTTTTGAAAGTTTAGCTTAAAAAAAAGAAAGACAAACCAACCATTGTATTAGTTTGCTTGGGCTGCCAGGATAAAATACCACAGATTGGGTAGCTAACCCAACAAAAATTTCTTACAGTTCTGGAGAAGTCTAAGCTTAAGGTGTCAGTAGATTTGGTTTCTTCTGAGGCCTCTCTCCTTGACTTGCAGGTGACCACCTTGTCGCTATGTTCCCATGTGGTCTCTCCTCTCTGTGTGCATCCCTGGTCTCTCTTTTGTGCCCAAATTTCCCCCCTTATAAGGACATCAGTCAGATTGGTTTAGGACCCATCCTAAAAGCCTAATTTTTATTTAATCACTTTTAAAGGTGTTATCTCAAAAAACAGTCATATGCTGAGATACTAGAAGTTAGTACTTCAACATAAAAATTTTGGGGGCAGGCATTTAAGCCTGTAACAACCATCTCTTCTAATGTTCTCATTTCAAAACACTGTTACCAAGTGCATACTGCTGGGAAGAAATTATTTTATTTTAGCTCACTTTTACATAATTTAAAATAGTATATATATTAGTTGACTTACATTAATAATATTTTCCTACAGATGACTTATACCTGGAAAGTTAGGTAACAAAATGAAAAACTCCGTTTTTGTTTCATTAGTCTTCAAAATAATATTTATTAAGTAGTTTATTATGTGATTCCTGTAAAAATGTATTATAGACTATTTTCCTTAAAGTAAGCATATAAAAATCTAAAATATCATTAAGATTTTCATTGGTATACAACCCCCAATTAAAAATTTTAGAACTGACTGACCATATTTTCCATGGGAAAAAGCTTTGAAAAGAGCTAATGTTACTTTACTGCTTGACCTTGATTGGTTGCTCATAATACTTTTCCTAGAAGAAGATGGTAAATGGTTTATAGCTCAGAGGGCAAAACTTAGAAAATATAAAAAAAGAATGTCTTAGAATTTACTTAATGAAGCTTATGTTTTTGCTAACTGTTTTAATTATAATTTCAAGTCTTATAGATACAGACATTATATTTCTTCCAGGACAGACACACATATCCTTATAATACAATAGGGAAGAAAACAAACATTAGATTTTAATTATTGAGCCCGTTTACTTTTCTGAGCTTAGACATCCATGTGTTTTTTTCTTCTCCTTCACAGCTTGGCTTGCATCTGACTCATTAGCTTCTCCAATTTGATTGCTAGTGCCATGTTTCCTTTAATCTTCAATTTTCCTGACATGAAGGCCATTGTTGGTTTCATTTTCCCTAAAACAAGAAATTGTGAGAGGGAAAAGCATCCATTAGTACCCTTAGGAAATACTGCTTCAAGAACATGCGTTGTGAAAAGAATATTCTGGAGTTCTATAAGTCTGTGAAACAGAAATTTCTATTACAGCATTTTTAAAATCAGTATCCTGGGAATCCCAATCCATAGAGTTAGATGTTAACAATATCTTACAATATGAGGTAATGTAAAAACAACAATCAGTAAAAGATTATAGCAAAAAGCTGAAGATGCAACATTTATAAACTTGTTACAGTACTCTCAAGGATACATGGCCCACAAATGAATTAAGGCCAACAAATATTATCTATTTTACGTTCCAATATATTATTTTGGAACATTTTTAAAAAATCCTCAGGGAAGGAACAACATAAGACAGGCACAGTCGTAGAAGGGCCATCAGGAGAGAACTTGGGAGTCAACAGAGGTGGGGCACAGACCCTCACCCCCCCAACTTTGCAGGGGCCTCAACCCTCACCCCTTCTGAGGGAGGTCTCCTGCCCCCATGGCTGCTTTGCTTCCCATGCCCAGCTCAAATCGGGACCCAGGTAACAGACAGAGACTTGGCCGACAGCAGCTGCCCTCTCACTGCAACAAGACTTGTTTGAATTGTCTTGTACCCACAGTGTGGGGAAGTGGATTTTTGGTATCTAAATCCAGCCTGGCACCAGGAATGCTCAGGGCCTACTCAAGAAGGCAAATAATCCTTCCCACTAATATTTACAGGGTAAAATAAGATTGTTGATAGAGTAATAAATTTGACAGTAAAATAGTAGTCAAGTTCTCAGACTAATTTAAATTGGCTAATTGAAATAAGCGAATATTCTAGAAAAGTTAATGGTACTGGACAAAAAGCTGTTCCTAAAGTGTTAACTAAAATTTTTATTGGTAGTTCATCTCATGGTAAAATTGTGTAACATGTAATGAACCTAAAGCAGTTATATTTTAGTGCAAAAAATTAAAATTTAAAAGCTATCAAGACTACATTATAAAATTTCCAAAAACCTCCTAATATTTAAATCAAAAAAGGGGTGACAGTAGAAGAATATCATGTAAGAAAAAATATCCTGTAAGTAAATTACATCTAGAAAATTTTTACTTTAGAAAAGTAACTTCCATTTGCAATGCTAACAGCAAGACACCCATGAAAAACACACATGGTGTCAAAACAAGCCAAAGGGAAATCGTTGGGCAAAAAAATGAAAAAGGATCCCAAGTCAAATTTATAGAAAAGATTCTTTTATTAACTTTTGGTCAAGAATATGTTTGTATATTTTCAGAAAACAACTCCAAGACCATGTGGATTCCTGCAACAGAGAGGAATTGCTCCAGCCATGAAGACAGAAGAGAAACAGTCCAGAGATGGAAGACACTGATGACGCCTTGCCATACTAGCAGTCAGCAGCTGTGCATCGAGACAGGTTGCCCAGGACCAAACCAGAGAGGGTCGGACCTGCATTACCACCATTTGTCCACCATCCAGAACTGAAATATCATTGCTGACATGTATACATAAGGAACAGTTTGACATTGAAATTGGGACTCAAAAGAACTGTTGGCCCAGAAGGAAACTCACTACAGACTGATTCATTTGCCTCCCAGCATAACCATTATTGCTTGTCCCATTTTCGGTTCTTATGAGTGTATTTCTAGTATCACATGATCTCACTCATCTAGGGGAAATAATGAACAACATAAACTGATGAACAAAAACAGACCCAGAGACAGGAAACATTGATCAGACTGTCAAACCTCAGGGAAGGTAGGGGAGGGTGGGGGTAAGGGGGAGAAATCAACCAAAAGACTTGTATGCATGCATATAAGTTAACCAGTGGTCACAGACAACAGGGGGGTGGGGGCATGCGTGGGGAAGGGTTCGGGAGGGGAATGGGAGGATGAGCACAAATATGTGATGCCTTAATCAATAAAGAATTTTTTAAAAATTCTAAATGCATATAATATTCTTAAGAAATGATCATTAAAAGTATAGGAATGGCCACAAGTGTATGTTAGCATGATTTTAACTACAGAAATGCCAGGATATAAAGTGTGAGCTTTAAAACATAATTATAGCCAATAACAACATATAATAAATAGAAGCTCACCAAGGGAGGAAACTGTTTTTATTTGCGACTCTCATTGCAGTGCTAGTATAGAGTCTGACACAGAGGAATTCATGAGGAAACTGAGGCTGAGAGAGGATTTGGACTTTGTACGTCACACTACTTATATATGATGATACTGCAATTCAAAGTCCTATGTGACTTATTCTCATTTATAGTTTCTGGGCTATATTATGCCAATTTATATATAGGTCATATCTCCAGAGGGCACAATATGTATCTGGTGCATAAGTCAACTTTCACTGGGCCATGTACAGGCTACTTGTAGAAAAAATATGTGGGTTAATATATTGTATACATATTGAGTTACTAAATATCTTTAAATTATTCTATATAATTTAAAGGAGTTGTAGCAAAGCATTTATAGATTGGTTATGGATAGAAGGATCAAGTCTAATTCTTTCATTTTAATTAATAAACTGAGCTGTGCACTAGAGTCCAAGGAAATGTGATGCTAAAATACCTATATTCACAAATAATAGATTAAGGGATAATTTTTAATTTACATGGGAGATACTGGAAGATCTTTATTCTTTGAAGGAACAGAACAACCCCTCCAAGAATTTACAAACACTAATATTCGGATACCCTTCAGCCACAAAACTGGCTCCCTGCTCTTGTCACTCTACAGTGAAAGCCACCAGTCCACAAGTCCACCAGTCTACTCATGCATACAGAGGTTCCAATCAGCTCTATAGAGCTTTGCCCTTAAAGATGAATGGACATCAAAAGGAGACAAAAAACAAAATACCCCCAAAACAAAAAACAACAGCAATTTGGAGGAAACAGAGAATGTAGCACAGAAGAAAACTGAAACAAAGTAAATGAATAACAAACAAGTAAATACTATAGTTCATGTCCTCATTGATAAGAGAAGATATAACACCAGTGTAGCAAGAACAGGATGCTGGAAGAGAAAGGAGGAAGAGGAGAAGCATAGGAAAGAGGGAGAAGAAAAGGACAGGATGAAAAGGGGTGGGGGTGGGAGAGGAAGGAGAGGAACAGGAAGAAGCTAAAGAAAAGGGAATGGAATTGGATAGAGTGAAGAGGAAGAAGGGGGAAGTAAGAGAAGAAAGAGAAAACAAGAGTGAGCTCTTGGAAATTAAAAATTTGATAGGCAATATTAAAATACAGCCCTGCTGATGTGGCTCCATTGATTGGGCATTATCCTGTGCATTGAAAGTTGCCCATTCCATTCTAGGTCAGGGCACAGGCCCCGGTTGTGGGCTCAAACCCCAGTAGGGGGCATGCAGGAGGCAGCCAATTGATGTTTTGTGCTCGTGCGCTCTCTCTCTCTCTCTAAAAATTAGTAAAAAATATTTTTTTAAAAATACAATAGAAAGGAGACACTTGCACATCTCTGGTCACAGAACTTACAAACACTAATGTTTGTCTTTCTATTGTAACCGTCTCAAGAACCACTATTGGAAAAGCCTCTCTCTGGCCCTCGCCCCAATAATCTTCTCAAATAAAGTCTCTCCTTACTATTAAAAAGAAATAACAGAAGAAAAAATAAATAAAGAAAAAAATACAACTAAAAAAAAAAAAAGAAAAGAAAGAATAAGACCCTGGCTGGTTTGGCTCAGTGGATAAGAGTGTGGGCCTGTGGACCAAAGGGTCCTAGGTTCAATTCCGGTCAATGGCACTTACCTTGGTTGCAGAATCCTCCCAGGCCTGGGCCCTGGTTGGGGCTCCTGTGGAGGCAACCAATTGATGTGTTTCTCTCACATTGATGTTTCTCTTCTCCCTGTCTTTCCCTCTCTCTTCTACTCTCCCTAAAAACCAGTGGAAAAATATCCTCGGGTGAAGATTAGCAAAACAAAACAAAAGAATAAGGTGAGCCAATCTCTTAAAAATAAGGTGATTAAATCAGAGAGCTAATGTTTTCTCCAAAATGTGAGAACTGAGAAAACTAAGAGAACTATCAAAGAAATAACGTAAGATACATTCCCAAGAGGCCCAGGAAAATGAAAGAAAAAAAGACCACACCATCTTATATAATTGTGACATTTCAGAACACTACAGAGAAAGAGATCATTTTGATTCTGAAGCTTTCAGAAAGGGAGGAGTAGAAATAAAAGATTAAAAAGAAGAATAGTATCAAATTATCAATGGTAATCTAATCAGATGAAGCAATGCTTTCAAAATTCTGAGAGAAAGTTAATTTCAACCCAGAAATCTCTACCCAGCCAAATAATGAATTGGTAGAATACAAGTAGTTTTAGACACTTAACTAAAATTACTCTTTTGTATCCTTTCTCATGAAGCTATTGGAGAATCTGTGCCACCAAAATGAGGATACAAACCAAGAGAGAAGGCATGGGATACAGAAATAGGAGATTTAATGCAGGAGAGAGTTAAAGAAATTTCTAGGATCACAGCTGTGTAGCAGGCTATTATAATGAGTCACCTGTTCAGAATTTAACAAGAAGACAAAGGATTCCAGGAAAAGAAGTAGACAGGTAATTTGACACATTTGGCAGAGTAGAAATTCTATCAAGAGGTTGTGAGAAAAGTATAGGAGAATTTTGCTTAGTTTCTTTATCAGTATTTTTTTAAATATATATTTTATTGATTTTTTTTTACAGAGCGGAAAGGAGAGGGATAGAGAGTTAGAAACATCGATGAGAGAGAAACATCAATTCAGCTGCCTCTTGCACACTCCCTACTGGGGATGTGCCCACAACCAAGGTACACGCCCTTGACCGGAATCAAACCTGGGATCCTTGAGTCCAAAGGCCGATACCCTATCCACTGAGCCAAACCAGTTAGGGCTATCAGTATTTTAATGGGGGGAAAATAGGACAATTATTTATGTCCAGGAAAAATAAAAGTTCTTTCTTATGGGGAAACATAATATTATTTGACTCAGCAGCAAACTATGCCAGAATCATCATTATTTAAACATAGAGTATTAATTTAAGCAAAAATTATAAAATAATTAAATTGGGAGGATAAGAGGGAGGTGAAGCAGAATCAAGGTGCTATAAAAGAATTTAAATCTTATCTATCAGTCTTTAGATTAGTGAATCTAAAGAAAATAGTATAAATACTATAAATATAACATTGAGAAATATGAAAACATTGAAAAATGTAGTTACATATAGAAAGGAATACCAAAAAGACCTGAAGACAAATTACCTCTCAGGAGCGGAAGGGGGGAAGGCCAAAACTACTTTTAAAATTGAGGTGATATTTGCATGACATAAAATTAACCATTTTATTTATTTTTTTATAAAGTTAACCATTTTAAAGTGAACAATTCTGTATCATTTAAGTATAGCTACAATGTTGTCTCACCATCACCTCTATCTAGTCCCCAAGCACTTTATTACTCCAAAAGGAAACCCTGTACCCTTTATGCATTAGCAGTTCCCCCTCCCTCTAGGCCCTGGCAACCACCAATCAGCTTTCTATGGATTTATATATTCTAGTTTTTCATATAAATGGATTCATACAATATATGATCTTTTGTGTCTGGCTTCTTTCACTTAACATGTTTTTAAAGTTCACCCAAATTGTACCATGAAATAGTACTTAATTTTTTATGGTTGAATATTTCATCTATATATATAAAAGACTAAGCAACCGAATGACTGAACAACTGGTTGACTGGTCGCTGTGATGCGCACTGACCACCAGGGGGCAGATGCTCAATGCAGGAGCTGCCCCTGGTGGTCAGTGCGCTTCCACAGAGGGAGCGCTGCTCAGCTTACCAACAGGTGCCAGATGCCGGGCCACGGCTGGCCAGTGCAGCTGCGGTGGCTCGAGCCTCTCCTACCTCTGCAGCAGCGCTACTGAGTGGCCAATGGCGGCAGCAGCAGGCACAGTGGGGCCAGGATGAGCTGGAGTGGCACAGCATCTGGCCCGGGCTCCAGCTCCTCCTCAACCACTTTGCACACTACTACATTCCTCAGGGGATGTCGGACTGCCAGTTTCGGCCAATCCTCTCAGGCCAGGCCGGGGATCGGGCCGAAACTGGCAGTCCAACATCCCCCAAGGGATCCCAGATTGTGGAGGGCACAGGCAAGGCTGAGGGATCCCACCAGTGCACAAATCCGTGCACTAGGCCTCTAGTTTTATATAATAATTTATTTATATATAATAATTCATTTATCCATTTATCCGTTGATGAGCACTTGAGTTCTTTTTCACCTTTTGGCTATTGTGCAGTGCTGCTATGAACATGTGTATATGTGCATTTGTTTGAGTATCTGTTTTCATTTCTTCTGAGTATATATCTAGGAGTGGAAATGCTGGAGCCTATGGTAATTTTATGTTTAACTATACCCATATATATGGGTTTAATTAAACCCATACACCTATGGTCAAGTGCTCTTTAACAAGGTTGCCAAGACCATTCAATGCAAACAAATGAAGGTGGACTCCTACCTTACACCATATACAAAATTAACTCAAAATGGGTCAAAGGCCTAATTATAAGAGCCAAAGTTAAATATTCATAGGGAGAATCATAAGGGTAAATTATCAAAACTTGGATTTGATAAAGAATTCTTAGATATGATAGTAGAAGCACAAGTATCAAAAGAAAAAAAAAACAGGTAAAGTGGTCTTCATCAAAATGAAAAACTTTTGTGTTTCAAAATATACCATCAAAAAAGTGAAAAGAGCCCTAGACAGTTTGGCTCAGTGTATGGAGCATCCTGGATTAGAATTGGAAGGCAAGACCTACAGGGCACAGAATACACTATGATCTTTAATTTATGAAGATTAAAAAAGAATGAATAATAATTTATTAAATGAAAGAATCTTTAGATTAAACTGTTATAATGTTAATGCTGCTTCTAATAAATACAGAAATAAATGAACTTACCATTTGGAGTAGTGTTCTAAGAGTAGAAAAAAAAATTTAAAATTACCCTAAAAATGTTTCTGGCACATGGGCAGAACAGAAAATTATGTAAAAGGTTTTCTTGGTTAGAAATGCCACAGAAAGCAGGGTCCCTGGGTTACAGGAGAGGGTGGCTATTTTCTACAATAATAGCTGGCAAGATTGAGGCCTGACTTTATTTTCAATAAATAAGGTGCAGCTGAGTCCTGCATCTCTGGTGACTCAGGTGTTATTGGAAACTAGAGGCCCGGTGCATGAAAATTCATGCACTGGAGTGGGGAGGGGGGGGTCCCTCAGTCCGGCCTGCCCTCTCTCACAGTCCGGGAGCCCTCAGGGGAGGCAGGTGACCTGGCGATCGGGGTAGACGACACCCCCATCACACCTCTGCTGCTGCTACTGCTGCCAGCGCAAGCCTTGGCCAGCCCTGGTTACCTGAGCCTCAGGCTGGCCCTGGGAAGCTGGGCAGCCACCATATGAGGCTTGCCTGCACCTCAGGCTGGCCCTGGGAGGCTGGGCAGCCACCATCTGAGGCTTGCTTGTGCCTCAGGCCAGCCCTGGGCGGCTGGGGGACTGAGAGGACTGGGGGACTCTGGAGGCAGGCGTGCGAAGCGGCCGAACCCGCCTGGGGGCGGGCCGGGCCATGCAGAGTGCCTGCTGCCCCAGCAGGGCTGAGGGGACTGGGCATCGCCATCTTGTGGCTATGGGCACTGCCATCTTTGAGGGCGTGGCAGTCAATTAGCATATTCCCTCCTTATTGGCTGTGGGGCGCCACCATCTTTGTGAGGGTGTGATGGTCAATTAGCATCTTCCCTCTTTATTAGATAGGATGATATCTTAGTCCAACTAGTAGAAATAAAGTCCACCTAGGAGTCCTTTTGAATTATCTCTCTGTCCCCAACATTATTTTATTAGTCATACAATAAGGAAATTCTGACATCTACTCCCCATTTGTTGTTTCAAGTAGAAGGGGCAGTAGAAGTAACAGTAATTATTTCCCAAGATGTGCTCTTTTTTGTTTTTAAATTACAGTTGACCTTCAATATTATTTTATATTAGTTTCAGATACATAGCATAGTAGTTAGATATTTATATAATTTATGAGAGATCTGGTGCATGAATTTGAGCAACAGTGGGGTCCCTCGGCCTGGCCTGTGGGATCGGGCCGAAACCAGCTCTCCAATATCCCAAGGGGTCCCTGATTGCGAGAGGTCATAAGCCAGACTGAGGGACCCCACCAGTGCACGATCAGGGCTGGGGAGGGATGCAGACCCCAGCAGTAAGCTAACCTACCAGTTGGAGCATCTGCCCCCTGGTGGTCAGTGCATGTCATAGCGACTGGTCGACCAGTCAACTGTCTGCCCCTGGTGGTCAGTGTACGTTATAGCGAGTGGTTAAGCTATAACCACTTATGTGTCAGTTGACCAGACACTTAGCATATTAGGCTTTTATTATATAAGATGAAGTGGTCCCCTCAGTAAGTCTAGTACCCACCTGGAACCATACATAGTTATTACAATATTATTATCTTCCTTATGCTGTGTTTTACACCCCCATGACTATTTTGTAACTATGCAATTTGTATTTCTTAATCCTCCACCTTTTTCACCCATCCCAGTCTGGCAACCATCAGTTTTTTTCTCTGTTATCTATGAGTCGGTTTCTGTTTTGTTTGTTCATTTATTTTGTTCTTTAGATCCCACCTATAAGTGAAATAATACAGTATTTGTCTTTCTCTGTCTTATTTCACTTAGCATAATACTTTAGTTCCATCCATGTTCTTGCAAATGTTAAAATTTCATTCCTTCTGGCCAAGTAATATTCATCATATATATGTAACATATCTTCTTTATCTTCTCGTTATGGACACTCAGGCTGCTTTCCTATCTTGATTATTGTAAATAATGCCGCAATGAACACAGGGGTGTATATATCTTTCGAATGTGTGTTTTGGATTTCTTCTGATAAATACCCAGAAATAAATTTGCTAGGTCATAGGTAGTTCTATTTTTAACTTTTTTAGGAACCTCTGTACTGTTTTCCATAGTGGCTGCACCAATCTGCAATCCCACTAACAATGTACTGGTTGTTTGTTGATTTATTGATAAATTGAGGAAATTGAAAACTCACCTGAAAACATTTTTACAAAATCATCAGTAGACATATTCATCACCACATCTGCCTGTTCAGATGGCTCTCCATATCCGGCATTCCCACCCTTGTTTTTAAGATCAAGAAACCATGTTCCACCATCTTCACCTACACCGAAGGTAAAGACATAGAAATAAATGCCAAAGAAGTCCTGTTCTTCTTCAACATAATAACCATTACAATCACAATAATCTTATATACTGCTGTTTCCCAGGCTAAAATCCCAAGGACTCTATCATTTTCAGCAAATGTTTATTAAATACTTACTTTGTACCTGGCACTAGGCTAGGCTTTGAAGACTCTGCGTAAGCTAGTTCTTACAAAAGAGGAATTGGATGGTGATGTGGAGCCAGGAAATCCCAACTGAAACTGAGATTTTAAAGTCAAGTAAGAACTAGCTAGATAAGAAACTTAAAAAAAATAGTAAGATCAAAAGATAGAAAGAGAGGGGATATTGGCATTGGGAATGATGAGTTGTTTTGGACATTTTTGGAGCATCTTTGTGCTAGCCAAGTGAGTATGTTAAATGAAGTTTTAACTAGATTGGAAATACAGATATATAAGTAATCTGTTCATATGGTCATTGAAGTCTTGTGAGTGGTTGGAGTTTCCTAGTGAAAGTCTGTGAGTGCTAAGACAGTGATCTAAAGAACATCCTTGAAGGACAAAGGAGAAGCATCTGACACAGGATACAGAGAGGGCATGATTACAGATAGAGAAGGAAAGCTCTTGTCAAAGAAGCCAAGAAAAGGGAGGAGTTCCAGAAGGAAGCCGTGGTCAACACCATCAAATACTCCAGAGTTGTAACAAGGTAAGAATGACAAATGCCAACTGGTGACACAGAAGCCACCAAGGACCTCGGTGAAAAAAAATTCAGGGAATGAAGAAAAATTAACCACAGCAGAGTGAATCGCAGATGAAAATAAGTTTTACTTATTGTGTTTGTTTAAAATAATAGAACAGACTGAGAATGTTAAAATACATTTGGGAAGGAGGCCGCAGGATAAACAGGTGGAAGAGAGGGCACAATTAATAGCACAAAGTCCCTGAGGAAGCAAGAGGAAACGGAATCTACTCAAAGTGGGATCCATGGACTGAATACTGCCATCAACTATCAGAAATGCAGAATTCAGATCCCACCTCAGACCTGCCTACTGAATCAAATTCTGCATTTTAGCCTGAAACCAGGTAATTAGCATGAATTTTAAAGCTTGAGATGCACTGATCTGGAGTTGAGCTCTGTTCTATTGGGAGGAGAAGAGGGGATGATGTCTATAATGGGTAATTTAATATCAGATGAAAGGAAGCTGAAGCAGTTTATCTGTAGGCTTATATTATCTCTGAAAAAGAGGAGAAAGGATTATCCACTGAAACTGACAGGAAATTGGTGAAGGGAGAGATGGAAGATTTGAGGAACAGTGAGGTTTAAAATAGTCACTGTAGGATCACTGGGTAAAATGGGAGTTCCATTTTTAGTTTTTTGAGGAAACTCCATACCAGTGATCCCACTTCTAGGAATATATCCCAAGAAACTAGAAACACGAATCAGAAAGGATATATGTACCCCTATGTTCATAGCAGCACAATTCACCATAGCTAAGATTTGGAAACAGCCTAAGTGCCATCAGCAGATGAGTGGATTAAAAAACTGTGGTACATCTATACAATGGAATACTACGCTGCGGTAAAAAAAAAAAGGAGTTCTTACCATTTGCAACAACATGGTTGGAGATGGAGAGCGTTATGCTAAGTGAAATAAGCCAGGTAGAGAAAGATAATTACCACATTATCTCACTCATTTGTGGAATATAATGAACAACATAAACTGATGAACAAAAATAGATCCAGAGACAGAGAAACATCAATCAGAACGTCAAACCTCAGGGAAGGTAGGAAACAGTGAGGGTATGGGGGAGAAATCAACCAAAGGACTTACATGCATGCATAAAGTCTAATCAATGGACACAGACAACAGGGGGGTGGGGTCATGAATGGGAAGTGCAGGGTAATGGGGGAATAAGGACACATAATTAATCAATAAAGAATTTTAAAAATAAATAGTCACTGTGGAAAATGAGGTAGTAAGCTATCACAGAAATACAGAATTCTGAGGTGCTGCTTAGACCCCAGTAGAGGAGAGACAATGATGAATTTCTACTGGTACAGATCCACTGGGTGGTGCGATTTTTTATTTTTATTTTTTCGTTTCTCCAGCAGATTTAGCAGTCTAGATACAACTGTGGGGCAGCCAGATAGTTTGATTCAGTCAAGACTAGGTTTTTGGCAGATTGTGACATAAGCACAAAACGTCCAGAAGTTTAGGATATAGGCAAGAGAGTGACTGAATCAATGGACATGGGCTCTAAGGACAGAAAAAGAAGGAAAGCTTGGCCACTGTGGCTCAGTGGTTGAATGTCGACCTATGAACCAGTAGGTTACGGTTCAATTCCCAGTCAGGGCACATGCCGGGTTCCAGCCTCAATCGATCAATGATTCTCTCTCATCGTTGATGTTTTTATCTCTCTCTCCTTCTCCCTTTCTTTCTGAAATCAATAGAAATATATTTAAAAAAAAGAAAAAAATCAATAGAAATATATTTTAAAAAAAGAAAAGCAAGTAAAAACAGGAAGGTACAGATGAATTAAGATAAAATAGAGGGGAAAAAAATAAAAGAACTGATAATGTCTAAGTTTCCATACAGTAGGAATGAAGTAGCTATTCTTAAAACTGTCATTAGCATGTTAGTACTATATTGAGAAGAAAAATACTGAGAGGTTTTAAAAAGCTGACTACATTCAGACTGACTTGAATCATCTCAAAAATAAAAATGGCAAGTGCCCACGGTGGACGATAAATTACTATATTACACCACCTGTCTTGATCCACATGCCCTTCTAAGTAGGATTCCTCTCAAATGCTTAACAGTGAAAGTATTTGTAACAAAATTTTATTTTATATATGTCCATATACACTGATATTAACTTAAAAATACATATCAGTAGCTGTTGGTTATTCTGAAATGGCTACATTCTAGGGTAAGGGTTCTCCATACAGTCTACTAGATAGGTGATTCCTGGAGGCTGATTTTTGTCCAAGGGAAATAGTCTCCTTTGTTTCCTGAAACACCCAGATAACCAGCTGTAATCCTTACCCGAGAGTTCAAACTGATAAACTGCCTGAGTGGCTTTCACAAGGTCATCATTGAGAGAGGCCTTAACAATTCTGAATGTTTCTTTCACAGCTCCGGAAGGTGGTTTTGATGGTGGCTGCAGCTCTTCTTTCAACTTTGTACCAGGACCTGCAAAATATTGTTGATGAAAATGGCTTTAAAGGCTAGGCAATCTAAGACCACACACAAAATTAATTAACAGAATAAACTTGCTACCAATTATACCTGTTTGACCAAGTGACCTTAAATATATTCAGTAGCATCTGAAAGCATAAATCAAACTAATGAAATAACAGCCAAACACACTAATTTTTACTCTCCAAGAAAAAGGCTGATTCTCATGTTAGATTTAATAAAAGCAAACCACTACTAAAGTATATAGTGCTTATAATAAATGGACCTAAACAAACTATTGGAATTTTAGGGGGTATTAATTAATCACTCCTTATTACCCACTCTGAATTCTAAAACCAATGAAAAAAGAACACACCAGAGTCAGAAAGATGGAGATATCAACTGTGTACTTAGTGGAGCTGAACTGGAGATCAGAGTCAGTAGAGTCAGTAGACTACAACTATGAAAGCTTTAATGGGAAGATACATTTAGAGCATCTCAATTACTTAAAAAAACAAAAACAAAAACATACAGCCAGCAGCCCCAACATAGCTTCTCCTAACTTCACAATAAATAAATATAAAAATGTACAAGTTAGGCTGCAGTAGCTCAGTGGTTGAGCGTCAACCTATCAACCAGGAGGTCACAGTTAGGATTCCCGGTCAGGGGATATGCCCAGGTGTTGCAGGCTCCATCCCGGATTGTGCAGGAGGCAGTCGATCAATGATTCTCTTTCATCACTGCTGTTTCTATCTCTCTCTCCCTCTCCCTTCCTCTCTGAAATAAAATATATATATATAATTTTTTTAAATGTACCAAAGAAAAAGACAAATACTAAACATCACCTAGACTGACACACCATTTACTGTCAGGATCTAGGAAAAAAGGTTAATAACTCTAAGGTAGATGAAGTCAGCCTCAGAAACACAGGACTGACTGTGCTTTACACCTCATAAAAAATCTCAATGGAAGAATAGCTCTGCTTACCTGAACAAAGAAGAAAGGTTCTCACATCTTTAAACCACTGGATAAGACTCTGATCTTAGACTAAAATCTATCTGTCTGTTTTATAATACTGATTTCAAGAAATCCCCACATTTCTTCTTCTTTTTAAAATAGCTATCTTTTTTTTTAATTTTTAAAATTTACTTACAGAGTTTGAGAGGGAGAGAAAGAAAGAGTGAGAGAGAGAGAAACATCTATTGGTCGCCTCCCACACACGCCCCAACTGGGGATGGAACCTGAAACCTGGGGATATGCCCTGACCAAGAATCAAACACTCTACCTTTTGGTGTATGAGACTACGCTCCAACCAAGTGAGCCACACCAGCCAGGGTGACCCATATTTCAATCCAATTTCATAGCTCCCAAATACCAGAGAAGCAGACAGAAGGTGAGGTCCTAATGGTAGTTCATCCTGGGAAGAACACGCCACCCAAAGCACGACTGATAAAGATGGGGAAGGGAAGGGCCTTGGCATCTCAGCATGCTGAAAAGAGTAGTTTTTAAGCAGAGGAGGTAACAGAAGGCCCCATGTCAGCCCTGCACAGAACACTAGCAGAAGACAGAAATGTCCAATTCTCTTTTTTGGAAAAACTATGTAAGTATCTTTATTTTCCTACATAAAATATGGTCTATATCTTACCATGTGATTCCATTTTCTTGGTAACTGTATCCGGGTATTCATCTAAGAAGAAATCTGGTAACAAAGGATGGCCTGGAAAAATGACCCCAAAATAATCAAATTACTTTAAGAACTTCAATATATTAAGATTTTAACACCTGTTTAACAAACATTATATCTGTTTTTATTTAAATGGTACAATGCAAAGACCCCCATGAGAACTGTTAAACTACCTGACCACTAAGCTAAACTACTTTCCCCTAACCCAGTTATCCTCCTTTGCTTTGGCAAATTTCACCCCTAAGATCTAACCGAAGAGTCACATATTAAGCCCTTAACTGCTCTCCCAGGAGCCTTTGCCCCCTTCTCATCTATTCATGAAACCCTTCTGCCTACATCCCTCCAAGGTGCTTAGGACTCGTTTCCTACCTGGCTCCCTAAGAGAAGGGAATTCCTCATTAAAAAAAACTGTCCCCATCTTTGTCTCTGTATGTCTGCTCCTCCCTCTCAGAAGATTAAAAACAAAACTGGACAGTAGGAATGCATTGGGTTTGTTATATCCTAACACCACAGTACCTAATCATATTAAGTTCTCAACACTCTCAAATCTAAAATAGGGTTTTTAATTTAAATCAAATTTAAAATTTTGTGCACACTATATCTTTAATACCGGAAGTGATAATTATACTATACCAGGCCCCATAAGACCTGGATCTGATTCAGGTTCTGCCACTTACTAGCTAATACACCTAGACAAAGACTTAATAATCTCTTTGGACCTGTTTTTCTACTGTAAATATTAACTACTGAATACAGTGATTGCAGCATATGCCAGGCACTGTGCCAAGCACATTATATACATTACTAGAGGCCCAGTGCATGGATTCACGCACTGGTGGGGTCCCTCGGCTTGGCCTGCGGGGATCAGTGGACCTCCGCGCTGCTGCAGCCCGGCCTTACTTGCCAGCTCGTTGGGCTCCAGCCCACTGTCCACCTCAATCTCACACAGCACGAAGTAGTGAGCAAAGTGGCAGGCGGCTGGAGAGGAGGCCGAACCCGGGGTTGGGTGCCCAGCCGCTCCCACTGTAGCCACTTGGCACGCAGGGGGAGTGTCCGCGGAAGAGGCTCATGCCACCGCAGCAGCACTTGCCAGCCATGAGCCCTGCATCTGGCACCTGTCTGTCAGTTGAGTGGCGCTCATGCTGTAGGAGCTCACTGACCATTAGGAGGCAGCTCCTGCATTGAGAGTCTGCCCCCTGGTGGTCAGTGTGCATCATAGCTACTGGCCAGTAGTCCAATCGTCTGGTTGTCTGGTCATTTAGACTTTTATATATAGAGATTGCATTTTGTTCTTACCAAAACCCTGTGTGGAAGGTATTATAGTATTTTACCAGTAAGGAAAGTGAAGCTCAGAGAAAGTGGGTGACTCACCTAAAGTGCAGCTGAACTGGGATCTGAACCTGAAATGTCTTTTCCCAAACTCCATGTTCTTACTCACTAAACAATATTGCTTCCTTCACAGGATTGCTATGAGATTAGCTAGACAATGTATATAAAAGTGCTTTGTAAAACTGTGAAGAGCTATTTAATTCAATTCAATTCAAACTGAAGAAACAGGGATGATACAAACATAAACATTCAACCTAATGAATAATACTTAAAATATACTTTAGCACAAATAAGCTAAATATAACATATATTAAATATGTCTATTATATAGTGTATGTTATATTTTATACATAAGGTAAAATGCATTATCATTACGATCATCATCTGCAATTTCAGAGAGGAAGAATGATTTGTGAACAAGGGGACTGCTGAGAACTTCTCACATCACACCCTTGTACATAGGACAGACTCTGCTCACTCACCTTCACCATTTACCATTAAGCTACTCTAAGAGATTGCACCTCAGAGATAAACTTTTAGAAAAAGCCCATAATCTTAAAAAGTTTTTGTGAAAAAAACCACTACTCTATCTTCTGTTACCGTATCCTTGAATAAAATCTTTTAAAAGAGCATATTAATTTTATAATCACAAACCACACACACAAAAGAGATGTGGTCCTGGCTGGTTTGGCTCAATGGACAGAGCATTGGCCTGCGGACTGAAGTGTCCCAGGTTCAACTCCAGCCAAGGGCACATGCCTGGGATGTTTCTCTCTCTCTCCCTCTCCCTTCCTCTCTAAAATCAATAAAATATATTTTAAAAAAAGAGAGAGATGTGTATTCCTTGCAGAAAATGTGGGAAAATGCATCACTATATTTAAAAATAATAAGCATTACCTGGTTTAATTGCATAGACATCAAAATCTTTTATTCCTTCTTCTTTTAAGATATTTTCATCAATAATAAAGTTGCCAGTAAAACTTTTAGGCTTTTTAAAAATGGAGTATGCAGCATCTGCAATGATGTCAACTTTTCTACATTGGCTTTCAATACCGGATCCTCCCAGCATATCCATAGCAGCTGTGTGTATGGCTGCAGAGAAAACATACGCATCCATAACTTCAAATCAAACAGTAGGACTATGGAAGCAACAGCGAGACAGTTAATTTCTCAGGTGGTGAAAATAAGGTCCAGAGAGCTTGAAGCATTTGCTAAATGTCTTATTGGCATAACTGGATAGGAAACATATGTTCCCTGCTCTACACAACACTGCCTTATATAGAATTTCTTCATGAGACTCACAGAAAAATTCAATTAGACTTTTCTGATTCAGAATACTTAAGAATCTACATACCATTCTTGAGAGTCAAGAAGCCAGTAAGGTATAATAGAAAGAGCACTGAGCTGTAAGGTGAGCTTTTTATGCCACCTACGCTATTTTTGGCAAGCCACTACCATCTTTGGGCCTCAGTTTCTTGTTTCTAAATATGGAGCTCCTTTCTTAAGTTTATTGTCTCTCTCTCCTCTCTACTAGAATATGGAAACCTCATTTTTTACTTTTCATCACTATATGCCAATGCCTAAAACAATGATAAACACTCCATAAGCACTTTATAAGTACTAGTTAACAATAAGATCCACCACATAAAATTCAGTGATGATTTTTAGAAAGGAACAAAAGCAATATCTATAATGAAAGCTGATAAACCTTGGATCACAAGATTCCTAAAGGTGACCCTACAATTTGAATCTAATTAAGGAATAACTGGGAAAGCATCTAGTAGCTTCCGATTGATTCTTCTGGTTACAGCTTGCTCAAAACAGACAGTAACAAGATTCTTAAAATCAATGGAAGATTTCCTTTCACATAAATATATGCAGTACATATCAGCTCTAAAACATCAGCATTGCTTTTGAGTCCTCTTTCTCTGGGAAAAGAGCTTATCTCACCTCTTTAACACTTGCTGGCCTCTACCAAGCACACACATATATTCTTCGGCGTATTCAATGAACTAAAAATATGACTTACAAAGTGTACCACTTTGGAAAAAAACCCTCCCAATTAAACTATGATATATCATCATTTGTAAGAGCATTCTAATATCAAAGATGTAAAAATGTAAAAGCCTAGGCATCTCAGAATCAATGAAATATGGTAAAAACTGCCATGAGAACAAGTTGGAAAGTAGGTCCTTTGAAAACAAAACAAAACTAGTTTTGGTTTCTAGCACCAGAGAAGCCAATTGCCACCTTGTCACATTGGCCTCCCCAGTTAGCTGAGTTCCCACGTCCATCTGCAATGTAGTTCCAGGTGATAGAGGACTGCAGCTGTTGTGATACTTTTATCTTCCTCTCTGTGGTCAGCACCAAGATCAGCAGCTGCATTCCCAGACTCTTCACCCCAACCCACATGAAATCTATCCCAAATGGACCTTCTTCTACCACCGTTGTTCTGACCAGTCAAGAGGTA
This sequence comes from Corynorhinus townsendii, assembly GCA_026230045.1. Taxonomy (NCBI): domain Eukaryota; kingdom Metazoa; phylum Chordata; class Mammalia; order Chiroptera; family Vespertilionidae; genus Corynorhinus; species Corynorhinus townsendii. The sequence goes on along the minus strand of JAPDVU010000005.1, from coordinate 160,492,289 downwards.
AGAAGCAGTAGACATTTTTTTAAAACATATTTTATTGATTTTTACAGAGAGGAAGGGAGAGGGATAGAGAGTTAGAAACATTGATGAGAGAGAAACATGGATCAGCTGCCTCTTGCACACCCCCTACTGGGGATGTGCCCGCAATCAAAGTACATGCCCTTGATCGGAATCGAACCTGGGACCCTTCAGTCTGCAGGCCGACGCTCTATCCACTGAGCCAAACCAGTTAGGGCAGCAGTAGACATTTTGAATAGCAGCCCTCATACCTCCTTCTCCTCCCACCCTTCATTTCAGCAGAAACTATGAAGTGGATTTTATAAAAAGAAAAAAGTTATATTTTTAAAGGTGACCTTGTTGGGGGCCTGAGATCCTCATGCTGTGAAACTAATGGAGGCCTGCTCACTGATCTCCTCTGGATGTGCTGAATTTGGTTTGGTCAAAGATCTAGACCCAGAAGGGCTCATGTAGCTGGTGTAGAGAAGGCACACCGAGCCATAAAGGACAAACAGCGAGTGGACCAATACACTGCTTTGATTATTGATAATAAATGTTATACTATATCCATTCCATTAAGCGCAGTAAATCTCCTCTTCCTTAAAGGGAAGTAATGTTGGGAGATTATTCAGCTTTTAGCAGACATAGAAAGAGAGCCAGCCATTCTATACAGTCTAGGATGAGGAATCATATTTTTTTTTAATCCTCACCTGAGGATATTTTTCCCATTGATTTTTAGAGAGTGTGGAAGGGAGAAGGAGAGACAGAGAGAAACACTGATGTGAGAGAGATACATCGATTGGTTGCCTCCTGCATGCCCCTGACCAGGGCCAGGAGCTTGCAACTGAGATACGTGCCCTTGACCATAACCAAACCTGGGACCCTTCAGTCCCCAGGCCGACACTCTGTCCACTGAACCAAACTGGCTAGGGCTATTTTTTTTTTAATAGAGACCTAAAAAGTAGCCAGCACCTTGGACCCTCTAAAATCCATTTTCATTGCCTCAATTATAAATAATGCTGTATTCTAGCTAAGCTTTCCTGGCTCCTCTCTCCAGTCTTACAAGCCATCCTATATTTGGATGCCAAATTAAACTTCTTAAACCTCATCAATAGCCATATAACTCCACTGCTCCCGTTTTCCCACTGCTTATTATATCTCTCCTGCTTCTAAAACTCTAAAGTGGTTCTCTACTGAATATAGATTAAAATTCAAGTTCCTAAACTTGGCAACCAAGACCTGGGACCTAGTTCATCCATCTTCCCCCACCACCTCATACCCACTCAACATTCCATCTGAGCATTACAGTTGCTCAAGGTCTGTGGGAAATAAAAGCCTACACCCTATCACACAGACACCAGATCAAACTCCTTGTAGTTCCACCAACACAGTATTTTCCCATACTACAGCCTTTCTTGTTCCCTCCTAGAACGGGTTCCCTCTGCCAGGAACACCTTGCCTCCTTCTCCTTACTAACTCCAACAGATTCTTGTCTGTTTTGTCCTATAATGTATCTTAAGCAACTAGAATAGATGCTCAATCAATATATGCTGGATAAATAAAATATAAAATTTTTACAGTCAGACAGGGCCTTTTCTAATTTTGTTACCCCTGGATCCCAAAAAACTAAAGATTTGGAGAGTGGAGGCAGGGAAGGAAGAACAAAGTGTGATGGCAACAAATTCTTTCATCTTTCACAATAAATAGTAAAACTTTTTGAAGGTAAGGACTGCATCACATTCATCTTAGTACCTCCTAATACCTTGTACAGAGTAGACACTTAATAAATTATATAAATAACAAGTAAATAGTACAGAGCACTGTGCCTGGAATATAAAAATGTTTGGAAGATTAATGAATAGAAAGTTACATACCAGGAGTACAAAGAGGGAAAATATTATGTTAGGACTTTTATTTTCTTGGAGACCTTCCTTTCTAACTAACTGCCTGAATCTCACTATCTTTTAACTTTAGTAATAGCAGTATTTGATGTGGAAAGAGGAGGTTGAGAAGAAAAGGAAGTAGAAAAAGAGTCACAGTAAAGTGTAAACTTTTAAAGTCTTTGACTGTGATCCACAATAAGAAACACTTTTTATTGACATGACTAAGAATATATAATACATACACATACAAACTCACTAACATATTTTATTCATATATATAGAAAAGTTTATGAAATAATACTGACCTTTACTATGTGTGGTACTGTCTAATATTTTCTATTTTATTCCATTAGAAATAAAACAAAACAACAAAAAATTCTGGCTGCTGTTTACTAAATCAGTTTCACAACCCACTAAATTGACTTTATGCCTCACTAAATAGATTTCATGACTCACCAATGAGTCTTGACATGTAGTTTGAAAAATGTTGTAGAAGCACTTTTTTTTACTCTCACCTTTTACCCCATTGCAAAGAATATTACTTCCCAGAAAATCTTAAAAGAAATGTGTCTGACACGGAAACGTAAGAGATACAAAGAAACAATAAAACATGATTCTGATCCCACAATGGGCTAGTAAGTAAAGGAGTCTTGGTCAAATTACAAAAGAAATAAATTTTTAACAATTGATTCTTGGAGTCCTTAGAATAAAGATGGCAACTAAAGAGCTGGCTGCGAAAGCTTTATTTTCCTAAGTTACATCAGCAATGTGCCCATGTTCCATAAATTCTTACCATAGCCCCGTTTCCTCAGCTTCAACACCGTGGGCCATTAGACCTTTCCCAACTGGTTGGAGCTGAGGGAATCCCTTCACCCACTGCATAGCAGATGGGAAGCAAAGATGAAAAGAAATTCTTCATCTGTTCCTAAATTAGAATTGTGGGTATATTTCACACAGCCATATGTGGCAGTTCAGTTCAAGAGTACCTGTAAGGCTACAGCACTTCATAAAAATACTAGATTAAATGTGCTTGTAACAGTCAATTCCTACTGACCTAGTCATCTACTAGGTGAAAAAGCCAAAAAAATATCCCAGTACCCTACAGTGTTCACCCCATGGTAACTGTCCAATAGGTATTTGTAGAGTGATGAAAATAAATGAAACAATGCCGTACGTAAATTCTAAAGCTGCATACAAAGTCCAGCCATATGTAGGTTCTTGTCACCTCAAGGGGGTCTAGGCACTCTGTGAGTTCAGAATTCATGTGAAAGTAACAGATAAGTCAGCTTTTTATAGTGGAAAAAGACAAAGGTAGTAAGAATATAAGAAACTAAAGAAATATTTGTTGGGATGTATGAGGATAAAACAACAGCATGAGAATCTGCAGAATTTAGTAAGGTATCAAACATGAGGATAGAGAAAAGGTTAGGGAAGCACAGCTGGCTTCCTGTTGGCTTTAATGAAACTCGTCAAGTGTTCCAATGTTCAATGTTTCCAGTATAGCGATCTGCTTAAGAGTCAGTCATAAAGTCCAAGGGAAAGCTGGAAAATGTCTTATATGTACAATAAAGAGTTTAACTTGTTTCCCAACAGACAGACTGAGGTTACCTTTGACAGTCTACTCACTCCTACCCCACCCTGCTCACCCAAGATGCATCTCAAGAGTGTTAAGAACAATAAATGAGTCCTAACTGGGTAGCTCAGTTGGTTAAAGCACTGTCCCAATATACCAAGGTTATGGGTTCAATCCCCAGTCAGGGCACAGACAAGAAGCAACTAATGAATGCATAAATAAGTGGAACAACAAATCAATGTTTCTTTTGCTCTTTCTCTCCCTTCCTCCCTTTCTCTGAAATCAATCAATAATTTTTTTAAAAGAACAATGAATGAGAATTAAAAATTACTTTCTAAGTACATACCTGTTTTAGGCCATAATGCATTGACTGCAATTTCACCTTTAAATTCTTCTGCCATTCCAAGCACACACATAGACATACCATACTTAGCAATGGTATAAGCTGAAAGGAACCACAAGAAATAATAATTAAGAAATAAATTAATTTCTATTACTATTTTTTCTGATACATTTTTTAGAATTCCTTAATAATATAATAAATACAAAACATAGTTTTTAAAACATACTCTTTAAAAAAACAGTTTTTATGGAGGTATCTGAACAGGGAAGAGCTTCTTTATATATTTCCATCCTAATATTTTATTAAAGGAAAAGACACAGTAATAAACTTTAATTTCCCTTAATATTATTGGAGTAAGTGACACTACTGTTTCTTAATCTGTTCTTTTTCTTTGTAAAGAATGAAAGTGATCATTTAAAGGGAAACTACTGCTAATAAAATAATAACAACTAAAGGCTACAAACTTGTTTATTAACCTTATCAATGAAAATAGAACTTCTTTTAGTTTGCTTTGTGAAATAAGGACTAAGTCTCTGATACAACTATTTTAAAGGAGGTACTTACACATAAATCTTGTTATTTAACATACTTGGAATCATTAATTTGTTGTGGAAGGTAAAGTATTTCATGGATAGTTTTTAACCAACTTTATTGAAGAACTAGAGGCCCGATGCACGAAATTGGTGCAAGGGGCTTGGCCCCTGCCTGCCTCGGCCCCTGCCTCTGTGGCTTTGTCCAGAAGGTCATCCGGAAGGACATCTGGTCTAATTAGCATATTATGCTTTTATTATTATAGATAAGTTACATTCAATAAAATACATTCATTGGGACTTAAGGGAGCTTTCTGGGATGATGGAAATGTATATCTTGATTTGGATGTTGGCTTTACAGGTGTACATTTGTCAAAACTCATCAAACTGAACCATTAAGATCTGCGCATTTTAATGACTATATATTATACCTAAATTCTGTAATTATGGACAAAAGTTTAAGTATCTACTTTCCAAAGTGCTACCGATTCTGCAGAGAAAATGTAATGCTGAATGTATATGTAAATTGTGATTACATAATAGATGCACTGATTTAATGCAAAACAAATAAACAAACCATCCCCTCATCCTACCACCTACCACAGTGCTGTTTGAACCACAGTGGATTTAGGTTCAGTGGTGGGCTGAGATTGAGGATATGAGCAATTTTACTCTTTTTCAAATGAGGAATACATGCTTTAGACCTGAAAGCAAAAGAAAACACAAGCCAAATGAATAGTTTTCTAACAACAATCCCACTTTTAAAAGTTTTACTTTAATCTACTTCTACAGAGAAAATGAATTTGTTCAGTAATCTATAGAGTACTTTTGTTGTTTATTTTTACTCTTCTAGAATGAACATGGGAAAAGCAACTAATTTTTCAACCTTGAAACTTTGCTTAATGGCCTGTCAAAATAATCTACTTGATGATAATAATAAAATCCTTGGGCACATTAGCCTTAAATCCAACTGAGGTTATCCTCAACTATATCCTTAAAAATTCTCCCTCCCCAACGCACACTTCTCCCTCCCCAACACACACACACATACACACACACACACTTTTCAGTAACAGTTAATGTAACTGTCAGCCAGCACAGCTTGTACTGTGCAAAGAACATGGGTATTCCAGTCAGACACACCTCGGTTTAAATCCTCCTTCTGCCCCTTCCTTGTGTGATCCTGGGGAAAATATATAGCATTCTACTTCTCAGTTTTCTCATTGGTAAATGTTGGTAATACCTGCTACCATCTAGGGTTGACCAAGGGATTAAAATGAGATGATATATATGAGATATTTAAAAGAGTGCATATGCTAAACCCATGAAACTATTGCTATTATTACTATTATATAGGATGACTTATTTCATCTTTAGTAGATGTGATATTCCTACTATGCTGGAATTGTAATTTAATAACATAACTCCCAATACATTTCCAAAGTTAATTTGCACCAGTATGGAATGCAATATGCCTTTGGGAGCAAAATTAAGTTTTTGGTTTTTTTAAAATACTGTTTATAAAGGTAGGCAATTTATTTTACAGGAGACTCAAGTCCAATATTTAAAAATTTTTCATTGGCTATACCATGTTAAACATTGTAGCTTAATAATTTTATAGCTTTTCATTTTATTTCACATTCAATAACTTCTGGAACTTTGAACTTTCCCACTTTTCTTTCAAGTCAGTTTTCTTATTACAATACTAGAGGACCGATGCACAAAATGTGTGCAAGGGGCTCAGCCCTGGCAGCCTGGGCGGCTTGCCTCAGCCCTTGCAGCCCTGGCTGCGTCCAGAAGGTTGTTTGGCTGTCTGGTCTAATTAGCATATTACACTTTTATTATTATAGATTCTTGGAACCATCAGCAATGTCTTTTCAAGTTTATAAACCAATTACAATCAATATCACTAATGGATTTATATATATATTATTCCTTTCCAAAGGTGCTTCACTTTTATGGGGGTGAGGTGGGGAGGGGAAAGCAGTATTAGAGCTGATAGTGAGTAAAACAGTGAACTGCACCTCAAAACATCAATAGGAAACAAACTAAATCTAATCCAGGCATAAGACCATATTTCACATTAAAAGGAATGTAGTTTAGGCCATCATTTTCATTTTTAGAAAATGACCTCAGAATAGATAAGGGTCCAAATTGTTCTTGCCAAATGGGTTTCCAAAGACATAATTTCACAAGGAATGAACAATGAGAACCATGCATTTGTGTTTACAAAAGTCATAATGTCAACTAAAAAAGCCAAGCCTTTGACCCATTCTTTGAGAACTGAACTGGGAATTCTCTCTTAAGTGGCAGAGTCAATTTCCTCAACAATACACTGGCCACACAATCTTGCCATACAGTAGATGATCATGTTTGTATTCAACATGAGTAAAGCACTAATCTGTCTGTGTTTCAAATCATGGAGGTGTATTTAGTACTTAAGACTTCATAACATAGTTCATTTTTTACTTTTTAGCAAGACACTTTTTGTGTCTTTGTATCTAGTGAACAATACAATGAACAAACTTAATTTCTGCACCTCTGTGGAACATTTCTACAGTAGGTAAGTTTTTTTAAAAATATATTTTTATTCATTTTAGAGAGGAAGGGAGTGGGAGAGAGAGAGAGAAACATCAATGATGAGAGAGAATCATCAATTGGTTGCCTCCTGCATGCCCCACACTGGGGATCAAGCCCGTAACCTGGGCATGTGCCCTGACCAGGACTCAAAACATGATCTCCTCTGGTTCACAGGTCTGTGCTCAATCACTGAACCACACCAGCTGGGCATCATTTATGTTTTCCTCTCTCTCTTCCTCTCTGAAATAAATAAAAATATATTTGAAAATAAATAAATAAATAATGTGATTCATAATGAGCTTCCTGTTATTTATATAACTAAAACCCAAGTGTTTTTCAAAGGAAGGAGAGACTATTGCTGGCTTGAGTAATTAGAAGACTTGGTATGCATATATAGGGTGTTCCCACAAAATATAGACACACACTTTGAATAATTATAAAGGCAGTGTTTATTAAAATATATTTCATTTTCAAAATTGAGCTAACAGCTACTAAAGTGTGTATATATATTTGGGGAATACCCTGTATGTATTTCTTCATACAAATGTTGAACATACATGAACTATACTTTAGTATTTATTAGATTTACAGGAAAAAAAAGGATCTCTGAATAAAACAATTTATTTAAAATACTATCTACTAACGTGGAGCACTTTAGGCCTTTTGACTGGATTTTAAACTGTGTTGCCAATCTGTTTCAAATCTGTTTACTACTATCTTCTGAGAAAACATTACAATATTTTCTCCGACAATTCTCTTTTTTTCTTTCTAAACAGTATTTTTGTAAATTGAGATGAAGTTTTTTTTTTTTTAACATATCTTTATTGATTTCAGAGAGGAAGGTAGAGGTAGAGAGAGATAGAAACATCAATGATGAGAAAGAATCATTGATTGGCTGCCTTCTGCACACCCCCTTTTGGGGGATCAAGCCCACAACCCAAGCGTGTGCCCTTGACCGGAATTGAACCCGGGACCCTTCAGTCCGCAGACTGATGCTCTATCCACTGAGCCAAATCGGCTAGGTCTCTCCCCGACAATTCTTTAACTTACGTAAGGTAGGTGCCTCTGGTGTTGACACTCATCATCAAATCCACCCTCTTCGTAGGTGTTTCCAATGTGTTGGTCAAGCTAATAGCACTGGCATTATTCACCAAGACATCAATTCCTGTTTTCAAATAATCAACTTCCTATTAATGTAATTTAAACTTAATAACAAAAAGAAATAAAAACATTTACTCTGTGTAGTTGAACCTAAGTTGGTTCACAAATACTTCTTTTAGATAAATTGACTAATCAATACACCAATATAAAACTAAGTAGCTGTGTCAAAATACCCAAATGATTTTCACTAGCACAATGGAGACAGACCATCACCACAGCTCCATGTGAAACTACAAGGAGGCTTAGTCCTTGGTGGTTTGTAGCTTCCATTCTTATCTGTCCTCTTGTGGCCTGGTCATGCCTCCTTGTCTCCAAGAACTTAAGATTAACTTCTTTAAAATTTTCCCTCTTCTCTAGCATCTTTCCAAAGCCTGTCCTCCTTTCAAGCACACAGATCTCCCTCCCTTCTAAGGCCCTTTCTGGTCTTGGGAACTGGGAAAAGAGAAAAGACCCAGAGTTTCAATTCCAGGCAAATCATCAAAGATCAAGTGTGTTTTGGTAACTCATTTATAAAATAAAATGAATCTAGAATAATGATTATTGCTGCACCTTGTATCCAGTCTTCCATCCCCAGCCACTGCATATGTAACATATGGTTATAGTAATTGAAGAGAGGCAAGAGAATGGAATGGGATCTAAGGAACTACTTTTCGTTAGATGTATGTTACTGTCAAGATCCTTACCTTATATTGGATGGTAAATGTGTTATATTATTCAAAATAATTCTTGCCAAATTAAAAAAAAACACCCTCATTAGAAGGTTTTAAGCTACATTTCTATATGAACAATACTCATTTTTGGTTATACTCCAAAGACTCAGAAAAAAATTTTAATTAAAGTTATAGTTATACCTATATTTTATCAATATTCAGTAATTATTTCAGAATTATGGCACTACCTCCAAATTTCTCCACTGCTTTCTCCACTGCATTACTGATTTGCTGTTCATCTCTCACATCAACAATACATGGCAAGGCCTTTCCTCCAGCGGCTTCAACTATGAAGAATAAAGAAACAAAAAGAGCATTAAAGCATGTAAATATTAAACCTTTCATTCTGATATGAGTCAAAAGAAATGAGTACCCTATTTTCAGAAAACCAATATAAATAACTATGTCTATGACCACTAGTGACTCCACCTCTCCAGTAGGACAAATTGTCTAACCCATATCCAACCTCAAACTAGATCGACTAGTTCCATTAAAAAACAAAGAGGAATTTTATAATTCTATTAAAAAGCTAAAAAAGGAAGGTAATCTTAAAAAACTATTATGAGCCCTGGCCAGTTTGGCTCAATGGTTGAGCATCAGCCTGAGGACTAAATGGTCGTGGGCTCAATTCCCAGTCACGGGCACCAGGGGCATGTACCTCAGCTATGAGTTTGATCCCCATCTCTGGTCAGGGCTCATGTGGGAGGCAAACAGTCAATGTGTCTCTCACAATGTTTCTCTTTCTCTCCCTCCCTTCCACTCTCTCTCTCGGGATCAATGGAGAAAATATCCTTGAATGAGGATTTTTTTTAAAAAACCATTATGAAAAATTTCAAAAAATATAAAGAAGAGTATAATAAACTACCATGAATCTATCACCTATCTATATATATAAAAGCCTAAGCGACCATCCAACCATCCGACCAGTAGCTATGACACACTCTGACCACCAAGGGGCAGACACTCAATGCAGGAGCTGCTGAGCTGCGGGGACTTGGCAGCTGTGGTTCTCAGGTGATGCACCCGGAACCAGAGAGGAGGGAGCCCCATTCCAGGGTGTGTCACCCGATAACTGTCCTCTCGCAATCCAGGACCCTTTGGGGGATGCCGGAGAGCTGGTTTCAGCCTGAGCCCCGCAGGCCAGGCCGAGGGACCCCACCGGTACATGAACCCGTGCACTGGGCCTCTGGTCTTCAATGATTGTTAATGTTTAACCTGTACAATTTATCTACATCCAACCTCATTTTGTTTTTTGCTGGGTTTTTTTTTGGTCTTCACTCAAAGATATTTTTCCATTGATTTTTAGGGAGGGTGGGAAAGAGAGGGAAAGACATAGAGAAACATCGATGTGAGAGAAATACATCAATTGGTTGCCTTCTGCACATGCCCTGAACAGGGCCTAGGCCAGGGAGGAGCCTGCAACTGAGGTACGTGCCCTTGACCTTGATTGAACCTGGGATCTTTTGGGTCCATAGGCCGACACTTTATGCACTGAGCCAAACCAGCTAGGGCTGCTGGTATATTTTAAGACAAATCCCAGACATCACTTCATTCATCAATATTTGATACGTATTCTCTTCACATAACCACAGTACTATTAAAATAACTAACAAAACCAACAACCTCGGGTGAAGTTGAATTTTTAAGCTCTCCCTCCTGGCATTGTGCCTGGCACAATGCCTTGAATATATAAGCACTCGGTAATTATTTGTGGACTGGAAGTGTTAAAATAATGACTTGAAAATGGTGCAGAAAATAAATAACATGGAGAGCTTTTCAAAGTGTTCACATCATCTACCTCTCAAATTCTCTATTTCCATTCTCCCATTCTCCACTCAGATCCAAGAACAACTGCCCTCATGAGACACACACAATTTTTAATGGGAGTCTCTCAGATCACTCAAAGTGCTGGAGGAGAAAATCAGTTCTCAATCACTGCTCTAAGGTGACAAAACTTTTAAGCAGATAAACTTATTTTTAAGGTAGCTTTCAAAGAGCTATAATTAAACGCTCCAGTAAATTATCTATGTATTGCAACCATGATGAGGATATTTCATGAAATGGCATTGTCACACTCACTTTCTTCAGCAGCAGTATAAATTGTGCCTGGAAGTTTGGGGTGTGCTTGAGTGGTCTTCGCAGCAATGACAATATTTGCTCCGTCCTTTGCTGCTTTCAATGCAATAGCTTTGCCAATACCACGGCTTGCACCTGTGATAAAAACTGTACATCCTGCCAGCTTCCTACAACAGAACAAATGTGACTTTATTAGAAACCTCAATGCTTTATTTACTTACCAGTATGAAGAACGTATGTATATCTATATCTATATATAGACATATATATATAGATATAGATATAGATTATATGTAATGTTTTCTCCTCTGTGAAACTTTCTCTAAACCCTCCTCCCTCCCCATCTGATTAGCTAATAACTCTACTGTACTCGCATTGCACAAAAATTTATAAATTATTTATTACAACTTCAGTTGGCCAGTATTGCAGTGATTTGGCAAACAAAATCTGCTCAAATGAAAAATAAGTCTTAAAGAGAAACAAGGAGTTAATAAACTACATAGATACGTATTTTTCTCCCACAGAGAAGTGTTAACAAAGCTTATAAATGAGTGCTGGGGTTATGAATAAATTTTACTATATTCTTTGGGATTTTTCATATTGTCTACATACCACTTAAAAGAAATAACCTAAAAGCAAATAATTGTTCAATGGATGCCCATCTTTGTTCATAATAGCCAGAATGGAAACATTGTAAATGTCCATCAACTAATGAATGGATAAATAAAATGTGGTATATGCATACAGTGGAATATATTCAGCAATAAAAATGAATGAGGTTCTGATCCAAGCTGCAACATGGAAGAACCTTGAAAATATTATGCTAACTGAAAAAAAGCCAGTTATGAAGGACCATGTGTTGGGTGATTCCATTTACTAGAGGCCCAGTGCACAAAATTGTGCACTCAGGGGGCAGGGGGAGGGGCAGCCTCAGCCTGCCCTGTGCCGCTCGCAGCCCGGCAGCCCTTGGGTGATGACCAAATGACGGCTTCAGCCCGCTCCCCCGCTTATCCTTAGCACTGCTGCAGAGGTGGGAGAGGCTCTCACCACCGATGCTGCACTTGCCAGCTGGGAGCCTGGCTCAGGGCTTCTGGTAGAGGGGTGCTCCCCCTGTGGGAGCGCACTGACCACCAGGCGGCAGCTCCTGCATTGAGCATTTGCCCCCTGGTGGTCAGTGTGACATAGCAACCAGTCGTTCCACCATTTGGTTGATTTGTGTATTAGCCTTTTATTATATAGGTTATCCAGAATGGACAAATCTACAGAGAAACAAAAACTAGTGGTTGCCTAGAGCTGGGGGATGGGGAAGTTGGGGATTGATAGCTGAGAGGTATGGGTTTTCTTTTAGGGGTGATAAAAAGATTTTAAAATTGATTGTGGTGATGGCTACACAACTCGGTGAATATACTAAATGTCACCAAATTGTGTATTTTTTAAAAATATTTTTATTGAGCCACACTGGCTGGGCTGAATTGTATACTTTATGTGAGTGAATTGTGTGGTATGTTAATTACATCTCAATAAAGCTGTTCAACATACAAACCTAGAAAACTGGCAAAGAGCTCAAGGTATTGATCAAAATATTCTCTAATCCAAACGTACTGAGGAAAGTTATCTGAGCCTATTCACTTTTTACATTCATCCACCTTAACTTTAAACATTATACTTACTCAGTTGTTAGGTGAGAAGAAAATATCAAAAATAAAGTCAGATAACAGGGAAGGAAACCCACTTTCTTGTTAACTTTCTAAAGGCAAATAAGAAAGGATTTTTAAGAAAAATAAAGAGAGGACATTAAAAGTGACAACAATGACAAAGAGAAAAGGGGACCGTAACCAGAGACAGCAGTAATATATGAGCAGGCATATTAACAAAAGAACATAAGGCTCTTGCCAAGATCTGGAGGAGTGACCAGAGATGGTATGAGAAGGGTTTAACCAGGAAGGGGAGTGGAGCAGTGAGGAAGAAACAGAGAGGTGGCAACTATTTTTAGTGAAGTATAGTAAACATACAAAAAAGCATATAAACCCAAGTATATAGTTTAAAGAACAAAATAAAATGAATACCAAGAATACCAAGAAACAAAAACAGAACATTACTAATACCCCAGAAACTGTCTGTCTATCCCTAATTCTATCCTCCTCCTTCCTCCCCCACCTATTAAAATAGTAACAACTACTTTATTTTTTATATTTTTAAAGGACAGTTGACATACAATATTATATTAGTTTCAGGTGTACAATGTAATGATCTGACATTTATACAGCTTACTAGAGGCCCAGTGCATGAAAATTCATGCACTGGAGGGGAGGGTACCTCAGCCCAGCCTGCCCCCGCTCACAGTCTGGGAGCCCTCAAGGGAGGGAGGTGACCTGGTGATCAGGGTAAGGCGACACCCCCCATCACACCTCTGCTGCTGCCACTGTCAGCAGTACAAGCCTTGGCCGGCCCTGGTTACCTGAGCCTTGGGAGGACCTGGGCGGCCGGGCAGTCACCATCCGAGGTTTGCCTGTGCCTCAGGCCGGCCCTGGACAGCTGGGGGCCTGAGGGAACTGGGGAACTCCAGAGGCAGGTGTGCGGAGCAGCTGGATGTGCCTGGTGGCAGGCCCAGCTGTGCCACGCGGCTGCTGCCCCAGCGGGGCCGAGGGGACTGGGCGCCACCATCTTGTGGCTGTGGGTACTGCCATCTTTGAGGGTGTGGCAGTCTATTAGCATATTCCCTCTTTATTAGATAGGATGACCATGGTAAGTCTGGTAACCATATGTCATTGTATAAAGTAATGATACTGACTACATTCCCTATGCTGTACATTACAACCCTATGATTTACTTACAAGTTTGTACTTCTTAATCCCCTTCATCTTTTTCGCCCATGCCCCCATACTCCTCCTCTCTGGCAACCTCAGTTTGTTCTATGTATTTATAAGTCTGTTTCTTTTTTGTTGTGTTTATTTCTTGGATTCCACATATAAATTAAACCAGGCAGTATTTTTCTTTCTCTGGGTTACTGCACTTAGCACACTTAGCATAATACTCCCTAAGCCCAGCCATGCTGTCACAATTGTTAAGATTTTATTATTTTTGTGGCTGAATAATATTCCATTGTGTATTTTCTTTATCTATTTATCTTTTGATGGACACCTAGGGTGTTTCCATATTTTACCTATTGTAAATAATGCTGCAATAAACACAGAGGTGCATATATCTTTTTAAATTAGTGTTTTCATTTTCTTTAAATATATACCCAGAAGTGGTATTGCTGGATCCTATGGTAATTCTATTTTCAGTTTTTTGAGGAAACTCCATACTGTCTCTCATAGAGACTGCACCAACTTACAACCCCACCAACAGTGCACAACGGTTCTCTTTTCTCTACATGCTTGCCAATACTTGTTATATGTTGCTTTTTGGGTAACAGCCATTCTGACAGGTGTGAGGTGATATTTCATTGTGGTTTTGATTTGCATTTCCATTTGTATGTCTTCTTTGAAGAAATATTTATTCAGTTGCTCTGCCCATTTTTTAATTGAGTTTTTGGTGTGTCTGTGTGTGTGTGTGTGTATGTTTGTTGAGTTGTATGAGTTCTTTATATATTTTGGATATTAACCCCTTATCGAGTGTATCATTTGCAAATATCTTCTCCTATTTGGTAGGTTGCCTTTTTGTTTTTTTGTTGGTTTCAAAGCAAAAATAAACAAATGGGACTACATCAAATTAAAAAGGTTGCACAGCAAAGTAACAACTACTTTAAATATTACTCATTCCCATGAGGCCAGTGTGGATCAGTGGTTGAGCATCAACCTATGAACCAGGAGGTCACGGTTTGATTCCCAGTCAGGGCACATGCCTGGGTTGTGGGCTCAATCTCCTGTAGGAGGCAGATGATCAATGATTCTCTGTCATCATTGATGTTTCTATCTCTCTCTCCCTCTATCTAAAAATAATAAAATATAATTTAAAAAATAAATAAATATTACTCATTTCCTGGGTTTCTTTATTATTCCCAATACCCTACATACCCACATCTAAGCCAGGGCCAAATCTGTCCATTCATCTGTTAGTATTTTTACAGATGAATATTTATGCTCAATTTGATTCTAGCGAACACCTAATTTGAACCCCAATTAAGTGAAATATTACCTCTCTGTATGGATTGAATTGTATCTATCAAAAGGATATGTTCAAGTCCTAACCTCCAATATGTCAGAATGTGACCTTATTTGGAAAGAGTTATTACAGATATAATTATTATACATGCAGATGTAATTAGATTAGATGAGATCATATTAAAATAGGGTAGTCCCTTCATCCAATGACTGGTGCCATTTTTTTTTTAATCCTCACCTGAGGTTATTTTTTTAGAGAGAGTGAAAGGGACAGAGGATGGAGGCAGGGGAAAAGAGAGAGAGAGAGAGGGAGAGAGAAACATCGATGTGAGAGAGATATTGATTGGTTGCCTCCCACATGTGCCTCAACTGGGGGAGCTGGGGACTGAATCTGCAACCCAAGTATGTGCCCTTGACTGGGAATCAAATTCATGACCTTTCTATGTGTGGACTAATGTTTTAACCACTTAGCCATACCAGCCAAAAAGAAGAGGGAAAATTATGTGGATAGACACAGGAAGAGTATCATGTGATGACAGCTGCAAGCTAAGAATGTCAATGATTGCCAGCAGCTAGGAAGAGGCAAGGAAGGGTTCTATCCAAAATTTCAGAGGATTTAGGGCCCTGCTTATTCTTTGATTTCAGACTTCTGGCCTCCAGAATTGTGAATTCATTTCTGTTTTAAGCCACTCAGAGTACTTTGCAGTACTTTGTTATGGCAGTCCTATGAACCTACTATACTCTCTTCTTCTCTCCAAAGAGTTTCATTCCTCTCATTTGTAGAATCTGTATTACCAAAAAAAAAAAAAAAGTACTCAATGATTTTGAATTTCACCAAAACATTATGGAAATTGGTTTTCTCATTTTATATATATATATATATATATATATATATATATATATATATATATATAATATATATATGTGTGTGTGTGTATGTGTGTATATATACATTTTATAACTACATAATGGCTCCAATTTTGCCTCTTGCCCACAAAGCTTAAAATATTTACCATATGACCTTTATAGAAAAAGTTTTGCCTAACCAGTCTAGACAATACTGTTTATTTTTTGCCTAACTTTGAATTTTATATCATAGATTCATACAGTAAATGTTATTTTTTAAAAATAAATCTTTATTCAGATTACAATTGTTTTTCCTTTCCCCCCCCATAGGTGTCCTCGTCCATAGGTGTACGATTTTTGTCCAGTCTCTTCCCGCACCCCCCATACCCCTTTCCCCCTGAGAATTATCAGTCCACTCCCTTTCTATGTTCACCAGATTATTCTGTTCCTCAGGTTTTTAATTCACTTGATTTTTAGATTCACTTGTTGATAGATATGCATTTGTTGTTCATAATTTTTATCTTTACTTTTTTCTTCTTCCTCTTCTTAAAGAATACCTTTCAGCATTTCATATAATACTGGTTTGGTGGTAATGAACTCCTTTAGCTTTTTCTTATCTATGAAGCTCTTTATCTGACCTTCAACTCTGAATGATAGCTTTGCTGGGTAATCTTGGTTGTAGGTTCTTGCTATTCATCACTTTGTAGATTTCTTGCCACTCCCGTCTGGCCTGCATAGTTTCTGTTGAGAAATCAGCTGACAATCGTATGGGTGCTCCCTTGTAGGTAATTAACTGTTTTTCTCTTGCTGTTTTTAATATACTCTGTCTTTTGCTCTTTGCATGTTAATTATGATGTGTCTTGGTGTGGTCCTCTTTGGATTCCTTTTGTTTGGGGTTCTCTGTGCTTCCTGGACTTGTAAATCTATTTCTTTCACCAACTGGGGGAAGTTTTCAGTCATTATTTCTTCAACTAGGTTTTTAGTATCTTGCTCTCTCTCTTCTTCTGGCACCCCCATAAGTCTGATGTTGGTACACTTGAAGTTGTCCCAGAGGCTTCTTACACTATCTTCAACTTTTGGGGGGTTTTTTTTGCTTTTTGCTTTTTCGGTTGAGTGTTTTTTGCTTCTTTGTATTTCAAATCTTTGACTTGATTCTTGTGTTCCTCTAGTCTACTGTTAGGTCTCTGTATAATATTTTTTACTTCAGTCAGTGTATGTTTAATTTCTAGTTGATCCTTTTTCATATCCTCAAGGGTCTCACTAAATTTATTGGCCTTTTCTAGAAAATTCTTGAAAAACCTTATAACCGTGGTTTTGAACTCTATATCCAGTCGTTTGTGTTCCTCCATTTCTTTCGTTTGTGATCTGTTTCTTTGTCACCGCATTTTCACTGCTTCCCTGAGTTGGTAGGGTAGCTTTGTGTGCTAGGTTTCCTATAAGGCCCAGTGGGTCGGCCTCCCAGTTACCTGAGGTGGACACCCTTGGTGCACCCCTTTGCGGACTGTGTGTACAGCCTTGTTGTAGTTAAGTTTTGATTGTTGTTGGTATCACTGAGAGGAATTGACCTCCAGGCCAGTTGGCTGTGAGGATCAGCTGTGTCTACGCCGGGAGAAGTTCAGTGCTGGAGACAGCCTTATAGGATTAGCCTTGCCAAATTGCAAAAGCCTCTGTGTTCAGCTTGCATGGGGCGGAGTCTCAGGGCGGAGCAGACAGTCTTGGCTTCCTGTCAGCCCTGCCCTTGCGCACACACCTCCAGACCTCTGCCTTCCCCGCATCCCAAATTTCCACCCGAGAGTCCTGATTTCCCCCGCAAGAGCATGGGTCTCCAGGGGTTCGCCTGGAACTGGGGTTCAGCGCAGTCAGAACTGGGGTTCAGTGCAGTCAGGAGCTTCCGACTCCCTTCTGCTAGGGAAAGCCTGTGGCAACCTCCGCAGTCTTTGTGCGCACTGGCGCGCACCTCCAGATCCCCTCCCCCGGGTCTCTGAGTCTCCGAGTGCCTTTCTCTCTACCTAACAGTCCAGACTCCCCCAGTATGAGCCTGGGTCCACGGGGTTTCACCTGGAACTGGGGTTCAGTGCAGTCGGGGGCTTCCTTCCCTCTCCTGCCAGAGAAAGTCAGCCAGGCTCTCAGCCGCCCTTCCTCTCTGCGCGCACAAAGACCCTTTGCCATACCTCAACCCTTTGTTGTTCCTCCAATTCTCTGTGAGCTTTTCTCTTTCCTTCTAGTTGTAGAATTTCCACTCAGCCAGCTTTCCTGTGGTTCTGGATGGTGTCCGTTCTGTCTTTTAGTTGTAGTTTTGAAATTGTTGTGCGAGGCAGCGGTTTAGGTGCTTACCTATGCCACCATCTTGGTTTCTCTAGTAGTGAATGTTATTCTAAGATTTGCTTCTTTCCAAGAATTAATTTATTATTATTATTATTAAATGCCACTTTCTTTTTAATTTTTTATTTTTTTGTTAATCCTCACCTGAGGATATTTTTCCATTGATTTTTAGGGAGAGTGGAAGAGAGAGGGAAAGGCAGAGAGAAACATAAATGTGAGAAACATATCAGTTGGTTACCTCCTGCACAAGCCCTGACAAGGGCCCAGGCCAGGGAGGAGCCTGCAACCAAGGTACATACCCTTGACTGGAATCAAACCTGGGACCCTTTGGTCTGCAGGCTGACACTTTATCCGCTGAGCCAAACCAGCTAGGGCCAAAATAATTAATTTTTAAAATGAATATATAATATTCCATATATGAATATACTATAAAGTATTTATTCATTCTACTATTTATGGATTTTGGGGGTAGTTTTCAGGTGTTTCTTTTTTGTATTATGAACAATACTGCTATAAATATTCTTGTAATTTCTTCCAGTCACATGTGTGAGAGTTTGTCTAGGGCATATATATTTACTGGTGAAACTGCTAGATTATAGGACATTGTTGAAGATTAAACGTGGCTACAATTCCTTTGGCATTCCTTCCATCAAAAGGAGCATATTTTCTCCCTTCCCATGAGTCCGGGTTAACCTTAAAATTTTTTTTCTTTTTTAGCAACAAAATATGATGAAAGTGATATTCTGGAACTTCCAAGCCTAGGCTATAGATGACTGGCAGCTTTCACTTTCTCTCTCTCAGAAACCAAATGTCATGCTGCAAAGAACAAGGACTGATCTATACTAATAAAAGGGTAATATGCTAATTAGACTGGACGTCTTCCAGACATCTCTCCGGATGGCCTTCCGCACAAAGTACAGTGGCAGGGGCCGAGGCACAGGTGGTTAGGAGTGACCAGACCGGCAGGGGAGGGCAGTTAGGGGCGATCAGGCCGGCAGACAGGTGAGCAGTTAGCAGCCAGTGGTCCTGGATTGCGAGAGGGATGTCTGACTGCCGGGTTAGGCCTGATGTTAAACCAGCAGTCAAACATCCCCCGAGGGGTCCTGGATTGGAGAGGGTGCAGGCTGGGCTGAGGGACACCCCCTCCCATGCACAAATTTCGTGTACCAGACCTCTAGTTACTAAATAATAGAGACCATTTGAGAAAGGATCTGCAGGGTGAGGCCATTTAGGACATTTCAAAGGACCCAGCTAAATGCAGCCATATGAATAATCTCAACTTCTAGTATGGAGAGCAGAAAGCACTCAACCCAAAGATCTGTGAATAATAATAAGTCATTGGTTTATGTTTTAATTGTGCTCTTTAATCTACCCAGAATTTTTGTATATAAATTGAGGTAGGGATCCAATTATACTTCTTCCCATATGAATAACCAACTGCCAAAGTCTGAAAAGCCCATCTTTCCCACAGATATTTGATGCCAGCCTTGTTTAAGCCTGAGTCTCCTACCCTAGCCAGTTTGGGTAAGTGGATAGAGCATCTGCCCTCAGACTGAAGGGTCCTGGGTTTGATTCCAGTCAAGGGCATTACCTCAGTTGAGGTTGCAGCCTTGATCTGGTCAGGGCAAGTGTGAGCGCAACGAACTAATGTGTTTCTCTCACATAGATGTTTCTTTCTCTCTCCCTCCCTTCCACTCTCTCTAAAAAAAAGTCGATGGAAAAATATCCTCACAGGAGGCTTAACAAGAACAACAAAACAAAGAACAAGTCTCCAGAAATAAATAGATCTCTTTCTTAGCGTTCTTTTCTGTTCCACTGGCCTATAAAAATTGCAATGTCTTAACTATAATAGCTTTATCAGTCCTGATAACTGATAATGCTAATACTTCCAATTTGTTCTTCTTCAAGAGTTTCTTGGCTATATGTGAACTTTCAGCTTTTTCACATATATTTCAGAATCAGCTTAGCTAACTGCATAAATAAAATCAGTTGGAATTTTGATAGAAATCGTACTAAGTCTATAATTAAATTTGGAAAGAACAGACATCTTTATGATACTGAGTGCTCCAATCCATGAACATGGTATCACTCCTTATCTATTTAAAACTTATTTAGTATCTTTCAATAAATTGTATCATTTTCTACAGAAAGGTATTACAAATCTTTCGTTGGCTTTATTCCCAGGTACATCATTGTTTTTAACTTATTTGTAAATAATTTATAAGAAAAATTTCAAGAATAAGAACAGTACAAAGAATACACATATACTTTTTGCTCAGATTCATATATTGTTAACATTTTGCCCTACTGCTGTAGCATTTATGCTCATTCTCTCTTTCCCTTTCTCTTTCCGTGTATCTTTTTTTTTTTAACTAGTTAAATGCAAGTTGAATATGTCATGGCTTGTTATTTTACATAACCACTGTAGAGTTATCAACTTCAGTAAATATTACACTGATACAATAACTACTTTTATCTAATATACTGCCAATATTTTAGTTTTGTCAATTGATACAATATCCTTTCTAAAATATATATTACTTTTATTGATTTCAGAAAGACGAAGAGAGAGGGAGAGAGATAGAAACATCAGTGATGATGAGAATCCAATCAGCTGCCTCCTGCAGCCCTCTACTGGGAATCAAGCCCATAATCCAGGTATGTGCCCTGACCAGGAATCGAACCGTGACCTCCTGGTTCATAGGTCGACATTAAGCCACTGAGCCATGCTGGCCGGACCAACAACACCCTTTAGAGCAGCAGTCACAAACCTTTTGGACCTCACGGACCACTGTTTGGCGACTGCTGCTTTAGAGTAACTTTTGCCCTCCAGTACATAATCCAGTTTAAGATCAGATAGTGCATTTAGTTGTCATATCTCTTTAGTCTTCTTTAAACTAGAACATTTTTGCAACCTCTCTTCTCTTTTATGATATTGATTTTTTGAAGAATACAATGCCACTTATTTTTAAAAATAAATGCTGCCCTAACCAGTTTGGCTCAGTGGATAGAGTATTGGCCTGTGGACTCAAGCGCCCCAGGTTTGATTCCGGTCAAGGACATGTACCTTGGTTGCAGGCACATCCCCAGTAGGGAGTGTGCAGGAGGCAGCTGATCGATGTTTCTCTCTTATCAATGTTTCTAGCTCTCTATCCCTCTCCCCTCCTCTCTGTAAAAAATCAATAAAATATATTTTTAAAAATAAAAATAAATGCTTCTCATGAAAAGAAGGAAGGAAGGAAGGACCCCAAATTCCTCAAAACACAGTTGGCTAAAATTTACTAATGTAGAGATAACCTATACTACAATTTACCAAAATTCTCTGGTGCCTGAAAATCAGAATAAAGGCAATAAATTTTAAAACTATTTTATTATGTTTTTAAAACATATTTTTATTGATTTGAGAGAGGAAGGGGGAGGGAGAGAGAGAAACATCAATAATGACAGAGAAGCATCGATTGGCTGCTCCCTGCATGCCTCACACTGGAGATCGAGCCTGCAACCTGGACATGTGCTATGTCTGGGAATCGAACCCTGACATCCTGGTTTATAGGTCAAGACTCAACCACTGAGCAATACCGGTCAGGCTATTTTTAAAAAGAAAATCACTTTAAAAAACTATACAAGCTATTTTAAAGTTCGTTTGGAAAAATAAGCATTCAAGAATAACCAGGAAAATTCTGAAAAAAGAATCCAAATGAAGCAGGAACAAGCCTTCCCAATATTAAAACATTTTAGAAAACAAGAGTATTTAAAATAGCTTGGTACTGGTAACTGAAAAGACAGACCAAATAATAGAATCCAAAAGTCAAGAATCAACCCATCTACATATAAAAATTCAATATATGGTAGAGGAGGGATTTCTAACAGGAAGGAAAAGATCAATAGTCAGTCAATGGTGCTGGAACAACTATAAAGACAACCAACTGAACCAAAATGAAGTGGGTTTCCTAATTCAATTCCTATGCCAAAATAGTATTTCATCTCAAAAGGTTGAAAAATCCTAAGATTCAAAGAAAATCCCAAACCAAAAATACTAGGTGAATACTTACCAATGAAAAAAATCTTTTTAAAAAGATGTTTTTATTGATTTGAAAGAGAAGGGAGAGAGAGAAAGAAGGGAGAGACGGAGAGAGAAACATTGATAAGAAGAGAAACATCAACTGGCTGCCTCCTGAACAAGCCCCACTGGGGATCAAACCCCAACCTGGGCATGTGCCCTTACCAGAATTGAACTGGCAACCTCTCAGGTGCATAGGACAATACTCAACCAATGGAGCCACACTGGCCAGGGCCCAATTTTTAAAAATCTTGGCCCTGGCAGGTTTTGCTTAGTGGTAAGTGTGAGGAACGTAGGGTCTCGGGTTCGATTCCTGGTCAAGGGCACACCTCAGTTGCAGTTTGGGGGCGTGTGTGGGAGGCAACCAGTTGATGTGTCTCTCTCACATAGATGTTTCTCTCTGTCTCTCTTTTTCTCTTACTCTGCCTTCTCCCTCCCTTCCACTCTCGCTCTAAAGATAAATGGGAAAAATATCCTTGGGTGGGGATTAAAAAAATAAAAATACAAATCTTGGTTTAAGATGGCCTTATAGGTTTACACAAAAACACAAACACCTTAAAAGAAAAGACTGATAACTATGACACAATAAAAAACACATTCAACATGATAAATTACATAATCAAAGTCAAGATAAAGTTTAAAAACTGAGAAAAATATTTGTGATACATAACATAGAACAATTTTTTTTTAAAATAGAGCTTTCAGAGATCAATCAAAAACTTTATTGTGTAAACCAGGCAAAGAAAAAGATACAAAGATGGCTTTAAACCAGAATTTCTCAATTTCTGTACTATTGGCATTTTGAACTAGGTAATTCTTTGCCCATTATAGGGTATTTACCAGCTTCCTGGACTCCAATTATTAGATACCAGCTTCTTAATTGTGGCAATCAAAAACGTTCCCAGCCCTGGCCGGTGTGGCTCAGTTGGTTGGGCATTGTCCCTTAAACCTGGAGGTAACTGGATTGGTTCCTGATCAGGATACATGCCCAGGTTGTGGGCTCAATCCCCAAGCGGGGGGACACACAAGAGGCAGCCAATCAGTATTTCTTTCTCTCCCTTCCTCTCTCTCTAAAACAAACAAACAAATAAATAAATAAATGTTCCCAGATATTTTCAAACGCCCTATGGGGTCAAAAGTGCTCTTTTGAGGACCACTGCTTTAAACATATCAAAGATCCTCATCCTCACTCATGATTCAAATTTTTACTATAATGAGGTTCCATTTTTTCTCTAGATTTTTATGATCAAAACAAATATTTTTATTATCAAGCTGTTTGCCAATGTGTTGGATTAGGAAATCTCATTCATCCTTTTGGGCATTCAACCTTTTTAGAGGGTTATTAGTATTAGCTATCAAAATTTAAAGTGCATATATTTTTTGATCCAGCAACCACACTTCCAGGAACTTCTCATGTGGATATACTCAAATATGTGCAAAGAGGTGAATATGTGGATAATCACTGTAGCAAAGATGGTGAAACAAAAAACTAGAAATGATCTGATATCCAATGATGGATCTGGTTAAATAAATTATGGTACATCAACAGAATACTATGTAACCATGAAAAGGAAAAAAAGAGTCTGGCTGGTGTGGCTCAGTGGTTGAGCGTTGGCCTATAAACCAGATCATGGTTCGATTTGCAATCAGGGCACATGCCCAGGTTGTGGACTCAATCCCCAGTGGAAGGCATGCCGGAGGAAACCAATTGATGATTCTCTCTCATCATTGATGTTTCTATCTCTCTCGTTCTCCATTCCTCTCTCTAAAATCAATAAAAATATACTTTAAGAAAAAGGAAAGAAGAGTTATATGTATTAAAAATGTGTGTCCTAAGACAGATAGGTACAAATAGCAAGGCCCAGAAGAGAGTTTGCTACCATTAAAAGTGGTATATGCAATGCAATCTACAGAGGATGTATTATAGAACAGTACACTTGAAACATACATCTTATTAACCGATGTCAACCCAATAAATGTAATGATTTTTAAAAATGTGATGTGTGTGATTATGGTGATATACAAAATCCTATCCTACTCTATATAATAAAAGGGTAATATGCAAATCGACCAAACGGTGGAACAACCGGTCGCTATGTTGCACACTGACCACCAGGGGATAGATTCTCAAAGCAGGAGCTGCCCAGCCAGAAGCTGGGCTGACGGCTGGTGAGCACAATGGTGGTGGTGGGAGCTTCTCCCGCCTCAACGGCCGCACTAAGGTTGTCCAACTGCCAGCTTAGGCATGGGGAGCGGGCCTGAGCTGTCAGTCAGACATCCCCCGAGGGCTCCCTGATAGTGAAAGGGCGCAGGCCAGGCTGAGGGACCACCCCCTCCAGTGCACGAATGTTGTGCACCAGGCCTCTAGTATATTTATAAATGCACAGAATATTTTTGGAAAAATACCAGAGAGTAACAGAATTGTTAATTAAGGTTAACAAAAACTCACTTTTGAGCTGTTTAAATCTTTTGGCCATGTGTTAGCATGTTTCAAGCAAACTACATAATGCACATGCTACTTAGCTCAATACACCCATTCTTTATAGAAACAAGGCAGAACAGTGGGTTCCCAGGAGCTGGGGAAGAGGAAAATTTGTTTAAATGGGTATTGAGTTTTCTAAGTTGAAAAAATTCTAAAGATTGATTGCACAACATGTGAATATATTTTTTGTATATGCTGTTGTAAATCCTCACCCAAGATATTTTTCCATTGATTTTTAGAGAGTGGAAGGGAGTAGAGACAGAAAGAAAGCAGCAGATGGATTGCCTCCTCTACCAGCCCCTACAAGGCCAGGGGTTCCAACTTGCAACCCAAGTACAAGCTCTTAACTGAAATGGAAAACGGGATCCTTGAGTCCATGGTGGGACAATCAATCCACTGAGCCAAACCGGGTAGGGCTGAATATACTTACTACTGAACTATACACTTAAAAATGGTTAAGATAGCCCTGTCCAGTTTGACTCAGTGGATAGAGCCTCGGCCTGCGGACTCAAGGGTCCCAGGTTCGATTCCAGTCAAGGGCATGTGCCTTGGTTTCGGACACATCCACAATGGGAGGTGTGCAGGAGGCAGCTGATTAATGTTTCTCTCTCATTGATGTTTCTAACCTTCTATTCCTCTCCCTTCCTCTCTGTGAAAAATCAATAAAAAATATATATTTTTTTAAATGGTTAAGATGGCAAATTTTATTGTGTGTTTTACCACAAAAATATTTTTAAAGCGAAAAAAATCCCCAGGCAAAAATATCTGTAAGATTAGTTTTATTTGTTACTAATTTGAAAATCACTTTTTAAATATTCCATTATTTTCTTATTCCAGAATTGAGCGTTCTGCCCAAGAGAACAACGCATTAGGTGCACAAGTGTTCCAGTGACCTTTCACCTAGAACTTTCATGCCTTTAGCTACTGCTCAAGCCAAGATGGGGCCGGCCCTACGGGCGGCGGGGTAACCCACTGAGGACCCTTTACCTGTCGAAGAAGTTTATATATGGCTGCCACCCTGAAGTATACAACTTTGGGTTACTTTTCATGCGTTATCGCAATTCTAGGAACACTGGGTACAGCGCGATCCAGCATTCCGAAGCACGACGGGCAGCTTCATAAACCCTCCCACCACCGCCGCCGCCGCCGCCGCCGCCGCCGCCGGGCCCCTCGGGCCATCCACTCTGGCGCACTCCGCGCGGCCCAGTCTTTCCCCGCGGTTCCCCGATCCCCTTACCCGGTATTGGGTAACATGACTTTCGCAGTTCGGAATCGGGGCAACAGCAACGGCAGCGAGTGTATAGTGACAGGCTGTCCTTTCCTCCGCATTTAGTCCCGCCCCAGGCCCCGCCCCGAGGCCCCGCCCCGAGGTCTGCGAGGACTGGGTGCTGGAAGCCGGATGTTGCTGAGTGCGCTTGCGCACGCAGTGGGCCCTCCCGGGCGATCGGCGCTAGTTACTACTTCCCCTTACCAGACCCTGGAAACCAGCTCTCTGCGCAAGCGCTGTAGGAGACAACTCTGCCCCGCCCCTCTCGTGGGCTCTACGGTGACAATCAGGTCTCCAGACCGCGTGTAGATCACTGGACGCGTCACCAGCTGCGTACGCCTTTTCACGGACCATTAAGGATTCCAGGTCACAGGGCTGCGTTCTTTTGTCAGTGGGGTCTCCATTTGAGTCGTGCTTTAGGACCTTGACTCTGCCCTGGGAATGCTTTGACTCTCGGACTTATCTCCTGCCACGCGCAAACCTGGGCGTCTGTCCAGCTGCACGCCCTCCCTTGGAGGCTGCCTTCAGGAACGATTTTCCTCGCAGATACTTTAGGTCCGAAGCCCAGTGAGTGTCGCATTTAGACTCCCATGGAATGTGGACTAAAGCCGGTCTGAACTCGCGGGGCTGTAGATGGCACTGCTGAGGGGGAGCTTTTGGATCAGAGCTCTTTGCCATAGTCACACCAAAGAATTCAGTTAACTCTGATTTTATACTCTTAGCTGATATCTCAGCGAGGCACTCTCCAAACTCAGTGACGGAATAAGGTTAATTCTAGATCAGAGAAACCTAGATCACGGCATAGGTAAACACCTAAACTGCTGCCTCGCACAAGAATTTCAAAACTACAACTAAAAGACAAAACGGACATCATCCAGAACCACAGGAAGGCTTGCTGAGTGGAAATTCTACAACTAGAAGGAAAGAGAAAAGCACACCGAGACTCAGAGGAACTGCAGGAAGCAGAGGTACTGAGACACAGGCGTGGAGAGGACTGGCAACTGAGTGCGCTGCTGGCTTTCTCAAGCAGGACGGAGACAAAAAGCTCCCTATTGCACTGAACTCCAGTTCCGAGCGAGACTCTGGGGACCCAGACTCATTCGGAAAGAAACTGGACTAAAGATAAAAATTATGAACAACAAATACATGTCTATCAACAAGTGAATCTAAAAATCAAGTGAATAAAAAATCTGATGAACAGAATAAACCGGTGAATATAGGAGAATCAGGGGCATAGAAAGGGTGTGGACTGACAACTCTCCGGGTGGGGGTGAAGGGATGTGGGAGATGTGGGAAGAGACTGGACAAAAAGCGTACACCTATGAATGAGGACGGGGCAGGTAAGGGCAGAGGGTGAGGTGGGAATCAGGTGGAGGGGAGTTATGGGGGGAAAAAAGGAACAATTGTAATAATCTGAAAAATAAAGATTTATTAAATTAAAAACAAAGAATACCTTTCAGCATTTCATATAATACTGGTTTGGTGGTGATGAACTCCTTTAGCTTTTTCTTATCTGTGAAACTCTTTATCTGACCTTCAATTCTGAATGATAGCTTTGCTGGGTAGAGAAATCTTGGTTGTAAGTTCTTGCTATTCATCACTTTGTAGATTTCTTGCCACTCCCGTCTGGCCTTCATAGTTTCTGTTGAGAAATCAGCTGACAATCACATGGGTGCTCCCTTGTAGGTAATTAACTGTTTTTCTCTTGCTGCTTTTAATATTCTCTCTTTGTCTTTTGCTCTTGGCATTTTAATTATGTGTCTTGGTGTGGTCCTCTTTAGATTCCTTTTGTTTGGGGTTCTCTGCACTTTCTGGACTTGTAAGTCTATTTCTTTCACCAAGTGGGGGAAGTTTTCAGTCATTATTTCTTCAAATAGGTTTTCAGTATCTTGCTCTCTCTCTTCTTCTGGCACCCCCATAATTCTGATGTTGGTACGCTTGAAGTTGTCCCAGAGGCTCCTTACAAGATCTTCAAATTTTTGGATTCTTTTTTCTTTTCCGGCTGTGTTTTGCTTCTTTGTATTTCAAATCTTTGACTTGATTCTTGCAATCCTCTAGTCTACTGTTAGGTCTCTGTATAATATTTTTTATTTCAGTCAGTGTATGCTTAATTTCTAGTTGATCCTTTTTCATATCCTCGAGGGTCTCACTAAATTTATCGAAAAACCATATAACCATAGTTTTGAACTCTATATCCAATCGTTTGTGTTCCTCCATTTCTTTCATTTGTGATCTGTTTCTTTGTCTCCGCATTTTCGCTGCTTCCCTGAGTTGGTAGATCAGCTTTGTGTGGTAGGTGTCCTCTAGGGCACAGTGGCTCAGCCTCCCCAGTTACCTGAGGTGGACACTCTTGGTGCACCCCTTTGTGGACTGTGTGCTCAGCCTTGTTGTAGTTAAGCCTTGATTGTTGTTGGTATCACTGGGAGGAATTGACCTCCAGGCCAATTGGCTGTGAGGATCAGCTGTGTCTATGCTGGGAACACTTCTGTGCTGGAGACACCCTTATGAGACAAGACTTGAAAAATTGCAAAAGCCTCTGTGCTCAGCTTGGATGGGGCGGTGTTTCAGGGCAGAGCAGACAGTCTTGGTTTCCCATCAGCCCTGCCCTATGAGACCCCTGGGTCTCAGTGTCTCTTGGTAATTGCTGCTAGCACCTCTGAGTGAAAGCCACCCTCAATTTTCTCCTACTGCCAGAGAGTCCAGTTTCTCCCTGAAAGACTCAGGGTGCCCAGAAACTTGCCCAGAACTGGAGTTCAGTGCAGTTGGGAGCTTACTTCTCCCTCCCGCCCAGCCGCGCACTCAGCCTTCCCCCAAGCATTCAACAGTCAGTCCTCTCTGCGCACGCACGCGCCTACTGACCTTTGCCTTCTGCAGCTCCCAAGTCTCAGTGTGCTTTCTCTTTTCCTGGCAGTCCAGATTCCCCCCGAATGAGTCTGGTTTCCCAGCGTCTCGACTGGGACTGGAGTTCAGTCCAGTCAGGAGTTTCCTTCTCCCTCCAGCTTTATTTTTATTATTATTATTTTTTAATATTTTTTATTGATTTTTTACAGAGAGGAAGGGAGAGGGATAGAGAGTAAGAAACATCAATGAGAGAGAAACATTGATCAGCTGGCCCCTGCACATCCCCCACTGGGGATATGCCCACAACCAAGGTACATGCCCTTGACGGGAATCGAACCTGGGACCTTTTAGTCTACAGGCCAACGCTCTGTCCACTGAGCCAAACCGGTCAGGGCTCTCCCTCCAGCTTTAGAAAGCCAGCTGCGCACTCAGCCACCCGTGCACACAGCCGCCCGTCCTCTCTGCGTGTGAGTCTCGTACCTCAGCCTTTTGCAGTTCCTCTGAGTCTCAATGTGCTTTCCTCTTTTCTTCTAGTTGTAGAATTTTCACTCAGCCAGCTTTCCTGTGGTGCTGGATAGTGTCCGTTTTGTCTTTTAGTTGTAGTTTTATATTGTTGTGCGAGGCAGAGTTTAGGTGTTTACCTATGCCGCCATCTTGGTTTCTCCCCGAAAGGTATTCTTTAAGAAGAGGAAGAAGAAGAAAAAAGTAAAGATAAAAATTATGAACAACAAATACATATCGATCAACAAGTGAATATAAAAATCAAGTGAATAAAAAATCTGATGAACAGAATAAACTGGTGAATATAAAAGAATCAGGGGCATAGAAATGTAGTGGACTGACAATTCTCAGGGGAAAAGGGGTGTGGGGGGTGTGGGAAGAGACTGGACAAAAATCATACACCTATGGATGAGGACAGTGTGTGTGTGTGTGTGGGGGGGGTAAGGGTAGAGGGTGGGGTGGGAACCGGGTGGAGGGTGGCTATGGGGGGGAAAGGGGGAACAATTGTAATAATCTGAACAATGAAGATTTATTAAATTGAAAAAAAAAGAAAAGATTGTGTTAATAATTTACACCAAGATTTCTCAACCTTGCCATTATTGACCTTTTGGGTTCGATAATCCTTTGTTGTAGGAGTCTACAGTGTACTGTAATGTGGTTAGCAGCATTCCTGGCCTGTATCCACTATATAGTATTATTTTATTTATTTATTAATTTAATTTATTTAGTTATCTATCTATCTATCTTGTTAATCCTCGTCCGAGGATATTTTTTCATTGATTTTTGGGGAGAGTGGAAGAGAGAGGGAACGACAGATAGAAACAACAATGTGAGAGAAACACATGGATTGGATGCCTCCTGCACGTGCCCTGACCAGGGCTAGGGCTGGGGCTGGGGTTTGTGCCCTTGACCAGAATTGAACCCTTTGGTCTGCAGGTCGACACTCTATCCACCAACCCAAACCAACTAGGGCTCCACTATATGATATTATTCCCCTCTCCTAGTTTTTTTTGTTCAGTGTGGAAAAATATACATAACATAAAATTTACCATTTTAACTATTTGTAAGGGTATATTTCAGTAGCATTGAGTACCTTCCCATTGTTGTGTAACCAACACTTATCATCCATCTCCATGCCTTCCAGTTTTAACAACTAAAAATGTCTCCAAAAATATTAAGTGTTCCCTGGAGGGCAAAATTGTCCTGGTTGTTTACACCATCACAGAATTGAATGAGAAAGCCAAAATGTCAATATCATGGAGGAGGAGAAGGAGGGGGAAGAGAGAGGGGAGGGGAGGAGGAGGAAAGGCGAAGGATCTGCAATAGATTAAAGAAGACTAAAAAGACATTACAACTAAATGCAATACATAATCTTGTACTGGATCCTGTATAGAAAAAAAAAATGCTATGTTAACACAACAAATTGGAATATGTACCAAATTAAAATAGTGTCAATGAAAAATTTCCTGAATTTGATCACTGTAATGTGGTCATGTAAAAGAATGTCTGGGTTCTTAGTATGAATATTAAGGGGTAAAAGGAAGTGTGTATGTATGTGTGTGTGTGTAGAGGGAAAGAGGGTGCTAAAACAGGTGCTTTGGGGTAAAGATATATGAATTCTTTAATTATTACAATTCTTCTGTAAACTTGAATTTAAACTAAAAAGTTTTGTTGTAAGTGAATGAGAATGCTTATTGCTGAGACTATTGATTTGTCTGCTCATGCTTTTCAACTCTGGTTCCCTGCTAATTTTGATCATCAATGCTTCAGAAAAGATAACCGTAACTACTGCTCTGTATAGCATATTAATTAGTCTAGGTTAGTGGATCTCAAACTTCAGTGTGTACCAGAATCATCTAAAGAGCTTTGCAAAAAATGGATTAATGGGCCCGACCTCTGGAGTTTCTGATTGACAAGGTCCTGGACAATAGAGTTGAAGAATTTGTATTTCCACCAAGTTTCCAGGTATTGTGAATGCTGTTGGTTGGGGCACAAAAAAGTGTTGGCCAGAAGTGCCCAGCCTTGCTTGCAAATTGGAATCATTTAGGGATCTTTAAAAAATTCTGATGACTGGATCTTACTACCAGGCATTCTAATTAAACAGTAAGTAAACTCCCGGGTAGTTCTAATACTAGCCAAGATTGAGAATCAGTGATCTTGGTCAATGTAATTTCATTTCCCTTGTCAATGCCTTGCTCAGAAGTGGGCATATTATCCAATGTGACAAATGCTGGGGAAAGTTTTCTTACTTTTAGGAAAGACCACAGAATTGCCTCTTCTAGATGTTATTTGTGGGTATGATGCTTGGAACTGCTGCATCTGTTCAGTAACCGTAAGAGGAAGTAGCTTTCCCTTTTCCTATAGCTCCTTCAAAGGTAAACTTCCTTCTATAATATACATGAAGGAAAGGTTGGGGGTGGGGGCAGTTGTCTCAGAACCCTCCTGCTGGTTTTCTAATACACTCACTGCTGCAAGGTGCACTGGGTTTTCCTCACTTTGAGGCTGGCCATATCTTAGAATTCCAGGAAACATTTCCCTCAGTAGACAAACCAATCCCTTGCATGAGGGCTTGCAGTGGAGTGGGTGTGTGGATTATGCCACGTTTCCCTCTTTTGCTCTGTTGGTTTATTTACTACACCATTCCCACACAACTCTGCCAATGGGTTGAGTTGAGGCTTACAAAAGTGAATTAGTTTACATCACTGATTTTTTAATCATTGTGCTGCAAGAATTTTTAAAACATACAATACCTGACTAGTTAGGGCACTGACCTCTTTTCCCTTAGGTTGTCAAATAAAAAAAATGACAATGGTCAACACAACAATAGCTGCCCGGTGTGAACTAATCAAAATTATACCTCTTTTTGTTGTTAGATGGACAAAAATATATTTTTCTTGCGCCACAGAATTTTAATTATTAGTTTATGTGTGCCATGGGATGAAAAAGGTTGAAAATCGCTGCTATAGATATAAAAAATTAACTTTATATGACAACTGCTATGTGAGAGACTACCATTTGCCTACCCATTACACATTCTTCACTTCTTACCAACATCTATTATTAGAGGTGGCACTATGCCCAGTAAAAACACTGCAGCTCCCAGCCTTTCTTGCAACTAGAAGTGACCATGTGACCAAATTATGGCTCTTGAGACATAAGTGGAAGATTTTGGACTTCTAGGGAAGCTTCTTTAAAAAAGCTTCTAACCATTTTGTGCACTTAAGAATGAAAACCATTAAACAACAATATTGCCATATGCTCACATAATGGAACAAAAGAGATGGGCATCTTTGATGAACATGGAATGTCATAACAACCCTGAAACCACTACTTCTGGAATTTTGCATGAGAAAATTTTACCTAATTTAAGGCACTATTATTTTTAGTTTTCTGTTACATGTATCACAATCTAACTTTTAATGATCCTCAAGGCAAAAGTATAAAAAATTATATAAACCATTGCAGGGGTCGCTCCTGAACATATCCAAATCCTTACTTTGCTCTGGCTTCATATCTACTTTCATGCCTGAGAGCATAAATTTTGTTCAAATTTCCTTCTTTAAAATGTGCTTTAATATCTCCACCCCCTTTCAGGAGATCCCATGCCCCACTCACACATCTATTGGTTTGCCTCCTGCACGAGTCCCAACCAGGGCCCAAGCCGGGAGGAGCCTGCAATGAAGGTAAGTGCCTTGACCCAAATCGAACCTGGGATGCTTTGGTCCACAGGCCCGATGCTCTATTCACTGAGCCGAATCACTAAGTCTGAATTTTTCATTCTATTTTGATTATGACTTTAGCAAGACAGTCCAAGGTGGGTGTGGTTTCTAAGCCCAGTTCCTTTGGAGATATTTCCACCTAATTCTTCCTGGTGTCCTCACTTCATAGTAACTATTATGTCAAATACACCCACATCGCCCAAAGTCGGGCATTAATTCTGAAGCACAATATTCCACTTAGAGTACATGAACTCTTTCCATGCTGAGAAAGAAACATTTGACTCTCCTATCATCAATGTAGCTTCACCTCTGCTCACTATAAAAATAGCATTTTAGCCTTAGCTGGTTTGGCTCAGTGGATAGAGCACTGGCCTGTGGACTGAAGGATCCTGGGTTCGATTCCGGTCAAGGGCATATGCTGGGTGTGGGCTCGATCCTCAGTAGGGGGCGTGCAGAAGGCCAGCCAATCAATGATTCTCTCATTGATGTTTCTATCTATCTCTCTGTCCCTTTCCCTTCCCCTCTGAAATAAATAAAAATATATTTAAATAAATAAATAAATAGAATACAAAAATAAAATAAATAAAAGTAGCATTTTATTTTGCAGGACAGTGTCAGCCCTCTTTTATCTTCTAGCTTTCAAACTGTTCCTACTACCAGGCATTTTAAAAAAAGAATTTAAAAAAGGGCATTCAAAGTTAGCTTAATAATCAGGTCCATGATTGAGCCATCTCTTAATGGCCACTACTTTGCTATACAAAGATCAAGCTTTGGAATTAGCCCCATGTCTTCACTCTGTGCCAACTTATTCTTGAAGTTGTCATCCTCCTACTAACCTTTCCTAAATTAAATTTTATTGTTGAAAGTATTACAGATGTCTCCTTTCTTTCCCCACTAAATTAAATTTTTGATTAAGGTTTCAGACTCCCACTGCTCCCGTTGGAAAGGCTACATGAAGACTTAGGATCCTTTGACACAGTAATCCTCTACCTCCATGAGTGGGGGTAGGATTGGGGAGGAGATGTGCCTTTCTAGTTACATTAATAACATATTCTCACAGAGAAATGTTCCCGATTGTTTTTGTATTGTTTTTCTGTGACTGACCTTTTGCTTATTTGCCTGTTCAAGGTTAGATATTTGCCTTCCCTTTGGGCTCATCAGTTACGGTAAACATTTTTTAGAACCATATTGGGGAGGGATAACAGCTCTATCCAGTTGTCTGGCATCCCTGGAACCTTTCCACCGACTTTGCAGACTAGGATCTGCTTTTTGCATAAGGCTATTTTTCAACGAAGGACAAATAAGGAAAAAGAAAATAAATATACTCTAACCAATATATTTGGTCCCTTGTTAAGTACTTCTGTCAAAAAATTTAGAGCGAAGGTTTGAATTAATGATCACAGTGAAGGTCTTGTTATAATTGTAAAATAAAATTTATAAAAATAAATAAATAGAGAGAAACCAAGATGGCAGTATAGGTAAACACCTAAACTGCTGCCTCGCACAACAATATCAAAACTACAACTAAAAGACAAAATGGACACCAACCAGAACCACAGGAAAGCTGGCTGAGTGGAAATTCTACAACTAGAAGAAAAGAGGAAAGCACATTGAGACTCAGAGGAGCTGCAAAAGGCTGAGGTACTGAGACTCGCACACAGAGAGGACGGGCACTGTGTGCATGGGCAGCTGAGTGCACGGCTGGCTTTCTAAAGCAGGAGGGAGAAGGAAGCTCTGACTGCACTGAACTCCAGTCCCAGGCAAGATGCTGGGAAACCAGACTCATTGGGGAGAATCTGGACTGTCAGGAAAAGAGAAAGCACACTGAGCCTTGGGAGCTGCAGAAGGCAGAGGTCCAGTGCCGCGCGCGCGCACGCGCAGAGAGGACTGACTGCTGAATGCACAGGAGGCTGAGTGTGCGGCTGGCTTTCTAAAGTGGGAGACAGAAGCTCTCGACTGCACTGAACTCCAGTTCTGGGCAAGTTTCTGGGAACCCTGATTCTCTCGGGGAGAAAATGGACTCTCTGGCAGCGGGGGAAACTTGAGGGCGGCTTTCTCTCAGAGGTGCTTGCAGTGATTACCAAGAGACACTGAGACCCAGGGGCCTCATAGGGCAGGGCTGATGGGAAACTAAGGCTGTCTGCTCCACCCTGAAACTCCGCCCCATCCAAGCTGAGCACAGAGGCTTATGCAATTTTGCAAGTGTTGTCTCATAAGATTATCTCCAGCACAGAAGTTCTCCCAGCATAGACACAGCTGATCCTCACAGCCAATTGGCCTGGAGGTCTATTCCTCCCAGTGATACCAACAACAATCAAGGCTTAACTACAACAAGGCTGAGCACACAGTCCACAAAGGGGTGCACCAAGAGTGTCCACCTCAGGTAACTGGGGAGGCTGAGCCACTGTGCCCTAGAGGACACCTACCACACAAAGCTGATCTACCAACTCAGGGAAGCAGCGAAAATGCGGAGACAAAGAAACAGATCACAAATGAAAGAAATGGAGGGACACAAACGATTGGATAATAGAGTTCAAAACCATGCTTATAAGGTTTTTCAAAAATTTTCTAGAAAAGGCTGATAAATTTAGTGAGACCCTCGAGGATATGAAAAAGGATCAACTAGAAATTAAACATATACTGACTGAAATAAAAAATATTATACAGAGACCTAACAGTAGACTAGAGGACTACAAGAATCAAGTCAAAGATTTGAAATACAAAGAAGCAAAAAACACTCAGCCGGAAAAAAAAAAAAGAAGAATCCAAATATTTGAAGATCTTGTAAGGAGCCTCTGGAACAACTTCAAGCGTACCAACATCAGAATTATGGGGGTGCCAGAAGAAGAGAGAGAGCAAGATACTGAAAACCTATTTGAAGAAATAATGACAGAAAACTTCCCCCACCTGGTGAAAGAAATAGACTTACAAATCCAGGAAGCACAGAGAACCCCAAACAAAAGGAATCCAAAGAGGACCACACCAAGACACATCATAATTAACATACTAAGAGCATAAGACAAAGAGAGAATATTAAAAGCAGCAAGAGAAAAACAGTTAATTACCTACAAGGGAGCACCCATATGATTGTCAGCTGATTTCTCAACAGAAACTATGAAGGCCAGACAGGAGTGGCAAGAAATCTACAAAGTGATGAATAGCAAGAACTTACAACCAAGATTTCTCTACCCAGCAAAGCTATCATTCAGAATTGAAGGTCTGATAAAGAGTTTCACAGATAAGAAAAAGCTAAAGGAGTTCATCACCACCAAACCAGTATTATATGAAATGCTGAGAGTATTCTTTAAGAAGAGGAGGAAGAAAAAAGTAAAGATAAAAATTATGAACAACAAATACATATCGATCAACAAGTGAATATAAAAATCAAGTGAATAAAAAAATCGGATGAACAGAATAAACTGGTGAATATAATAGAATCAGGGTCATAGAAAGGGAGTGGACTGACAATTCTTGGGGGGAAAGGGGTGTGGGGTGTGCGGGAAGAGACTGGACAAAAATCATACACTTATGGATGAGGACAGTGAAGGGGGGTTAAGGGCAGAGGGAGGGATGGGAACCAGATGGAGGGGAGCTATGGGGGGAAAAAGAGGAACAATTGTAATAATCTGAATAAAGATTTATAAATAAATAAAAACGGTTTCAAATGCAATGTGATAATATTACGTTAAATAGTATCATGATAGAAAACAAGTAAAAGTGTAGTTGACCCTTGTAAATCACAGGGGTAGGGGTGCTGATCCCCGCACACACATCCATATAACTTTTGACTCTCAAAAAACTTAAATACTAATAGCTTACTCTTAACCAATAATGTTAACAGTCAATTAACACATATTTTGTATGTTAAATGTAGTATATGCTGTGTTCTTACAATAATGCTAGGAAAAAGAAAATTTTATTACAAAAATTATAAGAGAAAATACCTATACAGTATTTAATGAAAAAAATCCATGTATAAGTGGACCCACACCATTCAAACCCATGTTGTTGAAGAATCAACTATATAAGGATTAAAGTTTCCTTTGAAAGACTGTAGTCACAATTTCTCCTTCATTTTATGATTAAAAACACATATGATCCTTTTATTCTGAATATATCTACTCTCTCAGAAAGCCTACCCACAATTATAAAAGGGGAACAGAATTGTACAAAAGGAGAAAGCAAAGGCAGAAATCATGGAGGCGGACTCTCATTCTCCAAGACCAATCAACATGGGCACAAGATAATAAAGGGACCTACTTTGGTGGTGATCCTACACGTGATATAGGTCTCTGTTGTACAGACATGCTTCTTTGGATCATCAACGGTGACAAAGAGATCTCTGGTCTCACCATCGATGTCGGCATCAAGCTGAAGTCTGTTGAGAAGGGAAGATGAAGAAGCTGGACTCGAAGTGCCTGCTGGAGTTCCACCGTTGGGCAAAATGAGATCCTGAAAGAAGAAAAAAATCACCTTACAAATTAAATAAAAACATACACATGGAGAATATCAGGAAAAGTAGCTAGTTTAGCCAAACCAATAAACACCTCTAAATACAAACAAAAAAAACTATCAAAGAATCTAAACCTCTCCTTACAGAATGTTTCTTAAGTGAACAGTTCTTTTATGACCAAGAGAAACAATCCATGGCCGAGTTCTACGCCAGATTCACACTGATTCATCTTCCAGCAAAGAATAGAGGAACCAACAGAAGCAAATAATTCAGTCAGAATATAAAACCCCCACCATCATCAGACTTCAACAGCAAAAGAACTTGGGGAGCACATCACCAAGTCTTTCCCACTTTCTCACCTACCACCTGGGCCCAAGTAAACATTAAGGGACCTGAATCCTCTAAAATATTTAACATATTTAAAAATTCAATTACCCAACACGAAGAAACAACTAAATATTTTGTACCTCCTGAAAGAAGCTAAGTCACAAAACTATCTATGAAGTATAATTGCCAAAAACCTGAATCTGAGTCTTGAACAAATCTCTGTACACAAGAAAAACTTACAGGAAATACAGAGGAGTGAGGAAGATATTAACTATGTGAAATTAAAGAGAACTAAACACCCAGTTTCTTTAATAAAGAAAAAAGAGAGAGAGAGATAGGAGAACCTAGAGATGTAAAAAATCTTAAGAGATTTATAAAAAATTACAATGGAACCTGATTAAAATAAAATGTTAAAAGATTTTGAGACACTCAGGAAAATTTGAATAGTGGTCAGTTGTTTGATGATATTAAGAAAGTTTTAGGGACCCTGGCTTGGAAACTCAGTTGGTTAGAGCATCATCCTGATATGTCAAGGATGAAGGTTTGATCCCCAATCAGGGCACATACAAGAATCAACCAATGAATGCATGAATAAGTAGAACAGCAAATCTCTCTCTCTCATCTACCTCTCTCTCTGAAATCAATTTTTATCAAAAAGAAAGAAAATAAATTATTAGGTGTGCTAACAGAAGTATGAAGATTTTACAAAGTCTTCATCTTTTAGAAATATATACTAAAATATTCATGGATGAAATGATCAGATGTCTGGATTTGCTTCAAAATAATTAAAGATGGGTAGGTGGGGATATAGATACTATAAGATGCCCATCGTTGATAATTGTTGAAGCTGGTAATTGCAGGTCCATTATACAATTCTCTCCTTTTTTGTAAATGTTTAAAATTTTCCACAATCAAAAAATATTGGGAGGGTGGAATGGGGGCTGTGGGTAAATGCCAGGGAAAAAAAAGAGAAGGAAAGATTTTTTAAAATTATGGACTTCTTTCTCTTTAGGCCCTAGTAGGAAACCATTTGAATAAATTATGTCCCTAATACCCAAAAAGGTGCAATCTTACAGTTTTCTTTGGTTTTAAGATTTGACAACAGTACAAAGCCTTGCCTAGATGTAAAAACCTCTGAATGTCACTTAGCTATCATCAGGAGACAAACACGAAGGAATATATATGGCAAGAAAGCGAGGTGGCACCATGGAAAGTGCCTTGATCAGGAATGCAGAAAACATTCCTGACCCACGGGTCCCAGAGCCCAGGATGGGGGTGGAAGATGCCTTCTCCTGACATCTCTATTCTTTTGTCTAAAGTTTTACATATGTCTGTCTCCTTCCCCCTCTCCCCCTCTCCCCCTCTTCCACTTAACACCCTCCCCCGCCTCCCCCCCCACAGCCATTCCCAACCCAGGCAAGCCCCCACCGCCCCGTGTCTGTGTCCATTGGTTATGCTAATATGCATGCATACAAGTCCTTTGGTTGCTCTCCATCCCCCTCCCTCCCCTGCCATTTGTCTCTGGATCTATTCTTGTTCATCAAATTATGTTGATCATTATATCCCACATATGAGTGAGATCATGTGATATTTATCTTTCTCTGACTTGCCTATTTCGCTTAGCACAGTGGTTCTCAACCTTTCTAATGCCGCGACCCTTTAATACAGTTCCTCATGTTGTGGAGACCCCCAACCATAAAATTATTTTCGTTGCTACTTCATAACTGTAATATTGCTACTGTTAATGAATCGTAATGTAAATATCTGTGTTTTCCGATGGTCTTAGGCTCTACAGCAGCGGTTCTCAACCTGTGACCCTCAGGTTTAGAGCTGCTAGCAAGGTCGCCTATTTATTATCCCCTCTTTATACTTCAGGAAGCTGCCACACAGAAAGGTTAAGTAACTTGTCTTAGTTCACTTTTAACTAGTACTGGTCTATAAACTTTTTTGTTTTGCTAAAAAATTCTGACAAATCAGGAAATGGGGTTTTAGGAGGGGTGGTGATGCAAAGGAATGAAGCCATGGGGTAGATAACAATAGTGTCCCCATCCCATGCCTGATATCATCTAATGAAGGGGACAGACTGGCATATTCAGAATGGGTGGGTGAGCCTCCTACCACGTCTGTTCAATGTAGATGTTTATCTCATCAAGCAGCTCGCTAATATTGACCTCAAAGTGATCCTCCATGTCACCGAGGATCTTAGCATCATTCTCACCTGACACAAATTGGCCTGCTCCAGCCACATGATGTGGGTAGGTCTCACAAGACTCACGTATGTCGTTTTTAAAGGCAGTATTCAATAGCTTCATGTCCATGCCTCAGCCAGATAGGTTGGTAGCCACAGGAATTCATCACTGAAAAATTTTAAACTGCTGATACTGAGAAAGCCTCTCTTCCTGGGGCAACCCATAGTGGACGGCAATGGCTGGTTAGCTCTCCTCCACCAGGAGCAGGGCCAGGGCAATGCAATGCTGCCTATTGCTTCACAATAGTTTAAGATTCTAACTGGCAAATCTAGTTCTAGCTCACACTCTTAACCACCATACAGTACTATTCATTTTATTGCCTAGGCCAGTGGTCGGCAAACTGCGAGCCACATGCAGGTCTTTGCCCCCTTGAGTGTGGCTCTTCCACAAAATACCACGTCCTGGGCGAGTCTATTTTGAAGAAGTGGCATTAGAAGAAGTTTAAGTTTAAAAATTTGGCTCTCAAAAGGAATTTCAATCGTTGTACTGTTGATATTTGGCTCTGTTGACTAATGACTTTGCCAATCACTGGCCTAGGGAGAGGTGTTGCTCTACTTAACTCAAATTATGCCCTTTTTCTAGTTCTTTGATGAATAAAGTTAGTGAATAGGATTCTCTTTTTGTGGGAGTTGGCATGGAGGGTGGGTGTCTCAGCTTGAAATTAAGAAGAATCAAATGTACTCAAGCATATCTGAAGAGGTGTGACGAACTTTATTTCCAGGAGATCTACTTCTATGTGGGACCCAGGAAACACCTTGATAAGAACCCACTGCCAGAGCAGAGAGTGGGATGTGCCAGTTTTAAGGACCAAAGCTCAGTAGTAAAGGGGACTGATACAGTGACAATCGCTCAGATTGTTCTCTGGTGTAGCCCCACAGACTCATGCCTAAATATAAAGGATTTCCTGTGAATAAAAATGGAAAGGGCTGTTTTATTAAAAACTTGGAGGCACTGGGATGTAGTTGGTATAGTAAGACAAAAGGACAGAAAAGAAATTCTCCTCTCTTCAGAAAAGTGCTCCAGAAAATTGGCCTGGGCTGTCATTTCCTACTATGGACAGTGACAGGAGACAGCACCTTCAGTGCAAGATTGAAATCCTCTGAACCAGGCGTTGGACATGTTAGGAGCTTCACATAAAGATGATTGTATTAGGGCCACACACAGAATGAGGAAAATGGGCATGACTCATAGTGGTGGGGAGGTCAGTGAATACGTAGGAGAGGCTTTTAAGCCTCAAATAGCTGGGAAGGACGGTGAAGGAAAACTCATAATTCAACAGACTGGGCAAGGTCTGTCAGACTCAGTGTCAGCTATTATAACTAGTTTGATTTACCAAGGTGCTACAGTGTGAAAAATATGAATTATAATCCCACACATTTTCCTTGAACCTTTAAAGTCTGTTATTCCTTAACTATTAAACAACCAGTATTAAGAAAACTCTGCAAGATTTCTTATTATTGTTTTATTTTGTCTTACTTATAGATTCACAGGAAATTTAAAAAGTAGCACAAAGAGGTCTGCATACTCTTCACCCAGTTTCCTCCAACCCAGTTTCCTCCAACCCAGTTTCCTCCAATGGTTAACATCTTAATAACTGTAATAAAATAGGAAATCGACATTGGCATGATCCACAAATCTTATTGAGATTTTTCCAGTTTTACATGCACTTGTGTGTATCTAAAGTTCCATGCAATTTTATCATGTGTAGATGTGTATAATCAAAATATAGAATTGTTCCATTACCACAAACATCCCCCTTCCTACTCCATTGCAGTCACACCAACCCTTTTTCTCCACATACCCTCCCACTAATCTATTGTCCCGCTCCATAATTTTGTCATTTTGAGAATGTTATATAAATGGGATCATATGGTATGGAATCTTTTGAGGTTAGCTTTTTCACTCAGTATAATTTCAGATGTTTCTATTTTAGGAAATACAGGTTAATGATTATGACTTTATATTTGTCTTAGATAAAATGATATAAAAATGTCTACCTCCCAGATTTACCTAATAAATGGTCTTATTTCTGACCTATATGATATTTTTACATTGCTTTTTTATCTCAAGAAGTCCTAACTGTAAATATAAATAGGGTAATGTTAAATATTAACTACCACTGCATACTGGAATACCTTAAGGTAAATGTTCAAAGGTTGTATTTTGTCCAAACATCATAAATGTGGGGGGTATCTTTTATCAGATAAAGGTGTTTCAGAGGAATTTCTTAGACAAATTAGAATAAAAACACAAGGAAGGCAAACTGTTAGACAATTTATAAACTAAATTATTATGACTGTCTTACATCTTTTTAAAAAAATGTTTTTATTGATTTCAGAGAGGAAGGGAGTGGGGAAGAGATAGAAATAACAATGATGAGAGAGAATCATTGATCAGCTGCCTCCTGCACGCCCCATACTGGGAGTCGATGGAACCCGAAACCTGGTTCATTGACCGAGAATTGAACCAGTGGCCTCTTGGTTCCTGGATTGATGCTCAACTGCTGAGCTACACCCACCGGCCAGGCTAACTGTCTTTCATATAAAAAGTATAGAGCAATTAGCAATACAGAATGCTAACTTTTTCACCATTAAGAAACCAGTCGTATACAGAACATAGAGCTTTCATGCCACGTCAGGTCATGTGAGTGATATTTGATCAGTCAGAAACTCAGAAACTTTTACTGAGGACATGGTGTTTCCATGCCTTATGAATTCTGGGAATAGCCTGGATTCTAAAAGTAGTCTTAGAAGACCTAAATTCCATTCTTTCCCCTGTTTTTGAATCAGACGGACTCACAAACTTATGGAGCTCAGTCCATGAGAAGTCTTGAATTTATGACCAAGAATTAGGGAAAGGTTTCACCTTTTGGTTTTCTTTGTGAACTGTTTTCTTGTATCTAGCCTTCTATTGTTAAAACTACATGCTAAGTGGTTAGGAAATGTTGTACAGTTTTGTTCGTTTTAGTCAGGTACATTGTCTTTACATTAGAGACTTTTCAGAGTTATTGCTAATAATAAGGACAATGAATTTCAGACAGACTCACATTTATTTTTTTATTTTTATTTTTGTTAATCCTCATTCGAGGATATTTTTCCATAGATTCTTAAAGAGAGTGGAAGAAAGGGGGAGAGACAGAGAGAGAAACATCAATGTGAGGCACATCAATTGATTGCCTCCTGCTCGTGCCCCAAGCAGTCTGGGGATTGAGCCTGCAACCAAGGTATGTCCTTGACAGGAATTGAACATGGGACCCTTCAGTCAGTGGGTGGATACTTGATCCACTGAGCCAAACCAGCTAGGACAACATTTATTTTTTAATATTGAAATTTGTTAGTTATCTTAAGGAGTAGAGCTAAGAGAAAGACAAATTTTGTTTTTTAAGTAAAGTATAAATTGACACAGCCTTTTGGGAATCATTTTGGCAATATTTATCATATTTGAAAATGCTTATACTCTGTTCTGCAATTCTACTTCTAAGAATCTACTTTTCAAATATAATCATATGTATGCAAAGATGTTCAGACATATGTGATATTCTTTGCAATACTGTTAGTTATTTTAAATAATTAGAAGCAATGA
Source organism: Corynorhinus townsendii (assembly GCA_026230045.1). Taxonomy (NCBI): domain Eukaryota; kingdom Metazoa; phylum Chordata; class Mammalia; order Chiroptera; family Vespertilionidae; genus Corynorhinus; species Corynorhinus townsendii. The sequence goes on along the minus strand of JAPDVU010000005.1, from coordinate 160,448,684 downwards.
AAATTTCCACTGTTTTGTAAAATGTTAAATCATGGTACATGAAACTATGAAATACCATGCAAGATTAAAAAAGAATTAAGTGGATGAAAAATACTGATGTGAAAAAAAATCTCCAAAATTATCAAGTGAAAAGAGCAAATGAAAAATGATGAGGGTTTGGAAGGATGAATAGAGAATTGTTATATGGTTATCATGGGCAAGGGTGGCCTGTAAAGAAAAATAGTTATAACTTTTTAATATTTAATACTTTGAACTTTTCAAAATGAGCATGGATAATTACATATGTACTAGAGGCCCGGTGCACGAAATTCGTGCATGGGGGTGTGTGTCCCTCAGCCCAGCCTGCACCCTCTCCGATCTGGGACCCCTCGAGGGATGTCCAACTGCCCGTTTAGGCCCGATCAATCCAGGACTGCTGGCTCCCAACTGCTTGCCTGCCTGCCTTCCTGATTGCCCCTAACCGCTTCTGACTGCCAGCCTGATCACCCCCTAACCACTCCCCTGCCAGCCTGATTGATGCCTAACTGCTCTGCTGCCAGTCTGTTTGCCCCTAACTGCCCTCCCCTGCAGGCCTGGTCACCCCTAACTGCCCTCCCCTGCAGGCATGGTCCCCTGCAACTGCTCTCCCCTGCAGGCTGGGTTCCCCCCAACTGCCCTTCCCTGCAGGCCCTGTTGCCTCCCAACTTCCCTCCTCTGCTGGCCTGGTCACTCCTAACTGACCTCCCCTGCAAGCCTGGTCACCCCTAACTGCCCTCCCCTGCAGGCATGGTCGCCCGCAACTGCTCTCCCCTGTAGGCTTGGGTCCCCCCCAATTGCCCTTCCCTGCAGGCCCAGTCGCCCCCAACTTCCCTCCTTTGCTGGCCTGGTCACCCCTAACTGCCCTCCCCTGCAGGCCTGGTCCCCCTCCCCCAACTGCCCTTCCCTGCAGGCCTGGTCACCCCTAACTGCCCTCCCCTGCTGGCCTGATCACCCACAACTGCCCTCTCTTACAGGCCTAGTCCCTCCCAACTGCCCTCCCATGCTAGCCATCTTGTGTCCACATGGGGGAAGCCATCTTGTGTATTGGAGTGATGGTCAATTTGCATATTACTCTTTTATTAGATAGGACTAGAGGCCCAGTTTGTGCACGGGAGGGGGGATAGGTGGGAGGAGGGGGGAGGGGTCTCCTCAGCCCAGCCTGCATCCCTCTCATAATCCTGGACCATTGACTCCTAATTGCTCACCTGCCTGCCTGCCTGGTTGCCCCTAAATGCCCCCCGCTACTGGCCAGGTCACCCCCAACTGCCCCCTCCCTGCCGGCCTGGTTGCTCCTAACTGCCCCTCCCACCGGCCTGGCCACCCCTTACTGCCTCCCCCCTGCTGGCCTGGTCACCCCCAACTGAATCCCTCTGCTGGCCTGGTTGCTCCTAACTGCCGCCCCCCCTGCCAGCCTGGTCGTCCCCAACTGCCCCGCCCCCCCGCCAGCCTAGTCACCCCTCACTGCACGCCCCCTCCACCCTAATTGCCCCCAACTGCCCCCCTTGCCCGCCTGATCCCCCCCCAACTTCCCCCCCTGTTGGCCTGGTCACCCCAACTGCCCCCCCTGCAGGCCTGGTCACCCTATGCAACCTGCTTGTTCAGTTGTTTGGTCATCCCTCACTAACCCTCCTGCTGTCCTGGTCATAGGCAGCCATCTTGTGAGGGTGTGAGGATCAATTTGCATATTACCTCTTTATTATATAGGATTAAATATATTTTTATTGCCTTTAGAGAGAGAGAGAGAGAGAAATATTGATGTGAGAGAAAAACATCACTCAGTTGCCCCCTACAGGGATGAAGTTGGAGACCTGGGCAAGTGTCCTGACCTGAATGGAATATGCGATATTTTTGTGTACAGGAGGATGCTCAAACAACTGAGCCACACCAGCCAGGGTTCTCATTATGTTTTTTGTGTAATCAACAGACTGTATCCCCCATACAACAACAGCAAAACTGTATCAGCTACTTATCTTGCTGATATTTTTAATATCCATCTGGCAATTTACAAACTGCAACTTAATATTTGGATTTAACATACAAAACAAAATATATTTGACCTTTTGTAATGAGGGACTGAGGTCAGATACAGTACTTTAAAGGTACCTGAGATATTTGAAAATTGTTTTTGGCCAATAAGTAAATAAATAACCTGAACCACAGAATCCATTCAACCATGAAGGCTGGAACCTGATTTTCTGGGTACTCCTGCAGTGCTTGACACATAGTAAATACTCAATAAATAATGGCTGAATGATGGGTAAATAGACAGCTTAAATCTTTTTAGTAGCAGCCACTTACTTAAAAGCATACCTGTGCAACATTTGTCTCTCATCTTTATAGCTCAATCTGTATTTCTATCTCCGGTCTTCTCTCTCTAAAATCAATTTAAAACATTTAAATAAATAAATAAAAGCATACCTGTTACTTGAGCTCCTTGTCACTTGCTTTTCAAATGAGGAAGCAGAGAGGGAGCAGCCCTTCTTTCTGCTTAGGAGGCTAAGAATTTGGTCCAGGACAGTTTAGTGGCTCACGTTTTGGTGACCTGTGACTTGAAAACATCATTCAATTTCAGAACTAGATAGAATATAAGAGGGAGAATTATGTATATATTACATAAAATTATATATAATATACATAAAATTATAGATATACATAATTTTGCTCAAACTAGAGGAAAAGGCTCTAGTGGCTGTGAATATGGGCAAATCACCGTATTCGTGTCTAAATCTTGATCTGAAAAAACGGAAATCACTCTCTCATAGATTTTTGTTGCTTGTTATTTTACATGGAGAAAAAAGGAAAACTTTTATAAAATGCTGGCATTAGGTTGGTCATTCCATATTGTGCAATGAAAGTTTCAGATAAATTAAATCTCAGACTGTGGGGTCGAAAAGCCCCCGGAGACTAAAACTGCAAAAAAAATCAAATGTTCCCCAATTCGGTGGTCTCTTCAAACTCATTCATCTTAATCGCAACCACACCCGGGGCGGGTCCCATAGTCGACTCCCAGTGGGCAACCGGCGGGTCCCGCACTGGCTTGAGCCCCTGCTGTGGTCCTGAGCCCAGGCTTCCTCGAACTGCAGCGCCCGGGACTCCGAAGACGACAGCCCACGCCTGGCCTCCGTGCTTGGCCAGGGCCGAACCACCGACAGTCTCGCCCACCCGGGATAATTACACCGCGGTTCGGAGGTTCTCGCGGGACATTCTTACCTACTCTCCGGAGTCGGGTTCCAAGGTTTTTCCAGCCGGTAGAGGGAGGTATCCAAGACAGACCGCCGAATGCAGAGAAGCCGGCGGGAGGGCGGGGCGGTAAGTGGGAGGCACAAGGCGCGCGCTCCCGTGGAGGGAGACGGCGGGCGGGGCGCACGCGCGCGCCGGGACAAGGAGCGGGAGGCGGGGTCTTAGGAAGCCCGCAGGCAGAGGGCGCCCTGGAGCCGGGCTGGAGGCCGGCAGGGGGCGTGGCTAGGGGAGGGCGTCAACGCCAGGGGGCGGGGCGAGGCGAGGCGGGGACGCGCTTGCGGGGTGGGGAAGGCGGGGGCGCGGCGGTGGCGGGAGCGTCCCTGGTTTCCGCCCCTGTTTCCCACTCTCCTTCCACCTTCGACCGCCGGGGCTGTGGACAGGCTCCGCTGGCCCGTCCCCCGGAGCCGCCCTGCTGCTGCCGCTTCCTCCCTCCGCTCGCGGTGAGCCCGGCAGTCTCCGCACTGTGCGCTCCCCCGTCTGGGCCATGGATGGGTAAGTGCTCAGCGGTGCGGCGGTCGTGCGGGGCTGCGCTTGTCTCGCTTCCTTTCGGCTCAGGTCCGGACGCGCCGAGGCCGGGGAGCTGGGTGCGGCACCGGCGGTCGGAGGAGCGGCCCCGGCCGAGCCCGACGGCCGGGCTTCCGGGCGCCTCCTAGGGAGCTCGAATTGTGGAGGGGCGGTCCGCCACAGCCTCGCCTTCCCCCATGGGGCGCCCCCGTAATATCCGCCCCTCACACCGGGAAGTGGAGGGAAAGCCCGGTGGAGCCGCCGGGGGTTGCGGGCCGGCCTCCGCGCCGAGGGTCGGGGAGCCCTGCCCGGCCTCTCGACACTTCCTCTCTGAAAATGGTGCGCGGCGCTGGGGGAGGCGGAGGCGGCGCTCGGGGCGGGCGTCCTCCCGCTTGGGGAGTTGCTGTTTACCGGCGAGGTGGGGCGAGCGCTGGAGCTTCCCCTGGCGGGGAGGCGAGTGGCCGCGGAGAGGCGGACGGCGAGTGCACGCGTCGGTACACGTCTGGGCGGCGACCCGGTCCCGAAGCCAGGGCCCCACGCGGGTTTCGGCATGCGGGGGAACCGGCCGAGGTCCCCGGACTTGTGCTGTGAGCTGTGAAGCTGTGTTAATGATTGCTCTATACCAGGCGTTTGGAGAACCATGGACGCCTCCTCCCACCCCCAAGAAACTTCGTGAATTCCCTGCCATGTATGCAAAATATTGTATAAGTGCAATTTCCGGGGAGCCTTCAAACGCTCTAAAAGTTAATGAGGTCTGTGATCAAAGTAAAAAGATTTAGAATTACCGATATAAATATTTCTCTTGGGGATTCAGTGTTATGGGGTGGGACCTGACAGATATTTTAATATTTAAGGAAACAACTGGATTAGGATCTTCGTGAATTGAAGGTGGTAGTATATGTACATCAAGAATTTTTAAAATTTTCCAGCTCGATTAGCACCTGCAGATCACTTATTTAGGCATTCGAAGCTTTGTTTGGACTTTTACGTGCTTTTGATGATACGATTTCTGTAAACCCCTCGGTTGTAGAATATTTAGAACTTGTTTGAAACAGTAAAAGCCGTGTATATGTTGCCATATAGTCGATGATTGTTGTCATGCTGTGTAAAGACGGTGGGATCTTACAACAATTTTTTACCATCATGGGATTTCATTTATCCTAGTTTCGTAATATTAAGTCTAAATGATATATTGGATTAACTCATTTGAATGCATATTGTACACTGCTACAGACATTAGACAAAGTTCAGTTTTCCACTTCATTTATGGTTGGATGTTTTTTCAAGTATTTTATTTAATTGAAACTTTATTGTTTAATTGAAGCTTCTCTGGGAGATTTGTTGAAAATTCATTTCACATCACCTTAGTCAATTACACTTTGTATGTGTGCAAAAATTTGCTACTTTGTGTAATTATGCCACTGGTTTTAGTTAGGGAGGCTGTGAAATTAGTATTTCATTATGTATAGAGAATTGTAAAACGGTTTGACTTGAGATATGAAAGTAGGTTAGCTTTTTGTATTGCAAAATTTAAAATAGAGGATAATATAGAGGACTCTTGGGTTATGCATTTTGGCTGTTAAATTTTTTGGACAACATGAAGTGCAGGCTTACTATTTTGGACAGTGTTTTAAGTTCTGTTCACTCTATATGTGTTTTTAGAGCTAAGAATGAGTTTAATGATTTAAATAAGGGTAATAAGGTACTGAAAGGTAAGTTCATTTGGGAGATCAAGTAGGTGCATGATTTACTATGTAACAGGACCAATACCACAGCATATTACATAGTCTTTTTTTTTTATGCACAAACATCAGTTATTTATCACATTTAAAATTTAGACAAATGAATTTCAAGTTTCAAAAGTCTATAAGGAAAAATAAGTCTACATGGTTATTGTTTAAAACAATTGAATTTGCATCATTAAACAGTCCAGAGTCATAAATTTGTTTACTTTTATTAATGATGATATTATGGGTTATTAACATATAGAACTTACAGTTTTCTTGTAAGAGATATGTAGACAAACTTAAGTGAAGACAGTTTCTTTGGAGTTAGAAGAGATGGATTTTTGTTCAGCAGAACTTTATAGGGGTTTTACACCTTGGTGTTAAGGAATGTGGTTTTGACACAGTGAATTTTGGTTTTCAGGAGGCTAATTAAATTTCTACATTTTCCCACAGCCTGAAAAAGATCCTTTTTCATTATTTTGAATAGTTAGAAAATGACAAACCACCAGTCAACATCTTTCTAGTTCCTCCTCAAATCCCACTGTCTTGTGTGTGTGTGTACGTGTGTGTGTGTGTGTGTGTGTGTTCATTTCCTCTTGAGGTAATTTATATTTAAAGTTTTTTCCTAGTTAACTTTTATTTAAATATACAATTTATTTTAAGTTAAATTAACTGTTACTATTCTTAAAATTTTATATTGTTTCAGATGTATATCATAGTGGTTAGACAATTATATAATTTACAAAGTCATCCTCCAACACAGATTTGATGTGGTAGATTTTATTTAAAAGTCAGTCTTTAAAAAATTTGATATCTGCAATTTGATGTGTTCTGAGAGACTTTCTTAGCTGAATTTTGGTGAGCTCTTTGGGTGGTATATGCAAATTTGCAAAATAATTACTATTTCTCTAAGTCCACTCACTGGTTTTGTTTCATTTAAAATTTTAGACTGGTCATTTATACCAGTGATTTAAGAGAATGAGATTTTAAGTTTTGGTTTGGATTTATTAAAAAGAGGTAAATGGATACACATAATCATTTTATTAAAGCACAACTATACTCTCATAAATACTAAAAGAGAATTTGATTTATTAGTTGTTTCTTACATTTCTGTTGAAGCTTTGCTTTTACATCATGCTTTTGCTAGGCTGTCCCATCACTTTTCTTTGTATTAACATTTCACAACTCATCGCATTCTTATTTTGATTATTTTTATTATAATGCCTTTTCTTTTTTTTTCTTTAATCTTATTATCTGTCTTTTAAAAACTTGTTCTCTAACTTTGTTTTCCATTTTCTCTTTTACTTTTTCCATACAGTGTTGTTACAGATCTTATAGCAGTCGGTTTAAAGGTAGGAATCTTTTACTATCCTTTAATACGCATTTTTAAATTTTAGTTTTGGCATTCTTTTTTCCAATGGTGAAATCATCTCACCGATTCATAAAATGATATGTTTTACTGTTGATAATAATCTCTTATTTTCACATAGCTCCATACTAAGTGCTCTTATAGCTATTTTTGGGTTTTACATATTTATTAAGAGAGGCCACAATATTATCTTGTATATCTAAAATGTGAACAAAAAGTTTAGCCCAAAGTTTCACTTGAACCATCATAGTGGGTGTTTATTTTGTTTTGTTTTAGCAGTTACATGTAACCTAGGTTCACATTTATCTTGCTATCGTGACCTTTTTTATATCTTCTCTTGGGTCTGCTTATAAGTAATACAATTATAACAGCAGCTGAAGTTTCTTCAATTTATACTATGTGCCAGCTGCTTTACATGTATTTTCACTAATTATTATAACAGTTCTTCAAGGTAGGTATTGATATTCCCATTTTAGAGATGAAAAAATAGGTTCAGAAAATTTGTATTCAAGGCATAGTGCACCAGAGTTTAAACCCATGTCCTCCTGGCTCCAGAGCCTGGCTCTGCCTCCCCCCCCACCCCCCCATTATATCTAGCTGCCAATAATGAGGATTGAGGATTCTGTCTTAAAGGTGAAGAGCAGGAGAGCTGGATAATTAATATTTCACAGTAATGGTTCTTCTAAGTTATAAGTCATTTTAGTTTTATCAAAGTCTTCTCATTTATTGGATTCTAAAGTATAAATCAAATAAGCAGTGTTCAAGAACATGAGACTTTTACAATATAAATGGACGTTTTAAGGTTCCCTTTAGCAGTTTGGTGTTTAGTATAGCTGAGTAGAGAACTTGGTTCTAGAAGCCACGTACAGTTCAGATCAGTGTAGAAAATAGAAAGAAATAATTCATAGTTTTATTATATGTATTTTATATAACATTGTTACACTACTTTTTACCTATCAACTCTCTCACTATCAGTTTCCACACTCCCCCCATATTTATTGGGTCTGTTGGTGGCATTTATATTCTTAAAACCTTAAAAAATGAACATAAGTACAGCATACAGCCTTTGAGATTGACAATAGTATGTCCAAGATTACATAATTGGGAACTATTGCTTATATTATCTTTCGAAGTTGGTGGAGTTACTTGCTTTGGCAAATTTTGAACATATTTTATAACTTGAAAATAAATGGAGGAGCCTCTTTTGGTGGGATATTTCTCCCAGCCCCCCTTTTTTTCTTCTGATATTCTTAAGTCATTTTCTCATTTGGGGATGATAGAGATTAGAAACTGCAGGAAGGAATATTTAAAGTGAATGTTGTTTTGGTCTTATCAGAAATGTAACTTATGATTCTAGAGTTTGGTAAAAAATGAATACATGAGGCATTTTAAAAACTTAATCATTTTGGATTGAGGAATTATGCTTGAAGGATTGTCATGCCTATTTTCTTGTGGAAAAGAATATATATTGATGGTAACTAAAAGAAAAATTTGAATGTTAGGCACAGGAACTGGATTTGAATACATGATTTGGATTTCTGACTACCTTTTTTGCAGCAAGCACTTTAAGAACAAAGATCAGATCCTACTCTGAAGAAAAGATAAGTTGATTAGTTGATTCACTAGGCAGTCTATGCTTTTATAGCCTTAAATGCTATAAAATAGGTTCAGAAAAGTTGTGTTTAAGGCATGGTGCTTTGAATACAAGAGATTTCATATATAGAGAGATTTCTCATAAGATGTTCTGCTTCCTTGGTTCCCATCTAAGAAAGTTTGGTTACCAAGTAATAGACCAATAAGACTCATATTTTATCTAGATTACTAGAGGCCTGGTGCACGAAATTAGTGCACTGTGGGGGGGCTTCCCCTCAGCCCATCCTGCACCCTTTTGCAGTCCAGGAGCCCTCAGGGAGTGCCCGACTGCCATGAGGCGGGAGAGGCTCCTGCCACTGCCTCTGCACTTGCCAGCTGTGAGTCCAGCTCAGGGCTTCTGGCTGAGCAGCACTCTCCCTGTGGGAACGCACTGACCACCAGGGGGCAGCTCCTGTGTTGAGCATCTGCCCCTGGTGGTCGGTGCGTGTCATAGCGACCAGTTGTTCTGTTCAATCTGCATATTAACCTTTTATTATATAGGCTATAAATTAAAATTAGTGAATTTAAATAAGTCTTTTAAAATGTCAGTTATTTATCTTCCTCTGTTTGCTGTCTGAATATAATGAACTAAACAAATAGTTGTAGCTAGTGCCAAGAGTGGATTCCATATGTTGCTTCATAGGGGTCAAGAGTTTGGGATCCTTGCTCGTACTTGATACTGCCAGTCTTTACATTAGCCATTCTAGTGGGTTTAACTAGAATTTGCATTGACCTTTCGATGGTCTTAGGCTCTACAGCAGTGGTTCTCAACCTGTGGGTCGTGACCCACAGGTTGAGAACTGCTAGCAGGGTCGCCTAAGACCATCGGAAAACACAGTTATTTACATTACGATTCATAACAGTAGCAAAATTACAGTTATGAAGTAGCAACGAAAATAATTTTATGGTTGGGGGTCACCACAACATGAGGAACTGTATTAAAGGGTTGCAGCATTAGAAAGGTTGAGAACCACTGCTTTAGAGCATTCCCGATGTCTTCTTCTTGTCCTTTATGACATTGTTATTCATCATTTCATTCAATCATATGCAATAATCACCCAATACATTGTTAATATTATTGTATTAAATGAAGTTATCTTTTAGTTCATTTAGGAATAAGTATAAAATAATTTATTTTACTTTTATTTATTTCTTCTCCAGTCTTTCTTTCCTTATGTAGATCCAAGTTTTTGATTTATATAATTTTGTTTCTCTCCAAAGAATGATCTTTTTTAAAAATATATTTTATTGATTTTTTACAGAGAGGAAGGGAGAGGGATAGAGAGCTAGAAACATCGATCGGCTGCCTCCTGCACACCCCCTACTGGGGATGTGCCCGCAACCAAGGTACATGCCCTTGACCGGAATCGAACCCAGGACCCTTCAGTCCGCAGGCCGACGCTCTATCCACTGAGCCAAACCGGTTTTGGCTCCAAAGAATTTTTTAAAACGTGTCTTGCAGAATTTACTGACAATAAATTCCCTTGGTTTTTGTCTGAGAAAGTCTTTATTCCTCCTTTACATTTTTTTTAAATTTTAATTTCTTTATTGATTGAGGTATTACATATTTGTCCTCATCCCCCATTACCTTCCCAACCTCCCCTCCCCCCCCGCCCCCACTCATGCACTCACCCCCCTGTTGTCTGTGTTCACTGGTTAGGCTTATTTGCATGCATACAAGTCCTTTGGTTGATCTTTTCCCCTTACCTCCACCCTCCCCTACCTTCCCCCTGAGGTTTGACAGTCTGATAGATGCTTCCCTATCTCTGGATCTGCTTTTGTTTGAAGGATACTTTTTATATAGATTCTAGGTTGGTGGGGTGTTGTTGTTTTTTCTCCCTTAAGGTTAACTTTAAATATTTCACTCCACTTTCTTCCTGCTTGTATGGTTTCTGATGAGAGAGAAACATTTATAATTCTTATCTATATTCCTCTACAGATAACGGTGGTTTTTCCCCCCAGACTTTTCTCTTTGTTTTTGGTTTCCTGATATTTGAATAATATGCTTTAAATAAATTTAAAATTTATTGTGGTGACATTGGTTAATAGGATCATATATGTTTCAAGTTTACATCTCAATACAAGATCTGTATATTGCACTCTGTGCCTACCACCCAAAGTTAACCTTTGGGTGGTGGGCACACAAAAACATATTCCATTTTTCTTCCCTAATGTAACTGGTATTTTATTGTCAATCTGTAAAATACATTGCATATTGACTTTATAACTTATTATATTGCTATGTTATTAGTTTTCTTAATTCCTTAGAATTTTTATGTACATGATCATGCATCTATGAATATTATTTTATTTCTTCCTTATCAGTCTGAATGAGTTATTTTATTTCTTGCCTTAATGTACTATTTAGGACCTCCAGTATAATGCTGATAGAGATGATAACATCCTTAATCTCATTCCTGCTTTGAAGGGAAAATAGTCTTTGTTAGTTGTACATTTTTCTTAGATGCCTTTTTTCAGGTTCAGAAAATTCTTTTCTATATCTCATTTGCTACTTTTGGGTATCATGAATGGATGTTGAATTTGGATCTTTCAAGATTTGTATATTTTAGCTAAGTTGTTATGGGCATAAAGTTATTCACAATATTTCCTTATTTTTAATTTCCCTTTGATCTGGAATGATTCTATATTTTTAGTCCTGATATTTGTAATGTGTGTAGTTCCTCCCGCCCCACCCATTGATTCTAGCTGGAGGCTTTTCAATATTACTGATCTCTTTAAAAGCCAATTTTTGGTTTTACTTCTGTATTGGTTGATTCTGCTATTTAATCAGTTTCACTCTTTATTATTTCCTTCCTATTTATGTTGGGTTTAATTTGTTTTTCTTGACTTGAATTTTTGTTGTTGTTGTTTTGTTTTACAGTCTAAAACATTTATTATTGTTAAGATTTAGCTAACCTTTTCTGTGAGTCAGGAATATGGGCCTGCCATAGCTGGGTCCTCTGGCTCTGGGGCTAAGGCTGCTATCAAGGTATTAGATGTTGCAGTCATCTTCTGGGGACGAAATCTACTTCCAAGCTCACTCAGATGGTTGATGGCAGAATTATTTAGTAAGTCAAATGATGAAGGTAATTTATGAAGATAGAATTTTCAGACATGCATAGCCCTAGAACGTTTACTTTCTGTTTACCATCATTTAGGTAGTTGTTTTTAGGATGTACTCCTGTGAACTAAGAACAAGAAAGACAGAACTTCAAGAAAAAAAAATTGAGCCAATCCAGAATAATAATGAAAAGACCACTCAACAGCTGTTCTGAAGGCCTAGAAAGCATTCTAGATTGACATAGGAGGAAAGAGGGTTTTAGGAAGGAGATCTTGGGAAGAAAAATAGGGACTAGATAGAATGAGTGGTGTCATGAAGATTTTGGGTAAAATTTGATGACATAATAAAAGGACAATAGTGTGAGAAAAATAACGACAGTTAAAAATCTCGTGGAAAGCAAAACTTTAAAAAGGAAATCATGGTCTTAACTAGGAACGAAATTAGAATGTGGCATGACGTTAAATCATTGATAGAGTACAGCCCTGGCCAAGGGTGGCTCAGTTTGTTGAGCATCATCTCATTCACCCAAAAGGTCCCTCATTGGTTTGATTTTCTTTCCAGGCATAAGCCCAGGTGACAGGTTCAGACCCCAATTGGGGTGCGTACAACAGGCAACCGATCAGTGTTTCCCTCTCCCTCTCTAAAACTCAGTAAACATTACGTAAAAGAAATTGAAAGAATTCATTTGATCTTGATTCTAGGAACAGTCTTTTTCAAGTGGTCCTAAGGCTGTGACAGACCATAGAATAAAAAATGAAGTATGTCAGGGTTACATTTCCTTACACAGTGATGACAATGAAAATGTTTATTACTTTTCCACTTTGAGTCAACCTTTCGACAGGACACAAATGGACAAAGCCCAGAATACTGTTGTTGTAGGGCAGAATGTAATATTCATAAAAAAATAAAATCACAGAGGGAGGAGAGACAAAAGGAGAGAACAGATTACTAGCACTAATAGCTTTGTCTTTCAAAATGTAGAATCAAGAAATAATTTCATATTGACAAAATAAGCAATAAACTGTAAGTATAGTATTTAAAATTCAAAGATCTATACTAATAAAAGCATAATATGCAAATTGACCAAACAGCAGAACAGTAGTCCGGACAACCTTCTGGATGACCATGCGGTGATATGCACTGGTGCCAGGTCAGCCAAAACAGGTGGTGCAATGCGATTGGTCAGAGGGCCCTGCCATCACCACATGATCGCCTCTGTGGGGTGATCCATGCGGGGGCTCTGTGATCAATTGCCCCAAAGAGGGAGGCCCAAGCCACCGGCCGGCGGGTTGATGGACTAGGGGTAGGGGGGGGCTCCGTGATTGCCCCAAAGAGGGAGGCCCAGGCCACCATCTGCGTGGTGATCGATCGTGGAGCTCTGGCCAGGTGGGCAGGGCCTACCTCTACTGGGCGATTGATCGCGGAGCCCCCCCAAATGATTGCCCCAAAGAGGGAGGCCTGCAGCACTGCAGCGGGTGGGCGGGGACTCCCGGCTGGTGGCCACGGAGGGAGGCCCAGGCCACCCGGCTGGTGGTACTGTGGCAGGTGAGTGGGGCTTCCCTCTGCAGGGTGATCGATCTGGAGGCCCCCCAATCAATTGTCTTTCAGAGGGAGGCCTAGGCCAGCCAAGCGATTGCACTCCACACCTGTTGTCCTTCTGTATGTGACCGATGACGGGGGGCGAGGGGGTAGTGCCAAACAGATGGCAAGCAGTGACAGCGGCAGGGGTAGGGCCAGCCTGCCAGCAGCCTGGGGAAGGAAAGCCCTGATCCCCAGCCAGGCCTAGGGGCCCCACCCAAGAGGTCACGGATTGTGAGAGGGCGCAATCCCTCCCCCCCCCCCCCCCCCACACACACGAATTTCATGCACCGGGCCTCTAGTACTTATAGAAGAATTAAAATTACTAGCACATATTTCAAACAGAGAGGACAGAAAAAAAGAAGTGTAACATAAATTTTAAAGTTTTCACAGTAGAGGTTAGTTTATTTTTAAAGTTGATAGCTCAGAAGTAGTGTTATACGCATATATTTGGATTATGGAGATAACCTATTGGATAATTAAGATTGTGTAAAGATGTGGATATGAGTGGAGAGACTTGCTTTTATCATATAAACTCCTTTATAACATTTGATGTGTTATAGTTTGTATATTTGATAAAAATAAAAATTAAATTAATAAATAAGTTAAAAGAACAGAAATAATGCAACAAAAAATAAGTTTAACTGTATGTATATAGAGAACTTCTGTTTCTAGTGTTATTCCCCGCAGGTAGCAATTTTAATCAGTTTTTTTGCTTACCTTTACTTTTTTGCTTACTTTTTGCTTACCTGTCTAGTACCTTTTTAAGGCAAATATACATATTTTTCTCCCAATTCTAATACAAAAGGCACCATATTTATACTGGTCTACATTTGGATTTTTTTCACTAACGCATAAGGAATCTTCCTCAAAATCCCCCCATTGTAATTTTTAACAGCTGCAAAATATTTTGTGGCTAACGAAATTATGTATTAGTTCCTCTATTGATGGGCTCTTAATTTCCAGTATTCTAATAAAGTTGCTTATGAATAACCGCTTTCATCTTTCATTTTACATATATGCTGGTGTATTTGGGAAGTAGAGTCCCAGCATGGAATTGCTATATCAAAGGTTAAAGGTGTTTCTAGGTAAATAATGACAGATATACCTCCACGAGGTTAGTACTATTTTGCACAGCACAGTTATTGCCAAGATTGTCCTGTTGAACTTTTGTTTTTCTTCCAGGCTTATTGGTGAGAAATGTTATCTCATTTTAGTTGTTGTTTTTTTTTATGGGTGAAATAGAGCATATTTTTATATCTTTAAAGGATATTTTTAATTTCTTGTCTTTGGGATGTAGGCTCTTTTATATTTTTCTGTTGGCTGTCTTTTTCTTTTCAGCTTTTAGAAGCTTTTTATAAATTAGGGAGGGAAAGTTTGCCTCTGTAATGAATTGCAGATATTTTCCCCAGTATGTCATTTGACTTGCTTATGAAATGTTCTGCCATGTAGGTGTTTGATTTTTGGATAATTGAATTTAGTAGTAGTAGTAGTAGTATAGCTCTAGATTTATTAGAGTCATATGCTCTCCCATTCAAGGTTATGAAGGAACTCACTGATGTTTTCTTAATACTTGTATGATTATTTTTCACATTTAGATCTTTTGTTTTTAATCTTTATTGTTGAAAGTATTACATAGGTCCCCTTTTTCTCCCACTGGCCCCTTATTGCCCGCTGCTGCACCACCCTATTGTTTGTGTCTGTGGGTTATGCATATATGCATACAAGTTCTTTGGTTTATCTGTTCCCACCCCCCGCCTTCCCTCTTAAGATTTCAGTCTCATTTTTTTATTTTTTAAAATATATTTTATTGGTTTTTTACACAGAGGAAGGGAGAGGGATAGAGAGTTAGAAACATCGATGAGATAGAAACATCGATCAGCTGCCTCCTGCACACTCTCTACTGGGGATGTGCCCGCAACCAAGGTACATGCCCTTGACTGGAATCGAACCTGGAACCCTTGAGTCTGCAGGCTGATGCTCTTTCCACTGAGCCAAACTGGTTAGGGCTTCAGTCTCATTTAGATCTTAATTTATTTGGGTTTTATCCTAGTGTGTGGTGTGAGAAATGGAGTCCATTTTATGTTTTTCCAAATGGCTACCCAGTTGTCCAAATAACAGTTAATTATAAAGTTTATCTTCTCCACTTGTTAATTGATGATATACTCTGGTACTTCAGCTGTTGCTAATGTAGCATCATGAACTTGGGTATAAAACTGGTCATTCTGTCAGTTCACCTGAGATAGAACACTAGACAGAGAAGGGAAACTTCCTTTTACATAATAATATATGTTAAGTCCTTTATGTAGATTGTTGCCTGGAATCCTCACAACAACACTATGAGAAGATGTTTGTATTTTTCCCATTTCAGATGTGGAAACTGCGAGACAAAGATAGCAAGTAACTTATCCATCACATAGTAAGAAGTAGAGCCAGGATTTGAATCCTGAAGGTGTGACTCCTTAAGCTGTGCCATTTAACCTTGCAACACTGTGTCCTATCTCTGATCTTATGGAGGCAGCAGGGAGCTTCCAGTTTTTCACTCTTTCAAATCCTTTGCTAATGCAGAAGCACCAGCAACAGCATGGCTGTGGAAATAGAATCTTAATTAAAGAAGTGTGTCTAGATTCCAATCTTACCAGAGAGCTGCAAAAAAATAAATAAGTAAATGAAGACTAGCTTAGCCATTTGAGCTTGGCAAGTGCAGAAAATAGTTAATGTATCAGGCTGGAGACTGCCCTTGGAAAAGCTGCTTATAACTTTACAAGGTTGGCCCTTGATTGGAATACAGTTTCTTACAATGATAAGTGAGAGTGGCTCATTGTGCCTAGACTGTGTAAATAGTGTGGCTTATACTTTCTTTCTAGGAGTCTAGAAATTTGGTACATGCTTGGCAGGGAGTGTCTATGTGACCAGCCCCCAATAAAAACCCTGGGCAGTGAATTTCCAATTACCTTTTTTAGTAGATATCATTTCCACATGTGTTATCACAAGTATTGCTGGAGGAATTAAGTGTATCCCACGTTCACTGGGAGAGAACTCTTAGAAGCTTATACCTGGTTTCCTCTGACTTCCCCGATATGCCTTTCTCTTTTACTGGTTTAGCCTTGTATCCTTCCACTGTAATAAGTCTTAGAACACAACTATATGCTAGGTTCCGAGAGTGTTTTTTAGAGAATTATTGAACCTGGTAGTGGTCTTTAGACTAATTCTAGTCACTGACACTAACATGTTTGTTATGATTTGGGCAGTAGGGGATGTGTCTGTGCATGTGAAGCGGTGGAGAGAGGGAGAGAATGAATGAATGTATACAGAATATGAGAGCTCTATAACTTTGGGAGGTTAGGAGCCACAGTAGCTGGGACTAACAGGAGAGGAGAGTTTTCTTCTTTACATGCAGAGGAAATACTGGCAGATTAACTGGTTTCTACTCAATCACTATTGCAGATCGGAACTTCATTCAGCAGCTATACTTCTAGTGATGACATATTGGAGCAATAGCATCAACAGCCAAGGAGCAGTAGTAGCTGAAGAGAATCAACCTTTTAGACTAAGTTAGCACTCCTGAGATTTCAGAATTTGTCATTTAAGAAAGGGCTTTTGCTTAAGAAAATAAGACATTTTTTCTTGGGTGAAAGAAGAAATAGCCAAATAAATAATTAGTCATAGGGTTCAACAACTTTCTCAGTTATTCTTAGAATAAGTAGACAGAACATCAACATTCTGTTCACCAGCTCCCCTCCAGATTTAAAAAAAAAAGGGGGGGGGGGATTTTATCCGTATCCTTCTAGGTTCCGTATTTAAGAAGTTATTTTAAAAGGAAACTGCATATCTATAATAATAAAAGCATAATATGCTAATTAGACTGGACATCCTTTCAGATGTCCTTCTGGATGACCTTCTGAATGAAGCTGGGGCTGCGAGGGAAGCCTGGGTTCCAGGTGCCTGCCAGCAGCCGGAGGAAAGCCCAGGTCCCGGGTGCCTGCCGGTGGCCGGAGGGAAGCCCGGGTCCCTGGTGCCAGAGGGAATCCGGTGCCGGCAGCCAGGGGAAGGAAGGCCTACTCTTGTACGATTTTCATGCATTGGGCCTCCAGTCTATTATAACATTAGACCAATTTTGCAGGATATCTAAACTAATTCCCTAGGTCAAGCAAGTGATAAATGATGGGGCTAGATTTAAATAAATGTTTGTTTCCAAAGCCCATGCTCTATTTTTTTACACACTGGTTTATTCCCTTACCTTTATAGTTACTAATTTTTTAAAATTTTTATTCATTTCAGAGAGGAGGGGGAAGGAGAGGGGGAGAGAGATAAAAACATTAATGATGAGAGAATCATTGACTGGCTGCCTCCTGCCCTGCAATCTGGGCATGTACCCTGATGGGGAATTGAACTACAACCTCCTGGTTCATAGGTCAATGCTCCACCAATAAGCCGTGCTGGCTGGGCTATAGTTATTTATTTTTTTAAGCAAAAGAACCCTTTGAACGTTGATTACATGGAAAACATTGTAGTAGGTTCTATAGAGGAGGATGTAAAGGTGAATAATTAGGAGACCATAATCAACAAGTGTATATAGTATGGTGAAACTGTGTAGTATCATTTTTATTTCTGTTTATGGAAAAACATAGTTAACAGCAGGGTGAACATGTTTTCTGTTCTGGGAAGTGTTCACAAAGGTTCACTAGACTATCTGCTAGAATTATAGAGGGAGCAAACCATCTTGGTTTAAATTTCAGTATTTAAGATACTTTTCTTTTAAAAAATGATAGTTTATAGGATCATGGAAAACTAGAGGCCCAGTATATGAGATTCATGCACTTGGGAGGGTTCCTCAGCCCGACCTGTGCCCTCTAGCAGTCCAGGAGCCTTAGGGGGATGTCCGACTGACGGCTTAGGCCTGTTCCCCGTAGGAGCAGGCCAAAGCCGTCAGTCGGACATCCTTAGTGCTACGGCAGAGGCCGGAGAGGCTCCCACCACTGCCACTGTGCTCGCCAGCTGTGAGTCTGGCTTCTGGCTAAGCGGCACTTTCCCTGTAGGAGTGCACTGACCACCAGGGGGCAGCTCCTGCGTTGAGTGTCCGCCCCCTGGTGGTCAGTGCACATCATAGCAACTAGTCATTCCACTGTTCGGTCTATTTGCATATTAGCCTTTTATTATACAAGATTGTGAAGTATTGCCTTAGCTGGTTTGGCTCAGTGGCTAGAGCGTCGGCCTGCGGACTGAAGGGTCCCTGGTTCGATTCCAGTCAAAGGCACATGCCCGGGTTGCAGGCTTGACCCCCGGTAGGGGGCATGCAGGAGGCAGATGATCAGTGATTCTCTCTCATCATTGATGTTTCTATCTCTCTGTCCCTCTACCTTCCTCTCTGAACTCAATAAAAATCTATTTGGAAAAAAAAATTATGAAGTATTTTTGATAATCTCTTTTTTATACTTATAGAATCTTGATGGACTAAGACAAATGATCGTATTCTTGAGTTTCATGTCCATTTTAGTTAATGATCTGAAATTTAACCATGAGTTAATGGTTTATTTTCAGAATCTTTCTTACATGTTATTTTAGTGGCTATTTCTCAGTTGTGTGGATTGCCTTTTATCATATTAATAATCTCACTTTAATGTTAAATAAAACCACTTCCCATCAAATTTGATAATGAGACGCTTTATTTGTGCTGCTTAATTACAGTATTCCTTTGCTTTGTTGGCCCTGTGTATTTAATTATTCTTCAGCAGGAGAGAGCTTCAATAATTGATACTTGAGGCAGTGAAGCTGATTGGTGTGTTGATTTAGCCAGAGAGCTAACATGTCCACAGAACAACTGTTGTACTTGTGTAAATTTACGACATGTTTCTAAGGAGACTGTTGACCTAGCATTGTTCATGCACTTTCCCTCTCACCCCCACCCCTGTGATGTCTTTATTATTTGGCTTGTTAAAGCCTTTTATATAATGGTAATTTGTTGACCTGTGGTACAGTTTCTTTTTCTCTCTCTTTTTAACAATTTCCTTTTCTTGGTCATCTACAGTCACTCATCCAACAAGCTTTTCATTTTTTTTTTTTTTAATGCTTTCATTCTGCTTATCTTCCATCTCTTAAACCATGATCTCTTACAGCAGACTTAGGAGAGAGGTACTTAACTTTACCTAGGTCTGCATTGCTCTTCCTGCACTGTAATGGAAAATTACCTTTCAGACACTTTTTGCTTATCTATGAAGGGATGCCTTCTGGACCACCATTGTATAGAAGGGCAGTGAGAGGTGATAGCGTAAGATAGGGATGAGCTCTGAGAATGAACTTTGGTATTTGACAGCTTGATCAATCTTTTCTGCTCTTGAGGGTTGAACATAGGTAATGGTAATGACTGTTCTAGGTTAGCAAGAAATCTCTCAAGGAATCCTCTGGCTCAGAATGATCTATCCCAGTGGTCGGCAAACTCATTAGTCAACAGAGCCAAATATCAACAGTACACGATTGAAATTTCTTTTGAGAGCCAATTTTTTTAAACTTAAACTTCTTCTAATGCTACTTCTTCAAAATAGACTCGCCCAGGCCGTGGTATTTTGTGGAAGAGCCACACTCAAGGGGCCAAAGAGCCACATGTGGCTTGTGAGCTGCAGTTTGCTGACCATGGATCTCTCCCATTATAGTTGTGTGTGTGTTTTGTTTTTTTTTTTACTTTTATTTTGAAAAAATAAGAGTTTCACAGCAAGTTGTAAAGATACTATATAGGGAGGTATTGTGTATTGTTGACCATTTCCCCCAATTAAAATGGTTACATCCTAATATATAAAAACCCAGGGTCCGTAACGTGCAAAATGACCGAAGGCTTGACCGACTGGAAGGCAGTCCTGGAGTCAGTGCTGGGTTGCCGTGGTGACCCAGCACTGACTGCCGCTGGTGCGGGCACGGTGACCCAGCACTGACTGCTGAGGGG
Organism: Corynorhinus townsendii; assembly: GCA_026230045.1. NCBI lineage: Eukaryota > Metazoa > Chordata > Mammalia > Chiroptera > Vespertilionidae > Corynorhinus > Corynorhinus townsendii. The sequence continues at coordinate 160,428,618 of JAPDVU010000005.1, read as the reverse complement.
GCTGCGGATCAGACCCAGAGAGAGGCCTGAAGAGAGAGGCAGGGTCTACTCCATGGCAGCTGTTGATCAGTCGTTGTCTCTGTTTCTCTCCAGGCCTCCGCGGGGGCTGCTAATGAGCCCCACCTCTCTGATCAGGCCCGGAGACGCTGACTGGCATAGAAACAGACCATTCAGAACCAAATCTGGGTGAACTGTGAGGATCCAGTGGCTGCCTAGGAGGTGGAGCTTTTGACGCTGACAGGCATAGAAACCGACCAATCAGAACCAATTTGCCCGACAGAGGTGGGCAGTTGGGGGTGAGATCAGGCCAGCAGTGGAGGGCAGTTAGGGGCAATCAGGCCAGCAGAGAAGAGCAGTTGGGGGCGAGATCAGGCTGGCAGGGGAGGGCAGTTGGGGACAAGATTAGGCTGGCAGGAGAGGGCATTTAGGGGTGATCAGGCAGGCAGAGGCAGTTAGGGGTGATAAGGCCGGCAGGGGAAGAGCAGTTGGGGGCAACCAGGCTGGCATGGGAGGGCAGTTGGGGACGAGATCAAGCCAACACAGGAGGGTAGTTGGGATGAGATCAGGCCAGCAAGGGAAGAGCAGTTAGGGGTGATCAGGCAGGCAGAGGCAGTTGGGAGCAAGATCAGGCTGGTGGAGGAGAGCAGTTGGGGGCTAGATCAGGCTGGCAGGGGAGGGCAGTTAGGGCGAGCAGGCAGGCAGGCAGGCAGGCAGAGAGGTTAGGGGCAATCATGCAGGCAGGCAGAGAGGTTAGGGGCAATCATGCAGGCAGGCAGAGGCAGTTAGGGCCGATCAGGCAGGCAGGCAGGCAGGTGAGCGGTTAGGAGCCAGCAGTCTCAGATTGAGAGGGATCGCCACTGTGGGATTGGGCCTAAACTGGCAGTTGGACATCCCCCAAGGGGTCCCCGATTGGAGAAGGTACAGGCAGGGCTGAGGGAACCCCCCCCTCCGTGCACAAATTTCATGCACTGGGCCACTAGTCTTAATTATAATACACTATCAAAACAATCATATTGACAATGATTCAGTGCCTTTGCATAATTCTTTTCATCTCGTTGCTTGTGTAGATTCATGTAACTGTCACCACAGTTAAGATTTAGAACTAATTCATTACCACAAATATCTCCCTAATGGAACCCTTTTATAATCATATACCCATTCTCCCCACAACCATTTCTGCCCTCTGGCAACCATTGGTCTGTTTTTTATCTATAATTTATCATTTTGAGAATGTTATATAAATGCAGTCATATAACATGTTTTTGTTTTGAGCATAAGATCTTTTGATATATGTATGATTAGGTTTTGTTGTGTGTGTTTTTTTTTTTAATTTAAATTGCAGTTTACATTTAATATTATTTTGTATTAGTTTCAGGTGTACAGCATTAGTTTAGTTTTTCTAAAAAACATGAAACTGTTTCCAGTGTTATTTTACATTCCTATTAGTAATACATGAGAGATCCAGTTTCTTGCACATCCTTGCCTACATTTGATAGTCATTTTTAATTTTAATTGATTAAGTATGTGGAGATATGGTGCTATCATTTAATTTTCATTTGAAGTGATCTTTTCGTGGTTTTAATTTGCATATCCTTTAATGACTAATAATGCTGAGCATCTTTTAATATGCTTATTGGCCATTTGTACATCTTGTTTTGGAGAAATATCTGTTCAAATCGTTGCCTTTTTAAAAATTGGGTTGTCTTAATTATTGAGTTTCAAGAATTTATATGTTCTGAATATTAGTCCCTTGTAAGTTACAAGATTTGCAAATATCTTCTCTAATTCTCTGGCTTATCTTTTAATTTTCTTGATAGTATCCTTTGCAGTAAAATAGATTTTATTTTTTATGAAGTATAATTTATCTGTTTATCTTTTTTTCTTTTGTCACTTGTGCTTTTGGTGTTAAAAAACCATTCTGCAACCCAAATCCATGAACATTTACCTCTGTGTTTCCTTCTGAGAGTTTTATAGTTTTACATTTAAGTATACACTTTATTGAGTTAATTTTTGTATATGATGTGAGGAAGGTGGACAACTTCCATCTTTCGCATTTAGATATATAGTTTAGATGTATAATTTAGTTTTGACTATATTTTTTAACTCTTTTTAAATGCAATAATAGCATGCATTCTGTTTTTTAAAAATACATTTTTATTCATTTCAGGGAGGGAGGGAGAAAGAGAGAGAGAGAGAGAGAGAAACATCATTGATGAGAGCGAATCATTGATTGGCACATGCCCTGACCTCCTGGTTCATAGGTCGATGCTCAATCACTGAGCCATGCCGGCTGGGCATTCTTTTGACTTTTTATGTTTGTGAGATGCATTTTTGTCATTGTGTAGAGCAACAGTAGTTCATTCTCATTGCTATAAATTGTTGAATACATTTACAAAAATTTATTCACCTATTTTATACTTAATACCATTAGGTTGTTTCCACTTGGCTAGTAGAAATAATGCTGCTGAGAACATTATCAGATGTTTAGGTGCACATAAGCAGGCAATCTCTCGTGTGTATCCATAGGAGTACAATAAATGCATAGGGATTCTAGGATATTCATATAATAAAATTTAGTAGATTGGGTCATTTTTCCAAAGTTGTTCCAATTTACACTCCTTCTAGCAATATGCAATAGTTCTGTTGCTTTACATTTTTATCAACACTTGATATTTCGGTCTTTTAATATCCTAGTATTTCATTGTGGTTTAAACATGCATTTCCCTGATGACCAAAGAGGTTAGGCATTTTTTTGGTATACGTTTTTGGATATGGTATTAGTCATTTTGATGTGGCTGAGGAAAATACATTTATTTACTTACCATGTTGGTGGTCCTTACGTAGCTATACATGTTTTTGTTCTAGGAATCATGCTGAAAGAGCAGCCCCTGTTTAGGATATATTCTTGTTTCCGAGGGAAAGGGGAAAAACTACTAGAAAACTAATATCTTTTGAAGATTCTGTTTGGATTTAGTGTAGGTCATGTACATTCATATTCCATAGGCCAAGGCATATCGTAAAACCATACTCAGTGTCAGTAGACCAGGGAGGTGTCCTCCTTTCGCAGGAGGCATTAAAAGTCACATGGCCATGGTTGGGATGAATAGTTTTTTCTCAGAAAAAGCAGAGGGCACAAATACTGTGGAATAGTAATAAAGTCTACCATCTTATTTCTGAGGTCCTTGTTCAATTTTCTTATCATGTTCTGTTATTCTTAACTGTTTCTTATTAATTCCTTGTGGGGAGTTTTTCCTCCTTTTTTCTTTTTCTTAGTAAGTTGTGGATATAAATCTTTTGTTGGTTCTATATAGTGAAGATATTTATTCTCTATGACTTGCCTTTTTAATCTGCTAATGATGTCTTTTGTTAAATAAAACAATTTTTAAAAATATATTTTATTGATTTTTCACAGAGAGGAAGGGAGAGGGATAGAGTCAGAAACGTCGATGAGAGAGAAACAGCTGCCTCTTGCACACCTCCCCCTGGGGATGTGCCCGCAACCAAGGTACATGCCCTTGACTGGAATTGAACCCGGGACCCTTGAGTCCGCAGGCTGACGCTCTATCCACTGAGCCAAACCAGACAGACAGGGCTGAATAAAATATTTTAAAGTTGAGATATATTTGACATTTTAGTTTCAGATTAGGTATACAATATAATGATTCAATATTTATATATTATTGTAAATGAAATTCTGAATTTCACTGTTGTCTAGTTTACTGATATTATCCTTTATAATTGTGTTTTTGTTTCTTTTTTTTAATTAATTATTTACTTATTTATTTTTTAATAAATCTTTATTGTTCAGATTATTACAGGTGTTCCTCTTTTATTTTTCCCCATAGCTCCCCTCCACCTGATTCCCCACCCCACCCCATGCCCTTACCTCCCACCACTGTCTTCAGGAATAAGATTTTTGTCCAATCTCTTCCCGCACCCCTCACACCTGCTTCCCCTGAGAATCGTCAGTCCACTCCCTTTCTATGTCCCTGATTATATTATATTCACCAGTCCATTCTGTTCTTCAGATTTTTCATTCACTTGATTTTTAGATTCACTTGTTGGTAGGTATGTATTTGATGTCATTTTGTTGTTCATAATTTTTATCTTTACCTTTTTCTTCTTCTTCCTCTTCTTAAAGGATACCCTTCAGCATTTCGTGTAATCCTGGTTTGGTGTTGATGAACTCCTTTAGCTTTTTCTTGTCTGTGAAGCTCTTTATCTGACCTTCAACTCTGAATGATAGCTTTGCTGGGTAGAGTAATCTTGGTTGTAGGTTCTTGCTGTTCATCACTTTGAATATTTCTTGCCACTCCCTTCTGGCCTGCATAGTTTCTGTTGAGAAATCAGCTGACAGTCGTATGGGTACTCCCTTGTAGGTAATTAACTGTTTTTCTCTTGCTGCTTTTAATATTCTCTCTTTGTCTTTTGCCCTTGGCATTTTAATTATGATGTGTCTTGGTGTGGTCCTCTTTGGATTCCTCTTGTATGGGGTTCTGTGCGCTTCCTGGACTTGTAAGTCTATTTCTTTCACCAGGTAGGGAAAGTTTTCTGTCATTATTTCTTCTAATAGAAGAAATATTTTGCTCTCTCCCTTCTTCTGGCACCCCAAAAATTCAGATGTTGGTTCGCTTGAAGTTGTCCCAGAGGCTCCTTACACTATCTTCATATTTTTGGATTCTTTTTTCTTTTTGTTTTTCTGGTTGGATGTTTTTTGTTTCCACATATTTCAGATCTTTGGTTTGATTCTTGGGGTACATTGATCTACAGTTGAGTTTCTGCATATTCTTTATTTCAGACAGTGTATGCTTCATTTCTGACTGATCCTTTTCCATTTTTTTGGCATTCTCATTAAGCTCCTTGAAGGTCTCATCAAGTTTCTCAGCGGTTTTAAGAAGATTCTTGAGTAACCTTATAAATGTGGTTCTGAACTCTATGTCATCCAGTAGTTTGCTTTCCTCCGTTTCTTTCATTCGTGACATGTTTCTTTGTCTCCACATTTTGGCTGCTTCCCTGTGTTGATGGAGTGGCTTTGTGTGGTAGGTGATCTATAGGGGGCAGTAGCTCAGCCTCCTCAATCACATGAGGTGGATGCTCTTGGTACACCCCTTTGTGGGCTGAGTGCAAAGTCTTGGTGTAGTTAAGCCTTAATTGCTGTTGGTAGGCTGGGAGAAATTGACCTCCAGGCCAATTAGCTATGAGCACTCGCTGTATCTATAATGGAAGAACTGCTGCGCTGAAGACACGCTTATGGGGCAGGACTTGTTTCAGTGGGGCTTTGGTGCTCACTGAGTCTGCCTCTTGAATGTGTCACTTATGGATGTGAGGAGTTGAAATCTGGTGTCTCACACTGACCACTAGGTACACTGGCTTCTGGATCTCCAATGGGGTGCAGGTCAGCTACTGTCTGAGGCCACTCAGCAGGAGCTACAGTGAGAGCTGCAGTTTTCTCCTCTTTGTTTGGGGTTTGGAGGTTTTGGAGCTGTCTGACCCAGGCTGCAAGTTTGCTAGGTTAAGCTGCAATAGGGCAGGGCTTTCTTATGCTAACTCCGCTGCTTGGAGCTTGGGTGGGTTTGTAGGTTGTGCAGGGCAGGGCCTCAGGGTGTCACTAGGTTAGGGCGTGGCAAACAGCAATGGCTGCTAGTTAGCCGGCTCTGAGTCTCCAAAGGCATCCGCGAGTCCCATGCCCCAGTGCAGTAAACAGTTATTCCTGCGCACAGCTCTGCAAGCAAGCCACCCTCACTGGCAGACAGTCCAGCTTCTCCCCGTAGGAGTTTGGGTCCCCCGCGTCTCCCCAGAGACTGGATTTCAGAGTAATCAGGGGCTTGTCTCCCTTTGGGTTGAAAAAAGCAACGCACCCACTCGCCCGCAGCCAGCCCGGATCACGCGCCTCCGTACCTCAGCTTTTCAGCGCTCGTGCAGGTCTCAATGCTCTTTTCTCTTTCCTTCTAGTTGTAGAACTTCCAGTCAGCCAGCTTTCCCGTGGTTCTGGGTGATAGACGTTTTGTCTTTTAGTTGCAGTTTAAATTGTTGTAGGAGGCAGCAGTTTAGGTGTTTACCTACGCCGCCATCTTGGATTCTCTGTTTTTGTTTCTTGCTTAATAAATCTTTCCCTACTCCAATATTATGAAGGTAGCTATTTTCATTATTTTTTAGGTTCTTTATTATTTTGCTTTTTACACTTTAATTTGTAAGCCATCTAGAATTACTGTTTAGTTGACATTTTAACATACTCCTTTAAGTCTAGAAAAGAGCTAAAATGATCTCTAAGTGGTTTCTAAGATCAAATTAACTCAATTTACATATAAAAACCTTAATACTACCTACATTCACATATGTGTAGAAGGTATATCTGTTTCCTAATATAAAAACATGTTGGGCATGTTTAAAATTTTTACTACATTTAAAATTGCAAAAATTCACCTTTCCATATCCGTAGGTAGTCAGTAAACAACTATCTTTGGCTACCAATATCACTATTTCTCAGATGTTATCAGGAACACCTGTGCTTTAAGTGAGGCTATAATTTCCATCTTTCTGAAATTTCAGATTTCAGTTTTATTTCATCTTACAAGCTTACTTAATTTCTTTCTCGTGTCCCAAGATGTCTCTATAAACTTCTAGTGAAAGAACCAAAGGGAATAATTTCTAGATGTGTAGTACAGAAATTGTTTAAGTAATTGTATTTCTATTAAACGCATTAGTAGTTTGCCTTTCTTCAGCAAAGCCTGAAGTTGTTCCTTGCAGAAGAGGTACTTCATTTAAACATTAAATATCTGTTGTGGCACTATTGCTACTCTAATCTTTGTAGGATAGTTTGAGGATTAAGTTTTATCATCTAATAGATCAGTGGTCGGCAAACTCATTAGTCAACAGAGCCAAATATCAACAGTACAACGATTGAAATTTCTTATGAGAGCCGAAAACTGACTTCTGCGCATGGGCCACGAAGTTTCACTGTACGTGCGTGCCCACACGTGGTATTTTGTGGAAGAGCCACACTCTAGGGGCCAAAGAGCCACATGTGGCTCACGAGCCACTGTTTGCCGACCACTGTAATAGACCAAAATATTTGTTCTTAAAAATTGACCAAGTTAAGCAAATAGTAACATTTTAAATAGGTTAATTTTAACACTGTGCATAGAATTATTTTTGTTGTTAATCCTGACCTAAGGGTGTTTTTCCATTGATTTTTAGAGAGAAGGGAAGGGAGGTAGAAAGAGAGAGAAACATCAATGTGAGAGAAACACATCAATTGGTTGCTGCCTGCAACTGAGGTACATGCCCGTGACCAAAATCGAACCCTGGACCCTTCAGTCTCCAGACCAATGTTCTCTCCACTGAGCGAAACTGGCTAGGGCTGTGCATAGTATTATCGTTCTTAAATGGAAACTTAAATCTTGGTAATAGAACTTAGGGTTATAATGAAAAGTCTGTCTGACTTTTCCTTAGGCACTGACCATTCAGGTTTGAAATTGGTCAAAACTCTTAACTGAAAAATAGAGTAAGTATTTATTTAAATAGTAGTTTAAGAAATAGTACACATTAAAGATAATTTTAAAGATTAATGGATGGAAAAAATAAGCAGGGAATAAAAGGACTTGGCCCATATAGAAAGAAATTACATCTTCATGTTCAACCTAAAAGAAAAGGTATCGAAAAGCCAGAATTCTTGGGGAGTGCTGCACAAAATATTTGCATGCACATATATTACAAAAACTTAACATACTTAATATACTAAATATGCTTAATGTACTAAGTGTAATTAAAAATATACTACAGAAGCAATGCCAGGATGCAAATCCTAAATATGGTTTCTGGTACTTCAAATGTAGCATGTCAGAGGATTGGGTTAATCAAAAAAGGTTCAGGATTATGCCTCCAGTTATGTGAGGGCCATTCTGTTTTTTAATAACTGTCATGTAGATATTCAGTAATTTTTCTTTTCTATAAAGTTCACTTCCAACCTTTAGTTTTTGTGATTCTTGAGTACTTCCCCTTAAATGCCTTGATATTCTGGTGAAGTAATATACTGACTTTTATGTTTTTAGTAGTAAATATGGATTGTTAGTTGAGATTTGTTTTATTAACAGAATACTACTCTTGCTTTTCAGCGGGGATCTGATGAGCTTCTTTCTTCTGGCATCATTAACGGACCTTTTACCATGAACAATTCTAGTCCTTCCATAGGTGTGTATGGTGAGTTTTCTTTCTTTCTTTTCAAAATCTGAAATGTTTTTTTCTCCATGGGTTTCCTCCCCAATTTTTTAGTGTTCTTATTTTGCTTATCTTATAGACATGTTGAAGTTTCACTATATATATGTGTGTGTGTGTGTGTGTGTGTGTGTATACTATATATATACACACACACACACACACACTTTGCTTATTAGTCACATATATATATATATATATATGTGACTAATATGCAAAGTATCCCCTCGGGAGTTCGACCAGGAGACTGGGAGTTTGATCGCTTGCTATGACGTGCACTGAAAACCAGGGGGTGGCACAGAAGGAAGGCCCCAATTGGCCCTGATTGCCAGCCAGGCCTAGGGACCCTACCCGTGCACAAATTTCGTGCACTGAGCCTCTAGTTTATGTATAACAAAAACTAAAATTTATTGCAGTAAAGTTCATATACATGAAATTAAGAGTTATAGTTCTTGTAAATTTTAAGGATTAATTTGGGTTTAATTTGATAATTCCTTTTTAGTTTGATGTTCTGTGTGCTTCACAGTTGTGATAAAACTATCAATAAGTTGGTGACCCTTCACAATTGAGTAAAAGAACTAGGTTCTAACTCTTGTAGTATTGAATGATGATGGATTTAGAATAGAAGTGTTAAAACTTTAAGATGACAACATGATTTTTAAAAATTGAAACATACCTTGTGGGGAGGGGAGGGAAGGATCTGAGAGGGGGGTAAAGGGAAGGAAAATGGGAAATACCTATAATAGTATCAATAAAAAATATATATTTTTAAAAATTGAAACATAATTCACGTCCCATAAGATACCACTTGATTTAAAAATATTTTTGAAATTTGGAGACTGTAAAACAAGTTGGGAAAGTGTAACACTGGAGGGAGAGTGAGCCATTAAGACACTGTTTATACAGTAGCAGTAACAGGTGTGACGGAGAGAATTAGAGAACTTACAGAAGGTGAAATTGATAGTTATTGGTGATTACTGTTGGTGATTACTGTTTGAATAAGAGATTCCATTGATGACTTCCAGGTTTTGGACTTGGAAAATTGAATAGATAGTGATGCCACTCTTTATATTGGAAAATGTAGGAAGAACAGAATTGGACAACATAGCAGGTTCTGGTTTTTATATATTGAGTTTGAGTTTCTCTGGAACATCCAGATGGAAGTGTCAGGTAGATAGTGGGTTCTTCTGGTTTCAGCATTGTGAGAGACATTTGGAAGTGAATATCATACCCATTGGCAGCTGAAGCCATGAGAATGGAGAGTCTCAGAAAAGGTGAGATTTTTATCTAGATGTTTTTGGAGTTATGGAATGAGTAGACCTCAATTTCCAGACCCTGAGATACATGGGGTTTGGGAAAGTGAACAGTCTTTATGTGAGGACACACTGAGAGAGGTGGAGCAGGTTTACTTAAGGCAAAAGATGAAAAGAAAATTGAATGAAGAAATTAAGTGTATGGAAATTGGTCAGCCATGATACATTGCTCTGGAGGAATCGTGTCAAACTTGTAGTGAGTTTGACATGCTTACTCTAGAGGACAAAATGAAAAGATTTTGTAGGAAGAGCAACAGCATAGGATTTGTTCATGTAGAAGTATGGACCATGTAATATGGGCATGAGACTAAAGCAGCTTTCTCAAACTGGAGCTGGTGTCGGAATCACCTAGAGGGCTAGTTCAATAAAGCCTGATTGCTGAGTTCATCCCTAGAATTTCTAATTCATTAGATCAAGGGTGGGTCCTGATAATTTGCATTTCTACAAGTTCCCAGGTAAAGGTGATGCTGCCATTTGAGGAACCATACTCTGAGAACTACTGGATAAAGGGAAAGCTAGAATATGAAGTTCTTAAACCTTTGACCTGGTGGGCTTTAAAAAATATTCTGCCCTTACTCCCCAGAGTTATAGTATATCGAGGGTAGGGCCCATATATTTGTTCTTATTTTAAAAATTGAGGTCAGGTAGTTTGTTTGGTCTTGGTTGATTGGTTACTTAGGAAAAGAAAGAAGTAGATCTGACTTTAGCAGGCGGCAGCAGTTTTTGTTTTTATATTTTGAATTTCTTTTTGTATCCCATTTCCTAAGTTCATTGTTTCTTTTCCTGAAGCGCATCCTCTTTAGTAGCTGTTTCAGCAAACCTCTGTAAATGGTAACATCTGACACTGACTGAAAATGTCCACTTCACTATTGCTATTGAATGATAGCTGTTTAGAATTCTAGGTTGATAGTTATTTTCTCTCAGCACTTTGAATGTACTATTTTACTCTTTTGGCTTCTGTTGTTGAAAAGTCAATTGTCAGTCTATGTTATTACTTTGTAGATAGTATGCTCTGTAGTTATTCTTAATATTTTCTCTTTATTTTTGTTCTGTGGTTTCACTATGCCTAGGTATGCATCACAGGTTCTCAACCCTGGATGCTCAATAAAATAGCTTAAGAAGCTTTGAAGAAAATACAGGTGCCTTGACTTACCTCACACCAATTCTACAATCTCTTTGGGGGCAGGGGATAGGGTGGGTCTAGATACTGTTTTCTATTTGTTTTTAAAGCTTCTTAGGTGATATATATATATGGTGTGTGCAGCTGGAGTTGAGGACCATTGCTAGAGACTAATTGCCTCCTGGATTTCCGTTTTATGAAATGGTAAAGGAAATCCTTCAGACTTGAGGAAAATGATACCAGGTGGAAACTTGTGTCTAAAGTGGTAATTATGTGGACACATGACTTTCTCCCCCCCCCCTTTTTTTTTTTTTTAGTTAATTTAAAAGATAATTGAGGGAGGATTCTGGGAAGATGGCATAATAAGAAGCATCAGGAATCTTAACTGCCTACCTAGACAACAATTGCACTGCCTAAATCTGTAACTAATTTGAAACTCTTGAGTCTGTTAAAGGCTTGCAAGTTTCAGGGGGAGACTTGGAAGGTAAATTATGGTTAATTTTCATATCTTAGCACAGTAGCTGCTACCCGTCCCCCACCTCCAGTCACATGGAGGCAGCTATATCCCTGTTTCAGGAGTAGCTTACAACAGCTTGTGGGAGCTAGGAGGGTCAAAAAAAGACCTTGTCCTTTAACTTTTGGGGATCTGTGCTCTGATAGGTAATTGCTTCATCTCATCACACACTTGCAAAAAAAGAGGCAGGCAACCATTGTTCTTGCCTCTCCTGCTTTGTTGCAAGCCAGGCCCCACTCCCCCCAAGTGACTACCATGAGATTTAAAGAGCCAGTGCTCTTCTCCTTCCCCTACTTCATTTTCCTGTTTATTTCCTTTTGGGGACCAAACATTAAAAAAATAACTGTATCTAAAGGGAACATTAGAAAGTGGTCATACAAGAAAAGGCTCTGGTAAAACCTGAAAAGACCTTAGTTTACACAGCAGGCTCATCATCGTTGGCCCAGAGACAGCCTATAATAATAATAAAAAAAGAAAGACAATAAATAAAAATAATCCAGAACCCGGAAAGCCTCGTGGAAGGGGAAGAATCTGATTTCCAGAGTTATCACACTCACAAATTTGATGAAAAACGTGAATATAAATATCCAAGAAGTTTTGTGAACTCCAGGTAATATTAACTCAATGAGACCCACACTGAGACACATTATAATCAGACTTTCAAAAGACAAAGAATCTTGAAAGCAGCAAGAGAGAATCAACTTGTCACATACAAGGGATCCTCAGTAAGAATAAGAGCAGATTTCTCATGAAGAACTTTGGAGGCCATGAGGCAGTGAGCCAATATATTCAAAGTGTTAAAATAATAAAACTGTCAACCTGTCAAAGAATCCTATATTTGGCATAACTGTCAGTCAAAGGTGTTCTTTGTTTTTTATGTTTGTTTTTTAGTTTAAATAAATTTCTTTCTGCTATAGAAAGAAAAAAATTATAGATTAATATCCCTCATGAATGTGGACACAAACATATTCAGCAAGATAGTAAGTCAAATATCCTATGTAATAAAAGCCTAATATGCTAAGTGTCCGGTCGTCCAGTTGGCTGTTCAACCAATCAAAGCATAATACGCTAATGATATGCTAAGGCCATTCAACTGTTCACTGTGGTGTGCACTGACCACCAGGGGGCAGATGCTCCAACCAGTAGGTTATCTTGCTCCTGGGGTCCAGCTGATCGGGACTGAGCAAGATAGGTCGGACACACCCTGGAGACCTCTGCAGCCCCTCCCCAGCTGGCTGACATTTCACATCCTTCCCTGGCCCCGATCATGCACCAATGGGCTCCCTCAGCCTGGCCTGTGCCCTCTCGCAATCTGGGACCCCTCAGGGGATGTCTGAGAGTCGGTTTTGGCCTGACTGCAGAACGACCAGTTACTGTGACATGCACTGACCACCAGGGGTCAGCCGCTCAACACAGGAGCTGCCAGAAGCTGGACTTATGGCTGGCAAGCGCAGTGGTGGTGGTGGGAGCTTCTCCCACCTCCGTGACAGCACTAAGGATGTCCAACTGATGGCTTCGGGGAGTGGGCCTAAGCTGTCAGTTGGACATTCCCCCAGGGCTCCTGGACTGAGAGAGGGTGCAGGCCAGGCTGAGGGAATCCACCCCCCCCAAGTGCACAAATTCCGTGCACCGGGCCTCTAGTATACATATAATATGAACAAAAGAGGGGAGATAATATATCATGATCAAGGAGGGTTTATATCTGGAGAAGGCATTTTAAAAAATTCAGTTTCCATTTATGATAACAAAAGCATTAGCTAACGAGGAGTAGAAGGGAACTTGTTCAACCTGTTAAAGGTATGAAACTACAACAAACATTATACTTAGTGGTGTAAGACAGTGCTTTCCCTCTGAAATTAGGAATGATGCAAGGATGTCCAATACACGGTCAACATACCAAAATTATATTTCTGCATACTATCAGTGATTAATTGGTATATGATTTTAAAGTGTTATTTACAAGTCCATTAAAAATTATGAAGTACGTAGGGCTAAATGCATCAAAATATGTACATGACCATTCCACTAAATACCATAGAACGTTGCTGAGAGAAAGTAAAGAAGGCCTAAATGCAGAGATATCATGATGTGTATGGTTTGGATGACTCAATTATTAAGATGAGAACTCTTCTTAATAAGTACCTGCTTTCAAGAATTCCTGTAAAGCTATAGTAATCAAGACAGTGTAGTAATGGCACCCTATGGCTTAATTGAGGAGCTGGGGATTTTGGAAGGAGGACTGACTACAAAAGGCACTAGGGACCTTGTGGAGATGGTGAAATTGTTCTGTATCTTGATTATTGTGTTCATATGGGTATATATGCGAGAAGTTGTCAAACTGTGTAAAATGTGGGTAGATATTAGGGTATATATGCGAGAAGTTGTCAAACTGTGGGTATATGGGTATATATGCGAGAAGTTGTCAAACTGTGGTATATGGGTATATATGCGAGAAGTTGTCAAACTGTGGGTATATGGGTATATATGCGAGAAGTTGTCAAACTGTGTAAAATGTGGGTAGATATTAGGGTATGCTTTATTTTATCTAAAGCATCTAAAGCATACCCTAATAAAGTTGAATTTTTAAAAAAAATCCATATTTATAGGGTAGTTTACCTCATACCTAGTAGATTCCTACAATTTTGAGATGGCAATATATAATTTTTAAAAAGCTTCTTCCACTTATCTCTTTGGAACATGACCAGTAGGCATTCAGTAGTGTTCAGTATATTGTTCACTAAAATACAAGATTGATATAAGCTAAGTATTTTGAATACTTATTTTCATAATAAAAATTTTGGAAAGTGTGATATATCCTTTTATACAAAGAATGAGAGGCCCAGTGCAGGAATTCGTGCATGGGTGGGGTCCGGCCAGCCTGCCCCGATCGGGGCCTATCGGGCCAGGCCAGCCATGGAGAGGGGCCCTGGGCGGTTGGTGGGCTGGGCCGCTCCTGATCAGGGTTAGGGGGGCTGATCGAGGGCGGGGCCAGTCGTCCCCGTCCTCTGGTCAAACTCCCGGTAGAGGGGACAATTTGTATATTAGTCTTTTATTATATAGGATAATTCTTCAAAGTTATATATTCAGTGTAGTACAATTTCCTGTTGACTTTTTTTTGAATTATGGCTATATGGTTGCTAATATATATTTCCCACTTTCAGATTATTATACTTATCAAATATTTAGATACAGCCATTTTTGGGTCATTTAGATGAGTAGTTCTTAGATTTTTTTATTTCATAAAGTAACTTGCCCAGACAGGATTATGAGCACAGGGCATAGCCTATGCTCATAATATAGCTATAGTACTTTTATAATAATATAGAACAATTAACAACCTAAAGTGGTGATTTATAATTGCACATTTTTTAAATAAAAATTTGTTACCACGGGTCTTTATTTGATAGTACAGCACAAGCTCAAGCTCAAATAGTTGTAGTATTCATCTTTTTTCTCACACATAGTTTTACAGAGATTATGTATACCTCTGTAAAAGAAATGACCTTCTTTTTTTTTTTTAAATCTTTATTGTTCAGATTATTACAGGTGTTCCTCTTTTATTTTTCCCCATAGCTCTCCTCCACCTGATTCCCCACCCCACCCCGTGCCCTTACCCCCCACCACTGTCTTCATCCATAGGAATAAGATTTTTGTCCAATCTCTTCCCGCACCCCTCACACCTGCTTCCCCTGAGAATCGTCAGTCCACTCCCTTTCTGTGTCCCTGATTCTATTATATTCACCAGTCCATTCTGTTCTTCAGATTTTTTATTCACTTGATTTTAGGATTCACTTGTTGATAGGTATGTATTTGATGTCATTTTGTTGTTCATAATTTTTATCTTTACCTTTTTTTTCTTCTTCCTCTTCTTGAAGGATACCCTTCAGCATTTTGTGTAATCCTGGTTTGGTGGTGATGAACTCATTTAGCTTTTTCTTGTCTGTGAAGCTCTTTATCTGACCTTCAACTCTGAATGATAGCTTTGCTGGGTAGAGTAATCTTGGTTGTAGGTTCTTGCTGTTCATCACTTTGATATTTCTTGCCACTCCCTTCTGGCCTGCATAGTTTCTGTTGAGAAATCAGCTGACAGTCATATAGGTACTCCCTTGTAGGTAATTAACTGTTTTTCTCTTGCTGCTTTTAATATTCTCTCTTTGTCTTTTGCCCTTGGCATTTTAATTATGATGTGTCTTGGTGTGGTCCTCTTTGGATTCCTCTTGTATGGGGTTCTGTGCGCTTCCTGAACTTGCACGTCTATTTCTTTCACCAGGTAGGGAAAGTTTTCTGTCATTATTTCTTCTAATAGGTTTTCAATATTTTGCTCTCTCCCTTCTTCTGGCACCCCAAAAATTCGGATGTTGGTTCGCTTGAAGTTGTCCCAGAGGCTCCTTACACTATCTTCATATTTTTGGATTCTTTTTTCTTTTTGTTTTTCTGGTTGGATGTTTTTTGTTTCCACATATTTCAGATCTTTGGTTTGATTATTGGGGTACGTTGATCTACAATTGAGTTTCTGTATATTCTTTATTTTAGACAGTGTATGCTTCATTTCTGACTGGTCCTTTTCCATTTTTTTGGCATTCTCATTAAGCTCCTTGAAGGTCTCACTAAGCTCCTCAGAAGTGTCATCAAGTTTCTCAGCGGGTTTTAGAAGATTCTTGAGTAACCTTATACATGTGGTTCTGAACTCTATGTCATCCAGTAGTTTGCTTTCCTCCGTTTCTTTCATTCGTGACATGTTTCTTTGTTTCTGCATTTTGGCTGCTTCCCTGTGTTGATGGAGTGGCTTTGTGTGGTAGGTGACCTATAGGGGGCAGTAGCTCAGCCTCCCCAATCACCTGATGTGGACGCTCTTGGTACACCCCTTTGTGGCTGAGTGCAAAGTCTTGGTGTAGTTAAGCCTTAATTGCTGTTGGTACGCTGGGAGGAATTGACCTCCAGGCCAATTAGCTGTGAGCACTCCCTGTGTCTATAATGGAAGATCTGCTGTGCTGGAGACACGCTTATGGGGCAGGACTTGTTTCAGTGGGGCTTTGGTGCTCACTGAGTCTGCCTCTTGAATGTGTCACTTATGGATGTGAGGAGTTGAAATCTGGTGTCTCACACTGACCACTAGGTACACTGGCTTCTGGATCTCCAATGGGGTGCAGGTCAGCTACTGTCTGAGGTCACTCAGCAGGAGCTACAGTGAGAGCTGCAGTTTTCTCCTCTTTGCTTGGGGTTTGGAGGTTTTGGAGCTGTCTGACCCAGGCTGCAAGTTTGCTAGGTTAAGCTGCGATAGGGCAGGGTTTTCTTATGCTAACTCAGCTGCTTGGAGCTTGGGTGGGTTTGTAGGTTGTGCAGGGCGGGGCCTCAGGGTGTCACTAGGTTAGGGCGTGGCAAACAGCAATGGCTGCTAGTTAGCCGGCTCTGCGTCCCATTGGCATCCGCGAGTCCCGTGCCCCAGTGCAGTAAACAATTATTCCTGTGTGCAGCTCTGCAAGCAAGCCACCCTCACTGGCAGACAGTCCAGCTTCTCCCCGTAGGAGTTTGGGTCCCCCGCGTCTCCCCAGAGACTGGATTTCAGAGTGATCAGGGGCTTGTCTCCGTTCTGGTTGAAAAAAGCACCACCCGCAGCCAGCCGGGATCACACGCCTCTGTACCTCAGCTTTTCAGCGCTCGTGCACATCTCAATGCTCTTTTCTCTTTCCTTCTAGTTGTAGAACTTCCAGTCAGCCAGCTTTCCCGTGGTTCTGGGTGATAGATGTTTTGTCTTTTAGTTGCAGTTTAAATTGTGGGCGGCAGCAGTTTAGGTGTTTACCTACGCCGCCATCTTGGATTCAATATCAGAAATGACCTTCTTAATGTTCTTCCATTTATTTTGGAATGGTCTGGGTAAACTAAAACCTCTTGCTTTTAGAATGTTTTTTCCAGTATTTACTAATATTTTCTGTTTAAGAAAACACAGGGTGGTGGTATTTTAGTCTAGCCATTTAGATCTACAGGGAGGGTGCAAAAAGGCACCCTGGCTTTTACTCCTATCCAGGATGTGATGTTTGATTTTCTTATCTAGTGACAAAATTATAATCCACATACCTTGAAAATTTATAATGTAAATTTGCTTTCTTATTTTTAGGAATGATAAGACAAATGCATTGAGATTTAGCCCTAGTTAGGTGGCTCTGTATACACCAAAAGGTGGCAGGTTCAATTTCCTGTAAAGGCACATACTAGGTTGTGAGTTTGACCCTGGTCATAGTGCATACTGGAGGCAGCTGATGGATGTTTCTCCCTTCCTGTCTAAGGAAAAAAAAACTTGATTAAAAAGCCACACATATATCCTTGGGCGAAGATTTTTAAAAGGTTACATTTAAATTTTAGTTTGAGTAATGCATTTTTCACCTGTTAGCCATTTACAAAAATAAATCATCTCTGAAACTCCATCTCTTCATGTGTTAAAATTAATAAGATTTAACTGAGTATATTACTCTGTGTCAACTCAAATAGGGCCGTGTAAATGAAAACAGTGTGAAAACTAGAAATGAATGGACAGAGTCTTTAGAGCAGGAAAATGACATAATACACTATTTTAGTTAGGTTGATAATGTAGGATCTGAGACTGGGCAAGAGGGGAGTGAGACTAGAGAAGTAGAAGGAAACAAGATCGAAGGTGAGGTTGGTGACATTGAAAGTGGAGATGAAAAATGTAATTAGTCATTTTGGAGGGAAAATTTATTTCATGGTGATTGATGAGACAGAAGAGGGAAGAGAAGGAATCTCTTGCCTATCAGATTATCACTGTCTGACTGCCAGTTATTTTTCACAATCTGGCCTAAGCATTTGCTATACACAGACACAGAATTGTAAGGACTTCTAAGAATTGCTAGTCTTTTGGCTCTGTGTAGGATGCTGCGTGCATTCATGAACATAGAGAATTTGGGAGAAAAAGCTGGTTTGGTTAATAAGTCAACTTATTCACCTGTAAGCAAATAGAGTTCCATGCCACAGATACGGGTATAAAATATTACCATAATTTTCATGTGGTACTATGAAATTTATTTATTTAGAAGCGCAGACATCTGATTGTAAAGTTCCATTAGTATTTGGGAAAATGATCATTTTAGGCCTTTTGAAAGATGATATTTTCTTCCTAATAGTGCTAAGTATGGTATTTAGTATTTAAGAAAAAACACACAAAACTGTAGTGAAACCTTTGGCTTTCAGATAATTTGCATTCAGTTTTATACAGTGCTATATTTGGGGGAGAGGGGGCACATTTCTGGATCTTACGTACATAAATTTGAGTATTTGTTACAGACTTGTCAATCTAGTTATTGTCAATGTTAAAATAGTAGGATTTAAATGAAGTTTTCTGTGAACTGGGATACTTTATTTTACAGCAGTGGTTTTCAAACTTTAAGGTTGCATCAGAATCATCTAGAGAACTTGTTAAAGCACAGGTTGCTGGGTCCCGCCTGTAGTAGATCTAGGGTAGAGCTGGAAATTTGCATTTTTAGCAAGGTGATCATGCTTATGTTAAGAACTACTGTTATATAATAAGGACTAAGATTATCCTCAGAAACCACAATTTAGCCTAAAAAATAACTTTAAAAAATATATAACCTCTAAGAAATAAAGTTAATTTTCATAAGCATATAGCTCAAATCCAAATCCCTTTAAGGTGTAATAAATACAAAATTTTTGTTATAATGTTCTCTAAAAGCTGTCGTTCTTACTTATTTAGCAACAGAACAAATTAGAAAAATAAATTTTAAAATACTGTAAGGACATTATAAATGTTCTCTGTTCACAACAAATAGTTGACTCTTTAGAGGTATTTGGTGCTCCTAAATATGTAATTAACTTAGCCAGTAATTTCCTTGAGGTTAAATATGCTTACATTTTTAAAGATTTTAATACCTGTGTGAAAAACCCAAAAACCTCTTCACTAAAAGATTAATGGTCCTTTTCTCCTCTTACCCCATCCATCCCATTACCCCCAAAATTTCAAAACCTGAAACTCCTGGAGGATCAGTATTGTCACAATACATATGATTAATATAGTATGTCAACCCAAATTAGTTTCAGTAATTTTTTAAAAATCTTATTTTTTTAGCTAATGGGAATGACAACAAGAAATTTAAAGGAGATAGACCTCCCTGTTCGCCTTCCCGTGTTCTCCATCTTCGCAAAATTCCAAGTGATGTCACCGAAGCAGAGGTCATATCATTAGGTCTACCATTTGGCAAAGTAACTAATCTTTTGATGTTGAAAGGAAAAAGCCAGGTATGTAATATTTAAAGATTGACCCATCATTATATCTCCGGGTATTAGTGTTAAAGATGATTTTTATTTTTTGAACTTTTCTAAATTGCATTTTCTAAATTTCATCCTATTTACATAGTTTTTAAATTATAATTTTTGTGTGACAAGAAGCAACTAACAAAAATATTAACATTGACTGTTTTTTCCCTTAATAAAAAAATTATATTTTTAATTACAAAATGGCTTATGAAAATATTCTGATTACCAAAAGACCCCAACAGAAAAAGAGAGAAGATATAAATTATACCTCATTTGGCAAATTACAGGACATACAAGTTTTCCAAAATCTGTATAGAAATATTTATACTATTTTAGTTATAGAATTAATAAGTAGTTTCTTTGATAATTTCAGACGTTAATAGGTTTTTCTTAAGATGAATATGCTTTTTGTGGTGATCATGACAAAAATATAATACATGTCATATTGATTGAATAATCACATGCTTTCTTGTTCCATCTCAGACGGCACTGGGATGAATTTTTTAGTTCTCTCCTAGTTCTCTTTTATAGTGAGCATTGTTGCAAAGAAGAGGACAACAAATTGAGCTAGGCCCTAGACATTGTGTAGTACATTAGAATATGTCCCTATATTTCTTACACTTCTCATGAATAAGTTTAAGAAGCACATTTTATTTATTAATTTTTAAATATATTTTATTGATTTTTTATGGAGAGGGATAGAGAGTTAGAAACATCGATTTGCTGCCTCCTGCATGCCCCATACTGGGGATGTGCCTGCAACCAAGGTACATGCCCTTGACCAGAATGGAACCTGGGATCTTTGAGTCTGCAGGCCGACACTCTATCCCCTGAGCCAAACCGGTTAGGGCTAAGAAGCACATTTTAAATGTATTTATAAATAAGTTACTTGATTAGCAGTAGACTTGCTAGAGGCTGGATGATGATGTCTGAATTATGCCCACACCTTTAGTAAGCTATAAACTAACATGCCTGTTTAATTCAGATGTGATTATTAAGATCTGTAGAAGTTAAATAAGGTGTTAGTCCTTGTGTCTGCATACTTATCTTAGATTTCTTGGAGATAGTACATGTACTTAGATTTTTATTTTAACACAGTTGCCTTTGTTGAGAATACTAGGTTTGCACGGTTTGAAAGAGCCAACATGGTCATGTCTAATGGTTGTGAGATGTCTAACAGCCATGTATCATGTATATTATCATATTTCAGTAGTATATCCTATATATTATGTCAAATGGCTGCGAGAGGCAGCAGGCAACATCATACTTTGCTCTGTCGCTACTGTTGGTTCTGGGGTTAGTAGTGCTAATTGACTTATGTTGATTGCTTGTCTTTTGTTTATAAGTACTATTTGAAAAAGAACTTGTCAGTGGTATACTTCAGCAGGAGATTCAGATGTGAGTCACTAGAACTACTTTTAGGCGTAATCTTTCCCATGGTACTTGGAAGTAGAGTGTTGAGGGCATAATGGGGATTATTTTCACCAGTCTTTCTATGAGTAGTAACTTGATTTTCTTTCCACCCATATTATGAAAATTGATCCTTTTGACTGGATACTTTAGAAAAACAGAAATAAAAACTTTACTGGACAACCATGTGGAAAAATTATTTTTAAATATGAATTCTTAGGTATTATATGCTTTCAGGAAAAACTTCTTATGACAAGAATCATGTACTATTCCAAATACATTGTTTAGTTTTTCCTTTGTGTGACTGATGTTAAACATTGAGTTAATTCTTAATATGTAGTAAAGAGTTGGTAGAAAAAGACCTTCTCCCCATATAGTGAATATTATTAAAATACTACAGTTGTACAATTTTATTTTTGTGGAAAAGATGATTACAAACAAGATAGGAGATACTGCCATAGCTATTTTTACCTCGGTAATTCTTATTCTTTTTTTAGAAATACTAGAAAAAGTATATTACTGATACAACTGGATAGTGGATTTAAAGTGTATTGTGGATTTTTATACCTTTTAGATGGTATAAATGACTCAAAGTCTATTTTATTTCTTGAAGATGGAGGAATTTTATTTGTTTATTGTGGATCAGTTAATGAATAGTATTTTATCCACTGTTGTGTGGCTAGCATTATTATTTAATAGAATGTTTTTAGTTCATTTAATCAATTCAGTTGTGACATTTGATTAATTCAGTTAAGCATTGTATTTAACATTTATTAAGTTAATAGCCTGGAATATTTGCCAAATGGAAACACTTGCCAAGTAAGTAACAAAGTTAAATCTATAGATGCTTGCCATTTCCTGTGTTCAATAAATTTTGTTGTTAAATACGTATTTTATAAATAAGTTATAACTGTTTTATACATAATTTGAATTGCTAATTAAATGCTTTATTGTAGTAAAAAATGAATTGAATTGTCTAACTAGAAATTTGCGTTGATTTAATATGCATTTTAAGGCCGAAACCGGTTTGGCTCAGTGGATAGAGCGTCGGCCTGCGGACTGAAGGGTCCCGGGTTCGATTCTGGTCAAGGGCATGTACCTTGGTTGCGGGCACATCCCCAGTAGGGGTGTGCAGGAGGCAGCTGATCGATGTTTCTCTCTCATCGATGTTTCTAGCTCTCTATCCCTCTTCCTTCCTCTCTGTAAAAAATGAATAAGATATATTTTAAAATAAATAAATAAATAAAATAAAATGCATTTTAAGTTTAAGACAGTCATAAGGTGGTTCTGAGGGTTCAGAGTGGTTAGTATATGTCTATGTTTTATCTTCCTAAAGAACCATTATGGTAGGTGGGCCTGCCACCTTAAAGCTTTATAAGTATCCTATTTCTCTCATACAAGTTACAGGGGTCCTGATAACCAGAAGAAGCCATATATAGAATAAGATATAAATACCAAGGTGTATCTTCCATCTTAACTCATCCTATGTTACTCTGCAAATATTTATTAGTACAATGATTACAGTTAAAAAAATTTTTGCTTGAATGACTTGACTTATTATGGGAAGTCCTTCTATTTCCCTAATTTGAACAGTTGAGCCTATGTACCTGAATGCTCTATTTAATTGTATTCATAAACTGTTTAATAAAAGGGTAAAGAAGAACAGATTGTCATGCCCCATCTCTGAGAATGTTATAGGAAAGAATTGTTAAATCTCAACTCCTGAAAGCATCCATTCATAGTGGTGATGCACACATTTAAAAGAGAAAAAAAAAATATATATATATATGTATGTGTGTGTGTATATATATATATATATATAGAGAGAGAGAGAGAGAGAGAGAGAGATAGAGATAGATTTCAGGAAGGAAGAGAGGGAGAGAAAGGTAGAAACATCAACGATGAGAGTGAATCATTGCTCACCTGCCTCCTGCACGCCCCCTACTGGGGAATGAGCCAACCTGGGCATGTGCCCTGACCAGGAATCAAACCATGACCTCCTGGTACAGAGGCCAATGCTCAACCACCGAGCCAACTCACCAGGCCACACATTTACTTTTACCTTTTTAATTACTTCTAGATTTAGGAGAAACAAAAATAAGAGAAAAACAACTACATAAATCATCTAGTCAACTGGCAATTTCTCAATCCCAAATCCTTTACTGAACTTAACTTTTCAAATATGTTCCCAATTAATATCAGTAATACACATTGAATCAGAAGTCTTTTCATTCTCTTCATCACATTGAAGCAAAATAATCTTTCCATCCCCTTCTTTCATGAGAACAAATGTACAATTACTATATATATGCACATATATATATATGAGGTATTTATTTACTTTTGTTTTTTGGCCTGGTCCTTGCCTTGTGGTGAGTGGCTTGGGTTGATACAAGGTGGGGCTGGGTATGTGTGAGGGGCAGAGATGGATTGGTAACCACAGGATACCTACTCTGTGTGTAGAACAATTTAGTTACCCAGAGATAACTATCGAACATTTTACTAAAACATTTTGGTGTGTGCCCCATCTTTATTCAGATGTATAATTGTCTATGTATATAATTTTATTTAGGTTGACAATGCATGAGTTTAGAGCAAGCTAGAATGACAAAATAATTGTTCGCTATCTTTCAAAAGCTATGAGCTTTCACTTTATCTTCTTGTCTATTGCAGGCTTTCTTAGAAATGGCTTCTGAGGAAGCTGCTATTACTATGGTGAATTATTACACTCCTGTTACTCCTCACCTTCGAAGCCAGCCTATCTTTATTCAGTATTCCAATCACAGAGAACTTAAGACTGACAATCTACCTAATCAAGCTGTAAGTATTAAAGGCATTTTTAAAAATAGCTATAAGCACATTTGGTATAATAGCTTAAGATTAATTTTCTGTTTTAGAGGAAAAACAAAAACGTGTTTTTTTATCCATCTTAGCATAGTTTATTAGTAAAAATTATGTATGTAAATTTCTTACCCGAAAGCTTAAACATAAGAAAGTGAAACCATATTTAAAGTTTAAAGTTAAATGATGTTAAAAATGGCAGATATTTAGTTTTCTCATGAAACTGTTTTCATGAGAAAAAAGGGAAAAATTAAATTGTTATGTGTCTCTTAAAATCTCTTATCTAATGGAATTTTAGAAGTCCTTTCTTTTACAGAATATATAACAAAGGCATTGAGAAGTTGAGTGATGTTTCTATTGTGATGTTACATAAGTGAATTTAAGATGTTAGTAAGAATTTGTATAGATATGTTTAGTAAATGATTTATGACTTCAAGATGAATGTGCATTGTAGAATATCAACATTTCTTAGCTATTTTCCACTTTTTATTTTGTTGTAGTTCATGTTGAATCTTTTGTGTCTCTCCAGGTTGATTTTTAAGTAATTAAAATAGTAATTTCAAGATTTTTTATTATGTTAAGTGCATAATGTTTGGCTCCTATGCTCTTGCTCTAGGCAAAAAGAACTCCTCCAGCTCTTGATTCTGTGTTGAAAATTATTGATAATGTAAGCTGTTGAATTTAAATTCTAGTTTTCCACATTATTAAAAACTGACATTTCCTGTATACAATCCTTAATTTGTTCTAAGAGATACTAATCTATATATATAAAAGCCTAAGTGACCATTATGACCAAACGAATGGTTGCTACAATGTGCACTGGCCACCAGGGGGCAGACACTCAACGCAGGAGCTGCCCCCCTGATGGTCAGTGCATTCCCACAGCCAACCTCCCCCAACTGGCCAACCTCCCGTGGTCCCTCCCCTGGCCAGGTCCCGGGCTGGGATAGGGAACCAGTGGTGCATGGCTGCAGACACGGCCCCTTTTCCAGGGGGGCCAAGGGCTGGCTCCCTCCTTGGGGCCAACAGCCAACTTCCCATGCCCTGTTCCTCCCCCAGGCCAGCAGGCCCTGATTGGCCCGCTCTCCACCTGCTGCAGTGGCGGCGTGGCGGCAAGGGAAGGCGGGGGGGGGGGGGGGGGAAGGCAGGAAACCACGCGGTGGCGGAGTGCCAACATCTGTTCCTTTCGCGCCCGGCCTGGCAACCGTCGCCTCCTCTCCTGACCTAGCCAGGGCCTTTGGGCCCTGATCGCCCTGGCCCTGATCGGCCCTGATTGCCGGCCAGGCCTAGGTACCCCACCCATGCATGAATTGTGTGCACTGGGCCTCTAGTGTCATATAATAAACTACATAAGCCTAATAGTAAATTAAATATTATATATTTTTAAATAGTGTAGACATTTTAAAATGAAAAATTGCCTTATAAATTATAAATAAGATACATGATCATAGTAAGACATTAAAAGAACATAGAAAAGCTTTTTTAAAAAAAACAATTTAGTTACTCAGAGATAACTAGCATTTTTCTAACATTTTGTGTGTGCCCCATCTTTATTCAGGTATGTTATTGTCTCTGTATGTAATTTTACAAAAATGGGACTCTAATGTTTTGAAAGCTATTATTTTCTACTATAATATGTCAGACATCGTTTCATGGGAACAATTATAGAATTGCTTTATAATTTTTAAATGACTGCATAGTATTCCCTTCTATAGGACAAATATAATTTATCCTGCTGCTTTTTTTTCCCCCAAATATGTTTTTATTGATTTTTACAGAGAAAGGAAGGGAAGGGAAAAGGAGGGAGAGAAACATCGATTGATCGGCTGCTTTCTGCATGCCCCCTACTGGGGATCGAGCCCTCAACCCAGAGAGTGTCCTGACCAGGAATTGCTTTCTGGGTCTACGCTCAACCATTGAGCCATACTGACTGGGCTATCCAGTTTCTTTATTATAGACATTGAGATTGTTTCCAATTTTATGCTTTTACAAATAATACTATAGTAACATTCTTACAATATATATCTTAGCACACCTGCAACATTGTCTTATTAGTTTGCATTTCTGGCAATGAAATTGCTGGGACTGAGCATATGCATGTTTTATATTTTGATATATGTTGTATTATTGCTTTCTGTAAAGATTATGTCCCCACTTTGGGTGTGACTGATAATGTATGAGCAATTTTCTTGTCTTTATTAATATGATAGATGAGAAATTGTATCTTATTGTTTACTGATTTTTATTTGGTTACTCATAAAGTATTTATAGCGATTTCTGGTAATGTGGGTTTCCAAAACTCCCATTTTAAAAATTGCGGTAAAATGTATATAAAATTTACCATTTTAACCATTTTAAAGTATGCAGTTCAGTGGATATTAAGTACATTCACATCTTGCAACCTATCACCAACATCCATCTCCAGAGATGTTCATCTTCCCTAACAGAAACTGCACATTAAACACTAACTCCCATTTCCCTCTCCCCTTAGACCCTGGCACCTGCCGTTTTACTCTGCCTCTTATAAGTTTTGTCTGCTTTAGTAATACAGTTTTTTAAATATTTTCATACAATAGTCCTGTCTCTTAAGATTGTATTAAAGTTTCTGATTTTGATACCATACTCATAAAGACCTAGCTAAGCAAGATTTAAAAAAATGTACTACTTTTACATTTCAGTTGTTTGTATTTTAATATGTAATCTTATTTTATTAAATATTTTTGGAATGGGGAATAAGGGTTAGGTTTTAATCTTCGTTTTACTCCCAGTGACCAGTTTCACCTTTGTTATTTAACTTAATATATTTTATTTCTCCAAATATATTAGAATTATTTTGGTAACTTATACACCCAAAGACACAACTGGAATTGAATTTATTTTATAGATTAATTTAAAGATAATTAACGTATTTCTATTGCTCATTGATCCTTTAAAGAGGAAATTATATTTTGTTTCCTGGTTTTGAGTAAATCTTTTAATTTTCCTTTATGTAAGTTTTCTCATTAGTGTAAATCCTAAATATATTAGTATGCCTTGAAGAAGAAATAAACAATTTAATAAGACTCCTAAAGATGGTTTATTCTAAAGGGAAACAGTGAGAAATCTCAGTTGCTTGGCAACCAAAGCCAGCCCAAATGACCTAGTTTATTCTTCGATAGCCTTGATTTCTTCCCAATACCCTTTCTATTTTGCTACTTTTGTGCAGTTTTTATGCATTGATGTTTCATAAAATACAATAATTTTTCTTTTATTCAAAGTTCTACACCAAAGCTGAATTCAAAATTCAAAGTATCTGTTTGCATATATAAAATTATTAGATAACTTTTATTTTGACAGTTCTGGGAAGCTGATAAATTAACTGTTTCATTCTCTTTTCTCTGAATCAAGATATCCCAAAACATGCACATAACTTATTTTCCAACTTATGGACATACTTGCCAAAGGGTCAGGTGAATATCAAGTATTTTTGTCTCTTGACTTAAATTAAAATTATAGCTAAAAAATTTATCATATTTTAAGGTACAGCATTTGAGAAATGGTTGTGTAATAGCAGTCAATTATTGTATAGACAGTTTTTTTTTTACCTTGTGCATGGAAGTTTATAAATCCACAAAGAGATGACCATGGGAAGATTTTTCTCTAAAATGTCATCAAACTGGACATTTAAAGCCTCTGCTTTTTTTTTTAAATCTCTGCATTTTTATGTATACTCATTTCCATCTCAATTTTAGAAATGCCTTCAAAGAATCTAGGCATGTTTAAATTTTACATGAACTACATTTCTCTCCCATGCCTCAATAAAAATTTGTTGGTTTCATACTGCTGCTATTTCCTTTATTTATAGTTAGTGTAACCATTCTAGAGGGTTTGTTGCCGAACATTTAAATAGGATCTCTTATAATAGGAATTCTGTGTCGTAATTGTTTATTATCAGATTCACAGAATCTCTTCATATTAAGAAGACATTTCTCATTTCCCCCCCCCAACTTTTCAGTAGTTGTCAGTAAAGAGTATGCCTCAGTTTTGTTTTTTTTTCACTAAAATGTTTGTGTGGTGGTGTGTTTTTTTTCAGGTGTTACTTTCTCAGATATTTGTTGTCAAAAGCATGTCTTGCATGCCTACTACTCAGAGACCTTTGCACTCAGTGCTCAGTAATACAGGGTATATTGAAAACTCCAGAATGATTAGGACAATTTATACCATGGTTTTTTATATTTCTCCACTATGATAATATCAAGTCAGTGAGGTTAAGTTTACTTTTACTTATGCAGGCTTAATTTTGATAAGATTTAATCATCTTAATCTAAGAAGAAAAGGAACCATTATTCCACTTAGAACCTCACTGTGATGATACCTTCCTAGACAAATTTCAAAAAAAAAAAATTCAGTTCTTCAGTTGCACTAGGCACATTTCAAGTGCTCACTAACCATATGTGGCTAGTGGCTATCATATTAGACTGTGTAGATAGTGAACATTTTCATCATCACAGGAAATTCTATTGGACAGCACTGTATTTTATCTTCCATGTCTCTACTTTTCTGTGTGTGTGTGTGATACAATTATAGTAACTGCTTTAATCCCTTGTCTGCTAATTCTAGCCCTGTGTCAGTTCTGGGTCTTTTTTGATTGATTGACACCACCACCACCCCCGTTAATTACTAGAGGCTCTATGCACAAAATTCGTGCATGGGGGTGTGTGTGTTTCCCTCAGCCTCGCCTGTACCCTCTCCAATCTGGGATCCCTCTCACAAACCAGGACTGCTGGCTCCCAACTGCTTGCCTGCCTGATTGCCCCTAACCGCTTTTGCCTGCCAGCCTGATCACCCCCTAACCACTCCCCTGTCAGCCTGATCGACACCTAACTGCTCCCCTGCCGGCCTGATTGCCCCTAACTGCCCTCCCTTGCAGGCCTGGTTCCCTCCAACTGCCCTCCCCTGCAAGCCTGGGTCTCCCCAACTGCCCTCCCCTGCAGGCCTGGTCCCTCCCAACTGCCCTCCATTGCTGGCCTGATGGCCCACGACTGCCCTCCCCTGCTGGCCATCTTGTGTGTTGGAGTGATGGTCAATTTGCATATTACCTTTTTATTATATAGGATGGGCTCAAAATGGTGGAGGTCTGAATCAGTTTTCAAAGTTGAAAGAAGTAGAACCCTGTTTTCCAATGAAATCTTACTGCAGAGCCCAGTGTAAATAGATGGCATAAACTGCCATGTTGAAATGGGATTGTGGTACACAGTGTCCACAGGTAATTGGTTTTCCAAGAGCATAGTTTTGAAAACCAATGTCATAAAATATTCAAATAATAATTTATATATTATTCTCAAAGATGATGATGCTTTGGAAATTGAATGTTTGACAGTTTTTTAACTGATACATAGAAATTTGTATATGGCATAAAAATGCTATTAAAAGGTATAAATAAAAGGCTTATACAGTCATGTTCCACTTAACGGCAGGGATATGTTGTGAGAAATGCTCATTAGGTGATTTTGTCATTGTGCTAATATTATAGGGTGCACTTACAGAAACTTGGATGGTATAGCCTATTACACACATAGACTAGATGGTAAAGCCAGTCGTTCCTAAGTTACAAGCCTGTTTAGCATATTAATGTACTGAATACTATAAGTAATTGTAATACAGTGGTATTTGTGCATGTATTAGGAAACATATCTAAAAATAGAAAAGGTACATTAAAAATACTATATAAAAGCCCTAGCTGGTTTTGCTTAGTGGTTAGAGTGTTAGCCAGTGGACCAAAGGGTCACAGGTTTGATTCCTGGTCAGGGGCATGTATCTGGGTTACAGGTTTGATCCCTGGCCCCAGTTGGGCCCCATGTGGAAGGCAATTAGTTGATGTGTCTTTCTCACATCAATGTTTCTCTTTATCTCCCCTTCCACTCTCTCTAGGAATCAATGGGGAAAATATCCTCAGAAGAGGATTAACACACACAAAAAAACCAAGTAAATACATAAAATCCTATATAATAAAGAGGTAATATACAAATTGACTGTCACACCCTCACAAGATGGCTTCCTAAACCAGGCCAGCAGGGGGGTTAGTGAGGGACGACCAAATGACTGAACAGCAGGCTGCGTGGGGCAACCAGGCCAGCAGGGGGGGCAGTAAGGGGTGACCAGGCCAGTGGGGGGGGGCAGTTAGGGGCGATAGGCCAGCAGGGGGGTAGTTAAGGGCAACCAGGCAGGCAGGTGAGCAATTAGGAGCCAGCAGACCTGAGACTCCGCCCCATCCAAGCTGAGCACAGAGGCTCTCCCAGTGTAGACACAGCTGATCCTCAGCCAATTGGCCTGGAGGTCAATTCCTCCCAGTGATACCAACAACAATCTAGGTTTAACTACAAGACTGTGCACACAGCCCACAAAGGGGTGCACCAAGAGTGTCCACCTCAGGTAACTGGAAGGCTGAGCCACTGGGCCCTGCTAGGACACCTAGCACACAAAGCCACTCCATCAACTCAGGGAAGCAGCTAAAATGCGGAGAGAAAGAAGCAGGTCACAAATGAAGGAAATGGAGGAAAGCAAACAACTGGATATAGAGTTCAAAACCACGATTATAAGGTTTTTCAAGAATTTCATAGAAAAGGCCAATAAATTTAGTGAGACCCTTGAGGATATGAAAAAGGATCAACTAGAAATTAAGCATACACTGACAGAAATAAAAAATATTATACAAAGATCTAAAAGCAGACTAGAGGATCGCAAGAATCAAGTCAAAGAGTTGAAATACAAAGAAGCAAAAAACCAGAAAAGAAAAAATAATCCAAAAATATGAAGATCTTGTAAGAAGCCTCTGGGATAACTTCAAGCGTACCAACATCAGAATTATGGGGATCCCAGAAGAAGAGAGAGAGCAAGATACTGAAAACCTATTTGAAGAAATAATGACGGAAAACTTCCCCCACCTGGTGAAAGAAATAGAATTACAAGTCCAGGAAGTGCAGAGAACTCCAAACAAAAGGAATCCAAAGAGGACCACACCAAGACACATCATAATTAAAATGCCAAGAGCAAAAGACAAAGAGAATATTAAAAGCAGCAAGATAAAAAGTTACCTACAAGGGAGCACCCATACTACTGTCAGCTGTTTTCTCAACAGAAACTATGCAGGCCAGATGGGAGTGGCAAGAAATACTCAAAGTGATGAATAGCAAGAACCTACAACCAAGATTACTCTACCCAGCAAAGCTATCATTCAGAATTGAAGGTCAGATAAAGAGCTTCACAGATAAGAAAAAGCTAAAGGAGTTCATCACCACCAAACCAGTATTATATGAAATGCTGAAAAGTATTCTTTAAGAAGAGGAAGAAGAAAAAGGTAAAGATAAAAAAATATGAACAACAAATAACATATCTATCAACAAGTGAATCTAAAAACCAAGTGAATAAAAAATCTGATGAACAGAATAAACTGGTGAATATAATAGAATCGGGCATAGAAAGGGAGTGGACTGACAATTCTTGGGGGGAAAGGGGTGTGGGGGGTGCGGGAAGAGACCGGAAAAAATCGTACACCTATGGATGAGGACAGTGCGGGGGGGCGGGTAAGGGCAGAAGGTGAGGTGGGAACCCAGTGGAGGGGAGCTAAGTGGGGAAAAAAGAGGAACAATTGTAATAATCTGAACAATAAAGATTCATTAAAAGAACAGATGGATGAAAACTTGCATTTAATTTCAATAATTATTAACTGTGCCTTTTTTCTTTCAATTTTCCCTTTTTCACCTTCATTTTTTTAAACTGATTTTAAAATTTGATACAATTAGAAAAGTGTTGAACTTCTGATTTCTTGAGGCATTTGGAAATAAAGTGCTAATCTGGTCTGTCTTCATTGTCTTAACACTTTTATCATGTTTTACCTATAAACGGGTATTCTACATAACCAGAATACAATGGTTAAAATTAGGAAATTAGTCTCCTTTAATCTGAAACAGTTCCTCAGTTTTTCTTTGACTGTCATGATCTTGATACTTGAAAATTAACGGGCAATTTATCTTTTAGGATGTCTCGGATGTCTCTCAAGTTGGGTTTGTCTGATGTTTCCTTGTGATTAGATTTAGTGTATACTATATATCTTTGATAGGAATATCACAGAAGTTATGTTCTTTTTTCCTCATTGCTTCGTATCAGGTGGGACATAATTTAAATTTGCTGCATTACTGATGATGTGCTCTTTGATCCCTTGATTAGGCTGGTGTTTACCTGACTTCTCCACTGTAGTTAGTATTTACCAAGGCGGGGGGAGGAGAGTATTTGGAAAAAGGTATTTTAAGGCAATGTACTAGTAAATATATTCTTCCTTATAAGCTGTCAGTTTATATCAGTATGGACTAAAGGTTTCCTGTTTTATGTGATGGGCTATTATTTGTTATAATCAATATTATTTCATTTTCTATGTCCTTTTGGGCATCTCTCTATAATTTGTATGTGTATATATTTTTTCTTTTTAATTAATTAATTTTTTTATTGATTTCAGAGAGGAAAGGTAAGAGAGATAGAAACATCAATGATGAGCGAAAATCATTGATTGGCTGCCTCCTGCACACCCCAACTGGGGATCAAGCCCACAACCCAGGCATGTGCCCTGACCGGGAATAAAAAAACACCACCACACCAAACAATAAAAACAAAAAACCATGCATTCTTTTTTGCTTTCCTTGCTCCACATTGGGAACTTGACTTGGTTTCTTTTAGTGGAGCATAATATTTAGAAACTTGTCTGTCTATATCTGCAAGGGCTCTAACATTCCATGCCAGGTTGTCTCTCCATTGTTACCTTCTTATGTCATTGAGGCCTTCATAAATCTCTTGTTCACCATACTCAGACTGTCTTTACCACATTGGCTACTCACCTCATGTGGACCCCTGCCTGGCTCTCCTTGGGCTCTGCCATTCCTGGCCAGTTTACTCTCTTCTGGATGCGTTTCTTACCCTTTTCATGCTCTTCAGATTCTGATATCTCCCAGTGAGCCACCCCCACATAGAGAAACCTTCCTTACCTTGTTTGGGCTCAGGTTCCCCTTGCTAGGCAACCCTACCACCTGTTGCTCTCCTAATATTGCTCAGGTTCTGACGCTACATGCCAGGATGCCTTCCTATAGGGATGCCCTCCTTACCTCACTGAACCACGGCTCCTTTCCTCTTCCGTATTTAGATTTATTATATGCCACCCTAAGGCTTTAGAATTTAATTGTTCAGGAAGAGATAAGGCTATTTGAATGGTTTTCAAGTGGTCTGTACTAGTAATATTATTTTCATATTGTCTTTTTTCCTATTGTCATTTAAATATTTTGAGTAAAAGTCATTCAAATATGTTACTTTACATTAACTAATTTTTTAGGATTCATGTATTGCTTCTGTGTAATTAAAGATCTCATTTTGGATTGTTTTATAGCGAGCCCAAGCTGCACTGCAGGCTGTCAGTGCTGTCCAGTCAGGAAGTCTGGCCCTTCCTGGAGGTCCCCCCAATGAAAGCACAATGCTACCTGGGCAGAGCCCTGTGCTCCGGATAATTATTGAAAACCTCTTTTACCCTGTTACTCTGGAAGTTCTTCATCAGGTAAGGAGGGACCTTCTTAAGAAAGCAGGGTCAAATGTGACCTCTGTAACTTTAGATGTTTTATATCTTTAGTTTTTTGAGTTGCTGATTTTGTTTGATGTATTTCTTTAAATTTTTAAAAAATTTACCCTGTTTCATGCAAGAAGTAATATCAATTAGAGATAATTTTGATACCCTCTGTTTCCTAACTTAAATACTTGATTTTAAAAGATGTGTAAGACATTCTTTTTTTTAATACCTAAACATGAAAATGAATAAAGTATAGAATCTGTAAACACTGGTAGTAGTTATTCCTGAGAAAGTAAGATTGGTATAGAAAGTAATTTATTCCTGTTCACTCTTTACATTTGAGTATTTTTCTTTTAAAAACTCTGAAAGGAAGGTATGCAACAACTCTTTACATGTAACATGGAAGTATCATGTTAGTGCTGACTGATGCCCAATGTAGCTTTCATTGACTACCCAGTAATATGCCTAACCTGTCTTGATAAAAGACATTCTACCATATTTTGGCCTACTATGCATATATAGAATTTAAGGATTGGGAGGTCACCTTGTTGTGTAATTTTATAGTGAATAAAACTGAAACTCAGATAATTGATGCATTGTAGAGAGTAATTGAAGAACCAATTAGAACTCAAGCCTCCTAATGTAAGTCCAGATTATTTTGCATGCTTGTTATATTTTTAATACTCCATATGTACATACCTTCAAAATTTAACATGTGGTTATTTGGTAATCTGTATACATAAATATTTGGCATCTAGTCCAACAACTTCAGTTAGTTTTGTCCCTTTTAGCTGCATATTGATTTTATTATACTTGTCAATCCATGTATTAAAATACTAAATATATTATTTGCTTATTTTCATATTTATATCTCAATATATATTACCAGTATAAAACCAGGTCAGTCCAGGATTATTTAACTGTTTTTCTGATCCTTGTATTTGTACTAAAAGTGAAGAGTCATAGAGGGTATGTATGTGCATGTGTATTTATGAATTAAAATGCTCTTATTCTATTCTCACCTTTTACAAATAAGGAAACAGAGGCCTTCTTTATAAGTTATGCTAGGTTTCCACAGTCACTGTGCTAACTGGTGATAGAGCTTGGATACATTCCTAATGCAGCTCCTGTGCCATGCATATAAATATCAAAACATACCATTTATTAGGCCCTCTGTGATCCCTGTGATAATTTTCTGAGTACCATTTTCTTAAATATGCATTTGTAAAGCATGTCCTAGGGAGGGCTTTAACAGAGGTATCCATAGCCACTTTTGTTCCCTGAAAGGGTTCAGGAATTGCTCAGGTGATTGCTTTTTTTGTTCTGCTGGATTTTCTTCTCTTCTGTTTATCCCACAAAATGGTACTGAGCACGCTGTGATCCATCAGCAGTGTGTGTTTGTTTTTGGTACCGTAACACTGTAGCTACTGCTAATGTACACTGTGTTACAAAGGATATTCTTGGTCCTGTGGCTCAACATTGCCATCTGTCACGGTGAGGTTAGCCAGGGTCATGTGGTTCGGTCTTGTCGTTCCATTTATCATCTTCATGACAGCATTAACAAACCTTGTTTCTCTCCCAAAAGATCATGGGGTCCTTCTGGTGAAGAGTAGTAATTCTGAGAATCCTCAATAGTAACTTTCGGGGTCGGACACTCAGCCTTCAGTTATAGCACTCCCTTGTTTCATGCTCCTTCCCATTGTTGTTGAAATCAAACTTTTTACTGAGGCCCTTAAGGCCCCCACATGCAGACCTCTCCCCATCTCTTTAACCCCCTTTCTAACACTTCTCTGCTTATTTAGCACCCTGACTTTTTTGGTCCATTGATCTTCTCCCCTCCCCTCTAGCTTATTCCTGTCTTAGTCCATTTCTATTTTCTATTATTTAAGCTTGGAACATTCTTCACTGAGATAGTCACTGAACTGGATTTTACATAATTGGGTTTTCACCTTATTCACCTCCTCAGAGAGCCTTTCTCTAATTACATTAACTAAGCCCTCTCCGTCTGGTATCCTGTCTCATAAACCAATCAAAGTGTAGTGTAGCCTAAGGATTAAGGATACAGGGTTTGGAGCTGATTTGAATCCTGGCTCTACCACTTACTACCTCTGTAATCCTGGGCAAGTAACTTACCTCATCTATGCCTTTTACTTATTTACTAGTATATAATGGAGATGAATTAAGATGGTCTCTCATACTTTCATTGTGAGGTTTATATGAGTTAATGCACTTAAAGCACTTAGAACAGTGCCTGCTACATATTAAGTGCTCAAGAAATTTTATCTGTAATTATCAGATGCTAGTAAATTTCACTGTAAGGAAATGATCCTTGCTTTTGTAGTCTTGTGGGTAAGATGTAATTTCATAAGTAATCGCATAAAGTGCAATGTATATTGAGATGGGATCATACATGGAAGTGTGGAGTTGCTTGCACCTGTTATAATTAATTAGAGGATTGTTTTATATTCTTTGCTGAAGAGTTGGCATTAGCTAAACTGCTCTCTAACATCTGTAGAAGTTTGTGGTTGTTCCTTTAGCTCATGGTAAAGGGATTGAGATGGGAATGGTGTTATTTCAGATGATGGACGTTAAGAGAGATGTTACCAATATGACATTTGCGCAGAGGCTTGAAGGATGTTAGGGTGTAAGTTGTGTGTACGTGGTAGAATGATGGTCCAGTCAGAAAAAGCAGCAAGTGCAAAGTCTTGATCATGAAGGTGTGCTTAATGTGTTCAGATATCAGAAATAAGGCTATGTCAGTGGAATATAATAAAGTAGGAACATAATAAATAAGAGGGTCAGAGAAGCAGTTAAGAGCCAGATTATGTAAATAAACCCCTTATTATCTTACATGTAAGTAAGATGGAAAACCATTGGAGGATTTGGGGGCACGTTTATGTTTTAACAGAATCAGTCTCATTACTGTTGTAAGACTGCAGACAATAATACAGTGAAGGCCTGGGGATGGGGTGGGAGCTGGGTGGAAGGGGTCAATGGGAAAAAAAAGGGACACATGTAATACTTTCAACAGTAAAGATAAATTAAAAAAAAGATTAAGCTGTAGGCGTAAGTGAAGGCTCTTGTCATAATTATGTAAGAGAGGGTGGAGACTGGGATAAGGATGTGGGTACTGGAAGTAGTGATTATGGATATATTTGGAAGGATTTGCTGATGGGTTGAGTAGGTGTAGGTTTTGAAGAGAGAGTATCAAGAATATCTTCCAGATTTTATCTGTGAAATGGTAAAATAGAGCTATCTTATACTAAAATAGTAAAGACTGAGGGGAATAAAGATTTGGGGCAGGGGTGGAAGGTAGGGCAGGAATCAAGAGTGTGTTTTGGACATGTTAAGTTTGATAGATCTATTAAACATTGAAGCAGGAGATGTTCAATAGACATTTGGCAAATAAACCTACATTGACATTAGAACTCTGGGCTGGAGATTTGGCAATCATCAGCTTATGGGTGGTAATTAAAGGCCATTGGATTGTATGGCATCACCTAGGATAAAGGACTGGTCTTTTTGAATTGCATAATAAAGATAAGTAACTTACAAAATCAATTATTATGGTATTAAATAAAAAATTAATACTAGTAATATAAAATTCTGGTTCTTAAGTCTTACTATTTTGTTGGCTACAAAAACTATTACAAACAAGTTGTGTTTGGTGTGCCTCATATTTTTTTAAAGTTCTAAGATGAATATACATTTTTTCATTCATTAACTTTATTTTTTATATTTTAAAATAAATCTTTATTGTTCAGATTATTACAATTGTTCCTCTTTTTTCCTCCCATAGCTCCCCTCCACCAGGTTCCTACCCCACCCTCTGCCCTTACCTCCCCCCCACTGTCCTCATCCATAGGTGTACGCGTTTTGTCCAATCTCTTCCTGCACCCCCTATTTCCCTTTTCCCCCGAGAATTGTCAGTCCACTCCCTTTCTATGCCCCTGATTCTATTATATTCACCAGTTAATACTGTTCATCAAATTTTTTATTCCCTTGGTTTTAGATTCACTTGTTGATAGATACATATTTGTTGTTCATAATTTTTATCTTTACCTTTTTCTTCTTCCTCTTAAAGAATACCTTTCAGCATTTCATATAATTCTGGTTTGGTGGTGATGAACTCCTTTAGCTTTTTCTTATCTGTGAAGCTCTTTATCTGACCTTCAACTCTGAATGATAGCTTTGCTGGGTAGAGTAATCTTGGTTGTAGGTTCTTGCTATTTATCACTTTGAATATTTCTTGCCACTCCCATCTGGCCTGCATAGTTTCTGTTGAGAAATCAGCTGACAGTCGTATGGGTGCTCCCTTTGTAGGTAACTAATTGTTTTTGTCTTGCTGCTTTTAATATTCTCTCTTTGTCTTTTGCTCTTGGCATTTTAATTATGATGTGTCTTGGTGTGGTCCTCTTTGGATTTCTTTTGTTTGGAGTTCTCTGCACTTCCTGGACTTGTAATTCTATTTCTTTCACCAGGTGGGGGAAGTTTTCCGTCATTATTTCTTCAAATAGGTTTTCAATATCTTGCTCTCTCTCTTCTTCTGGGATCCCCATAATTCTGATGTTGGTACGCTTGAAGTTATCCCAGAGGCTTCTTACAAGATCTTCAACTTTTTTTATTCTTTTTTTCTTTTTTCTTTTTTGATTGAGTGTTTTTTGCTTCTTTGTATTCCAAGTCTTTGACTTGGTTCTTGCAATCCTCTAGTCTGCTTTTAGGTCTTTGTATAATATTTTTTATTTCTGTCAGTGTATGCTTAATTTCTAGTTGATCCTTTTTCATATCCTTGAGGGTCTCGGTAAATTTATCGGCCTTTTCTAGGAAATTCTTGAAAAACCTTATAACTGTGGTTTTGAACTCTATATCCAGTTGCTTGCTTTCCTCCATTTCCTTCATTTGTGACCTGCCTCTTTGTCTCCACATTTTGGCTGCTTTCCTGAGTTGATGGAGTGGCTTTGTGTGTGAGGTGTCCCAGCAGGGCCCAGTGGCTCAGCCTCCCCAGTTACCTGAGGTGGACACTCTTGGTGCACCCCTTTGTGGGCTGTGTGTGCAGTCTTGTTGTAGTTAAACCTAGATTGTTGTTAGTATCACTGGGGGGAGTTGACCTCCAGGCCAATTGGCTGTGAGGATCAGCTGTGTCTCCCTTGGGAGAGCTTCTGTGCTTAGCTTGGATAGGGCAGAGTCTCAGGGTGGAGCAGACAGCCTTGGTTTCCTGTCAGCCCCGCCCTACAAGGCCCCTCAGTCTCAGTGTCCCGCGGCAATGGCTGCACGCACCTCTGAGAGAAGGCTGCCCTCGAGTTTCGCCCGCTGCCAGACAGTCCAGTTTCTTCCCAAATGAGTCTGGGTACCCAACAGTCTCACCCAGAACTGGATTTTGGTGCAGTCGGGAGGTTTTGTTTCCCTCCCGAACGAGACAGCTAGCCGTGCTCAGCTGCCCACCCTCTCCGCACGCCACAAGTAAGCCAGCTGCATATTCAGCCGCCCGTCCTTTCCTCCACAGCTCCTCTGGGTCTCAGTGTCCTTTTATCTTTCCTTCTAGTTGTAGAATTTCCACTCAGCCAGCTTTCTGGTGGTTCTGGATGATGTCTGCTCTATCTTCCATTTGTGGTTTTGAAATTGTTGTGCGAGGCAGCAGTATAGGTGTTCACCTATGCCACCATCTTGGTTTCTCCTCGGAATATACATTTTAAAAGTGAATACTAGTGAACATTTTTAGTTTCTGGCAAGTTCTACCTATATAAATATCACCCTGAAGATTAATTTTACCAGAATTTTAGCTTCAGTATTTCTTTAGTCCCATTTTAAAGTCCAAAAGAATACAACGTACAGGAGACATCAAGAGTTGAGTCTATGCATTTATATATATGAAATCAAAATAAATATATTAGGGAAATAAAGTCAGAGACGTTATAATCAATACTAGAGGCCCGGTGCACAAAATTCGTGCACGGGGGTGTGTGTCCCTCAGCCCAGCCTGCACCCTCTCCAATCTGGGACATCCCTCTCACAATCCAGGACTGCTGGCTCCCAACTGCTCGCCTGTCTGCCTGCCTTCCTGATTGCCCCTAAATGCTTCTGTCTGCCAGCCTGGTCACCCCCTAACCACTCCCCTGCCAGCCTGATTGATGCCTAACTGCTTCCCTGCCAGCCCATTTGCCCCCAACTGCCCTCCCCTGCAGGCCTGGTTCCCCCAACTGCCCTCCCCTGCCAATCCGGTAACCCCTAACTGTTCTCCCCTGCCAGCCTCATCGCCCCTAACTGCTCTCCCCTGCTGTTCTGGTCCCCATCCCAACTTCCCTCCCCTGCAGGCCTGATCCCCCCCAACTGCCCTTCCCTGCAGGCCTGATCCCCCCCAACTGCCCTTCCCTGCAGGCCTGGTCACCCCTAACTGCCCTGTCCTGCAGGCCTGGTCCCCCCCCAACTGCTCTCCCCTGCAGGCCTGGGTCACCCCTAACTGCCCTCCCCTGCAGGCTTGATCGTCCCTTGTTGGCCTGATAGCCCACAACTGCCCTCCCTTGCAGGCCTGGTCCCTCCCCTGCTGGTCATCTTGTGGTGGCCATCTTGTGTCCACATGGGTACAGGATCTTTGACCACATGGGGGCAGCCATCTTGTGTGTTGGAGTGAGTCAATTTGCATATTACTCTTTTATTAGATAAGGTGTCCTATCTAATAAAAGAGTAATATGCAAATTGACCGTACCTCTGCTACACCCAGAAGCCATGCCCACAAGCCAATCAGGAGCAAATATGCAAATAAACCCAACCAAGGTGGCTGTGGCCACAGAGAGCAGGAGGGAGGCTTGGGTTTCCCCAGCAATGGAGGAAGCCAAGCTTTCCACCTGCCCTTGCCGGCCCAGGCCTCCACTCCAGGCTACAAAGTTTCAATTATAGAAGAGAAATAAATCCCAACAGAAATGGCGGCAGCCATGGAGCTGGAGAGAGCAGGAGGCCTGGGTTGCCCCCAGCGATGGAGGAAGCCAGGCTTCTACAACCCTGGCCTGCTTCGGCCTCTGCT
This sequence comes from Corynorhinus townsendii, assembly GCA_026230045.1. Lineage (NCBI taxonomy): Eukaryota > Metazoa > Chordata > Mammalia > Chiroptera > Vespertilionidae > Corynorhinus > Corynorhinus townsendii. The sequence continues at coordinate 160,388,322 of JAPDVU010000005.1, read as the reverse complement.
TAAGGCTACAAAGTTTCAATTATAGAAGATAAATAAATCCCAACAGAAATGGCTGCCACCATGGAAAGAGCAGAAGGCTTGGCTCTGCTGCAGGCTACAAAGTTTCAATTGTAGAAGATAAATAAATCCCAGAATCCAGGGCCTCTGCTTGGGTCACTGGCAGGCGTGGCCAGCCTGCAAACCACCACAGGCCCCTCGCCCAGGCCGCCCCAAACCCCAAGGGAACCCCTACCCTGATCCAGGACACCCTTCAGGGCAAACCAGCTGGCCCCCACCCAGGCACCAGACCTCTATCCTGTCTAATAAAAGAGTAACGTGCAGATTGACCATCACTCCAACACACAAGATGGCTGCCCCCATGTGGACACAAGATGGCCAGCAGGGCAGGGCAGTTGGGAGAGACCAGGCCAGCAAGGGAGGGCAGTTGGGGGCGATCAAGCCTGCAGGGGCGGGCAGTTAAGGGGTGACCAGGCCAGCAGCGAAGGGAAGTTGGGGGCGACCGGGCCTGCAGGGAAGGTCAATTGGGGGGGACCCCCCACATGCACAGATTTCGTGCACCAGGCCTCTAGTTAGGGAAATAAAGCCAGAAACCTTAAAATCAATAAAAATAAATCTGAATATATTGAACTTTCCTGAATGTTAATTTTTTGAAACCAAATCATTTACAATTTAGTATTTTGATAATTATGAAATAATGTTAAAAATCACACTTTAGACATTCCTAGATTCTTAGATATTGGTGCTCATTTAATTTACTTTATTCAAAAGTATCAGATTGATTTTTGTAGCTATTCGCTCAATATGTAAATACAATCCAGAGGACTCTAGAAAGCTATCTGTGGTTAGCCAGTTAAGTCAATTTATATCCTCTTACCATTTTCAGATAAAAATCACTTACCTGTCAGTGAGGATATCTGTACATTAGGTTGTTATCCAAGTTAAATGAGAGAATGAATCTAATGAGCATATTACGCTTTTATTATTATAGATTTAAAATCCTATTGCTACTCATTTATTTGGTGGAAAAAACACATAGTTGACACACTTATACAGATTGTTGTGTGTGGTGTGTGTGTGCACACAACTCCACAGTATTACCAAGGATGAAAATTAAGAGAATATAAGACTTTTTACCAAGAATGTTTATACCTATATCTTTAAAGAAAGATACAAAATAAAATTCATACTGATAAGGTAAATTTGATGTTCTTTTATGAATTTCAAGAGTATTATCTAGGTGTGGTGGATGGGGGTCAGTGAGGTTTAAAAAGGGGAACATCGGTAATACTTTCAACAATAGAGATCAATTTTAAAAAATAACAAAGTAATGACATTTGGGCGGGGGCGTCCGGGGGGCACAGAATATTATCTAGGACACAGGTTGTACTGAGAAGATACCTGTGACAGGACCAAAATTTTCATTAAAAGAAAAAAGCAAAATAATTTCCTGATGTTTTACAAAACACAATTAAATGAGGAATTAAGGTACCAAAGTTCTAAACCCTGAAATATGACCATAATGAAATTAACTACAGTTTTTTAAAAGTTTCTAATTTCAATAAAGAGCTATCAGACTATCTAATTTTAAGGAATGGCATTTTCTGGTGAGCCCCTTCCAAGACATTGGTTTCAAAAATCTTGAAAGATGTTATTTCCTATAAGAAGTGTTTGACTCTAAGCTAATGATATGTTAAGAATGTCTTGTCACAAATGACCATTTGGACTTTAGAATACTTTATTTTAGGGGTGGTAAAATAAACATAAATAAATTTTACCATTTTAAGACATTTTTCATCTTTCCATACTATAATTCCTATATCCATCCTATGTAATAAAAGGCTAATATGCAAATTGACAGAACGGTAGAACAACCACTTGCTATGGCACGCACTGACCACCAGGGGGCAGACGCTCAACACAGGAGCTGCCCCCTGGCCGTCAGTGCATTCCCACAGGAGCTCGGAGCGCTGCTCAGCCAGAAGCCGGGCTCATGGCTGGCAAGTACACTGGCAGTGGTGGGAGCCTCTCCTGCCTCCGCAGTGCCACTAAGGATGTTAGACTGCTGGCTTAGGCTCACTCTTTGAGTCCCTGCCTTTAATCTTTTTGGGTAACTTCCCAGAAGTGGAATTGTTGGTTCATATGGTAATTCTGTTTTTAAGTTTTTGGGTTTTTTGAAGAACCATCATAAATATTTTCCATTGTGCACAGGGTTCCATATCTCCACGTCATCTCCAACACTCAGTATTTTCCATTTGTTTGTTTTGCTAATAGCTATCCTATTGGGTTTGAAGTGGTATCTCATATTTTATTTGCATTGCTGTAATGATTAATGATGCTAAGAATTTTTTCATGTTTTTATTGGCTATACAATCATCTTTTTTTTTTTTTTTGCAGAAATGCCCATTCATATTTTTTGTTCATTTTTAAATTGGGTTTTGTTGTTGAATTGTAGTTCTTTATTTATATTCTGGATATTAACCCCTTTTCAGATATATGATTTGTAAATATTATCTTTCATTTTGTGGGTTGCCTTTTCACTTTCTTCATGGTATTTTTAATGTACAAAAGTTTTTAATTGTGATGTAGTCGAATTTATCTATTTTTTCTTTTGTTGCCTCTGCTTTGGGATATTCTTTCTGATAATTAGAAAGCAGAGCCATTTGCCCTATTTACAATGCTCAAGACATAATATTTGATAATAGGAAATTTTTACCAGCTTAGGGAATACTTATCTTTTTATTCTTAGAAGACAAGTTTCTGAGTCATTAAGATCCACATTTAAAATGGGATGTCAGAGGAAAACAAAATGCGTTGTAGTAACCCTGGCCATGAACCTTTGCTTTGGTGAAGTAGAAGAGTATTGTAAGAGCCTTGATAACCAGAGATCTGTCAGGAAACCTTCCCCGCGCTCTTGTTTACTCCTCTTCTCCAATACCACTTAAGAGGGGCCTTCCTTGACCACTCTTGGACGTCTCCAACTTTAATTCTCGTTTTCTCTCATCCCTTTTTCTTTTTTAAATTCATAACCTTTTTTACAACTGGACATTGTTATTTATTTGCTTAGTTATCATATGTCTTTTCTCATAAGGACAGAGACTCTTGTCTCTGTTTTGTTCACTGCTGACTTTCCAGTGCTTAGAACAGTACTCTGTGAGTCTGAATTAATAGAGCAGTCTCTATTGAACATCTTGTAGTTTGTTTGTCTCTCAAATCTCAAAAAGTTAGAGGCTGATTCTCAGAGTGAAATAGTTGATCAATGTGACGCTTCCATTTCCATTCATATACTTTTCACCCCATTATCTTATAATATTAATTAATTTCTATTGTAGACTCCCGTTTTAGTATTGTGCCACTTATGACATAATATAAAGTAGGTTAAATATTTGAGTGCCTATCGGGTTAGGCACTGTTATAAGCCATGCATGGGTGTTGAAACTTTAACATCTTAGGTTTGATTTAAGTTATTTTGGTACCAACAATTTTAACAGAGGAAATTATTTTCATTTAAAAATGGGATTCATGAATCAAGCTGTATTTATAAAGATATGTTAGTTTAATTTTTTCCTTAGATTTAACCTAATGTGAACTTTTTTTCAGATATTTTCTAAATTTGGCACAGTCTTGAAAATTATCACCTTTACAAAGAATAATCAGTTTCAAGCCTTGCTTCAGTATGCTGACCCATTGAATGCACAGTATGCCAAAATGGTAATTATTAACTTTTTTTCATTTTTCAGTTGTTAATTAGTCACTTCAGTGATACCAAAGGAAGCCTTCATGTCTTCTCCCTTGCTCCCATTTACCATGTGTTTTTTAATTGTAGTAAGATAAACAATATAAAAATTATCATTTTCAAATATACTGTTTCATATGCTCTTTTTTATAACAAGCTAAAAATTACTTTGTTCATATGAAGTGGTTCCAAAGCACCTATTATATCTCAAGACCTCTGAGACTCATTTCTATTTGTCATATTTGAAGTCTAACATTGAGCACAGTGCTCCTGATATAATCTAACTAATAAAGTAAAATTATCTTTGCCCTTGTGCCTTCATTTATTCTATCAAATTCTCCAAAGATTGATTTCACTATTTTTACAACCATACTCCTTATTGAATCTTATGAGCTCTGAATTGGTGAATACATTAAATCTTAGGAAACCTGCTGTGTCAACTCATAGCCTTTTTTTCTTTTTAAGTTCATGAGTGCTTGATTGTTGACAAGATATAAAATTTCACATTTTGGTTATATTTGACCCATCTCCTATTGAGATCTATCTCTAACCAGAATTCTATCTTACATCAGTGTCTGAATTGTTTCTGAACTCTTTTCAAAGATAGGGATAAAGTTAGTTGTACTTTTGTGTACCACACAGTGTCTTCCTCTTGATTAGGAATATAGCCTTTTTATATTTGTTGTACCCTCTACCTCCACATATATATAATTTTGTGCCTTTATGGTGGCATACTCATCAATAAACTATTACAAGTCAGGGGTTTTTTGTATATTTTTGTCTTGGTTTCTCATATTTATTTTGATAAATTTGGGCATTTGTGGAAATCATAAGTGACTACAAATATTCCTTTGGAAATTTTTTATTATTATGAAGGGGGAGGGATTACTGATTTATAGGCTTGTTCCAGAACTGACTTCAGATTTCCCTCAGTTTATTATTTATTTATTTTTATTTATTTACTTATTTTGTTAATCCTCACCCAAGGGTATTTTTTCCCGTTAATTTTTATTTCATTTATTTTTAATATATATTTTTATTGATTTCAGAGAGGAAGGGAGAGGGAGAGAGAGATAGAAACATCAGTGATGAGAGAGAATCATTGGCTGCCTCCTGCACACCCCCTACTGGGGATCGAGCCCACAACCCAGGCATGTGCCCTTGACCAGAATCAAACCTGGGACCCTTCAGTCTGCAGGCCGACGCTCTATCCACTGAGCAAAACCAGCTAGGGCCCATTGGTTTTTAGTGGAGTGGAAGGGAGGGGGAGAGAGAGAGAGAAGCATCTCTGTGAGAGAGACACACCCATTGGTTGCCTCATGCGCCCTCCTTGCCTGGAGCCAGGGGTCTAGCCTGCAACTGAGGTACATATCCTTAACCTGGAATGGAACCTGGGACCCTTCAGTCCTTGGGTGGATGCTCTAACCTCTGAGCCAAACCGTCAAGGGCCCTCAGCTTATTACTCCAAATGCTAAAAAATAAATTTATAAGAGAAGAACAAATGGTAGATAATATTTCATGTATTGCTTTTCTAGTAAGTACCATTTAGAAAGGCTTCATTTCATCTTAACCTGTATAAACTATACTCATTCTTTAAAAAGAATTAAAATGAAGTGTAAAAATATCTGTAAACATTTTTTGTGGACAAAATAATCATAAGAACAGCTAATACAATGTACAGTAATGCATAATAGTTTTCCAAGCCTTTGTATTCTTCTCTCTAATTTGATCTTTACCAGAGACAAGATAGGGATTATTGTCCTTATTTTACAGATGAAAAAACTACAGTTAGACATTTTCTTTTTCTCTCTTAGTTGCAAATAGTGACAGAGGTAAAAGTAAATAAAGGTCTTTGGCTTCTAATACAGTGCTCTCTGCTTTATACCTGATAGCCATTCTGTGTCAAAGTAGAGACTACTTGATTTATCAGTGTTGTTGTCTTGCAAAACATCAGTCCCTTTCTTACATGCTTTAGGCACTGGATGGCCAGAATATATATAATGCATGCTGCACTCTGCGTATTGACTTCTCCAAGCTTACCAGCCTTAATGTGAAATATAATAATGACAAAAGCAGAGACTTCACTCGCTTAGACCTTCCTACTGGTGATGGCCATCCCTCCCTTGAATCCCCTATGGCTGCTGCTTTTGGTGAGTAGTTCTGTTTTGGGTCACAAAGCAAGTTTTCTGAAATTACACATTTCATTTATTAATCCATGGTATGTCAGTTAGCCTTTTTCTTCTTATATTCTCCCAGGTGTTGTAAAGGAGATCAAGGATCATAGAACAAAATTTGTCCATTAATTAAATTTTAATATTTGTAGATTCTATTAGTTGGCAAAATAAGTGAATATCTGACATTGAGAATTACAGATTTATTTTCTAACAATATTATTTATTCTTTATCAGCCATACAATAATTTGCTTCAAGTTAATAGTCTTTTACATATTAACATTAGTTTAAATGTGTTGGTTTATAGCCAACAGAATATTGGCTTAAGTGCTCCTGAGAGAAATCCTTTTTTAAGTAGTGATATATTAAAACAAGGATCTAAATTAGTGGTATGTTTTTCCTTTATTTAAACAAGAGTATTTATTTTGTTTTGTTTTTTAAACATCAGAACTTCCATCTTTACCTTAAGTTTGTGGGAAGTTGCATTTTTACATTAATAAAAATAGTCTTCTGAATTGTCTCTGTAAATGTTGCTCTGAAGGGCTTCCTTCTTTTATTTAAAACTAGTTCTCAATACATTTATACATACTTTTTAAATAAAACTTTATGTTAAGAAAAAAGTAGTAGATGGCCCAGCTGGATATATCACTAGGTTACTGTGTGCTACTTTTTGGTTTCGCAACTCTTGAAAGTGTGATTTATATTTAGATAAAGTAATAATTGTGTTACCCTTTGTGATTCATTTTTTCCCAAATGACACCATAAAATATTATTTTTGAGACCTTAAGTGATATTTAGTCTATCTTCATTTCACAGATGAGCAAAAAAACAATCCTTAGCCAAATGGTTGTCTAAAATTCTCAATTTTTGTGTTTTATTTGTTACCAGCCTTTACATGTCTGATTCTGCAGAGCCAAAGGTTTTTGTAAATACTGTTTCAAATAACACATGATAGAAATTGAGGCTATCATTCAAGTTTGCCAAAACTGGCTGTCAAATGCAGAACTACACTTACTCCAATAACTGAATATATACTGTTGGTGTAATTAATGTTCTGCATTGTGAAAAGAGGACATTTAAAAAATACAAAGTTAAGAATTTTGGTTTCTGAATATAAAGTGTCAGAATGTTAACATCCTTTTTCAGCGTATTAATAAATTCATAGTTGTTGCAAAGTGATGCCTACATCCTAAGATAAGTGATTCATCAGAGAACAATGCTTTTTTATGTATGTGTGAAAGTTTACTATTCCCTTTTTTCTCTTGGCTTCTGAAACACCGTTTTCCTACTTCAGTGTGTTCTTTCTCTTTTTTAAAGGTTAACATTTAAAGTTTCTAGGGTTACGTTTTAAGCACTTTGTCCCAGTTTTTAGTGATACATACAGGGTGGTGCAAAGGCGGGTTTACAGTTGTTCATATGGAAAATAATTCAATAATTAATAAATAGTAATACAAGAATAAACTCTGTTTTGTGTACTCACAATTGTAAACCTACTTTTGCCCCACTCTGTATTATATTAATAGAAAAGCTTACGAAACATGTAAATATATTTTAATACCTATGTAATTGTTACCTAGGTTAAAAAATCAAATATTTATGCATACCGAAGAAGTACTCTTGTACCCTTCATTAATTGTGCTCCCACTCTAAAGATAATCAGTCTCAAATTTGATGATAATCATTCTTTTGCTTTTTAGCTTTTTATTTTTACTTTGTTGTTGTTTTACCATTTATTATGCAGCCCTAAGTACTAATTTAAAAAATGTTTTTTCCTATCTTTAGAACCTTACATAAATGGAATTATGCTATTTGTTTTTGTGTGTGACTTATGAGACATTCATATTTATATATATGACTGTTGCTAATTCATTCTCAATATTGTCAAGTGTAGATTCCCATTGTGTGAATATACCACAATTGTGTTTATCCATTCTATTGTGGGTAGACATTTGGGTTATTTTAGTTTGAGGCCATTAGGACCAGTGCTGCTCCTGATTAAGAAGGTTGAACATATTTTTATTTGTTTGTTGGTCATTCTCCCTTATGGATTTGTCTATCTCTTTTGCCTAATTTTGTGTTTGGTTTATTGCTTTTTCTTGTTTATTTGTAGGATTTTTTTTAATCTCTCAAAACATTTTTTTTTTCTTATATGTGTTAGTTATACACATTTCTTTCATTTTGGTTTTATAGTATTTTTATGTAGTCAAATTTATTTGCCATTTTCTTTATGTTGGTGGTTTTTGTGTGTTGTTTAAGTCACCGTGGTCGGCAAACTGTGGCTCGTGAGCCACATGCAGCTCTTTGGCCCCTTGAGTGTGGCTCTTCCACAAAATATTACGGCCTGGGTGAGTCTATTTTGAAGAAGTGGCGTTAGAAGTTTAAATTTAAAAAATTTGGCTCTCAAAAAAATTTTCAGTCGTTGTACTGTTGGTATTTGGCTCTGTTGACTAATGAGTTTGCCGACCACTTGTTTATGAAATCTTTTGTTGCCCTGACATCCTAAAGCTATATATATATACTTCTCTTCTAAAATTTATAGTATTTTAGTAACTTTGTTTTGAAATAATTTAAGTTGCAAGAATAGTACAAAGAATTGCCTTATATCATTCATCCAGATTCCTCAATTATTAACATCATGCCACATGTACTTTATCATCTCTCTGAGTGTGTGAGTGTGTGTGTAAGTAGGTAGGTAAGTTTTTTTATCCCCGAGTCACTGGAGAGTAAGTTGCAGGCATGATGCCCCTTTACTTGTAAATACTCATTGTGTATTTTCTAAGAACAAGGTCATTCTTACCTAAATACAGTTATCAAAACCAGGAAATTAACATTCATACACTACTATTATCTAATCCATAAACCTTTTAAAATTTTGACAGTTGTGAAAATAATGTTCTTTTATAAGAGAATTTTTTCTGGTAAAGATCCAAAGCAGTATCAGGCCTGATTTATTTGTCATGTCTTTTTAGAGTCCTTTAATTTGGAACACTTCTTTATTCTTTGTCTTGCATGACCTTTTCATTTTTTAGGAGTTCAAGTCAGGTATTGTGTAGAATGTCTCTCAATATGAGTTTGTGGGGGTTTTTTTACTGAAATAATGTGTCTTTCTCAATTTATTATGTCAAGAGACACACGACGCCATTTTTTTCTATTCTTGATGATAGTAACTTTGGTCATATGGGGGAGGAAGAAACTTCCCTTTTCCCTCAAGGTCCTTCCAGCTGGTCTAATAATCAAATCTCTGTGAGGCAAATTAGCAAGAAAAAATAGCCAGATGTAAGTGCATACTTACACAGGGAAGCCCCACATTCGTGAGAGAGTGAGAGACCCCACATAACATGAGCGGTTCAAAGACGGAAAGAGGAAATGAGGTATATATGAACAAATGAGGCAATATGACATTCTGCACTGGGGCTTCAGAAGGGAGGAAGGTCATCACAGGGCGGTAAGAGCGTATGTGAATTCAGTAACTAGTAGTTTGCCCCGCCATATAGATCATAAAATGTTATTTCTGATGATAATTCTTATTATATGCAAGGCCGTTAATTTAAATTTTTCTAGGTAGTTCAATGGTGGCTGAAGTTTCTCTTGAGTCTGCAGGGTCTCTGTTGCCTTGATCTCAAAATAATCTGCATATCATAGAGGCATGTCTTGAGGTGACTCATTCTGAACCCCTACAAGCACTTATTAAAGTGGTTTCTGACAGGTTTCTTTTGGGTTTTGTTATTATAAATAACAATGATAAACTGATTTCAATGCTGTCTGTTAATTGATCTGGCCTTAATTGCTATTTGGTTCTACATTTTCCAAATGCAAAATATCTATTCTTAATCATTCAGATCTTAGACCTTTTCCTTAAAGGTTTGTATAATCTTTTCATAAAGATACTAACCTATTGCTTAACAGGTTGCTTTGCTAAAATGTTTTTTGTTTCTGCTTATTTGAGGAGCACAGATTTATGGAAACTTCATAAAAAATTCTTTTTTCAAATTTTAACAGATATCCTTATTAATCATTATATCCTACTGGGAAACAATTATTTAAAATTTGATCCTGGTGATTGGTTGCCAGTTCTTGTATTTACCACTATTTTATGTTCTGTAATAGTTATCTCAAAATTTTCCTCATTTTTCTAAAACCTGCTGATCTGTCTCATACCCCTCTCAGTAGACATCTCTACTGGTCACTTGGTTGTGTTTAAAGAGAATCTCTCGTGTCCCCCCAAATCTCTCTGGATTTACAGCAATTAACATTTATTTCTCTCATAGCATCAACACTTAGGCAGCTGTGAATCTGCTTTTGCAACCTTCATTCATATGCCTTTGTCATCCAGGGCTTGGGCTGAAGATGTCACTCCATTGGAGACACGCATTCTTACGGCAGAAAGTAAAAATAAGAGAGCTGTTTTACACTATCATGCCTCTTAAAGCTTCTGTACAGAGACAGCATGTCTGTCTGTGTGTTCCTATGACATGATCAAATGCAGTGGGAATTGCATAGAAATGCACGCTCCTCCCACAGGAGTCACTGCAAGTCACATGAAAGGGGCAAGTGAATGTTTGGCAACAGTAGTAAAATGTGCCATATTTCTTCTTATGTTTAACTTTGTATTGTAAATTTTTATAATTACTCATATCCATATTGAAGTTCCTTTGTTGTCTTTCTTTATGCCTTGACTGTAGTTATTCTATTGTAAAAATGAGTCATTTTACCTATGATCTTTGGTTGACTGGAATGTAAGTTTAGCAAGGACAGTGATTCTTGTCTGCTTTGTTTAGTGCTTCCTTAGCACTAGATAGGCTTGGCTCATAATATGCTTACAATAAATATGCTTCCCTTCTAATTACATCAATTATTCTGTCAGTTATTTATTTTGTGTTTCCAGTTCTCTCTGCTAGCTCTACCTCTGAAGTCTCAATGACTATATTTTCTTGAATTATTTTAATAAATCACAGCTATATATTCAACTAATTCTGTTAACTCTCTTTCATGAAGAGAATAAACTTACATAAGCTTTTAACTCCTCTGGAAAATACAGCCTATATTCTTCTTCTATAAATATATTCATCACCCTATTATTAAAAAACAAAACCCTCCCTTTGACTCTTACAATCTAACTTTTCTCTGCTGCTCTTAAAACTTTTTTATCTTTCACATTTCTTATTCTTTTTAACCTCTGTTGAACCTCTTCTCCAAAATAATTTTGATTCTCTAGCTCCTGAAGAACTAGAATTCACTTTTTTCCCCCTATTTCTAAGGCTGGTTTTTTTTTCTCTTTTAGAATGTACCTCTTCTTTCCTCTACTATTTTAAGTATACCATTTGATATTCCCAAGTTTTGTTTTTAGCTCTCTGAGTTTCTTGTCGTGTGCCCTTTCCAGTGGCGCTCTCATTCATTCGGTTTCATTTATTTCTACGTAGATGATTTATAAGTCTGTCTTATTATTGTTATTCTGAGTTTGCCCCCTCGTTTCCACTCTTGGGCATTTCCATTTGAAGGTCTTTACCTCCACCTTGACATGTCCAAAACCAAATTGTTTTCCTATTAATACTGACTCCTCCGCTGGAACTAAGTCCTGTTTGTGTGTGTGTGTGTGTGTGTTTGTTTTGTTTTGTTTTGTTTTGTTTTTGATGATGATGCATAGTCACCAGGTTTCTGAAAGGAAAGGAAGAGTACCAGCATTAGTTTAGCATCTAGTGCACACTAACCACTGTGCTTTTCAATGCATAATGCCTAGCTCAGGTTTTACCCCCTGAGAAACCTTCTCCAAAAAATCACAGTGAGTCCTCTGTGATCCCTTCTTCTTAGACCACTTGTAGTGTGTTTGTATTTAAACCACTAGATCCTCAGGATATGAATCTCCTCTAATTATATGTTTAGTTTGTTTGTAAACCTCTCAGAGGTAAGGATTTGTATTTCATATTTCCTTTTTATCAATGCAGTGCCCCATAGGTATACAACCTAATAAGTATTTAATGAGTTTTACATAGAAACAATCCTTTAAATAAGGGCAAGAATTTCAATCTAAATAACAAACTAATAACTCAAAACTAAATAACAGCTAAGCTGTACTCTACACCTTGAACTCAGTTGGAAGGGGTTAGCCTCTGGAAGTGGCAGAGACTCTACATTAGCGATCACCTATTGAATAAATTTTTACTTCACAACAGAATTCTTTATCAGTAATATGCCCTAACAGCCATTTTATATTGCTTTGATAACCATATTTATAGAAGGTAATATATTTATTTTAGCTTCTCTTTTCCATTAGGTGCACCAGGTATAATTTCCTCACCATATGCAGGGGCTGCTGGATTTGCTCCAGCCATTGGATTTCCTCAAGCTACAGGTGATTTTTTTCAAAGTTCACTTTGAAATGATTTTTTCTGATGTTCTATATTTTTGATGGAGTGGAAGGGAACAGGGGGAGGGCGGTGTCAAAGGAGAGGGAGAGGGAGAGAAACATTGATAGGTTGCCTTCTGCACACGCCCTGACACATTTTCTTCTTTATTTATTTTTGCTTTTGTCTTAATTAATTTATCAAGTGTTGTAATCTTCAGATAACTAAAATACGAAATGCTCTTGATGTTTTAAAAAGGTCTGTCAGTCCCAGGTGTTCCTGGAGCTCTTGGTCCTCTCGCACTCACCTCCTCTGCTATCACTGGAAGAATGGCCATTCCTGGGGCTGGTGGTATACCAGGAAATTCTGTTCTGCTGGTCACCAATCTCAATCCTGATGTGAGTCGGAAAGCATTGTAACATAGTCTTTCAGAAGGAGGTCTGTAGTAGCTTCTGATCTAGAGTTGTATTCAAATAAAAAATTTTAAGTTTATTTTAAGAATTTTTATTAAAATTCATCACTAGTATATATAGAGGAAATATATAAAATGCTTTAAAGTCAACTGTTATTATTACAAGTAAACTTATTTTAAATTTTTACTTATATTAGTCAGACACCTGTATTTTGTATTATCCTTTTTCAGCTTATCACACCACATGGGCTGTTTATCCTATTTGGTAAGTTTCTTTTTTTTCTATTTTTAATATTATCTATGATATGAATTGAATACATTTCATCATTCAGTAATATTTATTGACTGTCTCTATGTGCCAAGTAATGTGTTTGACACTGAGGAATAGAGTATTAGTAAGTAATTACAATAAAATTTTATTTAAAAAGGGAATGTATAGCTGGGAGTCCTAACCCAGCCGAGGGAATCAGAGATGGTATGCCAAGAGAAATTATAGTTAAAACTGACTTGTGAAAAATCAGTAAGCATTAACCAGGCAGAAAAAGGAGGGCAAATATTCTTTCACAGGCATTAGTAGTGAGAGAGCTTCTGGAGCTGGGAAGTGAAGGAAGTCCAATGGAGAGTATAAGGGACAGACATTCTGAAGCTGTACACGTGGGTGGGACAACATCATGAAGAACTTGTAAGCTAAATTATGGAGCTTGGTTTTTTAACCTAAGAACCGTGGGAAACAATTGAATAGTTTTAAGCAGGAGAGAGACATTATGAGCTTCAGGTTTTACCAATTTCCAAACTTCTAATAGTGTTTTTCTCAGTTAAAAACATCTAGCACAGCACTAGCCAGTTTGCCTCAGTGGATAGAGCCTCAGCCTGAGGACTGAAGGGTTTCGGGTTCGATTCCAGTCAAGGGCACGTGCCCGGGTTGCAGGCTCAGTCCCCAGTGAGGGGAACATGCAGGAGGAGCTGATCAATGATTCTCTCTCATCACTGATGTTTCTATCTCTCTCTCCCTCTCCCTTCCTCTCTGAAATCAATAAAAATACATTTAAAAAAAAAATTTAGCACATACTTCTAATTTATATATGATTAATTTTATTCATACACTTCATCCATATTCACTGTATTCATTATGTATAGTATAATATTTACAAATATATGAGCAATTACATAAGCAGTATTTAATATCTTAAAGATTTTTATTAATGATGAAACTTTCATAAAAACCATTAACATTTAGTGAGCAATATGTTATAATATGCTTTATTATTTTCAGAAATCTTTTATTTTCATTCAGTATTCTAAGGTCTGATTCTAAATTCACTTTATCTTAGTATTTGATCTTAACGGTTGTCAAACTGAAAAAGAAACCTCATAAATGTATGCGGTATAAATGGAAGTGTTTCATTGTTGCTACACCTAATTAATTATGATACTAATTTTTTCAGTTTAATTCACTAATTTTTGTTGTACTTTGAAAAATTAAAATTTTCCTCTTGTTAAATTATTTGACAATAATTTAAAACTTTTTTATCTTTCACATTTCTTATGTGAAATGTGAGAATATTTTTAACAAATGGGAGTTAAAACTCCATTTAGAAGAATTTTTAATACGATAAAAAATTGTTTAAATTTTTTGAGTGGATGATAGGTGTTTTAAGCTGTGTTTTTGAGGTGTCATTTATAGATACACAACAATACGGAATTGTGCACCCATTATTATCAAAGCCAAGTTTTAGAACATTTCGATCATCCCACAGAGATCTTCCATGCTCATTTGCAATAAAAGTTTTTATTGATGACACATTTCTGTTAGTTTTCAGTAATGTAATGAAATCATGTATTATTGGTGAATTTTTATATCTTTAATAGGCCAAGCACATTTCTTTCTAAAAGTAGTTAATTTCTCATTTAAAAAAGTAACACCCTCAGCTTGAAGAACAAATTGTGTGTGGGGGTTTGTTTTTAAAAAAATAATACCTATTTCAGCCACTTGTCATTTCTGAAAAGAACAGAAAATTTGAAATACTTGTCTTTTTGTTTTAAACTTTAAAAGTACCATTCATCGCTAAGTTCAGTTGCTCTTAGGTGCTTGTCCACAAGATAATCAGCACTCCTTTGTGTGCCTTGAAAATTTTTATCACATTGCAAAGTATGGTAATGATGCAACTACTTAGGGTCTTATTTTTGTAACATTGGTGATACCAATTAGCACATAAACTGCAGTATATTTTAATATGCGGAATGACAAAAAGGAGAGAATGCCCTTTATATTATAGAATCTTCTGCCTATAATTTTATATATATGTTAAAAATCAGTAAAATGTATTGTTTCACATTGGTTTTATAAACAAACAAACCAGTGTTTAAGAAAGTTTAATTACTTTCCTCCCACACCCCATTGAATCATTTTGCCTGTCCTTTGGGATGTAGGACCCACGATGGGGAACACCCGCGTAGAAAACTTGGGTGTAAAAGATCAACTAGGAGGCTGTTGTGATGATAGCTTTGATGGTAATGAGGATGGGAGGAAGTAGGCACATGTGAGAGATATTTAGGCCATAAAATCAGTCAGTGCTGAAGATGGATTGGATGTAAGAATCTAAGGAAGGGCCTGGCCGGCATGGGTCAGTGGTTGAGCATCAACCTATGAACCAGGAGACCACGGTTCAATTCCTGGTCAGGGCACAGGCCTGGGTTGTGGTCTTGATCCCTAGTGTGGGGCATGCAAGAGGCAGCCGATCAATGATTCTCTCTCTCTCCTTCTCCCTTCCTCTCTGAAATCAATATAAATATATTTATTAAAAAAATAATTTAAGAAAAGGAAGTCAAAAACTGAATCCCAAGTGTCTGACTAGAGCAAGTATTTGGATGATGATAATAACTAGGAACAGAGTTTGTGAACACCGAAGTAGGAAGAGGAAAGGGGAGATCCGGAACATAGAAGGGATACAAATTTGGGAGCATGTGTATGGAATAGCTCAGGGAATATATACAGGGTCAGGCAAAAGTAGTTTTATAGTTGTTCATATGAAAAATAGTACAATAATCGCCGAAACTGGTTTGGCTCGGTGGATAGAGCGTCGGCCTGCGGACTGAAGGGTTCCGGGTTCGATTCCGGTCAAGGGCATGTATCTTGGTTGCGGGCACATCCCCAGTAGGGGGTGTGCAGGAGGCAGCTGATCGATGTTTCTCTCTCATCGATGTTTCTAACTCTCTATCCCTCTTCCTTCCTCTCTGTAAAAAATCAATAAAATATATTTTTTAAAAAAAGAAAAATAATACAATAATTAATAATAATACAAGAATAAACGGTGTTTCATGTACTCACAACTGTGAACCTACTTTTGCCCCACCCTGTATAAAATGGGAAAAGAAACCTTTAAATGTATTAGTAAATACAACAAAGACATTAAAAATTGTTTTGTTTTGTCTTTCTAATTAGGAGTATATGGTGATGTACATCGAGTGAAGATTATGTTTAATAAGAAAGAAAATGCTTTGGTTCAGATGGCAGATGCAAATCAAGCTCAGCTAGGTACTGATGATTAATAGTAACAGTGGTGACCTCCCCCTTTTTATGTGAATTTTCCTATAAAATGAGCAAACTTATAGCTAGTAGGAATATACTTTACCGAAAAGTACTTCTTTGTGGTACTATCTTCATTATTTGGACCTGCTTATATTTTATAAAGATTAAAAATATTTATTACTCTTTGAAGTTTGTTTTCTACTTGTTGCTATTTAGAACTTTAATTCTAGGGGGGATTTTCTCTAAGTTTAAACTATTAAACATCACTTGCTTTGTTTAATTTTATTATATTTGATTATTTATTTGTTTTTGTTCCTAATTGAGTTTTCTAGAACTGTTGCATGGCATAAAAGTTTGGGCAAACTTCATAATGATGGTACATGACAGTGTCATTCTATGGTCTCTCTGTTCATTGTTATAGTGGCTATTTTAAATGTTACTACTCGGAACTTTTGTAAAAAATTCTTTGCTTGAGATTAAACTAATTTATTCAGCCATTTCCTGAACACTTGTTATGTTCCAGGCACTCTGAAACTTCCTAGGAAGATAGTCGTTTTTTTGTTTGACTGCTTTTCTTTTGTTATTGTAAAATAAATCATCTAATACATTTCTATATGTAAGAGTTTTAAAATTTAAAACCATTCTAACCCACAAACTGACAATGTAATTTTAAATGACTAAATAAAAAAATTTTATGATAATTTAGACAAATTTTATAGAAGCTCTGTCTTAATACCCAAACTTTTCTTATTTTCTTCCTATGCACCAGCAATGAACCATCTGAACGGTCAGAGACTTTATGGAAAAGTGCTCCGTGCTACACTGTCCAAACATCAGGCAGTTCAGCTTCCTCGAGAGGGCCAAGAAGACCAAGGTCTGACTAAGGATTTTAGTAATAGTCCTTTGCATCGCTTTAAAAAGCCTGGCTCTAAAAACTTCCAGAATATTTTTCCACCATCAGCCACGCTACATCTTTCCAACATCCCGTATGTACCTAACTAGTTATTATCCTACTGTTGGTTCATAATTAATATAATTATTATTATAAACAGTATGTTTTAGGAGAGGTAAAAACTCTGAAATTAGCCCTAGCTGGTTTAGCTCAGTAAGTAGAACATCAGCCTGGGGACTGAAGGGTCCCAGGTTCTATTCCGGTCAAGGGCACATGCCCAGGTTGTGGGCTCGGTTCCCCAGTGGGGGCATGCAGGAAGCAGCTGATCAATGATTCTCTGTCATCATTGATGTCTGTCATCATTGATGTTTCTTTCTCTCTCTCTTTCCCTCTCTCTATCTCTTTCCCTTCTTCTCTAAAATCAATAAAAATATATTTTTAAAAAATTCTGAAATTATTCTAATGCAGTAGTTGTCCTACTGACTAATTTCCTATGAGAGTATTCACTTATTATTATGTCTTAAGAAGGTTATATCTTCAGTCGTACACTGCAAAAGTAAAGGATAACAGTGCTTAAAAAATTTTTTTTGCAAGTAGAAAATTAGCAACTAGTTACTTTTCAGTTATAAAAGGGCATAAAAATAAGTTTATGCAGAAATATTTCATTAGCACATATTTGTTTCTTCCTTTGCATAGATATAAAAACTTAAGTAACCACCATAGCAAAGTTAAATAATTTATGTTGTTCTTTTTTTTTTTAATCATCCCAAGGGTATGTTTAGAGACAGGAAAAGAGATACAGACAGACAGTCAGAGAGACATTGGTCAGTTGCTCTGGTACCTGTACCGAGGGGTTAGATCTCAAAACTTAGGTATGTGCTTTGACTGGGAATTGAACCCCAACCAACTGAACCCCCCAACCAGGGCAAATAATTTATGTATTTAAGAATTTGAAGAAGAATTTTTAATTTTTTAATCTATAAGCTGCAAAGCCATATATAATTATTAATTGTTATTAATTATTATTTTTGTGTGTGACCACTCTATTAACTGGCATTGTAGCAGACTTGTTCTTTTTAAAAAAAAATTTTTTTTTTATTGATTTCAGAGTGAAAGGGAGAGGGAGAGAAAGGTAGAAACATCAATGATAAAAGAGAATTATTGATCAGCTGCCTCCTGCATGCCCTCTACTGGGGATCGAGCCTGCAACCCGGGCATGTGTCCCTGACCAGAATCAAACTAGAACACTTCAATCCGCAGGCCGACGCTCTATCCACTAAGCCAAACCAGCTAGAGCCAGACTTGTTCTTTAGTTGTCTTCCAAGTCTGGGATTAATAGACTACACATGGTCCAAAACCATCTGTTTTGGTATGGCCCATGAGCTAAGACTGACTTTTACATTTTCAAATTGGGAGTGGGGTGGGGAGGAGGGGCAAAAAGGAAATAATTTGTGATTTGAGAAAATTATAAAATTTAAAGTTCACATTCCATAAATAAAGTTTCATGGAGCACAACCACACTTGCTCATTTATATACTATCTATGGCTGCCTTTGAGCTATAACATTAAAGGTGGAGTGTTGCCACAGAGACTGTATGGTCATCAAAACCTAAGGTGTTTACTCTGTGGCCCTGTATAGCAAACATCTGAGCCTGGCCTTGGTGGCTCAGTGGTTGAGCATTGAACTATGAACCAAGAAGTTATGGTTTGATTCCTGGTCAGGGCACATGTCCGGGTTGCCGGCTCGATCTCTGGGGCGGGGGGCGTGCACGAAGCAACCAATCAATGATTCTCTCTCATCATTGATGTTTCTATCTCTCCCTCTCCCTTCTGCTCTGAAATCATATCCTGATTTTAAAAACAACAACAAACAACCCTGTTTTGTTTGTTTTAATGGTAGCAACTCCTGTTCTAATTCTTGAATACAAAGATGGCAGTTTTGTGTAATTTAATCAAATAGATGAAGGGAGATAAGCTTTGGAAAGAGAGAGGTAAAAGCTGTGGGAAATGGTTATGTGTGTGCATGTGTGTGGAAATTTAAAGACTGAGGTAATGAAGGATGGTGATATTTTGGACTGTTATTAAGAATGAGAATAGGAGATGAATAAGTATAGAAAATAATTACTCAAAATAGTATTGAATACTCAGGCTCCAAAGCTAGTCTCCAGTTAGCCTGCTTAGAGAAACTTTGAATCTGAATTGGGCAGGGCTCAAGCCTCATGCCCACTAGGAAGCTTGAGGAGCCACTTAAGAAAAAAAAATCTAGGTTTGTGGATCTAGAAATGTAGCAGTTCATCACTATAAAGTCTGTAGAGTGGCAACATGTTTAGATACTGAGGCAGGCTCCTGTCGTTACCTTAAAGCTGGTCTCAAGTTGCAATATCAGAGGACATGTGGGTGGAAAGAGGGAAAGGACATTAATATTTTTTGAACCATCTACCAAGTTCTGGGCACTACGATGGTGTTTTACGTGTATTCATTTAATCTCCACATTAAACTTTTTAAAAATTGTGATAAAATATATATAACATAAAACCACTTCAACCATTTTTGAGTGTGAAGGTCAGTGTACATTCACATTAAATACATTTATATTGCCCTGACCAGTTTGGCTCAGTGGATGGAGAGTCGGCCTGCGGACTGAAGGGTCCCAGGTTAGATTCTGGTCTATGGCATGTACCTTGGTTGCAGGCATATCCCCAGTAGGGGGTGTGCAGGAGGCAGCTGATCGATGTTTCTCTCTCATCAATGTTTCTAATCTCTATCCCTCTCCCTTTCTCTCTGTAAAATATCAATAAAATATATGTTAAAAATAAATACATTTATATTATGTAACCATCACCTTTATCCATCTGTGGATCTTTGTCATGGTCCCAAATTGAAACTATCTATTAAACAATAGCCCTATTTTCCTCTACCACCCAGTACCAAGTAAGCACTACAGTATTTTCCTACTTTTGCAATTTGAGGCCATTAATAAGTAAAACAAGGGTGACTTGAACACAAGCACTGGAATACTGTGATCAGCGATCTGAACACCAAGAGGGGGGTACTAGTGACTAACAGGCATGTACCGTATACTGTTTGGAAACACTGGACAAAGGGATGATTCATGTCTTAGGCACAGTGGAGCAGGATGGCAGATTTCATCACACCACTCAGAATGGCACCCAATTTAAAACTTCTGAATTGTTTATTTCTGGGATTTTCCATTTGATGTTTTTAAACTGCTGGTAGCTGAAACTGTAGAAAGTGAAATTGTGGGTTTGGGGGGGAACTACTGTATTCTACTTTTTGTCTCTATCAATTTATCCATAAATAACCTTTGAAATAAGGTCATGAGTTTCATTTTATCAATGAAACTGAGAGGCTTGGGTTAAGTAACTTACTCCAAGTGACATACCAAGTGAATAAGAAATAGAATGTGAAGACAGACCTGTCTCTCTGCAGAGGCAGTTGTTTTTCTGCTATACCAACCTGGCTGGCAGGAAGTGAGTCTACTTTTAGTCAGTTGACTCTGGAGCAATAGGCCAGTCACTGTATTGGTCATCTGCTTCGTAGCAGATCACCCCAAAACAGAACACAATAATAAACGTTCATTACCTCATACTGTATCCGTGAGTCAAGAATCCAGAAGTTGCTTAGCTGGATGGTTTTGACTGAGAGTCTATCAAAAGGTTGCATCTGAAGATTTAACTGGGGCTAGAGGACTGACTTCCAAAGTGGCTCATTCGTGTGCCTAGTTATTGACAGGAGACCCTCAGTTGCCTGTCACAAGGACCTCTCCATGTGGCTGCTTTAGTGTCCTCATGAAATAGCAGCTGGTTTCCTCCAAGCTAATGATTCAACAGAAGTGAGGTAGGAACTGCAGTTACATGTGTAATTTCTCCTTTAAAGGTTACAGAGGGCATCCCTATACAGTGTAGCAAGGGTATATTTGAGGGCGTGAATTCTAAGAAGCGAGAGTAATTTGGGGCCACCCAAGAGCCTGGCTATTACACATATTCATAATTACCCTGAAAGCAGTTTAAAATGTAGAATGCTAGCCAGCTGGAGTGGCTCGGTTGAGTGTTGTCTGGTGCACTGAAAGGTTGCCAGTTCGATTTCCAGTCAGGGCACCTCTGGGGTGCAGGTTTGATCCCCATTTGACAACCCATCTCTCTTCACCTTCCTCCCCACCCCAACCATGTCCTTGGGTGTGAATTAAAAAAAAGTAAAGTGCAGAACTCTGGACTACAGTTGATAAGTCAGAACTAGCTTTGGAAGTACTAGAGTTAATTATTGAAGTCTTTGAAAGAATAAATAAAGGGATGGGCAAAAGTAGGTTTATAGTTGTAATACAAATAAATAATACAATAGCTAATAAATAATAAAACAAGAGTAAACTTTCTAGCCCTTTGTACGCCATAAGCATCTATAGACGCAAGGATGGAGTCCTGTTTTGGATGTGTGCAGTTTAACTGGCTACTACTCCCAACTGTAAACCTACTTTTGCCCACCCCTGTATAGAAAGATTTTCTCGGTCTTCATGTACCTGTCCACATTGTTTGCAAAAGATTTGAGACAAAATTCTGTTGTTTGAGCACATGTATGTGGTATGTGTCAACCTCGAACATCTTCAGGGCAGTTCCAAATCATGTTTTCATTGCATGGCTTTAGTCTCTATGCAATGTGAGCTGCTCTGGAGATTTAACGATTGCAAGGTAATCTTTACTTCATTTGAGAATTAGGGCGCTAAGATATTGGTTGACTCTGATGTTTTCACAGACCTTCCGTTACAATGGATGACCTGAAGAACCTTTTCACAGAAGCTGGATGTTCGGTGAAGGCTTTTAAATTCTTTCAGTAAGTCCTTGCTTTTAAGAAACACATTAACCTTATTTAATTTGGTATGCAAATTTTAGGGTCATTTCAAGAAATCTTCTAGGGTTGGAGAGAAAGTTCATAGACAAAATTAATTCTACACCCTTTTTATATTTCTTATCCCATTTTTAGGAAAGATCGCAAAATGGCCCTTATTCAGTTGGGATCTGTGGAAGAAGCGATCCAGGCCCTCATTGAGCTTCATAACCATGACCTTGGAGAAAATCACCACCTCAGAGTTTCCTTCTCAAAATCTACAATCTGATTTTCTGTGAATTTTTCTTCTAAGATTGGACCATAATAGCAGTAAAATGTTCAGACATAGACTGAAGCAACTCAAGACCAATTCTGCCTCTTTTACAAAAATGATTTTTTTCTGAGTTTGCTGTTTAAGTATATTCAAAAAATTAAGGAATGCCCCCCCCCCCCGCCAATCTGTGATCAAAGGGGTGTTTTTCCTTTATATCATAGTTTCTATGAAAATAATCTTCAGGAAAAAAAATTTTTTTCAGTAATTTAATTCCCCATATTAAATTTGATTTCAAAAGGACAGATTCTTTTAGTTTGGGACCAGATCAGCCTTATACATTTCTAAATTCCTTTGTACTTTAAAAAATTAAATATAACAACTTTTAAAATTACTTGATATAAGTAATTTCAATTTCTTAAAACCAAGTTTTTAAATTTATTCAGAATTTGTTCATGTATAAATTACATCAATTATTTGGCATATATTGATGGTTATACATAAACAAATTGGTGTGTGTTGGAAGCAGATTTATAAACTTCGTGGTTTTCTTTCAGTATTTTTCCCCCCACTGGTAAGACACTCATATGAATATTGCATATCTTTAATTTTTTAAGAGTATTTGGAGAAATGAAGCATCTCAACTGTCCCAAGAAAATTAAGTAAAATCCAACCAGGATCAATTAAGTGTCAGAATAATCAGTAACTTCCTTAGGAAAAATCATGTTTTAAATTTCAAAATGATACATTTGCTGAGTAATATAATATGATCTTAGAAAACTAAAAAAAAAAAATTCTACTTATAAACTACTTTTTTATAATTGTTTTCAGAAAAAAAGTTTACAGTCTTAAGGAAAATATTCAGGTCTATCATATGGTTTGACAGATTTTTAAAAGTTATTTTTGGTAAGGTCTTCTTTTAGAAAAAAATTAATCTCAAGGGTTTTTTGTACCACTATAATCTGTAATACTTATTCAGAATTACTGTGTATTTACTTAATTTCTAATTATGTGCCTTATTATGTGCTTATGATACAATAGGTTAGAGTTTTATCTAAGTATCTTGAAAGCTATATTGTGGGCTTGGTGAGTGTTTGCCTTTTCTTTCCCTGTTTTGATAAGGATTCTAAAGGTTTTTCATTGCTATTTTAAGTGGTTTTCAATAAGTAATCATTTTTATCCAAATTTATGGTGCTTTGGTACAGAGATGGAGTGGGGAAGGGTAAATGGTTTGGACAATAATTCATTGTACACCTGTAGGCCTCTTCACATTGTGACCAATAGCAGTCATTGCGGTTACAGCATACTGATTGGGAGCTATGAAATGCAATCTCAGTTTCTAGATCTTGTCAAATCTTTATCATTCATCAGATTTTGTCTCAGGATTACTTGATTTCTCTCAGTACTCAAGCAGAGCTTGCTTTTCTTTGTTAATGTAGCTTCATCACTGAGTGCCCACATATGTGGAGTAGGGCAGAGTGGGTTCCTTTTCATTCTCAGTCCCATCCTCTTTTTTGGTTGAATGTAAGAGTGCATTTTAATGTGGCTTCAGTGATTGTATAATGTAAAATTGTTTCTTTTTCATGAGAAACTTTGCTTTTGTTAATCACTCCTTCAATGCTTGATCAGATTTTTTAAAAGCGGGATTTGTCAAAAGGGACATTTTTGTCCACCACTTTTACACTTCTCAGATTCTCAGAGTGGCTCATCTCACCTTTAAGAGGAATATCTCAATCTCTTTGTTATATTCAGCCGTTTCTTTGAATACAGGAAGGGTTCTACAAAAGAAATTTTACAAAAAATTGGAGACACAGGAGATATTATAGGTTGTTACAAAGCAGAATTCACTCAACACTGAGCAACAGAAGGTAGGTAGAATTGGAAGGAGAACACTAAATTGAGACCGTTTGGGTGCATCAATTTAGCATTGGCTGAATAGATAGGTATAATCACTTACCAGGTTTTTTAATTTTTTCACTTATGAGATATATTTTTAGCTAAATACTGAGCAAAGGGGAAGGGGAAAATGTCTTTGAGACATCTCCTAAAATTTACTTCCTTTTTCTCTCCATACAGGCACTATTAAAGTTTTCAGTGACATGTTAAATTGGATTCTTTCATTTGCTTTGAGTTAAGAATTTCTGTGTAGTTTAAAGTCATGATTCTCATAATATTCAGCGTGTAAGTGTAGCAAAAGTGTAGCAGAAGGGAGATCATAAGGTTGTTGAATGTAATTTTGAAATAGAGCATGGCCTTGAAATCTGAGAGAACGTTTGAATCCTTTTCAGGGATTTGTGTATGGGTGTGTATAGAAAGTGTGTATGTATATACACACACACACACACACACACACGCATACACTCTTCTGATGTTGTACATACATATACACATTACATACCTTTTAATTTATTGACAAAGAAAATCAAATTAAGATTTGAAAAAGTGAGATATTCTTATTTAAAGTAGTGTGTTGGAAACCATCGATTTGTGTCTAAAATTAGCTGTAGCACATGGATATTATCCATACTGGGCTATTTGCTGTTTGACTTCTAGAAGTCTACAGTGTTTGTGTTGGCATAGTTTATGTAAAAAGATTTTAAAATATCGGTAGTGGAAAAATTAGATTTTTGTATTTTTGTTTTTGGCATGCATTTATTAGATATCTTCTGAGTCATGTTTTCACTGTTCAGCTGACATAATATTCTATTTTTAAGCTTATTTTCTTTATTTTAAGGAGTATGTTTTATCACTTTTGGAAGTATCTTCACTTTTACACAAAATATATATATTCAGGACTTTAAAGAAAAATAGCAGTACATGTTTAACAGTAGCAATTTATGCCAAAAAGTTTTTCTTTGAGATTTAAGTATGTTGCAGAGCAGTAAAATGTGTTTTGTGTGAAATACAAATAGAAAAATGACCCAGTAACTTAATTAAAAACTTACCAATTAAGAATATCAGCATTTTACCCAATAGCTCCTACAAAATTCCATAAATCCTTTAAGACTACATATTGTGATCTTTTATTTGTAGTAATAATATTTCTGATATTTTTGGTCAAAAGATGCAGATATCATAATTTTTAGAGACGTATTTCTTTCTGCTTGCCTAATTCCTTACGGGAGCAGAGCAATGCCTTCCTTGGCTCTGCCTGCAGTAGTAATGTAGGTTCTGCCTCAGTTGGTTAGAAGTGACTCTCACGAATGTCTCTGTTCCGTTTCGTGTAAACGTTTCAAACCCTCCATGTCCTTAGGCAGGGGAGTTTATCTAGACATTGAGTAAGTTATCATGTAATTTCTCTTCTGTTCCCACTAAATATTTTTGGACAAAAGATAGCAAGCTCAAAAGTATGTGCCCCCCACCCCCAGTGAGCCACTTAAAAACCTGAAGTTTGCCAAACTTTTAGCCTATCTCTTAGAAAGCTTAATGTGTACTGCTATTTTTAAAACCAAAAGACAGCATGACTATGCGTAAAAGCATTTTTCTTAGCCTTTCCTTTGTCTTGATCTGTTGTTAACAAGAATACTGCCAGACTTAAAATATTCTTCTATTGTCCTCAAAGAAATATAGTTTAGATCACACAAAACGTTTCCTTTAAAGACAATATAACTCAGCTGTTTTTTAAAAGAGCTGTGTTGTTATCTACCTATTTGCAGTCTTTTTTCAGAGCAAATTCTAACAGTTAGTTGTGAGTTGTTTAAAAAAATAGAAAATTACTAAAATATTAGTTTTAGGGGTTTTATAGAGGGAGAAAAACTAAACGGGACCAAAGTTTATGTGCCTTCTTCAGTAGTCTTAATTGACCTTTTCTTCCTATTCGAGACTGAGGTAGTATCAGTATTCTGGTTTTCAGGAAGTATGTACTATATAGTTTTAAAAGAATGTTATCCCACAGACTGTTCATACAAGCGAAGAACTGTAACTGTGTAAATGAAGCCTCAGTTACACTTTTGCCTTTGTTGCATAATATTATATAGCATTGTGCAGGTCAAGAACAGAACTGCTCGCTCTAGGTCTTTGTGGTAGTCATCTTAGTTTCTGTAACCTGAGGCATGCGTTCCAGAGAGCAGGGACATTTGTCTGGCCCAGCGACCTTGGTGATACTAGTCACAATTGAAAGCTGCTTATGGCAAGCTCGATTCAGCACTGTAAACAGATTTTTGTTCTTGTGTTGTTTTCGATTTTTGAATCTATATAGTAGTTGTAATAACAAATATTTAAATAGCTATTTTTGATGTCAGACTCTGGCCTTTTTCCCCCTTTTCCATTGTTACCCGGGTATTTAAAAATTCATCCCACATCCAGAAAGTACTAATTGTAAAGATCGCTGACCAAGCAAAGTTTTGCATCAAAATGTCACCTCATTGCTCTGACCAAAGACTGACTTCTGGTTGTAACTCCTTTCTATTAAGCATTTTTCCCCAAGCTCCTTTCTGAAAGAAGACCTAGCGCAGAGCGGCCTTTACTTTCTATTTCCTATTGGTGAATAGACTACTTGATATTACTTAGAGAAAATGGGAGTTTAAATGTGAACAGAGTGGGTTAGGATGACAAGGGGGGTTTGATGAGCATTTTCAGTACTGTACTTAAGAAAAAAATAGCACAGCTAGGAGCCTATGACATTGTCTCGTGTGTTGCGTGGTCTGTTCATAAGATTCCCTTTTTCAGTTTATAAGAATGTTCATCTAACAGAAGAAGATGCTGTAAATATTTGTAACAACATTTTTTTTAACCAGGCCAAAAAAGAAAAAAAAGGGGGGTTTGGGGAACAAGTTAACATATAAAGTGGTTTTATATAAAACATCGATTATCTTGTATATTTTGATAAGCAGCAGTACCAGCTTCATTTGTAACAGTTTGTGGCATTGGGAAAAAAGGATTCTGTTATTGTTGATGTGAACTATGTTATAAATGCAAAGAGAAGATAAAATATTAAAAAAACATATTTTCTAAATGCGTCGTGCATGGTTAATTCAAGCTTCTGTACACTAGTTTATTCCATTCTCGTTCAGTTTGTATGTTTGCCAACTATTACTTGATATCTCTAATCTCTTTTCCTAACAAGTATAGCATTGTAGCATGCCTTTTAATAAATGTCATGACATCTGTACGCTCTTAAAATTTTTTCTGTGTTCTTGTCTGTACTTTGGGTTTCCCTTGTCTTACCTGTAATTCTAATGATGTTATATTCTTTAAATTTTTTCATAGCCATCCATCTAAACTTGTCGTATTTAGAGAATAACAAGCACATATCTATATAACTTCAAAAACTGAAAAACAGTAAGTCTGCTAACCACCTTTTAAAATTAAGGAACAATGCCCTAGCCGGTCTGGCTCAGTAGATAGAGCGTCGGCCTGCGGGACCAAAGAGTCCCAGGTTCGATTCCAGTCAAGGGCACGTACCTCTGCTGCAGGCTCCTTCCTGGTCAGGGTTCTCGTGCGGGAGGCAACCAATCAATGTGTTTCTCTCACATTGATGTTTCTCTCTGTGTTTCCCTCTCTCTTCCACGCTCTAAAAAAGGCAACGGAAAAATATCATCGGGTGAGGATAAGAAATAAATAAAATTAAGGAACAATTCTCATTTGAGGAGCACCTCCTTTTCTAATTGTCCTGTAGTGCAGCATTCTCACTGGCTTCCCCCTTTAGTAGGTGCACATTGGCACACTTGCATGAGTTCTCTCTCTCCATCTCTCTCTTTCCATCTCTTTCACACACACACAGACCCACACACTTGTTTTATGTGCAAAGCCAAATAAAGAGTTGGAACACTTTTTCTAGTCTAGTTCAGTTTTTGGCTTCCCTATGGGATTTAGTATCCATAGATTTTGAGACAGGAGGTGTGATCTCAAACCATGTTTGTGTCCTTTTTAATGAAAGAGTAATACTACAGTTAGTTATCAGCTGCCTACATATTGCTTGTCCTTAGATAAATGTTTTATGTCTGGGTTCTTTAAAGCGATATTGGATTGTAGGAGTCTAGAATCTTTTGGAAGAAAATTTATTTTTAATGGATTGGAAAATTAGGTAAACCTTAGTGATCTTTGCTGGCTCACTTGTAAGCTCTATTATCTTCATAAATGTAACTAGATCAAAATTTTTTTAAAGCATAAGGGACATTGTTATCAGGAAAAGATAGTGGGACCCCTATGGCCAAGTGAGGTTTTACAAACTTACTTGACGATGAATGGTATTTACACAGCACATTGCTTATAACCATCACTTAAGAATCATGCGTTTTTTTAGGATAAATGGGTCTAAGTTCACCTAGTTCAGTTTCCACTTTTTACAGGTAAGTAGCACAGAGAAGGAGGTGACTTGCCCACGGCCACGTGCCAGTTCATTGCCAAGTCTGGACTGGAAACCCTATCTCCTTCAGATTATCCACTACACTCCATCACACCCAGGTATTGTGCTGCAAGGGTTATGACCTTAAAGGTCTGTACATGGAATTGGGATGTTTATACTACCATAACCAATTGAAAGACTGCATACGTGGTGGTGGTGGTGGTTCTGCTGAAGGGTAAAAATGCCTACCTACTTCTGAACATGTTAAATGAAAATGTAATTTCAAGTTGTACATTTGAGAAAACTGATTTTTAAAAACGTAGTTACTATCTGAGTTTGCTAGGGCTGACGTAACAAGATATTCCAGACTAGGTCGTTTAAATAACCGGAATTCATTTTCTTAACAGTTCTAGAGACTGGAAGTTTAAAATCAAGGTGCCAGCGGGGTTGGTTTCTTCTGAGGCCTCTTTCCTTGGCTTATAGATGGCCCTCCCCTCCCGGTGTTTTCACATGGCCTTTTCTTCTCTTTGTATCTATGTCCTAATAAGATACACCAGTCATATTGGATTAGGGCCCACCCATCTGACCTCATTTTATCATAATTACCTCATTAAAGACACTATCCCCAAAGGTAGCCACATTCTGAGATACAGGAGTTTCAAACTTCAATAAGAATTTTGGGAGGACACGATTTAGCCCATAACACTAACAAAAATTATTCATTTAGCTCCCCTAGTACTGATTGTACCAGCAATTGAGCTAGGTGCTGGGAAAGACATAAAGAGTTAGGAATATATTGACTCACCTCTTAGAAATATATAGTGGAAATGTCAATCTAAATCCATAAATCAAATAGTCTTGAACTCTTGCCTTTGATAGGAAGCCCCCAAAATGTTACCACGAGGTCTCTAGGCAATTCGAGTCAGAATATACTAGTATATGGCTAGCACTATGCTACAGCTAATTAATGTAGGAATACACACTGTTCAATAATTTTCTGCTCCACTCTTAGAAATAAGCTATTTCAGCAATGATCACTTCTAAGACATATTCCATAACTTGGAACAGTGCAGGAATAATCAAAAGACACCATCAAGCGAGCTGTACCCAATTTTTAATGCTCAACATTTGTTGGTAAGTGAACTGGGTGCTGGGTCAGGAATATTTGTTAAATTCACTGTGCTTGCAATTTGTGTGATTGTTCCTACATCAATGATTTTTTTCCTGTTGTCCTATTTCAACTTATAATGAAAATTTGTCACTGTGTGTTTCTATCAAAATAATTTATGCTGAACTGATACGATTCTAATGACAATTTTGTTGGAATCACTGCATTCATAAACTATTGGGTTTGGATGTAGACCTTCCAGTTTTGCTAGTAAAAAGAAAGTATAGTTAACCAGAAAAAGTTAATGATACTAATGTTTCATGAAGATTTGTATATCTATTTTCTTTTATTCCTATATTCCAAAGATATAGTCAGGGTAATGGGGAAAATTCAATGGTTCTGTTGGAATAAATTGCCCTTGGATTAAGTAAACTATACCCCAGCTTAATTATCTGCTAAATCCTTGATCCTAGAGAATACATATATCAGATTCTGACCTGTTAATTATCTTTAACCAAATGAAAACTGGTATTAATATTAGACCAAGTACACTTTTAGGCAACAGGTGCTGGTAGAGATAATGATATTTACATAGTAAAATACTTTATAATTATGCAAGTGAACACAATAAAGCTACATGGAAGAATCTCAAATGTGATGTGATACGATTCTAATAACAATTTTGTCAGAATCGCATTCATAAAACAAAGGAAGCCATACACAAAAGGATACATAATGTATAATTCTATTTGCATCAAATTCAAAAATAGGATAGTGGTTACCTTGGGGAACCTTGGGGAAGGAAGTAGTAGTTTGAGTGTATGAGGAGAGGTTTTTACTGTGTGGTTAATGTTTTATTTCCTAACCTTTGTACCAGTTACCCAGGACTGTTTACTTTCTGGTAATTCATTGAGCTTGTGCATTTATCTGTGTGCTCTACTTCATTTATGTTTCGTTTTGAAAACTGGTTGTAATTGAACGAGGTGCAATAATCCTCCTTTTTTTCATTTTTATTAAATGTTTTGGGGTGACATTGGTTAACAGAATTATTCAAGTTTCTGGTGCACAATTGTACAGCACATCATCTGTACACTGAATTGTGTGTTCACTACCCCAAGTCAAGTCTCCTTTTATCATCATTTATCTCCTCTATACCCTTCCCCATCTACCCCACTACCACTCCCCCGGCAGTCACCACACTGTTGTCCACGTCTGGCAAATCAGCTGATTATTCTACCAGTCCTTTTACAAAGTACTGAAGATACCATGGACTGAACTTCACCGTGAAACTCTCCGACACATGTATGTGGTATTGCGTTTCTCTAACCAGAGCATACCTACAGGGAACATGTTTCCCTAACAAAACAAAAACTATTTTCCAGTAAATTCTGTCTATTTTTAAACAGTTTTAAACCCAACTAAATTTTAAAAATAATTTATTAATATAGGTGACCCTTGAACAGCATGGGCTTTAACTGTGAGGATCCACTTATGTGTGTGTGGATGCAGATTCAACCAGTGGCAGACTGGGAACAGTATTTTTGATCTGTGGTTGGTAAGCATGCATATGGAGAGCCAACTATTCATCGTTGTGTGCCATTTTGTTTACATAAGGGGCTTGAGTATCCCAGATTTTGGTATCTGCAAGGGGTCCTGGAACCAATTCCGCCCCCGGCCAAACACCAAGGGATGACTGCAGATCAGCTTTGGGGGAATAAAAGCTATACTCTTGATTTTTGTTCAGAAGGTTGGTGCCCCTAATCCTGTATTGTTCACGGGTCAAATGTATATACTAGTTTTGTGTTTGCAGCTACCAGCCCCATCTGGTGGGCTATTTGATGTCTGACCCCTTATATATTTTCATCAAGAAAAGCCAGAAAGCCTGGCTAGTGTAGCTTAGTGGTTGAGCGTCAAACCATGAATCAGGAGGTCACGGTTCGATTCCTAGCCAGGGCACATGGCTATGTCCCCAGTGAGGTGTGTGCAGGAGGCAGCTGACCAATGATTCTCTACCATTGATGTTTCTATCTCCCTTCCTCTCTCTGAAATCAATAAAAACATATTTAAAAAGAAAAGCCAGAAAGACCTACTTAGATCTCAAGCATCTTAAGAGGAGACTTTTATTTTTTTTAAAAATATATTTTATTGATTTTTTATAGAGAGGAAGGAAGAGGGACAGAGAGTTAGAAACATTGATCAGCTGCCTCCTGCACAACCCCCACCGGGGATGTGCCCGCAACCCAGGTACATGGTCCTTGACCGGAATCGAACCCGGGACCCTTCAGTCTGCAGGCCGACGCTCTATCCACTGAGCCAAACCGGTCTCGGCAAGAGGAGACTTTTAAATAAAAGGCATAGTGAAACTTCTTGTCATTAAGATTCTTAAATATATACTAATTAGTAGAGTGTAATGAATTTCCAGGTACCCAATACCCAACTGCAACTAGAGGCCAATCTTGTTTAATCTGTTCTTCCTCTGTCCCCTGGATTATTTAGAAACAAATCCTAGTCATAAGTTCATCTACAAATATTTCAATATGTTTAAGTTCATAACTGCAATTGTTGATAAAGCCTTTTCATATATAGCTTCCCTTTGCATCTTCCCCTGCCCCCGTCCCTTGCAGAAACTGAGCTATTTGCTCTGTAAAAATTCCCAATAGCCTGGATTTCACTGATTATGCCACCGTGATGTTATTTATTTTATGTTTTCCCCACCTCAAATTTTAAGAATCCTTTGTAGATGGCATTGGGCCACTACGTTATGTATCTTTTCTTGTGATGGTAGGTAGCCGTTGATGATCATTGTTTAGATCCATTCATTTGTAGGGATAGCAAAGTGATGAAGTTCTGTCATTCCTTTTGCATGTGTTATTTGGATTACCTTTATATAGTAAGAGAAACTTCTTTTTTATTGAACTTGTTGGGATGACATTGGTTAGTAAAGTTATATAGGTTTCAAATATACAATTCTATAATTCATCTGTATGTTGTATTGTGTGTTTACCACCCCAACTCAAGTCTCCTTCCATCACTATTTATTCCTTTACCCTCTTCCACCTCCTCCACCCCTTTTCCCTCTGGTAACCACCCAACTGTTGTCTGTGTCTATGAGGTTTTTTTTCCTTTGCTTAATGTCTTTACCTGGTTCACCCACCCCTCTTCCCCCGATAGCTGTCAGGCTGTTCTCTGTACCCATGAGTCTTTCTGTTTTGTTTGTTAGCGTATTGTGTGCACTAGATTCCACGTATTAGTGAAATCATATGGCACTTGTCTTTCTCTGACTGGCTCACTATTTGGTTACTCTGAGGTAACAGGCATGTGCTCTGACTGGGAGAACCATGACCTGGTTCCTAGGACGACACTTAATCACTGATCAACACAGGCTGGGCTGCGTAGTATCTCTTATTTTAAGATTCTGCTTCTAGTTTTTGTGTTTGTTTTTTTCAAAAGATATTTACCATATTTATTTAAAGATGTAATTTTTTAGAGCTACAGAATAACCTATTAGCTTTTGTGCTTGGTGAATGACAACTTCAGACTAATCTAAAATCTCAAAAATAAAAGCATAAGGACTGGAGATTCCAGGGTTCCAATGAATACATACGTTCTAATGTTCACTGAGCAGCGGTCTTTCCTTAGGAAATAAAGCACTCATGCAGAGACCAGCATACAGCACATTATCTTTAAAGAAATGAATATTTGCCATTTCCTTGCAGCTGGTAGGAGCTTCTGGTGGAACCAGGCCCAGTTGTTTCACTTGGTGGTTCCCCTCCTCCACCCCGGGGGTAAAACTGCTGAGACATTAAAGATAGAACCCCGTTGCTTCCAGTGACTTTGTGGACAGCAAACTGGTTATTACAGAGCAACTCCTGGGCTAAACCGAGCTGCAAGCTGACCCGAGAAATACACAGAAAGCTGAGTGAGTACTCACAGGAGTAAACAGAGGCTCTGTCTTCACTGACAAAAACAACCTCCTTTCTGGCTTTGGGACTTTGGTGACCAATTCCAATGGCACAGCCATCTTATATTTATTTTTTAAAATATATTTTCATTGATTTCAGAGGGGAAGGGAGAGGGAGAGAGAGGTAGAAACATTAATGATGAGAGAATCATTTGATCGGCTGTCTCCTGCAAGACCCCTACTGGGGATCAAGCTTGCAACCCAGGCACGTGCTCTTGACCAGAATCGAACCTGAGACCCTTCAGTCCGCAGGCTAACGCTCTGTCCACTGAGCCAAACCAGTAAGCGCTCCTAATCTCTTCTTATAAGGACACCAGACACCAGTCATGTGGATTGGGGCCCACCCATCTGGCCTCGTTTTACTTTGATTATCTTTTTTTTTATATATGGTTTTTTATTGATTTCAGAGAGGAAGGGAGAGGGAGAGAGATAGAAACATCAATGATGAGAGAGAATCATTGATCGGCTGCCTCCTGCACGCCCCCTACTGGGGATCGAGCCCGCAACCCCAGGCATGTGCCTTTGGCCGGAATTGAACCTGGGACCCTTCAGTCTGCAGGTCGACGCTCTATCCACTGAACCTAACCGGCTAAGGCTTGATTACCTTTTTAAAGGTCCTCTTCCATATACAGAAAGTGAGTTATCCCTCCCACTAAAGCAGGAATGTGAATTAAATAGGGTGTTGCCTGCATGATGGAGCCTCTATGCCCAGACAGCTCTTCTTCATCTCTTTACCAGCATCTTCATTCTCAGCACTATTATTTTTCCATCTAAAGCAGTTTTCCTTAACCCTTCTTGACTCTCCTTTAATAAACTTACAAACCTCATTGCCCCCCTTTGTGAGGGCCCGGAGAAGATTTCTCATAATGTAAACAATCATGGCTAAAAACAAAGCAATGGCAATTTTTGTGAACAAATGTATTTTCATCTTTTAAAAATCCATGTTTTTAGCCTTCTTAAGGCATTATCCATGTGACACTGAGTATACTAGTTGCCACAGTGAGCCTTGTGTCTTATGCCGTGTGCATGGCACAGCAGTTTCAAAGTTAGGGCTGCCACTGCTCAGCTTACGAGTCAGAGGTGCAGGCAGATCAGCTTGACAGTGGACATTGATGAATGATAGGGCTGCGTACAAAATCAGGTCTCTGCTACGACACATGGGGAACTGCTCCATCCCTAAATTCTCCAATGTGCTTTTCTATAGAAAAATGTTTTCTCATGCAACTGACTCAAAATTGTGTCACTTAAACCCTTTTTGAGGCTTTTTTTTTTTTCCTGGCAAAGACAGAATATCAGGAAGGAAGAAGTTTCCCCCCAGAGTTTTACAGCGGAAATTTGGGTCTCCCCCCGCGACATAGGAAAAGTTAGCCTGAATTCATCCTGCAGCTGGACTAGATGGGAATTGGTTTTTCTTGGAAACCAATCTCAAGATCCGTCCTTTAGAGCATCATCAAGATGAGCAAATGAAATGACATTTTAATATCAGCGTGAAGGGTCCAGAAATGGATTTTTGTTACAGATGCTTAAAGAAGCAAATAAGGTTGGTATTTGTGCCAAGTGAATGTCTCTTTGGCCACCCACAAACTTCAGGATGGAACTGAAGGAACTTGTACAAATTTGGTATCAGTGTTCAGATATTCACAAAAATGGGCAAATAAATCCAGTTTCCTAGCCAGGCCCTAATTGACTTGGCGGCCTGCAGTTCTCAACCTGCCAGGGACTTTAAACTTAGTGCAGCCACATAGACTATTGTCCTTCCCTCTGGTGTTCAGGTTCTCGCCCCCTCCAGAGATCTCACTCTGTCCACCAGCCATTATCTCTCTTGTCCGTCCTCTCCTGCGGCTTCCGCCTTGTCTGTTCTACTACGTTTTCCTATCAGCCTTTTAAACATGCTCAAGTCTCTCCAATCTTAAAACAAGGAATAAAATCCCCAAGCCTTCTTTGTCTACCCTTCTGTTTCTTATCTTCCCCCGTTCACAGCCAAACTGCCAAACAGAATTGTCTCTGCTGCCTCACCTTCTACACTCTGCAAAGAACTCAAAAATCAGCCCTAGCTGGTTTGGTTCAGTGGATAGAGCATCAGCCTACGGACTGAAAGGTCCTGGGTTTGATTCCTAGTCAGGGGAATGTCCGGGTTGCTGGCTTGATCCCTGGTGTGGGGCATACAAGAGGCAGCCAATCAATGATCCTCTCTCGTCATTGATGTTTTTCTCTCTCCTACCTTCCTTTCTGAAATCAATGAAAAGATATAAAAATAAAAGAACTCAAAATCAGAACTTACTTTTAATAAAAACCTGCACTCCCCTTAAGACAAAGAACACTTGCTTTGTGTTTGCAGTAGGAACTTTGGCACAGATGCTGCCAAGCATGCAATACCAATAACACTCTGGCACATGTGTGCTGAGCACCACATTGGTTCGGCAGCTTGCTCTGAATGCTTTCTTGTTCCATGTTCTCCACAAGCCTACCAGCCCGGCATGTCACGCTTGAATCTCTGTACCTTGTATTAGGAAAATGAGGTCTTAAAATAAAATTTTTTTTTTCTATGCTTTCCCCCATTCTGAGATTCGATAAGTGCCCTTCCCACCTTCGGTTGGGAATCACTGATCTCGAGTAAACACTTCAGGACATGGTCATTCCCTCTTTCTCCTAAGTAGACTGTGGACCCAGACTCTCTGCATTAGGGCAAGACTTTGGGGAAGTATAGTCGATTAGAAGGCAAACGCAGCCTGGCGATGAGGGCCTGTGATGCCAGGCGACCTTTTCTCTCATCGTGAAAATGCCATTGTCATGTTTCCCTTTTGATTTGTGACTAAGAATGAATGTCATCACCCACAATCTCTTGCTCTTCTGATTACCAGCCAGCACATAAATAACACAACTACATGTAATTGAATTTCCCAAGATTGCAGACCTATTGAAAGGGAGGCTATCCTTTATTTAAGGAATAGCAGACATAAAACCTGGAGGGTTGACATCCTTGGGGAAACCAAGGCAAATTTGTCTTGAGGTTTTTTGTTTTTGTTTTCATCACCATTTATCACCTCTGTGCCCTCTTCTCCCTCTCCCTTGCAGTCACCACAGTGTTGTCCATGTCCATATGTTTTCTCTTTTTTTTATCTTCTTTGCTCAATCACAGCACCATCATCCTGCCCCGCCCCCCTCTCCAGAGCTATCTGCCTGCTCTCTATGAGTCTCTATTTTGCTTGGTAGTTAAGGCGAATTTGAAGCTAAGTCCTGGCTCTAAACTTGGTTAGAGAGAGAAAGATAAATGAATAAGCGTTTATAAAGCATTGTAAGGGGGGGGTTTCTGAAAATACTAGAGGAGCACAGTGGAAGGAAGGAGCCAGAGTGAAGTCTAGGCAGGTCTTGGATGACGTAATAGGAGAGTCTAGTTCAGTGGTCGGCAAACTCTAGTCAACAGAGCCAAATATCAACAGTACAATGATTGAAATTTCTTTTGAGAGCCAAATTTTTTAAACTTAAACTTCTTCTAACGCCACTTCTTTAAAATAGACTCGCCCAGGCTGTGGTATTTTGTGGAAGAGCCACACTCAAGGGGCCAAAGAGCCACATGTGGCTCGCGAGCCGTGGTTTGCCGACCACTGGTCTAGGCGATGCTATGGCAACAGATAAACCCTAACTATCCACAGCTTCCAACAAGGAATAAAATTTCATTTCTATGGGTGGGGCAACTATCTTGCATCTTTTAGTTGTATCATCTGAAACACATAGCCTCCAAGTCTCCTCAGCAGGGAAAGAGCAATGATTCTTAAATGTCCCTGTTATTAAACGCCTCATCTGAGATGTGACACATGGGGCATATTATGCAATGTAATTGCATGATTAGTTATAGTGAAACAGCAGTTGTTGTGCATCTGAAATTCAAATTTAATAGGGCATCTGTAATTTTATTCACCAAATCTGGCAACAGTTAAGGAAAGCTTATCTGACGTTTTGTGAACGGTTGCCACCGCCAACAGCCGAGATGGATGGGACCTGGGGTTTTGAGCTGCACGGCCACCATAGGCACTTGCTGGCATGTGGGTTCCACAGGGGCGGGCTGAGCAGAGCCCAGGCGGTGGCCGAAAGACCACAGCTGCTGGAGGAAACGCAGGGCAGCTGGGGCGGCCAGGAGAGCCTTCTCTGTGTGGACAGTCCCTCTGGAGTTCTTCCCAAGACCAGAGCCTTGGCCTTCACATGGCCTTCTGGGGCCAAAGCCAGTCCCACGGGTCCGTTCCAGAAGAGGAGAGGAGTCCTTCCAGGCACTGTGTCTGCCCAGCTGCCCTCGTGGCCACCCAGCCTGAAGCAGGGCACAGGGACCATCTCTCCAGCCCTCACCCTGGCAGGACATTGGCACATTTCAGGGCACACGCTGGCAGGCCTGCCCCCATATTTGCAGAGCCTGGGACGAAAGTAAATATAACTCCTATAAAAAAAAAAATGCCCCTTCCTAAATACAAAAATAAAAACTATGTGAAGAGCTCTGAGTTTTATATGGCTGAAATTTGACAGGCTATTAAAGGTGAATGAATTTAATTATTATGCATGTGTCTGGTGGTGGGCTAGATTTGATTGTGCATGATTAAAAATAAAATGTAATTGTGTTCACAGGGCACAACACTTGAACATATTTTATCAAAAACAGTAAATCAAAACCAATAATTTAATTGTGTAGGTACATTTTCAAGATGTCTTCTAAAATATTCAAAACCCTCCGCTAAAATTATGAGTAGAATGCACATTATACTTAGTTAATATTAACATTTTAAGTCAAAATCATTTCAACAAAGCTCACTTTTAATTGGATTTTGTCAAGATTAAATCTTATTAAATATTTTAATAAAAATAAATCTGTTCACAATTTTAGCCTTGAGGACTCATTTTTTTGCCAACATCAAGAACTGGTATTCTGCTTCCTCTGCATTTGATCTAGACCTATGTATTCCCAAATTCAAGAGTCACATGAATTGTTAATGTTGTAGATGTTCCTCAGCTGTCGTGAGTAATTATTGCAAAAACCGTCCAAGTTGTAACTACCTAGAGCTACGAGTTAGACAGAACATGAAGAAAAGCAGAAAGTGGACACACTGCACTGCTAAGAAATGTACATCGTCATCCAAGAATCTGCTCCGTTCGTACTATCACAGAGAAGAGAGTTCATCAACCAATCCGTCTTCTTTCTGTTTACGGGCTCTCACTTCTCAGGCCTCCTACATTTTGAAGCACCCACCTCTGCTGTGAGCAGTGACACAGCGAGACACTTCCGGGCATTTGGAAGCAGCCACCTCTCATTTCAAGAACATGGGTTAGACACACCTCCCAAGCCTGGATGGGCTTAACCCCGGGAGTAGCTGTAGAGCGACAGGTTGCCATGCCAATGCTAAGAATAGAATTCTGAGTGACAGGGCACTGGTGTGGTTTTTAATTATTGAATTTTCATGTTTATGCCGTCTTTTTTTCTTTACAATGTTTCTGTATTAAAACATTCCACTTTGCCAGCCAATGCTGGAGAGGGGCAGTTCCCGGTGCTCAGTGGCCCAGCCGTCTATCTCCCTGCCCCTGGCAGCCCGTCATGGCCAAGCAGGTACTGCTGGGCCTGCACGTGGTGGTTGTGCTACTTTGTGCATAAATAAAATTTATTGTGAAGAGTATGTTTGTAGCCCTGGCCTTTGTGGCTCAGTCGGTTGGGCGTCATCTTGTGCACTGAAAGGCTGTGGGTTCGATTCCAGTCAGGGCACATGCCTGGGTTGCAGGCTGAATCCCTGATAGGGGTTGTGCAAAAGGCAGCCAATCGATGTCTCACTCTCACATTGATGTTTCTCTCTCTCTCCCTCCCTTCCTTTCTCCCTTAAACACACACACACACACAGAAAACAATTAAAAATATTTTTTTATTAAAAAGAATATTGTAATATGCAGGGCCCTATGAAAAGTGGGGTTCAGGGGACGGGGCTCCTCTTGCTACAATTAAAGAGCATTCTGGCTTAGAGACATGTCCTGGGAAAGCATGGAGGCTTAGGGCTGGACACAAGCAGGATTTTCCTTTTAACTTCCTTTTCATTTCTCACTTCCTTCTCTGAGTGCCTATCGCAAATTAAACACCTCCGTCCATTAGCAAATGAGTGTATGCACAATTTTTTCGGAGAGAAGACCTTTTCTCACTATCTTGTGTTCCCTGTTGGGTCCCCATTTTCACCTGTTGAAAACCTATCCATCTTTTAGGCTTTAGCTTGAAGGCCTCTTCCTTAATGATAACTGTCCTTATCTAGGCAGCTGGAAGGCCCTTTTCTGAGGCCTCATTGGCCTCTGTTTAAGCCAGACAGAAATGCTTCTTAAAAACCAGGCTTATCTAGATGCATAGTCCTTCCTACATCTTTGCAGAGGCTACAATGTACTGTGTAGTATATGGAAGCCATGGAGTCTCCTTGCCCGGTACTTACTTCCCCTTTCAGACCACCCTAGAGGGGTCCTGGGAGCTAGCCCAAGGTGACTTCAAGCTCATTATTCCTGCGGTGGGGGGAGGGGGGGGGAGGAGCTGGCGGGGGGAGGAGAGATGCTGTCCAGAAAGCCACTTATAGTGCAATTCCCAGTCAGGGCGCGTGTCCAGGTTTCAGGCTCCATCCTTAGTAGGGGACGTGTAGGAAGCAGCCATTCGACGATGTCTCTTTCTCCCAATGATGTTTCCGTCTCTCTATCCCTCTCCCTTCTTCTCTCTCTCAAATCAATAAAAACATGTTTTTTAAAAAAGTAGCTATGATGATGGGAAAGAATAATTTGATTTAAAAATTACCTGTGAGTGCTTAAGGTTTATTCTACAAACCTGCCAGAGAAAATCAAAGCATAAGAAAGCTTTTGAACTGGCTAATCATGTGTGCGTGCTCCCGTCTCTATTACCCCTTTGGCACAGAGTCAAAGTCTTTCTCTCATATTCATTTTAAAACAACTGCGTGAGCAAGTCAGGACACTGTGGAGCATCATCAGAGTGCTGGAGGCAGTGTGGGAGACAGTCATCTGGGGACACAGCATCTGGTAGCCACGAAGCCCTTAAATGAACAGGAAGTAAAACAAGTAGGGAGATGACTAATCTGCAGCTTTTCTACATCAGCTTGCTCCAAGGACGTGCAGCTGAACTGGATATTAAAACCCACTGATAACCTAGGATTGACAGTGACTGACTCCGTTCCTTTCTTCCTTCCCCAAATAGGCAGAACACTTACTAGGTACCAGGTCGTAGTGATGGGTTGGTTAATGTGGCACTGGCCCTGACCTTGAGCAACTAATAGTCTAATGCAGTGGTCGGCAAACTCATTAGCCAACAGAGCCAAATATCAACAGGACAACGATTGAAATTTCTTTTGAGAGCCAAATTTTTTAAACTTAAACTTCTTCTAACGCCACTTCTTCAAAATAGACTCGCCAAGGCCATGGTGTTTTGTGGAAGAGCCACACTCAAGGGGCCAAAGAGCCGCATGTGGCTCACGAGCCGCAGTTTACCGACCACTGGTCTAATGGGAAAGACAGACCAGTAAGCACTAAAAGTGATATGTGGGGGGACTTTGGAAGGAGAAATGTACACTTAACGTTTATGTTCTTCACAGTATGTAAATTATACCTCGATTTTTAAAAATGGGAAGAAAAAAAGAATTACTTGAAGGCAGTCCTGGAAATTCAGGCAGGGTATTCTTTTCAGAGCACTAAAATAGAGATGACCTGTGGGAGATACAAAGCAAATGTAATCTGATTTCATGAAAGAGCTAAAGCACCTATAACCCCACAAAAGCAGAGTATCTCCAAAAAAGTGAACTTTCTAACTAGAACTCCAGAATAACCTTAAGTTCAGAGATAGCAGAAACAGGGAGAAGGTACTGATATGATAGTGAACTGGTAATTAATTCCTGAGGGGCAAACATGTTCTCTGCACACATGTTCTGCTTTAAAAGTGGCTAGTTATGAATTTTTCCCCCAACTGAAAATTTTAAGTAAGGCTTGCTGCTTATCAATTAAGATGAGAATCATACACGAAGCTCCCAGAGAAGGCATTGAAGTGGAGAAAGTAGCCACTACCCAGTTTCCCCCTCCCAGCCCCAAAGTGATTAGAGCTATGACCAGTGTCACCAAATTTACTCCTAAGAAAAAAGGAATTTTCATCTAGGCTGAGGAAATATATCCAAACTACCAAGTCTAAACATATAGGACTTTCATGTAAAAAATAAGAACAGGCAGTCAACAATCATGAAACACCCAAGGAAAACCAGCAGAAGACTCATCAAATTCTATAAATAAATCATCAACCTCCTGATGAGCAGGAGAGGAAAGAACTTTGAAATGCAATAGTTGGCATACTCAGAGGAATTCAAGAATTTATCACATTTCCAGAAATAAAAAGCATACTATAAAAGAAACAGAATTCTTGGAAATTGAAAGCATGATTTCCCAAATTTAAAAAAAAAGAAAATCAACAGATGGAAGAGCAGAGTAGGTACAGATGAAGATCACATTAGTGAACAGGAAGATCAAGTTAGGGCAGTCTTCCCACATTCAGTGAATAAAAGCAAAGAAGGGAATAAGATAAATATTGAATCAGGAAGACTAGAGGCAATTTTTTAGGAACTGCCACTCATAAGTTCCAGAAGTAATAAATGGAAAGAATTGAGAGAATGAGATTATCAAAGAGCCAAAAGGGAAAAAAGTCTCTGCTGAAGAAAAGCTCAAGTCTGCGAACTGAAAGGGACCAATGAGTGCTGGGCAAGAATAATGAAAAACTATATTCTCATGAAGTTTCTGAATTCCAAGGATAAAGAGAAAATCCCCAAAGCTTGGTGTGGGAAGCACGGGACACACATCACTGGAAAGGAATTCATAACCAAATAAGTCTGTGATCCGCATCTGTAACAATAGTGCTGGACCACAACATCCAGAAAGAAAATTATTTTGGACCCAGAAATCTAGACTCCATTAACCTATCCTTTAATTATTTTAAATTCAGAATTCTATACTCAATTAATCTATAATTAAATTATGAGAGCAAATTCAAGATATATTTGGACATGCAAAATTTGAAAGTTTATCATCCAGACATACTTTCTGAAAGAGATACTCAAAGATGGACCAGAAAAAGATGAAGAGGAGAATACACACACACACACACACACATACAAACACACAAAACCAGCAGCAAGCAAAGAAACCAATACAACCTATAGCTAAGTTCCGTTGTAAAATAACTGAATAAAGTATATTTTGAAGATTGCACTGTTTGCCAAGGTCAATAATATGGGTCTTCACTGCCAGCTAGTCTTTACCAAGGAAAGTCTAGGTCAATCAGCCTTCACAGCTGTTGTGGGATTCCTCAGCAATTGTGTTGGTCATTGCTGGGTGTGCCCCATTTCTCCTCGGGCCTGTGGGTAGCAGCAAGGGTCCTTGAGTTGTTTGTGGGTCCGGAAATGGGCTGTCAGCAAGGCTTCCTTTTAGAGTTTGTGGAACAAACAGACCAACAGCTGAGGTTTCCTCAAGTGAGTCAAGTGATTGTGTATGTGTGTGTGTGTGTGTGACAAATTGGGTGACAGAGCCTTAGTCTCACTTGGTGTTCCCACCTCCTGAGGTAAGGGGGAGGACTGGTGAGTACTATGCCAGCTGCTCCCTGACCCTGAGTCAGTTGGAGTGTCTGAAATTTGCTCCCAAATCCAAATCTGTTCTTCCAGCTTCTGCTGGTGGGAGCAGAGGGTGTCTGTGAGAAAGTGGAGGGCTAGGGGTCTTTCCTGCTCCACTGAGCTGCCACTTCCCATCCATGTTTGTTTTACTTTGCTGAGAACACTGGTGTTTTGGGTGGGCTAAATGTTGATAGCACTGCTTGCAGCACAGCCATGTGCAGGGGCCAAGAATGTATTTGCTACCCAAGTTCTGCAAACGAACTCCAGGCAGCACGTTTGGTTTGTGTCTTTGGGAGAGGCATGTTAGAAAAGCCCGAGTAATCCTACTGTTTCTCACATGTCTGGGAGTCATTGAGCATCTAAGAGTGAGAAGCATACCTTCACTTGACTTAGAGACGGTCTTCAGTGGGGCATTTCTCTGTGGAGACAGGTCCTTAGGTCATTGTGGGTAAATCTGCTCGAGATGAATCTGCTCAAGATGAAGACTCCATTGTGGAAGCGTCAACGTGGTCCTTTCATGTCAACCAGGGAACAGAGGTGTGTGAGCATGGAGTGGGATATTATTACACAGAGAGACTCACTTTTATCTATCAAACAGTTTTTCAACCAATATGTTCAAAGGCTTCAAACATTTTTTTCCGACTTTAAAACATTTTTTATTATTTTTTCAGGGGTTTCAAACATTTAAATCATTCCTCTTAATGCAAACTTCAAGCCGTGCATTCAATACCAGAGCATATCAAACTCATTACAATGAGATATGCAAGCCATTCCTGAAATACCCACATATAA
This sequence comes from Corynorhinus townsendii, assembly GCA_026230045.1. Classification (NCBI taxonomy): domain Eukaryota; kingdom Metazoa; phylum Chordata; class Mammalia; order Chiroptera; family Vespertilionidae; genus Corynorhinus; species Corynorhinus townsendii. The sequence goes on along the minus strand of JAPDVU010000005.1, from coordinate 160,344,333 downwards.
GCAATTTATTTACAATTTGTAAGCCTGCTTGTAGTATTCTCAAGTCCTCTGGGAAAAGCTGTACATCATTTCTGCTCAGGAGTGCAAATGACCTGCTAGGGATTTTTCCAGGAAAGTTCCAGGGTATTTGGTATCCAGATCTCTTGTTCCCTTTTTCTTCTGGCCTTATATCCACATGGGAACCCACCAGGCAAACCCCACACTTGACATTGTAAGCAGACACAGAAGGGCAGCCTGGGGGGAAAGCCTGGAGATACCGGGCTAGTGTTTACCTTCCTTTTGCCTGTCCTCTCCCTCCCCACCCCTGTTGCCTCACAGCCCACCAAGGGCTCTCTTAGAATCTCATCCACTTAGTCTCAGGGGTTGGGGGATAGGGCTTTCCAAGGGAACTTTCCTTGTAATTCTGATTGGCCAGGATCCAAAATTGAGTTGGAAAGTCCTATATATTAGTGCCAGTGTGTAAAATAAAAATAAAAATTGGCACCTAACTTTTTTTTTGGTCATTGATTTTTCTTTTTTTTTAACCATTTAACTATTTTTAAGTGTACAGTTTAGTGGCATTAAGTAAATTCAGGTTATTTTGTAGCCATCAACACTATCCATCCACAGAATTCTTTTTATCTGGCAAAACTGAAACTCTTGCCCTAACTGATTTGGCTCAGAGGATAGAGTGTCAGCCTGCAGACTGAAGGGTCCTGGTTTCAATTCTGGTCAAGGGCATGTACCTTGGTTGCGGCCATATCCCCAGTAGGCAGTATGCAGGAAGCAGCTGATGGATGTTTCTCTCTCATCAATGTTTCTAACTTTCTATCCCTCTCCCTTCCTCTCTGTAAAAAATCAATAAAATATATTTTTTAAAAAACCCTGACATTCTCTACTCATTCTCCTCTCTCCCTAGCCCCTGGCAACCACTGCTCTACTTTCTGTCTATGAATTTGACTACTCTAAATACCTCAAATGAGTATAATCATATACATATATATATATTAGAGGCCCAGTGCATGAAATTTGTGCATGGGGGGGGTGATGTCCCTCAGCCCAGCCTGCACCCTCTCCAATCTGGGACCCCTTGAGGGATGTCCAACTGCCCGTTTAGGCCCGATCTTGGTAGGATCGGGCCTAAACGGGCAGTTAGACATCCCTCTCACAATCCAGGACTCCCAACTGCTTGCCTGCCTGCCTTCCTGATTGCCACTAACTGCTTCTGCCTGCCAACCTGGTCACCCCCTAACCACTCCCCTGCCAGCCTGATTGATGCCTAACTGCTCCTCTGCCAGCCTGTTTGCCCCTAACTGACCTCCCCTGCAGGCCTGGTCCCCCCCCAATTGCCCTTTCCTGCAGGCCCGGTCACCCCCAACTTCCCTCCTCTGCTGGCCTGGTCACCCCTAACTGCCCTCTCCTGCAGGCTTTATTGCCCCCAACTGCTCTCCCTTGCAGGCCTGGTCCCTCCCAACTTCCCTCCCCTGCTGGCCTGATCGCCCACAACTGCCCTCCCTTGCAGACCTGGTCCCTCCCAAATTCCCTCCCCTGTTAGCCATCTTGTGGCAACCATCTTGTGTCCACATGGGAGCAGGATCTTTGACCACATAGGGGCAGCCATCTTGTGTGTTGGAGTGACAGTCAATTTGCATACTACTCTTTTATTAGATAGTTAGAGGCCTGGTGCACGGGTGGGGGCCAGCTGGTTTGCCCTGAAGGGTGTCCCAGATCAGGGTGGGGGTTCCTTTGGGGCGTGGGGTACCCTGGGCAAGGGGCCTGTGGTGGTTTGCAGGCCGGCCACACCCACCGGCACCCAAGCAGAGGCCCTGGTATCTGGGATTTATATATCTTCTATAATTGAAACTTTGTAGCCTGGAGCGGAGTCAAGCCTCCCGCTTGCTCAGTGGCTGCCGCCATTTTTGTTGGAATTTATTTATCTTCTATAATTGAAACTTTGTAGCCTTGAGTGGAGGCCTGGGCCTGCCTGGATGTTTGGAAAACTTGGCTTCCTCCATTGCCAGGGAAACCCAAGCCTCCTGCTCGCTCTGTGGCCGCAGCCATCTTGGGTTTAATTTGCATACTTGCTCCTGATTGGCTGGTGGGCATGGCTTGTGGGTGTAGCAAGTGATGGTTAATTTGCATATTACTCTTTTATTATAGAGGAGATATATATATATATTCAGTCAGGAATGATAAAGTAAATTAGCTAATAGATGCAAAATTGATTAACTGGTTAATACTTTATAGGACAAAATCTAATTATTAGGTTTATCTTATTTTTACCTGGCAGAAATAATTTATATCTTTATTTGAAAAGATGAATTTGCGTTGCTATGGACAAGAATCTTTTGCATTATCATCAACTTTCCGCACCTTAATTTCTACCCCTACGGAGTTATAAAATAGTCCCATCCAGAGGAAGTCTATCAAAGGCACACAGCCCTACAGAATCAGCTAATCTCCAGAAAGGCTTCTAGACAACATCCAGCACCTCACTGAAAAGACATGCAAATAATATTGTTTGCCCATGGCTGTTTCTAAGTTTTGGACAATTTTTCCTAACATCACCAATTAATACACACACTCACAAATACATTTAAATTTATTTGTTCTGCAGGAGGGCATGGCAGAAAAGAAGAGATATAGGTTGGTTTACAAATTTATTAAATGAATGTATTTTTTGTTGTTGAAATAAGTTACATGATTTCAAGTTCATGAAGAACCGAGTTTAACAAAAAATTTGTCTAAATAATAGGAGACAGGCTACCATATCCGCACTGTTGGTCTCTTACTCCTCCAAGCAGGCTCTTATCTTCGCTGAACAAAAAAAAAAAATAATTAATAAGAAAGCCTGCTACAAAGGAGGCCAGGAAGTTTATTTTTAACTACCTCTTTTTAAGGCTGCACAACAAGTTTAGCCCTTATATGGGTGTGTTCACGGGTGGTTAGATTTAGATCAGGCTCATGGTAGAGAGAGAAAGCAAGGGAGGATATGGGTGAAGTCGTGGGGGCCCTTGCTCTTGGAGAGACCCACAGACATCACTAGTTCAAAGCCTTCAAACTGGAACTTATTTCTTCTCCCCCTGTGGCCTCTCCCCACCCCAACTCATAACCATGCCTTTTGGATCTGTCTCAGTGACTCCCACCACCATCAACGCTGTTGCCCAAACCAGAAATCTAAGTGACATCTGTTATTCCTCTTTCCTTCTCCTTCACTCTACTGCTCATAAAATCCAGTGCACTCCACTCAGTACCGCTCTCCATTGACACTTCTCTCCCTACTGGTGGCCAGTGCCTGCTCCTGGCTATGTCCTCTCCTGCCTGGATTCCTGTGGCCGAGCCAGGCTGGTCTCCCTGCCTCCCCATCCCCAAACCCAACTCTCCAGAGCAGACTCGGGGAGACTTTCCTGAGGAAGTCACTCAGCTTAAAATCGAGTTACAGCTTCTTGGCAACCCCCTTTACTTGGCTTATGAGGTCTTACTTATTTGCATCTTGATGCCTCTCTCCAAACATCTAGAAGAATATTCTGTCGCCATCTCTGCATATGCCTTTCTCACCTGCTTAGTTTCCGCTCCCACGTTTCTCTCATCCTCAGGGGTTTAGCTTACTTCCTGGAGCAAAAGGATCCCCTGCCAGCCCCTCTCCCACAACTCTGTCGCCCTTCAAGGTCTTGTCACCTGGTCAACGCTGTCGCCGCTAGGTCGCCTGGGCCAGCGGCTTCTCGCCCTTTGTTGTGCGTTTGCACAACAAACTCTTGCCCTTGAGCTCCAGCCACTCACCCGGGTCTCCCACTTCCCACAAGATTCCTGCTCCTTCTGTCCCTCAAACTCCCTTTGCCATCCCGGGGTGCCTCCCTGAGCCCCCGACCGGCTTGGATGCCACGTCCACGCTCAGGGCGCGATGGCCGTTCCCTCTGGCACAGTCGGGACCCTCTGCTCAGCTGTGTCGCTATCTGCCGGGTGGCTGCTCCCACTTTTGGAACCTACGCGCCCCGAGGGCCGGCCCCTGTCTCTGCCCCTGTGTGTCCCCAGGGCCACGAGCGCCGGGCAGGTGCACGAAGGAGAGAAGGAGCGACGGAATGAATGAGCGTCTGCGGAGGGCGCAGGCCGGGCCCGCCGCCTCCCCAGGGCCCCGCGGCGCTCTCCACTCCGCTGAGCCGCGCCGGAAGCGGCCCGGCCGGCCCCCTCCCCGCGGCGCCCGCCGCCTTATCTCGGCGCCTCGGGCCCCAGGAGGAGACGCGGGCGCCAGGAGGGACGCGGCGTCGGCATGGGCCCGGGGCCCCGGGGCGCGGGCCAGCCGCCTCGCCGCCTGCTGTCGCTGCTGCTGCTGCTCAGCCTGGCCCGCGGCGCGACCGGAGCGCGGGGCGCCGACGGTGAGTGCGGACGGGCGCGGGCGCCGCTCGGGGCCCCCGGGGCGCTGGCTGGGCCTCCACGAGGCTGGGCGCGCCCAAGGCGCGCTTCCCCGCCCCTGGGCCGGACCCGCGCAGGCTCGGGCGTAGGGCGCAGGTGGGGCTGCCCAGGCCGTTGGGGATCGGGAAGGCGGGGCTCAAAGAAGCAGGAGGGGCTCCCCGTCCGGGCCTTCCCCCCATCCCAGAGCCGCTGGAGAGACCAGTTTGGAGATGGCCTTGCCCGCGCCCCCGAGGGACTGAGGGGCGCTGGGGGCTGGGCGGTGGCGGCGCCCCAGGGTGAGCCGCCCGGCCTGGGAGGGCGTTCAGGCTTCATTGTCACGCTCTGCAGTAGCTTTTGCACAACAAATTCTAGAAGCAATTTTCTTTCTTTCTACCTTTTAATTTTTTCACCTTGAAGATGAGGTAAGATGCTCATATGGTGAGAATAAAGTATAAAGTTTACAGGAAGAAAGTATTCATTAATTCATCCAACAGATGGCCATTGTTTCCCTGTGGAAGGTGAGATAAGGTCTTTATGCTGGACCTCAGCGAGTTCATCTGCAGGTGACAGACAAGCAAAGAGTCCATTTCCAGGCAATTGGAATAATTCCCCCTCCACCAACACCTTCAAACGCAGAGTTGAGTTCAGACCTGCAGGGGAGGGGCCATTTACCCAAACAACTGTAAGAGAAGGCAGATGCCATAGGTGCTTTGAGAAAGGTGGGGTGGTCAGAGGAGAGAGGGGTTACTTCTAGCTGAGGAATCGTGGCCTCATGGGTGAGGTGACCCTTTAACCAAACCTTCAAGGATGGGTGATGGTTGGATAAGGGAAGAGGAAAGGCATCCCAGCTCATGGTGGAGGGCACAGTGAGCACTCCACAAATATGTATAGAACGATGAATTCCAGACGGAGGGCCAGGGACAGGAAGCAAAAGCAGGGGCCTGCAGTGCCCATCGGTTTGTAGGAGAGGGCTGGGCAGTGAGGTGGAAAAGCCCATTGGATTGAGCCAGAAGGCAGAGGGCCTTAACTGGCAGGCCACGGCATTTAGACCTCGTTATTTCTGGGAAGGGGGAAGCCATCGGAACTCACTGCAGGTGTCTGTACAAAGTGATATAGAAAGTGGCTATAAGGAAACCCTCTCACGTACTTAATAAAACCAAACGCTGATCTTGAAGGGGAAGGAACTTCTATGTGAGGAAAAAGGGGGGTGCTTTGCAGCTCAGACTCTTGTCCCTTCCAAATTCTCTTTATTTGGGACTTTTACCATCACTGGTGGGTATTTCTCTTGATGGCTCACCCTTCTGAAGTGGCCATTTTTGTACCTCACGTGCTCTGGTAGGCTTTCTAGCTTCCTTCCCTGATGTGGTCTCCCATGGCAGTGTGCATAAAAGCTTATAGACCCTTGGAGCCTATTTCAGAATAATCTCTTTTTTTCGGTATAATTTTTAATTGAATTTATTGTAGTGATATTAGTTAAAATTACATAGATGTCAGGTGTACAGTTCTATAATACATCATCTACATATTGTATTGTGTGTCCACCACTCCATCCATCACCATTTATCTCTCCTTTACCCTCTTCTATGTCCTTCCGTTTCCCCCCTCCTTCTGTTAGAATCTTTGTATTAAGACTCTCGAGATTAGCAAGCTGTCCAATGTAGTCTCATCGAATTGTTGGGCTAAGATGGTTGAACAAAGTAACTTTCTCAGGTCATCCATCTGCAAGTACTTAAAGGCTGTGGGATGAATTTTGGGAAACAGAAGTCAGGGTTGCCCGATTGAACCTTCTCTCCCTAGGTAGGCATTCTCCCTTCATTTACAACCGTGGAGAATCTGATTTTATTAAGAGCAGGTTTCTTTATAATGGACAAAGTGGGGAATGACTGGAGCCATAGAGCCACTGAGGAAGTTGTTGCAATAGCTGGCCTAACAATTCTAAGGACTAGCTTCACAGTGTGACAGCAGGAGACGAGGACTGAATGCAGATGGTACGGGGGAAGTGGATCCAGAAGGACTTACTGACCCACATGATGGTACAAGGGAACAGAAGATGAAAGATGGCAGTAAGGGTTGGGGACTGGGTGATTTGGATCTATGGTTCTCTAGGAGGAGCAAAAAAATTTGGGAAGAAAGATGACCAGTTGTTTTATTATGTATGTACTAGGAGCCCAGCACGTGATTTGAAATTGCACGGCGCCACCCACCCTCGAGTGGCTGGTCCGGCCCTGACTCCCTCCCTGGGCTCCACAGCAGCCGTGGCCACTGCTGATCAGGCCCTCCCCCAGTGCAGGCATGTGGAGGCCCCTGCTGCCCCACCCCCAAAGCTGCACGCGCAACCTTTTCCTGTCTGGTTGACCCATTAAGGTGTCCCAGTTAATTAGCATATTTCTCTCTCTCTCTCTCTCTCTCTCTCTCTCTCTCTCTATATATATATATATATATATATATATAAATATATTTTATTGATTTTTTTTACAGAGAGGAAGGGAAAGGGATAGAGAGTTAGAAACATCGATGAGAGAGAAACATCTATCAGCTGCCTCTTGCACACCTTCTACTGGGGATGTGCCCACAACCAAGGTACATGCCCTTGACCAGAATCAAACCTGGGACTCTTCAGTCCACAGGCCGATGCTCTATCCACTGAGCCAAACCGGTTAGGGCTGTATTTTTTAATATAAGTTTATTATCTCACTTAAATTTGGAGGCTGTGTAGTTCCTGGCTTGATTAAGTTAAACAATTAATGCCAGCATCAGGTTCCTCCAGTTTTCATGTCTGGCTGACTAGTTGTTTTAGATAACCTGGATTGCAGGTGATATTAGGGCTTTTGGATTAAATCAGTAGGGAGTTAAGACTGACAGTAGATGTCTGCAAATGATGTAGACTTGAAGGTCACTTGGAGCCTGTGGTTAATAAGACTTAGAGGACCAAGGACAGATTTTGGGGGGAGATCAAATTTAGGTGGTAGATGACCGTAGAGGAGAAAGAGCAGCAGCTACAAAGGTAGGAGAAAGCCTGGGTTAGCAGAGCATCAAGGAAACCAGAGGAGGAAATCCCAAGGAGGTGGAGATGGAGGAGAAGAAGGCTTTGGATTTGGTGACTCAGGTCTGAGGTGAGCCAGCTCCAGCAGAGCAGTGACAGTGTGAGTCAGATACAAAAGGCTCTAGAGCAGTGATTTTCAACCCGTGTTCCACAGGACTTTTTAAAACATGCAGTACCTGACTATTGAGTCAGGGCCACTGACCTCGTTTCTCTTAGATTGTCCAGTAAAAAAAAATGACAACGGCCAACACAACAGTAGCCATCTGGTTGGAGTGAGTCAAAATTATGCCTAATTTTTTGGGGTCATATTGGCCAAAAATATATTTTTTTGGTGTGCTGCAGAATTTTAGTAATTAGTTTATCTGTGCCATAAGATGAAAAAGGTTGAAAATCCTGCTCTAGAGGGTACAGAGACTTTGCTGCAGAGTGAATGCTCTTTCAACAAGCTAAGGAAATGGAAGGTAGCATTTAGTGGGGCTGGCCAGGTCAGTTCAACAATGTTTTTGGTGGGGGTTGAAGGTGGTAAAGCAGACTCGGAACATTTTAGACTCGGGCATTATTTAGTAGAAAGGAAGAAAACAAAGATGCAAAAATAAATGAGATATTCTCTGGAGCAGGTTAATAGGCCAAGTGGGTCTACAAGTGAGAAAGCTTAGTTTCAGGAAGGGGACCGAAGGAGAAGAATGGAGAACTGCTCGTCCCTTCCCCCACAGCTGTCTCCTCAGCGAGTCTATTCATATTTCCAAACCAGGCCCACTGTCCTGACTCCCTGGAAGCCCCCTGGCATTCTATGGTCCCTTTTGCAGTACCAGCAACACCATGCCCAATGCCTCCGTGCCATATTTGTATGGGGCACATACTATTCACATACGCATTTCTATGGTCCTCTATACACTTACACCAGTGTAATTGTTAACTGGACTGAGAGCTCCTTGTGAGTAGGGACTGTGGCTTGTGTTAGGAACCTGGTATGGAAATAACTGAAGACCACCCAAATAAGAAAAGGCACGGCGATTTAGTCAGAGCTTACTGAAGCAAGAGAATCAGCCACCATCACTTTTGTCAGAGACTCAAAGGCAGGCCCGGAGTGTAAAGCTTTCTAGCGGAACAAAGGGGAAGTCTTCAGGTGTGCCCTCGTTGGATGTTGACAGGGGGAAGCTGGAGGCAGCTTATTGCTGAGACAGGCTGGTAAGCCAGAATAGGGAAACTGAGGCAGGTAGTTAAACAACAGTTTGCATCCCTCTAGTAAATCCCATCTTCCCTAACTTAAGGACACTTAAGAGGAAATGGTTTTCTCTCCAACCCACAGGGTAAATAGCTTAAATCACCCTGCTCAGGGAGGGAGAGAGCAGAAATCCAGTTATTGCCATTTGTCAGTCACACCCAATGAAGTTAAGAGAATAAATCTCATTTTGGTACATCAGCATAAAACTGATGAATGTTCTATTGAGATCCTTCCCTAAAACTTCCCGTACACTCCCAGCCGTTAGAACCCTCAAAACCAAGGTCCCAGCACATGCTCTCCCTCCCACCTCTCCTAAACACTATAGGGCCCCATGAGGCTTGCAACCAGGGCAGCAACGGTTGGGGCAGTTTGTCACAAGCAAGCCCCCTGAACCTGTTCCAAGGCCTCCTTTTCTCTGACTTCTTAGTCTGACTTCTCATTTCCCTGCCTAGTCCCTCCTGTTATCCTAGCCCTTCCTTGATTCACTGTCCCCAGCTTTAATAAACACCCTCTAAAACCCACCTGGACTTGTGAAAATTTCCCTACACAAAATCAAGAATCCACACACTACCTGCTGGCCCCAGGCAGAGCAGCTGAGGGCCAGGTCCCCTTTCCAGTAACACTACCAACAGGAGTCCTTATATGATTGGTTAGGGGAGCATATTTGGCTTTCCCTGATTGGCCCTAAGTGGAAATGCTGGGGCGGGGTAGGGGAGCAAAAATTAGGGAAGTTGGCTGTTACTAAGTCCTGGCCATTTGGGACTGATTGCTAAAGAGGCCATGGTTTAACTTCCTGGGCTGATTGCTATAGATTGTGGGTCAGAGTTCTGTTTTTATATATGGCTTGGTCATTGTCCATTTGTGTGTTCTGTCTCTCACTGAATTACATTTAATGGTTATTAAAGATGTTTTGGCGAGAAGATCAGCGAAAAGAGACTGGGGGAGCCAGTCAGATGGCCTGAGTGAGCAAAGTGTGAGAGCATAGCTGGTGGAGCAGGAGGGTGTTGGTCGGTGGGTGGGTGGGGTGCCAAGCCTGAGGGGAACAGAGAGGTTAGGCATGGTAAGGCTGGGTGGAACCAGTCAGTCCTGTTTCTTAACCTTTTTCTGGCATTGCTCTGAGTGTGGGAGTGGCTGGGGGACTTGTTGGCTCAGGCCTGGCCGGGGTTTGGAAGGCCAGAGGAGGATGGGCAGAGGCCTTGAAAATCTTGGGGGAGCAGTGGTGGAGAGGGTTGGGGAAGATGTTCTGTAAAAAGTGCACCTGACTGTACTACTCACGTATTTCATCGGCTTGGCCTTCACTCTGTTATCATGAATCACAGCAGCATATTCACTCTTTAGAGTGGGGAAGTAGAGGGAAGACGGAAAACAGGGAGTGAATTGTTTTGGAGTGACTTACAGTTGCTCCAAGTAAGGGAGCAGGATCAGAGCTCAGGAGGATGGCCACCATGGCCTGTCATCCACCTCCAGAGACTTGGTTCTGGGCAGTCTTCTGGTCAAATTCTACAAGGGGCTCCTGAGGTCTCTGCAGCCTGAGGTAGCATGTGGCCTCAGCTCTGCAGGGACAGTGACTGAATTGCCAGATTAATAATAATAATAAAAAAAAAAAGTAGCCCAGCCGGTTTGGCTCAGTGGTCGACCTATGAACCAGGAGATCACAGTTTGATTCCCCGTCAGGGCACATGCCTGGGCTGTGGGCTCGATCCCCAGAGACGGTGTGCAGGAGGCAGCCAATCAATGATTCTCTCTCATCATTGATGTTTCTCTCATTCTCTCTCCCTTCCTTTCTGAAATCAATAAAAGCATATATATTTTTAAAAAGTATATAGCCTGCTCAAGAATGATGTAGCCTGGTGACACCAGGACAGGGACCTGAAATGTGGCCTAAATATAGGGCTCCTCAAAACTCAGACGCATTGAAATGGGGCACTTAATAGGGGTTGGTTCCTGGTCTGGAGGTCAGGGTTGGGGCCCTATTACTGTACTAAAGGGGTCTGTTTGCTTTTGTGCAGCAAAGCCCAATCAAACTCAAACAGTAATTTGCAGACAAGAAAGTAAGGGTCTATTAGTTGAGGAAATGGCACTAAGCCTAGAGTCACAGGTAAGCTAGTGCTCAAAGACCTGGCTCCCTGATGACTTCCAGGGGATGGGTTATGTAGGAGAAAAATCATTAATCATGGTGGGTAAAGGAGTTGGGGTCCTGAGCTCTCCTGATTGGTTGGGGCCAGTGTAGTTAGTAGTTTTCATTGTGTCCGGTCTTGATGTCAGCCATGGCATTGTTCTATCTGGTCTCATGAAGATATGGTCTGCTTTCATGGGGCTGGAGGCTGAAACACAACTGAAGTCAGGATGTTATCTTTAGCTTCAAGGAAACTGTTTCTGTGGTTAACAGACCTGAGGCTTCCTTATGAAGACATTTTGATACTGACCTGAATCTGATGTCCTAAGGGATTAATGATTAAGGAGAGGAGTGGATGGACAAAAAGGAGGAAGGGTCATGTTAAACAAGTTTCCGCTCCCTCAGAGCCCCACTGCAAGTTGTTCTTGGTCAAAGGGGAAAGTGGACAGAAAGGAAGCGGAGGGCCCTATAACCATTTCATGGGAGGAAAGGTTATGGGTTCTTGTAGGCAATGTCAGCCATGGGCTGGGTTGAGAAGGGAAATGCCATCTGGTTCACATTGCCCTGCAAGTATTCAATTGCTTGGAAGAGTAGAGTGCTCTCTGTTTTGGAGGATTTTAAAGCAGAGGCTATGCTTTTACTCGTTTCTGTTAGGGATGCTGGAGAGGAGAGTATATGAGGTTCCTTGAGTTCCTTCGCTTTCTGGAATTTGATGCAGTCTCTTAAGAGCAATGCAGTTTTACGCCATGTTGTAGAAATGTGAGATGCTTTCTCTTCCTGAGTTTGATGCCTCCTTTGCTTATTTCCTCAGGTCATTTCATTGGTTTCCACATGTCTCCATAAGTTTGAGATTCAGGATCTCAGGAGGTTGTGCTGGGCATTTGTTGGTCTAACTGTAAATGGCTGGGGATTAGATGAAGATTCAAAGGCAAGCACTCCATTTGTGCTTTTAAACTACCTCCTTCCCTTTGTATTGTCAAAGTCCACCTGCTGTTATTTCAGAAGTACCTTTAAATTCTTGCTTGCTATTGAAATCAGGAGCAGAGGAGCTTGCTTAGGCTGGCAGCCACCATTCTGGCCAGGTGTGGGTTTACTTGGTGTTGGGTGGAGAGGAGGGAGGGGTGAGTAGCACAGAAAACCTCAGGAAACTGATCTTCCAACTTCTGAGTCAGGTGTTACCCAGGAGATTGGGGGTGGGGTGGGGTGTGTGTGTGTGGGGAAGGCAGGGAATTATTTAAATCAAGTTATTATGGTTCCTAGAATATCAGCCCCATGAACAGGTAGGCATCTGTTCACACAAAAATATTGCTTTTTTGGGTTTTTGCATCAATGCAGTTATTTATCACTCTCTTCATTAGTAAAATTGGCTAGCTGTCATTTATTCATTAACAAAGAGTTGTTGAGTGGTTGTTATAATAGTGCTAACATCTTCTATTTGCTTTTCATGTATTAACTCATTTACTCTAATTCTTACAACAACCAGGTTTGTTATTATCCTTACCTTACAGATTTATAGGAAATTGAGGTACAGGGATTATTAAGGATTCCACAACTAGCAAGTGGCAGCATTAGGACTGTAACCCAAATAATCTCTCTCTTAACCCTGCTCTTAATGACTATGGCCAATACCAGGCACTGCATCTTGTGTGACTTGTTTCTAACAATAATAACAATATCTACAGAAAGAGACATAAATATTTATGTAAATGACCTCAGTCTAGTGCTTTAGAGCTCATATAGCATTTATATTTCTCATTTAATCCTCACAACACGATCTCCATCTCAGACTAAACTGGAGGACTGACAGTGTGCGGTCACTAGGGAGCAAGAGAGAAGATGCCAACCTAGGTGTCAACCTCTCTTTGTTGGATGTGGCTGAAACTGGCTTGGTCCCTGCAGCGTGGAGAAGTGAAGTGAATCAGGTTATAGCATACTCATAGTGCTCTTTCTGTTGGCCTGGAGAATTCCTCTTCCCAGGGTTCTTCTTGCCGTCACATTGCTCCCAGTACTATGCTTTGCATCAATTGAGACTTGGTGAAAGACTTATTCAGTATTACTTTTACCTTCCCCAGGATTCTGACCCACATCCTGAGGTTGAGCTAGACTTGCAGCACAACTCATAGTGTGGTCCACCTGGAAGCTTGTCAGAAATGCACATTCTCAGACCACACCCCACCCTTACTGAATCCGAATCTCTGGGATTCTGTTTTAATGAGCTCTCCAGGTAGGGTGACCCACTATCTTGATTTGTAGCGAACTGAGGGGTTTCCCAGGACACAGGACTTTTAGTATTAAAACCAAGTCAGTTTCATCACCCTAATTCCAGGTGATTCTTTTTTTTTTTTTTAATATATATTTTTATTGATTTTTATTTAGAGAGAGAGGAATGCAGAGGGAGAGAGAGATAGAAACATTAATGATGATAGAGAATCATCGATTGATCAGCTGCCTCCTGCACGCCCCACAACGGAGATCTAGCCCACAATCCAGGCATGTGCTCTGACCTTCCGATTCATAGGTTGACACTCAACCACTGAGCCACGATGGCTGGGGTTGCCCTTTTCTTTAGGACAAGGTTTCCCCCGTCCCCCCCTCCCCCACCCCCCAGAAGCTATTTGGTCCTTCAAGCATTTGAACTCAGAGGGCCACCCTACAAGGCTGTGCAGACTATGCTAATTGTGGCTGAGAAGTCCTTGGTAACCTAGCGTACAGTTTGTCTTTTTTGCCAGTATGGGGAACAAACATTTATTGAGCCAAACAAACCAGGTACTGTCCTTGGAGTTACACTCATGCTAAATTATTCTGAATGGGTCTTTAAAGCAGGCGTCCTGAGGATGAAGTGTCAGAACATTAGAGGGAAAGGACTTCAGGGGCCATTTAACCCAACTACTCAAATGGGAGCTTGGTAGAAATGCAATATATAGGGCCGCACCCCAGACCAACTGAATCAGAGCCTGCAGTTTAACCAGATCCTCAGGTAATTTGAATGCATTTTAAAATCCGAGAAGCCCAAAGCCCTTGTTTTACAGATGAAGAAACCGAGACTCGGGGAGATTAAGTGATTTGCTAAAGGTCACACATGAATTGGACTCAGGATCCAGTTCCAACTCAAGTCCAGCGCTTTCCTCTATACCTGGCTGCCTTCCTACAGGGCCATATTTTGTTTGTCTGGTTCTATCTATTGAATGAACTTGAACTTAATTAAATTTATTTAAAAATACTTTAGATTCTGTCCTTCACTAATTCAGATGGGACTGCCTTTAATTTATCTGACTTGGTGGTACTTATTTGTTTCTTAATTTCTTGTGTGTGTTTATTCGGTTCACTCAACAGTTATATGAAGCAATCATTTTCCACATGATAAAAGTTTCTGGGCCTGCTGGCATGACTCAGTGGTTAGCGCATTAAACTGTACAACGGAGGGTCATGGGTTCAATTTCCCGTTAAGGGCATATACCTGGGTTGCAGGTTTGATCTCTGCTCTGGTGAGGGTGCATGCAGGAGGCAACCAATCAATGTGTCTCTCACATTGATGTTTCTCTCTCTCTTCCATTCTCTAAAACTCAATGGAAAAAATATTCACAAGTGGGGATTAACAAATGGAACTGGATGTATATAAATGCTGCCATCTTTATAATGACAAGCATACTATATAAGAAAAAAATCAAACATTTTACCACTTTTTTGGTTGGTTTTATTAGATGGTGTTTATAGCAATTATTGTACTGTACACACACACTGGGGAGAATGTTCATCATTTTTTGGTAGATCACAACTGGGACCGTGGACTTGACCCAGCATCCATTTTATTTATTTATTTATTTAGTTATTAAAATATTTTTATCGATTTCAGAGAGGAAGGGAGAGGGAGAGAGATAGAAAAATCAATGATGAAAGAGAATCATTGATTGGCTGCCTCCTGCATACCCCCCAATGGAGACAAAGCTCACAATCTGGGCATGTGCCCTTGACCGGAATCGAACCCGGAACCTTTCAGTCCACAAGCCACTGAGCCAAGCCAGCCAGGTCAGGATCCACTGTTTTAAAAGTACTTCCAGAATTTTGGTTGCATGTGATGATGAATTGACAGTGTCCCTATGGAACTGTTTTAAAATACGTGTCAAAATGTCCAGTGTTTACGTATATTTAACCCCTATTGGCGCGCATTTAGGTAGGAGGCTCATTCTCACTTTGGCTTTGTCTGTTATCCCTGTTTTCAGGAGCTTTTCTGGCCCATTTTCTCCTCGTTGTAGAACTCCATCCGATGCCCAGGTTAGTGAGAGGAACCTGGGTATCTAGCTACTCCTTAGACACATTTTCACCCAGTTACTTCAACTTTCAGGCCTCTCCCTCCTGAGGTTCTCAGTGACCCTAATTCCTGAGTTTTTCGGGAGTGGCTTTTAGTTCTTCCTCTCTCAGGCAATTCCCATATGTCCCCTTCTTCCAATTTCTGAAATATTGTTATTAACATCCTTCGTCTGCTATCATCTTTCCTCCCAGGATCCACACCTTCCTAGTCCTTGTTGTCGTTTCGTGGGGGTGGGGTTGAGAGTGTATTGAATCTGTGGTATTTAACTGGAAGTCTTTCATTTGTAATTTTAAAAAATGTTTTATGGCCCAGCGGGTGTGGCTCAGTAGTTGAGTGTCAACCTATGAACCCCAGGAGGTCATGGTTCGTTTGATTCCCAGTTGGAGCATGTGCCCAGGTTGTGGGCTTGGAGGCATGATTCCCAGTAGGGGGCATGCCCGAGGCAGCTGATCAATGATTCTCTCTCATCATTGATGTTTCTTTCTCTCTCTCTTCCTCTCCCTTCCTCTCTCTGAAATCAATAAAAACATATTTTAAAGAAATGTTTATGTATTTTTGTTATAACCTCTTTCTGATTCCTAAGTTTGTGCACACTCTTTTTTACTCCCTCCCCAGTCTTACTTGAGTTTTGACTACTTTATTGGTCTTTATGATGCACTGACTTGAGGGAAAGATTTTTTTTAATGAATTTGAATATATTTTGTAATTTTTAACATATTTTTTATTTTCACTAAATCCTAACCCTTCCCCCATAAACCTCTATTTTGTTTTTTTCATCTTTTTTAAGCATTAAAATTCTAGGGTGTGTGTTTTCCCTGGCTATCTGCTTTGTTTTCTCTCTTTTAAAGCATAAAGACATGTAAAACTCAAAATTTCTAGAGTAGACAACTTTTTTATATCTGGTAGTAAACATTTCAATTTTTATATCCTCCTAGTCCCAAGAATTATTTGGGAGAGTGTTCTGTAGTTGCAAGTAGGTTTTCTTATAGGGACACTAGTCTTAAGTTTTATTTTGTAGTTTTATGACATTATTACATGGTAGTCAGATAGTAGGACTTCTACAATTTCTACTTTTTACAAGTTGGTTGTATTTTTCTTTATGGTCTGGGTCTGATAAATTTTTTAAAAAATTCCATGGTTAATTTGGTATTAGTAATAAGCAGTGGATTGTCTCATTTCTGTGTTGCCTTTTGTTTAAAAAGCAAGCAAGCATGGTTAAGAGTATTGAGAAATCTCCCTGTCTCCGTTGGTTTCCTGCCTGGAGCGGCCCGAGGGCTAAGTCTTTATTACCAGGGGAGTAATGGGGCCAAGACTGAGATGAAATTCCATGCGAAAGGTTCTCCTTACCGGGCCACTCCTGAAATTACAGACACTGATTGTGCAACAGGATAGCTCAGCAGCTTCGGGTAGAAATTCTTGTTTTATCTTGGGCCATATATCAGCATCTGATAGATTTGGACGTTTCAGGAGTTTTAGCCCCAAACCGTTTTGCTGCTTATCTAAGTAACTGGGATCTGGCCATCCTGCTGGGACCCTGCTGTTATCTCACTGGCATTGTAAACACATTCTCTTTTTCCCTAAAGGAAAATGGATAGGGTAATAGAGAAGTTTTTCTACCCTCCATTTGCTTTTTGAAGTATAGCAAGTAGGATTTATAGGTTCCTCTCTTCAGTTGGTCAATACAAATAGAATGTTTACACTGTATAAATAAAGACATATGGGCAAATGACGTAGTCATTTCATAATTCCAAGCTGGGAAGACAGAGCTGGAACAGTGTATAATGACACATTAACGTGGTTGATGGGAGAATATACAGGTGTTAGGGAAACACAGAGGAAGATACATTTAATTTTCTTTAAGAATGAGGGAATGGGGAAGATGTCAGGGAGAATATGATGTTGAAGTTGGGTCTTGAAATAGGAATAGGTGCTAGGCTGAGCAGAGATGGAGGGATAGGCATTTTTTTTGGTATATGTGTACAAGGGGTGAGAAAGAATCATTGATCAGTTGTCTCTTGCATGCCTCACACTGGGGATCGAGCCCGCAACCCCGGATGTGCCCTGACCTCCTAGTTTATAGGTCGATGCTCAACCACTGAGCCAAGCCAGCTGGGTGGGATAGGCATTCTAATAGAAGTATGAGTGGATAGCATATATGGGAAAGACGAGCTGGTCTTCTCCCCAGAGAATACCGTGTATGGTTTGGGTTTGGGAAGGGTGAAGCTGGAGGAGCTAGCCTAGAGTCAGGCCATTAAGAGCCTTGATAGCCAGGTAGAGGAATTTGCACTTTACTCTGTGGGCAACGAGTAGTCAATGTAGGCTTTTAAGGAAGGGGTCAGTTCCTTTTTAATTTTGGTATTTAAATTTCGGCTCTCCATCATAAATGTTTACTACCCAAAATATGATTCGTCAAGAGTAGGTAATTGAATTTTTATTTTTCTGAAATATACAATTTATGATTCAGGTTTAGACATCTGTGCCACGTGCCATGAACATGCCACCTGCAAGGAAAGAGAAGGGAAGAAGATGTGTATTTGCAAATATGGATTTGTGGGCAATGGGAGGACTCAGTGTATTGGTAAGTTCTGAATCCTATGTTAAGTTGGAAAGTTGAAGGAACCAAGAAAACAGATTCTTTAGTGTTAAAGAGTTGATGTCTTTGGGAAGAAAACATTGTTATTTTTTTCACTGTTTTTAGTACAAGAAGTTTTGTCAATTATAATAACTCTTTGTTTTAGTGTTTGGATATATCCTGTCTCTAGGGTTTCCAAAGAAGTATCCCTTATGTTAGAGGTCATTGAACTTGAATTTCTGGAAACTCTCTGGCCTACTACAAATTTGAAATGTGTTTGAGGTCTTGAATTTAACTTAGTAACTTAAGTCAATATTGAGTTTTCTTAATTTCTCTGTTTGTTTTGATATAAAACTACTTATGTTAGTATCATGAGAAAAAACAAAACACAATTGCCTATTAGACTTTTTGGCTAATTGATGAAATGCTGTTGCTTTGAATCTTATGTCGAGCAGAATCCATCCTCCATATTGTGTGTGGTTATGACCTTTTGGAGTCTTGGGTGACTTAAAAAAACGTAAAGACCTTTAAGCTAGAAGCATTTGAGATTATTTTTTGCCTCACGGTATCTACCATGCCACGGCAGTGAGACAACATCCAGGTTCAAGTCCAATTCAGATACAGGGAGTGTTTCACAGCAACTTACAACAGTGAGTGCTATAGTCACAGTGTCCTCCCAGCAATCTTGTTACATGCAGTAAAAACATGAATAGTTTTGCCTTGAGGTTGTGGACTGGCCGTTGTACACAACTTTGTTGTGGTATCTTTGTATTTTTTCTCTCCCTAAAGTTCAAAAAGTCATGTTCGACTTCACAGATACGAGCTTTCACAATCACATTGCTTATTTTTTTTAACCTGTTGTCTATGGGTGCTTTCAGGCTCCAAAAGCATGGCTGAGCAGTGTTAACCAGAGGCCGGTGACTGGCCCTTTATAGCAAGTTTGCCGACTCCTGGGCCTGAGGACAGACGGGAGGGAAGGTTACTTTCATTTTGCATTGATGTAAAATTATTGAATTCAAAATACTCAGGGCAGCTTCTGTGGACTCATCAAGCATCCCACACTCCAGCTCCGCCTCACTGGGCAACGAATATCATTCACGTGGGTCACTGACCATTGGCAGGAGCGGCTCCTGCCACAATAGTAGCCCTGCTCCGGGATGAGGCTAAAGTGGTCAGACCTTTGTGTGTCCTGGTAACTCCGAAGTAACAGTTTTCCCACTTAATCACGGCACATAAAATTGTCCCCCTCTTTGGCTTTCGTGGAAAAAGCAAGAAGAATGGCTCAGCTGGGAACCTGGGATTCTGCTGGACCTATTTCCCCAGGACTAAGACAAGATCTTGTAAAGTGTTTAAAAAGTTAAAAAGGAACCCCCTCCTCCCAATCTTCAACTAAGACAGATTTCAGGATGGGGATGTTGGCTTTCTCTCGTGGTTTCCTACAGACCTGTGCGTGACTCCGAGGGGCCCACGTCCTATCATCTGAGAAGCACAGTGCCAGGGAAAGAGGCTGGGGACTATGTGCCAGAATATTGATTCTCGAGCCCGCAGCACAGGACAGGGGTATTGAACAGGGTACGGACTGACGGCCTTTCCTGGATGTTGTCTCAATGTATCAACAGATAAAAACGAGTGCCAGTTTGGGGCCACTGTGGTCTGTGGGAACCACACATCTTGCCACAACACGCTCGGAGGCTTTTATTGCATCTGCCTAGAAGGATATCGAGCCACAAACAACAACAAGACATTCATCCCTAATGACGGCACCTTTTGCACAGGTATTCGGTGGGGGGGGGCGGGGGGTGGCTGTGGTGATGGCAACTGGGTAGTGGCAGGACAGTGTCCAGGATTTAGTGGAGGGAGAGGGCAGGGCCAGGACTGGTGTGATTTAAGGGAGGGACTTTCCTGTAAGAAAATTTGTTTTTGTTTTGTTAATCCTCACCCAAGGATATTTTTTTTCCCATTGATTTTTAGAGAGAGTGGAAGGGACAGAGGGATAAAGAGAAAGACGTCGATTGGTTGCTTCCCGCACGCGGCCCAACTGGGGTCAGGGATTGAACCTGCAGCCCAGGTACATGGCCTTGATTGGGAATCAAACCTGAGACCCTTCAATGTGCAGGCTGACCACTGAGAAATACCAGCCAGGGCATATGAGTGAGATTTGGACATGGCCTGAGTATTGGTTAGGTATTAGAGAATTATTGTTAATTTTATTAGATAGGATAACAGTGGCATTTAGGATAATGTTCTTATTTGGGGAGACTCATGCTGATGTATCTGGGGTGTTATTATAAAGTACCTAGTGTTATTAGATCTGTAAGCTACTTTAAATGTAAATAATTATTCATTATTGGGGGTGTGGGTCTATGGGAGTTCAGTGTAATGTTCCTTTTACTTTTTAAAATATATTTGTATTGATTTCATAGAGGAAGGGAGATGGAGAGAGAGATAGAAACATCAATGATGAGAGAGAATCATCGATTGGCTGCCTCCTGCACACCCCACACTGGGGATCAAGACTGAAACCCAGGCGTGTGCCCTGACTGGGAATCGAACCGTGACTTCTTGGTTCATAGGTTGATGCTCAACCACTGAGCCATGCCTCCAGGCAGTAATGTTCCTTTTATTGTTCAGTGTGTTTGAACATTTTCATAATAAATAACAAGGAGGGGCCCTCAGAGATGGTGTATCACTTGCAGGTTCCTGTAGCCCCAGATGGGCTGTTTGTTCTTGGGGTGACTCTGGCACGCACCACCTTGTGCACATTGTCCCCTGAGGTTCCAGGGGGTGGGCACTGTGATGCCGGCTCCCGGGAGGTCAGAGCACTGCTCCTATTAGAGCTGTGGATGCACGTCCCACAGGAATAAGTGAGGAGTGTAACTTTTGGAACCTCAGTAGCTTAGAGGGTCAGATTTCTGGGCATCTGTTGGTTGCATACAATGGGGTGGGCTAAACACTCCTAATTTTCAATGGCCCCTTTGTTATCTGACCTCTACTTACATCCTGCCATGATAGTGTAGCTCTTTGGTTTTCTTAGAAAATCTTTGAATAGTAACGAAGAAAAAAGGCAGGAAGGGACTGCTGGTTCTAAGATGGGCTTGTACAGACCTAATGACTGCTTAAAAGCTTTATTATTTCAAGGTTTCCAGGGAAAAGAAAGGCAGAGGAGAATATGGCTTCTTACTCACCAAGAACCACAGGTTCTGATGCTCTGACTCATTCTCCCTCTTGACCTGTCCCAAGGTAAAGATCCCTCCAAGGGTCCATTTGATCTATTCTTGACACCAATGAACACATTCCTTCAGAAAAGGCATCTGATAATACCCTGTTGTTTTAGGTAGCAAATTCCCTGCCGCATGATTGCAGAAGCCCAGTGTTGCAGGATTAAATTAGGTTGGTTTAAAAAAATACAGGTACCAATTGCCCTAGCTGGTTTGGCTCAGTGGATAGAGCATTGGCCTGCAGACTGAAAGATCCCTGGTTCGATTCCGGTGAAGGGCACAGGCCCGGGTTGTGGGCTCGATCCCCAGTATGGGGTATGCAGGAGGCAGCCGATCAGTGGTTCTCTCTCATCATGGATGTTTCTCTCTCTCTCTCCCTCTCCCTTTCTCTCTGAAATCAGTGGGGCGGGGGGGGGGGGGGGAGGGGGGGACAGCCAGCAATTAAAAAAAGATAAGTACCAATTTAAAACAACCTTACAAGGTGATGAAGATCTGGCGTTCAGTTCATTCGATACACATTTCTCATGCTCTCCTGTGTGCTAAGCTATGCTGGTGGGAGGAGATGCAGGCAGCTAGTTTCAGGATAAAGTATCAATGACAGGTAAGCAAAGGGTGCGTACTGGAAGCCATAATCCACAGGGGCACTTACCTGGGACGTGGGAAAGGGAATGGGAAACTTACTGGAGGACATGATACCTGAAATTATGTTTTCAAGGTTGTGGAATTTGCCAGGAAAAAAATTTTTTTTAAAAATACGTTTTATTGATTTTAGAGAAAAAAGAAGGGAGAGGGAGAGAGAGATAGAAACATTAGTGAGATACATTAATGGAGTCTGCAGCCCTGCCTGACCAGAAATTGGACCGGTGACCTTTCGGTGCATGGTCGATGCTCAGCCACTGAGCCGCACCAACTGGGCACCAGGAAAAACTTTTATAACGATGTCACTATAGTTCTCAAGGATATAGTCCACTTATAAAAAGTAGAAAAAGGAAGAAACATCCATGCAAGGGTTACGTAGTTGTCAGCCTAATAAGAACCAATCCTCCTGGAATGAAAAATCTGATCTCGGCCCTGCTTCTATTTATTCTACTTCTTGTAATTATTTAGTGACCTTTCCTTTAAAAAAGTTGAGATATAACTCACATACCAGAAAATTCACCCTTTTGAAGCATACAGTTCAGCGGTTTTTAGTGTATTCACAAAGTTGTGCAACAATCACCACTATTAAATTTTATGACATCATCTCCCCTCAAAGAAGCCCCGTGTCCACCGGCAGTCATTCATTCACATGACCTTTCCTCTTGAGGTCTCCATTTATCGCTTGGCATAAGCTGATGGATTACTTCTCTTGATGATACTGAGTGTCTTTCAGAATCACAGTTGCCACAGGCTGTGGATATTAGCTGGGGCAAAGGCTTAGCAAGTTTTGGGGTATCAGCAGTTAGCCAGCGTTTGCCTGGAACCACAGGATGTGAGGCATAGCTCTTGAATTAGGAGGAATCCTGTGACCAGATGTTTCTCATACTTTGCAGAGTTCAGGTCAAATTCAGGAGCTGGTTGCAGGTAGCCCCTTTGGATGTCACCAAGGATGGGTGACGAATGAGTGCACGGGTTCCAGTGCAGGGGTTCTAGTTGTGGAGAACCTGCAGATGTTCTGACCCCCAGGGCTGTCCCCTGAATGACTCCTGGGGATCATGGAAACTTTGCCATGTGCCACACCCCGGAGGAAGAAGCTCTGGGGCACTTCCAGGGTGAGGGTGCTTTGACTTGGGTGGACCGAGGATAAGTAGAGAGAAATGAGACTGCTGTGGAAATAAGGCCTGGGGCTGGCATCTCCCAGCCAATGGGGCCTTGGGAAAGAACCTGGGGTATCCGTATCCTGAGGCCTGAGCAAGAAGCAAGAATAAAGTATGGGGAATGTTAACCTGCAAGCGAGAACTCAGGGGTGCCCCCCTGCACTCCCAAAGAGGGGGCAATGGTGCTAACTTAGTCAAGGCCTCTGACTTTTTGAGGTGCAGCTTTGGTGTAACCATCTTTGGATCTAAAATTCACGACCTGAACACTTAAGGCCAGTGCATTTATTGTATGTAAATTCTAAATCTCTTAAGAAATAATAGAGATAGATATACAATACCTTTTAAATTAATTGCACAGAATTTATTATATGGCTGTACTATGCTACTTAACTGATTTTCCCCTCCTCTACTGGGGTTGTTTGTTTTTTTCTATTGTGAGAAATGCTCTAATGTTCATCCTTGTACTTACATCCGTACAAATAATTATCTCCTTATTATACATTCTGAAAGATGGTTTCTGTGTCAAAGGTACACATTTTACATTTCAATACATAGTGCCAGACAGCCTTCCAGAAAGTTCATAGCAATATTCTCTCTGACTGCTACTCACTTCATGAAGGTGTTCCAATTCTTCATATCCTCGCCAACACTGGACAATATTAATAAATGCTATGCATTTAACAGTCCCGATTTTAAATGGGTGTGTGTTTTCCTCTAACGTGGCTTCCTACGTAAGACACAGGCTTCCTAGCTGAATTTGGCGTTTGAGCAGGGAAGGTGGCAGGAAAGAAAATAAATACATCTACTTTCCAAGTTGTGAGGGAATAATTTTTGTCTCATCTTACTTCGTGGAGTTAGGAGGATCTAGTTGTTAGGTGTCGATATGGAGAAAAGTTGGCTTTGAGAGCATTTCCATGAACCTGAAAGTTCTGGAATGCATTTTTCTCATTGGGTCCATTCTAAGTCATCATATTTCAAAGGCTTCTCAAGACAAGGGCTTGTGTTGGAGGGGCAGTCATGGGCTCTCTTCTTCTTAAACTTTTGCCTCTTTGGCCCTCTTGTTCCAGCTAAGGGCCTCCAGGTGGATTTTCTGCTCTGTCTTGGAGCAGCCAAGTCCAGTGCAACAAGCCATGTGGCCACTCCCCGGGTCCCTCTAGCATTGCTCATGCATGGTCATGCTCAGGCTCAGGTATGAAGGAGTGGCATGTGCCCCAGGAAGATCTGAGTCAGTAGAGAGGCAAGGCTCATTCGTGTATTAACTAACATGTCTTGAGGACCTATGGGCTGCCAGGTACTGTGCTAAGTGTTTCTACACGTTTTATTTAATCCCCACAAAAAACCCTACTATAATTAGCTTCATTTTGCAGAAGTGGTTTAGAAAGGTTAAGGAACAGACATTAGTACATCTCGTAAGGAGCATAAGGGGTTCTCAAACCTGGGTCTTTCTGACTTTCAAACCCATGCTATTAGTTGAAAGGGCTAAATATAGGACTCCAGGGCCCTGGGACCAGGTCAGAGTGTCCTGTTCAGTTTTGCTACTTTCTAGCAAGAAATTGTTCTGCTGCGGATAAAGTTAAATAATCCAATATATAGAATAGGACTGAGGGGATTTCCCCCATTGATTAGTTAAGTATGTTAATAAGGTTGCTTAGAACTCTTTTTCTTCACAAGCAAACATGTATAGCCTTGGAGAACCCATGGAATTTACCAGTTTGTGGAGAAGTTGTTCTGATAAACTTAACTGGTTCATCCAGCCAAGATTCTAGAATGGGTTAGAAAAGGGATGGTTTGTGAGCACAAGAGGTAACAGGGGATTAAAAGTCAAAATCATGCACACTCATCTCAGTGATACATAGTGGATATATCTAGGCTTCATTAAAGCAATTGATGACATCTTTGACAGTGTCTCTGGACAGGGAATTATTGATTGGATGGTCATATACAATTAGATTGTAATGGGAGAGACAGTGTTGCATAGTGGTTAAGAATATGGTCCCTGGCCCTAGCTGGTTTGGCTCAGTGGATAATCGGTCTGTGGACTGAAGGGTCCTGGGTTTGATTCTGGTCACGGGCACATGCCCGGGTTGAGGGCTCGCTCTCCAGTGGGGGTCGTGCAGGAGGCAGCCAATCAATGATTCTCTCTCATCATTGATGTTTCTTTCTCTCTCTCCCTCTCCCTTCTTCTCTGAAATCAATAAAAAAATATTTTTTAAAAAAATGGTCTCTGGAGTCAGATACCTGGCTTCCCGCTACTTACCTTCCGGACTTAAGTCCTATTATTCAACTTCAGGTGCTTCATCTGTAAAATGGGGGTAACAATAGCATCTGCCTCAGCAGGTTATTTTGAAGAGTAAATAATATGGAAATAATCCGTAATAAATAATGAGAGTTTAGAACAATGCCTGGTATGTGTAAGATGACATGCAGGAATAGTTATTAACAATCATAACGATTATTTTTAAATATGTCTTTATTGACTTCAGAGAGAAGAAGGAGGGGAGAGAGAGAGAGAGAGAAACATCAGTGATGAGAGAGAATCATCGATCGACTGACTCCTTCATGCTCCCTTCTGGGGATCAAGCTCACAACT
Source organism: Corynorhinus townsendii (assembly GCA_026230045.1). Taxonomy (NCBI): domain Eukaryota; kingdom Metazoa; phylum Chordata; class Mammalia; order Chiroptera; family Vespertilionidae; genus Corynorhinus; species Corynorhinus townsendii. The sequence continues at coordinate 160,319,096 of JAPDVU010000005.1, read as the reverse complement.
CGGGCATGTGCCCTGTCTGGGAATCAAACCATGACCTCCTGGTTCATGGGTCAATGCTCAACCACTGAGACACACCAGCTGGGCATAATGATTACTGTTATGAGGTTGTTGAATGACTGTACACAAAGCAAACTAATTAAAGACTGTAGTGACTTATACTCAGCACTGGTCAGTACCTAGGAGCTCCAAGTCTTTTCCATACCACGGCTGCTTAGCCACATTTTGCCCTGTAGTTATTTGTACTGTTTATTTTTAGAACTCTACTTAAAAAAAAAAAAAAAAGACAACCATTGATTCCCACTCTCTTTTGAGGAGTATGGAGCAGGTGGGCAGGCTGGAAAATGATTTCTGTGACAAAGAAATACATATACACACTTTACAAATTCCTCAATGGGATAAAAAAAATCTCAATAAGCTAAAATGATGGATCAAATCTAGAAACATGCTGTATTTTGCAGTGTTGAAATCATCTCTAAAATTTGTCTTAGAGATTGGATTTATGTTATTTATTTATTTTTTAAAAAATACGTTCTTATTGATTTTAGAGAGAGAAAAGAAAGGAGAGGGAAAAAGAAAGAAACATTGATGTGAGAGAGACACATCGATCGATTGCCTCCCGTATGCACCTCATGTGGGGACCAAACCAAAACATGGCATATGCCCTAACTGGGCATCAAACCGGCGACCTTTCGGTGCATAGGTGACACTCAACCAACCGAGGCCAGGGCTATTTAATGGCATTTTTATTTTAAGAATCCTTTCTTAACAAGTGCCAAAAGTATCCTGATTTTATTATCAACAGTTGTTGAACCCTAAGTTTTACTTGTTTCATTTCTCAGCACTCCTTGTGTTTTATTACGTCTTTCTCTTTCTTGACATTGTGTATTCTGATGTTTTTCGCTGGCTCCAATATTTTCTCAAAGTCTTTTCCAGAAAAGAAATGTCAGTGCTATGATACCTGGTATCATTCGTGGTCTGAAAGGTCATTCCTTTGTTTAAATATAGCATGATGTTTTGCTCCATTTTCCTTAGAACTCTGTAAACATTACTCCTTTGCTATCTAGCATTTAGTATTTCAGACAGGAAGTACTAGGTCAGATGGGTTCTCTTTCCCTCATATATTACTGTTCCTTTCCCTCAGGGGGTTATACATTCTTCCCTTATTCTATGAAATTCAGAATTACTTACTTTTTTTTTTTTTAACATTCAGACTTGCTCATTGTAAAAGCTATTTGGATTTGAATACATCAACTGAGGATTTTTAAAATTATTAATTCTTATGCATTTACTCCATTCTCTTCTGCAATTCCTCTTAAATGAATACTGATGGTTGCCAAGTGGAATGGAGGGTGGGGTGGGGAGATGGTAAAAAGGAATACAGAATAGTATAAAAAGTATAATCTAAAAAAAATTAAACAGATATTAAGTATTTTGGATTCATCTTCATGTTTTTTTTTTGTTCTATACTCTAACATAATTTATTTTTCTATGTGTTTTTGGAGAATTCCTCAAGTTAGAATTTGCACATTTATTTTTCAGCATTGACTGAGCTATTATTCAATGCCTCCATTGGTTGAGTTTTTATTTTTGGCATTCATATTTTGTTTTTAATTTTCAAAACCTCATTTTTTTTTATTGACAGTTTCTTCTTAATCTTGTTTGGACTTCTACATCTCTTAATTATCTGTTACTACATTAATTCTAGTCTCCTGACTCCCAAATTTAGTGGCTTAAAACAGCAATTTATTATTTCTTACAATTCCATGGCTAGGTAGTTTCATCACTTGTGATACATTCAGCTGGTGGCTGGCCTGGGCTGGTCAGTAAGAGAAGGGACACGTCTAGGGCCTTCGTGCTGATGGTCAGTTCTCCTCTATGTGGCCCTCTCTTCATATGGTGTCTCATCCTAGGGCCTCTCTGAGTGGGCTCTCTCCCAAGTAGAATAGCCTGGATTTCCTAACAGCATGGCCACTGGCTTCTAAGAGAGAGAAAGAGAAGCTGCCAGGTGTCTTCAGAGTTAGGTCCGGAGCAGGCACAATGTTACTTCTGCCCTGTCCCATTGGCCACAGCAAGTCCCAAGACCAGCCCAAGGGAGCCACAGACTCTTGATGGGAGGGGTGGCATGCGAGAAAGGGAGAAGAAGAATTGTTGCAAGCCATCTTTGAAGACAGTCTCCCACAAAGAGTTCCCTAAAGTTTGAAGCATTAAATGTGTAGGTTGATCAGAATTGGTAGTTTTTCCCTGAAATCTATATAATTTTATTAACCAATGTCACCCCAGTAAATTCAATAATAATAATAATAATAATAAACATTGGTAGCTTGTATGGGCTCCTTCAGCAATTGAGTGAATGACTGGTTCCCAGACAATGACCAATGAGTGATGAGGTATTCATTGGTCTAAGACCAAAGAACAAACAAAGAAAAAAAGGAGAATATAGTGAATCTCAGTAAAATCCCAAACAAATTTAAAAGGATTGTGAGATTATTTTCTTCCTTCTTTTATGAAATTATGCTGTTCATAGTTTTTCTTGGAGAAAATGTATTTCTGTTAAAATAGAATATTGGCTGCCCTGTGCTAGTATCAGTCCACCCAGAATGACTGGTCTCTGAAAGCCCAGGCTTCCTTCAGTCGCGCTGCACCCTGGCCACTGCCCCCCTGATGGTTCTTGCACGAGTCCTGGGAAACGTGCCACCTCCTTTACGGTACTTTGTTTCTCCAAGTAAAATTGGTGTATGTGGCTCTGATGGAATTCCTTAAGTCTGTAGTTCTGTTCTCTAAGGCAGTTCAGGGTGGGGCTGGGGGCTGCTGACTGGCAGAGAGGAATCTTTTTCAGACTCTGAATTACTGTGTGTTTTTCTTACCCCTGTACTTGCTACTTCTCATAATCCTTCGTCAGGGGGAGTCTGCCAAGAAGCCTGGCTTACCTTTCTCGAAGCCTGTTTTAAGGCCCCTTTATCTCAGTAAAATCAGTGAGATCCTTCTGAAGTATCCCCTTACTACCTTAGTATCCTGTGTTCATTTTTGAAAGCATTTTTTTCCCACTCATGTCTAAATTTTTCTGTATTTAGAGTTCTTTAGATATTTTTAGTATGAGGTTGTGGCCATTCTTATTTTATAGTAACTGAATTTTTAAATTCTCACCTGAGGATATGTTTTTATTGATTTGAGAGAGAGGAAGGAAGAGAGAGAAAGAGAGAAACACCGATGTGAGAAACATTGATTGGTTGCCTCCCCTACTTGCCCTGCCCGGGAATCAAACACACCACCTTCTGACGTACAGGAGGATGCTCCAACCAACTGAGCCACCCAGCCAGGGCTGAGATTTATTGACGTACTCTTCTTTTTTGTTCCTTTGATTTGGTGTCAGAAAGTTGGTGATGGCTGTTGGTTTTTCTAAATCCCCAGAACAAGGTCACAAGTACTTCTGAGCACCTCTTAGTGAAGGAGATCTGAGAAGACCCCTTACAAAAGTAAAATAAAATTCAAGATACTATTTTTGCACACAGATGCATCCATTTGTAAGCGTAGACCGAGAATGTGAAAAATGGTTGTCACAGTGTCACCCCCCTCCTCATGTTTTCTTTTTTCTGTTTTTCTCTCCCGCTTCTATTTGGGATGGGTCTCAAGACATAGATGAGTGTGAGGTGTCCGGCCTGTGTGGGCAAGGAGGACGGTGTGTGAACACTCATGGGAGCTTTGAATGCTACTGTATGGATGGATACTTGCCAGACAGTGGCCCCGAGCCTTTCCACCCCACCAGAGATGCCACGTCATGCACAGGTGGGTTTCTGCTGAAGGATGCGCGATCGGAAAGTGAGTGCCTACTGGTGGTGATTTTCTGCAGCCCTCACCTCTGTCTGTGGGTCTCTGTTGGGGAGGTAGGTGGACATTATTAGTTCCTTGGCACATTTATACAACCTATGAAATAAGCAAATAACAACCTAATCAAGATAAAAGGGGCTATGTTAAAAAGCTAAAATTAGTAAACTTTGGGGATTTTTAGCAGTTAATAGATATTGTGATGGTAACCATTATGTTAGCTTGTAAAACACAGCGGATCTGGTAAGAACCAGTATCTCAAAAGCGACCCCGAAAATGATAAAGGCATATATATCTTAAGGTGTTTTGCAATCTAAAATTTTCACTTCACTGGACTAGGATTCTCTTCAGTTAGTATGAGTTAGTGAAGGTTGATTGCCGAATTCGTTCAGCTTTGTGCAAGTATAGATGCTATTACCTATGGCAGGTCAGAAGATTTGAAGAGAAATAATCATTGGAAACATACGCAAAAGTCATGTGGAAATGAACCACCCTATTTAACTTGTGGCTGGGGCCTGTGTGTGTAGGGAGGGGGAATGGGGAAGAGGTAGAGATTATGAATTTTGAAAATTCACATAGTAATGCATTTGACATTAATTTATTTGCAGAAATAGACTGTGGCACTCCTCCTGAGGTCGCAGATGCCTATATCATAGGAAATTATACCTCTGGGCCTGGCAGCCAAGTTCGTTATGCTTGCAAAGAAGGGTTTTTCAGTGGCCTGGAAGATATAGTTTCAAGCTGCACAGCCTTGGGCACATGGGAGTCCCCCAAATTAAATTGCCAAGGTGAGTTTTCAAAAGGTTCAGGTTCACAGCTTACACCATATTGAAATTTTCATAGTTATCTCTTAAATTTCTCCGTGGGGTGGTGAATGAATTGAATAAACCCAATTAATTCCTTTTTTCCCCTAATAGGTTTTCAGTTAATTCTCTTTGGTTTTCCAGGAATAGTATCCTCTATCATCTGCAAATAATGATAATCCCATCTTTTATTTTTCAACTTTCAAAAAAGTTACGTTTTTCTCTTGATTGGTCACTTGGCTAGTGTTTTCAGAACAAAAATTTAAATATCTGTGTTGACTTTGAATATTCTTGTCTTATTCCTGACTTTCATGAGTGGTTTTAGTGTTTCATCATTCACTGATGCTCTTGGCTTTTGATGTTACGTATATCTTTGTTGTTGTTGTTAACCTTCACCCAAGGATATTTTTATCCATTGATTTTTAGAGGGAGTAGAAGGGAGGGGGAGAGACAGAGAAAGAAACACATGGATTGGTTGCCTCCCACACACCCTCCCACGCTCCTGACCAGGGTGGGGGATTGAGCCTGCAACCTAGGTATGTGCCCTTGACCAGAATTGAACCCGAGATCCTTCAGTTCATGAGCCAATGCTCTATCCACTGAGCCAGACTGGCTAGGACTATGTACACTGAGTGGCCAGATTATTATGATCTCTGAACATATAATAATCTGGTCACTCAGTGTGTGTGTGTGTGTGTATGTACATGTATATATATATATATTAGAGGCCTGGTGCATGAATTCGTGTATGTGTGGGGTCCAGCCAGCCTGGCCAGGGGACAATTTGCATATTAGCCTTTTATTATATAGGATATACACTGAGTGGCCAGATTATTATGTGTTCAGAGATCATAATAATCTAGCCACTCAGTGTATACCTACTTATGTTCTTATGTATACTAAAATAACATGGTGTGCCTGGTACTGTTCTAAGCACTTTATCTACATATTGACTCATTCAGTCCTTCCAGTATCCCCATGAGTATGTACTGTTATCACATTTTTACAGATGAGAAAACAGGCATGCAGAAGTTAATTTTTCAAGGTCATACAAAAACAGGTAAAATCTGAACCCAGAAATTGGAGTTTTGGAGGTTGTGTTCTTAATCACACTGGTAATACTACTCCAGTTTTTATGATGGTGTTAACTTTTGGTTTGTTTTCTACTTTTGTTTTTTCTCCATCTGTTACCATATTTACTAGTTTTTGGCTATATATACATAAAATTAAGGAAGCATTCATTTGTTTCTATTTTACGAGGATTTTTAAAAATAAAATCGAGTTTTTTTTACGTTCTTTTAGGCATGTATTAAGGTGATCATATATTTTTTTCTCCTTTAACCATTCATATTGTGGGTTATATTATTAGATTTATTGATAATGATCAATACTAACTGCTGGAATGTATTCTTCTGGGTTTTTGGTGTTTTATTTTATTATTATTATCTTTTCAATAAATCTTTATTGTTCAGATTATTATAGGTGTTCCTCTTTTATTTTTCCCCATAGCTCCCCTCCACCTGATTCCCCACCCCACCCCATGCCCTTACCCCTCGCCACTGTCTTCATCCATAGGAGTAAGATTTTTGTCCAATCTCTTCCCGCACCCCTCACACCTGCTTCCTCTGAGAATCGTCAGTCCACTCCCTTTCTATGTCCCTGATTCTATTATATTCACCAGTCCATTCTGTTCTTCAGATTTTTCTTTCTTTTTTTTTTTTTTCTGAACAGAGTTTATTATACAGACGGGGTCAGGCTCAGTCCTTCTTGGCTGCTGCCTTCCTCATGGCTGCAAGGACATTGCTCAGCTCCTCTCTCTTCCTCTTGGCGCGAATGTGTGTCCCCACCCTTTTCTTGATGAATTTCAGGGCCCTCTTGTCCTTAGAGACCTTGAGCAGCTCCATGGCACGCGCTCATAGGGGGCAAAGCCACACACCTCTCGGATCATGTCCTGCACGAACTTGGTGTGCTTGGTGAGGTGCCCATGGCGGCGACTGTGCCTCGGCTTGCTCACGTTCTTGGTCACCTTGTGGCCCTTGTTGAGGCCCATGGCCATGGGGTAGCGTAGAGCCATGGCTGCTGCTCCTCAATGGCTGCTGCGGCGGAAGCCAGATTTTTCATTCACTTGATTTTTAGATTCACTTGTTGGTAGGTATGTATTTGATGTCATTTTGTTGTTCATAATTTTCATCTTTACCTTTTTCTTCTTCTTCCTCTTCTTAAAGGATACCCTTCAGCAATTCATGTAATCCTGGTTTGGTGGTGATGAACTCCTTTAGCTTTTTCTTGTCTGTGAAGCTCTTTATCTGACCTTCAACTCTGAATGATAGCTTTGCTGGGTAGAGTAATCTTGGTTGTAGGTTCTTGCTGTTCATCACTTTGAATATTTCTTGCCACTCCCTTCTGGCCTGCATAGTTTCTGTTGGAAATCAGCTGACAGTCGTATGGGTACTCCCTTGTAGGTAATTAACTGTTTTTCTCTTGCTGCTTTTAATATTCTCTCTTTGTCTTTTGCCCTTGGCATTTTAATTATGATGTGTCTTGGTGTGGTCCTCTTTGGATTCCTCTTGTATGGGGTTCTGTGTGCTTCCTGAACTTGTAAGTCTATTTCTTTCACCAGGTAGGGAAAGTTTTCTGTCATTATTTCTTCTAATAGGTTTTCAATATTTTGCTCTCTCCCTTCTTCTGGCACCCCAAAAATTCGGATGTTGGTTCACTTGAAGTTGTCCCAGAGGCTCCTTACACTATCTTCATATTTTTGGATTCTTTTTTCTTTTTGTTTTTCTGGTTGGATGTTTTTTGTTTCCACATATTTCAGATCTTTGGTTTGATTCTTGGGGTACGTTGATCTACAATTGAGTTTCTGTATATTCTTTATTTTAGACAGTGTATGCTTCATTTCTGACTGGTCCTTTTCCATTTTTTTGGCATTCTCATTAAGGTCCTTGAAGGTCTCACTAAGCTCCTCAGAAGTGTCATCAAGTTTCTCAGCGGGTTTTAGAAGATTCTTGAGTAACCTTATACATGTGGTTCTGAACTCTATGTCATCCAGTAGTTTGCTTTCCTCCGTTTCTTTCATTCGTGACATGTTTCTTTGTTTCTGCATTTTGGCTGCTTCCCTGTGTTGATGGAGTGGCTTTGTGTGGTAGGTGACCTATAGGGGGCAGTAGCTCAGCCTCCCCAATCACCTGATGTGGACGCTCTTGGTACACCCCTTTGTGGGCTGAGTGCAAAGTCTTGGTGTAGTTAAGCCTTAATTGCTGTTGGTACACTGGGAGGAATTGACCTCCAGGCCAATTATCTGTGAGCACTCCCTCTGTCTATAATGGAAGAACTGCTGCACTGAAGACACACTTATGGGGCAGGACTTGTTTCAGTGGGGCTTTGGTGCTCACTGAGTCTGCCTCTTGAATGTGTCACTTATGGATGTGAGGAGTTGAAATCTGGTGTCTCACACTGACCACTAGGTACACTGGCTTCTGGATCTCCAATGGGGTGCAGGTCAGCTACTGTCTGAGGCCATTCAGCAGGAGCTACAGTGAGAGCTGCAGTTTTCTCCTCTTTGCTTGGGGTTTGGAGGTTTTGGAGCTGTCTGACCCAGGCTGCAAGTTTGCTAGGTTAAGCTGCGATAGGGCAGGGCTTTCTTATGCTAACTCTGCTGCTTGGAGCTTGGGTGGGTTTGTAGGTTGTGCAGGGCGGGGCCTCAGGGTGTCACTAGGTTAGGGCATGGCAAACAGCAATGGCTGCTAGTTAGCCGGCTCTGCGTCCCGTTGGCATCTGCGAGTCCCGTGCCCCAGTGCAGTAAACAATTATTCCTGCGCGCAGCTCTGCAAGCAAGCCACCCTCACTGGCAGACAGTCCAGCTTCTTCCCGTAGGAGTTTGGGTCCCCCGCGTCTCCCCAGAGACTGCATTTCAGAGTAATCAGGGGCTTGTCTCCTTTCGGGTTGAAAAAAGCAATGCACCCAGTCTCCCGCAGCCAGCCCGGATCACGCGCCTCCGTACCTCAGCTTTTCAGCGCTCGTGCACGTCTCAATGCTCTTTTCTCTTTCCTTCTAGTTGTAGAACTTCCACTCAGCCAGCTTTCCCGTGGTTCGACGTTTTGTCTTTTAGTTGCAGTTTAAATTGTTGTGGGAGGCAGCAGTTTAGGTGTTTACCTACACCGCCATCTTGGATTCTCTCCTGGTGTTTTATTTTTTTAATGTAGATTATAGTTGCTAAATTTTACTTAGAATTTCTGCACTAATATTCATAAATGAGATTGATCTGTTTTCTTTGCCATCTTTATGGGTTTGTTATCAGTGTTATTCTGAATTTAAACAAAAAAGGTAAAAGAATTTCTCTCTTTTCCTTTCTTCTGGAATACTATAAACAGAATTTTAAAAGAGTTGGGAGATTCCACCTGGAAACTACCTGGATGTGACACTTTTAGAGAGTAGCCAAATTGTTTTTTAAAAATTAAAAAATTCTATACTTTAGTGGTCTATTTAAGTCTTTTTATAATTTTTGGTATCCATTTTGGTAATTTACATATTCCTAGAAAATCATCTATTTCACCCACATTTTCAAATTTATTTGTAGAGAGAAGTATAAAGCATTCACACTTTTAATTTTTCTATATTATATTTGTTTATAGTAGTGAAATATTGGAAACACTCCCAAATATCTATCAATAGGAGATTGGTTAAATAAATCAAGGCTTATACATAAAATGGAATATTTTATAGCCAATAAAAATTATGTTGGAAAAATATTTATTGACATAGGTTAAGTATTAATAGTATATTGCTAAGTTGCAAATTATATGAATAATATAATCTGATTTTTGAAATAGTTCATATATGCTTATGAAAAAGTTTAGAAGGCTATACATCAGAATATTAACAGTGGTGCCCTGGACAGTTTTGCTCAGTGGAGCAGACTGAAGGGTTGTGGGTTTGATTACCGGTCAAAGGCACATTCCTCAATCCCTGGCCTGGGCTGGGTGCAAATGGGAGGCAACCAATTGATGTGTCTCTCTCATATCAGTTCTCTCTCTCCATTTCTCTTTCCTCCCCTCCATTCTCTCAAAAAAAAAAAAAAATCAATGGATGAGGATTTAAAAAAATCTTAACAGTGGTAATTTGCACTGGGGGTGGGTGAGTCCTGGGTGATTTTTATATCTTACATACTTTCTGTATTGAAGGAGTTTTTAACATATAACAAAGCCCAGTTTTCATTGAATTTATTGCATAACTAAGTAACCTCAGTGATGTGCTTGACTGAGTTAATCCTTTTGCTACTCTGATTTGTGATTTCAGGCTCTAATCACATTTTAATAGTTAATTATCATCCTGGGGGGTAAGAAATTCTAAAAGTATATTTTAGCTCTAACATCTTTCAATAAATCAATTAAAATGCAGAACTTAGATTAAAATGTGTCATAACGCATATCAAAGAACTCCCTAAGGATTTATACAGGAAACCCCATCTAAAACAATTTGTATTATACTTTGGAAATTGGATTTCCATCTGGATTATTGGACTGAGAATACAGAAGGTTAGAGCGTGCTTGTTATATTCCTCTGAGAACTGTTATTTAGAAGATCTTCACTTCTTTCCCTCCTCTAATAACTGCTCTCTGCCTTCTGACACCCTCCTCCGCCTCCCCCATGTCACCACATGGCTGAGGCTTCTCAGAGCTGTGTCTGCCCCTCTCCAAGCAAACCCCTTCTTACTTACCCTTCAGTCTGCGTGGGGCCTCCAGAATCTGGGCCATGTGCCAGCCAGCACTGTATTTTTAGCTCAGAGTTATAAAGCCACAGGAATTGGGAATTCCACTAAGAACCCAAGCAGACTGTGAACTTGGATGCTGCGGAGGAGCAGGTACTTGTGAAGGGAGCAGCTGTGATTACAGATGGCAGCGTTTGTGTCCCAGAAACAGGCTTTCCCGACAGAGAAGGTACAGTTGGTGGACCTGTTGTTCATGTTCTTCCAGTTTCTGTGTCCTCGGTGGCTGTGCTGCCTTGGCAGGGGGAGGCCTGTGACATGGGTCCCCCATCCCACCGGGCCTCAGAGCTGGAAGTGAGGATGACAGGTCCCTGTGGTCTCCTCTTCTTCTTCTTCTTCTTTTTTTAAAAAAATATATTTATTTATTTTTTATTTTTTTAAATTTTATTTGATTGTTTAAAGTATCACAAATGGTATATTTTTATTTCTTTCAAAGAGGAAGGGAGAGGGAGAGAGAGATGGAAACATCAATGATGAGAGAGAATCACCGATTGGCTGCCTCCTGAGTGCCCCCTACTGGGGATTGAGCCTGCAACCCTGGCACGTGCCCTAACTGGGAATTGAACTGTGACCTCCTGGTTCATAGGTTGACACTCAACCACTGAGCCACACTGGCTGGGCTGTGGTCTCAGCTTCTGACGTAGGTAGGACTTGATGGAAATATGTGGCTGAAAGGATAGTATTTCTACCTTGCATTCCCTACATTTTGTTATTGTTACTACTTTTTTAATTTTCAAAAAAGTTATGAGTGGCAGCTTAAAGAATGTAGGTTTCTGAAAAATCAACCAAGCCAGGAGCTAGGTGAGGGAATCACTTGGACCATGTTATCATCAACAACAAAATGGAGTCTGGTTCCCCTGTTATGTACGCTAGATCCTATGACTAAGAAAGTCTGGAGTCGGGAGGAGAGAAGACAGCTACGCCACTGTGCTATCCAGGTGCACACCTAAATTTATGTGAGGAGAACAAGCAAAGACGAAGAGTTCCAGTGGGGACATGGGTGGCTCCATGGAGGTGGGGGTGTTGGTGCTCTTCCCTGTGAGGTGTTTGCTTCCTGTGTAAAAGTCCATTGAGGAAGGGTGGTTTGCAGTGTGGGCACACCATGGGAGGGTTCTGGGGACATCTGTCATCCAGATGTGCCTCCTATCTTATGGGCCACATCTTCCTTTCGAGCTGGGAATTCTTACTGAACAGTCCTTGTAAGAATCCACTTTGAGGCTTGCCCACTCAGCCCATTCCCCAGGAATGCATCTCTTGAAACATAAATTGAATTATCCTCTCTCCTCACTTAAAACTCTTCTACAAACATGGGAATGGTCACTTTATTTAGAACAAAATCCAAACTCTTATTCATGGCCTCGGAAGTCAACAGGGGTTTGGCCTCTTGTCTTTTCTGCAGGTTACATCTCCTATCACCTTTTCCCAGCCAACATGCCAGACTCTGACTAGCTTCAGGGCCTTTGCACATGCTTTTCCTCTACTTGACATACCAACCTCCTTAAATTTCTTAATTATAGTAAAATATGTGTAATATAAAACTTGAACAATTTTTAAAAATATATTTTTATTGATTTTTTACAGAGAGGAAGGGAGAGGGATAGAGAGTTAGAAACATCAATGAGAGAAAAACATCGATCAGCTGCCTCCTGCGCGCCCCCTACTGGGGATGTGCCTGCAACCCAGGTACATGCCCTTGACCAGAATCAAACCCGGGACCCTTCAGTCCGCAGGCTGATGCTCTATCCACTGAGCCAAACCGGTTTCAGCTAAAACTTGAACAATTTTAAGTGTAGAATTCAGTGGCATCCAATACATTCATCATGTCGTGCAGCCATTTTCAGAATGTTTTCATTATCCTAAACAGAAACTCTGTGCCCATTAAATAATAATTTACGATTCCTGTCTCTCTCTAGCCCCTGGTAACTTCTGTCGTACCTTCTGGCTCTGTGAATTTGCATTCTAGGTACCTGATGTATGTGGACTTATACAATATTTATCTTTTTGGCTTATTTGACATAACAATGTTTTCAAGGTGCATCCATTTTGTAGCATGTGTCAGAACTTCAAAGCTCTTAAAGGCTGAATACAATTCTATGGTATCTATCGACTACCTTTTGTTTATTCATTCATCTGTTGACAAGGTCTCCCTGCTCTTGGCATTCTTCTCATCTTTCAATTTTTAGCTTTAGATGTCACATCTGATATTATTTTCTTTCTTAGTACACAATGTGTAAGTATATTATAATTATTTTTGTGGTTTATATCAGTCTCCCCTACTGGACTGGAGCGCAGCGACCACGTAGTCTTCTTCAGCAGGCTCTGTCCTGCACCTGGCACAGTGCCTGGCATACCTGAGGCTTGTGGATGCATCCTGTATTTCTGTGATGTCAGTGGTTACTTCTCCACTTTCCTTTCTGATTTTATTTATTTGGGTCCTCTCTGTTTCTTGATGAGTATGGCTAACAGTTCAATTTTGTTTATCCTTTTGAAGAACCAGCTTTTGGTTTCATTGCTTTTTTTTGTATTTTTTTTTAGTCTCTATGTTATTTATTTCTGCTCTAATCTTTATTATTTCCTTCCTTCTACTTACTCTGGGCTTTTCTTGTTGTTCTCTTTCTAGTTCTCTAAATTGTAGGGTTAAATAATTTATTGTTGATTTTTCTTGTTTTTTTTTTGAGGTATGCCCGTAGTGCTATGAACTTCCCTCTCAAGACTGCTTTTGCTGTGTTCCAGAGATTTTGGGTTGTTGTGTGTTCATTTTCATTTGTTTCCAGGAAGTTTTTGATTTCTTCCTTGATCTCATTAGTAACCTATTCATTGTCCAATAACATGCTATTTAGCCTCCAGGTGTTTTAATGTTTTTGAGTGTTTTTACTGTAGTTGATTTCTAATTTCATTTCACTGTGATCTGAGAAGATGCTTGATATGATTTCAACCTTCTTGAACTTGTAGAGATTTGTTTTGTGTCTTAACATGTGGTCTAGCTTTGTGAATGATCCATGTGCACTTGAGAAGAATGTATATTCTGCTGTTTTGGGGTGAAATGTTCTATAAATGTCAATTAAATCTTTCTGATCCACTGTGTCCTTTAGAGTCGCTGTTTCCTTGTTTTTGGACGCATCCTAAATCCCCCTCAAAAGGTGGCTCAGACAAAGGCAGACATTGTGGTACTGACTCTTGCACGGCTGCCCCAGTTTATCCTGTGGCAGTTCAATTCCTGTTAAGGGCACAGATCTCAGTTGAAGGCTTGATCCCTGGCCTCAGTTGGGGCACAGATTGGGGCATGTGCGGGAGGCAACCAATTGATGTGTCTCTCTCATCAGTGTTTCTCCTTCTCTGTCTTCATCCCCCTACATTCCACTCTGTCTACAAATCAATGGAAAAAATATTCTTGGGGAGGATTAACAAAAATAAAATAAATTTCAAGATCTTTCTGAAACTTCCTATCATAAAGTGGGAAGGTCAACAATTCTTCAGCTTTCAATACATAATAGATTGGTTTTTTGACTCAAATAGTCTATTTACAACTGGAACGTTAAAATGAAGAATTTTAATGATTTAAAAAAAAAGAAGATTCATATGCAGCTCACAGTATCAAACTCCATTGTTACAGTTTCTGAAGGGTTTAGATTCTAGCTATTTCCATACTAGATACTATTTGTTGACAATAAATGTTATGTGTAATGTAAATTTTTCTTTTGTTTTTCTCCAAATGAGCTTTCTCTATCTGAAGGAAATGTATTGTTAGTCGAGGATAAGTTCGTGGAAGACTTTAGAATACAGAGTACATCAAAAAATATTTTTTCCTTCACTGCCTAAGGCAAATGGACTCTTTTGGTGCTAATGAGCTCATTAGCTTAGTCTCAGCAGTTAATAAGCTACTCTTGAGAATCTGCTTTGTGGCATACTGAAACCCTCCCATTTTCCTTTGATGGTTATGATAACATTTGCTAAATTCAAGTTGCCACAGATTGAGACATTAGATTTCAGCCCCAACATCGATGATATATGTAATTTAGTGCCCAACTGATCCCGGAATGAGGGTCAAACTATATTTGGCCACATTTGGAACATGCCATAAAATGCATGACACTGTGTCATAAAGTTACACTTTGACCCATTCTTTAGCATATTTTTTACATATAAATATCACTGAGATTCATGTTCGCAATATTAATTACTCACATGAATACAGGGATATTGAAAAATATTGGATACAGACACAACCCACAAAGAGCTGACCAATAAGAGGAGAAGAGAAAATTTTTACAAATGAAATAAGTGAAGAAAGTATAGGTATAAGTGCTGAATTATCGGATCCAGGGGGTGAATATAGATCCTTGTGGAACTGGCCTAGACCAGTGGTCGGCAAACTCATTAGTCAACAGGGCCAAATATCAACAGTACAACGACTGAAATTTCTTTTGAGAGCCAAATTTTTTAAACTTAAACTTCTTCTAACGCCACTTCTTCAAAATAGACTCGCCCAGGCCGTGGTGTTTTGTGGAAGAGCCACACTCCAGGGGCCAAAGAGCCGCATGTGGCTCGCGAGCCGCAGTTTGCCGACCACGGGCCTAGACTCTTACAACCTACCACATTGTATTAATTTCCAGGTGTTACGTAAAGCTTCTGATTTGAGTAGGTTAGAGACTTCCTTCTATTATTGCTGAGCAAAGAAGACAACTGACTTGAATGGGATTTTCTTCAGTTTTCATCCTTGTTTCTGTTCCTTTGCCAAAGCTTTTCATCTAGCAGTTTATTTGTCAGGGATGGTTGTGTGCTTTTCAGTCAAGATCAGTATGTGGAATAGGTCTATCATTCATTCCCCCAGCAGTTGGCGAAATGCCTGCCTCACTTTATAGACCTTATTGGTCTCTGTTTCCTCTTCTTTCTCAGCGTAGTCTCTATTGGTCTCTAAAACAGTCTTGGATTAAGCCTTTTATTACTGCGTGTGCTCTGTCAGCAGCTACCATATTGCGCTGACTGTGTGATAAGCAGCAGGCACTGTGGGTGATGTTGGTGATACAGTGAGTCATTGATTAGATGGCAGATTTCCTTCTGGAATATTTTCTCGGGTAGAGTAGTAAAGCTAGCCATGTGGGTAAACATTTTCACCTTCAAGATATGAAATAAAGTTACAATATAAATGTGATCCTTGAAACCGGCACGGCACATCCTCCCTTCCCTACCCCAGGGAGACCTGTTTTGAAGTCAATCATTTGAATAAAATCACAGATAATAGGATAGGAAGGAAATATTCCCAGCCATGTTCATAATTAGTGGACTGTATTCCTGATGCAGTTCCAAACATTACTTAATGACATAATTAGCCAAACGTGTGCTTTAATGAATGCATATGCAGCACAAGATTTGTGCTGCTTATTAGTTTCTTTCCTTTGGATAGAAACTGTTTTTATTATTATTTTGTTGTTATTCTTTTTTGTTAATCCTCATTCAAGGATATTTTTTCCATTGATTTTAGAGAGAGTGGAAAGGGGGTGGGGGAGAGAGAGAAGTATCTATGTGAGACACATCAGTTGGTTGCCTCCTGAACATGACTGCGGCCAAAGATTGAACCTGCAACTTAGGTAAGTGCCCTTAACTGGAAATCGAACCTGTGACCCTTCTGTGCATAGGCTGATGCTCTCATCACTGAATCACAACTGCCAGGGCTCCTTGTGAGGGTGAGAGCTCTGTGGTTTTCATGTAGAACTGTATTTTCATTACCCATTGCAGCCTCATTGGATTGATTTTTGATTATTTCTTAACTAGAGGCCTGGTGCACGAAATTCGTGTACTGGGGGGGTGGGGTGTCCCTCAGCCCAGCCTGCACCCTCTCTAATCTGGGACCCTCGGAGGACATCCCTCTCACAATCCAGGACTGCTGGCTCCTAACCACTCACCTGCCTTCCTGCCTGATTGCCCCTAACCACTACCCTGCTGGTCTGACTGCCCCCAATTGCCCTCCCCTGCCAGCCTGATGGCCCCCAACTGCCATCCCCTGTCGACCATCTTGTGGTGGCCATCTTGTAATGACGTGGGGGTGACCATCTTGTCATGACGTGAGGGTGCAAGGGCCACATAGGCTTTTATTAGTATAGATAGGAGCCACCTGCTTTCTCGGGTACCTTTTGGTCTGAGTAGAAGTGGCAGTGTCTGCCATCTCTCTTAAGCTGGGGAGGAGGGGCAGGGGGTTTAACAATGTCTGTGACAGGATTATGTTCCAGGCCAAACACAGGCCACACCCCATCCTATGGGGTTAAACATCAGTATCAAGAAAGCTTCAGGGGGTCACACAACTGCAGAGGAAGTCTATTTCCAGCAGCTCTTTTGCTCTGGAAGAATTCTTGGAGACAAGATTGGGCAGAGGGAATTGTCACAGACTGATTCGAATTTTCCTTCATGCAACCTTTTTCCCCCCGAGGTATCAGCTCACCTGCAAGATTAGTCCCAGTCAGCGCCTAGAGTGGGCCCCTTCACTGTAAGGCTGCCCAGATTGGATGGATCTGGACTTTGGGATCACGCAAACCTTGGTTTGGACACGGCTCTATCTTTTACTAGGGGTGTGGCTTTTGAATGTGACTTAAGCTCTTAGGATCTCTATTTTCATATCTATAAACTACATGAAAAAAATAAAAACCACATCTACCTTGCAGGGTTTTCTGTGAGGAATAAGTAAGATAGTGTGTATCTAATAAACTATCCATGTTCAGTAGGATTTCAATGAATGCTATTTATTATTTGCTTGTTTTTGTTACTCCCCACCCAAGGACATATTTTTCTATTGTTTTTTGGAGAGAGTAGAAGGGAAGGGGAGAGACAGAGAGAGAGAGAAACATTGATATGAAGGAGACACATCGATTGGTTGCCTCCTGCATGTGCCCTGACCACAGCCAGGGATTGAGCCTGCAACCTAGGTACATGTCCTTGACTGAAATCGAACCAGGCACCCTTCCGTCCATGGGCCGGCGCTCTAGCCAGTGAACCAAAATGGCTAGGACACTAGTATGGTTTAAATTATTGAGGTTTGGAAAGCTTTCTCAAAATTCCCCAGTAAAGACTGATTCGTTTTGTGGGTCTTTTTTATTTTTTGGTTTTAGCTTTCATCTACTTGGTGTTAGATAGGTGTGAGTTACCTCTGTTGGATAACAAATATACAGGTAATGTGTTTGTGTCTCGTTATTATACTTACAAGTTAGTGAAGTCTGTTTTCTTCCCCAGGGACTGCTATCACATCAAAGTAGCATTTATTGCATCTTGAACAATGATATAGTAATAGCAAGCTGTCCATGAACAATTATTTATTGACTATTTACTATATAAAATACTATTTTAAGTAGGCATTGTGGGGTGCCAGAGATTATAAGACTCTGTCCTTTACAAACTGTACATATATTTGGGAGGACATAATATATTTAAAAAAGACACAAAAATCCTCAAGCAGTAAATAAAGGTCAAATGAGTGGGATAGATAATTATTCGTGATTCTATCTCTTCTCTCGTCTCACATCCATTCCATCACCAAGGATGCTGTTCTGCTTTCATAATATATCCCAAATCCATTCTCTTTCTATCCCCACCATCACCTCTCAAGTCCATCCAAGACCCCATCCTCTCTCTGTTGAACTGCTGCTACATACCCTGTCTGATTTCTCTTCTTTTAAAAAAAAAGTTTTAAATTGATTTTAGGGAGGGAGGGACGGAGGGAGGATAACAAACATCAATGTGAGAGAGATACGAGATACATCTGTTGCCTCTCTTATGTGCCCCGACTGGGAATGAACCGGAAACCGAGGTATGTGTCCTGACAGGGAATCGAACTTGCAGCCAACCGTCTGTGCAGGGGACACTGCTATAACCAACTGAGCCACACCAGGCAGGGCAGATCGCTCTCCTTTTACTCTCGTTCTTCTCCCATCCCTTCTCCATCCAACAGTCAAAATGGCCTTTTAAAAACCTAATCAGATTATTTTATTCCCATGCTTAAAACCCTCCAAGGGCACTCCACTGCTTTTAAATACAATCCGAGCTCTTTGGTAAGGCTTAGAAGGCTCTGTGTGATTTGGCCTTGCTTTTCTCTCCACCTTCAGCTCATGCTGGAGGTTGCTCTTCCCTTTCTGGAACACAGCAAGAGCTTTCTCATCTCAGGGTCTTTGCATTGGCTATTTCATTGGATTGAAATATTTTTCCATGACTGGCTCATTCTCATCCTTCAGGTCCTTAACTCAGACATTACCTCCTCCGAGATATCAAACCATCCCTGGTCACTCTATTTAAAAAGCCTTTTCCATCCTACCACATTATCTTACCTCTTAAAAAACATTTACCACAATCTGTAGTTATCCTATTAATTTTATCTATGTCTATTAATTCTCTCCCTAAGTTGTATAAGGGCAGTGATCTTGTCCATTTTATTTATTGCAGTAATGAGTAGCATAGTGTCTGGCATGTGCTAGGTGCTCAATAAATGTCTGAGTAAATGAACACATGAATATGGCCACAAAAGTTTAGAGGAAGAAGGGACCCCTCCGTTACTCATAAAACAGATTAGTCATTGGGAAGGAGTTTGCTTGGTCTGAGGGAGAGTGTAATTGGAGGAGAAAGAGTGTGAGGAAGGTAGAGGGGGAGTAAGCTTAGGTGAGAGGGGCAGATACTGTAGGGTTTCAGAGATGGAGCAACTCTTTAGAGGCAGCAGGTGAAGGAGAAGGAATCTGACCAACATGGATTTGACTCTTGGCCATCACATAACTAACTACCCATGTGACTTTGGATGTGTCATTTAGTCATTGAGCCATTTCACCTGTGAAATGGGGAAAATAACCCCCAGCATAGAGCGTTACTATGAGTAGTAATGATTTATATTAGGGTCTTATTGAGATGCACACGAGAATAAATAGTAGCCATTCATACCTGCAATGGTATGAGCTCTGTGGTTTTCATGTAGAACTATATTTTATTAGTTTTTAAATTAGATTCTCAAATATGGAGCTTTGTAGAAATGTGGATGCCAAGAACTTAACTCAGTAGCACTGATTCAAAAGAGTTGTGTGTGGTGTGTGTGAGTGTGTGTGAGTGTGTGTGTGTGTGGTGGGGTGAAACTCTAGCATGTGTTCCCCAGGTGACTCAGATGTACAGCTATTGTTCAGAACTACGTGTTTAATCCAAGCCATGCTGGGATCCTCTCTAAATATCCCTTGTCAAGGGACTGTCCAATTTGAAAAGCTCTATGATGAGATCACAAGTCAAGGGTTTAGGATGACTAGCACTGGGCATCTACCTGAGTCTCTGAATCTTAGTCCTTAGAGATCAGGCTATTGATGTCTCCTCAACCCTCAAATTAGTTATTTTTTATATTAATTTAAAAAATGTTGTAGTCCCAACTAAAGCCACCATGTCTTCTATTATTCTTCACCATGTCCAAGAGGGAAGTCAATTTAGTTACTTTCTGCACTCATTTTTTTTTTCCTTTTTTAAAAAATATATTTTTATTGATTTCAGAGAGGAAGGATGAGGGAGAGAGATAGAAACATCCATGATGAGAGAAAATCATGGATTGGCTGCCTCTTGCAAGTCCTCCCCTGGGGATTGAGCCCACAACCTGGGCACGTGCCCTTGACTGGAATTGAACCTGGGACCATTCAGTTCACAGGCCCACACTCTATCCACCGAGCCAAACCGGCTAGGGCTTACCTATGGAGGGTTCTCCCTTTTCCGTGTCCAGTGGGGCCTAGAGAGCGTCCAGTTCCTGAGTAGGGGCTGCTGGGGATTGAGAAAATGAAAGAAAGAGACAGACACAGAGATGGAAGGAAAAGCTGGGGCCAGGGAGGGACCACTGCCCTCTTCTGATGGAGAGACAGGGACCCAGAGCCAATACAGCGTGTTTATTTTATACCCCAAATACCAGGAAGTTTTTCTAAAGGACAAGGAAAGGGGACTATGTGCATTCTTGTAGCTTCTTTGTAAATTGTCACTTCTGGTGGGCCCTAGTCATATTCATTCCTGGTGCTTGGCTGGATTTACATAATAAAACCCACTCCCTGGCACCTGGGCAGAGATGAAGGTCAAGCTAACAGCACTTCTACCTTTCAGCAGAATGTGTTTCCAGCACATGGCTTTGCCTACCACCCTGGATTCAGCTGACAATTTAAAGAAATGCCCATGTGCCTTCCTAGGCCTTCTCTACACTTACCTTCTGCACTCTTACCCCTTCAGTATCTGTGCTTCTCCCCTAATTCAACTATCTGTCACTGAGTTCCCTCCCAAATATCTCCAATGTGCTGTTTAGAAATTCCAGCTTCAAGGCCAATAAACCTGCTTAAACCTATACCCTCAATCTCTTCACTGATGCTCCATCTATTTCCTGCTGTAACTGAACCCTGGCTTAAACTAGAAGATGTTTTAGATGTCAACAATGACTGGGCAGTTTTATGAAACATTAACCACCTGTTCTGTTGGTTGCTCATTTACACACAAATATACTCATGTCTTGGAATGTTTTGGGCCAATAAGTGTCTAAAGGCTTGATGCTGGGAAAACATGATAAGGAGCAAGAGGTCTTGTGTTTGGTAAATATCTATGAAAAGGAGCCAAATCTCTGTGAGCAGACATGGGACTTGAGAAGTAGACAGGGTTGGAGGATTTATGAAATGACCACCTCATTCTGGTGCCATAACTGCTGCTGATTTGATTGGAATCTGCACTGACCAGAGACTAACTCTTTTTAAAAAACCCCAGAGCCGGGTGACAGGACAGGTGGGTTGAGCTGTTGTATTAAGGGTTTTGAGATGACTCCAGTGACAAAAGGTGAGAGAGGGCTCCCTCAAGGAAATAATTCAGGGGTTCTGCACCCACATGAAATGGAAAAGGGTACAATTCCATTAAATCCACCCATTCTGTGTCAGAAGCTCATTTGAGAGAAGCCACCTAATTCTAAGGCTGAGAATAGTTGATGAGGAGTTGGAAACAGATCATATATTTTTCTCTATTTTGAATGCTTTATCTCAATGAATGGACTTATGTTTTAAAAACCTAGATATTAGGAGTGCTTAATTTTCTTGGCTTTCTACAGGTGGGGAGAAAACGAAAAATCAGAATGAATGCCAAATGTCATATTTTTTCTTTTCTTTCTGTATTTAGGTATAACTAGGACTATTGGTTACTTTTGTAATTATTATGACCATTTTATTTTGTATTTTATATTTATTACGCTTTCTTGAATAAAAGTGTACCTATGAGCTCCCCACTACATGAGAAATGTAGCATGTTTTATTTCTTCCCTTCACCTCCCTGCTCAGATTTTGTTCAAAGAATTTGGAATTTCATTTTCAAATTATTGTGTGTGTGTTTTTTACATTGTTAGCTTTGAATTTTTTTTTTCCAGAAAAGATACACCTGGATTTTTTTCTTCTAATTGTAGAATATCTAAAAATGACTTTCTTTTACTCTTATGTTAAGTAGCACTTGGCTGGGTCTAAACTGGTAATGTCCTTTTCCTGTAAATACTTCCCCCATTAATTTGCTTTAAAAAGTTCAGAGATTTTTTATATATATAATTTAATATTCCTCTGGCAACAAAACTCCTACAATTGCATTATTGTCTACTCAGGAGCTAATGATTTGAAGGTGCATGGTAAAAGATACTAGAAGGTCTTGATATTTAAAAGAACCCTGAGGTGGATTATTTCATTGACCAAGGAAGTCTTTATAATATAAATAATTTATAATTGGAAATTTTTTTATGTATGTGAGTTTGTAAATTTCTGTACTTCTGAACAATCTTACTTTGTATACCTGCAATTGTACTAGTGTTTCCTCTTTCCCCATGAGTGGCCTCTGTTGTTGCTAAATGTTTATTTCCATGATATGAATTATAGGGGTAGAACTCGGGGATCATGACCAGTGCTGTGCTACCTCCCCTTGCAGAGATCAGTTGCGGCCGCCCTCCGGAAGTGCAGCATGCGTCCCTGGTGGGGAATCACAGCTCCAGCCTGGGCAGTGTGGCTCACTACACCTGTCAAGAGGGCTTCGAGAGCCGTGGAGGAAAGATCACTTCCGTTTGCACAGAGAAAGGCACCTGGAGAGAAAGTACTTTGACATGCACAGGTATAGATTTTATTCCCCGGGGTCATGTTTGCTAGAAGCAAAGGGCCCGCGGGAGCAAGGGACCTAAAGCTGTCCGATTGCTGCCTCACTCTGTGTACTGCGTGCGCCTGGCTATGCCCTTTACCTGGGTGGGCACCTGGCTTTAAGTTTGTCAGCTAAATCCTGAAAATTTAGAGTGTGGATTGGGATAGAAAATTTTACACTGCCATCTTTTGAAGCTCATGTTAAATCACAGTGACTCCTGTCTCCTCGGCTTGGCTGGCTGAGGGATTTTTCTCTTTGAACCATTTTCTCAGGGGAACGTACCTAAAAGTCCTCGCTTATTCCATGTTGACAGCTTTTCAGAGAAAATGTGATGTAATGAAAAATAGGTGTTTAATGTTTATTTTTATTTGTGGTAAAATACATACAACATAAAATTTACCATCTTACCCATTTTTAACATATTTTCACATTGTTGTGCAACTTATCTCCAGAACATTTTCATCTTCCAAAACTGAAACTCTGTACCCATTAAACAATAACTCCCCACGGCCCCTCCCCACAGACCCTGGCACCACCATTCTACTTCCTGTTTCTATGAGTTTGACTAATTTCATTACCTCATATAAGTGAGACCATGTAACATTTGTCCTTCTGAGACTAGCTTATTTCACTTAGCATAATGTCCTCCAGGTTCATCCATGTTGTCAGAAGTGGTGAGATTGCCTTCTTCTTCTTCTTTTTTTTTTTTTTTTACTTAAGATTATTTTCTTTTAAAAAATATTTTTATTGATTTTTTTTTTACAGAGAGGAAGGGAGAGGCAAAGAGAGTTAGAAACATCGATGAGAGAGAAACATCGATCAGCTGCCTCTTGCACACCTCCTACTGGGGATGTGCCGGCAACCAAGGTACATGCCCTTGATTAGAATCGAACCTGGGACCCTTCAGTCCGTAGGCCGACGCTCTATCCACTGAGCCAAATCGGTTAGGGCTTGCCTTCTTTTTTGAAAGCCGAATAATATTCCCCTTGTGTATTATGTTGTATTTATCCATTCATTCACTGATGGACAACTTGTGTTGCTTCCACATCTTGGCTATTATGAATAATGCTGCTATGCACATAGGTGTGCAACTACCTCTTTGAGGTCCTTCTTTCAATTCTTTTGAAAGAATAGAATTCCTGGTGAATAGGACTTTTGAGACTTCAGTTCAGATTCTAGCAGTGCCCCATATTAAGGCGTGTGCCGTCTGGTAAGGCATCATTTGCCCTAACCCTGAGTTTCCTCGCCTCTAAAAGTGGGAAAATAAAGTCTGCTCTCCCTGTTTCAAAGAGTTATTGAGAGGGACTCCAGTGAGATTACCTATGGGGAGCAGTTTGAAAAGTGTAAAGCACAGTGCACGTGTCAGGTCTTTACTGAAATTTTTTGCCTTGCTTAAAGAAGATCTCCTGAAAGAGAAATGTGCACTTCCACATGCTTTATTTCACACCTGTGCCTCCAAGAAGCAAGGTGGGAAAAGGCAATGATTCTTACCATTTGTGATGGTTGGTCGGGGGGTGTGACAAATGGCTGAATGACTCTGGGAATGTATTTCTACATGTTGACTTTCTTGGCTCCAAAGGCAAAGCTCTGAAGAGTGGAAATCTCAAGGTAGTTTTCATCTGGTCTCTGGTTTGACTTGCAGCAGAATTATGATAGAATGTCCTGAGTCTTGCCAATCAAAGTTTTCCATAGGATAATCCAGCCAGAGAAAACAAAGCGTGAACTGCTGGTGATGAATTGTCCATAGAGCAATAGTTCATAACCAGTTTGGGGATACAAGTGTGATAAAATCTATCAATTCAATAGATATCTACGTAGCATACACTATGTAAGAGGTACTTTGCCAGATGCTGCCTCTTTGGAATTTACAGGGCAATTGGGTCAACAGACTTTTCTCCAAAGAGATGCACATACACATGTACATACAACGTTTTACAAATTCAAGGTGTTCGTGAGCCTCTGGAAGCCTTGGTGTAGATGGAGAGCTCAGCTCCACTGCTGACGCCCTGTCTGTGGCATGCAGTTCCCACATTCACTCATCTCTACCAGGAGGATGTAGGCTGGAGACTGCAACCATAGAAACAACAAAGGGCAGGCATGGATAATAACCCAGAGATCTCTGGAGAGGGCTCCCTCACTGGCCCAACCTGCACAGAAAAGCAGACAAGCCTGTAACTAACAACAAGGACGCCAGGTTTCCAGTCCTGATGGTCATTCCAGCCTATTATGGCATTTTGAACAGCACCTCTAAGAGTTATTTGGAGAAAGTGAGGCAGCTGCCTCATGAGATGCAGAATTCAACGTCTGGGGATGTGTTCCTAGCCCGTAGCTGTCTACGGAGTCCCTTGGTAAGAGAGCGGGGGCATGGCTTCTGGGCCCAGCCATTTGCTTTATTGCTCAGGCTGCTCTGTCTCCACCGCTCAGAATTCAAGGGGGGGGGGGGGGTACAAAGATTAGTCACTGCATGAAAAACCAGTGGGCCTGCATGGGGCATAGTAAGCTATTAATTAGCGGATGCTTGTAGGCACTTTGAAGAACAAACATGTTATGTAACTGCTAATTTTAATTACATCCTCAGCCTGCCACCTTTCACAGAGTCTGTGGCTCCAGCTGCAGCTGTTTCCATGGGGTTATTCAAGCTTTGAGTTCAGGCGAGAAAAGGCATTCTCCCTGAGAGCTGTTATCTTTCTGTGAGGAGGCCTCTGGCTCTCAATCAAGATTGGCAACTAAATTCATTTTCCACAGATAAAGGGGGCCATTTGCATGCTGATCAATTCATAGTGCCCCGCACTTGATCACGGGGTGGGTAGGTGGGAGAGGTCGTGAGAGAAGCTGGTTACCCTGGCTCTTGCTCAGCTGCCTCCCTCTTTTTTCCTTTTCCTTGTTTTTCACCCATTTCCTTATACCTTCCCTTCTGTCCCAGCTCCCTCTGTATATTTGGTGTTGGCCTTCCTCAGTCTTCGCTTTTAAAAAAAAATATTTTCTTATTAATTTCAGAGAGGAAGGGAGAGGGAGAGGGAGAGAGAGATAGAAACATCAGCGATGAAAGAGAATCATCTATTGGCTGCCTCCTGCATGCCCCCGACTGGGGATCGAGCCTGCAACCCCGTCATGTGCCCTGACCAGGAATTGAACCATAACCTCCTGGGTCATAGGTTGATGCTCAACCACTGAGCCACTTTTGGGTTTTTTCCCCCATCGTCTACTTTTCTGCCCTCTTCCTCTGTTCTCTGTTTTCATTCCGTTTCCCCCTCTTTTTACACTGAATGTTTCATTCTAAATTGGGGGGAAGAATCTATCTTCATTTTACCCTGGTTGTTTTCATTTAAAATCTTTCTGGAGCTCTCTTTCTCTGGATCAGTAGCATGCATCTGTCCATGTTTCTAATGGAGTGTGAACCCCAGCAAGGTGGTGGACTTTTTTTTTTTTTAAAGGCCGGTTTGGACTGGAAACTCCAGACAGCTGAGAATTAGGTAACTGCTTTAGTGTCTGGAAAAACCCCAGGTGGAAGCTTGATGTTCAGTGAGTTGGTTTCCCTCAAGATCAAAGAGGTTGATTCACTCTTGATAAGCCTGTCCTGCCTTCCATTCTGCACAGGTCATTTGGCTTTTTATGTTTAGAATGTGGGTTAATAATTATAAGGTTGATGCTCACTCCTTCCAGGCTCTCAGAGGGGTAATAATATCTCTATTGGAGCACAGACTGTTTATCTGCTGCGATCCTTCCTGAGCCCCCTAACCTGACTCTGGCAGCCACTCCCAACTGCCTCCAGGCCTCCTGGTAGCCTCTGCTCCTTGTTTTGCTTTGTGTATTTTTTTGTCCACCTTCCTCTTCAACTCAATGTTGCTCACCTGCAGTTCTACATGTTTCTGATGGTAAAGAGTAGTCATCCAGGATAAATGGGCCCATTTATATAAATAGCCACAGGGCTGGGGTTTGTTTGAATATGTGTGCAACGTTTAGACCATCAAGCATTCTCGCCATCATTGGTTGCATACCAACTTACCCACCCAGACCTCTGCTAGAGGCCTCACTGCTTGAGTTCATTTTGTCCTCAGAGAAACCCTGTGAGATTAAGTATGTTATTTTCATTTCATAGATGAGGACTCTGAGACTCGTGAAAGTTAAACAGCTCCCACAGGATCATTCAGCAAATGGCAGAGTTAGGATTTGAACTCAGGTCCATTAGCCCTGAAAGCCCATGATCTCCCTCCTGTGCCAGAGTTTTCCAAGCTTGAATTTTTTGTATGCCACCCTGACAGTGTCTGCTCTAACAAAAGTATTATTTGTTTAGTAGTTTTCTTAAAACAATTTATATTTAAAACTTAAATTTATAATTTCAATTTGTTGATCAAGGACATTTTGCAATATATTTGATATCATAAGTGTGTTATTTTTTCTAATATACACAAAAATTAATACAAAGCAATAATTGATTTAAGTAGAACCAAAAATCATCCTAAAGTATGTAAATGCATTTTAGGAAATCACTACTCTAAGCCATGTTAGTTCTACTTATTTTCTGATTCTAAAGATTAAAAACAGAAGAAGGAAGGAAACATAGCAGAACTCTCATCATTTAATTTATTCAAATATGCACTTATTCAAAGTAGTCACCTTGGGAAGCCATATCCTCATTTTGATGATGCTGCCATGAACAAAATCTGTTTTATAATCCATTTGGGAATTGCCTTTGGAGTAGTGTATGAGTAATATTAAGATATTAGTCATCTTACTTTTTAAAAAAGATGTTTTTATTGATTTCAGAGAAAGGAAGGGAGAGGAAGAAAGGGATAGAAACATCAATGAGAGAGAGAATCGTTGATCCGCTGCCTCCTGCACACCCTCCACTGGGGATGGAGCCCACAACCCGGGCATGTGCCCTGACCAGGAATAAAATCATGACCTCCTGGTTCATGGGTTGATGCTCAACCACTGAGCCACGCTGGCGGGCTAATTTTTATTTTTTTAAATATAGACAAGATTATGTCATCTACTGGTAGAGATAGTTTTACTTATCTGCAGGGGGTTTGATTTTAAATAGGTAAAAAGCTATGCCCTCTTGCCATCTGAACAACTTCCTAGGTAGTAACTGGGGCCATTGGAAACTGTGTTACCTCAAGGAACCAAGACCCTGATACGGTTTCCCACATTGCCAAATTCATTATATGAAATGCATGCAGAATATTTAAAAGAAGCAGAACAACTCGAAGGAATCAGTGGCTTCCTGATAGGTCAGGATTAAATAGTGTCAATGCAAGGAGTCCCAGGGACCTTGTGAGAATTCATTGAGTTTACCCCAACTTGCTCCTTAGGGATGGTCCTGAGTGGTGATGCGTGTCATTTCCCTCTGGGGAGTAGCAGTGGCCTGGAAATAAGCGTGCTCCATCAGCCGGTGGCATGAGGAGCCAGAACCAGATCTGACCTGTGCAGCGGCAGGGGAGCGGCCGGGCGCAGCTCTGGGCCTCTTTCCACCCCACACGAGTAGAATGCCAGTGGCATCCAGTGGCCTGTCGGATCGACCACAGGTTGAAATTCTTACCTATACTCACCCAAGCAGGAATCTTTCCTTTTCCTCCAAGTCAGGTCATGGGCCAGGATCATTCACGATGAAGATAAATGGGGTGATAGACCTAGGGTAGCTTGACTTGCCTGATTAGGTTTCTGAATCAGAGCATGAATGGTGAGCAGCAGATATTAGCTGAACAGATAAACGAAGTCATGCCCTCCAACATGGTCGCTGTTAGGATTTTTCCAAAATCCACTGATGCATTTTGTGAGCGGATTATCTCTTTTTCTGTTTTAGAGATAATTACAGAAATTAACGACGTATCAGTGTTTAATGACACTTGTGTGAGGTGGCAGATAAACCCAGGAAGAATGAACTCCAGGATCGTATATGTGGTAAGGAAAAGTGATTGCCTTTTTCCTTCCAGGGCAGGAATGGGAACCCAGGGGAACACGAGGCACCGGACTTGCTTCCGGAAGAACCTCTCAATCTAATTGCTCTCCAATCCCATCATCCATTAAAAAAGGGAACAGTTTTTTTAAGATACCTGGATTATTTTACTTTACATTTTGTGTTTAATGTATTTGTCATTGGACAGGAGGTATGTGTGGGGATGCTTTTATATTTGGCATCAAAGCTTGTTTCCAAGCACTTGTACGTCACTCCCCCAGTGTCAGCCTAGAAGTGGCTGCTGACTCTGTGACAGGTTGCAGAGAGTGGGTCTCAGGTTGTGACTCTGTCGGTTGCTGGTCATCTGTGTGTGGGGTAGCACTTAGACTCCGGACTCCTCATTTTATATCCCTTCTTAGGGCCTATTGGTTACTGGGCTGATCAGACTGCATCATCAGATACCTGAGAGCAGAGGTTTACCTGATTTCAAGCACCCCGTTCCTCTTCCCCGCCCCGCCCCGCCTCTGCCAGGGGAGCAGTGCAGTGTAAAGCAAACAGTAGGAGAAAAGGATCCAGCACCATCAAATCTCTCTTGGCCGTTTTAACTGGAGTCTTTGCCCCTCGCAAAGGTGCACGTGAAAGGACACCGGGCAGACCCGATAGAATCAGTTCATGAGGAGACAGTTAACTTGACCACAGACAGCAGGACCCCACAAGTGTGCCTAGACCTGTACCAAGGCACCAACTACACCGTGACCATCTCCACTGCCCCTCCCAGACGCTCCGTGCCAGCCATCATTGGGTTCCAGACAGCAGGTAGGTAGAAGTGAAGTCTCATCTCCTCCCAGAAAATGCGAAGCACAGGGTATAGGGGAAATATGCTTCAGAATCAACTGGGCAGGGAAATTCAGAGTTGCTTTCTGAGATCCATAGCCAGGAGAAGGTCCAGCAGGAGGGAGTCCTATACTAGTGATGCCAGGCGCAGTGTATTGTGTCTCAGCTGGGCATCTGGTTGAATTGGGAGATGATACGGCATTTAAAAGAAGACAACATGAGGTGATGATGCAGTCAGTTCTCAATTACCCCAGGCAATAGAGGTGGCCACATGGCTCTTTGGAAATGACAAAAATCATTTCCAACTCTTGTCTATGAGAGGAGCCAGGGACACTGACCCAGTGGCTTTACATCTTAAATGGGAACTGACCCCAGGACTGATTGGGGCTGGGTAATCACGTTGACCGTGGGCAGGTGGATAGGGGTAGGCAGTCCCAGGGTGCAGGATGGCAAGTGTTGGATGAAAAGAGAAATTGGCAGGAAGAAGCTTCGAGAAGTAGTAATAAACCTCATTGCATAGTTATCACATAGATTTTTATAGTAATACTAGAGGCTCAGTGCGTAAATTTGTGCATGGGTGGCGTCTGGCCTGCCATTCCCAATTGGGGCCGATCCGGCTGGCCGGCCCTGCCCCCCCCGCCCCCCCTCAGTCAAACTCCCAGTCGAGGGAACAATTTGCATATTAGGCTTTTATTATATAGGATTGTAATAGTTATAAGTTTTTAAAAAAGAATTCTAGTTATAGGGTATTAGGACTAATTAAATACTTTGTAAGCCAACCTGGAGAAGTCATTGGGGTCACTTTTTATTTGGGGGGAGCTGAGATAGTTTTCACTTAAGAAAATGTATGTCAGCCCTCAGTTATTGCTGCCACTAGGAACAGGAAGTGATAGAGATTTGGTAGAAATAATAAAAAAGACTGCCAGTCTTAACAATATAAAGCCAACTACGAAATTATACAAATTAGATCCCTGGGTACTTGTACTAGTATATGACTAAAGCAAAATGATTTCTTTCTAAGTCAGTAACATGTAAGGAAATATTATAAATATTATAACATTAATACGGTAACTAGAGAAGCTTGTACAAAATTAATAATAAACTGCTATGGATTTATTAGGAATATGTTTTTTTAAAAAGAGCATCCCAGGACTTCAAACTCATTTTTCGTTGTTCGGTCAGAGTGACAATTTGCTGTTCAGGGTCAGCTGTTTTTACTAATATCTTACTACTTCTTCAAGTTAATTTCCACTGGGAAAGCATGTTTTTTGGGATCAGACAGACCTAGTTTTGCATCTTAACCCTGCTTTGAAGAGTGGGGTGACCATGGCTGACATGTTTAATGTCTCCAGCCTGCTTTCCTCCGTCTTAGATTTTAAGTGGAGTTGGATTAAATTTGCAAATTAATCTAGTGAGAAGTGGATTAATTAGATTGAGTTGCCTCAGTGGGAAACAGGTACATTTCCACATTTACTCAATATATACTTAGGTTTTGTCTTCCCTGTTAGTTATGCACTTTTGTAAAGATTTATCATTTTTTTCCTTCTAGATCCTGTATATTTAACTATTGATTTCATTTTCAGGATTATGCTAGCTCTCTTCAAATGAATTGGGAAGTTTTCCATGTTTTTTATGATCTGGAAAAGTTTATATAATTCTTGAATTACTCCCTTTCTTTAAAGTTGGACACATTTGCTCATAAGATTATTTAAGTCTCACCCATTTTGGGATATAATTCTTTGATAACTTTGTCAGTTTCTTCTATGATTATTTGAGTCAATTTTTATAATTTATGTTTTCCTTAAAAAGGGTCCCTTTTGTTGAGCTTTAAAATATATTGGCCAGATGTCATTTGGAACATTTATTTACAATTCCTCTGGGACTACAGGTTGTATAACCCCAGGTTATTGTTATTCCTAATTTTGTTGTTTTCTCTTTTTATTTTTATTTTATTATTTTTTTAAAAACATATTTTATTGATATTTTAGAGAGGAAGGAAGAGGGACAGAGAGTTGGAAACATCGATGAGAGAGAAACATTGATCAGCTGCCTCCAGCACACTCCCTACTGGGTATGTGTCCGAAACCAAGGTACATGCCCTTGACCAGAATCGAACCTGGGACCCTTGAGTCCACAGGCCAGCACTTTATCCACTGAGCCAAACAGGTTAGGGCTGTTTTCTCTTCTTAAAAAATTGGTTAGTTTAGCTTGAATTTTCTGTTTTACTACTGTTTCCCCTCCCCCAAATAAACTTAGGTGTTTTTTTCATTGTTTTTTCTTTTTTCTACCTCATTAATTTCTCCCTTATTTTAATTACTTTATTTTTTCTGCTTCTCTTAAGTTGGTTATATTGTTCTAACCCCAAATTCTTGAATTGAATGCATAATTCAACTTATTTCCATTCTTTCCTGTTTGATAATAAAAGTCTCTAATGCTTCTTTCTCCTTCCTAATTTGAGCTTGGGCAGAATTCCTTAGGTATGGATGGATACCTGTTCTCTTTATTCTTACTTTTATGGCATGATATAATTGCTATTGTGATTTTCCCTTTGATTTAAGAATTATTTATGAGTGTGTTAATGTATGTTCTCTTTATCCTTACTGTCAAAGCACTATATAATTGCCATTTTGATTTCCCCATTGATTGAAGAATTAATTATGTGTTATGCAAGTGGTATTTTTAAAGACATTTGCATTTCATTGTTATTTCTAGTTTAATTACATTTTGGTATTCTTTGGGTGGATTTATTGACATTTTGAGGGGGCTAACTCTTGGCTAATTTTTGTAATTTTGGCTGATTTTTGTAAAGGTTGGTGGTAGGTAGTAGAGTGTTTACTTGTAGGTAGAGTAGACTTAGGTTTCAATGAACTCTGTTACTAAGATTTTCCAGGTCTTCTGTTTGTTTGTCTCTAATTTTTGTTGTTGTTGCTTGCTTGGATTGCCATTTTTCTCAATTTCTCTTAGAAATTCTAATTTTTTTGTTTCACACCTTTTGATATCACGATATTTATGGTCATGACTGATATCTTTATTGTAGAGTCTATTTGTTACCAGTAACAAATGGCTCACTTTATCCTGTTTAGTATGGTTTGCCTTGAATTATACTTTGATTAGTAATATTGTTCTTCTTGATTTCTTTGTGCTTTGGTTTGCATGATACGCCTTCACCTTCTTTGTTCTCCTTAAAAGCTGGATAACATTGTTAGAGATGTATGCTAGGAGGCTGCATATGTTGAGAAACCTTTTTGAGAAAAGTGTTATTTTTTGTAGTTAAGCAATTTACATTAGCGTTGCTTGTGATAAAATTTTCCTTTCTTCTGTCATCTTATTTATTTTACTCTTTTTTATGCTACTTTGTTATGTCCATTGTTTTCTTTTTGCTGCTTGGGGGTTTCTTTTTGAATGATTCAGACAATATAAATTTTGCTTTAATTCTACAATACATATTAAAAACAAAAATAAGCCTACTTGAATATGTATTCCTCTGATTACCAGCATTAAGATGGAAATTATGTTAACTTCTCCTTGAATAAGATGTGGAAATTTGTATTCTTTATTTCCTTTTATTTCTTCCCCTCTAGCTTCCCTTATGTTATTGTTTAAACACGACATTTTATTACCAGCTCATTTCTAATTACTTTTAACATATATTACATCTTCAAAGAGTTCATTTTTATATGGATTTATAACAATACTTAGAACAATTATTTAAACAGGTATATGTTTCAACAGTCTCAATGTTTACTGCATTCTAATGTTTCATACCAAAGTTTCTCCATCTTTCTCTATTTTATCTCTCTGCACAGTGATTTCTATCTTCTACTCCCAGAGGAATGGGATACTTTCTGAGCCCATGATTTTCTGAGAATGTCTTTTTTTTTTTGTCTTCACAAGTGAATGAGAGCTGGACTGAAGATAAAATTCTTGGGCCATAATCTTTGTTGTCAGAATTCTGGAGGCATTTCACATTGGCTTTGGAAATTTAAAGTTTTGAAAGAGGAGTTTGAAGAAGGTTGTGACTTAAAAAATCTTATGTAGATACTCTGATTTTTCCGCCTGGATATCAGAGAGGCCTCCCTCCCTCCTTCCCTCCCTTCCTTCCTTTTTTCCTTCCTTTTTAAACCCTTATTGATGAAAGTATTACAGATGTCCGCCTTTTCCCCCCATTGTCCCCTGTAGCCCGCCCCCCGCCCCACCCCCGGCCTTCACCACACTTTTATCTGTGTTCATGGTTTGTGCATCTATGCATCAAAGCTCTTTGGATGATCTCTTCCCACCCCCCACCCTGGTCTTCCCTCTGAGATTTGACAATCTGTTCCATGCTCCTGTGTCTCTTGATCTATTTTGTTCATCAGTTGTTGTTTTTTTCTTTTCATTAGTTCCACATATGACATAGAGGCTTTCTTTATGTGTGAAATTCATGACGTTAATCACTTATTCATACACATAGGGAGTGTTTATTGACCACCTACTACATGTTTGATATTGTTTTAGGCATTGGGAGTTCATTAGTAAATGAGACAGAAATCCCTTCTCTCATGAAACTTCAGCCGTGGCTGGTATAAATGTTATTCTCTTTTAAACCAAGTTTTCTTCACACCCGGTGAGTTCTTTGGATCTTCAGAATTTGGTTTATCTACACATTAGGAACATTTTCTTTCATTAAAACTCTGATCATTACATTTTTACTTTGTTTTATTTGTCCTTTTGGCTCTTCAGATACTCCTGTGTGGAATTGCTTGTCTGCCTGCATTGGTCTTTTCTTTTCTCTTGTGTTATGTCCATGTCTTTTTCCTCTTGTCTTCTGAGGATGTGGCACGTGTGTTCTCGTATGCATTCATGCATATGTGCATTGATGTTCCTGATTTCTATCATTTCTAATGCACTTTATATTCTGTTGTTGTACTTTCGTTTCCTTTTGTTTCTTTACCTCATCCAGTTTCCTTGTTATTTCTGCCTCTCTTAACCAATGTCCCCTGTGTTAGTGCATTTTCTTATTATCTCATCCTTTATCTGTTTGAACCCATCTTCAAATTTTTTTTACTGAAAGTATGTAACACATGTTGCCTAACTTTGCTATTATTTTGCTCAGTATTTCCCCCCTGCCTCTAAAGTATGTTCAGTCTTTGCCTTCTAAACACAATCTCCCTCTTGTTCTTTGTAGGATCATTTTATGGGCTCCAACCCCTTCTGGATTACTGATTCTTGGAAGATAAAAGTTTTATTTAGGTGTGACTTTTTTTGGATAAAACGGATGCTATTGCCCTGGCCGGTGTGGCTCAGTTGGTTAGGCGTCATCTCTTGCACTGAAGGGTTGCAGGTTTGATTCCTCAGTGGGGCACATGCCCGGGTTGTGAGATTGATCCTCAGTAGGGGGTGTTCCGGAGGCAGTGGACCGATTTTTCACTCTTGCATCAATGTTTCTCTTGATCTCTTTCTCTTCCTCTCCCTTCCTTCTTCTCTATAAAACTATATATATATGTATATGTATATGTGTATATGTATATGTATGTATATATATAAACAGATGCCATTAACTTTGATCTTACTTTCTATTGGATAATATTAGTATGCTTATCTCATAATGAAGGATCTCATCTTGAAGGATTTACTGTAAGTTGGATGATCTAGTGCCCTTTGGGGAGCAGCTA
Source organism: Corynorhinus townsendii (assembly GCA_026230045.1). Classification (NCBI taxonomy): domain Eukaryota; kingdom Metazoa; phylum Chordata; class Mammalia; order Chiroptera; family Vespertilionidae; genus Corynorhinus; species Corynorhinus townsendii. The sequence goes on along the minus strand of JAPDVU010000005.1, from coordinate 160,284,194 downwards.
TGAGAAAACCCACTGCCCTGAGCTTTATATCTGAGCACTTTGCTCTTCTGATAGGTATTGTTGTCACTCTTGAGCCAGCTCAGCATTGCCTGGCTTCATTATGGTCTTACAGCCTGTGAAGGCAGGAAAGACCAAGTGTCTCCTTTTGCCAACCCAGGCTGATGGAACCTCCAGGTTCTAGGCTTCCCCTTAGGTGTCCAGTGTGCTAAAGAGGGACTATTATTATCAACAGTGGTGATAGCTGTACATATACTTTTTACCCTGCCAGCCTATCAGATTGCTTGATGAATTAAAACAAACAAACAAAAAAGATGTTCAACCTTTACTTTAGATCTGCTGTGTCTGGGGGGTTCTGATGTGCAGTGAGGTTGGGAACACCCGGATGAATGGCTACAGATGGGGAATTCATCACTTTATTGTCCTGTGGCTGTTCTAGCTTCCAGCTCCCGCCTCTGTGCACACCAGTCCTCCTCCAGTTCCATCCTTTGGGGCTTTGAGACCATGTCCTTTGCTTGGAAGGCATGTTGCATGGTATCTCTCAGTGTCTTTCTTTCTCTCCCGCTCCCTTCCACTCTGTGCTAAGCTGAACTGTCTTCATGTTTCTGCCTTTCATACGGCAACCCACCCTTCTTCCCAACCCAGATGCAAATTCTGACCCATTTTTACAATGCTCAGTCACTTCTTTCTGGATTGTGGTGGGAAGTGGGAACCAGATGCCTTTATTCTCGTTGCCATCGTGCCCTGAATTCACATGATAATGGCTGTAAGTGGGAAAGTCATGTGGAGATGGGAACTATGCAGACGGCAGTTTTGCTGTATGTTCTGTTGGCATACATAGACCACGTGTGATATTTCTTAACATACATTTGATGTGCCTCAAAGTCATTTGCATACATGTGGTAGTTTTTATTTCTGATGTCCTTAGGAAACCTTTAACATAAAAGTTGTGAAGATGAAGGAGAACACGTGATAGGCCTTCAGATTCTCTCTCATAAATGGTATTTCCACATTTCCAGTTATAGCCAAGAATATTTTCTCCCAGCTAATTGCCTTGTGCTGCAAATGCCCATGATGGTTACAATTCTGTGGAGAGTTCTGATTTTGAGTAGAATAATTTACTGTAATCATCATTACTTCTTAGGTAGCAGAGACTACTGTGGGAGAAATATACATAAAAGGTGTTTATAAAAAGCTTCCCTCTGATAGACATTCAAGTTTTTTCTCACTTGCAGAAAACATGCAGGCTTGTATGGTAGGAAATTGGCTTTACCTTGAAAATTAGCTGTGGTACTCCCAGACTCTTTGTGAGTTCTTTATTCATCACTAACCTCTTCTTTTGATTACATTAAGAAAATGGAGCATTGATGGAATGAATTAGACTACAGGAGGCATGAAATTACTTTTTTCTGTATAGTTGGTGAAATAAGTCTGTTTCTGATTATTTTACTGCCCTAGTACTCATATGAGCAGGTCTCCTGAAATACTGTCTGCTGTGTGAACAAACATCTCACTCATCACCTACTTTCTGGTCATCTTCTAGGTTGGAAACATTCACTCTGAGAGTTCTATTCCGTGGTCTTTGCCTTTATTCACCTTTTTCCTATTCTCGGATTTTTCTGGCTATTTAAATGCTTAAAACATAGCATTTTACTTATGGACTATCCAAGTGATAGGATTAACTTTCTAAAAATACCAAAGCTTTATTAGTTTACAGCAATTTTTAAAAATGATTTTGTTTTTCACTTGGTACACTCAATAGCCTATGATGTAAGAGAAGCAAACTGGATGACTTGATTTCACAAATTAGGAAACAGGTTCAGAGGGGCTAAGTGGGTTAGCTAAGGTCATGCAGTTAAGAAGTTGTAGAGCCAGGACTTGAAGCCAAATGCAGTGCTCTTGCTGTTAAACATCCTCTTGGCTCTCTTAAGATGTCAACATTTTAATTGTAATTAGCCACGATATGTTTTGCTAAGATAATGCAACCTTTCCATATGTTCTCTCATATTTTTTAGATGATCTCTTAGAAGATGATGGAATTTTCAATGTCTCACTATTTAATGAAGCTTGTTTGAAATTGAACAGGCATTCTAGGAAAGTTGGAGCAGAACAAATGTACCAAGTAAGATCTCTTATGTTATTTATTAAAGAATTGGGTCACTTAAAAGTTTGGGTGCTCTCCAAGTGAGGATTCAAAGTTTGGAACCACTCATGAAATGCACTTCTAGACAGTTTGATTTTTGTTTCTAGTGATGGATGTGAGATGTGAGATGGATACAAGTGAGGGACTAAATTGAAGGAAGACCCTGTTTGGTGACTTGCTCTAATTTTCCCTGTCTGGTATTTTACATGTATTATAATTTAGTGCATTTAATAATTGCAGTTTATTTTGCTATTAAGTTCACACTTAGATGTGGGTTTTTAAGAAACTTATTGCATGGCTATTGGTCCTCATTTAACTTGACTTTTTATACATGACAAATCTCAAGTAAAATTATGAATAAGCTCAGGTAGGAACTGAGAGTTGTTATTTTTGTGCCATATTTTCAGTGCCTAGCAAATCATCTGGCAATGAGTAGACTAAGTATTAAATTAAAATTAATTAATTAATCATTTACCAAAAGTATATCATGTATTGGGACCTGGAAATTCTGATTCAAACTAATTATACAATTAAATAGACCATTACAATCTATACTAATAAAAGGGTAATATGCTAGTTAGACCAGTTTGACCGGACATCTTCCGAATGTCCGACTTCCTTCCAGACAAAGCTATGGTGGCGGGGGCCAAGGCAGAGGCAGTTAGGGGTGATCAGGCTGGCGGAAGAGCAAGCAATTAGAGGGCAATCAGGCCGGCGTGGGGGAGCAAGCAGTTAGAGGGCGATCAGGCCAGCAGGGGAGAGCAGTTAGAGGGTGATCAGGCTGGCAGGGGAGAGCAGTTAGGGGGTGATCAGGCAGGCATGCAGGTGAGTAGTTAGGAGCCAGACATCCCCCGAGGGGTCCCAGATTGGAGAGGGTGCAGGCTGGCTGAGGGACACCTCCCTCCCCGTGCACGAATTTTGTGCACCAGACCTCTAGTATGGTATAATGAGTGATTTTATAAAAAGTAAATAAATGAATAGGATATTGTGTATATGTATGTGTGGCTAGGTACAATTTTTTAAAAACAAGAAGTAAAGATGGTGTTGAATCAAGGAAATGAGCAAGAATTAACCAGATAAAAGAGATGGGTGAGGGTAAAGAAGGGCACACTGGACAAGTAAAGTAGCAAATTGAGTAGTAGAGAATGTGACTTTCTCAGGGAACAGAGAAAGTAAGGGGAAGTGGGAGGAGGTGAGGCAAAAATCTAAGCAGTGGCCAGATCATGAAAAGCCCTGTATCATGTACTTTTATGTTTTGATCTTATTTTGATGTCCATGTGGAGGTACTGAAGGATTTTATGCAGGTGAGTGAAATATTCAATTTTTCATATTAGAGAGAATACTGGGCCTAGAAACATATTCAGGTACCCAAATAATTTAATATATGATAAAAAAATGATCTTTCAAACGAGTACAGAAATAAATGGTTCTGAGACAATTGGTTAGCTACGTGGTTAAGAAAATACCACATAGTTAAAAAGAAGTTGTACACACCCTAAGACCCAGCAATTCTATCTTTTAATATATACCATAGAGACATTTTTGACTTGCACTTAAGGGATATATAATTGGATTTTCATTACATCATTGCTTACAATAATAAAATATTGAAAATAACTTAAATGTTCATCAGTTGGAAAATAGATAATTGTGATGTTTGGTTGAATCATATGAAATTACTGCTATTCAGCCATTTTATAATCCTATATAATAAAGAAGTAGTATGCAAATTGACTGTCACACCCTTGCACAAGATGGCCGCCCCCATGTGGTCACAGATGGCCACCCCCATGTGGTCACAAGATGGCCACCACAAGATGGCCAGCAGGGGAAGGCAGTTGTGGGTGATCAGGCCAGCAGGGGAGGGCAGTTAGGGGAGACTAGGCCAGCAGGGGAGGGCAATTGGGGGTGATGGGGCCTGCAGGGGAGGGCAGTTGGGGGTGATGGGGCCTGCAAGGGAGGGCAGTTGTGGGGGACCAGGCCTGCAGGAGAGGGCAGTTAGGGGCCACCAGGCCAGCACGGGAGGGCAGTGGGGGTGGATCAGGCTGGCAGGGGAGGACAGTTGGGGGGACCAGGCCTGCAGGGGAGAGCAGTTGGGGGCAACTAGGCCTGCAGGGAAGCCTGAGGGGACCAGGACTGAAGAGGACCAGGCCTGCAGGGGAGGGCAGTTGCGGGGGGTTGGGGGGACCAGGCCAACAGGGCAGGCAGTTGGGGGGGACCAGGTTGGCAGGGGAGGGCAGTTGGAGGGGACCAGGCTGCAGGGGAGGGCAGTTGGGGGCAATCGGGCTGGCAGGGGAGCAGTTAGACGTTGATCAGGCTGGCAGGGGAGTGGTTAGGGGATGATTAGGCTGGCAGGCAGAAGTGGTTAGGGGCAATCAGGCAGGCAGGCAGGTGAGTGGGAGCCAGCAGTCCCAGATTGTGAGAGGGATGTCCGACTGCGAGGGATCGGGCCTAAATGGGTAGTCGGACATCCCCCAAAGGGTCCCAGACTGGAGAAGGTGCAGGCTGGGCTGAGAAACGCCCCCCCCACCAGTGCACGAATTTCGTGCACCGGGCCTCTAGTACAGTGATAAAACTGAATATTATATAGGTGCTAAAAATGAATAGAGTAAATCAAAATAATCCATCATGGATAAGTCTCAAAAACAAAATATTGAGTGAAAAACGCATACTGTATATCTATGGTATGAACACAAACACACTCAGGCAAAAATCAGCTTCTTTAAGATAGAGCATCTACGCATGACAATAACTAAAAGGGTTTTAAATTCAGAACTTTTTGAAGATGACAGAAGTGTTTGTTGAGAATCATATGCTTTCAGACTCACTAAAGTGGTGGTTTTCTGAAAGGAAACCACAGTGCTATTAGAACAAGCAGGTGGACCTTGGGCAGCCAAAAATTACAAATGTCCACTCTGCCATCCTAGTTCCTTACTTTCATATCTTTTGTTTATTTTTTGTTGTTGTTAATCCTCACCTGAAGATATTTTTCCATTGATTTTTAGAGAGAGTGGAAGGGAGAGGGGGAGAAAGAGAGAGACAAACATCACTATGAGAGAGACACATTGATTGGTTGCCTCCTGCACGTGCCAGGGCTGGGGATCGAGCCTGCAACCGAAGTACTCTTGACTGGAATAGATCACGTGACCACTGAGCAAAACCGGCTAGAGCTTGGTAGAAAATTATGAGTGAGGAAATTTGGGGAGATTTCTTGAGAGAGATCATCTCTAGTGGGAGTGAGCAGTGCAGACGATTAGGGGATTGTGAGATGTTGGAGGAGCAACTCTGATGATGACACAGTCTAGGATGTGGCTGTGGATCTGAGTCACTAAAGTTCAGTGAAAGAACTTCATAGCATTGAGCTCAAGGTACTCTGAGGCCAGGTTTTGATGACTTACGGATAAAAAACATTTAAATTACACACGAGAATGCTTGGAATTGGGGAGAGAGGACTCTCCCATGAGTCCTGTGTCAGAGTGTTGGATGACTATGGAAGAATGACAGTGATGCGGAAAGATAGGGATGGGATAGCCAATGACATGAGCATCAAAGGAATACCCAACTAAAGAAACTGATCGCTCAAGGGCTGATCACATTACATTACTTCTGGGACCCTCACATGTATTTGCCCTTATAAGTCCCTATGTTATACCTGCAACTTGAGTTTGGTAATGGATGGGGTATGATTGTTTTTTTGTTTTGTTACCAGAGCTCAACTAGAAAAGAATAAGTGAAGTAACGTTGCACAGTTGCTTTGAATGCACAATTTGGAGTAGTTCTCATAAGTTTAAAAACTGTTCCTTGAGGCTTATCTATGGATTCCTTAGGAATGAAAAGAATTTAAAATGAGTTTGCCCAGCAGCTTCAGGGCAATCTCCTTCACTGGGTAGGCATTAAGGAGTCATCTTAGAATAGCCTGACATCTTGCTCATCTGAGATGAAGTTGTGCATGCTAAGCTTAGTCTGTGGCTGTTTGAGGGGGAAGTTGCATAGACCAGGTAGGGCAGCTTTGTAAAGTCCTTCCCCAGGTTAGCTTGCTATTACATTAAACATACTTCTAACTGGGTCAGCACAAATAGAAGAAAACTTCTTGCTTTATATTTATTGTGCTTCTAGTCTAGATATCTGCAAGCCAACAGAAAAGGTAATGCGATACTTTCTTTTAATCTCATGACAGTTTAAAATTCTGGGTCGAAGGTGGTATCTGAGTGATTTTTATCACACAGCATCGTTTACCTTCACAACGGGGGAACGAGCTTCGGTAGTGTGTTTAGACCTGTACCCGGCGACTGATTACACGGTGAATATCACCCTGCTGGGATCGCCTGGGCCGCACTCAGTGCAAATAATGATAACAACTGCACCTGCAGGTAGGTTTGCATGCCTTTCTGTTCTGTATCTCAGGACCACAGGCGAAATATGTAAATTGTACGACGTGGGGACCGTAAAGAATGCTAGTCTGGGAGTCAAGAGATTTGGTTTCTAGTCCTAATAAACTACCAACTTTGTCCGGGGATCAGGGTGCCTGAAACTTACCACCTCTCCCCTTCCACACAGGGGTTCTGGCTCATAGAGGGTACAGACCAGGAATGGACTGTTGTACTCAGAGCTCCCCAGTAGTGATGGATTGAGCATTCTGTGAAGCCTTCTGTCTCTCACCCCAAACTTGAGGCAGCTGAGCCCTAAGGGTAGTCATTTTAGACAGCTAGAACTAACTTCCAGGGGATCAGAAATGTGAGCTGCACTTCGTCAGCCCTGGCAGGACAGAGAGGCCTCCTGAGCAGACCATGTGTGAGCGCAGTAACTGCCATAGAGAACCGTGGCCTAATGAAGGTTAGGTTCCTTAGGCCCCGGGGCCTTGTGAGGGTGCCAGAGAGGCCAGCTCTGTCAACTCCACAGCTCCCCCTGGTGGGAAGGGACACAGAAGTCTCTATAAGGTCTTTTGTTCTTACATCTACTGGGGTTTCTCAGACAAATTTATGACCAACCAGGTGGAGAGGCTGCCCCCTTTGAAGGTAAACAGTAGAAGATGGTCCTGCTCCTGTCTTCCTGCAGCTCTTAGCGGGAAGAAATTAATCAAAGAACTTATATGCATATATGCATAATCCATAATAGTGCCATGAATGCCTGGGGTGGGGTGGGAACCTGGTGGAGTGGGGCAATGGCGGGGGAGGGGGCAGTAGTTGAGTATGGACCTATGAACCAGGAGGTCATGGTTCAATTCCCGGCCAGATCATATACCCAGGTTGTGGGCTCAATCCCCAGTGTGGGGGGTGCAGGTGGCAGTCAATCAGTGATTCTTGCTCATCATTGATGTTTCTATCTCTTGCTCCTTCTCCTTCCTCTCTGAAATAAAAAAGATTGCTTGGCCTGATAGAAATATATTTAATATATAAATTAATTAAAAGGGGGAAACAAAGAATGATGATGATATCCACATTCCACCCAAGAGGTTCTGACATCATCTGTGTTGAGAAAGCCACTGTCACACACAGCATTCTACAAATGTGCCCAATAATAAGAAAAGCCACTGTCACACACAGCATTCTACAAATGTGCCCAATAATAAGAAAAGCAGCTTCCTTGACCACAGCTCAGGTATTCACTGTGAATTAAAATCAAAAGAAGGGGGATAGAGCACTCTTCTCTCTATTCCCTGGTAGAAAACCCTGAGGGTGGTTTATGATGCAGGTTTCAAATATCATGCATCATTTGAGCTCTATAGTGACCTTATAAAATATCCCCCATAGCTGATTCTTGTTTACAGAATTGAAGTCCAAACAAAAGATAGTCAAAGGCCACAAATAATTTAACATTGTTTCTCATATTTTCCCACAAAATGATAAATATTAGAACTGTTCTGTGTTGGAGGAGTTATGTCTGAAGTCTGCCTACTTGTCTTACAAACCATTAGCCTGAGAAATTCATACTTGCAGATGGTCAAGCCAGAAATTGGCTTGGGATATCCACTCATTTATAATGTATCCAAAACAGGAAAAGTAATTAAAAAAAAAAAAAGATAGTGATATTGTAGATCCAGCTATGTAGCACCATACTCATGGGGTAAATAAAGAATTCATTTACATATTGTCTGTGACTGCTTTTGTGCTACAAAGGCAGAGTTGAGTGGTTGTGACAGAGCTGAGGCCCAGAAAGCCTGAAAAATTTCCTAACTGACTCTGTAGAAAAAAAGTTGCTGACTCCTGCTCTGAGTCATTAATGTTTGCTTTCATATTTATTATATCCTTTCTTACGGTTTTCTTTCTTTTTTGGCTTTATACAGATGGTTATATTTTATCTTCACTGTGAATAGTGGCTTTTTGTATTAAAAAGTGTCCTTCTTTGTCTTATTTAATGCTTTTTGTGTTGAATTCTACCTAAATCATGTAGAATTCAACACAAAAAGCATTGAAACAGTTAACATTTAAAATCTTATTAATCCTCTTAATTACCAATATGTCTAAGGAATTAATAGACATTAAGAAGAAACTTTAATCAAAACATTTCAAAACAATTCAAAGATTTCAAAAAAACTATTACAACCCCTAGTTTCTTATGGTTTCCATTTCTTTGTTCCACTATTGCCCATCACTTTATCTTTAGCTTTTCTGAATCACTTTATTTTAGGTGTCCCTCAGGCATACAGAATATAGTTGGATCTTGCATTGTGAGACAAATTGAAAACCCTTTTTAATAAAATATTTTAAATAAGTTAAATCAATTTACAGTTATCGATATGTTTGGTCTCAACCCTGTACTATTATTTCATTTTACTATATGTATTATGTTGTATTTTCTGTATTTCTTTATGTGATGTTTTCTTTGCTATTTTAACTATCAATCTATTTATCTATTTATTTGTAAGAAGATTTACATACATATTTTCTGATGGCTACCTTTGTACCTTCTTAAAGTGCTCTGTCTCCTGTTTTCTTATATAACTTTCCACCGTTTGTCACTTTTTTTTAAAATAAATCTTTATTGTTCAGATTATTACAGGTGTTCCTCTTTTATTTTTCCCCATAGCTCCCCTCCACCTGATTCCCCACCCCACCCCATGTCCTTACCCCCCGCCACTGTCTTCATCCATAGGAGTAAGATTTTTGTCCAATCTCTTCCTGCACCCCTCACACCTGCTTCCCTTGAGAATCGTCAGTCCACTCCCTTTCTATGTCCCTGATTCTATTTTATTCACCAGTCCATTCTGTTCTTCAGATTTTTCATTCACTTGATTTTTAGATTCACTTGTTGGTAGGTATGTATTTGATGTCATTTTGTTGTTCATAATTTTTATCTTTACCTTTTTCTTCTTCTTCCTCTTCTTAAAGGATACCCTTCAGCATTTCGTGTAATCCTGGTTTGGTGGTGATGAACTCCTTTAGCTTTTTCTTGTCTGTGAAGCTCTTTATCTGACCTTCAACTCTGAATGATAGCTTTGCTGGGTAGAGTAATCTTGGTTGTAGGTTCTTGCTGTTCATCACTTTGAATATTTCTTGCCACTCCCTTCTGGCCTGCATAGTTTCTGTTGAGAAATCAGCTGACAGTCGTATGGGTACTCCCTTGTAGGTAATTAACTGTTTTTCTCTTGCTGCTTTTAATATTCTCTCTTTGTCTTTTGCCCTTGGCATTTTAATTATGATGTGTCTTGGTGTGGTCCTCTTTGGATTCCTCTTGTATGGGGTTCTGTGTGCTTCCTGAACTTGTAAGTCTATTTCTTTCACCAGGTAGGGAAAGTTTTCTGTCATTATTTCTTCTAATAGGTTTTCAATATTTTGCTCTCTCCCTTCTTCTGGCACCCCAAAAATTCGGATGTTGGTTCGCTTGAAGTTGTCCCAGAGGCTCCTTACACTATCTTCATATTTTTGGATTCTTTTTTCTTTTTGTTTTTCTGGTTGGGTGTTTTTTGTTTCCACATATTTCAGATCTTTGGTTTGATTCTTGGGGTACGTTGATCTACAATTGAGTTTCTGTATATTCTTTATTTTAGACAGTGTATGCTTCATTTCTGACTGGTCCTTTTCCATTTTTTTTGGCATTCTCATTAAGGTCCTTGAAGGGCTCACTAAGCTCCTCAGAAGTGTCATCAAGTTTCTCAGCGGGTTTTAGAAGATTCTTGAGTAACCTTATACATGTGGTTCTGAACTCTATGTCATCCAGTAGTTTGCTTTCCTCCGTTTCTTTCATTCGTGACATGTTTCTTTGTTTCTGCATTTTGGCTGCTTCCCTGTGTTGATGGAGTGGCTTTGTGTGGTAGGTGACCTATAGGGGGCAGTAGCTCAGCCTCCCCAATCACCTGATGTGGACGCTCTGGGTACACCCCTTTGTGGGCTGAGTGCAAAGTCTTGGTGTAGTTAAGCCTTAATTGCTGTTGGTACGCTGGGAGGAATTGACCTCCAGGCCAATTAGCTGTGAGCACTCCCTGTGTCTATAATGGAAGAACTGCTGCGCTGAAGACACGCTTATGGGGCAGGACTTGTTTCAGTGGGGCTTTGGTGCTCACTGAGTCTGCCTCTTGAATGTGTCACTTATGGATGTGAGGAGTTGAAATCTGGTGTCTCACACTGACCACTAGGTACACTGGCTTCTGGATCTCCAATGTGGTGCAGGTCAGCTACTGTCTGAGGCCACTCAGCAGGAGCTACAGTGAGAGCTGCAGTTTTCTCCTCTTTGCTTGTGGTTTGGAGGTTTTGGAGCTGTCTGACCCAGGCTGCAAGTTTGCTAGGTTAAGCTGCGATAGGGCAGGGCTTTCTTATGCTAACTCCGCTGCTTGGAGCTTGGGTGGGTTTGTAGGTTGTGCAGGGTGGGGCCTCAGGGTGTCACTAGGTTAGGGCATGGCAAACAGCAATGACTGCTAGTTAGCCGGCTCTGGGTCCCCAACGGCATATGCGCGAGTCCCGTGCCCCAGTGCAGTAAACAATTATTCCTGCGCGCAGCTCTGCAAGCAAGCCACCCTCACTGGCAGACAATCCAGCTTCTCCCCGTAGGAGTTTGGGTCCCCCACGTCTCCCCAGAGACTGGATTTCAGAGTAATCGGGGGCTTGTCTCCGTTCAGGTTGAAAAAAGCAACGCACCCAGTCTTCCGCAGCCAGCCCGGATCACGCGCCTCCGTACCTCAGCTTTTCAGCGCTCGTGCACGTCTCAATGCTCTTTTCTCTTTCCTTCTAGTTGTAGAATTTCCACTCAGCCAGCTTTCCCGTGGTTCTGGGTGATAGATGTTTTGTCTTTTAATTGCAATTTAATTGTTGTGGGAGGTAGCAGTTTAGGTGTTTACCTACGCCACCATCTTGGATTCTCCTCTTGTTTGTCACTTTTTAGTGATATGCTTAACCTTCCATATATTGACTACATAACAGTCAAATTGTTTTTTTCTATCTCTCCTCTTCCCAATTTTTAGGTGCTTTATTTTTACTTTATCAGAACACATGCCATTTATATTTTTCTTCTACCTTGTCTCACCTTTATTTTTGTATGAAGCCTGCAATTTAATATATCAAATAGCCACTATCAGTCTTTCTGCTGCAGTTCCCCTAGTTACCTCTTGGATGAAGCTCATCATCTAGTAAGCTCCTCAACAGTACAGTGCTCCCTGAGTTCTTACTTGTTTAAAACTTCTCTGTGGCCTTGACACTTGAAAGATTGCTTGGCCGGATATAAAAATCTTGCTTCATACTTTCTTGATTTGAGTTCCCTTAAAAGTCGGTGCTATTAATACCTCGCTTTTTATTTAGAATTTGAGAAGTCTGATGCAGCCTAATTTTTTTTGCCTTTGAACCTTATTTATTTCTTTGAGTGGAGATGATGAGGATTTTTCTTTGTCTTTAAAGTCTAATAGTTTTACATGGCTTGTTTGTTCTGGATGAGCGTTCTCAGGTATCTGGTGCGCCCTTTCAGTATTTATATTTCTAATTTTTGTAAAGTTACCTTGGATTATAGTTTTAAATGTTAACTGTTTCAATGTTTTTCTTCTTTAGAGACTTTAATTATACGTATGTTGGATCTTTGTCTATATTCCATTTCAACCGCCTATTAAATGTTTTTACTTCTTTTTTTAATCTCATTTTAATTCTTTTTTTAAGTTGGTTTTTTAGAGAGAAGAAAGGGGGTGGGGAGAGAAGGATGGAACCACAACCTGGGTATATGCCCCGATCGGGAATCAAACCTGTCACCCTTTGGTGTGCAGGACTATACTCCAACCAACCGAGCCACACCAGCCCGGTGCTATTTGAAATGTTTTGATTAAAGTTTCTTCTTAATGTCTATTAATTCCTTAGACATAACTGGTAATTAAGAGGATTAATAAGATTTCTAGGTTAAGAGTGCCCTCTTCTGTCATTGAGTGAGTGCAGTTTCTTTAGAGGATATTTTTGTTGTTTTTTTGGTGAGGGTGGAGATGAATTGTGTATTCTATTCAAGGATTCTCTTTTGCCTTGTGGAATCTTGCATTTCCCTCTGAGTTCTTTTTCCCCATCACCATGTAATCTCCCAAGGACACCAAGTCCTTCCTTTTAATTCTCTCCTTTCCCGGAAGCATTACCTTTCTCATATCTGGAGTCTCATAGACTTGTGAGACTGAATGAGTTATGGAGAACCAGCACAATTCCTAATACACAATAAGCATCTACCAAATGTTAATTATTACTTACATTTACCTTATGATATTTGTTATGCACTCTCTTGTATTTTTGTTATACTGATAGAGGTGTAACTCTTCTCCTAGATGAAATACATATTAAGAGCAGAAACTATGTCTTATTCAGAGCACCTCTGTTCCATTGGGTTAATATGATATGAAGTGCTTAGCCTTTCCCTTATTGCTGATTGTTTACATTTAAATGACTAGAAATGCTGTGCTTGCCACTATCCTGGACACTAGGAGTACAACGATGAATAAGGAGCTCTCAGTTCAATGGGGTGATAGACAAGGATCAACAGTAATACAATGCATAAAATGTAATTGAGGCCTGGTTGGTAACTCAGTGGTTAGAGCGGTGGTCGGCAAACTCATTAGTCAACAGAGCAGCAAACTGCGGCTCGCGAGCCGCAGTTTGCCGACCATGGGGTTAGAGCATCGGCCCATGCACCTAAGGGTCTTGGGTTCAATTTCCGGTCAAAGGAATGTACCTGGGCTGCAGGTTTGATCCCTGGCCCCAATCGGGTGGGTGTGGGAGGCAGCCAATTGATGTGTTTCTCTCACATAGATATTTTTCTTTCTCTTCCCCGCCTAATCTCTATCCCTCCCACTCTCTCTATAAATCAATGGAAAAAAAAATCTTCCGGTGAGGATTAACAAACAAACAAAATGTAATTGAAGTATTTGCAAGGTACTAAGAGAATACAGAGGCAATAATGATTGATTTTGCCCAGAGTTGCTCTCCCGCATTCCTGTGAGCAGGAGGAATTGCAGACCCACCACTACTGTACCATTACGTGTGCATACCCAACACCATGTGGGAGTCTAATATTAGCTTATCTCTACGGATAACTATTTCCCAACTCAATTTATTTTCCACTGATTTGAAATTTCACTGTTTATAAATTCCCATGCATAGATACATTGATTTCTGGATTCTATTCTGTTCCATAGATTTATTCATTTATTTTTAAATATATATTTTTTATTCATTTCAAAGAGGAAGGGAGAGGGAGAGAGATAGAAACATCAATGATGAGAGAGAATCATTGATTGGCTTCCTCCTGCGTGCCCTCTCCTGGGAATTGAGCCTGGGCATGTGCCTTCACTGGGAATCAAACTGTGACCTCCTGGTTCATAGGTTGATGCTCAACCACTGGGCCACACTGGCCAGGGTTGCTCTATTTATTTCACTTATACCTTTGGTAGTTACAGACTGTTTAATTACTGTAGCATTCTTAATGGGGGTGATATCACCTTCAGGGGGCAAAATTCACTCCAGGAGGGCAAAAATTGGTTATTGAGGGGCAAAAAAAAAAAATTATTATTTTTATATATGAAGCATAGTATACACACAGTATCTAAGAAACACAACTTTCTTGCCCCTAACACCACAGAAATGCTGTTTACAAAAGACTGTTTATGGCCCTAGCTGCTTTGGCTCAGTGGATAGAGCATCAGCCTGCAGACTGAAGGGTCCTGGGTTTTGATTTCGGCCAAGAGCAGGCTTGCAGGGGGCAGCCAGTCAGTGATTCCCATCATTGATGTTTCTTTCCCTCTCCCTTCCTCTCTGAAATCAATGAAAACATATTTAAAAAAAATAAAGAAGACTGCTTATGGAACTATAATGAAAAAAGGTTGAGAAGCACTGTTATACCTTTATAATAGGTACTGATACCTGTCCTCTTTCAATATCTTTTCCCTTTGCTAGTCTCATGAATTTTCCCAAAGGAATTTAGCAGTAATTGCTTTCTGTTGAATGTGTGTGCCCAACTGATTCCTGCATCTGGGACTTTGACCTTGGAGCCCTTGGTGTGACCCTTCTATCTCCATTCTTGGTGGCTCATTCACTCACATCCTTCAGGTCTCTACTTACGTATCACATCCACAGAAGCCTTCCCTGGGCATTCTAGCTGTCCTATTATGATGCTTTTCTTCATAGTCTTTACTAGCCCACAAGATTATATTTTTATTTATTTGTAACTGTTTATTTTCTGCCTTTCTAACTAGAATGAATTCCATGAGGTGCAGGGACTTTGTTCACCACTTTATCCTTAGCCCCTAACTCATGCCTGGCACATGGTAAGAACTTTCTAAATAGTCATTGAATGAATGTGTAAATGTACCACAATTTAAGGAGGGCCATTGGAATCACCATTGGAAGTTCATTCCATTTAGATTCACTGGTAGAGAATGGATTTCTTTTCACCTGTGAGTCTTCCTGTTCACAGATGTGTCAATTCTCTCTTTATTGTTTTCCTCTTTGTCCTTCAGATAAAAAAAAAAAGTTTAAAAAAATCTTCCTGCAACTCTTGGATATTTCTAGTTAGATTTATTTCCAGGTATTGGAATATTGGAAGTTTGTTCATGGTGGTTTTTTTTTTAATGTTTAAAATAAATATCTATTAAATATATTTTTATTGATTTCAGAGAGGAAGGGAAAAGAAGAGAGAGATAGGAACATCAATGATGGGAGAGAATCATTGATTGGCTGCCTCCTGCATGCACCCTACTGGGGACTGAGCCCACAACCCGGGCATGTCCCCTTGACTGGAATCGAACCAGGAGCCCTTCAGTCCACAGGCCGACGCTCTCTCCACTGAGCTAAACTGGCTAGGGCTTTATTTATTTATTTGAGAGAGAGCTTGAATCTGACTGGGGGATCAAACCCACAACCTTAGTATATTGGGATGAGCTCTAACCAACTGAACTATCCATCCAGGGCTGTTCATGGTGTCTTTTCTTGTGAACAGGGATCTTTTAATTTTTCTATTGTCTTTTATTTGGTGTTTTACTTTTGACTGCTGGTATAAGTTCCTGAAAATTTAGTGGCTTAAAACAACACAAACTTACTGTCTTATAGAAAGGGGAAAATCCATTTCTTTGCCCTTTCCAGTTTCCAGAGCCTGCCTACATTCCTGGAGGAATCTTCCATCTTTGAAGCTCATCGGTTTAACCTCTGCTTTTGTCCACAAATCTTTTTCTAACCCAGATTTTCTTTTTAAAAATATATATTTTTATTGATTTCAGAGAAGAAGGGAGAGGGTGAGAGAGATAGAAACATTAATGATGAGAGAATCATTGATTGGCTGCCTCCTGCACACCCCCTACTGGGGATCGAACCTGAAACCCAGGCATGTGCCCTTGACTGGAATCGAACCTGGGACTCTTCAGTCCACAGGCAGATGCTCTGTCCACTGAGCCAAAAGGATAGGGCCTTTTTATTTCTTTTTTAATTGACTTAAGAAAGAGAGAGAGAGAAAGGGAGAGAAAAGTCCATGTGAGAGAGAAACATTGATTGGCTGTCCCTTGCACGCCCCCTACTGGTGATTGAGCCTGAAACCTGGGCATGTGCCCTGACCTGGATTTGAACTGGAGACCTTCTGGTGCACAGGACGGTGCTCAACCAGTTAACTCTGATTTTCTTGTCTTCCTCTTATCAGGACCCTTGTCACTACATTGGGCTCATGTGACTAATCCAGGAAAATCTCCCAATTTTAATCACATTTACAGAGGCCTTTTGCCAGGTGATATAGCATGCTCACAGATTCCAGGGACCAGGATGTGGACATATTTGGGGGGGCGTTATTCAGCCTACCATACTTGTTCTTGCAGCTATATAGAAAACTATTCGTTTTCCTATGTTCTTGTGGTTGTGTGCACTTTGCCAAACTCCTATTATTTGTTTTTCTGTTTTCAAGCCATTTTATATTTGTTTTTTAGTTGATTCTCTTAGATTTACTGGCAGTTGCGTCATTTGTTCTCTTTCTTACTGGTATTTATAGCTAATTTTTTTTCTTGCCTCTTTCTGATTGTCTAGAATTTTCTGACTAATGCTAATTAATAGCTATGAGACCATGCATCCTTGTATTTTTCTTAACTTTACTAGAAATTGCTTCATTGTTTTACTGAGTATGTTTTATAAGCATGGTGGCTTCTAATAAACATTTTTAAATTAAGGAGTTTCTATCAAATTAAATCCTAGTTTACTAAGATTTTTATTTAGGAATGTATTAATCCCAATTATTAAATGTATTAATCATTGTAATTATAAAAATAACCATATGTTAGTTTCTCTTTTAATCTATTAATAGCTTTCCCAATAATGATCATCTCTATATTCCCAGAATAAATCTCTCTTGTTGAGCATAGTGTATTGTACTTTGAATTTACTGCCTATTTGCTAATGTTTTATTTTGGATTTTTGTATTTATAGTAATAAGTGAGTTTGGCATAGTGTGTTCAGTGATTGGTTGTGCCATCCTTGTACCATTTGGGTGTGTGATTATCTAGTCATAGTGAATGAACTGGGAAACTTTCCACCTTTTTGTATAACCTGGAACTGATTAAATAGTAGTGACGTTATTTCATTTTTGTATGTTTCATCAGTGTGAGGTTCCTTGGGCCACTACTAGTTATCTCTAAAACCATCTTCTATATCCAGAAGTGAGGTATGTTATCCTGAATCATCCATACCTTCTTACTGACTCTGTGTTACATTTGGAGGATAGCATGTGACCTGTGGGACAGGTTTTCTCTGGGCAAAGCCACCTGATCCATAAAGAACTCTCATGTTGACCAACTTGGCTTCATTCGCAGGAACCTGTCGGGCCAGGGGCTTACACATAAAGGCTTGGCTCCCATGAGACTTCTTTTTCAGATGCTTTGGGAGTTGTCTTTATCACTTCTTAATTATCACAGTGTTCCTATGAAACTTCTTAGCAAGTCTGCTCTCTCTCTTTCTTTTTTCAGTTTAGGGACAGGGATAATTATTGAAGGCTGTAGACATCTGATATTAGAGTTTTGAAACGTAGTCTTTATTTTAAAAAGCTGGGGGTGGAGGTTGCTTCTTTGTTACACTGTACTAGATCTGAACTAACTTTGGATTGATTACCATGAAATGGAGCAGAGGCCAACAAGCACTTTGATCCTAAGAAATGAGGAAGCCCTACCAATAGAAGCCCCACCCCTTTTCCCCTTTCCATCATGAAAAGTTTGACTGCTTAAGATAGGGATGTTCAGTCCCTCACAGAGCGATTCTTAGTTCTGGGCTGAAATGTTGCCCTCAGCTCAGAATTGCAAACTGATGCTTATTTGTATAAGTGATATTATCTGAGGCTGGTACAACGAGTTGCTGTTTTAACTTAAGTAAACCAAGGGAGTTGGCAGAATAATTAGATATTTAAATAGTTTTTTTAAAGTATCGTATTTAAAAAAAATACATTTTTATTTTATTTTATTAATTTCAGAGAGAGGAAGGGAGAGGGAGAGAGAGAATCATTAATCAGCTGCTTCCTGCATGCCCCCTACTGGGGATCAAGCCCACAACCCTAGGTATGTGCCCTGACTGGGAAGGAACCATGACCTCCTGATTCATAGGTTGATGCTCAACCACTGAGTCATAGCAGCCGGGCAGATTTAAATAATTTTTAAGAGGGATCCTTCTCATGGTGCATCTTGTAATCCTACATCTTTCATTAGGGCTGATTTTACATAAGTATAAAAGTGTGCTACTGCCACTCATTTGTAAATTAAAATACTGCTGAAATCATTCTATGTAAATGCTTATCCCTGGAAAATGAAAAGGTAGTGTTTTTGTACAGGGTGTCCACTGATTTCTCATTCTTTTCTCCCTGCAGTTCAACAGCCCATCAGCAACGCTTCAATATTTAATGAAACCTGCTTGAGATGGAGAAACATGAAGATAGCTGGTAGAAAGGAAATGTATTCAGTGAGTTATCGAAAGTTACTCTATTGACGGGTGTTTGTGTTGTGTGGGAGGTTTAAAAAATATCAATGCACCTAAAATTCTGCTTATGTAGCTGCCATTGTGAATAGGAGAATTATAGTGACAATTACAACCAGAAGCAATAAAATGGGCACTTCTGCTGCATTTTTGACAAGAGTGACCTTGGGGACTGATGAGAAAGCCAAGAGAGGTGTTTTGGGTGTGAGCACATAGCCTGGAGCAGAGTTGATGTGCAGACAGGATCCGAGGAGGAATCCAAAGGCTTTTGCATGTGTGTGTCTCTCTCTACACCAGTGTCCCTGACAAGGGTCTGAATGTGTTGCCTAGAGAGTCCAGGGGAACTTGTGAAGCTAGATGTGGTTGTCAGTAAGAAAGTGAAAGATCATGGGGTGAGCTGTTATTAAAAGGAATTAAGCAGAGAGAAGCATGAGTGTGTATTGGCGCAGGTACTGGAATGTTACAGGAAAGTATAGGGAATGTCAGAAAGGGGTGGGCAGAGGAGAAAAATCCTTCCCAGGTTTCACCAGAAGGGTATCCCAATTCACATCCTGCTTTGGAGAAGCCCTGCTTCAGATTTTTGTTGTTCATCCTCACTCGAGGATATTTTTCCCGTTGATTTTCTAGAGAGTGGAAGGAAGGAAGAGAGGGAGGGAGGGAGAGAGAGAGAGAGAGATTGATGTGAGAGAGGAGACACATCAATTGGTCGCCTCCCTCATGCGCCCTGACCTGGGCCTGGAATCGAACCTGCATCCCAGGGTGCCCTTGACTAGGACTTAATCCCGAGACCCTCAGGTCCAGGGGCCGATGGTTCTAACTGCTGAGCCACATCAGCCGGGGCCTTACGTCAGATTCTTAATTGTCTTTCTAGGGAAATGTTCTTTGGCTTTGCTTCTAAAATTTTGCCAATAGACTTCCACGTTGAACTATGTATCGTGTATATGAGAACAAGACAGAGAAAGTTGCCAGTGTTTGGCCCTCGACCTTTTGTGCATTTTGATATAAAAATAGATTTATCACACTGCTAATATTGCAACTACAATATTTGTGGTATGACGACTCTAATCTTTACCTATGATTGCATTTCATGTTTTGAAGGAACTTTAGAGTCAAGAGCAAGAGAGTTCATGAGAAAGGTAAAGATCTAGCCCTTCAAGCTCGTGATTCACCTGTGAACTTCTCTGTGTTCTAGCTCCGCATTCAGGGCCAGAGATGGTATCAGAAGGAGTTTGCCCAGGAAATCACCTTTAATATCACTACAAGCAGCCAGGCTCCTGAGATGTGCTTGGACCTGCGTCCGGGTACCAACTACAGTGTCAGCATTTGCGCTTGGTCTTCTGTCCTTCCCGTGGTCATCTCCCTAACAACCCAGATAACAGGTAAATCTCAAATGAAGGTATTTGGATGCACAGTCACCACGGAGCTGTGGCTAGGCCTGGATAAAGAGGAACAGTATTCCTTTTTATCATTATGTGATGAACTTTAAGAAAGAGAGAAAGAAGGACATGGAATTGGAGAGGGGTGCTAAGGGGCCTATAAAGGTGACTGTTCTATTTCTTACAAAGATATCTGAAACAAAATGTTACCATTGGTTAAATTTTGGGTAGAGTGTACCTGAGTGTTGGTTAAATTCCTTCTGTGTTTGTGCTTATGGCCACCAGGGAGCACTGGTGAGCTGCTTAAGTTCATTGAGACCACAACAGCATATTTTCCAACTCTACCCTACTTTAAAGAATTTGCAATTTAAAAAGAGTGTAAAAATTCAAGCTGTTAAGATCTCATGAAGGGGGTGGGGAGAGGGTGGGGCGGGGGGCGGGGGAACCCCAATCCCTTTTATAAAAGAGGAAAAAAGGAAACCTTATATGTTGATGTGAAGAGGTACGCCTACCTCAGATGTGGCTTTATTTTAGTAAAATTGTGAACTTTTGAATTTTTCCAGAAATGTTAGGCAAGGAATTTGGGTCTGGAAAATGCAAAGCAGCTGATTTCCCAGAAGAAAAGTGAATGAATTTTCCTTCTGAGTGTCTTACATTAAACAAAACCTTACTGATGGGAGTAGAATGAAAACTAGCGCTCTAGATACACTGCAGTACTGCTGACTTCAGCAGAGGTCTGCAGTTCTAGGAATGCGGAAGGACGGGGGCAAGTGTTGCAGTGAAAGAGGGTGAGAGGGCCAGGTGAGGTGGAAATCCGTTCGGTGGCTTTTAGAAAATATGAATGGGAAAGTTACTTTATATCAGAAGAATATATATATTTTTTGTTTAGAGGCACATGTGGTTGTTGAAGCTGTGGCTTTGTTTCAGAAACGTCATGGACTTTTGAATTTGACCAGAAATGTCAGGCAAGGAAGGGGATTGGTCCTAGAAAATGCAGCAGCTGATTTCCCAGAAGAAAAGTGAATGGCATTTCCCTTCCGAGTGTCTTACATTAAACTAAATCTTACTGATGGGAACTCCTAGGAACCCAGAACCAGGGTTTCTGTGGGGCAGAGGAGTGGGGGAGGGGCATGCTGCAACTTAACAATTTAATTCAGCGGACATTTATTGATTGGTTATGTACAAAGACCCGGGCTAAGTGCTGACGGAGATATAGAGATGAAGAAAAAAAAAATTGTTCCTTCTTACTGGGAGCCAAGTCTCATAAAGCTTGAAGCTACCAGTTCTTCTATTGCCATCAATTTCAATTGATCCTACCTTGAGTGGGCAGCATGCTCCCTGGGGTGGTAAGGATAAGAAAAGAATGACTGTGGTGTCTTTATTTATTTATGTGTATTAATTCCTTGCATTTACTTGAAGTTTACATAGTATAATGTTGGGACTTTTGTTTGGTTTTGGTACAAATAAATTTGTCTCCTTTTTTTGGTTCTTTTAGTTCATTTTGGTGGGTTTTAGAGAGGAATTTTAACACATTTGCCCTTACATTACCTCTTTTCTCTATGGATTTTAATAGTTTGCCTACATTAATGAAATTAATCTTTTGTTCCACCTATCACAACCCCCAGGTTATTTACACTTCAATTTTCTTTTCAATATTCTTTTTGACATTTAGACATTTTAAAATTTTCATGTGATCAATTCCATCGATTCCTTTGTGGTTTCTGCCTCTGGTCATGCCAAGAAAAGCCTTCCCTACCCTGAAATCAGATTAATTCTTGTTTTCTAGTGCTTCTTAATATCTTTGCTTTTCATGGTTAAACTTAGATCCATTTGGAATTGGTTTGGATGTATGGTGTAAGGGTAAATTTACATCGTAGTATCCCCCGAAATGATAAGCCAGTTTCCTGTCACCTTTGGGAAGACTATTCATGTCATACATTTATTTTCATTCATTTATTTGGGTCTCTTTACTTATTATCTTTTTATATAAAAAATTTTTTTTCCCCAATTATTTGGGTCTCTTTCAAGACTCTCCTAGCTCCTTCCATTCCTTTGCCTGCCCTAATCTTACTATTTCAATTATTGTAATTTTAGAATATATTTAATATTTTCCAGGTCAAGTTCTCCTTCATTGCTGTCCTCCACACTTTAAAGTTTTCTCACAGGCAGCCCCAGATTTTCCTTTGCTTCTAGGAGGGGCTGGATGTTGTCAACACCTGGGAATGGCTGTGAGGGTCGCCTTCTGGTTAAGCACCCAGAGGAAAGAACTGCGCTCTGCAGACACCACCCATTTCTTGCCTGGAATCTGATTGGGTTTAAATCAGCTGTGAGGCTAACGGAGAGGAGAACAAATCTGCCAAGCACAGCAGTTGGGGGGATGGGAAGCAGGACCTTGGGAAATATGGCTAGAAGTTAACGTTATTTCACCTCGAAAGGTGGCTAAGTAAGAGCGAGCGCTGAAGTTCCGGTTTGTACCTTAGGGAGGTGAAGCAGACTGTTGAAATCTCAGGTGGCCGAGCAGAAAGCACACTGTGATCGAATCAACCTGATGGCAGTGGCACATTTAGAACTGCAGACCAGGCACCGGCGGGCGGCCGTGGACCGAGCCTCGGAGGGCTTCCTGCTTGGCTGTGGGTGCGCCTTCGCAGAGCTGAGGAGCGCTTTGTTCGGCTGTTACCGAGGGCGGTGAGAAAGGGAGAAACAGAGTGGTTTTAAAAGGTTAGAAGAACTAGAGTTTTTCATCTCAGAGAAGATCAAACAGAGGAGTAACTTAAAAGAGCCTCTGGAGGGTTCTCACATAGAAGAGTTCATCTCCCTCTGGGCTGAAAACAGGAAATGTGTGATAAAAACCACTTAACTTTACCGAGACACCAAAACAACACAAACAGAAGGGCATCTCAGTGATGGTGTGAGGGCTGGGGGCAGAAAGCCTCAAACTGGAAGGGGCACGTTCCCCGTGGGGCCTGGGCCGGGGCTTTGCATACTGCCCGCCCCTCTTCGGGTCCTTACCCGGAACCTAGCTGGTCTCTCTCGGGAGTGTCAGTATGGACTCTGTCTGGACGCCTTTTAGAAACAGCCTAGACCTTCAGCCCCTTTGTGTGAGGCCCTGATTGGAAGCAGGGGCTGCTCCAGGTCGACTCCTGGGCTCCCTGGCAATTCCACAGGTTTCGTACATAATCCATGTGACCATACCTGGTGACATTGGAAGAAATGCCAGAGTTAGTGCTGCGTAACAAAAGCTACAGGGGACTCTCACTCTTCCACGTGGTCCTAGAGGCCTGGGTTGCCCAGTGGTTTCCTCTGGGCCCGTCTTTTCTCAGATGCACGTATACTGTCCCCCGAATAAGCGTAGCCTCTCCTACGATGACTGACTCCGTGCCACCGCCACAGTGTGCTCCTGAGCGCTGGACCTGTATTTCTACACTTGATCTTAGCCAAGAGGCCGGGAAGCAATCAGATGTGTGTTTCCAACTGGCCGCAGGACAATTCCACAAGCACGTGGCACTTCACAGGGCTAGTAGTGAGCTGCTTCTGAACTTTCCCCTTGGACCTTGATGAAGGTCGTCACCACTGACTCAGAGGCCAAAACCCAAGCCCAGATTCCTTCCCTTTCCTTATCTTCCACCACTTCCTGTTCCATCTCTCCCCATGTGGCCCTCTTCTTCAGTCTCCGTGCCACCACTTACTTCA
The DNA here is from genome assembly GCA_026230045.1 of Corynorhinus townsendii. NCBI lineage: Eukaryota > Metazoa > Chordata > Mammalia > Chiroptera > Vespertilionidae > Corynorhinus > Corynorhinus townsendii. The sequence continues at coordinate 160,260,612 of JAPDVU010000005.1, read as the reverse complement.
CACCTCAAGCACTGCTCACCTAGGTTTTAGATGGCCTGTATACATGCTCTTTTCCAAGTCATTTCCCAGTGAGCCATCTACATTGTACTTCTAAAATATGCATCTGCTAAGAATCTTTTCTTTTTTTTAATTTCAGAGAGAAGAGAGAAAGAGACATCAATGATGAGAGAGAATCACTGATTGGCTGCCTCCTGCACACCCCACACTGGGGATGGAGTCCACAACCCTGGCATGTGCCTTGACTGGGAATCGAACCGTGACCTCTAGGTTCATAGGTTGACGCTCAACGACTGAGCCATGCCGGCGTCTGCTAAGAATCTTTAAATGACTTCTTATTTCTAGGACCTCAGCTCTGACATCCACCCACACCTCTTACTTTATGGCCTGCCTCTATCCAATTGGCCTCATCCTCCGCCATACTAAAGTGCTGCCCACACCCTCTCACCTCCTGCTCCTGCAGATAGCTGTTTCTGTGTGCCATAGGCTCCCTCCTCCCCTTGCCCAGGTGTATAACTTCCTCATAGCTCCAAGCCTCTTGTGATTACAGGACTGTCTCTACTATTTTCAATAGAGCTTTTAAAACTGTCTAGGAAGGTCTACGTTTTTATTAAAATTTGGAGTGAGACTTTCTTCAAAGCTATATTCTAATTGGGTGAATAGAGACTACTTTGGCCTCCTCGTCCTTGATTTCATTGTGGCAGGGTTTAGGGCTAGAAGCATGGGCGGGGGTGGGGGGGGGGTGGGGCAGGCACTCACATTTTATTCCTTCTATTTCTCTCTTCCTCTCTCTGTCTGTAAATCTCATTTACTCGATAGCATTGTTGAGAAGATTAAATGAGATGAGGCATGTACAGGACACATCTAGTGCATTGGGTTAGTGACCAATACATCCACAAGGCAGAATGGCAGCTGGTATATGAGTGTAGCTTCTGGTTAAATGCTAGAACACCCGTGTCAGACAATTAGTATATTCTCCTCCCAGTGGAAAATCCATTTCGGGAGTTTGATTGCCGGGGAGAGCAAAATAAAGACAGAGAACTGTGTGATAAGAAAGGATCTAGAAGTCTAACGTGCTGGTCTTCTCCACCAAATAGGGACCCGTCCACCCAGTGAACTATAATGCCCAGAGCATCCACCCTCTGCCAGTGCTGGGGTATCGCTTCTTACTTTATTCTGGTAAAATGTATGTAACATAAAATGTACCATTGTAACCATTTTCCAGTACACAATTAATTGGCATTAAGTACATTTACAATGTTATCACCATTACCTGTTTCTAAAATGTTTTTATCACCCCAAACAGAAACTCTGTTGACCGATAAGCAGTAACTTCACCTTCCCTGACCCAGCCTCCTCAGTCCTTGGCAACTTCTAATCTACTTCCCTGTGTCTATGGATTCGCGGGTTATCGCTGTTTCACAGAAGTGGAATCATACAGTATTTGTCCTTTTGTGTCCGGCTTATTTCACTTAGGGTAATGTTTTCAAGATTCGTCCATGTTGTAGCACGTATCCGAGTATGCTCATCACTTCTTCCACTAAACCCTTCCTTTTGACGGCCCCGTGAGGACCACTTTCTTCCTGCTTCTACTTATTCTGATCGTACTCTTCTCTTCTTTTCAACATGTTTTCAGAGCCTCCCCTTCCAGAAGTAGATTTTTTCACGTTACACGGAGGGCCTCTTCCACGCCTGAAACTGAGGAAAGCCAAGGAAAACAACGGGCCTATCAGGTCAGTAGCAGCCCCTTTCCCAGGGCTGCCCAGGAATCCTCCTGGAGCGCTTTGGAATCTTTGGGTGGCAGCACTTGAAAAGTTGGGTACAGACTGGACTCTTCATTTCAACCAGTCCCCTTCCAAACAAACACAGAGACTTCCAAAGGACCAGAGACCAGCATTTAGGCAGCGTAGGCCAAGAAATTAAGTCCATTTCTTTGATCATTGGACAAGCCATGGTTGGGATAATGTCAGGCATTATCCTTTGCACTCACATCTCCGTGCATATCTGTTAGTGGCGGTGGATCAGGAGCATCATTACATTTATCAAAACCAGAACATACTTTCCTTCATTTAAGGATGGGTGGCTTCTGAAAAGGTCATTTGGATAATTCTTTTAATTCACTCATGTATTGTGTTATGGGCGAAATACCACATAGTTAATGACTGCTTCTGGAATCCCAGATAGTAGTAGGATGGAATTAATTTACCTCGGTTGGACGACTACATTGTGTTCAATTAAGCATTTTATTTACAAAGGTCATGATAGGGTCACGAAAGCAGAATTATCCCCTTTTTAAGAGAGGAAGATAGAGGTTTGCCTGGAGAGATGAGCAACTCCCTCACAGGCATTAATCAAGGAGATAACAATACCTTGCCATGCTTGACCTAACCGACGTTGCTTTATCTCTCTTGACCCGTCAGTCCAATCTAAACATGAGATACTATAAAAAAGAACATCTGGCCCTAACCGGTTTGGCTCAGTGGATAGAGCGTCGCCCTGCAGACTCAAGGGTCCCAGGTTCGATTCTGGTCAAGGGCATGCATGTACCTTGGTTGCGGGCACATACCCGGTGGGGAATGTGTAGGAGGCAGCTGATCGATGTTTCTCTCTCATCAATGTTTCTAACTCTCTATCCCTCTCCCTTCCTCTCTGTAAAAAATCAATCATATATATATATATACATTTTTTTTAAACATCTGGGGACACTTGTGTATCCATTTATAAGGAAACTTAGGCTTCTTCTGTCTTTCTATTAGTTTATGTAAGTTCAGTAAATGCTCAAAGGTCTTTCCAGGGATGGATATTGCCTAAATTGTTCTGTTTCTTGATTCCTGACAAGTGACTGCGATGCACTGTAATTCTGTTGTTATAAAGGCAACAGAAGTTGTGACATCACTACCTGAGAGTGTTTGCCAGAGAAAATGTGATATTTGGAACAGATAATGATGCCAGGCAAAAAGAAAAGCCAAATGACAGTCTACCCTTGTGGCTTGTGCCTTCAACACAGGAAGTGGAGATCTGTGAGTCATTCAAAGGAGGGTGGTGATGAGAAAGAGGGGAAAAGTTCTTCCAGAACAGTCCTGTTCCAAACAGCCTCAACTGCTCCCCTGATATCATCAGGGCTAATTACCAGCAGGCCAGTGGGATGGTGTCTTCCTCCTGACTGCTGTGTCTGATCTGAGCTGGGAGTAGCAGCTTTGTCAGTGTGTGAGGCAGGCCTGGGTCTGCTTTGTGCATTATTGATAAAGGGCAGTGGCTTGGGGCACATGGCGGAGCAGGGGCTCTGGGACCGAGGCTTTCTTCCTTAGCTTGGTGACCTCGGGTAGATGATGCGGCCTGTTCCTGGGCTCTCTCAATGGTGGTGTCTCCCACACTTGCCAGATTACAGGAGTCACCTGGATGGCATTAGCAGCAAGACAAATTCTCAGAGTCAAATCCTGGAGGTTTTTTAAATCCTCACCCAAGGATATTTTTTTCCATTGATCTTTAGAGAGAGAGTGAGAGGGAGGACGGAGGTGGGGGAGTGGGGGAGAGAGACACACACACACACACACACACACACACACACACACAGAGGGAGAGAGAGAGAGAGAGAGAGAAAGAGAGAGAGAGAGAGAGAGAGAGAGAGAGAGAGAGAGAGAGATGTGAGAGAGACACATCGACTGGTTGCCTCCTATATGCACCCCAATCAGGACTGGGGACCAAACCTGCAACTGAGGTATGTGCCCTTGACTAGGAATTGAACTCGAGACCCTTTGGCCCACTGGCCAAAACACTCTGCCCCACTGAGCAAAAAGGCCAGGGAGACTCCTGCAGATTTTGATCCAGTAGTTCTGGCATGGGGGCTAGAAATTTGTTTACTAGTAATTATCAAGCAGTTCCGGTGATTATGATCATGCTAACTGAGGAGACTGCTTTCTGTCAACATGAATACTGTAGTGCCTTCAATGGACAATTTACAGTCAAATAGTTCAGGTGAACCTTGACTTTGCACTTGAACAGCACCACCTATGTGGAGAGAAGAGAGGGATTTGAAGATACGCTTATGGGCAGGATGGAGCTGCTGCAACTTTTACTTTCTTCCCTGCAGCCATGATTCACTGGGAAACCTTCAAGTCCCCAGAAAAGTGTGTGTGACAGGTGCTTCCTTCTAGGCAGTGAGTGCTGAGTAAATGTTTACTGGTGATGACAGTGACAACTCATTGCCCTGCAGGCTTTAGCTCAGTGGTTGGCAAACTCAGTCAACAGAGCCAAATATCAACAGTACAACGATTGAAATTTCTTTTGAGAGCCAAATTTTTTAAACTTAAACTTCTTCTAACGCCAGTTCTTCAAAACAGACTCGCCCAGGCCGTGGTATTTTGTGGAAGAGCCACACTCAAGGGGCCAAAGAGCCGCATGTGGCTCGTGAGCCGCGGTTTGCCGACCACGGCTTTAGCTTGTCCCTTTCGTAGAAAACACTTTGCCCGAAAGTAAACCAACACTTTGTGGAAATCAGGGCCTTGAGGACACCTCTGAAGTTTGGAATGGAGACTTTCCAAACTAACACCTGCTGTGGGGGAGGGCTCCCTTTTCTTAGCCTGGTGACTCATGGGCCTTTAGCAAGCAGGAGATGGGGCATTATGAATGTGGAACAGGAAGTGTGCATTTATGGGTCAAACAGAATTATGTGGCCTAATGACTTTTGGAAATTACCCTAATCATATCTGATGCATGTTTTTTCTCTCTTTACTGAAATTTTAACTCAGGAAACATTAGTGGGTAGTCAATCACAGCCAAAGACCGGGGTAAGGAGTTGCAAAGATATAAGAGTAAATCATTCAAATCCCTGCCCTCAAGCCTGACCGAGAAAGCAGATGTTCAAACAATTACTGTACCAGAGTTAGGTGATATGTACTGAGGAGAGGGCAATGAGAAGGAAGGCGTGATTCATTCTCAGTGAAATTTTATTCTTAGACTTCCTTTCACTGACAGGTTTTCTATTTGGGGGGATAAGTAAGAATACACATGACAAAACGACACCTGATTGCTAATGTGTTTCTGTGTCCACAGTTAGGGAGCGGTTTCACAATGCACATGTGACATTTTGCCAGTCTGGTTGCTTCAGAATGTTGTCAGATGAGATTAACCCAAGGTGCCTGTGCACTTCTTTCTTATTGATTTCACATGAACTTTGCTATCAGTCTGTGAACTGCAGGGAATGTAAATCACATGAGTTCCATGTTTGGTTACCATGTGATTTCCTGGAGCCTTTTTGCAGACTTAGTACATTAACTCTTTTTTTTTTTTTTTATTGTTTGAAGTATTACAAGTAGTAGTACATATGTCTCCTTTTTCCCCCCCCCCATTGATCTCCCCCCAGCCTCCCCTACTCCTCAGTACATGCCTTCACCTGCCCGCCCTCCCCCCGCCCCAGTGTCTTGTATCCATTGGTTATGCTTATATGCATGTGTACAAGTCCTTCGGTTGATCTCTTACAGCCCCCCTCGCCCAACCTCCCCTGCCTTCTCGATGTAGTTTGACAGTCTGTTCAATGCTTCTTTGCCTCTGTATCTATTTCCCCCCCCATTTCTTTCCTTTAAAAAAATTTTGCCTCTGCAGACTAGAAATAAACATATAATAACAAAAAAAAAAAAATGTTTGAGTCCCAATTTCAATGTCCAACAGTTCTGAGTCCCCGTTTCAATGTCTAACAGTTCCTTATGTGTACATGTCAGCAATGATATCTGGATGGTGGGCACATGGTGGCAATGCAGGTCCGACCCTCTCTGGTTTGGTCCTAGGAAGCTGCTGACTGCTTGCGTGGCAAGGCGTTGTCAGCGTCTTCCATCTCTGGACTGTTTTTCCTCTTGTCTTCGTGGTTGGACCAGACTTGTCAATTCCTCTCTGTTGCAGGAATCCACATGGTCTTGGAGTTATTTTCTGAAAATATACAAACATATTCTCCACCAAAAGTTAATAAAGGAATCTTTTCTATATAATTGATTTGGGATCCTTTTTATTTTTGCCCAAACGATTTTCCTTTGTCTTATTTAGACACCATGTGTGTTTTTCATGGGTGTGGCAGCCAGCCTCCATGTAACGACTAAACCCTTCCCACAGCTGGGCTTTATTTGCCCACGTGAAAATCACTGATCAGATCAGCTTGTATGCCCAGGGCAGTGATGTGTACAACAACTTCTGTCAGCTAAAGATGTCCTTGGTGCCCATCAGTAGCCAGAATATGAAGACATCCCTCGCCCAGGGTCATCTGGCAATAACGCTGTAGCTAAAAACTGGAGTTCCTTTGACTGTTGGAGCGGTCAGACTAAATCTCACGTGGGCAAGGACTTTTTTTTTCTGTCCAGAGTTGCAGCTCCAGTGCTCAGAAAAGTGCTTATCTCATTGCAAGTGCTTAACAACTATGAATGAATGAATGAATGAATGAATGAATGAATGAATGACTCCCTAAGCAAGAGTCTGATAGACATTTTCTTTTTCCTTACAGTTCCTACCAGGTGTTAGTGGTTCCCCTGGCCCTCCAAAGCACATTTTCTTGTGATTCTGAAGGGGCGACCTCATTCTTTAGCAATGCTTCTGATACCGATGGCTATGTGGCTGCAGAACTACTGGCCAGACAGGTTCCAGATGATGCCATGGAGATATCCGTTGGAGACAGGCTGTATTACGGGAAATATTATAATGCGCCCTTGAAAATGGGGAATGATTATTGCATTATATTACGAATCACAAGCGAATGGAATAAGGTATATGCCTTTAAAAGCTCTTATGAACTATTTTCTTCTTCACGTGAAATTTGAATGGTTGAATATTTGTTTTTCCAGTGTTTGAGATGGACACTGCACATAATAACCGTAAGAATGTGTTGGACACTTGGCCTTGGTAAAGGACGGGCAGGTGAAACCTCTATGGAGGGTGACAGTCTGAACTTCCTGGAGGACCTGGCAGGACCTGCGCTTGGACTGATCTGGTTTTGGTTCTTCCTCTGACGCTTCACAGACGCCCTCATCCCAGTGCATTGCGGAAGCCTGAGTTGGAGAGGAATTCCTAGATCTCTTGTCACTTCCTCGTTCTCCTGCCAGGCTTCAGCCTCCCCTCATTCTCCCGGAAAGCAGCAGGGAGGGCAGATGTAGCTCAGTCCTGCCCCACTTCCATCACTTCTGTGGCTATTGCATAGGCCCCACTCTATTCTCCCCTGTCCTTAAAAAGGCTGTGCTCTCCCAGCTGTGGTTCTTTCATGAGACGCAGAACTGAATATTCATCACATAATAAATAAATATAATGACTGGATCAGTCAGCCAGGGATGGAAGATTTTCTGGAATGAACACTGTGATGGTTGAACTCTATAAGTTTTAAAGGCTCTACCTCCAATTATCATCCCATTGGGGCTAGAGCTCAACAGCTGAATTTGGGGGACAAACATTTAGTCTATGACAGAGGGAATAAAGTGAGAGGTTATTATGATAAAAATTTTAGTTTATAGGAAGCTGTCCTGTGATGTCATTGTTACCTTCTTTTCATGCAGCTGAGTGGAGCATGTGCCCGTTTTGGGGATGCTAAAGGAGATGAGAGGCTTTGAAAAAATGTATATGTGGACTTGCATATTTGAATCGCAACTACTCAGCCCAGGGGTTTCAAATATATCAGTGTGATAGGCATATTAAAATCAGTAGTGACTTACTCATTTTCAAATAGCTTTGTTGATATAAAATTCATATACCTTATAATTTACCCATTTAAAGTATGCAATTCTGTGGTTTTTAGGGTTAGGTTATTCACAAGCTTGTGCAACCATCACCACTGTCTAATTCCAGAACATTATAGTAGTGATTTTAAAAAATACTTAATTTTAGTTGTGGTAAAATAAAATTTACCATCTTAATAATTTTTAAAAATATATTTTTTTTGCTTTTAGAGAGGAAAAGAGAGAGAGAGAGAAACATCAATGATGAAAGAGAATCATTGATCGACTGCCTCCTACACGCCCTTTACTTGGGATCGAGCCTGCAGCCTGTGCATGTGCCCTGACTGAGAATCAAACTGTGATCTGGTTCATAGGTCGACGCTCAACCAGTGAGCCACCTAGGTCAAGCCATACATGTTCTTTTCCCTTTCTTCCTGGTTCTTGGCTACAGTTTGGGCAAATGTGTTTGCCAGATAAGTATCATCATTATAGGCGAAGTATTATTATGTGCCAGGAGTTCTAGTAGCCTTGCCTATCACATGCATCAGAACTTCTTGCTGAGCCTGGATCTGACCTCAGAATCTTCTCAGCATCATTCTCCTGTGGGTCAGTGCCAGTTGTTCAGAGCTGACAAGGGGAATGAAATTTATTGTCCTTCCTGTTGTTTACCCACAGGGCGTGCTTTCTGAAATCTATGGAAAGCTATAGAAGTGATCCCTGGGGTCACTTGCCAGTCCCCTGAACACCTGGTGATCATATGGCTGAGATGTAATATGTTGGAGCTAGATGAGACTTCAGAGATGTTCTAGTCCAAATTAAGAGCTGAAACTCAGAGAGCTGAGGTGTGCTGAGCTGACAGCCTGTGCAGTCTACTTAAACATGTTGCTGTGTTTGCCGTTGTAGGTGAGAAGACGCTCCTGTGCAGTTTGGGCTCAGGTGAAAGGTAAAACCCTTTTCTGCCTACGAATGCTGTTCTCATCTCTATGTCCAGTCTGCAGCATCAAGTGTATGTTAATGAGATTTCTTTTGAAATCGTCACAGGTGACAGAAACCCATCTCACAGCAGCTTAAGCAGAAAGCTGAAAAGAATGGGGGGTCTGAGGGTGGGAGTTTATGGAATTCCCACAAGAGCAGTATCCCCAGGACTCCAGGAACTGGGACTTGGGACTCACCACCATGCGTGGGATTCTCTCTTCCTGTCTCTTGTCTCTGCTCTGTTTCTAAGTGCGAAGTGGCATCATTTTCTTTGACTATATGCCATGCGGTGGGGAGGGATGGGCCCCAGCTACCACAACTTAGCAACTTCAGTAGGAACCGAAAGTTCCTCAGTTCAGGGAACACCTTTTCTCCTAGGGTATGTGGCACTCTGTTGGATGAGTCACTGTTAACAGGAGATGGGGTACGATAATTGGTCTGTCTTGGGTTTGGGGCTCACTCATATGATTGGTTGGGGGCAGATCAATGTGATAGACAACCCTATCAGCATTGCAGTAGGAGGGGGACATGCTCCCCATCAGGAAAAGAGGCACAGAAAACATGTTGGCAGACCACAACGAAGAGCTACAGCAGCCCATTGCTTTCAGCCATTTGGCTGCTTTGCACGTACACGTCCATACACACATACACGTCCATACACACATACTATTAAGAAAGACATCTTCCATTAAGGAAATGGAATGATCCTCCATACAACCGAAAGTGGCACGCTAGTGGGAGATGACTCAAACGGGGGTCTGTTACTGTCTCCAGATCCAAGGCCAAGATTCCCGGGCACGGTTCCGTTCCTCTTGATCAAATCCAGATGTGCTTCTCATGATCTGTTTGGCAATCCATGACTAAACGGCTGCCATTCTCAAACCACAGTATATAATAGGAAAGGAAAAACAACAAGTACTTTCACTTAGAAAGGAGGAAAAACTAAGGTACTGTGCACTGGGCAGGGGGCCCATAACAATGACCACCTCGTAGGGGAGGAAAAGCAAGCACCCCTTGCCCTGGCAGCAGAACGGGTCACTTGATCAGTCGGTTGGGCTGCCTCGGTCTTTTCCTGGGTCTGCCTGGTGGGAGAGTAGTAGCCTTGTCTGTTTCTCCCGAAGCCACATCTAAGAGATGATCTGGGAGGAGCTCCACTGAGTGCTGTACAGTTTAAACCAGTGGTCGGCAAACTCATTCGTCAACAGAGCCAGGTATCAACAGGACCACGATTGAAATTTCTTTGGAGAGCCAAATTTTTTAAACTTAAACTCTATAGGTAGGTAGGTACATTGTTATTAACTTAATTAGGGTACTCCTAAGCTGGCCTTCGCTAAAAACGTGGTATTTTGTGAAAGAGCCACACTCAAGGGGCCAAAGAGCCGCATGTGGCTCGCGAGCCGCGGTTTGCCGACCACTGGTTTAAACCTTCTGCTTCCTACACGCACTTATCCAGGCGGGGACTTGCCTTAGGGATTAAGCCATCACAGGTCCTTGTTTGCCAGGCTGGATTTCCCCAGCAGCGAGCCAGGGGATTTGATTCCCAGAATTCCATTATTTTATAGCTAATACCAGAAATCTTGTCAAGTTTACGACCTTTGAATCTGGACCCTTTCCTTGTGGTTTATGAGACCTAGCAACTTCCTGAGGAATTCTGCCCATAGCCCACAGTATCAGTTTAACCCCTTACATCCTGTCCCTTACTTCAAAGCAGCATAAAACAAGAGGCTGGGGTGGTGAGGAAGAGCGGATGTAACCTTGCTTTCAGGGGGATGCCTTACCCTGTCATTAGAGGGACTTAGCAGGAAATGCTTGAGAGGGACCTGGGGAATTAGGCTTTCTTCATTTGTCCGCTCATCCCCTCAGCTTATTTCTCCTCTTTTTACTCTACTCACACCAACTTCAACAAGGGTAGAGGACTTGGTTTTTCATTTGGGAAGGGATAGTACCTGACCACGAACCATCTTGGCTTATGGATGGCCAGACAGTGAAGGGTTCTCTCTTGCTCTCCTGTCTCCAGCTTTATTGAGATAGGATCTTATATAATAAAGAGGTAATATGCAAATTGACCATCACTCCAACACACAAGATGGCTGCCCCCATGTGGTCAAAGGTGGCCGCCCCTGTGTGGACACAAGATGGCCACCACAAGATGGCCAGCAGGGGAGGGCAGTTGGGGGTGATCAGGCCAGCAGGGGAGGGCAGTTGGGGGGGACCAGGCCTGCAAGGGAGGGCAGTTGGGGCTATCAGGCCTGCAGGGGAAGGCAGTTGGGGGGGACCCAGGCTGGCAGGGGAGGGAAGTAGGGGTGGGGGGACCAGGCCTGCAGGGGAGGGCAGTTAGGGGTACCAGGCTGGCAAGGGAGGGCAGTTGGGGGCAACCAGGCCGGCAGGGGAGGGCAGTTAGGGGAGACTAGGCTGGCAAGGGAAGGCAGTTAGGGGTGACTGGGCCAGCAAGGGAGGACAGTTGGGAGCAATCAGGCCAGCAGGGGAGGGCAGTTAGGGGTGACCAGGCCTGCAGGGGAGGGAAGTAGGGGTGGGGGGACCAGGCCTGCAGGGGAGGGCAGTTAGGGGTGACCAGGCTGGCAGGGGAGGGCAGTTAGGGGCAATCAGGCCGGCAGGGGAGCAGTTAGGTGTCAATCAGGCTGGCAGGGGAGTGGTTAGGGGCAATCAGGCAGGCAGGCAAGCGGTTGGGAGCCAGTAGTCCTGGATTGTGAGAGTGGGATCAGGCCTAAACGGGCAGTCGGACATCCCTTGAAGGGTCCCAGATTGGAGAGGGTACAGGCTGGGCTGAGGGACACATTCCCCCTCCTCCCCCCACCCCGCATGAATTTTGTGCACCGGGCCTCTAGTGGATATATAATTGGCATGACATTGTGTAAGTTTGAGGTGTATAATGTGTATAATTTGGTTACCATGCTATGCAGTAGATCCCCAGAACATCTCATAACTGGAAGTTTGTACCCTTCCATCAACATCTCCCCATTTCCCCCACCCCCTGGCAACTACCATTCTATTCTCTGTTTTGATGAGTTCAGCTTCATTAGATTCTGCATGTAAGGGAGCTCGTATAGAATTTGTCCTTCTTTGTGTGACTTATTTCACGCAGCATACCAAGCAAGGACCTTGCTTAACAAAGATTTATGCTATGCCTTTCTGGGTGTAGACAGGCTAAGCTCCCTTTCTTGGAGTTGAATGAAACAGCCATACATTCAACACTGAGACATTTCTCTGCCAGTCCATTCCCTGAAGCGCTAAGGGTGGGAATGGAGTGGCCACAAGGAAAAGAGGTGCTTTTTTTCAGAAGAATAGAGATGTGCAAGTATCCTGGACAGACACAGAATTGATAGCTTCCAGATGCCACTGCTTTCAACAACTGTGATTGGCAAACACTCAAAATAGGTAGAAGAAATGGCCAGGGAGCTGGCTGCATTCTACTATGATTAAGTTAAACAGGAAGGACTTTGCTTTGGAAATATCTAAGTGGCATTTGGCAGTCTCCCCCCTCCCCCCGCCCTCCCCCCCCTCCACCTCGCCCCTCAAATTAAGGGCCAACACTGAGAGCGAGTTTGAACCTTTGAATTCAAACTACTACTGGGAAGATCTGGAGGCAATAGAACACCCATGGTTATGTTGAAATTCTGAGGGGAATTCTAGCACATATTTTTCTATGTAGTTAACCTGTGTTGTGCACTAACCTCTGGCAGTCTCTTCTGTGAAAAGAAGAAATTGTTCCATTTCACTCATGCCAGGCAAAAGGCCCATTCTTTCCTTTGCCCAGTCATGAATTATGATGTTTACCTTTCGCAAATTGCCTGTAAAAGGGCTTTGTGATGGTTACCAAGGAACCAGCAGTTGGTTTGATGGGAAATGCAAAGGCCTGGGCTTCCTTGCCCGAGATCTGCTACTAATCAGCCGAATGCCTTGAAATGATATTTAACTTGGCTGATTCTCGGTGGCCTCTTTCCGAGATCTCTGCGACCCCTTCCAGCCACAAAGGACTGTGAGTCTGATTTCTTGAGTCACAAAGCGAGGTCATTTAATACACATGAAATGATAAACTGCAATCAGGGAACTTTCTTCAGTGGCAGGCAGAAACCTTTGAGTCAGTCACTTCTCCTCTTTCTCCTTCTGCCCACATTTTGCATGACTGGGCATGCCTCTCTGATTTTCATCTCTGTGTTCACTTCCTAGCATGGACGACTGGTAAAGCCTCCTATCTCATTTCCCATCACAAGTGTTCAGGGTTTCCCGCTTCTCCCTAGCCTGCGCGCCACCACCTGACTCATATTTCTAGACTTCAGCTCTGATCTTATTACTTCCCCTGACAGTTTTCCATAGTTCTCCATGACTTTTTAGTTTTGTTTCCATGCCTCAGTGTGACACCAACATATCTTTCTAATTGCATCTCTCATTCTTTGCAAGCTTATAACCAGCTCTCACTGGATAAGGCCCCTGCCTTCTCTCCTTAATGATTTGCTCATACGATTACATGCTTACTTCCATCTGGATTGCCCTATGCCAGTGGTCGGCAAACTCATTCGTCAACAGAGCCAAATATCAACAGTACGACGATTGAAATTTCTTTTGAGAGCCAAATTTTTTAAACTTAAACTTCTTCTAACGCCACTTCTTCAAAATAGACTCGCCCAGGCCGTGGTATTTTGTGGAAGAGCCACACACAAGGGGCCAAAGAGCCGCATGTGGCTTACGAGCCGCGGTTTGCCGACCACGGGACTAATGAGTTTGCTGACCACTGCCCTATACCCTTCCAGTAATCTCTCCTTATTACAGTCCCACCTGTTCTTCAAGGTTTAAATCAAGTGCCACCTTCTTCCCAAAGCTTTTATTTGCTCGATGGGACAGGATCTCTATCTCTTCCTCTCTTTAGCCATTCTGCCAAAGTTTAGAGCAGGGGTGGGGAACCTTTTCTCTGTCAACGGCAATTTGGGTATTTATAACATCATTCGAGGGCCACACAAAATTATCAACTTAAAAATGAGCCTGCAATATGTGGTCAAACATTTATTATTATTATTATTATTTTAAATATATTTTATTGATATTTTTACAGAGAGGAAGGGAGAGAGATAGAGAGCCAGAAACATCGATGAGAGAGAAACATCGACCAGCTGCCTCCTGCACACCTCCTACTGGGGATGTGCCCGCAACCCAGGTACATGCCCTTGACTGGAATCGAACCTGCGACCTTTTAGTCCACAGGCCGACGCTCTATCCACTGAGCCAAACTGGTTTCGGCGTGGTCAAACATTTAATTAACTCACCCCTAATGTCTTGGCAGGGCCAGACTAAACGATTTCATGGGCTTTGTATGGCCCTCAGGCCACATGTCCCCCACCCCTGCTTTAGAGCCATGAGTACACTTGTCTTTTCTTACCTGGAGGGAGAGCATCTGAAGAACTGGAGCAGTACCCAGCACACATTCGGTGCTTAATCAGAACTTATGGAATTGGGTTGAATGGTTAACAGGGAATCAGAAGTACAGTTTGATGAAAAACAAAGCATAATAGGGGTGTACTTGTCAAATTAAATAATCCAGGTAAGATTTATATCAAGATATAAGCCTAGCCCAGCCGGTGTGGCTCAGTGGTTGAGCATCGACTTATGAACCAGGAGGTCACAGTTCGATTCCCAGTCAGGGCATATGCTTGGGTTGCGGGCTCGATCCCCAGTGTGGGGTGAGCATGAGGCAACCGATCAATGAGTCTCTCTCATCATTGATGTTTCTATCTCTCTCTTCCCCTCTGAAATCAATAAAAATATATTTAAAAAATAAAATAAAACCTTCATAATGGTGGTAGGCAGAGGTCTAAATGGCCTCATAAATTCTTGGCCCCTGGTGTACACCCATTTTTTCCCATTTATTTACAGGCTAGTCTAGATGCTGCTGTGAAAAAATAGTACCCACTGGGTGCTTGGGGGAGGTAATTAGAATAAGGTCTGGCACGTAGTAAGTGCTAAATAAGTGCTTGCAAATTAAAACATGACCCCTAGTTTAGAACATGACAGTAACTGAACATGACAGTTACTGGGCCCAAATGTGTACCTCACATGTGGGTCTTTTCCAGTTTATAACCAGGGATCTCCCGGCAGTTGGCATGTGATGCACCCCAAATAGAGATAGTTGTGTCTTTCAAAGAGCTTTTACATCAATGTTCTTATTTTGTCCCCAGGGGAACCTGCTGAGTAGAACAGGGAGGTACCACTCTTGCTGATGCGTAAGGAACATGAAAGATAACTCTACCAACAGACAGGATTTCCTTGCTCTAATTCAACTATTGGAATTATCATTTTTCGAGCAAAAAAAATCTAAGTGATGTCGGAACGACTTCTTCCTCGGGCAAAGGGAAACTGCCCATAAGTCAGGCCAGTGTCGTTGACTTGAGAGAGGACCAACCAGAGCACACGGTGTGCTGCATTTGTATGCTCTGCAAGGCCCGTCTTTTCATCCCTCGTGACTTGAGTGTGGCCTGGTTTTCTGCCTTCTTTTCAGAAATACCCTGGCACTGTTTTCCTGAGGCCCTGCATCCTCAGGGCCAACCCAGGGGACAGGAGGCACTCCAGGCATTTCAGGAATGGTTTGTTAAATGGAGCCAAGTTTTGGGTTAAAACAGAGTGAGCACAGGTGGGTGTGCACCTCCTGGAAGGGCGTGATTCGGGCACTGTGGGCTCAGTGTGTGGTTTTGTCCCACAGATTCATCACTCACGCTGCAGCAGATGGTAGGCCTTGGGCTGGGCTCCGTGGCTGTCGTGATGGTTCTCGCGTTCCTCTCCTTCTTAGCAGTGTGGTATGTAAGCCTGTTTTTGAGAAATGAGTGCAGCGGAGGGAGGATGGGGTTGGGGTCACGGAGAACAGCTGGGATTGAGGAGGGTCAAAGGGATACGGGTGGAAGTTGTCCTGGGCACAACGGACACTCAGCAGGCAAAAGGCATGAGTAACTCTGCACCTTAGGGTGGTGGGAATGCCCTCCTGTCCCAGAGGAAGAGCCAGGTTGGTGATGGCTTCCCTGGCCACTCAGAGTGGTGGCTCCTCTCCCATGCAGCTTCTCATGAATGTGCCTGGACTGCTCATAGGGATGCACCATGGGAAAACCAAAGTGTTCCAATGGACTCTCTTTCCTCCTCCATGTCTAGATTGCAGATGGGTGCTACGTGGGGCGGATGCACTGCTGCTGAGGCAGATGTTATGACAGCGTCTCAGGTGTCTGCATAGAGCACCTTCCATCCAGGTGTGTGGGGGCCTATGGACATTCTCCATTCCCAGCTTGGCCCCATTCCTGGATTCAAGATGGTAACTATGGGACTCCCCAAAAGGAGGAAACTCAGGAATTGCTGATGTCTCCCCTGCTACATACACGACCACTATGAACTTGTGTCTATGAACTTGAGACTCTTGATATATGATGGAATATTGACCACAGGCTACAGATCGCGTGGGCTGGGCCTGCATCTTCCTCTGAGTGAGGCCCGAGAGACAGCTCCTCCAGACATTGAGTGCAAGAGGGTCTCTGTGTCCTTTTTTATAGCATCTTTGTTAATTAATTCAGAATCCATTCTTTTACAATAAGCAATGAGATGGACTTAAGTTTTTTTGTTCGCGTGTGTGTTTTAAATATATTTTCTTTGATTTCAGAGAAAGGAAGGGAGGGGGGAGAGGAATAAAACATCACTGATGAGAGAAAATCATTGATTGCCTGTCTACTGCACGCCCCACAATGGGGATCGAGCACGCAACCCAGGCATATGCCCTGACTGGGAATTGAACCGTGACTTCCTGGTTCATAGGTCAGTGCTCAACCACTGAGCCATGCCAGCCAGGCTCTTCCTTTTTTTTTTCAAATACTGGTTATGTAAACAACATATGTTTTCATACTGCCCCCCCCCACCCCCCAATTTCCAGCTCTAGAATTAACTTCCGAACAAGCTACGGTTGTCCACATGGAAACTTAGCATAATTGTCATTGGATAAAAAGAAATCCCACTTGCTTAGCATAAAAATTTCTAGTTAAAATAACTATTAAGTAAAATGCATTTTTGGGTATAGTGCAGAAATATAAAAACTGTTCAGGCAAGAGTACTAAGATAGCAAAAACATGGATTTAGCTACTTCCTCTAGATGTTCCAAATTGTAACAGAGTCCCTCCGTGTTAATCCTTAACAGAAGCAGGTGCGAAGCATTTGCGAAAAGGATGTGCCATCTTTCTGCAGTTCGCTCCTAACCGTTTTCTCATCAACGTGAAAGCAGCTTTCAGCTTTCTAAAGTCGCCTGGTAGCTTTACTGCTATATTGTTCTTTCCCCCCCAAGTGGATTCCTGGTTAAGGGGGGAGGGCATCTCAGGAGACTGACAGTTTGTCTTCCTGGGAGAATGTGGGTCCTTCTATTGACGGACAAGTCAGGTGGCACCCGGAGTTGGGTAATGAGTGCCAGGACATAAAGCTAGGTCCCACGGTGAGGATGGAGGAAGGAAGGACCTTCGCTGTTGGCTGTCTTGGGACAGTGTGTAGAGGCGGGCCCTAAGATCCAGTCTTGAGCTCTTTTCTGGACTAGGAACCCAAAGTGGGGGCACTGCCCAAATACGGAGCTGACTGTTCCCTGGCTGATTGTGTGTGTGCACGCACGCCCATAGTTTTTATTTATCTCCGCCTTAGTTTCTGTTTGTATGTGGTCTTTTACTTCATTCTCACAACAGTTCTGTATGGTGGGAATGTTAGGGGTTATTGTTTACCATGTTTTAGAATGGAAAATGGGTTCAGTGGGCCAAGTCTTCTGACTGCAAGCCTAGTTCTCACTGCTGGGATTTCACAGGCCTTGAGCTAACCTTTGGACAGCCCTTTTGGTTCTTGGGAGAGTCAGGTCTTTATATATCCAAATTATCCCCTTCTTTCCTTTCTTTCTTCCTTTCTTTTTTCTTTTTCCTGCTCTTTCCTCCTCCTTCTGCTGCTGCTTCTTCCCCTTTCCTCCCCCTCCTTCTCCTCCTGCTTGCATTAAAAGTTTGAACCATAGCCCTAACCGGTTTGGCTCAGTGGATAGATGTCGGTCTGAGGACTGAAGGGTCCCAGGTTCGATTCCAGTCAAGGGCATGTACCTGGGTTTCGGGCACATCCCCAGGAGGGGGCATGCAGGAGGCAGCTGATCGATGTCTCTCTGTCATCAATGTTTCTAACTATCCCTCTCTCTTCCTCTCTGTAAAAAATCAATAAAATATATATATTTTAAAAAAGTTTGAACCATAATTTATCTCATCAGTACTCTATTGAGCACTTAGAATGTTTCCAGATGTTTATTATCTTTATACAAGTCTGCATAATTGTATGCAATTATTACTTAAGCTAACTTCTTAGAAGTGAAATTGTGGTAATGAAAACCACTATTTACATTTTATCTTTACTACATATTGTCAGAGAAATCTCACAGGAAGTTTCTACAAGTTTGTACTCTCACCTGCAGAAAGCTTCAACATCACTAGGCATTACTGATATCTCTAATTTTCATTAATCTGGTAGGTGAAAATGCTGTTTCAGTATTGTATTTGTATTTCCTTAACTATTTTTCACGTGGATTAGTCATTCGTAATTTTGTCTTGGTGACTTTTCTTTTTCCTCAGTACTTGGCATGTTTGTCTTTTATTGGTTTGAAAAAGCCCTTTGTATCATAGTAATTTTCACTCTTAGCTGTCATATACAGGGACTCCCAAAAAATGTATATACACTTTAGCAACTGATAGCTCAATTGATGTTTCTTTCTTTCAGATTTAGCCCAATGGAATTAATAATTATTTAAAGTGTGTATATATATTTTGGGACACCCTGTGTTTTGTAAACAAATTTTCTAGTTTATCATTTCCCTTGACCTTGTTTGTGTCATAAATTGCCACATAAAAACTTTACATTTGTATAGTCAAATTTATCAGTCTTTTTCCTATGTATTTTGCCTTTGGTGCCATGCTCAGAACTTCCAATCTCAAGGTAAGAAATATAATGCAGCAGTTAAAAATAAAATACTTAGCCCTGGCCACTTTGGCTCAGTGGATGGAGCGTTGGCCTGTGAGCTGAAGGGTCCCAGGTTCAATTCTGGTCAAGGGCACATGTCCAGGTTGTGGGTTCAATCCTCAGTGGAGGACTTGCAGGAGGCAGCCGATCCATGATTCTCTCTCATCATGGATGTTTCTCTCTCTCTCTCCCTCTTCCTTCCTCTCTGAAATCAATAAAAAATATAAAAATAAATAAATAAATAAATAAATAAAATACTTAACTCATCTGAAATTTATTTAAGTATAAGGAGTGGGGTTGGGGGAATATTTTATTTTAATTGTTGCTAAATGGTTTAGCCAGTTGTCCTGTTAATAGTCATTGATTGTTAGTTTTTCCTCTAGTGATTTGAATCATACTAAATTATATCCTAAAGTCTATTTTTGAACTTTTGTTGTTGTTCTACTGATCCATTTCTGTGCCAATACCACCTGCTGTAACTGTGAAATAGTTTTTTTTTATATATATATCAAGCAAAAGCTACCACTCTTTTTCAGTTAATCCTCAGCGTGTTCTCAGCTTTTATTGTGTATTTATTCATGTATACATATTTATAGTACATAAACTAAATAATTATTTGGTTAAATTCCCCCTCAAAATCTTAACATTTTTCTTGGGGACGTGTTCACCAGTTTCCCAAGAACATGCAGTTCTTACTACCTCTAGTCTGCTGCCATGCATTAGCCTGCATTTTTGCAAACTTTGATAACATTTCCAAATGGACTTACTTTTTCGCTACGTGATTTCTGCTTTGCATACTTGCTTGCTTGGTCAAGCATCATGCTACCGTCTGGTAAATGGAAAGGAAAATCAATTGTTTGAACTGAACAACAGGAAAAAGAACCTATTTTGAGCAGATACTTCCTAAGCGAAATGAGACCCTGAGACTCAATCGAGTCCAAAGGGGAGGATGCCCAGCTACACTAAATTTTCAAGTGTTTAAACCGAGAAGCTCCATAATTCTCGGATCTCGGTGGGTTCCCTTCTAATTCTGAGGCAGCTCCTCAGGAACCCCATTCTAAGGGTGGTGATAGGTCATCCGAGTCATTTACATCTATTTTTATAAGGTTTGGACTTAATGCTTAGAGTGAAAGAGAAGCTTTTTAAACCATCCCCACCACAAAGGGATGGGATTTGATGCACAGAAAGAGAAATCATCGTTTAAGTTAGTCTGTGTTATATTGTAGTTTGGAAATGTTCCAAACTCAATATCTATATCACATACTCTAAGTCCAAAATGTGTAGGTTATTATTTTAAAAAGTTATTCTCAGGAAAGCATCACCACAGGTTCATTGGCTTGTTTTTTTAAAGTACTAGTTTTCTGAATGTCATTGTCCAGTTGTCTGGTAGTTGCGCTGGGCCCAACCTTGATCCCATCTTTAGGGGCCTGCCTGTCATTTGAAGAAGTGCATACTCTCCCTGCTAAGTGTAAAGCCTTGGTGACAATTTCAAATTAGTGGGGATGATGGATTATTAGGGAAGTGTGGGAATAACTAACCATTTGGGGGAAAACTTGTTTGTAATAAATATGGTTAACAAAGAGTTAATAGGTTTACTACGTACAAGCCTTACACATCAAAAGGAAAAGCTGTAAGATCCTCCTTCAAGGGGGAAAGTGATCAGACAATTCACAACAAGTCTGCTGATACTCTTCTCTGGCGGTCATACCTATGTTAGAATTTTCTCACACCAGCAAAAATGGAACAACTAATGTTCTCTGTGGGAACATCGGAGTAGGAAGCCAGATGGACATCAGATAGCTGACCACAATTTCTACTATCTAAAGGGTAGGGGTGATTTCCATTCTTGCTCAACGCGGTGTATATCTTCCTCCTCTCTGTACCCAGGAAGCACGTCTTTATTTTCTTGCCTAACACCACTCTGTCTCATGGATGGCTCTCCATTGATATTTCTCTCCAAGTCATATTGTTTAAACCCGAAGGAGGCCTTGCTGTGTGCCCTCTCCTTTGAATGTCCCCAGGAAGCTTCCCAATATATTTTCAGAGGAATGAGACTGAAAGTGTCAAGTTCTGTCCCATCCAGTGTTCATGTAGCATTCCTTATGAGCAAATGGAACTCTTGCCAAACTGAAATGAACTGATATCATTTGCTCTTGTTTTGACCCTGAACTTACCCTGTGATTGAGAAATCAGTCCAGGCTTCATTTCACAACACACAGCAAGTAGCTTACTGAGCGCCTGCCTTCGGCGATGGAGTGTCTACACTACACTGTGGTTCAGGGATGAGCAGAGCATGAAGAGCAGGAGGCCAGCCAAGGCTCCTCAGGGGGCGTTTGAGCTGGACTGTGAAGGATTACTAGGGTTTTGTCAGGTGGAGAAAGAAGACTAGGAGGAAAATTCTAGTAATGGGAGAGGGGAACATAAGAATGTGAACCAAGGCAAGACATTAAAGCTTGCAATCCAGGGACTAGAGAGGAAGGTCCAATGTCAAGGAGACATCACCAAAGTAAAAATGAAGGAGTTGGTGCATTGGACTGGGTTAGTAGTGAAGGGGTACAGGATTAGGTAGGGGTACAGGAGTTATAGCTACTACACAAGTTGTATTTCTAATGAGACTACACCCCCCCCCAAAAAAAACCCATACTAGATAGTCATCGAAATTATATTTCTCCTTCTAAGTAGTTACTCTGAAAGACTGAACATTTATTTCAGTGCTGTTACTAGTGTTTAAAGAAATCTTTACAAGTCCCTTGTGGATTGCCTTTGGAATGTGTTTATGAGCTATGAAAGAATGTCAATATTACCTCACAGTTTTCTGTCTTTGTCGGTGTATGGTGAAAACATTATACGTGTATATAAAATACATATCATTAATTAAAACTTAGCCAGTTGGACTTTTATAAACCGGAGCCATGTGGCAAATGGCTTTTACCTATTTCCAAAAATCTAACGCAATCTGAAAAGGATTCGAATTATGGACTCAGAATACCCCCCGAAGTGTGCTGTGGGCTCTGATGCAATCGGAAGGATTCTGACAATATTGTGAGCAGCCCCAGCGTTGGAGTCAGCGTTGGCCTCTGCAGGTGACTGTTGACACGGGGGCCACGTCCCATGATTATATATGCTCGGGGGAATTTTTGTCATCGTGGTTGGACAAATAGTTATATGACCGTGTCTGGTCCACAGTGGCCTCCACTGCAATCATCATGATTAGAACCTCTGCCTAAATCACCCATGAAGACCCGGACAAAATTGGGGAGCGAAGGGCATTTCCTGATGCCATGAAAGACTAAGACCGGCGACCTAGTGGCAGATTTTGAGGAGAACTGGACTTTAGCTCATCGAATACTGGCTTTATTTTGCAAAAACAGAGTCATTTTGCGAAGGGAGGAAAGGCCTTTCCCGTGACCCGAATCAGGAAATAGGCAGCTGTGACTCTCTATGCGAGAGCGACGTTGCCTCTAAGCACGGCCCCACAGTGATAGGAAACAATGACAGAGAAGATATGGTGTGCTTGGCAAGGCAGTATCTATTGCTACACATCATCCCTTAGCAATCAACGAAGGGCTCCCTGGGGGAGTGCTTCTTATTCTTCCAGCTGTTTGCCCGTGACCTCAGAACTCACACTGGGGGGACCCTTTGGAATTTCCTCCACGTATGACCTGCAAGCCTGCATTGTGCTCATGAGATAGAGATTGGTGTTAGGTCATGGGACTCTCTCAGTTTGTTCCAAATGGCATTATATCTGGCTGCATTCTTCAGAGTGTTAAGTATAATGCAGTTTTCAGAGCTACTCCATCCTTCAAGTACTTTTCCTTGTTTTCAGTTCTTTTTCATTCCCGTTTTTGTTGGTAAAGGGTTTGGGGGTTAACATTCACTTCCCTCATCCTTTTCCTTATAAGTCCTCTCAGATTGTTTCATTGCAGAGAAGTGTGTGAGCAAATGATTTAAAAGATCACTTGGGAAAATAAGTAATTGTGGAAATCTTAGACAATTTGGGAGAAAAAAAAGTTTTCCTTACCAGAAAATAAGTAAATTGATCCGGGCACTGAAAGAGACAGATTAATTAAATGAAAGTCCAGACACATATCCAGGGCAAACCCTGGTGTCAGTGTTTCTCCATAGGCCTCGATTTTGGCTTATTGATCCCATCATTATCTGAGAGTTCGCTGGGCAATAAACTCAACTTTCTGTTCTTTAGGTAAGAGCTCACAAAACGACTGACTCAAGGGAATAAAAAGCAAACACTCATAAATATTTCTATTTGCTCTCAAAAGTCAGGGTGACACCCTGGTGCTCTAGTTTTCAAATTTCAATGTTTGCCCTGGCCGGTGTGGCTCAGTTGGTTGGGCATCATCCTGTGCTCTGCCAGGTTGCTGGTTCAATTCTGGCCAGGGCACAAGACCGAGTTGCAGGCTGAATCCTTGGTAAGGGGCGTGCAGGAGGCAGCCCCTCTCACATTGATGTTTCTCGCTCCCTCTCCCTTCTTCTCTCTCTAAAGATCAATAAAAATATTTTTTAAAGTTTTAACATGTCTTATTTTGTTTCCTGTTAAATATGTCTTCAGTTTGGCAAACTTTGATTTGAGGTGGGTGTGAATAGGTGTTAGTGCTAGGTGCTTGTCTGTCCAAACAGTTTGGACTACAGTTACTTTTAACATGCTGCTTGGCAGTTGGTTTAAAGAGCCTTCGATGAGTTCATCTCCTAGGAAACTACTAAGTGAATGACTCCTTTCTTGCTTTTAGCAATTCTCACATTCAACTCCCTATCAGAAGAAACTTCTCTTTCATTTCCTGTGATAAGCATATTTTTTCCCCCTGCGCAGTGACCACAGCACCCCATTATGGGAACACTCTCATGCCTTTCTGATCCTTGCCCATGTTAGAAACATCTTGGAAAATAGCCCAAATCCAGGTACCAGTAGATTTCTCTTTGAAGGCTATCCTAAGGAAGTCAGCTTACAGAGACTACACACCATCACACGGAGTCTTGGTTAACTGTCTCCTCACGCTGGACCTGGCCAAGGCTCTCGTGTGCCAGCCTCGGGAAACCGCCTTACATGGTCAGCGGGTTCAGAAGCGCCGGGTCAGTGGTTTGCAACCTCTGCTGCTCATTGGAATCAAAGGGGAAGCTTTAAAAAATACGGATGCTCAGGTCTCATGTGCCTCTGGTTTAATTGGTCTGGAGGGCCATCTGGGCGTTGAGATTAAAAAACAAAACAAAAACTTCTTAGGAAATTTCAATGTGCAGCCAAGTTTGGAAAACACTGCCCCGGAGCCCCAGGGCACAGCTTGAGCCACTCCCCTTTCTGGAGCAGAATAAACAGAGCCAGGCAAACGCTAGGTAACCCCCGCTGCGGCCTCCTTGCTGCCCAAGAAGCAGGGTCCCTGTGATGCCTTGGAGTCCAGTGTTTTCCATCACTGGCCTCCCTCGGTATCTGTTCTCAGGATCATACTCAACAGAGAAAAAATTAACTTCATTATTGTTTTCCCCAAATGAGGAGAATGGAGTTGATTTTATTTATTTTTTCAATATGCTGTTTAATGTTGAATTGAGACTATGGCAAACTTAATAGCAACACACATTTCTACTGAAAGTAAGTAACACCATTTTATGATAACCACATTATTTTACCTGGTAAGTGCTTTGGGGAGGATGTTTATAGCAAAGATGTTAGTAAACAGTGTTCAGTCTCTTTTCACTGACTCCTTCATTTTGGGCCACAAATGTGCAAGTCTTCCCTGGGCCCTAAAACAGTTTCCTTTTTCCTGCTTCCCACTCAATCCTTCATACCCCCTCCTCCCATCTTCTCACTGTCACATTCTTCAAGAGCACAGCCTCTACTTCCCTCGCATTCCCGAACATCGCTACATCTAGCGTCCATCTCCATTTGCCCATGCAAACTGTACACTCACAGGGGACCCAAGTCCAAATCCAATCGTTTCTCACTCTTCATCCTGTTTGCCATGCAGTTATTTAACACCCTTTTAAATTCTATGAAGCAGCGGCAATAAAAATAATGTGAACTTAACACAGGAATGTAGTCCCGGCCGGTGTGCTCGGTGGTTAGGCGCCGGCCCCTGCACCGAAGGGTCACAGCAAGTTTGATTCCTGGTCAGAGCACATAGACAGGTGTGCGTTCAACCCCTCGTCGTGGTGTGTTAAATATACTCAGATCTATTTCTAGGCTAATTCTCATTTTCTCTGAGTCCTGTGGTTTTAGAATATAGTTTAGTAGCAAACAGATCTAGTTTCCCCTTCAGTGCTTTTGTTTTTAAAAATTGTGCAGCTATTTGCGGCAGACTTTCAGTTTAACTCCTTCTATACCCATCCAACCCGCCTCCCGCCCCGCCCCCCCCCCCCCCCCCCCCCGCCTCTTCAACAGAGGCCAGAGAAGAGGAACACTCGCGTTTCCAACCTCCTTTGCTGCCCTGAGGACAGAGTGTCTGTCTAGTCCACTCCACGACAATGAGGTCCACCAGGGGAGTTTCCGGCTGATAAAGGGTGTCAGTGGGGCTATTGCCTCTCCCCCGCAGCACCACACACACGTCTGTCTGGAAAGCAGATGTGTGGCCGCCATCTAGAATTTTAGGACCTTTTTGTCACCCTGGCCAGTGTTGCTCAGTGACCCGAGCACCGAATGATCTCAGGTTTCATTCCCGGTCAAGAGCATGTACCTGGGTTGCGGGTTGGATCCCCAGCCCCCGTCAGGGTGGGAGCTAACCAATCAATGTGTCTCTCACATTGATGCTGCTCTCTCTCCTTCCCGCTCTTCCACTCTTTCTAAAGATCAGTGGGGAAAAATATCCTTGGGTGAGAATTCACAACAACAACAAAAGAATCGTTTTGTCAAATTAAAAAAAAAGTCAGGGGGCTTCATACAGCCCTGTGAAATGACAAGGCTATTTTATAAAATCTCTCTAAAGCTGTGGGGAAAATTCGGCAAACACTGCTGCATTCCTGAGAGTGCATTTCATTTATCCACGTAACAAAGCTTCTTTGAGTCTTTCCTGTATGATATGTGTGGGCATAAAAAATGATCTTGTCCTCAAAGGTTGATGGGCGCACAGAGAAGGAGCAAGAAATCAGCCCGGACGATGGTTTCTCTTTTGCACTTGAGAGAATAGCATTCGAGTCCGGGCAGCAGACGCCTGCCTCCTGCGGACGCTACAAGAGCAATTTCCCAGCACAACTGCCTTTCCCAGGCTCGAGTGTCTGCCCAAGCCCCACCCGCTGACGATGACGTTTCCTAGCTCATATTTCTTTGCATGGAGAACATTCTCTTCCAGAAGCCTGGCCATCCTGCTGGGAGCAGGTGGCAGCAAGAACCATGCTTGAAGCCAGTGCTATGACCACAGACATCCGACGTAG
This sequence comes from Corynorhinus townsendii, assembly GCA_026230045.1. Lineage (NCBI taxonomy): Eukaryota > Metazoa > Chordata > Mammalia > Chiroptera > Vespertilionidae > Corynorhinus > Corynorhinus townsendii. Next base: position 160,234,579 of record JAPDVU010000005.1, on the reverse strand, counting down.
GCCAAGGGTACAATGACATGGAGAACGGGCGCCGTTGAGCATGTGCTCTGGAGATGGAAAAGGCCTCTTTGGGCTGAGGGACTGGAGACAATGACATGACTGAAGTGGCATTTGACCTCCCTTTCTTGTTGTGGTGCCTCAAGTTTCACAGAGCTTAAGCAATTCACCCAAAGCAGAGGCAAAACAGGCTTTGGTGGGGAAAGTGGAAATTGGCTGGTAGATGTTCTTTGTACCACAGATATGCTGGGAGTCCTCCTGGCGTGGCAGCTGGTAGGGACCAGTGGTTGGACAAAATAACCAACAAATTTGCTTATAAGCCAAGACAGTGAGTCACCTTTAGTAGAGCCAGGTGTCCTGAGGAAGGCCAAATTGTGTACTTCCCCTCTTTGTCAAATGAACCCTGGCTTCCTTCGGAGTTTTCTGAGAACACCCAACACAATACCCTCTGAGGTGTGGAGGGACAGCCTGATCTTGTAAGCTTGGACTGTCGGGGGTGAGATAAGGTTCTGGCTTGGGAAACAAGCACGTTGCCCCATATTTTCCCATTCTCCCGAGTGCTGTGACTAGTCCTGAGAACTAGTAGCATTCCCTTGACCCACACCTCAATCCTCATAATCACATCAGAGTCACATGACCAGGGCTGGAGTGGAGATACCCAAGAGCAGAGGAGGGGAGAGTTTGCATCAAATCAGGCTGGACTGTAAATGCCGGGCGAGTGGAGGCCTGGAGAGGCAGAGGCGGAGGAGGACGGGCAGAGCCCATGGATGCTTCAGTTCATGCTGCAGGCTGAGGAGCAGCCCGTCCCTGTGCCCTGCTGAGTGCTCCAGCCTAGGGTGCCTGGTCACCAGTGTCATGTGACTCTGCAAGAGGAGCTGTGACAGTTCCCTCTCTGCTGGGGCTTGGCCTTGGCTTCTGAGCAATCTCATTGGAAATGGAGCCAAGGATCCTGGAGACGCCAAACAAATCTCAGCAAGTATATCCTGCAGAGACAGGCTAATTAATGACCCCAAAGCCTGCAGATTTATTTATTTTAAATGACGAGATATTATTTGTTCTTCCTGTGAAACATGCTCTACGCACTTACTTCAGTTACTGCCTTTGTCTGCCGAGTTGGTTGGCCTCTCAGCGCCGGCTCCCTCTGAGGGATGTCGTCCTGTTAGGAGGGGTAGGAATCAGAGTTTGGGGGTCAGGAATCCTGTTTCCTGGCTCTTGCTCCAGTCTATCTTTTCCACTCAGGACTGTCCCTTCACACAACTCTCACAGAGAGGCTTTGTCTGCCTTAGGACAGCTGTGAGGGGGTTCCGGAGGGACATGTTGATAGGAGCCAGACAGGCTCTGCAGCAATTTCTTGTCTAAGACACTTTTGGGAAGACATTGTGATATGAGGCCAGGCCCGTTGGGGAGAAGCCTTCCACCTGCCATGTTCTCCTCCCCACTGTCCTTGCCAGAGCTCTCCCTCCTTCCAGATGTCTTTGACAGACGGTGGGCCTGGTGGTTCCTCCCCGGACTCTCCTGCTGGGGCAGATCCACTCTCAGAGAATCCGTCCCACTCCATCCTCTGCCTTCTGAGACACCACCGTTTGTGGTTATTCTCTATCTTGCGGCTTAAATCTCTCCTCCACAGGAGATTCCCTAGCCACCTTATACATGCTCTTGTCCGGCTGGTGTGGCCCAGTGGTTGAGCATTGACCTATGGCCCAGGGGTCATGGTTCAATTCCCGGCATATGAGGCAGCCAATCAATGATTCTCTCTCATCATTGATGTTTCTATCTCTTTCCCTCTCCCTTCCTCTCTGAAATCAATAAAAATATATTTAACACAAATATGTGATACCTTAATCAATAAAGAAATTAATATATATATATATATATTTTAAAGGAAACATTGATGTGAGAGAGTCACATCAATTGGTTGCCTCCCACACACGCCCTGACCAGGGCCAGGAATTGAGTCTGCAACTGAGGTACGGGCCCTTGATGGGAATCGAACCCAGGACACAAACCAGCTATGGCAGCCTGGGGAATCTTGACTGGTTTGGGGCCTCCAGGCCAGGACCACTCAGTCAGATGGTTATCTTAGTTCTTAACAATACATTATCTGAATGATTCCATTTATATAAAATACCCAGAATAGGCAATCCATAGGTACAGAAAGCAGATTAGTGGCTGCCAGGGTCTAGGGGGAGGAGAACAGAGAGTGACTGCTTCATGGGTATGAGGTGATAAAAATATTCTGCAAGTAGATGGTGGTGATGGTTAGACAACATTGTAAATGAACTAACTGTCACCCATGGTCGAAAAAAACATGTATCAGTGTTTACCCTAGAAGTGGAACCACTTTTACCAGTACTGAACCAAGCCACCCAGGCCAAGGCTGCATTCAAGTCAGCTGTGACAAGAAGATGGGGAACTCTAAGCTAGAGATGACTCTTCACACTCAAGTGAAAACCACGCCTTCCCCGACAGTAGCGCAGAAAGTGCTATTCCCCAACAGAACTAGGTAACAAGAGAACTAGAGGATTTTTAAACTATTTTACGTAACAGTGCACCATCGGGGTGTGGTGTGACTGGATGCTATAATAATGTAACCCCTCTAATGTATGAAATAATTATTGTGTGAAATGTCTGCTGTATGGAAACCCCCAATACTTTGTAACTTCCAAAATTAATGAACACCCATTATCTTGAGGTCAAAGCTCTGAGCCCTTAAAGTGTAAACACCCTGCTCCCAGCAGAAGGCACACCGTCTGGCCCACACTGAGAAGGACACAAGTTGTTTACCACGGTCCATATAACCCTGAAACCGCCTCCAGTTGAGGTCTCCTGCCCGATAAGAAGAGGACTCCACATCGCTCTGAGAGACAAGCCCCTGATTGCTCTGCTGTGTGAGCCTGAACCAACTGCGGCTGCCTGCCTGTCTCTGTTTTCGTCGTCTGTCCTTCATTGTGCATCGCCGGGTGGCCTTTGCTGGAGCCTAGGACCCACTAGGAACAGGTAAATAAACCCTGTGTGATTGCATACTAATTCTGTCTTGTGTGTCATGTGTTCTGGTTTGGCTCAGCTGTCTAGACATTGAAGTACCAGGGGATAGGCCGTTATTGCTGACTCCTGGTCACCTGCGTTTGTCCCACTAAGTCTAGACAGATAATTAATTGGGGCATAATTGGGACATAAATAAACAATAGTATTTTTAACAGTATATACACAATGTCATACTGTTAATATATATATTTATTGTTTTTGAAAAATAAAAATCATGATATATTACAAAATAGTTTATAGATTATGATCCTATTTTTATGTTATATTATTATATTATACTATATTTGCGCACACACAAAATCTGGAAGAATTTATGACAAAGTTCTTTTGTTTGTAAGAAACTAAGGCTGTTGTAAGCCAACATAAGAAAAAAGAGAGAATACATTTATTGGGAAAACACTAGAATATCTCATGAAATTGATGGAAGAGTCCTACCGTCAAGATATGGCTGGATAGCCCTGGCCAGTGTGGCTCATTTGGTTGGGTTTTGGCCAGTGCACAAGGCATTATGCTGCTGGTGCCTCAGGCTCTGTTTGCGTTGCTCAGCCAGCACCCGTGACTGTCCTGCTCTTACGGTGCTGCAGCCCGTGGACCCCAGGAGACGTGGTCTACACACTCAGCCACAACCTTGCATTGTCTCTATCCTGCTGATAATAAAATGTGAGCGAACCTCACTGCTGAGTGAAACCCCTAGATTTGCTTGCTTGTCAATTTTCCCCTCCTTCTTTCCTCTCCCCCTCCCCCACTTCATTTCCTGAGCTGTAAACAGGCAAGAGGAGAGCAGCTGCCTGGCCAGAGGGGGACAGAGAACCCTGCCGCACCAGCACATCCTGTTATTGTGACTCGCCAGTCCTGCTCCGGCATCTGCTGGCCTACAGTCCTTCCCTTTTACGTCTGAGGGCCACGCAAGATCATGGAAAAGGGCCCAGTTCTTCTCCTGATTTTTAGTAGGCACTCAAGAAAGGCTAGTTCTTCCTCTTCCCTGCCTCCACTCTCTCCCCAACGGTTTCATTTTTAGCACTAAATTAAGACTAAGCATTTGAGCCTGAAATAGTCCCTCTATTGCGGTGCTCACAGTGGAGTGGGTGGGATAAGCGCGGCATGTCATTACGAATGTGGGGTCAGCCCGTCTGGCATGGCTCAGTGGTTGAGTGTCAACCTATGAACCAGGAGGTCACAGTTGGATTCCCAGTCAGGCCACATGCCCGATGTCAGGCTCAGTCCCCAGTGTGGGGTGTGCGGGTGGCAGCCGGTCAAGGATTCTCTCTCATCATTGATGTTTCTCTCTCTCTCTCTCTCTCTTTCCCCTCCCTCCCTCTTCCTTCCTCTCTGAAATAAATTAAAATATATTTTAAAAAAAGAATCTGGGATTCAGTCGGAAACTGGGAGGAGTGGAGTAGGAAGGTGGCAGGACCCTGAAGGACGTTCTGCCTTTGCCTCCTCTCTTCCACAACTCCCCTCTGGCCCACCATCCTCAGCCCTGTGCCCCTTGGCACCAGTTACTTTCTGGCACTGCCCCAGTGTGGCTCTCCTCCTGAGTCAAGACTGAAGGTAGATGGAGCCCAAACCTGGGAGAAAGGGTAAAACACTGGTTTTTCCCGGGGGCAACTTAAATCCTGAGGTTGGCCCTTTCCTTAGAGTCAGCTGTCTTTGTAATGCGCCGATCTCTCCTCTCCATGTTCCCCTCCGCACATATGTATCTACTCCCAAACCTCGGCCTCCAGGAAGTATGGAGACCAGGCCAGGTCCCTCCAGGGGCAGCCTCAGTCCTGCCACAGACTATTAGGACATGGTTGACCGAGAAATGTGCAGAGCAGACAACAGGAGAGTGAGTCAGCTGGAGATTCCTTGCCTTCACTTATTAACCTGAATCAAGAAAGTCGAATTGGTACTTGGAATATAATATTTCTCAATTTTTTCTCTCTTTCCTTCCATATCAGCCACTTGAACAAGAGCATCTGGAAAAATAGTATCAGCTAGCACATATTAGGTGTATAATGTTCTTAGAACTACTGTACGTTTATGTGTATTACTCCATTAGCAGCAACGCTATGAATTAGGAACAAGTATTGTCCCCATTTTACAAATAAAGAGACAAAAGACCAGGAAGGCTAAGTCACTAATCCAAGGTCCTACAATTAGTGGTAAACCAAGAGTCAAAGCCAGGAAACTTAACTCTACGTCCTGGGCTTTTAACACCAGGCGAGTGCAGAATAGGGTGTAGTGTGACTTTAAGTGTTATGGTCTGAATTTGGGGTCATAACTTAGAGGTCAATAGCTATTGGGATGTAGTCAGCACCTTTGGACTGAAACTTGTTACCTGCACATTTCTATGATCCGAGCATGTGGGTTGGGATAGATACTGGTGCAGCCATCTTTGGAAAATGGACTCTGCCCCAACATATTTGAAGCTGTTATAAAAATTAGAAACTTTATATAAAATATTAAAGTTTATTCTACCAATAAAAAGAAAGTAAAATTTACACACAAAATTTTCTTCCTATTCTGGGTTCACATAACACCTTCAAAGCCACACCTATCTGGAGGGTGCGGTAGCCTCAAAGCCATAGTTCTTATAGCCAGAAATCAGAGAGACCACATAAAAAGCTATTGCTTTCGCACTCACCTATTCCCAGGTACAGGATGTGTTTCCGTCCCTTAGTTTCAACCTTAATATTTGGAGAGAGAAGCGAAATCTGTGGGGTATCCCCAGGCGTAGGTGAAACAGCAGCAATAAGTGAGTGTGACTGGGATGTTGTCCCACACCATCCCAGATTTTGTGGGACTGGGCCAGTAGGACCTGAATGTAGCTGTCACCGTCTTCCAGCAAATGCTGCCAGGGGCATACCTGGTGACATTCCTGGGCACCCCACAAACTCTTCCGAGAGCACAGGCTGTTACCACATGGATCTGAACTAAGATGGGGCTTCATAGTTACTTCTCCCCAATGTGATAAGTGTGATGGAGCATACATCCTTGCCCTGATTACTGGAGAAATCGATGGATTAACTGGCAGGAATATTGAAATACGAAACTTACTGTACCATTAGAAAAAAATCATTCTAAACACAAAGATAGTGAAAGTGAATTTGAAAGCATAAAGCCTTGTGCACTGGCCAAAACCCAACCAACTGAGCCACGCTGGCCAGGGCTATGCAACCATATCTTGACGGTAGGACTCTTCAATCAATTTCATGAGATATTCTAGTGTTTTCCCAATAAATGTATTCTCTCTTTTTTCTTATGTTGGCTTACAACAGCCTTAGTTTCTTACAAACAAAAGAACTTTGTCATAAATTCTTCCAGATTTTGTGTGTGCGAAAATATAGTATAATATAATAATATAACATAAAAATAGGATCATAATCTATAAACTATTTTGTAATATATCATGATTTTTATTTTTCAAAAACAATAAATATATATATTAACAGTATGACATTGTGTATATACTGTTAAAAATACTATTGTTTATTTATGTCCCAATTATGCCCCAATTAATTATCTGTCTAGACTTAGTGGGACAAACGCAGGTGACCAGGAGTCAGCAATAACGGCCTATCCCCTGGTACTTCAATGTCTAGACAGCTGAGCCAAACCAGAACACATGACACACAAGACAGAATTAGTATGCAATCACACAGGGTTTATTTACCTGTTCCTAGTGGGTCCTAGGCTCCAGCAAAGGCCACCCGGCGATGCACACTGAAGGACAGACGACGAAAACAGAGACAGGCAGGCGGCCGCAGTTGGTTCAGGCTCACACAGCAGAGCAATCAGGGGCTTGTCTCTCAGAGCGATGTGGAGTCCTCTTCTTATCGGGCAGGAGACCTCAACTGAAGGCGGTTTCAGGGTTATATGGACCGTGGTAAACAACTTGTGTCCTTCTCAGTGTGGGCCAGACGGTGTGCCTTCTGCTGGGAGCAGGGTGTTTACACTTTAAGGGCTCAGAGCTTTGACCTCAAGATAGTGGGGGTGTTCATTAATTTTGGAAGTTACAAAGTACTGGGGGTTTCCATACAGCAGACATTTCACACAATAATTATTTCATACATTAGAGGGGTTACATTATTATAACAATTTAACCTACTTTTTATTTTTGGTATTTTAGGGAGTTCAACATTTTTCTCTATTATTAAAAATTCTAGTCCGGCCAGTGTGCTCAGTGGTTGAATGTTGACCTATGAACCAGGAGGTCACCGTTTGTTTCCCAGTCGGGGTATATGGCCAGGTTGTGGGCTCAATCCCCAGTGTGGGGTGTGCAGGAGGCAGCCATCAATGATTCTCTCCCATCATTAATGTTTCTCTCTCTCTCTCCCTTCCTCTCTCTGAAATCAATAAAAACATTTTTTAAAAATCTGGGTACCTAAAGGTAACACAGGGTCTCGTTGTTGGCTTTATTTACGTCCTTGTGGGATTACTGGGCACTGAAAGTATGCTCCCCCAACTTGGCTGGGACAACCCGGACCTTCTGACTTATGACGGGTCTTCACCCCACAGCAGCCCACTGGCAGCTTCAGGTGTGTCTGAATAGACACAGGAGGACAGTGACAGGTGAGGGGTGACTGCTGCATTCGAAAGCTCAGTGTATTGTCGTGTATTGTCCATTCTCACCCCCAAGAAAGCAGTGAGACCCTCTATTGCACTACCATGCTATTAAGGTTTGCTCTTTGCAAAAACACTTCCATATTGTTACCTTACTTCCTCCTCATAGTTCTGTGAGGTAAGTGGTGATTATCTCTAATTTTCAGAAAATATAAAACCAGAAGTTATACAGCTAAAACTTAGAAAAGATGGGACTAGATTAAAAACAAATGAGCAGGTTCACCTGTGCAAAGCTGTTTGACCTTTTCCCATGGAACATTTATGCTCTTTTCCCCACCATTCCACCCTCCCCACTCCTCGCCCCTTCGCTTTCTCCTATAGCAAAGTCCAGTTTTCTGGGTTAAACGCTGGGCTCTATGCCCTCTAGTCTCCACATTCCCCAAGCGTTTCCTTTCACTTAGGCTTTCTACTAGGGCTGGAAGCGGGGCTGCAGTTTAGCTTGAATAGAGACAAGGTCAACAATACTTGAAAGGAACCAGCACTGTGCCCTCAGGTTTGCAGGGTAACCTGAACTTTTTGCATTTTTAGTGGAGAAAGGGGTCAAAGAGCTCTGCCAAGCCGGAAGTGTAGGCCAATGGCCTTGGTCTAAGAGACCTTTCCTTCTTCGGGGCTGCTGAAGTGAGGAGCGAAGCTTTGGGGGCATGAGGGGGGTTCCACGGGGGCGGGGGGGGGGGCGCGTGGGGAGGGAGCTTGGCAGAGGCAAGAATTGTGCGTTTCATTGAGACCTTCATATTCATGAGCACACAGCAGTTTATGGTCTTTGTTAATGATTCCTAAATCTTCATGTCAATAATTAAGTCCTTTAAACTCAGGAATAAGTGTAATTATTTGTGTTGCCTTATTTTTTTAATAACTAGATTTGCCAGAAATTTGTTTCTTTGTTTTTTGTTTTCCCAAAGAAATAGCTCTTGGGTTTCTTATCTGTTTCATCGTGTTTTGTTTCCTAGTTCATTAGTGTTTACCTTTATCTTGATGATGATGATCATCGTGATTGCTTTAGGGTAGATTTTGTTTAAATCTCTGTCATTAAATGTTAACACATTATTGTTATTCTTTGGTGATAAAAAAGCATTAGTAAATCGCAGCATCTTGTTAGTTTTTATTAGTTCTATTTTCTAAATAGTTTGCAATGCTATTTTAATGTTCGAAGAGGCAAAAGTCTTTTCTAGTTCCCAATAAATAGATATTAAGAATCACTCAGATTTAACAGAGCTCAACTGTGTCTGAAACTGGGGGCAGTGGTTTGGGTGAGTAACGGAGGCTTTTTTTCCCTTCTCACAGTCATTGGTACTGGCAGCTGTGGGGCAGCTGGTGTCAATGAGGAAGCAGGCTGGGCCATATGGCCTTTCCTTCATGGTCTTATGCCATCACCTCCCCCCATCCCCCAACTGGAGCACATGGCCAATCTAAGACTGGGATGGTACACTTCTTGCTGAGCATGAGGTCCTCAGGGCTCCCTAAAAAGCCTTAGGAAGAGTGAGGTGGGGCCTGAGAGGAGGTAGGGACCAGGGAGTAGAGAGTAGGAAAAAAGGGATGGGAGGTGGGTGATGGCGGGAGGGGAGCGGGGGTTGAGAATTTGCTTCTCAAGCACTGACAGGAGTCATTTTGGGGCCAGAACAGCCTTAATCTTCTGAGTGTGTCTGGCCTGCAAATTAGACTTGCAAAGGGGCAGGGAGAGATTGTTCTGAGCAGGGCCTTTCTCACGTGCTGTGTGGGTGAGTGCTTCTGCTGTGCCTTCGATTGTGAGGGGCCTTCCATTTCTATGGATGATAAGGGATTCGTCCCTGCTGGAGAGAGACTCCACCCTGTCTGGCTCGTAGAGGCTCTGAGAAGTCAAGGACAGGAGAGTGTCTAGGTGGTCTCACCACTCCTCCCCCAAGGATTGCTATGGAGAAGTGTCATCACACTGTAGTCAAGTTCTCAACTTTTCCAAACTGGGAACCTGGGAAAGGACTTGGCTTTACAGGAGGGAACCTAATCATGGACACAGGGCATGGCACTGAGGGTGGCAGTCCAACTCCTCTGTACTCCAGGGTTCTATATGCTGGGCCCCAGGACTGGCTTACAGATGTCACTGAATTGTGCAAGGGCTGTAAGACAGATGGGTGAGGCCCTGGCTGGTGTGGCTCAGTCGATTGGGCGTTGTCCCCATGCACCAAAAGGTCTCAGTTTGATTCCCTGGTCAGGGCATATGCCTGGATTGTGGCCTCAATGTGCAAGAGGCAGCCCATTGATGTATCTCTCACACTGATGTTTCTCTTTCTCTGTCCCTCCCCCTTCCTCTCCCTCTCTAAAAATCAATTTTTAAAAAGTCTTTAAACACACGGGGATGAGAAAGGTGAGAGACTGCACACTGAGGAAGGCTAGAGATGCATTTTATCTCTGTGTTCTCACAGTCCTAGACCCTGATTGAAACAGACCAAATGGGTACAGACGATCCTAGGCACATGAGAAGATCCTCCACGTCATCACCATCAGGGAAATGCAGATCCAAAGCACACCGAGAGACCAGCTCCTTCCCACGCGGATGGCTGTAATAAGAAATAAGGACAACAGCAAGCGGTAGTGAGGATGCATCAAAACGGGAACCCTCATGTATCGCCGGTAGGGATGTGAAATGGTGCCGCCACTTGGGAACACGGTTTGGCAATTTCACAAGATGTTTACTGTAGAATTACCATGCAGCCCAACATGGTAGACAGGACCAGGGTCTCCCCAAAGGAGTTTACATTCTCATTCTCAGAATCTGTGAGCACACTGCCTTACCCGGCCACGGGGACTTCCACAGATGTCATTAATCAAAGGATTCTGAGGTAAAGGGATTATCCTGGATTAACTGCGCGGGCCCAATGTAATCACAAGAGCCATGAGCCAAGGAATGCGGGCAGCTGCAAAGGCGAGGAATGCGTTACCCCCTCCGGTTCCCAGAAGGAGCAGAGCTTGGCTGACACCTTGATTTTAGCTCATAAGACCCATTCGTGTTAAGCCACTGGTTTGTGATAATTTGTTACAGTAGAAATAGGAAGCTAATATCCCTCATGATGTCACTCTTAGGTATCTACCTCAGAGAAATCAAACATGTATCTACACAAAAGCATGTGTGCCAGTGTTCACGGCGGCATTATTCACAATATAGCCAAAAGGCGAAGAGAGTGGGGAGTCACTGCAAAGGAGCACAAGGTTTCTTTTTGGAGCGATGGACGTATTCCCAAGTTAGATTGTGGTGATGGTTGCACAATTCTGTAAATGTATCAAAGCCATTGATCTTAAATGCATGAATTTTATGGTATATAAATTATACTCCCAACAAAGTCATTAATTACAAAATTGTAAAAAAAGATCCTACACACAGCATTCCTTTGATCCTTAAGGGTAATGTATACTTTCCCTCTTCAGTGTTTCTTTCTGAGGGGTCTGAAGGACAATGTCCTGACCTTTAACTCATGGAAGTCTCACATATCTTTCTTCCAGCAAGAATTCCAAGCAGCCTGGTACGGATCTCCTCCTTAGAGGTCTTTCTCTGGAGAGGAGTTTGTTAATGCATGTTGAACACCTAGTATTTTAAGGAAGATGGTGTTGGGAGGGTTAACTTGAAACTCGGGCAGATAGGGCAGGGGTCCAGTGGGGAAACAAAGGCGGGTAGGACATAGGCAGAGGCAGACGTGGCGGTTTGAGCAGCCCAGTCACAGAAACCAATCAAGCAGCACTCAAAGCAGGAGTCATGGGCAAACAGGGGAAGGCCTGGAGCTAGCCAGGTGTAGGCACACAGAGACACAGAGACAGTCCAGGCCCTTTGCTGGGTAAGAACCATGGGGGAATCCACAGGTGATGACACAGATGGACATAGAGCAGGCTTGTAGCAAATATATATACCCCTGAACTACAAGGTTTAAGGGCACAGCCCATTATTGAGCTCCCCCTCCCCAAGCTAAGAGTCTGAATCTGCTTGTAATAAATTTTCCACACTTTTGCTTAAATTTTCTGATCCACGGAGCTCATTCTTCAGCATCTCGAGACATGACCCCGGGCGGGGCGGAGGGGCGGGGGGGAACTCAGCTCGCCGTTCCGGTTATCAGGGCTAAGGAAAGAAAAATGAGAACCCTAAAGCAAGAAGAGAATCTGGTGTAGAGTGCCCTGTCGGCTGTTGCTTGGGCAAGATGTGATGGTGACCCCCAGTGTCTTACTTAGAATCAAGAATTCAGTGGAAATTATTGGGAAACAGTCTTTTCATTTAAATAAAAGTTTAGTCAATCACCGTAGTAGATGTCTGTCTCTGGTTAAAGCTTCCTCAGAGAAATCAACACAATCAAAATAATATCTACGTGTGCAGGCACACACCTGCCCACTTGTCCGGGTTAAGAAGAAAATGAGCCACAGTGCCAGGCCTTGGCTGAGGCACCGTGTTGTTGATCAAAGTCTCTCTTTGATGTGCGCTGAATGGCTTCCAGAGAGCGTGTAGAAATGCTAGGGTTCACTAGGAACCTTAAGAGATGGGACGTTATTGTTGTATAGCCTTTAGACGTCAAAGGTGACCTTAGGCTTGAAAATCGTAAATCTGAAATTCAAGATGGGAGAAATGTATTTGTGCAGTAGAGAATGTAAACTCTGACATTTCCCAAGCTTGGTTTGAATCAGGCTATTCTGTCTTAAAAGCATTTGCTCTGAGTATTTTATTTACTCGTGTTATTCTAAAATAGATTTAACTGAAGTCAGCTATGAACACCAAAGGCTCTACGTAAAACTCTTGGTTCACAGGTGATCCTTCTTTCATAGTTTTCTTTTTTAAATATATGTTTTATTGGTTTCAGAGAGGAAGGGAGACGGAGAGATAGAAACATCAGTGATGAAAGAGAATCATGCATTGGCAGCCTCCTGCATGCTCCACACCTGGATCAACCTGCAACCTGGGCATGTGCCCTGACCAGGAATCAAACCATGACCTTCTGGTTCATAGGTCGATGGTCAACCACTGAGTCATGCCAGCCGGGCAATTCCTTTCATAGTTTTCTATGCCTTTCTGTTTTGGGGGAGAGACCTGTCCATGCAACATGTATGCTGTTTGTTAGGAGATGGTGGGGAAATCGGTGTGAGACCTGATTGTGGACAGGAAGCATAGGCTGTCTCCTTTCTGAGCCTCACTCAATGGGAAACCTCATAGCCAAAGGCTGAGCAGAAACAGAAGCCACAGCCCTTCTCTCAAACAGCCCTGGCTCTTACCATGATGCCCCCTGCTCCACAGGGAGCTACCCAGCAGCTGACTCTGGCCCCTGTCCCGGCATGCCTCCCCAGAACAGGCCTGCCGCCATATGCAGGCCTGGGATTCGTTCACAAGGGATGGATTCCACTTTATGGGCCAGAGAGGAACTCAAGGACCAGGGAGGAAGCTGCTTTCTTCTCCTCAGCGTGGGTACTGTTGGCAGCTGCCACGGCTCTTCCTCAAATGTGGGTTTCTGAGAAACAGAAAGTGGAATGGTCTAGCACAGTGGTCGGCAAACTTATTAGTCAGCAGAGCCAGATATCAACAGTACAACGATTGAAAATTTCTTTTGAGAGCCAAATTTTTTTAAACTTAAACTCCTTCTAACGCCACTTCTTCAAAATAGACTCGCCCAGGCCGTGGTATTTTGTGGAAGAGCCACACTCAAGGGGCCAAAGAGCTGCATGTGGCTCGCGAGCCGTGGTTTGCCGACCACTGGTCTAGCATGTTGTCACCTGCTCGTGTCCTCTGCTCTGACTGATGGCATGCCTTCTTCATGAGAGCCTTGGGGTTCCAACTCCTTGCTCTGAACAGTAAGTCCTGGATGACAATGTGTGTGAGACCAAAGGGGATGTAGGAGAAAGACTTCTGTGTACAAAAGTGTCAGGAGGCAGCCTTGCTGCTCCTTCCCTGGTGGCGCCATCACTCCATCAATGCCCAGCGCCCTCAGGACCGTAACCACGCTCTCTTAGATGGTGAGGAACCCTTTCCCACCAGGTATGCTATTCATTCTCGGCCTCATTTTAAAGATCATAATACAGGTTTCTTAAAACTTCTTTCCCAGGCTGTTCCTGCTGTCACTTTGCTTCTAGAAGGTAGGGCTGCTTCATTTCCTGCGTGTCTCTATACTGTGACCAGGCAGACTTACAGGTCCTCCTTCAGACACGGGCAGAGTGTGGTCACCTCAGCTCCATGCAGCCTGTCTTTCTGACCATTCACCTCACCAACTCAACCTGTACTTTTCCATTCTGCCCTGAGAGAATTCTTCGCCCCGAATAAGGCTTCCAACCTGTACTGGAATTAAATCCTAAATATATGAATAGCCAAGACATTTCAATAATGAATGTTCATAGCTAACATTACTGGGCTCTTACTGTTTGTCAAACACTGCTCTAGGCATTCTATGGGAATGACCTGTTTCACCCTATCAATACCGAGGCAACCCTATTTCATTGATTCTAAGATATGAATTATTTTTCACATTTTAACATCTCTAAGATCCAATGCACCTTATAATAGGATATTCAGTTTAATTGACAGCATTTTTTCTTTTTCAGTGACCTGTAAAATGATGCTGTATTTTGCCATAATGACGTCTGAGATTTGATTAAAATAACTCAGTGCGCTACAGTGAATTGAGTTTGGGAGCTACTAAATTAAAGAAGTTTTGATGTCTCATTGTGGGGTTCTTTGATATTTTAAGGCTTCAGCAGGAATAAACAGTTACTCTAATATTGCATCCCTACTTTATTCTTATGAAGAACACTGGATTTTTCCTTTGGTGAGGAGCAACGCTCATTGGCAAACCTCATTTTGTTACTGGGCAGGAACAGTTAACTTGACAGATGGTGTGTGTGTTTTTAAAGACTAGTTTATTGATTTCTTAGAGAAAGGGGAAGGGAAAAGAGAGAAACATCGATGGGAGAGCACAGCATCAACCAGCTGCCTCCCACATGCACTGCCCCCCCCCCCCCACCTCCCCAACTTTCAGGGATCTAGTCCACAACCGGTGCATGTGCCCTGACCGGGAATTGAACTAGCAACCGCTCTGGGCACAGGATGATGTCCAACCAACTGAGCCACACCAGCCAAGGCTGCCTTTTGTTTTGAAAGCAAGGTAGTACAGAGGTTAAATCACCAACGTTGGAACCAGGCTTCCTGGGCTTAGAGTCTGGCTTTGTACCTAACTAGCTGTGTGACCTTGGGCTAGTTACTTAATCTCTCTGTGCCTTTTTCCTTATCTGTAAAATGGTGATACTAATAATGCCTCTCTTAATGGATTGGTGTGAATAGTAAATTACTGATATATGTAGAATGCATTAAATAGTGCCTACAAACACAAAAAGCTTTGCTCTTAGGGCCATCGAGCCCTTGGGGCTCTCCTCTGCATCCCCCTCCCCTGGTGCAACTCATAGTGAATGCCTTCGGCTGAGTGGGCCCACATCAATGCTCTGGGGGAGCGGTGTGTGTGTGTGTGTGTGTGTGTGTGAAGCTGGCTCAGTGCCCTCAGTGGTAGTTGCATCACTGCCACTAGAGGGAGCTGTTAGCCTTAAGGGTGTGATGGTTCCCCTTAATAATAGGTATGTGATTTCTGAGCTGGAGAACTCAGCCCCGGAAAAGAAAAACAAAAACCCTGTTCTCTCCCTCATTCGAATAAGAAGAACCTGTAATTGTTGCAGAACTGACCAGCCATGGTGCAGGGAAGGGGCAGGGTGAGGCCAGGCCACCAGAGACCCAGCCGGCCAGAGCTGCCATGTCAAGCATGAGCTGGAGTTGGGATAAATTGGGACCGCAGGGTCAACAAGGACAACAGTTGAAACTTGGCTTTTGAGGGAGCCTATGCCTTTATCCCAGGCCATGCTCCCTGGAGGTCGCCCGAGAAGAACCTGTGGTTGTGTTGTGAGGAAAGAGAGAACCAACACTTCAATCCTGCACGAGGGAGCCTGCAGAGCCAAGAGCCTAAACAGCCAAGTCCATGGGGTCAAAAGGAGAAGTGAGATGAGACACAAGGCCAAGGTATGAATGTGAGACCAGAGCCCTCAGGTGGGGGAGGAGCGTCTGAGGAGAACGCAGCAGGAAGGAGTACTGTATGAGGCCTGCATGTGGAGCCCTGGTGGGAGGTGAGCTCTTAGGGCCACCAAGCCCTTGGGGCTCTCCTCTGCATACCCCTCCCCTGAGGTGCGACTCATAGTGAATGCCTGCGGCTGAGTGGGGCGGGGGGTGGGGTTGGGGGGGAGGGGAGAGCTGTCTACAGCCTAAGGAGCCCACCATCCCTGCCTCTCTTCTCACCAGTTTACTTGCTGCGTTCTTTGCTGAAATCAATCTGTTTCACACCTGGTGGCTCCGAGGGGGTTAGTGGTTTCCACAGCCAAGGGCTCCCATCTCAATGGATTCCATTAATGTCCCTGGGCGGCCTGCCCCTCCCTGCACTGTCACACCCTGAATCCTGGGGTTGACGCAGCCTCCTCTGTGTGCACGAGTGAGTGTGAGGCAGGGAGCTGTGGGGATGAGAAAGAGCATCTGAACTGTGACTTAGGTGGAATAGTCCATTCGCCAAATGGGTGAGGGCCCCGAGCAAATACGTCTTATTTATAAAAAGGAAGAAGTGACATTTCTTAATGCCAGCATCAGGCAGAAAAACTCGCATCAGCTGTATTGGTTCCCCAGAATGGCCTGTGCTCAGAAGAGGCTGCTTTGTGATCGAACTTGCAAGGCCTTCCTGGAAGGTTCCTACTGCCCCGGACATGCTTCCCGCCACTCATCCCTGCGTGGCATTTTCATCATTGAGCGTTATTCCTGTTCTTCGGGGATTTCCTTGGGAAGAGGAAACCATTACCACTAATCAGTTGATTGGTCCAGCAGGGAGCTGGGCCGAGGGCTGCCCTAACTGGGTGCCTTTGCCCTTCGTGGTTTCGTCTCTGTATTTGGTGGTACAGCTGCACCAGGAGCCGATTGTTTCATATATTTTCTCTCCGGCTCAAGCGCCACAGGGGGCCAGGGCGCAGTGGTGTGCAGCCGCCTCCCGGGGCACTGCCTCCCTGCTGCCCGGAGTCCCCTGCCATCAGAGTCCCCTGTCACCGGGGAAGCTGCTCCCGGCCACTGACCCCTGACCACTGTGCATCCGCAGCGACAGAGATGATGCGAACGCAGTGGGTCCATGAGCCGCACAGCCCGCCCTGGCCTCCTGGCCTCTCTCCTCCATATTAGGGGGTGGGGCACCCTTCCCAAGCCTCCTCTTTCTTTAAAAAAATAATATATATATTTTTATTGATTTCAGAGAGGAAGAGAGAGAGAAACATCAATGGTGAGAGAGAATCATTGATCGGCTGCCTCCTGCACTCCCCACACTGGGGATTGAGTCTACAACCCGGGCATGTGCCCTTGACCGGAATGGAACCTGGGCCCTTCGGTCCGCAGGCTGACGCTCTATCCACTGAGCCACACCGGCCAGGGCTCCTCTTCATTCTTTCATGGGTAACCCCCTTTTCGGATGTGGAATTGTGAGTTGCCTACTAGAAACCCCCTCCCATTCGTCTTCTCTACGTCCATCTGCTCAGGCCAGACGTCTCAGCATTGTTCCCGACCCCTCCTTCCTCTCACCCTCCACACCCAGCCCATTAGCGGGGCCCGTCAGCTCCATCTTCATTAGGCGACTCAAACCACCATGGGCACATTTTACTCTTGTAACCAGAAAAAATAAGCTCTGGTGTGCAAGCAGGCGCATGCGCACAGGCGGTTTGCTTGTTGGCAGTTTTTCTAGTCGAAAGGGCTTAGAGAACGTGGGAAGTAGAGGTAAGGGTTTGACCGGGTAGGAACAAGAGTTTAGGTCTCAGGGTGTGAAAGGGGGATGAAAAAAAAGCTGAATTTTAAAATACACCGTATTTTCCACTCCTGCTCTGCCCCAAGGGAAAGGCTGCTGGGAAGGGGCATGTGTAGTCTGCGTGCCTACGTGTACCTCACTTTTAGATCAAAAGCGCAGTTAACCGGGACTTCCGACAAGCCCGTAGGTGGAGGGTAGCGGTTTGCCAGGTGATGCTGATAACCGGCCGGTAACCTGGCGGCTCCCCTGGAGGCAGAGAGGCGGCCAGAGGGCAGGAGACTGATAGTGGCGAGATCATGCTCCTTGGGGCTGTAGTTCAAGGGTTGGTCTCCTTCAGGGTAGGGTCTCTCTCGCACCATGCCCAGGAGGGGCCTTTCCAGAGGAAGAAGGTGTGGGCAGAGGAGACACGGGGTGGAGAGTTGTTACCTCCACAAGACCATGAGCCCCTGGGAGCTGGGTGGAGGCTGGCTCATTTGAGGTTCCAATGAGAAGGCTTTTCTTTTTCATCCGAAGGCGGGGTAATTCTGAGGGCACAGATAGGGGCCCTGATATGGTCAGTGCCAGCTGCCAGATTCCAGCTGGGAGGAACAGATAGCCCCTCAGCTGGGGCTGGGGGAGACCAGAGAGCTGGTTCCATGCAGAGGACTCGCTAGTGCTCAGACCCCAAAAGAAGCCCTCCTGCAGGGCTCCCCTGGGTCCTCGACCCCTCCGCTTAGGAGAGGATGTGGAAATGGAGGTGAGGACAGAAGGCTTTTTTGAACTCCTATTACCAGGGGCTTGGGGCTGGGGGAACGGGGCTATGTTGTTTAAGGGTAAAAAGTTGCAACTCAGATAAGTAAGTCCTGGAAAGCGAATGCACAGTATCGTGATTATAATCAAAACTTCCAAGTCGTTAAGAAAGAAGAAATGAAATCCATTTACATTGTAAGGCTTTGGAGTCTCATTTCCTGGGTTCGAATTCCAGCTCTACCACTCGTTAGCTGGGGACTTGGGGCAACTAGCATAACCTTTCCAGGCCTGGGGTTTTGTTTTTTCGTTTTTTCATCTTAAAGAAGAGGGGGATAATATTACATGCCTTATAGCACTGCTGTGAGCATCAGATGAGATGATGAGTGGCTGGTATAATGCCTGGTCAAACTAAATAAACGCTCAATACGTGTTAGCCATGATGATCACCCCCACAAAGAGGTGATCTGGATTGTTGCTCTGGGTCCTGAGTAACAAGTGAAGAGGGAAGAGTCCCAAGCTGGTGCATGCGACAGCAAAGGATTTCCCCTGGTGCCCCCTCTCCCCACTATGACATCTGCGTGATGGGGGCAACTGAGCCCCAGAAGGAGGCTGGAGGGGCAGCATCCCAGGGACCTGAAGTTGCTCACACTCTGCCTCCATCCCAGCCTCCAGGGCCCCCAGGTTTGCTGTGCGCCAGAAATGGGGAAGCACAAAAGATCCTACTGAAAGAAAATCAACCTCAGGAAGTTGGTTAGAGGTTGGCTAAAATTAACTCCAAAGAGAGAGACATGGGGCCAGAAGAAAGAGAAGTAGCAGTTTGCTGTCGGTACTTGGGACCTGGTTCTTTCATCTGGGCTCCCACCTCCCAAAAACGGTTGATGGCTCATCTCCATGGGACAGACAGGCTGGCAGGGGGTGGGGAGGTAGGTGAAGGATCGCCTCTGGGCTCACGATGTGGGGTTTGGTAGACCTGAGCCACCTGCGCTAGCCACCTGCGCTGCCCACCGAGCAGAGGAAGCGGGCAAGAGGAGAAACCGAACAGAGACATGGAGGAGGAAGGTCATGCACCGTGGCTGGCGATGCTGCTGGTTTGGCACCATCAAAGCTAATAACCAGCTGCATTTATGAGACATCTTACCATCTGATAACCTCCGAGTAGGCCACATCCCCTGACTTCCCGTAAACGGGGGAAGTGAGGTGGGAACTGTGTGCAGCTGGTCTTTCAAACCAGTGGTGCCCACAGAAAGGAACCCCCTGCAGGCCTCTGTCCTGCTTGGCCCTCGGGCCTCAGCCCTCCGTGGTTTCTCATTTCCCCGGCTGCCTCCCCAAGGCTGTGCTCTTTCTAGCATATTCTGTAGAACTGACCGGAGAGACATCTGTGCCTGGGGCCTCAGGGGAGCTGACGCAGCCCAGCGATGGCTCAGGCCTCCACCAACTCACTCAGTGCCGCCTGGCTCAGTGCACAGGGCACCAGGCTGCTGGGGCCGAAGGATGGAAGGAGCAGAGTGGTTTCCCACAGTCCCTGCCACATCCTTGCTTCACTCACAAGCATCCCTCACACGTATCTAACCACACACTTGCTTTCTGCCCAGCACTGTGCTTGGAAAACAGATGATAGAGAAGCAACTGAGGACCCATTTTCTCCCTACAAAGAGCTTTCAGTCTAATAGGGGAGACCCAAGACCCCCAGGGGACATTGGGTTGAGGACATACGTAAAGCAATATGTTTCCACGTGTAAGATGAGGTGGCTTGGATTTGCCCTCCCACAAAGGATTGGAGCAGGTTACTCAGAGCCAGGGGAGGCCCTGTGAGTAGGGCTGTTGGACTTCATCTCCAGAAGGGAGACCTAGAGGAGGGAGCCATTGGCCAGAGCTGCTCATTTTGTCCCATTCAAATCCACACATCTGGAATACCATTCAGTGATTTAAAAAAAAGGGGGAGGGAGGGGACCAAGATATATACATGTTACATGGATGGACCTCAAAGACACGCTAAGTGAGAGACGCCATTCACAAAAGATCACAGACTGAATCATTCCATCGATATAGAACGTCCTGAAAAGGCCAATTCATAGAGACAGAAAGCAGATTAGTGGTTGCCTGGGGTTGGGGCTAGCATTGGGGATAAACTATAACTGGGTATGAGAGATCTTATTGGGGTGATGGAAATGTTTAAAACTGGATTGTGGTGTTGGTGACACAAAATTACTAGTGAATGATTGTAAGGTCTCTAAAATTGTTTAAACACACACACACGCCTTGAGTAACAAGTGAAGAGTCCCAAGCTGGTGCATGTGACAGCTTGGGGAAGCCAGAAGCATAGCACCTTGTCTGGGAGGCCAAAGAGGAAATTAGATCTAGCACAGATAGGATCCGTTTCCCAGAGTGGCTACTTCCTCATCAAACTCGAGTGGCCAGGTGGCCAGTTCCTGGTCTCAGAATCACAAACGTGGTTTGGAGTAAAGAACTTGGGATGAGACAGTGAGTTTGGTTCCAGACTACCTTAGAGGCAGGACTTGCAGGAAGAAGGCAGACCCCACCACAGACTGACAGGGGAGAGCAGCCCCACCCACAGAGGTATCACACTGGGGCCCTCCCTGGGAGTGTAAACCCTCTGTTGGCGGTGCTCTTAACAGAGGGAAGATCTTATTGGATGTTACTGTTTTCACATGTGTACAGCGAAGAAGGCAGAGGTGATTTGGGGAATAAACGAGTTAAATCTCCTTGGAAGAGAAATGAAAAACCCAAAGGAGGGGTGGGGGCAGCAGAGATGGTGAAAAGAACTAGAATTCCAGATGATTCTAGCTGTCACTCGTTTCCTAACTATGCCACCTTATGTCTCATAAGATGAAAACGCCTCTTACCCTCTCTAAGCCTCAGGCCACTCATCTGTGAAATGGTGGTGACCTATCCCAGAGGATTCATGAGAGGATTAAATGAGATCATGTGAAGCACTTAGCATGACGTCTGATAGGCAGGTGCTTCCTTCAGCACTTCATTCAACTAATATTTTTTTAGCATACATTATGTGCTAGGCATTAACGCGGCATTGGAAAATGCATAAACAAATAACATAATTTCATAGCAATAAGTGCTCTGAAAAAAAGTAAAAACTAATGGAATAGCGTGTAACTGTGCAGGGGAGGGGCAGGGCAGGAGATGAATGATTTTAAATAGCTAAGTCAGAAAAGAGAAGGCCTTTCTGAGAAATAGCATTAGAGCAGAAACCCAAATAAGGAGAAGGAGCCACCCATGCAGAGATCGGGCAGGAAAAGTCCATAGAGAGAGAATAGCAAGGACAAGGGCCCTAAAGTGAGAATGCGTTTGGTCAGAGCCAGAACTAGGGGGAGGCGAGGGAAGCGCTCACATTCAGGGCGGAGCAAGTGCAGGAGTAGAGCCTGTCTTTATTTAAAATGTTGGTAGTTTATTCATCGTGGACTTTTTTTGGCATCAATTTAGAATTTTGAATTGAAATGCAGTTGACATATGGCGTTATATTTATTTTAGGAGCAGGTCTTTCGCCAGGGGTGCTCCACAGGAGGAGAACCCCTGCAGGCCTCTCTCCTGCTTTCTGCCCAGTGGGCAGAAAGAAGTGGAATGAAATGTTAGCCACCGTTGATGTTGATGTTACTGTTAGGGATACTTTCTATAAGAATTGGGATGAGCCCATGGGCAAGGCCTCTGATGAGTAAGTGATTCCATGTTTTAAGTGTGAGGTCAGGGTTATTGCAATAATAATCTAATCATAAATCTCTCTCAGTTTTCCTCTTTTTGGAAAAATCAATAGCCCAGATTATACTCAGAGGTGTCTGCCAGATATGCTCAAACACCCCGAGATTCCCAGTTCATCAGCTTCCCCTTGTAACCGTGCGGAAACTTCATTTCTTTCATGTGAACTTTTCTCCTTCCTTCCCTTTCAGTTCAAACTGGCCGCATCCAGCACGCTGACTCGCCTGCTTCCTTCTCCTCTTCATGTCCCTTACTCATCAGTCCTCAAGCCAGTGAGGTTCTGGTCAGCATTAAATCATCTTAGGAACAAAGCCTCAGATCGATTGACCACAGAGACAGAGTTTCATGACCCTAACTCCCATGAATGATTTCCCCCCTATGTCACCCATCCTCTGAAAGCCATTGGGGAGCCCAGTCTTCCCCTTCATATCCACGCCCTTAATCATCAAGCCCTCAGGACAATGAGGTTCTGGTCAGAATCAATTTATCTTAGGAACAAAACCTGGGTTCTACTGACCACAGATACAGTGTTTCAATCAAAGTAGAGATAACATCTAGGCCTCAGTTGTGTTTCAGCTTCAGACCCAGAAAAGTGGTGAAACCAGATGGAGCAACATCATGGCTGGCATCAGGACCAGATGCAATGATCAACTACCCCCTACCCCAGTGCCAACCAATCAGTAGAGACCAGGTCCCTGACCATGACCCTAATTGCCTTAGTCGCCATGATTAATGTTTTCCCCCTATACTACCCATCCCCTGAAAGCCATCAGGGAGCCCAGGCTTTGAGCGTTAGCTCATCTGTGACTCTGTGTGTGGGCCACTTTCTCAACGAATAAATCTTTCCTTTCTGGGATGCAAACTCCTGTTTGTGTCTTATTGGGCATTGATGCACTCAGGCAAATGGACCCCTTTAGTCTGAAAATACCCTTTCCCTTCTCCTCTGAGGCCACATGTGTGAAGGGTGACAATATAATACTGTCCAAACCTGTAAAGAATTTTTATAAAAATTTATTTGACCCCTAGCAGGTTTAGCTCAGTGGATAGTGGATTCAGCCTGTGGACTGAAGGGTCTCGAGTTCGATTTCAGTCAAGGGCATGTACCTCGGTTGCAGACCCAATCCCAGACCATGGTTGGGGCACGTGCAGGAGGCAACCAATCGATGTGTCTCTCTCACATCAATGTTTCTCTATCTCTGTCTCTCCCCCTCCATTTCACTCTCTCTAAAAACCAATGGCAAAATATCCTTGGATGAGGATTAACAACAACAACAAAATTCTGTGAGCCAAACAGAGAATACACCTGGAAACACTATCTCAACAGACTGAGATACATGCTTCCTAGAATTGCGGCTTGCAGCTTCTTTATGGATTTGGAGTTAAGAAGAGTATGTACAGAAGAGTACATGAAGGTGAGAGAAAGCAAGGCAGGGATTGGATTACAGGATAGTTAAAAGATCCTATGGCTGGCCAGTATAGCTCAGTGGTTGAGTGTCAAACCATGAACCAGAAGATCATGGTTTGATTCCTGGGCAATTCTTGG
This sequence comes from Corynorhinus townsendii, assembly GCA_026230045.1. Classification (NCBI taxonomy): domain Eukaryota; kingdom Metazoa; phylum Chordata; class Mammalia; order Chiroptera; family Vespertilionidae; genus Corynorhinus; species Corynorhinus townsendii. The sequence continues at coordinate 160,211,134 of JAPDVU010000005.1, read as the reverse complement.
ATATGGATGGACCGCATTCCAAGGTTGACTGCCAGGTCCAAGGTTGACTCTCAGGTCCCCGGGGGTGTACAACTCCCAGCCAGGTTAGAATGTGCTTTCTTTAATCAGAACAAAACAATCACGATTAACAGAGCATGATTAATATTTCTTATAACTAATAGCTAGTCCCCAGTATTCTATTTCTGCCCTTAACATTTTCTCTTGAAAGGGCAGAAAAGAGCATTTCAAAGGTGTGTTAACCTAGATGCCCAGAAACAATGGACAGGGCTTACTTAAAGAAAGATAAACCTTTTACTAAAGTTATATGCCTGGGGCATAACTACTCCTCATGACCTACCTAGTTAGAAATTTATGACCAGGTCACTCTGTGAGGTCATTTTCCATAGAATCCCTTTCTTTGTCTACAAGGAGATGTACCAAAATCTCCTCCAAAACACTCCAGTAGGGGGAGAATTCTGAGGTCCCTCCTACGAATCACTCTCTGGCCCAGCCCTGTGCTAATGTCAGCCTTGTTCTCCAACCCCCAAGAGACCTCCCAATTCCACAGAGTTCCTTTGAGATTAAGAAAATGTGTGTAAATGGCAAAGCTCTAACCAAGTCTCATGTGCTGGGTGCAGGCCTCTCTGATACCATTGGAAGAAAACCCTTCCACCCCCTGCTCTGCCAACCCCTTCCGAGGACCACCCTGGGGTATTCACAACCCAGCTGTGGTCCCAACAGCTGCTTCAGGTTGACAGAGGCTTCTGTTGGAGATCTAGGCCACATCTCGTTTTGCCACTTGCCTCTTGCTCTTGCCTCATTTACTTTCCCTTCACAGGGATTGCAGCGAAGCAGTGTTCTTCCTTCCTAATTTGCAGCAACTTTCAGGGCTCCTCCTGCAAATAGGCCCCCAGTGGCTTGCTGTAATATCTTACCCGTCTTCACATCTGTCTCATACTAAGCTCTCAATGTAGTCAAGGAGACAGATGAAGTAATTATACTTAGTTGCTATGATGAAGGAGGTATGGGGCACTGTAAATGTCCACAGATGGAAGTAGAGGGTGGGGAGAGGGTATTTAGAGCCTCCTCTTTTAAAACATGGCAATGAGGTTCAGAGAGGGAAAAGGTGCGTATCTTCAGTCACACAACTCCAGAGCTCTGGTCTTCTCATTTCCAGACTCATGATCTTTCTCACTTTGAGGCCCAGAAAAAAATCTCTAAAGGGAAAGGAAGTCTAAGTGTATGACACAAAAGCAGAAGGTTTATTGGGGAGTATTCAGCAGACAGTAATCTGAGCAAGTGCAGTAAAGGCAAGGGCCATTCCTGGCTTTCCCACACATCTGGCGGGGGCCAGCCCTGGCTCACTCTTACTCCACCGCCCCAGGATGGCCAGTCTGCAGGAAAGAGAATCCGAGACGTGGCTGGGACCTTAATGAGCCTTCTGACTTTTTCTCTTCATGCTTCTTGTGCCAGCACTACTTTTATGAGCAATGTTAGTCTGCACAGTATTGGTTTTCTACCAGTGGCTCCAATTCCACATGGAGACCAGAAGTCTGTGATGGGCACCAAAAGCAAGGAGTGTGTTCATATTAAGCAGGCAAACAATTTCTTAAACTCCTCAGTCAACCCATTCCCACGTACTTCTTGCCCTCACCTCCCAAGGATAGCTTTCACAGGTGTCTGGAAAGACCAGACGTGTTTTGTTATTTCTGCCCCGATAAATTATGTTTCTGTGGGCTTATTACAAACTGCACTACAGGATCTGTGGATACATCAACAAGTGACTTCTAGCAACTGATCCTCCTGCTCCCTCTTACCTTGCTCCAGTCGTAAGCAGCTCCCCTCCCCCCAAAGCAATTGTTCACAGGGCCTCCAGCCTGACTCAGGCCTAAAGGTCTAGGAAAAGATAAAGGGCTTTCTTCTCCCGCACCCTGAAGCGGACATGCCTGCCAAGGGAAAGAGGCCAAGAATGTACTCTCCAGAGGCAAGGTTATTTAAAGATTCCCAGAACCTTTCTGACCTAGAAAAATCTTTTTCTTCCCTTAAATTGCTTAGTCTTAGGTGAAAGCCGAGCCTAGGTGGAAATGAAGGTCTGAAAATACAGGCAGAACTCTGGCGTTAGAGAGACTTGGCTTCCTCGTCGCCTCAGGCTCTGTGGGGTGGCCTGGGGATTTCTTGGCGTCACTCCTAACTGACTTAATCCTGCATTTCTAGCGGTGCCCAAGCCTGGCAAGTAAACAGGACCACTTGCTCTGCTGGGTTTGAAGGACCAACCAAACAGACATAGAGGTTAACCTTGAGCCACGCTTGTACAGCCTTCTCTCACTTAAACGCGTGCCTTCGTATTTGTATTATTTTTATTACGATTAGGCTTCCACATCCCATCTCCCTCCCTCACCAGGACCCAACCACTTTCTGTCTCTTCAAGGACTAAGTTAGGTTCTAGAGTTCACAGACAGCTCTTTCACAATTCTGTTGCACCTTCAGGGGAGAGAACACGCAGCTCTTGCTAAGTAAACTCATTATCGTGATCAGAATCTGAATCTCTACCCACCCACCCATCCGTGATTTTTTTAGGAAGAGGAGGTGATTGTACATGTATCCCACCACCCTGCATACCACCCCTTTGGTTGGCTGGTCCAGGTTGCTGTTTAGCATCATAAAGATATTATTTTTATACTATGTCATTTTTTTCAATAAAATCAATTTATTCTTTTTTGCATTAAGTCAACTTTATTGAAATATATTTGCATACAATGAAAGGCCCCCATTTGAAGTGTGTGGTTTAATGGCTTTTGCTAAATGTGTACCCCCATGTCACAAGCAAGATATGGAACATTTCCCTCATCCCAAATAGTTCATTTCTGCTCCCCTGTCAATCCCCACCCGCCCACCACCTGCCCAAGCACCTCTGCTCTGCTTCCTGTCATTGCTATTAGATTTGTCTTTGCTAGATTGTCATGAATAGAATCAGACTGTATGTAGACTTTCGTGTCTGGCTTATTTAACTCAGCATATGTTATTGAGATTCATTTATTTTGTTGCCTAAATCAATAGCTTGTTCCCTTTTAATGCTGGGTAACGTGGATATGTCACAATTTGTATGGCTATCTCACAATTTATTTATTCATTGACCTTCGATGGACATTTGGGTTATTTCCAATTTTTGGCTAGTCTAAATAAAGTGCTTATGAACGTTCATATACAAATCATTGTGTGGACATATATCTCTTGGGTGAATAACTAGTAGTGAAATTGCTGTGTCATATTGTAAGCATATATTTAACTTTTTAAGGAACCAGCAAACTATTTTCCAAATTGTCTGTCGCTTTTTACATTCCTATTAGCAGTGTCTGAGGGTCCCCAGTTTCCAGCAGTTGGTGTTGTCCATCATTTTTATTTTAGACATTCTGGTAGATATGTGATATTATATTATTGTGATTTTAATTTTAATTTTAATTTCTCTGGTGGCTATTGATATTGAACATCTTTTCATGTGCTTAATGGCCATGCATATTTATTCTTTGTAATGTATTTGCAAAAACCTTTGCATATTTTAAAAACTGAGTTGTTTGTATCAATAATATTGAGTTAGAAGAGTTCTTTCGATATTTTGGATATTAGTGCTTTTTCAGGGGTGGTATCCTAGCTTGTAATTTCCTAGTCACAAATGTGGGGGGGGGGTGGTGAGGAGGACAAGCAAGATAATGACCAGAGGCCAATAAAATATGCATATTATGAATATTTTCTCCCTGCCTGTTGCTTTCTTAACAGTATGTTTTAACAAACTGAAGTTTTAAATTTTGATAAAGTCCAATTTATCTTTTTTGTGTGTGTGGTTTGTGCTTTTTTGTCTTTTCTAAGAAATTTTTGTCTAGACCATGGGTGCAAAATTTTTCTCCTATATTTTCTTTTAGAGGATTTATAGCTTTGACTTTTGCATTTATAGTTTGGCTCTTACATTAATTCTCTGATCCATTTTGGGTTAATTTTTGAGTATAGTGTGAGATAAAGGTTGATGTATAGACAGTGTGAGGGAAGGAATTTCAATGGCATAATTTATCACAAAGATTATTCTTTCCTTATTGGAGTTACCTTGGCACCTTAATAGAAAAATCACTTGACCATAATGTGAAGTTCTATTTCTGGACTCTCTCTCATATTTCATTTGCTAATTACTATTTGTATTTGATGCTGCTGCTGCTGCTGCTGCTGCTGATGTAATCATCTGGGCAGCTAGAGTTTCTCTCAGAAGTTGTTACAAGTCCTATAGCTGTGAGCAGCTTCCCTGGCTTGAGGCCTTGTCCTCCTGGCTGGGGGAACAGTGATGAGTCTCCAAATTTGGGTGAGTCTCCAAATTTCTGTTTGACCCCAACTTGGGGAAAAGGTAGCCATGTCAGTGGGCACCTGGTTAGGGAGATGCCAGTGGGAATTTTGCTTTGTCAGATAGCACATAGTCCACCCTCCCTCCACCCCCAGGCCCTGCGCAAGGACACGGCTAGTTCTGTGACTGGCCAGGTCAGAGCTGGAGTTGTGCAGCCTCGCCGATCCCTCACCCTCTAGGTTTCTCATCAACAATGAAGCAGCGTTCCCGGCGGTTTTTCCCTCTTCCAGCCACAGCCTCTCACTCCAGTAGAGGGGCTCCCGAGGAACAACAACCCACCCCATCTCTGTACTGGGTAGACATAGTGGGACCCTCAGGATTTTGTCTCCTACCAATAACCATAATACTCACCAGCTGGAGTGCTAATGCTTCAACTCCCAGCAGCAGTTTTCAATTTGGTACAAAATTAATCGTAGCTGGTCCATTTGTTAAATACGTGTGAGATCAGGACCTTCTCTATATTTGGATATTATTTTTGTTTATTTCAATGGTTATAGGCTGGAAGGGACCTTGTAAATGTGTATTTAAGCAATCCCTTTTCCCAGAAGGGTGATATATTTTTAACTTATTTCTTAACTTTCTTGAACATTCTATTTTTATTGTGATCTTAGGTCAGCTGAGCTCATCACTTGAGTGTTGTTTTCCCCCGTCGCATGATTTCTTCAATCCTATATTCAATCCCAAGTTCAATGTTCTTTCCAATATGTTTGCAGATTCCTGGGAAGTTTATTGACTCCTGGTCATTTCTGGCTCTGAGTTCAAGTTCCAGCTCCATCAACACTTTGGTCTCACATCCCACCTCCTGGAGTTGTTTTCTTCTCTGAACTCCATAGCTCAGCTCCTGTTCTGCAGTTCTTTGCCCAGCAACTGCCCCACAACATTTCCTTACAGGCATTTTTTTTTTTTACGGTCAATTTGTATGAAGGTTTGAGATGATGGATGGGGAATTATATAGTCAACTTCTGGGACCCATTCCTCTCCCTTCTTCGGAAGGTCCCAGGTCCTTTCTTCTTCTTCTTTTTTTTTTTTTTCTTAATTAAATCTTTATTGTTCAGATTATTACAGGTGTTCCACGTTTTTTCCCCCCCTAGCTCCCCTCCACCTGATTCCCCAACCCACCCCATGCCCTTACCCCCCACCACTGTCTTCATCCATAGGAGTAAGATTTTTGTCCAATCTCTTCCTGCACCCCTCACACTTGCTTCCCCTGAGAATCGTCAGTCCACTCCCTTTCTATGTCCCTGATTCTATTATATTCACCAGTCCATTCTGTTCTTCAGATTTTTTATTCACTTGATTTTTAGATTCACTTGTTGGTAGGTATGTATTTGATATCATTTTGTTGTTCATAATTTTTATCTTTACCTTTTTCTTCTTCTTCTTCTTCTTAAAGAATACCCTTCAGCATTTCATGTAATCCTGGTTTGGTGGCGATGAATTCCTTTAGCTTTTTCTTGTCTGTGAAGCTCTTTATCTGACCTTCAACTCTGAATGATAGCTTTGCTGGGTAGAGTAATCTTGGTTGTAGGTTCTTGCTGTTCATCACTTTGAATATTTCTTGCCACTCCCTTCTGGCCTGCATAGTTTCTGCCGAGAAATCAGCTGACAGTCGTATGGGTACTCCCTTGTAGGTAATTAACTGTTTTTCTCTTGCTGCTTTTAATATTCTCTCTTTGTCTTTTGCCCTTGGCATTTTAATTATGATGTGTCTTGGTGTGGTCCTCTTTGGATTCCTCTTGTATGGGGTTCTGTGCACTTCCTGAACTTGTACGTCTATTTCTTTCACCAGGTAGGGAAAGTTTTCTGTTATTATTTCTTCTAATAGGTTTTCAATATTTTGCTCTCTCCCTTCTTCTGGCACCCCAAAAATTCGGATGTTGGTTCGCTTAAAGTTGTCCCAGAGGCTCCTTACATTATCTTCATATTTTTGGATTCTTTTTTCTTTTTGTTTTTCTGGTTGGATGTTTTTTGTTTCCACATATTTCAGATCTTTGGTTTGATTCTTGGGGTATGTTGATCTACAGTTGAGTTTCTGTATATTCTTTATTTTAGACAGTGTATGCTTCATTTCTGACTGATCCTTTTCCATTTTTTTGGCATTCTCATTAAGGACCTTGAAGGTCTCACTAAGCTCCTCAGAAGTGTCATCAAATTTCTCGGCGGTTTTTAGAAGATTCTTGAGTAACCTTATAAATGTGATTCTGAACTCTATGTCATCCAGTAGTTTGCTTTCCTCCGTTTCTTTCATTCGTGACATGTTTCTTTGTTTTTGCATTTTGGCTGCTTCCCTGTGTTGATGGAGTGGCTTTCTGTGGTAGGTGACCTATAGGGGGCAGTAGCTCAGCCTCCCCAATCACCTGATGTGGATGCTCTTGGTACACCCCTTTGTGGGCTGAGTGCAAAGTCTTGGTGTAGTTAAGCCTGAATTGCTGTTGGTACGCTGGGAGGAATTGACCTCCAGGCCAATTAGTTGTGAGCACTCCCTGTGTCTATAATGGAAGAAGTGCTGCGCTGAAGACACGCTTATGGGGCAGGACTTGTTTCAGTGGGGCTTTGGTGCTCACTGAGTCTGCCTCTTGAATGTGTCACTTATGGATGTGAGGAGTTGAAATCTGGTGTCTCACACTGACCACTAGGTACACTGGCTTCTGGATCTCCAATGGGGTGCAGGTCAGCTACTGTCTGAGGCCACTCAGCAGGAGCTACAGTGAGAGCTGCAGTTTTCTCCTCTTTGCTTGTGGTTTGGAGGTTTTGGAGCTGTCTGACCCAGGCTGCAAGTTTTCTAGGTTAAGCTGCGATAGGGCAGGCTTTCTTATGCTAATTGAGCTGCTTGGAGCTTGGGTGGGTTTGTAGGTTGTGCAGGGCGGGGTCTCAGGGCATCACTAGGTTAGGGCGTGGCAAACAGCAATGGCTGCTAGTAAGCTGGCTCTGTGTCCCAGACCGCGTCCTGGAGTCCTGTGCCCCAGTGCCGTAAACAATTATTCCTGCGTGCAGCTCTGCAAGCAAGCCACTCTCACTGGCAGACAGTCCAGCTTCTCCCTGTAGGAGTTTGGGTCCCCCGCGTCTCCCCAGAGACTGGATTTCAGAGTAATCGGGGGCTTGTCTCTGTTCAGGTTGAAAAAAGCAACGCACCCAGTCGCCCGCCGCCAGCCCGGATCGCGCGCCTCCGTACCTCAGCTTTTCAGTGCTCGTGCACGTCTCAATGCTCTTTTCTCTTTCCTTCTAGTTGTAGAACTTCCACTCAGCCAGCTTTCCCGTGGTTCTGGGTGATAGACGTTTTGTCTTTTAGTTGCAGTTTAAATTGTTGTGGGAGGCAGCAGTTTAGGTGTTTACCTATGCCGCCATCTTGGATTCCCACTCCAGGTCCTTTCTTCTTAGAATCTCTCTCCCAGATCACTTCTGTTTATTCTCCTGAACATAATAATGGCAATAATATAAATAATCATTATAATAAACATAAATAGAATCTACTGTGTTCTAGGCACCTCTAAAATACTTTACATATATCAATCATTTCATCTTCACCACAATCCCGTGAAGAAGCTATTACAATTAGCCACAATTTACAGATTAAAAACAACAACACTGAATCCTATTTAATTTGCTCTGTTTAAAATGAATCATTAGAATTGACAGGGGCTTTGAAATTTTGTTTATTTCTTCTCTTTCCCCACTAGTTTCTGGGAAGTAAGTTGACCAATGTGGACATTCATTTCCCCAAAGACAGGAATGATGCCAGTTCATCTGAAAGGCAAAAACAGACATAGTCAGGAGAGAAACCAAGATGGCGGCATAGGTAAGCACCTAAACTGCTGCCTCGCACAACAATTTCAAAACTACAGCTAAAAGACAGAACGGACATCATCCAGAACCACAGGAAAGCTGGCTGAGTGGAAATTCTACAACTAGAAGGAAAGAGAAAAGCTCACAGAAATCAGAGGAATGGCAAAGGGTTGAGGTACGGCAAAGGGTCTTTGTGCCCAGAGAGGAAGGGCGGCTGAGAGCCTGGCTGACTTTCTCTGGCGGGAGTGGGGAGGAGGCCCCTGACTGCACTGAACCCCAGTTCCGACTGCACTGAAACCCAGTTCCGGGAGGAACCCGTGGACCCAGGCTCATACAGGGGAAGTCTGGACTGTCAGGTAGAGAGAAAGGCACTCGGAGACTCGGAGACCCGGGGGAGAGCTGGGGGAGCCCTGGCGGGCAGGGGTCTGGAAGCATGTGCACGTGCGAGTGTGCACAAAGACTGCAGAGGTTGCCACGGGCTTTCCCTAGCAGAGGGGACTTGGAGGCTCCTGACTGCTCTGGGCCCCATTTCTGACTGCACTGAATCCCAGTTCCAGGAGAGCCCCTGGGGACCCACGCTCTTGGGGGGGAATCTGGACTCTCGGGTGGAGGCTTGGGAGCTGGGGAAGGCTGCACACGCACAAGGGCAGGGCTGACGGGAAGCCAAGACTGTCTGCTCCACCCTGAGACTCCACCCCATCCAAGCTGAACACAGAGGCTTTTGTAATCTGGCAAGTCTAATCCTATAAGGCTGTCTCCAGCACCGAATTTCTCCCAGCGTGGACACAGCTGATCCTCACAGCCAACTGGCCTGGAGGTCAATTCCTCCCAGTGATACCAACAACAATCAAGACTTAACTACAACAAGGCTGTACACACAGTCCACAAAGGGGTGCACCAAGAGTGTCCACCTCAGGTAACTGGGAGACCGACCCACTGGGCCATATAGGAAACCTAGCACACAAAGCTACCCTACCAACTCAGGGAAGCAGTGAAAATGCAGTGACAAAGAAACAGATCACAAACGAAAGAAATGGAGGAAAACAAACGACTGGTATAGAATTCAAAACCACGGTTATAAGGCTTTTCAAGAATATCATAGAAAAGGCCAATAAATATAATGAGACCCTCGAAGATGTGAAAAAGGACCAACTAGAAATTAAACATACACTGACTGACATAAAAAATATTATACAGAGACCCAACAACAGACTAGAGGAACACAAGAATCAAGTCAAAGAATTGAAATACAAAGAAGCAAAAAACACTCAACTGGGAAAGCAAAAAGAAAAAAGAATCCAAAAAGTTGAAGATAGTGTAAGAAGCCTCTGGGACAACTTCAAGTGTACCAACATTAGAATTATGGGGATCCCAGAAGAAGAGAGAGAGCAAGATACTGAAAACCTATTTGAAGAAATAATGACAGAAAACTTCCCCCACCTGGTGAAACAAATAGACTTACAAGTCCAGGAAGTGCAGAGAACCCCAAACAAAAGGAATCCAAAGAGGACCACACCAAGACACATCATAATTAAAATGCCAAGAGCAAAAGACAGAATATTAAAAGCAGCAAGAGAAAAACAGTTAATTACCTACAAGGGAGCATCCATACAACTGTCAGCTGATTTCTCAGCAGAAACTATGCAGGCCAGATGGGAGTGGCAAGAAATCTACAAAGATGAATAGCAAGAACCTACAACCAAGATTACTCTACCCAGCAAAGCTATCATTCAGAATTGAAGGGCAGATAAAGAGCTTCACAGATAAGAAAAAGCTAAAGGAGTTCATCACCGCCAAACCAGTATTATATGAAATGCTGAAAGGTATTCTTTAAGAAGAGGAAGAAAAAAAAAGTAAAGATAAACATTATGAACAATAAATACATATCTATCAACAAGTGAACCTAAAAATCAAGTGAATTAAAAACCTGAAGAACAGAATAAACTGGTGAATATAATAGAATCAGGGGCATAGAAAGGGAGTGGACTGATAATTCTCAGGGAGAAAGGGGTATGGGGGGTGCAGGAAGAGACTGGACAAAAATCGTACACCTATGGATGAGGACAGTGTGTGGGGGGGAGGTAAGGGCAGAAGGGGTGGGAACCGGGTGGAGGGGAGCTACGGGGGGAAAAAGGAGAAAGAATTGTAATAATCTGAATAAAGATTTATTTAAAAAAATAATAATTTAAAAAAACAGACATAGTCAGCGAAGTTTTAGATAACTAAGATGTCAGCTGGGTCACCATACTTGCAAGACTCAGTATAACCTAACGTCCCCATTTTATAACTTGTAGAAATCAATGGCCTTCCCCAGATTTTTGCAAATGTTTCAGGAATCTACCTGCTCACGGTCACCTCTACTTTAAGATCACACATTTCTGCTGAACAGGCTTAGATTATGGACCATCTCTGACATGACACAGCTACTTTCCTCCACTCCCCCCGCACACACACACACACACACACACACACACACACACACACACACACACACGTGCTCTCCATTTGAGGAGCAAATGACGCTGAGGACTTGGAGAGACCAAGGCGTTTATGTCAAAACAATATTAACAACTCACATTTGAATATTGGAGATCCTCTTAAAGTCTGTGCAGCTCTCTCCCCACTGGGGGTTTTACTGCATCTCTGGCCTCTACCTTAGCTCTCTTTTTACCTTGCTTCTGTTGCCTCCTCTTAGGAGTCTAAAATAATCTCTCCTGTTCTCATAGAGCAATTGAACTCCCTCTTTGCTCTACACTTCAGGGCCAGGTTTTACAACCTGAGAGCCAACTTTATCTATCTAAATGGACAATGAAATGTTTTTTGAATCAAAGAATGCTTCCATCCTAAGAAAAATTTGGAGGCCACTTGTTGAGATCATTAAAAAGATCTATATTAGACTTTCCTCTTATGTTATGTTAAAAGGAGATTTGATAGCTTCAGGCAAACGGACAACTCTTGAGATCCAGCAGGACTCCCGTTGCCTGGCTCCCGGCAGGCTAGCCCACAGGCAGGAGAGGTATAGCCACGGTGCTCTGCTTGGGTCAGTGTTATGATGAGACCTTGTGCATGAGGTCTAAGTGGGTGGGGAAAGCAGTGGAGCATTTATATAACATACAGCATCTGATTTTCTGTATTATAAAGCTAAAATGTGATAGTCAATAATAATATAATGCAATATGTAAAATGTTTGTGAATATATGTTAGTATTCTGAAAATAGATATAATATATATAGAAGAGCGATATATAGAGAGAGATATATATAGAAGAGCGATTTTCATGAGACTGAAAGAAAAGCCTAGAAAAGTTCTATGTCTACACATTGTTCAGTGTATCATGTACACTATATGAATAAACCCTCTTCAGTACATTATATAGGTAGGAAAGACTTGGATAATTTAAAAATAATAATGGAAAATTTGGTTAGCCATTTGGGAAAAAAAATACAATTGGAGTAAGTTTGCACTTGCTAGAAGAATATGTACTTGAATATTTATATAAGCTGGAAGTAAATAAATCTTTTCAAAAATAAAAAAAGAACTGTTTTCTAATCATGATATTAAAGACACTAAAGTAGATTTGATTGCCACATCAAAGCAATGCTCTGGGGGTGGTAGGAGCCTGAAAGGAATGAGCCTCATCTGGGGATGGGACAATCTAAAAGCTGAAGGCATGGCCTCAGGACCAGATGGGCTCCCACAAGGTCAAGTTCCAGAGGAAGAGAATTGAGACAAAATTCACAAATGCCAATAGGTCAATACTCCTTCTTGCACAATACTCCTTCTTCCACACATACCACATTACACCACACACACACACACACACACACGCGCGCGCGCGTGCACACACCACTGAAGGGGCAAACATAGGGCATCAGTGTCCGTTTTAAGTACTAGAGGCAGAATATAAAAGGAACCCAAAGGCACAAAGAGGGAAGTAAAGGAGAAACTACTCACACCACTGGAGAGCCAAACAGAAGACTTGGAGCAAACATCCCAGGAGCTTTCAGATAACACACGCCTGTGCTTTTCACAGAAAAGAAAGAGCATGTGACCTCTGTGGGAGAAAAATAAAGGACGGAGTAAATAAGTCAACTGAGATAAAACCAGGAAGCCAGGAGAGCTAAGAAAGCAAAGACCAAATAGCAATGAACAAATACGTAGCCTTGAAATAGTAACCAGAGCGTCATTTATGCGATGGCCAATTTAATGTGTGATGTAAAGAGCAAGTGCAAAAAAATCACGTAAACTTCAGATGAAAATACAAAGAAATCAAAGCAGTTAGAAGAAGGAAGACAGGCGGCGAAGAGCCAGCACCTCCTTTTGAATGGCGCTGTTGGTTGTTGAGCAAATGGTCGATTCCAACCCTCTTCTCCCTTGCTCTTTGTATGGGATGAAAAGAACTATACTCAATACAGGGTGGGACAAAAACAGGTTACAGTTCTAGGCTTTTCCTTCAGTCTCACTAAAATAGCTCTTCTAATTATATCTGTTTTCAGAACACTAATATATATTCACAAGTATTTCACTATTAACTCAATAATCAGTAAATAATAATACAAGAGTAAGCTCTGTGATTTGCATAGTCACAACTGTAAACTTACCTTTGCCCCATCCTGTATTTCTACCTCGTTGGGAAGATACACATTTTCTGACCGGAAAACATGTTGAAACTACTTTAAGTGAGAAAAACAAGTTACAGAAGTGTACAGAAAAAAATGATTGTGTGTTACGGGCTGAATATGTGCCCCCCTCCATTCAAATGTTAACACCCTCATCCCTGGAAATCTAATATGATTAGTGTCTTTATAAGAAAAGGAAATTGGGACACAGACACACGTAGGGAGACCATGTGAAAATGGGTAGAATATGGCCACCTGCAAGACAAGGAGAGAGGCCTCAAAAGAAACTAACCCTGCCGACACCTTGATCTGACACTTCCAGCATCCCAAATTGTGAGGTGATAAATTTCTGTTAAATCATCTCGTCTGTGCTACTTTATTATGGCAGGTCAAGCAAACTAATACAGCATGTGTGTGCCATAAAATAAAGCTGAAAAATTTTTGATCAAACTCTTGCTGAGTTTATTTCCAGAGGTGTGGTTCTATAAGGAATTTTTAATTATACATTTTATTTTACACATTTTTATTTAAACATATTACACTGAGTTCAATTTCTTTCTTAACAGAAATAAGAAATTTTTAAAAATTAGGTAGCATTGCCCTAGCCTGTTTGGCTCAGTGGATAGAGCATTGGCCTGCATACTGAAGGGTCCTAGCTTAGATTCCAGTCAAGGGCATGTACCTCGGTTGCAGGCTCCCAGCCCTGGTCAGGAGCATGAGGGAAGCAACCAATAGATGTGTTTCTCTCACATCGGTGTTCCTCTCTGTCTCTCCCTCTCCCGTACACTCTCTCTAGAAATCAATGGAGAAATATCTTCAGGTGAGGATTATAAAAAAATAAAATAAATAAAAATTAGGTAACATAAAAGAACGAAAAAAAAGTCAAAATGCATACTAACCAACACATCTCTGCATGTGGTCACAAATTTGCCTCTGTGACCACATGCAGAGATGTGGAGCTTCTTGACTGATACCACTATCAACAGTAGGTGTATACCTCTTAACCATTAATTGGGGCTTTAATCTCATAGACATGGTGAACTGTATAATCAATAAGACATATGAGTTCACCACTGACAGCCTCTGAGCTGTCAGAAATCTTTTTTTTTTTTTAAAGTAGACTTGAAAATTTATTGAGGTGACTATTTTATCCATTCACTCATGTTTGCACTATTTATTGTTTGGTGTTTTTTTTTTTTTACCATTTTTTTTTATTGTTTTAAGTATTACAAATAGTAGTACATATGTCTCCTTTTTTTCCCCCATTGATTTCCCCCCACCTCCCCTACCCCCCAGTACATGCCTTCACCTGCCTGCCCTCCCCCACTCCCCAGTGTCTTATATCCATTGGTTGTGCTTATATGCATGCGTACAAGTCCTTTGGTTGGTCTCTTACAGCCCCCCTCGCCCAACCTCCCCTGTCTTCCCAATGTAGTTTGACAGTCTGTTCAATGCTTCTTTGCCTCTGTATCTTTCCCCACCATTTCTTTCCTTTAAAGAGTTTTGCCTTTGCAGACTAGAAATAAACATATAATAACAAAACAAGATAAAACAAAAAAAATGTTTGAGTCCCAATTTCTACGTCCAACAGTTCTGAGTCCCCGTTTCAATGTCTAACAGTTCCTTATGTGTACATGTCAGCAATGATATCTGGATGGTGGGCACATAGTGGCAATGCAGGTCCGACCCTCTCTGGTTTGGTCCTAGGTAACCTGCAGCGGTGCACAGCTGCTGACTGCTCGCGTGGCAAGGCGTTGTCAGCGTCTTCCATCTCTGGACTGTTTTTTCCTCTTGTCTTAGTGGTTGGAGCACACCTGTCAATTCCTCTCTGTTGCAGGAATCCATCTGGTCTTGGGGTTGTTTTCTGAAAATATACAAATGTATTCTCAACCACAAGTTAATAAAGGAATCTTTTCTATATAATTGATTTGGGATCCTTTTTATTTTTGTTCAAACAATTTTTTTAATTTAATTTTATTTTTATTGTTTTAAGTATTACAAATAGTAGTACATATGTCTCCTTTTTTTTCCCCCTTGATCTCCCCCCGACCTCCCCTACCCCCCAGGACATGCCTTCACCTGCCCACCCTGCCCCCCCGCCCCAGTGTCTTATATCCATTGGTTGTGCTTATATGCAAGCATACAAGTCCTTCGGTTGGTCTCTTACAGCCCTCCTCGCCCAACCTCCCCTGTCCTCCCAATGTAGTTTGACAGTCTGTTCAATGCTTCTTTGCCTCTGTATCTTTTCCCCACCATTTCTTTCCTTTAAAAGGTGTTGCCTTTGCAGACTGGAAATAAACATATAATAACAAAACAAGACAAAACAAAAAAATGTTTGAGTCCCAATTTCAATGTCCAACAGTTCCTTATGTGTACATGTCAGCAGTGATATCTGGATGGTGGGCACATGGTGGCAATGCAGGTCCGACCCTCTCTGGTTGGTCCTAGGTAACCTGCAGCGGTGCACAGCTGCTGACTGCTCCCATGGCAAGGCGTTGTCAGCGTCTTCCATCTCTGGACTGTTTTTTCCTCTTGTCTTCGTGGTTGGAGCACTCCTGTCAATTCCTCTCTGTTGCAGGAATCCATCTGGTCTTGGGGTTGTTTTCTGAAAATATACAAATATATTCTCGACCACAAGTTAATAAAGGAATCTTTTCTATATAATTGATTTGGGATCCTTTTTATTTTTGTTCAAACGATTTTCCTTTGTCTTATTTAGACACCATGTGTGTTTTTAATGGCCGTCTTGCTGTTAGCATTGCAAATGAAACTTAATTTGGTAAAGTAAAAATTTTCTAGATGTAATTTACTTATTTTTCCTTACATGATATTGCCCTACTATCCCCCCCCCTTTTTTTTATTTTATTAATGGAGGTTTTTGTAAATTTTATAATGCAGTCTTGATAACTTTAAATTTAAAAAAATTTTTCCCCCCAGACATATGACTGCTTTAGGTTCATTGCATATTCAGGAGTTTTACCATGAGATGAACTACCAATAGAAATTTTAGTTATTACTTTAAGAACAGCTTTTTGTCCAGTAAGAAATCTTTTCTAATCATGATATAATCAACAAGACATATGAGTTCACCACTGACAGCCTCTGGCTGGTGTGTTTAGCCTCTGAGCTGTCAGTGGTGAACTCATAGGTCTTGTTGATTATACAGTTCACCATATCCATGAGATTAAAGCCCTGATCAATGGTTAAGAGGTATACACCTAGTGTTGATAGTGGTATCAGTTAAGAAGCTCCACGTGTCCTCCCAGAGATGACACTGTAGGCATTCTCATCACTGCAAGTATGGCTGGGTCTGTGATGGCTGTTTTTCTACCAGCCCTCCGTCTCACAGGAAGTGCACGCAAAGGCATGTTTATGGGACCAGCATCAATTTGTACCCTCCAGTTGGTTACACATCTCACCTGGCCTGCTTTACTTGTTTACACACCTGTCTGCTCTCTGTGGATGTTTAAATTTGTGACCCCAGCCCTGGCTGGTGTGTTCAGTGGCTAGAACGTCGGCCCACGCACCAAAGGATCCCAGGTTTGATTGCCGTTCAAGGGCACATACCTGGGTTGCAGGGTCACTCCCCATCCCTGGTCAGGACAAGTGGGGGAGGCAACCAGTTTATGTGTCTCTCTCACATCGATGTTTCTCTCTTTCTCTCTCTCGCTCTCCCTCCCTCTCTCTCCTTTCTCCCCACTCTCTCTGAAAAAGCAATAGAAAAAATATCCTCAGGTGAGGATTAACAATAACAACAAAACAACAAATTTGTGACCCCAGTGTCAACATGGATAGAGGTGGGCCTTATGGAGTGAGGCCCTCTTTTTCCTTCCGTCCCTGATCGCCTGTGGGAAAACACCACCTCATCTACCTAGTAGTTTGATCTGGGTGTAAGAATTGAGGATGTGATGTATTATTGCAGGGGGTAGAGAAAAGAGCATGGTCTTTTATCCCCTAACATATACTGAGCACTTACTGTATGTGAGTCAATTATGTGAAAAGTGAATTTCACTTACTATTTCATTGAAGCATTACAACAACCCTGTGAGGTACATTCTATTATAGTCTTCATTTAATAAAGGGGGCAGCTGAGCCTGAACGATGTTAAGAAAGTTGGTTAAATCCCTCAGCTAGAAGAGGGGGAGGCAGGATTTGAACCCATATTGTCTGGCTCTAAACTGATGTTCTCTTAATCACGACGCCTTGTATAAGAAGGCCTGGCATCAAGTATAGTGTGGCTACTTGCTTACATGAATGATATCGCTTCCTGCCTCTGAGCCTAATTTTCCTCCGTGGTAGAGAGAGGGGCTTCGCCTCAGTGCCCTCCAAAGACAGGCCTCTGGTTTAGCCATGCCAGGCTTGGGCCCACACCATCATTTTGGTGAGCAATCTGCATGGAAGACTTTACCCACAGATGTGGCCTTGGCTTCAGCACAGGCTGTGGCTTAGCTGCGAGGAGGCACTTCTCTCCAGAGGGTAGAAATGGTTGCCAGGGAAACTGTGGTGCCTCCTCTGCAATATCTGCCCAGGAGTTGGACCCCTCCGTGGTCAGGCTGTGCGGCAAGATCTTGGCGTTCTTGTAGGGCCCTGCCTGCCTCCTCGTCCCTTCCCATCCCTCCTTTTGCCTCATCTTCTCAACATTGTCCTGCCCCTGGTGACAGCAGATGCTGAAATACCGGCAACTCCAGGCATTGGGACCAGTGCGTCTGCGGTCAGCAGAACCCCTATGAAAGGGCCACTCTTCAATACAACTTTCCATCTGCGCCCTGACTCCATAACGAAGTTGGCTGTCATTCCTCACTCGGCCTGTGCTCCATTGCGCTACACAACCTAGCTGAGCCTATTGAGCCACGCTTTTTCTAAAAGCTACTTTCTAAACAGTACTCAGGGCAGGCCTCCCTCAGAGAAAGGGCTGTAGTGGATTTTCTTAGCCCGGCATCACTTCCACCTGCAATTTCTCCCCAATGCGTGACAAAAACTACCTGGGAAGGGAATGGAATTAAGGAGACTGTAGTTGATGTTCCCTGAATCCACAGATCTGTGTACAGCATTTTAGGATAGGAGAAGTCCCAGAGATGAGGCAAGGAGAGTGATATGCATTCATTTCAAGCCCATGCTGGGGGCAGAGAGGTTGAGACTCTGTAGAAAGAAAGTAACAGGGCTGCATCAGCAGATGAGTGGATTAAAAAACTGTGGTATATCTACACAATGGAATACTATGCTGCTGTAAAAAAGAAGGAATTCTTACCATTTGCAACAGCATGGATGGACCTGGAGAGCATTATGCTAAGCAAAATAAGCCAGTCAGAGAAAGATAAATATTACAGGATCTCACCCATTTATGGAATATAATGAACAACATAAACTGATGAACAAAAACAGATCCAGAGACAGAGAAGCATCGATCAGACCATCAAACCTCAGAAGGAAGGTAGGGGAAGGTGGGGGTCAGAGGGAGAGATCAACCAAAGGACTTGTAAGCCTAACCAATGGACACAGACACTAGGGGGGTGAGGGCATGAGTGTGGGGGTGGGGGCAACGATGGGATAAGGGCACATATGTAATACCTTAATCAATAAAGAAAAAAAATTTTTTTAAAGAGAAAGTAACAGGGCGCAAGTCACTGAACTCCCACACCCAGGGGCAACCTTGATAGATTCCCTCAGTGTTCAGATGGGAAATGAAGGCCCAAAGAAGGGAATAGACCTGTGAATCAGTGGCAACCCTGGTTTCCCAAATGTTATTTCCAGGTCATTTCCACTGCAGCCCTTATCACATCTGAAAGCTGCCTCCTCCTCTTCCAAGTGCGCAATCTCTCTCCAACCGCAGGGCTCAGAAAAGGCCAGCGCCTGTGCATCCAGGTAACATTCTTGTGTCCAGCCTTGACCTCTGGGCTATGCATAGGCCAGGCCTTTCAGGATCTAAGTTGCACTTTCTTTACTTGCCCTTTTCATTTTTTTTACTTTATTATTACTATTGCTTTGTGAGCAGCCTTTTTAAAAAACGTATTGAAATGTAACAAATATACTGTCAAATGCACGGATCTCAAATGTGCAGCTCTAGATCAAGATACAGAATCTTTTCAACAACCTAGAAAGTTTCCTTTGGCCTCGTCAAATACCCAAAAGGTAAGCACTATTCAGATCCCCATCACTATAGATCATTACTCACCCCTTTAATTGAATATTACTAGATTTAAAAATGGAGAGCTACCAGAAGTTAGATTATAGCCTATACAATTGAGTTAAATTACGGAACACCAACTTTTAAAAATAATTTAGTGGTTATTATACATTTTCTTAAACACATGTGACTTTATGCTTTGCTCAGCTAACTTTTAGGATTCCCATTGACTACGGCTGAAAGGTCAAATCCTTTGCTGACTTTACAACTCTCCACCCACATTTCTAGTCTTATCTTTCACCCTCCCACCCATGATGCTATCCCTCCTCTAAGTTGGACTTCATTCTTTTCCATGGATACACCTAGCCTTATCACCCCTCTGGACTTTTTGCTCAGTGACAGCCACCTCTGCCTGAAATGCCACCCACCTGCTTCTTCACATTTCTAAATCATTCATACTTTCCAAGGCATAGCTTACAAGTCTCTCTTCCCTGAGGCCTCTCTTTAAATTGGAAGTCAGCTCTCATCCACTACTGAGCTCCCATCGTAGCCTATCCATTCTTTTCTTAAAGCCGTAGCACTTCCCACCTTGCAGCAGAGTTATCTAGTAATCTTCCAACTGGACTGTGATCTTTGAGGCAGAATCCATGTCACAAGAAGCATCTTTGATTTCCTACAGCACCTAGAATACACTGAGTGGCCAGATTATTATGATCTCTGAATGCATAATAATCTGGCCACTCAGTGTGTATATATTAGAGGCTTGGTGCATGAATTCGTGCATGGGTGAGGTCCGGCCAGCCTGGTCAGGGGAAGGGAACATGGGCGGTTGTCCTCCTGGTCGAGGGGACAATTTGCATATTAGCCTTTTATTATATAGGATATACACTGAGTGGCCAGATTACTATGCGTTCAGAGATCATAATAATCTGGCCACTCAGTGTACATTGATGAGGAATGAAGCGAAAATGCCTGAGGACAGAGCATAAAGAATATACTGAGTGAACACCATGCTGGAGACTCTGAGGCATGAAACTTAAGAATGAAACATGGAGATGGAAGAGAACAGAGCTACTCAAGGGAACATGATGGTGGTGTGGAAATCAGTTACTTTAAAGTAAAGACTCAGTGAGGGCACATAGGTAAGGATGAAAAGGAAGAAAGAAATAAATATTTAAGTTGTGGGAAAGAGCTGCAGGTTGCCCACCCTCTCCTCAAATTCTCATTCCTGTAAGACCCAAGTATGAGGCAAAGTCCTTGCTTTGCTGGTGATTTCATGGGGGGAGGGTTTGGGGGTTGGTCAGTTGGGGGAGGAAGTACTTGTTTAGCAAGCTTAATTCCATATGCAACCTTAATTCCTCCTTGCTATATGATATAACATATTTACATGTAACATAATATATCACCCCTAATCCAGGGATTAGACATCTTTGGGGGGCCTTATTCTGCCTATCACCGTTAGCAAGCAAAGAGGATCCACCATAGAAACATGGAGAAATAATCCTTATCCTTATTTTTCTCCTACTATTTTCATCCAGTAGAAAAATCTTTGGATCCAAAAGAGAAAAATCAACACAGGTTGGAACCAAAGTTCAAGATGGGTGAAGAGGCAGTATAGCTCTGGGCTCCTGAATCAGAATGGAATTCATCCCAAGATACTGAGAATATATAAATGAGATTTGCAAATCGCCCATGGAGAATTTTGAGGCCTTATGGAGAATAGTCAGCCTGTTAGAAGACTAGAAATGGGCAAAACATTGCACTAACTTAAAAAGGGAGGATGTAGATTCCCTCAACTATAGGTGAATGAGTTCAACATGGCTTCTGAAATAATTTTGAATGAAACATGGGGAAAAAATGGTTTACGTGCACCTAAAAGGGTTTATTGTGATTATGAAAGATAGCATGGGTTCACTGAGAATAAGTCACATCAGACAAGCCTTCTTTCCTCCGATTACATGGTTTCCTTCTGGTATGTCTAGAAGGGAGACAAACAATGCGCATCACCAGGCCAGTAGGACCTCATGGAGCTTTCCTAGGCAGAGACTGTAGTGGTTCACCTGTACGCACTCAGTGGTGTGCTGGAGATGGCTCACAGGAGCTGATCGGGCAAATCTCTTCCCAACTCATCTATGTTCAGTGACATCACATTGGTAGTTTGAAATCTGCCGTTTTGGAAGTAGTTATGCCATGGAAATCAGCAAACACTACAAATCAGTGTTGTTGTTTTTCTGGGGATTTGGCTGTTAAACATTTACCAGCACAAAACTGCTTGTACTCTAAGTATCTAGTGCAGTACCAAGACACAGCGGGTGCTCAATAACTGTTGTCCGAAGGAATAAGTGACTTGAATAAGAAATTTGACCAAGTGTCCCATAATATGATGGTGGTCAAGAAAAAGAGGGTTTAACTGGATGCCAGTGCAACAAAAATCAAAAGGGAAAAAAAAATAGAAAGGAAGGAAAGGGAAAAAAATCTATGTCAAGTTGGCAGGCATTTTCTAAAAGTGAATTAAAGAGCTCTGTTTTTTTCCTGTGAGCCTTGAATCATTTTTATATCAACATGAGAGAATGAGGATGTTGTATGATACAAAGAAACCTTCACCATCTGGAAGGATGAGCTGAACTGAGCGAGATGGAATTTTACAGGGACACATAGAAAGTCCTGTTCTTGGATTAAGTGAGAACTAAAATAATAAAACAAACTATGCAAGTACAGGATGGGGGTGGGGGTGGAAGAACATAGCAGTGTGAGATGTGAAAAATGAGTCTCATGTCTCCACATTGGTCAGATGATGCCTTAAAGCCCTGTGCCAAGATTCAGTTGAATCTTCTGAGAAGAGCAATTAGAGTGATAGGAGACACAAAAATTGTCATGAGAGGCATGATAGGAGAAATTTGGAGGTCTTCATGGGAGAAATATTTGGGTGCCTATACATGGCCAGGACCATCACCTTGCTCAGCTTCGAGGGGGCACCATTTACGCCGTAGTCTAGGTGAACAGCAACACCCAGAGCGGTGCAGTGCATGTCTGCACACTCTGAAGAGCCACTCCTGCACGTGCACAAGGGCTTCCAGTTTCAGTGGCAGAAGCCTCTGAGAGTTCTATGCGAGCTCAATTTCAGCAAGAGCCTCAGAACTCCTGAAGAGGATTTCTCTGGCCTTCGATAGGTTCAAAGCAGAGGCTGGGTGACCAAAAATGTCTTGGACGTGCAATAGGGGATTCTGACAAAAGAAAAGCAAAAGGAGGGTGTCATTTGGATGAACTTTAATATGTCTGCAATTCTGAGAGCCACTAATCCCAGGGATTAGTGGGCTAATCCCTGGGATTAGGGAACTACTGCCTGTATGATGCACTGTATTAGATACTTTATATATATGACTTAATCTTCAAAACCACCCTAATAAGTGGATGCTATTATCCTTAATTCTCAGATGAAGAAATTGATACTCAGAGATTATTTGTCCATGGTCTTCTAATGATTAAATAGCTAGCCAGGATTTAAACCTGGGAGTATGTCACCTCTTGATTCTTCCTGCATCACTGGAGATTGGGAGGAGAGCTAACCACTCCACTCACTCTGGGACTATTGGGTAGCAGGGTGACCAGTGTCAATACTGATATTAGGGTCAGGGGACTTGTGGGAGGAAGCTCACTGAAGAGAATGTGGAGCTGTAGCTGTGGGTGCTATTGCCTGGCCACGTCTTACAGGTAAGATTTCATACCAGAGCTAGCTTTGCTGGGCCAGACCCTTCGTTTGCACCTCCCCCTGTGCTGTCCTCATACATACATCATGCCCTAAAGAAAATGAAGATGCTCAGAGAAACCCAGTTCCTGACTGAATGTCACTCTTTGTATTAACAAATGTGAGTCAGGAGTCCCCTTATCTTGCCTCTTCACCTAAGATACTCAGGTCTTGATGGTGACTCTGTAGGCTCTTAATCAGCCCCGGGATTGTTTGCGTGGAGCCACAGACAGACTGGAACTTCCCAGGAGCTACCACATAGCTGTCAAACCAGGAAGGCTGATCTTTGACTCATCCATTCATTACGCAACTAATGGGCACTGCAGCACCGGCGTGTTCACCGTGCGTCACCACATGCAGAGCCACACCTCTCCACGGCTGGAAGAGCTTGCCTGGCTGGCTCTTGAAGCATCAGATGTTGTTGACTTAAAAGAATCCATGCCTTTTCCATTATCTAATGAGCTATGTCAAGACCGGCGTTCCTGTTTGCTAGTAATTCTTCAGTGTGAGAATTTGGTGTGGGCTGATGTTGTGTCTTGGGCAATTACTTTGAATTTCTCTGGAGCCACCCCTGTTGACATGACTTGTACTCACAGCTAGGATTAAAGTCTACTTACTAACAGAAGGCAAACACCTGTCTTCACAATGAACACAGCTAAAATTATAGTCAGGGACTCGGATCTCATTCTTGTTCAGGCTCTCAGAGCACCATTCATTTTGGTCTTGCTATTTTTCTGTCTCAGTTACCTCCCTGACATCCAGGTATTCTAGACCCCGCCAGTATTCTGTTGCTCTCTTTCTTTTTTAATCCTTCGAGGATATTTTTTCCATTGATTTCTAAAGAGAGTGGAAGGGATGGGGAGGGAGAGAGAAAGAAACATCCACATTCAGTGTGAGAGAGACACATCAATTGGTTGCCTCCCGCACGTGCCCCTACCAGGGCTGGGGAATCTGCAACCAAGATACATGCCCTTGACTCGGAATCAAACCCAAAACACTTCAGTCCATGGGCTGATGTTCTAACCACTTAGCAAAACTGGCCAGGGCCCCTCTTTGTTCTTTTCATGTCAGTAAATTTACCACAGAATCATAAAAGTTGGCACTGTAGATAAAGAAATAAAGCACAGGATGGCTCATCCTACATCAAATAGCAAGTGAAATGCTCTTTCCACCCAATTACCATGCCCCCTTCCATGAAAAGCTGTCGTCATGTGTGGCAGGACCGATGGGAAAGAAATTGGTAAAAGGTAGTGAATATCTTTCTTTTCCTAGAAGACTCTAACATTGCCTTGGAATTCACCAAGCTCAGAACGCTACAGATTGGCGGAATGGAACACTGAGAATGACTAAAAGGGGCTCTAGTACACGCTGAGTGACAGCTGCTCCTTCAGACATTCCAGCGAGGACCCTAAAGCAGAGGCGCAGGTTGGTTTTAATGCTCTGTGGACAGCCCATGTCTCCCCACGTGACACAGTGTGCCCACACTGGGAGGTCTGTCTCTTCTACAGGAGCCAATTGCTGTAAGTCATCTTTCTGTACACGCTTAAGATACAGTGGGTGAGGCTGGTGCTCTGACTCTCTAGCCTAAGGGCTCTGAGCGTGCACTCTGCTAGGCCCCTCCTCTTCTAGTGGCTGTATTCATACAGACGTGGTGACCACGGGGGTTGTAAAGGTTCTCTGGCTAGAGGACTCTCTTCCTGCTTGAGGTCAGAGCCAAAAATGACTTCATTCGCACAACACTCTGGCATTTCCTGTGCAAGACGATTAAATGCCTCTGTGGCAGTGGGAACATTTAATCACTTTTTGCTCAATATCTCCTATTACATGATACCAATCCTCTCATCCCCCATCATCCACCAGAAAGGCAGACTAGTTGGTGAATAGAGTTCTTCAGCAGCAATCCGCAAGGGATATAGTGAGGTGCTATCTGTGTCATTCTATTGAAAAAATCAGGGGAACATTTGATGGATGGAGATGTCCCCTACCTATATCCATTTTCAGTCCAGACAGGCTGCTGGCTGCACACTGGTTATCTCTTATCCAGGGCTGCTGAGAATTCCAAAGATGGCTTCTTCCTCATTAGAGCCATCCTGAATGGGTACCTCCTGAAAGAAAGAGATTGGAAATAAAATCGGCCATATGTATGAGCATGTCTGCAGAATTAATTCCTAGAAGTGGAACTTCTAGGTCAAAAGACATGTGAGCTATCATTTCATACTGAAAATTATACCAATTTATACTTCCACCAGCAATGTGGGAGAGTGCTTGTTTTCCTATACCCTTGTAAACTGTGCCAATTCTACAGGTGAGAAAATAAAATAAAATTTTTTACTTAACTGTGAAAAAAATCCATGCTAAGTTTTCTGTGAGTTCCTGGATAATCAGGGCCTCAGCCAGACTACAAGGGCTAAATGAGCCTGTGGGTGGGAAGTCTGAAAACACTGGGGAGTTCACATGCAAGAATCCCTGGTTGATTTATCTTGTGTAAAAGGAATATAATCATTCCAGCCTCATGAGGTTCTTGGGAGGAATAGAGGCTCATGGATCTGGCACAATTAGATAGTCAAACGTTACTTCTTCCTTTTCCATTAAACACTGAGTGAGAAGCTAATCCTGAGGAATGCTACTTACAGAAGTAACTTGCTTTGCGGAAGTGCAATTTGTGAGGATCTCACAACAGAGGAAGTTTAGGAAATGCCAAAGTCAAACTTGAATCCACACAGATGAGATGCTATCATGTGGCATCCGGAAAGAGTTGAGTTTGATAATTCTTTCAGTCAAATACCAGAAGAAGAAGAATTCATAGCGACTTGTAATACAATAGAAATTGTACTAGAAAACCACATGAGCCCGGCCTGACGTGGTTCAGCAGGTGAGCATCAATCCAGGAACCAAGAGGTCACTGGTTCAATTCCTAGTCAGGGCACATGGCTGGGTTGCAGGTTCCATCCCCAGTAGGGGCTGTGCAGGAGGCACCTAATAGATGATATTCCTCTCTCATCAGTGTTTCTATCTCTCCCTCTCCCTTCCTCTCTCTCAAAAAAATCAATAAAAACATTTTTTTTTTTTAAAAAAAAAAGAGAGAGCCCTGGCCAGTTTGGCTCAGTGGATGGAGCATCAGCCTGTGGAATGAAGGGTCCTTGGTTCGATTTCTCTCAAGGGCATGTACGTGGGTGGCAGGCTTAATCCCCGGCCCCAGTCAGGCCCGTGCAAGACTCAACCAATTGATGTGTCTCTCTCACATCAATGTTTCTCTCTCTTGGTCTCTCCCCCTCCCTTCCACTCTCTATAAAAAACAACAACAGCACACAACAAACTATGTGAGTTTCCCCCCAACATTCAAACCAGGAAAGAGATGAACCCTGTGACAGCTCTCCACCAAGAACTCAATCTTGAGAGCTCTAAAAGTAAGGTACTCTGCTACCCATTGGACATACATATACTAGTATAGACAGGCAGTACTGTTCCCTCATATTGCTCACTTCCAAATCAGTGTCTCCATGGATATCTTAGGGATGGAGTCTGGATTACCTGGTTATGCCACAGGTGACAAGAAAACTAGGAAAGAGTTTCTTGGTTTTTAACCTTGGGGGTCAGTGAGATTTATCAGGTGATAAATTCCTAAGACATAGTAAGGGTGCTCAAAAATTGCTGGACAGCCAGAAAATGTGATGAATATCTGCAGAGTAGTCAACTGGTTTGTTTAACACATTCAGCCTTCTTGCAAACGTGCAGGTGATCCATAGTCTTTCTCTAGTCCTATCTGTTTTCTGTCTTTCTATCCTGCAACCTATATATTATATTTTAAAGATAACCACATCACCACAAACCTCCATATAAATTAGGAAGAGAATAGAAAAGAGAACAATTAATTATGACACAACAAGGAAAAAATAGAAGTGCATAGTATAGCCTTTGCCCACAATTCATCACATGGTCTTCTTTCCTCCACCATCCATTCCATGCTTCTTTCTCCCTGGGAATTAGTATGTTAGCTGGATGATTCTATACATGTTTTTCATTGAAAACATTAGTTAACAAAGAAGTACTGGGATATTGTGAAATAATTAATATGGATATATGTATATATTGGTCTCTGCTTCCACTTCTGACATAGAGGTCTTAAAACCTTTGTAAATTCCTAAGCATAGTGGGATCGCCCTAGCCAGTTTGGCTCAGTGGATAGTGTTGGCCTGCAGACTGGCCCGGGTTCAATTCCAGTCAAGGGCACATATCTCAGTTGCAGGCTCCAAGGCCTGGGAGGCAACCAATCGATGTATCTCACATAGATGTCTCTGTCTGTCTCCCACCTTTGTACTCTCTAAAAATCAATGCGGGGTGGGTGGGGGGGGATCCCCAAGTGAGGATTAAAAACCAAAACAAAAAACAGTGGGAGCACTTTTTATTCTAATGAGGGGACTCTGGGTGGGCTCCTGGATAGAGGGTGGTCATCAGAAAGACAAAGGCATAATTAGAAGTTTGGCATTTTCATCCCTCCCTCCCCCCATTCTCCAGAGAAGGGAGGAAGGAGAGGGGTTGGAAATGCAGTTGGTAATTGACCATGCCTATGTGAGGAAGCCTCCATAAAATCCCAAAAGTCTGGGGTTTCGAGGGCTTCCAGATTGTTGAGCACATCCACCTACTAGGAAGGTGACTCACCCCAATTCTACAAGGACAGGAGCTCCTACGCTCGGGACCCTGCCACACCTTGCCCTATATATCTTTTCATCCATATCCTTCTTCATAGCCTTTAATAAACTGGTGAATGTAAGTAAAGTATCTCCGAGTTCTATGAGCCCCTCTAGCAAGTTAATGGGACCCGAGGAGGAGGTTGTAGAAACCTCAGGCTTATAGTCATTCGCAGGTGACAACCTGGGCTTGCAGCTGGCATCAATCTGAAGTGGGGGGGACAGAGTGGGGGTGGATCAGCCTTGCAGGACTGAACCCTTAACCTGTGGGATTGAGTTGAGTTACATTGTAGGACTTCCGGCTGGTGTCTCAGAGAACTGCTCCATGCCAGAAAACCTCCCCAGAAAGACACGGGAGGAAGAACTGGTTCTTGCCCCTTACAGAGGTAGAAGTTATGTCCTGGGTTTCAGACATACCTCCTACCTACCTCCATTGTGTAACCGCAGCCCCAGTTCTCCTGGATAATCAGGGTAAACCATTCTAGTGGACACCATCACCCACTTTGGCTTGTTCTTCAAGTGGTATGAGGAGCCCCAAAGGGCCAAGTGACAGTTTCAGCCTCTGCTTCGGTGTCATCATTTTTGTGGCGCTGGTGGAAACATTCCTCTAAACCAGCAGAGCTCATAGTTGTGGAAATGAGCATCAACATTTTTCTAAGTGGGTCATCAGATGCAATAGTGAAAGGTGCCTCACCCACCGTTTCATTTTTTTTCTTGCTTTCAGTCCTGCTCAGTCCTGGCAGCATTGTAGGTCATGCAGTAAAAGGGTCAAATCAGCATGCTTTACTGTGGCAGACAGTGCCTCCCAAACCGAAAGAGGTATGCCAAGCAGGGCGCCTCTTTCCTCATGGTTGCTTGTGCCTCCTCCTTTGAAGGAGACACCCAACTCCCTAGACTTTATGTGGGATTGATACCTTAATGAAGTGGTAGCCCCTATATTTTCTTGGGATACACCTCTTACGTTAGGCACATATGCATCTTACCCAAGAGGGTATCTAAAACACCTGCTGCCTGGCTGTGTGGCTCAGTGGTTGATCGTTGACCTATAAACGAGGAGGTATCTCTGCCTCTCCATTTTTCTCTCAAATCAATAAAAAAATATATATTTTTTAAAAAGCACCTGCTACATCCTGGCCTCTAAGTCCTATTAGTTTGATATCATCAATGGGCCAACTACATGTCTATATATGACATTCTGGACTAAGGATCACCCTGGGGTTTCAGAGGAGGGGAAGGTCATTGCAGGACAGTAAGAAGAGCAGATGTTCAGTCATGAGAAGTTTGCCATGCCCTATAGATAGGTCAAAAAGATTTCTCTCTGATAATCTCTTTTAATTAGGCAAGGCCCCTAATTAGAATTTTTCTATGTAGTTGAGCGTGGGTAGGGGTGGGGCAGAAGTTTCTCTTGAGCCTGCAGGGTCTTGGTTACCTTTAGCTCAAAACAATCCACATACCACAGAGGCATATCTTGGGTTGACTCATTCTGAACTTCTATAATATCATTGTGGGCTCCCCCACAAAGGAGGAAGAGTACCTGTATCAGTGGGATTTGGGGTACTTTGAATCACATGAATCCCTCCCAAATTCATTTCTTGGGGACCTACTTCTTTGTGGTCAATGCCATAATTTTTGCAATAGTCCTGATGAAGCTATAAATTCAAGTAAAGTTTTAATTTGACATCCTGCAGAATCCAACGTTGAATATTAGATAGCAGCAGGGAAAGCCAAGCTGGTCATCAAATCTAAGCGTGACTAGGTGGCAGGAACAGGGAGATAACATCAACAGCGCTGAGAGCCAGTCATGCTCAGGAAGGAATTGGAGGGACGGCCTGGAGAGGTCAGGGCGAGGTAGGAAGTCAGGGGAAGTCCGCTGTGATCCTGACATGGACTTTCCCTGGGTCTCAGCCTCCTGGGACTTGGAGAGGTCAGACCCTCATAAAGACAGACAAGAGGCTCCAGTCTTGCTGTCAGTCCTACAATGGCCTGATTTTCTTTCCTTCGTCAGTACTTGTTCCTTCCGGCTGATGAGCATTAAATTTATCCTGGAAGCTCAGAAATTTCACCAGGACACTCTGTGTGAGTGTGTCTTTTCATTACACCCACCTGGGACTAGGGAGTCCTTTATATCAAAATCATTGACTAGTTTTCTTCTACCTCCTCCTTTCTCTTCCTGGAACTTTTATAATTAGGCTATGAAGTCTCCACCTGGTGGGCCCACTACGTCTTGTATCTGTGCCTTTTTCTTCATATTTACTTTTGTTTTGCTCAGAGTTGTTGGGATGCACCCCCCCCCCCCCCCGAAACACTAATTTGGTTTTCAGAAGTAATCATCCTCTTTAATTTCTACATTGAATTTCTAAATTTAGAAGTCATGCTCTTTAGTTCCATAATTTCATTTTTTATGCTCTAATTCCGTCTTCTTGAATGTTCTCATTATGCTCTTTCCCCTCATTATATTTTAATTGAATTTCTCTTCTGTGTCTCCCCTTAGTTCTGCCTCAACTTACATCTTCTGGCCATTGAGTTTGGTCTCTTTCCTGAAAAGGACCTGTTCCCTTTGCTTGTCATCTCTCCTGCCTGATAACCTGGTGGCAAGCCAGTGGTTGGAACCTCTCAAGCAGTGGTGGGCTGACTGCGGCTGTCAGATGGGCCAGCGGCAACAGGGACAGGAAGCAGGGACTTTCCTGTGGAGGCTTTGGAGGGGCGAGGTCTCTGTTCTCAGATGCAAGTGAAACCTTTCTAGCCCTGCTGGCACCAGTGGGATGATGTCCGTTTCCCCAGATGCTCCCAGCAAACAGGCAAAGCACCAGATTTGGATTCTCGCCCTGTGTCTCGACTCTTCCTTTCATGGCTGAGTTGTCCTAGCTGGGAGGACTGAGATCTGAAGTGTCTATACAGGTTGTCGTTTCCCCAGAATTCCCTAAGGATGGGCAGCGCAGGTCTGCTGGCCCCGATCAGTGGGGACCCTGAGGACAGGGACTGTTTCCTACATGCACTCTGCAGTTTTGACTGAATCTCATTACACACAGCCATGGTACTCCTCTTCACACACACACACACACACACACACACACCCTCCCCCTTGGGCTAACCCATGAAAACAAAGTAAAAAAAATTTCCGTGTCAGTTATCCTGGTGACAAAATTCCAAATTGCAGTTTCTAAAAAAAAAAATTTTTTTTTTTTTGAAAGAAAACTGTTAACTCTTCAACAAGTTTTCCTCTGTCTCCATTTCCCCTTTTACCAGAAGTGATGTTTGCCAATCAACATCTGTCATCCCATCTGGCCTGCTCTGCGGATTCCTTTGCGTTGTCGCAACCTCTGGTGATTACACTTCCTTGGGCCATGCTGGGGTTCCTGATCCAAATTCCAACGTGCAGAGGAGGAGGATTCCCCTCATGCCACCAAGCAAGGCTCCGGACCAGCTGGGTGGCCAAGAATTCCACTCATTTCCGACCCTCTCTACTGGAGAGAGCGGCAGATCCCACAGGCTGGCCCAGGGCTCAGGCCTCCAAGACTGCCCCTCCCCCAATCAGATGCTGATGGCAAGTCCAGGTTGTCACCTGTGCTTTTGACTGATCTGCTCTGGATGGGGGTTTGTACTGCACCCTAAATCGGCTTGTAGAACTCAGAGAAACATCTTGCTCACTAGATGGTTGGCTGATGACAAAAGGATGTGACTCAGGAACAGCTGGATGGAAGAATCACACAGGGCAAGGCATGGGGAGAATATCTCGGAGCTTCCATGCCCTCTCCAGATGCGCTTCTCTCCCCAAATCCCCACGTGTTCACCAGCCTGGAAGCTGTCTGAATCCCCCCCTTTTGGGTTTGTGTGGAGGCTTTATTACAGAGGCGCCGTTGAATAAATCATTGGCCATTGGGGATGGCTTCCGTCTCCCGCCCTTCTCCTACTCCCAGAGGTCAGGGGGCTTCCAACCCCCTGGTCACATGGCAGGTTCTCCTGGCACTTAGCCTCCATCACGGGTGCAGTCCAAAAGCCACCTCATTAGCATCACAAAAGGCATCTTGACTGCTCTCGTCATTTAGGAAATTCTAAGGGTTTTCGGAGCTCTGTGCTGAAAAGGGAACGGATACTAAATATATGTTTTTTAATCATAAAATCACATGGCCACAGCCACGTCACCTAGAAATCAAATAATAGTCCTAAAAGCTGAGCCTCAACTATCCTGCTCCCAAGGTCACCACCTGCACACCACTGCCCTTGACTTGTGCAAAATGCATTCCCTCGTGTGCTAACCTTCACTGCAATGTGCCTCAAGGTGTGCTAGAAAGTGCTTGCATCAGAATCTTAGGGAAACATAAAGGTTTAGAATTCTTGGTTTTACCACATGGTAGTGGAGCATTGTCGTTGGCATTTAAAACAGCTCTCATTCAGCCCTGGCTGGTGTGGCTCAGTTGGTTGAGCATTGTCCCATGTACCAAAAGGTCACCAGTTTGCTTCCTGGTCAGGGCACATGCCTGGGCTTCTGGCTCCATCCCCAGTAGGGGACATGCAGGAGGCCGCCCATCAATGTTTCTCTTTCATCAATGTTTCTCTCTCCCCCTTCCTCTCTCTCTCAAATGAATAAAAACACTTTTTAAAAAAATAACAAAGAACTAAAATAGTTCGTATTCATACAACAGTTTGGGAGCCATGGAAGCTACAAAGCCATGAAGCAGAAAAATTCCCTTCCAGGTGACCAGTTCTAGAAAGACCTCAATCCCCCACACTCACTACTCTCACTGCCCAGAGTCAGAGAACCTTAGAAACTACCTTTGAATTACCCCAGACCAGCTGTCCATTAAAAGAATAGTTGTCCCTAGCTGGTTTGGCTCAGTGGATAGAGCGTCGGCCTGCAGACTGAATAGTCCCAAGTTCTATTCCGGTCAAGGGCACATGCCCGGGTTGTGGTTTTGATCCCCAGTAGGGGGCATGCAGGAGGCAGCCGATCAATGATTCTCTTTCATCATGGGTGTTTCTATCTCTCTCCCTCTTACTTCCTCTCTGAAATTAATAAAAGTATATTTTTTTAAAAAGAATAGTTGAACACAGTCCAACCAGGTAAAATTTTTCGAATGTTGCCCATGCCACAGGTGCATCCCACTCCACACAGGTGTACAATGCCCTGCTGTGAACGCCAGGTTCTCTCAGCCTTCAGCTTCGGTGGCCTCTTCTTGCAGGAGTGCAGGCCTGTACAATGAAGTCTTGCAACTGTTGGCTAGGCCTTGCAACTCAGTCCCTTGGCTCTCGCACTCTGGACAGCATTATATGGGCTACAAAGGCACTACTTACAATCCAATTGAGTTTCCTCCTCAAACACTACTTACCCTGAAGCACCCAGGGATGAGGATCAGTTGCTCTAAAAAAACATCATGCAAACCCTCTCCACCAGACTGAACAATTCTTTTCTTCAGGCCTTGAAGCAAGAAGAGAGACTTTGTTCAGGGGGTAACCAAGCTTTCATTTTCACTTGGTGACCACAGCCTTGCACTCGAGATCCTTATTTTAGGAACACAGAGCTGTTATTGAGAACGTGGCTCTTCATCTGCATTAACTCCTTTAATTCTCACATCGACCCTGACACAGAGATAGCATTGGGGAGCAAATGTTGATGCTGGAAAGCGTACCCAAGCAGTCTGGCTCCACGGCCTGCGCTCCTCTGTGGTTAGCTATAAGCAGAAGATTAGCGATAAAGGCATGCTGATCTTTTATTTGTTCATTGATTCAGGAGAATGGACTTCAGGTCCGTCCTAAGCTATGTGCTTGGGGCACAAAGGTGGGTGTTACTGACCTCCCTGCCCTTGATATTCCCAGTTTTTCTAATAATGAACAATTAAAGGAGCAGTTAAAATAATTAGTGTTAAGTGCTAGGGCGGAAGTGAGGGTTGAGGCTGCGGAGGGGGTCGGCAGTACACAGCCATGGAAAGCTAAGTCACAGAGTTGGCATCTGAATGGAGTCCCCAGGATGGGGTGAGGGTCAGTCAGAGGAATTAGGGGATCTGGTTGAGGAAGCAACATGCACCAAGGCCCAGAGCAGGCAAGGGAGGGAAGTTTCCTATAAAGAAAGTTTATGTGAGTGGGTTTAGGGAGATGGCGAGAGATGAGGCTAAAGGGGGTGGCAGGGACCTAACCGAAACAGCCTCTCTGTTGTGAGAAAGGCTTAGGCTTTACCCCGGAAGTAATACCAAGCCATACAAGTATTCTGAGTAGAGGTTTTCTTTGTAACAAGAAGATACTGGTGGCCACGGGAGTGATGGCCTTACCAAATTCAAGGGGTTCCCCATTCGATGCGCTCTATTCCAAAACCAGACGTGGTTGTCCCGAGGAAGTTTTATTTACTTGCAGCAAGGAAAGGAAACAGTCGATTCACATCCAATGAACGAATTCAAACACTCTCTCTCTCTCAGCGTCAGAAGGAAATGAACTGTTCTCACCCATGTAGTCTTGTGGTATGTACCAATCTTCTCTATCAAGTGATACACGTAAAGCGTTTTACCTTAAACTAGCTTTACAGTAACTGACACTCTCGTTCTGTAGGTCTAAATCTGGCTTTCTAGAACCATGTTGGAGTTAGAATATGGATGGTAATTTAAAAGCCTGGGTTTCTTTTTGAATTTTAGGGTTCCTGTGACAAGTGGTAAAGCTGCTGTAGGCAGAACTTGAAATGTGGTCCAGTGTGTAAGGTTCGACCCTGAGGGCCGATACCTCAGGGGCCACTCCCAGCTCTGCGGGCAACTGCCTGCCTCACCCTTGTGATCACAACTGCCACAGTGGCCTTCTCACTTTCTTTACGTTTGGAATGCGCCTCGCTGTAAAGCTCTAAGACTTACACTCCACTTTGTGCTAACCATTTCTTAAACGTTAGGGTTTAACAAACTACGAAGAATGAGCTTGATGACTGGATCAAGGTGTGGAGGTGGAGCCATGGCCAGATTATTATATTTTATGATATATCTCCGTCTCCCCACACCCCTTCCCTGGGGCTGGCTCTCCAGCTAAGCATATTCTTCTTTCTCAGACAAGTGGTCAGAGGCCTGGCAGCGTCTCGGACTGGGAGCCTGGCCCTGGTCAGTGTGTGGGTGCCGCTTAGTCTACCCGGCATTTAGGTCTTCAGCTGCCATGCCATCCCATTCCTATCCCTGGATCTGCGTTCCTACCT
The DNA here is from genome assembly GCA_026230045.1 of Corynorhinus townsendii. Classification (NCBI taxonomy): domain Eukaryota; kingdom Metazoa; phylum Chordata; class Mammalia; order Chiroptera; family Vespertilionidae; genus Corynorhinus; species Corynorhinus townsendii. Next base: position 160,176,653 of record JAPDVU010000005.1, on the reverse strand, counting down.
ATTGGAGCTGAGCTCCGGCTGTGAGCCCAGGTGAGGGGGTGGGAGGTGGGGAGCAGAGGTACCAGTGGGTCTTTTCTAAATGTCCTACGGGTTATTGCTGCTCAGGTCTGTCTGCACAGTAAACAATGAGCAGAATAATCAAGCCAGAATCTCTGTGGGCAATTCTAACGTGCAACCATGTTAGAATGATGTCCAAAAGCCGGACTCTGTCCAAGTCATTAGCCTGCCTATAGCACTGGGAAAATGAAGATTTCAAAACCCACGCCTCACAGAATTGTTCTAATAATTCCGATGCAAATGGTGGAACATGTTAACATTGTTTATAAAAATACAAAAGGAAAGACAGGAAACAAAAATGCAGTATTGCTCATGTTTTGATTGTATTCAAATTTTTATTTTTTGAACAAATAAACATAAGGACAATGATTTTAAATAATAAAACATGGTATAGTCTAGATACTTTTAAAAAGACAGTTTATTAAATTTGGACTCCTACAGTTCTGTTGTGATGCTTTCTTCGACATTTATATTATTATTACTTTTTTTTTTACCATTTTATTACCACTCTAAACTTGTTAAACAAAAAATCCACTCTGTCTGCTCCCACGAAGCTTCACTTTAAAGAAACCCTCCACTCCCACATCAAACACACACAGAACAGTCATGTTTTATTTATAGAACACAGGAAGTCTGTCCAGCCATTTTGGTTTTGTTGTTCCCTTGCCCATGCTGAGCTCAGCAAAAAGCTCAGTAATAAGCATGATTTCGCTTCAGCAGGCCAAGGGTGGCATCAACCAAACTTCATGAAACAACCAACAGGTTACAAACACGGTCAGCAAAAGTCATCTTGTACAACAGTGATTTAGAAGCATACACACGGAGTGGGTCACAACTAGACTGGCTTTCACTGTGCCACTTTCCTCAGGGAACAACACCACCCATTTCACATAGAAAGGAGGATGCATCAAAGCCTTTGTTCATGAAGAAGATGCCCTTCAAAACAAACTCATCATAAGGCAAAAGGAAAAAGAAAAAGAATGAAGTAGTTTGGCCCAGAGAGAGGCTTGTATACAATGTGTATACACAGTATATATACACATTATAGATATATTACAATTCAAACTATGTATATAGTCATTTGACAATTAAATGAATTGGCTCAGTGCAGTGGAAAAAGTGTTCATTTTTCTACAAATTGTAGTTATTGCTAATATGCTACACATGATAGTTTGACATGGAAACTGAGCAACTTAGAATTAAAGCTGCCACATTGCCAGTGTCAGCCCCGCAACAGGCGTTCATACGGACAACATGCCATCCCTGCCTAAAGGAAATGCAAACATTCCACTACCAAAAAAAGAAGAAAAAAAAAGAAGGAAAAAGAAAAAGGCTTATGCACTGTCCCTTACATATTTGCCTATTTTTTAAAAAGCAAAAAACAAGTCCAGTTCACCACAAGCTAAGCACAACCTGACAAGCAAGGTTAGCGGCCCGAAGGGAGGGGAGAGGGGAATCCGGCATGCATTTACAAGAACTGTTCTAGTCTATTTTGTCATACAAACTGGAATACAAAAATCCAATTTAAATAAGACTAGACTAACTGTAATAGTAAAAAAAAAAACACAAATAAAAACAAATAAAGCAGAAAACCAACCACACGCACAGTAGACTTGGTTGATACTGATTATTTAAGAGTAAAAGTCATCCTGTCCCCTCTTATACCCCACTGCAATTTATTTATTGATGGCTAGAATATTTACTTAAAAAAGATATTAAATACCTGTAATTACATTCTTTTTAACAATAAGACATACTGTTTAAGAAAATAGTTCATGTGTGAAATGTGTCTGAAATGCATTTTTCCTCACAACTATCAAAACATCCACTCACACTTAAAACAACCCCCCCTACAACCCCCCCCAAATGGTTAAGGAAAGATGGGGTGGGTCAGGTGAGGGACAGGGAAGGAAAGGGTTACCAGCACAGTGATTAACAACGGTTCAAGACAGAACCAACAAGAGTTGGTCAAAAAGATGCCTTCGATACATGGCTATGATTAAAAACCAAACTCAACCACTTTGGGTTCATTGCAGTGACACCAAAAAAAAAAAAAAAAAAAATCTTCCTCACAGATTTGTAGAAATACTAGACTCCAGCTCATTTGTTACTATTATTTTGTAAAGTTTTTTTCCGTTTGTTTTTGCAAGGCCTGGCTACCTTGTTACACGTTTTAGCTGCTCTGCAACAACTACGAGAGGTAGGCATAAAGCATGAAAGTTTCCCGTTAGTACCTCACGGTAGATTGTTCACTGCGTAATACCATTCACTTTAGTCTTTTCTGAACCCCAAAACAAAGCTGCTGCCATTCCATAAATATTCTAAGAGTGTACTCCCAAATAAGAAACTTTCTCTACTGAAGGATACTGTCAGTGTTTGCTGCAGAGCATTTATATGTGTGTGTGTGTGTGTGTGTATACATATATATGTGTATATATATATGTATACACACATACATATACATACATATACATACACACACACACACATATATATTTAAAAAAACAACACAAACCAAACCCAGGTTCCTAGAACCAATTCTCTTGATTTTCTACTTCCACAAAATAATGTATACCATTTGGCCAAGACTACAGATGTGTTTTTTTTTTTTTCACAGATGCAAGTGCCATGCAAAAAATAAATTAAAGAACAGATACCAAAACATACATGTGATAAAACTACTGAAGGTAGATCATTAAAAGCATTTATATAAACATAATTTATAATACTTCTTTCTTCCCCCGTATGTACAGTCACAAAGCTGTAGTTATACGTCCAAGATTTCCTCTGCGGTGCCCCCACAGCGCAACCTGTAGCGGCCGGTTCTCCAGCTTATCGTAGGGTCCCATAATGCCGACAAAAAGATGTAGATTGTCATGGATTCACGGATGAACCAAGCTACGGCATAATCAAGTTTTGAAAAACACAGTGTGCCACCCTACGAATTAAAAAGAAAAAGAAGAATTGATTTACTACCAGACTAAAGACACAGTTAAAAAATAAACATTTTTGAATTTACACTTTTAAGTATACTACACAAAAATCAAGTCTTTTTTTAAAAAAAATAATAAAATCTGTTTCTTAAGATAACTTAACTGTCATGCAATATTATAATGGTAAAAAAAAATGTTGCCCTGGCTGGCTGCTCAGTGGTTAGAGGCAAGGACTGAAGGGTTGCTGGTTCAAGGGCACGTAAGTCAGTTGCAGGTTCAATGCCGGCCAGTGGGGGCGTGTGAGGGAGTCAACCAATCACCAATCGATGATGTATCTCTCTCACATAGATGTTTCTCTCTCTGTAACTCTTCCCCTCCTTTCCACTATTTAAAAATCAATGGAAAAAATATCCGACTGGCGTGGCTTAGTGATTGAGTGTTGACCTATGAACCAGGAGGTTATGGTTCAATTCCTGGTCAGGGCACGTGCCTGGGTTGTGGGCTCCATCCCCAGTGGGGGGTGTGCAGGAGGCAGCTGATCAATGATGCTCTCTCATCATTGATGTTTCTATCTCTTTCTCCCTCTCCCTTCCTCTCTGAAATCAATAAAAATATATTTTTAAAAATATCCTCATACCTGGGGTGAGGATTAAAAAATATAATAAAAATTTTAATCATCTATATACACTGAGTGGCCAGATTATTATGATCTCTGAACACATAATAATCTGGCCACTCAGTGTATATCCTATATAATAAAAGGCCAATATGCAAATTGTCCCCTCGACCAAGAGTTCGACCAGCAGGCAGGCCGGCCAACCGCCCATGTCCCCTCCCCCTGGCCAAGCTGGCCGGACCCCATCCATGCACAAATTCATGCACCGGGTGATCATAATAATCTGGCCACTCAGTGTATATAAAAGCCTTAGCGACCGTTCAACCAGTAGCTTTGATGTGCACTGACCACCAGGGGGCAGATGGTCAATGCACAGGCATGGAAACATGGAACAGACTGATGAATCTCAGAGGGAAGGGAGGAGGGGGGAGGGCAGGAAGAAATTAACCAAAGATCTTATATGCATACTAGAGGCCAGGTGCACAGATTCATGCACAAGTGGGGTCCCTCGGCCTGGCCTGCAGGGACCTGCGGGGACTGGGCCGGAACTGGCAGTCCAAATATCCCCCGAGGGGTCCCAGATTGTGAGCGGGCATAGGCCAGGCCGAGGGACCCCACTGGTTCACGAATCCGTGCACCGGGCCTCTAGTGAGTAAATAAGAAGCATTAAAAAATTGCTAGCCTAGTATATTCTGAGTGAATACTTTTTAATTTAACATCATTGTTATTTTTCTTTGAGCCCTAATAACAGTGCCCGCATAACAACGGAAGGCTGAAAATCAAGTTGAGTTTTGGGTCCACATTCCACCAACCAAAGGAATGTTTAAATTTGATATTCATCTTCAATGGGAAGCTATCTGATCTTTCCTACCTTTAATAAATTAAAAAGTGGTTTGATTTTTCAAAATTCTCATGCAAAGACACGTTTTTATGGATTTGGTTTGAAAGAGAGAGAAAAACACTGATGTGAGAGAGAAACATGGATTGGCTGCCTCCTGCACATGCCCTGACCAGGGATTGAACCTGAAACCCAAGTATGTGCTCTGGCTAGGAATCGAACCTGCCACCTTTTGGTGTACACAGGATGATGCTGCCATCAACAGAGCCATCGGTCAGGGCTAACTTAAAAAGTGTTAGTTCCATGAAATGACTGCCAATCTTTTCATACCTATCCACATACCTGGACACCCCTGAGTTGAATGTAGTCAAATATAAACCATGCCAGGCAGTGACACATGAAAAATACCATAATATCCCATCTGAATACATGGTGGGCTGCCCATCCAATAATTAAACTGGCAACAAAGCATTCTGAAATCGGCTCACAAATTATTGTAGCAGGAAGCATGTTAATTCGTAATTTGGTCCACCTAAAGAAGAAAAGGATTCTCTTTAAACAATAGCTTGGTTACAAGACTAATCCATTTTCCCCAAAATGATCAGTTCTTTACCATGTTAGATCAAGGCCCACCTCTTCAAAGAGTATTTAATGAATTCCTTCTATTTTTATTTAGCGTATAAAAAGGATAAAAATTCATTTGTACGGTCTATACTAGTACTCTAATGAATAATGATTATAAAATTCAAAGAGTATAAAATGAGAAAAGATGAGCACAATAAAAAAAAATCCAGTCTCAACATTTCTTTTTTTGAATGCTTTCAGTGTAACACAGTGAAGAAAGTATATGTAGATATTAAATTAATTTTAAAAAGAAGCTAAACTTCCTTTTCTGGAACTGAAAAATCTGACTTTTAGATTTATTTTTAAACCAAGTTGTACCACATAAAAATCACTCCCCTCCCCCCCCATTTTAAACAAAGTATAAAAAGAAGAAAGCGACTGACTCACCTGATCATTCTGGATTGAAACTGAGAAATTGAATATGAGCCAGAGTTTTGCATGGCAACTTGAGTGGACATCGCAAACCTCCAACCTCTGAAAATGAAGACAGTTGAGCTGTGATGATGGACACATGCAAGTGTGACTGGCAATGCTTTAATCATCACTGTAGGAGTCACCAGAGAGAGCCTAGTCCTCAGGATTAGCACCCCACTTAGGGCACATCATACGGATGTTTTAGCAGTTACGTGGGCTCCTGATAGCACCACCCAAGGGCTGGAAGAAGCTACCACCCCTCAGTTTACAACTTAAGAAACTTAAACTACAGGCATTCTCAAAGTTCTAAAAGGAATGGGTTCTGTATTTAATAGTTTAGTCTCTGGCCCAGTGGTTGGCGTCGACCTATGAACCAGGAGGTTCGGTTCAATTTCCGGTCAGGGTACATGCCCAGGTTGAGGACTCAATCCCCAGTGTGGGACTTTGCAGGAGGAGGCCGATCAATGATTCTCTCTCATCATTGATGTTTCTATCTCTTGCTCCCTCTCCCTTCCTCTCTGAAATCAATAAAATATATTTTAAGAAAAGGAAGTTTAGGTGGGAACGGCCAGGGAGAGGTCCATGGGGGAAAAAGGAGACATATGTAATACATTAAACAATAAATAATTTAAATTAAAAAAAAAAAAAAAGAAGAAGAAAGTTTAGTCTGTCACTACTAACCAAAAAGGGGTGGGGAAGGGCGATGTGTGTGTGTGTGTGTGTGTGTGTGTGTATTCAATGAGAAATGTAAACAAAAAGTGACATTATATATTTCTTGCGAAACACTATGAAACCACAAAACAACATGAACACCATTCATGAGAAAAATTTAAAACCATACTTCAATTTTTAAAACCACTTCTTTAGTAAATTATCACACAAGACAAGGATCCCCTTTAATAGCAAACAGTATTATTTTGTGATAGGGAAATGTTAAGTCAATCATGTGAACCATTAGTTGGCTTCTCAGCAAAATCCCAAATAATCTGAAAATTTAAAAATTTGAAATAATGTCCTTTGAATTTTCACCTACTGGCTTATGACTACACTGATATTTTTAGTTCTTCTAAAACACACAGAAATAGACACCCATAATAATGAACATTCACAATTACACAGAAACTTCCTTTTAATCACTTCAAACCTCATTAATCTGAAGAATGTAGATGAATGAGAATATTAATGTCTTCAGAATAACATTATCTATGAATTCATAGAAATGACTTTCTAAAAATACTAACCTATTCTGTATTCACTAGCAAAAAATAAGGAGTTCTTAATCCATGGTTTTAACAAATAGAATAAACCAACAGCAGTTAGGTACTAAGCACACTGTAGCCTAATGTAATTTAGTTTTCTTACCGGTCAGCTATTGCTTTGGCCATAAAGTAATCTTCAGCAATGTATTGAGCAAAAGCTATAAGGCCTCCTGCTTGGTCTAACACATCCTTTCTCATTAAACAAGACATTCCTGTTACACATTTGAAACCAGTTACATGGGCAGAGATATAGGACCTCGGATGAGAAGTTCCAAAATAGACCTGCCGAAGAAACAACCCAGAAAAGCACGTATACAATTAGAATTTTACGTATGGTGTTTATAAACCCTTTCTTCTAATGAGTTTCCTTTAAGTATGACTGAGTGAATAGCATATTCTTATACAAATTACCTGAATAAAAATTGGTATAAAATAATGTTTACATATACCAGGCAGTCAGTAATTTTATTGGTTGACTACTCTTGCTATTATCTTATTACTTCTATTTTTTAAAATTTATTTTTATTGTTGAAAGTATTACAGATGTCCCCCATTTTTCCCCTCTGACCCCTCCACCTGACTCCCACCCCACCCCAGGCCTTCACCACACTACTGTCTGTGACCATGAGCTATGCATATTATGCATGTAAGTTCTTTGGTTAAGCTCCTCCCCCACCACTCCCTTCCCTCTGAGATCTGTTAGTCTGGTTCCATGCTTTCATGTCTCTGGACCTATTTTGTTCATCAGGGAAAAGTATATTCTATTCTCAAAAGTTATCTTCCCTAAAACGGCAAGATTCAAAGATTTATACAAATAAAACTTAATTTAGATATAAAATAAGACAGGTAAAAATATTACTCATTGTTATATATAAAAATGAACAAATATTTATCATCCTGCTTTCAGAATGTTCATATAATTATACACACACCTATATATGTATATAGGTGTATATATGTATGAATACATATACAAACACCACCTATAGTTCTATCAACCTACAGGATGATTTAACTCCGTTTCTTGTATCCTTTCATAGCTGGCTGCTTCCTGCCCCTGAGTCACTGAGCTTCTCAATTTCCCCAATTTTATTTTTCAACTTATTTTTCATAATCAGGGCAGACACTAAAATTCTGTCTCCCATTTTACTGCCCTTTCCCTAGATAACTGTGAAGTCACGAGATATGCAAGCTATTAAATTAATGGCAGAATAAAATGGTCATTGCCCTACTTATTATACATAAAACCCTACTGATTATTTGCATCTGAGATACGCTACGTTTTCTAATTCGCTTGAAATAGAGCAGTGATCTTTCTCAATGGCAAGAGTTACATACACAGCATGGAGCAGGGAATTATCAGGGCAATTAAGAATATGATTCTTGCTACTTAGCCCATAACCAGACTATAATGAAGCCCTTTGTGGTTCTGAATTAGGACCAAACTTCTAAGACCAGAAATATACATCTTAATTCCACAGGCAGTTATTAAGTGAGGTCTGAGGAATGGGGTGGGACTATGGACTGGTTGGAGGCTCTACAGATTTCTTATAGAACGGAGTAAATCCTCTGGCCTGTTTCCATTCATTCTAAGTCTGGTAGATTAACCCTAAACTACGGGGGCCGGTGCAAAATGGGAGGTGCTTATCACCGACATAAATCAACCTGGACCCTTCTAAAACAGGAACACAACATGGCAGAGAAGAATAAAACGTATTTTACTTCAAAGGAATCGAGAGTTTACTTTACTAAACAAAAAGTCGATTAGCGGACCATTAGTCCTGCCCAAAATGTCATCCCATTTCTCTGAAGAGTCTCAAGCTGCTAGGCAAGTAGGAATCCGACAACAAGGATATTATTTAAGAGCATCACACTCACCTGTTCCAATGTGGCAGCAAAGCCCAGTCTGTCTGCTACATAAGGCAGCCCGTGAACCAGGCCTACTTTCTCTGTCATTTGGTTAACCATGTCAGTGAGTGTGTCTGGAAGCACTACGTAAAAAAGACAAAAAGGTGGCGAGGGGGAGAGAGAAAAACACTCTTTTTAGTAAAATGCCCACTAATGTAAAATATATTCTGTGAGTTATTAAATTACTAAAAAAAAATTAAATTCTTTTTTACATTTGGATCTATTAAAGCAGTGGTTCTCAACCTTTCTAATGCCGCGACCCTTTAATGCAGTTCCTCATGTTGTGGTGACCCCCCAACCATAAAATTATTTTCGTTGCTACTTCATAACTGTAATTTTGCTACTGTTATGAATCGTAATATAAATATCTGTGTTTTCGATGGTCTTAGGCTCTACAGCAGCGTTCTCAACCTGTGAGTCGCAGCTCACAGGTTGAGAACCACTAGCAGGGTCACCTAAGACCATCAGAAAAAACAGATATTTATATTACGATTCATAACAGTAGCAAAATTACAGTTATGAAGTAGCAACGAAAATAATTTTATGGTTGGGGGTCACCACAACATGAGGAACTGCATTAAAGGGTCGCGGCATTAGAAAGGTTGAGAACCACTGTATTAAAGGAATCTCAATCCCTTTTCTGAGTAGAATACAAAATTTCAAAAAGGCATAATTTACAATAAGCTAATTTACTCTATACATCGTTAGGCCATTATATATCTAATATGGATATACCTTGAAAACCTTAACTACTCCTGTTTCAGATCCTCCAAACTGGAGTAATGGACACTGTGTCCTAGTCAAAAGCTACAGGGTTAGAGGTCAAGGCCGCCTCCTCCATTCTCCAACCACAGGAAATGAGCCTACACTTTCTAGGAGGGTGTGAGGTGTCCTATTTCATAAAACTGCTGCCAGCAATCAAGTAAGATTATACTTGACAGAGGTTTGTGCACTAGAAACATAACAAATTCATGATAGTATATAACTTTAGGTAGTAAATGTGATGAACAGAGTCTCTGATAGATATGTAATGATCCCGACTTATTAGGAGTGCCACACTGGACTTAAATACAAATAATCTAAGGCAGAAGTTCTGGCCTGCTGCCACCCAGGGGACACCTGGCATTATCTGGAAACATTTCTGGGTGTCACCCTGACAGGGGTGCCACTGGCATCCTGTAGGTGGAGGCCAGGGATGCTGCTGAACAGCCTCAGCAACAAGGAATTTTCCAGCCCAGACGTCAATAGTTTTGAGGTTGAGAAACCCGAGGTAATTAGAATGCAATAGAATATTACAGAACTCTGAAATTTCAGTAAGTACAAACATTTAAAGCTGTAAATTAAAATTTCAGTGTATAAAAGGCTTCCTGTTAAAATCATGTAAGTGAAAAGCCCTAAATGTATTCTAGTAAAACATCTATAATTTCTGTCCCTTTGTGTGAGATAGTGTGGTTATGTGTGCCACGAACAGATCAAAGTAAAAGTGTCCCATGAACAATTTACAGCTGTGAGAAAGCTTATAGAATGTATAATGGACCACAACTGTATTTTTTTAACGGCTGAAATTATCTCTTCAAGATGAAAACATTTTTATATGTGTAACATCCTAGGTTAGCATAAAAAAAATAAAAATCTTAGTGTAACTTGACACATTACCATAAAATAATGATAAAATGAATTAGTTTACTAGGCTAATAAAAAGGGTTGATAAATTTATTTTCAGACTGCCTTTGGCATTTTATCATCAAATAAATAGTTTTGTAAAATAAATAAGAAAAGCCTCACCTCTTATTCCACTATCACAAATCCAGATAAGATCATACTTTGCAACTTCATATCCTGGCATTAGATTATTAATTTTAGGATTAATGCCAACCTTTTTGCCACCTAAAAATATAAAGGCACAGCAATGAAAAATTCATTCAACACTGAAAATATTTTCTATTATACAGACACATGGTAGAGAGAAATAAAAAGTACTTGCATATTTAATAATTTAAATGAACATACGTTAACATTGTTTTACATTTCTTATTCACAATGATATAGAGAAAAAACTGTTCATTCTCAAGAGAGAATTATATCATTTATCTTTAAAGTTTTATTAGTTTCAGCTTTCTAGTTTGTAAGATCTTATATTAATAGTAAGCATGGCCTGGCTGGTGAGGCTCAGTGGTTGAGCATTGACCTGTGAACCAGGAGGTCACGGTTTGATTCCCATTTGGGGCACATGCCAAGTTGCACTCTAAATCCCCAAAGGGGTGGCATGCAGGAGGCTGCTGATTAATGATTCTCTCTCATCATTGATGTTTCTCTCTCTCTCTCTCCCTTTCCCTTTCTCTCTGAAGTCAACAGAGATATATATTTTTTAAAAATAGTAAGCATGAATCAATATATATCAGAAAATATACCTCTACAAAAGTCTTTAGAATAAGCCTACACACAAGCTTTTGGAAAAATATTCCTTTTGCAATAAAATAAAAGTGAATGCTAACTCCCAATTACAAAGAAGGAGATACATAAAGGCCACATGGTGAAAATATTAAAGAAGCAAAGTAGCAGATTCTTATATCTGATTGATGAGTTAATCATAATTTGGGATTATTTTTTGTTATTTTGTTAATTCCAGATATGAAAAAAAACACTAACACTATTACAGCAAAATGGTTTTTGGAGAATTCGTAGCTTACCTATAAACAATCTGGCATCGACATTTGGATATTTTCCAAGCAGCTTCTTACATACATCAATGGCTGGATCGTCATGATCTTGTACACAAAGGAGTACTTCATACTAGCCAAAGAACACACTTTATGTAAATTAACCTCTTTACAAAAAGAAGCACTTAGTAGTTAGTATTTACTGACCGATCAAAAAGCATTAAGAAAATCAAGCAATTGTACACACAAAGTTTAAAAATTAAGAGAATATTCATAATGGATGCAAGCACGTATGATACTAAGTGCTGGCTGTGAATCAGAGCAGCTTCCCCAGAACAGGGCCTGCATGCAAGCAGAGGAGAATGGAGAGATTGACGGTGCCCAGCATTGAACTCTTGCCATTCCCAGCTAGGCATGGCCTAATAATCAGATCAGATCTCAAGCTTCTCCATGCCCTCCATCACGAAGATTTACTACATGTTCACAGTGCCCAGCAGTGTAAAAAGCAACGTGGAAAGCAAACCAAATAAACACAGCTTCCATTCTCTAGAACTCTGTCTCTGAACTTAATATATAATGACTTTTTAAAATAAAATAGAATTTGATTCAAAATGTATTATCTTGAAAAAAATGCTTAGCCTTTCTAAAAAAAAAAAGTTTTTCTTGGTGAGAGAGAGAAAGAGAGAGAGAGAGAGAGAGAGAGAAAGAAACATCGATAGGAGAGAACCATTGATTGGCTACCTCCTGCACACCCCTCACTGGGATCCAGCCTGTAACCTGGGCATGTGCCCTGACCCTGAATCAAACCAGTGACCTCCTGGTGCATGGGACGAAGCTCAGTCAACTGAGCCACACCAGCCAGGGTGAATGCTTAGCCTTTTACCTATGAAAATACTCAGGATTTTTTTCTCTCTCAGTGCTATGTTTACTCTTTGATAGTAAAGTAAGGAAGTAATTTCTTAGCACTTAACTGTGTCAAAGTTACCCTGATATGTGTATTTTAAAAAGGGAATACCAGGCCCTATTCTTAGATTTTTGAATCAGAATCTCTGGGGTGACATGTTTATAAAAAAAGGGAGGTTAATGATTTCCATGAAAAAACAAAGCTATATGTTGTAAAAGATAGCTAAGGAACAGAACTTTTTAAGCGTCTAAAATACAGGGGCTAACTCGTGTAAAGGGAAGGACTATTTTATTCACTTCCATTGATAAGCAAACACAAGTAAAAAGTGGAAATAAAATGTTTACCGTGCCCTGGAGCACAATAATTACAGTTTGCTCAATATATAGTATCTCAGCAAAAACTGGCAGTATAGAAATTAGTGGTTTGAGCACAAAAGAGACAGGACTAAGGTCTATAAAGAAAGTAATAGGTTAAGATTTATTTTTCAAGTGAAGTAAATGTTTTTTCACACATTCTATCCAACATCTGCCTTGAACATTGACCAACTTGCCACTCAAGAAGTACTGAAACCAACTGTACAGCTACCTAGTTTTCAGAGATCTGATAAAAATCTGAGAAGGGGAGGCCCCCCTCTTGCCACACCCCTAAGGCTTTCCAAAGGGTTGACTCTGAGTTCTATCAAGTGTCAGCCATCATCCTAGCTTGACTTTCAAAACAATGTCTGGCTGAGCTGCCAAAAGGTATTGACCTTAACAATGAAGATTAGAAAGGTTAAGTGACTTTCTAAAGGGTAATAGTGACAGTTAGCTTTCCTACTACAGTGAGCTGCTCAGCCAGGCTTGCTCTAAAGAGTTCCTGGTTTTTGCAAACATAGCATAATTTCCTTAACGTTTTTATGATTTATGCTTTTTGGCAGATATGAGTGAATATAGTGAAAGGAAATATTTATAAGCAATGAGATTCCATAAAATAGAATTAAAAGGCTAACTTTAGCCTTTTTCCCCAGCAGGAGAAAACTTTGTAAAATATAATACTAGAAATGTACTCAATGGGAAGGAAAAAAAAAAGCAATGCTAGGTTACGGCAAACATTTTTGAGAATTATATGGTATTAATGTAAGTAAGGGAGTACATATAATTTACCTTCATTCAAATCCAAGGTTTACCTTTTAATTAGCCTTGGTGCAAATAAAACTCAATTCATATTATCAAGAAAATTTCAGACTTTTATTATAAAACACAACTTTTGCTTAATTGTTTCTGATATTGAAAAATCATATCCAATTGGAGGTAGCATTCCAAGTGCTATCTAAAGTATCAGATTTAACCAGGAACCTTCCGTTTTCAGCTATGATAATCACACCTGTGTCTTCACAGTTTGACCAAACATTTATTGGTTACAGACTTACTTGGCTAACACAAAATACAGTGTTTATTAAAGACATTCTATTTTATGAATATCTCATGAAAACATTTACTTCACACATCTGAAAGTGATATAAGTAAATTCCACCATAAATGGATACAGCATGAAGACATGAGACCTAGAAATAAACCCCAGAATACTTTAAACGAGGTTAGCCTCCATCAAATCTTTACTAAGGCTGCTTTGCAAATAGCTAACCTGACTAATTCTCCCCCTTTTTTCAAACAGTGAGAGAACTAAAGAATGAGAGGTAAAAAAACCCCACAAATTGTGACTCATCCCTTTGATATTTAAGAAAAAAATATCTGAAACTGCAATAATCATGAATGCTATTTTTCTGCTTTCTGATTAAAAAGTAATCTTAATAAAATATTAGGTGTAGATATGTAAATGAGAAAAAATTTCCTCATTGATGTAGCCCTATCAGCATTAGAAATGCAAAGTTTTAACTACAGTAAACAACATAAAATATCCTCTTAAACATAAAAATATTTTAATATATATTAATCAATTATATTACATAATGGATAGGAATATCTTGGATTATTTATAAATAACTAAACATCATGTTTACAGAAAAATCTTCTGATGACGTCTGGATTATAGCAGACTAGAGGCCTGACGCACAAAATCTGTGCAAGGGGCTTGGCCCTCAAAGCCCCAGCTTCGTCTGGAAGGTCGTTCGGACGTTCTGCTATTCGGTCTAATTAGCATATTAGCTCTTTATGATATAGGATCATTCAGGGAAAGAATATACTTAGACCCCAAATGCCTAGACCATTCCCTGGTACAGAGTAGGCAATGAATGTTAAGCTAAGGCACTTACCCTAGGGCAGCCTTTTTTAAAAAAAAGTATTTATTTTTAAGTTTTTTAAAATTTATCTTTATGGTTGAAAGTATTGCAGATGTCCGCTTTGTTGTTGTTTTTTCCCCCAGTGATCACCCCCTCCCAGAACTCACCCCTTAGGGCAGCTTTTGAGTAAAAGACAAATGCCAGTCAGGAAATGTTTTGCAAGAGAACCACTCTGAACTCAAAGTTTTGACAATACTAAATATTTACCTATTTTTAAGCAGTAGGTAATTTATACAGTTTTTGAAGTTTATTTAAAAGACCCCTAATCTTTCTGTCTTAGTAGTTTTATTACATATACTGTGCTTCATCTTTTGATAAGTGATCCTATTTTCGAACTTCAATTCTTTGTTGGAAGACTGGCTAAAAAACATTTCCTCTCCAGGATAGCTACACCACTGGCATTAAAGAATTCAAACATGCACTGGACTTGTAATGTTTTAAACCAACTCTGTATTTGCAGATAAGAAAAAAAGTCATAAATGCCATAGCCTCATTCTGTTAATAACGCTGATCTTAATTGCAAATTCTTCCTATGGCCAGAATTCACTGAAGTAAAGCCATCAGCCATGTTAGATGCAGATTACTGAGTTTTCCTGCTATTGGCTGACTCTCTCCCCAATACCTTCTATGCTGATGCCAAATGAGTACTCAATGTCATGAAAAATGAACTATATCACTTTTCCATTCTTATATATATTTTCCAAGGAATAATTTTTAATCAAGGAATACATATAATCACAGAAATCTTTCAAGGCAATTAGTACAGTAATAATCTCACCGAATTTTAAACCTAGAAATTCAGAACAAGTTCCAGTCGTAAATCTGGCACATGTCCAAAATGAAATAAAATTTTTGAATTTCAACTTATGTTCTATTTTTCTCCCAAATGGCCTATAAAGTTGCACATCAAACGCCAGAGGAAAAAGTTATGTCCAGAATGAAAATGTGTCCATACTTTTTAAAACAATGTTCACACCTGACAAACTGAAATTACTACAGTGCATTGGGCCTGGCCGTCACACGAATGTTCAGTTCATGACCACCCGCCTTGCTGGCGACACAAAGGGCTCATCTATTCACACTCAGGTGTGTGTGATGTTTCAGTGGTTTCACTTCAGTCTCTGTGGAACATTGTCATTGTGTTTGTTTTTTAAAAAAGCAAATAAAATGGCACGAAATCAAAATTTTCCTTTAGATGGCAGGTATTTTGTGCTTTCACTCTGCTTTCTAAATTTTCTATGTACACAGCTAACAATACTTTTGTAATCACAAAGTAAAACTGTGATCAAAGTATCAAAATAGCTTTCTCTTCAATCAATTTAAATGCCTGATGACATGATTTAAGTGGAAAAAGAACTAAGTGAAAACTACAGCTCTTGAGATAATCCTGAATTGTACTTGTAAAAAAAATTCAGGATAAGAAGTCAATTATTGATTCATCCCAAATGTTCATAATTAATGGCTATGTATGTTCCTGGAGTTATTTTAGAAAAACTCTTTCTACAATTAAAACCCACACTAACTTCCGCATCCATTTCAATTCCATGACTATCATCTCACATGTGCTACAATATAGAAATTCTGTAATTAGGTTTTAAAAGCAGTGTAGTGGGAAAAGGGGAAAGGGTAGGCTGAGGGTTAAAAATTGAAATGTGAGACGATTTCACAAGAATAAATTATATGATTCTTCTTAGCTATGCTCTGAGATTTATTCGTAACCAATGGAAATATTCTTTCATTCATAAAAATAAATTCTCCTACTTATATATGGTAGGTTTTGAAAAACCATTTTTTTACTGTAAAGCTTATTTTATAATTGTATTTATATAATTCTTTATATAATTTATATAATTCTTTATATAATTGTATTTATATAATTCTTTCTGAATTATAAAAGGCCAATTTTTGCATTTTCAATTTGAGAAAAGATCAAGTACAACTCAGCCACAAAAAAGGATATTTGCCATTTGTAACAACATGGATGGGTCTTGAGAGTATTATGTTAAGTGAAACAAGTCAGATGGGAAAGGACAAGAACCATAGGATTTCACTCAAAACAACAAATGAACAAACAAAACTTCGATACAGTCAAAAGTATGGTGGTTACCAGAGGGGAAGAGAGTGGGGGAGAGGATGAAGAGGGTCAAATGTATGGTGATGGAAGGAGACCAAACTTTAGGTGGTGAGCCATTTCTGTCCTGTGACTACTGTTACTACAGCATAAAATTTGAGGTTGACATCATCATGAATTCTTCATACCTTTACCTTAAACAGTGTCAAAATGCCTCTTTATGTATTTACCATGAGAGAGAGAGAGAGAAGATGGCCTAGCCCATTTCTAATGAGGATAACATTACACTTACTTTGGGATAATCTAATTCAAAAAATGTTTCCAAGTTGTTGATGAGATTGGGATCCACTCCTTTCAGTGGTTTCAGAAGAGACACACCTGGGAGCTTGCTGTATGGCTGCTTGTCAGTTGCCTTCTTGTTGAGGTGCAATCGGCTACAAAGCAAACAATGTAAACATTATTTCTGGAGAACATATTAGCGCCAACTCTATATATAACATACATCAAGTTATCAAGCATTACCAAATTCCAAGTTAAATAATTTTTAATGGACGTTTTTCCCAAAGGGGTATCTGAAAATGAAGGCAAGCAGAACCAGGGAAGCTTCCAGTTTAGGAAAACCGGAACTAAGCAGAAGCGATACTCCAACGAAGGCCGGAACGGAAGGCCGCTGCCGCCTGCCGTACTCTCAGTACCTAGAACTACGCTGGGCACACAGCAGACACTCAGTAGGTACATGGTGAAAAAGCGATTAGCAGTGTTAGTCCACACACTAACTGCCCGTCCTCCTGCACGGCTCAACCTGGCCAAAAAACTATCAAAAGAGAGAGTGAGTGAGTGAGTGAGTGAGTGAGTGAGTGTGTGTGTGTGTGTGTGTCCCTATCTGCACCAGAAAAATATGGAAGGATAACCAGAAGACGGTCCAGACAACACATGACTGAAAGAAGTACCAAGCCACCCATGAGGCAAGCAAGAAAACAGGGTAAGTAGCAGAACGCCAAATATTCACAAGCTGCAAATGGTAGGGGTGGGTCAGGGGCAAGTTGAAAGAAAGAAAGAAAAAAAATCTCAATGATGCGAAAAATGTCTATTAACGACACTGGAAAATACGCCAGTCATCAATTCCCAGATAAGTGGGTCGAGGTTCTCAGGGCGGGCCCATCCCAGGGGTATTGCAGCACAGGGCTCCTCATGAGGGAAGCCATGCCGTCAGAAAAGAGAGAACGTGCCCCAGTTAACGTCAGGCTATCACAATCCAGACATGAGATGCCATTCGGCAGAGTGGGGACGTTCCCAAGGGAAGTCAGTCACCAAAGGCTGCCTCCCTCCTTCTCGAAAGCAAGTCTCCAAACTCTCCCCAGAGGCTAGAACATCCAGGGAGCCATCTGCAAGCTATGGTAAGACACATCCTTTCACATTTTAAGTCTCTCTGAAATCAATGGGATCTCACAATGGCTGGCAGCCAGAGAGATGGGCGTCCTAACGCTGTAGCATGAAAACCAACCTGTGAGTCCTCTAGAAGACCAAGAAAACACCAGCTGCATCCATGCATCTTAGGTTGGGTGACATACAGCATTAATCTATGAAGGACTCCTGGAAATACACCAGCACCGCCTTCGAGAGCAGCCGGCCACGGGCTTGCTCCCAGCTAATTAAGGCAGAGAGTACCATAGTACTTAAATACCTAATGTTTCAGTAAGGCCAGACAAACATCCTTACAGAAATAAGACAGGTTACCTACAATGAAAACAACTTACACGTGAAAGACATTCGAAGTGCTTTTGATTGGTCTGTGACGAGAAGAAATAGAGAGAAAGCACTTAGAAACTTTTACAGCAGTTTGACATTGCCAGGCCGTCCAAACACATGATCAATAATTTATTTTTATTGTAGTTTATCAAAGTTATCAATCCATGACAGATGGGAAAAATTTTAAAGGACTGATCCTTTGCCACCAATAGATTGGGAAATATTGATCTACGGAATTGATCAAGGGGGCTGGATAGAGGTTCAACTATGAGCTAAACTGTATAGAGCCACAGAAATGACCACTATTCCATTTCTAACAAAATAGTAGACTAGACATCTAGAGAGAAAGCCACCCAGTACAGAACATCTAGATTGCTGGGAGTGTGTGTGTGGCGGGGAGGGGGGGAGTTTTAGTAATACTTAATTGATTGAACTGGTAAGATAGCCACCACATGGTTCAAATCACAAAAAATATTAAGAAGTTAATATAAGTCTCCCATCTACCTATTCCTAACATCACCTCCCTAGCACTAGTGGCATCTTGCTGATCTTTCTAGAGGTTTTCTTTATATACTAGAGGCCCAGTACACGAAATTCATGCATGGGGGGTGGGGGGGGGGGTCCCTCAGCCTGGCCTGCACCATCTCCAATCTGGGACCCCTCAGGGGACATCCCTCTCACAATCTGGGACCGCTGGCTCCTAACCACTCACCTGCCTGCCTGCCTGATAGCCCCTAACTGCTCCCC
Source organism: Corynorhinus townsendii (assembly GCA_026230045.1). NCBI lineage: Eukaryota > Metazoa > Chordata > Mammalia > Chiroptera > Vespertilionidae > Corynorhinus > Corynorhinus townsendii. Next base: position 160,157,595 of record JAPDVU010000005.1, on the reverse strand, counting down.
TGACTGCCTGATCACCCCTAACCACCTCTGCCTGCTGGCCTGATCACCCCTAACCGCCTCGGCCCCCGCCACCCTGGCTTTGTCCAGAAGGACATCCAGATGGATGTCCAGAAGCTGTCTGGTCTAATTAGCATATTACCCTTTTATTAGTATAGATATGCAAGCCAAAGCATGTACATATATATAAAGCCTCATATAACTTTATACTGCTCTTCCTCTTTTTAAATACAAGTGCACTGAAAGCATGTCTTTAAATACACGACTGCCCCGTTAGGAAAACAAGGATAGCCTCCCAGACAGAAAGGAGAAACCTCTAAGGTGTTGAGTGCTGCTCTAACGCGTTGAGACACTGCCTGCCCCAGGCCATCTGCTGGTCCCTGATGACCTAGAGACGGTGACAAACCTGAGATAAGATTCAGAGGAAATCTGTGAAAGGCAAAGTGGAAAAACCCTGGCCCACAGAGAAAAGGTGGGGAAGCTGTCTATTTCGGACTCACTGAGCGAAGAGGAATATAAGGGAAAAGTCTCTCTGGAGAACACCTAACCACATGGCTTTGGAACCCAGGATGCAAACTACGTGTGTTGCTTGAACTAAACAAGGAGAGACCATCATTTGTGACAATGAATATATGAAAAAGACCACGCGGTGTCTAGAGGTAAAAATTACGATCACTGACATGAGAAACTCAGCAGGTGAAACAGAAGACTGTCCATGTAAAAGAGAACTGGAGAACAGGAATCTAGACTTGAAGAAATTAGCCAGAGTACAATCCAGAGAGAATGAGATACGAAGACCCTGGAATCATGGAAGAGTGAGAATTTTTATGTCTGGGTCCCACTGATGATCACTAACTGCTCTTAAGCTATATCTAAACATGCACCTGGGGGGGTGACCAACTACAGAGAAACCTCGCCCCCTGACACACTGCCCTTAGCAAGGTTTTGGATGAAAAACAAGGATAATTTCAACAGTGCTGACCAGTCCAGTGCTGGTCCTCTCGCTCTTCCCTAAGACATGTTACTTTATATGCTAACACAGACATGCCTCCTGTCCCTTGAAGAGCGTCTCCTATCAGGTATGCAGAATTTCCTCAAAGACTCCTTCTGACTCGCCAGCAACAGTGAAGCCTTCCCCAGGTATGAGGTGAAGAGAATTGATGACAGTGCCACTAACCTGATAGCTCGAAAGTGGCCTGGGGGGTACCGTTCTCCGAATGGGCCGGTGTGATGAGTGGCTCTGACAGGGCCAGACAAGGCTCACTGCTTTTCAAGCCAGTTTTTATTAAGTATCTCAGGTCACGGTTCTGCATGACCTGAACAGTGTGGACTTGAGCTTACTGCACCCACACATTGCACAGGACTTGTCATGGATGCCCATTTCTACCCTTATATTTTCCAGGTCCAGCAAAACAATGATCCATAGTATGTTCTCAATTTTAAAAACAATGCTGAGTAAATGAAGAGTAACTAAATAAATAGATATTTAGAGCTCAGAAGGTATGGTTTAGTCTAGAGATAAAAATACTGGAGCCATCTACTTTTGCTAAATACACATAAGCTCTCCCAAGTCTAACATGCCATTAGCAGGTGGCCACAAATCAGCATCACTAATATCATAGAACCAGTAATGCATGAAGGAGGCTAAGTGTGAGTGAGCGACCGGAGAAGTGGAAAATTTGGAAGGGTTCAAGAAAGAACAATATTGAATGTCAAGACCAGAACGGAAATGGCGCCCTGGCTGCCGGGTGGCTCAGTGAGTCGGAGCATTGTCCCATAGACCAAAAAGTTCCAGGTTCAATTCCAGGTCAGAGCATATCTAGGTGGCAGGTTCGATCCCCAGTCCAGGAGCATACGGGAGGCAACCAATTGATGTTTTTCACATCGATGTTTCTCTCTTTTCCCCCTTTACTCGCTCTTAAATCAATAAAAATATCCTTGATGAGGATTAAAAAAAAAAAAAAAAGTAAACCAAAATGTCTACTGGACTGTATGCTTGGTGACCTCGGAGCACCTTGGGTAGGTAAATACATGCTAAGAAGTACATGAATGGGAGGTGAGATGTGGTAACAGTGAATAAACACTAGTTTCTCTCGAACCCTGACAGTGAATACAAGAGCCAAAGACTAACTAGATGGAGAAGGGGTTTCCAGTTTAATTTTTCATTATTTTTAACTTTTAATATTTGAGTGTATATGGTAAGGGGAAAGAGCTAGCCAAAGGGTAAAGAGAGAAAATACGGAATAATTAATGACACATTAGGATCCACGGTGTGAAGTAGGAGTGACAGTAAGCCGACAAGCACGAGGGTAGGATGGCGAAGGTGTAAGAAGAGGTCTGCCAGCCAGGGGGACAGAGCTAAGTATGGAAAGGCAGTACCCCAGACAACTCTGCGGGCCTCGCTGAGATCCGAGCCCATGAATGCGCAGTAGTACTGATGCACGGGGCTGTGCGATCACCCTCTGCGCGACGGTGAACGTTAAGAAGCTATCACTCGTGAGGCGGGTTCACGATCAGAGGGCAGGCTCACCTGAGGCGGGGCAGGACAACGAAGTGATGAATTGTGTGTTCTGGGCCAGATGGAGAATTACATGAAGCCACGGGGTGGAGGCCACCACACCGTGGGTAAACAGCCTAGAGCTGTTGCTCTCAACCTTGACTGCACCAAGGAAATCCCTAGGGGAGTCTAAAAAACAAAAAAAATTCTGATGCCCAGACCCATTAAATCAGAATCTCGAGGGTGGAGAGACCCAGGCAGCAGTGACCTCTCAGTGACCTAGGAAGACTCGATTCCTGAAGGATTGGAGAGGACTGAGGGGGAAACTCTTAGAAAGATCAGCAGTCATGGGATGGATGGAAAATCAGAAGCCTGTGAAGAAACAAGACCACAGGTGTGAGAGCGGGGAAGAACAGAGAATGAGTAGGGGCTCTCTCCATAGGGATCTAAATGTTGCAAAAATCAGAAACTTAAGAGTCAAAGCAACTGCAGAAATCCCTATGCACATACCCCCATGGATTACTTCCTGGTTATTTTTAGGCTACCACACCACCGGCAGCATATGCCACACTGGCACAGGCGCCCCACCCAGAGGCAGACGGCCGGATCTCGGTTCCAGCGTCACAGCTGTGCTGTCCTTGGGCAAGTTACTTCTTTACCACAAGTTTTTGCTGTTGCTGCTGTTTTTTAAAAAGGTGGGTAACACTACCTACCTCATAAGGTGATTGTGAGGAATGAGATTCAGCCACAAAGAAAACATTCAATGATAACTATTATTGGTAATTTTTTAAAAAACTCTGCTCATTTTTAGGACATTTTCCACCAAATGTAACTTCTCTGAATTACTGAAGTTCTGATAAGAGATTTAGAGATGGTGACCATCGATGAAACTTATATACCAAAATAGAACTAGAAATTTATATATTTAAAGACTCATAAAAATTATGTTAGGCCATTATATTGGTTTTTCAAAAAAAAAACAATAAAACCAAGTCTTGTATGCTAAGAAAGATTAAAAAGGGAAGGGGGATTCATCAAAAGCCCTAAATCAAGGTAAAAAAACAAACAACAGCCAAGACATGACACAAAACACATTTAACACAGATCAAATTACATGCCATCGTTAGGATAAAATTATATTCAAAGTTCAAATTACACCTAATATTTAGGAACCAATTTAAAGCTCTGCAGACATCACCCAAAATGTAAAAACAATGCAAGTATGAGAGAAACATTAAATATCATAACTTATTACCCACTGAAAACGACCTGCTACTTGTAAATCCCTTTTGGCTGAGCTCTCCTTTTAAACTAGGGGATGTATTCTCAGTTGGACAGTGGTTCTGCCTAGTCCTGGCTCCTCTTAATTCCTGCCTTCAGACTCTGACTGGAAATCCTGGCTTCTGCAGCCACAGCGATCCCCATTCACGTGGCTCTGCGGGAGGGAGAGGCTGTCACCCCCAGAGCTGAGAGGCAAAGGTAAGATCATTTCCACAGGTGCAAGGTATAAGGTACAGGTACAGGTACAATGTACAAAGTACTGTAATTACGAGTTACTCTGTAACCCAAACAATACCTCCTTCTAGAATGGAGATGCTCTGAAGGCTTCCAGAGAGGTTCTATCCTGCCATGAAATCACCACACACACCTCGAACAGGGCCCAGAGCAAAGATTACAAGGGAAGGCCCCACCCCACCACCTGGAAAAGGCTCTTAATCCGTGGCAGCAGGTGCCAGGCATCAGAACCAGCGAAGCATACTTTGGAATTTCAATAATAATCTTAGCTCTGTTGAAACAGAATCTGCCTCACATGTACGTCCATTTTGATTTTCAGAAATTTGGTTTTGTGACGTTTTCAGGAACACATTGGGTATAAAAGGAATGGATCTCCTATACAGCTAGTCAACTGTTTTGATCTGTTTCCTTTTTAAAGAATAAAATGATCCTGAAATGTAATTGAGCAATTTTCCGGGAGATAGGAAGCACAGTAAAATGTCAGTATGGGTCATTTTCCAGAGGAATTATTTCTAAATTGCATTTTAAATCAGGAGCTGGAATCACTGTCAAATAAAAAAAAAATCCCATTCATGTAATTAAGGAACCTCACCTCAGGAGGGGGTGGGTGGGGGGTGGAGGTGCTCACAGCACATGGCTGCAGGGCTGTGTGCCCCTGCCAGCAGTGGGGACAGCTGTGCAGGCACCCTTCCACTCAGGGTGCTTCTGAGAAGTAACTTAAATCCAAAAGGTCATCAGGGATGAATCACAGACAAAAGGGAGAGGCCTTTGGGGTACTGCTTTGTATTGCGCCCTAGAACAGTGGTCTGCAAACTCGTTCGTCAACAGAGCCAAATAGCAACAGGACAACGATTGAAATTTCTTTTGAGAGCTGAAAACCAACTTCTGCACATGGGCCACGACGTTTCCATTGCACTATACGTGCGCGCCCACACGTGGTATTTTGTGGAAGAGCCACACTCAAGGGGCCAAAGAGCCGCATGTGGCTCGCGAGCCGCGGTTTGCCGACCACGGCCCTAGAAGGTTATTCTCTGTTCAGGGAATACTTCAAAGAAGTATCGGGGTTGGTTCTGCTGGACTTAAAATGCTTGAGCTTGATGAATCCTAACCGGCTCTCTGCAACTTCTGAACGGATGGGATGGTCTTACTTATCCCAGCTGATGTTCATCTCCTAACATCTCAGCCTCGGAAAGAGTGACTGTCTTTTTCATCATTTCAGCTTCTTGTTTTATGCTTCTGCTCTTTTCACACCCCTCCCCACTCACTCACTCACTCACTCACTCACTCACACAGTTTGGACCCCTTTTAAGTGCTTTGTTTTACAGTGTTGTGTTCTAACTGGGTTTGGGGCGGGAGGGAAGTCTGGTAGGAAGGGAAGCCCTTTAGAGAGAGGGTGGGCTGTGCTCTCTCCGCCACCCCCCCCCCCGCCCCCCAGCCAGAGGCAGCAGCCTCTGCGGCAACCTTCGCCCAGGGCTCCACCTGCCACAGGAGGCACAAGACTCGCCCCAGGCTTCTAAGAATACGGATTCCCTGAGGGCAAAGTCCACCTGGCTTACCAGCCCCAGATTGTGCTGTTGTTACAGTTCTGCCGTGTGATTCACTCGAACCACTTTATCTGACTCTGGGAATTTATCTCCACGGCCTGCAACCAAGCGTGTTAATATTTCATGTAAAATTAGGTTGACTGCTCTATCAGCAGGTCCCCGGCTTCGCACAGTCTGTGCCAACAACTTCCAATGGCGAAGGGCTTCTGTTGTTGATACTCGTGATTGTGCCCTGGAAGGCTGTGACTGTGTGTTGATCGTGGGTAATGTGTCATGACTGATGTTGCTTCCACACAGCACTTTCCTTTCCAAAAATGCTACGGCAGCCCGAGGGGCTTCGTCAGCCACACGAGATTCCCTGAATTCTGCACACACGAGATTCCCCAGCGAACACAAAATAACCAAGAATGACTTAAATTTACCAGAAAAACACAACCTATTTCTACCACATGACAGACACATATAATGCAGAATTCAGAAGATTCCGAAAACAAATAAGTAGGAGTTCTTTAGTAATTTTGCTCCCCCACCTCAAAAAAAAAATCCACCCCCAACTCACTAACCCTCTGGTGACAACAGGTAGCCCCAGTGCAGTGGTCGGCAAACTGTGGCTCGTGAGCAGCGGTTTGACGCTCTGTTGACTAATGAGTTTGCCGACCACTGCCCTCGTGTATGGAAAATAGAGCGTGATGTTTTGCTAATAGCAACTGAATAAGAAGGGCACTCAGCAGAAGATGCGGGTCCCAGCAAGTCGCACCCCCAAAACACAGAAGACCCTCAAACATAACATAAACTCAAAATCCCCTCTTTTCAAACCAAGAGGAAACTAATGAATGGGACTGGCCCGATCCTCTTCTATGCAATCCACAAAAAGCTACTCTTTTAAAGCTGAAAGTAATGTCTAAATTAAACTATTTTGTGTCTAAAGTAAATTTCTGTGGGTGGAGGAAAAGTGGGGGATACTCATTGTGATCTGCAGTCAACCAACTCAGGATAGCACTGGGCTCCACATTCCCCAAAAGACAGATCTAAGTGTAAAGATTATTGTTAGCAAGACAGCCATTCCCTTTGGAAAACTTGGTGGGGGGGGGGGGGGTATTTGGGTTTTTAGGTAAACAAATGATTGCTAGAGCCCTGTTTTTATTTACCTGGCAATTAACTAGAAATAGATAAAAGATTTCCTTCGGTCCAATAAAGTTCATTAAAGTTCATGGCCACTGAAAACATCCCAAATTCTGACCATCCACCTCAAATCACAGTGGCCAAATGACAGCGAATTTATGAATGCGCAAAATATCCACCATTTCTACTGGAAAAAATTCAAAGGTCATGTATTCAATAAGTAATAATGAGTGCCTGGTTGACACTGGAGATACAACGGTAAATAAGACACCATCCTTACCCTCAAACACGTACAATCCAGTTGGCCAAAGAGACAAGTGAACACATTTACAACTTAGATGGGTAAGTTCAAGAGGCTATGGAAGGACAGACGAGGGGCGCCTAATGCAGTAAGGAAGTAAGGTCTAAAACTGCTTGAACGAGTAGGAGTTAAACAAAAAGGAAGGGTGGCCGGGGTTTGGGGCGCAGAAAGGAAAGGAAAGGAAGGAAAAAGAATTCTAGAGGAAATATATCCCATAGTTAGGGCCATGCCAGTAACTCAATGTTGCTGAAGATGCAGGTGCAAGGGGGTGGCTCAGATCCTGAAGAACTAGCCATGTCTTACCAGGATTGAATTTTAACCTGAAGGCAACGGGGAGCCATGGTAAGATTTTATGCACATGCTCTAAGATGAGTGCTCCGGTAGGATAACGCTAAATAAGAAAAATAAAGTAAAAAGGGAACAAGGCTGTAGGTAGAGACACTGGTAAGCAGAGATGGTTTAAATAATCCAGGGTAGAGATAACGTGTACTGAACCAATGTAGGGAAGATGAAGGAAAAGGGAGGGATGATGAATCCACAGTACCATTACTGAACATTAACAACGAATTACAACTTTCATTTTGCTTATTTAAAGCAGTCACAATCTAGTCCAATTTGGTATCTTCCCAGGCTCAATTTAAAGGTGGTCAATTTCCTCGTTCATTCACCAAAAAGTGGTCCTGGTAGCAGTGATTTACCAGGAATTTTTAAAATGAGCAATACTTGACTATTTAGTCAGGGGCACTGACCTCTTCCCTTAGATTGTCAAATAAAAAAATGACAGCCCAAGCGGTGTGGCTCAGTGGCTGAGCATTGACCTATGAACCAGTCAGGCCATATGCCAGGGTTGCGGGCTCCATCCCCACTGGGGGGTGGGGGGGAGGGAGGGGGCCGTGCAGGAGGCAGCTGATTAATGCTTCTCTCATTAATGTTTCATCTCTCTCTCCCGCTCTGAAATCGATTAAAAAATATGTATGTACTTAAAAAGCTATGCAGCAGGTAGTATAAAAGCTGCAATACTAGGAAAGTTAGCAAAGGCAGAATTAATTTGAAAAAAAATCTCCAGGAAAAAGACCTCTGGTTTACTAGAGGGTAGTTAATATTTATGGGTCTAAGATGTATTTCCACACAGGCCTGGCACCTCCAGTCAACTAATAGAAAAGATAGCGCCTAACATTAGGACATTATGTACAGAGCGGGGGGAATGATCATCTGAGGAAGGGGAGGGATGGGGAAGAGAGAGAGGAGAAAAAGAAAGGAGATGGAGGACAAAAAAGGCAAGGTGTCTTATTTAGATCCTCTTGTCATCCAGCAATATGCCCCCTTAAGAGCTAAAAAAGGAAGAAAACCACTGTTTCCAAGCTTTTATATTATTTCACCACAGCCCCCAAGCTATCAAACCACATTAGCTCTCAATAAGGGGGGAAAACTCATAAAGGTCTCTTAACTAACTCTGCCTACTGGGGCTATAATCGTTGTTATTGCTAGAAAATAAGAAGTCTTGGGAATAAGAGTCTTGAATTTCAAAGGCTCTAATCTGAATATTATTATCTTAAACGTTCTAGCAAGAAATCCCACAAAGGGAGATTTCTAAAATGTTATGAAATGACTAAGCATCAGTTTAATATTAACACTGGGAAGGAGCAAAGCAGTAGGTAAGAATATCAGTGAATAGATATAGTTTCAAAATATTAAAAATAATTTTCTAGTTTCTAAATTATCTCATTATTTTAATTGCAGGGGTATAGAAACTCTAAAGACATCTGTGAAATCTGAACAAGTAATTTCACTGAATAAGAACTGCTCATTGTATTAGTCACATTCAGCCTCACTTTTCAATACAGACCAATACTTAGCTCTTTATCTCATTTGAAGAAGATACACTGCAATAGAACATCAAATCTAAATTAATCACATACCATTACACACTGCATTCAATCTTTAAAAATAACCAACTCGTTATTTTGGTTTTTCTCAGCAACTTTACTACAGTATTTGTATTAAACACTTTTTAACAATCAGGAATCTACAGATTATGCATCTTGATCTGAAAACCCAATAAGGAGCCATATACATTTTTAAAAACAGGCTCAATTTCCACCAGGTGCAAACACAAGGTTTTATAGGAGAGTATTGATAAACTAACTAGAGGTCCGATGTACGAAATTCGTGCAAGGGGCTCGGCGCTCACAGCCGCAGCTGCCCCATGGCTTCGGTTGCCTCATGGTAGTTCTGGTCGTTCTGGAAGGTCATTCCACTGTGGGGTCTAATTAGCATATTAGCTCTTTATTATATAGGATACTTATTTCAATTTATTTATACTTTAAGTTATTTCAAAAGAATTTGAGAGGACACAGAACACGTGTGTAGAAAACATTCTAAAATAAAATGCAGAATGTTTAGCACCGTATTTTAAGCAAAATTGCCACTGTTCTTTAACTTTGCTTGACAAAATATTGAGATATCAAATTTGCAATTTTACTAAATACACTAGAGAGAAGGGGGGAAACCTTAGTTCTCTGCTGAAACACAACTCAAATTAAGCTGAGCAGTATCTTTACTTCAGTAAGAAAGGAATAAAATCAAACAAATAATTTGGAAAGTGGGAACAGAAGAAACTTATCAAAAATAAAAAGGTTAAGATTTAATTTCTACATAAGTTAAGCTCTTGATTATTTGCTTTATATTCAGTTGTCCATTTCAGAAAGATGTGCACAAGATTCCTTCAATTAGCTAGTCATTATAATCTGTTAAAAATGATTTGCATTTTCTTTATTCTATTTTCACATAATTTTTTGGGATCTTGTTACTGTCAATTAAAAAAAAGTAACTTTGTGGGGTATTAGAAAATAAATACAAAGACTCGCTACAGTATCTCAACCAAGATACATGTTTGCACTATTCTCAAAATCTAGAAGTATTTTAAGAAAACTTTACTGGTTATCATTAAGCATAAAATAAATAACTTAAAACAATTCTGGAGCTGTCTCAAGTCTAAACATTCCATATGGTTACTGGGGATATTAGGCTATATCAGTAGTGTAAGCTTCAATTAAAGAAATGTGGCTGTATCGTTATGTGTCCGTAAAATAGAGGGAAGGGGATATGTATCATGGTGCTATGCTGAAAGAAATCAATTTCTCCAAACTGAGCTGTAAATTTAACAATTCCAGTTTAAAAACAAGATTACTTAGTGTGAATAGAAAGGTTCTAACGTTCCTTTTTAAGTAAAGATGTGTAAAAAGCCAAAAAAGTTAGCAAAAGTGTAAGATAGAGCTTGCCTCCATTAATTAAGACAGTGGATACTGGAACAAGAACGAATCAATGAAACAGCATTGGGAGCACTGAAACATACCCAAGTATACAGAAGAATTTAGTCTATAATAAATACAATATTTCAAAACTGTAGAATAATCACATAATCATTCAATAAATGATCCTGGGAAAAGTGGCTAAATAGGTGAACCTAAAATTACGGCTCTAGATCTCTTAACAAAATAAAATATTGAGTACATTAAAGGGTGAAATATTTAAAAAGACACCTGAGAAAACTCAAATACTAAAAAATATATATTCTCTCTATATAAAAGCCTGTGTCCCTCCAACCATCCGACTGGTACCTATGACACACACTGACCACCAGGGGGCAGACACTCAATGCAGGAGCTGCATGATGCACACTGATTTAAAAAGAAACATCACCACGGATCTGGTGCCCACAAACCAACACTCAACTTCCCCCTAGGGGGACACAAGCCCCGCCACCACTCCAGAGTGACCGCCCACCAAATCACAGCCCATGCTGCCAAGGCCCCATGCCACAAAATGCAGCCCACAGCCCAGCCTGGAAACATTGCTGTGGATGCTGGGTAATGATGTCACATAGCAACGCCCGGCTTCCTCTCCCTAGTGACTAGCCTTCTTGGAGTTTCTTCAGCCCAGGAACCCAACTTGCTTTATAGCCAGGTGCAAACATTTTACACTTCAACCAAATGTCTGTGAAGCATTTTCACGAGCCTCATCTCATTTGATCCTCACAGAAGTCCTGGAGTATAGGTAGATAGACTTGGTAGAACCCTATTTTCTTTTCATTAGCTGGGAAACAGAGATTTAGAAAAGTTTAGAAACTTGACCCGACTGAAAAGAAGAAATGGTGGAACCTGAAAATAACTTCAGGTTTTCTCACTGCACAGAATATAGTCAAACACTGTTGCAGTTAAATATTTCACCCTTTGTTCTTCCTGCATGATCTATAATAATAATCTGTTTCGTGTTGATATTTACTGCTGTGTTGCTGATAATGACCTGAAAGAGAAGTTGGGGTGCTTCACTGGGTTGGAAAAACTTTAGCTAAATCAGAAAACAGGTCTAATTAAGCAAGTTTATCTATATCTATCTATCTATCTATAAAGCTCTCACTTTAATCTATAAAATCTCACTTTTTATCTATAAAGCAATCACACACATGTGTTTCCATCTGCCATTGTCGATCGTGAATTTGGTGGACACTTCTATTATAGAGAAAAGGTGAAGAGCAATATTAAAATATTTCTTCTAATTAATTTCCTTTCAATGTGCACGAATCCATGCACTGGGACACTAATACTATAATAATGGGGGACGGGGGGGGGGAGGAGTAGAGAAGATATAAAAAATTACACCCGAGTCAGAAAATATTAGAAGACTTGACTACGTAAAACACACAGGCACACACACTTTTCTCCCTCCATGTTAAATATGTATACAGAACCGAAAGAAAGAAAAAACCCCCCACAAAAAAATACAACTCCAAAAAACCCTGGGGAAAAACTAACAGAAAGAAACAATATTCATATAAAAAAAAATCAACTCAGGAATAGACTGTAGCACAGGCAAAGGATTATGAGCATGTAATTTACAACTATATGTAACTAACATAAATATATGTAAAGTGTTCAATAGAATTAATAATTACAGCAATGGGGGGAAAAGCACACAGAAAACAGTAAAAAGCCTGGTATTAGTAAGGGGAAATGGGGACCATCAGTCCGTGTTACCAGGTCTATGAACAGAGACAACTTTCCTGTACAGCAGCAATTGCCAATCTTTTTCATCTCATGGCACACATAAACCTACTACTAAAATTCTGTGGCATACCAAATATATATATATTTGCCAATCAGACCCAAAAGAAAAGGTGTAATTTTGATTCATTCACACTGGATGGCTATTGCTGTGTTGGCTGTAGCCATTTTTTTTCACTTGACAAATCTAAGGGAATAGAGGTCAGTGCCCCTGACGAAATAGTCCGGTACTGAATGTTTTAAAAATTCTTGCAACACACTGGTTGAAAATCGCTGCTGTAGAGTACTATGTATGGCTGCTATAGAGCAACATGTATCCAATATGTATCAAATATGCACCCTTACAACCCAATACATCTTTCAGAAATGTAAACTAAGCAGGTCATCTCTCAAACATGTATGCATCTGAATGCATCAGTGTTGTTTGTAATCTTGATAAATGAAACAATCTAAATGCCCATCAATAACAACAAATACATATTAGCCATCATAATAAAAACGCCATGCATCTATTTAAAATGATGCAGAGATCGTACATTAATATGCAAAAAATATTCATGACATTTTTACATGGAAGCTCCATGTGAGCAGCTGGATGTCTTGTCCTTCAATCTTATTTCCAGCACCTAGAACAGTGCCTTGTACAAAAGAGCTTACCCCAAAGCATTTATTAAATAGTTGAATTTTATTAATATTTTGTACATATTTTTTATTGATTTGAGAGAGGGAGAGATGGAAACATCAATGATGAGAGAGAATCATTGACTGGCTGCCTCTGGCAAGGCCAGGATGGAGCTGGCCACCTGGGCATGTGCCCTGACTGGGAAGCGAACCTCAACCTCCTGGTTCATAGGTGCATGCTCAACCGCTGAGCCATGCTGGTCGGGTTAAATGATTTAATTTTAAAAGTAGGTTACAGAATAATCATCATAATAAAGTCCTTTTCTCTCTCCTTCCCTCCCTCTCTTCTCTTCCTCCCTGTCCCCAACAGAAATATAATTGGAAGGATAGTCACAAAAGAGTGACAAAGTAATAGAATTTTGATTGTGTGTTTAACCTTTTTCTTTATTTCTCTCTGTATCGTCTAAATTCCTTATATAGGCCCTAGGCGGTTTGGCTCAGTGAATAGAGCGTCAGCCTGCGGACTCAAGGGTTCCAGGTTCCATTCCTGGGTTTGGGGCTCAATCCCAGCAGGGGGCGTGCAGGAGGCAGCCAATCAATGATTCTCATCACTGATGTTTCTATCTCTTTTCCTTCTTCCTTCCTCTCTGAAAAAAACAAAAATATATTAAAAAGAATAAATTCCTTTATAAAAAAGCGGTTTTATTTTTATGATTGGAAAAAGAAAAAATTGGTCTTAAAGAACCCATAGATAGATAATGAACTCCAGAATGTGTGTGGTGACTACAGCTAACAAACTCCATACACGAAGATCAACAACATCCAAATGGCATGTGTTCTTTCCTCTTCAAAGAAATACCAATGTGTCTTGTACAATGAAGCATCTTTCTCCAATACCAGGAAATGCCACACTATATTAATAAAATGCAGTATTTCCAAAAGAAAAAACATACTTTTTCTTTAGTAAAAAGAAACAAAAATTAACTTCTTAATGTCCTTCCCATCTTTTTATATACCCTATTCTAGTTGGTGGTAAAGATAACCATGTGCAATCTTTTTTTTTCCCAGCTAAAAAAAAGTGAATCCATATCCAGAATATGGCCTATGCCATTCTTTCACTTCTTTGTGAAGGTTGATTTCAGTTTGAAAACATGTAAATAACTGAAATATCAAAACTAGCCACATACCCCATAACCCTGTTTATTTTATTCATCGATTTGATCACTATTGGAAATAACCTTATTCAGATGTTGTTAAGTCCCTTCTGGAATGTAAGCTCTATGAGGACAGGAATTCTGCCCTGATCATCCCTGTGACCTCAGTGAATAGCATCTAGGTCTCAAGAAGTGTATGTTAAATTAATAATGAAAAGGTGCCTGTGTGTGTGTGTGTGTCGCGAATCTGAAGACAATAAATAAGAAAGTAGAATAAAAGGAAAGAAAACCACACTGAAATGTATAAACTGACATGATTCAATGGTATAACGCCACCTCGGAGGTGGACGGGCACTGGACACTTATCTGAGGGCATGGAGCTCGTCCTGGAAGAAAATCCACAGGGAGATTTCCAGGTGGCTGTGTGCACCTCCCAGAAGAGAGAAACGATCGCCACCATAATAGAAATGTGTCCCAGGTCAAGGGGGGGGATGGAGGGGGGGGGGCGCAGAAAGACACCATACATCTTGGCCCAGATGAAAAAATCACACGAATCCCCAACACAGTCAAACCAAGCAAGCAACCTTCCGCCACACGTAAGAGCGTAGTTTCCTTTCCCCTGGCAGTGCAGTCGCCTGCAACCCAGCAACCCCCTCCCTCGCCACTTTTCCCTCCCAAGGACCCCCCACCCTGCTGGTCCAAGGGGAGAGAGAATGGGGGAAAACATTGAGAATTAGCTCTCTGTACTCCCTCCAAAGCGCAATCCCTCCCACCCTCGTCTGTCCCTGAGGCCCCGAACCCGCCACAGGCTCCTCCAGCTGCCCCTCACTCACGTGTAGATGATGGACATGAAATGCATCAGCCACAGCACCAAGAAGAGGGCGAACCCGAATAAGGCCGTTCCCTCCAGGGCCAGGTCCAGCAGCGCCATCCCCCGGCCCGGCCCGGCCTGCTCCGGCCGTCGCCGCGGACAGCGCTCCCGCAGGAGGAGGACAGGGTAGGCGACCGAGGCGGGGGCGCAGGAGGGGAGAAGAAGGTGGGAGAGGAAGGGGCGGAGTGGGGTGGGGACGGAAGGGGCGGGCAGGGCCTACGCGCCCCCGCCCGCGCGCACTCGCCCGCGCGCTGTCCTGGGCGCGCTCGCGACTGCGGGTGCCGCTGTGGTCGGGCTGGGTGGTCAGCGCGGCCGTGGCTCCGCGCTCCGGCTCGCCTCCCTACACCCTCGCGGCCGCTCTGCGCGCCTGTGCGCCCGTCGCCGTCCCGCCGCCGGGCTCCGCGCCGCGCTGCTCCTGCCCTGCTCTGCCGCCGCGGCTCCGTGCACTAATCGAAACCGGCGGCTGGCACCCCGACTCCCCGGCGATCCCCGCCCCTCCCGGCCCCCGCCCTCCGCAACCGTGGCGCCCGCCCCTCCGAGGGGCGGTGCGCAACGCCCCTCCCCGCCCATCCTGCTGCCTTCGCGCCAGCTGCGTCACCGTCGCGAGCGAACCCCCGGGAAGCTTCTGTTGGATGCTGGCGGGGCTTCCCCTTGGCTTCTGTCTTCGTCGCCGCCGCCTACCTTCCCGCGTCGGGCCGAGGCGCGCAACGGGGCGGCCAGCGTTGCAGCCCTAGGCCACCCTCCCTCGGCGGCGGCGGAGCGTGACTCTGTCCCACTTGGAGGCCGCTTTCCCTCTGTCCGCGTGTTCCAGAAAAATACACTGGGCTCCAGGCAGCCGCCGACTGTCTTGCGATCCAGTTTCCAATGCTGCGTCCGCAGCCTCTCCACGGGCATCCCTCCTAGCGGCGTAGGCCCTCCTCCAGGCCACGTTCCTTGGCGCAAGGGTTTCCGATCGCCTTCCCCCCTCACTGCTTTTTATGCTGTGGAGCCTTGGATCATAACGGACCTGAGTAAAGTAATCTGTTTGTGCCTCGCAGATCTCTAAGCATCTTAGAGACCGCGTGTAATAGAAAAGAAACTCTCTAACACAATGTGAAGAATCCATTATTATTGAATTCCCTAAGAGTTACTGTTTGGGTAGCCATAGGTAGCTAATGAGCGCTTGAAATGTGGCTAGTACCGAACTGAGACGTGTGGTGGGTGTAAACCATACACTAGAGGTCTGAGACCACCTCATTAGTAAATTTTAAATTGATTACATGTTGAAACTAACATATTTGATATGTTGAGTTAAATCAAGTAAGTTATTAAATTAATTTCGCTGTTCTTGTTTTACTTTTTAAATGTGGTTTGCTACTAGAAAATTTTAATTTACACAGGGGGATAAGTACGGCTCTAAAAAACAAAGAAACGGCACCCTGGGTAATAAGGCAACAGTGTTTATCTTCACTTAAAATCAGTCCAAGGAGATGTTTTAATCCAGTACTAAATGTTTCTGTTTGTTTCTTTAGCCCAGATGACTTTATATTGTTTCTTGATTGTTTCATGTTTAGACAATGTTTATTATTTCAAGTGATTTCCTTTTACCCCCTTGAGAGATTTCAGAATTGAATTCAGTTTTGAAAAGTTTATTTTATCAGTGCAGTTTATAGTAGTTAATATTGATTAAATGAGCTACCTCAGTCTCCGGTTAAATGATAAACTACAATCAGGAAAGAGTTTAAATTAAGGTCCCTATTGAGAACCAACCCTGGATTCGCTGTACCATTTGTTTTATTGGCTTTAACATCAGTGAGAAAGAATAGAGCTTAGAAACCAAACTCCCATTGTTGATTGTTAATGGTTGATAAGGTAATGTTATAGCAGGGTAGTGTATTAGAATCGAAATAATATTACAAATGGAAATTTTAAAACCTCACTGTTGCAGCTAACCACTCCTAAGACATTTAAAAAAACACACACACCATTTAACCCGTTTTAACATTTCTAAAATGGAAATGCATCTCACAACCAATGACATCTTACAATTGGTGGGTGTGTTTTCTTAATCACATGTAAAATCTCACACAGTGCATCTTACAATTAATACCTTCATAGATTTGATGAACTACATCAATTGGTCTATTTAAGCATTTTGTTACATTCTTCATTTCTCCAAAACGTTTTTGAGAACCTTCTAACAAAGGATTTAATGCAGTATGATCAATTACATGGAAAATGAAGCCAAAGAATGGTGAAGAAGCAGATATTCTTAAGGGTTATCAGACTTGCTATAGTTGAACATAATCAGTAGATTAAAGATCAGCTATGTTGTACCTGAGCCTAGTTAAACTTGGTCTATCTGAAACTAGTTGCTAATTTTAAAGCAGCAGCTTTAGAAAAAGTAATCTTAATTTTCTAAAGATACAGTAACAGTATAAATTTCCTCCATGTAGTGCAGCAGCCCAGGAGTCTAGCTAGCAAAGACCCTGTCCACTCCTCTCACCTGTGGTAGTTAACATTGTTTCAGTTGTTTGTCTAAAGGGCCTCTCTTTCAGAAAACCAATTCCACAAAGTTCAGGGCTTCTGACTCTTTCCAATGGCAATCCAATAACAGTATATATTAGAATTCATACAGCTTAAAGAGCAATGTTTTTAGAGGCAAACAAAATCCAAATTTGACTTTCATTGAATGGCCCTAGATACTTTAGTTTATAAAATCTAAACAAGGAAAGAACCCAAAATGTCTGGTTCAAATCAAGTAATTGAAACACATTTTTTTACTTGAACCAAACTCACACCCAAATGATTTAATTATAGCTGATTCTAAACGAAACTGAAATGAAATTGTATTGGTTCTAGTCCCATGTCCCAGAAAAGAGCCGCAGAAGGCTCTGAGAACACAGGTCCATCATTTACTTCAGAGAAACAAAGCAATTAAACTTTGGGAAATTGATATTCTTAGTTACATTTTATCCAGAATGCCTAAACTGGATTATAAAAGTTCCTGTTACTTTTTTTAAAGTTATAACATTTTTAATAATCATGATTCTTGATGTGGGTTGTACCTTTGGTGAGATTTCTAGATAAATCAAGTTTAAATGTGACACTGAGAAGCTATGCACAGAAAAAAGACTGAAAGAAATTACACCAAACAACTATGAGTATTTGTCTGAGGAATAAAATGTTGATTTTAAAAAATTTGCCTATTTATATTGTTGACTTTCTCTAATGAGCATTATTGTTTTTATGATGAAAAGTGACCATTTTTCTATTTTATAAAAAAGTTAATACATGATGAAAACCATACAGAAATTTTGTAGACTTTATTTTTTTAAATTATGAGTGGTACTCTGGACAGTGTGGCTCCGTTGGTTACAGCGTCATCCCTTACACCAAAAGGTCATGGGCTTAATTCCTGGTCAATACCAGGTTGCAGGTTCAGGAGGCAACCAATCGATGTTTCTCTTTCCCCCCTCCCCCCACCATCCCCCTCCCCCGCCTTACCTCTCTAAAATCAGTAAAAACATTTTTTAAAAAAGTTGTATACATTGCCCTAGCCAGGTTGGCTCGGTGGCTAGAGCGTCAGCCTGCAGACTTATGGGCTCGATTCCAGTCAAGGGCACGTACCTAGGTTGCAGGCTCCTTCCCAGCCCAAGCCCTGGTCAGGGCACATGCAGGAGGCAACCAATCGATGTGTTTCTCTCACATCGATATTTCTGTATTTCCCTGTCTCTTCCTCTCTCTCTAAAAACCAATGGGAAAATATCCTCCAGTGATGACTTAAAAAAAAAAAAAAAGAGCATACATCAAAACCCATAAACATACAGCACCAGGAGTGAACCCTAAAGTAAAGTATGAACTTTGGGTGATGTTGATGTGTCAATGTAGGTTCATCAACTGTAACAAATGTATCACTCTGGTACAGAATGTTGATGTTGATAGTGGGGGAGGCTGTGCATGTGTGGGCCAGGGAGTAGCTGTACTTTCTGCTCGATTTTACTGTGAACCTACAGCTGTTCTGAAAAATAAAGTTATTAAAAAGTTACTGAGTGCTCTGCTAAAAGAAAATTATTGGAAATGCTATGTGTCTGAATACTAGTGAGATAAACTAGTTTGTCATTAGCTCCTATGGTTTTGCACCTTCTAGGCCAGCGATTTTCAACCTTTATTATCTCATGGCACACACAAACTAATTACCAAAATTCAGCAGCCCAGCAAAAAATATATTTTTGGCCGATCTGACAAAAAAATAGGTATAATTTTGATTCATTCACATCAGACAATATTGTATTGGCTCTTGTCACTTTTTCATTTGACAATCTAAGGGAAAAAGAGGTCAGTGCTCCTGACTGAATAGTCAGGTGTTACATGTTTTAAAAATTCTTGTGGCAGACCAGTGTGTCTGCCGAGGCACAGCAGGTCAAAATTGCTGTTCTAGGCACTCAAATATTTGTTGAACGAGTGACTAGATTATTTATATTGAAGGAAGTCACTGGTAAAATTGCTCACCTTTCTCCTTCGTTTGCAAATACTTTAAAATTCCCTTGTTGAAAACACCCCCTCTTTTGTGTTACAAAATTAGATCACAAAGTCAGTGTAAGAGTAACTACATATTAGTTCACCTAATCACAACCTGCAGACCTGCTGCAAAGCCCATGCTCTACTTGACAGTCAATAGCACATTTTTATGTCAATATTGGACAGTTTCCATGTTTGTCATTATTATAAAGAATCTTTCATATATAAACATTTTAAAGATCACAATTGAGTTCCTGTGGTTAATGTGTTGTTATTTTCAAAAGACAGACATACTGTAAATTTTCAGCCCTATAAAAACTTTTTAAAAAACAAGTTTGTTTTTTTTTAAAGGAGATCCTCAAGGAATTGGGTGAATTTGAAATTTCAAAAACAAAATTAGAATTTATTTTAAATTTGTGGTGCTAATGCCAAAAGAAGCTATTTAATTCTTGTCCTTTTGCCCCTAAGCATTTTTGAAATTATAAAAATGTCTTACCTACTTGATTTGGGTTATATCTAAGGTGCTTAACTTAACATTAGTTTTGTTACCCATGAAATGGTAACTCTGTAAAAAGCCTTCAGACCCCCAGATACTATGTTACTGTGAATCACCTTCAAATGCACAAAGGTTCTAGGCAATGTCAGTCCAGACCTCATCTGATAAACCACTGTTATAGTGTGTTGGCATGTATGGGTGTGGTCCAGGGGAGTGCCTAGAGTTCACTAGAGTTCATTTCATTCTCAGCTGTTTTGCCAACTCATATCCAAATGACTAATTAAAATGTTTTACCTCATACGCATTTGTCTTTTCAAATGGCATATTTGATTTTGTTTTAATCCGAAGTGTGCCATGTTGAAGCACTAGTGTTCATCGTAAAGCAAACTAAATTTAAATATTTAAAATATTTCCAAATGTGCCGTGTGTAAATATCAACTATTTTCTTGTTCAAAGTGTTTTTAAATTGCTTTACTTTTAAATATTTATGACTCAATTCAAATTATTTATTTAAGTTTATAATGTTAACACATGTACCTAACCTATGAATGTGTGTAAACAAACTTGGTAACTTTATTGGAGAGAAAAGCTCTAATATTTATTGAATACAGGGAGATAAGTTGTATGCCAAGCCATGTTTTAAAATATTAACTTGATTTTTTTAAAAAGTGATGAAATGTATAACTGGAAGCCAAAAAGATTAACTACTCAGGTGACATATCTGATAAGTGAGGGAGCTGGAGTTTGGACTTAGGACTATTCTAATCCAAAGCCAATGCTCTTTATATAAACAAATACAATATTAAGTCAACTTAAACGATATATAGTAGATGATCAATCCTCAAAGTTCATATTGCAAAAGTAGATTCGGCTTAGCGTTCTTCAGTTTGGTAACCATTCTATAGAAGTCAATTTTACCAACATGAGACGTAGGAAAATATATTGAGTAGATCATATAGTTCATGCTAAGAGGCACTGGCAATTTAAACCCCTGGCTCTTCTTTACCATTGGTTTTGCTTCAGTTAAGAGGAATTTCATGAAATATACGGTCATTTCAAAACAATTCACCTAAAAGAGTAAACAAGTAGAAAAATTTAAAAAAAAGGGAAAAAAATCTGTTTCCTTGTGTATTACCCCATAGTATTCATGACACTATAATTAAAGTGTGAACTTAACTTTCACTAAGGAACAAAGGCTGTGAATAACCTAGATCTCCTGAGTTTCGGATCTCTACAAAGCACCTTCTATCTTAAGCATGCTTTGTTTGAAGATACAGTGTAGACTACTGGTTAAGCACATACATTGTGAATATCAAACTGACTGGGTTTGAATCCCAGTTCTACCATTTCTTAACTATATTAACTCTGTTGTGAGGACTAAAGTTAACATGTAAAATATTTAGAACAGGTCCAGGCAAATGTAAATTCTATGAAAGTTTTATTGTTATTCCTTAATAGAATTCATTTTAATTTCATCTAGATCACTAACTTGTGTTTTCTCCATTTCTCCCTTTACTGTTCCTACCTATAAAAAAATAAAGTTAACTATACTTATAAGTTATTTTTAAAGCAAATCAGTCTCTCTGTGACAGAAGCATACAACACTTCTCAATTCTGTTTATTACAAAGACCAGAATGTTCTATAGAAACCATCTTTTAAAAAAATATATTTTATTGATTTTTTCACAGAGAGGAAGGGAGAGGGATAGAGAGTCAGAAACATCGATCAGAGAGAAACATCGACCAGCTGCCTCCTGCACACCTCCCACTGGGGATGTGCCTGCAACCCAGGTACATAACCTTGACCAGAATCAAACCTGGGACCCTTCAGTCCGCAGGCCGATGCTCTATCCACTGAGCCAAACCGGACAGGGCAGAAACCATCTTCTTGATAATTAGATACAAATGCAGTTAGATGACAATTGTATGGAATAGAAAAATTATAATTAAATAGTAAAGGGCAATCAAAGATACTTTCATTCCACAAGAAAAATAAATTTTAGGCATTGAAATAAAATATTCTACACAACCAAAGCATAAGACTTAAAAAGGTATTTATATACACTAGGGGCCTCTGCCATGTAGGAAACGGTGATACTGAATAAGCGCTAATGCTATTTCTGGCATATTTAATATACTCAGAATACAGTGCATCAGGACATCAGGATTAACAGAAGGCAACGTTTTCAGAGTTTAGTTTACACAACACAGGACAATGTTACTTCTTAGCTCAGAATTGATAAAAAAATTTTAAAAAATAACATTTGCCTGAATGAGTATCAAACTCACAATGAATTTGTGTACTCTACCCAGCCTAAAAATGTTATGTTCAGAAATCACATTAGATTATGTTAAGCCTTTACTTCATTGTGGGTATAAATTTGAAGTGCTATCTCCGATGGGAAGAAGCATGAAACAATACATGCGGCCAGTCAAGGAAATAAAAACAACCATTGGGGCCTCTTCTATACGAAGTTCATCCCTAAATTCAATCGCCCATTTAAATTATCTTGAGATCATTTGGGTTCGGGCGCCATCGTTAATGGTAGTCACCATTTAATGGAAATGTTGAGCAGAATTATTTGAACAGTCTGTCAAGATGACAAAGCAAATGAAGTAACAAACCCACTTATTCCTTTTCCTTTATTCCTCAACCAACTTGATGAAAAGCAAGTGTGTTCCGGGAGCACACTGTCCTCATGCTTTGGATACAAAGTTAAAATGATACAACCTTTTTCCAAAACAGATACTATAATGTAATGTTATGTTCAAGAGACGCGAGGAGAACTGTTTGGGACTTGGGAACAATTGCTTTTCTTTAGGAAAGTCTCTGAAGATTTCACGGAGAAGTGCTGGATCCAGACGAAACAGTAAGAGGTTATCAGGAAAAGAGTGAGAAGAAAGCAGGGTGTCTTCTGTGGTTATTTTTTGAATATAAGTATTTGAAACGACCGAGCAATCCGGGGGAGGAGGCTGGGAAACAACCAGAAAACAGTCTGGATGAATACAGTTTGCACAACAGTGATGTTGGTTCACTGATAAATTCATTGACCGGTATGTAAGTGTAATGGAATGAGTTACAGGGATTTAAATGATTGTCTAAATCAGGACGCTTGAGAAAGAAAGGAGCACCATTAACAATCAGGCTAGGAGAACGGTGTAAATGGAGACTGTCCTAGGCAAATGAGCTGATCAAACACTACTGACACAGGAGTCAGGCAAGGCTCCATCGAGGCTCTTGCTCCATTTTTCTGTGATAGTCTTGGTTTTTTCTTTCTCTGGGTCAGTTTTATCTTCATGGCT
Organism: Corynorhinus townsendii; assembly: GCA_026230045.1. Taxonomy (NCBI): domain Eukaryota; kingdom Metazoa; phylum Chordata; class Mammalia; order Chiroptera; family Vespertilionidae; genus Corynorhinus; species Corynorhinus townsendii. Next base: position 160,134,611 of record JAPDVU010000005.1, on the reverse strand, counting down.
GTAGATGGCTGCTAACAGTTATCTGTACCTAATGGTTTTCCCTTCACATGCAGGAGGAGAAAAAATTCTTAGTTATTCACAGCCACCTAACAAAAATCTTAAGTTTCTCTTTCCCCTAGCCCCCAACTGGAATGCTCTTGATGCCACGTGCTAACCGGTAGTAAGGATGGCAGTAAAAATAATCACACCCAAACTGATGGCAGTGATATAATGGATGGGGAAAATCAAACTAAAGGGATAATAACCACATACTATATTGAGTTTTTCCAAAATAATGGAAAATTTCTAGGAAGTCTTAAATATGAAAAATCCCAGTTAACCTCTTTCAGCACTTGTTATTTATTTTAAATATCAGCTTTATTGAAATATAGTCCCTTAACCATAAAATTAACTCTTAAAGTATACAATTAGGTGATTTTTACTATATCACAGAGTTGTACAACTATTACAACTTAACTTCATAACTTTTTCATCACTACAAAAAGAAACCCCACGCCTATTAGCAGTCATTCCTCATGTCACCCTCCCCTAGCCCACGACAACCAGTAATTTAACTTCTGTCTCTATAAACTTGCTATCCTGGACATGTCTTTTTTAAAATATATTTTTATTAATTTCAGAGAGGAAGGGAGAGGGAGAGAGAGAAACTTCAGTGATAACAGATAATCAGTGATCAGCTGCCTCCTGCATGCCCAATACTGGGGACTGAGCCCGAAACATTCCCAGGCATGTGCCCTGGCTGGGAATCAAACCGTGACCTCCTGGTTCATAGGTCAATGCTCAACCACTGAGCTACGCCAGCTGGGCTATCCTGGACATTTCACTAAAATAGAATTATACAGGCCAGGCTGTCACACTATCTGTATTAGCTCCATTTCCCTTCCACTTCCAAACTCTGGCAGATATACCGACAATACCAAGGGTAATAACATTTATCACCTTCATTTATCATAAATAATAATTCTCTGTTCTGTGGCAAAAAGGAAAATTGGTACAACATAATACCAGAGTGACAGACAATGGTCAGATTATTTAGGGCATACATAAATTTTAGTCTAAATTTTAACACAGATGTAAAGTTCTGGTCATTGTTGCAAGATGCACAATAGAGATAAAAGGTATAACTTGGGGAAAGGGTCAGAGAAGTTTTAAATTATTTGTTTAAAATACATGTTAGGCAATATAAATGAACAAACGAAACAGAAAGACTCAGATACAGAGAACAAATTAATGGTTGCCAGAGGGGAGGGAGGTAGAGGGACTGGATGAAAAAGGAGAAGGGATTAAGAAGTACAGATTGGTAGTTACAAAATAGTCATGGGGATGTAAAGTACAGTATGGGGAATCCTATCTAATAAAAGAGTAATATGCAAATTGTACCTCTGCCACACCCATAAGCCACGCCCACCAGCCAATCAGGAGCGAGCATGCAAATTAATCCAACCAAGATGGCTGTGGCCATGGAGCGAGCAGGAGACTTGGGTTTCCCCGGCAATGGAGGAAGCCAAGCTTCTTGCACACCCTAGCTGGCCCAGGCCTCCGCTTAAGGCTACAAAGTTTCAATTATAAAAGATAAATAAATCCCAACAAAAATGTCTGTGGCCATGGAGCAAGCAGGAGGCTTGGGTTTCCCTGGCGCTGGAGGAAGCCAAGTTCCTGGCCTGCCCTGGCCTCCGCTGAAGACTACAAAGTTTCAATTATAGAAGATAAATAAATCCCAGATACCAGGGCCTCCGCTTGGGTTGCTGAGGAGCGTGGCCGGCCTGCAAACCACCACAGGCCCCTCGCCCAGGCCACCCACACCCCAAAGGAACCCCCCATCCTGATCCAGTACACTCTTCAGGGCAAACCAGCTGACCCCCACCCATACACCAGGCCTCTATCCTATATAATAAAAGAGTAATATGCAAATTGACTGTCACTCCAACACACAAGATGGCTGCCCCCATGTGGACACAAGATGGCCGCTACAAGATGACCAGCAGGGGAGGGCAGTTATGAGGGATCAGGCCAGCAGGGGAGGGCAGTTGTGAGTGATCAGGCCAGCAAGGGAGGGCAGTTGGGAGGGACCAGGCCTGCAAGGGAGGGCAGTTGGGGGTGATCAAGCCTGCAGGGGAGGGCAGTTAGGGGTGACCAGGCCAGCAGAGGAGGGAAGTTGGGGGCAACCGGGCCTGCAAGGAAGGGCAGTTGGGGGGCACCCAGGCCTGCAGGGGAAAGCAGTTGAGGGGAGAGGGTAGACCAGGCTTGCAGCGGAGGGCAGTTAGGGATGACCAGGCCTACAGGGGAGGGCAGTTAGGGGCAATCAGGCTGGCAGGGGAGCAGTTAGGCATCAATCAGGCTGGCAGGGGAGTGGTTAGGGGCTGATCAGGCTGGCAGGCAGAAGCGGTTAGGGCAATCAGGAAGGCAGGCAGGTGAGCAGTTGGGAGCCAGCAGTCCTGGATTGTGAGAGGGATGTCCGACTGCCTGTTTAGGCCCAATCCTACCAGCCTAAATGGGCAGTCGGACATCCCTCGAGGGGTCCCAGATTGGAGAGGGTGCAGGCTGGGCTGAGGGACACCTCCGCCCTATACATGAATTTCATGCAACAGGCCTGTAGTATAGTTAATAATATTGTTCATAACTATGGTTGGTGCTAGTTGGGTACTGGAAATATCAGGGGGAGCACTTTGTAAAGTATATGATTATCTAACCATTTTGCTATACACCTGAAACAAATACAAAATAATACTGAATATAAACTATAATTGAAAAAAACACACATTTAAATACATGTCAGGGTACAAATCACATACTTACTAGTTCAATCATATTTATTTTATCTAAATCTTCTGACCTTATTTATTTTCTTTCTACTTAATGTTAATAGTTGATAATGTTGACTTACAATTCCAGTTACATTTTTTGTTTCCACTTTATTTTGTATTTCTAATCACTTTTATTTATATATTTTATACAGTAATATAGGACATGAAGTTTAAATGAATTAACTTCTACCACATACGTGAATTTATTTAAACATCACAATTGGGATGGTGCATATTATTTGCTACATTTTTAAATAAAATAAACTGAAGCTATAGATGTTTAATTGGCTTAATCAGTCATAATGTAAGTAGTGGGAATGGGATTTGAACCTGTCAGTGTGGCCCCAGAGCTCTTGCCCCTCCCCTCACCCTTTATTCCATACAACCAACACATAAACTCATTCTCAAAAGCCTAAGGTCTGTGTTCCTCATCACATTTAAAGATGGTGAACATATTTATTTCCTTGGGCATAATCTGCCTTCACTTGTTCATTTTCTGGCATGATAGAAACTTGAGGCCCATTGCTTTAAATCCATCTTAAGTTTTCAAAATGCAGACTCCTATTCACCAGGTGACAGTGGCTCCTTAATACCTCCCTCAACCCCTCTGAATGGCTAGAGCCTGTTCTTCCTGTGCCAATAAAATGTGGGTGAGTCAACTGGGATTAGGAACGTCTCATCAGACCAGCTGGCGAGAGCGGGACGGCCTGCCCTGCCCACACCCACACCCACTTCTCCTCCGCAGAGTTGTTCTCAGTTACTAAATATTACCCCATGTCTGTTCCACCTTCTATGCTCCCTAACTCAGTGACTCTCATCACCATCCATCCTGTTGCCTAAGTTAGAATCCTCTGAACCATTATTAATACTTCCCTTTGCCTCATCTGTACATACAGGAAATACCAAACCCCCTTTCCTTAACTTTTATGTGTAAAATTAATCCACTTCCTATTTCAGGCCACCCTTTCTTATGGAGAGTAGTACTAATTTTTCTCCTTGCCTCCAGCCCATTCCAGAGTGGTCACTCCAAAATGCAAAAATCTTGTTTTTCTTGAGGTATATCTTATTAAATATATTAACTTAGTAAATACCCAAATCTTAAATGTATGACTTAATATTTTTTTAAATATGCATTCCAGATCAAGACACAGAACATTCTGGCACTACAGAAGGCTCCTCATGCCCTTTGGAGTCATACTCCACCCTCAAGGTAACTACAACTCTGACTTTTATCACCACAGATTAGTTTTGCTCACTTTAAAAATTCATGTAACTAGAATCATATAATAAGTTGTGTGTGTGTGACATTCAATGTCTGTGGTATTCATTCATATGTGGTATGTATAAATAGTTTGTTTTTCTTTATTGCTATGTAGTATTTAGTTCTATGAATAAATCTCAATTTAGTTACCCTTTTTACTGTTGATGGATATTTGGATTATTTGTAGGTTTTAGGTATTATAAATAAAGCCATTATAAACATTTTTGTACATATCTATTGTTGACACAAGCAAGAGGAGCATCATCAATTGGCTGCCTCCTGCATGTCCTCCACTGGGGATCAAATCCACAACCTGGGCATGTGCCTGACCAGGAATTGAACCAGCAACCTCTTGGTTACTGGGTCAACACTCAACCGTTGAGCCACACCGGCTAGGCACAAGCACTTATTTTTGTTGGTAAATAACTGAGAAGGTAATTCTGGGTCATAGAGCATGAATAGGTATCCTCTATAATAAAAAAGTAATAGCAAATTGACCCTAATGGTGGAACAACCAGGAACGACTGGTCGCTATGACACACACTGGCCATCAGGGGGCAGATGCTCAATGCAGGGCTGCCTCCTGGTGGTCAGTGCGCTTCCACAGGGGGAGCTCCACTCAGCCACAAGCCGGGCTGATGGCTGCGAGCACAGCGGCGTTGGTGGGAGCCTCTCCCGCCTCCTTGGCAGCGCTAAGGTTGTCCAGCTGTGGCTTAGGCCTGCTCCTTGGACATCCCCCGAGGGCTCCTGGATTGCGAAAGGGCACAGGCCGGGACCCCTCTCCCAGTTCATGAATTTTCGTGCGCCGGGCCTCTAGTTGTATATAAGAATTGCAGTTACTCCACATTCTCATCAACTCTTGGTATTGTCAATCTTTTTAACTTTAACCATTCTGGTGACTTTAAAAATCTTTCTATGGCACCCCACCTAGACAGAGTCCAAATTCTATTACATGATGGGCAGAGTCCTTAACAATCTGACTTGCTTATATGTTCAGCCTCATCTCTAATCACCACCTACCTTGACTTTTAAGCTGTAGTCATATTAAACAACTTGAGACTCCTTGAGTGTTCTTTGGTTGGTTGATTTTGTTCTCCTGGCCTTTGCACTTACTCTTCTGTCTTCATTTCATTTGGGTAAGTCCTTTTCACCCACTGAGTCTCAGCTTAGCCAGTACTTTTTAAACTTTCCCAATTTCCAAGATTCAGTTAAATTGCCCTTCAATGTTCACCCAGAGTTCCATGGGCTTACTCTTTTCTTGATATGCATCACAATGTATTGTAATTGCCTGTTGACTTGTCAATTTTTCTGAGGGCAGGAACTGTATCTTGTTGACAGGAATGGACACATAATAATTTGTTGAGTTAACGAACAAATTAATGAAGGAAATAACTGAGTAGCAATGGAATAACTCAAATTATTATTAGAGACTAAATTCTCAGGATGCTTCCTGGTTAATATGTTGATTTCTAAATCTCTATTCCTTAGGTTGTATTTTTGATAAGTGATAGTGAGGGAAAAATCACAGTAAGTACTAAATAATTAATAATTTATCCCATAGAATTTATCTTAAATCTCATCTTATTAAACGATTCAACTGGTAAGAGGGGATGAGCATTTTTCAAAACACACATGCCTCCAAAGATTCAGTTCTTGCAATTTGCAACTAAGGCAGAACATTAGAATAATCTGTAGTGCTTTAAAAAAAACACTGATGCCCAGAGATCGCTCTAGAGTTTCTGATTTAAGCCAGAGTCAGTCTTTCTGAAGCTTGCCCACCGTAAAAGAGAATAGAGCGACAGTCAGAAAGTTCTGGGAAAGAAAGTGATTTATTGACATGAAACAAGTATACAAAAGACAGTAATAGTATTCTACAGGCTTCTTGAGTGCTGTGAAACTATGGGGTCTGTACTAAACTATGATTTTCAGTGGGAAACCTCATTTAACATAGAAAGAAGAGAATCAGGTGGGAAGAAGAGAGAATAATATACTGACTGGGAATCAAAGCATGACCTCCTGGTTTATAGGTGGATGTTCAACCACTGAGTTCTTTCTTGTTGTTCTTCTTTTTGAGCAGTAAGCATAATAAATTTGAGATCAAAGAAAGCAGAAAGTAAATGACAGATAAATTTAAGGGCTTCCAAAACTTTTTTCTCTTAAGTTCTGTAGCTAAATCTGAAGGCCAGTGTAAGGGGTGAAGGCAAAAAAGTGTGGGAGATTTCCTATTTCTTTTAAGAAACAGGTTTCCACCCAAACCTGTTTGGCTCGTGGACAGAGCGTCAGCCTGTGGACTGAAAGGTCCCAGGTTCGATTCCGGTCAAGGGCATGTACCTGGGTTGCGGGCACATCCCCAGTAGGGGGCGTGCAGGAGGCAGCTGATCAATGTTTCTAACTCCCTCTCCCTTCCTCTCTGTAAAAAATAAAAAAAAATAAAAAGGGGTTTCTTAGGCACATAGCTTCATAATTTTGGAATATCAGAGTCTCTTCCAAGGACAAACATTAAATGCATAAAAATTCTTTTTACACCACCTGTTATTTTTAGTTCATTATCCATTTTGAATGTGTATTGCAAATGTCTCATAAAGGTCATGATTGCTCATCTTTCAGTTTTTATAGAAACTCAGATAACATATTTATTTTTCTCATGCCCCATTTTATATTGTAATAGATCTTTGTGCTTTTCTAATTAATTTAACAAGGAATACTTTAGTTCAAATGCTATGTTCTGCCTTGTACAGATGGAGTGAAATAAATATAGACCCATGTACAAAAGGTTAATGTCCTAAGTGTGTGGTTCAGAGAACCTCAGGCTGGCAAAATGCATGCTGATTATAATGCCATTTCACCTTGAACAGGACTCTTACCCTTTTAGGGTTTTAGATTTATATTCTCTTAAATAAGAAGGGACTGGACCCAGGAAATATGTTTCTTGTTTTCCAATTGATTTTTAGAGAGAGGGAAAGACAGAGAGAAATATCAATGTGAGAGAAACACATTGATTGGTTGCCTCCTGCACACGCCCCAACCAGGGCCTGGGCCAGGGAGGAGCCTGCAACCAAAGGTACATGCCCTTGGCCGGAATCAAACCCGGGATCCTTCGGTCCACAGGCTGATGCTTTATCCACTGAGCCAAACTGGCTAGGAGAAAAGAGTGGCATCCAAGTTATGCAAGGAGCACTGAATCATTCTCCCATCTTCACTTTCATTCAAAGTCTAAGATTCTATTACAGTTACTACCCTTTCCCCCATTATATTTTTAAAATTGATTTTTAGAGAGGAAGGGAGAGGGAAAGAGAGAGAAATACCGACGCTAATCAAACCAGTGACCCTTTGATGCACAGGACAATGCTCAACCAACTGAGCCACACTGGCTCCCCCATTATCTTGAATGAGAACCACTAGAGTGTCTCTGATCTTACAATCTATGGGTACACAAATTTCCAGGACACAGGTGAATAAAATGTTAATACTGTATAAAAACAAAGAGGCTGGTATGTCAACCTCAGAGATGTGGCTCAGACTCAGGCACGCTAAGAGGGTGACAGCACAAAACGCTCAGGGTGGACACATATTTGGTGTACCCATTTACCCTGCGTTCTAGGACAGCACATTGAAGGCCATGCCCAGGGCATAACTGAGGAAGCACTGTGTTGGAACCCCAATGCCCACCTGTCTTTTTGGCATGACTAACCCAAAGGGAGGGGCTAAAGGTCTTTTATTCACCATCAGCCTGCTCTGAGCCTGCACTTAGTGTATCTTCCTGGTACCTGGAGACAATGTAAACAGGATAATCAGGTCGGACAGAAATACTGTGTAATGGTGACTTGTCTTTCTTTCTCATATGGTCTTGCTGTAACCACGGGGCCCACACTACAGACATACCAACCAAACATACAAACTTGTCAGAAACAGGTGCATTGGCCTACCACTAACCAACACACTAGGGCTCCATCCAGTACACATAAATTCTGTCCTAGCTAATACACACACTCTCTCGCTCTCTTGCTCTCTCTTTCTCTCTCACACACACTCTTATGTTTTATCCAAACATAAATATATATAACCTATCCCTATACAAACAACTTTTTCAAAAACATATCCTATTCATAAATAGGTATAGATGTCCCAATAAAATAAAACCCTCTTTTCTAACAAACATTCTGCACAGAATTCATTCTTTAATTAACTTTTTCATAAATACATATTTCTTGAACTGCACTGGATGTTGTGCCCTATAGCAGTTATTGGGGAAATAATGGTCAGAGCACCTGTCCCAACCTCTGTTGCAAAATCTACTAACAATGACTTCTCTTGGGATATGGAGATGGAATTATGAAAGAGAACTTGAGTAAGTCGGAAGAATTGGTAATGTGAATTAGGAAAGATACATGATTGTTCAATAATTCAGGATCTGCTAGTCATTTCTTTTCTCGTGTTGAAATGGGAGCTAGAGAGGAAGCAAAAATTGCAGGAGCACACAGTTTGACATAAGGCCATGAGATAGTTTTGGTCCCAGAGAAAACTGAAGAGATGCAAATGGACTCCAACAAGGTTAGATGATGGGCATCTCTTGGGTGTCTGGGGCAGCCCTGGATCCATGGGTGTCCGTGATGCTAAGGTTCCAAGATAAAACATATGACATTCAAATAAATGCTAATTTCAGCCAGAAAACAAAAAAGTAGCATAAGTATATATTATGCACTAGTGAGACATAGACTACAAATTATCCATTAGTTATTATAATTCAGATTTAACCGGGAACCCTATACTTTGATTTGCTAAAGCTGGCAACCTTCCATGATGCCAATGGGGGGTGAGCAAGCCAGGGTTCTCTATTTTGTGTAATTGGGCTTTTCAATTGACAAGTAAACAGGAAGGACGTAAACGGAGTCAAACTGAAAAAGCCAGAGCCCCAGAGCTCTCCACTGGGTAGAAAGAGGCCGAAGGAGGAGGTCAGGACCAGGGACCTGGCAAGTGAAGATGAAGTTAGAGCTGATGACTGAGGGTCCATTCCTGGCATAGACCCTGTGCTATAGACCCTACATTTTGGTTTTGTTGCCAAACCAAAATCCATTTCAGATCACGTGCATATCTTAATTTAACATTTTGGGCAGGTAAAAAAGGTGCCAGAAGGTATAGGTTCTCTTAACCATTCTGACTAATTGCATTTTTGGCTGAGTTCTAGTTCACTTTGGGATTAACCTGTGATCTGAAATTTTATTCTTTTTCTAGTGATCGGTGTATCTGACATGGTTTGTTTGCTAGTTCTTTTTCAGAGCAAAACTTCGTTTTAGAAAATTCCAACTGGTCTAAGAAGAAAAGGATGTGTTCTATACCCAGGACTGGCTACATAATTTGTAGTGCTCCGTGTAAAATGAAAATGCTTGGCCCCTTGTTTGCAAATTGTTACAGATTTCAAGATGTTAAACAGAGCACGGGGTCTTCCAAGGGCAGGGCCCTATGCAATAGCACAGATCCTATTCCATGAAACTGACCTTAGTTATAATAGAGAGATAAATCTGTATACTCAGAGCTAGGGATGGTGATGGAAGAAGTCTGGACTCTTTAGAACTCCCAGGGATAAGAGGAACTGGGCAAAACAGGGAACACAGGTAGGACTGACCTTGGAATGGATGAATTTATCTAGCAGATTTCCTGCTCCTTGTTTCTTTCCAAGTTCTTCCACCACTTTCATCTGACATGGCTTTAGAGTCTCTTTTAGTTACCTCATTGTCCTTTCCCTCACCATCTACCTCACCTGTTCTGCCTCACCATAGAAAATCATGCTTCAGATATGGCAACATAGAGAACAGTATGATGATTCCTTTCTTTGATCTGCACCCTACTCTTAATTCACAGTCTAATAATATGTTAGCTTTTTCAATAGCTGCTTCATGCTTTGGGCTTATAGTACGCAAATATGCTATTAAAACCCCTCAATCTAGTCTGCATGAACTAATCTAAGTCAGGACTTGAGTTTCTACAGGTTCTCTTTAAGTTGAACACTTTGGATTTGATGGCTGCCTAATTTAAATTTCAGCTTGTTGGCTTCATACAAGCATTCCAGCCAATTGAGATCACTGTGAAAATTGATTCTGTCATGCATGGTTTTATCTATCCTTCCTGGCTTTGATTCATTTGTAGATCTGGCAATTCTGCCATCTATGTCTTCACACACATCTCTGCTAAGAACAGCAAACAGGACAGGGACAAGGGTAGACAGGATCCTCTACTTGCTCCTGAGTGACACAGACAATAATCCCACTCTAGGTGTGCTTCTGTCACACATGTAAGTATGTGAGGAATCATAAGAGAAACTAATTTGACATTCCTTGAGAAGTAAGCAGTCTGAAGAATTATTTCAAGTATTTTTTTTTTTTTTAGGAAAATGGTTAGAAACTCAAATATCACTAGAAGAAAATTTAAATGCCCAAAGAGATACTGGTAGACATAAGACATAAATTAAGAAGGAAAAATAAAAAGAGACAAAAAAAGAAAAAAGAAATGGGCAAAGAGGAAGGATGGGATCAAAAGAAAGAACAGATGAGAAATCAAGACAGAGGGATAGAAAGAGACCTCGGTGACAGCAGTTTTAAAAGTCATGTGACCTTTTTTTAAGATTTAGTACTTCCTGCCTCTGAATGCATAATGAGGCTAAAGAACCTCTCGTGATATAATCATTGGACTTACTGGGCCACATCAGATAAAAATCAGTATTTCCTGGGGCTAATCCAAATTGACTTGGAACTCTTTAAAGTTTAGGTTCTCTTTGATACAAGCAGTCATGCTCCTCTATCTTAAAAAAAAAGAAAAAAAGAATGAACATTCTTCTTATTTTGATGAAATACTGCCAGGAAAATCAGCTGAGAATAATTGAGAAATTATTTCCTTGATTTCTCCAATTAGCCACCATTGCCTTGGGCATATAGAAAGAGTAACCATTAAAAGGAAGTTGAAGAGATGAAAAACTTCCTTTTAGTTTTCCTTTCCTGTATTTGATACTAAGGCACTTCTGATTAAATGATACAGAATCAGATTTTATTCTTGTCAGCTTTTTCAGAATTCTACTAAGGAGGGTTAAAAGTGAGGGCTAATTTTATTTTTACTGAAATGCCATGATCAGAACAGGTGCCCAGGCTCTCTCCTTTACCCACATTTACACATTTTGCTCAGTCGGGTCACCCATTTATAATGACCATTATCATGTCTCTCACTCTTCCATGGTGTTTCATGACAACTCTTCTGTTTGAAATGTCCCTGCCTCCCTTTCTCCTTGGCTAATTGCAACTAATCCTTAAAGGATGAGTTCAAGCATTACCTCCCTAGAAATATTTCCTGACTCAGTTGAGTTGAGGAATATGGATGCCCCACCTGGGTTCCTGGATGTAGTAACATAGTCTCTCTTTCCTCTATGAGGCAGTCTAAAGGCAGGAACTCACTAAATCCTCCATATTTAACACAGGACCTGGCACCTTGTGAGTGCTCAGTAAATTTGTAAAGGGGAGGACTAGGAAGAAGAGAGGATGGAAGAAAGGAAAGGAGACAGGAAAAAGTTATAAATCCCATGCTATGTGATGGCTTGTTTAGTATAGTGCCTGAAAAGAGGAGGTGACCTTTAAAAGACACTTCTAATCTTATCATTCTAGTCTATCTTTTAAGTTACATATTTCTTCTATCTGAACTCTGAAAAATGATCCACGATTCAAAGAGAAGATAGATGGCCATTTGGCAGAGCGACACTGTAGATATTCAAGCACATTGATTAATATCATCCTGTTAGTTCAAGGAAATCTTCAGATTTCTGGTGAATGTTCAACTTTACTTTGTGATGTTATTTATAACCTGTGTGTGACCATGAAAAAGAAAAAGAGTGTGATGATTGTAGTCGTTCAAAGAAACATAAAATAATTTAAAATGTAATGAGGTAATTGAGACCGACAAAGCAATGATCAATCAGAAAAATAAAGCTCAACTTTATCAGAAGGAATTTAGAATATGATAAACTTCTGAGGAGTAGTTTCAACCAGAGGCCAAAGGCATGCTACCCAAGTGTTCATCAGCATTTCTCAGCCTCTGCTTCTTTCTACTCTGAACGTAGCATATACTTTGTTAAGAGGTAGAACTCAAAAGGGGAGGTTGAAATATCTGCAGCATAATCCCCTTTGACTATGGGAGCCTTTCTTTTGATAAACATGGCTGCACACTGTCCCTAAGTGGTTCTTTAGTTATACCAAAATATAAGAATTCCTAGTAAAGACCCAGAGTGACACGGTCATTTTTTACTCAGTCACAGACTAGAGAATTTTTTTCTGGAGATTGAGATAAAATTCAGAGTTATAGCATCGGGGTTTTCAATACCATTGAAATACATTTAAATTAAAGGTGTTAATATGCCCAAACTTAAAGGCACTAGGAAAAGAAATACTCAAGGTCACCCCTGCCCCAACCAAGTTAATAGATAGTCATATGCCTTTGATGTGTCAGATTAAAGAAGAACTTGGATGTCTAAGCTTGCTCTCTTTCCCAAAGATACATGTCTGTATCTCCAAACCTCCTATTTTACATATCTACTGGAATGGACCATCAAACTCTATATTTTAAAAACTAAAGTTCCAATTTCTAATATTATTCCTAAAAATACTTCCCCTTTTCTGACTTCTATCAGTGGTGCCCTTGAAGAAATGCTCAAAGAGGGTATTTCCCAGGTAAGACAAAGGCCTAGTGAACAGGGATCTATCTGGTACAGACGCTTCTGAGGTCCAGGTAGAAAGGGGGATATTAATACCAGAGAGTTAACTGATGGAGTAAGGCACATGAGGAGGCAGAGAGGGACAAAATTCAGAATACAGCTTTAGATTAGAGAATTTGCTTTAGACTAGAGGAAAGAGGAAGGATATGGACTGATGAAAATAATTTCACATAATGGGATGAGGAACAGAGATTTAAGGTACTTTTTAATACTTTTTATTTTCTAAGGTATTAAATGAGGTCATCTTGTAAGAGTGAAGAGGTAAGGTGGGTCACAGAAAGGGTAGAGAATATGAAAAGAATAGAGAAGTTTGAAATAATTGTTATGGGGAATAGAAGAGAGAGCGGGCCAGTGATGTATCATGGAAGGCCCATCTTTTTTCCAGGTGGGTTAGGTAAAAGGTTAAGGGGACAAAAGAACAGATAGTCTTGTCAACACAGTAATTGATCTGAAGAACTACGAATTTAGGTTGGATTGGGAGAGACAATAGGCTGGAAAAAAATGGTCTAGAAGGAGAAAGATTGAGAGAAGTGGAAGATTGAAGCCAAAAGGTAGGATACTAGAGTTTAAGGTTGTGGAGGTGGAGTAGTTTGGAGCAGTTGACAAGATCCAAGACTTGTCTATAAATGGGGCTGACTAGTTACATGATGGTAATGGGGCTGAATGATCAAGAAGTTGTTGGATAGATCACCCAGATGGATATTGTGGTCATTCATGGTAATTTTGGGACTGGAGGTAAATGTGGGGATGTGACCAGGAGATAGTAGTTTGAATCAATGAAGGGAGCTAGTATAACTAGTGGCCTAAAATTCAACAGAGAAAAAAAATGTAACTAGTGCATACAGGAGTAATAGTCTAAATTACATTGGGATGTAAGAATGCTGCTCTCTCTGCTGGGCCTTGTGGAGGGTAGAGTATGGAAAGGCAGTAGAGGAAGTGGTGTCCTTAGGGGAGAACCTATGTCAGTTATGACAGGAGAAGAGGTCATAGATGTAGAGGATTTTAGTTATCATGGGATAACTAGTCTAGGGGTGGGAGTGAGGGGAAAGTGGAAACCTGGTCTTGGAAGTGGTAGCAGAATATGTGGACCATTTCCTCCAGGGAACTTTTCCCACCAATCCAGTTTTTGTCTTTATTCTCTGCACTTCTACATATTAATGTCTTCAAGCACAGAAACTGAAGTATTCAGATAGTCTGAGTCATTGTACAATGTTGCCTTCCAGGCATCCTCTTAGATTCTGATGAAGTTATTCGTTTCCCGGAGTTCATATCCCATATTTCCTCGGCTGGTCCAGCAAGTTGAGAATGATCAACTTGAATGGGTAGTTATTGCACACTCTGACTGCCAAGATGCCTTAGTAATCCTAATACATCCCGGTTCTTGCCTTTTCTTTCTTTTAAATACATAGTTTTTAAATATAATTTTATTGATTTCAGAGAGGAAGGAAGAGAAGAGAGAGAGAGAAACATCAATGATGAGAATCATTGACTGACTTCTTCCTTCATGCCTCCTACTGGGGATTGAGCCTGAAATCCAGGCCTGTGCCCTTGACTGAAGTTAACCTGGGACCCTTCTGTCTGCAGGCTGATGATCTATCCACTGAGCCAAACCAGCTAGGACTCTTCCTTCCTTCCTTCCCTCCCTCCCTTCCTCTTTCCCTCCCTCCTTTCCTCTCTCCTTCCCTCCCTTCCTTCCTCCATTTCCCTCCCTCCCTTCATTTCCTTCCCTCCCCTTCCCTTCCCTCCCTCCGTTCCTCCCTCCCTCCCTTCCTTTCCTTCCCTCCCTCCCTTCCTTCCTTTCTTTCCATGGCAGGGTTAACCAAAAGCCAGAGAAACCCTTACCAACAGATTCTCCACTGTGTCCTTTCTAAGTACTCAGACCTTCAGCACCAAAAGCAAGCACACTGTTAGGATTCAGGCATGAGGTAAGAGCCAAGAGCATCTCTTTTGTTTCCTCCTCTCCCCCCAAGAAATTCTGTCAATCAGGTAGTCCAAGTATTTGGTCACTGGCACAAGTTGCGTATACTGTTCACAGCAGCAGACTGAAGTAAAGGCCATGGTCTAGAAGGTCCAGGGGATGGTCAGGTCCTGACCATCAAACCAACAATGCAAAGATGACTGGTGATCAGGAATTCATATCCATTCTGATCTTACTGAGCTTAGGTGTCCCACCTGGCAGAGAGAGGGACTTGAGCTCTTATATGATCAGGCAGGAGAGCAATAAGCAGAATATCTTCAATATCACATTGAATATCTTCCATCTGCTGTCTATGGCCTTTCCTTCCTGTTACAATGGTCTGGCTCAAGGTTTCTGGGACATGCAGCTGGGTATATCCCTGAAACAAATGGTTCAAGTTCTAGGTACTGGCTCCTCCCCACCTACCCTGCAGTTAACTGAGCCATTTTCAGCTTTGTTCTAGGATATGACAATTTATCATGTCGAGAAGATATCATTATCATTGCTAATAATAATAGACACTTATGAGAACTTATGTATCAGGCACTTTATATATATTGGCTCATTTAATCATCTTAACAACCTTATCAGGCTGGCCCCATTAGCCCCATTTTTTATATAAGGAAACTGGGAATTTAACTATACTCAAAGTCACAAAGCTAATAAGTAGTAAGGTCAGTCTTCAAAATCAAATATGGAGCTCTTGCTCTTGACCAGTACTTTATACTAACTCGCTTGTTTTACACAGATAGGAACAGTATGTGGTTGTTGCAGATTGTGTATTTCACTAAAAGAGAACTCTCCACAGGTAGGCAGTATGGGCTGCCTAAGTGAGGGGGTAAAATTCTTCAAGCAGCAGCTGGGTATCAGGGACAACACGATGGGACTTCAAATCACGGATGGATAGTGCAAGACAGTAAACTTAGGGAGCTGTGAGGGTGAAGCTTAAGGAAACTTCCTAATGCCATTCAATTGGATCCATTGGATGCTAACCTCTCTCATACACACACGTAGGATTAACACATCCAGCATAGCTGGAGGCATCTATCACTTCAGAGAGGACAATACATGTTTTTATCATTCTAATGAGACATCTCTTCAGATGAAACTCATAATGAAACAATAGCAGGGGTGCAATTTCAAGCCACAAAGAGTCAAGTGCGTACTTGTTTCATGCTTGAACTTGTGTCGTCAGTCAGTCCACTCCTCCAAGGTGCACAATTGTAAGTCTTTACTGACATGTGTGCACTGGTGGGGGCAGGAAGGGTAGAGGGGAAGAAGAGGAAAGTTATACTGTATCTGCCAGGTCCTGTGCTATGGACTTTTTAGATAAAATCTCATTTAATCCTCATAGCAACTCCATTTACATACACATTATCTCCACTTTACAGATTAGGAAACCGGGAAATCAATCACATAACTAATAGGGGTGGAACCTTGACTTCAAAGCTCCTGGGGTTTTTTTGGTGTTTTTTTTTTTTACTGTAGCATCCTGCATACTCATGTACGGGTGGGAGGCTGGCAACTTCCACAAGGGCTTAATGAACAACAGGAGAAGCTGAGATGAAGTAAGTACAGTAATGTTTATTATGCCAAGGACAATTATATCCTTGATTCACTTGGCATGAACTGAATAGGGAGAGAGGCACAGGGTTCTGAGCCTCCCAACTGTATTTTTCCCTCCTGTCCTAGATGCAGGCTCTACAAGGCTGCCAAGTCGCTTTTATGCTTCTAATCTCTGGAAGCCAAAGTGAGTATAACCGCAGCCTGACAGAACAATAACGACCCAATCCTTGCACTGTACCGACCAAATGAGGTAAGGACTTATTCAAGAACAGGCAGAGAGTTAGGATGAAAGCTACAACTGAAACCTAGATCTTTCTTCCAGGCAGGTTTTTTTTGGTGAGAATAAGGGCCCCGAGAAATTGGCAGTTCTAAGCCACATCTCTTTCGTTCCTCAGTGTCCAATTTCAATTGCATATTTCTGGGGAGTCTCTAGAAGTTTCCCATATAAAAATGTCAGCGAGGAAGATAATATAGTTATGTTCAGGAGAAGTATTTACTTGGAAGTTAAACATCAATAGAACTAATATGAGGAGTGACTAGACACCAGAAGACCCATTATGAAGTCTAAATCCTAAATTAGAAAAGTATTAGGATCTTCAGAGAAACCCTGGCCCAGGGCTGCTTCAACGCAGGGGACCTCATGTGGATGGTTATGTCCATTCTGAAGACTGTGCCTCTCCACACCAACCTGTGTTCCAACTCTGATTTATAACTCCCTGACCTTCCCATCAGAAATTACAATCAGAGAACACAGATCTGCTTCTTAAAACATACAGCACCTTTGTGGAAATGAGAAAAAGGTGCCTGTCCTCTGCACTCCTAACCCCTATGGCCTAGTGAGCAGAGCATGGGCCAGATTTTAAAATCTATATATATTTTTATTGATTTCAGAGTGGAAGGAAGGGGGACAGAAAGAAACATGAATGATGAGAATCATCGATCAGCTGCCTCCTGCACTCCCCCTACTGGAGAGCAAGCCCACAACCAGCACATGTGCCCTGACCAGAATTGAACTGTGACCTCCTGATTCATAAGTCAATGCTCAACCACTGAGCCATGCTGGCCTGATGCATGGGCCAGATTTTTGCCCTGACTCACCTCCAACAGGCACTCTTTGCATAGCCCAACTTGCACAACCATACTGTGCAGTGGCCCCTTCTGTTCCTCCTTCAAAGAACCCTGATACTTCCATCCATTATACTTATAATTGCCCACAGAGTCATACCAACCAAATCAGGTGTGGGTGTAGAAGAGGGCGTTACTCAGGCAAATGCAACCTTGGTGGGAATGGCTCAGTTTTAATTGGCGTTTGTTCCACTTATCCCTGAGTCAGAGTCTGACCTAAAACACTTCAGCTCCTAATGTTGGGGTCTTTCAGACTTTCCTAAATTTAAAGGTGGCATATGATTCTTAGCACCTTTTTTACTGAAGCGGTGTGTGGTACATATAGTTCAAAGGATGTCTGGTGAGATCAGGAAGGGAAAAGGGAAGAAGGAAGAGAAGAAGGGAGGGAGGAAAAGGGATGGAGAATCCTTTGGACAAAGATCATGTCAATGTGATGATGAAGGATAGACTACCAGAATCAGCTGTGGGCCATATGTATTCATACAGCTGATGCATGATTAATTGCACTAAATTGCATGTCTAGGTGGCAATGATCTCTATATGTCTCTCCTCCCACCTCCAGTCTGCAGGTGTGTATTTGCCAGACAATGCTTTAGTGGATGTGTTTGGCACCTAAAAGATAAGAACACACCACTTAATAATATGCTTTCTATGCATGATGCTTTGCTCAAATAGTGAGCACTTATGGCTTCCTGAAGGGTAGGTTCTTCCCAAAATGCATGGGTCACTCTGAACCACAGCATCAACCACTGAGTGGAGGACATTCCCAGTCAGTGCTGCCAGACCGGATGATGAGATAGCTGGAAAACCCCCTTTGGGGGCAGGATAATATGCTGAGAAAGTACAGGAGAGAGATTCTTTATAGCAAGTAGAAGTCATGTAAAGGGTAGTGCCCAGCCCTGAGAAAAATGGGCAGTTGCATTGTTGACATGCCATTCTGCGCAAATCAGTGTAGACACCTCACAAAGCTGCAGTGCTTTGGCTCATGTACTGACAAAAAGAGTTCTTGCTCATCTCATCGTTGGCACTATCATAATCATTATCAACACTGACAACACCAATGGCAGCAAATATTTATTGGATGCCTTCTTTGTAACACTGTCAACAGGATCTTTGGGTTTAGGTTCCAGAAGCCCATAAAGAGAGCCTTAAACATTAGTCATGTTATGAGCTTAAGATTTAGAGATTAAAGCTGGTGGGTTTCCATCAACTCTTTGAATAAAAAAGAAAATCCATGCCCCAAATTTGAGAGGTACAGAGAAAAGTGAGTTTTTCTCATACCTGTCATCTAGTCTTCCAAATCCCCTCAAAGAGATACTTATTCTTTATGGGAAGTTTTATCTGTGGAGAAGAGAAGCATTCTGGCTGAACATAAAAACCCTGATCAAAATCTTTGCAGTGCCATTAATAAGTTTTCTGAACACACAGTTAAAAATCTTAGTGATTTGTTGACTGCTGCCCCTGGGCAGGGAAACAAGTTTACATATATCACTTAAAACACAAAGGACCCAATATTCATTGACTTC
Organism: Corynorhinus townsendii; assembly: GCA_026230045.1. Classification (NCBI taxonomy): domain Eukaryota; kingdom Metazoa; phylum Chordata; class Mammalia; order Chiroptera; family Vespertilionidae; genus Corynorhinus; species Corynorhinus townsendii. The sequence goes on along the minus strand of JAPDVU010000005.1, from coordinate 160,115,623 downwards.
AATGTTAGCTTATGTGAGAATGTGTGGTTGTTATTAACAATGGTAGAACCAAAACTCCTGTGTCAAAGCTAATACCAAAAACAAACAAACAAAAAACGTCTCCGAAATCCCATGGAGCTATGGCTCCTCCCAAGCCATATATTCTCAATAATTTGTTCGAGCTGCACAGATCCTTCTAGATGGGAAATACCATTAGGTGGCTTACCTAGGTGGCTTCTGCTGAGAGGAACAATTCACTTCTCTTGTTTTGGTTGCCTATTTCCACCATAACCATGCTGAAATGTCTGTGTGTCCTTGGGTCACCAGTCATGAAAACTTCACGACTGGTGAAGTTTTATAGTCATGAAAACTATAGCCTCCTTATCTTCACCTCTCCAGGTCCACTGGCCTTTCAGTCATTTATGTCTTCTTACCATAGACATGGGAATTTCCCCCCTTGGTTTTAAAAAATTATGATAAATATCATCACATAAAAATTTTCATTTAAACCATTTTTAAGTGTATAATTCAGTGGCACTTTTGTTCATATTCACATTGGTATATGACTATTACCACTATCCATTTCCACAACTTTTTCATCATCCCAAACTTGTTATCAGGTAAAAGGGGGTCCATTTGCCTGCATTCATCAAAGGCCTATAGGACACAAACAGGAGCTTGCATCAAAGAGTCAGAATTTATTACAGAAGTGGTCCATACCAGAGTCACTGGTGAGCTAATGCACAAAGACCTGGCTCCTGATGGCTTCCAGGGGATGAATTATTCAGGGGGAAAATCATTAATCATGGTGACTAAGGGAGTTAGGGTCATGTTTTCTACTGATTGATTAGCACTAGGGTAGGGGGTGGCTGATTGTTGCATCTTGTCCTGATGCCAGCCATGGTGTTGCTTCACCTGATTTCAATGCTTTTTTGGGTCTGTCATATAAATTTGCCACGTTTTACTTAAAGTACCTGTTCATTTGTGGATGGACAGTTAGGTTGTTTCCACCTTTTGGCTATTGTGAATAATGCTGCTGTGAATACAATTATAAAAATACTACTAGGGGCCCAGTGCGTGAATTCATGCACCTTGCAAGGAACCGTGGGCCACGAGGCTGTGGTAGGCACAGGGGCAGGTCTTGGCCCATCCTCCGTGCCCCCGCCCAGCTTCTCCCACTGCAGCCCCAGTTCCCTGTCTGCAAGCAGTCCTGCTCCTGCCACTGCCGCTCCCACATGCTGATGGCACCAGCCCCTGCTTGCACCCGCTGAAGGCATGGAGTAATTAGGGCTGGTGCCAGCAGCGGGTGTTAGCGGGGCTGGCATCATTAGTGGTGCGAGCAGCAGCTGCTGCCCTGATCGCCCCTCAGGAGCAGGGGGAGGTGGAGAAACCCTCAGGGGCAAACAGGCCTGGCAGCCACTACTCACACCCACTGATGGCATAGAGTGATTGGGACCAGTGCCAGGCAACAGCAGCAGGTGTGAGCAGCGGCTCTGGCACTGGCTGCAACTCCAGTTCTGGCTGCAGGTGCAAGTGGGGCTAGTGCTGGCAGCAGGTGCGAGAGGTGGCTGCCATCCCTGATCTCCCCTCAAGAGCAGGGGGAGGTAGAGAAGCTCTGCAGGGCGATTGGGGCCAGCAGCCACCACTCACACCAATGACAGCGCCGAGCAATCGGGGCTAACGCTGGGCACTGGCAATGGGTGCAAGCAGCGGTGCTGGCAGCGGGTGCAAGTGGGGTTGGCGCTAGCAGCAGGTGCAAGCACTGGGTGGGACTGTGGGACGTGGGAGCAAAGAATTTTCAGTAACACCAGAGGCTCGCCCCGATGACAGCAACCAGCACCTCGCCTTGGTCTGGCGCCCCTGCTCACCTGCTCCACCATCCCACCACAGCCGATACCTGCTATGTTCTGCACATGCCCCCCGGTGGTCAGTGCACGTCATAGCAACTGGTTGTTCTGCCATTCGGTTTATTTGCATATTAGCCTTTTATTATATGGTTTTCCTTTTGGTTTGATTGAACAAATAATAAGTATTGAACATTGGTCACATGTCCACCACAACTGGAGAAATACTGCCCTTGCTCTGATGATAATTCTTATCATTCTACTACACAGATCTTCAAGGCACCTTTAATCTCCTCCCTTGAGTATGTGGATGAAAAAAGGGGTTTTATGGAAAGTAAGCTCACAGGGTGATCTGATCATAAATTCCTAAATGGGCAGGTCATGATGAGTAGTCATGCCCAGGTATAGAACTTCTTTAGCAAAAGAGCTCTCCTTTTTTTAAAAAAAAAAAAAATTTTTTTTATTTATTTCAGGAAGGGAGAGAGATGATAGAAACAGCTATGATGAGAAAGAATTATTGATTGCTGCCTCTTGCATGCCCCACACTGGGCACTGAGCTGGCAACCCGGGTGTGTGCCCTGACCAGGAATTGAACCATGACCTCCTGGTTCATAGGTTGATGTTCAACCACTGAGCCATGGGCAAAAGGGCTCATCTCAAACTTCAGCAAGCCCTGTACATTTTTTCTGTGCATTTACATCAGTGCCTCTTTTCAGACCCCTCCTTCTTAAGAGGACCTCCCTCAAGAGAGCACATAATTTCAGGAACTATCCTGTAATCAGATCTCACCTTGCTTTCTCCCACCTTCATGTAGTCTTCCTTAAGTTTCCTTTTTAATTCCAAATGCATAGAAGAAGCTACAAACTATTATTTCTTGGAAGCATTTTTCGCAGTCTGTTGAGATGTTGCTTCCAACCATGTCCTCTGTTTGACCCATATATACTCACCCAGGGATGTGCAGGACTCTGAGAAGCTGCCTCAGGCCCACCTATCTGGTTACCTGCTTTCATCACAGGTGTGCCAGGCAACACCTTGATGATGGTTCTCCTGCCGAGAGCCCCATAAACCTCAGCAGAATAGCTGATGAAGATCTTCAATATCCCTCTTGGAATTCTGCCTGAAAAGTGTAAAGGATAGAACTGCACCCATGAAACCAAGTTATTTTAATGCCCACTCCAATCCTCTTTCTCCTGCCAAGTCCTAGGAATTTCACTTCCTTTTGGCTAAGAAAACTGTTCTTACATCCTCCTATATTGTTCCAAAGTCTGATAATTATGGTATACATTTTATATTTGGCTTTGGGCTCTTGATTTTCAAAGCCTAGCTTCTGAACTTAAAAATACTTGCACTTTCAAACAGCCCAGTTTAAAAATGTAAGACTCTGCCTTGCAAGCCTACTATCGATGTTATCAATTTCAAGAACCTATTTTAGAATACAAAGCCAAGAATTTGACTTTGTGTTTTTGGCTGTATAAACCCTCTCCTAGGTCAGTACCTATAGAAGCTATTAGCCACCTAATAGCTTGTCAAGAAAGCACAAGAATCAAAAGGAAAACAATCTTCAGTATCTAAAAATATTTTATAGCTGTTAGCTTAGCTATAACACAGATCATGGCTACGAAGTCTGTTACTTAAAATTTCTAGGGGTATAAAACCAGTCAGCCAGAGATGACATGAGATAGTTCCTCAAAACTATGGTATAATAGAAAGCTCAGAGAACTGAGAACCCAAAATAACATGATGCTCATGAATCAAGACAGATTAACAAGAGAAAATGACCAAATTTAATTACATGCATATATATATAGGAACCCCATATACATAAGAGAGTCAGAGACCCACATACAGGAGAGGTTGGAAGGCAGAATGGGAAAATGAGGTATTTATGACATTCTGAGCTAAGGATCACCCTGGGCCTTCAGAGGGGAGGAAGGTCATTGCAGGACAATAAAAACAGAAGTTTGCCCTGCCCTATAGAAGGTCATAAAAAGTTATCTCTGATAAACTCTTATTATGGGCAAGGCTCCTGATTCAAATTCTTCTAGTTGAGTGAGTGTGTGGGGGTTGGGATGGGACAGCATAGAAGTTTTCTCTTGAGCCTACTGGGTCTTGGTTGCCTTTAGCTCAAAATGATCTTCATACCACAGAGGCATTTATTGGGGTGAGTCATTTTGAATCCCTACAGAAGTTAAAAAAGGTTGAACAGGCATTGTGATTTGAGATTCAGGGCTCATTGAATTCTAATCTTCATTCTTGCCCTTAACTAGCTGTGGCTTTGACTAGGTTATGTCTTTTTCTGTGCTCCCGTTCCTTCCTTCACTTGCAAAATGAGGTTAATGATAAGGACTAGCCTCACTCCCAAAATGGTTATGGTTGTGGACTATTGTAATTAATAAGTCGTTTAGTACTAAGAATTATGAACATCAACCATCTACATGCTTCCAGTAATTGTACAGATGGAAATACAAATATCACGTATCAGAAGTTTTTGACAAAAGGAAACCAGATAAGGGTCACTCTCTTTCAGTAAGTGCCAGTTCATAAGAAATCAACATTTCTTTGTTGTGCAGACATTTAGATACCTCTCCATTCATGTAATCTTAACACAATCTTAAATCTCAGGACCCTGAAAGGAAATGCATCATCTTATTCTTTGGCTTTGGTGAATCCTACCAGACTCTGCTTCCAAACTTCTCCATGTTTGTAGAAATAGGTACTGTTTTTCCCAAGCAGAAAGAGACACACAGCCTTCTTAAAATTAATGTTCATGTGAATATCCCATATCATGTGATATCAGAACAGCTATCTACTCCCTGGCCTTCAGACAATGTTTAGTTGGTCCCAATCTGTGTCACCCATAGGCTCACAGGGGATCCAACAGAGGAAAATTCTGCACCAGCACCTGCTGGTGTTTGTGCATACTCACCTCATTTGCTTCCACAACTCCCTTAAGAGTATTTTACATGTGAAGGAAGTTAATAGGAGAGCTTAGAGCTGCCTTATGACCACACAGCTATGAAGTGACAGAACCAAAACTCAGACTCAGAAATGCATGAGTCCAGCCCTAACCGGTTTGGCTCAGTGGGTAGAGCATCGGCCTGTGGACTCAAGGGTCCCTGATTCGATTCCGGTCAAGGGCATGTACATCGGTTGCGAGCACATACCCAGTAGGGAGTGTTCAAGAGGCAGATGATCAATGTTTCTCTCTCACCAATGTTTCTAACTCTCTATCCCTCTCTCTTCCTCTCTCTATAAAAAATAAATAAAATATATTAAAAAAAAAAGAAATGCATGAGTCCAAGCCCAGGTTTTTCCTAGAATGAATATATGAAAAGTATTCAGAACAGTCCCTGATTCACAGTGAGTCCCAGGTTGGATCTTCTTTAAGTCATTGCTATAAATTACAGTGTTTCTCAAAAGACTGCTCCCTACTTCCTTTGACAATGATTCTCATATGCCTGGAACCAGTATGTAGATGCTACTAGGAGATGACTTTATTCCCCAATCTCATTCATACCAAGAACTTAAGACGATGGATTTGTCCTATTTATGGATAAGGACACACTGTTTCCCACTGTAAAAGCCAATTTTCAACAGTTGTTTGAGAGTACCGCTTACTCCCTCTGACCTTTCTATCTGATGTGAAGTTACTGACATTTTCTTGAAGCCCTCAGAGGGCACTGGGCTGGCCGCCACAGTTTCCTTCTTTCTTTAAGCTTAGTAAGACATGACCATGTCTTGTGACATACTTGGTTTATACATCTAAAGCATTCAGCACAGATATGCAAATTTATGAATAAGGAAGACTTGTTCTCTCTTTGGGGGAGATATGAAAGCCATGTGATTGCCACATAGGATAGACTCAAGAACATCCTCACCACTGTTGGGAAAATTTCCTGGGGCTGAGAGACCAGAGGAGAAGCTGACAATTCTGTCATTACATTAAGAGTCTATTAAGGGGGAGGAATCCAAGATGGTGGCGCAGGTAAACACCTAAACTGCTGCCTCGCACAACAATTTAAACTGCAACTAAAAGAACAAAACGTCTATCACCTAGAACCACGGGAAAGCTGGCTGAGTGGAAGTTCTACAACTAGAAGGAAAGAGAAAAGAGCACTGAGATGTGTACAAGCGCTGAAAAGCTGAGGTACGGAGGCGCGGGATCTGGGCTGGCGGCAGGCGTTGCTTTTTTCAACCCAAAGGGGAGAAAAGCCCCTGATTACTCTGAAATACAGTTTCTGGGGAGACACGGGGGACCCAAACTCCTACGGGGAGAAGCTGGATTGTCTGCTACCGGGTCGGAAAGTGAGGGGGGCCTGGATGTAGAGCTGTGCACAGGGATAATTATTTATCTGCGCTGGGACACGGGACTGGACGCAGTCGGAGACACAGAGCTGGCTAACTAGCAGCCATTGCTGTTTGCCACGCCCTAGCCTAGTGACGCCCTGAGACCCCGCCCCACACAACCTACAAACCCACCCAAGCTCCAAGCAGCGGCTTTTGCATATGAATGGACTGCAGCTTAACCTAACAAACTTGTAGCCCGGATCAGACAGCTCCAAAACCTCCAAACCCCAAGCAAAGAGGAGAAAACTGTAGCTCTCGCTGTAGCTCCTGCTGGGTGGACTCAGACAATAGCTGACCTGCACCCCATTGGAGATCCAGAAGCCAGTATACCTAGTGGTCAGTGTGAGAAACCAGATTTCAACTCCTCACATCCATAAGTGACACATTCAAGAGGCAGACTCAGCGAGCACCAAAGCCCCACTGAAACAAGTCCTGCACCATAAGCATGTCTCCAGCACAGCAGTTCTTATAGACACAGCGAGTCCTCACAGCCGATTGGCCTGGAGGTCAATTCCTCCCAGTATACCAACAGCAATTAAGGCTTTAACTGCACCAAGTCTTTGCACTCAGCCCACAAAGGGGTGTACCAAGAGTGTCCACATCAGGTGATTGGGGAGGCTGAGCTACTGCCCCCTATAGGTCACCTACCACACAAAGCTACTCCATCAACATAGGGAAGCAGCCAAAATGTGGAGACAAAGAAACATGTCACGAATGAAAGAAACGGAGGAAAGCAAACTACTGGATGACATAGAGTTCAGAACCATATTTATAAGGTTACTCAAGAATCTTCTAAAAACCGCCAAGAAACTTGATGACACTTCTGAGGAGCTTAGTGAGACCTTCAAGGACCTTAATGAGAATGCCAAAAAAATGGAAAAGGATCAGTCAGAAATGAAGCATACACTGTCTAAAATAAAGAATATACAGAAACTCAACTGTAGATCAACGTACCCCAAGAATCAAACCAAAGATCTGAAATATGAGGAAACAAAAAACACCCAACCAGAAAAACAAAAAGGAAAAAGAATCCAAAAATATGAAGATAGTGTAAGGAGCCTCTGGGACAACTTCAAGCGTACCAACATCCGAATTTTTGGGGTGCCAGAAGGAGAGAGAGAGAGCAAAATACTGAAAACCTATTAGAAGAAATAATGACAGAAAACTTTCCCTACCTGGTGAAAGAAATAGACTTACAAGTCCAGGAAGCGCACAGAACCCCAAACAAAAGGAATCCAAAGAGGACCACACCAAGACACATCATAATTAAAATGCCAAGGGCAAAAGACAAAGAGAGAATCTTGAAAGCAGCAAGAGAAAAACGGTTAGTTACCTACAAGGGAGTAGCCATACGACTGTCAGCTGATTTCTCGGCAGAAACTATGCAGGCCAGAAGGGAGTGGCAAGAAATATTCAAAGTGATAAACAGCAAGAACCTACAACCAAGATTACTCTACCCAGCAAAGCTATCATTCAGAGTTGAAGGTCAAATAAAGAGCTTCACAGACAAGAAAAAGCTAAAGGAGTTCATCGCCACCAAACCAGGATTACATGAAATGCTGAAGGGTATTCTTTAAGAAGAGGAAGAAGAAGAAAAAGGTAAAGATGAAAATTATGAACAACAAAATGACATCAAATACATACCTACCAACAAGTGAATCTAAAAATCAAGTGAATAAAAATCTGAAGAACAGAATGGACTGGTGAATATAATAGAATCAGGGACATAGAAAGGGAGTGGACTGACGATTCTCAGGGGAAGCAGGTGTGAGGGGTGCGGGAAGAGATTGGACAAAATCTTACTCCTATGGATGAAGACAGTGGCGGGGGGTAAGGGCATGGGGTGGGGTGGGGAATCAGGTGGAGAGGAGCTATGGGGGGGGGGGGGGGAAGAGGAACACCTGTAATAATCTGAACAATAAAGATTTATTTTTTTTAAAAAAGAGTCTATTAAGGGAACTGACATAGGAGGTGCATCCTGAGCAGCGGCAAGACACCATGGATATCCTCCACGCAGATGCTAAGAGGTATATATAAGACAGAGCAGGACGGATAAGGGTACCTGCCCCAGATAAGGGGAAATGCCTACCGTGCTTGTCCCAGGTGAGGCAACAACCAGTTCAATGAAGCAGTGCAAACCAGCATGCTCTGGGGCACTGGGGAGGGGCTGATCATATACGGTCTGTGAGGGGATTTAAGGGAAGTAATGTCTGTTCTGCCCTTGATCTAGATGGCAGGTCCAGCAGCTCTCAGGCAGTGGTCACTTCACAGAATAGTCTTTCCTCTACAACCACAGGAAAAAAAAAAAGATAATTATGTGACGTGATAGAGGTGTTAGCTAACACTAGGGTGATAATCATATTGCAATATATAAATATATCAAGTCAGCATGTGCACACCTTAAACATACACAATGTTATATGTCAACTAGATCTCAATTTAAAATAAGAATCAAGGGTACTTTACTGATCTACAAGTTACTCTGCATAAAACTTCATTCAATTTCTAATTAACATTCCAAAACTGTGGACTTTTTATACACTAGAAAGGGGGCATAAAGTTCCCTCTTTAAAGGAAAATAGGAGACACAGACTTAGCTCTCGCACAGATACTGTACCCCTGCAACAGCCATACTGGTAGCCACTTTGGAGTTCCCCCCAAACTGCACTTGTTTTGCTAAGTACAGATAGCCACTGAAATTCCACTATGTGTCAAACTACTTTCAGTGTTTTATTTCCATGTTGAATTCAGCTCTAATTCTCATGTATAAGAATGAGGAAAAGTGGCTAGGGATACTGGAGGAGTCACTAGGACACTTTAGGGAAATGAAGAAGGAAAGTGGGACGGTAAATGCAGAGAGAGAAACTCTATGTAGAACTCCTTCTTCCTCCACTTGTGAAATCCTGCATATTTTATAATTAGGTTTAAAATGTGGTTTTATAATTAGGGTGAATAAACTCAGTTTGTTCCTGTTGCCCTACAATGATGATTAATTTGCTTCTTTCATTCTTAAAAGTTTCAGATTTGGACAACAACTTACGTGGTTACTTTACTTATAATCTAATCTCCAAAATTCTAGTAGTCAATATAGTATTTTTAACTATAAAGGATTATATTTCATCAAGTCAAAATTTTTATTTATGTCTAACCTTCTTCTTGAAAAGATATACACACCCCTATGCTCATTGAAGCATTATTTACAACTAGGGGCCCAGTGCACGAATGTATGCACCTTGAAAGGAACTGAAAGGCTGCGGTGGGCACAGGGGCAGGTCTCGGCCCATCCTTTGCACCCCCGCCCGGCCTCCGGTCTCCTGTCTGCCAGCAGCCCCGCTCCCACATGCTGAGGACGCTGAGTGATGGGGGTCAGCGCCAGCAGCGAGTACAAGCAGCGGTTGTTGCCCTGATTGCCTCTCAGGAGCAGGTAGAGGTGGAGAAGCCCTGAGGGGCAATTGAGGCCAGTAGCTGCGGCTTGCACCCGCTGATTGTGCCAAGCGATCAGGACTGGCACCAGGTGCCAGCAGCAGATGCAAGCGGCAGCTGCTGCCCCAATTGCCCCTCAGGAGCAGGGGAAGGTGGAGAAGCCCTGAGAGGCAATCGGGGCCAGCAGCTGCTGCTTGCACCCACTGACAGTGCTGAATGATCAGGACCGGCGCAGGGTACTGGCAGCAGGTGTGAGCGGGGCTGGCACCAGCAGCAGGTATGAGCACCAGGCAGGAATGCAGCGTGCGGGAGCAAAGAATTTTCAGTAATCACCAGAGGCTTGCCCTGATGACAGCGACCGGCACCCTGCCTTGGTCTGGCGTCCACGCTCACCTGCTCCACCATCCCACCGTGGCTGACACCCACCATGTTCCATGCTCTGCCACCTGCTGTTGACATCTGCCATGTTCCTCATGCGCCCCCGGTGGTCAGCGCACGTCATAGCGACCAGTTGTCCAGTTGTTTGGCCATTCGGTCTATTTGCATATTAGGGTTTTATAGATAGATAGATAGATAGATAGATAGATAGATAGATAGATAGCCAAGACATGGAAACAACCTAAGTGTGCATCAATGAATGAATGAATAAGAAAATGTATATATACACAACAGAACAATTCTTGGCCATATAAAAGAAAGCAATCTTTTAATTTGCAACAACATGGGTTGACCTTAAGGGTACTATGCTAAGTTAAATAAGTCAGACAAAGACAAATACTGCATGATTTCACTTACATAAGGAATCTAGAAAACTAAACAAAAAAGTCATAGAGAACAGACTGGTGGTTGCTAGAGGAAGGGTTTAGGTGGAGGTGGGGAGTGTGAAATGGTTGAAGGGGATCAAAAGTTCCAAGCTTCCAGTTATGAAATAAATAAGTCATGGGATGTAATGTACAGAATGGTGACTATAGTTAATAATACTGTATTGTAGCCCGGCCATCAACCTGTGAACTAGGAGGTCTCAGTTGGATTCCCAGCCAGGGCACATGCCCAGGTTTTGGGCTGGATCCAATAGTGGGGGGAATGTAGGAGGCAGCTGATCAATGATTCTCTCCCATCATTGATGTTTTTGTCTCTCTCTCTCTCTCCCCCTCTCCCTTCCTCTTTGAAATCAATACTGTATCATACACTTGAAAGTTGCTAAAAGAATAGATGTTAAAAGTTCTCATTATAAGAAAAAATTGTAACTATGTATGGTGATGGATGTTAATTAGACTTAGGTGATTATTTCCCAATATATACAAGCATTGAATCATTATGTTGTACACCTGAAACTAATATAATGTTACATGTCAATTTTATCTTAATAAAAAAGTATATACACACAAACCATAAGACCTAGCCATTCACTCCTACACAAACATTTATAGCAACTTTATTTGGAAAAGCTCAAAACTAGAAATAACTTAAATGTCCATCAGCAGATGAAAACAAATGATGATGTACTTTTATCTATAAAAATAAAAGTATAATATGATAATTAGACCAGACAGCCAAACGACCTTCCAGATGAAGCCAGGGCTACAAGGGCTGAGCCCCTTGCACGAATTTTGTGCATTGGGCTTCTAGTTACAATATAATTGACATGTAACACTGTATAAGTTTAAGGTGTATAATGTGTTGATTTTGATATATACATGATATACTGCAATATGATTACCACCATAGAGGTGTTTTAGCTAAAATCTCTATCATATCACATAATTATCATTTCTTTTTTGTAGTGAGAATATTTAAGATTTAATCTCTTAGCAATTTTTAAGTATATAATACAGTATTGTTGACTATAATCACTATGCTGAGCATTAGATCCCCAGAATTTATTTACCTACTAGTTAGATAAATAACTAGTAGGTCCTAATCATTCAGTAGTAGAGAAAAAAGCTACCCTAGTAAATGCTAAGTGAATGTACAGTGCTCATATTTAAAGAACATCCTCATTCTCCTCCTCTTGAAGGCCCTCCCATCTGCCAGTATTAGCAGAGCATGTGATTAGTTTGAATAGATCCAGGATACATGGAGATGACAATTCCTTCTTATTCGATCTCATGAGGCTACACAAGGAACAGTTCAGCTTGCTAAGAGTGCCTGGGAAGCATTCTTCTGGGCACTGAGAACATAACAGAATGCAAATAAATTTGTGAGAAAATTTTATGTGCTTTTGCTTACCACTTTACCCTACCTATTCCAACAGAAATTTGAGGACACATACAAATGAAATTATAATGAAAGAACAAAGACCTGCTACTAATATTAGAACACTTAGGCTAAATACAGTTGCTGCAATCGAAACTTCTCACTGAAGTGTTAGGCAGCTAAGTCCTAAAGGAAAATATAAATTAGATAGTTGTTACTGGAGGTTGGGGGGTGGAGGGAGGGGTATCCCCTACATGTTTCCATGCAGAACTTCAGTTAGAATAATATTCCTGGCCTTTATTGTCACTCCTTCATTTGCCTTTGGGAGGGGTGACTTAACTGTTAGTACCTTTAGGAGAAGAAATGGGAAACGCATGGCTCAGCATCTTCTAGGCTCTCTACAGACAAGGTTAACAACGGCCTGTTCGCTGCCATGTGGTAAGAAGCTGTGTCTTCCAGGAAGGCCTGAGGTTGTCCAGTTTGCCTGCAACACAATAGGGAAGTTTAATTTTAAGGTGGCATATGAGGAAGTCCAGTTTAGACATACATCAAAATCATGTTCTCCTATCCAGCTTTTATAGTATGTAATTAATTACCTAACATTCTTACTTCATCTGGTTCTGTGTCTATTTTTCAATCGAGTCTGCCAGATTTTATGTGCCAGGCTTCCAGAAAACAAATAAATGGACTCTGTCTCAAGAGCTCCCAGGTTGGTAGGGGAGACAAACAAGTTAACTAGCAATTACTAAAAATATGATAAGCGTTGCAATAAAGGTAAATACAGGGTATTGTGGGTGTACACAAGAATAGCAGCTACTTAGTCTCAGGTGAAGAGGGGTCAGAGAAAGAGACCCAGAGGTGATACCAACTGCATCTTTAAAGAAAATCAGAAGTTTTCTGGATGGAGAAGAAAAGTAAGAAATGTTCTAGGCAGGGATGATCAACAAAGTAGCAAAGTAGGATATTATTCAGAGACAAAAGGACAAAAATATTTAAAGATTTACTCATTATTTAGCTATGAGTCAAAAGATGTGTGTGTCTTAATTATCTCTGCATCCCTGGAATACAATCTACGTGATTATAGTACATTTAACTATTAAAATTCTGCTGTATCATTTTGCTCATGTTATTTAGGATTTTTGCCTTTATTTCATTATTAAGATTGGCCTACAGTTTTTCCTTTTCTTGTGCTATTCCTTACTAATTTGATTTTACAGTTATGTTAGTTGTAGAATATGTTATAAAGTTTTCCGTCTTTCTCAATGTTCTGTAAATAATGTATTCCCTAAAAGTGTTGAGAGAATCCATGTTTAAAAGCATCTTGACCTGGTGTCTTTTTCAGAGGTAGAACTTTGGTGGCGGCCCCCTCTGGCACCCGGGACTACATTTCTTCTACTGTTAGTGATCAATTCAAGTTTTTCTGCTCTTCTTGTATCAATTTCCATAATTTATAGTTCTTAGATAATATTCCATTTTGTCAAAATCTCCATTTTATTGACAGGTTAAACTTTGAGTATTCCTGTAAGTTTTAAATGTCTTGGATGTTTAAATTTTCTGTTAATTCCTTTTGTTGTTGTTGTTGCATTTCAGCTGTATTCTCTTTCATCAGTTTTACCAGAGGATTGTTTTTCTGTTAGTATTTTCAATGGACCATCTGTTGAGTTTATTTATTTTACTTGACCTTTCAAAAGCATTTTGAAATAAGACATGCATTTTCTGTTTCATCACTTGGCTCTTAGCTATACAAAATTCTTTAAAAGAAAGCTGTGGGAAATGACAGTAATTCACAAGAAAGGAGAGCCCTCTGGAGGCTGAAATTTCAAAGCTTAGTGTTTATTGACATTGTACTCCACAATTTTAAAAAAAAACACCATTTGTAGTAACAGTATATAAAGCACTTAATAAATTTAATAAGAAACACAGAGTGCAGATAGTATGTACATACACCTGTAATAATAAAAGGGTAATATGCTAATTAGACCTTATATCATTCTGGACATCCTTCCAGACGAAGCCGGAGCTGGAGCCGGAGGGAAGCCCGGGTCCCGGGTGCCAGAGGGAAGCTGGTGCCGGCAACCAGGGGAAGAAAGGCCTATTCTTGCACGAATTTTGTGCATCGGGCCTCTAGTAGGATAATAGGTAGTACTTATATGGTACTACATGCCAGATACTGTTTTAAACACTTTACATACATAACCCATTTAATCTTCACAATAACTCCATGAGGCACAATTATTGTCATCCCCATATTATAGGAGAGGAAAATGAAGCACAAATGGGTAGTACATGGTGTAGCTGAGTTTGGGATCCAAGCAGTCCGGTCCGTGCATGTATGCTCTGAAGCACCATGCTCTATTAAAGTGTTCACACAAATTGTAAAATTATAGAACCACTAGGAGAAATAAGACTTGAGTAAACAGTAAACCCTATCAGGTTCATTGGTTTTGAAGACTATATTAATAGGCCTTCCTTCTCCTGGCGGTCGGCACTGGCTTCCCTCTGGCACCCGGGACCTGAGCTTGCTTCCCTCTGGCTGCCAGCAGGCACCCAGGACCCATGCACACAGGACCCAGGCTGGCTTCCCTCTCGACCCCCGCAGTCACCCGGTGTTGGAAGCTGCCCATTGCCTTCACTAGCAGAAAGAGGTGGACAAGGAACCAGGAAGGCTGGTCAACCTTGAGCTCTGAAAGGTCAGAGCTATGCACCCACTGTTTAGTTGAGACAATGGTAGCTGAAGCAACTTCCACCTTTTAGTCTTATGTAAATCCTTGCTGATGGGCTATCATCGAGCTATTATTGGAATTGCCTGCCTAAGGGCTATGGGTGTACCCCAGACCTGAATAAAAAGGGTGGCAAGGCCAGAGTAAAGAGGAGTCCTCTCTTGGGCTTCTGCCTGGCCCCCAATTCCAAAATTAATTATTTCTTGTCTAGTCTCTTTCATTTGTGTGTGGCCTCCTCCAGAGCCCAAACCCTGAACCTGAACCCTGAACCACGCGGGACATGGGGGGTACATTCGCAACTGGCAGCCCAACGTGGGAAATTCGCAACCTGGGACCCGGGCTGGCTTCCCTCTGGCTGCCCACAAGCACCTGGGATCCCGGCTTCCCTCACAAGCCCCGGCTTCATCCAGAAGGACGTCCAGTCTAATTAGCATATTATGCTTTTATTATTATAGATGTGGCAATTCTCCAAATTATAACTTTTATTCCATCTCAATCAGAATCCCAGTACAAAAAATGTGGGGTCTTGAAAAAAATATTTTATATGTTTATTTTTAAGAATAAACCTTAGATGCCCTAGCAGGTTTGGCTCAGTGAATAGAGCGTTGGCCTGTGGACTGAAGGGTCCCAGGTTTGTTTTCAGTCAAGGGCACATGCCGGTTCAATCCCCAGTGAGGAGCGTGCAAGAGGCAGTCAATCAATGATCCTCTCTCATCATTGAGGTTTCTATCTCTCTCTCCCTCTCCCGCTCTGAAATCAATAAAAAATATGTATTTTTAAAAAAGAATAAACCTTAGAAATATTTTTAAAAGAAGAGTAGTGCATGAATTTGCCACCCAGAACTTTAAACTTTAATAATTAAAACAGTATAAGTAAATAAAGACAGCTCAGGAGCAAACCATCAATGGAATAAATTACAAACCCAAAAAGTTTATATATTTATAATTTCATCAGAATTTAGTATATGGGAGTATATGATAAAGATGTGTTAAACTCAGAAGGGAAAATCAATAAATGACTCACTATATAAGAAAAATATTAAGTTATAAACCTATTTCATGCCTTACACACACACAAACACACACACACACACACACACACACACACACAATCCCAGAGATTTTAAATGTAAAGGATGATGTGATAAAATCAGTAGAAGAAAATATATTTAAATATCTGTACAATCTTAGGGATGGAGGTGGCCTTTCTAAGCATGACCCTAAAAGTAGGAACAGTAAGGAAGAGGATAATAAATGTGGCTACATAAAAACAAAAATTGAAATATCATTCTCTCAATTTTTTTCCGACTATTTTATTATTTTACAGAAATTGACCTTTATTTATTGTACTAAAGTTTAACTTTTGATATTAGGTAAGGTTTCAGTACAGAAAATCCCAGCCTGTCGGAACAGTCCCTGTGCACACTGTACCATCACAGTCCCACTGTCAGCAGCTCAGAGAAACAGCCCAGCGCACATACCCGTAAGAACTTGAGGCAGCCTACAGTTTGTCTTAGTTTTCTCAGCTAGAAAACTTGTACCTGTAAAAGGGCAGCACGGAGGACTGAAACATTTCTCTTTCTGAACACTGTGTAAGAAAAGATATCCCTTTTTTAGAAATGTCAGTATGGCTAAACTATAACCTAGTGTCTACAATAAAATGAAATCAAAGATTTCTTGCTAGTAAAATGAAATGTTAGGAACAGTATTTTAATACAGCATTTCCATACCTATATTTTAATACAGGTCCTACCCAGCGACACAGACACAGAGCCCGGTACAGTACCTATTATTAACAGGGCGCACAGGTTAGGGACGAACCACATCAAATCTGCAGCCAGAGACATCAGGGTCAGAAGTGAAAAAACAAGCAAACAAACAAACAAACGAACAAATCCTGAATGAAGACGTCCTCATGGAGCACTGATCATGCCATGAGTGCTGTAGCCAAGACTAAAAGGTCCCGCTCTCCTTTTAGCATTTTTGACCTTGGAAACACTAATCATTAGGCTTCTCCAGACTCTCAATTCAAAATCTGAAACACTCTTCAGATCCCAAAGAGCTGATGTGTCTGCCCCACTCTACAAAGTTTAAGAAGCACCCTACAAACACTGCACTGATAAAGGCTGTTGCTATGTACAGAACCTAGAGGCCCAATGGCATGCAGCAGCCTAACATCCTGCCCAGAACTATTTGTCATCGTGAATCCAAGAGGCTCTGATGGACCAGGGAGAATGCTGGAATGATAAAAGCTGATGGAGAAGAAATGAGAGGGCGTCTATGTCGCCTCCCTGCTGCTGGCCAGGCAGCCCCAACAAAGGCACTGGTTCTGCCACCACTGATGTCTAAGCATCTGCAGTCGCATAGTCCATCCAGGAGCAGGACGTTTTTCAGAGCTCTGGTCCCACCAATGAGAACCTTCCAAAGCAAAGCAGCCCTAATGAGGTTCCAGAGTTGTTTTGCTAAAAACAGGAACAAAAACACCAAAGCAACACAGGGGATCCACAGAAGGGCAGGGGCTGGACACCGACAATACAGGGCCATTCAAGTAAACAGAAAACCACCAAATACTCAGAAAAGGCTCACAAGCTTGTGATCTGAAAGGTTCTCTTTGCAGTATCTCAGATTAGCTGGTTAAAGAAAAGCTGGTGTTGAACCTCTCTAGCAAAGTCTTTTCTGTTTTTTGTTTTGTCTTAAAGCCCAGGTATGAGAGGAAGACAGTCTGCTGGGCTGGGCCCACCTACTGAATTGAAATAACGCATAACAATGTGTTTGTTAAAGGTGTGTGGCACTGTTGTCCTTAAGTGGGTAATATAGACTTTAACCTCATGTTGCCTAAGCTTTTTTATCAGAACAGGATTGTCTGTTTTCCTTCTGCTTAAATGAACAATTAAATTCTATGTGTGAGGATGAGTCACACCCTAAAGTGCTCTTATTCTTGGTGGCAAGTAAATAAATCTCTATGACTCTCCAACTGAAAGAGTATGTTCAGCCCTAACCGGCTTGCCTCAGCGGATAGAGCATCAGCCTGCGGACTGAAGGGTCCCAGGTTCAATTCCGGTCAAGGGCACATGCCTGGGTTGCAGAGTCAATCCCCAGTAGGGGTTGTGCAGGAGGCAGCTGATCAATGATTCTATCTCATCATTGATGTTTCTCTCTCTCTCCTTCTCCCTTACTCTCTGAAATCAATAAATATATATATTTTAAAATTATAAAAGAGTATGTTCATAATAGTCATTTATTTGTTCATTTAGCATGTATTTAATAACTGCCAAGACTAAGGTATATAACTCGGCTAGGGGAGAACAAAACTCTGAAGTCATGGGTAGTATAGTACAAAGAACCCTCACCTTAAGCCATAGCTCTTGGTTTGTTTGGGTCATTCTAGAACACTTCCTTTTGGCCAGTCACCTGACCTCTCTGGCCTCAGGTGGTTTTTTTCTGTTAGTAAAGTATAATACTACCTTGGAGAATTGCTATGAAGATTAGAACTGTTCTGGCGTAAGTGACCCCAAATCAGGACAGAGACCCCAACTGTATATTAAAGTTTGGCAGGTGACCCACGCTCAGAAGCATGTGGTTCGTCATGCTCCAGCCAGGCATGACTCCTGCCCTTTGTTTTAAAGTAAATCCATTCCACACCACAAAGGTAATTTTTCTGTGCCTGTGGACCAGAACTACAGGAGATCAATTCCCACTGACTCAGTAGCTCCAGGAGTAGAAACTGTAAAAAACTTTTGGAGATTATTAACTTTGCTCAATTCTGCTTCTGTACAATCTGCTTTCATAAGATGTGACTGGGAGCGACCCTGCAGGCTGCGCCCAGCCTTTGTAATTTAGAGTTTAGAATAAAGGAAATCGCAAGGTTGATCAAACAGGCAACTTACGCTGTAACTACATTCTCCCATGCTTTGTAACTTTTGTAATTGCTTGTTCAACTGAAAATCTTCCATAGTTGTGAGTAATGTAACTGACTTTTTGACTCAAGTTTAACCAATCAGGTTCTGCCAAATCCCCCTGCGTGGGGGATAAAAACTTGCTTGCTCCAAGTGTTCGGGGCTCGCGCTGCTCCCTGCTGTGTCAGTGGAGACGCGGGCCCGGGCTCGAGTTCGTAATAAAGGCTTCCTAAATTTCAATTTGGCTGCCTGGTGGTCTTCATTCGCAGGTCACCCCACAACATTTGGGGCCCTGGCGAGGTACCCGAGAGGCAGGAGAGAGGGACCCCCCAGAAGGGGCTGGAGGCTCTCCCTCCTTTCGGGGACCTTAGCCGGCCTCCGGTGGTCTTATTCTGACTCCAGGGTTAGACCCCACAACAGAACCAAACAAGTACATTTATTGAGCTCCTACCCTTTGCCAGGTTCTTAACCATATATGAAAGTGTTTGCAAAATCCTAAACAAAAATATGTTACTACTAATAACAGAGTTTGAAGGTGAAAAACTCCACCAGAAAAGAAGAGAGAGAGAAAGGATCAGAGAAGATAGGGAATTTAGCTGGGAAGCTTGAATTAGGCTTTGAAAGGTGGGCAGGTATTGGGCCTCTACGGAAGTGTGAAAACGATAGCATAGAGGGTATGGTATGAGAGGGAGCAAGTAGAAAGAAAAAAGAAAAAAAAGTTAGCAGAGCACAGCACTTTAACAAAGATGTGTGGTGTGTGAAGGTCAGCAGTAACTAGAAAAAGTTTGGAGCCAGATTACAGAGTCCTAGAGGCCAAACTAAGGAGTTAGGACTTATTTCCTTAGGGAATGAAAAGCTGTATAAAATGTATAGACTTTGGCATAAGACTGGCTTGGGTTTGAAACCTGACTCCTCACTTCCTGACTATGTAGTTCTGAGCAAGTCACTTAACCTCTCTAAGCCTCGTCTCTCATCAATTTGATGGAGATACTAATGTCAATTTAATCCAAGTTCCAAGCATAGCTCTTGTAATTACTTAAAGTTTGATTTGGTATCATGTACAGGCATTGGTTGGCTACTAAATGACTCTGATGAGCATAGTGGACATAATGTAAATTCTACAGCACTATGCAGGTTAGATTAGAGGCTGGGAGAATAGTTAGAAGAAAATTCCAGTAGTTTAGGAGTCCTAGGGGGATATAAAAAAGTTAAAAAGCACAAATTTTAGAGAATATTTTAGGATAGATTATAATTAAGCACATTTTGGACACAGAGTAAAAACACATTATATAGGAGAGAATGAGGATCCTATATAATAAAAGGGTAATATGCAAATGGGCCGAATTACCAGTCACTATGATGCGTACTGACCACCAGGGGGCAGATGCTCAATGCAGGAGCTGCCCCCTAGTGGTCAGTGAGCTCCCACAGGGGGAGCGCCACTCAGCCAGAAGCCGGGCTCATGGCTGGTGAGCACAATGGCGGTGGCGGGAGCCTCTCCCACCTCTGTGGCAGCGCTACAGCAGTAGGACATCCTCCGAGGGCGCAGGCCAGGCTGAGGGACCCACTCCCTGCCCCCGCCCCGGAGTGTACAAATTTCATGCACTGGGCCTCGAGTAAATACATGAGAAGAAATAACCTATGAACTAAATTCTGGAGGTGAGTAGGGATGAGATAAAGGATCCAAGGAAAATAATACTCTCTGCCTAATTTCTAATTTGCTTTTATTCTGTGATACAGAATGCGTTTTTTTGTAGGTAGCATAAATAATTTGGGGACTAAGATAGGACATAAATATTGAAAGGTAACAACAGTTTTGGAAAGAAAGATAGCTGTTCACAGAAAGAAGAGAATAAGAAAATGCCAAATGAGGTTACACATTTTGAGATAAAAAGAGAAAAGTGAATGGGAAAAGTGAATTTCCCATTCAAGAAGCACATGAAGTCATCCGCAGGGAATGAGACAGGTTTTGTATGCATGACTAGAGGAGTGTAGAAATGCTTTAGTCTTTAGTTGATTTAGATCAGGATTTCCTAACTTTGGCCCTATTAATGTTTGGGGCTAGATAATTCTTTCCTAGGGGGACGAGGGAGCTTCCCTCTTCATATAGGATGTTTAGCAGCATCTTAGCCTCTACCTAGTAGATGCCAGTAGCACCTTTTCCCCAGTTCTGACAATCAAAAATGTCTTCAGACATGACTGAAATATCCCCTGCGAGACAACATTACCTCCAATTGAGAACCATTGGTCTAGGTGTTGTTAGAATATGATAAGGGGCCTAAAGATATTTTCTTATTTGAGACTCTATTCCTCAATATTGCTGGCACATACTGATTCTGTCTCTGTCTCTCTTGATAGAGATAAATAAATATGTAGATAGATACAGATATGAAATTAAGGGGAAAATGATTGACAATTGGCAATGAAGTTCTACCTGAAGTTGCACAACATATATTTGTAGTGAAACCAAAGAGCCTGATTTTATGGTTTTATTATTTTCTCCCTAAATTATGAAGCGTCCAGGAGCAGAAACGGTGAGAGAAACCCAGAAGCTAGAAGCCAGAAGAGGAGAATATTTAAAAGAGAAAGTGGCCATAGTGCTACATGTTATTGCTTCTATTTTTCTTTTTCCTTTTCTTCCTGTAAGAGACTACACAAGTTATCTAACTTCCCATTAAACCCTATATAATAAAAGTATAATATGCTAATTAGACCAGACAACCTTCCTGACGAAGCTGGGGTTGCAAGGGTAGCCCAAGCCCCGGGTGCCTGCTGGCAGCCGGAGGGAAGCCCGGGTCCTGGGTGCCAGAGGGAAGCCAGTGCCAGCAGCCGTGGGAAGGAAGGCCTGCTCTTCAACGAATTTCGTGCATCGGGCCTCTAGTTTGTATATATGGAGCATATAGTAGGTATTCAAAAGTTATTTGTTAAATTAGTTTGTATTCTGAGGTATAAGATTGGGTCTAAGTTTAAAACATGAAGTGGCAAGAATTGCTATTTACAAAATCTTTTCATTTAGGGAAAAGCCTACCCTCAGCTTATCATAAAATAACTTTTCCTGAATATGAAATTGTTATTAATGTAATATCCTTCTTCCCAAAATTTAGCTCAATGAACTATCTCCTCTAACTATAAAGCATAAATGGAATCTAGAATGCCTCATACAACAGTAAAGACTTTTTTGGAGATAAAAAAAATAATAGTTGTCCAGAGGACATGGCTCAGTGGTTGAGCGTTAGCCTATCTATGAAACAGGAGGTCACGGTTTGATTCCTAGTCAGGGCACATGCCCAGGTTTCGGACTCAATCCCCAGTGTGGGGCATGCAGGAGGCAGCCAGTCAATTCTCATCACTGATGTTTCTATCTCTCTCTTCTTCACCTTTCCTCTGAAATTAATAAAATTATATATTTTTTAAAAATAGTTTTTCTAACTTTTAGAAGGATAATGTTGGCTACCCTAAATGTTTGCGACACTTGTTATAACTTATTATAGCTCGATTTGAGAGAGAGAGAGAGAGAGAGAGAGAGAAATATCGATGTGAGAAACATCAATCTGTTGCCTCCCATACACATCCCTACCCAGACCAACCGAGACTGACCAGGAATTGAACCCACAACCTAGGTACATGCTCTGACCAGGAACCGAACCCTCAACCTTGTGGTGTGCCTGGGATGATGCTCCAACCAACTGAGCCACCTGGCCAGGGCATATGTTTTATACTTATACCATTGGCAGCGCAGTAGTTTTGTTTACACCAGCAACACCACAAATGTGAGTAATGTGTTGCACTATGATGCTATGATGGCTACGATATCACTGATAGGAATTTTTCAGCTCTATTTTGATCTTATGGGACCACCATTGTATATGTGGTCCATTGTTGGCCAAAATGTTATGTGGCACGTGACTGTATTTCCTTTTTATACTCCTATAACTTATGATATAGATTTCCTCAGGGAATAACTAGTCATTTATACAACATCTTATTTTGTCTCCACACTTTGCTCTTCCCAACTAGCATAGTTCCTTACACATAATACGTGCTTAAAAATAACTAGTGGATAAATCAATGAATGAACAACTACACTCACTGGATGGAAGTCAGAAAACCTGTCTAGACCTATTTATGTAATTATAGGCAAATAGCTTATCCTCACTGGACCAAAAAATATGAGAAATAGTAGAGTGTTACCTAGGGAAATTTTAAAGCATAGAGTTAGCCCTTCCATTTTCCTCAAGGAAATAAACACTCAGGTATAACTATTTATTCCAGACTCTGGCTTCTTCAGGGATACAGAATCAAGTCTAAGCATGGATAAAATTTTCATCCTGGCCAGAAGCTTAGCTCAAGTGAATTGTTCAATGTGTGTAAGACCCAATAAACATGTAAGGTCTGAATAGGCTCATAATTAGAAAAATGTTGAGGGGTTGAATGTATGGAACAGAAAAATGTCAGTATTTATAAAGACAAATGTTGCAAATATAGGCTACAACAACACTTGGCTTCTTTATTTGAAAAAAGGTAAACTACACGAATATGAAATGTTAGGTATGTCTTTTATACTTGTGAGAATTTCCTTACATGATGATGCTACCACAGCTCTTTTCTAGCATTATTATCTAGTTTAATTATATTAAATGTTGTGCTAAAATGTTTGCTCTGAATCTATTGATGTAAAATAGTCCCTTACTGATCAAAAGATAGTACGTGAGACTACACCCATAAATTAGCACCATAAAACAACAAGTTACTTATGCAACACATTTGTGCAATATTATTTCATTCCATATGTCCAGATTTTCTGCATTTTCTAGTTCAGACTAATCAGCAATTCTATCTCAAGCTGACTATCTGCCATATTCATTCCACGCACAGGACTCTCCAGAATAAGCACTGCAACTGCTAGACTTTATTACAGCTGAGTGACCATGTGACTAGGTCCTGGCCAGTCAGATGGAAGCAGAAGTCTTATGTAGCAGCTTATAGGAATCTTCCTTAAGCGACACCTGAATACTTAACAGATTCTCAAAATTAAAGAGTATGACATTGCTAAGGGTTGGTAAGGATACAAAGCAACAGGAACTCTCAAACATTGTTGGTGAGAGTGGAAATTGGTCAATCACTTTGGAAAACAGTTAGATATTATTGAATAAATGTGAAGTTATGCATACTCAATAAACCAGAAATTCATTCCCAAATTTATATTCTAGAGTAATGTATATGTGTACTAGGATACGTGTAAAAGGATATTGGTAGCAGCATTATTTGTAATTGCCAAAAACTGCAATAATCCAAAGATCCATCAGCAGCAGTATGGATAGATAACTTGAGGTATATTTATACGCTGGTATACTACTCAGCAAGAAATTAACATATACATACAACAACATCGATTGACTAGAAGCAAAAACCAAACTAACACAAATAGTAAGATTCAAAAATAGGCAAAACTATATCCTTTAGAAATGCATACTTGGGTGGAACTTTAAAGCAAGGCAAAGCAATGATTACCATAAAGTCAGGATTATAGTAATCTCTAGTTCTAGGGGGAGATTTCCTTCAGGGAGAGTTGTGATTAGAGTTTCTGAAATTCTCAAAATGCTCTGTTCCTTCACTTGAGTGGAGGCTGCATGGATGTTTCTTAAAAATATTTTTTTAAACTGTACATTATCTTCTGTATTTTCTAATGAACTAGAGGCTGGATCGGCCCCCGGCCGCCTCCACCTCTGCCTCGGCCCCAGCCCACCGAGGCTTGGTCCGGAAGGACATCCAGAAGAACATCTGGTCTAATTAGCATATTATACTTTTATTATTATAGATATTACATTTTACAATTTTAATCACAGATATAGAAAGAAACATTGTGCCCTTGGCTTCTCATCCTTTTCATTCCCTTTCTCTATCCTGCTGCCGGAAACAGATCCTACCACCTGAGACCATGAAAATAAGGATCAAAACACAGAAATATCAGAGTAATGAGCCAGAAGGTAAAGTCCCTGAGGACTTTGTGGGGCACAGCTGCCATATCAGTTCTGAATATTTTACCTCTGTACTTCATTTACATGAAAGAGAAATAAATTTTGTATTATTTTAGAATTTTGTCATTTATATAGCCAAACCTATGATATGTACTAATATACAAGATCTTCCAAAAGACAAACTATTCAACAGAAAAAGTGCCTGATCTCATAGACACATAAACATACACAAACAGGCAATTAATTCATGGAAGAAAAATCCAAAGAGCTCATAAACATCTAAAAACATATGTAATCTCAGCAGTAATCAGAGAACTGTGAATTAAAACAAGATAGTATTTTTCATGCAAGAGATCAGCAAACATTTTTAAAAGCAATATATTCATTTCTGTTGAGTATTCAGGATAATGGTCTCTCTCAGGCACTATTAACATAAATTGCTATAAATTTTCAGAAGGTAAATTGGCAATATCTATTAAATTTGAAATGTTTTATCATTTGAGACAGCAAAGCAACAGAATTCTATATCACAGAAATAAAAGCAACAATATTCAAGATCACATGTCCAAGAATTTTTATTGTGGCATAATTTGTCAAAGTAAAAAACTGGAAACAATCTGTTACATCCAAAAGTAGCAGAATATTTGGATAAATCATGGCATTACCTTACTATGAAATATTACGCAGCTGTTAAAAATGAGTTAAGTCTATATATCTTGATCTAGAAGTTTGTTTATGATGTATTGATTAGTGAGGAAAATTACCTATTTTTATATAATTGGTCAACCTATTTTGTGTATGCATGTCTATATACGTTGGTACGAATATGTAAAAAGGTGTGAAAAAATATACCTCCGACTAACATTGGTTACCTGGGACTTGGAGTAGTAATGGAGATTACTTTATCTGTATTCATCTTTGGGTAGTTTTACTTGTTACAATGAGTATAACTAGGTGTTGCTTTTGTTTTATGTAATTTTAAATTAGTTTTATTAAAAGGTATACATCTAAGAATGCAAAATAATTAATGTCCCTCAATGCAAGATGAACTCTTTGTAACTGATTATTGCCAAACATTAAGTCCACATCACTGAAGCACACTGCACAAACCTGTACAAAACAAAGAAGGTAACTTAAGAGAATAATGTGGTTTATTTACTGACCTTTCACAACAGTACTTAGTTAATAATTAACTTGTAAGATAAGCATGTGTTAGTAAAATAAATAAATGCATGTTACTTCTTGCAATCTTCTGGGCAAGAATTTAATGTCTAGCTATGTTATGGAAAGAAAGGCAGGAGTTAAGAAATACAGAGAAAGAACAATTCTTTTTCTTATCAGGTGGGTCTAAAGATTCCCCAATGAATGTGTGAGTGAAGGCGTGGCTAGAAATCAAAGTACACAATCCTGACGTCCCAATTCTAACTTATCTTCCGGCCACTCCTCAAATGTTCTTCCGCCAGCAAGGCACAGCCAACACCTAGCCAGACACCTGAGTCATGCTTGCCTCCACCCTTTTGCTTTGCTCTTTCCCTGAATCTGTTTGGTTGCCAAATCCTCTGAATTTTACCTCTGGAATGCTTCTGCCCTTGCCCTCCTTCTGGACAT
Organism: Corynorhinus townsendii; assembly: GCA_026230045.1. Lineage (NCBI taxonomy): Eukaryota > Metazoa > Chordata > Mammalia > Chiroptera > Vespertilionidae > Corynorhinus > Corynorhinus townsendii. Next base: position 160,089,633 of record JAPDVU010000005.1, on the reverse strand, counting down.
GTCGCCTTTGGCCAGGATTATAGCGTAACATTGGCGTGGGCACTACGAAAGACGCTCAGGCTCCTTAGCCAGGTCTCCCCCACCTTACCCATCTGGCACCTGTGGCTTCCCACCACCTTCTCCACCTTCACCCTCCTTTGCTCTGGGTGACCTAGAATTTGCTCACCCCCAGGACCTCGGCGCTGACCAGGTCCCACCCTCTGGCCTTCACAAGCCTGGAACGCCAGGAAGGAGCAACCGCTTCCGGAAGTGCGGGAGCCTGAGGGGCGGGCCTGTTCTGGCCTGGCTGACCAATGGGAACGCTGAGGTCCGGGTCAGAGGTCACAGGTCCTGTAGGCGGGCATTTTCTTCAGCGAAGACGGTAGGAAGCTGTTTTACCTCACGTAAAAGGTCAGAGAGGCTGGAGAGAGAAGGGAGGGAGAGTGTTCTTGGTTGAGGAGAAGGGAAGTTCGGGATGGGCTAGAGTATGGCAGCTCTGAAATCCCTGGAAAACAGAATTATGTGCCTGTGGGGACAAGACCTCAGAACCAGCGTCCACCTCACCTCATTCGGCTGGAATAGAGGATGTGAAGGGCACAGAAAGGCCAATAGGACTTCAATACACTAACTAGAAGTTGTGTAGTTTAAACAACATGAGGAAATATTGAATACTGACATTTTGAATTGCTCTTCGGCGATTTTACTTAAAGTGTCATTTTTATGTGACGGAGTGAGGACAGGGAGAAATCCGATGCTTTAGGCTAGTGGGAGGAGATTCACACTCACCTGTGTGTGGTCTTACATAATCTTGGAAATTACAGGCATTGTATATATGTACACCTTAAATATATACCGTTTTTATTGTTTAAATATATTTTTATTGAATTCTATGATGAGAGAGAATCGTTGATTGGCTGCCTCCTGCATGCCCCCTCCTGGGATTGGATCCGCAAACCCGGCATGTGCCCTGGCCAGAATCAAACCGCGACCTCCTGGTTCACTGGTCGATGCTCAACCACTGAGCCACGCCAGGCGGGCATACATACAGTGTTTAATTTCTCAGTTATACCTCAGTAAAACTGGGAAGGAAAAATCTTGGGAAATCATACTTTTCCACCTGGTGCATAAGCCCCTGACCTAATTATTTGTATTTATTTCCATTTTGGCCCAATAAATGCAGGTCAGTAGGTAACACAGGAGAAAGAAAATATTTAAAAACAGGTAAGGAAAAATATTTCAGGAACTGCTGCTGTTCAGAAGTTGGCTATTTTTAAATACATTTTCTCTACCCCCCCCCCCCTTGTGTTTGATATTAGAAATAAACCTATTTATCTTCCTATTCATCCACCACTATAAGATGGATTCCAATATCTGGAATGCAATAACACTAAATTGCAGATTAAAGAAATGCTATGAATGTATATAACATAGTGTCTTATTTAAATACTATATATTTAGACGAATTTAAATGATTAAGTTCAATACAACAGTAATTATTGTTTAAGGTAGTCAATGGGCATGATGAATCTAAAATAGAAATACTGGAAAATTTAAGTTCAAGGAAGGAAAATTTAAGGTAAATATTGACAATAAACTGAATGGATAGACTAGGTAGAGTTCGTTTTTAACTTATGTTTAATATAGTTTTATTGATTTCAGAGAGGAAGGGGGGGAGAGAGAGAGAGATAGAAGCTTCTATAATAATAAAAGCGTAATATGCTAATTAGACGGGACAGCCAAACGACCTTCTGGACTTCCTTCCAGACCACCTTCCGGACAAAGCCGGGGCTGCGAGGGCCGAAGCAAGCCACCACAGCTGCAAGGGGTAAGCCCCTTGCACGAATTTCGTGCATCGGGCCTCTAGTCAATGATAAAAGAAAATCATTGATTAGCTGCCTCCTGCATGCCCCACACTAGGGACCATGCCCACAACCCGGGTATGTGTCCTGACCAGGAATCAAACTGTGATCTCCTGGTTCATAGGTTGATGCTCAACCACTGAGCCACACTGGCTGGGCATGTTTATTGGTTTTTAGAGACAGAGGAAGGATGAGGGAGAAAGAGAAACATCCATATAAGAGCGAAACATCGATTGGCTGCCTTTGCAGGCCCCCTACAGGGGACTGAGACCACAGCCTGGGCATGTGCCCTGACTGGGAACTGAACTGGCAACCTTTTGGTGCATGGGAGAACACCCAACCAATTGAGCCACACCAGCCAAGGCAGGCATTTTTATTTTCTAAGACAGCAGAATTTCCCAAATCCTACTCCATGGCTTCAGCACAGTTTTGCCCTTGGTTATTCAATTTCAAAGTCACTTAAGAAATACGGTTATCCTGAGAAAACTACTCTACCAATTTTGTAAACTCTAGCCTCTTTTGCAACAAAATGATCACACTAAATATATTTCAATCTCCCAACTAGAAGTTGTGTGAATTCAACAATGTGAAAATTTTTATATCAACATATTTATATATTAGCTATCAATCTTTAATAAGTATTATGTTCATAATTAATTTTTTTATCATTCAGAGCCTTTTTTTTTTAATGAATGACCAAAGTTTTATGATTAAGAATGATTTGTCTGTTCCTGGCTTTGCTATTTTACCAGCATTTAATTTAATTTTTATTTTTCCAGATGTTGAAATTTGTACTGCTTTGAAAGAAGAAATGTTTTCAATATTCAAATATTGTGCAATAGACTATTTATACGAGGTAGGATGTTACTGGATCACCACCTTTTTACTAAGAATTGTGATACTAAAAAGTGCTATCTGCATTCACTATATGATTATGATAATTTTGCAGCTGTCCTTGGATTCATCCTCATTGTAGTTGCTTTGAGATTTATTTAAAATTACTTATTACTTTAAAAATGGCAGTTTGGGGAAAATAATTGACAATATAACATGAAATTAAAACTCTTAGGGGAAAAAAGGAAACGACAAGTTTGGGCTGCTTTTATGAATAATCTTGAGTAATCTTTATTGAAAGGAGTAGGAGGGAAAGGCAATCTCAGTTATCTTTATGATAAAATAACAGTAACAGCATGTATTGACCACTTACTATGGGCCAGGTACATTGTTTGATGGGTTATATCATTTGATCATTTGCTCTTGTGATGGATTATGTCATTTGATCATCATAACTACTTGAGGCAGATACTATTATTATAAAGGTTTTACAACTTTAAAGGTTAGGAAACTAATGTCTAGAGAAGTTGAATAGTTTGTACAAAGCTGAGAGTCAACCAAGGCACACTGTTAAGAACTAACTGGAGTACTTGTCATACAACAGTTCACTGTTCTTATGATCTTAATTGACAAGTTAAATTTTTGTTTCTTTTTATAACCTTGACCCAATCTACCAGGAAAAAAAAAATTACTCCAATATAACCAAAATTGTGTTATATTTTACAGAAAATAAAGGCATCTCCAGGTTTTATTTTTCCTTCATAAGTGAGGGAGGCAAATGTGTCATTATGACATATATATGGTAAGGAATCAGAGGTCATTGTTATACAAATATATTTATGAATATATTAGAGACCCAGTGCATGGATTCGTGCACCAGTGGGGTCCCTCAGCCTGGCCTGTGGGAATCAGGCCAAAACTTGCTCTCCAACATCCTCTGAGGGGTCCTGGATTGTGAGAGGGTGCAGACCAGGCCAAGGGACCCCACTGGTGCACAATCAGGCCTGGCGACGGACCGCGGGAGGGCCCTAGGACATGTCCAGCCCATCTCACCCAGTCCCAATCGGCCGGGACCCCAGCAGCAAGCTAACCTACCAGTCGGAGCATTTGCCCCCTGGTGGTTAGTGTGCATCACAGCAACTGGTCGAATGGATAGTCGGACACTTAGCATATTAGGCTTTTATTATATTGGATTGGCCACTTGTAAAATTTGTCTATATTCAAACATCTTCAAACTTTAATCTTGCCCATGATATCTTAATTTCTTGTTCAAATACAGTGCAAATATGATACTAATAAATGGCAACTCTTATAAAAAATGCAGGATTTTGTAGAATTCATGAAAACAGTGTTGAAGAACTACTCAAATAGCAGGTAAACCTATTATCAAATGAGGATCTTGCAAAATTAGATCAGTTAACAAACAAAAGGAAGAGAACGGTTTGAATATCAGAGTCAGATATCTTGGGAAAATTTGACTAAATCCTCAAAATACTTTCTAAAAATATGTTTTTTATGATCAAAGGTGAAGTAATGACTAGTATCATGCATATCATCACATAATACAGTTTGTGGGGAAATTATGACAAAACTATTATAATTATAAACTAATTATAAACAAAATTTCGTTAGGTATAAAATTTAATATTTATAAGGTGGTTTGTTTGTTTTTAGATAAAATACCAATCAAGCTGTTTTTCCTTCTTACTGTGAACCTTTGATTCTCATATAAATTACTTTAACTGATCTTTTCTTTGTACCATTTATTCTTGGATAATGAGGACCTATTATTTAATATGTTTTAACACCTTCAGCAAACATAAAACTCTTGGAGAATTATGCAAGAAACAATCGTTTGTTCAACTTCCTAAAATAATGAACTCTGGGAAATTGAGAGTCATTGAAGGAAGACTTCGTAGAGGAGCTATTGCTTAAGACAAGCCTTGAAAGACGAATAGGATGTTGATAGCTAGAGAAGACTAGTAGGGCATTTTTCAGAGGCAAACAATAACCATGGTGTGCCTGGTAAGGAAGTGACTGCTAAATGTTAAGGGAGGTAATAAGGAGACAAGTCTATTTAAAGAGAACAGTTAGTATTAGAGATAAAACTGGAAAGTAAAGGCACAATGGAATTATAGAGAACTTCGATTTACAAGTTTGCTTAGCTGATTTAACATTCTTTTAAAGAACTGGCTTTATTTATTAGAGTTTTTAAAATTAGAAAAACATTTGATGGTTCTCACAAGTGAAATAATACAAAGACATAGAAGAAAAATATTAAGACAGCTATGTTTTACTAAGTGGAAAAAACCACATTGCTAAATGGTATATAAATGATGTGATCCCATTTTTTGTCAAACACACCACACACACACACACACACACACACACACATTTTGGCCTAACCTTGGGGAAAAAAAAAAAAAAACTGTAGGAAACTACACCAAACTATTACTGATATTACCAGGAACCTTGATTTTCTCAGTATGTGGTTCTGTGTTATTTTATATTTTATAATGAGCATATATTACCTTTAAATAAAAATAACATACATTTAGCCTGGCTGGTGTGGCTCAGTTGGTTGAGCATCGCCCCAGGCACCAGGAATTCACTGGTTCGATTCCAGGTTAGGGCACATGCCTGAGTTGCAGGCTCAATTCCCAGTAGGGGATGTGCAGAAGGCAGCCAATCTATGTTTATCTCTCATTGATGTTTCTATCTCTCTGTCCCTCTCCCTTCCTCTTTCTGAAATAAATAAAAACATATATATATATTTAAAAACAGTGGTTATCTGGGGATTTTATTTAAAAAACCATATGTTTAAAAGTTGAGAATTTTAATATTCTGAATATTGATAAATAAATATGTTAAATATGTTTAATATATTAAAATATTTTATAACCTTGCTTTCTTACATAGAATGTAGTTAGGAAGAAGTTTTGCAGAGATGCTTTATTGCTTCGAATCCCTTCATGTTTATATCAAGATGGAAATTATTATGCAAAAATTGTTGATCATAAATTTAGGAGGCCATGGACAAGAGGTATGTTTTATTTTTATTTCTTAATAATCTTTTAAAATTATTTTAGAGTTTAGCACAGTAAGTTAAGAAAATACAGTGCTTTTCTCATTAGATAAAACACATTGAACTTATTTATTTGGGTGGCAAACTAAGGAATTGAAAAGCTTATTCTAGAAATGAATAAAAGATAAGACATAATAGTTAATGTGATATGAAATTTTATGAGTAGGGAGTGCTATTTCTGAATATGATTAGAAAAAGACTTCTATGAAGAGGTGGATATTTGAGTTAAGATCAGAATGATGAAAAGGCAGCAACCATAAAAAGATGGAGAGAAGCCTTTCACACAAATGTAAAGTTCCTGACTCAGGGATAAACTTGATGTGTGTAAGGACCAGAAAATTAGGCCATTGTGACTGGCTCATGAAAAGGGGGAGATCTGAAAAGTAGGCAGTTTCTAAAAGATAGAAGGTTTTGAAGCCCATAATATGGAGTTTGTTTATAGTATGGCTAATGTGGTAAGTCATTGAACAGTTTTAGGACAGGGAGTGACATAACCTGATTTAAGCTTTAGGAAAATTATTCTAGTTGTCTAGAGGATGGGATAGTGATTGGGAGGCAAGAGTTGAAGACAGGAGAGTCAATCTGGAAGTTATTGTAGTGGTTCAGAATCTAGACTACTAGGTGAATCCATACATAAAAGATGATGGTGGCTTGGACTAGGCTTATAATAACGGATATGTGAGAAGTGGTTGAAATTGGGTTTACTTTAGAAGTCTAAGCAACAGTGAGAGGGTTAAAAAAAGTAGAAGATTAAAAAATTTCTTTTAGGTTTCAGGAGCAACTGGGTGGAGGCAGTGCTATTTCCTAAGATAGGAAAAGGCTCATAGGGAAGCCAATTTGTATCTCATAGGCTGCAATCAATAGCTCTGCTTTCGCCAGATTAAAATGCCTAGTAGGCATCTAAATGGAGACATAAAGAAGGCAATTGATTATATTAATCTTGAGCACAGCTAGAGCTTCAGTTTGGAGTCATTGATATGTAAATTGCACATAAATTCATGTAACTAGATGACATCACTGAAAGCATGAGTATAGATGGAACAGAGAGCCTAGGACAGAGCCTTGGAACATTCCAACAGTTAAAAGGCTGATAAAGAAGGAGGAATCACCTAAGAAGACAAGTGAGAAAGGAAACGCAAATGAGAGTGTGGTGGTGTAGAACTCTAAAGAAGAAGGTGTTTCAAGAAAGGAGAAGTAGTCAAAAACTTCGGTCCCTGTTAAATGCTCAAGTAAGATGATGATAGTGAGTTGACCATTAGCTTGACTAAATTTAGGGCATTGCTGACCTCAGTAAGAGAGATTTCACTAGAATATTGGGTAAGAAAGCCTAATTAGAGTATGTTGAGAAGAGAATGAGAAGTGGATGTGAGATGGTAAAGACAGACAACTCTTTCGAGGAATTTTGCTATGAAACAAAGTAGAAAAGGGAGAATTGAGGTAAAGAGCATGCTTTTGTTTTCTTAATGTGTGATTTAAAAAATATGTGTGATAAGGAAAGAGACTATAAAATATTTGCCAGAGGAAATTATCTTGGTAAAAAGAAAAGAATGATGTAGGAAAGAAAAAGGATAACTTAATAAAAGGGGGTAGTATCAAGAGCACAATTGGAGGTGTTGGTATGAAAAGGTAGGGTAGTTCTTTCATTGTGATAGATAGGAAGGCAGGATTTGTAGGTACTAAGCCACTGAGCTGGTAGAGCTGGTGGTGAAAGATGAGGTGGTTCTTGATTTATATCAGTTTTCTATGTTGAAGCAAGGCCATAGACTGAGAGTTGGTAAGGGAATGAGTATTGAAAATTTGAGGGGAGAAGTGTTAAATAGTTAGTTGTCTTCAAAAATGAGAAAGCCAGTTTTATTAGGAAGTTATATTATTATCATCTGTCAACATTGGATGCCCTTTTGAAATTTATGGTCATAATTTGAAATCAGTTCATTTGGCATGGCTGGGAGACTTTTCCCTCAATAATTTTCAGCTGGCTCTAGAGTACTTACACAAAGTGGAGAGTTGGGGAAAACCTTGTAAGTTAGTGTAAGAGAAAAAGAGGCAACTAAAGAGTCTTTCAAGGAAGTGGTAATGGGGCTGCCATGGAACCTAAACTGAGAAAGAAAGTAAGGATATGAGAGAGGATGAATACTATAAAAATGGAAGGGTCAATGGGTTGAAGGTCTTAATCGGGTTGCATTAGCTTTTATCAAACTGTTTCTCTAAAAGTGCAGAAGGAAAAAAATTAGTTTATAATTTCTTCCTACTTATTTTCCTTTTCATCTTTTAAAAAATAATAACACCCAAAATTTATTAGGCTCTTATAATATTTCAGGTACTGTTCTAAAGCAAATTACATTTAATGTCTCATCACATTTAATTTTTATAAAAACACTATGAAAAAGCTATTACTATTCCTAATTTGTAGATAAGGAAACTGAGGTATAAAGAGGCTAAGAAATTTACCCAAGATCATATAGTTAATAAGTAGAAGTGTAAGTATTAAAAAACAGGCAGGATGATTCTAGAACTTGTACTCTGCATAAAAGATTTCCATTAACCTTTCATATTTTTTCAGTGAGGCACAGACTCAGATGTTGAGTGATTTGTTCAAGATAACAAAATTAGTAAGAAGTAACACTGGTAGTGAAATACAGGTCATTTGACTCTTCCTTTACTCAGTTGCTTTATTTGATATTAGTATATGACACAGCTCTTGTCCTTAAGGAACCAAGGGTCTAATTTGGGAGACAAGTATAGATACATACAATTTTAATATGTGACTGAATATGATTAAGTACCAGAGGGAGTACTGCTGACAATATTACTGCCCTTCATGGTGAATACATTAGAGTGAGTTGGAATGGTTTTATGAGGAGTAATATGAGCTGTTGAACAACATGATCTGGGACGATAGTGCTGTATAAGCAAAAGAGAGGCTGTAAAAATGGGATGGTATCTTCTGGTGACATTGTTCTGACTGTAATTGAGGGATTTGGGTAAGGGTGGAGTGGGGGTCATAGTAATGAGAATAATTGTTTGAATGTTTGGAATCTGGTATAACTTTGGGGGAAACTACATGATGAACAAATAAAGGTAACATCATAATTGGCTTCCTTGTATTAAGTGTAAAAGAAAATTCTGAAAGCTGACGTTTACTATTCTCCTTTCTAGTCTCAGCTGTTTCAGTTTGGGGAATGACAGATAGCTCAATCTTGGACCAATGGAAAGCAAGCCTCATTGGGGAGGAATTCCTTGAGAAGTATGTGTCCTTAAACTTCAAATTTTCCTTTTACATCTAGAAGTTAAAACAGTAAGTTCTCAAGACAACCAAAGAGAGAAGATCCTTTCCTTTATATTCTCACATATTTTCTTCCTTTTCATTTTTATTTTTTGTTGTTAATCTTCACCGAGGATATTTTTCCATTGATCTTTGAGAGAGGGAAAGCAGAGAGAAACATCGATGTGAGAGAAACACATCACTTGGTTGCTTTGCTCGTGCCCTGACCAGGGCCTGGGCGGGGGAGGAGCCTACAACCAAGCCCTTGACCAGAATCCAACCCAGGACCGATGCTCTATCCACTGAGCCAAACAAGCTGGGGCAGATCTTCTTTTATCAGAAGAAAAAGCCTTAATCTAACCAAAAAGGAGAGGTTAATAAAAGTGACTTATATCCTCTTTTTATCCTTCCCTCATTTATCATATATTAACTGTTCTCTATGCATTTATGTTACAAAGACAGACAGAAATAAAGCAAATATTATTATGCTTTTATTCAATGAGTATACTTTGTGTAGAAAGTATATATAGAAAATTCTTTATGTTAAAATCAGTCTTTTCCCCTGTAGTATAAATGCAGATGTAAGGCTGTTTTCTAACATACCTTGTCAAAATGTTATTTATTATTAGTTCACTCATTTATCAAATATTTACTGGATACCATCCTGTGTGCTGAATACAAGATACAAAAAATGAATAAGCCAGCTCTGTTCACAAAGACCATATGAAATAGAGATATGAACAAGAAAATATGAAATACAGATTTATAAATACATAATTACAATACAGTGTGGGAAGTACAATGGCAGATATAGGAACACAGAGGATAATATGAGGAAGAACATCTAACCTATTCAACATTATTAATGTAGATTCAAATTAGAGATTTCAGTACAAATGTAAATAATTTACCCTCTTGCTTCATGCAGAGTGCTGATCAGACCCAGGAAGGATTTATTATTATTCATATTTTCAAGTTTTAGTAATTAAAGTTTTTCTTAGTTGCACTTGAAAGGAAGAACCAATTTAAATGTGTCTAGACTGTAAATACAGAGAAGCCCAATATACCATTTCCATCATCTAAGAATTTAAAAGTCAGGTTAGGAAGATAATATATAAACATAGGAAAAATTAAGATGATAATCAAAGATGATCATCATAAGATTACAAGGCATAAGACCAATGCAAAGTATCTATTACATGACTGAACTGAGCAGTGAGGAAGTAGACAGGTATAGTGCAAAGAGCTCTGCATTATGAATTAAAAGATGTGGATTTCAAGTCTTGATTTGAAAAGTCAAATACTAATTGACTAATCATTTGATCTGACTGTCACTCTCTTTGTCAGTGTAATGATGATGGATCAATGCTTCTCAAACTTTAATGTACATATGAGTCACCTGAGGCTCTTATTAAAAACGGCAATTCTGATTCAGTCGTCTGTGTTGGGGCCTGAGATTCTACACTTCAAAGGTGTGCTGATGCTGCTGGTCTAAGAACCTACATTGAGTAACAAGATATAAGATGATCTCTTCACTCTGTGGGTTAGATTGGTAGGGCTGTGCATTTATAAGCAAGAGAGATCAGCTTCACAAAGAAGTAGGAATTGAGCTTGAGCTAGACATTGAAGGAGAAAACTACTTGGAAGCATTTCAGGCAAAGGAAACAGCATGTCTGCAGGCACAGAGGCAGGAATATGATATAAGTACTTAGCAAAAGCAATGATCAGGCTACCTTGGCTCAAACCAAAGATTCATTTGTGAGAGAAATGGGAGGCCCTCCAGGAATGGACACCCCATCATATCTGACCTTCCATTCATTTTGCAGTACCAATATATAGTCCATGGCAAAGCAGGTTGAACCTCTGGCACCACCTAGAATAAGATTTACATTTCTCAACCTCCCTGTAGCCAAACTTAGCCATTTGACCCGAGTTCTTCCCAGTGGGATAGAAACAAAAGTCTTACGCAATTTCTGGGGAATGTCCTTAAAAGGAAGTGGCATGTTTTTCTTCTTCAGTTTTCTCCTTCCTGATGCTGGAATACAGATGTAATGACTGGTTCCAGCAACCACCTTGGACCATGCTGACAAGAACTAAATCTAGGCATGGCAGAGTCTAACAGAAGGGGCCTCAGTCCCTGACAAATTGTAGAATTGCCTTGCTAGCCATGAACTTCAAATCTCCAGACGTTTTTGTGTGCGTGTAAGCCACTATTAAGTTCAATTTTTGTCTCATGGAGTAAAATTTAATTTTTAATAGACTATTTTTTGTAGTAGGTTTTGGTTCACAGCAAAATTGAGCATTAGGTACAGAGAAAATGATTCAGGAGCCGCTGCAGCTTAGTTTCCTAATGGAACTTTAGAATAAAATCCTGATCATTAGCACTACCTAGATTTCCTAAATCTTGCTTTTCCTCTCTGTCTCACCTCTCTTTGTTTCTTGTTTCTATTTTTGTTACTTCTTAATATTGATTCTAAGGCCTCAAATTATTTTACTTTTACTAATTTGTGTCTTAATATATATGGGCAATTTTTGCCAAGCATATCTTGAGAAAACAATTAGACAAGTACACAAAGATATTCCTTGTATTATAATAGCAAACAATTAAACAAATTTAAATTTTCAACAATAGGGAACTGGTTGAATAAATTATGATTTACCAATATAATTGGATCCTGTTCATCCATTCAAAAATAAAGTTAATGTACATTGATTGACATATAAATGTACTCATGCTTTACTGTTTAGCAGAAGAACAGGTTACAGAATACTATGTACATGAATCCACTTTGATTTAGAAATATTCAACATAGCCCATGGACACAGACAATAGGATGGTGAAGACCTGGGGGCATGGGTAGGGGCTGGGCGGAGAAGGGTAAAAAGGGGGAAATGGGAGACTTCTGTAATACTGTCAATAATACTAGTAAATATCCTATAGAATAAAAGCCTAATATACAAATCGACCAAATGGCGGAACCACCAGTTGCTATGATGCTCACTGACCACCAGGGGGCAGACACTCAATGCAGGAGCTGCCCCCAGCCCTCAGGCCCTGACTGGCAGTGGCGGCGTGGGGTGGGGCCAGTGAGCGGGCAGCACCAGGTCAGCCAAGGCAGGTGCCAGTGGAGGCCCCTGATCGCCCCACCAGTCACTCCACAGATCAGCCCTCATCGTCGGCTAGGACTAGAGACCCTCCCCATGCATGAATTTTGTACACTGGGCCTCTAGTATATATAATAAAAATATTAAAACTAACTACAAAAATACATAATTTTAAAATTTATTTTTTGAGTGGTAGGGCTATGGGTAATTTTTCTCTGTATCTGTTGAAATTTGGTCTTTTTTTCTATAGTGAATATATGCTATTTGTTAACAAAGATGTTTTAAAATAGGACATACATAAAATCAGTAATTTTACAATGCCATAGAAAAACAGTTACAGGAATGGTGACTCAGATGAACTGTGAATTTGAAGAAATTGTTCCAAGTTCAAACCCAAACTCCCAAATTGAAATCGATGAAGCCATCTTACACATTCAGAAGGACTACACTGAAGTCTTTACACCCGTTAGCTGTTTAGAAAAATGTCCAGCATTTCAAGCACAGAATCAAGGTAAAACATTTATTTCCATTGTGTTAAAATATTTCTTACTAATATTCAGGTTTAGCCCAGGGAATTTTGTTTTATTAGATTAAAATTTTTATTTTATTGAAAATATCAACCCGCAAAATTATAATTCTAAGCTTTACCACATTAGGGAAATATTTCCCCTTTTATGTTAATCCCCTATTGTAAGTTAAGTTTTTGGAATTTAAGTGTGTTGGGCCTCAAAATAGCCTCAGAGATTTGATCATAGTGTGCTCACAGCATACTGTTGTAATAATATTAGCATCTGGGTATGGATCTGATGACACAGAAATCTGGTATAATATTAAATTAGTAGATTATTAAGTGATACTTTTATTTTCTTAAATATCCTAAAGATTTTCAATGTCATCACATATGTGAAACCATAATTCAAAGTAGAGATGGAATAATTTCAATATTATGTCAGGAAATTTGCCCAGTTTTTACAAATTTACCAAAAGCAATAATTAAAAGTATATTTTATCCAAAATACATCCCAAATTTTTCATAGTATTAAAGGGTGCTGAATTCTTCCAACCTCATAATAACTTGCTAAGAGCTACCTTCATTGTATGTAAGCCTATTCCCTTTTTAAATGAAAAAACTTAAGGCCCTATTATATAATGAAATTCGTGCAAGAGTAGGCCTTCCTTCCCCCGGCTGCTGGCACCAGCTTCCCTCTGGCACCCGGGACCCAGGCTTCCCTTGCAGCCCCAGCTTCATCCACATCTGGTCTAATTAGCATATTATGCTTTTATTATTATAGATTATTATAGGTTGGTATTATAATTTAAGATATGCTATAGTTTGAGTATGGAAAATAAATTGGTTGATTTGCTGCTGTTTTTATGTAGATACATAAATTGTGTATAAATTTTTAGTGTTGGTAAATAGGTGTATGATGATATATAGAGAGTTAAATCCCTCTTATAGTTTCAGAATAAAGAGAGTGATTGCATTAAAGATTAAATTTAAATGCATGGTATAGTAGGAAGAGCCTGAATTTAGAATCGGAAGTTTTGACCACAATCCAAACCCACCCTTAAAAAGTGGTATAAGTTTAGGACGGTTATTAAAAATGTCATGGTGGTTTTCAATTTTCTTCTATAATTTCTTTCTTTTAATGTATTCTTCTAATTTCGTATAAAAATTTTGTGGGGATCAAATAATATACTAGTATATGTACATGTAAAGAGATGGTTTGTAAAAAATAACAGGCTACCCAAACATAGCTATTATTATTAATGTGGCAAACTAGAAGCTATTATTGGTAAACTTTATAATAGCTACTGTCTGCTAGAATTAGAATCTTCTTTATGATTCACTGAATGAAAATATGATTGAGTTTCCCAAAGCAACAGACTCATTGATACAGAGAACAAATTGATGGTTGCCAGATGGGAGCGGGGCTGGAAAAAGTGAAGGGATTGGCAGTTACAAAAAAGTCAAGGGGATATAAAGTACAGTATATCCCTATATTCCCATGGAGTCAATAATATTGTATTGACTATGTATGGTGCCAGGTGAGTACTAGACTTATGGTGGGGGATGATTACTTTGTAAGTTATATAAATGTCTAACCACTATGCTGTATACATGACACCAATATAATATTGAATGTCAACTGTAATTGAAAAATAAACATAAATATTTTTAAATACATATGAATTATTCATATCCTATACTTCCTTAGGGGTCCTATTTCATTATATTTCCTTCTTTTTAAGGCTGAGCAATATTCCCTTGTGTATATATGAACACCACATTTTCTTTATCCATATCTGTCAACAGGCACTTAGGTTGTTCCCATACCTTGGCCATAATGAATGCTGCAGTGAACATGGGAGTACAGATATCTCTTTGAGATAATGATTTCGTTGGCCATCTGTTTCTTCCTTTACAACATTTATAACTTTCTTTGTCTCGCTGTGCTGACTGAAACTTCCAGTACATTCTTCAACAAAAGCAGAGAAAAACAAGACCCTTGTCTTGTTTCTGACATAAAGGAAGTCCTTTAACTTTTGGCCATTAAAAATTATGTAAATACCATTTCATTGTTTACGTCATTTTAAATGAATCATTTTTAATGTTACATTATTCTCAATGGTGAAGTGTTAGAGAATTTACTTTATTGGGTTGGGGAAGCTACTTTTTGTTCTGAGTTTGCTAGGAGCATTTGACCATGAATGAGGATTGAATTTTACTAACATTTTTCTATGACTATTAAGATATCTACATCTTAAATATATAGAATGTCTCTTTCTCTATGTTTAGATTATAGGACTAAAAAGCTATAGTCCTATAATCTAAACATAAATTGTTTTACTATTGTGATCATGCTGTATATGTGTTACAGTATTTTTAAATGTTAATACTATCTAGGGAATATTTCTCCATATACTTAAGATTTCCTCAAAAACCTGGTTTTTTATTACTGCAGTTTTTAATCATATTTATGATTCATACATTTGAGAACACTAATATCTTTAATTTCAAATGTGTACATAAATGTGTTTCCATTTTCAATTATTTCCTTTTTAAAGTGAATCCTTGGAAATGGAATTATTTGATGTAAGCATATTTTTTAGCTATATGTTTACTAGCATGGTATGAGAATACCCTGTTCACACCAACCTTATCATCACTGGGTATATTATTACTGATGTTGTAATAATATATTTATACAATGTGATGGGCAAAAAAATGCAATATTTTTTACTTGCACTTTAATAATTACTGGTGCTTAGTGCCTCAGATTTACTTTATAACCACTTTTCCAGGTTCCAAAGAGACCTCTTGAGAAATTTAATGTTATTGAGACTTTGTAGAAATTTTACTATAGTCTTTTTAGCCGGGAAAGGGTTTATCTTACCTTTTCTTTGTTTTTTAAAAATTATCCTCATTAAAGTTTAATGGTTCTTCCATATACTTTTTGCACATTTTTGTTATGTTTTTTCTCAATATTTATATATTTATAGCCATTATGAATTAGTTTTTCCATTAGTCTTTTTTACTAGGTTTTTGTATGTATTGATTTTATAACTTTTACCAGCACCTTAGTGACTTCCTTTATTTGTTTTCATTCTGTTATCTTGGGGTTTTTAAGTAGACAAAAATTATCTTCTGCAAAGAATAAACTTATCTTCTTTCCTATTCGTAGACCACTTTTTTTCTGCTGCTTTTCATAGTTAACTAGCAAATATTTTTCTTAAAACAGTTTAAACACTCTTCTACAATAGAGGAAAATAGTCTCATATTTGTGTTGGTACATATAATAGAGTTACAGTAATAAAGTAAGAACTCAAGGGAATGCTGTATAGCCATACGAATATAAAGAAATAGCACCCTTGGTTAAATACAAACAACAAAAAACTAACTTTGTAGTTTTAAAGAATATTAGTTGTGGTGTTTGCTGCCATCTAGTGGCTTCATCTAAAAAGAAAGACTGTCCCCGTGGACTCCCATAAATATCAGGATGAGCCTGTGGGAAGGGAAGATGGCTAGAAGGTCTGTGTTTGAAAGTGGAATGTGAAAATGGGGATATAAACAAATGCTGTTTGGGTTTTTACTATTAATATAACTTTATTAATATTTACAGAATGAACAATCTTTACATTTTCTCAGATATGCCCCTCTTAGACATGGAACCAATGGCTAGTTTTCTTTGGTGTGTAATGAGAAGCTCACATTTTTTTGCCCACAAGATTGTCAGGAACATAACAGCTTCAGATAAACAATCTTTTAGGAAGCTAGTTTATATAACTCGTTCCCTCCTTTTAAAAAAACATCTTTTTATTGATTTCAAAGAGGAAGGGAGAAGGAGAGAGAATCATTGATTGGCTGCCTCTTGCATGCCCCCTACTGGGGATCGAGCCTGCAACCCAGGCATGTGCCCCTGACCAGAATTGAACCCAGAACCCTTCAGTCCACAGGCCGAAGCTCTATACAATGAACCAAACCAGCCAGGGGCTAAGTCACTCTCTTTTGACACTTAAAGTTAACAGCAGTGAAAGGGATGGTCCCCACTGCTCTACATTACATATTTATTAAGCACAAACATACCAGTGATATAGCTGGTCATGGGAGACATGACTCCATGCTCCCTCTCTCATGCCATTCTAATATTACTTAACTGAAACACCAGAGCCAGAACAAGAGACCATTGCTCCCCTTCAAGGTGCCTTTTGCTTTGGGGAGCTTGGCTTTCTGAGTAGTTGGTTCCTCATCTGAGCTTACATTTTCCTTTTTCGCTTTTCACTCAAGAGTTTTTGAAGAATGGAGCAAGATTCAGAAACCGTTAAAGCCCTGACACAATTAGCTAAGATTCTAAAGTAACACAAACATGGTAGGATGGGGCAGAGAACAGAAATGTATTCCAGCAATTAATTGTTAGCAGTAATATGTAAGATACATCACACTTCTCCCATGGATACTTAACTATATAACTTTTTCATTGTATCTAATTTTATAGCAACATGCTTGACAACTTTAGAGTGCTAGAATCAAAGTTGGTCTCACTTGTAGGCTTTGCAGACCATCTCCATTTCCTATTAGTACATGTCAGAGTCTCTGGGGATGAGTTGGAGACTTTAAAAGGCAAACTGATGCAGAGAAGAAAAGA
Source organism: Corynorhinus townsendii (assembly GCA_026230045.1). NCBI lineage: Eukaryota > Metazoa > Chordata > Mammalia > Chiroptera > Vespertilionidae > Corynorhinus > Corynorhinus townsendii. The sequence goes on along the minus strand of JAPDVU010000005.1, from coordinate 160,072,362 downwards.
CTAGAGTCATCAAAAGTCAAATGCTTTGACCTGGCTGGTTTGGCTCAGTGGATAGAGTGTCAGCCCATGGACTGAAAGGTCCCAGGTTCAATTCCGGTCAAGAGCATGTGCCTTAGTCATAAGCTCGATTCCTGGCCCTTGTCAGGGTGTATGCAGGAAACTCTCACATCAATGTTTCTCTTTCTGTGTCTCTTCCACTCTCTGAAGAATCAATGGAAAAATAACTTCAGGTGAGGATTTTTAAAAAGTCAAGTGCTTTTATTTCTTTCCAGTTTTATTTAGGCTATTCCTGGGTATGTTAAAACATGGCACAAGAGCGTTTCCTCTGTTGATTAAACTAATTTTGTTGAAAAGTTATAAGCTATTATAACTCTTTTTTTTAAGATATTTGGTTACTACTCAGTGTACAAAATAATATTAAAATTTATTGAGCTTTTACCTACTTACTGGTACTGTGCTACATGCTTTATATGCACAGTACAATGAAGAACTAAAGAATTAAACATGTGTTTGAAAACCCCAACTTTATCTAATAGCTCACTATAGTAACTAGATCCTTTTGTATAACTTTCAGATATTCTTCTTACTCTTTTATATTTCTTATTTCCTTTCAGATTTGTTTTTTGATAATGAAGAGATAATTTTCACAAATAATTTAGTGACCTACAAAAGTTATCTATCAACCTTGGATACTCTGTTGAGTAGGCTGAAACTGTTTTTGATAAAGGACCCCCTTTTAGATTTCAAAGAACAGATCTCCACAGATGCTGATTTTTTCAGGTACTTAGTTGCACAGTGTTGTAAATATTTGTAAGAGGAGAAAATATTCTTTGTATGCTCACAAGTCTACATGTTACCAATAATAATGTTTTATCATTGTTGTACTTCAACTCTAATTTTTATTATTGTCTATCATTTTGGGCTACATTTTATTACATGTAACTTGCTATTAGTAAACACTAATTTAATGTTTTGTTTTTTTGTTAAGGGAATGTTTCTCTTTTCAAGGAGATTTGAAAGATCTTATGAAAGAAGATTTTTATATGGATAAAGAGAACTTTTGTCAGGAGAAACTAGAAGATACAGTAGGTTTAAATGAAGCTATAGTACTTACTTTCATTAATATTTTTACAGAAGTAGTAAAGCACACTTTAAAAAATTTTAGTAATATACCTTGACCATCTACTATTATCAAATGAAAAAGACTTGATAATGGGTTGAATGCGTATCAGCTAAGAAATCAAACTTACTTCTAAGGTAGTAGTTCTAAACTTTGGCAACACTTTGGAATTACTTGGGGAATTTTAATAAAATACTGAAGTCTGGGTCCTACCCACATATATTCTGATTTCATTGGTCTGGTGTGCAGCCCAGTTATAGAGAATTTTAAAATCTCTCCCAATTACTTTTATCATTAAACCTGGTATAGGACATTAAGTGATCATGTTCTAGTTTAAAAATTTAGAATTTTTTAAATGTATTAGCCCAAAAGTAGACATTCCTGCCTATAGGAATATTGTACATCACTAATATAATCAGTGACCATACAAGACATTATTCAGAACATTGCTTATTATGTAGCAGAATATATTTTTGACTGCTACACTTCTAGTTTTTAAAGGTATGCGTAGTATTAAAATTTTTGAGGGTGAGTTTAGTTTAAATTTTGGTACATCAGTTAAACAAATATAACTGCTTATGAATTCTGAAATCTTTATTTGCAAAACCTAACTAAAAACTTGTTTTACTTCTATATCATCTCAGCCGTCAGTTTTTCCTGAGTGTGAATTAATAGCTCCAAACCTCAAACAAGAAGTTGGTATTCCATCACTTTCAGAACTGAAGGAGTCATTACACTTAGTGCCAGAAATAATAACTTATGAAGATGAAAATGAATATGAAAAGCTTTTCAAAAGAGGTAAATATTAATTTAAAATTTTATTACATATAAAAACTACTTAATAATGTTTATTATAAAAATTTTGTTCATTGCCCTAACCGGTTTGGCTCAGTGGATAGAGCGTCGACTTGTGGAAGGGTCCCAGGTTCGATTCCGGTCAAGGGCATGTACCTTGGTTGGGGGCACATCCCCAGTGGGGGCTGTGCAGGAGGCAGCTGATCGATGTTTTTCTCTCATCGATGTTTCTGACTCTCTATCCCTCTCCCTTCCTCTCTGTAAAAAAACAATAAGATATAGTTTAAAAAAAATTTTGTTCATTAAACTTTTTTTCTGAAACTCCAGATTTTTAAAAAAGATTCTGCAGGATATATGGCGAAATCTCAGAATTATTATTGATGAGACTCTTTTCTCATCTTTCTTTATATGCTTGCAAGCTTAAAATGTCTCTGAAATTCATTTAACCATTTCAAGATAATTACACTAATAAAGCTATGATACCTATGACTGTACTACTTTTTTAGTTGTTTTCTTATATAAAATGACAAAGCACTAATAACTTATATGCTCACTTTAGTTAAGTACAGAGAAACTCATAACCTAAAACTTAGATGGTTTCATCTCAGTTAGACTTAGTATATGTTGTTGAATTATTTTTAAGATAATTTGAGCACAAATATTTAACTCTCCTCTCATAAATTTCAGTTGAAATTATGAAAGACATAGAATATTAGGGAGGAGTGAAGGAGGATTTGTGATACCCATTGAGAACAGGGTTGCTTGCTATCCATAGACCACAGACTTGAAGGAATTCTTGCAGACAAAACTAACTTGAGGGAATTATTGATCAGCCTACAGGTCAAAGCAAGGGAATGAAAAGTCAACCTGAGTATGTGAATAAAATTTATACCCAAACTTGAAAATATAGCAGAGTTCAGAATGCAGGGTGGCCATGGGCTTTTCAGCAGGACACAAATCTATGAATGCTAATGGAAAAGACAAACAACTTTATTGGATGACTGTGGTATTACACTCCCACCATTTCCTTGGCTCTGATGGTGACTAAGTAGAAAGAGTCATTACTACAGAGGAATGAACAAGATTACAAAACATACATATATGGCTAAGTGACTGACCATATGTCCATTCGACCGACAGACTGGCCAGTACATATGATGCACACTGGCAATTTAAAAATAAACGTTGACTCGCACATGTGCAATACATATAAAGCTCTCACTGGCGCCAATCGCATGCATGTGATTCATTCTGTCATTGTCGATAATGAATTTGGTTGTTTTTGTTGACATTCTGAAGCTGAAAGAAATCAGGGTTGTCAACTGAATATGTCTGAAGAGCAATTATTGGCACAACTTACCTCTGAAGCCGAAAGAAGCCTGTGTCATTGACAGAATGTATCTAAAGACCAACTGTTGGCACAATATACCATTTGAGTGATGATTCCATCGATTCAATGGATGATGCCGAAAAGGAAAATTTTCCCACCAAATTTCTTAATAGTATTACTCCTTCAAGAATGCTGTGTCATAAATTAAAATTGAAAGTAGATGTAATCATCATGCTACTGAGAAATCTTAATAGTAAATGGGGTCTTTGTAATGGTACTAGATTTATTATCAAAAGATTGCAACCTAACATAATTGAAGCTGAAGTATTAACAGGATCTTTAGAAAGTGAGGTTGTTCTGATTCCAATAATTTATTTGTCCCTGTCTGACACTGGCCTCCCATTTAAATTAATTTGAAGACAGTTTCCCTTGATGCCAGCATTTGTGATGACTATTAATAAATCACAAGGACAAACTCTAGGCAGAGTAGGAATATTCCTACCTGAATCTGTTTTCGGACATGGTTAGTTATATGTTGCTTTCTCTAGAGTTCGAAGAGCGTATGATGTTAAAGTTAAAGTTGTAAATACTTCATCACGAGGGAAATTAGTCAAGCACTCTGAAAGTGTTTTTACTCTTAATGTAGTATACAGGGAGATATTAGAATAAGTTTAATCAATTTATCAGTCATTGTTTGTATCAATGTTTCTATATCATGTTTTTGTTGCTTTTATATCATGTCTTCTTATATCATGTTATAGTTTATTTATTAATCAATTTATATATTATTTTCATATGCATTTTACTAATTTTCTTTCATCTCTGACACTTCCATTATAGAGAAAGGGCAAATAGCGGTATTAAAATATTTCTTCCAACTAATTTCCTTTCAATGTGCATGAATCTGTGCACCGGGCCACTAATCTATTATACTACTACTTTGGCTGAAAATAGACTTCCTTTTCTTTCCAGATCCTACTACCAAGCATGCTATTGACATTGAAGATATAAAATACAACTCCACAGAGATTTTGGCTATTCAAAGCCAATGCAAACCAGAGCACCATAAACCAGGTAGGAATTTTGACTAAATCACTGAGTTTATCAGCCCTGGCCAGTTTTGCTCAGTGGATAGAGCGTCGGCCTGAGGATCAAAAGGTTCCTCCCTGTCCCAGGCCCTGGTTCAGGCTTGTGCAGTAGGCAACCAATTGATGGTTTCTCTCACATCGATGTTTCTCTCTGTCTTTCCCTCTCTCTTCCACTCCCCCTAAAAATCAATGGAAAAATATCCTTGGGCAAGGATTAACATAAATAAATAAATAATAAATAGTTTAGTTTATCAGAGGTTACCTATATCTGATGTAAAAGCACAGTGCATTCGCATACAAAGTCTACTACGGGACAGTTTTCATGTTTAAAATTTGATTATTGTAATCCAAGGTATTGTATTTTTCTCTTATTCTGTTCTTTTACATGTGTTACTATCATTAACTCATTATCCTTCTAGCTTCAGAACTGAATACTATGCAGAGAGAGTTACAAAGATCAAGGAAAAAAAAATAGAGGAATAGCATTAATATTAAAAATAGGAATTTTATAATATAACTCAGTAAATGAAACTTTATATTTTATCTCAGAATAAGTAATCTTGCTAATCCTTGTTATATTTATAAATTTAACTTTTTAATCTCTCAAAACAATCTTATAATTATTGTTAATGTTATAATTTTATCAAATTTGGAATCTTAGAATCATCTTTTGTTCCAGTGTAATGCCAAATTGTGTTGCTTCTTAACTATGTTGATGATATTTTACTGTTATTTAGTTACTAGAGGCCTGGTGCATGAAATTCGTGCACGGGGGGGGGTGTCCCTCAGCCCAGCCTGCACCCTCTCCAATCTGGAACCCCTCAAGGGATGTCTGACTGCCCATTTAGACCCAATTCTGGTGGGATCAGGCCTAAATGGGCAGTTGGACATCCCTCTCACAATCCAGGACCGCTGGCTCCCAACTGCTCGCCTGCCTGCCTTCCTGATTGCCCCTAACCGCTTCTGCCTGCCAGGCTGATCACTGCCTAACCACTTTCCTGCCAGCCTGTTTGCCCCCAACTTCCCTCCTCTGCCGGCCTGATCACCCCTAACTGCCCTCCCCTGCTGGCCATCTTCTGGTGGCCACCTTGTGTCCACATGGGGCAGGATCTTTGACCACATGGGGGCAGCCATCTTGTGTGTTGGAGTGATGGTCAATCTGCATATTACTCTTTTATTAGATAGGATAGAGGTCTGGTGCATAGGTGGGGGCCAGCTGGTTTGCCTTGAAGGGTGTCCCAGATAAGGGTGGGAGTTCTCTTGGGGCGAGAGGCCTGTGGTGGTTTGCAAGCCGTCCATGCCCCCCAGCGACCCAAGCAGAGGCCCTGGGATCTGGGATTTATTTATCTTCTACAATTGAAACTTTGTAGCCTGGAGCAGAGCCAAGCCTTATGCTCGCTCCCTGACAGGAGCCATTTTTGTTGGGACTTATTTATCTTCTATAATTGAAACTTTGTAGCCTTAAGTGGAGGCCTGGGCCAGCCATGGTGTGCAGAAAGCTTGGCTTCCTCCATCACCGGGGAAACCCAAGTCTCTCTCCTGCTCTCTTCGTGGCTGCAGCCAATTTGGTTGGGTTAATTTGCATACTCCTGATTGGCTGGTGGGTGTGACTTATGGGTGTAGCGGAAGTATGGTCAATTTGCATATTACTCTTTTATTAGATATGATATTTATAATTGGATCATATTAATAATCTATTTGGAAGTTTACTTATTTATTTATGACAGTGATAGGAACATACTAACTACTTATGAATATATAAGGATCAGTTTGTTAAGCCCACCATATTAAAACATAACTCTGCTAGCCCACCTAGACCCCAGACTTATTAAGGTGAAGGATTATTCACCATTAATACTACTTACTTAACATCACCAATATTTATTCTGGAGGTTAAAATAGTACTGACAACAAAGTTGTCAGAATTAAAAGCACAAGTACATATAAAGCTCTTAGAATTTATCTTGTATAATAAACTCAATAAAGTTTAGTTGTCAATTGATTTTTAAAATATATTTTTATTGATTTCAGAAAGGGAGGGAGAGGGAGAGAGAGATAGAAACATCAATGATGAGAGAGAGAATCATTGATCGGCTTCCTCCTGCACACCCCCAACTGTGGATCAGGCCCATAACCTGACCAGGAATCGAACCATGACCTCCTGGTTCATAGGTCAATGCTCAACCACTGAGCCATGCCAGCTGGGCTCAATTGATTTTTTAAAAACCACCACTATCACAGTTGAGACACCATGTGATATATGTGTAATTGCTTATATAGATGAAAAGTTAACAGTTATTTTGTAGTTCAAGTAACCCAAGTTTTTATTGAAAATTTTTTGTTGTAACATAATGATTAAACATAATAATGCTAACAAAATTCTAAATTATACTTAATTTTATTCAATGTTTATGTAATATTATGATTTTTAAATTTTTTATGTATTCTAGAAGAGTTAGAAGAAGAGTTAGAAATGCCATTGTCTCCTCTACACCTAGCAAACCAACATTCTTCTCTGAATTCATTATGTACAGGACTTCAGACATTTCCATTTTCTCCTGTTTATAAAATGTAAGTAAAGATTATCTAGAACTCCAATTGCAATTCAGATCAAGCAATTTTTAATTAAATCTCTCCATGTAAAGGCAATTTCTAAGATACCTTAAAACATTCTAAGAGAAAGAATAGTGTCTAAAGCAACTGGGGGGAATATATGAATATTCATGTATGTACTTGTTTTTACATGCATAGAATTATCTTTCGTAGGACACAAAAGGAAATATGGAAGCTAGTAAGTGATAGAGCCAGGCTCTTTTATACTTTGAGTATTTTGCAAGTTAATATATTACTACTAAAAATAACTTGAAAATTTTATACCATGTGGCATACATTAAACTTAATATTTTCCAAGTTAGATTAGTTAGTTTGCTCTCCTGGAATAAAGTCACCCATTCCTCTGTTTCTTATACCACTTATAAACCTAGGAACATAACTAGTGTAGTCCCCTTCTTCCTTACTTTAATCCTGGAATTTAATGTGTCCTAAAATAGCACATTTTCAGGAAAATTACCAAAAAAAAAAAAAAAAAAAAAAGTCTATAAGTCTTTAACAAATTATTCTGAGAGTGGGCATCATAGGCGCTATGGGCGGGGTTTTGAGTTCTTAGCTGTGATTGGCTGATCTAACAGAGAAGAATGCTGTTGCGTTACCGGGACCAACTCATCCCTAGCTGCTCAGATTCCTGCTAATGGTCTTAGAAAGGTGTCACAGCATAAGATGGAGGGGTCTGGCATTGAGGGATTATCATCATCATCATCTCTGGCAAAGGATTAGGTCATTTGGAGGGTATATCTGTGATACAGAGAACTCTACCATGAACTAGAACTCCCTGTATCAGATATGAGCTCTGTAAAAGCAGCATGGGACAAATATAGAAAATACCTATAATTTGTTCAAGTAGTTTGAGTCCCTTTGCAGGACCTATACTGTCTTTTAGTACTCTTTTACTTTTTTTAAATTTACTCCACATACCATGATTCTTCTGTTAAGGCAGATTGGCAATCTGGAACAGAAACTAGCAGAAATTAGTATAATCTTGAATTTTAATTTGATATAAAAACATTTACTTAAAAATAAGTTATATATCTATATATTGTTTTTTAATTTTAATACATCTTTATTGTTCAGATTATTACAATTGTTCCTCTTTTTCCCCTCATAACTCCTCTCCACCCAGTTCCCACCCCACCCTCTGCCCTTACCCCCCTGCCACTGTCCTCATCCATAGGTGTACGATTTTTGTCCAGTCTCTTCCCGCACCCCCAAACCCCTTTCCCCCTGAGAATTGTCAGTCCACTCCCTTTCTATGCCCCTGATTCTATTATATTCACCAGTTTATTCTGTTCATCAGATTTTTTATTCACTTGATTTTTAGATTCACTTGTTGATAGATGTGTATTTGTTCATAATTTTTATCTTTACCTTTTTCTTCTTCTTCCTCTTCTTAAAGAATACCTTTTAGCATTTCATATAATACTGGTTTGGCGGTGATGAACTCCTTTAGCTTTTTCTTATCTGTGAAGCTCTTTATCTGCCCTTCAATTCTGAATGATAGCTTTGCTGGGTAGAGTAATCTTGGTTGTAGGTTCTTGCTATTCATCACTTTGAATATTTCTTGCCACTCCCATCTGGCCCGCATAGTTTCTGATGAGAAATCAGCTGACAATCGTATGGGTGGTCCCTTGTAGGTAACTGTTTTTCTCTTGCTGCTTTTAATATTCTCTCTTTGTCTTTTGCTCTTGGCATTTTAATTATGATGTGTCTTGGTGTGGTCCTCTTTGGATTCCTTTTGTTTGGTGTTCTCTGCACTTCCTAAATTTGTAAGTCTATTTCTTTCCCCAGGTGTGGGAAGTTTTCTGTCATTATTTCTTCAAATAGGTTTTCAGTATCTTGCTCTCTCTCTTCTTCTGGCACCCCCATAATTCGGATGTTGGTATGCTTGAAGTTGTCCCAGAGGCTCCTTACACTATCTTCATATTTTTGGATTCTTTTTGCTTTTCTGGTTGGGTGTTTTTTGCTTCTTTGTATTTCAAATCTTTGACTTGATTCTTGTGATCCTTTAGTCTGCTGTTGGATCTCTGTATATTATTTTTTATTTCAGTCAGTGTATGCTTAATTTCTAATTGGTCCTTTTCATATCCTCGAGGGTCTCACTAAATTTATCGGCCTTTTCTAGAAAATTCTTGAAAAACCTTATAACCGTGGTTTTCAACTCTATATCCAGTCGTTTGTGTTCCTCCATTTCTTTCATTTGTGACCTGTTTCTTTGTCTCTGCATTTTGGCTGCTTCCCTGAGTTGATAGAGTGGCTTTGTGTGCTAGGTGTCCTCTAGGGCACAGTGGCTCAGCCTCCCCAGTTACCTGAGGTGGACACTTTTGGCGCACCCCTTTGTGGGCAGTGTGCACAGTCTTGTTGTATTTAAGTCTTGATTGTTGTTGGTATCATTGGGAAGAATTGACCTCCAGGCCAATTGGCTGTGAGGACCCGCTGTGTCTATGATGGGAGAACCTCTGTGCTGGAGACACCTGTATGAGACAAGACTTGCTTCAGTGGGGCTTAGGTGCTCACTGAGTCTGCCCCCTGAGTGTGACCTTATGGATCTGAGGAGTTGTAATGTGGATGGTCCTACTCTGACCCCTGGGTACACTGGATCTTGGATCTCCAAGGAGGTGCTAATTTAGCCTCTGCCTGAGGCCACCCAGCAGGAGCTATGGAGAGATCTGCAGATTCCTCTTCTTTGTTTGGGGTTTGGAGGTGCCCAGATGAGGCCCAGCTGTGAAGCAATGCAAGCTGCTGTGGGGCCTTGGGCCTTCTTTTGGATGTTCTGGGTCTCACTGACTCAGCTGCAGTTTGTTAGGTAAGTTTAGAATTCAAAGGACCAGGCCATTCATATGCAAAAGCCTCTGTGCTCAGCTTGGATGGGGCGGAGTCTCAGGGTGGAGCAAACAGCAATGGCTTCCCGTCACCCCTGCCCTAAGAGGCCCCTGGGTCTCAGTGTCCCTCAGTAATTGCTGCAAGCACCTCTGAGAGAAAGCTGCCCTTGAGTTTCACCCACTGCCAGACAGTCCAGTTTCTCCCCGAATGAGTCTGGGTCCCCAGAGTCTTGCCCAGAACTGGAGTTCAGAGCAGTCAGGAACTTTTGTATCCCTCCTGATTGAGAAAGCCAGCGTGTATTCAGTTGCCAGCCCTCTCCACGCGTGGGCCTCTGTACCTCTGCACTTTACTTCCGCAGCTCCTGAGTCTCGGTGTGCTTTTCTCTTTCCTTCTAGTTGTAGAATTTCCACTCAGCCAGTCTTCCTGTGGTTCTGCATGATGTCCGTTTTGTCTTTTAGTTGTAATTTTGAATTTATTGTGTGAGGCATCAGTTCAGGTATTTACCTATGCCTCCATCTTCTATTTATTGTTATAACTCAAATATCTAATGAGAATTTATGAAACTTATCTACGTATTAGAACTTGCCAAAGTTAGAACAAGAGACTAAAATTAGCCAAGTTCCTAAGGTCATTCAAAACAACTTAAAGTGGTCTCATCACCACTACATTCATTAACAAGCAATAGATCACTTCCATTTGGTTTGTGAATCATAAAAACTTAAAAATTCCTATTTTAAAAATGGATTTACACTTCAACCATGAAACTGCAAGCAAAGAGGGGAAGTATTAAAATAAAAATACAACAGAAGGGAGAAATAATACATAATATTACTGTATTTTTAACTTGCTTTTAGGACCCCAATTACTTTGTTTCAGAACACATTTTGGCTGGAAATATACCCAGTTAACACATATTTTTAGTGCCTACTGCCTATAAAACTCTATGCTAAATTTTATGGGGCTAAAAAGAAAAGTCTGTATGGCATAAGACTTAATTTCCATACTAACTGATTTCTGAATTGTGAACATTTTTAGATATAACCAGAGAGGATATCAAATTCAGACATGTCTTCAGAAATTTCCATTAAGCATGAGAATATATGTCTATATTACAGTCTCTTGTTGGACATGGCCTGCCTAAATATTTTCCCTTCTTTTTACTTTAAAATAATTACCTACAATCTGATATATCCAGTTGCCAGAGACCTTGGTAAGGTTCAAGAATTGTCTAGATTCTCAAATTTTGCCACTACATGCCAGATTTTTTTATTATGTGGGTAAATTGGATTGTTTAGACATAAAACCTAGCGTGCTTAGCCCATGACTGTCAGTTTAACTAGCAGTACTTATCATTAGCATGCTCATATATGTTTCATATGAATAGAGAAACAGAATACAACAATTGTCACTTAGGAGGGTTTGGGAGGTTTGGGGGCATAGATTAAGGGAGTTGTGAATTAATGCTCACTTCCCTACCAAGGCTAGCATCTTCATAGTGGTTGATGTGCTATAATTTACATTGATTGTCTGCGTATTTTCTCCCTTTAGCACCAAAAAATGCACAAAGAGACACATATCACTCACTCACACACCCATCAAGATTGCAGGACCTGAACTAAACATTGGGACCTGTCACTTCGTGAGAAGATAGAGCGGACAGAACTTTTTCATAGTTCTGATGCTCACCCAGTAGAGGTTCCAAATTTTTGGTTTAGAATGGACTTGGGGACAGTAATTTTGTAAAAGTTGGTGTTGAAACTGCTATTTTGTATAGTAAGCAGAACAATTTTACGTAAATTGTTTTTATTTTGAGTAGACTTATAGGGTTAGTGCTAGCACGATTTATGGAATAAAGTGCTAAAACCCTGGCTCTAGGTTCACTGAGGGAGATAGAAGTAGGAATAAGTTACCGGCAAGCAGGACCAATGAAAGGGTTGACAAATTGCCAAATCTTCCCAGGGGAGGAGGAAGGAAGAATTTGAAATTTGGTCTATGGAACTCTCTACTTCAGCTTATACATTTATAAAATAGTTAATTCTTCACTTTGCTTTTGAATGTAAAGAACTACTTTTCTTAAAAATATTTATTATTCAAAAAAGACATAATATTATTAATGTATTAAATTCTAACTCCTTTCCTCCCAGGAGTTTGCTTACTGCTGAAAAATCAGGCAATGAAGACTGTACAGTGAGGCAATCTGAAAGCTGCAGAAGCTTTCAGAACTCATTTTTGCTTCCAGGTAAAGATTAATTGATTTTGAATGCTAAATAAAGTATATAGACAACAATGTACAATCAGTAGAAATGTAATTGTCCGATTCAATATGTTTATTATTATTATTACCATCATTATAAAAAGAGTTCCAAAATTAGAATTTTAAAATTCATAATCCTAATTTTGGGTTGATGCTTATAATGCAGATAATAATGCTAAGTAGTCCTGCTACTTCAGTTTCTCCATACATTATGATTTGTCCCTATGTAGGCTAAAGGTATTGAAGCAGAAAGCTCTGTGCCTTGCTGTCTAAGCTCATAGTCATCATAAAATCTAATCAAGTTTATCTTCTTGTTTAATCTCATTTGAATCAGAATTTCTGTTTAATAAAATCTTATATTAATTCTTCAAAAATGTTATCAAATGTACTAATATAGTAAATACTAAAATAGTCAAGTAGTAGTCCCATCTCCTACTAAATATTAGAATAATTTTAACTTCATGATATTTCCACATATTAAAGTAAATCTTTTATATGGCTACTATTGCTGTAATATTTTGAATTTTTACAAATATTAGCATCTTGAAGATGAAATACCAGATATCACTTTAAGTTTCACATTTTTTTCTCTAATGTGTGAAAATCTATTTCACAAGAAATTTTCAGTGGCTCTGTTTATTGTATTTTTCATCTCTTTTGCCCTGTGAACTGTTTCAGACTGTTTTTTTTGTGTGTGTTGTTTTTTTTTGCATTGTTGTTGTTTGTTAAGTGCCAAGAATGGAAGAGCCCAACAGTCAATACTCAGTTACAGATTTGAAAAAGATACTTTCAATTGAGGAAGAAAGCCTTGTGGTTACTCCTGTTAGCCCAGAGTGGTGGAAACAAGCAGGACTAAATCTGAGAGTGACAGAAACTTTGGAACATCAGACTACATATTTCAGTCATCAGGATCTATCTTCTGATGACACTAAAATGGAGATATTTTTGCCTACAAAAGTACCTGAACTAGAATGTAAGTACATAACAGTAAATTCCACTTGTATGGACATTTTCAGGTTGAGACAATATTAGATACGGGCTCTCCCCTAAGTGATTGGGGAAATATAACTAAATTTCAGTGTTCAATATTAGCTCTGGCTCTGCCAGAATTTATAACTTGGAGCTTCACTAAGCTCCATTTTCTTCCTTGGAAAAATATGAAAATTTGACTAGCTAAATCGTAAAGTTCTTTTCTGTCATAAAATTCTACAGTTTTGAAATTCCTAGCCATTTTCAATTAGTGACTTTGTTTTCTTTTACAAATGATTAATTGCCATCTCAGTTTCTGTTTGCATAGCCTAGAAACAAACCAGCAGTTATTTTTTTGACAGCTCAACTTTACTCAACATATTTAGTGATCTTTCTTCAACAATAGAAAAATCTTCCTTTGTTACCAAAAAGTTTACTCATTTAGCTTTTTTTTTTACTTATATAATTTAAGAAGATAAAAATCTCTTTTGAGTTTCAATCTTTTGAGTTATTTTGATTGCTATATATGCCATTATAGTAAACTAGTAGCCCAGTGCACAAAATTTGTGCGGGATAGGGGGGTGTGGTGGGGGGAGGGTGTCCCTCAGCCCGGCCTGCACCCTCTCGCAATCTGGGACCCGTGGCTCCTAACCGCTCACTTGCCTGCCTGCCTGATTGCCTCTTACCACTCTGCCTGCTGACCTGATTGCCCCAAACTGCCCCCCCCGCCAGCCTAATTGCCCCCAACTGCCCCCGCCCTGCTGGCCTGCTCGCCCCCAACTGCGTCCGCCCTGCTGGCCTGCTTGCCCCCAACTGCCCCCCCCCGCCAGCCTGCTTGCCCCCAACTGCCCCCCCCACCGGCCTGCTCACCCCCAACTGCCCCCCCTGCCAGCCTGCTTGCCCCAACTGCCCCCCCCACTAGCCTGATTGCCCCCAACTGCCCCCCTGCCAGCCTGCTTGCCCCCAACTGCCCCTCCCCCCGCTGGCCTGCTCACCCTTCCAGTCTAATTAGCATATTACCCTTTTATTAGTATAGATGGAACATTCTTAACCTGAATTATATATTTTTGAAGTATATATGTATTATTTAATAAACAATAGTTACTAAATTCAGATTATTAAGGGGTTGGGAAAGTTTACTTTTAGTTTATTATACAGTAAATAAATATATTTTAAAATGAATTTTAGAAATTATTGTGGATGTTGGGCAACTGCTTTAAGGAGATAAGAATTGAGGTAGGAATTGTTATCAGCAAGGAATATTTCAAAAACAGAAGACAGAGGGCTTTGGATATAGTAGGAAGAAGAATAAACAGACTTTATGAAGCAAATGCATACCAGTCTACCCAAAGCCTAGATGGTTATCCCTGGTAGAAGAATTTTTAAAGAGATTGCTAGACAAAGAAAAGGGTCACAGTGCTAGACAAAGAAAAGGCGAAGAAAGATTTTATGGTGTTTTCAAATATACAGAATGATGTATTAAATCTATACAATTATATAAAGTCTTTATTATGATATATAACTATTTTGAAGTTAAAATAAATAATTTTCCTTGATATCCAATAACATTATGGTGATAATTTAATCTGATGTTCAAAAAGTAAATAACTGTATCGGGAGCCCATGGTCAAGAGAAAGTACTAGAGGAAAATAATCAGAAAAATAAAATAATGAACAGTTTCTATTTACCTGTTAAACATACCAACATATCTCTAGAAAATAGCTCATAAGTTTCAAATTGGTACCATTCAGATTCTATTCAGTCCACATATTATTGATCCATATGGTTTTTTAATTAGTTACCAACATTAAAAATTTGGAGGGTTGCCATAAATGATCGCATTTTGAAATTATCTTTATGATTCCAAAAACCAGACTCATTTTTATATGGCAACATTTGGCTGGGGCCAATAGAACTCACCATTTTAGACCACACACCCTCCAGTGCACCATAGTTCTCAGTACTCTCAAATTGAGGCCAACCCTTAAGTTGCATTACTCATTACATTCATCATTACTCTTGCACTTTTGCAGTTTTGTGTTATATTTAGTATAGTTAAGAGGAAAGTAAAATGTTTCTTATACCAATACCTCTAATAAAAACAAAACAAAAATAAAAAAATTTTAGACCATGTTTTGGAAGGAAAAATATAAAATTTATCTTCCCAAAGATTATGATTTAAGCCCTAACCATATACTTCCCTAATTTATATTATTTAGCATTTTTGTTGAAATAAATTTTGAGGTATAATTTATATATAATAAAATGTACCCATTCGAAACTGTACAGTTTTATGCATTTTGACAAATGTGAAACTACCATCATAAATAAGATATAGAATATTTCTAACACCAAAAAGTTCCCTTGTGTCCCTTTGCATTCTGCAGTGATTCTCCCTCCATCTCACTCCTCTCCCCTACCAGCTTTCACTCCTGACCCCAGCCAAGTAACAACTGGTCTGCTTTCTATCACTATATATTAGTTTATCTTGTTATAGAATTTTATGTATAGAATCATACAATATTAATTTTTTTGTACCTGTATTCTTCCACTCAGCATAACATTTTGAGATTCACTCAGGATGTTCTGTGTATAACTAGCTCTTTTCTTTTTATTACTGAGGAATTTTTCATTATATGACTGTATCATGATTTGTTTATCAACTCTCCTGAGTAGTCCCCCCCCCTTTTCACTATTATTAATAAAACTGCTATGAATAATCTTGTACAAATCTTTTTGTGGACATATGTTATCATTTCTAGAGTGATTATTTAGGAGTAGAATTGTTGGGTCTTGTAGTAGGTATATGTTTAACTTTATAAGAAACAATTAAATTGTTTTTCAACTTAGTTGCACCATTGTACATTGTTACTCTATATCCTTGCCAACATTTAGTATCAGCAGTCTTAAATTTTAGTCATTCTAATGGCTGTTTTGTGGTATCTCATTGTGGTTTTAATTTGTATTTTCCTGAACTAATGATGAAAAGCATCTTTTTACATGCTCATTGGCCATATATATATATATATAACAGCTTTATTGAAATATAATTCACATACCATGTAATTCACCCATTTAAAGTATACCATTTAGTGTTTTTTAGTATATTCATAGAGTTGTATAATCCCCACCACACTCAATTTTAGAACATTTGTAACAACCCCAAAAGAAATATTGTACTCATTAGCAGTCACTCACTATTTTGCCCAGATAGGGAACCACTAATTAGTTTCTGTATTTACAGATTTGCCTATATTGGATGTTTCATGTAACTAGAATCATATAATATTGGTCTTTTATGACTAGCTTCTTTCATTAGGGTGTTTTCAGGATTCATTCATGTTGCAGCATGTGCATATCCTATCTAATAAAGAGGGAATATGCTAATTGATCATCACACCCTCACAGTGATGGCGGCACCCACAGCCAATAAGGAGGGCATATGCTAATTGATTGTCACTCCTTCAAAGTTGGCGGCACCCACAGCCACAAGATGGCGGCACCCAGTCCCCTCAGCCCTGCCAGGGTGGCAGGCACATGGCACGGCCAGACCCGCCCCACGGAGGCTCCACACGCCTGCCTCCAGAATCCCCCAGTCCTCTCAACCCCCCAACTCCCCAGGGCCAGCCCGAGGTGCAGGCAAGCCTCGGAGGGCCTCCCAAGGCTCAGGTAACCAGGGCCGGCCAAGGCTTGCGCTGCCAGAAATGGCAGCAGCAGAGGTGTGATGGGGGCATCACCTCTGATCGCCAGGTCTCCTCACATCCCTGAGGGCTCCCGGACTCTGAGAGGGGGCAGACCGGGCTGAGGGCCCCCCTGTCCAATGCATGAATTTTCATGCACTGGGCCTCTAGTCTTATATGAAATACTAGAGACCTGGTGCACGAGATTCATGCATCCCAGCCTGTGCCCTCTCACAGTCCAGGAACCCTCGGGGAGTGGGCCTAAGCTGTCAGACATCCTTAGCGCTACCACTGCCGCTGCACTCGCCAGCCGTGAGCCTGGCTTCTGGCTGAGCGGCGCTCCCCTATGTGGGAGTGCACTGACCACTAGAGGGCAGCTCCTACGTTGAGCAACCAGTTGATCTGCCGTTCAGTCGATTTGCATATTAGCCTTTTATTATATAGGATTATTAAAATATTTTGTCAAATTGTTAAGTGGTTTTATTTTAAAATTAAGTTAAAGGAGTTCTTTATATATTTTGGATACTGTTCTTTTTCAGGTATATGTAGTGCAAGTACTTTAATTCAGTCTTGGCATGTAAATTTTTGACCCTTAGTGTAACTGTTACCTTCAAAGCTCTAATTTATTATAAGTCTACTAGCAATAGGGCTTTTCTGGGATTCCTTTTTGCTCAGTAACCTAGTTTTAATAGAAAAAAAAAAGAGGTGCTAGATTTTTATCCTTTAAAAATTTTAGATTATTCAGATCAAAAATTGATTTTCAAAGCAGTAAACAAAGTACTGGATTAAATTATATTAATAAGAACCCATAACTAAAAGTTATCCTAGTAGAACACTCATTTTGGCATGGATATCATTTGGATATTTTTATTTTCTGTTTTCAGCATGGCTAGACCATAAAAGTTGTTCCTCACCTATTGTACTTATGAATGAGGAATCTACAAGTGGTAATTTATTACTTCAACAAAAAAGTCCATCTCCAGCAGAAGTACCAGATCTGTGTTTTTCTGATGAATATAGCTCTAAAAGTCCAACTAAAGAGGAAAATCCAAAGGATGATCAAGAACTTGTTAACAGAATAATCCAAAATAATGAAAATAAAGATTGCTTGGAACTTGACTGCACAGAACTAGCCACTGAATCAGCTTCCTCTTCAAAAATTGAAAAAGCATCTTTTAAATGCAGTAAAAGGCGGGAGAATCATTTGGACCTTTTGAGCGACTTTATTATGATGAGAAATAAACATAAAACTTGCACCTCCAAGACTGACGTCACAGATAGTGATGAAAAAAATGGTGGGTAATTTAGTAATATTTTGGCATAGATATGATAGCTTCAAGGGCTAAATATATAATTTAGTATAGAAGATAAACACCCGGCTGGTGTGGCTCAGTGGTTGAGTATCGGCCTATGAACCAGGAGGTCACGGTTCAATTCCTGGTCATGGCTAGTGCCCGGGTTTGCTGGCTCGATCCTCAGTGTGGGATGTATAGGAGGCAGCCGATCGTTGATTCTCTCTGATCATTAATGATTCTATCTCTTCCTCTTCCTTCCTCTTTGAAATCAATAAAAAAAATTTTTTTTAAAAGATAAAGAAACAAAGCTCTTCCAGGTAGAATATATTATTTTTCAAACTCAAAATGTTATTGATTCATGATATCTATTATGCATGGAGAAAGATATGGATATAGATATAGATGTAGATAATGTATTTAAAATGTTTTAAGTTACATTTGAACTTCTAAGCAAAGTCACTATTTGTAAAACTTTCTTTCTACAACTTAGCCATACAGATTCATAATATTTCTAACTTTTTAAAAATTTATCGTTCTGACATTCTTTTTTTCTTTTAGAGGAAAAAGAAATTTAAATTATATTTTAATGTATACTAAGAACACTTTGCCTGGTTAATTGCTTAGTCTTTTTAACTTTACCAGAGACTTTCTGTTTGAGTTAACTGTTTTACATTCTGCTTATAACCATATCAAAAGTAGTGTAATGTGTCATATCATTTTACTTCTAGAATATGTTTGACATAGGTTACCCAGATGAAATAACTATGAAAATATTTATGTGTAAGAGTTAGAGTATACTTAGGTCTTACTATTCTATAATTTTTTTTAAATATACTTTTATTGATTTCAGAGAGAAAAGGAGAGGGAGAGGGAGACAGAAACATCATTGATGAGAGTCATTAATCAGCTGCCTCTTGCACGTCCCCTACTGGGGATGGAGCCCACAGCCCAGGCATGTGCACTGACGAGGAATAGAACCTTGACTTGCTAGTTCATAGGTTGATGCTCAAATATTGAGCCACTCTGGCAGGGCTAAATAGTTCAGTTTAATACAATGTGTTTCAAAGAACTTTAACAATGGTGGTCATCATAGAAGAAAACGTTTAAGTAAAGCAACATTAAGTTTCTTCTGAACAATGCAAATTAATATTTTTAACAGAATTTCAAGATAAAGAAGAACATTCTTTGACTCTTCAAGAAGAAAGTCTTATTGTTTGTACTAATAAAACTGTAGAGAAAATAAATCAGGAGAGAGGAGCAGATAATGTCATTGAGATTCCAGCATCAGGTAAGCTATGCATTTAAGATACATTCAAATTAAGTGAATTTAAAAGCCCTTGCTGGGATATCTAGCATATATCTCATTTTCCATGTAACTTTGTTTACTTGTTTCAGATATTTCTTTATTTCCACTTCTACTTTCAAGTTATTTCCAAACTTGGAAGGCCCTATTCACTGCCTCTGCCTTCCCCTTTGTCCTACCCCAGTCCACTAAGTGTCATTTCTTCTTTTAAATTGCTGCTTCCCTTCACTCATCAGAAAAGAGCAAACTGCTCCAACTCTTGTTCTAGTCTCAAAAACGATCTGCTAATGGTTGCTCTAGCTATTCCCTTACCCCTTATCAGGGTGATGTAAATAAGTTATTATTGAACTCTATACTGATTACATTTTTTGTTCTGCTATAAAGAAGACTATACTTTGACTCCTAAAGAACAGCCTGCTTGGGGGGTAGGAGCCCCAATGGAGTAGAGGGTGTCAATGGGAAGGGGGGAGGAGGACATATATAATGCTTTCAAAACGAAAGATAAATTTAAAAAAAAAGAAAAAGTACAGAATAATTTAAAATGTTAGAATCCAAAGAAAGAGAACAGCCTGCTTAAGAACATCAAGCTCACTATTAAAGTCAATAAGAAAGTATATTACTAGTTCTTAAATATCTTTTCATTCCTTTGGTTCAATTTTATTTATGACTTTTAGGTGATTATGCAAGTCTTTAAAGATTGATATTCTAGTGAAAACTAGAAACAATTTGTCATTGTTATAAATTTGTTTGGCTTAAGGTTGTAAGCTAATAGTTGAGGGAAAAGAAAAATTGCAATTCTCTTTATATGGCTCTTCATAGTTGCAATGTTGATTTAGTTACTGAATAAATCCTTTCTAATAAACAAGATAGCCATAAAATTATACTAATTCTATGGGGGAAGGTGTTTTGTTTTTAATAGTTTCTTCAGCCTAAATATCTTAAAATAACCTCTATACAATCTTATGTTCAATATCATGATTTTTAACTCAGTAAAATTTAGATAGAGTTCAGGTCTCCGTGAAGTAACATGTTCAATTGGTTGTCAAAAAGAGCATAGAATCTTCATGAAAACATTTCCTTTAATGCTTTCATGTTTACAGATAGCCAGTGCCACGCATACTGTCTCCTAGAAGCAGCAGCTACTCCTATCTTAAAAAAACTCGGGTGCCTCTGTGCTCTCCCTGTTGCCAATTGGAAATTTGCCACTGTTCTTTTTGACCAAACAAGATTCTTTTTAAAGGAACAAGAAAAAGTAGTAAGTGATGACATTCATCAAGGTGAGTGTAAATAAAGGTCACGTTATTTAAAAGGATATTCATTTATGGATTATATATCAAGTTAGTAAAAATATAGAATATGCAAAAATTACTCTTGGATAAAGGCATAACTGCAATTCAGCATATAGCACCCATACACCAAAACTGAAGAATCAGCTAAGTAAGGGAGAAAGGGTAAGAAATATAATCTAGCATTGCTCCTTAGTGACATATACAGGGTGGGGCAAAAAGTAGGTTTACAGTTGTTTGTATGGAAAATAATACAATAAGTAATAATACAAAAATAAATTCTGTGTTTTGCATACTCACGACTGTAAACCAACTTTTGTCCCACCCTGTATTATTGACAGGTTCCTATTACAGAAACTAAATTAACCCCTATTAATGTTAGCATATGAACCACCTAGTTTACTCCCCAAAAAAGGGAGAAAGTAAAAAACAAAAACAGATTAAAGTCCATTCACAATGTCTGGCATCAAAGGCATTGTAAGAGATAGAAAAACCAGTAATTGTTCAAAACCAGTAATAAATAGAAAATTATAGGAGCAGCCAGAGGAAGAAAAGATGTGTTGCATAAGAAAAACAAGGATAAGGGTGACATCAGCTTTCTTGTCAGAAATAATGCAAATAAAAAGATATTGGAGTAACATCTTTAAAATACTGAAGAAGCCCTGGCTGGTGTGACTAAATGTTTAGAGCGCCAGCCCTTGGACTGAAGGGTCTCAGGTTTGATTCTCGGTCAAGGACATGTAACTCAGTTTCAGGTTTGAACCTCGGCCTCATTGAGGCATGTGTGGAAAGCAACCAATTGATGTGTCACTCTCACATCTATGTCTCTTTCTCTCTCTCTCTCTTTCCTCTTCCCTCCTTCCCTCTACTCTCTCTGAGACTCAATGTAAAAAATATTCTCAGGTGAGGATTTAAAATACATATATGCTGAAGAAGAAGAAAAAAACCATCAACCTAGTTTTTTATACTGGGCAAAAATATATTACAAAAACAAAGGTGAAATAAAGATGTTTTCAGCCATACAAAAGTTGAAAGAATTCATGAGCTGCAGACTTACACTGTAAGAAATGTTCTCCTAAGGGGAGGAGAAAAATGATATCAAATCTGGTTTCTCTGTTCTGTTCTCATCACTTCCAGGTCATGAGTGACTTGTGACTTGTTTTCACAAGTCCTTCCCAGGGCAGGATATATGGTACTACCCATAACTGGTTCTCCTATTGCCTCTTGATCCCCAATAACTACTACATATTTGCCTCATCTTTTTTCATTAGATTAGCATTTTTCAAACATTTTAGCAGAACTCTGTTCAAATAACTATTTCATAGGATTCCACTATATAAAACAGAGAAAACTAGAGCTTCTCTGGTTAAGTTAGGGCAGTGGGTCTAGAATGTCTGACTTCTGAATACAGTAAAATCCAAGCTATCACCCTCAAAAAGCTGTGGAGCTATGTGGTCATGTTAGACAATTGGCCTGTCCCTGTGAATATATCTCTTGTTCAAGTCATATCTTTAGACAAATATTTCCAGGTATCTACCTCCATTTGAAGGTATTGCTTTATGTTCTCATCCTTTACCTTTATTTTAACCAGTTAGCAAGTTATGAGTTTAATTTTCTTCTTGTTTCATAACTGGGAATCATTTACCTGTTTTCCCAAGAGTAGAAATAATTGAATGTGCTTTGGAAGCAAAATGAGTATGAGCTCTAAGGTTATCTGTCTGGGTTTGAATGCCAGCCCTACCATTTATTCACAAATTGACCTTGGATAGCTACTTAACCTCCTTAAGACTATTTCCTCATCCATAAAATAAGATTCATAATAAACTTGCCTGATAGGTTGTTCTAGATTTAATGAAATAACTACCTTTTACACAGCCTGGTACAGAGTAAGCACTCAATAATAAATATTTGCTTTCATTGTTAAACATTCTGATACATATTCTAAAATTCTAATATATATCCTAAGTTTTTAAATACATTTAAATATGTTTTTGCTTACTTAGGTACAAATGCTGAAAGAGAAACAATGTTTAGGCATGCTGGTCTCTTACACCTTCTGGTCACAATTCGAGATGTCCTTTTAACATGTAGCTTGGACACAGCACTGGGTCAGTAGGGAAATTTTTTACTTTTACTTTTCTTCCTATTGAAATATTTCATCTGAAATAACTTTCAATTTTCTGAAAAAGATGTACCTTATAAGAAAGTATGTAGCTTCTTTTACTTCTATGTAACACCTATCATTGCCTTAAAAAAAATAAGTTTAGGATTTCCTCATCTAGGCCTGAATTACAGAATCCTAATGGCCTTAGCAGATTTGATTGTATAATCATTATCATGCACTAATTTTTAGTATAAGATGACATTTCCCATATACATTTTAGGCCATTATGTGTGTGGCTTTAAATCTTTGCTAGATGAAATATGACTAAGTTATTAGTAGTAATACCTTTTGCAGTTTTTTAATTGTGTGTGTAAATGAGGGTATAAACTACTTGAGTGATAAAAATAAAACTAATTTGAATGTGTTGAAAATTTTATGATCCTGAAAATCTTTTCTAAATTATCAGAATCTGACTACATTACTGCTTTAAGCCCCTTATTGCAGAATTATTGAGCATTGTTCAGTAATGTTATGTTTATAGGATTGTTTTATAATTTAGAGTTTTTTTAAACTATCATGTATAATAAAAGCCTAATATGCTAAGTGTCAGGTTGTCCATTCAACCAATCAAAGTGTAATATGCTAATGATATGCTAAGGCCACTCAACTGCTCGCTATGATGTGCACTGACCACCAGTGGGCAGATGCTCCAACTGGTAGGTTAGCTTGCTGCTGGGGTCTGGCCGATTGGGACTGAGCTAGATGGGTTGGACATGCCCTGGAGCCGTCCCACGGTCCCTCCTGGGCTGGCCAACCTCCCATGTCCCTCCCCAACCCCGATAGTGCACCGGTGGGGTCCCGCGGCCTGGCCTGTGCCCTCTCGCAATCCAGGACCCCTCGGTGGATGTCAGAGAGCCAGTTTCAGCCCAATCCCACAGGTCAGACCGAGGGACCCCACTGGTGCACAAATTCATGCACTGGGCCTCTAGTCTTAAGTATAAAGTGAAAATAAATTTTCTCTGATTTCTGACCGAGATGTTTTATCTGTGACCCAGACAGATATTTCTCTAATCCAAGGTTTTAGAGATAAGTATTAAGCAGCAGTAAGCTATAGTTATACTCCCTCTGCAACCCCTGAGAGTTATAATACTTGGCTAAGTATTATATTATCTAGCCAAGTATTAGAACTAAATTATAGTTACTCTTAGAGAACCCAGCATGGTGCTTTTCCTTTCTTTTCCAATTAAACCACTTGGGTGTTGATGCTGGATCAGGCTGTCTTATCTCCATCCTCAGACAAGTAAGGATTGGGAGTTATAGCCCTAATTTACAGAACCTAGAATTAGTATAATGGTATAGTGTCACATGCCCTTCTATTTAGTTCCTGTCTTCATTAGTCTTTCTGGCTTCCATAAAAGACTATCAGTCCCATTAACACTCAGGCTGATGTTAAAGCATAATAGTAAGGCAGAATATCAGATTCTAGCATATATGAGCTCCCTGTGCTATAGAGAGAGTTGTGACTCACCTATGCTCAATACTAATCAAAATCTTGGATTAGAGATTATGGAGGATTGCTTGAAGCATATTCAACTTTAGGTACTCTACAATGTACCCTAGGATTAAGTGAGACCATTGAGAGCTATATACATATTTGAATTGTTTTTGCTTCTCAAAGAAAAATCATTTACTAAATTAAACTTTGGCATTACTATTTGGCTACTTTGAGGAATATTATAGCCCAGCCGGTGTGGCTCAATGGTTGAGCGGTGACCTATGAACCAGGAGGTCACAGTTCCATTCCTGGTCAGGGCATATGTACAAGTTGTGGGCTCGATCCCCAGTGCTGGGAGTGCAGGAGGCAGCCAATCAATGATGTCTCTATCTCTCTTTCCCTCTTCCTTCTTCTCTGAAATAAAGAAAAAAAAATTTTAAGAATATTATGAAAGTAAAATCCTTAATTGAAAACTAACTTCGTAAGCCCTACATACCAATCCATAATGAGTAACCTAACTGCCTTAGACATTTTTAGTGGAGGGCTTTTTCACTCCTCTACACTTCTTGAAATCAAAGAACAAGTTAGGTTGTTCTCCTTTCCTTCCCTCTCTATAGTGGCAGAAGAAGAAAGGTCTGTGGGGGTCTAGCTGCCTGCTCTGCTTCCTTCCAGAATTCTATCTTTTCTCACAGATTTCAGTTTGCTACCTCTCCCAAGCTAGCAAACTGGAAGATTCAAGGGTGACGATGCAGAGTTTCAAACCAAGAGGATGAAAGGAAATTTTAATTCTTTTTTGTCCATGGAGTTTCTCAAAGAACAAAAAGTGCCCCCCCACCCCAATTTTGTTTTAACAGGATACTTGTCAAATGCAAAAGATGTGTACAAAAGCATTTTAGGCTCCTATTTGGATGACATTTGGAGACAGCTAGAGATTGTACAGTTTATTAGGGAAAAAACGCCTGAAACCAACTACAAAATACAAGAATTGAAATGTCAGATATTAAATCGGATGCAAAGTGAACAGCAAATTAAGGTAAGTACTGGAACAAAGCAAATAACAGTAATTAGCTTAAACAAGAACTGGATGTAAGATAAATTTTTAAATTTAATTTTGAAATTATAAAATAGTCTATACTATTTGGTCCCTCAATAGTTTTCTTCTAAGTTAACAGAACAAAATTGGGTCCAGAGAAAGGATGATTTGCATAATTATTCATATGTCTTGAATTTTAAAAAACAATTCTTATTATATACAGTTTTTTATGGATTGCTTCTCCAAATCTCAAAAATGGTATCTGGTTCTTATAAGTATATGAATGTTGTCTGGTCCTTGTAAGTTCATGAACATTTACCAATAATAGAACTATAATAATTTATTTTTAGAAATTGAGCCAAAATCTCATCTTATGTGATTCTACCAAAAGAACAACAACAACAAAACACTTAGTTTATGCCTAGGATTATATTGGAAATTTTTGCCCACCCTACCTCAAGCATATGAAGATACATTAATAAATATTTAAGAGAAAATACTTTAAAAAATATTTACAAGCAGAAAAGCATTTCAAATATTTTACATTAAATCTGGTTACAAATTTGGCCTTTTTCTTCTTTTTCCTCTCTGTCCCTCCTATATTTTTATCCCCAACTTTATGGTTACTTGGTAACTTGCTTAAGTCATTAAAATAAATTAAAATAACCAGTAAGAAATTTAAAATTGAAATTGATTTGTTGTCCCCACTCCACCCCTAAGCCAAGAATGTCCTACTGCAAAATATTTTCCTCATTAATATTTGACCTTACTTTGTATTTAAGCATATCTCTTACATCATGAATATTTACTTGGTAATTGTATAGCCATTAGTTTCATAACCAATTAAGTTTGTTATTTTGTCACTGTAGCAAAAATATGAAAAAGAATAAGCAATCAGATATACATTTATGAGAAATTCTTATTTTTGGTCAGGTGCTGATTATAATAAGAATGGACTTAGATGGTGAAAAACATCTACTCATTGAAATCCTTAACAAAATGGAAGGTATGCAATTTTAAGTTGTGCTTCATTTGCTAACATATGCTTGAACATAAAAATGTATTGATCTAACCAAGTTTTAAAATTAAGATATAATTAACATAATATAAAATTTATTCTTTAAAAGTAAATAACTCAGTGAAATCTAACCAGCTTTTAAATCAATCTGGACTATAAACCTTCAAAATACAAATATTCTATAATGTACTTATGTGAACATTAAATGTACTTATACATATATTATTATGATTATCAATTGATACCTTTTATTGAATGCCTACTAGTTGCTAAATAATAGTGACTACTTGC
This sequence comes from Corynorhinus townsendii, assembly GCA_026230045.1. Taxonomy (NCBI): domain Eukaryota; kingdom Metazoa; phylum Chordata; class Mammalia; order Chiroptera; family Vespertilionidae; genus Corynorhinus; species Corynorhinus townsendii. Next base: position 160,045,867 of record JAPDVU010000005.1, on the reverse strand, counting down.
AACTCTATGAATAGGTTTTACTAACTCAATTTTACAAATAAAGAAACTAAAGTTCATAAAGGTAATGTAACAAGCCAAATCTCACAGGTATTAAGTGTAGGAATCAGAATTTGAACCTCAATCTCTCTTGTTCCACTGTCATTCTTCAGTTCATTCTTTTACCCACTACGGCCTCCTCTGTCAGCCATTTCCACCTTGTGCTGTAGAACCCACTGCTTATATGTAAACTCTTCTTCACCTCCTTAAGTAAAACCTAATTTTCCCCAGATGACACTGCCTCCCCTTGGCTTCCCCTGTATTCTTCTCATTTAGAATCTGATATTCTCTCTGCCTCCCCGCCCCCTCTCTGTAGTGTCTTATTATTTCATTCAGTTTTCCAATACTGGGGAGATGAGTTCATATTCACCAAATTCACAAGATCCTTACTAGTACCAAAAAGTTAGAGCGATAGTTAACAGTTGTAGGGCTAAATCTGCCACAGTTGTCTGGAATCTGGGTATAGTAATTGGTAAAAAAAAATTTTAATTAGGAAAATGCTGAACAATGTTAACATTAAAAACAAAGGGATCTGGGTAACCAAAGGAATTTTTTATTTTGTGAAGATGTTGAGAAAATGTTCCTGCCCCACAAAGAAGAATATTTAAACCTACTTAATGGGGCACCTTTTCTTTGATGTCATTTAAGATATATTGACAAATTATTACTGTACATATATTTCTTCTTATCTAGGCTTTACACCATTTCCCTATTTCTTTTGGTATTTGGAATTATATCATAACAAGGTCTGCTGACACAAAAATATTGACTTTACACACTGAAAAATGTTTTTCCTCTCTAACTGGTAGCTATTCTCTTTATCTAGGAGCGAGGCCCTTTTTTCTATTGAGTGTTAGAAAGTAAAAATGTAGTTCCATCATTCTATGTGTTTGTAAGATCCTAGTAATGCACTCAGCAAGTAATCTGCTTTGGAATCATAGCTAACACAAATCATTTAAGGAGATTAACTTTTAAATTATATGAATTTATGAATTATAAAAGAAAAATCATACTCCCTCCTTCTTATTGCTACCTAAACTATCATCATATCAATTCAAGTAAATGTGATATAATTAAGCATTACTTTGTCATTACTACATCATACCAATGTGAACTTCACAATCGACAGAGTACACTAATAGTGTAAAATTTATTTTAACTAGAATTAGCTATTCTTAAATATGTCTGTAAAAATTAAAGTGTATGTGTGGATATAGAAATTTATGGAGTTTATTATATTTTGTTAAAAAGTTAGTAACATGAAATTGAAATGCAGTCTCCTGATGTTAAGTTATGTACTTAAAATTTTACCAGAGAAAAATGGTAAACTCTTACCATAATTTTTAGTAAAATAAAGTTAACTGCACAGAATTGGTAAGTTTAATTTTGTTATTTTAAAATTGAGTTTTTTATCCACTTTATTATTTTACAAAGTAAACTCAGAATTTCCATGCTTATACACACAATATTCACACAGAAATAGTGTCCGTGGTTTAAACTTTCTGATACCCTAGATTTAGAAAAATAATCCTCCAAATTGTATTTTAAGCAGTTCCCTTGTTCACAGATGTTTCATTCATTTTTGTGGTAGTAAATACATGACACACTTTAAAAATACACATGAACAAAACACAGGGAAAATCTTTCTTTTATTCCTCCTTTTTTCCAACAGGTTTAACATTGACTGTCTTACAGTTGGACAAAAGAAAAGATTTTCTGGAATCTGAAGGTGTTTTAAATGGGTAAAAATGTATATCTTCATCTATGGGGAGCAAACATACGAATTCCCAGGAAAAGCACAATTTCTCCTAGAATTTAACTTTTAAAAAAAGGTTTAATAAAGTTAATGTCTCTACCCTGTACTTGAAAAATGCTTCACGTAGAACACTTTAATTCAGTTCATTGCCTTGTGTTATACATTTTGTTGTCCAGAAATTTAGTTCAATCTTGCTTTAATATCCCCAAATTATCATTATAATTGTTATTGTCAGTACAGAAAGTGTCTATTTAGACTTACCAGTTTTTTTGTTTAGCTTTTTTAAAAAATATATATTTCTTTCCTTTGTTTGGGTGCTCCTTCTTCCTAGAGTACATTTTTAAAAATTCTCTCAGTGAGGTTCTGCTAATGATAAAGTTTATGTCAATTTGACTAAAAATGTTTTTATTTTGCCTTATTTTGACAGAAATTATTTATTCCTAATATTGGATCTAATTAATAAAAAGAGAAAATGTAAATCAAATAGAAGCCCATAAAAGCTAGATATAAATACCTTTTAACTTCTATCTACATTGCTGTGGGTAAAAAGCAGTGGTAGAGAATTTTAATTACAGTAAGTGCTGTTATATGACATTTGAAGATGGGAAAGATAACTTTATGATATTTAAGTATTCACCTTTTTTGTTGTTGTTAAATTGCTTATGAAACCCATTGAGGAAAAAAATAACTGCACTTCATAGTTGTCAGGTAATACTCTGTTATATAGATTCTCAAAGATTAAAACCTCACATTTGTAGGAAAATGAGATTGATTTCTCATGATGACTTGTCTGTTATGGATAAGACTCAGTTAATAAAATTAAGGTCCCTTGCATTTAAGGATGTGAAATAGTCTACAGTTGTGTGTGTGTGTGTGTGTGTGTGTGTGTGTGTGTGTGTATGTGTGTTTATGTACATTTTTATTGATTTCAAAGAGGAAGGGAGAGATAGAAACATCAATGACAAGACAGAATCACTGATTGGCTGCCTCCTGCACATCCCACTCTGGGGATCGAGCCTGCAACCCAGGCATGTGCCCTGACCAGGAATCGAACCATGACCTCCTGGTTCACAGTTCGGCACTCAACCACTGAGCCATGCCAGCTGGGCTAGTCTACAGTATTTTATATTAACTATGACCATCAAAAAAGTTTTAAAAAATGATGAGCACAATTGGAGAACAAATAAACAGAAAGTACACCAGTGCTTTTCCAAGATAAATAGGTATAGATTAGAGAAGAGTAACATAAGCCAAAAACAGTTATCTTTTAGCATTCCAAGTAAAATAACTACACAAGTATAGTTACATTTTCTTGGCTTTTTTTTTTTTTTGCTTTATTTTGTCTTCAGTACAAGTTCCTGTGTAGTGGTACCTAATCAATATATTGGAGCAGATTTCCCCTGGAGTAATTTCTCATTTGTGGTGGAATACAATTACGTAGAAAACTCTTGTTGGACTAAACACTGCGAACAATTGAATATTCCATACATGGCCTTTAAAGTGATGCTTCCAGACACAGTTTTAAAAAGTAAGAATATAAACTAAAGAATATAAACTAATTTTTTTTGTTTGTTTCACTAGAATGAAATTTCTGTTCCCTGTTCCTTATCTGTGGAAAGAGAATACGCTATGGCATGAGAACACTTGAGTTTAAGCTCTAATTGTACCACTATCCATGTAACCTTGAACAAGTCCTTTAACTATCTCATACTCATATTCCTCATCTGAAAAGCAAACTTTACTGATTATATTTATCTTCATCCCTTTAACTCTAAATTTTACTTATAATAGCATAATTTTATTACAATTATATATAATATCAATCTGATACTTTTATTCAATAGTATTTTATTGAATTTTAGAGAAAAATTATATTGGATAATTAGCATGTTGACTGATTCAGAAAACTTTTAATAAGCAACAAAAATTATGCACAAATACTTCAAAAAGAATCTAAAGCCGCTTTGGTTTCTTTCATTTCTCACTTGACATGACTAAGGTTGTGAATTCTCAGACCATTTCATTGAAAAAGACCATGGAGTTTTACTCCCAGTGCATCTCTCTGTCAATATTTGCCATAAGTCACTTTCTATCCACCTCAAGTATGAGTGGGAAGTTTGAATTCTCAGTCATTCCAACTCAATTCTAAAATAGACCATAATTCTTACTTAGAATCTTTGATATTTAGAATTAAATGTTAAATTGATTAACCAGTTAAAGAATGGGCCCAAGAAAAGATAAAAAATAAGTGTTCTTGTTTATATTTAGAAGCTTATTTCATTCTCTCAAAGATGAATTTAATTTATTCAATCATTTCTTTGTTTGGGCACTTACAATGCTTCAATTCACTATTATACTGTAAGATAAAGTAGTTTTATATCTTGTATATCTTGATATACTTGTTCTAAGAAATTCGAGTTCTGAGAAGTAAAATTAAATGCTGGGTCAAATGTATACACACATTTATATATTGCCAAATATCCTTCCAGAAAGCTACTCCAATTTATATTTATGCAGAAAGTGTGAGAGGATCCTTTTCCCATATCTTTACAATAAGTCAGCATTATTAACTTTTAAATATTTGACATAATTATAGGCAGAAAATATTTTATAGTTGTGTTAATTTGCATATCTGATTATTCATATCTTTTCAGATGTGAATTGATTTTGTATAGCCATTTTGTAAGTTGCCAGTTTATGTCCTTTGTCCATTTATCTATTGAGGCATTTATTCTTTTCCTATTGATCTGTATCATTTCCTATAGGTTATTGTACATACTTTTAAATTTTGATCAGTACATTTACACAGTAAATGTCCAATATATATTTAAGTGAATAAAGCAGATTTTAATATTCTGTTAGATTATAATCCTATTTTTTTCTTTTCCTTTTTTCTTTTTAAGTGAGTATACATGTGTGAGTATAGATAAGCAATTATAGAGGAGAAATTCTGGAAGTATGTACTAAACTTTGTTTTAGTATATAGTAATTTCAGTAAAATCTGTTAAGTTTTCTTTCTAAGTAATAGGATAACATGGTTTTTATTTTATTCTTCAGAACTTACTTTATTCTGACTTCTGATGTTTTACAGTAAATATGTTTTTATTTTTATATGACTCCTTTAACATATACCATGAACATGTTTAGTAAAAAATTAGAAAGAGCTGAGGGATGAGAAAAAAGAAATATTTATAAATTTTCTGCTATTTAGGAAACTACTTGCTGGATAGTTTTGGTGGTTTTCTTTTGGAAATCCAGGTTCCATATGTGTTGTTTGCATCTGAAGGACTTCTTAATACTCCAGAAATACTTCAGTTGTTAGAATCCAAGTAAGTTATAGATTTCATAACTTTAGCAAAGTATCCTATCTAATAAAAGAGTGATATGCAAATAAACCATCACTCTGCTACACCCACAAGCCATGCCCACCAGCCAATCAGGAGCAAGTATGCAAATTAACCCAGCCAATATGGCTGCAGCCACGGAGGGAGCAGGAGGCTTGGGTTTCCCTGCCAATGGAGGAAGCCAAGCTTTCCGCACACCCTGGCTGGCCCAGGCCTCCACTCAAGGCTACAAAGTTTCATTTGTAGAAGATAAATAAATCCCAACAAAAATGGCTGCGGCCATAGAGCAAGCAGGAGGCTTGGCTCCACTCAAGTCTACAAAGTTTCAATTATGGAAGATAAATAAATCCCAGATACCAGGGCCTCTGCTTGGGTCGCCGGGGGGCGTAGCCAGCCTGCAAACTACCACAGGCCCCTTACCCAGGCCATCCCACACCCCAAGGGAACCCCCATCCTGATCCAGGACACCCTTCAGGGCAAACCAGCTGGCCCCCACCCGTGCACCAGGCCTCTATCCTATCTAATAAAAGAGTAATATGCAAATTGACCATCACACCAATACACAAGATGGCTGCCCCCATGTGGTCAAATATGGCTGCCCCCATGTGGACACAAGATGGCCACCACAAGATGGCCAGCAGGGAAGGGCAGTTGCGAGGGACCAGGCCTGCAAGGGAGGGCAGTTGGGGGCGATCAAGCTTGCAGGGGAAGGCAGTTAAGGGTGACCATGCCAGCAGAGGAGGGAAGTTGGGGGCAACCGGGCCTGCAGGGAAGGGCAGTTTGGGGGGGACCCAGGCCTGCAGGGGAGAGCAGTTGGGGGAGACCAGGCCTACAGGGGAGGGCAGTTAGGGGTGACCAGGCCTGCAGGGGAGGGTAGTTAGGGGCAATCAGGCTGGCAGGGGAGCAGTTAGGCATCAGGCTGGCAGGGGAGTGGTTAGAGGATGATTAGGCTGGCAGGCAGAAGCGTTAGAGGCAATCAGGAAGGCAGGCAGGTGAGCAGTTGGGAGCCAGCAGTCCTGGATTGTGAGAGGGATGTCTGACTGCCCGTTTAGACCCGATCCCGGTAGGATCGGGCCTAAACGGGCAGTCAGTCATCCCTCGAGGGGTCCCAGATTGGAGAGGGTGCAGGCTGGGCTGAGGGACATACCCCCTCATGCACAAATTTCATGCACTGGGCCTCTAGTATATATATAATGGCTAAACATTATTCTATACTAGAGGCCCAGTCCATGAAATTTGTGTACTCGGGGGGCCTGCTCCCTCTCACAGTCTGGGAGCCCTCGGGGGGATGTCCTACTGATGGCGGGGAGCGGGCCTAAGCTAGCAGTCAGACATCCTTAGCGCTGCTGTGGAGGCAGGAGAGGCTCCCGCCACCACTGCTGCACTTGCCAGCTCTGAGCCCGGCTTCTGGCTGAGTGGTGCTCTCCCTGTGGGAGCACACTGATTACCAGGGGGCAGCTCCTGCGTTGAGCATCTGCCTCCTGGTGGTCAGTGCACATCAGAGCGACTGGTTATTCTGCCATTTGGTCAATTTGCATAGCCTTTTATTATATAGGATTATATGGTACTATTTCAGATTCAAGCCTGGTATTATATCACACAGGAATAGTTTTCCAGAAAGCTTATGTCAGTGTACATTTCTCTTTCTCTAGTACACCATAATAATTATTAAATATTATTTTTCAGTAACATATATCAATTTTGTGAAGAAGAATATTTCATTATGTTTAAATTTATATCTTAATTGTATTTCTTTTGGTTCTAGCAAATAAAAACATATTAATTCATAACTTTGGGTCACTGAGAATGACTATTCTAAAAAAAAACAGAATGACTATTCTTATTTAGAGGACTTTAAATACTGCCTGGGAAACAGGACTTTGAGGGTCTAAATGAATTTTCACATTTGTAGAACTTTAGTTGTAGGTTATATCAACACTGAGAATTTTAAAGTCATATAAAACTATCAAGACACACCGTTGTCATAGTGATGTTAGAACTTGGGCTTTATCTCAAGGAAAGATGACTGTGCTGTGACCTTAGTTAAAATGCATATTTACTTTCTATGCTTTTGTTTTTATATCTCAAGGCTATGGGGCATTCATAGAAACCTCTGAGCTAATAAAAGATAGTTTAAAAAAAAGGGTGGTTAAAATCTAAGTCAGTTTTAAGGAGAAAGAAAAGAAAATTCTGATAAATGCAGAATGTTTAGTCTCATAGCATGATGTTTTGGTTTCATTAATTATTATTTAAAGAGCAGAATAAATTGGCCAATATATTTGTAATAGTATTGTGTTCAGTAATACTTAGCAAAGTACCTATGGCAACACAGCCAATGAATTTGTCATATATACCGAATAAATCATAATTTCATATCTCAAATTGATAAAATTGAATAAATTGATGTATAAGAGAAAAAGCACAGTAGTTCAAATAATTTTATATGCAGAAGGACAGTAGTTTTTCTTAAAGAACTTTCTTAGCCATTTCATTATGTCACCCCCAAATATTGTATTTTACAGCTATAATATCACACTAGTGGAGAGATGCTGCAGTGAGTCGATGAAATTCTTTGGAGGTACGGAGTGTTATGTAGTAGTGACAGTTGATGAACACACTGCCATAATTTTACAGGTAAAACTATACAATAAAAAATAAATCAAATAAATTAAAAATATATATAACCATGTAATTTTATTATTAGTTTTATTATAGAGAGCTTAACATGATCTATTAATGATTTCTTCCTAAACTTTGCAAATGGGCCACAAGTGCCAAAATCATGACTGTGAAAAATGTCTATTACCAAGCTTCTTTGATGCTTATAATTTTTAACATACTTTAAGACAAAGCAAATATAGAATCTTTAATATTGTATATTGTCCTATTTTTAAATGTATTTATATAATATAGTGTTGAAAACTTTAAAAACTAAATCCTAGCCACTGTGCTTCTTAAAACGGAGCAGTATATTAGTCCATGATTGGTAATATGGGATTTCCTGTGAGGTAAGTTGGAATTGCCTATAGATAGCTAGTTTTAACGAGAGAGTGTCTCTTAAAAAATCCATATAGTTTATAATTTAAGATATAAAAATTCTTACCTGAATCTCCTTGATGTTTGCTTAATTGAAGAAACCAGTTTGACAGTATGGAATAGAAATTAATGAGAAATATCATGAGCAAATGTTAACAATATAATAATTATATGATGGAAACACAAAACTGTTAGAGGTTTTTTTTTTAAGGATTTGTTTTTGTTTGTTTAATATATTTTTATTGATTTCAGAGAGAGAGGGAGAGGGAGCGAGAGATAGAAGCATCAATGATGAGAGAGAATCATTGATCAGCTGCCTCCTGCATACCCCACATTGGGACCAGCCCACATCCGGAGTATGTGCCCTGTCAGGGAATGGAACAATGACCTCTTCATAGGTTGACACTCAACCACTGAGCCACGCTGCCCAGGAAAGGGATTAAGAGATACTGTGTCTTACATTTTTAAGGTTCTTTAAAAAAGCAGTTATTTGGGGAAAATATTGTTTGGGAAAACTGTTTTAATCACTGACATAAGTTACTATTAGAGTAAGCCACTTCCTGAATTATTTGCTCAATCAAAGATTGTGTTAAAGGAAAAAGAGAATTCCAGACCATTACACAGAGAAGCACATTAACTACTGCTTTCTCATCTTCCTTAAGGAACCATTTGAAGCAAATTATCTATTTTAAACATAGTTTCTATAGCCTTTAGGAGTAGCCAGATCCTATGTACAAAGGACTTGACCCAAAATGGGTCTCTGAAGGCTGCTTTCTTCATATCTAGGACTTTGGGAGATTCATGAGCCTTTCTTGCTGAAACTCACTAGTTGTTTTATATCTACTGTAGCTTTTCCCCTAATACTTCCAGTGTGATTTTGTGTTTGTTTGTTTATTTGTTTTTTCATAAAATAGAAGCCCATGCCCATACTTCTCCTCAAGCTATAATTTATATACTATAGATTTTGAAATATGGTACCAATAATTCCATAACAACTGTTAACCTAGTGAGTCTTATTATTTTTTACCGGTAGGATCTAGAAGAATTGAATTGTGAGAAGGCATCAGACAACATCATTATGAGACTGATGGCATTATCATTCCAGTACAGCTATTGTTGGATAATTTTATATGCCAAAAAAACAAACTCAGAGTAAGTAAACATTTCTTCATCTAAAGTCACATTCATATTTTTTAAGTTTTATGCAGTCCTCTTCTGTGAATAGAAGTAGCTACACTACTTTTCTGCTTGCTCATCTAGTTTGCCTTAAGTCAGGGATTATCAAGGTGGAGGCATGCCCATAGGCAAACAAATTGAAATTTTGGAGATATGTGTCCCCTGGTCATGCTGTACAAATCATCCTCTCCTCCTCTACCTCCCTAAGAATTGCTACTTTAAGTATTTCACTTATTACTTTTTAATTCTGGACTTGTCTGTTAAAAGATAAGTCATTCTTAAATCACTTCTCTCTAAAACCTTATTAAATATACCAACTAATGAGCATTGTGCTATACTTTTTTTCATTAATGTTCATTAATGAAGAATTATAAAAAAAAATTCATGCCAAGACACTGACCAGTAAGGGGATGAGTTAAATTTATCCCCTTCCTCCCCGCACCTTAGCATCCCCCAGATTTAACAATATTTTTTAAAAATGGAAGTGGGAAATAAATTTTCTTTTTCAAAAAATTTTGAGTAGACAAATACCCACGAGTCTGCCATACCAGTATTGTGTTAGCCTGGTTATTTTAACCAGTTAACTGCCACGCATCCAAAATGGAAACCATCCCCACACGCCATGATATTTTGAGTTAAATTTAAAAAATCAATTTGCAATGAATATTATAAAAATAAATATATTACTTACAATTCAGGTGTTCTTGAATATTTTCAGTTGAAAATTCTCACAAAAAATTATTTTTAAAGCATCTATAGACACTTATGGCATACAAAGGGTTAATAACATGAACTATGGAAAACAAAATGAATTTTTAATAAGTATAATCAGATGTAAAGTGAGTGGAAGTATAGTAATATAATTTTTTTTAGGTATTATTTTACAGAAAAGACACTTCATCACCTAGCACTGATTTACGCAGCTTTAGTTTCATTTGGACTAAAATCAGAAGAACTGGATGTAAAGGTATTTTTTCCTCTGTTTGTTCATAAATATTTTTCATAAACCAAAATTATACTCAAACTCATATACCCAATGAGAAGAAACATTAAATAGGTAAACCAAAACTGCCTAAAAGTCAAAGAACAGTTTTCAAATTAATGAATATTATTTCCACCTAGACTTCTGTCCTAAAAGTCTTTAGTTTAATAAATATAAAATCATATTTTATCTCTTAATTACTACTTATATTTATTTGAAACATAGCAGGATATGAATAAAAATAAAACATATCCCTTGATCAAAAATGCTCACTTATGAAAGATATACTCAGTTCTTATCTGCTGTAAAATGGAAATCTTAGGACATATATTTTGGTAACTTCTAATTAGTCTTCTTTCCTAGCTCTTTTTTCAATGTCATTGCTCTGAAATTTAGACATTCCTCCAAATCTGGGGCTCAGTACTCTTCTATTATCAAATATTCTCAAAACACCCAAAACTTAACAATAAAATAAAATTGGGCTCAAAACAGTGTACTTCTGTACACTCTATACATATTTAATATAATTTAAAGAAAATCTTTCTTTAGAGTACTTATATTCCCCAGATATGTACTAACAGTTTTATATTTGAAATTCTTGTGAAAGAAAAAATTGTCATAATTATTTTTTGAGATTGGTACAGTCCTTGCTTTTTAAATTTTTACTACAGGACAGTGTGTTTATATTTCTAAGACATCATTGTTTAGGCTAGTTATTGCTCTGCCCACATTTGACTGCAACCCATGAACTATCTTTCCTTCAACGGAACCTAAAAGAAGATAAAAATAGAAATGAAAGAGGAAGAGAAAGACTGGCATTTCAGAAGAAAGAAAGGCATGGAAAGAAACACAAGTGACAGACAGAAAGCAGGGGAAAGACGAAATTCTTTCTTAGAGTTTAGTTTAACACACACACACATTTTTGGCAGCATTATCTTAGTATTAAATAAGCCAAAAATGCTAGGGATGGCTACTCTAAATCAAAACCTTTTTAAAAAAATTTGATTTCAGAGAGCAAGGGAGAAAGGAGAGAGAGAGAGGAGAGAGGGAGAGAATGAGAGAGCATCATTGATCGGCTGCCTCTTGCATGCCCCATACTGAGGATCTAGTCTGCAATCCCGGCCTATGCCCTGACTGGATATCAAACAGTGACCTCCTGGTTCATAGGTTGACACTCAACCACTGAGCCACGCCGGCCAGGCTTTTTTTTTTTTTTTAATAAAGCTTCAAATTCACCCGCAAATATCCTTTATTTTTAACTTTGTTTTTAACAAATCTTACACTGTCTTTTTATGGTTCTTATTTTAGTTGAGAACTACTAGGTTAACCTAGAAAAAGCAAAATATTAAACATTATTAGTGATAGCCAAATTGCTTTTTCTTCTAACATAGATGAAATAGAATACCAAATAGATTTAAATGAAGTTATTGATAAATGTCAATGGAAGTGAAGAAAAACAATTTAGTTCCAAAAATTGGAAACTACAATAATATCATTCTTAAAGAAGGAAAGAAAATTGCTTATCCTCACACCAAAAAATGTCCTGGTTTTCACATAGACAAATTAATAAATTATGTCTAAAATAGTGCTCAAAGGTTAGACTCTGCTGGTTTTTCCTTCTAATTAGAAACAATTTTTGAATGATATAATTTGCTTCCAAATATTTTCTATAGTCTGACATTAAAATATATTTTTCAGCTAATAATTGCTCCAGGGGTGGAAGAGACTGCCTTGATTATCCGACAAATTGCTGACCACAATTTAATGACTTCAAAGAGAGATCCTCATGAATGGTTAGATAAATCCTGGCTTGAAGTTTCACCATCTAAGGTGTATTTCCTAAATAAGTTAGATATTTTCAAAGCAAATATGAATACCTGTATTTGAATTCTCTTTTTGGTAGTATATTTTGTTCTCCAGTGCTTGCATGAGCATATATGACAATACCATCATGTACAACATTTACTTAGACCCTTTTCTAGAAATATTTGTATTTGTTAATTTCACAGAACTATTTTAATGGGATCTTTTATAATGAACTTTCAAATCTAAGTTATTATAGGCTGATGTAATGACTTCAATGCCTAATATGTTTAAAAACATAACTATTTTTCTAATTCCTAAATTTAAACATTTAAAAATATTAAATTTATTAAGAGAATCACAAAATTTTATCATTTTGTGATTTGTCAGTAATTCAATTATATTACTGAAACAAAGTAGAGTTTTAAAGTACTTATAAGATTAAATAGTTAATTTTTAGAAATTCCTTTGGTTTGAGCATAAATATTTCCAAGATCTCATACCAACTCAGTGTTTCTGTTACCTTTATTTTTAAAATATATCCAAATCATGAAGCCATTAATAAAAGAATGACAAGGCTCGTTATGTACTAATATGGAATAATTTCCAAGATAGATTATTAAGTGAAACATCAAAGTTGCAGGACAGAGCATGCAGTATACTACCATTTGTGTAAAACAAGGGGGAATTAATATTTATGTGTTTATTTATAAATTAATAAAATACCTCTGAAAGGATACCAAGAAAGATAACAATGGTCATCTCCACAGAGAACTGGAGTAAATGGGGTGGGAATGAGACTTTTCACCTTTCAGTACTTTAAAAGTTTTGAACCATGTGATTTTTATTTATTCAAAAATTAAAATTATAAAACAAATAAAATGAAATGTTCATATATATTAAATCACAGAACTTTTATGTGCTTAAACAGAACACAATACTATCAGCAAGTATGGGAATAATTAGCTATGACATGTATATGTGTGTCCTACCAAGATATGTCAAATCTGCTCACATGTCTGCCATTTGATAAAAATCAGAGAGGGTACAAAAAGCCAGTGCAATTCAGGAAAAAATGAAATATAGAGATGGCTGCTATATTTCTAGACCTGAAAACATACATTTTTAGATTGTCAAGGTCAGTTCTGGTCGATAGAAGTTCTCCCTATATTAGTCTTTAAAACAAGGCTTTCCTGAGATTATAACATCTCTTAAGTATCATAAACATGGTTCCTCTTAATCAAACAGTGATAGTATATGGTATATAAAGGGAGAGCTAAAGAAATCTTGAGGTCCTATACTAAGTCCTGTAAAAGATTTCTCTTTAGAAAATGTAGCATTGGTTAAAACAATTGTCATGTGAAGAAGGTGAATTGTAACACATCTTTTTTAATGCATGATTAGACAGAATAAACTCTCAGGTCCTTGCAATTCTGAGAGTGTATGAAAGTTTCTTTCTCTCCTAGCCATACTTTTTTCCAGACATCTCAAACTGAATGTAGGTGCAATGACAAAAGTTTCAATCCAGTAGAATGAGTAGAATAAAATGAGTCACTTTTAAAAGACCACTGGCTGATTATTCCTTAAACTCTTTTCTAGGAAGAAATGTACTTACTTGATTTTCCATGTATTAACCCATTGGTGGCTCAGCTCATGTTAAATAAAGGGCCTTCACTCCACTGGATATTATTAGCAACTCTTTGTCAACTTCAGGAACTCCTACCTGAAGTTCCAGAAAAAGTGTTAAAGGTTAGTTATTTGAGATCTATATTCTTATAAAGGTTTATTTCCTTTCCATCTGAGTATGTATTTTTACAATAAGGGTATTCAAAATGAAGGTATCCAAGTGTAATTGTTTTGGATTTCACATAGCAAACAAATAAATTCCTTGAGCTAAATTTTATATAGAATTCTCATAGGTTGTCAATCACATTATACATTTTAAAGTTACCTATACAGATAATTCAGTACAGTTTATCACAATTTAAATCATTGTGAAATGTTATTGTGCCCCCAAATGTTTAATTATAGACTCTATTCAAATGGATTTACATGATCTCTTCCAAACAATCCTGACACCCTTCACTATAGTAAAGAGAAGTTTAGCTTCATTGGTAAAATGTTAAATTTTTATAAAGGAAATGGTATTCATGTGTAACTTGTATAACTAAAAATTATTTTATAACTGATTAGAAAATAGATGCAAGTTACAGTAAGTTTTTCATTTAACAGAGCCTAATGATGTTGTTATCACATGGGTCAATATAATACCTATAATAAAATCTACTTATTTATATTTAGCCTCCTTTCCATATAGATAAGCATTATTATGTATATTTATTTGACTGATGTTCATATTGTATTTGTATTATACTAACTAATTTTTAAATATTTTTAGCATTTTTGTGACATCACTTCCTTATTCAAGATTAGTTCTTCTTCCATAACAAAATCACCTCAAATTTCATCATCTCAGGAAAATAGGAATCAAACTAGTACCTTCCCTTCTCAGAGTTCAGCTTCTGACCCTTCAGACTCTGCCATTCAAGAACATGAATATTACCAGTATTTACACTTAGGAGAGACAGTGCAGGAAGAAACAAACAGCACTTCAAACTATAACTTTTCCCTGATGGAACTAAGAGAAAGAGAAATGCCATGCGTTTTACCACCTGTGACTTCTTCCAGTCAGACCAGCTATTGGAAAGACTCTAGTTGTAACCCTCACATAGAGAAAAATCCTTTTCTGATTAATACGGAATCAAGAAACTCAGCTGGTAACTCCTTTCTGAACCAGAATGATTCACAGACAGATGTATTTTCTTTAGCTCTAACACAAATGAATCGTGAAAGCAGAATATCACCAATCAACACTCAGAAGAGAGTTGCCCCTAATTTTGTAAATTATCAGAGAAAGGGAACACATGAAGCAAAAACACCTATAAATAAAGAAGAATTCGCCCCTGTCTTTTCAATAGAAGGCTCTCAATCACCTCCTCATTGGAACTTTAAGGAAAATGCATGGGAACAACAGACTCCCTCATTCAACCTACAGTATGGTTCAGAGCAGACTATGTGTGACAAATGGTACTCTCAGAAAGGTAATTTATTCACTAATCAGCAAAAATGTCTATCAGATGAGTTAGAAGGCCTTCTATACAAAAGTTCAAGTGCTGGGACTAAAGAGACTTTCTGGAAAGAATTACCATCTGTCCCCAGTTTGGATTTGTTTTGTGCTTCCGATTCAAATATAAATCAAAAAGAATTCAACAGTCTTTATTTCTACCAAAGAGGTAGAACATGTTTAGGACAGAAGAGGCATGCTGAACCTTCATCTAACTCAGGAGACAGGAAATCATTAACAGGTAATGCTATTCAATAGTTAATAAACTATTCTCAAATGTAACTTAAGATGATATAACCATCTCAAAATTTTAGAAAAATGTTTTTGTTTTAATGACTACACTTAAAGAGTCCTCAATAACTTTTGCTTCAAAGGAAAAATCAAAATTCTAATTAGAGATAGCTAAGAAAATAAATGCAAATAAAATATGTTAAATTCTTGTACCTTTAGATGAAGCATTCAACTTCAGAAGTGAAAAACACAGAACAAATTTAAAAAAGCAGAAGACTAAAATCAATAAAGATTAAACAGACAAATCAGTGTATTAGAAAATTAACTTATTTGTCAGGCAGGGATATTTAATGGACTAAAATTTATTAAGAGCTGCTTTTTAAAAAAAAATCTTTATTGTTGAAAGTATTACATATGTCCCTCCTTCCCCCCTATTCACGCCTTCTAGCCTGCCCCCACCCCTGCCCCAGGCCTTCACCAGCCTATTGTCTGTGTCCATGATACACACACACACACACACACACACACACACACACACACACACACACACACATACACACACACACACACGTTTTTTGGTTGATTACTTCCCACCCACCCACAAGAGGTTATTATATGCCAGGTGCCATTTTAGGCCTCTTATGTGGATTATTTAATTCTGACAAGCCTGTTAAATAGATACTATTAGCTCTATTGTGCAATTAATGGTTCTGAACATTTAATCATATCAAATTTTTTAAAGGACAATTGTATTTCCTCATTTATGGTAATTACTAGAGGCCTGATCATGAAATTCGTGCTAGGGGCTTGGCCCCTTGCCGCCATGGCGACCACTTCTGCCTCAGTCCCTGCCCACCACAGCTTCATCCGGAAGGACATCAGGTCTAATTAGCATATTATGCTTTTATTATTATAGATATCTTTCTTTTGTATCATTTCCTATTGCTACCTCCTGAACATCTAGAACAAAATGTTAAATTCTAATGGTCATACAAGGTGACCTTGCCATGATGGGAGAAAGAAAAGGAAGAAGCTTAAGTTTCAAAGCTCCTCTTTTGCCTAGGACCTTTTGCAAAACCTGAGAGTGGTCCTGAAAATCTTTTATTCTTTCTTTTATTAAAAGAGAACCTCCAGCCCTGACTGGTTTGGCTCAGTGGATAGAGCGTCGGCCTGTGGACTGAAGGGTCCCAGGTTTGATTCCGGTCAAGGGCATGTACCTTGGTTGCAGGCACATACCCAATAGGGAGTATGCAGGAGGCAGCTGATCGATGTTTCTCTCTCATTGATGTTTCTAACACTCTATTCCTCTCCCTTCCTCTCTGTAAAAAATCAATAAAATATATATTTTAAAAGAGAACCTCCAGGACTCACAAAACTTGGATTTGATACCCTTTAATAGTTATAATTTCTTTGTTCTTGATTTTAATGAGAAGTATTTTATCCCTAGTTTTATAAGAACTATTGTGAGAAATAGATGCTGAATTTTATCCAAACTCTTGTTGTCACCTATTGGGATAAATCAAGCATGTTTTCTCCACTGACTTATTAATATTAAGGATTGTATTTACAAGTTTAATAGTGTTAAATCATTTTTGCCATTTATGTAATAAATTGAATTGGTTTTTGAGGGGTGATATTTAAAATATGCTAAACATGGTTGCTAATATTTATGATTTTCATATCTGTATTCATAATGAAATTAATCTATTGTGTTATTTGTGCTCTGTTGCATTTTGACATGAGGATTATCCCAGCTTCATAAATGAACTGGATGAAAATTCCATCTTTTTTCCACCCTGGAACAAATTAAGCATGCAAATTATATTTTCTTGAACACAGGGCCCCCAATATAGAATAATCCTCCCATTTTCTCAATGAGACTTCAGAAAATATTTTTAAATTTTAATATTAAAGCTCTTAGGATATAGATGGAATAGTCAATTTAGTTATAAATATATATATTTTAAATTATATATAAACTAAATTATATTTAAATTATAATTTAGTTATAAATATATTTAGTTTTAAATTATATATATCAGCCCGGATTGAGAGAAGGTGCAGACCAGGCCAAGGGACCCCACTGGTGCATGATCGGGGCCTGGGAGGGATGCAAGAGGTTGGCCAGCCGGGGAGGGGCCTCGGAAAGGCTCCAGGGCATGTTCGGCCTGTCTCGCTCAGTCCTGATCAGTGGGACCCCAGCAGCAAGCTAACCTACTGGTCGAAGCATCTACCCCGTGGTGGTCAGTGCATGTCATAGCCAGCAGTTGAGTGGCCTTAGCATATCAATAGCATGTTACGCTTTGATTGGTTGAATGGACAACCTGATGACCTGACACTTAGCATATTAAGTTTTTATTATATAGGATACTTTCCAATTATTTTCATAGAATAATTTCATTCAAATAGTTCACATAAACCTCTGATAATAGTATCTTCATAACACTATGGCAACTTTTGACTTTTTACTGTGATTTTCCCTAACACATCATTATCTCCAAATAAGTTTAAGATAGAACACATTTTGAATTCATATTGATGCAATCCTAGAAAATTTATCCAAAGCCATTGGCATAACCTCAAGATAATTTCCATTTGTTCTTTAAGTGTATATTTGTGATATCTATGATAAAATTATCTACTACATTGTTTTTTAAAATTTGCTTATAATGGCATCCAATTTTTGCAATTATGAGATTATATTTCCAGAAATAATCACTAGAGTGGTTTTAAATTTTTAGCTTCCTTTTATACTGATTTAAACAATCTAGGCTATTTCAGACTAGCGTATATCATATAAAATATAGTTATGTCAGGTAGGTCTACACATCACCACCATCTATCATATATTAGCTCTAGATAAATTTTACATTATATGTATGGGTTAAAGAACAGGCTTACTGAGGGAAAACTTAAAGGCAAGAGTCTTTAATCAGGAGAGATTTAGTTATTTGTGTAAGGTATGGCCATACAAATATGTGTTTATAACACTAATTAGTACTGGGCCATTAGGTATAGGTGCATTTATGCTACAAATTTAATTTTAATAGTCATTATTTTATCCCAGTTTGAAAATTTTAAAACTTCACAGATGATGAAAAGACAAAATCCATCTGTATAGTTGGGAAAAATAGCTATACTTTATTATTTTCAGTACTAAAATGGTTTTCCTTTTTCTCCTTTTAACAGATCTCACATGTTCACAACTACCGCAATTCAAAAAGCGACGTCTAGTGTATGAAAAAGTCCCTGGTAGAGCTGATGGACAAACTCGTCTGAGGTTTTTTTGAGAAAAAAAAAAATAATAATAATAGTGTTACATGCCATATTCCATTGTTTTTGTTGATAGACCAATCACAAAATTATTTAGATTTGGTCATGCCTTAAAGAAAATGCAATTATTCTTAGATGTTCTCGGTTTTCTATATTAAATGTTCATAATATACATTCTGCCCCATAGTTTGCATATTCAAATATCTCTGGATTGGCCCTTGTTAGGGAGCCAGAAGTGTGAGTTCAGCCACCAAGGTCCTCTCCCAAACACCTCATCACATGGAATTGTTTGGAGCAGCCCCAACTTCCCAGTTTGGCTCTTGCAATAGAAATTTCTGTTCTTTCTCGGAGAGTATTTCATTTCCCTGTGAGGTTTTCATGTTAGAGGGAGTTACTAGCATTTAGGTTCATTGCTGGTGATAGTGATGCTGACCTTGGAGGTCTTGTGAGAGGCCTTACTCCCAAGTTCCAAGGCCCAGTTCAAACTTTGTAGACCTCACCAGAATATCACCTGTCTCTCTCATTGTGACGGACATAAGATACTCCTCCTCTTTCCACTGAAACTCAGCATACACCTGGGATCAACACGAGGGTGCCCCACCCCTTGCCTCTCATTGTAGGAGCCTGGATATTCTCCCCAAATATTGAGTCCCACCCTAAAACAAGGAATCCAACAGATGGAGTAGCCTGAGTTGAAGGGGATGGGGAATGCAAACTGTAGCAATCCAAAATGAAGGCTGAAAAAAACATGTTTTTTTGTCTTTTGCTTTATTTGGTTTGTTGTTATTTTTACCACATAACAGTTACTAATTTAATACTCAATTTAAGTGAAATGCCTTATTTATTTAAATTAATTTTTAAAATTTAATTTGGTATAGGCAAGTGCATATGTCTTTTCTTTCTTGATTTCTGGGTTTCCTGCCTTGCTTACAAAGATAGCTTTTACCCTAAAGCTGTATAATTAATATCCTAATTTTTCTTCTAATGCTTTTGTATTATCTTTCTTTAACCCATGTGGGTTTTTATACATAGTGTAATACAGGTCCAAATTTATTTTCTTCCAAATGGATAGCCAATAATGGCAGCACCATTTACTAATTAAGCCATACTTTCCCACTGAATAGAAAAGTCATTTATTTCTGAACAATTATGATCCATTGATCTATTTGCCTATTTTTATACCACAGTAACAGTTTGTGTTTTTCATTTTTTAAAATCATTTTATTTTGATTCAGCAGTTTAAAGTGAAACTTTTTTACTTTGATTCAGCAGTTTAAAGTGAAAATTTTTTGTTAAAAATTTTTATTTATTGGTTTTTGAGAGAGAGATTGATTTATTGTTCCACTTATTCATTCATTCATTGGTTGATACTGTATGTGCCTTGACTGGGTAGGGAACCCACAACCCTGGCTTATCGGGATGATGCTCTAACCAACTGAGCTACCCAGCCAGGGCCTTAAAGTAAATTAAAAAAACATATATATATATATATATATATATATATATATATATTTTTTTTTTTTTTTTTTTCTTTAATTGATTTCTAAGAGAGGAAGGGAGGGAGAGAGGCAGAAACATCAATGATGAGAATCATTGATTGGCTGCCTCCTTTCACGCCCTCTACTGGGGATTGAGCCTGCATCCTAGGTATATGCCCTTGACTGGGAACTGAACCATAACCTCCTGGTTCATAGGTTGACGCTCAACCCCTGAGCCACGCCGTCTAGGCAAAGAAAAATTTAAGAACTAGTTAGGCAAGCTTCACCCTTCCTTGTTTTATAAACACACACACATAGGGTTTTTTAAAACTATGTTTAAAAACACTTGATTTTTCCATGTGAACTTTAACCATATTTTAACCAGTTTTCCTCAAAAGAAATAAAATAGGAACGCCACTAAGTTTATATGAAATTGATATTTAATATTATTGAACTTTTAATTTATGTAGACCCTGTTCTATAAACATCAATAAAAGCTTTTCTTTATAACTTGCAACTTTTGTTAAATTCTCAAGTATTTTTTATCATTTTGTCATTAAAGTGGAAATGGAATATAGTTTCCATTTCTAAATAGCTATTGCCAGTGTAGAAAATGCTTATTTTTCTATATATATTTTCCTATGTCATTAGTCCACTTTTTTATTCAGAACAACCAGAATTTTATCAAATAACTTGTTGGCATAGATTCTCTTCTTTAAACCATTCATGGAATGAATTTAATTGATAGATTTCCTTATATTGAACTAGCTTTGTTACACTGTATCTCCTCTAGATATATTATTAGATTTGATTTGTTTATATTTAGGACATTTGCATCTGTGTTCATGAGATGTCTCTAGTTTTCCTGTATTATAGTAGCAAGATTTTGCTGAAGGAAAAAGCGGAATAGGAGTTCTTAGGAGTTGTTTCTATTTTACACATTAAAAGCTGTACATAATTAATGTATACAACTCGATGAGTTTGGAGATAAGTGAAACCATCATCACAATCTATGCCATGAACCTAGTCACTACCTCCAAAAGGTTCCCCCTGCCCTCTTAGTTATTATTTTTGTGATAAGAACAGTTAACATTAAATCTGCCTTGTTAGTAAAATTTTAAGTATAGAGTATTGTTAATTATAGGCACTAGGCTGTAAACAGATCTCTAGAACTTACTCGTCTTATAAACTGAAATGTGTTAATGGAGATTTTTTTTTAAATGCTTGTTATTGTTAAGATCGAGAATGGAACTAGTTTAATGGCGATAGGGAAGATCTAATGGAGAAGCTGAAGATACAGGAGAGAAAAGATAATTGATAGAGTGACATTTCAGAGAAGGTGAATCAGATCCAGAGAACACATACAAGGGCTAGAAAGGGACAACTGAATTCTGATCGAATGAAAGGAATTCAGATTGCTTAGATTTGTAAGGTTAGTGGCCAGAACTTAGGGAGTACTTACCTAATGGCTTCTGTTTTCTCTATTATAACAATACTTACGCTCAAAAGAATCATTTACTTACTTATGGTTTTATACATAGTTACTTCAAGAGCAAATGCCAGCAACTGAGATATTTCTGTATGCTATATACATATATCTATTTTTTACAAAATTCTACAAGTACTCATAAACAAAAAATTTGTATTTCCCACTTCTAGCACGCAATCTCACAAGCAAACAGAAATCGGTGAAACCGTAAAACAAAATTAGACACAAAATGTTGCTGTCATAGAAAATAATGAGTTAAGCAGAAATTTTATTTCCAAGCTCTTCAAAAATTATTACAAACACAAATAAAATATCCATTTTAAAGTGTCTCAAATTAAATCAAAGGCACACCATCAAGGAAAAACACTTATGACATTAAGAATCCATTTAGCTTGTAAGATTTTCACATTGCTTTGCTTTTAATCACTTGCAATATTCTGTAAGTCACATTTTAAACATATTTGAAAGCTATGAAATAATGTAGTATTTTTTTTTTTAAGTATAACCACAACTATGAAGTAGAGGAACTTAAGAAGACAAAGATTAGATCTCTGGCATACACAAAATGGGGAGACCTAATACACAACACATTAATCTTTCCAAACAAGTTTGCTAACAGCTTCCATATTTAGTGTTAAAAATAGAACAGTCTTCTCACAAAAATCAAGACATCACTTGATTAATAAAGTCTGTTCTTTCCCCCAATTTTACACTGTCTTGCCTTCATTGTGAAATTATAAATTCATGAGAAAAGGATATATTTTATTATGGTGTAAAAATCTTAAGAAGAACAAATTACAAATATTCAATTTTTTAATAAAAATGTTTTCCTTCCCAAAATGTAAACATCCAGTAAATAAAACATACGTAACGTTTCAGGTCTAGAAACACTAGTAATTCACTTATGGAAGAGGTGCATTTTTGTGTACTTGGTGGTAAGGTGTTGGTTTATCTTAAGTATAAAGCACTTCACCAAACCAACCAGGCCATTACTAATTAAAAGTCTTCTCCTTCACCCAGTTTCCTAATTTGAGTTGAAATTCATCAATTTCTGTAGAATTCTGGCTCTAGGGCCAGGCCACAGGGAAGGTCTGAATAGGTACGTCATTTGGTTAGAGAAAAATGTTTTCGTGAGACTTGGAGGCAGTCATTCATCACTTGGTGCCTGAAGGCTTCCTTAGCGAACTTCTTCCCTAATGGAAAGAGAATTTGGTTCATTTTCACTTTAGTAAGATTTACACATGAAATTAACAGTCAGCATTTCATAGGGCACTTTAGTATTCTCAAAGCAGAGAGTAACAAGTTAATTTAAAGAACCCATCCAAACCACACCACCAAAGGAGTAGCACCCATGAAAGTGCTCTGTAAAAAGAAAAATTCTATGCCAGCATGTAACTACTACTTTAATACCATAAATGTGGGCATTTTTTATTAAAAGGTACAACTGTACCTGATGGTATGATTACTTCTTTTTAGTATGCATAATTCCCTTTATATGTATGAAAAAGGACCTAAGATGATTATGTACTGTATGAAAACCCATACAAACACAAAATTTTAATATGTTGGCCCCAAAAGACTCTCATAATCTACTCACTGAACTCTTCCAAAAAGGGAAAAATGTGAATGAGACCCCATATAATGCATCATAACCCATGAAATTTCTAATATGCCACCAAAGAGATGTTTTCATTTCAATATTTGGCTTTTAAAGCTCTTTTAACCAGACTCATGCTTTCCCCCAGTAGCTACATTAAAGCTTCCTCCATTAAAACACAGAGATAGCCTGGCCAGTTTGGCTCAGTGGTTAAGCATCAACCTATGAACCAGGAGGTCACGGTTCAATGCCCAGCCTGAGTTGTGGGTTTGATCCCCAGCATGGGGCGTGCATGAGGCAGCCAATCAATGATTCTCTCCCATCATTGATATTTCTCTCTCCCTCTTCTTCTTTCAAACCAATAAAAATATTAAATCAGTGAAACAGAGATGTATTCTGAAGCCTTTGAAAGAAATCACAGCAGGTAGTAAAAACAACTCTCCTCCTCTGGGGAGTCCTTTGTCCCAAGAGTAGTAGGTGAGTTGATAGCACCAAGCAGCAAATGACAACTCTGGGATGGTGTAAGGACAGAGAGAGTAGGATTCAGGTCAAGAAATGGCCACTAGCTAACTCAGTCACAGAGCTCAAGGACATGAAGATAGTAACATCTTATGAGGTAGTGCCCAGGAGGATTGAGACTCTCTTAATTAGGTGCAATCCACAGGCAGGGTAAATATAGACTAGAGTCACCCTTCAGGGATAGTGTGCATTTGGCTGCTTTTCTTTTTAATTCTCCCAAGAAGAGTAGATATTCAAAACACAGTTGTCCAAATCTTTTGGGAAGCCCCATGATAGTGCCATGGCCCACGCCGGCACGGTGGATCAAGACTCACCAGTCTTCAGAGTAAAGCACAGGATCTGGGCTCCCGGAAGGGGTTGCTGCCCGCTGGCACTCCGACCAGCAGGGCATCCTTGCAGGCGTTCTGCATGCAGTACTGCTGAAGCTCGGCAGCCGCCTGAGAGACCTGGAATCAAAGGACTACAGCTTGACATGCCGCCACAGCCAGATCCACCCGGCCGCTCTGTGACATTCTGGAAAATGCTCTTGCAGCCTGACCACACTTTTTGTGACTGCCAAACGTCTCGTTTTTGCTCAAAGTCCTAATAACTGAACTCCAAAGAGGAAAGGTTACAATTGCTATGAACTCTGATTTAGGATATTTTTGGTTGCTTATTCAACAAAAGAAAGAAAAATAGCATCTCTAATTCATTTAGTATCCTAGTTCTGAGACTAAATTGGTAAAGAAAGAGCTCATGCTAGTGTTCCCTTTACACATTTTCACTCATAAAAGTATGCATTGATATATCCATGTTTGCCAAGTGAGCACACTGTTTAATGCATACAAGGCTCGCGTTTTATCCGGTGTGCTCAGAACAAGTTCTCCCACCTTGCTTGGAGGCAGGATAGCTTGCTGGTGAACAGAGCAGCCTCTGAAGGTTTATCATTTCACCAGATTGCCTGGGCTCAAATTCAGCTGTGTCACCACCTGTGCAAACATGGCCGGTTTCTTAGCTTCTCAGTGCTTGTTTTCTCATCGGTGAATTGTATTTAGTAATAGTACCCACTTCATTGGATTGATGTGATGATTGAGTTAATGCATGCAAAGCACTCAGAATAGTACTGACACGCAATTGGGAATATACTGCTATAGGTGGCAGATTGCAGAAAAGTCACAATATTTTGCAACTCCTCCCACCTACAGCTGGAGTCTGTTTACCCACTTCCTGAATCTGAGCTTGTTTTGTGACTTGCTTTGACCAGGAGAATGTAGTAGAAATAATGGGCAAGTTCCAAGCCGTGGCTAGAAGCGCCTTTGCAGTTATCTCTCTTGCTGTGACTAGAATCCTAGAATCATCATCTAATAATACCAAGCTAGATGACCCGAGATCTTGTGGAAGAGCAGCAGAAAGCTAGCCTCCAGCCACCTGCCTACCAACCTCCAGATACGTGAGTGAAGCCACCCCATACCACCCAGCCACCAGCCAACCCTCCATTTGACTGCAGGTGCACAGGAGGGCCCAGCAAAGATCAGCAGAACTATACAGTGGAACCCAACTTAAATTGCTGGCCTAAGAATCGTTGAGTTAATAAATGTCATTTTAAGTCACAGCATTGGTTCCATGTTATTCTGCCTTTTATCTTATCTTCCATTTGATGCATATTTGAAGATTTTCTTCACTTCCCATTTTTCTTTTTCACTTTTTAAAATATGTCTTTATTCATTTCAGAGAGGGGGAGAGAGAGAAACATCAATGATGAGAGAGAATCATTGATCAGCTGCCTCCTGCATGCTCCCTTCTGGGGATTGAGCCCGCAACTAAGGCATCTGCCCTGACCGAAATCAAACCTTGATCTCTTGGTTCATGGGTCAACGCTCAACCACTGAGCCACACAGGCCAGGCACTTCCCATTTTTCTTGCATTGAAAGGTGCTTTGTGTAAAAACTAACCTATATTGTACAGAAATGATTCTAATTGCTGTTCAAGAATTACTACCACTTAATTTTCCAAGCTTCCAAATAACTGGAAAATCAACTCATGTTACAGGTACTATCTCGTTTCTAGAATGCTTTTAGGAATTTTGGTTTACTAATGTAATAATCATTTGTTACATAACAAACACATAACACTGTCAGAATGTTTAAGTTTACTTTTCCCTCAATAGAAGTTTTATCATTTCACATTAATTATAATTGGAGTTAATGGTTATATAGAACAGTTATTAATTCAAAAGAAATTTGGAACCAATTGTGTTCATGCTTGCTACCTCTGTATCAAAGGGAGCAGGTGAACTCCACACATGAGTGGAAGGAGACTATCCCCAGGACCCCTTGAAAATGGGACTAACTGAACTCTTGCCTAACAACATGGTCAAAAAGTGAAGGTGAGAGAACATGCAGAGAAAATAAGAGCAAAAATGGGCCCTAGCCGGTTTGGCTCAGTGGATAGAGCGTCAGCCTGCAGACTGAAGGGTTCCAGGTTCGATTCCGGTCAAGGGCATGTACCTTGGTTGTGGGCACATCCCCAGTGGGGAGTGTGCAGGAGGCAGCTGATCCATGTTTCTAACTCTCTATCCCTCTCCCTTCCTCTCTGTAGAAAATCAATAAAATATATTTTTAAAAAGATTTTTTAAATGGGCAGCATTCCTCTAGCACTTTAGATTGGGAGGATTCAAGCCCAACCTCTCTGTGGCCTGCTGTGGAGGTGGGATAATGCCCACCCAAGTCACATGACTTCCCTTGGTTTCCACTCCTCTGAGAGGCTTCTCCAAAGCAAAGAAGGGGTCCTTGGATGCATCTGGAGCATTCCAGTCACTAGGAAGGGATACTAAAACATTGGTGCCCTGGTTATTTACCAGCTAGCAAGTCTGCTGACGAGAAGGCATCTCTGGGTGTGCTGAGCATGTTCATCGAACCCTGAGATGAGGCCAGACCTTGGATGGTTGTGACCCCCAAGTGCTGCCTGTGAGAAGCCGCCAAGCACCCCAGATCTGCTACCCTGAGAACATCACTCAGCTACGTTTATTGTCTGTGTGCCTTGAACAATTCGCTCCAATTCTCTAGATCTCCGTTTCATCTCCCATAATTTTTTTTTTAATGTAGATAAGAATTGGTTCCCTAACTGCTTCACAGCGTAGGCATCTGGCTGCTTTCCTCTCCACCTCAGGTCTCCGCATCATCTTGAACACTTGCTACAACCCCAGGTACAGTTCCCTGACCTTCTCTCCTCAAACAACCTTCTCCTCGATGCCAACAGTCACCGCTAAGACCTGTTAACTGCTCCACAACTGAAACGTTACACTCTCACATCCTGCTTTCTGATCACAATCTCTCCTACCCATGCAGGGTGCTGCTTCCTCCTCTGGCTACACCTGCTCTTTGCTCTCAGAGAGAGTGCCACCTCCCCTTTCCTCCAGCCCATCACCAGGAGGCTTGCACTGTTCCACCTCCATCCAGCCCAGGCTCAGCCTCTTTATGGGCAGACCCTCAACCCCCTTGCCCTCCCACACCCACTTCCATCTTTCTGGCGTATCTTCCCGGCTAACCCACTTACTTGGATCAACTACCCTTCAGGTGGGCACTCAGATTCCTGGGTGGCCAAAGGCAGCTGGGTGAGAAAAATCATAAAGAGTGCAATGAGTCTCCACTCTCACAGTCGCTGGGTCTTGAACATCACAAGGTGTCTATGGATGTGCCTGGTAAGAAAGAGATCCTTCCCCATTCCTCACAGCACTCTCTCCCCACCCTGGCTCTGGAGATTCCACTGGCTCCCTTTCCTCTGCCCCAAAGAAAACCTGGCCTTCTATTTCACAAAGAAAACTGTTATCATACCAGTCCTTAAGTCCCTACCTAGAGACATCTATCTTTATACATATCCTCACCCCCCTTTTTTCCTGTCTCAAAAGCCCCCGGCCCCTCCCCCCCGCCCGCCCCCCCGCAATCCCAGGCCCCCTGTCTGCTCTCCCTCCAAATCTCCTTCTCCATCTGTTCCTTTGCTCAACTCAAAACATGGCTTTTTGTTTCCTACTTTAAAAAAAAAAAAGGTGTTTCCTCTTGAAAACCAGACTTCTCTCTCTTTTAAGTCTGCCTACATTATTACAATCCAGATTCTGCTCCTCCTACTACTGAAACCTCTTCAGCATGCCATAAGTCTCTCTTTCCCGTGTTTTATACATCACTCATTGTCTGAAATTATTTTACTGTTAATGTGTTTCCGGTTTATCTTCCCCACTAGAATCGCCGTATGCTCAGTACCTAGGATAGTGCCGGATACGGAGGTGCATGGACTAGCACAGCAGTGTTCATAGACACACACATTCTGCAGGTGATGCTACCTATACTAGCTGCTAAACACAATCACACAACAGTGCGTTTTAACCAGTTGACTCGCCAAACACTGGACGTAGTGACTCAGCCCCTTGCTTCCTCTCAGTTCTCCTCTCAGCCTTTTGCAGGTGCCCGGTTCCATGCCCTGGTCTCTCACTAACACACGCTTTCCACCCCTGTATCTTCCAACTGCATCCTTCAGCCTTGACCTCTGAGCTTAGGCCCATGTAGCTAAACACCTTCTGGACGCCGCCTCGAAGTCCACGGATCCAAAACTGACCTCGTCGTCCCCCTCCCTCTCCTTCCCATTCTCCCTCCCCGGTGCTGCAGCTAAGGGCCGCGCCATCCCCCGGTCACGACGCCAGAACCCTGAGCAGCGCCTCTCCACCTCTCAATCCACAAACCAGGCCGTCCATTCATTCGGTCGTCCCCGCATCTCCGGCCTTATCCTCGCGCACCGACAAGAAAACGCCGAGGGGCGCTCAGTCCCGTCCCCCGCCTCCTGCGGGGACAGCAAGTCCGGCTCCCCGGCGCACCGGCCGGCCTCCTTACCCTGCCCGCGGGCCCACGTCCCCGCCGCACCGGGAGCCTGGGTCCCGCTCGGCCCGGCGCGGGCGCTCCCATCCCTCCGGGCCCAGCCGCGAGCCGGGGCCAGCGCGCCATCCTCCCCGCCGCCGCCTCCGCGCCGCCCCGCCCGCCCCGCGCGGCCTCACCCCGGCCCCGCGCCCCGCTCGCGCTCCCGGCTCGCGCTCCCGGCTCGGCGGCCATCCACCCGCGGCCTCAGACGCCCTCCGCCCTCCGCCCCGAGAAGAGGGCGCCGGCTCCGCACCTTGATCCTCTCCACGCCGGCCTCCAGCTTGAGCTGCTCCACCAAGCGCTGCAGGGCGTACACGCTGGCCCCGGAGGACATGGCGGCGGGCGGCGGGCGGCGAGGTGAGCGGCGGGAGGCTGAGCGCTGAGCCGGGGACCGAGAGCGGGTGCCGCCCCGGGGCGGGGAAGCCGCTGCGCCCGCCCCGCCGCCCGGCCTCGCCCACCCGCCTCCACCCTCGGCCGGCGGCCGCCCCCGCGGGGAGGAGCACCGCAGGTGAGCGACCGTTTGGGTCCGGAACTGCCAGGAACCCCAACGCCTCTGCATTCTAAACCGGGCGAGACCCGCACTGGCACCAGCAGATTTCATGCTTCCCCGTTATCATCTGTAATCCTTCACTCCTCTGACAGGTAGCCTTGTCACCCCTTTACTAACAGTGGGTACTTTTCCAGCAACGGGGCTTTAAATCACTCTTCTCCATAAAAATAATGAAACGGGAAGGTGTTTCTGCCAATGTTACATGAAAATAGCGACAATATACACCTTTGGTTTTCTAAAATGATTCAAAAGAAACAGAAAAACACATCAACTATAATGAGTGAAACAATGTACCATAAAAAATTATTTCACTTCCTTATGCCCATTTTTACAACTCTCCTGATTCACCAGCAGGTTTGTAGACTCAGCTTCTGGAGAGATTTTCATGGGCTTTTTTTTTTTTTTTTCTTTTTAAAAATGTTAGAGGCGGGGAGGGGGGGTTAGGGGGAGGGGAAGAGAGAAAGAGAGAGAGAAACATAGGTGTGCCCGACCAGGAATCGAACCCACAACCTTCCAATGCACAGGATGATGCTCCACCCATTGACGCACACTGGCCGGGGCTTGAGGGGCATTTTTGAGACTTTTGGAGGCAGAGGGACTTAGGGCTACTTGATGTCCTTTTGAGCAACCATTCAAGCATGCCCGTTTATCTCATTAAAAGTACACGTAGGCCTTCTACTAGTGAGTAGCTGATTACTCAGATGTCTCTGGAAGTTTCTTTCCTGAGCTGTCATCTTAGCTGCTTCACCTTGTACCCAAGGCAGCAGGAGGCCGGCAGCCGTTTTAAAGCAACTCCAACCCTCAGGAGCATCGCTCTTTTCACTCTAGCGAGTACTACACCTCCAACAAGGTGAGGAATTCAAGCACCTATGAAAAGAATGAAGAAACAAACACCCTCCTGCCCTGGATTTTAACAAATAAGAATGAATGGCCCCTGTTCCCTCTGAAGGTAAGGAAACATTTACTGAGCACTCGTATTTGCCAGCACTTTCCTCCTATCTTGTTTAATTCTCATAATAATCTACTATCTATCCTAATCTTTAAAAACTGTGTAACAAAAGCAATAATTTAATCTTTGATTTAAAATGTCATACCAACAAACGTGACACATTGCAACCATTTTATTCATATGAAGCATGGGATAAATCCTTTAACAGCAGTATTGATTCACTACCACGCATGTGCATTGATACCTTGGTGAAAAGCATACTTGCTTCAGTCAAATTATGTGTGAATTACTTTCACTTCCACATGTATAAAACGTATCTCATTGTTTATATCTCATTGAAAGAACAGCACATAGTCACTTCTTTTTTTCTGGTTTAAATGTATGTAAATGCATTCATGTACAATGGATTTTTTTTACCACTCAAAAACTTCATAATGTATGAACAACTTTTCAGTACATTATTTCTGCTTCATCACTTTTTAAAAATTGAAGTGGGGGTAAAAAGCAATACTGTGGTACAAAAGGCCTTTGTACAAGGTCTCTTCTGGAAACATGTTTGAAAAAAGTCATAGTCCTATAATGACTGTAATCAAGATCATCCTACAAGGACATGAACGCAGAGTCACTCTCCTGGAGAGTTTATGACCTTCTTAGGAATACTATGACCTGGGAGGAAGAGTGGGAAGACATTCTAGAGGACTTTCCTAGAGATATATTCTGAACATATTTCAATCCTAGAACGACTATGATGAAGATGACGTGATAATTGAAATCATTTTGTTGAAGTTTGTGTCTAGAAAGACACTCAGAATAATATAATGAAATGCTGTTATAATGTTTTATGTTTTGTGAAAATATCAAGAGGCCACAAAAGCAGAAAAATGTAGCACTACAAGAGAGAATACAAAAACACATTTGAAGAATAAGCACTTAACACGTAAACATTTTCAATGATATCTAATAAATTTTCATGTCAAATCTTTTAACTAAACATATAAAATTTTTAACTGGCAACTTATAAATCTTCATGTTAAATCTTTTAACAAAATCCACAAATAGATTATAAAAATTGAACAATCATAAATGTCTTATGTATAAAGTTTTAAGGTAAAGTTTAAATTTCTTCATTATTCTGTTTAATCAAATACTTAAGGAATTTTCGTTACTGCAGAGGAGTAGTGGAAACATTTCTAAAATAATTCAGTTATGAAAATAATATCACGATTAAGGTTTGGCATAGTAGCATTCCAGCAATCCTCAGTCATCCACAAATGTTAGCCGTCCGGGTCCTTCATTCCTCATCCATCTCCTGTATCTCTTCCATCGAGGGTTGTTGGCCAGTTTTTGCTTTAGCTCTTCTTCTTGTTCTTGTTTGTAGACCTGTAAGTATAAAAAACACTGACTTTATAATCCAAAGGGAAACATTTGTTATAAGCTTTATGGCATATTTACATTTTTCAAATATAAGTTTAGATAAAAGTGTCCAATGAATGTATTGGTTTGTCTTCTGAAGACCATACACTAAAAATACCAAGCAGTTAAGCACTTGAACATTCAGTGTTAAACACTAAAGAACAGCTTGTACAAGGACTAGCCCTCATTAAAATCATACACAAGCTGAGTTTAAAGGACTTAAACATTTCCTCTCTGCAATTAATGTCCAATATTAAGAATCACACTTTGTTTTTTAACGTGGTTCTCTGTAAATTTAACTTGTGGCTTTCGGTATTGGTTGATTCTAACCAAGGAACAAAATGACCTGGTATATACATTTGTTTCCAAATTGAACTTACATCCAATCCACTTTTATCTTCAAAAATAATTATTGGTTTTTCAAAATATTTTACTAAAGTTATCAAAGAAGGTTAAATAAACCACATGGATTAAGAACAAAACATATGCATCTCTGCAACTTTCAGTGGATGTCAACTGACACTAAATGGACAAGTTTTCATAACTAGTTTCAGAGTTATATCAAATTTTACAAAGGAATTACTCTACTTCCAAATTTAGGAAATAATGACCAAGATAATCTCATATAATAACAGTAGAGGCCCGGTGCACGAAATTTGTGCACTGGGGGTGGGGGGTGTCCCCTCAGCCCAGATTGCAAGAGGGCGCAGGCCAGGCCGAGGGACCCCACCAGTGCACAATCGGGGCTGGGGAGGGACTGCTTGAGGGCTCCAGGGCGTGTCCGGCCGGTCTTGCTCAGTCCCCCCAACTTCAGCAGCAAGTTAACCTACCAATCACAGCGTCTGTCCCCTAGTAGTCAGTGCACATCATAGTGACTGGTCGACCAGTTGACTGCCCCCCTGGTGGTCAGTGCATGTCATAGCAAGTGGTTGAGTGGCCTTAGCATATCAGTAGCATATTACATTTTGATTGGTTGAACGGATGACTGAACACTTAGCATATTAGGCTTTTATTATATAGGACTAGAGGGCCAATGCACGAAATTCGAGCAAGGGCCTTGGCCCCGGCCCCCGCCCGCGGCAGCTTTGTCCAAAAGGAAGGACGTCCAGTCTAATTAGCATATTATGCTTTTATTATTATAATTAATCCCAGAATAGTACTCTATGAAGGACAGTTTTGTGAATTAGGCTGCTTAACCTACTTTAAAAAGAAAACTTTTCAGATAATTTAGGAGCAAAATAGTATGTTACCTTCCATTCTTATGTTAGTGATAATCAGGCTGAATACAATTACTTGCCAAAACATTCTGGCAATTCTTAGTAAGCTAAGTTACTTAAATATAATTCAGACTGAAGCTTTACTTTTAGTAAAATCTATTTAGAATCTGACATATGAAAAGCAATGTCTCTGAAACTAAAAAAAAAAATTATAGTTTAGATTTTTTAGGAAGAGTTCACTGTTTTTTATTCCTATATTTAATATATTAACCAATTAATTTTACCCCAAACCTAACATACTATGGTGAGATTACTAAATTGCTTTAAGACTTTAGCTTGGCAGATTATCACCTCAAAGTCACTGTTGTAGCTTATTAAAATGCCCACAGTTAGAGGCATTACAGTAAATCAATTTAATTAAAAAATAAAAGTAACTTTTCATACATATGTTAGTTACTATGCAGAAGAGTCTGTGCTCATTTTATTTGGAATGAAGCTATTTCAACGAAATTTCCATCTTTTATACCCTCTTTCTGTGTTTTGTTTTTTAATCTCTGTGGCTAAGTTTACGTGACTGGAAGGAAATTTGGGGAAGACCAAATTTTAATTAGTGTAGTTAACAGAAAGTTGTTGTGACACCCTTGCAAACATACGTTATCATCCCATTCTAATTTAACACAACAAATTAGATCATCCTTAACATATTCAGCATCAATCAAAGTATTTAAAATTCACCTTTAAAAAAAACAAATTACAGATTAAAAATCCACTATCCCACTACCAAATATAGTCATACTTTTAATAAAAGACCTTTTTTATTTTTAAAATCCTCACCCAAGGACAAGTTCACTGATTTTTAGAGAGGGAAAGGAAAAGAGAGGGGAGAGAGAGAGAGAGAGAAACATCAATGTGAGAGAGAAACATCAATCAGCTGTCTCCTGTAAGAGCCCCAACTGTGGATCAAACCAGCAACCTAAGTCTATGCCTGACCGGGAATCAAACACATACCACCTTTTGGTGCATAGGATGATACTCTAACCCAGTGGTCAGCAAACTGTGGCTCGCAAGCCACATACGGCTCTTTGGCCCCTTGAGTGTGGCTCTTCCACAAAATACCAAGGCCTGGGCGAGTCTATTTTGAAGAAGTGGCGTTAGAAGAAGTTTAAGTTTAAAAAATTTGGCTCTCAAAAGAAATGTCAATCGTACTGTTGATATTTGGCTCTGTTGACTAAAGAGTTTGCTGACCACTGCTTTAAACAACTGAGCTACACCGGCCAGGGTAAAAGATGTGTATTCATTATTTAGCTCTTGGATTTCAGAAATTTGAGTGCACTTCTGTGATCCTTATCACACACCTAATTTTACCTTGTATGGGAGGTGACATAAAAATCCCAGAAGACTTGTTACTCACCTCATAATTCTCCTTTATCCAGAGCTCCCTTTTCAGAAAAGTTTCTTTTTGATGATCTTCTAGACTATCAAACTGAGACTTGGACATCTTCATAGATTTACGTATGAGATATAGTCTTTCTTCTTCCCCATACTCTTTGCCTTTGATATTAAAATTATAGACCCACCGGCAGTACCAGACTATATATGAGCACAGGTGAACAGGAGCTAAGAGAATTTGAAATAGGAGAAGATCGCATATCTGAGGTTTTTGATAGCCTCCCTTTATATCTACTTTACTCTTTATAATGTTCTTTATAATGTTCTCCTCCTCATCACGAATTTCCTCTTTGGATTTCTTGTTTCTGCCCTTCTCTCTGGCTTTTCTGAGCAACCCCTGCTCTTTAGCAATCTCCATGGCTTGGATGCGGTACTTGGGCACTGTGGCCAGGTAGCTGATCGCCTTGTCGTAGCTATTCCACCAGCTGAAAAACTAGAATATTTAACAAATAAAAATGGGTGATTTTTATTGCCAGAATTCATCTTGGTGAGCACCACCCTTCCCCCAAACCGATTCTGATTAAAAACAGGGACCTCAATAACCTTACTCTGCAAGTAAAAGATACAACTGAATAATGCCTCTATGTACAAGGCTGGTTAAGTCAGGTAAGCCCTGAGCTGAGCCAAAAGCCATTAAATCAGACAGGAGATACCCAATGTCAGATGTTACATAGATCAATGGAATCACACACCTGCGACTTCACTTCTTTACTATTTGGCTCTTCCCTACATCACTATTAAGAAATCTCTCTCTAGCTGAAACCGGTTTGGCTCAGTGGATAAAGCGTCAGCCTACGGACTGAAGGGTCCCGGGTTCGATTCTGGCCAAGGGCACATGCCTGGGTTGCGGGCTTGATCCCCAGTAGGGGGCGTGCAGGAGGCAGCCAATCAATGATTCTCTCTCATCATTGATGTTTCTATCTCTCTCTCCCTCTTCCTTCCTCTCTGAAATCAATAAAGAAATATATTTTTAAAAAAAAAAGAAATCTCGCTCTAGTTCTCTCTCAAGAATGCAGTCTACGTATTGGAGGAAGCGTTAAATGGCAAAACTAACTGGTAAGGAACTTGTTTTAAGAAATCACAGCATATAGCCTGACCGGCATGGCTCAGTGGTTGAGGGGAAGGGAGAGAGAAACATCAATTGGCTGCCTCCTGCACATCCCCTACTGGGGATCGAGCCCGCAACCCGGACACATGCCCTGACCGGGAATCGAACTGGCCACCTCTCAGCGCCTGGGATGATGCCCAACCAACTGAGCCACATGGGCCAGGGCTCTAGTTCTGTTCTAATGACTAACCCCAGGCAGTGTACACTCTAGCACATACACAGACACACACATATCACCGATACACACCTGAAACACCGAGATGGCACACACACTGACCAGAATCACAATTCTAACGTCCACTCTGGGGGCTAGGCGCCTGCGGTAGTAGTGATAGTAATGGCTGTAGTATTCCTCTGGGTGATCCAGCATGTAGTCATAATCTTTTCGTGTTTCTTCATCCTATAAAATAACAAGATGTCCAATTTCACAGATGTTCATTTTCTAAAATGGCCTCAGTTTATAATCTTTTAAGTCAAACCTAGAGTTTTATAATGATGTAAGGTTAATCTGAGTAAAAGCACTGTCAAAATAAAGAAATGTCGCCCCGCTGGCATGGCTCAGTGGTTGAACATCTACCTACGAACCAGGAAGTCACAGTTCAATTCCCAGTCAAATCACATCCCGGGTTGCGGGCTTGATCCCCAGTAGGGGGCATGCAGGAGGCAGCCAATCAATGATTCTCTCTCATCATTGATGTTTCTATCTCTCTCTCCCTCTCCCTTCCTCTCTGAAATCAGTAATAAATATCTTTAAAAATTTTCCCATCCCTCTTCAAAGGCATATTAATGTGTTTCCAGAACTTTAATGTTAGCTATAAAGTATAATAAAAATATCTCCCTAAATTCTTGAGTATTGTTAGTCCTCCTAGAAAAATAAAAACACTTTAATAACAATTAATGATGCCTTTTTAGCCAGGGTTGTGCTACTAAGGAAGTCTTTGTGTTCTTATAACTTAAGAGCATGTTGACACCTACTCTCAATAACTGTTGATGAGAAAAATGTTTGTCTCTATTGTACATATTCACAATCATCTTCCAGCCTTAGGTAGAAAGCTTTCTGTTGAAAGCAATGATTAAGACAACAAAAAGCAGACGAAGCCAGTCTGTGCCTATATAACTGAATTACGTTCATCTCAGAGAAACATCTATGCAGCATAGTGGTCAAAGTCTAGCTTTGTGACTTTGGGTGACATTTTTAGCCTCTTTTTTTTTAAATAGAGATAATAATACTGTTCTACTAATCTTACAGTGTTGTTTTGAAAATCAAGTAACACATTATATAAAAACATGTTACAAATACACAGTACTTTACTATTACAAACCTTGTCACAGCCCAGTTCATAAACAAGGTAACATATAAATCTTTTTTCATCATATAAACATGTTGAAAATAATTAACACTCTGAAATGCTGTTCTGTTTACAAATGTTCACAAATAAAACATTTCTTAAAACCTTCTATAATTTTAATCAATTTGCAACAGGGATAAATGCCAGTGTTTTATTGAGCTACATTGGTTGAAGAGCTACTAAACTAGGTTATGAATTGCTTTTACCACACAGGAAGCCTATTTTGTCTTGTGTCTAAGAAAATGTTAAAAACTGAAATCACAACAAATTCTTTATAAGTACACAGAAACCATTATGAAAACAAAGATCTTTTTCACCTAGAGGATTTCTTTTTTAGATGAATTCGTTATTCAACGTCCATAAAGTTACAGATTCTTAGGCACAGACATTTTAAAATCTGCACCTGGTGCTCTGCTACCACACAGAGGTCCTGGGGTCTGTCCAGGGCCTTCTCCTGAGCCCTCTAAATGTCATTCCATAGATTTCAAATACGTTTGCTAAGGGCAAAAACCTCCCCTGGAGCCATTAAAGTTGCTGCATATTTTCTATTAAGGTTTCTGAAGTTGAATGAGCACGATTTCAGTGACAAATCTCTTCCATTACATTCCAAGTATTTTCAGCTTCTGACTAGAATGTGAAATTAGGTACACTAGCACCTAGTATAGACAGACATAGCTACACTGAAAGTCCCATGACACTACAGAGGACCAACGTTAGAACTGTGTGTGACACAAGAAGAGCTGAAATTATTTTCAAATCACTCCTTGTATGTTCCTTTCTATAAACAAAGGTTTTCTTGTGGCAAATGCCACACAACTCAACTAACAATCAGTTCTTTGTTCTATAAGCCATGATTATTTTCTAGAGCTTGTAACCTAAAGAGTTAACCTTTATAGGCCATAATGACAGGTCTGAAAACTAAAGCCTATGTCTCTTGATAAAGCCTATATCTCTTGATCTCATTTGGTACTTCAATAAATCCTTTGAGAATTTTTCCATTCTTCCTCCTTTTGTTTTTGTTTTTTTTGCTTTCGGGGCTAATGTTATAGAAATGCTCTGCGTTTGGCCTGAAATCCGTGGCTTTTAACTCAGCCTCCCAATCTTGGCAGATGCCCTTTAAAAATGTATTTCTTCACACGTGATTCTTCTCCGACCAGATGAGAGGTAGTTTTGAAATTGGCTGCCACACTGAGATCAGGTCTCTAAAGCTACAGCATCACTATGTATATGGGCCCTCCCCCAGCCTGGCTGTACTTCTGGTCTCAGTGTGGCTGAAATCCACTATGTGAATGTCATACATCCAATAGTTATCCCTTCTTCTTTGTTCTCTTGTCTTAGTGAAGGTTACGATCCACAGAATGCAGCCTCCCTCAAGCATGTCACCCAGATCTTCCCGGAGGGTCACCATCTTCCCACTGGTCCCTAGATTTGTGACATCATCAAGACCTGAGCTACTCTAACAGGACGGTCACTCAATGCTCACCAGCCAGCAACTCCAAAACCTAGATCTTGTGTCTGGTCTCTCCACTGCAATCAGAGCCTATAGAGTGTAATCAGAGCCCACGAACAAGCCCTCACACCACCTCATTCCTGCAAGGGCTTCATCCAGGGCCAAGTCTGACTTCTCTTAGATGGTTTTCTTTTCCCGGGAGTCACTGTGAATTTATGACCCAGTTTTGGTCATGATCAGAGACAAGAAGGTTGGCCACCTCCTTGTTAGAGCATTTAACCAGCCAGAATCTTGACTCCGTTTATAGCTTTCCCCCAGAATGAAGAAAGTGATTTTAGGCTGAGGCATAATGTACTTTAGCAGGTGTTCAAGGTTGGCACAAATTGGAGAGTTAGGAGCTCTCAACAGTCTAAGTCAAAGTCCTACTGGTTAGTAACCCACAAAGTTTAGACTCAACCTAGTAAGCACATAAGGATACCAGGAATATTAGCAAAAAGAAAAGAGAGACTAGAACCCAATTAGAGAGCTACAGGCACATACTTTAACACCATATATTTATATATTTTTTCTCCTATGTATCTTGGTACTAAGATACTCTCACATTTTTTAAAAAATCTCCATGGCTAATCAGGTAAATTAAAATTTCCTTGGCAACCAATAAGGCCTCCATACCTGGCCCTATCTTACCAAGCAACACCTCATCACTCTCCCGTCTTCTGTCTACAGCAAACAGTCAGTAATTCCTGGAATTTAGTGTGTTTTTCCAACCCAGCATGCTCTCTCAGACCTGTCTTTGAACACAGAATTCGAACTCAAATGCCCATCCCTTTTTTCCAACCTCATGAGCTCCTAGTAATCCTTTAGGACACAAATGTTACTGCTTCAGAGTTAGACCACCTTATCACACCCATTACCTATTTATTATAGCACTTATCACACTGTAATCACCAGTTTGTTTTTTCTTTTCCTGGAGTAAGAACTTCTAGAAGATAGGTAGGTGACTCTACCTCTGTATACCCAAGACCTAGCACAAATGCCTGGCACTCAGGAACTATCATTTTAAAAAGGAGTGACATTTTGTAACTCCTTATAACTCACTATACACATCTCTCAGCCACATAGGTCTCCATCTCACCAGGAAGGCTGGATGGGTGATTATGTCACAAAAAAAGCTTCAGTTGAGCAGACATGACTGCTTGCTGCCATAGCTTGTGAGAGAATGCTACTGTGGCTTAAATAGCTTAAACCTTAAAACAGTTTAATATCTTACCTTTCAACAAGTAGTACTTTTTCTTTCAGCAATTTTGCGGATCTTAAGGTCCCAGGGTCAGGAAGATTCCAACTTCTTTCCAAAACCAAAACCTTTACACTTGTTTCTTCCTCCTCTCTGTCCTGAGCCTTTGCAAGCTGGGCAACAAGCTCCTGGTTTCTAATCTCTACAGGAAAAAGGGTGCTGCTGCTGGTGTCCACGCCACTCCCAATCCTCGTGGGCATATGCAGGAGGACTGGAACATAACCACCAATATCTAGATCAAAAGTGAACAAAAGGAAACCCACAAGCAAAGAAAGTACTGCATCCTTCCTCCTCTTAGGAAAAGATCAGTCCCCCCGCCCCGAGGCAAAAATGTATTATTTCTTGCCCTTGAAAGAAATAATGAATTGTTTAATCTTAAGAAACATAAATTGCAATAATTTGATATTGCAGCCAGTTTTACATTAAAAAGTTTCCATTACACAGAGAGTAAAAACCACTTTAGGATAGTAAAGGCCATGAATCAATAATGTATGAAAACATAGTAATATTTTGTTTGGTCTTAACAATATCTTTAATTCTTTTTTTAAAGAAGTACACACAAATGATCTTTTTTTAAAAAAAATCTGTTACCCTAATTTTTTTTCCAGGCCATTACATCCTACTAAAGATGATGAAAATTAACTACTATCAGTTTCATTTTTCTTCTTGTTCCCTGCCCGCTAGCCACTGTATCTTCTCTTCTCAGTCTACATGTGATCTAACTCCCACGATTCCACTCCCATCACATATATACAGTACACTCACACCTGTCTTTCCTATGTCCACCTATTTTCATGTATCTCCTGGACATTTCCAAAATGTAACAGAAATATCTCAAATTCAACATGCTCCAAACTAAATCTGTTCCTGTGTTTCAATGAATAGTATAGAATCATCATCAACTGAGCTTTTAAAAACTTCAGTTATTGTCAATTCAGCAAATTATTATGCAAGGCATTAAGCCTTGTGTTGAACTCAAAAGAGGGTAAATGAACCAATAAGATAAGGTCCGAGGCTCAGGAACTCTCCCGCCGAGAAGCATCTAGTGAGCAAGAAAAGCACAATTTGATGTGCAAAGGAACGAAGGACTGACTCCGCCCCAGACCACTGGTACTGGGAGTTACAGAAGAGGCAGAGTGCTGATTTTGAAAAGCAAGGAAGGTGTGGTAAAACCTGTTCCAGGCACAGAGAACAGCAAGTGTGAGGTACAGAAGAACCAAAAAATATGGCAGATTTAGTGAAGCTGGAGCTCTGGGGAAATTCAGAAAGAAGGCAGTGGCGAATGTGGCCAGGAAGGCAGGTTTGGGTAAGAACTGGAGAGGATCGGATATGCCATGCTAAGGTGTTAGGCTGTTATTGTCTGTGCTAGTCAAAAATAAATGTTTTCAAGTATGAGACCAATGGCACTGAGAAGAAAGAAGTATGTATTTTTGAAAGATAACTGATAGTATTGTAAAGAATGGAACAAGGGAAAAACAGGTTTTAGAGACTTAGAAGTAGGATGAATAAGACTTAGTGATTAAATTAATCACGTGGAGCATGACAGTGAAGTTTTTAATTACAGTTACTGTGTGAACCATGTTACTCTTGAGATAAAGAACAGAGGATGAAGACAGCAAACATGGAGAAGATTTGAGGGGAAAACTGTGGAAAATTTTGAAATGGGGAGAAAAAATTATGAGACATCTTGCCAATTCTTGGAGTCTCCAGGGATTATCTAGTCCTGTAGGAGAGGTTCGCCTTTGTCTTTGAAAAGTCTATTTTATCTTTGTAGAGACAGAACTAACTTGCAGAAAACTGGAAGTCGTGCAAATAATTCTTGCTCACAGAAAGACAAACTGCTGGTGTAATGCAATTGACCACTGCCTTGTCACACTGGCCAGTTTTATAGGCAGGTCAGCAGTCCTTGTCCATGGACTATAAACGTGTGGCTTTTTTTTTTTCACTTTTGAACCAATTTTAATATCTTACTGGTTCCCTCATTCATTAATGAGTTAAATAATATCTGATACATGTTCATTTTGTATTTGTCTGAGTCATAATTACATTGTGTTTTTAAATTTATGCTTTAACAAAGATTAACAAGACTGATTTCAGACACGTTTAATTTGGGGCACCTGTGCTACAGATGAGAGACAACTGAAAATATGAACTTAGAAAACACAGGTATTTTAGAGCTGTCAAGGATTTAGTTAAGTTTCATTAGGCAAAGCTTGGAAAAGAAAAAGAGGAATACCAAAAGGATAAAACTCTAAGGAAAAGCAATGTTTAAGGTGTAGGCAGAGGAAAAGAAGACGCTGAAGACCAAAGAGAAATGGCTAGAAAGGGAGGAGAAACATGAGAGTACTGCATCAAGGAAGTCAAGGGAGACTACCTTAAAGAACCACACGGTCAACAGCATCAAATGCCACACAAGTTCCAGGAAGAAGAATGCAGAGCCCTCAGATCTGAGGCCGAGTGCACTGTTCATCTAAGACCAGTTCCAGCACACGGGCTGACGTACATGTCCGTCTCGGACGGCGTGAATGAAAGGAAGATGAGGAAAGACAGTCAACAGTGAAAAAAGAAGGAAGCTGTGGCCACAGATTTAATGGGGGGGTCGGAGGGGGGATTACCTGAACAGAATGCAGAGAGAGTCTTAAGTTCCCAAAGAGGAAAGATGAGCTTCCAGAAGAAGACGGAAATAATCAGTTCAGCCACCCATGCTTGCCTGCCTTCCCCAACCATCCTCAAAATTGTGCCCAAATTTCCTGTCTGAATCAAACATCAGACTCCTGTTACTTCTCCACTTTGAAAGCTCTGGTAACTTTTCAATACTTGAAGTTCAAATTCCTGAACACAGCTTAAAGGGTTGTTCACCATGTGATCCCAGACTGTGTTCCAGGCTCTGGAAACATTCTCCCTACGATGCGCCAGACAGGCTTCTTACCTACAAGGCTATGACAAGATGCAAGAAGGTCTTTGTGCTGTGACTATCTCAAAATGTTTTGCTTACCCATGATAAATCTGCACAAGCTCAATTAAAATGTCAAGTGCTCGGTTTCTGGCTACAATTATATCATCTCTAGTTTTTTGTTAATCAAAAGCTCTATTTGGTTGTTGATAACATCATGTGTCAGATGGAAACAGCACTAGAATTAAATACATCTGGTGTATCATCAACCTTGGCCATAAATAGGGTATAATAGAGCTGAAATTAAGGGATCAGTAAAAAATAAACAACACTTATGGGTTCACAGCAGAAGCAGCAAATGTGGCACATAAGGTACCACACCCTTCTGGGGCCATGGGAGAAATCACTATCAAACTTATCATCTTTCCCACTGAATCCAGACAAGGCCTCAGAATATTCACAAATGTCCAGGGAGTCATGACCAGACAGAGTTGGCGTGTGAAATAAAGACTACCTCCTCTCCAGTTGTTTGTCAGCATCACAACTGTTATAGAAATTTATATAATTTCTATTATTTTATGAATACTAAATTATTATGGATAACTGATTAAAATCTGGATTGATGCTGGGAAAGAAAAATAGTAATCTAATATGTGCAGTTCATTTCCCCCCCCCCCCCCCAAAAAAAAAAGTCCCTGGGAACCAAATAATAAAAGTGATCCTTGGTGGAGAAAACCCTCACTGCTGTAACACCTCACCAAACGACATCTCTCTCCCGGAGCGGGCCCCACACTCAGGACTGCATGTTGCTGTTGATCAAGTTTTCCCTCTACGGGCATGTCCCTTCGTCGTCAACCTCGGCGTTTGTTCTAGATCCAGATCAAAGAGCACACCCTTCTCCGCCCCCCTACTCCCTCAGCTGCTGCGACAGAACCTACACACATTTTTATTATGTAACTTAAATACCCAAACAATAAGTATCTGTCTCCTTGTTATATTAAAAGCTTGATGGCAGGAACTGTGCCCTTTTTGCTGTGATGGTCTCCTCCCCCAGCCCCGTCAGTACTGGTTACAGAAAGGGGTAAGAAAATACACTAAGGGAGAACCATAAACAGTGACACAAAAGGGCAGGGGGTTCAGAACCCCCCTTTTGGCCAAATGCTTCCTAAGTGCTAACGCCCTGCTGCGTCCCTCAGACTGCTGACTCCCTGCACATCCCTCACTATCACAGGGCCTTCATGCCACACTTCGAAGACCCTGCCTGTGTTCTCCTCCTGTGGCCTCGCAAAATGCAGTCAAACTCTGCTATTTTCTC
Source organism: Corynorhinus townsendii (assembly GCA_026230045.1). Classification (NCBI taxonomy): domain Eukaryota; kingdom Metazoa; phylum Chordata; class Mammalia; order Chiroptera; family Vespertilionidae; genus Corynorhinus; species Corynorhinus townsendii. The sequence continues at coordinate 160,002,153 of JAPDVU010000005.1, read as the reverse complement.
TCTTCCTACCAATCATAGTTTTAAGTGCATCATTCTCTGCTTATTTTTATGCCATCCTTATTTTATCCAATTCCTATTTATATTAAAAAATGAATTCATGTTCTGATGTAAAAACCTTCAGAACACAATTTCTCCTGAAAAAAAAAAAAAAAATAGAAGTGCAACTTTCCTCCCATGCAGGAATTTCTCATTCATACCCAACCACTCAACTTTCTCTGTACCACTCTTTGAAACCACAGTTAATTTGGGATAAAATGCCAAAGTAGGCTTCACATACCAATGTCAAAAACTACAGAAATCCACTTTCGATTTCCGTTCTATCTGAGGTGCCAGACACTGTGCTAGGTGCCGCGGATACACACACAGACAAGCTGAGGAGCGTGGCTTAGTGGCGAGGGGTGAAGGGCTTCAGTATTTACAGTGCAGTGTGATAAGTGCTATATCCACACAAAAAGACCCAGTGTCGACACAGTGCGTGACAGTCCGTTTACTGACCTTCCCAAGTCCATGATTCCCTGAATCCCCAGTAGTGAAATATACTAAATACCATTTCATTGTCTTCACTCATTATGAAGCAAATATAAAGCAGTGAGTGAGATCCTAAGGGTTTGAAATCCCGCTGAAATCTGGAATTTTAAGTTATTTTTTTAATTAAATTTATTGGGGTGACAATGGTTAATAAGGTTATGTAGGTTTCAAGTCAGACGGAGAAAGTTCATAACCATAGGCTTTCACTCACGCGTAGGATATAAAGCTGGGACTTTAAGTTATTTGAGAACGTGAACTAGGATGACTTGCAGTGCCTCCACCTCCCCCCATAGCCCATCCCTCTCTTGGCGTTTTCTCAATCTCTCTAAGCACAGATAGAATCTTGGTTGCTAAAATAACAATGATAGAATCTCTGTTGCTAAAATAACAATGACTAAGAACCACTTTCCCCTTCCAACGAAGACTGTACACGTTGCCTAGCTGGTTTGGCTCAGTGGCTAGAACACTGGACTGTGGACTGGAAGGTCCCGGGTTCGATTCCGGCCAAGGGGCACATGCATGGGTTGCAGGTTCCATCCCCAGTAGGGGACGTGCTGGAGGCAGCCAATCAATGATACTCTCTCATCATTGATGTTTCTCTCTCTCTCCCTCTCCCTTCCTCTCTGAAATCAATAAAGAAATATATTTAAAAAAAAAAAAAAAGACTTTACACTGTTTCCCCTGCTGGAACTGAAACTCTGAAAATGATGTCTCCCCGAGCGGAGCTGAGCAGAGCAGCTAGGAGTGGAGCAGAGCTGTCTAGCTGGAGAAGTGGCTAGGCCCGGGGCCACCTACCAGCCATGCTGTCACAATTGAGCTGTTTGCACTAAAACTGTCCTTCATCATCACACCCCAAATTGGAGGATCTTGTTGGTGTTGAACTGACACCAGTTGACAAGATGTCCTGACTCCCTTCAGAAACCAAGGCATCTGGCACCTGCATGAGCCCCTTATGCTTGAGTTAGCTTTCCTGCAGTAAGTCCTCTCAGATCCAAGATCTCCCACTCTTGCAGATGAGGTCTTGGAGACTATTGGGTTTAGGTGGGGGACCCTCATCAGGTGACCTTGGTTCACCCGTTTGGACCTAGAGGGATATCCCTCAGTCATGTTGGGCACCAAGGAGAGTATTCTCCAGGGAAGGCTTTGCTTCTTGGAGTCTGGTACCCAGGGAGGATATCCTCCAGGTTAGGACTGGGCCTCATGCATAAGTTCTGGGAGGGTGCTCACACTGACAGGCACTCAGAGGGGCACCGCCCCAAAGGAGTGCAAAATGGGTAACCCATGCTCTAAGCCTCACATGCCAATCAGCCACCGCTTGGGACTCTGGCTGATTACATGTACCAAAATTATGGTCCAGAGAATTGCAAGTGGCCAGGACCCTGGACAAAGATCACACAGGATGATCTGAAGCTCTGTTGGCAAGACAGGCTCTTCTGCAACCCCAAGGCTTGTTTGTTTATGTGTGCTCAATAGAACAAAGGAAAGACTGTCCCTCCCAGAAACCATGGGATGCTTTTTTTGGAATCTGGTACCTTGAGAACTCTAAATAAAGTCAAGAGGCTACTATCACCTCCCTTAAGAAAAACAATAATTCTAAATTGGGTAAACGCCTTGATAAATTAAAAAAGAAACCATTGCTGGCAAAACTAGAAACTTTTCCTCTGACCCTTGTGCTTGTGACTTGAAAACCAGGTTTACTAATGAAACCTCAGGTGATCCCTCACTTTTCAGCTCCTCCTCCCTTACCTACCAGCTTGCCTACCCTCCACCTATTCCCCCTCCCACCTTTGTCTCCAGGTGGGCAGCAGACAGCTGATGCTTAGACTGCTCCTGGGGAGCCATTTTTTTTTCAATCTTCCCCCAGGAAAACCTGCCCCTTTTAAAACTCAGGACTTTGGAGGCCATTCTCTTTACTTTTGGAGCTTTTCGACTTTATTGTGGACACCTGCTTTCTATTTCTTTTGTGTTTGTTGGTAAGCCCACCTTAAGGAGAAACTTTAAAGGAGAGAATCTCAAAGCTCTCAGAGACAATGGAATGCATTCTTTGATTTAAACAACAGCAGCTTTAAAGGAATTCTTACTGCATGCAAAAACTTTTGACCATATAAGCAAAACCTCAACTCGGTCCATCTGCCAGAGACATACTTGAATCCATAATTTTTCTTTTGGGATTTGTATTGTGCTATTTGTGTGTTTATGTGCGTCTATGTATGTGTTATAGACATGGTCTATTTCTATCGCTAGATGGTACTGCCAAATTCTAATTTAGACTGTAAAAGGGCCTTATTCAATAGGTTTAAAATAAATGAGCACTCATAGAAATTGGAGAAATAACAGAAACTAATGCAATTGCTTTTAAAGTGCACATGATCTAAGATTAATCTTTAGTAAATATAAACTAGCTTAAGGATATTGGTTTAATTAAGGAGATGTAGTTGTCCACTGCTCTTTAGCTTTGGAACTAACAGACCAGATAGGAAACCAGAGAAATAAATTTGGAGCCTTAATGTGTCACTTTACAAGGCTAGAAGGGCACAAGATGTCTCAGATCAAGATCCATTTGTGTCAAAGTCCATTAGGATGTTATGGTGATTGAAAAGGATTCACATAGAGAATAAGATGCGCTCTTGGTAAAAGAAGGTAAGGGGAATGGAAATACATTTTTATTGAAGAAAATAAAAGTAATTGTGTCCTAAAAAAATTATTGTTCTAAAATTTTTTTTAAAAGATAGAATAAAAGGTAGAAGTTTATGAAAGTTGCAGGAAGTTTGTGTGTGCTGCAGAAGATCATGGAAAAGGAATCTTGAAAAAGAAAATCTTATATGTGGTCAAACTAAGGTTGGAATGGATTTATTTAAGTTAAAGTACTCTGACACAGAACTGGTATTTGGGTTTCTCTCTCTGTTAAAAGGACAAAAGTTTGTTAAGGGAGAGTAAAGATGTACTCTGATGGCTTAGGTAAACCAAACCTTAATATTTAAAGAGCTAAATTTTACATTTAAGCATTTAACTTTCTATAATTGCTTGCAAAGTTTTTTAAGTGAATGATAAAATGCCTAACTAAAATAAGGGAATCTCTAGTCAGAAAAGAGGGAAACAAAAGTAATGAGGACAGTTTGATGTTTGGAAAATGGATTTCAAGGATAAAAATGTGCTGATGATGATGCATTCTCCTTGGGTAGAGCATTCCCACATCAAAGGGCTACAGCCATACAGTTACTAAAATTCTTCTGGAAAGGATTTTTCCTGCGTGGGAAGTCCCTACAGAGTCCCATAGAGGTCAGGGAACCCATTTTAATAGTCACATTCAATACCAGATATGCAATCTTGGCTAATACTGGAGCATTTCCATTGCACTCATTATCCCGTCCTCTAGTTTTAGAGAATAAACTGACAAGATAAGTAAAAGTCAATTGGTAAAACTTGTTGAATCTTTTCATCTGCTTTGGCTTAAAGCCTTTCCCTTGTTATTGCTTAAGGTCAATTCCTTTTGGTAGATATTGATTGTCCCCTTCTAAAATTGTTATTAGAAGGCTTATCCTATGAAGCTATATTAGGGAATGTGGGAACCTGCCTTATTTAACTTACTGCAAAGAACTTACAAAGGCCCTTGAAATTAACGCAAGCTCAGAGAACAATCTTTCCACAGCGTGCTGCCGGGAGACGCCGCCCAACATCCTGGCCTACAACATGGATACACGGTCCATCAAAAAGACATCTCCACACGGACTCCCTCCGGCTTCACTGAAGCGGACCATACCAGGTACTGTTACCTAATGCCTGAGTTGCAGGTTAAAAGGATACATGAATTCATTTTAAAAGGACCCCAAACCTGAACCTCATTCACCTGATTGAACACCCCAGGCTACAGAGACCTCAAAGTTATCCAGAGCTTGGCTTTTGCCTTGACAGTTTTACAATAAATGTCTCATCTTTCAGTCTGTATATACTTTGCTGGAAGAGATCATTATGCCAAGAAAATATTCTATTCCACTGGTATTTCTTAAGTAACTATTAATACCATTGTCTTATAAATGGATTTAATTAAGTCATAGTCTGGCAGCTTTCTTTGAAATTCTTTTCTCTCCTTTCTGAGCTTATTTTAATCTCGGCCTGTAACTTGTGAATATCTATCTAGAATTGTTTAAACGACTCCAGTTGGGTCCCAGTCAGCTCAACAAGGGACTGTCATGAGTATCACTGACGTAAGGTAAAAGTTAACAAACTAAAGTGTTGTTGAGGGAAACCACACAGGCAAATCCCTGTAAAGATTCCCTTTACACAAAGCTGAGACGTTAGGAGAGAAATGTTAAAGGGAAATAATTACTCAAATAATAACTTGCACATGAGAGTAGGGAGCTTTCTTAGATTACTTTGAAAAGTAATGTGCCAGAGACTCCCCCTAAGTGTCCTTCATAATAGGGTAGAATTTGACCAAACTATTACCTCACAATTTGTGCCTTTGCTACAATTCTCTCATCCAGAGATTTCAAAGTGTTTTTACAAATGTAAATTAACAAGTTTCATCATCACTTCTCTCCACAGAGATGGTTCACTTAAGTAACACAGAAATTTACCTAAATGGCCTACTCAAGGCGACCTGAGAAGCCCTCTGTGTCATCCGCTGATGGACATTCAAAGTGTAAAAACACCTTGCAGCCTCACTGCAGATCCAAATTCACAGCATCCTTTGGCGAGTCCCACTGGAGGGACGAATCATCATCTTTAATCTTTACTGCTGCAAGGCTCCTACCTGTTGGCCTTCCCTCAGCTTCACCAAGCGCCCACATACCGGGAAAGCCAGACTTCAGCCCCCCTCTTTCCCACCTTATCTGCACTAAAAGTTGAGTGAGGACAGAACATAATTTCTTCTGAGATGTCTTTATTAATTGCTTTGATTTAACAGTTGTCCTTATCTTCTTTAGTTCCCCCAAAGCCTTCTGTTAATCCAGCCAACCAATATTTATGAAACACGTATTCTGTTGCCACTCACTGTGCCAGACACAGGGGACACTACAGCCATGCCCCTCCTTCGTGGGCAGGACAGACAGTAAACAAGGACCAGCCCCACTGTGGCCAGTGCTATGAAGATGGCAAACGTGAGCGGGGGGAGGTCCGTGGGAATGGATGGAGCAGGGAAGCCCTCTTGTTGATGTATGGAGCCTGGGGGTAGTTCTGTACAGGATGGTGACAGGGACCCTAACAGTTGTGAGGGAGGACTTTTTGGAACTGAAGCAGCATGTACAGAACGAGCACTTCCATGTACCACACCTGTGTCTACAGAATGTCAAAATGTTTTTAAATAATGACCCTCAACTCCAGCAAAAGAAGAACCCTGGGATATATACTGAAGGGCCCTTGGCTCAATATGGGGCAGGAGGAGGACCTCTGGCCTAAAGCGAGCCACCCTGGGGCCACATGGACCCCCAAGTCACAGAGATAATGAAGAACCTGGGATTTGAGTGGGACGAGATCCAGGAATCAGAAACAGAAAGCACAACACATACCTGATCTTAATAAGTTCCACGGAATACAAGGTGAAGGGCCACACCATCAGGGTAAGACTTTGCACTCTCCTGACCCCAACAGTTGCAGTCCTTCCCGCCCTCGCCTGAGAGGTTCTGCCATCAGAGAGAAGACCAAAGAGCCTGCCATTCACCTGCCTAGCCTGGAGTCAGGGACGGCCACCCCTGACCCAGCCCTCCAGCGTGGCCTTCCATCCACAGCAGCAGCAGTTGTGGTGACGCTCAGAGAGAACCAGCAACAAAAACTCCTTCCATGCTGAGCAGCCTGATGGTGGACCCTAGTTCTCCCTCTGGCCAGCCAGGGCCAGCAGGGGTGGCTAGGAGGGTCTTCAGTTTCCTATTAAGACTCATGCACTGTAAGCCATCCACTAACAAGCAGCATGTCTAAAGAACGAGTCAAGCCAATATAATGTTTTAAATTGTGGACAGCCAAGGCGGGGCCACAGTCAACGACTCTGAGGGAAGTCAAGCTACACTCCCTGCATTTTAAATGCTGAACTTCAAGGTGCTGAGCTTCATTTCAGGGAGGTCAGCCAGAGGCTGGATGCAAACAGCTGCAGGTCAGAGTGGTGCCAGAAATACATGCTGCGTGTGCAAAAACCTGTGAGCGAGAGGGTTCATATCAGGAAGGCATCCGGAACCTCCATGGCCTTCAGAAGCATCTTGTCCAAAATTCTTGCTCAGCTTGGAGGACGGCCTGGAGCCCTCTGGGGGTCAAAAGGAGAGGCTGCCGCACCCTCACTGGGGGCCCACCCCTTGGCCTCCACGTGAATGAGACTTCAGAGAATGGACTGTTTTTTCCTGGCCCTTCTCCCTGGCCCTGCTATTGTTTTCTACCATTTTGGGGGATTTTTATTAAAGTATTTGGTTCTGTCAAATCTTGTAATAAACCTGATGCTTCAGGAAAAAAACGACTAATTGTGATACTATCTCCTTGTCTTACCAAATGTATTTAAATAACATTAGTGTATTTATTTTTTAACCACCATCTAAAAAAAAATCTCAAAAAGGCATTTATTTGACCAAGACAACCTTAGCATCATAAATCCACTAAATCTTACACACATATATTCCCATCTGGTGAAGTATTACGCACATTGAGATCCTTGGCTTTAGAAGTTTTGATGGAACATCACTTAAGGTTATGAGTATATAATATAGCTTCTTATATATGTTAAAAATACTAAGAGACCCTAACAGTCTAACCACTATGCTGTATACCTGAAACTAAAACAGAATACTACTGAATATGAACAGTAATTGAAAAAAATAATAATAAAAGAAACTCGAACACACCGATAATAAGAGAAATTAAGGCTATGAAAAAATTTAGAGGGAGAAAAAAGGCTCCTAGCTCCAACAAATTTACAACTAAATTATTTCAGATTTCAGAAACAACTTCTGTTAGCTACACTGTTTTGAGATGAAATTTACCTGTGCATCCTACAATGCAAATATAAAATCAACCTTTTCCTCCAAACATATGCCAGCAACTACTGAACACGGTGGTGAAGGGCACAGTCTTCCCAATCCCCTCCCTCCTTTTTGGCTGGCTCTGTAGATAAGTACAACTCCCACAGGGTTGTACTGTTATTCTTCATGGAGAAAGAGAGTATAACAAAAATAGCAAACAAGTGAAATGTGGCCCCGAGTCTGCAGTTGCTGCTCCAGATGAGATGTGGAATTCTAGATGGGCTTCTGCATTTCGTCTTCATTCCAGAGCCACTGGAACTCACCAACTTCTCCCACTCTTCTATCTGACCTCCTCTTAATAACAAAGGCCATGTGCACCTCTCATCCTTCACAAGCTCTTTCCAGCCTGCAGACATAATCCCTGCAAAAACAGTAACACCCCCATTGCCTCAAGAGCTACTTGGAAGGCTGAGGCCATCTAAAATGAATGGCCTCAGTTCATTGGATCTCTGGGTTACTCAGAAATGATACTCCCTGGCAACATTCTCATAACTTTTCAGTATGACAGAAATAAATCAGACCACCCTGTTTTTATTTATTTATTTCTAATTTAATAAATCTTTATTGTTCAGATTATTACAATTGTTTCTACTTTTTCCCCCCATAGCTCCCCTCCACCCGGTTCCCACCCCACCCTCTGCCCTTACCTCCCTACCACTGTCCTCATTGATAGGCGTACGGTTTTTGTCCAGTCTCTTCCCGTACCCCCCACACCCTTTTCCCCCTAAGAATTATCAATCCACTCTCATTCTATGCCCCTGATTCTATTATATTCACCAGTTTATTCTGTTCCTCAGGTTTTTAATTCACCTGATTTTTAGATTCACTTGTTGATAGATATGTATTTGTTGTTCATAATTTTTATCTTTACTTTTTTCTTCTTCTTCCTCTTCTTAAAGAATACCTTTCAGCATTTCATATAATACTGCTTTGGTGGTGATGAACTCCTTTAGCTTTTTCTTATCTGTGAAGCTCTTTATCTGACCTTCAATTCTGAATGATAGCTTTGCTGGGTAGAGTAATCTTGGTTGTAGGTTCTTACTATTCATCACTTTGAATATTTCTTGCCACTCCCATCTGGCCTGCATAGTTTCTGTTGAGAAATCAGCTGACAGTTGTATGGGTGCTCCCTTGTAGGTAATTAACTGTTTTTGTCTTGCTGCTTTTAATATTCTTTGTCTTTTGCCCTTGGCATTTTAATTATGATGTGTCTTGGTGTGGTCCTCTTTGGATTCCTTTTATTTGGGATTCTGTGAGCTTCCTGGACTTGTAAGTCTATTTCTTTCACCAGTTGGGGGAAGTTTTCTGTCACTATTTCTTCAAATAAGTTTTCAGTATCTTGCTCTCTCTCTTCTTCTGGCACTCCCATAATTCTGATGTTGGTACGCTTGAAGTTGTCCCAGAGGCTTCTTACACTATCTTCAAATTTTTGGATTCTTTTTTCTTTTTGCTTTCCCGGTTGAGTGTTTTTTGCTTCTTTGTATTTCAATTCTTTGACTTGATTCTTGTGTTCCTCTAGTCTGCTGTTGGGTCTCTGTATAATATTTTTTATTTCAATCAGTGTATGTTTAATTTCTAGTTGGTCCTTTTTCATATCCTCAAAGGTCTTGTTGAATTTATCGGCCTTTTCTAGGATATTCTTGAAAAGCCTTATAACCGTGGTTTTGAACTCTATATCCAGTCGTTTGTTTTCCTCCATTTCTTTCATTTGTGACCTGTTCTTTGTCTCCGCATTTTTGCTGCTTCCCTGAGTTGGTAGGGTGGCTTTGTGTGCTAGGTATCCTATATGGCCAAGTGGGTCGGCCTCCCAGTTACCTGAGGTTAACACTCTTGGTGCACCCCTTTGTGGACTTGTGTACAGCCTTGTTGTAAAGTCTTGATTGCTGATGGTGTCACTGGGAGGAATTGACCTCCAGGCCAATTGGCTGTGAGTACCCGCTGTGTCTATGATGGGAGAACTTCTGTGCTGGAGACACGCTTAGGGGGCAGGACTTGCTTCAGTGGGGCTTTGGTGCTCACTGAGTCTGCCTCTTGAATGTGTTACTTATGGATGTGAGTAGTTGAAATCTGGTGTTGTCTCACACTGACCACTAGATACATTAGCTTATGGATCTCCAATGGGATGCTGGTCAGCTACTGACTGCGGCCACCCAGCAGGAGGTACAGCGAGAACTATAGTTTTCTCCTCTTTGCTTGGGGCTTGGAGGTTTTGGAGCTGTCTGACCAGAGCTGCAGTTTGTTTGGTTAAGCTGCAATAGGGCAGGCCATTTATATGCAAAAACCGCTGCTTGGAGCTTAGGTGGGTTTGTAGATTGTGTGGGGTGGGGTCTCAGGGAGTCACTAGGCTAGGGCGTGGCAAACAGCGATGGCTTCCAGTCAGCCGTCTCTGCATTCCTGCCTTTCCAAGTCCCCGCACCCTATGCCCCAGTGCAGTAAACAATGATTGCTGTGTGCACCTCTGCAAGAAAGCTGCCCTCACTTTCCGACCCAATGGCAGACAGTCCAGCGGAGTTTGGGTCCCCAGCGTCTCCCCAGAAACTGGAGTTCAGAGTAATCGGGAGCTTGTCTCTCTTCGGATTGAAAGAAGCAGCACACCCAGACACCCACTGCCAGCCTGATTCGCGCACCTCCGTATCTCAGCTTTTCAGCACTTGTGCACGTCTCAATGCTCTCTTCTCTTTCCTTCTAGTTGTAGAACTTCCACTCAGCCAGCTTTCCCGTGGTTCTGGGTGATAGACGTTTAGTCTTTTAGTTGTAGTTTTATAATTGTTATGCAAGGCAGCAGTTTAGGTGTTTACCTATGCCGCCATCTTGGTTTCTCCTCTGTTTGTTTTTAATATCTTCTTCGACACAAAGCAAGTCACAGTCCTTTTCCTTATTCCAGGGGAACAAGCTTTTGTTTGTAAGTTTCCTGAGGTGTTCCAATGACAATGGAATCTATGTCTATTTCTATATATTTAAGAAGGGATTCTTCACAGAGCTCGGCTAAGTCTGATTTTCAAGGGTCCAACTATCCTTAGACATCCCTTTACTCTCCAGATAATTTCTATTCTCTTGCAGTAATACCATAGGACAATGGTCGGCAAACTCATCAGTCAACAGAGCCAAATATCAACAGTACAATGATTGAAATTTCTTTTGAGAGCCAAATTTTTTAAACTTAAAACTTCTTCTAACGCCACTTCTTCAAAATAGACTTGCCCAGGCCACGGTATTATTTGGAAGAGCCACACTCAAGGGGCCAAAGAGCCGCATGTGGCTCACAAGCCGCAGTTTGCCGACCACGGCCATAAGACACTCCCGCACTCCCTCCTCCATCGGTACAACTGCAATTTCGTTTTCCTGTTTGGAAGCTTAGTAGCTACCACAAACCTCTGGTGGGAATCAAGAATGAGAATGTTCCTTTCTCCAGACATACTCGATTTTAACTGCCCAAAAGTTCCCTGTTCGTGAGTGGACAAGTCATTTTAATGCACTTTTTATAAGCTGACAAACCAATACTAAACTTTAGAGGTAGAAACCTTTAGAGGCAACTACTACAGATCTGCTAGATCAGCCTCTAAATTTGTCTCTTCGAGAAAAATGTCCAGAGTATTTAGATCTTGAGGTTCCTCCCGGCAAGAATTTCTCTACTGTCTCTATTCCTTGGCACTTGTTGGCACTTGTTTTACTAACATGTTTACCATCCTCAGGCCAAACATACCCATCTCCAACCACAGCAGAAGGCACAGTTGCTAGTGTTTCTGCTGCCCTTTCTTCTGGAAGTTCTCTATCTGCCCGTGCTTCCTGATAAGCCCCCAGGGCCTTGGGAGGGCCAGCAGCAGGCTTTCGGATGGCTGTTTTGGATCACTCTCTTGCCTCACGGAAGAAAAACTCAGATTGGGGCTTCATAGGCTGGCTTGCCCTGGATGGAGAAGTTCTTTCCCATTTTTCTAAAGTCTTCCCTCAATTACTCTTTATCCTAAATGATAGGCAGCTAAACCCTCTGGCCTCAGTACACTCCCCTCACCCCTCCACCATTCCTCAGTTAACTGCCAATAAAAATTATAAACCCAACAAAATGCAGTGAAAATGTAGTGAACTAGGCATGCTCATTTTATTTATTTTTAAATACGTTTTTATTTATTTCAGAGAGCAAGGGAGGGAGGGATGGACAGATGGACGGAAACACCAATAATAAGAATCACTGATTGGCTGCCTCCTGCATGCCCCCTACTGGGGATCAAGCCTGAAACCCTGGCATGTGCCTTGACCAGGAATTGAACTGTGACCTCCTGAGCTACACCGGCGGGGGCTAGGCATGCTCATTTTATGACTCCATACTATGCAAACTGCTCTGTGAAGCATGAATGCAGAGCCTTTAATTCCTTGACTCAGTATTTTCAGCTCTGGAAAAATAATCCATGGTTAAATTATTGTATACCCACTCAAAGTAGTCATTAAAAGCAGACTACATAGCAACATGAAAAACTGGCCTCAAAAATAAAAAGAAACACATACAACGGCGATTGCAGTTACATTAGCATGATGATGATGGGGCCTCTGAGGCAGAAACACTTCCATCAAACAGGATTTATACTTTGTGATTTCTCATATGGTTTGATTTTTGCCGAAGCAGAAAACAGGACCAGGCTTCGTCTCCCGCTCCCCAGGGACTCGGTGAAACCTTTGTCCAATGCACACATACAGAATATTTCCTACCGGAAACTCTCCTCTTGGAGTCTAGAATCCCAATTCAGTAAGCCCCTATTTCCAGGCCCTGTGTAGGGGGTTTCTCACACTTATTTATCCTCATAGAAAGCCTGTGGGGAGGTATCCTGGCCTTAAGTTTACATATGAAGCAGCAGCTACTCAGCATATTAAGTCACTACCCAAGGTCATACTGGGAGGCAGAGCCCAGAGGCAAACATCTGGTCTTCTGGTGGGCTGTTCATTGCTCTTTTTTGGTGTTTTCTCGATCCTTAAACCCAAGCTGAGTGTCACGATGAAGACCATCCCCACATGGGCGCTATCACACCATCCTCCAACGTGGAAGACCTCTCCTGTGTTTCCATCACAGGTCCCGGTGCCGATCATCCCTCTGTCTCCCCAGTGGGAGCTGCACGTTATTAAAACGCTTTCACGAAGCCGTAAGATGCCCAACATATGGTATGCCTTGCATGACGAGGACTGTCACAGGAAGGAGCGGGCTGGCTGTCCCCCTAAGACCAGAGGGGTTTCCTAGCTTTGTCAATGGGCCGTGGGGCTCTTCTCACCCAGGGCCACGTGGGAAGGCGCGAGCGCCTGGGACCGGGGGTGGGGGGTGGAGCGAAGTACCTCGCTCCACGGGCCAGGAGCCGAGGCGCCGCGCGCCTCCCCCGAGGGTCCCCGCAGCCCACCCGTGACCCAAGGCCTCACCTTGAGCGTTTCGTAGGCGGTCGCCACCAGCAGGAAGGCCTCCTCGGCGCTCTGCGGCGTGCGCCCGGGGCCCTGGTCGCCGGGCTCGGGCCGGTAGCGATCGGGGTGGTAGCGCCGCGCCAGCTGGCGGTAGGCCCGCGCGATCTCCGCCTTGCTGGCGGCGCGGCTCACGCCCAGCACCTCGTAGCAGTCCCACGTGCCGCAGTACAGCCCCTCCACCAGGGCCCCCGCCGGCCGCGCCAGCAGCAGCGCCAGCAGCAGGGGCGGCAGCAGCAGCACCCAGCGCCCGCCCGCGTCCCCGGCTCCCCGGCGCGCAGCGAGCGGCGCCGCCATGCCGGCCTTGGCCGCGGTTCCACCGCCCCAGCCGCGCTCCCGCACGCCGCCGCCTCCAGCTCCAAGTCAGCAGGAGCCGCCTCCGCGCAGGCGCACTGGGCGCCGCTGCAGCCACCACGCTCTTCGCGACCGTTGCTAGGGAAGGACGCCTCAGCCAGACCGCAGCTTCCGTTTTATCACTGCACGCCTTCCTAACCCCAGTGGCCAGAGGGTTTGTATTTGTCGAATTTAAAAGCGCACTAACCAGTGTGTGCAGCGCACTGTCCCATCCACAATGCCCTTGACACTTGATCTTTCCCACAGCACGATTTCACCTGCTGCAGCGGGTAGTCTGGCTCTCTTGCTCTATGGTTGTCAGCATCAGGACGTGTACACGGGGTCTTAAAGCCTACTCTGCACCCCGCCTTCCTCTCAATAACCGCATGCTGCCTTTCCAAAAGGAAGGTGAATTTAGAGATTCTAGGTGCTGTCTGCCTGCTAGGGACCCGTAAGTTCATTCATGACTATCTAGTTCGGGGTTGCTTAACTTCCACACTATTGACACCTTAGACCGGAAAATTCTTAGCCTTGTAGGGACTGTTCTTTGCATTGTTAAGATGTTTAGCAGCATCCCTGTCCTCTCTCTCTCTCTCTCTGCACACACACACACACACACACACACACACACACACACACACACACACCGCCATCAGGCCAGACAATTAAAAAGGTCTCCAGATATTGCCAAGTGTGTTCTGAGGGTACGGTTGCCAGGAAAAATACAGGTCGCTCAGTTAAATTTGAATTTTGGGTTCCCCAAATATTTGTGTCCCAAATATTACACGAGCTTATACAGTAACATGAAGATCTTTGCCTCAAAAAAATTGTTTCTATCATTCCCTCGGTAAATATGTATTGAGTCTCTACTATGAATTAGGCACTGAGGACATAGTGGTGAGCAAGGTAGGCCAGGTTCTTGACCTGGAGGAGCACATATTCTAGTGAAGGATGACAGATAATAAGCAAACAAACTTTAATATGTAATTAGTAAGTTCTTTTATGAAAATGAAACAAGCCCTAGCCAGTTTGACTCAGTGGATAGAGCGTCAGCCTGTGGACCAAAGGGTCATGGGTTTGATTCCAGTCAAGAGCAGGTACCTTGGTTGCAGGCTCCTTTCTGGCCCAGGCCCTGGTCAGGGCTCATGCAGGAGGCAACCAATTGATGTGTTTCTCTCATATCGATGTTTCTCTCTTCCACTCTCCCTAAAAATCAATGGAAAAATATCCTTGGGTGAAGATTAACAACAACAACAAAACAAAACAAAAACAGAAAATGAAATAAGCCCAGCCGGTGTGGTTCAGTGGTTGAGCATCGACCCGTGAACCAGAAGATCACGGTTGGATTCCTGCTGGGGCACGTGCTGGGGTTGCAGGCTTGATCCCCAGTAGGGGGTGTGCAGGAGACAGCCCATCAATGATTCTCTCTCATCATTGATGCTGCTATCTCTCTTTCCCTCCCTCTCCCTTCATCTCTCTGAAAATCAAAACATTTTTTAAAAAGAAAATGAAACAAGGTAAAGATATATGATTATATAGCATATACAATACACTATATATCAAATATATATGAGAGAGATAGAATTAATGGAAACACATAGGAGAATCACCTAACCTGAGATTATTAGAGTCAGGGTCAAGTCATTAAAGTCAGTTCCAGGAGGAATTCACATCTGCACTGACTCTGAAGGACAAATAGAGGATGAATTGAAGGGTGGGAGTGAGGGAGGAGTTTGGGGATAAAGGAGTTGTGACATAAGTACCAAGAAGAAAAACGAGACATAGGCCAAAAAAAAAAAAAAAAGAGAGAGAGAAGCTTTTCAAGAAATAAAAGCAGCCCATATAACAGTAAGAGCAGGTGGAGATGAGGAATAGAGGGGATGAAACTGGAGAAGGCCAGAGGGGCCATTTTATTCCATGTTGAAGTAGTTTCTCTTTATCCTAAGAGCAGTGGGAAGCCAGCGTGGAATTTTTAAGTAGTAAAGTGGCACCTTCTAATGTGCTTTTCAGAATAATTACTCTGTCTGGGAAAATGAGTGGGGACATTTATAAGAATGAATTGGGACAGTCATAAGAATCCAGGTGAGAGATGCTACAGGCCTGTCTCAATGAAGCACTGAGAATGGAGAAAGAATAGAGAAAAGCTGACATAGCTTTATGGAGTGAAATGGGCGGTATTCAATCATCGGTTCTGGAGGAGTGAAGGAGAAGAATGAGGCATGATAATGCCCAAGTTTCTGGACTGGGCAACCAGATGCCGTCCCTGAAATAAGGAACATGGAAGGACAGTAGATTTATGGTGTAGGATCACGCACTCTCTTGAAACATGTGTTTGAGATGCCAGCCACCGCTCCATTGAATCCTGTCAATTTTGTGTATGAAACATTGGATTATTGTCATTGAACCTTGCCTCCCGTGGGGGCTCTTGAGTTATACAGCTTTCCCAGTCCATTTCCTCCATACAAGCTCTTCATAGAAGCTGCTTGCTACCTGTTCAGGGCTCTCCTTCCCAAGGGAAGACGTCCCCACACTGCTTTGAGAGAAAGGAAATTGTCTACATTACAAATGTGGTCATGTTGCTCTTACCCAACTTCATTCGCAAAAAACATAGCATGATTTCAGGCTTCTGTGACGATCCAGGGTCTCACGTGCTCTAGTTTTGCTCATTCTGGTCCCTCTGCCCAAGATGTTTCATCTCTGTGACACCCTCCAACCCCCATCTCCTATGTGTCAACCTCAGTGTCGCCTCTATTTGGAATCTTCCCAAGTCACAGTCCCACCGCTGAGCTTCGTAACCAAGATCAAACATAGGGAAGGCTCACCTCAAAGTAGACAAAACTTGGGTCTGTGGCTGTTATTCATTTATTGCCTCTGAGCTATAAACCCACACTCCTCTGCTCCACAGTCTGCATTTCCCCATTGCCTGGCTAGACGCTAAACTCTGCCAACAGAGGGTGCTTGAGGCACATTGCCAGGCTGGAAAAGGAAAATGATATATTATTCTCCAAGTAAATCGATCTATGTGCAGAGTTCCCTGTGCAGTGTCAGTGTGTTTGCCAACACATTGATGATGGCTCCTGTTGTGGGTTGAATTTTGGCTCCCCAGAAAGATATGTTCAAGTCCTAACCTCGGTACCCGCCAATGTGACCTTATTTGGAAATAAGGTCTTTGCAGATGTAATTAATTACAATGAAGTCACACTAAAAGAAGGGTGGGTCCTAGTCCCATGGTTCATGTCTTATAAGAAAGCAGAGATGCAGCCTGGCTGGTGTGGTTCAATGGTTGAGCTTTGGCCCATGAACCAGCAGGTCACAGTTTGATTCCGGGTCAGGGCACATGCCCAGGTTGTAGGCTCAGTCCCCCGTAGGGGATGTGCCGGAGGCAGCCGATTGATGATTCTCTCTCACCATTGACGTTTCTCTCTCTCTCTCTCTCTCCCTCTCCCTTCCTCTCTGAACTCAAGAAAAACATATTTTTAAAAAGAAAGAAAAGAGAGATGCACACACAGAGAAGACAACCCTCTGACGACAGAGGCAAAAATTGGAGTTCTGTGACCACAAGCCAGGGAACACTGAGGATTGCCAGCAACCACCGGAAGTGAGGAGAGAGGCATGGAGCAACGTCTGTCTCGGAGGCCCCAGAAGGAACCAAGCCTACCAACACCTTGATTTCAGACCTTAGCCTCCAGCACTGTAAGAGAATGCATGCCTGTCGTGTTAAGTCCTCGAGCGTGCGGTCATCTGTTTCGGCAGCCCTAGGAAACGAACACAGCTCTAGTCAGTGTCATCGTCACCACGCTGGCCAGCGTCCTCACCACAGCCGCGGGCGGGCATCATGCTCCTGTGACAAGCCCACTCTCTCCTCAGAGCAAAAGAAGTAGTAAACAGATGCTTCATAGGTACAGGATTTTCTCTTGAGAATCATACCTTAAGCCAAAAAAAAAAAAAAATCTTATTACCTAAACTCTGGCCTTTGCCTATTTGTTTTAGTCCAAAGTACAAGATTGGTGTAACCTTTGCATTCCATTTCTTATCTACTTGTCCTTTGAATTTCTTCAGACACTATACATAAGGAGCAACAATAAGCGTAGTAAACAGTGATTTCTTTACAGCTAACCTTTAGCCAAATGACTTCAGGGAGTTAATAGGTTCATCAGTTGTAACAAAAGTACAATTGGTGGGGGATGTTCGTAATGGGTGAGCCTATGCGTGTGTGGGGGCACGGGGCATATGAGAAATCTCTGTACTTTCCCCTCAATTTTGCTGTGAACTTAAAACTGCTCTTTAAAACAGTCTTTAAAAAAAAATAAGGCCATGCCCTGTAATTCTTTGTGTTCCCATAATGCCTTGTACACAGTTAGCATGTAATAAATATTTTATGTCTAGTGAATAACTTAACTAATCTGTCAGGTGAACAATCTGGGTAAGATAATTGGGAGTCAATTGGCTTTGTCTACATACCCAGTGACAAAACAGTAAAGATAAGAAACTGTTCTAACTACATTTTAACCTAATGGATCTACGCTGTCCAACTATAGCAGTAGGATTGTCATAATTCATAATTCCCAGATAGCTGGCATTTGTATTACTGTGCTGGAGGACTACTGATTAATTTGATCAAAAGTCATAGACCACTGTAGATGTATCTGTAATCTCCATTTACCTGAAATGAGAGAAGAACTCTTGTTATAATTTCTGGATACAAGACTTTTAAAAGGTCTTTCCATTCAGCCCTGACTGGTTTGGCTCAGTGGATAGAGCGTCGGCCTGTGGACTCAAGGGTCCCAGGTTCGATATCGATCAAGAGCATATACCTTGGTTGCGGGCACATCCTCAGTCGGGGCTGTGCAGGAGTCAGCTGATCGATGTTTCTAACTCTCTATCCCTCTCCCTTCCTCTCTGTAAAAAATCAATAAAATATATTTTTTTAAAAAAGGTCTTTCCATTCTAATTCAGTATACTTTCTTCAGACCTTTATTGACTTACTTGACCTAAAAGTTAATTCGTATTCAGTAAACAACAGTTGCACCTACATATCCACAAATCAGCCATTGAAAAACAACTATTCCATGTGACTTGGGGATATTACAGTATTTTAAAGTTCTTTATACTTAAAAGGCAAGGGATTGGTATGACAAGGTCTTTTAAAAAAAAACACACGAATAATATTATAAAACTGGAGGGAGCTAACTCAAAACCAGCATTGCTCAAAACTTCCTTTTGGTCATATCTACTAGCTCAGAGATCTGCTAGTGAGGTGGTTTATGTAGTCAGAATACTACAGATTTCATTGCCAATCTAGTTTTAAATATTGTCAGACTTATGTGAATAGAACCTCTCTTCTACTTTGTTGACACATGCCTACTTAAAAAAAAAAAGTTAATATCTGTTTCTCCCTTATCTCTTCTATCAGTACCCAGTTGAAGAACAGGGTCTGACTCTATTAGTTCCAGTTGTTTTTCACGTTCACTCACTCACTACGATTCAGCCCACTCAGTTACTTCTGTGGAGAAACCCACTTTACAGTTCTCGCTCTCCTCTGGCATTCTTATTTAGGGCAAGCAGAAAAATCACAGCCCTCTCCAAGTGGGTTTCTATCGTGGACCCAGTAGGTCATCAGGGAGACAGAAGCCAAGTGCTTTCTTGCTGACCACCAGAGAGACACATAAAATCTTGTTTAGGGATTCTGGAGAAAATTCCCAAAGGAAACTATGTCAGTTCCAAATTTGTCCACCAGAGGGTGCTACCCATCTCTGTACTGTCTTACAATGGCTAAATTCCACAATTTAGAATGGTTTCCATTTTTCTTAGCTTTTCCTCCGAATTCATGAATGAAGCACTTTTAAAAGCCAAGAATGTAATTAGGGAAACTAAATCTATCTGATTGGCTTCATTAGTAAAGGGGGGAAAAGCATCACGGGATGGTGGTTAAAAGGACGTTGAGCCAAACATACAATTTAAACATTGGTGTTGGGCTCTGTTTTTAAAGGGAGAAAAGACACTTGTAAAGAAAGATCTCCAGCCCTAACCGGTTTGGCTCAGTGGATAGAGCGTCGGCCTGCGGACTAAGGGTCCCAGGTTCGATTCCGGTCAAGGGCATGCACCTTGGTTGTGGGCACATCCCCAGTAGGGGGTGTGCAGGAGGCAGCTGATTGATGTGTCTAACTATCTCTCTCCCTTCCTCTTTGTAAAAAGTCAATAAAAAATATATATATATAAAAAGAAAGATCTCCAATGCGCAGGCTGACTACTTTTCATCTAAATAATCTGTGACCTTTAGATCAACGGCCCATTTCAGAAATATTCTGTATGGTAAGGTTTCACATGGGATTCTAAAGGGCACGTGAATTGGCATAATATCCACTCAGGTGTCTTGCTCCAGAGCATGGGAAAGAGATATAAATTTGGGAGCCCAGGCCTTGGTGACGTGCTCAGTGGTTGATCGTTGACCTATGAACCAGGAGGTCACAGTTTAATTCCCTATCAGGGTACATGCCCCAGTTGTGGGCTCGATCCCCAGTATGGGGCATGCAGGAGGCAGCTGATCAATGATTCGCATCACTGATGTTTCTGTCTCTCTCTCCCTCTCCCTTCCTCTCTGAAATCAATAAAATATATTTTTAAAAAATAAATTGGGGAGCCTGTAGTCTACACGTGGTTTTTGTCTTCTTATTTGCAGTGGAAAGCATTCTAGTTGTTACAGAAGAGGTTGATTATGCAGAAGAAAAGAGATAACCCATGGAGCCTAAGATGGTTAGAAACGATGTGACTCAAGTACATTAACCTTTAGTGGGAGGAGAGACACTTCCTCCATCAGCCCAGGAAGGAAAGAGAACATGGGTGCAGATGCAGATAAGTTTGTAACTTGGACCATGAAAAGACAAGGTCTCTGGTCTAGTGGCTTCTATTTCTCAATAAGGTGAGGTCATCCCTTGAGGGCTGAGGTTGGAAAATGGGAGTGAAAGTATAAAATTGTTATTACATTGTACGGGGAAGCAAGTATATTGGAGAATTTATGGGGTTGCTGGGCAGCATTGAGTGTGCCGCTATGACCATTTGTGATAAAATACAACCAGTCAGTCTGGTTGTGTGTGTTTTTTTCCTCCAGTAATTCTCCTGGGAAGGCATGAAGAAGGCAGCAGTTGGTTTTATTTAGCGTTGGGATGATGCCAAGGTAATTGATGGGCAAAGAGAGAAACAAGGATGCTGGAGACATTTGCTAGGGAGGAATAATAATGAAGCACTTTGGACTAACTGAGTTGGACTATTCATACCCACTCCTATCATCCTGTATGATAAAGAGCTAATATGCTAATTAGACCGAACAGCAGAACAACCGTCCAGACGACCTTCCAGACAAAGCCGGGGCTGCGAGGGCCAGGCCTCTAGTTACGGCAATATGAAAGGCCAGAAAGTCAAAACCAGGGAAAGAAGAGCACATAAACAGAAGACCCATAAGTTATTAAAATTGAACTTTATGCTCTACCAGCTCCTCATTCCTTATTCCTTTCACGAAGGCCCGGGCCTGCGGTGAGGGCATTGCCAAACACCAGCATTGGGCTGCAGCCGCACCCAAAATAAGCATGCCCAGAAGTGTCCAGGCAGAACCCCCTGGGTCTGCTCTTGGGACCCAACCCAGAGCGGTTTCTCCTCCCAGGCCTTCCAGAAAGACCAATGACTATGCAGCACTTTCTTGCCGACTCACTTTTCCTGGCCAAAAGCTCCTAGCTGGGCATGCAGTACTCTGGCAGTAGGAAATGGTGCTTGCCTTTAAACTTGATTCCCAAACAAACAGAATTTTGGAGGGCCATGGGCCTGTGGGACACCGGTGGAAGGAGATTGCCCCCTGGTTGTGTGGAAGCGAGGAGATGCGAAGGTGGAATTGTGGGGGGCAGACAAGCATCAGGGAGGGAGGTGCTAACCTCGTACAAGATCAGGAGATAGCAAGCAGAGACTCCAGAACAAATTACATGGATGCGGCATGCCCGGCGGGAGCTGGGAGACATTTCCTGAGATGGTGCTGTGTGGCCCACAGTGATGCGTGAAGAGGAGAGTCCTCGGGGCCACGGGTCATTTAGATCACACACATGTACACTTGTATATACACAGGTGTACTTGTATATACACCTTAATGCCCACATGACCATTAAGTAAGCAGAACTAGCCTGGCCAGCTGGCTCAGTGCTTGAGCGTCGACTTATGAACCAGGAGATCTCAGTTCAATTTCCGGTCAGGGCACATGTCCAGGCTGTGGGCTCCATTCCCAGTGGTGGTGGTGGGGGGGGGGGGGGGACATGCAGGAGGTAGCCAATCAATGATTCTCTCTCAACACTGGTGTTTCTCTCTCTCTCACTCTCTCTCTCTCTCTCCCTCCCCTTTACTCTCTGAAATCAATAAAAATATATTTTAAAAATATTTTTTAATAAAAGAAAGCAGAACTAGTATTTTTCTGGGCTCCCCACCTAGAAAACGTGAACACAATACTTCTTAAACTGTAAAATGTGCATCTGAATCACCTGGAGATCTTGTTTAAAATGGAGTTTCTGAACCAGCAGCTCTGAAGCGAGACGTGCGCCTCGGCATTTCCATTTCTAACAAGCTCATAGCTGCTGCTGCTGCTGCTGGTCCAGGGACCACACTTGGAGGAGCAAGACTCTAACATGCTTACTGGTGACCATTCTCCGGGCAAAACCATTCCTCTGTGTCTGGGAATTGCCATGGGGCCAACATCTGGATAACATCCTCTTGTCATCTGTTCTGTGCCCACATTGAGCGTGGCATGACAGGCAATTAATGGTAAAGGACTGAGTAGATTCTCCACTCCCACCCAGCTTGGGCCCAAAGGGGTTGAGGGAGGGAGGGAGGCATGCCCAGGGGCAGCCTGAAGGAGCTGTGGCTTTTGTTAGAGGGACACCACCAACCCCAAGTAACCTACAGGGAGAATCATCACCAGACCCACCAAAACCAAGCAGAAGCTTGGTGGGAAGGGGGTCGGATTGGTGAAGAGCAGGCTGGGGAGTAGATCTAGATGCAGAAATTCGAGTAGGTCAGGGGGTCCTGTCTTGCCTTGAAAATCGGTGTTTCTGATTGTTTATTCCTATCACAGAACACACTGTGTAGCCCTTTGAGGTTGGAAATTGTTTTCATGTCCATTGTGTTACGACTCCATCAGGTACATGAACATGTATGGACTGCTCTGTGATACAGATGAAGCTATTACCCCATAAAAAAGATGCAAGTCATCCCAAGGTGCACAGCAAGTAAGAGGACAGGCCAGCATTCAAATCCAGTTCTCCTGGACTCCCCACCCTTGGTACAGATACCTGTTAGTCTTTGTGCACAGTCATTAATGAGGAAAGTAAATATTATTTTTATGACTCACAATTTAAACAAAGCAAAAACAACCTTCGATTAATAAATTACTGAGTCACTCCCTACATAAATATCCATCATAGAAAATTTCCAAGTCACAGGCTGATTCAGAGAGACTTTCCCTGAACTTGACTAGATCTGCGGGCTCCAATTTAAATTTACTTTTATTTCAGAAAATGCCTAGCCACAAAAACACTGCACCTACTTGTATTATTTTTAATGTTATAACAAGAAAAAAGCAAACTGTTACTGTACAATGTAAAATTTATATCCCTAGTAACTTCAATCTAAGTAACAAGAGCATTCTAAAAAGAATTGCCTTCACCCAAATTCTTTAAATTTAAAATAAACTAAAGAAGCTTTGGGACAGATTTCTTTCTGTAATAAGGAGAAGCTAGGGCTAATTAAAATGTCTCTGAATACTGCCTCCTTACCTTCCAAAATTTGGGGTAATTTCTTTTATTTTTTTCTCCTCTCTTTAATGCCTTCTCTCCCTCTCTCTCTTCCTTCTTTCCCTCCTTCCTCCTTTCATTCCTTTTTCATACCTACTCTAGGAACACAAGTTTTCCTATGAACCAGGAGCCCATTGAAAGGTGATCTTTAGTAATCTATGTAATAGGAATAATCTATAATTTGTATTTTCTAGTCATTTGAATGGACCAAACAATGGAACATTATTCAGCCTTTAAAAAAAAAGGAAATCCTGTCACACACCACAGAATGGATGAAACCGGAGAGCATGCTAATGGAAATAAACTAGCCACCAAAAATGACAGATACTATAAGATCTCATTATAGAGGCATCTAACGTAGCCAAACGCACAGAAATAGCAGTAAACTTGTAGCTGCCAAGGCTTGAGAGAAGAGAAGAGGGGGCGGGTTTTGTTCAAGGGGCAGAGTTTCGTTTTTGCAGGATGAGAAAGTTCTAGAGGTGGGTTACACGATAATGTGAAAATAGTTAACACTTGAACTACACACTTTAAAATGGTTAAGATGGTTAATTTGATGTTAGGTATTTTTCATCAGAATCTTTTAAAAAATATAAATACCATGCTTAGCTTGCAGGCTATGGAAAAATAGACGTAGGCTGGATTTGGCCAGGGGGCCGTATATAGTTTGCCAACTCCTGTTCTAATCTATAGTCCATATTCAGATTTCTCCAGATGTTTCAAAATCATGCCTTTTATTTTACTTTTTATTTTATTACTATTATTATTATTGTGATTTTTAATCCTCGCTCAAGGATATGTTTTGTTTTTGGCTTGTTTTTTTATTGATTTTAGAGAGTGAGGAAGGGATGGAGAGAGAGAGAAACATCCATGATGCGAGAGAATCATTGATCAGCTGCCTCCTGAACACCCCCTATTGGGTATCGAGCTGCATCCCAGGCATGTGCCCTGACCAGAAATCGAATCGTGACCTCCTGGTGCATAGGTTGATGCTTAACCACTGAGCTACACCGGCCAGGCCACAAGTTAGTTATTTTGTAGAAGATTCTTCCATTTGAGTTTGTCTGATATTTCCTTATGATTAAACCCAAGTTATGCACTTTAGTCAGGATAACACAAAGCTCATATTGTATCCTTCCTGATGCATAATATCAGAAAGCACAAGGTAGTATGTATTTGTCTCATTCTTGGTGATGTTGACTTTTACCATTTGTCTGTCAGATTTTTCCACCATAAAGCTACCTTTTTTTCTCCCTTTAAGAAATAATTTGTGAAGAGATACTGTTGGACTTATTCTGTTCCACATCAAACTTTCACCTGCTTTTTTTTTTTTTTTTTTTTTTTAGCTTTCATGATTTTTTTCCCTGAATCAATAATTAATAAAAGATTGCAAAATGGTGACATTCTAGGTATTGTCCTTCCGGGGAGCACACCCATGCCTTCCCTTCCCCCTCTCCTTCTCCCATAAGCCCTATCTCCGAACCTCCAAGGGACTCAATGAGACTTGCAACCAGGGGGGCCATGGGCAGCGGCAGCTCACCTCCGGCAAACCCCCTGACCCTGTCTCCAAGGCCCCCTTTTCTCTGACTTCCCAGTGAGCCAAGGAAGCCCAGCCTACGTTCTCCTGTCGCTTCTTCTTTGCCCTTCCTTGTTTTACTGTCCTAAGTGTGTTTTTGCTGCAGTCAATAATTTATTGTTTGCTTTTCTAAATTAAAAAAAAAGAAAGGTCACATTCTAATTCTATCATCCCATCTACTTTTGTTAATTTGTGTTCTAAATACACAAGGTTTTTTCCTTATCTCTATCTACATTTATGAACTCTGGTAACTTTATTTTATGAGTAATAAAATACATCAGTTCCATATATATATATATATATATATATATATATATATATATATCTAGTATATATGTAAGAGAACATTTATTGGGTAAATTACAGAGGTAGAAAAAGTAATTCCTAGAAGAAATGGGCTAAGCAAACAAGTTCTAGGGGTAAAGGAAGGGCCCGTGGAGCTTGGGAGTGAGGAAGCTAATAGTTAACATGCCTGGGGCCAGGAGGGGCAGGAGGCAGGAGGCAGGAGGCAGGAGGATACGGGAAAGGCACAGGCATGCTCTCTGGAAGGAGAGCACACGGGGTCCTTGGTCCTAAACCCTTTAAGGGCAGAGATCTTAGGGGAGGTCCTGGGGAAGATCTCAATAGACTATTCAGGTGTGTCCTTTGAGGGTTGTGGTCTCCACTGGTTGATTGGTGGGCACCAGGGCAAGGAATCATTATTTCATGCAACTGGTCCTGAGGTCAGCCATGGCTGGTTTTGTTGCTTATCTGGGCCTGGAGCTCCCATTAATATACGAATTGCTGTTGTTAACTATACGGATGCTAATATGTTAATTTGATTACTCATTTTGATATTCAAATTGCCTTAGATTTGGCCAATGGAAGCTCCTTTTAAATGGTCTCTAAGTCCTTTTGACACTCCCCCATCCTTTTTATTCCCATCCCCATCATATTTTACCAACTTTCTTCCTTACTGGTACAAAAAGATGTTTCAAGTTCATCTTGTATTTCCTCTGCTCCAGTCCCCGCTCCAGCCATCAGGAGGCGGAAAGAAGTCCTGACTCAGAATTACATCCAGGTGGATAGGAGGTAGGGGGAGGAGAGACTGAGAGAAGTCAGGATGACATTCCAAGACATTCAGCATATTTGTATGTCAGAAATAACATTACCAATGGTAGTTTACAGATATCCCATACGAACGACCTTTCCTAAATTTGTTCTTTCCTACAAGAGGAATCCATCTCACCCGTATTGGAAGGTACAATGGGAACATGAAGAGTACAGGGCTTTAGAGCATGTTAACGCAGATTCAAATTGCAACCCTGCTATTGATCAGCTACGTGATCTGGTCCACAGGGGTTTTGTTTGTTTGTTTTTTACCTCTTACAACTTCAGTTTCCCCAGGCTCTGAGGAAGATAATATGTGCTTCCCTGGATTATTATGGTTAACTAGCGGCCTGGTACACGAAATTCGTGCACAGGGGTGGGGGTGTCCCTCAGCCTGGACTGCACCCTCTCCAATCTGGGACCCCTCGGGGGATGTCCGACTGCTGGTTTGGGATCGGGCCTAAACTGGCAGTCAGACATCCCCTCGCAATCTGGGACTACTGCCTCCTAACCACTCACCTGCCTGCCTGCCTGATTGCCCCTAACCACTCTGCCTGCTGGCCTGCTTGCCCCCAACTGCCCCCCCCACCAGCCTGATTGCCCCCAACTGACTCCCACTGACAGCCTGCTCACCCCCAACTGGCCCCCCGCCCCCGCTGCTGGCCTGATCACCCACAACTGCCCTCCCCTCTTGGCCCCTAACCACCTCTACCTCGGCCCCGCCACCATGACTTTGTCCAGAAGAATGTCCGGAAGGTCTCCCAGTCTAATTAGTGTATTACCCTTTTTTTAGTGTAAATTGCAGATGTGTCCCTAAAATCCACTCCCTATGTGCCAGGCGAGCTTTGGAAATTGTCATCCCACAGGCTGAGGGCTGAGGTGGAGAAGCACCTTGACAAGTGCCATAATAGTCGTTCCTTCATATAGAAGACAGTTGGGCTTGATAAATTCTCACCAGGGTGTTGCATAGGCTTAGCCTAGTCCATTCCCAGGAGGTCAGAGCTGGTTCAGAATCCAAAACTACAATGGCGTGTAAAGCACCTTTTTTCATGTAACAAGGAGTCCAAAGCAGGAAATCTAGGGCTCAAGAAATCAGATCCCTACCCTGGCAGGTGTGGACCAATTGGCTGAGCATTGTCCAGGGCACCAAAAGGTCACCGGTTTGATTCCTGGTCAGGGCACATGTCCAGGTTATGGGTTTGGTCCCTGGTTCAGCGCACATAGGGGAGGCAACCAATTGATGCTTCTCTCCAATGGAACTCTCTCTCTCTCTTCCTCCTCCCCCCTCTGTCTCCCATCTTCTCTCTCTCTCTCCCATCCTCCCTCTCTCTTTTTTTCTCTCAAATAGATAAAAACACATTTTTTAAAAAAGAAACCAGATTCCTATTCTCTGCCACTACCACCACTTGTAGTGAGTGGCTTTCTTCTCCATGGTCACAAAATGTTTGTCGCTTCACCAAGAAGCACCTCCACATTCCAGGCAGGAAGGACCAAGGACAAGAGATGCATATCTGTTGAGTTTGTTACAATAACATACCCACTACATTTCTGGATATGTCTTATTGATCAGAACTGTGTCAAAACCCCAGCTACATAGGAGCCTGGAAAGCAGAGTTCTTTAACTGAGCACACTGCTACCCTGCACAAAATGGGGGGATGTGTGTAGGAAAGACAAAGGGATGAATGCATATTGGACAGGGAACCAGCATGGTCTGCCACCAGACATACTAAGCATGAGACAGTTTTCAAAGTCTTTCTCTCTGGTTCTCTGCCGTTAATCGTATATGCCTTTTTTACTTCGGTTACTTTGCAATAGTTCTGTTAGAGAATAGAGGAAACCGTAGCTCTCAGTGCCCCAAATGGGAAAGGACATATTGCAATTGGATGTCACTGTTGGAGAGTGGGAATTTTTGCCCATTCCAGAGACCGTGAACTATGCCCTAGATAGAGTTGTCAGTGCTGACACCAGGCCAGGCCTTGAGATACAGTCTCATGGCCCCTTCCCAGCACATAGGCCTTCTTTCATAGAACACTGTCAGCTTTCTGAAGAACAGGATGATCCTGTAAATAACATGGTCATCAATGGCATGATCCTGACATTGCTTAGGAAAAACTGTTTTGTCTTGGGTTACTTGCTCTACAAAAACAAGATGTGGTTAATGTGCTTAAAAGTGGTCCTGCGCGCCCAGTACAGGCCTCTAGCAACAGAAGGCGAGGTAGAAACGCAAACCGACCCATGATTGGGCCGTAAGTCTCATGACAAGGGGGGAATGATAGAGCTAAAACTAGGTTGACCCCATGGAGTTCTTTTTGTTACTTTTATAATGTTTCTTTTGTTTTGTACCCGCCGTTCTGCAACTCTTCCTGCTGCCCTTCCCTGTAAACAGCAAGCATATAACATTTTCACAAACCTGCCAATAGGAATGCTGAGAAGTGGACTCAGTCCAAATTAGACAAACTGCACAGTACCCCTGCGTAACCAGACCCCTGATCCTGCCCCCTGACCAATCGACGGGAGCCAGGAATGTTCCCCCTGCCCACTGCTTTGGAACCCCTATAAAGCCTTTGTTCTCCCAAAGCTCTCTCTCTCTCTCCTGCCTCTGCGCCCGTGATTGCTGGAGACAGGAGCTTGTGCTAGCTAGCACGAATAAAGGTTCTTTTGCTCTTGCATCGGGCTCGGCTCCTTCCTGGTGGGTTTTTGGGGATCCTGAAATCTGGGCATAACAGTCACCACTTGGACTTTCAGATAAAAATGAGGGAAGTAGTTTGTCCTGTATCCATGGGCCTGGATGTGGCGTATCTCTCTTTGTTTACCCTGCTTAAAGAAGATGGGGCAGGGTGTCATGGTTTCTTCACAGCTGATATTTGATTTTGTACCACAGGACCAGAGAGTTGAGTTCATCAGAGTGTATGGTGTACTGTCACCACGTTCTACCAAATCCCCCCCCCCCGTGCTTTGAAAAAATAGAATTCCCCCTTCCCTACTCTTTTCCTCCTCCTACTGTTGGCAACTATTGTGACGTGTTGGATGTGTAGTTTTGTTTCTTTGTAAATGTTCCTACGCAGCGTGTATTGTGGACATATGCTTAGAGAAGAAAGGCACCAGGGATGTGCCCTGACAGAGAAAAGGACATGTGAAGACACAGCAAGAGGGAGGCCATCAGCAAGCCAAGAAGCAAGGGCTGAGTGGAAACCAAACCTGCCAGCACTTTGATCCTGGACTGCCAGCCTCCAGAACATGAGGAATCAACTTGTTTAAGCGACTGAACCTCTGATGCTTTGTTCCGGCAGCCCTAGAAATCCAGTATACTGTACACTCTCTCAGAGACACCCAGGTTTCGTTCAACAATTCTGCTGAAAGCTTTGGAAGACAACAAATAATACTGTATAGCTAGCATTTGATTGTAACGTAACCTTATCTTAAATAGAAAGCTGGGAAGTCTTTTTTTTTTTTTGGAGTTCTGAATCTTTCACTTAGTGCCTTGTTCACTGAAAGCCTGGCAAAGAGAAAAAAAGGAATCCTATACCCAATGGTACGTGACTGGTTTAGGGCAGTGGTCGGCAAACTCATTCGTCAACAGAGCCAAATATCAACAGGACAATGATTGAAATTTCTTTTGAGAGCCACATTTTTTAAACGTAAACTTTTCTAACGCCACTTCTTCAAAATAGACTCGCCCAGGCTGTGGTATTTTGTGGAAGAGCCGCACTCAAGGGGCCAAAGAGACGCATGTGGCTCGTGAGCCTCAGTTAGCCGACCACGGGTTTAGGTAACCAAGACCTAAGCTTTTCAGTTGTTAATTGGCAAGAGATGGGTTTAGAATAATTTAATCAATGAGAGGTAGGGAGCTTTTGCTAGGAACTTGGGGACACGGATATTTTTCTCTCTTAAGTTAGTAGAGAGGGTTGCAGCCGTTCTGTCTCCATGAGGACAGCAAGATTTAAGATTATGCTGATGCCCGGAAAGCAGTGAATCAGGATGGAATATGCCACGTCATGATTCAGACCAACCCTGAAGCGCATATTACCTCTGGACGTTCCAGTCACATAAGCCAATAAATCTGCCTGATTTTTTTAACCCAGTGTGAGTGTTGTGTAACTTGCAAGAAAAAAAATCTCCTAAATGATACAGGTAGGTGCAAGGGTACAAATGTGGATGTCAGAGCTAAGCTCTTAGTCTCAGCAACACTGCCATGGGGTGGCTTGCCTGGCACTGACTTAGGGTCAGTGCGGAGGTCAAAAGATTGTTACTAGGAGCCAGCGTTCATTGAGGGTTACCACTGGCCTGTACTAGACTAAGCATTTTATATTTATTAACACATTTTATTCATTAAAAAGATATTTAATGTTCACTATCAAAAAACAGAAAATTCGGAGGCTTCACTTTGCTCCCCCTCCCCCCTTCCCACCCCGCTTAGAACTCATCTGGAGTCTGAGAGAGGTCCTGTCAAGGGCTGGATGGGGTGGGGCCCTCAGTGGCAGGATTGCTCACTGTCACCTGAAAGCGTCTAAAAAGGACACACAGAGAAGGTGACCCTTGAATTGGCTCATCAAAGGTTAAGTCAGTGTTCATCAGGCAAACTGGGACTGGGGGGCAGGGCACCTGTACGGAGCGTGGATGCTATACAAGCTTCCCCAGGCCAGCACTGGTGCAGACCCGGACCTGCCACTCTACACACACACACACACACACACCCCAACCCCCCCTCCCCCCTCCCCCCCCCCGCCCTGGGGAAGCCCCGCACGCGCGCGCGCGCGCGCGCGCGCGCACACACACACACACACACACACACACACACCCCAACCCCCCCTCCCCCCTCCCCCCTCCCCCCCCGCCCTGGGGAAGCCCCGCCCTCCCTGGAATGCTACATAAACCGAGGCGGGGAGTGCTCTGTTGCGTAGTCGCAACTGCTGTCTCGGGATAGTGGAACGTGCGGACTCTAGTAAGTAAAGACCCCACCCCCACCCCGGCCACGCTTTTCCTCCTTTTTCCTCCTGCTGAGTTTCTAGACACCATGGGCGGAGCGTTTGCGCGTGGCTCTCCCCCTCCTTTTGTTGAATAACCTCCGGCCCTGCGCTCGGAGGAAACGATGCAAGATGTTCCGACGCCTCTGTGCTCTGCAAGTTCTGGGAGAGGTCGGAAAGGGGTGGGTGTTGGAGGGAAGCGCGCGGGCCGGAGAGAATTCCGGCTGCAACCGCGTAGCTGCCTGCTCCGGGGCTGCGAAACTGGGACGCGTGTGGAAGGAGAGGAAAGGCAGGGGTCGGAGTTCCATTCCTGGGCACGGGTATGAGCGGGCCGAGGAGGTGGGAGCCTGGGGCGGGTGTGCCAGGCACTCACCCGGCCCCCTTGCTGGGGTCGGTGGCTGAACTGCTCCGCGCCTCTGCGGCCAGGCCCTTTCCAAGGGGCTCCTGGACGGCGGCGAATTCACAATTCTCAGCTGCTGACGTCTGGGGAAAAGAAACAAGAAGGCACAGTAGGGCTGCGGAGGGGACGGATGCCCCCCTCCTCTTGCAATGTTTCCCCTCCAGGCCACAAGTGTCCCTGACGAGTGCTGGGGGCGGCATGAAATTGCCAGCAGCTGCGGGCGGTTAGCGGCTGATTCACAGATGGGGAAGGCGCGGTTCCCACGTGATGCGGGGCAATTCAGAGCAGTGTGAACGATCTCTCGATTTTGTGTGGGAGCAAATTTAAATCCCAACAAATCCTTGATTTCCCGTTTGGTTTGTCAAGAAAATTCGCGCCTGCAGATGGGGCGGAGCAGCAGCGCCACCCGTTGCTGTTCAAGAGTTCCTCAGATTGTCTTAGAATGCGTTGCTCCATCTCTTCAATTATAGAAGATAAATAAATCCCAGATACTTGCTTCCAGCCCCTTGCCTCCACTCAAGGAAGCGCTGAAAGAAAAGAAAAAAAAAAAAAAAGGGGGGGGTGGGAGCTTGGGTTGCTGGGGGGTGATCAGGTCAGGATGGGACGGCAGTTGTGGGTGATCAGGCTGGTGGGGGGCGGGGCCGTTGAGGGTAAGCAGACCAGCAGGGGGGCCAGTTAGGGGTGAGCAGGCCGTCAGTGGGGGTCAGTTGGAGGTGATCAGGACAGTGGCGGGGGGGGAGTTTGGAGTGAGCAGGCCAGTGGGGAGGGAAGGTGGGGGTGAGCAGGCCAGCAGGGGGGCAGTAGTGGGTGAGCAGGCCAGTGGGTAGGGAAGGTGGGGGCGAGCAGGCTCACAGGCAGAGTGGTTAGGGGCAATCAGGCAGGCAGGCAGGCAGGCAGGTAGGTAGGTGAGCGGCTCGTGAGAGGGATGTCCAACTGCCGGTTTAGGCCCCTCCCTGTAAACCAGCAATAGGACATCCTTCCAGGGGTCCCAGGTTGGAGAGGGTGCAGGCGGGGCTGAGGAACAACACCCCCACCCCCCGCACCAATTTCGTGCACCGGCCCACTAGTTTATGAAGATAAAATGAAATTATGAATATGAAGTGCTTAGCATAGCAACAAAAACATAGTGAATACTAAATAAGTGTGATTGATGCTAAATGGTAATGATGAGGAGTAAATGATGGGTAGACCCTGCTGTCTGGCCTCAGTGCAATGGCTAGCAAGCTATAATAATCCAGTCACTTCGTGACATTTGACTACTATGTTCTAGGAGTTTCAGGATGGTTCATGCTAAGAGCTGGACCTTGAAGAAGCACTTTGAAGGCAGCCCTACAAATAGTAACTTTGAGATGAAGACAGTTGAACTCCCACCCTTAAAAAATGGAGGTAAGTCATATCATATGGTTTGAATGGAAAGAGACTGTATCAATCAAACTTTGCTGCATAACAAACTACCCCAAGACTTAGTAACTTCAAACAACAACCATTTATTAGCACACAATTCTGTGCCTTCAGTTCTCCTCTGTGTGGCCTTCCTAGCAAGCTAGTTTGAGCTCTTTATTTCCATGGAGGTCTCCTGAATCTAGAGTAGCAAGAATCAGCAGGCTGCAAGTACTTTTCAAACCTCTACTCCTGTCATGTTTGCTAGTAAATGTGTCAAAGCAAGTCACAGCTAAGCCCAGGACAAGGAGAGGGAATAGACTTCTTGATGAGAGGATTGGCAGGGAGGCCCTTACACAGAGATGGGAGATATTTGCGGCCATTCTCAATCTGCCACAGAGACTTTTTCCAAGTCCACTGTGTGAAGCCTCGATGTCATATTGGAGGATCCCTCTTCTTTCTTGGTAATTGACACTTGACCTTGGGTACATTATTCTTCATGACTTTGACTAGACCATGGGAGGATTTGTTCTCAGACCTGGTGAACCTTATGATGATAATGGGGTAGACAGTCTGTGTACAGACCTCAGACTCTCCCTGTGAGGAGACAAGGAGGTAAAAAACCTCATCCTTCATTGAGGAGTGTCCTGTCCACTTAGGGGAACTGAATGGTCACGTCAAACCTAAGGGTATCTATGGGAGAAAAATGGCAACACACTTCATAACATGTTTGGAAATTAGCTTTGTAGAGCAGACTTTAAGGAGGGTCTTAATCAGTGTTTACAGGTAGGTAAGCTATGTGAAAAGAGCATGCAATCAGATAGTATGGCGAAGTTATCTGTCCCATATAAATTGGGATAGCCAGGACTCAGCTTCAAAATTCTAGAAAATGTGTACCTAAGAGTCAGGCTAGCAACATACATATTCATATATACACCGAGTGGCCAGATTATTTTGATCTCTGAACATATAATAATCTGGCTACTCAGTATATATATATTAGAGGCCCAGTGCATGAATTCATGCATGGGTGGGGTCCAGCCAGCCTGGCCAGGGGGAGGTGACATGAGCGGTTGGCCAGCCTGCCTGCTGGTCGAACTCCTGGTTGAGGGGACAATTTGCATATTAGCCTTTTATTATATAGGATATACACTGAGTGGCCAGATTATTATGCGTTCAGAGAGCATAATAATCTGGCCACTCAGTGTATATTGTTGTTGTTTATTTATTTTATTGACTTCAGAGAGGAAGGGAGAGTGAGAGAGAAATAGAAACATCAATGATGAGAGAGAATCATTGACTGGCTGCCTTCTTCATGCCCTACATTGGGGATTGAGCCTGCAACGCAGGCATGTGCCCTGACCGAGAATCAAACCGTGACCTCCTGGTTCATAGGTGAACGCTCAACCAGTGAGCCATGTTGGCCGGGCACAACATACATATTCTTTAATACTAACTGGAGCTAGTAATGAAACCCTAGGTGAGCACTGCAACATAGTGGTTACAAATATGGCCCTGGGCAGGTTACTGAACCTAAACTTAAATAAAGTGGGAACAATAATTGTTGAGAATATCCTATAAAATAATACATGAAAAGCGTGGAGTGCTGTGCAAATATGATGATGATGATGATGATGATGATGATGATAATCAACAACAACAACAGGCTGGGCCAAATGGGAGTCCTTCTTGGCCCTTCAATAGGAAGTACTTAGGAGAAGGCAGCCCTGAAGCTGAAAGATGATCTGTGTTTATTTAGAATGTCAGAGACAACAAAGGCATCAGGCCTTTAGTTCTAATTGCCTATGGGATGCTTTCTTCTGCAGAGGTCCTGCTGGAAGCTTTGTTCCTCACTGTGGATCCTTACATGAGGTATTATTTCCTTCCTAAGAATTCTTATATTGTGTGTTAGACTCTTTGTTAAAGTAGTTCATCTTTTAAAATATCCAACAATCAAACAGACTGTCAAATTACAGCGGGAAGGCTGGGGAAGGGGGAGGGAGGTAAGAGATCAACCGAAGGGCCTGTATGCATGCATATAAGCATAACCAATGGACGCAAGACACTGGGGAGTGAGGGCATGTATGGGAGTGGGGGGGCGGGGCAATGGGAAATATGGACACATGTAATACCTTAATCAATAAAAAAATTTTTTAAAAATCCAACTGACTCAAAACAGTCATTTTTCTCCCAGTACAGTAAGAGTGAAGGGATTTGTGGGTGCTCATCTTTTGCAGGCAAAGGCCAGAGAAGCTTGGTGAGGAATTACCCTGGCCTCTTCATTTCACAATTATCTCCTATCTTAATGTCCGCAGTTTGCCTCTCATTGCTCACCAGCGTTGCTTCCAGAAAAATTAAAAGAAAAAAGAAACCAATCTCCAATTTGTCCATTTCACTACTGGAAAATAATTTGAGTCGAGGAAGATATTAAGATTAAAATTGGATTTTCTTGCCTTCTGTTTCCCTATATTCTTGTAATTTGGGTAATCTGCAGCTGGCTCAAGCTGAGTACTCAGTAAATTCTCTGGGAGGGAAGAGAATAAAAGCCTTCATAGGTCACACACTCCTCAGTAATTTTTTTAAAGTTTATTTATTTATCTTAAAATATATTTTATTGATTTTTTTACAGAGAGGAAGGGAGAGGGATAGAGAGTTAGAAACATTGAAGAGAGAGAAACATCAATCAGCTGCCTCCTGCACACTCCCTACTGGGTATGTGCCCACAACCAACGTACATGCCCTTGACCGGAATCGAACCTGGGACCCTTCAGTCCACAGGCCAACGCTCTATCCACTGAGCCAAACCAGTTAGGGCTCCTCAGTAATTTTTTGCCTAGGTAATCCATATAGTCATCTTGCCTTTAAATAATTTTTTTTCCTAGCTGATTGATAGAGATGCAAAGCTAAGACATCAGCTGGGTGCTTGCAATTCACCTTGATTCTGACTATCTTAGATACCACAGATTAAAGGTTCATTCTCAAGTCTGTCCATCCCCCTTTAGGCACCAATTGCAAGTCCAGGTTTCTGTGCACATCTTCCCAATGGTTTTACATTTGCCTTAAATTCAAGACAGCTTTTCCCAGATGCTCTTATGTATTAAGCATGGATTTTTTTTTTCCAGATTGGCAGCCAAAAAATTGAAGGAGGGTGATACGATGATGGGGGAGCAAGTGGCCAGGTAGATGTTTCCATTATCCCAGTCTTTGGAAAATGTGTCTCCCCTGTACCTTCTGCTGGGCCCTGTCTCTGTCTATTGCTCTCATAATTTCTTCAGCTTATGTAGTTCACTCACTGTTTGATCTTCAAAGCCCCATGGGAATTCTGTTCTCTTCCTGACTAATGGGAAGGGAAGAAAGGGTGTGAAATTGTCATCATTTCAACTTCACTTTGCTATGCTTGCTTTTAATTACTAAAAAAAAAAAAAAAAAATTGTATTTGTCCAGTTTATAATTATTTTGTAGAAATTCAAATAAAACAAAAAAATTGTATCTTGGAAACTGACAGTTCCCCCATCATCCTTAGAGAGGACTGTTGTGAATGTATTATTATTTCAAAAAATTTTCAGTACACATACTAATAGCTATAATTTTTAAAAATGGGATTAAATGCCCTTCAGCAAATTGCCTTTCTCAATATGATATGGATATCATATTGAGAAAAAAGTTAGGAAAGATAGATATCCTTTGCTTGTAGTATATAAATATTCTACCTAACTTTTTTTAAAATATATTTTTATTGATTTCAGAGAGGAAGGGAGAGGGAGAGAGAGATAGAAACATCAATGATGAGAATAATTGATTGGCTGCCTCCCGCATGCCCACTACTGGGGGATCGAGCCTGCAACTCAGGCATATGCCCTTGATGGGAATCAAATCCATGACCCTTCAAGTCTGCAGACCAACGCTCTATCCACTAGGCCAAGCTGGCTAAGGCTATACTACCCATCTTTTAATGGCTACAATATATGCCATTGTTATCTGCTATTTATTCCTCTACCCTTAACCATTCCCAAATACAAATAGTTCTGCAAGGAATAAGTATATGTGTGTCAGTGTATTCTTTGCCCACTTTGATGAAATATTTGTTTTACATTAAATTTCCAGAAGTATAAATTCAAGGTCGAAGGAGGTATGCATTTTTAATTTGAAGAGATGATGATAAATTGCTCTTCCAAATGATTGTATGATTATCCACTCCTACCAATATCACATTAATCACCCTGTGTCCTACATTACTATATGCCCGTTGCTTACCATCAATCTTAGCAATGTGAGAATATGTTGATACTTCATGCCAAGTTTAATTTGCATTTCTTTCATTATTAGTGATGTTGACATTCTTTTTGTAAATTAATGATCGATTTCTTCTGTGAATTATCTGTTTATGTCCTTTGCTCTTTAGGTCTTTTCATCTCGTCTGTTAGGAATATTACTTTTGCAAGTAGTTGGGTCTTTGTTTTTCTTTATCTTTCTTCTTTATGCAATCATAGTTTAAACATTTTTGTGGGATACCATTATTAATATTTGTAATTATGGCTTCTTGTTTATTTTAAAATATATTTTATTGATTTTTAACAGAGCAGAAGGGAGAGGGATAGAGAGTTAGAAACATCGATGTGAGAGAAACATCAATCAGCTGCCTCTTGCACACGCCCTACTGGTTATGTGCCCGCAACCAAGGTACATGTCTTTGACCGGAATTGAACCTGGGACCCTTGAGTCCGCAGGCCGACGCTCTATCCACTGAGCCAAACTGGACAGGGCGGCTTCTTGGTTTTATTGCATGATGAGAAAGGCATTCTTCATACCAAATGGCTAAAAGATTTATCTTCTAGTATGTTATACTTTAATTTTTCACATTTAAATCTTTGAATTATTTTATTTTTATTTTGGAATAAGGACTGAAGTGTTTGCTTCAAGTCCAAATGGCTAGCTAGTTATACCATTTATTAAAATTTTATTTGGATTTTTATTGGGACTTCAATAACTTTATAGATTTATTTAGCGAGAACTGCTATATTTACAATATTTCTCTCAAAGTACAAGTTGTATCTTTCCATTGATCCACTTTTTGTGTTATGGCTTATTAACAGTTTTCTTCATGTAGGTCTTACTCATTTCTTGCTAACAATCAAAGGAATGAACATGTATTTGTGTTTACTGAGTTGCCAAAGTCTTTTTTTTTTTTTTTACATAATACCCAGTAATGGAAATGTTGTTATAATACTCTCATACATTAAGTGTAAAAGCAAAAGTTGGCATAACCTTCTCAAAAGGAATTTGGCAATATCCAGCAACAGTTAATGTTTTAATACTCTTTATCCTAGTAATTCCATCTAAAGAAATACTGTCTAAGGAAATACCAAATTCTTATTTATGAATATAAATTGAAATGTAATTTACATCAGGAAAAATACTGGAAATAGTCTAAATGTCTAATAATGGGGAAATAATTAAATTCATTATAGTTTTTGAAGGATTCTTACTAATATGAGAAAAAGTATAAGTTATATAGATTAGTATAATGTTGAAAGAGAAAAATTAGATTACAAAACATAAAATTACTTGACTTATGTAAAGACACATAATATATGCACATTAAAAAATATATCGATTGCCGTAAAATACAGCAAAATATTACAAGTTACCTTTGTTTCATAGGATTAGAACTGATAACTTTTATTTTATACTAGAGGCCCAGTGCACAAAATTTGTGCATGGAGGGGTGTGTCCCTCAGCCCAGCCTGCACCCTCTCCAATCTGGGACCCCTCGAGGGATGTCTGATTGCCCGTTTAGGCCCGATCCTACCAGGATCGGGCCTAAACAGGCAGTTGGACATCCCTCTCACAATCCAGGACTGCTGGCTCCCAACTGCTCACCTGCCTGCCTTCCTGATTGCCCCTAACCACTTCTGTCTGCCAGCCTGATCACCCCCTAACCACTCGCCTGCCAGCCTGATTGATAACTAACTGCTCCCTGACAGCCTGTTTTCCCCTGACTGTCCTCCCCTGCAGGCCTGGGTCCCCCCTAACTGCCCTTCCCTGAAGGCCTGGTTGCCCCCAACTTCCCTCCTCTGCCAGCCTGCTCACCCCTAACTGCCCTCCTCTGCAGGTTTGATCGCCCCCAACTGCCCTCCCTTGCAGGCCTGGTCCCTCCCCTGCTGGCCTGATCGCCCACAACTCCCCTCCCCTGCAGGCTTGATTCCTCCCAACTGCCCTCCCCTGCTGGTCATCTTGTGGTGGCCATCTTGTGTCCACATGGGGGCAGTCATCTTGTGTGTTGGAGTGATGGTCAGTTTGCATATTACTCTTTTATTAGATAGGATGTTTTGAATTTTCTAAAATAAATGTATGTTATATAACTTTATGATCTTGGGGAGGGACAATAAAGAATGATAAGAGTGGGAGACAATGGAAGAAAGGGAAACCACCAATCAGTTAAAAAAGGAGCAGCTTAGAGAGAGAGGTAAAAAAGCCTGACGAAACCCTGGAAACCAATGGGGAAGAGTTTGAGGTGGCACAGTGTGTTGAATACAGTAGATAGGTCAAATCAGACAATGAATGAAGAGTGTCCGCTGCATTTTGCTCTCAGGGGGTTGCTGTGACCTTAGTGGCATAGTGGGGGTGTTACATTGGGTTATCAAGTGAATGGGAAGCAAAGAAGAGAGCGGAAGGAGGGAGGGAGAAAATGGGATTGTAAAATAGAGTTGAGCATACTTTTACACTGAGGGCAAGGGACAGTGGGGAGAAAACGTTACAGATTCAGGAGAGGGGAAGGGCTCAGAAATGGAGGGTGACCCCTGAAGAACACAAGCAGGTGGCGTCCAGGGCACCGTGAGACAGAGGACGGACACCTCTTGCTTAGATAGAAGAGAAATGGGTTAGGACAGGGACAGATGCTGGGCCAATTGAGAGCGTCCCTGTCTGATGGCCCCTATATTTTGTCCAGAAGAAGGAGACACCAATGGCTAAGAATTAAGCCAGAGAGATGTGGGTGGGGTATTCATTCGTGGAATATCAACCTCAGTGCTCCTTGTGTACACGAGCCTCACAGCATCCCCATTCTCTTCGAAGGCAAGCGGTTTCACATGTCCTGATGTGCTTTATCTTTCAGAGTTGTGGAAAGTAAAAACTCAGCGTTTCCAACAGGAACTGTAGTGTTGGCTCCTTCAGGCTGGACATCACACTCCATTTCTGACGGAAAAAAACTAGAGAAGCTGCCTGCAGCGTGGCCAAGCACGTTACCTCTGTCTTTGATGCTGGGAACGCTCGGCATGCCGGGGTGAGTTTTGAGCCTATATGCCCTTTGTTTGAGTACCTCACACTCCGTATTTCCAAAACTCCAGTTTGTCCAGAACTTGGTCAATAAGAAGAGATAAGACATTATAGGTTCAGGGCTGATTAGAGAAGATGGTGGGGTTAAGGAGGAAAGAAGAGTGGGCCAGGCTCGAGTTAGCCTTAAAACTAAAGGAAAAAAGGGGGAATCGGGTCAGTGACACTCAGGTACAAAGAGGAAGCAGGAGTGAGAAACAACGTGGGCACGATCCCTCTCAAGCAGCTGGCAAATGGTAATGCAAAGGCACCAGCTCCTCCTGTCCCTGGGAGGGTCCTAGCTTCACCCATCACTCATCTCTGCCTCCATTTCAGAATTCTGAAAGGGAAGGAGTTCGGTCTACCTTGGTTTCCTGCATCTGTATCCTTCCCCACCTTTCCCTGAGGAGCAAGAGAAGCTGGACGTTAAATAACGAAGATGAAGCACAGATTATACTAGTAGTTGTGCAGTCTCTCTGCGTGGCACAGATTTAAAAGGCCCAGGTGTCTCTTGACCTCAGGAAGTTCTTCCTGTTCCTCAGGAAGTCACCTGGTCAGTTCATCCTGTGTCTACGTTCCAGGTCCCAGCTGCATTGTGGACCTCAAGTTTCCTTTATGCCCTGGAGAAGCAAGGTCGATTGAATTCCTTTTGGAGTCCCCAAAATGTTCTTGTCATTGCCTGGAATTCATTTATTTCTTTCTTTTTTAAAAAATATATTTTATTGGTGTTTTACAGAGATGGAGAGAGATAGTTAGAAACATTGATGAGAGAGAAACATCCATCAGCTGCCTCCTGCACGCCCCCCACCAGAGGTGTGCCCGCAATCCAGGTACATGCCCTTGACTGGAATCAAACCTGGGACCTTTCAGTCCACAGGCTGACGCTCTATCCACTGAGCCAAACCGGTTTCAGCTGGAATTTATTTATTTCTGCCCTTTTACTATGTTGTGTGATCTTTTCTTCCCTCCTTCCTTCCTGTTTCCACCTTTCTCCTTTCCTTCCTGCCGTTCTTCCTCTTCCTTCCTTCATTTCCCCCCATTTGCCTTCCCTCTTTTTTTGTAAAACACTGGATTAAGGGATTATTAGGTATTTGGGTCCTTGGATAAAGTGCTACCTATGCCTTTCACTGCCTTCCCTTCAGTGCTCAATTCTCATGGACCCCAAATAGAGTCCAGGCCAAGGAAGCTTAAGTTATGCCAATATGTAGTTTCTGTTTTTGTTTTAAAGAAATCACATTTTAAATTTTTATATTTTATTGATTTTTTACAGAGAGGAAGGGAGAGGGATAGAGAGTTAGAAACATTGAAGAGAGAGAAACATCAATCAGCTGCCTCCGGCACACTCCCTTCTGGGGATGTGCCCACAACTAAGGTACGTGCCCTTGACTGGAATCGAACCTGGGACCCTACAGTCCACAGGCCAACACTCTATCCACTGAGCCAAACCAGTTAGGGCTGTAGTTTCTGTTTTATATAGAAACAACTTTACATGAATTTGTCTGAAATTTTGAAAGTGGCTTAACAGTCACCATAATGGGTATGGATTTCATTGGCTCAGACTCAGGGGTGCAAAACATAACTCAAAATGTTTCTACTATTGCACTTCATTTCCATTTCAAGCCCTTATTTTGGCTGGTGTAGTAAAAGAAAACCTCAGCAAATTCAGTGATTTCTCAGATCATTTCAGGTTTCAAGCTCAGCGTTTCCTTTATCTTCTCCCTAGGGTTGATGCAAAGCTCCAAGGGCGAATGCAAGTTCAGTGTCAGTAGAAGGGGGACAACAACTTCTTGATCTTTCTTAGTCTGAGGCTAGTCCCCTGCTCAAAGTGTAACTTCCCATTGTGTCTTCAACCACGTCTTCTTCCAGGCCAGCAGTCCCCTGAGATGTGGTGGTTTCTTCACCTACTCCCCATCAGTACTGTCTGAGCTGTGTCTTTGCAAGCCTAGTATTCTTTCCCTGCAAGCTAACTTTGACATCCTACTTGGAGTGAGATGAGGAAATTTCAGAAGTTCTCCCATACTGCTTTGGAGCCATGGGACACTCCTGTCGTGCCTAGACACCTCATACCATTACATCTGCTCTGTGGCTATGACATGGAGACTTTCCCCCATGAAGCTCTCCATCTCCCTAAGGACTTAGATGCAAATGAGGCACAAGCTCTATTCTTGGATCACCAAAGTTTAAGGGGGACCGATCTTCTTTCACCCCCAAGACTTAACCTGGTGATAGACAGGCTGTAGTCCCCTTCCAGCCAACTTTCCATTCCCACCCTAGTCTCATCATCTTTACTTCTGTTGGGGGTAAGGGGTAAGGAAAGAGGAGGTGGACCATTAGTGGATGGTAATATTCATTTCCTATTGTTTTCTTTTACCTAGACCCATGGCAGTCTAAGAAGGTCTTCGGGGTATATCGGAAAGAGTTATACGGGAAAGCAACAAATTTATCCACATGTCCTTAATTTTCTTTCCTCAGCCTAACAGCCTACTTTGGCCTGCTTGACATCTGTGGTGCAAAAAGTGGAGACACAGTCTTGGTTAATGCAGCAGCAGGAGCCGTGGGCTCTGTTGTGGGGCAGATAGCTAAGATCAAGGTAAGTGTCTTCCTCTAGGAGCAAATACTCAGCACCCACAGTGTGCACTGGGAATGCAGCAGTGAACATAGCAGACCTTCCTTAGTCTTGGAGATTAGTCTAGTGGATCTTGTTTAGAAGTTGAAGATTGGGAATGAATAAGAAATGGGAGAATGAGGAACAAATGAACATTATTACTTTTTTAAAATATATTTTTATTGATTTCAGAGAGGCAGGGAGAAAGAGAGAGAGAGAGAGAGAGAGAAACATCAATGATGAAAGAGACTCATTGATTGGCTGCCCCCTACTGGGGATTGAACCTGAAACCTGGGCATGTGCTCTGACCAGAATCGAACTGAAATATCCTGGTGCAAGGGAAGATGCTCAACCAACTGAGCCACACCAGCCAGGCTTCCTTCATAGTGGCTGCTGAACATTTCTTGTTACAGCTTACCTTCTCTCCTTATGGTTGTCCCCAGCAGTAAAGGAGGGACGTGAGGTTAGCCAATCAAGAAAGCCCACATGGCCCCATTGCCAAGGCTACTGCAGTCAGCCCAGAGCGGTGGGGCCAACTCCTATGAGGTACCTAGGGCATGGAAACATTGCTCTGATTTAGGCAGGTGTGTGTTCAAGAGATCTGATGTGATGGTGGGCAGCAGGCAGCTCAGACATGGTCAGGCTGTGTCACATAGAGGAATGTTCCAAGGTGATTTGGCTTAGCTGATCCTTTGCCAGAGACTGGGATGCAGAATCAGGACCTAGTTCCTAGGGAAAGAGTTAAGGAAAAGACAGATGAATACAGGACTATAACCAAGGATTCAGGGTGGTCTCCAGTGTTAATGGGAGCTTGGAATACAAATAAGAAATGAAGCTACCTTAGAGGTTACAGGAAGAATTTATTTACAAGTAAGTAAAGAAATATGAATAGATATTGAATTTTATCAAATGTTATTTCAGCATTTAGCAGGCTCACTTTGCAGTTAATGAATTACATTAGTTTTCCAGTATTGAATCATTCTAGCATTCCTGGACTTAGCTTTATTTACCTATGGAAATTATGGATTTGTACCTTTGAATTTTATTTGATTGCATTTTAAACAATTTTTGCATCTATATTTATAGACAAGTTTGTTTTGGAGTTGTTTTTGTTCTGAACTTATCAATATTCAGCTTGGGTTATGCTAGACTTACAAAACAAATTAGTAATATTTCCAATAATTAGATGTTAACTGTTTTCTTTAAACTGTAAGGCATATTTATTTCAAAAGTTTGATAGGACTTATCCCTAAACCTGTTCTTTTAGAAACCCCACTGGACACTGCCATACTAAAAAGCTTACTCCTTAAAGGAGAGACAGAATTAGTTCTGCATTTTAGAGAAGTTATACTGCCTTGGTTCATAGTTTCCAGAGACAAAGTACTAGAGACAAGAAGTCCAATTAGGAGGCCCTTACAAGAATTCAGATGGAAATTGTGATGCATCAAAGGTAGAGATTAGACATCAGAGCCAGCTTTTAGGGTATTGGGGGGGAAAAGAATAAAACCTGGTGATTGGATGTGGCTAGAAAGGATGAGAAACATCTGCACGAAGGAAGCATTGAGGTCATAAGTATTGAGATCATCCTGTGAGTTTATA
The DNA here is from genome assembly GCA_026230045.1 of Corynorhinus townsendii. Lineage (NCBI taxonomy): Eukaryota > Metazoa > Chordata > Mammalia > Chiroptera > Vespertilionidae > Corynorhinus > Corynorhinus townsendii. The sequence continues at coordinate 159,958,115 of JAPDVU010000005.1, read as the reverse complement.
AGGCTAGAAGGACAAAAGATGGAGGATGGAGCTTTTGCAAGAGTTTTTTTCTTGAGTCATGAAAAAAGGGGAAAAGTATGTAGATAGAAGTCATTGTTGGTGCGGATCCATGTATGAACCCAAAGGTCTTTCCCTAACTGAAGGTGCATAGTGGCTCATCTTCTGGTCTTCACAGTCCATTCAGAATATAAGAGAGCTTTCTGAAGAGCTACTTTCTATGTGCCAATATAGTAGCCAGTCTTGCAGATTAAGCAGCATCTAGTCCAATGCTTTGGGCCAGTGGTCGGCAAACTGCAGCTCGCGAGCCGCGGTTGGCTGCTCTGTTGTCTAATGAGTTTGCCGACCACTGACCTAGACTCTCGATTCCAGTAATTACAGGCTGTTGTTGTTCCTTGTGATTAAGCCCCTATTTGGGCCAAATCAAACAATAAGGGGACAGTTACCAGGAGGGCTATTTATGAAATGTGAGTCCTAGAACTGAGCCAAAATAATAGTTAAAGGATGACTGCACCGAGAGATAGCATGTAAGGGAAGAGAAGTTCCAAAATAAAGAAACAAGAGAGGGCCTGGCCGGTATATCTCAGTGGTTGGGCATCAACCAATGACCAAGAGGTCACAGTTCAATTCCCAGCCAGGGCAATTGCCCGGGTTTTAGGCTAGCTCCCAGTGGGGGGTATGCAGGAGGCAGCCGATTGATGGTTCTCTCTGATCATTGATGTTTCTATCTCCCTCTTCTTTCCTTTCTCTGAAATCAATAAAAAACATGAATTTAAAAAAAAACCCACAAGAGAGACAAATGAATATGTTGTCAAGCCAGCAGGTTGAAATGAACTGCAAACATCCTAAACATAGAAAGGATCTATTGGGCAGTCAGAAGCAAGCTGGAGTTATTCTTGGGTTGTAGGATGGTTCAATTTTACTTATAGGGCCTTTTGGCCCATCGTGGTATTCTCATATATGTGGCTCAGCACCTCAGAAGGTGTTCCTGGGGAACCTGACCTTACTGGACTAGGAGGGTGGAGTTGGTCTGTGCTTGTAATTTATAAATGATTTCCTTCCCCCACCCCTCCGTACTTAGGGCTGCAAAGTTGTTGGAGCAGCAGGGTCTGATGATAAGGTTGCCTACCTTACAAAGCTTGGATATGACGTTGCCTTTAACTACAAGACAATAAAGTCTTTGGAAGAAACACTGAAAAAAGCTTCCCCTGATGGTTATGATTGTTATTTTGATAATGTAAGTACAAATTAGACTTAAAATCTGATTTACTAACAAAGTAGCTATACAGGGAATATACTTCTGGAGTTTCCATCTAAAAACTGTGACTAAAGCACATATGCCTTTTTAAACAAACAAAACAAAAATAGCTTTATTGTGATATAACTCACCCATTTAAAATGTAGAATTTAATGGTTTTTCGTATATTCACAGAATTGTACAACTGTCACCACAGTCAATTTTAGAACATTTTCATCACATTAAAAAGAAATGTTGTACTTATTGACAGTTGCTTCCCACTTTCCCCCAAAAGTGGACTTTTGTGACTGGCTTCTTACACTTAGCATGTTTTCTAGGTTCATCCATGTTGAAGCATGTATCAGTGATTCATTCCTTCTTATGGCCAACTAATATTCTATAGTCTTGATATATCACATCTTATTTATCCATTCATCAGTTGATGGACATTTGTTATTTACACTTTTCAGCTATTATATAATGCCGCTATGACCATTCATGTACAAGTTTTTGTGTGGATATGTTTCATTTCTCTTGGATATACACCTACGAATGGAATTGCTGGGTCATATGGTACCTTCACGTTTAACGTTTTGAGGTACTGACAAACTATTTTGCACAATGGCTGCACTATTTTACATTCTCGCTAGCACCGTATGAGGGTTCCAACATCCTCACCAACACTTATGATCCATCATTTTGATTATGGCTATCCTGGTGGGTCTGAAGTGATAATTTCATTGTGGTTTTGATTTGCATTTCTTTAATAGCTAACATTGATCATCTTTTCATGTGCTTATTGGCCATTTGTATATCTTCTTTGGAGCAATGTCTGTTCAAATCCTTTGCCAATTTTTCATTTGGGCTATTCGTTGAGTTGTAAGGCTTTTTTATACATTCTGAATACAAATCCCTTTATCAGATATAGTCAGTTATTGGTATTCCTGGTAGTTATGTTCTATAAAGTCACACAAACACTGAACCATTCATTGCTCCTGGAAAAGTATGTACACATACGCACGTATCTCACATAGATTACAATCTTAAATCCTAAAAACAACTCTTCCAATAGCTTCCATTTTCTTTATTTTACAAAAGAGAATAGGACAATTCACCATAGCTAAGATTTGGAAACAGCCTAAATGCCCATCAGCAGATGAGTGGATTAGAAAACTATGGTACATCTACACAATGGAATACTATGCTGCTATAAAAAATAAGGAACTCTTACCATTTGCAGCAGCATGGATGGACCTGGAGAGCATTATGTTAAGTGAAATAAGCCAGACAGTGAAAGAAAAATACCACATGATCTCACTCATTTATGGAAAATAAAGAACATTATAACCTGATGAACAAAATGATAGACACAGAGGCAGTAAAACATTGGATAGACTGTCATATTATAGCGGGAAGGCTGGGGAGTGTTGGGGAGAGGGGGCAAGAGATCAACCAAAGGACTTGTATGCATGCATATAAGCACAACCAACGGACACAAGACACTGGGGGGGTGGGATGAGGGCATGCAACGGGGCGGGGGTGTAGGGGAGGCTGGGGGAAGGTCATTGGGGGAAAAAAAGAGATGTATGTACTACTATATGTAATACATTAAACAATAAAAAATATTAATAGCTCTAAGCCACATTAAAAAAAGAGAGAGAGAGAGAGAGAGAGAGAGAATAGGAGATTCAGAGAAAAGTTAAGTAACTTGCCTGAGGCTGCCCCACTAATCCTCCCAAGTTGGAGTTTATACCCCATCCAAATGGCTCAGGAGCAGAGCTTCTTGAACTAAACTGCACTGCCCCCTACTGTCTTCACCCTCTGATGATCTAAGAGAGCTGAGAAAAGAAGGCAGGGCCATGGCCTCGCTTGACCTTAGCTGGTAACTTTGCATCTCTCTCCTTGCTCTGCACGTGTCTGCAAATGACCAGGGAAAGCCCTGTGAATATTGAGTTGGAGGTTTTAAATAAATTTTAGCAAGTAGTCCAATTCACATATATGGAATCCAGCAATAACAAGGATCCACTGTATATAGTTTGCAAATATTTTCTCCTGTTCTTTTTATAAGTTGTTTTTCACTTTCTTGATGGTGTCCTTTAAAGCACAAAAGTGTCCCATTATTTTTTCTTTTGTCCCTTGGTGTCACGTCTAATGCGTTACCCCATCCAAGGTCATGAAGATGTACTTGTTGTTTTCTTCTAAGAGATTTATAGTTTTAGCTCTTACATTTAGGTCTAGGATGCATTTAAGTTGATTTTTGTGTATGGTATGAGGAAGGAGTCCGATTTCATTCCCTTCCATGGGGATAGCCAGTTGTTCGGCACCGTTTGTTGAAAAGACTATCGTGTCCCTCCGGAGTTGTTCTGGCACTCTTACCACAATCAGTGGACCCTGAGTGTAAGAGTTCGTTTTTTGGACTTCAATTTAGTTCTGTTGATCTATATTTCTTTTCTCACTTTGTTTTGATTATTTTATTTTATTATTTTTATACATATGTGTCCTTATTCCCCCAGTACCCCCCCACCCCCCACTCATGCTGCTCCCACCTGTTGTCTGTGTCCATTGATTAGGCTCATATGCATGACATTGTTTTGATTACTATAACTCTGTAGTAAGTTTGGAAAGTAAACAATGTGAGTCTTCCAGCATTGTTCTTTATATGGCATTTGAGTACTTTTCCAAACTTTTAGGTAGGGCAATGAGATTATTGAACTGATCAGAGAACCTCACAATATAGAAAAACATAACTTATAAGTTATATAATGTATGGTCCTTTAATAAAATGGAAATGCCCAGTTCCTTTTGTCTTTTTCCAAATGTAATTGTCTTCACTACTGTGCTAATTCAGTTTTGTTGCTGTTAAACAAGTAATGTGAAATGATGATTTTAAATGAATGAGTTTCCTGAATCTTCTAGTGTTTACATTAAGGTTGTTATTTGTTGGTTCTTTGTTTTTGTCCTATTTAGGTAGGTGGAGAATTTTCAAACATTGTTATCCCCCAAATGAAGAAATTTGGAAGAATTGCTATATGTGGGGCCATCTCTACCTACAATAGTACTCGCCCACTTCCCCCAGGTAATGAGCTTCTGCACATGGTCACAGCTGTAGTAAGACTAGACAAGGAGAAGATTCACATATTTGACATCAGATATTAATAAGATGTTAGTGACTATCAAAATATTTAAAAGACTTTGTGGTATTCTTGATGAAATAGTGTTTATCAGCTTACATAGAGAAATAACAGGATCTGAACATATAGAACAAACATTTATTATTATTGTTAAATATATTTTTATTGATTTCAGAGAGGAAGGAAGAGAGAGAGAGAGAAATATCAATGATGAGAGAGAATCATTGATTGGCCGCCTCCTGCATACCCTCTACTGGGGATGGAGCTGGCAACCTGGGCATGTGTCCTGACCAGGAATCGACCGTGACCTCCTGGTTCACAGATTGACACTCAGTCACTGAACCACGCCGGCCAGGCCAAACACGTTATTAAAAGTTTTAGTTTTTACCTATTTCTGGAAAAAATGTAAAAAGACAGCCATGATTTGATTTAGAAAAAGAACATCTTGGCCTGGCTGGTAAAATGTCAGGGTTCTTCAGGATCTTTGGGATACTGCTGGAGGTGTGGGTACTATAGGTGACTTGTGGTGGGTGAAGGGGAAAACGAAAACAGGTTGCCATTTCCTTCAGACAGTCGTGGGCAGTGCTTCCTAGAGCAGCGGGCCACCCTAGCCTCCCAAACTGACAATTTCCTCTAAAAGGCAAAGGAGCATGCACATTCCTCCATCCATTCCTCGATTGTCCACATTTTGTTTCTCCTGTGCCCTACCATGCCTTCCATCCCCACTTCCTCACTCTCTCATGCTGAGAGAGCCCCTCCCACCTCCGCACCTATAGAGGTCTACAAATAGTGTCAATTAGAGAACTGCGTTCATTAGATCCCCATCTCTGAGAGATGTTGTATAGGCTCCCATTTTACAGATGGGGAGATAAGTGGCTGAGAGGACCAGAGACTCTTCAAATCCTATTAGCAACACACTCAAAACAAAGACAGGTTTTCTGAACAACTCATACAGTGTCCCTTTCTGCTACAATTCTGTGTTGTTAGTGAGATTACAGATTTACTGTGGTCCAAACAAAAGGAGAAAGAACAGTCCTAGCCAGTTTGACTCAGTGGATAGAGCGTCCGCCTGTGGACTGAAGGGTCCCAGGTTCGATTCTGGCCAAAGGCATGTGCCCAGGTTGCGGGCTTGATCCCCACCCAGTAGGGGGTGTGCAGGAGGCAGCCAGTCAATAATTTTCTCTCATCATTGATGTTTCTATCTCTCTCTCTCCCTCTCCCTTCCTCTCTGAAATCAATAAAGATTTTTTTTAAAAAAAAAAAAAGAAGAAAGAACAACAAAGAATCTTCTAGATTATCATCATGATCTACTCAACCAGACATAAACATTCTATGATAGGTTTGACTCATGGGAATGAAACCTTACAGCTCTGATCATTAACAACACGCAACTTGCACTGAGACAGGTGGGCGAGAGTGAAAGGGCCCATAGACGAACAACCTATATATTCCCTCTTGAGCTGTGAAAAATCAAAGACACTACCTTCTCCAAGAAGGAAACTCGAGGTTCACTTGGCAGTCTTATTGGTAGGGACCTTTCCCCCCCTATATTTTTCTAATTGGTGCTAAGCTAGAATCATGAGACATCTGCCCGCTAATCGAGCAAAGCTGCAGGATGTACTTCCTTCATATTATATATATATATACACATATATACATATATATACACACACACACACACACACACACTTTTTTTTTTTTTTTTTTTTTTTTTTTTTTACAGAGAGGAACGGAGAGGGATAGAGAGTTAGAAACATCAATGAGAGAGAAACATCAATTCAACTGCCTCCTGCACACCCCCTACTGGGGATGTGCTCGCAACCAAGGTACATGCCTTTGACCAGAATTGAATCTGGGACCCTTCAGTCCTCAGGCCGTTGCTCTATTCACTGAGCCAAACCTGTTAGGACTAGGATGTACTTCTTGACCATAGTCCAGATTGCCCAATTAGGACTCGGGTGGGGAACGTCCAGCCTGAGAAATCATTTGGTCTGGCCCTGCCAAGGCATTAGGGCTGAGTTAATTAAATGTTTGCCCAAATATAGCAGGCTAATTTTTAAATTTATAATTGTGTATGGCCCACAAATGATGTTATAAATATCCAAATGGCCCTTGATAAGTGTAGCCAAATATTTTAGATAGAGTAACTTGATCCAGTTCTTTCTAGCAATTACTCTTTGTAAGTTCAGCTGCTCAGATAGGTCTTTGAGATGTCATCTGGCCTTGTCCATTCCATTTTAATCAGATAGGATTCTGCCCTGCTTTTGATTTTCAGAAATTCTAACATATTTCACTATTAGGATATAGCTCACAGGCAAGTAATTATTCCCCCTAACTTTAATTTTTTTTTTATCCTCACCCAAGAATATTCTTTCCCATTGATTTTTTAGAGAGAGAGTGAAAGGGGGGAGGGGGAGGGAGAGAGAGAGAGGGAGATAGAGAGAGAGAAATATCGATGTGAGAGAGACACATCAATTGGTTGCCTCCTGCTCGCACCCCAACCAGAGCCAGGAATGGAACCTGCAACCAAGATACATGCCCTTTACCCGGAATCAAACCCAAGACCCTTTGGTCTACAGCTGACACTCTAACCACTGAGCAAACCAGCCACTTTAATGCCACATTTGCTGCCACATGTATTTTTTGTTCTCAATAAAGAAACCCACATTCCCACCAGAGTGGACAAGCCCAGAAATGGCATTTCATCCTCTTCCAAATGAGGATTCCAATCCATAACCCAAAAAGAATTCTAGTTGGTGGGGGTGTTTTGAAGAAGCACCCTTTCTGTGACACCAATCTAGAATTTGGGTGTATCACTCTCTTATGTCACCCTCGTGTCTCACTCATTTTGCATCAGTTTCTTTTAGTTCAGGATGAAGCCCTATTTTTTTCTGACTGCTAATATTACTTCCTTCAAAGTAGTAAGTGGGAACTTTTAGGCTTGAGTGATGGCAGTTATCAACGATGCCGAAATAGATTGTCGCTTCTAACTGAACCTGACTTCCTGGAACTAAAGACTATACTCAGGTGTCATTCCCTCAGTGTCTGGTTACGTAAGAGCCTTGGGAAAAGAAACCAGGCAATCATACAACCTTTGCTCTCTCGCACAGAACAGTACTATCTTACAGGCTGCAGGGCAGCCTTGTGCTTTTGCTAGGCTGGTGGTTCTCAAAGTGTGAGCCCAGGGCCAGCAGCGTCACGGTCTCCTGGGAACTTATTAGAAATACAAATTCTTGGGGCCTATTCCCTAGCCACAATCGGAAGGTGGGGGAGGGACCGAGCAATTTGACAAGCCTGGCACCTGATTCTGATACACACCGAAGTGTGAGACCCCACTGTTCAGGCTAACTCTTGGTTTCCCGAAATGGCAAGGACAGAGGCAGGCATGGGAGCTGTTGAGCCTCTCGATCTCTTCTCTTTCGTTGGCTCTTAGTCGAGGGGTGGACACGAGTTGTTTTGCATCTCTGAGCACAGAACAGAAGGAGATGGCTTTAGGCCGTAGAATGACTGCATTAAGCCATCAAGAAGAACCTGCTAAGTACTGGGAATGTGAGGGTATTCATTCTTGAGTGGTACAGAAATGTGTCCATCTGCAGGACCTCTTTCTCTTCTATAGAACTGTTTGGGAAGTTTTGGGTGGGCCTTGCGTCTGGCACGTCCAGAAGGACCATTCCCTGGCTTTGTGACCTCTGCGAGGACTCCACATGTGTTTCCTATTGCTGCTGTAACAAATGACCACCAACTGGGTGGCTTAAAACAACACAAATTTATTGTCCCTTATAGTTCTGGAGGTCAGAAGTCTCAAATGAGTCAACAGGGCTGTGTTCCCTCTAAGGGCTCCAGAAGACAGTCTGTTTCTTTGCCTTTTCTAGCTCTAGAGGCTGTCTGCATTTCTTGGCTCCTGGCCCCTTCCTCCGTCTTCAAAGCCAACAGCCTGAAATCATCAAATCTCTCTTTCTCTCTGACGTCTGCTTCCATCAATCACATTTCTTTTTCCGGACTCTGACTTTTTTTCCATCCCTCTTTCCCTTACAAGGACCCTTGTGATTATACTGGGCCCACCTATATACTACACAAAAATTTCCCCACCTCAGGTTCTTAACTTAATCATATCTGCAAAGTCCCTTTTGCCCTGTAAGGTAACATCTTCACAGGTTCTGGGAATTAGGATGTGGACATCTCTGGGGGCCATTCTTCTGCCTACCACAGAGTTGATTGGTGGGCAGCCCTGTGGATCAGAAAAGAGTGAAGGAAATGGAAGGGGGAACAGTAAGAGAACAGTCAGTGCTTGTTTTCACCACAGCCACCTTCCTGGACCCTGTTGCCCAAATGTGCCTTTCTCTTCACAGGTCCACCCCCAGAGGCCATTATCTATCAGCAGCTCCGCATGGAGGGGTTCATCGTCAGCCGCTGGCAGGATGACCGCCAGAAGGCTCTGAACGAATTGATGAAATGGGTCTTGGAGGTAAGGGGCTCCAGAGCCACTCCCTCCAATTGTACACCAGATCCCATTCCCCTTTGACGCTGTAGATACATCTTCAAATACATCTCACTGCTCCCTACTTTGTAGCAAAATACCCGGAAGTGTTGTCTGCAGTTCCTCTCTTTCCATTCTTTCTTAAATTCACACATCCGGCTTTTGCACTGGTCACTGGGCCTCTTTTCTTCTCTGTCTGCCCCTTAGTTAGCTCATCCAGGCTCATGGTTGTTTGTTTGTTTGTTTGTTTTTGTTGTTAATAATCACCTGAGATATTTTTCCATTGATTTTTAGAGAGAGTGGAAGGGAGAGAGAGAAACATCGATGTGAGAGAGACACAAGGATTGGTTGCCTTTGCCTTCATACTTGCCCCGACTAGAGCCAGGGATCGAGCCTGCAACTAAGATATATGCCCTTGACCCGAATCGACACTCTTTCCACTGAGCCAGACCGGCTAGGGCCAGGCTCACGGTTTTACATGTAGGTAGGCTGACAGCTCTTGAATGTCTGTCTCCTGCCTGTCCCTCTTCCGAGCTCTAGACTGCTTGACAGCTGCACTTGAATGTGGGTTACACACCTTCAACTTAACATGTCGAAAACGAAGTATGTTTTGATCTTTCCTGCCAAACCTGCCCCCTTCATAGACCTCACCATTTCAGTTATGGCAGTTTTACCCTTCCAGTTGCTCAGTCCAAAAGCCTTGAAATCATCTTTGGTTCCTTTCTTTCTCTCATTCAGATCCATGTCTAACCTGTTGCAAAATTCTGGTGGCTCACCAGAATGCATACATACAGAATCTGACCATTCCTCCCACCTCCATTGCTACCGCCCTGGTCCAGGCCACCACTTGTCTAGGATGTTGTGTTAGTTTCCATCTGGTGTCCCACCTTTGTGCCCTTACAGGTAATTCCCAACACAGCAGGCAAGTGATCTTTTAAAACACAAATCAAGCATTGTCATTCTTATGCTCAAAACCCTGCAAAAGTCCCCATTTCACTTAGAATAAAACTTACAAGGCTATCAGCCATCTAGCCCCCATTACCTCTCTAATTTCATTTCTTAGTGTTTACTCACTTGGCTCACTCTATGCAATCCCTCCCCTTGCCTCTCTACCCCTCTGTAACTGCTCAATTCTCGCACCTTCTTTACGTCTTTGCTAAAAACTGCCTTCTGAATGAACTTTTACAGTGACCCTATTTTAAACTGTAATGCCCCTTCATTCTTGCGCCTCCTTTTCATTTACCCATACAATTATCATCTTTCAATGTGACTTACATTACAATTCACTTCTTTAATTATTGCCCGTCTCCCACCATGAGAATATAACCTCTATGCAGGCAGCAGTGTGCATGCATTTTGTTTGCTGATGTATCCTTAGCATCTAGAGTGTCTGCATCAATGTATGCATTAGATGAATATTGCCGAATGGATGAAGGGCATATATTTGTGCCATAGCTCTTCCAGGTCTTACATTAGAGCCTTCTTACAGCCCTGCCTTTAGGAAGCAGCAGCAGCTAGCCAATCCCTTTGTCCTGTGCTGGGATCATTTTCCCACCATGTAGAATGTTAGTCAATAGAGATCCGAATAAACAAGGTGCATTATTTTACTTTTTAGAGGAGGAAAGTGCTATCACACTTCCTAATTCCTGGCTTTATGATCATCTCCCAATTCAAAGAAATAAATTCCCTCTCTGGCAACCATTGGAGGTTGGCATTTTTCCCAGCTAACACTTGTAGTGCTGGGCTGGGCTCATTCCAGGAAGCTGGGAAGAGCAAAATTATTTTTAAATTCCCTGTGTGTAGCCGCTTTCTCCCTGTTGGTGAAATTGAATCTAGCGCTACCTCAGTCACAGCTGACAGCAAGAAACCACTGTGCTCGTGGCCCTAACGCATCCCTCTAACAGGGTGAACCTAATTATAATTTTAAGTAACTAGTGAATTAGCCAAAATTCTCATCTAATTTTTTTCTCATCTCTCCCCTTTTTCAAATACATTTTTTATTTTAGAATTTTAGATTTACAGAAAAATCATAGTTCCCATATAACCTATATCCTGTGCCCTAAATTCCCACATTATTAACATTTAATATTAGTATTCATCCTCTACTTTTAACCTTTAAACCGGATTATAGCTTTCAACTCTTTCCAGGTTCTTTGCCTCTTCAAGTGCAGGAATGTGCTTGGACTTTCTAGTCAAGGGTGCAATTGCCAGTTTTCCTACTTAATAGTTGAGTGACCTCAAGCAAATGGTCCCTCTGTAAGTCCTTAAAGGGTGCTACACCATCACTGGAATACATTAGGGTAAAAATGGTATCAGAACTCAGGATTCTACATGAGACCCCTTAAAAAAGTGAGTTAGTCCCACTCAGTAGCCTTGTAGGAGAAAGAGAATGAAAATCCTTCCTCACTAAATGAACCCTCCCCTCCCAAACTCCTAAATGAATGTTAAGCACACATTAACAGAATCTTGGCTTGAAGAGAAGACAGATCATCAAGGTGCCATGGCACTTGCATTTCCTGAACAGGCTCTGCCTCCTCAGGGTTCAGAGAGAAGCAGTGAAGCTATGTCCCTGGGAAGGATGAGCACAGATCACACCCAAAAGGGACCGCCTTTCTCCAGCTGCTTTCACCTCTCCTGAGATTATTACATTATAAAACTTTTCATATAACTTACTTAAAGATTGCTGAATCACTTCCTTGTGACATTTCTCCTATTGCTGGGCTGAGATCTGGTGCCTATTATGAAATTCCTATGTGTACTCTGTAATCTGTCACATACACTGTGTATGTGGATCATGCCCCAAGGTGACGCAAGTTCACAGAGCAGAGGGATCTCCAGCTATAGTTCCAAGTGTCCTGGACGTACCTGATAAATTTGTTGCTACAATGAGAGGAGTATATCATTTAGAATGTGGTACTAATCTATTATATTCGTTGTTGCTTTGATACAGGGTAAAATCCAGTACCAGGAATACGTCACTGAAGGATTTGAGAACATGCCAGCTGCATTTATGGGAATGCTGAAAGGAGATAATTTGGGGAAAACAATAGTGAAAGCATGAAAAAAATGACACGTAGACTCTAGGAATCATTTGGATGATTACTTAATTTCTTTTTAACCATTTAGTAAAAACGTATGTTGCCCTCGTTGTCTAAAAAATAGTGGTTGTGGTGAGTTTGATCTACCTAATAAAGTACATGTAGAGTATGTAATTAGCAATAGAGAATGAACGTCTCATAGTGAACAACAGCCAGCCATCTCACATCATGTAATGCTCCAGTTCTTGCTTTCCCTGCTTCTGAGACCTTGGAGGTGTTAGGTTCCAGATGGTCTTGCTACAAATGTTGGAAAGCAATAAATGTTGGAAGGCTGCCATGGAAATAAGCTTTTATTGAATTAAGCTACTTTGATTTTGGGGATCTCTGTGGCTAGCATTGCCTACCTGAACTCTGTACTGTCCAATATGGCAGCCATTTAAGGCTACTGAGAACTGGAAATATGGATAGTACTACATTTCAAGATTTTAAAACACAACAACAAAGCACAGTTAATATTTCTCCATTAAACACAACTTTATTGTTTTGGTAGAACTACAATTCATTGTAACTGTTGTGTAGCATAGGACATTATTGTTGTATTGTAATACTTGTACAGAAATGTGCATTATTTCTAGCATTACAGATAAACACTTCACCAATGTAGTCAGTATCAACAGACAGATTCAGTTCAGATAACTGTTTTCTATTCACTGAAGTAACATCACAGTGTCTTTACTTGCGTATTTTACATACACAGCACAAGTTATAGTACACCTATGCAGACAGCACAAGTTTTAGCAATACCGATGTAAAGCATAATCATAAACTGAGACACTTACTACTTTAATTATAATTAAATTGTTTTCTAGGTTAAAAACACAGAAAAATATTTAACTTTTAAATGAAGGCATATTACTGAGGCAGAATTCAGTGCAATACAGAAGCTGGTACTACGACTAGTCCAGTAAAAGAGTGGAAGAGGGCATAGTGCACACTCAAAGACGAAAGGCAATTGCAATTTACTGCAGGCATAGCAAATGGAAAAGCTATTTGTTGTATACCCAAGTGTTAAAGATACCACACTAGACAATATTTAAGACAATACCTAATATTGGGTCACTTTTCAACAACAATCTAGTGAGTTCGGTAAGTACTCTCCTAAGTCAAAAAAGAATCCAAGAAATTAGTCATATGAGATGAGAACTAAATTTCCAACAAAATATTAAACAACTTTTTAAGAGGATTTGAGTTTGTAAATTTAGCCAGCTATAAAATAGTATGAATTCTCACACACAAAAGAATCTTAGATGGAGAGATAATAAAAAGAAATTATTTTAGGTTGATTTAGTCAGAAATTTATGAGGAAGAGACTTAAAAAGATATTTACAAATACTGAAAATTTCAATCCTTTAAGTAATTTTGCTCACAGAATACAAGAAGTTTCTGATATCAAAGAACAATTGATTCAAAATTTGAAAAGTTGCAAGAATTTATCTTCAGCTTTACATGAGTTGTGTAGCATAAGACACAGCCCTGTGAAAACGTTGGGTATATTCCATCTCAAAGAACATCCAAATTTACAAAGAAATGTCAATTCACTACCTAAACATTCACTTAGAACAGAAACGTTTGACAATTTTCCATCTGTCCAAGAAGAATTTCAGCTAGAGATAGAAAAATTTGTTTCTATTATAAGAGGAACTCTAGCTATATAAAGTCAAAAGACCAGCTATACTGGCATTTTAAAGGAAGAGAATGGTGTTTACCTCTTTGCTTTGTTACACTGTTTCATACTAAAAGTAGTATCTGTGCTCAATTTTTTGAATCAGACTCCAAAAAAGAAGTCATGATGCTAAGATTCTTCAGTATATTGGTGGAAATACAAGAAGTATACAATAATAATTGCCAGTTTATGGAACTGTACTGAAACTATGGAACTCCAAAAAGAAAACGTGTGTGTGGGGGGGGAGATTTCGTGACATTGGATTTGAGAATGATTTCTTGGACATGACACCAAAAGCACAGCAGAAAAATAAGCAAAAATAGGCAAATAATAAGCAAAAATAGGCAAATGGGACTACATCAAACGTAAAACCTTCTGTGCAACAAAGGAAGTAGTGCCAAGAATATGGAAAATGTTCCAATGGAACCAGTGGAATGGGAGAAGACACTCAAAAATCATAAATAAGGGGATAATATCTAGAATAAATAAAAAAGCTAAAATTCAAAAACAAAAACTTGATTAAATAATGGGCAAATAACTTAGACAATTCCCTTAAGATATACAAATGGTTAACAAGCATATGAAAAGATTTTCAACATCACTAATCATCAGGAAAGTGCAAATCAAAACCACATCTGTTAGAATGGCTACTATAATAAATATAGAAAATAACATGGGTTGCTAGGATGTGAAGAAACCCCTATGCACTGTTGGTAAGAATGTAAAATGGTGCAGCTGCTATGGAAAACAGCATGGAGGTTCCTCAAAAATTTAAAAATTGAATTACCAAATGATTCAGCAATCCCACTTCTGGGAATATATCCAAAAGACTGATAATAGATCTTGAAGAGATATTTGCACACCCATATTCATAGCAGCATTATTTACAATAGCCAAGAGGTAGATGCAAACTAAATGTGTACTGATGGATGAAAGCATAAGAAAAAATGTGGTGTAGCCCTAGTCGATTTAGCTCAGTGGATAGAGTGTCAACCTGCAGACTAAAGGGGTCCCAGGTCCAGGTTGCAGACTCAATCCCTGGTGGGGCGCATGCAGGAGGCAGCCAATCAATGCTTCTCATATTAATGTTTCTATCTCCCTCTCCCTTCTCTGAAATCAATAAAAATATATATTTTTAAAAGTGGTTTAAACACACAATGGAATATTACTTAGCCTTAAAAAAAGGAAATCCAATCATACACTATCAGGATGAAACTTGAGGACACCCAGCCAATTCCACTTCAAGAACTGAAAGCAGGGATTCCAATAGGTATTTGTACACTACTGTTCATATCAGTGCTATTAACAATAGCCAAAATAGTGGAAATAATGAAATATCTACCAACAGAAGGATGAACAAGAACCTTATGATCCAAGAGCCAAATCTAACTGACTTAGGGTTTTTAATTTCCCTTTTAACCCATTGTACACCATAAGCATCTGTAGACACAAGCAGCGGACCTTCCCCCACATGCCACCCGCATCTATTAAAAAAGAAAGTTTTCCCTAAGCGGAAGCCCTGACCAACTTTAAAGTCATTTTTTGTGTGAGAATTTTCAGCTGGAAATATTCAAGAACACCTGAATTGTGAGTAATATATTTATTTTTATAATATTCATTGCAAATTTATTTTTAAAATTAAATTCAAAATATCGTGGCATGTGGGGATGGTTTCCGTTTTGGATGCATGGTAGTTAACTAGCTAAATTAGAAACTATTATTCAGACTCCACCAATGAAATTAGTAAGAAATAATCCATTAACATCTGAATTCTTCATTCCTTTGAGGTCTAATTTCACAACAGAAAACTTAAGTGAAAATTTGTTATAATTTCTACATTCCTTTTCTGAATTTTATTTACTATCAATGGAGTCTCTTCAGATTATAGAATATGTATTCTCCAGATGGTAGGAGATCAGAATATCAAATTCCTACTGTGGGAAAGTCAGGTTGCATGACTGAGAGAACTTGGCAAGTAGAAGAGTAGATTCCCTATCTAAAGGTAAAAGTGGCTGCCCCAAACAACCTGTCTTATGAAATAAGGCCTTAGTGCTGTCATCCCTTACATTCTTCAAGACTAGCCTTTTTTAAGTATGAAGTTTCCTATTTTAAATGATGGCAACTAATTACACACACACACACACACGCTTACCATGCAGACCAACTATGACATGTCAAGGGCCCAACTTTAGCTTGTGACCTTTGTCATACAGAATATTTATACTCTACTGACAGGAAACTGTACTTAGTACAGGCAAAAATTAAAAAAATAAAACTTTATTTTGCAAAAGGCAACCCATTCAAAATAGCTGTTTCCAGCACCCGTTTCCTCCCATCCTCACCACCTTCAATCTATTTTCCTAAGACAGTAACTCTCATGTCTGAGATGGCTCAGGTGCACGTCCCTAGTCCACCAATCTTCTCAGCCAATGCTCAAAGGAAAAAGTTAGGTGTTTTGTTCAATTAAAACATTCCCTGAAGGCAAACTTGTTTAGCTTCACTGACTTGTTCCTGTTTACAGTGTTCTAGCATCAAGTATTCAAGGCATCCAGTATTCAAAAAGGATACTATATTCTCACTGCCAGAAGTTTAGTATCCTAAATCATTTTCTACGACAGAAACTTGAAAATTCCAAACGAATCAATAATATTCAACTTATGCCCTAGTTGGTCGGCTCAGTGGATAGAATGTCGGTCTGCGGACCAAAGGGTTCTGGGTTCGATTCCCATCAAGGGCATATACTTAGGTTTAGGCTCCTCTACGGCCTGAGCCCTGGTCAGGGCATATGCAGGAGGCAACCAGTCGATGTGTTTCTCTCACATCGATGTTTCTGTCTTTCCCTCTCTCTTCCAATCTCCCTAAAAATCAATGGAAAAATATCCTCAGGTGAGGATTAACTAACTAACTAAATAAATAATTTTAACTTATTTCGACAGCTTCAGAAAATATGAGGTACAAAAAACAACAACCCCAACTTAGAAATTATTAGTCCCAACCCTTCATTCTATCAGTTCAAAAACTGAAATTAGGAAAGGTTATATAGTAGATTGGCTGGAAACTGGGACAGAACTCAGGTGATTTGACTCCGACCAAGTTTTCCATTACATTACATGGGAGTGTGGCAGGGGAAAGTAGAAGAGAGGGAAATCTTCTGAAATGGTTAAAAAGGTAGGTCTGGGCACCCCTTCCCCTGCTTTTTAAATTCATATTTGGCCTTTTACAATAATTTCACATCTGATACTGTTTTCACTTTCCACATGACTTTTCCAGCCCTAACTACTATCTCCCAAAAGTTAACATTCTTACAAAGAAGGGTGAATGGGGGAAAGTCTATTTTTCCTAGCTGCCAGCCGATCAAAGTTGCAGCTACTAATCAATGTGGTGGCAATTTATATCCAGGTTTCTAATGAGGAACACTTTTGATTAACTTTCCTCCCACCTTGCTATAGTTCAAGAATTACTCTCCAGAGTGAAATCCCCGATGTCTGATGAGGCCTGAATTACTTTTGAATGTTTTCTTACATTCCTTACATTCATATTCTTTCCTTCCAGTATGAATTTTTAGGTGCTCTACAAGGATTGAGCTTCTACTAAAGGTTGCTCCACAGTAGTCACATTCATAGGGTTTCTCTCCAGTATGAGTTCGATAGTGTTCATTAAGAGATGAGCTCTGACTGAAGGATTTTCCACATTCTTTGCATTTATAAGGTTTCACACCAGTATGGATTCTCTGATGACGACTAAGGAGAGAATGGGTAGGAAAGGCTTTCTCACACTGACTACATTTGTAGGGTTTTTCTCCTGAATGAAGTCGCTGATGATAAATTACAGATGTAAAATGGCTGAAAGTCATTCCACAATCATTACATAGATATGGTTTTTCTCCAGTATGAATTCTCTGATGTCGGGTAAGGCAAGAATTCTGTCTAAAGGTTTTTCCACATTCACTACATTTATAGGGTTTCTCTCCAGTATGAATTCTCTGATGCTTGGAAAGGGATGAGCTATGACTAAAGGATTTGCCACATTCGTTACAAGTATAGGGTTTTTCTCCAGTATGAATTCGCTGATGTTGAATAAGAGATGAATTGTCACTAAAGGGTCTCCCACATTCTTTACATTTATAGGGCTTTTCTCCAGTATGAATTCTCTGATGTTTAATGAGGTGGGCAGTTATGGTGAAACCTTTTCCACAATCATCACATTTGAAGGGTTTCTCTCCACTATGAGTTCTACGACGGGGTGTGAAGGATGAGCTCTTACTGAAAGCTTTCCCACAATCACGGCACATAGAGGGTTTTCCACCAAGGTAAAGTTTCTGCTGTTTGGACAGTGTGGTACTATAGTCAAAGGATTTTCCACATCTGCTACATTTAGGGGTTTTTTCTCCAGTCTCTGTTCCCTCATCTTTATTCGAGGTTGTATCCTGATATTTACTTTTCCGACATTTCTCACATATAGGGGTTTTTCTTCTCTTAACAAGGGATAAACTTTGAGTAAAGTCTATCCCACAGTTACTGCACTTCTGGGGTTTAGTACCCATATAAATTTTCTGATGTTTCTGATGTTCAGTAAGGGATGAAGAGTGACTTAAGACTTTCCTGCCTTCCTTACGTTTCCGTGGTTTTTCTCCAGTGTGCTCTTTGCGATTCATAACAAGGTCTGAATGAAAACTAAAGCGTTTCTTGCATTCATTATACTTCCGAGATTTCTTCCGTAAGTAGACTCTCAGATGCTTAACTATATCTGAAGTTTCCTTGGCGTTACTTCCAGAGGGGCCCTTTTCTGAGTCAAGTTCCTCACCCTCATTGCCTCTCCCATGAGTTTTCTTTTGTGTGCCTGCTTCTTGCGAACAGTCCTTATTGCTACGGTCCTTCTCTAATCTGCTGCGTTTGGAAGATTCTCCCATCAAGCCATAATCACCACACATTAAGTACCTATCTAATATTTTTTCTAAAGTCGATTCGTCCATAAGAACATCTTGATTTTGAACAGATTGCTTCAATTCACCTCTAGGTTCACACTCTACAAGAAATAACAGAATATTTCCTGTTTGCAATAAAGGAGGGTGCTGTATTTGGGACTAAACTAGGGATAGGGGCAGTAATGACTATGAGGATTATGACTTGGACAATTCTCAAACACACTCTATAAAACAAGGAAGGGAAAGTGATACTGAACAAGTAGGTAAACATAGGGGTTAGGAAAAATATTGAGGAAGATGAAAAGTTTATGCTTTATAGTTAGAAATGCAAGTTTTCACCCTCATTTCAAATTTTGAAAACAGGCTCAAACTTATTCTTCCTATACCCAATATTCCTTTTTCAAACAATAATAATATTAGTGCATTTATTGAATACTTACCAAATGCCAGGACAAATATCAAACACTTTACTTGTATTTCACTTAATCTTCACAACAACTCTATGAAATAAGCCCTATTGCTATCCCTGTTTTGTGACTGTGACAAGTACTAGGTACATAGAATGTAAGTAGCTTGCCCAAGGTCACATGTATTGTAAGTGGCAGTGCCAGATTTTTAACCTAGTCTGACACTAAATCCCAGGCTTTTGATCCCTATACTATATTGTCTCTTCCCGAAGCAGTCAAATAGTACTAAGTTTATAGATATGATATGCAATAACACCTATGCTAGACTTCCAAAGGTAACCACAATCTGGCCCTATCAACCTTATGGATACTTTAATAAGGCATACATTTACTGTCCCTAATATACTACAGCATTTTCAATCCTATTCTTTTATTTTTTTAAAGAAATTTTGTTGATTTTTAGAGAGAGAGGAAGGAAGAGGAACAGAGAGAGAGAGAGAGAGAAACATCGATGTAAGAGGGAAACAATGATCAGCTGCCTCCTGCACACTCCCTACCAGGGATGGAGCCACAACCCAGGCATGTGCCCTGACCGGAATCGAACAGGTAACCTTTTATGCATGGGATGATGCCCAGCCAACTGAGACACACCAGCCAGAGCTCAATTCTATTCTTTTATTGTTAACACTTCACATTACCTAGAATGTAATCCCACAGCACCTTCACTATCACAAACATATAAATTTGACAGGACCTAGGGTTTAAGTCCCACAATCCTAACAGGGCCTTTTCTAGTATTGTACTCTTTACGCCCTTCTCCAAACTTTGAATTTATTTATTAACCATATCATCATCCTGACTCTTAATTATGAGATTACTTTCATAAAATTATAAACAGAAAACTATAAAACACAAAATTCTACTACCCAGAAGTTAACTATTGTTAATAGCTCTGTATTTTCTTCTAGAAATTGCTCTATATTTTAGAATAGAAAAAATATGCATAATATATAGGCTTACTTTTCTTATTTAAAATTTTTCCCATCTCATTGGGTCAGTCTTCATAAAAATAATTTTAATCAGTTACATAACAACTAATTCTATATTTATTTGTTAATATAACATATATTAGTTTATGTATTAACTTTGAATTTTTATCAAATGATTAATATTTCCTCAAAAGAGGAGTCATAAAAATAGAATTACTGAACTAAAGGGTAGAAAAGTTATACTATCACATGAAGCATGATGAGCAGAAGTACCTGAGTACTCATCTCCAGTCAAATGATCTTTCTTTAAATCTTTGTGAATATGATTTATAATAAATAGCATCGTTGCTTTAAATGTGTATTTCATTGTTGCTCAGTTGGTTGGGCATTTCATTATACTGTGCAGAGGGGTTATGGTTTATTCCTAGTCAGGGCACATGCCCAGGTTGGTGGCTTGATCTCAGGTAGGGGGTGTGCAGGAGGCAGCCAATTGATGTTTTGCTCTCACATTGATGTTCCTCTCTATCGCTCCCTGTCTCCCTTCCTCTCTCTCCAAAAATCAATTTTTAAAAATCTTAAAAAGAAAAATATGCATATTTCATTCTTGACCAGTGACTTAGAGCATTATTTTCATGTCCATAGCTATTTAATTATTTTTAATTTTATCAGCTATCTGCTCAAATTCTTTGCCCATGTTTCTAATACACTTGGTGTTTCTTATTGTTTTACATGAGCTTTTAATAAATTATGGCTATTGACTCTGCTTTGCCTGTCAACAGAAAGTTTTTTCTCCTGTCTGTTATAAAATGACTTTTAGACAAGTTGCACAACTAAATGATGCTTCTTTTATATAAGAGGGAAGGACATATATTTGTACCAATATAGATTTTTACCTGCTAGATTTTTAGAATACAAAACATTTTTAGAATCCATTTTTTGAATTACTCTCCCAAATGCTACTTAAACATAAGGCAATTGCTGTCCTTATGGAAACAGCCAATAGGTTGTCTAAAATGAATGGTTAAGAAGATGGAATAGTGCAAAGTGAATCATATTTTTTTTAAATAAACTAAGGTATTGATAGATAAGTAATTATTTTTAAAATGTAAAATGGGATTATACTAACATGATGTCCTCTGGATAAATTCACATTGATCCTTCAAGATTTAATTCAAATGTTAATTAAGCTGTTGCTCCTATATTTTTCCACTGCTCCTTACACTTGCCATTATAGCACAAGTCCCATTATGAACAGTTTTTGTTTTGCTATCTGTATCTATGGTGTCCATAAAAATTCACTTTTCAGATCTTTTCTGTGGCACTTAACTGGCAGCTAACATCACCTGCTGTGCTCTATGAATCCACCATGGCATTCATGCCAAGGCCACTTCTTACAGTCATTGACAAGTATAGCAGGGATACTCAGGCCCATTTCTGTGAGACATAGGACTCTGAGAGGAGACTCTGATTTGAGGACTCCTTTTTGGCCTTGCCAAAACTTCCTTAAACTGCACTTTAGTCTAAGACTCTTCCTACCCAGCCTTCCTTCCCTCTCCTTCACAGGTGTTATACCTACATCACGCTCTGACCTCACTCCCAGGCTCTTCCAGAGCCTGCCCTGTTTTTCACTGCAATTTTTCCTAATAAGTCTCTGACAAGGTTAATCATGTCTTGGCATCTACTTATCAGAGAACTCAAACTAACAGTCTATTAAAATGAACATTCCAGGAAGACAACATGCATATTCTAATCATTCTATCTTAATTTTAGCAAGATGGCCCACCCAGCATTTCAAAAGGTCTTCCCAAATGACTTGGCAAGCAACTGTTTTAATGTCCTTCTCTACTTTTCACCAACTCACCTGGTATGGAGCCTTTTGAGACTTCTTTTTCCAGAAGCCCTGGTTCAACCCATGTTAGCTGGGAAATCACATCTAATTTGGTAACTGGAAAGCCTGCTCATAGAGAAACAAAATGAAAAATGTCTGTTTTCCATAGAACAAAGTCAATCAGCATTCACACAGAGAGTCTGGTTCTCCAGGGAAGAGAAGATACTGTCCAATAAAGACAGCAATACTGAAATTTGAAGAGAAAATGGAGGAGGTATGGTCTCGATGAGGGCAAAATGATGCTCAGCATTTCCAATTCAATGAAGCAAAGACTCTTTTTTGGAGAAAACTGGGCAGAAAAGTACATTTTCAGGACCCATTTTTAGGATTAATCGTATCATCCCTGCATGCCCAGCCAAAACAGTAGCAATTGTCTTTCAAAAATAGTGGCCAAAAAGATACCCAGGTTAGATGCTAGACCATAAAGAGAAGGTGTCTTTACCCAGAAATTGTAGGTGCCGACAGTTCTCCAGTAGCACTTCCTTATAAATCTCCTTTTGAAAAGGTTCCAGCTTCCTCCACTCTCCTCTGGAAAAATTCACAGCTATATCCTTGAATGTCATGGATTCCTAAAACACCAAACACAGTCTTGTTTGCACTGGATTATTCCTAAATAGATCCTAAGATTTCAGGGAATATAAACTATTAGTTTTAATAGTATTTAAATTCCTAAGGATTCCAAAGCAAGCTATCAATATTTATCTCTTTCTTTCTTATCTTAGCACACTGGCTAGAATATTCAGAAAATACTCATTAACAGCAGTAAGGTTAAAACATCCTTATCTTTTTATGGGCATTGTAAGAGCTGCTTTTGATTTTCCAGCTGGTGATATTTTTTATCATATTAGGAAATACAGGTCTCTTTTCACCTGGCTAACTGTATCAGGAATAACTGTTAAATTTTAGCAAATAATTGTTTTTGTTTTTATTAGAGTCAACCTTGTGACAAATTCTCCAGACAGAAAAAAAAACTAGAATGTGAAGAATAACTTTGAAGAGTGAGAACAGAAGACTGTCTTAATTATTCTATCTAGCATTTTTATACCACTCAGTAGGAGGTCAGTGAGTATTCACGTAAGAATGAAAACCAGTGAAAGGAAACTTACCCCGGACTCAGTATTTGGAAGGACAGAAACCGTTTTATCTTCTTCAGGGTTCTCCTCCTGGGAAATACCAGAATCTTGAGAAACTGGACCTATGAAGGGAAGAAAAAAATACAGTAGAGCCTTTCAAATGAATTCCTCATACTAGAAATTCCTATATATGTCTCTAGAGAAAAAGGTCATAAAAAACAGAAAAAGTTTTCTCCTACTCTTTAAAACAGAAAGAAGAGCCATAGATACAGATTCCCATTAAAACCCAAGCTTATCCCCTTACCCTTTAAAATATCCTTTCAATTCCTCAGATCACAAAAAAACTGATTTCATTCATTCTATACACCCACAGTTTAATATATTCAATTTGTATAATTACTTTAAAATATTTATAAGATGCATTAAGGTAAAACCACATATTATGTATTAATTTGTTTTCTTCATAATTCTTCCCTTACACAGGAGTCACTCATTAAATGAAAGCACCAAGCTGGTCTCAAGAACTGACTCCAATTCTGAACTCACAGATTCCTAAAGACGGAAATCAGGAATTGGAACCTATGAACTGAATGTGTTACATACCCCAAAATGTAGCCCTATTTTGGCTCAGTATAGTGTTGGCCTGCGAACTGAAAGGTCCTGGGTTCTATTATGGCCAAGGGCATATGCCTAGGGTTGTGGGCTCACTTCCCAGTAGGGGGTGTGCAGGAGGCAGCCAACCAATGATTCTTTCATCATTGATGTTTCTAGCTCTCTCCCCCTCTCCCTTCTTCTCTGAAATCAATAAAAGTATTTAAAAATAATTTAAAAAATACCCCAAGATGTTAACAGCTTCTAATAAGGGCAAAGTGGCTTTTCTTTTAAATCATATTTCACTTTCTTATGAAAAGTATTTTAGGCAGCTTATTGATTAGATAATCAATGGAAGTTAGGGATCAGAATTATGCAAAGAGAAAAAAAGGGATTGTTATAAGGAAACTGCTCAATCATGAATTGAATGCTAGAGCAATCAGTTCATGAACTTCTTGATTGTAGGGGCCTCCATAGAGAGGTTCCAATTTTGTGGAAGCACCGGTTGCAGGGACAGACAAGTCAGGAAACTCAAATTTCAGATACACCAATGAGCTGTGTGACCACAAATTAAGTCTGTGGAGGTAAACACTATTTCCCCATCTATCTCAGATCTCCTGGTAGAATACAAACTGTCGCCCATATGTATTGAGAGCCTTATGGTAAATAATATACAAAAATATTGGTAGCATATAGAGGGATTTTATACAAGTGGAACCACATGTTCTCAAAAGGGCTAGCCACCCTAGAAGTCTTTTCACCAATATTGTAAAATATTGCAAAAGATGTAATCATGTTGTAATTCATAGTGTAAGGATGTAATCATGTTGTATATATTGTATACACTAGTATATAATATATAATAATGTAATTATGAAAATGTCAGTTGCTCCCAAAGGCTACGGAACTGTACTATCCAACAGGGTAGCTGGTGGCCACATATGGCTATTTAAATTTAATTAAAAACTCAATTCCTTATTTGCAACAGCTTGAAGTGCAAAAACAGTACAGAACACACTTCCATCATCACCGATATTGGACAGCACCATTCCAGAAATGTGCTGCTGCACACACTGGAGTTAGAAGTGAAGGCCTGGCTGGCTGACATGCTTGTGACTCCCAACATTTTCTGGTAAATTTGTTCTCTCCTGTGTTCTAAAGTCCCCTCTTGCTCAAAGGGAAAGAATTTATTGTTTCTTGAGCATCCACCATGTATTATACTTGCCTTATTTATTCCTCACAACACTGTAGGTAAGATGGGATCCCCTTTTTATAGCCCCCAAAAATTCAAGTTCTGAGAGGTCATGTAGCTTCCCCAAGATCACATAGTAAAAGGCAGGAAATTCAAACCCAACCCCACCTCCAAACTTAGTCTTATCTGAGCCTCCTCTTTAGCAATACATTGCTGTCACTTAGGGAGTTCACTCTCACATGCTCAGGAGATCTTTACCACGTCCTCCCTCCATCTGTAAATCTCACCTTCCTTTTCTTTAAGCGTTTGGGTCAAATCCTCTATTAAGGTCACCACTTTCTCACTATCCTCAGGACGTTGTGATTTTACCCAAATCCTGATCTCCCCAGGCAAAATAGACAGGAATTGCTCAAACACCAAAAGCTCTAAAATCTGTTCTTTCGTGTGGATGTCTGGTCTCAGCCACTGAATGCAGAGCTCCCAGAGCTGATTCAGGGCTTTTCTGGGTCCGGCCTCTTCTGAGTAACAAAACCACCGGAACCTCTGTCTGAGAGACTCTGGGTCAGGAGAGTTTCCTCCTAGGAGAGCTTCTTCCTCCCCACGTGTATCCATTCTCAGGTCCTTGTTCCGTTCATTTGAAGCCAGAGTCAGAGGCTCTGGGGAGAAGGCCGTCATCTTGTTCACAGGTATTACGGCTTGCAGTTTGTATCACCGGCAGGAATTCAGTCCCCTTTAAACTGTAATTGAATATCAGTACAGTCCACCAACAGGTACTATAAACAGCAAATATCAAGGATTCATTTTATGGTCTTGTAGGAACTGTCAAGAAATATAAGATATTAAATAAGTGAAACAAATCATTAATCCTAAAAACATCGTTCTTGATTTGGTTCATAGATATAGATATATAGATATAGTTATATAGACATATATTCTCACAGGCCTAAAACAGCATTGCCCAGCTACTATATTAAAAGCATAATTTTCTTTGTAGGTGAAAAGCCGAGGAGTTACTTAAGGGTAATTAAAGGTACCCTTCAGCCCTAACCAGTTTGGCTCAGTGGATAGAGTGTCGGCCTGCGGACTGAAGGGTCCCAGGTTCAATTCTGGTCAAGGGGCATGTACCTTGGTCAAGGGCATGTACCTTGGAAGCTGATCGATGCTTCTCTCTCAGTGATGTTTCTAACTCTGTATCCCTCTCCCTTCCTCTCTGTAAGAAATCAATAAAATATATATTTTTTAAAAAGGTACCCTCCAGAAAAACAGTTTCTTCAGACTCAAAACTCCTCATAAGCAAAACTCATCAGAAAAGGCTCAGGGCTACAGGAAGATACAGTCACAAACCTATTCATCAACTCCTGCCCTCTCTCAGGAAATGGCCACACATTTCCACCAGCTGCTCAACTCAGAAGCCTGACTTCATATTTGCCTATCAAATTCCTCACATAATCAATATCCCAATTCTGGCAGCTTTAATTCCTAAGAACCTCACCAGTCTATCCTACTGAAACTACCTAAGTACAGGCTTCTCCAATCCAGTATCACACTGTAGCCTAAAGATGCCTTCTAATATGCAAAATAAAATCCCTCCCCAACTGTCTCCAGATAAAGTAAAAACGCAGAGGTCATGCATGATGATCTAGAGACCCTGTCCGGATGACCTCGCCTCTTGAGTTCTATCTAGTGCCCTTGATGGACACTGCAGCAATAAAAAAAAAAGTATCTCCCCCCCACACCACCAAAAAAATATATATATATATTCCCCCATTCCCAGACACACTATCCCCTTCTATCTTTTGCACTAGCGCCATGCCTTCTCCTTAGAATGCTCTCTTCTTTCCCTCTCCAAGCCGAGGTTTTCCATTCTTTAAAACTGTCACCTTTCTATCCTCTCAACTGTCCCCTCTGTGTGACGCTTTCTCTGAACCACAGGTGCTTTTCTGCAGAGAGCCTGTCCTGTGTGGCATGCATTCTTTTCATCCTACAAAGAACTGATCGTCAATGAGCTGGGAACGGGGCACTAGGGAGGCAGGCAGGATAGGTCACACAGGGTCCCCACCCCCACAGAGCACCCAGCCTGAGATGTACTACCGTGCAGCAAGTGTCAGAACACTCTCCTCCTACGGTAACTATGGTACCCGTAATTACCCACCTCCGAGCACACAACCTGGCACACAGTACGTATGACGTCATTTACTCCTCGGCCAAATATTAGGTGCCTACCACGAACCTGGCGCCTTGCTGGGCATCTGGGACTCTGCGGGGACTAAGACACTCCTCTAGGTCTCCAGGGAGCTTGCAACAGAAGCATCGAGAAAATGTGACGCAGGCAGAAATAATGGGGGTGGAGGGCGAGGGAGACAGGTGGGGATTTGCCTCACCGGGGACCTTGGCAACGCTGAAGACATTTTGGTTGGCGCGACTGGGGAGGAGAGATGCTACAGGTACCTAGCGGGTAGAGCCAGGGATGCTGCTAAACATCCTGCAACACAAGGGACAGCCCTTCTCCCCCCACGCACACACAACAAGGAATTTGCCCGATGAAAATGCCAAAGTACCTACGTTGCTAGACCCCGGGAGCGGGGAGGGGATGGGGGAAAGCTCGGTAATTTAGGAGAGTGGCCACCTCCCACCGGAGCTGCGGAATTGGGAGCGCACAGCCAGGTCGGTCAGCTGCCCTCGGCACCCACCCCTACCCAAGTGCATCCTCGGAGCCGGCGACCTGGTGGTGGCCCCCAAATTAGGGGCCCTGGGCAAGCACTACCTGCATCAGGACCAGCAGCCAGGACCAGCGCTACCGCAATGAGCTTCTAGAAGCTGGTCCTGCAGTAGCTGCGCGCGCAAGCCGGCGGGGGGAGACCACTGCGCCTGCGCACGGGCGCAGAACTACGATTCCCGGAGTGCGCTCCTCTCGCTTTGCGAAAGTCCTGTGCTTTCCATAGGCTCCCACCCGGGCCTGTTGCGCACGATCATTGGGAAGCGGCTGGTGGGCTCGGCCACGGAATTATTGCTGCGCCAGAGGCCTAAAGGCCTAGAACATTCTGAGGTTTTCAGATCTATGATGTTATATCTCCTTGGTAACTTCAAACCATCCCGCCCTCCTCCCCTCCCTATCCATCCCAAATCGAGGCTGGGAAAACCCACCGCAGAAGCGTACTGGTGATGCATTCAATGCAAGCCATGATTCATGCTGCAACTTGAATTAAACATTAATTTTATGACTTTCAACCTGCCACCATGGTCCAAAACACCATCATGCTTCGCTTGAATTATTGCAATAGCTTCTTGATAGCACTCTGCACAACACAGCCAAAGAGATGCAAACAAACAAACAAACAGAAAAACGTAACAGAGTATGCCCCTCCTCTGCCTGAAACCCTGCAAAGGCTTCCCATTTCACTCCGAGTAAAAAACCGTATTTTTACAGAGGCCTATGAAGCCCATGGAATCCGATCACCCATGACTTCCCTGACATCTTCCCCCACTTCCCTGCTTCAGTCACAATGGCCTCCTCACTCTCCTCTCCCTCCAACCTGGCTGGCACTCCTGGCTGACACAGGTTTCACTCTGCCGATCCTTCATTTCTTCTCAGTGACGCTCTCCCACCACTATCCTTATATTGGAAGCCCACCCCTTCCCACTCCTGTTTCCCCTTCTAACAGATCATATAATTGTCTTGTGTATTGTTCATTATCTGTCTTCTTCACTAGAATATCAGTTCCACAAGATAAGGGTTTTTATCTGGTTTGTTCCACGGAAGTACAGACCCCCAAGTCCTAGGGCAGTGCCTGACACATAGTAGGTGATGAATACATATTTGGTGACTTTCTGGGCACTTGTATGAATTCCTAAGGAGCTAACGCAAAGGGCTGAGGAACTCTAGAGGATTATTTGGAGCGCCCTAATATCAGATGGCTTTTGGAGGGGTGGAATGAGGAGAAAAAAGACTGAAGGAGCAGCATGGGGCAGACAAGCTCAACTAAATGAAGCCGCTGGGTTTGTCTGAAAGGCAGCCGGGCAAGCTGCCGCAGTAAAGAAGCAGCCACACCACTCCCAGGTCTGAATGCACGTTCTCCTCCGCCTACCTCTGCGTGGGTGGCTGAAAATGGAGAGATATCAATGAGTAGCCAGGGAAAGAAGAGGAACATGAAATGAAATTGACTCATTAGTTTAACCGGGCAGGTCAGAGAAACACTAGTGGTTCTCAAACGTTAGTGTACCTTACAATTACATGGTATTCTTCATTTGAATACAAATGTTGAGACTCTCCCCCATACAACCTGTTGCAGGTGATCCTTGACTACACTTTGAGACACACTGCATTAGTTGAAATATTCTGTAATTAAATGACGTGCTACATATGCATAAATTACCAGGAAAGAATGAACCCTTCTTGGAACTGGTGGCCAAACTGTACATTTTTATTCAAAGCAACCATATTGGTAAAGAGTGGTGGATTGTGCATCAGTAAAGAAAGAGCAAACGACAAACAAACTAATAAGCTGGTGGGATCTCTAACCAGGATAAATAGACATAGGAATACTTAAAGCAAATAAATGGGGTTCTTGCTTATTTGTTGGTGGGTGGTTGTTTTTTTGTGTTTTTTGTTTGTTTGTTTGTTTTTTCTTTAGTTTTTTTTTTTTTTTTTAGCTGTTTTGGCTTCAGTATGGAAAATAGATTGGAAAGAGGTAAGGCTGGAGACAAAGTTGATGCAGTAAGTGGCAAATTATATTTTGTAAAGATAGCTGCACCGATACATCTGGGTACATAGTCTTACAATGGGATGTTAAAATCCTTCCATTGAGAGGAGGTATTGATGTTTCCTCCCCCTTGATCCTGGGCTGACCTTTTTTTTTTTTTTTTAATATATTTTATTGATTTTTTACAGAGAGGAAGGGAGAGGGATAGAGAGTTAGAAACATCCATGAGAGAGAAACATTGATCAGCTGCGTCCTGCACACCCCCTACTGGGGATGTGCCCGCAACCAAGGTACATGCCCTTGACTGGAATTGAATCTGGGACCTTTCAGTCCAAAGGCCGACGCTCTTTCCACTGAGCCAAACCAGTTAGGACCTGGGCTGATCTTTGTAACTACCTGAGCCAATAGAATGCAGTAGAAGTGACACTGCCTGGCTTCTAAGAGTAGGTACAGCAATGTAACGAGCATCCAGCATCCCCGAAGCCCCACTTGCTCTTTACTCTCTTTCAGTCACCTTCCCAAGGGTGACTGAAACAGAGTAGAATAGTTTTATTTGTCTTCATACCCTAGAATCTAGAGTCTATATAATGTGAATCATATATCTACTCTTTGTATATAGCTTCTTTCATTCACATTATATCTGTAAGATTTAAGGGTATTGTTGCATGTGGTTATAAATCAATGAAAATAATTTTTGTTTTCATTGCTGCATAGTATTCCCCTGTGGCCTGTTACTTATATTAAAATTTCTTATATTTCACAATCCCTTGCCCAGCCTCTGTTCCCCTATACACAGGTGGGGAGGAAGTGTGTGTGTGTGTGTGTGTGTGTGTGTGTGTGTGTGTGGAGAGAGAGAGAGAGAGAAAGAGAGAGAGAGAGAGAGAGAGAGAGAGAGCGAGCCAATCTGTCCGGTTTTCCTGCCTTTCTTCAAGAATCACCCACTTTAAAACAAACTGAAGAGCCAAGGTCCTGCCTGCTCCTCCTCACCCATGCTGTACAGAAATGACACTCAGGGCAGGGAAGGGTCCTGCCCAAGGTCACTCAGCTGGAAAATTGGCAGCTAACCAGCTTTGAGGAAAAGCCTGCTAGGAGGAGGAACACCTTCCCCCATAGTTGGAGGGAGGAGGACAGCCTAGGAGTTCAGGAGAGGAGTTTTAAAAGTCGCTGTTTAAGTGCCAAACTCTATCCAAAAGAAATATTACAGATGAAAGAGGAGTTTTCCTGACTGAAGCCCTGTGTTTCCCACCAGGCAGCCTTGGAGATGTCTCCTTAGGACCCTGAAGGCTTCTGAACTCCTACAGTTTGAGATGCCTCAAGGACTCCCAGTCCCCACCTCCTAGTGCCTCTGTCCCTGGCTCAGCTGAGACCACCAAGGATATAATGAGGGGGTAGGGATGGGCAAAAATGGGTGAAGTTGGTCAAAAGGCACAAACTCCCATCTATAAGATGTTACAGTCCTGGGGGATGTAATGGACATGGTGACTATAGTATAGTTAATACTGGATTATATGAAAGTTACTAATGTTACTGGAAAGGGGACCTGGCCCTTAGCGGGTCTGCCTAGGGCCAGCGGGTAGTGTGTGGGTTCTTGACTTCATGCGGGGAACATTTCACAACACAAGTGCAGGTGAATTTTAGAGGACGTTTTTAAAGCTGAGACAGTAAAACAAGAAAGGGCTGGGGAAATGAGCCTCGCTGGTCTGCTTTGGCTCACTGAGTCAGAGAAAAGGGGCCTTGGGGACAGGTTCAGGGGGTTTGTCTGGAACGAACTGTCACTGCTCCTTGCTGCCCTGGCTACAAGCCTGGTTGGCAAATGGCACTAATTGAATTTCTGCAATCTGTCTCCCTGAGTAGGGCGATTTAAGCTATTACCCGTTGGATGGGGAGAAGAGCAAACCATTTACTCTGAAATGTCCCTGGTTTAGGGAAGATAGGATTTACGAGGTGGCTGCAAACTGCTTGGCATTTAGATTCTCTAGATGGCTGCAAACTGCTGTTTAACTAGCTGTCTTAGTTTCTGTATTCTGCTTGTCCCGGCTTACATCACAAGAAGAAGAATTAACTATGTGGTGATGGATGTTAATTAAACTTATTGTAACTATTCTGTAATACACACACACACACATATATAGTATACCTAAAACTTATACATCAATTACGTTTCCATGAAAAACATATATCTCACTGGTAAACTTTGAGAGTAACACTTGAGCTTTATCAGGATAAAGTGAGAAGCTGGAATGCAAAGGATTAAAGACTGTTTACCATAAGATTCCTTAAAGAAAATAGACTAAGGCAAGGTAAGAGGGGAAGTGACAGAATAGAGCTATTTTAAGGAGAATGAACATTTGCTATTTAGACTGGTGGGATGGGGTTGCTATTGTGGTATTGTCCAACTTGCCCTTCCCCCCATTTCTATTAATAGTCCCAACTCCCCGCTGCAAGGTGAACAAGTGATCCAAAGTAAATCAACCAACTCTTCAGTCCCAGGATTTTAATCTTGACAATGTCAAAGAAATCAAACCTGGTTTTGTGTTTGGATCAGGGATTTCAGAGGTGACTTTAATTTCTACAGCTATGAGAGAGTCATTCCAAATACTCTTGATCTGACAAAGGAACTGTGGAGGAGGTGGGGGGGGGGGGTGAGGGAATGGGCAGGGGGGATGGGCGGGGAGAACAAACTTTCCTCTACCCTTCTTCTGGCTGGTCTAATAATCATATAGATGTGAGGCAGATTAGCAAGAGAAAAGAACCAAATTTAATACCTGTACATATGGGAACTTCGAATACATGAGAGAGTCAGAGACTCCTCGTGCAGAAGAGGCTCAGAGACAGAAAGGGAACATAAGACGTTGTGAGCTAGGGATGAGGTGCGGTGCCTTGGGCGTTTCAAAAGGTCATTGTAATGCAGGGTGATAAGAAGAGCAGACCTTTAGCCAATAGAAGTTTGCCTGGCCCTATACATAGATCAAAAGAAGTTACCTCTGATGATCTCTTATGGACAAGGCCTCTAATTAAAATTCTTCTAGGTAGTTAAAGGGGTGGGCTGAGATGGACACAGAAGCTTCTCTTGAGCCTGCAGTTAAGTTACCTTTAGCTCAAAACAATCTGCATACCACAGAGGCACATCTTGGGGTGACTCCTGGACCCTCACAGAACCCGTACACTATGTATTGTGAATTCATTTATTGTATAAATAAGATAATTTCATTACTTAAGACAGGAGTCTCTTATTCCTTATTAAAATTAAATAAGCTATAATTTTAATCACAAGGAATAGAACATGCAAATATTTGAGATTTAAACATGACCTTTGCTCCTTAAGAATTAGTTGATTCATTATGCTCCTCTAGTCATCAGAATGTAAAATTTTTCTCATCATCTCTTTTTGTTGTTGTTGTTGAGAATGGTAGACCAACAGAGTACTTTGGATTTCCAGAGAGTTTGTGTGGGCAAGATTATTTACCTCTCATCTATCATTTCAACCTATAGTTTCTTTTAATTTTAACCAAGTGTAAATCAGAGTTTGGGGCTTATAATTCTTATTCTACAACATTCAGAAATGAAAGACTGTTGTTGCTGAATCATTTGTTGCAATTCCCTGGGGAATCTTTAAGTTCCTGGTGCAGAGTTCTTGGAAGCTGCTCGCTTCCTATCCTTCCAGAAACCCACTTGTTTCACTTTTTCTTGTTTCTGTGAACTACTCCAGTACTCTTCTATAAATATTTTTGCACTTACATGAGTCGGTTTCTGTGCTAGGAACCCTAACTGATACTTAGTGATGATCTACAATAGTGAGTAAAAGTGAGGGAGAAAGAAAATATAATTACAGGCTACTCCCAGATCTCTGATTTGATCAGCTGGATGTTGGTTCACATACTCTGAGGGATGCAGGAAGTAGATTTGAGAAGGAAGATAAGTTCAGTTGGGGATACATTGAGCTTGATGCCCATGCAGAAAGTCTAGGTGGAGATGTCCAAGAGACTTGACTGGAGAGAGAAATTACAGTCATTTAGTAACTGAAGATGAGGGAGTGGGATTGCAAAGCAAGAACAGGTAGAGTGAGAAGTGGTGGGAGGCTAAAAAACCCAAAGGGACTTAAAGGGGTGGCAGAAAAAGACAAAGCAGTGAAGGTAACTTAAGATAAGCAGAAAAGAATGAGGAGAAAGTGGCATAGGAAAAACCAACGGAAAAGAGAGAGTTTTGAAAGGGAGGATTGAGTCAATTGTTCAAACAAGACTGAGATGAAAAAGTGTTTACCAGAGTTTGCAGCTGATTGTTTGTTCCTCAACCGATTAGTTTCAGGGAAGTCCAGTATGTTGAGGAAAGAATCAAGGTGCCCCTTAAGTATGAGAGTAAAAGAGGACTTGGTAGTTTT
Organism: Corynorhinus townsendii; assembly: GCA_026230045.1. Lineage (NCBI taxonomy): Eukaryota > Metazoa > Chordata > Mammalia > Chiroptera > Vespertilionidae > Corynorhinus > Corynorhinus townsendii. The sequence goes on along the minus strand of JAPDVU010000005.1, from coordinate 159,924,370 downwards.
TTTGTTTTGTTTTGTTTTGTTTTTAATGAGAGACTAGGTACAGAATAGGATAAGGAGGAAGAACACTGAAGATGGACTGTTCTGGAGCAGGGGTCCTCTGGGATACATGGACATTTTTTTAGGATACATGGGCATGGATAGTATTATTAAGAGAATCAATCTCTAGATCATTCATATTCTTTCTTCTAATTGCTTTGGCTAAGAACACCTCCTGTTACACAACGGTCCTCTCGCTTTACGAAAGCAAGCCATACCTCTCAGCCAGCTCCGGTCTCACTGTGGTTGATTGCCTCCAGAGGAAGAATTCCAGGACCAAGGGCCAATTTGATATGTTAAATTAGGTAACAAGAAAGTGAATTTCAGTTAGGTATCTTTTTTATTTTTATGCAAAAAAACCCCCTGTCCTTTTCATTAGGAGATCCATTGCCAATAAAATTTTACTTTTTATGTTAATACTTCTCAAAAATTGTAACATACAAATATGCTAATCATTAATAGTTGAAGCCTTCAAAGAAGTTGTAATATATTTATGTTGTTTTGATAAATTGTGTACTTCTAATTATGATTACTCAATCATAATAATTTTAAAAGAACCATGGAAAAATTTATAAATATTCTAATATGTATACATATATTTTGAAGAAAAGAATGAACAGTAAGACTTTCAAGGTAAAACTATATTGCACCGGTAAAAAATTATTGTGGGGGATGGAAAGGTTGCCTCATCCTCTGAAATGCAAGGTGGAGTAATACATTGTACCAGGTCAGCTTTTTGCTTTTTTCCCAGTGATATTTGGCAGTAAAAAATAAAGTGAATGGTGAGGTTTGCCTAAGGTTGGGAATTGATTGGCACTGTCTGTGAGATAGAAACCAAGGAAAGAAGGTGCCAGTAAGAATTCACTGCCGCCCTGGCCAGCTTGGCTCAGTGGATGGAGCATCGGCCTGCAGACTGAAGGGTCCTGGGTTTGATTCTGGCCAAGGGCACGTGCCCAGGTTGTGGGCTCAATCTCCAGTGGGGGTCATGCAGGAGGCAGCCAATCAATGATTCTCATCATTGATGTTTCTATCTCTCTCTCCCTCTCCCTTCCTCTCTGAAATCTATCTATCTATATAAAGAATTCATTGCCATCTTTGGGATTTTAGCTAAAAATGGAGTAAGTGGTATCAGAAGAGGACACACAGACCAGGAAGCAGTCAAATGGTTGAGGTAATGATGATGATCTAAAATGTACTCTAAATCCACAAGAGTGAGAGCACAATGGAAGGATTCTATAGTATTGTGATTAGAGATTGATGTTTCTGAGTCTGACTTTTAAAATGTTTTGAGTCATAATATGATTTTACTAGAGGCCCAGCGCACAGATTCGTGTACTTGTGGGGTCCCTTGGCCTGGCCTGTGGGGAATCGGGCCGAAACCGGCTCTCCAACATCCCCCGAGGGGTCCCGGATTGAGAGAGGGCAGCTCTCAGGTGATGCACCCCGGAATCGGGCTCCCTCCTTTCTGGTTCCTCTCTGTACATCACCTGAGAACCACAGCTGCCAAGTCACCACAGCTCGGTAGCTCCTGCCTTGAGCATCTGCCCCCTGGTGGTCATTGTGCGTCATAGCTACGGGTTGGACAGTTGCTTAGGCTTTTATATAGATAGATATGCAGTGATATATTCTTTAATCAATAACTGACTGAACAAAGAGCAACCATTAGTGTTGTGAACTCTGTTGGTAGATTGGACCCAGTCTCTGACTCTTTCAGCAACCAAAATAAATACAATATGAGGCTTATTTATATAGAATTTTGGCTTGTTTGGAACTTTTTGGGAATGGATAATTGAATCATTTAGGATAGCTGGATTTTCTAGAGAGTTTAGAATTGCTTATTATAACCATTGTAGGTGAAAAGCTTGGTAAAATATACTTCATACTCCCTTGTTTTCTGATACTGATATACTAAACATAATTTTACTATTTCTTGATGTCAGGACTAAAGCCATGAACACCAATTATTCAAGTGAAATAATTTCAGCGCCTATGGGGTGGACAGTGCTTTTTGTATTTTATAAATAACCCCAGCATGCTTTGCTTTTTGAATTCTTATAGCTTCTTTTCATAGTTTTCCTGTTTCTTACTTCTTAGGGTGTCTATTAGCACTTCTGTCATTCGTGTACCTGCCCAGAAGAGAACTCTTTGATATTCTGCTTCTAATCTCCTTTGACTATGGAAAGGAGATTAGTTACCTTACTAGAACTGTGCATACATTTAATGTGACTAGGCCTACAAAAGGAGAGAGGGGACGTTTAAGGAGTAAGAGGCACATTTTAAGTTCTTTGATTTTGTGATATCTTACTTTCATTTCTCAGTGGTCTCTTCTCTGTCCCCGTTCATCTCCTCCCTTCCTCCAATGCCTTCTCATCTGTTTTTAAACGTTGAAGTAAATTCTAGATAGGAAGGATCTCAAGGCCACTACTCAAAACAAAAGTGTGTAGTAAGAAGATGAAGCTGTGCCCAGCTGGTGTGACTCAGTGGTTGAGTGTTGACCTATGAACCAGGAGGTCATGGTTTGATTCCCAGTCAGGACATATCCTGGGTTGTGGGCTCAATTCCCAGGGTGGGGCATGTAGGGGGCAGCTGATCAATGATTCTCTCTCATCACTGATGTTTTTATCTCTCTCTCCCTTTCCCTTCTTCTCTGAAATCAATAAAAATAAAACAATAAAAAAAGATGAAGCTATGTAATGGGAAAAATAAACTATAAAAGTAGTTTGAAGGGAGAAGCAACTATTTAAAAAAGCTAGAAGTATAATAAAGCCACTAGAATTGTAAGCACCATTATAAGCGGCTATTAACTACTATCTGTAATAAGTTGTTTTTGCCTGACAATTTCACATATACATATAGAAATGTGTGACTTCATAAAGGTATATGTATAAGAAAGTTTTACAGTAGCCTTATTTGCAATAGTAAAAAATTGTAGACAACCTAAATACTCATTTGTAGGGGAATGATTAAATAAATTTTGTCATGTATTTAGTATGCAGTCATTTAAAAGAAGGAGGTAGTTCTGACATACAGGTCATAGTGGTTAAGAGTGGACTCTGGATCCACACTGCCATGGTTCAAATACTCTCTCCTGCACTTTCCAGTTGTGGCACTTTTTTTAAAAAAAACACACACACAGATTTCAGAGAGAGTTAGAAACATTAATGATGAGAATCATTAATCGGCTGCCTCCTGCAGGCCCCTTACTGGGGACTAAGCAAGCAACCTGGCAACCCAGGCTTGACTGGGAATCTAAATGAACTGTGACCTTCTGGTTCATAGGTTGACACTCAACCACTGAACCATACCAGCCGGGCATCCAGTTGTGGCACTTTCGATACAGTCTTCAACCAGCTGTGTCATAAAAACCCCTACTTCATAAGATTGTTATGAAGATTAAATTAATTCATCCAAGTAAAACACTTTAAACAGCACCTGGCTCATTAGTTTTAGCTACTGTTATCATTACTGATAGGAAAGGACAACTGTGATATATCGTTTGGTGAAAAGATAAAGTTTCATAATATGTGTAGTATGATTTCATTTTTGTCAAAACAAAAATCTGTGTACACACATATAATTTGCATACACATGGACTCTGGAATTTCTATGTAGGAGGAACTTATGAGTTGCTAGCTGGTTTTGTCTGGAAGTAAACTTGCCTAACTTTCTTTTTTAAACTTAGGTTCTCTATTTTTTAAAAAAATGACTTTAGAAGGATCTATTTGAGGTTATGGAAAGTCAGTCTCCCCAAACCAGTCCTTGGTGCAGCCACTTTATATATTCATAGAAATAGTCAGAAAAGGTCGTGTACACCCCTTTTAATAGGAATTATTTCTAGGGATGAGGGATGTGGGCAGAAAGGTAGGGGACAACCTTTACTTTATACACTTCAATATTGTATTCTTTGAAAATAGTTTATTGACTGTGTCAACAACAAACGAAAGAACCAAAATGTCCTCCAAAAAAGGGATTGGTTAATTTATTTATTTTTATTTTTTTAAAATATATTTTATTGATTTTTTACAGAGAGGAAGGAAGAGGGATAGAGAGCTAGAAAAATCAATGAGAGAAAAACATCAATCAGCTGCCTCTCCTACTGGGGATGTGCCCACAACCAAGGTACATGCCCTTAACTGGAATCGAACCCAGGACCCTTCAGTCCGCAGGCCGATGCTCTATCCACTGAGCCAAACCGGTTTCAGCAGGATTAGTTAATTTAATGTACTATGAAGTCATGACCAAAAAGTGTGGTGGTGTATAGCTCTAGGAATTAACATGGAAGAATGTTTATGGGGGAAAATATTGACCAGAACTTTATAGTGATTGTGAATCCCCTTCCCATCCAAGTCGTATTTGGAGCTGCACACACGTGTGTGCAGAGACAAGCCCTTGCAGGACGTGCACTCAACTGTACCTGTTAACTATAGTTTTCTCTGCGAAGTGGAGTGAGGGAAGAAAGGGCTTTCACGTTTTTTACGATATTCCAATTTCCTGGACATTAACTAGGGCTTTATAGATGTCCACTTTTAGGAACAAAGACAATTTTACCCCATTTACTATCTTGATTTCTTCCTCTTATTAAAAAAAATGTATCTGATCTTATACCTAATTTGTTACGACAGTACCATCACTTAAAGCACTGCAATTATGCAACCCCTTAATTTGAATTCCATTTTGCAAGCGTTTTTTTCAAGTACATGACCTCACAGACAAACTGAAGGTATAGTGAAAATCGGTAGATCAAAAGTAAATCACTCGGGTCACCAAAAGGAACGTAGGTATTACAATATACACACTTTAAAACATAGCTCATAGAAGCATATATATACTTGAGTTTGAACTTTAAAAAATCGGTTCATTTAACCCTTAGTAGGGCTTAGTGATTTTCCTTCACTCGGTAGTCCTCGTTCCTAAGAGCACCAGAAACCTACACTTGAGAGCGTCTAAGTGAGAAAAGGGGCCCAGGGAGCCCAGTCCGGGGCGGCTCGCGGGGCCGGGCTCGCTCGGGACTGAGTCAGCGCCCAGCGCCGGGGCCGAGAAGTTCGGCGGGAGGCGCAGGGCGGGGCTTCCTCCCGCCGACTCCGAACCCGGCTCCACTTTCCCGAGTCCACGTCTCTTCTTTGGACAGGCGTGTTTCTTCAGGTCGGGGCCAGCAACGTGACAGCCGAAGCGCTTTCGAAAGGCAGCTTCGGCCCCGCTTCGAGGATCTCCCCCTGCCCGAGCACTGGGCCCGCGCTCGGAGGAGCCCTTCGCGGGTTGCAGCGAGCGGTCCTCGGGCAGAGCCGCCGAACACCTCGCTTTGGGGGCCGAGCGCCGCATCCCCGGCATGGAGACCGGCTCGGACTCAGGTCAGAGGCCCGCGCGTCCGGCCCGCTGCAGGCTGCGCGGGTGCGGCGGGACGGCTAGGACAGGCCGCTGTGCAGGCCGCCGCGTGCCGGGTCCGCGCGGGGAGCGCTCCCGGGCCGGCTCCGGCGCGCGGGGCGGGCGGCGGCAGGTGGGCAGGACGAGCCGCGAGCGAGCAAGCGAGGGCGGGCGGCGCGCGGCGGGCCCGGCGGGGGGGCCGCTGGGAGGATGGCTCAGCTCTTTCTAAATATAAAACCGGCGTGAGTTGGGCGAGCGCGGCGCGAGCCTCAGAGCCGCCGCGCGGGCCGGGCGCACCGGACTCGGCCGACTGACGGTGGCGGCTCCGCAGAGGCGCGAGGCTGCGAGAGCGCCCGAGTCGCGACCTCGCGGGGGACGGCGAGAGCGCCGTGCGCAGGGAGGAGGACGCAGGCGGCGGGCGGGCCTCGTGGGCGCCGCGCGGCCCGCACCGAACGACCTGAGGCGGCTCCGGGTCGCTGCAGCCCCGCGAGCCGCGAGCCCCCCGCGCCGCCCGGCCGCGCGCTCCCCCTCCGGCCCCTCCCTCCCGCCGCGGCGCAACATGGCTGCGGCCGCCGCCTCCGCCTCCCAGGACGAGCTGAGTAAGTGCCACGGCGAGCCTGCGGCCGCGAGCCGGGGCCGGGGCCGCGCGGGGCCGGAGGGCGGAGGGCGGGCGGGCTAGGGCTGGGGCTCGGGCTGGTGGGCAGGCGGCGGCCCGGCGTGCAGGGGGCTGGGGTGTCCGGGCCTGGCGGGCGGGGCGCCGGACGCGGCCGCCGGCGTTTGTAGGCCTCAGGTTTGCACCGTCACGTTGCGAAATTGAAACCGGAGCCCCAGGCGGAGCCACCTCTGCCCGCGATCCGCCCCGGCTCGGGGGTGGGCGAGCTAGCCCCCTGCCCGCGGTGCCTGGGCGGGCGGACCAGCCCGAGCCCCAGGGTGACGGGTAGTGTCAGCCCGTCCCGTCTGACCTCGCTGTGCCCCGCTGCCTGACCCCAACTGTTGAGCGAGTTTTAGAAATAGCGCTTTCAGGGAGGGGGAGAAGATGCCTTTCTGTGAAACCTCAGAACCCCCGCGGAGAGGCCAAGAACTGGCGGTGACCCTCAGGTGGAGCAGGAAGGACGGGAAAGCAGAGAGGGTGGCGGCGCCGGCCGCCGGAGAGCCGCGGGGTGACAGCGCTTTCAGAGGGGAGAGCCAGTGCACACTCGACCTTAAACGTTGCAATTTTCCAGGGGACGGCGATCCTCGATCCGGAGAGCGGTGGTCACCCTGAATTCCAGGCCGCCACGCCCGCCGCCCGGGCTCGCCTCGATGCTTTGTGGGAAGTGTAGTCCCGGGGCGTGCAGGCCCACGCGGGGGGTCATAAAAATTGAATTTGTCTAGGACGTGTAAGATAATTTCTGATTGCATTTGGGGTGGTTAGATGAATGCTTTCGGTTTGTTTCCTCAATGCCGCCCTTCAGTTCATGACAAAAAAGGAGGTGTTATTTAGGGATGCCTGTGGGTTTTACGTGGAATGAAGCCTGGGTGAGGTGTCCCGAGCTTTGTGAAGTTTCTGCTGTTTTAGCCCCCTTCTGAATTTTCCATATGAAAGTAGTTATAAACATAATTTCTGTTTCTTTGGTGCTTGGCAGTTTAAAGGTACTTTTATGTGCATGATCTCATTTTTGCCCTCATAACAACCTTATGAAGCAGGTAGGTAGGAATTATCCTTGTTTTAAAGAGGAGGCAGGTTTAGAGAGATTAAGTTCCTTGCTGTCTTAACACAAAACTGGTGTAGCAGGAGTAGTGTTTGCTCATTTTGAAGCTGAAATAAACAATCGGTGTGACCCTGGGCAAGACGGAGAGGTGAGAGGTAGACCAGGGGCTGAGAGCCACTGAGTTGCTTGCTTGTCTGTCAGTTCCAAGCTGGAGCACCACCAGACCTTCTGGGGAGACTAGTTCCCTGATTTTTTTCCTTCCATTTTTTGTTATTGTGGTAAAATACACGTAACAAAATTTACGATCATAACCATTAAGTATACAATTCCGTAATATTAAGTACATTCATGTTGTTCTGCAATTATCACCAGACTCTTCAGAACTCTCTTTATCTTGCAAAACTGAAATTCCATATACATCGAACCCTAACTCTTCTCAGCCCCTGGCAACCACCATTCTACTTTTTGTCTCTGACTTTGAATACCCTCTGTGTCTCATGTAAGTGGAGTCATACAGGATTTGCCTTTTTGTGACTTGCTTATTTCACTAAGCATCAAGTCCGCAAGGTTCATCCATGTTATGGCATGTGACAGAATGTTCTTCCCTTTTAAGGCTCGGTGCTATTCCACTGTATGTATGTGTCACATTTTCTCATCCATTTCATGTCAATGGAAACTTGGGTTGCTTGTATGTTTTAGTGATTATGAATAATGCTGCTGTGAACATAGGTATACAAATAGTTCTGAGATCCTGTTTTCAATTCTTTTGGGTATTTACCCAAAAGTGGGGTTGTTGGGTCATATGGTAATTATATTTTTATTTTAAAGAATACATATATATATATATATATATTATTTCAGAGAGGAATGGAGAGAGACATAGAGACAGCAATGATGAGAGAGAATCATTGATCGACTGCCTCCTGCAGGCCCCACATTGGGGAATGAACCCGCAACCTGGGTATGTGCCCTGACCTGGAATCAACGGTAACCTCCTCGTTCATCCTGGTTTATCCTGGTTCGTAGGTTGACGCTCAACCACTGAGCCACAATGGCTGGCCAGGCATATTTTTAATTTTTTGAGGAACCATCATACTGGTTTCCACAATGGCTGTACCATTTTATGTTCCCACCATCAGTACACAAGGGTTCCAGTTTTGACATGTCCTTACCAACACTTTATTTCTGTATTTTAGAAAAAAACACCTCACCTGAGGATCTGTCTTTTTATTGATTTTTAGAGAGAGAGAGAGAGAAAGAAATATCTATTGGTTGCCTATCATAAGCACCCTGACCCGGGATCGAACCTGCATCCTGGGTATGTGCCCTGACTGGGAAACAAATCGGAGACCTTGCTGTGCATGGGACAGTGCTCAATCAACCTCTGAGCCACATAGGCCAGGGCAGGTCACTGTATTTTTTATGGGTATGAGGTGGTCTGACATTAAAAATTTTGATATTGCATGATATTTATTCCTATTGTACCAATAAACACGTTAAAATCTGAAGTACTAGTTGGAATGGGGAACAAAACTGGAAGAAGTGGATATCATTTTAGTCTTTAAAAATTTTTTTTTATTTTAAAGAGAAGAAGGGGGAGAAAGAGAGAAACCTCAATGTGAGAAACATCTGCACACGCCTCGACCAGGGATCAAACCCGCAACCTGGGTATGTGCCCTGACTGGTGGTAGAAGCTCCCACCTTTCGGTGTACCAGACGATGCTCTCCAAGCAGCTGAACCACACTGGCCAGGGCAGAAGTGGATATCATTTTAAAGTGGCTGATGTATTTGTACTTTAGGTACCTGTTAAAGTGCTGATAGTACTTCTGCTTCTAGTTAAGGAATTTTTTGGCTTTATCAGCAGCTACTGGAAAAGTTAAGAACAAATAGTTCCAATCTTGCTTTTCCAGTGTTTTGTTTGGTTGAATTATCAATCATCGACCACAGATGTCTGTTGACTTGATTTCTGTATTTCTTCAGGAAAGATTAAACACTTGGCAGTTGGCACCTTAGAATAATTTAACTTGAAGTCACACACATATATACTGTTTCAGAAGTTTCAAATAAATTACTTTTAGTTTCAGAATGGCTATAATAAAAGAATACATGGCTGGCACAAAGGTGCTAAATATCTGAATATTTACTGGCTATTGTTTCTGACTAGTAGATGATGATAAAAGCAAACTACAACATGCTAGCATTGTTTTTCCCTAATAGCTTATTGTAAAAATCTTCAAATATACAGAAAAGTTGAAAATGAGCATTCATATTACCCCTACTTAGATTCTACATTTGATATTTTACTAGCCCTGTCACATGTCTGTCCATCTTTCAATCTGTGTTTTACAATTTTAAGTATTTTTTTTTTATTAAAAAAGATTGTGGTAAGGTACACATACCATAAAATTAATCATCTTAACTATGTTTTTAGTGAACAGTTCAGTGGCATTATGAATACACTTTTTGATGCATTTCAATGTAAATTGGAGGCATCAGTACACTTCTTCCTAAAGATTTCAGCACTAGCATTGTTGTGCTTTGTATATATTCTTTCAGTTGTCAAAATAATCCTAAGAGGTAGGTAAAAATTATCGCTGTTTTATGGAATGGAAAACAGACTTTAGGCTCCCAAGCTCCCGCAGCTAGTTAGTGGTAGAGTTGGATCCCAGGTGTCTCAGACGCCGGTGTGCGCTCCTAACCAGCCTTTAGGCTGAATTACTTCTGTGCACCGCAGTTAGAGTGTTCATGCTGATGAAAAGATCAAGTCAGATGCTTTGTTAAATTCTCTGCAAAATGTTACTTTAATTCAACTATTTGACGGTTAACATTGCTGTATGGATACAAAAGAACTATAATACTGTTGAGAAGAAAGAGGAGGAATCCATATAAATGATAAAACTAAGTGCCAAAATGTATTATAATGCTAAAGCAATATTATCATCTAGTTCTCAGGTCTGTTATTTAGAGATGTACAGCTGTGATAACACAGTTTCCATTTTTTACCTTTACATTTCAAGTGATTTACATATCTAAGTTTAAATTAAATCTATCCCTGCTTTCAAATGTGTTTGCCACCACACTTTTCAGGAGCTCCTGAGAAGCAGAATTAGGGTTGTCTTATTTTACTTTATTTTTTTGGAGTAGTATCATTGATGTTATGAGGGTTAGCAAAAGGTATGATCCTGAGTTGGGATTTGTTAGAATTTGTTTTCACAAATATCATTAATTGTCACTTTGAGTCAGGTATTGTAATAGAATCATTGTCACTTTGAGTCAGGTATTGTAATAGAATCATAGTAAAGCTGATGTTTCAAGGCTTAACCATGTGTTCTGATCACTTTGTACATGTTAACTGATAGAGCTGGGCAGCAGTGTTCCCTGTGAATTTGGTGCTGCTATTTTCTCAGTGGTGGAGCTTCCCTCGTTTTACAGAGTCATGGCTTGAACTCAGATTCTCCGATTCCTACGTTTATTATTCATGCTCTACCACTGTATTTACTCTATCCAAAAGGTAAAATATACAGTTTATAACGAGGTCACCATGGCTTTCCCTCCTATATCTTGCTAGCTTCTGGAATAAATCTGTAGTGTGTAAAATGTGGCAACATTCTGATGTATATTGAATAGAACATAGATTTTTTGAGGTAAGATGCCAAAATAAAGAGAACAGTTAGTTCTGACAAAGGCAGTTCTGAAATCTAGTTTGTGAATTACTTAAGGTTATTGTCTGTAGTTTTCTTTCTTTATATAACTATTTGGAATGAAATAAATTTCAGCGCAGGGCATGTGGGTTAGTTATTCTTGTAAAATCCTCTGCCAGTTCATGGAAAAGTTAATCGTATAGTTATGTTTTAGCAGTCGGTATGGAAATTTCTGACAGAAAGAAGGAAGGAAGTACTTGAGACTTTTCACCTGGTCAGCTGTTTAGTGATTTCATATTCTGGGCTTTATAATTATAAGGCATCCTCAGTATCTGATCTTCATTGGGATAAAGACAATGCATGGAGGAGTAACAACCTGTAATCTTAAGGCACACTTATACTATTCAATTTGACCATTTGACACAGCCATGGGAAACTTCAGTTGCAAAAGTTGGTCAGATAATCAGCATGTCAAATACCTTCTGAGAGAGTCTCTCTGCCAGTGCCAGGAATCCTAGTGACTTTTAGAGGATGAGCCATGGTAACCTGTGTAGGTGAATGGGATTCTGTGGGCATACTGAGATGGTACCTTTAGTGACAGCCATACATGCAATTGAACTGATAAAAGCCTAATATGCAAATTATCCCCTTGCCTGGGTGTTCGACCAAGGGGCAGGCCGGCCAGCCAACCACCCGCAGCTGTTCCTCCCAGCCAGCCCAGCCCGATGGCCCTTATTGGGGCAGGCCAGCCAGACCCCACCCATGCAGGAATTCATGTACCAGGCCTCTAGTCCTATCTAATAAAAGAGCAATATGCAAATTAACCATCACTCTGCTATAACCGCAAGCCATGCCCACCAGCCAATCAGGAGTGAGCATGCAAATTAACCCAACCAAGATGGCTGCGGCCACGGAGCGAGCAGGAGGCTTGGGTTTCCCCGGTAATGGAGGAAGCCAAGCTTTCCTCACACCCTGGCAGGCCCAGGCCTCCACTCAAGGCTACAAAGTTTCAATTATAGAAGATAAATAAATCCCAACAAAAATGGCTGCGACCGGGGAGCAAGCAGGAGGGTTGGCTTTGCTCAAGGCTCCAAAGTTTCAATTATAGAAGATAAATAAATCCCAGATACCAGGGCCTCTGCTTGGGTCACCGGGGGTCGTGGCTGACCTGCAACCCACCAAAGGCCCCTCGCTCAGGCCGCCCCACGTCCCAAGGGAACCCCCACCCTGATCCGGGACACCCTTCAGGGCAAACCAGCTGGCCCCCACCCATGCACCAGGCCTCTATCCTATCTAATAAAAGAGTAATATGCAAATTGACCATCACTGCAACACACAAGATGGCTGCCCCATGTGGTCAAAGATCCTGCCCCCTTGTGGAAACAAGATGGCCACCACAAGATGGCCAGCAGGGGAGGACAGTTGGGAGGGACCAGGCCTACAAGGGAGTGCAGTTGGGGGTGATCAAGCCTGCAGGGGAGGGCAGTTGGGGGTGACCAGGCTGGCAGAGGAGGGAAGTTGGGGGCAACTGGGCCTGCAGGGAAGGGCAGCTAGGGGGGCCCCAGGCCTGCAGGGGAGAGCAGTTGGGGGGACCAGGCCTGCAGGGGAGGGCAGTCAGGGGTGACCAGGCCTGCAGGGGAGGGCAAGCAGGCTGTCAGGGGAGTGGTTAGGGGTGATCAGGCTGGCAGGCAGAAGCAGTTAGGGGCAATCAGGAAGGCAGGCAGGTGAGCAGTTGGGAGCCAGCAGTCCTGGATTGTGAGAGGGATGTCCAACTGTCCTGGTGGGATCGGGCCTAAACGGGCAGTCAGACATCCCTTGAGGGGTCCCAGATTGGAGAGGGTGCAGGCTGGGCTGAGGGACACCCTCCCCACCCCACCTCCCATGCACGAATTTCGTGCACCGGGCCTCTAGTAGTATATAAAAGCCTAAGTGACCATTGTGACCGGAACAACTGGTCAACCAATCACTATGATGCACACTGACCTCCAGGGGGCAGATGCTCATGCAGGAGCTGCCCCCTGGTGGTCAGGGCACTCCCACAGCCAACCTCCTGTGGCCCCTCCCCCAGGGCCCTGATCAGGGGCAGCAGCAGGCCAACTACTGGGATCGGGCCTAAACGGGCAGTTGGACATCCCTCTAGGGGTCTCAGATTGGAGAGGGTGCAGGCTGGGCTGAGGGACACACACCCCTGTGCATGATTTTCGTGTGCCGGGCCTCTAGTATTTAATAAAGGCCAATGTCTGTGAGAATTGTTGGCACTAGGGCATTCGGCCTTGTTCAGAAGATGTTAAAATTGTAGTCACTGCCATTAGCTCAGATGGTCTGATCCATTTTGCTCCAGATTAGCGGTTGCCAACCTTTCAGACCTCATGGACCACCAGTTGTCCACGGACCACTGGTTGGTGACCACTGTTCCAGATAGTCTGATCCAATCTCTCGTTTCAGGTCTGCCCAGTCTCTGCTTGATACTTGCCATCTTATACGGCTTGTTTTTCCCACATGTTTATCAGTTCAGTAAGCAGACTTTAAAACTGAGTGACTAACTTAATGGCACTGTCCTTGGAGGCCTTAGAATTCAATGTAGAGATAGATTTATATGTAAATACTAGTGGCCTGGTGCACGAAATTCATGCACATTAAAAGGGAATTAATTAGAGGAAATATTTTAATATTGCTATTTGCCCTTTCTCTATAATAGAAATGTCAGAGATGAAAGAAAATTAGTAAAATGTACATGAAAACCTTCCTCCTGTCAGAGTCTGGGGCGTGCTGCGGGACCCAGAGTCAAGTCCCCGCCCACCTGCATGCACCTCGAAATCGTGCGAGACCCAGACCCAGCCGGCCCCACCCCCATTGGGTGAGATCCAGACCTAGCTGGCCCCATCACCATCAAGCCCTGTCAGGCGGCAGGCGCAGCCTCAGGTCCCCTGGCCAGGTGCTGGGTTGGGGGGGTGCAGCCTCAGGTCCCCTGGCCTGGTGCCGGCCACAGCCTCAGGTCCCCTGTCAAGCCCTGCCGGGTGGGGGGGCGCAGCCTCAGGGCCACTGTCAAGCCCCACCGGGAGGGGGGTGCAGCCTCAGGTTCCCTGGCGCACCCTCAGGTCCCCCAGCCCAGTGCCATGGCAGGGGGCACAGCCTCAGGTCCCCCATTAAGCCCTGCCGGGGCGGGGGGTGCGGCCTGAGGTCCCCTGGCCTGGTGCTGGGGTGGAGTGTGCGGCCTGAGGTACCCCGTCAAGCCCTGCCGGGCGGGGGGTGCGGCCTGAGGTCCCCTGTCAAGCCTCACCAGGCGGAGGTGCGCAGCCTCAGGTCCCTGCTAGTTGCTCGTTAAGGCTCGTTAGGGGAACTCGGCCTCCGCTGTGGGTGCAGCCATCTTGTGTTACGAAAAACCTGCCTCCTCTGTGGGCGCAGCCATCTTGTGTTACGGTAACCCTGCCTCCACTGTGAGCTCCGCCACCTTTGTGATGGCATGACACTCAATTTGCATATTCCCTCTTTATTAGATTCCTTCTTTATTAGATAGGATAAATAACTAATGTGAAGTATGATATGAAAAAATGCCTGACAGTTCTTTGGAAACAGCAAAAAATGATACTAGTATTCCATCCTAAGGGAACAGTAGCTTGAGCTAAGACAGAGATTAGAAAATAATGTGTCTTTTCGAGAAAGTTTGAGTAAGTCTGATATGCTGGAATGGGGGTGCTATGGCTGCATGAAGTACTAGGGAAGGAGATAAGATTTGGAATTTGAGACTTGGCCCTTTCTGCCTTTTATTATTTGGGATGTTGGGCAAATTATCTTACCTTTTTAAGTCTCAGTTTCTTTATCATAAAATTGGGATAAGAATACTCATAGTGCTATTAAGATTAATGTACATGAAAATGCACTGTATAAACAATTAAGCTCTGTATAAATTATTGCTATTTTTAGGGGGGAGCAGTAGGAGATGAAGCTGGGAAGATAGGTTGAGGCCAGTTCATATAGGAATGTCAACGCAACTAGTTTGGACTTTGTTCTGTAGACAGTGGAGAACCATCAAAGGCTTTTAAGCAGGGGTTGTAACATGAGTAGATTTGTTTTATAAGGATAACAGGTGGCAGTGGTGTAACATAGATTACAAAGATCCGGAGAACACGAGCAGCAAAGACTAATTAGGAGGCTATCACAGTGGCCAGGGAAAGGAAATTTATGGTCTGAATTGGCCAGGAGGTAATATAATCTATAATCTCTAAAATAGGCGGAAATTACTGGCTAAATAGATGAGGCTTATTCAGGAGAGGAAGGAGTTAGAGATAATTCCAAGAATCTACCTGAGAGGTGAGAGGAATGGGGAGAGTGTAGTCTCTAGACAGATGTAGGGAGGTGGAAGTAGAAAATAGAACAGATTTGTGTTCAACAAATAAATTATTTGTTAAATGAATGATTGAATAATTGAGTCACCCATATTGAGTTGTTTAGGGAGACTGTTTTGGATAGAGGCTAAAACTGTCTGGCATTGAAGTCAGAGCTGGATTTGAATCCTGGCTCTGCCACTTTGTAGTTAATGTCCTAAATAAGGGACTTAACTTCTGGGTCTTGGTTTTCCCATCTGTAAAATGGGAAAATAACAAAACCTATTTTACAGGGTTGTTTTAAGAATGGTAAGAGAATGCATGCTAAGAACTTGGCACAGTGCTAGGCAAGTGGATTGTAGGTGTGTGAGAACTTTAGTTTTGAAGCTTGGGGAAGAGTAGGGATGATGGTGGAGTCATGGGAAAGGGCAGATTGTCCAAAGGATAGCTGTTTGGGGGCTATGTATATGTAGGTAGGGGTGAGAAAAAAACAAAGAAGAATCAGGGAAGGGGATTAGGAGTGCTGAGAGAGGGCAAAGATTCCCAGAGTTATGACTGTTACATAAACAGTTAAAATGTGCTAATAACATGTGCCTACATACTAATATTTTTCTTATAAAATTATTGTTTATTTCAGATACTTTCTTTTAATTTTAATGCAAGATTTTGTATGTTTATGATATATGCATATGCACATATATGGTAAAATATGTGTTGCATTGGTGTTAGAGTTTTTTAGTCTTCAGTGAATAATTACCAGTGTATTTTTAAATTATTAGCATATTCTACATAGTAAATTCTATTTATAGACTACATTTCTTATTCTTTCTCCAATTTGGTAATCACTATGGGGCATCAGTTAGGGGATCTTAGCATAGAAATGGAAAGTGCTTTAAAAAAAAAATGGTATATGTGGTCCTGGTTGGGTAGCTCAGTTGGTTAGAGCATCATCCTGATATGCCAAGGTTGCCGGTTCATTCCCAGGTTAGGGCACATAAAAGAACCAACCAATGAATGCATAACATAAATAAGTGGAACAACAAATCTGTGTTTCTCTTTCTCTCTCCCCCTCCCTCCCTCTCTCCTTTCCTCGCTCTCTAAAATCGATAAATAAAAATCAAAATAATAAAAAATATGGCAGCTGTAAGTATAAATCTTTTAATTGTTTTTTTTTCCGGTGTTCTAAATAATAGATTCTTTATACAATTGCATATGTACGAGTGGATGAACATACCCTTGGTGATCCAGAGGATTTTTGTCAAGACTGGATAAACCATGTATCACATTGATTGTAGAGGTTAGTAGATTTAGTTCTTTAGGATGTATGCATTTTTTTGTAGCAGAATTTAAAAATGCATTGGTTATCAAGCAACAGTTACCCCTCTAGGTCTTCATGGGCTTTTCTCCTTTTCTAGATATCCTGAGAGAATCAGTTTAGTTCATGTTAGTTTCTATGGACCTGAAGCTCTATTCTCTGTCTTCACGTAAACATAAGTTTGAAAAGTTAGCAAGAAAGAGAAAAAGATGAAACTTCAAGATGTTACTTAGTAGTGTGCACAAGGAAAAGACGGAATGTTAAGTTTACAAGTAGCATTGTCTGCCACAACCACAAAAAATGATTTTACTTGCTCCAGGAATGTCATCATGGAATTTAATTGTTTTGTTTGTGAAAAGAGGTATTGACAGAGGTATTATTCTGGTAATTGGATAGTGCTAATTCTGCCATTTTGACATGTACTGTGATGGAAAAGCCACTTGATTCTACTTCATTCTGAGACTGAACAAGAGTATGGTGTCAGTTTCACTCTTGGATGATAGTGGATGGTCCTTTGATTGAAACTCTGTAAGTTCAGATTGTAATTCTCAGATGTCATGGGCTGAATATACTATGAGTGTCTGGGATTTTGTAGCTTCAATCCAAAGGTGCATTTTGTTGCTATCTTCTAACTTAACTATTGGGTTCCTCCTCCCCCAGTGCATTCTGTTTTTCAGTATGTATATTGCTGATGGTGATGTATGATGCCTTAATTCATTTAGGAGGAATTTTGAGGGATTCAACGAATGGAATATTTTATAAACCACAGTTCAGCATTGGAACAACTTTTGTTATTTTACATATCTTCATTCCATCACAGAGAAATGGAAAATTGGGCGGTTGAAGGAATTGTTTAGAATTGAATTGTTTAGAAGATAAATGAGGAGGACATTGTTTATTCACTCTAGATTATTTCTTTCTTAAAGGTTTTGGGCCTCTAATAGATGTGTTAATGTCATTATGAAATAGTGAAGGCAAGCAGGTCAAACCACAAATGCTGGGATTTAAATAAAGAACATTCTAGAGTTTACACATCAAAATGAGCATTGTCCTAAGTAATTAGCTGGATCTTAACTATCATATTTGACTTTTGTGCAGTCTGAACTCTTGTATCATATATATTACCTCCTCTGAGCAGCTTTCATAAGCTAATCTCTCTGCTCATCAGTTTACTAACACTGATTTCTCACTGGGTATCTGCCAGCCACTGTCTCTGAGGGAAAGGGCCTCCTTGGGAGGTGGGAATGTTTGTGGACCTCAGTGCATCTGGGGTCTGGCACTTATTTATTAAATTTAGGATACAGATGCCAGTTGCTGTCTCCTCACTTGGCCCAACTCTGCCCAGCTAGCCCTCTGACTTCTTCCCTTACTCTGTGTGTGGGAGGGGGCAGTACGGGATGGGGTGTGTGAGCAGGGAGGAGTAGTTTTGCTATGGGCTATGCTAGGTTGGTTGGGAGGGGCTTAAAGTAGCCTGACATCATATGTAGATGGCTAGGATTTTAAAGTGGCAGGAGAAGAAAGACTCCCCTTCCTTGCTTAGAATCTAGTCCCTAGTGTGTCCTGATGCAGGGGTTTCCATATTGGAGTATCTGCCTGGGCCCTGGGAGTATCTGCCTGGGCCCTGGGAATATCTGCCTAAGACTGGTAGGCTAGGGCACAGGAAGATGGTGTGTCGATTGCCATATTTCTGGATGGGAGGGGTACAAGCAGGGACTGTGTTAGTAGGAATCTCTTGCTCAGGACCTCATTGCCTGCAAGGGTTATTTGCCACCCCCTTGGACTGCCCTGGCTAGAAGGAGGCAAGACAACTCCTGCAGGAACTGTGATGGGTTGTCTCTTTCTTGGAATGGATCCTCTCCCCACCTCCGATTTAATATATTTGTTAGTGCTAGATGTCCTGACATTCCCCTTTTTAAGTTCATTTGCATTTACGGAGTTCCTTTTAAAAAGGTGGGGGAGGGAGCAATCCTGTATTTAAAAAGGAAGGAGTAGCCCTGGCTGGTATGGCTCAGTTGCGTGCCTACTATATACCACCAAAACGGGTAGTGGTTTCAGGGCACATACCCAGATTATTGTGGGTTTGATTTCTGGTTGGGGTGTGTAAAGGAGGCAACCGATTGATGCTTCTCTCTCCTCTCTCTCTCTCTCTCTCTCTCTAAAATCAATAAAAATATATTCCTAGTGAAGATTAAAGACAAACAAAATCTTTAAAAAAAGAACAACAAAACTAAGGAGTAGAAATTACAATTCTAAGCATTAATTCCTCAAGAAGTATCCTGTTGACCTCACTAGGATTTTTCCAGGTATTAGCGTAGCATTTAGTACATTGAAATGGTATAGAGGAATCAATAGATATGTGGATTTTAACTTTCAGTTAGTACCTAGTTAGGTTTATAATTCACAGGATTTATTTACAAGAAAAGTGTGATTATTACATAAAAATCTAGATGCCAGCTAGAGCTTCCTTATTCTTCATAGTTTCAGCCTCAAACTCATAATTGCAGATTATTGTCAAAATTCAGAGATATTTACCCTCCCTCCATCACATCTAGTTTTTATGAATTTCCTATAATTTACTTTACTTATGCTTTTCTTACCTTCTGGGCTTCCTTCTAAAAATGGTGTTCTGGTTCCATCCAGGACAGCTTGGACATGAAACTCTCTGTCTCACTGGTATGCACACATGATCCCCTTTTCCAAGCATTTCAGGAATTTAGTTAACTCTTAGAGATGCGGTGAGTCATGGGGCAGGGCCTTGCTGTGGAGCCTTGATTTTCCTCCTGTTCACTAACCGGACCTCCCTCCATCTCTTGTTCTTTTCTCATCTCCGCTGTGCAGTAACTATGCACCCTTCCTGATTTGGAGCAGAACAGTTCTGCCACACAATTGGATCTTCTGGAATTTTTCTCATTATCCTCTTTCTCCTTCTCTTCATCTTCTTTCTCTAAAAAAGAATCCTAAGCACTTGTCATAGGAATGAAAAATATACAGTCCCTTTTCTAAGAGGTTCTGATGTCAGGTATTATAAATTGTGTCAATGTAAGAAACATTCAAACCAGTAGAGAATTTTTGTGAGTTTGAGCTAAACTGACGACAATTGCCAGGAAGAAAATCTCAACATATTGAGAAAATGCTCCAGAGAATGGCAGTTTTGCATCTTATTTTATATACTACAATTAAAAGAGAAGATGTTAATGGGTTACATAAAATTCATTGGTGATTCGCCCAGTCCTGCCCTGCTGGCCACCTTCTAATTAATTATTTTCAATGTGCACGAATCAGCGCACCAGTCTCTAGTGTTATGGGCAAAAAGACAATCAACAGGCTTCAATAAGGTGAAAGTTGACCTTTGTTAGGGAAGATTCTAGCCTAGGACATTAACTACCCACCATAAATTGCTTTAAGTTAAGTTTTAATTTCAGATTATGCTAAGTTATTTTAGGTCTCTGAGTTTGTAAGTCCGCCATACTGGCCTTTCCTGAGCTTGTCAGGTTTAGTATGTGGCCCCTTTTCATCCAATTGCCTTGCTGTAGATGTTAACTGTATAAACTTATTTTTTTCTTTATGCCCGTTTAAACTTCTAAGTAGCTTTTCTAATGCAGAGGAAATAAGATTTCATATATTCAATAGGTATTTGAGCAACTACTCTCTGCAAGGCACTGAGTTAAATGCTGGGATACCAAGAGATTTATGTCACTGTTTCTCAACCCGGGGAGCTCTAGAGATAGATGGAGGGAGTCAGATTCAAGTCATACCTCAAAGACTTGTTATGGCTAGTGAAGGGAAAATTGGGCAGTTACATAATGTGCACATAAGTGGCAGGAGAGATGTAGAAAGGTCTGTGGGAGTTTATAGTGCCAGAATAGGATGTGTAAGTGTGGAGCATTTTGGATTTGAGCTGGACTTTGAATAGGGAGGATTTGGATGTGTGGAGATGAAAAAATGGTTGGGAGAGTATTCCCAGTAGAGGGACTGGTTAACAAAAAGAATTGGGCTGGGAGAACATACAATACACTTAATAAGCTGTTGCAATTTGGATGGCAGGTGGGGAATGAATGGGATGAATGGTTGAGAAAGTCCCTTGAGGCTAGAATCTTAGAAAGCTCTTCCTCTCTGATCTGATATTCATCCTAGGCATGTGTTGACTGCTTAATTTTTAATGTATTTTTATAGAAGTACATTTCTTGCCCAGCTGATGTGGCTCAGTGGTTGACCCACGAACCAGGAGGTAATGGTTAGATTCCTATACAGGGCACGTGCCCAGGTTGTGGGCTCCATCCCTAGTAGGGGGTGTGCAGGAGGCAGGTGACTGATGATTCTCTCTCATCATTGATGTTTCTATCTCTCTCTCCCTATCCCTTCCTCTCTCTGAAATCAGTTTTTTAAAAAATTTATTTTCCCCCCTGTCAGGACCTTCCATTCGTACTTGGACCCAGTTGTGAGCTAGCTTAAGCAAAAATGGGGCACTTACTATAAAGGAATCAAGGAGTCTATGGAAACAGAGGTGCCTGTTCCAAACAAGAGGTTTGGAACGAAGGACTGGAAGTCATCCAGTTCCGCCAACTTCTCTCTGCGCCTTCATGCTATTATTTCTGCAGACCAGCTTCTCCAATTTTGTGCTCCATAGGGTAGGCTGCGGATGCCCATGTCATTTCTCTCCTGGCATACTCTTATTAAGTACAGGCACTCAAGGAGGCTTGACTCTTTGGTCCCAATTCTGAACCTGAGGAATGGATGAATTGAGTGGCCACTTTGGCTGTGGCCAGGATACAAAGTCATGTGGTACATAGTTGTCTAGTAAAGCTTAGAATCTCTCCCATATTCTCTGCCTCAACCTTACTATAATCAGCCTACTAGAAAGAACATTGGGTTTGGAGTTGGACTGCCTGAAGTTTAAATCCTAGCCCTGCCACTTATTACCTTTGTAATCTTGGTCAACATTCTTAATGAATCCTAAGCTCTCTTTCCTCATCTGTTAAGTTGGAGCTAGTATTACGTACTTCAAAAAATAATACTTTAGAGGTAGGTAGGGACTGTGTATTTGGAGGATAAAGACCTTTCTAAGTTTAACTTACAAGTCTGTGTCTTGTTAGCTTGGATACCTTTGGCAAGTCAGATCTGGAGCCCCAGTTTTTCATGCATAAATACAGACAATAGCTGCCCACCTCACAACGTTTTTTTTGAGACTTAAAAGGCCATGTGAAACTGCCTTGTGAGCATAATGTATTTACATATGTGTGAATCAGGAAAGTAAATACCATTGGGGAGAATATTTCTTCGTGAAATTGTTCTATTATAGTCTAGTGTATTTCTGTGGTAACTTGACAGATCTTTCTCAAAATAATCCTGTAGCTTTAGGCTATTGATTGCTTTATGATGCAGTATGCAGTGCTTTAGGCATTTTCAGCTTTCCCTTTTAATCTCAGCTTACAATTAAGGCTTCTAACTTGATTTGTAATTTAAAATATATTTTCATAATTCAGAAAAAAAGTTCTTTGTAGAAGATTTAAAAAAAAATCTGAAACCTGTTGTTATCAGTGGAAGTGGAGTTCTTGGGGTGCTGTGAGGATAAGAATTTCCTGAGGCCCCCCACGAGAGGATGGGGTTTCATTGAAAGCTTTATTGATGATGATAAATATTATCCACAAGCCACGCCCACCAACCAATCAGGAGTGAGTATGCAAATTAACCCAACCAAGATGGCTGTGGCCATGGAGAGAGCAGGAGGGAGGCTTGGGTTTCCCCTGCGATGGAGGAAGCCAAGCTTTCTGCCTACCCTTGCCGGCCCACTCCAGGCTACAAAGTTTCAATTATAGAAGGTAAATAAATCCCAACAGAAATGGCAGCAGCCAGGGAGCTGGAGAGAGCAGGAGGTTAGGGTTGCCTGCAGTGATAGAGGAAGCCAAGCTTCTGCAGCCCTGGCCTGCTTTGGCCTCCTCTTAAGGCTACAAAGTTTCAATTATAGAAGATACATAAATCCCAACGGAAATGGTTGCCACCACAGAGCGAGCAGAAGGCTTGGCTCCGCTCCAGGCTACAAAGTTTCAATTGTAGAAGATAAATAAATCTCAGATTCCAGGGCCTCTGCTTGGGTCGCTGGGGGGTGTGACTGGCCTGCAAACCACCACAGGCCCCTTGTCCAGGCCGCCCCATACCCCAAGGGAACCCCCACCCTGATCCAGGACACCCTTTAGGACAAACCAGCTGGCCCCCCCACCCGTGCACCAGGTCTCTATCCTCCTATCTAATAAAAGAGTAATATGCAGCTTGACCATCACTCCAACACACAAGATGGCTGCCCCCATGTGGTCAAAGATCCTGCCCCCATGTGGACACAAGATGGCCGCCACAAGATGCCAGCAGGGAGGGCAGTTGGGAGGGACTAGGCCTGCAAGGGAGGGCAGTGGTGGGCGATCAGGCCAGCAGGGGACAGCAGTTGGGAGGGACCAGGCCTGCAAGTGAGGGCAGTTGGGGGCGATCAAGCCTGCAGGGGAGGGCAGTTAGGGGTGACCAGGCCGGCAGAGGAGGGAAGTTGGGGGTGACCGGGCCTGCAGGGAAGGGCAGTTAGGGGGGACCCAGGCCTGCAGGGGAGAGCAGTTGGGGGGGACCAGGCCTGCAGGGGAGAGCAGTTGCGGGGGGACCAGGCCTGCAGGGGAGGGCAGTTAGGGAGTGACCAGGCCTGCAGGGGAGGGCAGTTAGGGGCAAGCAGGCTGGCAGGGGAGTGGTTAGGGGGTGATCAGGCTGGCAGGCAGAAGCAGTTAGGGGCAATCAGGAAGGCAGGCAGGTGAGAAGTTGGGAGCCAGCAGTCCTGGATTGTGAGAGGGATGTCTGACTGCCCGTTTAGGCTCGATCCCACCAGGATCGGGCCTAAACGGGCAGTCGGACATCCCTCGAGGGGTCCCAGATTGGAGAGGGTGCAGGCTGGGCTGAGGGACACCCTCCCAACCCCCCCCCCCACACCCCTTGCATGAATTTTGTGCACCAGGCCTCTATTAGTATATGAAAGCCTAAGCAACCATTATGACCGGAACAACTGGTCAACCAGTCACTATGATGCACACTGACCACCAGGGGGCAGATGCTCACACAGGAGCTGCCCCCTGGTGGTCAGGGCACTCCCACAGCCAACCTCCTGCGGCCCCTCCCCCAGGGCCCTGATCGGGGGCAGCGGCAGGCCAACCTCCAGCAGTCCCTCTCCCTGGCCGGTCGCCCCCCATCCCCCCATGGCCCCAATCACCAGCCAGGCCGAGGGACCCCACCCGTGCATGAATTCGTGCACCGGGCCTCTAGTGCTTATAATGTTTGGCCTCCCCTTTGCTCTCTTTCTATTATTAATATTAACTGGCTAATTAGGACAATAACACTGTCACCTTGAAATATAACTGTTTTCTCTTTTTAAATTACACAAGTTATTCATGTTCATGAAGTAATTAAGTGATGACATAGAATAAAACAAATAAGCAAAAAAGAAAAATAATAAGAATCCTTAAATTCCTCCGTATGGGGATATTCAACACCTGATAGTCCTTTTGACATTGTATGCTTTTCTTGCATACTTCCCAAGGAGTGTTGTGATGTTTAAGTTGTCATGAAAAGGTGACATCTTAAGGAAACTGATTTATTGGTTTTAATTTATGGGTGTGTTTTTTTCCTTAAGTGATGATGTGAATGAAATACTAGTATTTGCCTTTAATAATCCTGTGAGAAAATAGCCTTTCCTCCTTAACTTGGAAGTGAAAGTTATATATTTTTTGGAGAGATCTGGAGAGTGAGCGATTTCTGTGGATAGTTTTAATTCTCAGGAATGATTACAAATTTTCAGAAAAATCAGTGGCTAATCCTTAACCTTGGTTGGTTGGTTGTTTCTTCCTTGGGGGGGTAGAAGGAAGAAGGTTTCTTCTTTCACTTTAGATAGAGAAACTAAAGAGGTGAACACTATGACTTAGAGAATTATGTAATGAAATTAAATGAATATATTTATTTTTAGTAGTTTTTTTTGCTATACGAATGTAATAGTTGACATAATCTCATCTAGATTTTGTTGTTTTGGAATTTAAGAATCTCAGTGGTTTAAAAAAATTTTTTTTAATTGACTTTGGAGAGAGAGGAAGAGAGAGAAGCAAAAATGGTGAGAGAGAGAAACATAAATTGATCGGCTGCCTCCTGCATGCCCCCCATAGGGGATTGAGCCCGCCACCCACGGCATGTGCCCTGACTGAGAATAGAACTGTGATCTCCTGGTTCATGGGTCGATGCTCAACCACTGGGCCGAACTGGCCGGGTAGAAATCTTTTTTTTGTACAAGTTTCAAAATAAATGTTTTTACTTGAGTTGGGTGATAGTTACATAGTAGGTGTTTATAATAATTCATTAAACTATATGTTTTGTACATTTTTCTAAATGTTTAATTTCACAATGAAAAGGATTAAAAAAACCCACAAAAAGGTTTCCTATATCCCTCCATGTGCCTCCTCCCAATAAAAAATTCCAGCTGGATTAAGAGTTTGAATGCAGAAAGGAAAATCCTCAGAGCTAGAAGAAAACATAGATAAATAACTGTATGTGTCAGAGTCTCCAAGAGCACCACCCCAAGGCTCTGTGATTTGCTAGGAGGATTCACTGCACTCAGCATGCAGTTGTACTCCTGGCTAAGGTTTATTACGGGGAAAGGACACAAAGCAAAGGAAAAGGTGCACGGGGCTGAAGTCCAGAGGAAACCAGCTGCAAGCTTTTCCGAGTCCTCTCCCAGTGGAGTCACGCAGGCCACACATCAATTCCTCCAGCAACGAGTCATGACAGCACGTTTGAAATGTTGTCTGCAGACACTCAGTAGAGACTCAGTGCTGAGGGGTTTTATTCGGTGCTCGTCGTCACATTGGCACTTTCTGCCTAACACATACCAAAATTCCAGTTTCCCAAAAGGAAAGCAGGTGTTCAGCATAAACCGTATTGTTTGTATAAATAGTTTAGATACAGTGAGTCACTCTTATCAGTTCTGGAAATGATGGGAACCATTCTGAAATCCAAGTTTCCAGATGCCAGCTGAGGGCCAGCCTTGGCAAGCGAAGACTTCAATAGCAGTCTCATGCTTGCTATGTTAATTCCTTTCTGCAGATTATAACATTTTTTATAATCCTGGAGTGAAAAGGGCATTAAAAAAATTTTTTTAAATACGTTTTTATTGATTTTTAGAGGGGGGAGGGGATAGAGAGATAGAAACAATGATAAGAGAGAAATATCAAGGATCAGCTGCCTCCTGCATGTCCTGCACTGGGAATCAAGGCCACAACCTGGGCATGTGCCCTGAATGGGAATCAAACTGGTGGCCTCCTGGTTCATGGGTTGACACTCAATCATAGCCACAGCGTCCAGGCGAAAAAGTCATTTTTAAGCATTAGAAACTCAGAAGCCATAAAAGGAAGGAATGGTAAATTTGTATTTTAAGAACTTAGATATGGAAAGAAAGTGCTGTGGAGTCAAAAGGCATTATAGGAGAAAAGAATTTGTATGGGATAAAAGGGGGAGATTTTCCAATATACAGTGCAGTGGGAGCTAGGAGGCCTGATCAGTGTAGTCAGCTCTCTGCTGGTGGGGGCACTGAGGCCAGCCAGACATGGCAGGAAGAAGAAAAAAAAGTCTCAAAAGCAGATGAAGGAAGCTTTTGTCAGTAACCACAATGGAACCAGCGTGCTGGAAGCTACCCTGGGCTTGTGCTTGCCTGTGCTCTGTATCCTGTGCAGAAGGCTCCTGCTCTTTCTCTCACAGCACTGTGGTCTTCTTCGCTTACCTGGAGAACTCGGTTCTTCAGTGACTTTGTTTTCCTAATAGTTTCCCAGTGACCACTTTGACCATTTGTCTCCATTTATCTTCCTGGAGCACCTTGCTATAATTATCTCTGGGGTAGGGCTAGTCTATCAGATAAACTGCTGGAGAACTTGCTGTGCCAGAATGCCTGTCCAGAAAATCCTTAAAAAATTCTTAAAAATTAGTCTAGAAGCAGAATACATTTCAGCCACCTCTTATTTCTGTGTAATTAACAGTGCATTTACTGCTGTTACCATTTTGGTTGTGGACTTTCCACTTTTTCCCAGAAGATTTGCCAAAACTGAGCTCTTTGGGACAGGAACAATGGATTTTAGAGTAGGAGGCTTTGTTTTGGGGACTGCAATGGATTTTCCAGAGATTAGGAGAAAATGTATGGAAGGATCCAGATTTTCTTTATTTTCAAAGTGATTGTACTCTAGTCACTAGTCTTCCTAGGAATATAAAATCTACTAGAGGCCTGGTGCATGATATTCGTGCACTGGGGTAGGGGGTGTCCCTCAGTCTGGCCTGTGCCCTCTCACAGTCTGGGACCCCTCGCTCCTTACTGTCCACCTGCTCGCTGCTCCTTACTGCTAGGTTCACTGCTCCTTAGTGCTGCCATGGAGGCGGGAGAGGCTCCTGCCACCGCTGCTGCACTCGCCGGCTGTGAGCCTGGCTTCTGTCTGAGTGGTGCTCCCCCTGTGGGAGCACACTGACCACCAGGAGGCAGCTCCTGCATTGAGCGTCTGCCCCCTGGTGGTCAGTGCGCATCATAGTGACCGGTCGTTCTGGTCATTCCGCCATAACGCTCACTTAGGCTTTTATTATGTAGAAGAAGATAGGCTACCAGGAACATTTAACTGAGTATGGAGTTCACTGGAACTTTTTCTTTACCTTATTAGTTGTGAAATTGATAACATAACTGCTTTTGATCCTGTCCCTCCACCTCCCCCCAAAAAAAATCTTAGAGTGTGGCCATCAACATTACTGTATTAATCAGCTAGCTCTGAGTGTGCCCCATTGAAAAGGTTAATTAAAAAAAAAATCTTTATTGTTGAAAGTACTGCATATGTCCCATTTTTTCCCCAGTGACCTCTTCTAACCTGCCTCCACCTCCCACCCCAGGCCTTCACCACCTTATTGTCTGTGTCCATGGGTTATGCATATATGCATACAAGTTCAAAAAGGTTAATTTTGTATGAAACTGATGGCAGTGGCACAAGGGTTGGTTTATTAAATGCCAACTGAGAATGAATAATGTCTACCTTGGGATGTGACAGTACACATAGCTGGTGTGCAAACAGGGTCATGTGTGCTTAAAAACGATCACATGTCAAAGACTGGATAAAAGTAGCATATTGTATTCTGACAGCTGTTGACCTTTTTGTATATCTTCAAAATTTTCAGGTATACATATAAAAGTAGCATCTTGAAGAATGGCCTTTTGTATTTGGATAGTTGCTTCTAGCCTGGTCCTTCTTAGTAGTTTTTTACTGGGTGATATAATTTTGAGTTTTATCAAATTTTAACTCAAGGGGCTCTAGTACTGTGTGATTAGAAACATATTTAGTCTCCTGCTACAAATAAAAAGCTTTTAGAATCTTTAATCTCTGAAGCTGAAAGAAACAAACCCAGTCTTTGTTTAATCACAATTATAAACAGAAACCAGTTGATTTTTTTTTTTTTTTTTTTTTTTGCTATCAAAATATAACAACTGGCCAAATTAACCTGTTGGTAGATACATTGCACAGCAGTACCTCTGGGCCTTATTTGTGCTCAATCTCTATGTGTTTACCAACTGTTTAATTATATATATATGTAGCATGCATATATATATATATATATATATATATATATATATATATGCATGCTACATTTGCAAGATAAGACTAAAATGTTGGTGATCAGTAGGGGTGGGATGTGTGTGTTGAACTATTAATGAGGAAGAATAAACATTAAATGTGAAGAAAATGGGCTTTTGGCAATCCAGTGTTAACTCTATTTTATTATAAAA
Organism: Corynorhinus townsendii; assembly: GCA_026230045.1. Classification (NCBI taxonomy): domain Eukaryota; kingdom Metazoa; phylum Chordata; class Mammalia; order Chiroptera; family Vespertilionidae; genus Corynorhinus; species Corynorhinus townsendii. Next base: position 159,896,182 of record JAPDVU010000005.1, on the reverse strand, counting down.
TTAAGAGTTTCAACTTTTCTATAACTAGTGGGGCTTCATATTTTAATGTATCTCTGCACTTTGTAAAACAAAGCAATGGAAAAGAAACAAAGCCTTATGACTTGTTAGAATATTAAATTTCAGTATTTTAAAGAAACTTGTGTTTATAGTTGTGACACTGGAAGATTGGAGGGTGGGGAGGAGGTTTTTTACTTTCTATTTTATATCACCTTATACTGTTCTCTATTTTTTTGGTATATATTTTATAATGCTACATTAAAACATAATGTGAATTGTAGGGAAAAAAATGCTATCACCCAATATATATTGTGCCTGGTATCTGATTAAAGTTCTGCCTTGCTCTGCTAGGTAGGTATAGAAGATTTCTTTAAAATTTTTCAAAATTTTGATTAGGCCAGTTGTTATATTTGATGGCAAAAAAATTCTTTCTATATTGAAATTCTTTAGGAAAATGGAATAACTTTGTATGTAGGAGAGAATTTTGTTACTCCTGGCTTTGTTTTCCTTCTAGATGTTAAATGACTGAGACAGTTGTAAGAGTGTAATTAGCTAGTCGCCCTTTTCAGTGTCATTCCATAGCTGTGTCAAAATCATCTACATATAAGGCTAGCTGTGTTAAAGTTGTGACTGAAGGATCTGCAGTACAATAAATGATTAAGCCATAAAAACAATTACTCTTGGTTGGGTTTGACTTGCTAAGTTCTCCTTTTTTTACTTTTTATATTATAGATCAGCTTGAACGGGTCTTTTTACGACTTGGCCATGCTGAAACAGATGAACAGTTACAGAATATTATATCTAAATTCCTTCCTCCTGTTTTGCTCAAGCTGTCTAGCACCCAAGAAGGAGTACGCAAAAAGGTAAGCATGTTGGGACAGTTGGGGGAATTAAATGGTGAGTAAATGGATATATATTATGAAGTAAATTTTCTTTTCCCATTATTGAAATCTAGGTTCATGATCCTAATTATGGTCTTTCAAAATGGAGACCACCTTACATGATTTAAAAATAGCTTTTGTATGCTTAGCACAGTTGCATTTAGCACCAACTATATACAGTTGGCATCAGTGCCAGATGATATAATTGAGATAATTATTCTGAAATGTATGGAGGCTTAATTTAAAATTCATGCCTTTTTTTTTTTTTTTAATCCTCACCCGAGGATATTTTTCCATTGATTTTTAGAGAGAGTGGAGGCAAGAGGGAAAGACAGAAATATTGATGTGAGAGAAACACATCGATTGGTTGCCTTCCTGCATGTGCTCCACTCAGGGCCCAGCTGGGAGTATCCTGCAACTGAGGTCTGAGGTATGTGCCCTTGACCAGAATCAAGCCTGGGACCCTTCCGTCTGCAGGCCAATGCTCTGTCCACTGAGCCAAACTGGCTAGGGCTCATGCCTTTGATTCCAATATGAAAGTTGGTGGTCGCGGGGCAAAAATATTCTTTAATCATTGGCTGACTGTGAATATAATCTTAATTAAAAATTAGCAAAATAAAAATTTTTGAAAGCACAATGTTGTATAGCTCCTGTTTTAAGATTCTGTAAAGTCCTGTTACCAAAAGTTGGATAACTGTCACACCAAGATTTTCTTTCTTTAAAAATACTTGCCTGAGGATATGTTTATTTGTTTTGAGAGAGAGAAAACATCAATCTGTTGCCACCTGTACATGCCCTGACAGGGAATTGAATCTTCAACTTTTTGGTGTAGGACAACACTTCAATCAACTGAGCCACCTGGCCAGGGCCAGAATTTCCTTTTTTAACCTAAATGTTTTCATGGAACATTTACCCACTTCATTTTTAAATAGTTCATTCGTCTTCTGATTGTACTAGATCTTCGAGCCTTTGATCTGGTTTCATCTCTTAGGCTACTCTGATTGATTGGCAATGGCAATTGGCAATGCCTGCCCTGAGAGGGAATCTGAGATCTGTCCTGACTTGGGTTCATTGGAGAAAGAGTATCTTTAAGAATGTCTGTTATGTTTGCAGGAAGGAGTAGGGCATTCTTGTTATATATTTGACATGCCTGTTGTTAATAGGGCCTTGCTGAGATAAATATGTATTTGATAATGTCACTATTCTATTTAAAACTCTTCTATGGCATTCTATTACACTCAGGATAGCAAAGTATAAAAAGACCTACATGAGTTGGTTTGTGCTTATTTATTTAGCCTTATTAGTTTTGTCATTCATTTGGCAGATATTTACTGAGTGCCTTCTGTATGCCAGGTGGTAAGGATATGTTAGTGAATGAAAGAAACATCTAGTTGGGGGATACTGGTATTAAATAATCAGGCTTAGAGTATCTAGTTGTAAACTGTCGTAAATGTTAAGATGGAATAGGTTTCTATGCTAGAATATATTGGGAGCGTAAGGTATACCTCTATAGGTGTGTATGTGGGCAGTAGCCAGGCAGAGAGATGAGGGAGACCATTAAAGACAGAGATGGCCCTGTGCAGAGGCTCTGAGCTGAAGCAGAGTGTGAAGCCTTCAGGTAGCTGAAGAAGGCCACACCGATGCACCCAGTGCACAAGAGGGTAGGCACCAGGGAAAGGAAACAGGGATTCCAGTGGGCAGCGATTTGAAAGGTCATGGATAAATAATTTTAATATGTGAAATTTTGAAATCAGTGAAACTAAGAATTTGTATTGTCTCTCAATTATGTAATTTTGGGGTTGTTATCAATTGCATAATGCATATTAGATTTAACCAGGATATCCTGTAAGGTAGCTGGGAATTTGTGGATAAATTGAGTGAAAGAGAAATAGAAGTTTTAGATTTCTACTGACATATCATTAGAGTACATTTCCTATTTTAAGGAAAATGAAGTTTGTTATGTAGAATTCTACTTTACACCTAATTTTGTATATTCAGACTCATCGGAATAGCTAAAAATTAAAGACTGACTGTAGCAAGTATTGACGAGAATGTGAGCAACTGGGAATCTTAGACTGTTGGTAGGAGTGTAAATTAATATTATTACCACTTTGGAAAATTGTTTGGAGTATTCTAAAGTTTATCATATGCATAGTCCATGACCAAGCATTTTCAAGCCTGAGTTAATATACAACATGTGTGTACATATGTGTACCAAAAGGCATATGTAACAATGTTCATAGCAGCATTTTTCATAGGAGAATAGATAAATTGTGCTATTTTTCCACTAGAGCAATATAAGTGAACTAATGATATAAGCAACATCATGGATGAATCTCAAATACAGGGTAGAATGAAAAATGTTCAGACACGTGAGTTCATCTTATATGTTTCATTTACATATAGTAAATTAAGAAATGGTGGTAGAATAGTGTTGTGGTTCTGGTAGTTACATAGGTGTGTTTATTTTGTGAAAATGTATTGAGCCATATATTGGCAGTTGTGTACGTTAGCTACATGTTACACTTCAATTAAAAAGTTGGCCCCTGGCCCTGGGTGGGTGGCTCAGCTGCTGGGAGCATTGTCCGTACACCAAGTGTGGCAGATACAATTCCTGGTCAGGGCACATACCTATGCTGAGGGTTTGATCACTGGTCAGGGAGCGTGTGGAAGGCAACTGATTGACATTTCTCTCCCTCTCTCCAAAAAAAAAAAAAATCAATAAAAACAAGTTGGCCTTGGCAGGATAGTTCAGTGGGTGGTTAGAGCTTTGTCCTGATACGCCAAAATTGTGGGTTCGATCCCCCAGTCAGGGCATTTACAGAAATCAACCAATGAATGCATAAATCAGTGTAACAACAAATTGATGCCCCTCCCTCCTTCACTCCCTCCGTCCCCACTGCCCCCTCCTTTCCTCCCTCTTTCCCCCCTCTCCCTCAAAAAAAGAAGTTCATTAATAAATAAATAAATAAAAATTAATGTGTAGTAAGGAGAACTGATATGGCCAAAATAATATATAGCTGAGGTTGGTAATACTATAGGCTTACTGCAGAAGTTAATTGTTATCTATTTAGCCCAAACTGGTTCAGCTGATTTCTTGATTTTTTTTATGGGTTTATAGAGAACTGTAGACTGTAGACAACCAAATTATGAACTTAATATTTAAGGTGGTAAAATTGGTTGAATAAAAATAAGTAGTTAATTCATTTAAAACAAAAAGTCCTGCCCTAGCTGGTTTGGCTCAGCGGATAGAGCGTCAGCCTGCGAACTGAAAGGTCCCAGATTCTATTCCAGTCAAGGGCACATGCCCGGGTTGTGGGCTCGATCCCCAGTGGGGGACTTGCAGGTGGCAGCCAATCCATGATTCTCTCTCATCATGGATGTTTCTATCTCTCTCTCCCTCTTCCTTCCTCTCTGAAATCAATAAAAATATTTTTTTAAAAAGTCCTTAAAAATGAAGCATGTAATTGTGCACACAATTGTTTATCACTATCAACAATAATTTTCCAGTCTTTCTAGGAATCAACTTAGATTCATTAGATTGTCAGAAGAGGGCTATTTCCTTTGAATGCTTCATTCTGACTCTTTTCCCTGTCATCAGCTGTATCCATAGATCTGGACCAGGTAAGAAGTTTGGAGGAAGTGTGCATGGTAATGCAAACTTCTAGGTTTCTTTAAGGTATCAGCAGTCCTAAGGCTGTCTCATCCTGACAGGCTCTTTAGTTTAGATGAATTGAACTCAGCTATCAGCATTTGAAGAAGTTAAATATATGGACCTTGGAGTCAAATCTTGACTATGCCACTTGCTGGTTCATATCCTTGGATAAGTTACTTCTTCCTTGAGCCTCTGTTTCCTCACCTGTAAAATGGGAATGACAGTATCACATCTCTGGTTATTGTAAGAATCAGATGAGACTAAAGAATGCAAAATGCTTTGCACAAGTTTTTCTGTGCTCCTCTCTTAGCAAGATAGTTTCACTTTATGGTGAGGTTGGGCCACTTGACATGAGCCTCTGTTATCCTTCTTTCTTTTTCTGGGAATTGACAAACTCTTTTTCTGCTGTCGTCCCACTTAAGAGAGAGGAAGCTGGTCATTACTTAAAACTCTTTAGTAGAATCAGATGATCTTCAGAATAGAGTAAAAATTCCTCAGTATTTTACCCAATACCTTACATAATTTGGGCCCTTACCTTACTACTCTGTGTTCAGTCAGATGCAGTGTGTAATGTCATTTTCAACCTGTGTGCCTCCTAATAACTGATTCTGTGCTTGGAAATTTATCTGATCTTTAGGAGTGGTGTTCTTGTCCTTTTTCTCTGAAGTCCTTGATCTGGCAGGTACTTTCTGTTCTGGAAACCCAAAGTGTATTTCTCTTGTACATTTCTCTCTCTCTCTCTCTTTTTTTTTTTTTTGTAGTATTCATGGTGTGTCTTCGTCAGTTCGGGTAACAAAATACCATAGGCTAGGTGACTTACACAACAAACATTTTTTTTTCACAATTCTGGAGGATAGAAGTCAGATCAGGATGCCAGTATGGTCAGTTTCTTCATGTATGAACTGTTCATGGTTTACAGAAGGTGGCCTTCTTGCTGTATCCTCACGTGGCAAAGAGAGAGGACTCTGATTTCTTTATCTGTTTTGTTAGGATATCAACCCCATCATGGAGGCTCAAGCCCCATGGTTCCATCCAAACCTAATTACCTCCCAGATCATCACACTGGGGTTTAGGCTTCAATATACGAATTTTGGGGAGACAGACATCCAGTCCATGGCATTTTGTGTCTCACTCATTTGTTGACAGGTGTTCTGGGGGACTGTGCCTCAGTAGAGGCCCATCTCAACTTTGATTAGCCAAAGGGCACAGTGTAAAAATAAATTCATTAGTAAAATTCTGGTGCGTAGAGCCCTGGCTTGTGTGGCTCAGTTGGTTGGAGCATCATCCTGTACACTAAAAGGTTGTGGGTTTGGTTCTTGGTCAGGGCACATACCAAGGTTTTGGGTTCGATCCCCAGTCAGGGCAGATGTGGGAGGTGGCCAATCGATCTTTCTCTCTCACATCAATGTCTCTCTTTCTCTTTCTTTCTCTTATACTCTCTCTCTCTTGCTGTCTCTGTCCCCCTTCCTCTCTTTAAAATCAATAAAAAGAAAAAAATAAAGCCAATGAAACTACTATTGTAAAAATTTTGATCATGGATTCTTGGGGGATATTTTATACTCCCTTTCTGGAATATAAAATTTAATTTTAAAGACAACAAAGTAGCCACTATTTATCAAATAAGTACTATCTGAGTGAGAATTAATTTGGTTTGTATTTCTCAGATAAGTAATGCCTGAGAAATGAATTATGATCAGTAATTTCAATTTATATCTCTCTGTATTTTAGGTAATGGAACTGTTGGTCCATTTGAATAAGCGTATAAAAAGCCGCCCCAAAATACAACTCCCCATAGAGACACTGTTGGTTCAATACCAGGACCCTGCTGCAGTTTCCTTTGTCACAGTGAGTGTTATCTTGGAATATTTTCTGATTTACTGTAATTTTCTTTCATAACATTTACCAGATGTCATCAGTATATTGGCAACTTAGAATTTTACCATAGACTATTTCTAAATGAAGTATGGGATGTTTTCTTTAAATGACACACTGTTTTACCACTGAGTATTGATCTAGAGCCATGGTTGGCAAACTGCGGCTCGCAAGCCACTTGCAGCTCTTTGGCCCCTTGAGTGTGGCTCTTCCACAAAATACCACGGCCTGGGCAAGTCTATTTTGAAGAAGTGGCGTTAGAAGAAATTTAAGTTTAAAAAATTTGGCTCTCAAAAGAAATTTCAGTCGTTGTACTATTGATATTTGGCTCTGTTGACTAATGAGTTTGCCGACCACCGATCTAGAGGAACTGTTACCATTAAGAAAATGGTAGGAACAGGATCGTGCATGGGCTTTTACGTTGGGCAAAGGAATGTTGGTGAAATGACTTGTCAGATATTTTGACCTATAAAAGAATGATTTGATTCCTAGTAAAAAATTATATGAAGCCAATCGGAATAGAGAGAAGGGTTGTGTAGCATAGGCATGAATGAAAGATAATATAAGAAGAAAAAAGGGTAAAATGGCAAGAAGAGATGCAGATCCAGGCAGCCACCGTGATTGCGAGAAAGAGATGGAGGCAGCCGCGTGGCTGTGAGGGAGGGATTGAGGCAACTGCCGTGGCTGCGAAGGCCTACTCTTGCACAAATTTCATGCGTCTAGCCTCTAGTCTATATATATATAAAGAGGTAATTTGCTAATTGGTCCTAACAGTGTCCCAGTCATGACCATTCAACAGGCTGCACACACACAGGAACTGGTGGGCAGGAACTTAAGCCACCAGGACATGAGGCTGCCGCCAAGGGCGCCCCCCCCCCCCCCGGTGGAGGTGCACGCAGACCCGCTGCGCCGCCAGGCCCGGAGCGGGGGCAACAGGACAGGGGTGGGGCCTTGGCAGAGAGCTCTCAGCACTCCTGTGCCAGGGTCTGAAGGTGCGGAGAGGAAGGGAGAGCAAATGGGCAGTTACGGGGTTTAGGCCAGGAGGAGAGAGCAGATAGGCAGTTAGGGGGATCAGGCCAGGAGGGAAGAGCAGTTAGGGCCATCAGGCAGGCAGGAGAGCAGTTAGGGGCATCAGGCAGGCAGGCAGGTGAGTGCTTAGGAGCCAGTGGTTCTGGATTGCAAGAGGGATCCAGATTTGAGAGGGTGCAGGCCAGGCTGAGGACCCTTCCCCCCAGCCCCCATGCATTAATTTCATGCACCGGGCCTCTAGTATATATATAAAAGCCTAAGCAACCGTTACAACCAAACGACCAGAACGACCGGTCGACCCACACGCACTGACCACCAGGGGGCAGGCGCTCAACGCTGGAGCTGCCCCCCTGGTGGTCAGTGCACTCCCACAGGGGGAGTGCTGTTCAGCCAGAAGCCAGGCTCATGGCTGGCGAGCGGGAGCCTCTCCCACCTCCATGGCAGTGCTACTGAGCAGCGGCAGGTGCAGCGGGGCTGGGATGAGTGGCAGAGGAGCTGTGCCCAGCCCTGGCTGTGCTCCTCCCCAGCTGCCTGTCACTGTGGCACTGCTACATCTCTCAGGGTGGAGGGGGGGGCATGTTGGACTGCCAGTTTTGGCCTGAAGCCGGCAGTCTGACATTGCCCCATGGGATCCTGAATTGTGAGAGGGTGCAGGCCAGGTTGAGGGACCCCACTCGTGCACGAATCCTTGCACTGGGCCTCTAGTATAATATATTCAGAAAGGTATCCTTTTAAAATGATTAAACTGAGGTTCGTAAGAAATAATTCCTCTTGAATTGTTGTCTTCATGAAAATTAAATATAAAACAATGTTGTGTGATGACAGGTAATGTTTTTTCACAGGCCCTGTAGTTTCTAGCTTTGAGGCAGAATCTAACATCTGGATTTCAGACCTTTGGAGCCACCTACTGGTCCAGACCTCTTGTCTGTGCCTACTCTGGGTATACAGCTCCATTACAGATGCTCCTGTTTTTAAGCACAAAGGAACATTTTGAGCCAGTAAAATTGCCAAATAGGAATGGCTTTAAAGGAAAGGGATAACCTTATTGAAGGGATTAAGAACTAGAAGTTGGCAGTTATAAAATAGTCACAGGGATGTAAAGTACAGCAGAGGGAATATAGTCAATAATATTGTAATTATTGGGTATGGTGCTAAGTGGGTACTTTAAATATTAGGGGGACCACTTTGTAAATTATATAATTGTCTAGCCACTATGCTGTACACTGAAACTAATGCAAAAATCTTGATTGTAAACTAAAATTGAAAAAATTAAAGGGATGACCTTAAGAAGTCAGTTTTAAAGTGAAGAATCCTTCATAAAAGCAGATCTTTATATTATGTGTAAATCCAGATATGTATTTATGGGTTTGCTTAAAATGAGGCATTCACCACTGGTCAGTTGTGAATGAGGAACTAGAGTACTGTAATATACTAAGGATGGTTTAGTAATAGAGCAGTTGAGAAAGGGCCCCCTAGTTTAACACGTGGTCTCTTCTTAGCTTGAAGGGATTAATGCAACAAACTGGTAGATCTGATGCTAATGTGTAGTATGTAGATTTAGATAGGTCAAATGTTACTTTATTCTTTTCAGTGAAAGTAATTGCATATATGAGTACTTTTACCCCCAGCTTTATTGAGGCATACTTAACAAATAAAATTGTATATATTTAAAATATATAAGGTGATAATTTGATATATATATATAAAGAAAGTATATGTGTGTGTGTGTGTGTGTGTGTGTGTGTGTGTGTGTGTGTGTATGCACATTGGTTAGGTGTTGCTCCCTCACATGAGGCCCATCTTAAAGCAAGCATTTTGAATATGTGGTGCTGCCATCATCCTGAAATATAATAGTTGGTTAAGCTGAAATAAACATGTGATAACATATGGAAGGAGGATGCCGATTTCTTTGTTATAACTCCCTAAACTATCAGTATGTTTATGTTGAAATCCTAGATTATTTACTTGACACTCACTTGCTTTTCTCGCATTGCTTTAGAATTTTACTATAATTTATGTTAAGATGGGCTATCCTCGCCTACCAGTGGAAAAACAATGTGAACTGGCCCCTACGCTTCTTACTGCAATGGAAGGGAAGCCTCAGCCACAACAGGATAGGTATGCTTTCCTCAATTACGTTACCTCAACTCACCATTAATGTTTTGTTGATACTATTATAAGACTTCTTAATATGAGCATATTGAAAAATGTGCAGAACAAACAACATTTTTCTCAATCTAAATACATTTTTTTGGTCAGTGATTTTGAAGCAACTAATTTTCTGTGACTGAAAAAATTAGTTATAAAATACTTTTCATCAAAACATGTCTATCTTGGATGATATAAAGTTTGAGAGCAGTTTTCTTAAGGGACAGATCACTTGTTTGTATTAATACAGGAATTGGAGAGGTAAAAAGGTTTAGACAACATCCTTCATTTCTAGGCTTAGCCCAGAGTTCTGTATTGTAGATGTGTAGTGGTGAGAATCATCACGAAATTGTGGAGGGAAGAGGGAGTTAAATAATGTTTTCAGCTCATTTTTCATGTGTTTTAAGAATAGCAAAAGGTATTGTGAAAGAAGGAATTATTGAAGCTATGTTACTTAAATTCACACTGGAAATTTTATTATATTTCAAATATTGACATGATGGATTTTTAATTTCTTTACCTTTAGAATAACTTTATTTTAATTAACTGTGGAAAGGAAAACATTTATCAAAAGGACATGTTATAAGTTCAACTTTACCTAAGGTTTAATATAAAATCTCTTGTGCTGACAGATATTAACACTTAGCTCATATTATGTACATTTTTTTCTGGTGCTTCTGGTGATGAGCCAGATGGGCTAAATGCCAGTTAACACTCAATATACTGAACTTTCAATAAGAAGGAAATCTAGGCCAGTCCCTAGATTAGGACTCGTACGTTAGTGGTATTGAAATGAGTGGCCCTTGCTACTATTGCCACTTTTTGTTATGGGATATTTGTTTTGTCTGTTATTTCATGTGTAAAAACCATGTTTTTTAAGTAGTTGCATTAAATGTGATTGTTTTTTCAGCTTAATGCATCTTTTAATACCAACCCTTTTTCACATGAAATACCCTGTTGAATCATCAAAATCAGCTTCTCCGTTTAATCTTGCTGAGAAACCAAAGACTGTGCAGCTGCTTTTGGACTTCATGCTAGATGTCCTTCTGATGCCTTATGGGTAAGTTAAAGAAATGAAAACAAAACAAAGCAACCTTGCTCATGACTACTTTTACCTGTGTGGAACTATGCGCCTTTCACTTGAAAATGGGTGAGTCTCAGTGTTTTGCTGTAGCCCTGACCTCTTCTGAACTCCAGCCCCACTGCTTATTGACCTTATAGGTGTGGAGTTGCTGTTTGATTTCAGATTCAACCTGTTCAAGCTGAAATCAGTCTTTTCCCATAAAAATAGTTCCTCCTCTTTCCTGCCTGTGATGACTATGGGATATGCTGTGATGGTTCTCTTCGCCATGTAGGCATACAGTTATAAATTGCCTCCAGCTTTTCTCTTCCTGGTTGCTGCAATGTCAGTTCCACAGTACCTCCTCCTTCTCCTTGACGTATCCTGGGACTACTCCCCCTTGCAGCCATCTAGTATTGGCTCTTTCCAACTCTTGTCATCACTTTCTCCCCAGCCACTCTTCAAAACTTTCTACACTGCCATAGTTTCCTGATGGTTAAAACACACCTTAAAATCCTTGGGCTGTGTTTTCCAGTCATACATGCACTCATGTATTCGTATACTCTTTTCTTTCTTTAATTCTCACCCGAGGATATGTTTTTATTTATTGGAGAGAGAAACATCGATGTGAGAGAGAAACATCGATTGCCCCCCACCACCATCGCCGGCCTGATCACGCCTCACTGCCTCTGCGAGCAACTAGGCTGGCAGGGAGGGGGCAGTTGGAGGCAATCCCGACCAGGGATTGAACCCCCATCCTTTTGGTGTATGGGGTGACACTGTAATCACCTAAGCCACCCAGGAAGGCTTTATGCACTCTTATGTCCAGGCCTTTCTATGATTTAAGAGAACACGGTTCTTTGCTTAGAATGCTTCCCCATGAACAAAGGAAGAAAAGAAGAAGGAAATGGTGAAAGAAACAACAGCCAAAAATCCACTTTGAAAAAGCATCTCAAAGTAGCTGTGATGTCAACTATGTTTATCAGTAATCACCCATCTATATGCATTGCCATTTTGTGTTTTTATTGCATAGTTGGCATGTCCATTTTTTTCTAATAGATTGGGAGCTCCTTGAGGTCAAGAGTGGTCCCTGGCCTGGTCTGGTGCCTGGCTTGGTGCCCTAGTTATGATCTGCTTCAGCTTATTTTCTAGGTTGTCCTGCTGCCAGAAATTTTTCTCAAATACTGGTTTCATTATGTTTCTTTCCTGATTAAAACTTACAATATACACTCCAAACTTGACATGTGGGCCTCCATATTAGTGTAGACGTAAGAGTTCATGCTGTATGGCTTCTTTCCTCTCTAGTCTGCTCTCTTCCTACCCCTCTAGTTTAGTTGGCTTTATTTTATGGACCTTCAGACACTTCTACTAACCTCTACCTGTCACTTCCATTGCCTCTGTCATATCATTTCTTATGTCATCTGACAACATGTCAGATTGTGACATGTGTTGTCTTATTGTCTCAACTTGCTACAGATGGCAGAGACTCAATCTTACCCCTCCTGGTGTTCCTCTCTTGTATTTAGGATGATGTTTTGTACAATGTTAGCTGTTCAGTAATTATTGATTGATTTACTTATTGCCACCAGTCTTGATATAATTTAGAAATAAATGAAAATTTCCTTTTATATTTGTTATATCAGGAGGCAGTCAGATTTGGCAGGTGATGATGGCTTTGGTAAATAAAGTGTGAAATCCAAATTTGACTTAGTTATATAATGTACCAAGCCGGTAATTCTTCACATTTTTCTTAACCAATGAGAGTTTGCCTAGTTTATATAAAAATAGTGATTCCTTAACAGTTTTTTTTAAATTTAAAAAGATGAATTTAGGAATTGAATGAATATGGAATGTAAGTAATCCTCCTATATAATAAAGAGGTAATATGTAAATTAACCCTCACTCCCTCACAAGATGGCTGCCTAACACCAGGCCAGCAGCGTGCTTAGTGAGGGACAACCAAACCAAACGACTGAACAGCAGACTGCGTGGGACGACCAGGCCAGCAGGGGGGGCAGTTGGGGGCGACCAGGCTGGCGGGGGGGGGGAGGGAGGAAGTTAGGGGTGACCAGGCTGGCAGAGGGGGGGCAGTTGGGGGTGATTAGGCTGGCAGGGGGGGGCAGTGAGGGGTGACTAGGCCAGCAGGGGGGGCAGTTGGGGGCAAGCAGGCCAGCAGGGAGTGCAGTTAGGTGCTACCAGGCTGGCAGAGAGGAGCAGTTGGGGGCAATCAGGCCAGCACGCAGAGGCAGTGAGGCATGATCAGGCCGGCAATGGTGGTGGCGGGGGGGGGGGGGTTAGGGGCGACCAGGCAGGCAGGCAGGTGAGTGATTAGGAGCCAGTGGTCCAGGATTATGAGAGGTCCTGGGATTGGGCCTAAATCAGCAGTCGGACATTCCCCAAGGGGTCTTGAATTGGAGAGGGTGCAGGCTGGGTTGAAGGGACCCCCCTCCCCCCGCACGAATTTTGTGCACTGGGCAGCTAGTATAGTATAATTTATTATGCCATCAAGCTCTGAATGTTTTCTTTAGTTGTTATTGTAATAGGTATTTTATTTAGTATTCGGTCTGATGATTTGTTAGCATATACTTTTAGAATCTGAAGGAACTTAAATTAATTTTCACATAAAAATTTTGTAGATGAGGTATACCAATTCAATTGGATCGAAATGAATTTATCAGAAATCTCATTTTTAATCTATAGAAGCTAAAAATGAAATAGGATGACAAGTTAAATAAATAATAGCTGTGAAGGACTTTGAATATACAATGGGAAAGCTGATTCTTTTTTCCTCTTTGAGCTTTTTGATCTTTTATTTTGGGAACATTATGTGCTTGTGTGCTAAGTGGTTTTAGTAGGTTTTGTAATGCAGGGACATAAGGAGTTCAAGGAGGACTGAAGGTGAATTGCAACTTAGCAGCAATAGAAATGACTGTTAAAATATTCTCTGCTTTGAGTATAGAGCAATATTTATTTATCCCCCCCCAAAGTCATTTCCCTGTGTTTGTCAACTAAAAACTCAAAATGCAGTGGATCCACAGTGGCTCTTAGAACAATAGTTTATAGATTGAGAAAGAACAAAATATATTTATTGTTGGTAACTACTATAGTTTATTTGTAACCAAGTTGAACAGATGTACTCTTATGGTCAATTTGCTGAAGATGTAGTACCTTTTTTAGAAACCTTTAATATTTTTCTTCATGATGAAATTTTATTTTTAATGCTTATTTTTCTAGCAGAATTCGGTGAGAGGAAGGTATAGTAGTGAGTGTATTATATATGCATGTGTTTGAATGTGTTTTAATAGAGAGGGTAAAATTTCTGTTTCCTTTCCAGATATGTGTTAAATGAATCCCAGAGTCGCCAAAATTCATCTTCAGCACAGGGTTCTTCTTCAAATAGTGGGGGAAGTTCTGGCATACCACAGCCTCCCCCAGGAATGAGCTTTTATGCAGCTAAACGAGTTATTGGTGATAACCCATGGACACCTGAACAGTTGGAACAGGTATCACATACTGTCTATTCATAAAGCAACTTACCCCTGAACATGTGCCCCTGTGAAGTCCATGAAGGCGTGTGCCACACAGTGTGTTCAGGCTCTCTATTGAAACGTGTGTGAAGGAGCAGTTGATGTGATGTGTACTCTTCATCATGTCACTTACTTGTTAAAGCCCCAGGGAAAGGGAGGAGTGGGATTTCTTCAGCGTTTCTAATATTGCTTACATATTTCAAGTATGAAGTACAGCCAACTTTTGAATTGAGTATATTTAACTTCTTTTATTTTAGTTTTAAATTATGGGTTTAATAATTATTTAGTTGCTTTGCTGCAGTTAAAATACAAATTATCCTACATTATTTAGTGTTTTTAGGGCTGTACATTTTGTGTATAGTGAGGAACCTGTACTCAGAAGTGACAATATGGGAGAAAGCATGACTCCCTTTTATATTTCTTCCTGGGAATTTAAAAAATGGCATTAAGAATTTTATTCTGGCTTTAAACAGGACACAGATGTTCTCTGAGCAGCTTTTTAAAAAGACTGGTGCTCTACAGAAAAGGTGCCTCACTGTGTTTGTGGCATCAGGCACCTCAGGGAAGAACAGATGAGATCAGTATGTAATTATTTTGTAATTCAAGCAACCTGGGTTCGTCTTCCAATCCTTTCTTTATCTCCATGGCACTCTAAGTGATTTGATCCTTTTCTTTTTTGGGGATGTGAGTGACCACTGGTCAAAACAGTGTTCCAATGAGAGGGGAAAAGGCAAGTGGGACATTCTTGCCACTCAAATTTATAGAATGATTTGTCCAGTGAGGGCTATGTTAAATTAGATTTACTTCTTCATGTTTCATGGATTTTTTTTCTTCTCCTTCAGCCATGATATAAGTAAGAAATAAAGGTAAATAGTAACAGAAGCTACTCTTTATTGAGTGTGAACTATGTGACAGGCACTATACTGATGAATACTTTGAATTCGTTATCTCATTTAATCCTCACAGCAACCCGATGAGGTATAAAAATTGTTACTTGCATTGGTAAAAGGTTTTGAGATTCACCATGGTCTCACTTCTACTACTAGGCTTTGAATCTAGGTCTGTGTGAGGGCTAAAGCTGTAAGTGGTGGAGAACAATTGTTAACATTAAGTTGCAGTCTGATGTTGGTCATTCTTTGCTCATTTCTAAGGTTTTCTGTATGCCTTTGGTCAGCTTCATAATCTAGGGTTGAAAGGAACAGGATGAAAGCTGTTTTCCTCTAATTTTTAAATCTCTTTTGTTTTACATATTTTCTTCCAGATAAACAGCTTTTATTTTGATAAAAATAATGATAATTTAAAGATTCAGTTAGTCTAAAACATTATAAAGAGAAATTAAAAATTACCTGGAATCCTGCCACCTACTTTGTCATGCTCTGTGTGTGTGTATGGGAGTGTGTACACACAAGTACAATTTTACACTATACATTTTTACTTATCATATAATACATTATTTGTAGTTCATATTTTTTATTTCACAGTATATCAAGTTTTTAAAAAATGCCATCCCTTTTATTCTCTGTATATAATTTAATTACATGTAAGCCACATGGTCCTCTATTGATGGACATTAGTATTATTTCTAGTTTTCGTGGAACATTTTTTGTGTGCTTGACTCTCATACCTCTCCTTTTTATGGCTTAAGTAAATGTTTGACTCTTCTCTGTTGTAGCTCTTATTACAAGTAAGTTATATTGGAAGGAGGAGGGAAGGCAGGCATTTTTATGATGTTTATATAACTTTTTAAATTGCATCCTTTGTCATTTAATACTTTTAAGTTGTATTAGTCTTACTTCATATGCATAAGAACTATTATGCAACTGATTTCTTCAGGTAAAGATAAAGTTTTACTTACCACGTATATTTATTTTTAGTGAGACTCATAGCTATTTTATGTTACATGAAGTGCTAAGCAGAATCTCTCTTTAGTCTGGGTTTCATTTTAGCCAGTTATTTACATTCAATACTGTTTGAATAGAAATTCACTTTCATTGACTAGAGTACATTTCAAATCAGATTGTTTTCAGAATGTCAGTATATTGAGGACAAGAATTAATATTTTTAACAGTACAGTGGAACTCAAGGAATGTGAGTTTAGTTCCTTTTGAAATGTCATATCCATGAAGAACTTTATTTCTAATAAACCACCATTCTTACCTGGAGGCTCAGAATTTGGACTTCCGTTCAAGGTTTTGTGATTTTAGAGAGGCTGTGTAGCCTAATTGTCTTCAAGGTTTTGTCATTCTAGAGAGGCTGTGTATCCTAGTAGGAAGGCTGTGTATCATAATTGTCTTGGAATCTGAGAGACTTGGGTTTGAATCCTGCCTTCATCACTCGCTAACTATGTGGCTTAATCTCTTAAGCCTTGCCTCACTTTCCTCATCTGAAAAACCGGTATAATAATGCCTCATAGAGTGTGAGGATTAAATGAAATCATGACTATATATGGTTTAGTACAGTCCCTGGCTAAATAGGAGCTGCTACTGTTGTCACTATTAATCCTTGGTTTAGGGCCATACTGATAATGTTAAACAGTATTTTTGGTGGGTGTTCTTTGTTTCTCTGATCACTGTTTCTCCTTCCCTCCATTTATCCACAGTGCAAATTGGGTATCGTGAAATTCATAGAAGCTGAGCAGGTGCCTGAACTCGAGGCTGTTCTCCACCTGGTGATTGCTTCGAGTGACACTCGCCACAGTGTGGCAACGGCAGCAGACCTAGAATTGAAAAGCAAGCAAAGGTACACTACTTCTCTTTTATTTTTTAATTTAATTTTTATTTTTTTAAATATACTTTTACTGATTTCAGAGAGGAAGGGAGAGGGAGAGAGAGAAACATCAATGATGAGAAAGAATCATTGATCGACTGCTTCCTGCATGCCCTTTCCTGGGGACTGAGCCCGCAATCCGGGCATATGCCCTTGATCAGAATTGAACGCGGGACCCTTCAGTCTGCAGGCTGATGCTCTATTCACTGAGCAAAACAGGCCAGGGCTAAACTACATTTCTTTTAAACTCTCAGAATTAGAAAGAGACTAGATTTCTAAATTGCTCAGCACGTAGTTGTTCTTTTAGGATTTTATGTAATGAAGCATTCAGTTTATGAGATTATGAAATATAACTAATTTGTAATAAGGACAGCTTGCTTACGAGCAGAATTCTGTATCAGATGAAGAAAAGCTGTTTTGGAGAAGCAGTTTAAAACCGGAAGGGGTTAGGAATATTACGATAAGAAGTGAGACCTTTGGCTAGGCAATGAATTTAAAGAATTGGTGTGAATCTATATGGAATATATCTGCCAGGTAATTATCTATAACTAGAGGTCCGGTGCGCGAACTTCATGTGCGCGAGGGACGGGAGGGTCCTCTCAGTCCAGCCTGCACCCTCTCGCAATCCGGAATGCCTTTCCGGACAAAGCCGTGGCAGCTGCAGTGGCGGGATGATGGGGGTGGCGCCTTCCCCTGATCGGCCGGGTCACCTCCTGCAGAGGGAGGCCAGACTGTGGCTTAGGCCTGCTCCTCCGAGCGGGCCTAAGCCCTCAGTAGGTCATTCCCTGAGCACTCCCGGACTGTGAGAGGGGGCAGGGTGGGCTGACGGACACCCCCGCACCCCGCTGAGTGCATGAATTTTCATGCACCGAGCCTCTGTAAAAATAATAAAGCAGCATGGAAATTGTCTTCAAATACTGGCTAATGAATAAAGCAGAATACAAAATGTTATGTGCACTGATTTTAAAAATGACATGTGCAAAGAAAAAAATTGAAGATGGTTGAAAAAAATCAAATTATGGAATAGTTCTTTTCTAAATTTATTTTAATGCTTAGTATAATAACATGCTAAAAGACAGTTGAATGTGGATAAGGAAATAAAGCTTTATAAAAAGGTTCCATGCATTGTAGTTTTCTCTTTCCTAAGAAGCCATACAAGTAGGTGTAACAGAATAAGGAAATTAACTTCACTGTATCTATAGTTTGTTGAAATATAAGCTAACTATGTCTGTGTGTAGTGGTGGTTGGGAATGGCTTACCACTAAGGGGCATGTGAAGTAGCATACAGGAGGAGTGCCTCTTGCTGATTCTCTGAATTTGGAATACTCACTTAACCTTGCCAGGCCTTGGACTCTGTGAAATAAGACAGTTGGACTAGAATGTTCTTAACATTCTTCCCAAGAATAAAATTCCTTAATGCTGCTTATAACTATATCTTCCTGATATCTCCTTCAAGAAATTTATTTGGTTTCGAAGTATCAAAATACTTTCCTTTAAAACTTTTCATTGTGTTTGAACTGGCTCCATTCTTTATACCATATAGTAGTTTGGATTGTTGGAAATACAGGTGTATTAAATATTAGTTTTGGTTTTGTCTATTAAGTGTATGCATTGTTCCATAAAATAACATTGTTGAGAGGTAAAAAGTAAGTTCAGAACATTATGTAGATATTATTTCCTTTTGTTTAACTAATATTCCAAAGTATCTCTTCAAGTGATGCATCTATTGACCTATTTTTTAAAATCTACCTACGTGCCATACCCACCCACCTATTTTACATGCATAGTAAAGAAGTCTAGAAAAAGATGCATAGCAAAGTTAGTGGTTACTGAAAAGGAATAGAGGAGGGAAATGGTGCAGATTGTAAGGAATTTTATTTTCTATGTTTCTGAATTTTTACAACAAACATTTACTCAGGAAACGAAAACTAGAAAGATGCCAAGAGGAAAAGTAAAAGAAACACTGAAAATTATCCCTAATAGTTAACCACTGTTAAGTTTTTAATTTTTTTTTTCTAAAGTGTTTTGTCAAAAATCTCTAAACCCTACAGTATTATAAAAGGGAAACAATAGTGGAGCTTGAGGATTAGTTAGTAGTCATCAGCTGAGGAAAGATGTAGGTGAATAATAACTAAGCTGTAATTACAGAATGAGTTTGAAGAAGTGGAATTGTGGATATCCAAAGAAGAGGCAGAGTGATAAGCTAGGAAAGAAGAGATGGATTAGAAAAGCATTCAAATCAGCAGGATAATTTGTGTTTGCACAAATAGAGCATACCTTGAAAGCAGAACCAATATCCAAAGGCGGAAGATAGTGTAGTTGAATCTTGCTAATCAAGTGGAATTCAAGATTGCATTATTAACTAGGTTTATAAAATGACTGGGAGCTGCTGCAGAGGGTGAATGCCAATCACCAATCACATGATACTCTAATTGACCTTATTGTGGGGCCCAGTAGGAATTTGTCTTAGTGACTAAAGGATTAGATGCTAAACTGCAAGTGTGTGCTGGTAAGTAAGGAAGAAGATGCTGGGAATTATAGTGGCACAATATTTGAGAAATGTAATGGGCTGCAAGCTTCCTAGGGTTGTGTCTTGAATGGGTAAACTTTTCTTGGTCACCCTCTTCATTACTTTTAAATTTCCTTGTGAGGAATTTCCAAGTGGTTAAACAGAAATCCATGCCCCAGTGCTCTCTGAACAAGGGTAGTATAGCTGTGCTCTGTTGGAACTGCTCCATGGCATGGGCCCTGAGAATGAATACAGTTTATTGTTTTGTGCTGCGGTACCAAATCGAACCATTGGAACCCATCTACTGATCAAAGTGGAAAAAATGACTTTTTCCTTCTGGTTAAAAACTTCGATGAAGTTAATCCCCTTCCTTTTCTCTTTTATAATGTCAGTTGCCCATTTTATTTGAGTGTTTTTAACTTTTTGTTTTTGGTAACAAATATTGGGGCTATCGTTTTTGAAATCATTGAAGTAGGAGAAAAATAATAATTTTAACAAGTTGTGTTGAAACTTTCTGTAGCTTGATTGACTGGAATAATCCTGCCATCATTAATAAGATGTACAAAGTATACCTTGGCGATATACCACTGAAGACAAAAGAGGTGGGTTGTTTTTGTGTTTTCTCACATCCTCATAAAAAGTACTTTGTTACATGAGCTCTATGTAGTTGAACATTTTTTCCTATTTATTTTTATTTAAGCTGAATAAAATACTGTTTTTATTTAAAAATTTTATTTAAGCTGAATGTGCTGTAGGAAATAATAGTTTTAAGCCATGCTAGTCTAGGTAGAGTAAAATCTCCTGGTGACTTAGTTTACCGTATCTGGTGTTCTCAATTCAAGTGCTTAAGTAATGTCTGGATTAGGAGCCAGTAAACTTTTTTCTGTCAGTATTGAAGGCTTTGCTGGCCATGTGGTGTGAGGCTGCCACTGCTCAACTCTGACATAGGTGAAAGCAGTCGTAGGCCACACACAACTTAATGAGCATGACTGTGTACCAGTAAAACTTCAGGGACACTGAAATTGGATTTCATGTACTTTTTACATATTATGAAATACTAGATGCCCGGTGCATGAAATTCATGCATGGGGGGCAGGGGGTGTCCCTCAGCCCAGCCTGCACCCTCTCCAATCTGGGACCCCTCGGAGGATGTCTGACTGCCGGTTTAGGCCTGATCCCTGGGACTGCTGGCTCCCTCCCAACCACTCGCCTGCCTGCCAGCCTGATCACCCCTAACCACTTCCCTGCTAGCCTGATCAATGCCTAACTGCTCCCCTGCCAGCCCGATTCCCCAAACTGCCCTCCGCTGCAGGCCCGGTCGCCCACAACTACCCTCCCCTGCCGGCCATCTTGTGGTGGCCATCTTTGACCATGTGGGGGCAGCCATCTTATATGAGGGTATGAGGGTCAATTTGCATATTACCTCTTTATTATATAGGATTATTTTGATTTTTAAAAAATCATTTGAAAATGTAAAAACTACTCTGAACTCACAGGCCTTATTAAGACAGATGGTGGTCCAGATTTGGCCTATGGGCTGTACTTTGTTGACCCCTGGTCTAGAATCTAGAGCAATAGGTAGGTTCTTCTGAAGCCTAAAGTAAAATGTTTGCTTAATAACATAAGTTGTGTTTGAAAGTGTCCCAACTCCAAACGCAGACAGGGATTATTTGTTTGCTTATTTTTAAACTATAAAGAGTTGTTTTAAAAATTAGCTCTAGTTAGATTCAGTTGTGTGTGATATCGCAGAAAGAACAATTAATTGGGAATTGGGATGCGCCCCCCTACCCCCAGTGGCTGCCATAATAATTGTACTGTGGAGGAGAGATTTGACTAATTGCAGAATTTCTCTGGGCCTCATGTTCTTTGTGTAAAAATGAAAGGGTTGATTAGATCAGTGATTCTCAGAGTGTGGTCCATGCACCCTTACTGGGTCACAGAGAGATTTTTAGGGGTCCATGAAGGCAAGCAATTACTGCTTTTTAAAAATTTGACTGTGTTGATACTTGAACTGATGCTGCAAAAGCAACAGTAGGTGCAGTAGCCGGGGTCCTCGCATGAATCAAAGCTATGTCACTAAATGATATTAGCAGACATTCTGTTTTCCACATATAAAAAGAAAATGCATATAAAAAAAGAAAAAGAATAAAACGCAGCTATACTTAAGAACATCTTGATGAAGCAGTAAATATTTTATCTGAAGAGTAGATGGGAAAACTGTGGGTGTTGAGACACATGCTTGTCAGATATTTCTCTAAAATGAAAAAAAAAATGAGACTTCAAGAAGAACAACATGATTTATTGGCACTGATAAAAATTGAGCTTTTAAGCAAAAACCAAATTTTGGAAAATGTGTATTCATTAGAATGAGCCTGACAGATTGTCAGAACTTCCTGACTTTTCTGATGAGATTGATGGTGGTGTTTTCCTTTCTGGAAGTCTTATAATGCAACATACGCTTACAGTAAGTGAGTCAGTATTTTCCAGCTGACCTCTGATGTTACAGAAGCATACAGGGGTACTTAGATAGACCAGAGGGGTTTAGTATAAACAGTATGCAAAAGTTCAAGGATTTCAAGTCCAAATGACAGCTCACCTTTAACAAGTGATTGCTGATCAGGTTTTGGTGTAGTGTCAGAGTATCCACAATTACCTGGGAAGTCTAAAATTACCCCCACTTTTCCATCCACATTTGTGTGAAGCTGTTTTTTTAAAATTATTATTTAACTGAAACAGCATATCACAACAGATTTAATGCAGAAGATAAAAGAATCCAGCCCTCTACTGTTAAGGTAGACAGTGAAGAGATTTACAGAAAATATTAAATAATGCCACTCTGTCAGTACAGTCTTTTGTTTTGAAAAATACATTTTTCTTAAAAATGTTATTTATGAAAATATATACTAATAATAGATTTATTAATACTATTTTTAAGTGAATAAATATTTAAAATATCTCAGTTTTAACTTAATTTATTAAATATTGATAGGCATTCCACTATAAATAAAAGCTCTTTGAAGTCTTCAGTAATTTTTTAAGAGTGTAAAAGGGATTTTGAAACAAGATTGAGATCACTGATTTAGATGCTCTCTCATGATTTTCTTTCAGTTCACAGTAATTTTGAAATGGTAAGTTATAATCCAAAATATTTTTGACAGGGAGCAGTTCTGAAGCCAGAGCTGAAAAGGGACCCCGTCAGTACGAGAGTCAAGTTAAAGATTGTCCCCCATCTTCTTCGTTCCAGACAAGCTGCGGAAACGTTCCCAGCTAACATTCAGGTAATTTGTTCTTTCCAGAGAAAACGGCCTGTTTACAACTTCTATGTCTCTTTACTTAAAGAAAGAAGTGCATTAATGGATCTTCAGGAGGTAGGTTGATGTAGACTTCTTAGCGTCTCTCCTTTGGAAGGCTTATTTGTGTAAGTGGCTACTTCTTCCTTCTAGATGATAAAACTTTGTTCCCAGTATCTGGTACCCGAATATTTTACTAATTTCAGGTACCTGTTGTATGTCTCCAGAGAAACATAAAATAACCAGAGCTGCTTCCATTTCACTTTCCAAGTACTGTTTCTCAGATAGTGTCTTGATAATTTTGGTTTCAGAAAATTTGGTTGTGGTAACACTGCATTGTATAATAAGCAGCAAGAATTTTGTGCCAAAATATTCATAGCCATCCTGTAGGTATACACTGTATTTGTAGTTTTTTATGTCTTTAAAATAGGTTCTAAATTTTTGTACATTCAAAGACAAACTCACTGTCCATCACCTGTAAACATTAATATTCCCATTTCTACGATAGATTACTATTCTCCTACATACTTGGCCCTATCCCTTTCTTCTCCATCTGTCAATCACAGAATCCTTTAAAGGTAGCTTCTTACCAGACACCAATAGTTTTAACTAGACACGTTACCTCTTGATTTTGAAGAAACTCGCATAATTCTTCGCATATGTGTGCAGCATGAATTTTATTTCCCCCTCACAAAACCTTAGTGTTCTAATTAAGCCTTTGCTTCTATTATCTGGCCATATTATTCTATATAATATAGCATTAGTACATTAATTTTCTTAAAAAATGTCTTTCAAATGTAGCACTTGATTATATATTGCTCTATGTCATTTTATTTATTTTAAAATATATTTTTATTGATTTCAGAAAGGAAGGGAGAGAGGGAGAAGGAGATATAAACATCAGTGATGAGAGAGAATCATTGATCCGCTGCCTCCTGCACACCCAACACTGGGGATCAAGCCCATATCCTGGGCATGTGCCGTGACCTCCTGGTTCATAGGTTGATGCTCAACCACTGACCCACACTGCCTGGGTTGTTCTGTCATTTTAAATGTATGTATTTGACTCCTTAACAAGGTTGAGTGCCCTGATAGCAATGCTTGTCTTTTTATATGTCACAGTACCTTGTGGAGTGTTGATTATACAGTAGATGCTCAATAGTATGTCCAGTCACTTGTTATCATTAAATAAGGTCAGAACACTGTTAGTAGTTTCAGGAAATAGTATGAAGGATTTTTTCTTTTGAAGTATAAGACTATCTTTCCCATAAAAAGTAGGAATTTGAGGAGTTTAGATTTCTTTGATATTGATGTTTAATGTCAACCCTCTGGATATTCTACAGTCCTCATCTACTATATATTTTTGCTGTCTAGACATTACTACATAATACATGGAGCACCTATACCCTGTCTGTACACTTTAGAATGCTTTAATTTCGATATTTTCCATGAAGCTTTTTGTGTAACTTGTTCTGAATGACTATATGTAATTAAGAAACCC
This sequence comes from Corynorhinus townsendii, assembly GCA_026230045.1. Taxonomy (NCBI): domain Eukaryota; kingdom Metazoa; phylum Chordata; class Mammalia; order Chiroptera; family Vespertilionidae; genus Corynorhinus; species Corynorhinus townsendii. Next base: position 159,871,947 of record JAPDVU010000005.1, on the reverse strand, counting down.
AGTTCCCCCAAAATGATCTCTTCTGTTAGTGTCCTCTGTGCGGCATGGAGTGGCAGGGTGGTGGCCCACGGCAACGTGAACTCGGATGTGACTTCCCAGTGGTAGACCCCAAAGTTTTGCAGACTTGTCAGATTAGTCAGAACAGCCATCATGTTTGTCACTCCACAGACTATTGATTGGGATTACTGATTGGCTTCCTAAGTTTATCGGCTAAAACGTATACATATATTAAAAAGAAGTACATTAATTTTGGAAGAGTAAGGTGTAGTGCAAAAGATGTGCTGTTGAATCCTAATAGTTGAGAATAGTCAATAACTATTCTTATTAATTGTTGTTCTTGACCACTAGTTTCTTTCTCATAGGTGGTGTATGATGGACTTTTTGGTACAAATACAAATTCCAAATTAAGAACATTATCTCTGCAATTTGTGCATCACATTTGTATAACGTAAGTTTTTCAAACTATCCTATCTAATAAAAGAGTAATATGCAAATTGACCATCACTCCAACACACAAGATGGTTGCCCCCATGTGGACACAAGATGGCCACCACAAGATGACCAGCAGGGGAGGAAGTTGGGAGGGACCAGGCCTGCAAGGGAGGACAGTTGGGGGTGATCAAGCCTGCAGGGGAGGGCAGTTAGGGGTGACCAGGCCGGCAGAGGAGGGAAGTTGGGGGCGATGAGGCCTGCAGGGAAGGGCAGTTGGGGGGGGACCCAGGCTTGCAGGGGAGATCAGTTGGGGGGGGGACCAGGCCTGCAGGGGAGGGCAGTTGTGGGGGACCAGGCCTTCAGGGGAGGGCAGTTGGAGGTGACCAGGCCTGCAGAGGAGGACAGTTAGGGGCAATCAGACTGGCAGGGGAGGAGTTAGGCATCAATTAGGCTGGCAGGGGAGTGGTTAGGGGGTGTTCAGGCTGGCAGGCAGAAGTGGTTAGGGGCAATCAGGAAGGTAGGCAGGTGAGCAGTTGGGAGCCAGCAGTCCTGGATTGTGAGAGGGATGTCCTACCGGGATCGGGCCTAAATGGGCAGTTAGACTTCCCTTGAGGGGTCCCAGATTGGAGAGGGTGCAGGCTGGGCTGAGGGACACACCCCTCCGTGCATGAATTTTGTGCACTGGGCCTCTAGTTTGACTATAAAGTTTTCAGACTGTGGAGTGATTAAATGATTAAAGTATGTCTTATCTAGAAAGAAATCATGTTTGCTAATCTTTTAAAAATTTCAGATTTTATTAGATTAATTTATTTCAGTTGTTTCTAATTATTTTAAGTATCTGAAAAGATATGTAATTATGAGAGTCTTATTTTGCTTTGTGTTTGTGTGTGTTTTTTTTCCAAAGTTGTCCAGAAATCAAGATTAAGCCATTAGGTCCAATGCTATTGAATGGCCTCACCAAGCTAATCAATGAGTATAAAGAAGTAAGTAACTTAACTCAAATTTTGTTAACATTTTATATTTTAAAGTATTTTCTATTATAAACTTTCCTGGTCTTCTACATGTTGATTTAGTTAGTTACAGTTTGATACTGTTCCATTGTTTCTTAACATTTTTACTTGAAGTGGTGCAAATTGCAGAAATTACTGGAATCTTTTTCTTTTTCTTTTGGAAATAAGTGTTAAAACTGATATGAATCTTGAGGGGTCTTATCACTTTTTAAAATAACATTTTAAAAATCAAATACATTTTATTCTATTTTTAGGCACTGTGTAAAAATGGAGTGAAAAGAATTAAATTTTATTTTATAATTTATTTCTATATGGGTCTTTTGGATTTGCTTATATATTGAGAAACAGTGTTAATTCTTAGGGTCTGAGATACTGCTGATTCAGAATTCTGTCAAAACATGCATTCAGTAAATTTTTGATTCCTTAAAATAAGCCAGATGTGGACTCTTTGGATTGTAGCATTTCGAATCCCATTGTTAGTCCATGCAGTATCACCCTTACCATCTCCAGTATTTCAGGGGAATTTACTTAAAAAAAATAAAGTCTCAAGAACTCTAGTTAACGTTATCTTCCTAAGTCTTAGTTAAATGTGAATGCATGTTTGCAATAGTATAGTGATTAAGATTTTGCCACTTAGCGTTAGAATTGAGTTCAAATACTAGTTTTGTTTTTTGGTGAGTTACTTGCTTTTTTGGACCTTTGATTTTTATTAGAAAAATGAAAATAATACCATTTAGCTGAGTTATTGTGAACATTAAATGAAATATGCACATAAATTATTCAGCACAATGAAGGCACCTTAGTAGATATTATTATTAGTCAAAAGCTGTTAATTAGTTGTGCAGTTATGCAGTTGAGCTTTGGGGGCAGTGTTGGGCCTGGCTGTCCTGTCTTCTATTGAATAGTGCTTGTGTGGTTTTTAAGGCCTAGGAACCAGATTATTTTTATGGCATACATAGTCAGATGCTTTGGATGGCTGGTAGATAGAAAAATGCTTTGGGGCTTTTTAGGAGAATTTATATATTTAAAAATAGATTAGAGAGGCCAGATAAACCACAGGGTCCTAATCCCCTTACTTGCAGGTGACACCTGCATGTCTTCCCAATGATGAATCCATGAAGTTGAATTCATGAGTGGTCATCTAGGTGTGGGAGAGTGAATCCTACGTTAAATGTACAAACTTCAGCTCACACAAATGTTATTTTTTTCTTAGTAATCAAACAGACAGTTGGTTTCCATTGAACCATGTAACATTTTTTTGAGGAGGCAATCTCACTAACTTACTTGATGACTGTGATCCCTTTAATTTTTTATAGTGGAAGACATGAGAAGTGCAGATTTTAAAGGAATCGCTCACTGCAATTTTGGGTGAAAAAGGGAGGATCTTAGCTTGTTAGATGAGTGGTGAATTTTCTAATAAGTTAATAAACGTTTTCTAAAGTGTTGAAGATGAATTTTGGTGTTTGCAGGTTACATAGTGTTGAAAAGATCCTGAACTTAGCACCAGCTAAGAAACCTTTTCATATATGACCACTGCATTTTCTTTTGGGAGTGAGTTGGGGATAAAGGTTTTATTTGTTTTTCCCTTTAATTAGTGTGATGAATTCTGGGTTTAGACTTGTTCTGTTTGTTTTGTTCGGATGCTACTATCATGCAGTTAGGTAGAGTGAGACCAGGTTTATCAAGGAGTAAAGTAATGCATGTAATTGCAGCAAAAGGTTTTGCCGTTTACTGTGTTTTTGTTTTGTTTTTTTTTGTCTGTTTTTGTTCTTTTTTTCTTCTTCTTAATTTCAAGGACCCTAAGCTACTGTCAATGGCATATTCAGCTGTTGGAAAACTCTCCAGGTGAGTAAACTCTTTTTCAGTGAGAGATATCCTGTTGTATACTAAGAAAAGTTATGTGGCATTTAATAATGGATGGAGAATAAGTTTGTTTGATTCTGAAAGGAAATGCATTTAATGGCCATAGGTTGTTTAGAAATGTCTTCCTTGTAGCAGGAAAATTATATGAGAAATTTTAATTTGCACTTAAAGATATGTTACCATGTTAAGTAGTAGTCTTGAAATGAATTTTGAACTGGATTGTGTCATGATGGGTTACATTTTCTTGTATGCTAGAAACATTTGACCTCAGGTGTTCTTGTTGCTAGTTACTATTAGTCTTTATAATCCCCATAATCAAGGTTTGCTAGTGATTCTCTTTTCTGATAGTATTATATTAGGATTCTAAGTGGCCCGGTTTCCAAAGATGGATTTTTTTTCTTCTGCTTAGTATGCTTTCCTCCTTCCAGTTCCTCCTGATTTCCTTTCCTTCACTATATTTTAAAGCAGGGAGGTAGAGGTCAGCATCCTCAATGGCACCAGGTGCTACTTTTAGTCCTGATGCATGTTCTGCTTTGGCCTGTGTAGACTAGGTCTTGCTCTTCTTTCTGTGCAGGGAAGGAAACTTTAGGGTTCAGAAAACCGCCCGAGATCAGCTGGTACAGCGCAGCCTGATCAGCACACCTTGTCCATTGACTGTTGGCATGAAGTAACAAAGCCCCTTATCACACAGCCTTTAGTTTAAATAGCAATTTAGTCTTAATTATCTGTTTTCTTTATATTAAAATCAGAAATATTAACTGAATGCATGGAATATAATGAAGAAAATATCTGGATAATGTGTCTATTAATCAAGGGTTACTTGGATTAGACAGCTGAAGTATTAAATTTTTATTTATAAAAATATTTGGCTCTTTGGGTAAGTAACCTAATGATGCTGACATGAGGTCCAGAGATGAGATTGCAGGTTCAGGAAAATTTGTATTTAATTTCATTTTCTTCCATGTCATGGAAATTTATGATAGTAAAGGTAGCCTTGTATTCTCTTACAGTCGAATGCCCCATTTGTTCACTAAGGATATAGCTCTCGTGCAGCAGCTCTTTGAAGCCCTGTGCAAGGTAGGGAAACACCCGACCAGTTTATGCTTTCTGCTTGGATGCTCACCTGGAAACCCAATAAGGAGGGAAACACTTTTTATTCTCTTTTAGGAAGAGCCCGAGACTCGACTTGCTATTCAAGAAGCATTATCTATGATGGTTGGAGCTTACAGTACTTTGGAAGGAGCACAGCGAACTCTCATGGAGGCACTTGTGGCTTCATACTTGATAAAGGTAGGTCCAAACCAACTGTGTGAACTCTAATACTAGTAGTATATGCATCTTACTTTTTAAAAAAAATATTTTTATTGATTTTAGAGAGTAAGGGAGAGGGAGAGATAGAAACAACAATGATGAGAGAGATTCATTGATTGACTGCCTCCCCTATTCCCTACACTGGGGATTGAGCCAGCTGGGCATGTGCCCTGACCAGGAATTGAACCATGACTTCCTGTTTCATAGTTTGATGTCCAACCACTGAGCCACACCAGCTGAGCTAGATTCTGCTTTTCTGGTTGAGCTTGGTGTTCATAGATTATTAGTCTATTTAAGTTAACTTAATATACTTATGTAATTGAAACTTTGCTTTGGAGTCAGTTTTAACTTTAGAACTAATCGGTAAAAGCATGAGATATTTTGCTTCACATTTGTAGGGATTCCAAGTAAACTCTGTATTCCCTGCAAAATATCTAAATTTGACTCATGTGACTTTGAGTTTGAGAGTTGGGGAAAAACAGGTTGTGGCCAGAAACTGTCACTGTGACCTTGGTCCCAAGGTTGGGCTGAGGATGTGCATGTATAGAGAGAAAGTCTCTGGCTGTAGTCTTTGTGGGTTTTCCTGCTTTACTTGGAAGGTCCTCTTAGATCATAGAAGCACTTTTTAAGTAATATCACTATCTAAAGACGTTTAAGCAACATGGTCAAAGATCTTGCACAGTTGCTTTGTCTTGATTGTTTTAAACATATTTATTGAAATAGCAAATTAACTTTTGATTGTATGTAATTAATATGACTTATCCTGACTAGAATGAGTTGTTGGTAATTATTTTTAATCTGTGGGTGTTTTGTGTGTGTGTTTGTATGTCATATAGCCTGAAGTTCAAGTTCGCCAGGTGGCTGTGAAATTTGCCAGCACAGTGTTTCCCTCAGATCATATACCTTCCAGATATTTGCTCTTACTAGCTGCAGGAGATCCGTAAGTTTTAAAAGGTGTTAATTTTGAATTTGGGTTCATTTTAAATTTATTCAAGCATTACTAAAATTATGCTTGAAATGTTGGTCTATGGAATTTAGAAGCAATTTATTAAAGAGTTAAAAACTATGTCCCTTGGTATGATATAAATCTATAGTCATAACCTGTCTCATTTTATTTTTTACTTGTGGGTAAAATTCAAAGATGCAAGCCACATGACTTCAAATCTCAAGAAATTGCCAAAAAGAAGTAATTTCTTAAAATGTATCTTATGACCCTGCTTAGATAGCCAAGAATATATTTGAGGCATTTTCTCAAAACCTCAGCTGCCAAATAAAATTGCTATTCTTTGTCTTCAAATGATTATACTGCAATTGGTGAAATTGATTTTTTATTATTTGTCTGAAAGACGGGAAGAAGTCCATGGAGAAGCACAGCGAGTATTAAGGTGTCTTCCTGGTAAAAACAGAAAAGAAAGTACTTCTAAGCAGATGCCTTCTTTCCCAGAAATGGTATATTATATCCAAGAAAAGGTAAGGCATTGGACTTCAAATAATTAGTTTGAGTTATATAATGGATGATGAAATTAAACATACATATTTTAGGTGACACCTTTAAAATGTTATCATCATTAAGTATTGAATAGTAGTAACAGTTCTAACTGTCAATACTTACAATAAGAGGAAGGTACAAAATGAAGAGAAAAAATTTATTTTCAAATGTAATTGATCTCTTTTGACCAAATCTAAATTGGTTGCAATTTCTTTTATCTTCAACACTTCGGCTGTATTTTGAAATTTGTTCCCTTGGTATGACATGCTTAAAAATACATCTCCTTTTTATTTTTAATGACATTTCTTAAGGCACCTTAAGTTTAAGAATGAAGCAGGGAGCAGTTTAGATTTTTTCTACTGTGATCATAAGAGAACATCACATCTGCTTTTGCAAGTCACCTGTTTTGGCAGTGTTCTCTGTTGATAGATCAGAGAGTATTGCAGTCCTGACCCCCAGCCCTGATCCTGTTCCACTGTTTATATCAGTGTTTCTTTGATTATGATGAGGAGGGGTGAGGGAGGGGGTACTTCAGCATATTCTGCCTCTACTGGTGGTCCTAGCTTTTTGCTCAGATAGTCACCTGAAGGGAGCTGGAGGGTCAGTACTCAGCAGCCATGATTCTTTTCTCCATCACACAGTCCTGTCTGTGGTCAGAAGATGCTCTTGTGCGCACATTTTCCTCCTGCTTCAGTTGTTAATGAAGAGCTGACATACGGTGGCCTGGAGTGGCTGTGCCCATAGATGCCTGGAGTAGGTTTATTCTTTTTAAAACAAACCAGTAAAAACATGAGGAAGAAAATGCAACACACCTCTCATTTAGAGTGAGGAACATGATAGCATGATTAATGGAAAATGTTTTGAGTAGAAGGAACCCGTTTCAAACAGTAATGCAGCTTGAAGTACAGTTATTTTCAAACTGAGGAAGGTTATGTGCTCCATTTTTCAGTAATGGTGTTTGTTTTGGGTTTATTTTGTTAGGCTTCCCATCGAATGAAAACTCCAGCCAAGTACATGACTGGAACCACTGTCCTTCCATTTAATCCAGCAGCCTTTGGGGAGGTAGGATTGGCATATATTTCTATTTTGCGTTCTATAAAGATTCTAAAAGATAATGTCACACCCAAAGAGATGTCTGCAAATATTTTGTGTTCTAGATAAATTCATATTGTGGTGTCGTTGTTCTTTTTAGTTGTTTATTACAAAAACAGTAATGGTAATTGGTATTATTTTAATTCATAATGGAGTAGATAAATACATTTATCTCAGTTGAGATTCTCTTTGTGAAAGAACCGGATGCTCCACATTGATTACTATTGAGATTTTACAGCAAATTAGATTTGAACTTTAAAGCCAACAATATGTTGAAGTTTTTTGGATTATCTAGTTTTGGAGATTGGAGAGTGAGATTCACTTGTCACATTTACTACGGGAAATTCTGTTGTTTAGGTCACTGACTTGCATTAATTAAGTGATGAGAGTAAGATTCCTCACAATGAAATTGCTGCCTGTCCTATCTTAGCTGTCAAGGCACGAGTTTTCAGAGGACTCCTTAGCAACCAGTTTATATCGGAGGTTTTTATGGTGTCATATTTGCTCTTCTGTAGATTATGGGGACCCATTTTCTCAAATTCTTGTGTCAGTGGAGATTAAATACAACTAGACTTCCACAGGAGTAGGTTATTTGCCCCAGGTTTCTGCTCCTTTCCTCCCTTCTTCCCTCCCACAAGCACACACAAACACATACACAGAGTATTGTAATTGTTTTAGACTTTAGGAGTTGAGTTTTCATTTTAACTATGTTAAATGCCACTAAAGAACACTCTTTGGATTTGTGAAAGCTTATTAGGTAAATTTTACTCCATTATGGTAATTTCAGTTAACATACTGGGTCATGTTTTTCATTTTCTGTGGGGATTGTTGAATAGCTTTATGAAGAAGGTAGAGGAGTCCAAGCTGTCACTTGGAGAATATCTTCCCATGTTGACTTTTGGAGAAACTTACCTGGTATTCTTTTTCCTTCTGTTTTAGATAGTTCTGTACTTACGAATGTGCCTCGCTCACAGTGCGGGAGTGGTGCCCACCTCTCAGAGTTTGGCAGATATGCAAGATCATGCCCCAGCCATTGGACGCTATATAAGGACTCTAATGTCAGGCAACCAGGCAACATCCTCGTCATCTTCTTCTAAGAGTGGAGAAACCAACCCTGTTCAGATCTACATCGGCCTGCTTCAGCAGCTGTTAGCAGGTGTTGGAGGTAGGAGGTTGTGACGCTGAGGACAGATATTATAGCACTTGAGAAAAAAATCTCATTTTAAGCTCAGCCAAGAATTTGTAGCATAATTACTTTTTCTCTTCACTACTGTGATTGAACATTAGTCTTTGTTTCTTTTTCTAAACTTATCTGATTCATCCTTGATGCACTTTCTCTTTTCAGAAATAATGGTGATAATAGATAATATTTTTACTTTGGAAGTGGGTGTGAAGAACAGGCCAGCTTAGTATAAATAACCAGTCTGTAAATATGCTGTATTGTCACATGCTATTTAGGTTAATTTTTCCTTTGTAGAACCAGGAACTGCCTCCTAAAGGAATTTAGTGATCCCTGATGTTTATCACTTCTCTTGAAATTAAAATGGTTCTGAATTCTTTCTTATTTAGGTTTGCCAGTCATGTACTGTCTCTTGGAAGCTGTCTCAGTGTATCCAGAAAAGCTGGCTACCAAATTTGTAGACAAAACAGAATGGATAAAGGTATACCCTGTGCATGTATCTTTCTCTTTGAGTCAGCATATTTTAAGTCTCATGATTTTATCTTCATGTCAGTGTTCCTATGACCTGTTCTGTCTTTAGGTCATTTTGAAAACTCTCTCATCATCAAACACTTACTGAGAAACGTAAGTTATTGTATCTCAGTGATCCATCTGGTGAGAGTGGAAGATGAATTGAGAGTCATATGACTACAAAATAATTATTTTTCTGTCTTTTAAAGTTTAACAGAGTTACCTAGTTTAAGAAAAATATGTGAAATGTCTCCCACCTACTCAAATCCCCCAGCTTCCTGTCCCTTCCTCTCTCACTGACAGATATACATGGTCATCACTTATTTATAGGTGGTGTACTTTCTAGAGTTTACTTATGCATATATTCACCAATAAAAATAAGCATTTTTATTTTTATTTCTTCTTTTACACAAGGTAGCACAGTTGTCACTTAGTTTTATACCTTACTTGTTTTACTTACCACTGAAACATGGAGGTATTCCTATGTAACTACAGAGAGAGCATCCTCTTTAACAGCTTCATTGTTTTCCCCTGTATGAATGTACCATAATTTATATAAATCCTTACTGATGGCCATGTAGGGTACTTCCAGTCTGCTGCAATGAACAATTGTCATTTTGAAAATGAGGAAGTGTGTTTTTTAATGGGTCCCGTAGAAGTGGAGTTGAGTACATGCATTTTAGCAATTTGACAGTGCACATCCTTATGAGTGGTACCAGTTTACACTCTTGCCAGCTGTGTTGGAGAATGTTTTCATCCATGGTCACACCAAAAGAATTGCCAGGTTTAGAAATAAATACAAGATGCTCAGGTAAATTTGAATTTCAGTTAAATAATGAATAATTTTCTTAGTATGGGTATGGCCCATATATTTTTTGTGCTACATAATTGCACCTTGAATTATGTTTAAATGTACAGATTATCTCTTTCTGTGTGAAAGCATGAATGAAATTGACCAAGAGGTGTGAGTTTTACACTTCTGGAAAATCTGCTCTCATGAAATTTCTTCTAGTTTAAAAGGTTTTTATTCTTTGTGAATATTTGCTGATTTTAAAATGATGTTAGAGATTTTGATGTTTGATCTTGTAGATCAGGGCTCATCAAGCTCCAGTCCATGTGCCAAACCTGGTGTGTTTTTATATGGCCTGCAGGCTAAGAATGGTTTTTACGTTTTTAAATGGTTGAAAAAACACCCACAAAAATGAATAACACTTCCTGACATGAGACCTGGAGTGTCCATAAAGCTGATTTGAAACAAAGAGACACCTGTTTATTGTCTGTGGCTGCTTTTGCACTGCAGTGGCAGGATACGGTCATGACAGAGACCATATGGCCCACAAAGCCTGTTTGGCCCTTTGCAGAAAACGTTTATTAATCTCTGTTTTAGATCATATGTGTATTAATTCCACCTGTTTAGACTTTCTATCTTTGATGAAAATGCACAGATTTTGGTATATAATTCAACTTTTATTTCACTTTGAAGTACCTTGTGTTTTTATGTCCAATATATTGAACAATATAATGTATCATTTATTTTAATCTTAAATGTTAGATGTTATCAGCAGGAAGATATATATAAATAAGTAAGTGTATATATATATATATATAAAAATATATATAAATAAAATATTTTTCTATACCACTCAGACTCTAATGAACAGCAGTAAAGAAGAGATGCGTGAACTGGCAGCATTGTTTTATTCTGTGGTGGTATCCACAGTGTCGGGAAACGAGTTGAAGTCGATGATAGAACAGCTTATAAAGACTACAAAAAATAATCATGTATGTTACCAGTATGGTCTTCATTTTTTTTGTGGGAGATAGTAGAATTTTACAAAAAATATCTAGTATATTTTTAGTTCTTGTATTCTCATTTGTAAAATGAACTTTTATGATTGTAAAGTTTAAATGAGATAATTGAATCAGTTCATTCGACAGATTTGAGTGCCTTGTGTGTGATAGGCACTGTTTTAGGTGCTAGGAATGTAATGGGGAGTAAATACATATGCTGCTGCCTATCATTGTGCCTGTCCTATCAGTAAATACCACATGCTTTAAAATATTTTATTGCTTACTTACCTTGTGTTTGGAGGTTTGAGCAATTAGAACTAGGATCTGTTTATTGTATTTGGTTGGCAATAGGGAGAAATTATGCTGGAAAATTATGATAGTGTAGTTGCATAAGTTACCTAAGTGCTATAAGCTGGAAGAAAGTTTGGGTGCTATAGGAACATGCAAGAGAGTCAACTTTCCCAGAGTTGGAGTGGGAGTGGGATTAGGGAGTCTAAATCTTGAAGTTAATCAAGACTCAGCTTAACTTCTTGGAATTTCCTGTGTTAGAAACTCAAAAGTTTCTCTTGTTCCCTAAACCTAATTCATTAGCATCCAGTAGAACCTCAAAGATCACTTTATTCTTTGGCCTGATGTTTTGTTGGAGAGATGACTAATAAACACACAGTTATTTCAGTGTATTCTTGCACATGTGAGAGGGACACAGAGACATATGCGGTTGTGTTGTTAAACTCAGAGCCCAGAGATACAGCACGGATCCGTGCTCGCATTGGGATTCACCATAGGAAGATATTTGGCTAAGAAGAAAATGAGAATGGCAGAGCAACAAGACCTGGAGACAAATGCTGGTTTCCTGCCTGAACAAGAGGAACTCATTCAGAGTGCCACAGAGACAATAGGTAATTAATGTGTTCATGCTGGTTTGGATATCACAATTTTTGCATTAGGTTAAAATTAACTATAGCATTTTTCTTTAAAAAAATTTTTTTTAAATTGATTTCAGAGAGAGGAAGGGAGAGAGAGAGAAACATCAGTGATGAGAGAGAATCATTGATTGGCTGCCTCCTGCATGCCCCCTACTGGGGATCAAGCCCACAACTCAGGCATGTGCCCCTTGTTGGAATCAAACCCGGGACCTGTCAGTCTGCAAGCGGACTTTCTATTCATTGAGCCAAACCGGATAGGGCCATTTTTATTTCTTTCTACAGCAGTGAACTTTAAAGGCACAGCCTTTGTGTAAACCTTACTCGATGCTAAATAAATTCTGTGTTTTAATAACAAAACTATCTTCTCTGTCTTACTGTATGTTTTACAACATGATTCTATTATGGGAAAAACTTCAAACATTAAAAAAAGACACTACTTTATGCCCTGTTTCCACTGTTTTTATCTGTTTATATACTTACATGTATAGCCCCTTTTTATGTTTACTAAGTAAACATTAATGAATTAACTAGAAGACACTATAGACGCTGATTTTGTTTTACTGTCTTTAAAAAATTCTTGAATACATTTCTTTGGTTTACAAGGATAATAGTATTTTCTTCTCAGTTTTGTCTCAATGTGTTTACAGGATCATTTTTGGACAGTACGTCGCCCCTCCTGGCAATTGCTGCTTGTACAGCCCTGGGTGAAATTGGCAGAAATGGTCCTCTCCCAATCCCCAGTGAGGGATCTGGCTTTACCAAGCAACATCTTGTGGAAAGCTTACTAAATAGAATACCCTCCAGTAAAGAAACAAATAAGGTAAGTCTCTTCCTTTTTTCCTTCCTTTCTGAAATTTATATATGAATTGTAATTAGGATGGCATTGCAGCTGGAAGAGGATTTAATGTGAAAAGGAATGAGAGGAAAGTCTAGGTGAGTTAGGGATGATTTGTGCATAACCTTTGTGTGTGCACTATTTGACCCAGTTACTCCAATGTAGGCAGTAACTATTAAGATTTAGATAAAGTGTTAATTAAGTGCATTAGTTCTTTTGTCATACAAAAGGTGGATAATAAAGTGTTAAATAATTTGATGATTTTTGTTATTTCAGACCAAATCTAAGTCTTAACCTCCTGTGGTGAGTTTGGTTTTAAGAAGACTGGGCATTAGTAAGCAGTGTGAGTAATCTGTGAGGGAAAGGACATTTATAGTTTTTTAGTTTTAGGTAAAAATTTTCATGGACTGTAAAACATTTCCTTTGTGGTCAAGGTTGAAGTATGAGATGATTTAATGGGCAGAAGAATCAGTTTACTATAAGGTTAATAAATATGTAATCTTATTCTTGGTGTAGCTACTGTTTAAATCTTTGGGAAGATCACACAGTGTAGTTTTTTAAAAATACATATTTCTATTGATTTCATAGAGGAAGGGAGAGGAATAGAGAGATAGAAACATCAGTGATGAGAGAGAATCATTGATCGGTTGCCTCCTGCACCTATTAGAAATTAAGCCTGCAACCCAGGCATGTGCCCTTGACCAGAATCGAACCTGGGATCCTTCAGTCCTCAGGCCAATGCTCTATCTACTGAGCCAAACTGGCTAAGGCCACAGTGTAGTTTTTACTTGTCATTATTAACTAATTACCAACCACTGTTGAGCACTTGTAATGTGCCAGGTTTGTGCTAAGTGCTTTGCATACATTAATTAACTGAATCCTCCAAAAGGCCTAGTGAAGTAGATACAGTTGTCACCTGTGTTTTCCAGATGAAGAAACAGAGTCATAGAGAGGTGCAGTGACTTGCCTAAGGTCACATACCTGTAAAGGCTACAGAAATATTCAGGATGTGTGATTTGATCTTAGGTTCTTTTTTTTTTTAAACTTTCTATTTTTGAAAGTATTACAGATATCTCTCCCCTACCCCTTTATCCCACTCCTCCCACTCACTACTCACTCCCCCATGTTTTCACTACCCTATTACCTGTGTCCATGGACTATGCATATAAGTATATGTAAGTTCTTTGGTTTATCTCTTTGGGCCCAGAACCTACATTTATAACTGTTACGGTTTGAAGGATAATAATCCTAGTTAAAGGCTTTCTTTTTTCTTCTTTTGCACCTATGGACCCTTAATGGACTCAATTTGGTGTTTTTCTCCCTCCGATGTCTTACAGATATAATTCTGTAAAATTGGAGACCATGAAAACACCCATGTATGCACTGCTGTGTTATTAGATAGACTGCCCCCTTCCTGCCATCTCATTTTGGAAACATTCTTCTGGGATAAAGCTGTTATATGCTTTAAAAAATAATTCTCTTGTATTTTAGATGAAAGAACGAGCAATCCAAACACTGGGATATTTTCCAGTTGGGGATGGAGATTTTCCTCATCAGAAACTCCTCTTGCAAGGTCTGATGGATTCTGTGGAGGTATTTATATTGCTTTCTGATTACTGGTCATTCAAACAAAAGGCATGCTGTAAGATTTTAAATTAAGCTTTTATTTATTTATTCACCAAGTACTTATTGAGTGCCAGCCTTGGGCTCATCACAATGGTTGGCATAGCACTGACTAAATCACTTATGTGGGAAAGACCTTTTCTCATAATTTTTGAGTAAAGCATGGTGCAGTGTGGGTAGGAGGGGAAACCTACCCAGTCGCTTAGATGTGGGGAGTGGATGCTACTATTCCAGTTACTCTTGCCTCTGATGACTTAGCTCTGTCCTCCAGTGTAGTGAGGACCTGCCATTTGACAGCTGCTGGCCCAGTGTGATGAGGGTCTAAGTGTAGCCCTATCTGGCCCCTGATCCAGCCTCGATTCTTGTCACTCACTCACATTTTTGTACACTAGCCTCTGCTCCTTTGCTCTTAGCTTTTTAAAGACCCATACTTCCCTCTTCTTGGGTTGTTACTGTGCCCCTTGAAAAGCCTGCCTTGACCCTTCAAGCTAGAGTACATAGGGTCTTCGGTTATCTATGCTGTCATAACCCTCCATTCTTCTTCATAGCATTTATCACAGTGTCTAACTGCCCAGTAGACTGAAGGCGAAGTCTATTTTGCTCCTCATTATAAAACAACACAAAAGTAAAGAGATAATGAGTCCCTGTGTGCCTATTTTTATTTCTTTTACTTATTTCTTTATTTCTGGACTATTTAAGGCATTATAGGTAGCATATCATTCATAAATGGAGTTAAGGGTTTTGTTTTTGTTTGTAATGCCAACTTTGTTGTTATTAACAATTGGAATCATGTAGAAAATAGGCACATTAAACGAACCCCTAATATAGGATTCTCTGTGTTGAAATATTTTTTTCTCAGTTTAGAGTTGCCAAGAGAAGCTTTTAACCAGGAAAGCTGGGATGGAAGCCCTTAAATCCCTTTTTCTCAGAATAGGAAGCATGTGATACCAGCATTTGACATCTCATTTGGTTGATTGAGCTTAGGAATGGCTAAATTCTTGTCGTAGGTATGCCTTATAAAGCTCTCCACAGAGGTCAGCATTCCCATATCCCTCCCACTTTCTGTTCTTTATTATCTTATTTCTTCATTTTTACATTTCTCTCAATTCATGGTACACAGTGCCAAAGGGAACTGAGATCCAGTTCTGTGCTAAGTCACTGACTTGTAATCATGCCAAAATTTCAAAATCAAATTAAAAAATTTGACAACTCCTGAAAAGAATTTTTCTAACAATGTATTTTTTAAATAATTTCAAACAGTGTATTTGTAAGGATAGTATGAACAACTTCTTTATACCCGTTATCCAGGGTTACCAATTTTAACATTTTACCACATATATTTTATTATTCTTTTATTATTCTCTATTTTTTTAATGAACCATTTAGAATAACTTGTAGATATCATGTAATTTATGATTGAAAAGAGGAGTTGTTAGTAAATTATAGTGGCTGCTATTTTAGTGCAGTTATTACAAATCAGTTATCCACTAGAAGTTTTCTGTAAATTCATCTCATTTAATCCTTCCAGCCTGCTGAGGTGGGTGTTATGCTCATCTATATATATAAAAGCCTAAGCGACTGAATGACCTGTCGACCAGTTGCTATGACACACTGACCACCAGGGGGCAGATGCTCAGTGCAGGAGCTGCCCCCTGGTGGTCAGTATGCTCCAACAGCAGGAGTGCTGCTCAGCTGACCCACCTATCCCGGGGCCCACCAGCCTGGCAGCAGCCACTCACTCCCTCAGTAGTCCTGCAGGTCCAATCTCTGGAGAACGGGCCAGGCACCGATGGACTGGCGCCACTGGCATGATCCCGACAGCGCTGCTGGCTTCCTGGAAGTCAGCCTCAGGCATTGTGGTTGCTTCCTCTCCCTAGACGCTCAGCAAGGAAAAAATGATATAAAAGCGGCCATCAGGTGGCTCCCAACAATCAGTGTGAACGTCAGCAGGACGGATCCAGATCTCATACCGCAAGGGCATCCCACCACCTGCTTGGAGGGCTGATCTGGCCAGTCGTGTTCCAGTCCCCCCTCCCCCCCCCCCCCTCCCGGGGATTGGGAACCAGATGCAGGGCTCACGGCTGGTGAGCGCTGCTTCTCCCAATCAGGACTGACTGGGCGTGTGCCCATGGCAGACGCAGGGGTTGGGGGCAGGATGAGTGGGAGCTGCAGGCAGGAGTGGCAGGCAGTGTTGGACTGCCAGTTTCAGCCCAATCCCTGCAGGCCATGCCGAGGGACCCTACCCATGCACGAATTCATGCACCGGGTCTCTAGTATTACATAGAAGGCAGTTGAGGCTCAGTTTAAATAAGAGTAGGAAGCTGGTGAGAGACAGAGCTAGAATTTGCACTGAGATCTGTGTGGCTTCTAAGTCCATGCCCTTCCCCCCAGGTTAGGGGTGTCATGCTTCCGAAGATTAAAAATCACTGTGTCATGGTTCCCTACGGAGGGTGAGGAGAGGAGTGCAACATGGACTTGGTAAAAGATCTCCAAGTCATCTTACCTTCTCCATTCCTTCACTGTACCTCACTTTTGAACCACCTGGGTTGGCTGAAAGCAGTCCAGGCAAAAGAGAGAAACAGTATTCAGTAGCCTTTCCATAAAATGAATGCTATTGGGAAATGTTTTCTCTGATTCATGGCATTTGTTTTCTTCTTTGCAGGCCAAGCAGATTGAACTTCAGTTCACTATCGGTGAGGCCATTACCAGTGCTGCGATAGGAACCAGCTCCGTGGCTGCCCGGGATGCCTGGCTGGTGACCGAGGAAGAGTACTCCCCTCCTGCTGGTACCAAATCTTTAGCTAATTGATCTGTAATCCCCAAGTAACCCATTTCTGTTCTCTTTATCCACATTTGAAGCAAAAGAAAAATTTATACATTCAATCTTAACTCTTCTTTACATACTTATATCTGTCTTAGTTTGATTCAGTCAAGAGAAATAGTTGGTTAAAGGAGAGTGAGCATGTCATGAATGAGAACTTCACTTTTTAGTCCTTTGGCAAGTCAGCAGGCGTTAGCTATGGGTACCTTCAAATTTGTGCTCTTTTCATGAGGATTGGTGTATTATGCCAATTTTACAAGTGTAGGCATAATAGTTTCCCAATGATGTATAGTTTCCCAGTGGTCGGCAAACTCATTAGTCAACAGAGCCAAATATCAACAGTACAATGATTGAAATTTCTTTTGTGAGCCAAATTTTTTAAACTTAAACTTCTTCTAACGCCACTTCTTCAAAATAGACTAACCCAGGTGGTGATATTTTGTGGAAGAGCCACACTCAAGGGGCTAAAGAGCCGCATATGGCTCGGAAGCTGCAGTTTGCCGACCTAACCCTTTATCACATAATGAGGCTTCAGTGTCTTCTGCTCACCCTCCAGCTGCCTCTGTGCTAGAAGAATAGAATTATTACTTATGCTGGAGAAGGCTGTGGGAGATACATTTTTGTAGGGTGGTGGTGGGAGGGAGCAGGGAAAATTGCCTCACTGGCTCTTGTTCCTCCACATTCCTCCTGGTCTGTGTTGGAATGTCCCAATTCAACTGAAGGACAGATCTAGAAGATATTTGGATGTATGAGTATGGAATGTTGAAGGGTTCCAGGTTGGAAATCTGGGAGGATCGTGTAGAGATAGTAGTTAAGGCCATTAACTTCGACGTGATCACCAACGGAGTGAGTAGAAAAGAGAAGTTCAACAAATGAACTCTGGGTTCCCCAGAGTTTCAGGTTGTGGTAGTTTAGAATAAACCAGGGAAGGACAGGAGAAAAGGAGCACTCTGAAAAGGCATCCTGGAAGTGAAGTGAAGAAAACCTATGAACAGGTGTGTGGTGGGGTGGGATGGGGATCAACTGGGGCATATATACTGCTGATAGATCCGTTCAGATGAGAAGCAAGAAGTCATCATTGAAGTTAGCAACAGGACGGTAATGGTTGACTTTTACGAGTAATTTCTATGGAGTGGGGAAGGTAAAAGACTGATTTTTGAGTGGGTTCAGGAAAAAAATAAGAGGAGCGAAATATAGAGCATGAGTATAGATAACTTTTGAAATGTGTTAGTGTAAAGCAGTGGTTCTCGACTAGGAGAGAGAGCTTTTGACATTTGGAAATGTCCGGGCACCTGAGAGGGTCAGTGCGGCTGGTCTCCACTAGGTGGAGACCCCGGATGCTGCTAAACCTTGCAGTGCACAGGACCGTGCCCACAACAAACTATCGAGTCCCCCAGTGTCAGTAGTGTAGAGGTTGAGGGATCCTGAGGAAATAAAGGAAAGGAGAAAAGTAGCAGAATAGCTGGAGAGGAAAGTGAAGTCAAAAGAGGTTGGTTTGTGTGTAAGTTTTTAGATGGGGAATGGGAAAGATATAATAAAGAAAAAGTGCTGAGACCAGGGAGACTGGGGATACTTTTTTTCTAAATATTTACTTTTTTTTAAAGAAGTTTTAGGTTCACAACAAAATTAGTAGGAAGGTACAGAGGTTTCCCATCTACCCTCTGCATCTACACATACATCCTCCATTATGGGGATACTTTTTCATTCTAAGGGACTAAACCTGATTACCTTTGAAAGGTTATTTAGCTTATGCTAGGTTTTGACATGAATGATTATCAGTTTCTTCAGCAATTTATTTAAACATCTTAGTCACATAAATTTTAATATTACAGGATTGCTATATTGAGTAAATGTTGATTAAAATTTAATTTTTTCAGGAAACTCTGTTTGGTTATTTTAATTTCTTTTCATCAATCTTTGTTTTCCCCCAGGAGCCAAAGTGAACGATGTGGTTCCCTGGGTGTTGGATGTGATCTTAAATAAACATATCACCAGCCCCAATCCACATGTGAGGCAGGCAGCCTGCATCTGGCTCCTTTCCCTTGTGAGGAAGCTGAGTACCCATAAGGAAGTGAAGGTAAGCCATGCTATAAATGCGATCAGCTCTACTGGTGAAACCACTATGAAATCTTAATAATTGAAGGGTGGTAGGAAGGAAAGTGTATGAAGGTGAGGCAATCTGAGGTAAGGACCATTAACCGATAACAGATATTTTGAAATAAACTGTACATGAAGGAATGAAGGATGGCAGCTGATACATATTGGCTGGAAGATGATTCTAAATGGGAAGGCATACAACCAGAGTGGTGAGGATGCGGAGGCTCAGACTGTGTGCATTAGACTACCTTTAGGCGGTCCCACCTTCAGTAGTTTGGCCACCCTCCTAGATGAGAGCATTGCAGGGCTCGTGACTGCCTTGGGTCCTCAGATCTTACAGGTGTTGTGTATCCTGAGAGGAAGATTCTTGTTCTCCTATAGAGGAGTTTCACTTTTCTCAGTGCCTCTTTTCTTCTTTCAGTCTCATCTTAAAGAAATTCAGAGCGCATTTGTGTCCGTTTTGTCAGAAAATGATGGTAGGTTATTGGTAAATATTTGATTTCCAAACATCATTAAACTTATATTTCAAATTTTGAAAAAAAATCTATTAATGAAACAGGGGTACAGGAAACTTGATTCTTATTTACTTATTTTCTAATTAAATCATGGTCTTCAGTTTTACATTTAAAAATGGAGCTGAGGCCATCTTTAACATTAGTCCTTCTACTAAATAATAGTTTTTTTCTACTTCTGAGTCCTTTCCTCTTTATGATCTAGGCCAGGAGAGAGCGAACAGTAGCTTCACTTTATAACTTGTTTTAAACATATGGTCTTGTTTTGACTTTTCATTAAAAACAGTTGAATGTGGGTGTGTTAGAATTCCGCAAGGTGTCAGCCTCTCACGTGTGCGACTTGGGTCTGTTGATCCTGTCACTCTGCGCTGTACACTGAGGCCCAGCAATCTTGACTTGGTTTGTGGGTTGGATCTACTGTGAATGTAGTCCTCAGTACAGGGACTTTTTGGGGCCATGTCCACTGAGGTGATTTAGTACATGTTTAATAAAATAGGCAGATTGATTTTAGTCTCATATTTTTACTTGGATTAATGCTACAAGTTTTTAAAAATTTCAACTTGATGGCCAGTAGACAAATTTTTCTTAAAGCAATATTATTTTGTCTGACTTTTGTGTAGAACTTAGCCAAGATGTTGCTTCAAAAGGCCTTGGGTTGGTGTATGAACTGGGCAATGAACAAGATCAACAGGAATTGGTTTCTACACTCGTAGAAACACTTATGACCGGCAAAAGGTACAGTGAACTTGAAAATTTCAGGTTTGAACACATAAGACAAGTTTTGCACATACTAAAAATATGCAGTGGAAGAAGGAAAATTCAGCTTTTTATATTGCTGTTTATTAAGTCTTTTCTAAATTGAAAGTCAGTGATAGCTATGCTGTGGATAGCAGCATAATTACTGTCTAGAAAGTAAACTAAACGACTATTTGGAAGCATGCCAGTAGGTCAGATTTTGAAAACTGAATGATCTCAGGATAGTTAAAGCATTGGGTTACAAAAACACTGTAATTACTGTTGGCTAAATGAAAACGAAGACATGGCAAAGAAGCTTGCACATCACTCAGAGTCTGATCTATGAAGAGTATGAGAGAGGATAGCCTTCTCGTAATTTAATTGGATGCTGCTTTATGTTGTCTTCCTTGTAGGAAGGGTAGTTTTTATTTTTATTTATTTATTTTTAAACATTTTTATTAATTTTTTACGGAGAGGAAGGGAGAAGGATAGAGAGTTAGAAACATTGATGAGAGAGAAACATCGATCAGCTGCCTCCTCCACGCCCCCTACTGGGGATGTGCCCGCAACCAAGGTACGTGCCCTTGACCAAAATCGAACCTGGGACCCTTCAGTCCGCAGGCTGATGCTCTATCCACTGAGCCAAACCAGTTAGGGCAGGAAGGGTAGTTTTTAATGTAAGACAGCATTTAATTCAGTGTATTTATATGGGATGCTTTTTTATATTGGGGTTTATTTATTCTAGACTTTATTTTATAAAATTCTTAGGCTGATGGAAAGGAGTAGTTGACTGTTACGTCTTGTACTTGATAGCTACTTGACAGGGAATTTTATCAGTTTGGGAATGAAACGTATCTATTAGTTGAATGCTGGTATGAAAAATTTGAGTCTAATTTAAATCTTTAATGTTTTGGTTTAGAATTAAACATGAAGTTTCTGGAGAGACAGTGGTATTTCAAGGGGGAGGTCTTGGCAAAACACCTGATGGGTAAGTGTGTCCAATCCGTGGATCAGTCCTGTAGACATCTTTAGTTTGGTAAATAGAGCACTTACGAAATTTGTTTCCACCCTCCTAGACAATGTTGTGTTAGTGGAAGGAGAAAACTTTTATGGAAAAAGCCTAATGTTGTAGATTGGGTTTCCTGGAAACCACCTCTGTGATGGAGATTTGTGTGCTGGAGGTTTATTGAAGAATGTCTGGGGTCATCACCCGGGAGGGGGAGAGTGAGGAAGCAGGATAGGGCCAGCACTGAAGCAGATACTGACCGCGCCAGGAGCTCTGGAGCTGGCGTTGGGTGGCCCTTTAGACTTTTCCTGCTTTGAGGAGCCAGGCCTTCACGACCCTTCATTGAGCCTGACCTTGGATCCAGGGAAGTTCTGTCAGCTCCCAGCCAGTGAATCCTGGAGGGGGAGGGAAATCTGGCTGCATAGTTGGGTATCCACTGCACCTGGTCTGTGGGGGGAGGCGTGGGACTGCCTCCAGAGCTGGTGAGAGCTCTACCTCTTTGAGAGAGTTGCAGGGGTGTTGAGGTCATTTACCAGGCATTGGTGATATTGGATTAGGTGACTCTTTATATTCTTTTTAGTCTGGTTCTCTGCCCTCTGTAGTGATGAGGTAATCCAGTATTGGAAATTTAGTAAAAACATAATTTTAAGATGTCCTAGTAATATTAATGTAATTTTCATTAGGTCAGAGATAGAGCAATACATTATTACATACTTTCTGTTTGTTTTTAAGCCAGGGCCTCTCTACTTACAAGGAGCTTTGTTCTCTGGCCAGTGATCTTAGTCAGCCAGACCTTGTGTATAAATTTATGAATTTGGCAAACCATCATGCAATGTGGAACTCAAGGAAGGTAAGTTACTATCACTGGACAGTTTTTAGTTTTTATTTTCCTCCAATGCCAAATCTGTTACATTGGTGGGCAGCGGCAATTGACATGCAGGGTGTTTTGTAAAAGTCTATGATTAGAGACCACCACATGGCTGCTGTTATTGATTGGTAAAGCTGGGACACCCAATAAAGTCAGGCTCAATTCAGGGGCAAGTTTGGGAGGGAGAATTTTGTGATCTTCATATATTGACTCTGTTAATATTTTACTGACCCACTTCATATTTTTTCAGGGTGCTGCTTTTGGTTTTAATGTAATTGCTACCAAAGCTGGAGAACAGCTGGCTCCTTTTCTGCCTCAGCTAGTTCCTCGTCTCTATCGTTACCAGTTTGATCCCAACCTTGGCATCAGACAGGCCATGACAAGTATTTGGAACGCATTGGTCACTGACAAAACAACGGCAAGTATCTCTGACCTCTTGTCTAAGATTATGTACAGGATTTGAACCCAGTGCCCATCTTCCTTTCTTACTTTGTATACTTACTTGTTGAAACAAATACAAATTCTTTTATTTGTTGCTTGCTTTCTTCTCTCAAAGTATTGAATATACTCATGGCAACATTTATTGAAGTTTCAAAAATGGAAATACTCTAAATGTCCACTGGGTGGCTGGGTAAAGAAATGACAGAATATTCACACAAGTGGAATACTATATGTCCATAGGTTCTGTTGATGCAATGGAGAACAGGTCATGGTTCCCACGTTAAGGGAGTTGACTTAGTTGAGGAGACAGACAAGGAAGAAGGCAATTATTGTGTGTGGTCTTTCTCTCTTAGTTTTCTATCATCTGGCTGCTTCTCATATTCTATTCCACTCCTAGATATTAGGACTTCTCCACTCCAGGCTTGCCTCTGAGTACCTTTTACTCTCTCAGCTTTATCATTCTAGATGAGCTCGTCAGTTCAAGGGCATTTATTGTGATGGTTCCCAATCTTATATTTTTGGCTCAGACAAGATTTGTGCTCCTGACTTTCATATCTAACTGCTGCTTGACATCTTAACTTGGGTGTTATTTCACACTACCTTAGACATAGCAAGTCTAGAATAGGGCTTGGAAAAAAACAATGTTCCACGCTGGCTGATGTGGCTCAGTTGGGAAGGGTTGCCTGTTTGATTTCCTGTCAGGGCACATACCCAGGTTTCAGGTTTGATCCCTGGTCAGGGTGCTAATGGGAGGCAACCAATTGATTTTTTTTTCTTTCTCTCTCTTTCTCCCTCTCCCTTCCTCTCTTTATAAAAATCAATAAAAACATATTTTAAAACAAAAACAACCTTCCCTATCTGTTTTCAGTGTTCATCCATTTACCCAAGCCAGGAAACTTGCTGTCATCCTTAATTTTGTCTGTCTTACCCCATCCTCATTTGAATCCAGTGGTGCATTCTATTGATTCTGCTTCTAGAGTGTTCCTTGAATCCGTTCTCTTCTTTATTTTTCCTTTTGAACAGGTTGTCACCTTTCTCTTTGCCTTCCTTTATTTGATTAACAGTGATTAAAAAAAATGCAAATTGGATTGTGCTGTTTTGGGTTAAAATCCTTTAGTGGCTGCATAGTTCACTTTAAATAAATTCCATGATCCTTATTACAGTCCCTGCACATGATGTGGCCCTTTCCTCTCCCTTCAGGTTGCGTGGTAGGTACTTAGGGGTCAGCTCGAAGGATTGATGAGTTTCATTTGCTCTATGAGATTATTTGGTACCATTGGGTCAGTCAAGATCTAATAGGCCAGTTGGCTTTATAGATCTGAGTTCAGGGCATGAGGCCTAAGCTCTGAGTCAGTATCATCTTTGTATGAGTGAAAGTGAAGCCACAAGTGTGGATGAGATCCCTGTGGAAGATGTTTAGAGAAGTGGACATTGAAAGACATCTTTTTGTTAAATCTTGGGTAGGCTATTTACTTCTCTTGGTTTTCTTACATATAAGTGAAGATAACAAAACTTTTACAAGAGTGGAGATGGAGAAGCTGTAAGTTTTGAGGTTCTCTGGATCAGCACAGAATCAGTCTGCCATCAGTTTGTATTACCAAACTGATTGTGTATATCAAAACAAAACAGGCTTAAGAAATTAAATTCATCTTTGATTCTGAGTATTTATAACACTTCTTTATGTGCTAGACTCTGTGTAAAGTACCAGGGATGCAAAGACAACTATGACATTGTCCCTGCCCTCAAGGTCTCAGTGTGATGGAGCAATACAGTTAGAAGGACTGATTTGTGCTTGAGAAGGTACTGTGGGAACACAGAGGTAGGGTAGGCCAGTCTTTTCTGTGAAGGTGATGCCTGATTTGAATCTTGAAGGACAAGTTGTGAGTTAGTTAAGCAAGTATGGGATGGAAGGTAGAGTAGTATGTGCCAAGAACTGGAGATGAGGCTGAATATGAGATGGTTGGCATTAGATGTGTCACAGAGGGTTTTATATTCATGTCCAGGTGATTGGACTATATTCTCTTACGGCTAAGGAAATAAGAGGATCAAGTTTGCATTTTAAAATGCTCAGTCCAACAGCTTTTAAGTAACTGAAGTGGGGAAAGAATTGTAGGCTGAGAGGCCTAGAGACATACTTAGGCTGTTACATACAGAAACATGGTCAGGCCTGGCAGGTCTGGCTCAGTGGTCGACCTTTGAATCTGGAGGTCATGGTTCCTTTTCCAGTCAGGGCACATACCTGGGTTGCGGGCTTGATCTCCAGTGGGGGTGAGGGGGGAAGGGTGCAGGGACAGCTGATCCATTATTCTCTCTTGTCATTGATGTTTTCTCTCCCTCTTTCCATCTCTCCCTCTCTCTCTCTCTCCCCCTCTCTCCTTCTTTCCCTCTCTCTCTCTTCCCCCCTCTCTCTCTGAAATAAAAAATATATGTATTTTTTAAAAACCATGGTAGGTGGTTTAGAGATGAATAATTTGATTATTGATAGATTTCACATTCTTTATTTTATCCTTTTGTTTTCCTTAGGTGGATAAGTATTTGAAGGAAATTCTTCAAGATTTGATAAAGAACCTTACCAGCAGTATGTGGCGAGTTCGAGAATCCAGGTACAATTTTTAGAAATAACAAGACTAGTTAAATGCAACTGAATTTTTCTCTTGATGTTTCCAAGTTTTATACTTTGGGCCAAAGGAGTAAATTAAAGCTTCTTAAAAAATATATTTCTGGTTGGGTTAGGCAGTTATTATTATTTATTTAACTCTAGTCAGTGGTTTTCCTAAGATGGCTTAGTTTTTATAAGTATGAAATTAAAGAAGTAGTAGATCACTTGTTAAATTGGTAGACATCAAGATATATTTATATACTCTCATGACTTTGTTAGGGGAGGATTTATGTACACATGTTAATTTATTAAGTGCCTGCTATATGCTTGGCAGAGTGCTAAGTACACTGGTAAGAAAAAGGATGTATCATCTCAAAGAGATTGTATTGTAGTTATGGGAAACAGACATTGGATGACCATAAATGTCATATGTCTGTGGTATATTTGAGTCATTAAAGAGAAACTAGTCATTGCTGTCTTGAGGTAGAGTAGAGTGAGGACTAGAAATATAGGCAGAATGCATATTCTTTTTTGATATGAATGTTTCAGAGTAAAATATTGAGCTTTCTTGATCATGTATTTGAATCCAAATTGTTTATTTTCAGCTGTTTAGCTCTGAATGACTTACTAAGAGGAAGACCCCTAGATGACATCATTGATAAACTTCCAGAAATTTGGGAAACTCTTTTTAGAGTACAAGATGACATAAAGGTAAAATCTGCATTTATTTATAGAATAGCTTAAACTGAAATTGTTAAAATATGTATAATTATATATTTAAAAATTCAATATCCAAAAAAATTTTAAAGACTACAAGTTCTTCCCAAAGTTTCAGTCTTGATGTGTCTATGAATTTGCAAGGTTGGGTATCTTTAGATCTAAATTGAATTGACTTTTTAAAAAAGATGGCCATTGCTTGAGCTTCTTTTAATAGAGATCTCATGATGCTGTTGATTAGGGACAAATAAGAGTTTAGAAGTGATCCAGAATAACACTACTTTGATAAGTTTCATAAATTGGATCAGCCATTCCCAAATAGCATGACCAGTTCCTCTGCATTTTTCCTGAGAAATCTACATTTTAAATATTTTGCCATTAAAATTAGGCATTTCAGCCTGATTTGTGTGGCTCATTGGTGGAGCATCGACCCATGACCAAGGAGGCCACTGTTCGATTCCTGGTCACATGCCTGGGTTGTGGGCTCAATCCCCAGTAGAGGGCATGCAGGAGGCAGGAGATATTTTAAAAGTCTCTTAGAATCCTCATAGAGATCTTCACGTTTGTTTTTATAATATATTTAGTTTCTAAACTGTTATATTTAATAGCTATATTGTTGTAAGGTCAAAATAGGTCATACTTGATTTTTAAAAAAAGTATATATGGCATGGAAATATGTTTCTTGATAGGCAAAGAGCCTAAAGAGGCACTGTTTTTTGTCTAGAATTGAAGTGGGACTTTTCACACTAACCCATGTAGACCTAGAGGCAGTTATTAGGCATTGTGGAAGGAAACTAACTTTCATGATGCCAAACTTTTCTCTTTCTTAGGAATCTGTACGAAAAGCAGCAGAACTAGCTCTGAAAACTCTGAGCAAGGTGAGAACTCTTATATGGGGGTGAAATGGGGCGGGGTTCTAGTGACTTAGTAGAACCATGATAACGACTGATTTTTTATCATACAAAATGGCATTTAGTTGCAATGTAATTGGCATCATGTTATAGTTCACTGTTCTTACAATGAATGTGAAGCTGGGTGCTATTACACTAGAACACCTATCATTATATCTCGCTGGTCTTTTTAAATGGTGAGCTTTTTTGGTCTTTATATAAAGTCTGACTTTTATTTGACCGTGAAGAGCACGTTTCTTATTTAGATTAAGCAACATCTATCTTTTCTCTTTATTATTGCTGTGTTTATATGTTAATCTGTCTTTCATTTTTTTGAGGTTGGCAAGCTCTTTGAAACTAGTTTCCCACTTGAACTTGATTTTGTGGCATATCAGAGATTAATACATTCTAGGTCATGTTGTTAAATATTTTCTTATAAATTTTCTCATTTTATCTTTAGTAGTTTCCTATTTCACAAATTGGAAGACCAAAGCTTAGAAAATAAAGTACATTACCAAATTTTCCATTTAGTTATTGCAGACATAGGACTCAATCCCAGTTCTCATTCTTCTGTTTCTTTCTGTAGTGTCATAGACAGTGGATTCACTCATCCTTTTCTATGGATGTGGGAAGTAGGAAGTGTTGGGTGAGAGGTCAGTTTCACTAATTTTCATACTCTCTGTGTGTGAGGTTTGTGTGAAAATGTGTGACCCTGCCAAAGGAGCAGCTGGCCAGAGAACCATCGCTGCCCTTCTGCCTTGCCTTCTGGACAAAGGAATGATGAGTCCTGTGACAGAAGTTCGAGCCCTCAGGTGTGAATCAGCTGATGAAATGAATATACTGGATTTACTTAGTTCTGTGAATGTTTTGATTTAAAAGGGTGGAAAGTGAGACGAGGAAAACCCAAGGTAACCCAAGAAAGGACACTTATTAAAAAGCCTAGAATATATTTGCAAAATATATTCTTGGGAACCTTGCTTTTGACCAGCATTTTGCCATTTGGCCTCAACCTTGAAAGAGTGTTTTAAAAAAATTCCATTGGCCTCTGTGCCCAGCAAGCACATTTTTCTGGTAGGCCATCAGCCCTTGGGAGCTTGCTTGCTGGTAGTACTATCTAGTAATATTGCAGAGCTTACTAGTTTTAAAATAAACTTTAGCACTTACAGTAATTAAATATTAAAAGAATACACTCACAGTTTGATACATATGGCCATTTTAAGTTGAAATTAACAGAATGATTCCAGTTTGTATTTTTTTGGTTTGTTTTTAAACTAGAATACTATTTAGGAACTTTATTCCATTTTTATTTCACTCTTAAAATTGGACCAAATTGATAATACCAACAGAATTTCATAGTTGATGAGGCAGAGTTCTTTTAGGAGTGATAAAATTAGGACGTCATCATTTTGCTGTCCTCAGTAAAATAATCTAGGTATTGATTTTTCCTGGCTTCTAAATCCACTGATAAAAGGTTGATGGGGAACTTTATAACGGATGGTTCAGTCTAACCGAACTGGAATCCACCATCACTCTTAACAGCACAAGCAAGGAGCAGACGTGTGCCTTCTGATGTGCTGGGACAGGACACGTACAACACCACCCATGAAAGATTCTGTTTTTAAAAAATTGAACCTGAACTTGACTGAGCCTGCAGATCTGTGTAAGGGACAGAGGAACATGTTTAGTGACACCATCAGGATACAGTCAACGAGGACAAATAAATTACTAGAAACAGAGAAGGAAGGTCACTGTTACAAAGATTCAAGAACTGTAGCAAATTGCCATGTGTGGATGGGCCCTGGATTCAATTTCAACAAACTTAAATACAGTTGTGAAACAGGGGAGTTTGGATATTAGGTGATGTGAAAATAATTATTAATATTTTTGAATGTGAATTGCTGTTTTGATTATGATAAAGTGTCCTTGCCTGTTCGTGATACATACTGAGGTTTAGTTAGAGAATATGCTTCAAAATAATACAATGGCAAGGGAAAGAGTATGTCTGTGTGTATTATGGTAGAGGTGTAAATGAAGTAAAGTTGGCTAAAGATTGCCAATTGTTGAACTGTGTGGAGAATACATAGAATTTAACTTACAATTTTCTCTACTTTCATATATGTGTGAAAATGTGTATAATACAAAGTAAAAACAAAAAATAGTGCTAAGACCAGGCTCTATAACCAACTGAGTATATTCTTAAATGTAATACACTGCAAACATCCCCATGATTAAATTTGTAGGGCTTATTATTAGTATTGTAAAAAGGACTGTGTTTTCTGTGTGTCTGTAGCATTAATACCCTTGTGAAGATCAGCAAAAGTGCAGGAGCCATGTTGAAACCACATGCACCAAAACTCATCCCAGCTCTGCTAGAATCCTTAAGTGTATTGGAACCCCAGGTTCTCAATTATTTGAGTCTCCGGGCTACAGACCAAGAAAAGGTGAGTTGACAACACAGGCGTTTAGGTAAGTGTAATGAAAGAAGAGCCCTGTAAAGGTACTGGGCTCCATTGTCCTTAGACACACTGCATGCCTTGAATGGTACTTTGACCACTCTTGATACAGCTCAATTACTGTAACCACAGGGATGCCCTTTTACAGGGTGGGTAGGGAAAGGGCTCATATACTGTTCTGTGAGTCAGATGAAAATGACACTTCCAACCAAAAAATGCAGTAACATTTATATAACACAGTTTTTGTCCGTTTGTTTATTTTTTTAGGGGTTGGGTCTATACTCTCAGAATCCTTTTATGGATCATTCACTCCTACCCTACAAGTAAAGAGAATTTGTATCTAGACTTTGGCATAGTCTAAAATTACTCTGCTTTTTAGATATACTGAGATTTTTAAAAATTAGTGTTTTTAAATATTACAGATGAAACATTTTTATTATGAAAAATGAAAACTATACAAAGAGTATAAAGTAATTCCCTGGGAGTCCTCTTTTCCCTACGAGCACAATATTATTTCCTGGGGAGTACCCACTGTCAACAGTTTCCTGTGTCTTAAAATTCTTTTGTAGTCAGAGGCTATAAAACCAAACAAACATACTAATCTTAAAATAGAATCAGACTATGAATATTCTGCAGCTTGCTTTTTGTAATTAACAAGATACCATGTTTGTATATATAGATCTATTACATTCTTTTTAATTCATGCCTAGTATTCCACAATGAGATGATTTTGAATTTTTGTAGGAGAGATTTTGTGGCATCAAACATTATTAATGTTCTGTTTCCTCCATATCTTAAAGCCAACATTGAATGATATCAACCTGATAAGAAAGAATCATTGTTCTAATTTACACTTCCTTATTATTAGTGTTGTCCATTTTCTTTTCATACTATATTAGCTGTTTTTATTTTTTCTATGAATTGTGTGTTTCTATTCCATGCCTATTTTTGTACTTGACTTATTTATTTTTTACATTTGTCTTTATTTATTAGGACAGAGTGCCATGTAGATTGTAAATTTTTTTTCTCAGTTGACTATTTGATTTTTAACTTGCCTATGTATGTAATAACTTACTGTCTTTTCCCTGGGTCTCTAATATTGCTGTTTCTTCTCCATTCTTTTAGCAGTAGTCTTGCACCTTCCCAACCTTATAGGTGTTGAGAATTAGGAAATGTAAATTATATTCCAGACTTTGCAGCTTTGGGCAAGTCACTGCCTTATTTTTCTTATTATGTCTGGACAGTGTTAACCTCTCTTACAGCATAGCTATTAGACTGAAATGCCATTGTAAATGAGAAGGCACTTTATAAAGTTCAAGCAATAAATGTATGAATTTTCTTATTGCTTAGACACATTATTTAAAAACCTTAGTTGGGAATTTAGTTAGTCTATTCCTTTATTTAGTGGATGGAGAACTTGAGGCTCAAGAAGCCTGGATGACTTGCTCAGAGCCTTACTATGTTAATTTCTGAGGGCAGTTAATGTCTAAATATTGTCTGAATTTCTCACCTGTAGTGAGATGCTGCCTCTACAGGTAAATGGTTGAATGTAGGTCAAAAGGAATTAGAATTGGACTTATGTTTGACGTTGTTATATATATATTATTTTTTCAAAAGATTCTTCAATTTGGTATAAAGCCCTTTTATGGGAGTGTATAGAGGTTCTTCTTAGTTAATTGAATGTGTTGAGTGACTTCAGTTTCTGTTCTCAGGCTGCGATGGACAGTGCTCGACTCAGTGCTGCCAAATCCTCTCCCATGATGGAAACAATCAACATGGTCAGTGCCTAATGTAATGAGAAAGTTTAAGTGTGTTTGCTTACCTTAGAGTGTAATTGTTCAAAGTTTCTAGGTTATATTAACTGAAATAGAAATTTAAGGGAGAGTCAAACAGCTATTGTGACTTCAGTTTTTTCTTAGTGTATTTCTTTCTTCTTTTGTATTACTAAATGAAATAAATTATTTTTCAAATACTAGAGTCCATTAGTCCAGAGTTGTGTTATAGGAGAACAATATATTAAAATATTTCTGTATAGATCTAAGTATCCTTTGGCCTACTTAGCAAGATTCAGATTTTTGTCTCTGCCTGAGCATTGTCTTTGGGAAGTCCTGGGGCGGTGTAGGCAGGACATATTCAGTGAAGCAGGCAGCATAAAGGCAGGGGTAGAGATCTGAGCAGTATTGATAGGTTTGTTTTTTTTTAGTCATAGGAAGGGATTTGCAAAAAAGAACTGCTTAGCACCGAAGTTCTGAGTTCCTGGACTCGTAGATTAGAAGTCGCTGAAGTCACTAAAGTTTTCTCTGATGTGCATACCCTGGAGTGGTTAACCCAGAGCTCATGAGCAACTGGAAATAATTTTGCTAAGCAGATCACAAGCCTGGACAGAAGAAGGAGATATTTTTTACGGTTTACTGGGAGACTTAACCAAAGTTTGGTCTAAGGATGTTATTTCTTAGTTGGACTATTGGGAGGAAAAGAAAACTTAGAGAAATAGGAATGGTTAGCAAACACCTTATGGATATGCTCATTAATAATAGAATATACTTCATTGCATTTAAAAAATATAGTGTAGCAAATCTGCTAAGGAATCAACTTTAATAAGATGGATTGGTAGGGCAGAACCACTGAAGACCAGTTTTAATGTAGGTCCTTACACTGAACATGGACTGATAGAGGAAGTAAGTAGGTCCAGCAAGATCCTTTTTTGTTGGATAATCATTATTAATTTTCTCCTTTAGAAAATCAGTGTTTTTCATTGTTTCTGTTTCATTTGTAATGTTGAACCACCGATGAATGGTTTTTGTTTATAGTACATTGATGGTTTTAACACTGAAATTGGAGCAAAATCAAACTAGCAATTTTTCAACTTCATGTCAAATCCAGTGGGTACATATTTGATTGACATGGGCAATTTTTAATTGAAGGTGTGATATGGGCTTTATTTTCTAAGGTTAACTTTATATCTATTCTTTTCCAAAAGTGCCTGCAATATCTTGATGTGTCGGTGCTGGGTGAGCTAGTTCCTAGATTATGTGAACTGATCAGAAGTGGTGTAGGTCTTGGAACTAAGGTACGTAAGTGTATTTTTCACAAGAATAATTCTCATTTGTTTAGGCCACAGAAATATAATAGCCACATGTTTGAAATTCATATTTTTTATAAAACCCAATATTTTAGGTTAACCAGTTTTTTTTTATGGTTGCATTAATAAATTAAGACATGTAACTAATTTAGGAAATGACATGTGACTTAATATTGTCTTTTTTAGTGGAGTCATTTCTGTCCCCTGGTTGCTGTGTACATGCCCTCTGGGTTCTTATTCATCATCACTTATTAACTTACTAATGGATGAGCATTTCCATTATCAGGCATGGTTGTGTTTAGGTGGTGATTAGCATTTTTCACAGCACTCAGCAGGTGTTTGGATAGGAAAATGTCTTTCCAAGATTTTTCAAGGATCAGACCCTACCCCCACACTCTAAAAACAAACAAGTCACATTTTTTTTCCTCCTGACAAAATTAACACTTGCTTGCCTTTTAAAAACTTTAGCATTTATAGATCAGGGCAAGTTAAAATTTGTCCTAAGGTTACCACCCAGAGATCATTGCTGTTAATATATCCAAGTGTTTCCTTCCAGCCGCTTATTCGTGCATGTGTCTTCCACAGTGTCTTCTTTAATGGCCATATGACATTCTGCTGTGTGGCTGTCACATCATTCATTCATTCATGTATTTATTTATACATTCTTTATTTTAATCCATCAAGGAATATCTGGTTTGTTTTCAGCTTTTTTGATAAACAAAGTATGTTATGAATGTCTTGGGACACATGTGAAGCTATTTCTTTTGGTTAAATTTCTGGAACTGGAAATGTTAGAACAAGGATGGACAAGATGACATACATTGCCCTCCCAAAATATTGAATCAGCTTTCTTTCTTTTTTGAAAAAAAAAAAAAAAAAAAAATATATATATATATATATTTTTTTATTGACTTTTAGAGAGAGAGGAAGGGAGAGGGGAAGAGAGATAGAGACATCAATGAGAGAGAAACATCGATTGACTACCTCCTGCACACCTCCTATGGGGACTGAGCCCGCAACCTGGGCATATGCCTTGATCGGGAATCGAACTGGCGACCTCTTGGTGCATGGGATGATGCCCAACCAACTGAGCCACACTGGCTAGGGCCAGTTTTCTTTCTTAATTGCAGTGTATGAGAGCACCCATTTTTCTCATGGAGGTTTTGAAAAAAAATCTCTGCATGGCTAATTTAAAGTAAGAGTTTTCCTTTTTCCAGATTGATTCATGGAGGGGCTGTTAGACTTTGTATACTTTATTTTTAAATCTTCAACACCCACCTAAAACAAAGGGTTTCAGAGCGCTGTGACCATCAAATTTAGACCTTTGCCTTTGTAACCCTGTAGGGAGGCTGTGCCAGTGTCATTGTGTCATTAACTACTCAGTGTCCCCAGGACCTAACACCTTACTCAGGTGAGTTTGTCAAAACTGTGCGTAGTGATATTTTTCTATGGCCATGTCTTGTGTGACAAGATTTAAAAAAAATAATAATTATCATTCCGACATGCTTGTGATCCTGTATACTTTTTCTCCCTCTTTTATCTCTTTGTTTGCAGGAGTAAAGGATGATCAATTTTAGCAAGTTTTATAAGTGTTTGATTATTTTCCAGTGGTACAAGAAGGTGAAAGTATCTGTCATCCTGTAGGATTTGTTTATTGTATAGCTCATTTTACATCAGCGATTTTCTCTTCTTACATTGGCCCCTAGGTGGGCCTAATGAACTTTTTGTACCTAGCTTTCATTTTTTCAACTTTCTTCACAATATTCTAGACAGGTTAATTTAAATTTTATAGCAGGCAAATGGGCAGTACAAATATAACATACAGGGGCTCTAAACTACCCTGGAATAAATCAGGTATTAATTGCAGGGTTAAGTTTGTTTTGGTTCTGGGGACAGAGCAAACCATTTGGTCAACCAAGTGCCAGATTTTTTCCCTTTATTTCTGATAGGTAAACTTATGAGTGCTCTGCTTAGTGGCCTGACAGATCGGAACAGTGTGATTCAGAAATCCTGTGCATTTGCCATGGGCCATTTAGTTCGGGTGAGTTAAATTTCTTACTTAGTTAAGTGATTATACTTAGATAATTACACAGCAATGACAGTATTGTTTCTCTTTTCAGACCTCAAGGGATAGCAGCACTGAGAAACTCCTGCAGAAGCTCAATAGCTGGTACATGGAGAAAGATGGTACCTTTTAAATATTTATATTATTTTAAATTTAGATGTAAACAACCTAGTCTGGTTTTATGTGTTCTGCTAGGAACATTTCTTATTGATTTTACTGTGGTCCAGATGGAGCAATAGTCTGTTTGGATTAGTTACCCTTAAAACCAGTAAGTATCATAAGCATTGTGTGTGTTTCTGCTTCTCTTCAGAACCCGTCTACAAGACCTCGTGTGCTTTGACTGTTCATGCTATTGGACGCTACAGCCCTGATGTGTTGAAGAACCATGCCAAAGAAGTTCTGCCTTTGGCATTTCTAGGCATGCATGAGATTTCTGACGAGGAGAAATCAGAAAAGGAAGAATGTAACTTATGGACTGAAGTGTGGCAGGAGAATGTACCTGGTTAGTAAACAGTACCTAAGAATTAAACCTATTTCTTAAGAATCACAGCTGGAGTTTTTATTCATAAACTCCTGTAGCTACTTTCCCAGGACCTTAATAGCACGTGTCCCGTTTGCTTTGGAGCCTATATCCCAATTGCTGAGTTCTCAAGGTTGGCACTCAGAGCTCTCCTCTTTCCTCTCTCATGGCTGCCCCCGTGCGAGCGTAGAAATGTTGCCCCAACAGAGTAGTTTGACTTATTTGAATTGAGAGCGAAGAGTGATTTTATGTCGCCTTGGAGCATTATTTAGAGTAGTGCTTCTCAAACCACCCTCCCTTTTTTTTTTTTTTTTAACCTGGACGCATGCATATCAATGGAATGAGGACTATTGGGCATGATTCCTCATGGACATACCCAAGTACATGAAGTCCTGTAGTTGTAGCGATATGTCACAACACCACCTGCTTTCTCTCCCTATTTACAGAGTGGCATAATGTAACCATTGAGAATCACTGCTTTAGACTGTGGTCACTGACTTTTTTTTCAGACTTAGGAAAGAAAAAGCAGTAATTTTTGTGTTTTTTTTTTGGTCACTTAATAGTTGCTTTAATTTTGCTGTTTGTAACCTAGGTTCCTTTGGTGGCATTCGGTTATACCTGCAGGAGTTGATTGCTATTACCCAGAAAGCTTTACAGTCTCAGTCCTGGAAAATGAAAGCCCAGGGTGCAATTGCCATGGCATCAATTGCAAAACAAACCAGCTCCCTAGTACCTCCATATCTGGGCATGATACTGACCGCATTGCTGCAAGGCCTCGCTGGAAGAACATGGGCAGGAAAGGTAAAGGAACCACTCACGCCCCGTTAAACCTAAGGTGTCCTTAAAGGATGATGACTTCGTCTTTCATTTCTTAAAATTAGAATCTGGTTTTGTGAGACATCAGATGGATTGTTTTTGTGAACCAGATTTTCAAAGTGCAACCCATGTGTCCTGAATACTGCACAGTAATGCTGGAGATGGATTTTTACTTATCATGTTCAGCTTTTTAAGATAAGTCTTAAACTAGTGACCTCATGCACAGATCAGGGTCGGGCATATGTGAAATTGAGTAGCGAGGCAGGCTGTACAAACCTGGCCCTGAGGATGCTCATCTCTGGGCCTATGAATTAATAACAGTCATTTTTTATACAAGGGCGGTAGAAGAGTACAGTGAACACTCTGCAGGGAAAATGAGATTGTGGCAGCATGAAACAATCTCCTTGATGCTGTAAACATCAGTGGCGGCCAGTGCACTACCGCAGAAGAAGAGCTGGACTAGGAGCAGATTAGTTCTAACTCCACAGTCCACTCTTCTGCCTGTGTGACCTTGGGCAAGTCAGATCTCTAGACAATGAAATGGAGAGAAAGGCAGTTATTCTGCATCTATGGGTGTACTTATTAAACAGTAAGAGCCTAGAGATAAGATGACTCTGGTTAATTTTTGTTGTCATAGTTATGAAATTGTAGTCATAGTGCAAAGAATGGAAATGACACATATGTGCTTAATAGCATTCTCATTTTTCAACCCCTTAGGAAGAACTGCTGAAAGCCATTGCCTGTGTGGTGACAGCTTGCAGGTAAATGTTCTGTTAGTGAAGATGCCATTTCTTAAACTGAACCTGGGAGTGGCGGCCTTTATTAACTGTTGTGATGCTTTTGTATGGGTCCCGTAGCGAAGAGCTGGAAAAGCCTGTGCCCAATCAGCCGAGCACAAATGAGATTATCCAAGCCGTTCTCAAGGAGTGCTGCAAAGAGAACCCCAAATACAAAATTGTAGCAATCAGCTGTGCAGCGGATGTCTTGAAGGCCACCAAAGAAGACAGATTCCAGGAGTTTTCTGACATTGTCATACCTCTCATCAAGAAGGTAATGACCACCTGTATCTTCTCCGGTCTGGTTTCTACTTCAGAAATTAAAAAGAAAAGAATTTTCTTTGTTCTGTTTGCATATTTATTTTAGGATTAGTGTAGCTGCAATTAGCAGAAAATCATTGCCCTCATGGTCCACGGTGTAGCTACATTCCAGACAGGTGATGGCAACGCTGAAGAAAGAATGAAGGATCAAAGTAGGCATGTCAGTGCTTTCTTAAGGAGAGCTCCTGGGAATGCTGCCTGGCATTTTCACTTCTGTTGGCCAGTACTTAGCTGGAATCTGGCTGCAGGTGCATTCTTGGTGTCCATTAGTCCTCCATGGGAGAAGGGGACAGTGGTTAGCTTTATTTTATTTATTTTTTTAAATACATTTTTTATTTATTTCAGAGAGAAAGGGAGAGGGAAAGAGAGATAGAAACATCAATGATGAGAGAGAATCATTGATTGGCTGCCTCCTGAATGCCCCCCACTGGGGATGAGCCAGCAACCCAGGCTTATGCCCTTGCCTGGAATCGAATCCGGGACCCTTCAGGCTACAGACCGACGCACTATCCACTGAGCCAAACCAGCGAGGGCTGGTTAGCTTTATTTTTAGAACAAAGCAGAAAGATGAGTTTATTGCAGGGGTTTCAACCTGCAAGCCAAGAAACTCTAGGCTACAGGAGTGGATATTGGAATGAGTGGTCTCTGTCATACAGGGTGGGGCAAAACTGGATTTACAGTTGTTCATATGGAAAATAATACAATAATTAATAAGTGCTAATATAAGAATAACCTCTATGTTTTGTGTACTCACAACTGTAAACATAGTTCTGCCCCATCCTGTAGTTAAAATAAGCTTTGCCTTTGAGCTTGTGCAGAAGCCACCCCAGCTATCCTAGAATGAAGATAGGGAGCTCAGTATGTCACTGTTAATGGCCTCTGCCATATATTGGGGGGCACAGAGTTTGATTCAAAACAGACTTTAGTTTCACTTGGAAAATGAAATACTTGTTTTTAAAGAAATAAGGGTATAGTTTCACTATTTTTTGTGAAACATGAAATAGTTTAAATAGCATTCTTATTTCTTGTGTTGCTGCTAATTTGTAGTTGTTTTCTTTGAGTAAAAAGGCTATTTAAATAATATTACCTACATAATGGATTTGGAAGACTTATATTTTGAATTGATGATATTTCAAGCTAGCTGGATGTGTCACTTCCCAACCTGTTTCCTTCTTATTATAAGAGTTTGGATTTAGGGTATTACCAAGTTCTTTCATCTTTAATTCCATGATTCTAATGCAAGTATTTTTATGTGGTGCTCAAAATACTACATATACAGTGTTTATTTTCCACTTTGCTTCAGATTTCCTTTAAACAATTTCCCATATTTATTAGAAGATGTAGTACCCTGTTACAAATTCTTTTTAGAAATAGGAAAACTCAGGCTAGAGAATTTAGCATTTAATTCTTGGTTAACATCTCCTGCTTTGGCACCCTGATTGTTTTAATAGTAAACCTGTAACTTTGAAAAAAATTACATTATGCTTTTCTTTTTTTTTTTTTTTTTTTGGTATGTCCTAGAACTCGCCTGAAAGCATTGGAGTCCGGACAACCAAAAATGAAGACGAGAATGAGAAGGAAAAGGAGCTGCAGCTGGAATCCCTGCTAGGAGCCTTTGAGAGCCTGGGCAAAGCCTGGCCCCGAAATATGGAGACTCAGCGTAAGCACCAGAACCTGCACCCGAAGAAGTACTGTAACCAGAGGCTACTTAATGAGAGCAGAGATGTTCTGAGCAACAAGTTACTGTTTCTTGTACCTTCTGACTGATTAATAGAATTATCCAACACAAAGTTTACTCCTACATTGGCACCTAATCCTATTGTATTAGTTTGCTAGGATTGCTATAACAAAGTACCACAGACAGGTGGCTTAACCAACAGAAATTCATTTTCTCACAATTCTGTTTGAGATCAGGGTGTCAACAGTGTTGGTTTCTTCTGAAACCTCTCTCCTTGGCTTGTAAAGAACCATCTATATCTGCGTCCTAATCTCTTCTTAAGAGGACACCAGCAGTATCGGGTTAGGGCCCACCCTAATGACCTCTTTAAAGATGCTGTCTCTCAGTACAGTCATTCTGAGGTTCTTAGGGTTAGGACTTAGTTATGAATTTGGGGGAACGCAATTCAGCCCTAACACCCGTGATAAAATATGTAGATAGTTTGACTGTAAAAAGAATTCTTTTACTCTTCTTTGTGATGCTATTTGCTGAGCAATCCACAGAATATATTAGTGGGGTCTCTTCATCTTGGAAATTAATGGCCTTGTAAGTAAACAAATCTTTCATAAGCAAGTGAAATCTCTGTTTCACTGAGAACCTTGAAACTTTTTGAGAGATTTTCAGAATTGGACATGTATTTCCAAAGGGTTAAGTAGATGAACAAATAGTAAACCTTTTTTGTTGGATTAGGTTGCAGTTAGGAGTCTTTTGACTGGGCCTTGAACTTGGGAACTAGGCTCCTCTGAAGTTTGCCTTCTGTTAGTTTCTGCAGTGTTTCCCCCCAGACATCTTAATATGTTTGAGTGTTAATAAAAAAAGTATGTTGATTATTTGTGATTGGATATGTCTGAAATCAGATTTAAGATTGTCTCTGAGCCTTGCCATTTTTTTTTTTTGAACTTTAAAATAATGTATTTGCCACGTATAGGAAGGATTTTCCAAAAGATATGTATTTATAAATGGTCTATGTCTTGGCATTATGTTCTGGGCCGCAGTGGAAGTCTCCTTTTTTTTGACACCATTAGGGCTACTGACTTTTTCTTGAATGAGGTAGAAAAAGTAGGGAATTTATATAAAAACTAGTGGCCTAGTGCACAGATTCGTGCGCATTGAAAGGAAATTAATCAGAAGAAACATTCATGTGGTAATTAACGTTACTGCAAAAAATTACATGTCAAAATAGTATGTATAATATAGTATTATAAAATTAAAACATGCATGTGATAGGCACCAGCGAGAGCTTTACATGTATCACGTACGCACGAGTCAGTGTTTATTTTTAAATTGCCTGTGCGCATCAGTTGGACAGACGGATGGTCAGTCACTTAGCCTTTTATATATATAGAAGATGATACATACCCAAAGCAGTTTATTTTAGTGTAAGGCATAGAAATGTATATTTGTCTGTTATTGAGGGGAAGGCCAAGCCTTTGAGAATTGAATTGTTACACAATGACTTCTCTTACATGTTACTCACAAGGTATCATCTACAATTTCTGAGTTCTGTTTCTTTATTGTAGAAAAAGAAGCTAAAATCTCTTATGCAGCAATTCCAGTGCAGAATTCTTATAGATTTTTACTGCCATCTTTCTTTACATATGTGAATCTAACTAAAAATAATGACTTTGTTGAGTTTTATATACCGATTTCATCAGTTAGTGTACTATTAATTATATAATTGTAATTGCAAGTGCAGTTGGCATGACTGGTTTGGGATAGAGCTGATGTCTGTTGGTAAGCCCACAACACACGGAAGCTCCTACGTGTCCCCAGGAGCTCCTGCCTCCAGAGTTCTGCTCTCTTGTCATTCAGGATGTTCTGCAGGGGAAGGGAGTGTGGTTAAGATTCAGTGTCAGTTCCTTGGAGAAGGATACTGCTTTGAAAATGAACATTTACAAACAGTTATATAGGACCTTCATGGGGGAAGTTCTGATCAGGGAAATTTGTTTGGGAATTGGACACAAAGTCAGCCTGAAGTTCTGTTGGTTTGTTTTTTGAAATTTCATGGCTTTAACTAAAGGCATTTGTTGTTTTATTTTTTCCTCCCTTCCCCTCTTTTTTCTGTCTCCCTACCTCCCACCCATCTCTGTGCCTCTGTCCCTCTCTGTTTCTGTCTCTGTCCTTCCATCTATCCCTCACTCGCTCTGTCTTTTGCTCCTTCACATTCCCTGTCCTACTCTGTTCCATTCTGTCTTTCTTCCCAGGTTGTTATCGGCAGGAGATATGCAAATTGATGTGTGACCGGCTAAAACTCAGCACATGGAAAGTGCAGCTAGGAGTCCTACAGTCAATGAATGCCTTTTTTCAGGGGTAATTTGCTTCATAGTTCATTTATTTTGTCCTTTTCCCCCTTAGCATTTTATATGTAATCAATGAAATTCTTTTAAATTTTTAAACTAAATGCTAGAATGACATCATAAAGTGATACATGCAGATAGAAATTATTTGTGCCAGGAAGGTTGTGGAATATTTCTTAAAACATATTTGTGTCTTGCCTTCTGATTTTCATAGATTAATGCTTTTGGAAGAAGAACATGCAGATCCTGAGGCTTTGACTGAAATTCTCCTTGAAACTTGTAAATCAATCACATATTCTTTAGGTGAGTGTGATAAACTGACATTGATAAGGGGTCCTGATTTTAAAGGTCAGGGAGCTATGTTTCAAATATTTCCTACCTTGTGCTAGGAACTCAGTTGATGGAACTACTGAACTATCCTATTTAATATACTCTGTATGCCCAGACTGAAATATATTAACCTTGAACTATAATTTAGGATTTTAACTCCTAGGTTAGCAAAACCCTTGTGGTAAGTATTTTTTTTTAAAACTTTTACTTGGAAATAATTTTAAATTTACAGAAAAGTTGCAATAATAGTACATATATCCCACATATGAGTGAAATCATACGGTTCTTGACTTTTTCGGTAGGACTTATTTCACTAGCATTATATTCTCCAAGATCCATCCATGTTGTCGAAATGGCAGTATTTCATCTCTTCTTATGGCTGAGTAGTATTCCATTGTAATATGTACTACATCTTCTTTATCCAGTCATCTGTCGAGGGACATTTCGATTATTTCCATGTATTCACCACTATGAATAATGTTGCAATGAACATAAGGATACACATATCTTTGCGAATAAAAGTTCTCAAATTTTTCAAGTACATACCCAGAAGAGGGGTTGCTGGGTCATATGGTAACTCTCTTCTCCACAGTGGCTATACCATCAGCAGTGAATGAGGGTTTCTTTTTCTCCACAACCTCTCCAACACTTATTTTACTTGTCTTGTTGATAGTAGCCATTCTAACAGGTGTGACATGTAGTTAATGAAGCTAAGCATATTTTCATATATCTGTAGGCCATTTGCATGTCTTCTTGGGAGAAGTGTCTTTGGATTGTTTGTTTAGTTGTTGAGTTGTATGATATAAAACTGAAAGCAACGAATGAACACACAAGACAAGCAAAAACTCATAGCCCCAGCCAGATGGGTCATTTCGATAGAGCAGTGGTTGGCAAACGTGCAGCTCGCGAGCCGCGGTTTGCCGCTGTGTTGACTAATGAGTTTGCCGACCACTGGGATAGAGCATCGTTTCCATATGCCAAGGTTGTGGGTTTGATCCTTGGTCAGGGCACATGCAAGAATCAACCAATGAATGTATATGTGGAACAACATATTGCTGTTCCCCCACTCTCTCTAAATCAATGCAAAAAAAAAAAATAACCACACCAAAACCCTTATAGACACGGACAATAGGATGGTGGTTACCAGAGGGAGAAGAGTGTGGGGGAGGGATAGTAAAGAGTAAAGGGGTCCAATATGTAGTGACTGAAGGAGATTTTACTTTGGGTGGTAAATACAATACAATATACAGATGATGTATTATAGAATTGTATACTTGAAAACCTATATAATTTTGTTAACAAAAGTCACCCCAATAAATTTAATTTTAAAAAGCTAGCAAAAATGAACAGAAACCTGAGCTCAATGACTTGCCAGGCTGAGCTCTCAGACATGGACGACACCACCCCTGGAGCGGGAAGGTTGGGCTTCCATCAAGAGGGGTGACTTTCCCTTAAGCCTGTGTCTCGGTTTCCCTCCTGTCCCATGCTGAGGGGCCCAGTCAAGACATTAAATAAAAATAGTACATATAATACCTATATATCTTTTAGCCAAAGTTACCTGTTAATATTTTGCCCCATTTACTTAATCATTACTTCTATATACATATTTTTCTTGAATCATTTGAAAGTATATTGTTTATGTCACACCCCGTTACCTCTAAATTTTTCAGTGTGCTTTCTCTTACATCAGCTCGGTACAATTACCAACTTTAGGCAGTATAACAATGATGCAATTTTAAAAATCAAATTCTTTCCTGTTCATGTTCTAGGTTTTCCGTTGACTCGTAATGTTTTTTATAGAATTTCTCCCCTCCCCTCCATTAAGGAATTTCAGTCCAGGATCATTTATTTAATTTAGTTGTTATATCTTCTTATTCTTTTTTAATCTGGAACACTTCCTCTCAGCTTTTCTCTGCCCTGTATGACATTGACAATTCTGAAGAAAAGTCTCCCCCCATATTTTTTTAATTGGAGGGTTTCTCATGGTGTTTGTCTCATGTTTCCTCCTGATTAGATGCAGGTCATGACGTCCCAGTTGGGATACTCCCTCCATAAGTGACGTGCCTCACATCAAGAGGCACACAGTGTCCATCTGCCCTCACTGGCGATGTTAATTTTGATTACCTGGTCAAGGTATATTCAGTTTTCTCTACCTTCTGGTTATTCCCCCCACACCCCCCTTGTGTCTAATAAGCAGCCTGTGGGAAATACTTTAAGACCATTTAGATAACCTGCTCTTCTCACAGCTGTCTGGGGAAGACATTGAAGCCATGC
Source organism: Corynorhinus townsendii (assembly GCA_026230045.1). Taxonomy (NCBI): domain Eukaryota; kingdom Metazoa; phylum Chordata; class Mammalia; order Chiroptera; family Vespertilionidae; genus Corynorhinus; species Corynorhinus townsendii. The sequence goes on along the minus strand of JAPDVU010000005.1, from coordinate 159,828,548 downwards.
AGGCATGCTGCTCCTCTCCAGAAGGCCTTCTAGACCTAGCACATGTCAAGGTTTCTTCCTGAACCTCTTTTTCCTGAGATGGCTTTCTAACTCCAGCCTCCCTCACATTTACCTTTTGACAGTTGGCATCCTCATAAGCAAGATCCCACCCTCTCCCTACCGCTATTATCGATACTGATTCATGGATTCCTTTTCCCCCAGTTGGTTAATAATTATTTTTCTTAATTTGTTGCTCATATGGTCATAGATTTGGCCAGTGGAGGCTCCTTCAAGCTGACTCCTGTGTCCTGTTGACAGGCCACCATCATTCTTACAGGCCCTTCTGTACTTTGTAACACAACAGGATGTTATAACCTCATCTTGTGCTTTCCTTGCTGTGAGTTTGGTTGTGTTAATTTTTTCGGTAGACAGTTTCACCATGAACTAGATGCTGTATCTAGAGCAGTGGTCGCCAACTGGTGGTCCGCGACCACTGGTGGTCCGTGAGGTTTGAAAGGTTGTCAACAGCTGATCTAGAGTAGGCACTAAGGAAGTATGTTTTAGTTGTAATTCTTGGAGGTAGCATGCTTTTGGATAAAGAACTGGCAGTTAAGAAACTGGTCTTTACAGGGTCTCAGGCAGGTGTCTCTGATTTTGTCTTCACCCTGGGTTGTGTAATGTTCTTTGTTAATTTAAGGTCATCAACCTAAAGACCCTTCTTAGGTATTATGAGAAGATGAATATGTGTTTAAGTAGTGTCTTTTGCATTCCCACTTCTAAAATGGGACCTTTTAAATATTGCCATTTGGTGTGGTGATTGATATATTCGGCTGACATTTTTTTTTAAAGTAAGGAATGTGGGCACATAGCACATTTCAAGTATTTAATGATAGATAACCCGGAAAGGGAAGCTTACTTCAGAAAAGGTGTGTCTTTCCCTGAATTTGTCATTTCTTAACATCTTTCAGTAACATTAACTTAATCTTTTAGCTTTTGTTTCGAAGGCATATAAAACAAGTAACATGCATTATGTGATTTTTTTTTCTTAGAAAATAAGACGTACTCGTCTGTGAGAACAGAAGCTTTATCTGTGATAGAATTACTGCTTAAAAAGCTTGAAGGTGAGTTCCTGATAGTTCTGATTGGAAAACCGGAAAGCCAGGATATTTTATGTCATATGTTTTAGAAATTGTTTTATTTTCTGTTTTGGTTTTTAATAAGCATATGCTTTAAATTACAAATTAATACACACACACACACACACACATATGCACATCTAAGTGGGATAGACAAAGCTAAAACCCTTAAATTTTATTAAAGTGTTTAAATTTTATGAAGCTGTAGTTATCTTAGAATAATAGTTTTGTTTCCAGTGTGAATCCTGATTTAGTCTTGGTTGACAGTGCATAGTATAGCTAGCTCACTGTCCACATGTAAATAAACAGAATGACACACTGAAAAGTGGAGTTGGGAAAGCATTTTAACAATTATCCACCCCAGTCATCTAATTTGATAGCATTTTCTTAATCCTATTTTCCCCTGTTTTTCTTTTTTTAACCTTCTTATAAAGATTTCTTCTTTTTTTAAGAAAAATATATTTTATTGATTTTTTACAGAGAGGAAGGAAGAGGGATAGAGAGTTAGAAACATCGATCAGCTGCCTCCTGCACACCCCCTACTGGGGATGTGCCCACAACCAAGGTACATGCCCTTGACCGGAATCGAACCTGGGACCCTTCAGTCCGCAGGCCGATGCTCTGTCCACTGAGCCAAACTGGTCAGGGCAAGAAGATTTCTTCTAATGGCTGTGGTAAAAGAAAACATTTTCTTCAGTGGTGTATCTGTTACTAATTTTAAAAGGAGGCCTCTTCTTTTTTTTATTATTTTAACCCCAGGGAATGGGGGAAAAGGAGCAGTTTTCTCCAGGTCCTGTATATTTGCAATTTTTACTTCTTTATTTCTGCTTAGCATTTAAAGTACCTCTCTTAGGGCTCCATAAAACAGGCTTTTTAGACTCAGTAACACTACACACCTTGTAATTCCTTTTTTTTTGTTGTTGAAATGAAAGAGCAAGGCCCCTCATCAGATCACTGAATTTGCACTGTTTGCCAAATATGCATGAATATATTCTAGGTGAGTAAAATGAGGCTAAATGGTGAGGTAACATGCCAAAACCACATAACTAGAAAGTGACAGAACCTCACAAATAAAACTTAGGATCCTTACTTTGAGTTTCTCTGATGCTCCCCTTAAAGAAAGGATTAATAAATTGTCATCTGTTGAAACTGACTGTGCAATTTTGAAATTTGTTCAAGATTTTTTTAACTGAACAAACATCTATACTACTAATAAAATACTGATAAAAAGGTAATATGCTAATTAGACCAGACGTCTTCCGGATGTCCCTCCGGACAAAGCCACCGTGGCGGTGGCCGAGCCAGAGGTGGTTAGGGGGTGATCAGGCCGGCTTGGGAGGGCAGTTAGGGGGTGATCAGGCCAGCAGGGGAGGGCAATTAAGGGGTGATCAGGCCAGCAGGGGAGGGCAATTAGGGGGTGATCAGGCTGGCAGGCAGAGGCAGTTAGGGACATCAGGCCAGCAGAGGTGGTTAGGAGCGATCAGGCAGGCAGGCAGGTGAGCGGTTAGGAGCCAGCAGTCCTGATTGCGAGATGGATAGTCCCGGATTGGAGAGGGTGCAGGGTGGTTGAGGGCACCCACCCCCCCCGCCCCCCCGCCATGCACGAATTTCATGCACTGGGCCTCTAGTATCTTATAAAGAGGCTTTTTGTGTTGTTGATGGTCTTTTGGTCACTTTGTGCTTTGCCTTGATGCTTCCTACTTATCACTTTGCTTCAGTATCCCTAGATGCTTTTCATCCCACCAATACTGGGGGCAGAGGATGGGACTCCCTGATATGCTCTTAGGTTATTGTCAGTAATTAGGGTTTGAGACAACTGTTGAACCTGTGATCATTATATCCTAAGTTGTTATGAAGTGGTTGCTTTGCATTTATTTTGGGGATATGATATATGGAGGAAAAGCAGAACGACTAGTTTGGTTTTTTGTGCTTGCTTGTTCTATGAGGAATCTTTTTTTTTTTCTTTCTCTTTCCATTCAGAGTCTAAACAGTGGGAAAGTTTGACATCTGAGTGCAGAACACTCCTGATTGAATCTTTAGCAACTATGGAGACAGACAGCCGACCTGAGCTGAAGGAGAAAGCATCATTGCTGAAGAAAACACTTGAAAATCTGGAATAATTTAGAAGTGGAAGAAACAAACAAGTGCCATGTTCATTGTGATGAAAATGGTGGTATTCTTTGAAAAACCAAGTGGGAAAAGTGAAGATTAATCTGTAGCATGCATCATTCCTTGGCTGAAATAAAAACAAAAAATGCCTTAAATTTTGTTCCTTATTAGCTTTATTTTATTTGATGTTTTAAAAGTCTGGGCTGAGTGAGCTTAATGAAACATGGATGCTTGAGAGGTGGTTGTTGGTAAAACTGATGGAAGTAGTTATTAGAAGATTAAAGCTGTTAGTAAAGGGATAAACAATGTTGTAGAGAAGCTGGATAAAAAATCTTAGCGCTGCATCTAAATTGAATGAAGTTATTTCAGGAAGGGGCTCTATAATCACTTAGTTGAACCCCCTTGCTTTACACCCGAAGAAAGAGGCTCTGTGCTGACAGAGCTTAGGCCAGAACCCAGGTGTTGGATGACCTGCCCAGGAAATTTTCTTTTACAACCTTCTGCCAATCAATGCTAACCCTGACCGACCAGAGAAATAAGAACTGAACTGACATCATTGGATTCTTAAAATTCATAAGCTGAATGTTATCATTTGTTCAGATGATTGGTTTTTAGAAAGTAATTGTTTAGCATCGTTCTTTCTGGGTTGAGAGGGAGAATTTGGTCTCCATGTGATAGTTCTGATTGTCCTTTTTTATTAATCCTTTCCTGAGGACATTTTTTTTATTGATTTTAGAGAGAGAGGAAGGAAGAGAGAAACATCAATAGGTTGCCTCCTGTACACACTTGGACTGAGTTTTGAACCCCAGACCTCGGTATGTAACCTGACGGGGAATTGAACCCAGGACCTGTCAGTGTACAGGACAATCCTCCTACCCAGCCGCATGGCCGGGCTGATGGTCCTCCTCTCGCAGGCAGATGCAGGTAGGTTAGGACAAGACTGATCATTCTGTCTGTGGTTGCTTTTTTGTAAAACCCAAACCAACAATGAAATCATGACTGTTGAGGTAGACCATTTGTAATCTCAAAACCATAAAAGCACCTTAAAATTTTATGCTCACTTTTATGCTAACAGTATGACTTTAGGATAGAAAGGAAAGCATTTTAATTTGCCATCTGGGAATAACTTGGTACTGTTCAAAGTAAATAATTACAGCTAGGGTTGTTTCTTCCTTTCCCTCTGCTGCTCATCCTGCCTAAGGATGTAGGGTAAGGGAAAAAACAAGTTCAATGAAGGTGTTTAAGGTAGACTGAGAACACTAGCTCACCTTGGATTCCAAGCACAAAATTGGTTATACTCCGAATTGCCCTTTACTGACATTAACACCAGGGTTAAAATTTCATGCTTATTTTTTGTGTGGTTTCTATTGAGCAATGAATGTATTTCAAACTTTCTTGACTGTGACCAAGAGTAAAAATAACTTTTCACAATTGACCCAGAACAGTGTGTGTGTGTGTGTGTGTGTGTGTGTGTGTGTGTGAGAGAGTGAGAGAGAATATAAAATTGTTAATTGAAATAAATATTTTGTGAAATAATTCAGACTCTTACTCTGTGTGATATGCTTTGATCCCTCCTTCACCTCTACTGTTTTAAATGCTCACTAAATTTATTTCCTGACTCATAAATGGGTTGCTATTCACAGTTTGAAAAACAGTGCATAGGTGGTACCTAACCTTGGCTGTATATGCTGTGTTCTGGGGTTGCTTCTGATTTGGAAAGGGGTTTACAAAGAAAATTTAAGTGTTTATTTCTGAAACATGTTCTTAGCTGATACTGAATATAATTGTGAGCTTTAGTAGCATCATGAGTTTTAAGGAACCTGTCGTGGACTTCCACTTGAGAAGGCTTTTGCTTTAGGGAAAAGCAACTTGGGGTGTTTTTCAGAAAGCTTAGGGCCTCACAGTGTTTCCCTGACCAGTACTGCTCCTCCACCAAGTGCCCTCTGACTTCCATTTTCAGTCCCTGGGACGCTGTTCCTAGGCAAGAATGCAGGCGGGCCAGGTGTTACCAGAAACCGTGTGAGGGCAAGAACTGTGCTCTAGGCCCATACGAAATGTTAAAGCCTCATCAACTTTTATGCTTTTAAACATTTTGTTATTTCATATTGGGAATTTCCCATGGTGCTGAGAGTGGTGCTAAGATACTTGAACCTTATTGCTTAGTGCTAGTGAATTACTTTTAGCTTTCTAAGCACATTTCTCATTTATATACTTAATGCCTTCATCTTAACCAGCCAAGTCATCTGCACAACGAAGAATGCTGAATCATGGTCTCCCAGTGCAGCTCTCGTGTACGTGTGTGTGTGTATGTATGTAAAAGGGTGAAAGCGTGTGTGACTGTGGAGTGTTGATACTGGTGAACAAATGGAAGAAGGACCCGTGCGTGTTTGTTTTCTGCCTTCATTTTCCAAAGCTATCTGGAACAGGTTTTTATAATCCCTCCTCCCCCCTGGGAATTGTGCCCCTTCTCATACAAGCCACTGATTGAGATAGTCTAATCACTAAATTCCTAATTCCTGGAATAAGTACACTAGCTATATCTTCATAAATCTATCGATACATGGAAAGGAGGTACCTGAAGTTGGGCAGTAGGTCAAAACAATGGAAGTAGTAGAACATTGTCTTTTTGGTGATAAAAGATGAGCAGTTTCTTTCATGTTTGTGTCCAATTTCTAATTGCCGGTGTGTCTGCCTGTGATCCAGCTTACCTGCACAATAAAGCGGACTGCCACCAAACCCCCATGGCTTTCCCCTGCCATCTTCTCCTTGTGTATTTATTTGCTAAGAAGAAAAAGAGGAGAAAAAAGACGTGACCGTGTTGATCTCGCAGCAATTGCGCTGTGTGCACACGGTCTGCCCCTTGGGGGAGTTTCTGCCGGCCGCCGCCACAACGTATCCATGCTGCTGGTGAAGTACAGGGACTTAACCTCGACCTTGGCACTCATTGTAATGTACAAACCGTTGTTAATGGATGTATATGTAACAGATTTTTGTATTTTATATGCAAAGTCTTCATAGACTCCTCTGCAATATGTACTGGGCTAGCTAAGCATGTGTGATAGTCTTTTTGAGAGGAAAATCCTACCCATGCCCAAGAAGGTATGAAGTAAATAAAAGCTGCATGACCAGTTCTTCCGAAGCAGTGTATTGATTTTTACTGGTTCTCTAGGAAAACAGTGTAACTTGCGAGGTATTTGGCTAGTTGTAGTTGAAAAACCAAAAAAGGCCCACCAGCCTGCCTCTGTTTAGCTACCTCTGCTGATTCACCTTAATTCCAGAGTGTGCTTGGAGTCTTTTTGAGTCATCTTGGGAGAAGCCTTTACGGGCCCCTCTATATGTTTGTGCTCACTTAATTCCATCATAAAACATATAAAATCTGAGGGCTTTAAAAAAAACATTTAAAATTTATATTTTTATAGATTTCAGAGAGGGAGAGAGAGAGAGAGGAACATCAATAATGAGAATCACTGATCGGCTGCCTCCTGCATGCCCCACACTGGGGATCGAGCCCACAACCCAGGCCTGTGCCCTGACCAGGAATCAAAGCGTGACTTACTGGTGCATAGGTTGATGCTCCACCATCTGAGCCACACCAACGGGTGACCCTTCTATCATTAAATATGGGCCATACTTTACTGTTTAATATGTGACAAATCTAGAAATCATATTCCCCTCCCATTCCAGAATTGCTTTCTTTTTTTACTTCCTGAACTAATTCTGTAAAAGTCTCCCTTCTTTATTGTGTGTGCCTGCTGAAGCCGCTGCTCAGTTAGCTTAGTGATCAGGTAATGATTCGACAGATTTCCTTCAATTCCCTGTACCCATAGTTCTCCATTCTGATGACGACTGTTCCTCTAAAATCCAAAGCTCCATTACTCAAGATGGTTGTGTTTATGATTTTCATTGCATTTTGGGGAGTAATAGTGGGAGTAGAGAATAGCTAAGACCAGCCAACAACCTAAAATTCCATATGAGATATCACTATTTTTATAGACCCTTAGCCTTCCCTGGTATTAGGTATTTCTCATTGGCTAGTTTCTCTCTATTCTTTTTAGTCCTCAAGATTTCTAGGCTTTCTGTCTTCCTAATACCTTCACTCTCCTCTCTCCCAGTGTCCCAAGCCCTTCTAAAGAAGCCAGAAGTGAACTTAAAATTTTATAACTTCATTTGTAAATAGAATAATTGAGTTATCTCTGTTATAATCTTTCCCATTTGAATGAGCCCAGGCCCTGCTTTCACAATAGAACAGACCTCCTGAGGTGTTTTTCTAAATAAAAGCCACATAACCAGGAGATGAGATGCCACTCTTTTGAAAGGTGAAGTGGCTGAGGTTAGGTTATTTTGCTTGGTTTGGGGAGAAATGATTCTGAAGGGCAGCCTCCTGCACACCCCACCCTTCATCTCTACCATCTTTACAAGAATTAAAAATTTTTGTTTATTGATCAAAAGAATACATGTTTAGAGGTGCACTCTAAATTTTACGTTAGGATTCATTTAGTTTATTGGTTATAACATTGCTGCTATAAAACTTTATTGTTCCCTTCATATCTGCACTATTCTTGTTAGAGTCATTCTACTACCTCTAAATTTTCATGTAACTGATAATGGAATCTTTTTTGGGTCACTGTTTCAGCTAGCTGTTAGAAAATCATTGCATTTTATTCATCTTTTTATTAGGCAACTTTACTAAACTCTTGCTGTGAAACAGTTTTAATTTATTCCCTTTGGAGGTAAAATCATATAGTTTGCAAGTGATCATTTTATTTCCTTTTCTTCCATATCACTGCCTGTTATTTCTATTTAATGTCTTAGTGTCAATCTTCTAGCAACCTTCTTGTTGCCTAGTGATGGGAGGGATTTATTGTGAGCGCTGAGCTTTAGGACGACTGCACTGGAATGGCGAGAACAGGGCTGAGCGGGCTGGTCTGGAGGCGCCGGGGTGTCTGTCTGCCACACTTGGCTGAGCAGCTTCACCACCTCATCGTAGATGAGGAACATGATGGCTACGTCCCGGGGGACCGGCCGGGCTGGGGAAGGTGCCCATGCAGAAAGCCTTGAGGCCCTCCTTCCTCAGGGTCTGCGGGACAGCCCACGTGTTCCGTATTGGAGCACCGCCAGGACCCCGCATCCGGTCCAGACCACGCGTGGAGTTGATTCCTGCAGCTGCGCCCTCGATAGTTCCCAACATCGGCATCCGCGGTGTTGGCGGCGAGTTGGGCCGGTTCCCTGGGTACCAGCTATACAGGGAGGTCATGACAAAGAAGCGTGAGGCCCTCGTACATGCCCTTCAATCCTGTTCCCGCACAACCGAAGCCTCACTCAGTACTTTGAGCTGGGGAGGTCCGGTGGGGGGTGAGTTTCACCCGGAGGGTCTCCTTGGGGCGCGCCACCACCGCGGCCTCGGGCCATGCAAGCGCCCACGCCGCCCTTGGCCATGTGGCTGCTGGAAACCTGCCGATCCCTGGGGGGGCAGAGCGGAGGGGCAGGATGCTGAGGCCTCGCACAGGCCCGGGACGCCCAGGGGCCGCGGCGGGTGCGTGCTCACTGCTCGGTGGGGAAGGTGGTGCCCATCGCACGGCCGCCCCAGGACGCCTGGGGGACCGGCCCGGGGCCCCAAGCCTCACTCCGCGAGTCCTGGAGAGGCGGAGGGGCGACGCACAGGGCGAGCCCCGCGTGCCAGTCTGCTGCCCTCTGCCCTCCGTGACGGTTCCCTGAACGATTGGAGGGTAAGTTGGAGACATTTTGCCCCGTTAACACTAAGTGCCCCGGTGTTTAAGAACAAGGACATTGTCTTACATAACATGGCAGTGCAATTACGAAGCTCAGGGAATGTCGTGGCACGGTGTTACCGTCTAGTCCACAGCCCGCACTCAGGGTTGGTCTATTTTCCTGAAGTGTTTGGTTTCTGTCTTTTGTCCCGATGGCCTCTCTAGAGCTAATGTTTTCCGGGCTTAATGATCCTCCGTGCTGGGTCACTGCTTGTAGCTGTCTCTTCAGTCTCCTGGAACGTTTCCTTAGCTTGTTTGTTCCTTTGTTTCCTGATTTTGACTTTGGGGTGGCAGTTAAGGAGAGCTATAGGTGGGTTATTTGGCACAGAATTCCTCAATTTAATTTTGTCTGGTTTCCCTCATGACCAGATTCAGGTAATACGGTTTTGTTGCTGTTGTTTCTTTCTCTTCTTTTTTTGTTTGTTTTGTGTTTATGAATCCTCACCTGAGGATTTTTTTTTTTTTTACAGACAATGCCAGGAAGGGAAGGGGGAGAGGGAGAGAGAGAGAGAGAGAGAGAAACATCATGTGAGAGAGAGACATGGATCGGTTGCCTCCCGCACACACCCCCTCCCCCCGCAATGGGGTCAGGGATAGAACCGACCCTTGGATGGGGGGGGGGGGGGCAGGGCTCTAACCACTGAGCCATGCGGGCCAGGGCAGGTAATGTCCTTTGGATAGGAATACCACAGAAGTGATGTTGTGTCCTCCGGGTATCTTCTCAGAAGGCAGCTGGAGTCAACTTGTGCCGTTATTGGTAATGTTGAGGTAGGTGGTTATCCTCCAGGTTTCTCCCCTTAAAGCTGTTATCCTGTTTGGGAAATTAATATGTAGTTTGGGGTGAGATACTTTGACACCATGGAACTACCCTGTTTCTCATTCAGCTTTTACCTATGATAACTGTGCTACTTAAATTTGCCTGCTATAACCTTTTACCTATGAACAGCTAGTACTACAACGACCTTTAACCTCGACTGATGCTTTTCTATACCAATTTCTGTATTTTTTGGCATCCTACTGTAAGGAAGAACCTTCCTTCTCCCTTCCCTCCTTCCAAGAACTCATGCGTTCTTATTTTATTTAATGGATTGTAATCCACTTTTACCATTATTGATTCTGATACTCCAAGTAATCAGTCCCAGATTTGGCCAATGGGAGCCTCATCCAGGGGCATCTATGGCTTCTGAAGGACCCCTGTCATTCTTTGCATACTTCTTACGTTCTAGTGTCGTAAGGTGCTCTAAGCCTTGGTAATGGCCATTTCTCGAAGGAACTGGATTTTCTTTTATTTTTTATTTATTTTATTTTATTTATTGATTAAGGTATTGCATATGTGTCCTTATCCCCTTATTCCCCCCACACACTCATGCCTGGTGTCTGTGTCCATTGGTTATGCTTATATGCATGCATACAAGTCTTTTGGTTGATCTCTCCCCCTTACCCCTAACCTCCCCTGCCTTACCTCTGAGGTTTGATGTTCTGATTGATGCTTCTCTGTCTCTGGATCTGTTTTTGTTCATCAGTTTATGTTGTTCATTATATTCCACAAATGCGTGAGATCATTTGGTATTTATCTCTCTCTGCCTGGCTTATTTCACTTAGCATAATGCTCTCCATCTCCATCCATGTTGTTGCAAATGGTAAGAGTTCCTTCTTTTTTACCGCAGTGTAGTATTCCATTGTGTAGATGTACCACAGGTTTTTAATCCACTCATCTGCTGATGGGCACTTAGGCTGTTTCCAAATCTTAGCTATGGTGAATTGTGCTGCTATGAACCTAGGGGTGCATATATTCTTTCTGATTCGTGTTTCTAGTTTCTTGGGATATATTCCTAGAAGTGGGATCACTGGGTCAAATGGGAGTTCCATTTTTAGTTTTTTGAGGAAAGTCCATACTGTTCTCCACAGTGGCTGCACCAGTCTGCATTCCCACCAGCAGTGCACGAGGGTTCCTTTTTCTCCGCATCCTCACCAGCACTTGTCATTTGTTGATTTGTTGATGATAGCCATTCTGACAGATGTGAGATGGTACCTCATTGTTGTTTTGATTTGCATCTCTTGGATGATTAGTGACTTTGAGCATGTTTTCATGTGTCTCTTGGCCTTCCTTATGTCCTCTTTTGAAAAGTATATATTTAGGTCCACTGCCCATTTTTTTGATTGGGTTGTTTATCTCTGGGTTTTCTTTTTACTTGAGAATTGTATTAGAAACCAGTATGTGGCCCTAGCCGATTAGCTCAGTGGATAGAGCCTCGGCCTCTGGACTGAAGAGTCCCAGGTTTGATTCCGGTCAAGGGCACATGCCCAGGTTGCAGGCTCAATCCCCAGTAGGGGGCGTGCAGGAGGCAGCTATCAATGATTCTCTGTCATCATTGATGTTTCTATCTCTCTCTCCCTCTCCCTTCCTCTCTGAAATCAATAAAAATATATTAATTAAAAAAAACCAGTATCAGAATATTAGGTGTCCATTGCTACTGAGGGTTCATTGCTTTAAGGCCCTCTCCATAGGTGCATATTGGATAAAATTTCTGGTTACTTGTTGGGGCAAGTAGTTTAAAGAGTAAATTTTCTTTCTGTGATCTCTGAAAACTAGGGAGTCAGTTTCAAAAATGAAACAATATATATCTTAGAATTCTAGGGATATCTATTCTCTAAATACTGTTAAATATTCAATAGTGCAATCACTGAAGGAAAAAAATCTTGATATAGCTAGGATGGATAGGAAGGAAAGAAGACTATTTTTATGAGTTCTTTGAAATTCTTTTGGGGTAACTCATTCCCTCTCCGTCTCAACTTTTAAAAGTTTGATATAATTGGATCTTTGGGACATTATCCCTGAAGGATCTGAAGTTTCAAACTGCTGTAATATATAGCTGCTGTACTTTAAATTGTTCAGGGACAGTCAGTATTCCCCAAAACAACAGAGGGTTTAAATTTACATAGTATTTCAGTTGCTGTCCTTTGATATTTTTAGTTAGGAAGGCAAGAGTCAGTACTTTTGAAAGAAATGAATTGCACTGTTGATTTTTACATAATACGTTTAACATTTTTAACGTGGATGCATTTATTCTTTCTTGCACTTAGCTAACTTCATGAAGTGCATCTTCAAACAAGATTTGGAGTTGGTGACAGGGAATTTAGGTCAGAGGACCAATTTTTCTTGGCTACTATTTTTAAACAATAAAAAAGATCAAGTCCCGGACAACTGGGCCGATTTTTCATTCTAAAAAAATAAATACATTGTGTTTTCTCTTTTTAAATCCCCACCCAAGGGTATGTTTTTTATTGATTTTTAGAGAGAGAAAAAGGAAGGAGAAAGAGAAAGTGTTACCTTCCACACACATTCCACCGGGGACCGAACCTACGCCTTTTGGTGCGTGGGACAATGCTGCCACTAACTGAGCCACCTGGCCAGTGCAAATTGTGTTTCCTTTGCTAGTTTTAAGAGCAGCACAAAAAATTTTTTTAAAGTTTTTTTTAAAAATAATCTATTACAATAATATAATAAGATTTTTATAGAGAATTTGTTAAATAGAAAATTTGACAGAGAAATCCCTAAAAATAATCTAACAAATGAATAAGAAGTAACTACTGTGATGTAGAAAAAAGCAACTTTTATCCAGAAAAGCAAAAACTCTGCTGCGTAAGTACCACAGAGGGAACTAACACGGACAAGTATTCCCTGGACCACTAAACAAGGTATCAGTGGAGTGTTTGGACCTACAATGTAAGCTGCTTCGGGACTGATGACTGCAACAAACACACAAACAAAAATGGAAGGACTGGCTAATAGGCTCGACGAGAGACCACGGAACAGAAGTCAAAGATAATAATGCCATGTAAGTCAAAAGAATCCCGTAATATATGGAAACTGTTTGAAAAACACTGTACCCCATCTGCGGGACTTTTAAAACCTGGAGAACGGGGAGACAAATGATAGCACTGATAGAAATGGAGGAACCGGGGGGCGTCAGTGATGAGAAAGTGAAGACTGACGTGTCAAGGTAAGCCATGTGATTGAGGAGTTTGTCTCTGAAAGGGAGAGCAAAAACAGGGCGGCAGTTAACACATGTAGCGTGACAGTGAACAAGCGTATTTTTAAGAACGAGTGTGTTTGAAAATAGCAAGGAAACAACTAGTGGGGAAAGGAAAAGGAGAAAAGGTGATAAAGAGCAACACCATTGCAAAAGCCAGGGACGCTTAGTGATTTTTTTGGCTAGTATTGCGCAGTGTCAAAATAAATAAAACCCCAAGTGTCGTGTTTATAATCAGGTGATCTATAATCTTTTCAAAGAGATTTTAAGATAATATAAGCAGGGAGTTTAATTTCTGCATTCCCTGGATCTTCGTGAGTGTTACCACGAGCATTGCCTGGGTGTAATTTTTAGCTCTGTTTACATACTCACAAAAGTATAGGTCTCAATAAGGAACGAAACTGCACAGGGGCTGCATCAGTTTTTAAACGAGGTGGGTTGTTTTGTGTGACTTGTGAACTGGCTCTTAAATATAATCAAGACAAGTGTCTGCAATGCCTCAAACAGGGTCATCGTTTTTGGAACAAGTATCTAGACCTCCAAACTGTTAGTTGGAAAGGACGGAGTTAACCTAGACCTGGAACTTCATAGGTGTTAGTTTACAATTCATTTGTTTCTCTCAGTATTCCTCCCCGTCCAGTGAAGATCATCACCGGTTTTTATTGTACAAATGTGCTTTATTTGCCTCATTTTCTGGCTTTTCTAATTTGTGCTCAGTAACTTCTTCAGTGTTGATTTATATTTCCATCAGAACCTTACTGAAAACCTGCAGTGGGTCAAGGATAGGATTATGAGTTGAGGTGAAGTAGTAAATATGTTGATTCTTGTTTTCAAATTCACTCTTTTCTAAATTTCGTTGTGGAACCATCAACTTTTTACGTAGATCACGTTGTTCTTCCTTGAGAACAGTAGATCCACCAACCTGTGATTTCTCTGTAAAATTGTGTTCGTTATAGTGAAGATAAGTTTGAAAGTGTTTTCCTAACTAAAAGAACATTATACTTTATCCATCTCTTTATGTTCTCAGATGAAATGAAGAGAGTAATCCTAGGGTAGCTACAGGTGCAAAAAAAAAGGAAATGCAAGCAGAAAACCTCACCATTTGGAGCCTTTTTTTCCTGGAGGGTTTTTCCAGATACCCAACGTTAGAGATCGTTCTCTTCGTCTTCAGCCTTGTGATGTACCTGATCACCCTCTTGGGAAACAGCACTCTGATTTTAATCACCATCCTAGATTCACGCCTCCAAACCCCCATGTACTTTTTCCTTGGAAACCTCTCTTTCATGGATATCTGTTACACGTCTGCTTCGATTCCCACTTTGCTGGTGAACCTGCTGTCATCCCAGAAAGCCATTACCTTTCCTGGGTGTGCGGTGCAGATGTACCTGTCCCTGGCCATGGGCTCCACGGAGTGTGTGCTCCTGGCCGTGATGGCGTATGACCGCTGTGTGGCCATCTGCAACCCGCTGAGATACCCCATCCTCATGAAGAGGCAGGTGTGTGTGCAGTTGGCCACTGTGTCCTGGGCGACAGGCTGCCTGACTGCCCTGCTGGAGACCAGTTTTGCTCTGCGGATGCCCCTGTGCGGCAACCTCATCGACCACTTCACCTGCGAGATCCTGGCGGTGCTGAAGCTGGCCTGCGCCAGCTCCCTGCTCATGGACATGACCATGCTGGTGGTCAGTGTGCTCCTCCTGCCCGTCCCAATGCTCCTAATTTGCATCTCTTACGTCTTCATCCTGGCCACGATTCTGAGAATCAGCTCCGCGGAGGGGAGGAACAAGGCTTTTTCTACCTGCGGGGCCCACTTGACTGTGGTGGTCTTGTATTACGGGGCCGCCCTGTCCATGTACCTCAAGCCTTCTTCAGCCGGCTCCCAACAGACAGATAAAATCATCTCTTTGCTTTATGGTGTGCTGACCCCTATGTTGAACCCCATAATTTACAGCTTAAGAAACAAGGAAGTCAAAGATGCTGTGAAAAAACTGCAGGACAAACTATCATCACATCAAACACACGAGAGTCTCTGACGGGGTTCCTTCCGTTTGCACCAGGAGCTCACCCCTGGCAGGGCCCCCGGGGAAATCCTAGAGCAGGCACTCGCCCTTAGAACACGGACCGGGCGGCTGGCTCCATCATCGCACAGCTGGGAGATGCGTGCGCACAGACATGGCCCGCGGGCAGCCGTAGGTTCCAGTTGGCATCTAGTACTGTTTTCTGTATTTGTGCTTTATGGCTATGAGACGTTCTGGGCTGCGGTCATCACACATTCGTTCCGGAAGGAAACTTGAATAGACTTAGAATCAGGGACTGTTAGAGCTGGAAGAAACCTGGACATCTTCTCTGCCTTAAATCCTTTCTCAGATGAGGCGGGAGCGTAAGGAAGCAAAGAAGTAACGGACGATGCAAGGGAGAAAGCAGAACCAAAGAAGAGTGGAGAGACTTGCTCTGTGTCACGCAGGTGCCCTGGAGGCGCTACCCTCTTCCTCCTGTCTTCTTCCCTAGAGCTTGTTCTGCCACGCAGTGGTGGCTCCCTAATTCGCCTTTCTTCTCCCAAACTCCTGGTTAAAACTCCCTGACTTCCCGAGTAAGGCACCCACGGCCTGCCTGATTTACCCACCGCCAACCTTGCTTTTCTAAGCTCATAGACACCGTGCCAGGGACCAGCCATACGTCCGTTGAGACTTTACGTGTGTGTGTGTTTCTTCATTGGGTGATTGACTTCACAAGGGCAAAGATTCCTATAATTTTGTATTTTGGGGGTTTATCATAGTGATTCAGTGACCTAATAAATCTATCAGCCTTACACTCATCATTTTATTTGAGAAGTACCACTTGTGAAAATTATGAAGAAGAAACAACATGAGCAGTGAGGTGTATTGCTTTCTAAATATCTAACAAGTACAGAGACAGTTTATACTAGTTGTTTTAAATCTTTAACTTGTATAAAACTACTGCTTGTTTAAAATGCAGAGCGGGGCCTCCACTCCCAGATGCAGTAGCTCTGGGTGAGGTCCTGATAATGCATTTAGAATAGGTCCCCGAGAAATTCTGGAAAAGGTTGTAGGATGACCACACTCTGGGAGACATTGTTTTCAGTGAAAATCAAATCCCACAAGAAAAGTAGGATTAATTCTTATTTCTCCTTTTTTTCTTTTAATTTATTTTTTCTTCCTGCCTCCGTTTGCACCTCCTCACTTGCCTATCTCCACTTCTAGAGCAGGGAAGAAAGGATTTTGAATAGAGAAGGTTAACCCACTTGACAAATTTCAAAATATGAAAGACCTGCCCAGGCGGCTTCAGCAGGCACATACAATAAAGAATTGAGACTTTTACAGAATTAGTTCAGGAACTAAAAAAAGAAAGCAGCAATTCTGGAATGGGAGTGGAATATGATTTCTAGATTTGTCACATATTAAACAGTAAAGTATGGCCCGTATTTAATGATAGAAGGGTTGCCCGTTGGTGTGGCTCAGATGGTGGAGCATCAACCTATGCACCAGGAGGTGGTGGTTGGATTCCCTGTCAGGGCACAGGCCCGGGTTGCGGGCTTGATCCCCAGTGTGAGGCATGCAAGAGGCAGCCGATCAGTGATTCTCTCTCATCACTGACTTTTCTTTCTCTCCCTCTTCCTTTACCTTTGAAATAAATAAAAATACATTTAAAAACAACCACAAAATAAAAAACAACATATGAAAGTCCTAAGAAGGTTTAGTATTGGATGTTGAATTCTAGATGCTTTAACTCTTAAACTGTTCGTTCCCTTAGAATTCAGTGGTTCTCAACCTTCCTAACGCCATGACCCTTTAATACGGTTCCTCATGTTGTGGTGACCCCCAACCATAACATTATTTTCGTTGCTACTTCATAACTGTAATTTTGCTACTGTTAATGAACCGTAATGTAAATATCTGTGTTTTCCAATGGTCTTGGGTGACCCACAGGTTGAGAACCGCTGCTGTAGAGCCTAAGACCATCGGAAAACACAGATATTTACATTACGGTTCATTAACAGTAGCAAAATTACAGTTATGAAGTAGCAACGAAAATAATGTTATGGTTGGGGGTCACCACAACATGAGGAACCGTATTAAAGGGTCACGGCGTTAGGAAGGTTGAGAACCACTGCCTTAGATCGTGGGCTGCTATATGTGCTCCAGGATGTGTAACCTACATTTAACGACACCGGCAGTAACCGCACACCAAAATTCTGTGATGGGGCAAGGGGACAATTTGATGCCAGGTGTTGCTGCCAAGAGGTGTTTGATAGTGGGGTGTTTGATAGTGGGGGCCCTGAGTTTTGGGGGAGCAGGGGAGAGCTGACCAGGAAGCTTTCTTAGCAGCTAGAAGTAATTATTTTTCTACTTAGGTACCTCAACCTTCCCAACCCAAATACCACATTCATTTCCTGGTGATTTCAGAGTAATTTTTTTTTCCTGGAAAAAAAAAAAAAATATATATATATTTATTGTTTGAAGTATTACAAATAGTAGTACATATGTCTCCTTTTTTCCCCCATTGACCTCCCCCCGTCCTCCCCTACCCCCCAGTACATGCCTTCACCTGCCCCCCCCCCGTGTCTTATATCCATTGGTTATGCTTATATGCATGTGTACAAGTCGTTTGGTTGATCTCTTACAGCCCACCCCCAACCTCCCCTCCCTTCCCGCTATAGTTTGACAGTCTGTTCAATGCTTCTTTGCCTCTGTATCTATCTTCCCCCCATTTCTTTCCTTTAAAAAATCTTGCCTCTGCAGACCAGAAATAAACATATAATAACAAAAAATGTTTGAGTTCCAATTTCAATGTCCAACAGTTCCTTATGTGTACATGTCAGCAATGGTATCTGGATGGTGGGCACATGGTGGCAATGCAGGTCCGACCCTCTCTGGTTTGGTCCTAGGTAACCTGCAGCGGTGCACAGCTGCTGACTGCTAGCGTGGCAAGGTGTTGTCAGCGTCTTCCATCTCTGGACTGTTTCTCCTCTTGTCTTCGTGGTTGGAGCACTCCTGTCAATTCCTCTCTGTTGCAGGAATCCACATGGTCTTGGAGTTGTTTTCTGAAAATATACAAACATATTCTCGGCCAAAAGTTAATAAAGGAATCTTTCCTATATAATTGATTTGGGATCCTTTTTATTTTTGCCCAAACTATTTTCCTTTGTCTTATTTAGACACCATGTTGTTTCTCATGGGTGTCTTGCTGTTAGCATTATAAATGAAAATTAATTTTGTAAAGTAAAAATTTTCTAGATGTAATTTACTTATAGGATATTTTTCCTTACATGATATTACCCTACTATCCCCCCCCTTTTTTTTTTATTAATGGAGGCTTTTGTAAATTTTATAATGCAGTCTTGATAACTTTAAATTTTAATTTTTTTGCCCAAAAATATGACTGCTTTAGGTTCACTGCATGTTCAGGGATTTTACCATGAGATGAACTACCAATAGAAATTTTAGTTGTTACTTTAGGAACAGCTTTTTGTCCAGTACAATTAAATTTTCTTAAATATTCACTTATTTCAATTAGCCTATTTAAATTAATCTGAAAACTTGATTACTATTTTATTGTCAAATTTAATACCCTACCAACAATCTTAGTTTACTCTGTAAATATTAGTGGAAAGGATTATTTGCATTCTTGAGTAGGCCCTGAGCATTCCTGGTGCTAGGCTGGATTTAGATATAGGGCAGCTGCTGTTGGCCAACTCTCTGTCTGTTACCTGGGTCCTGATCTGAGCTGGGCCAAGTTTCTGTCTGTCACCTGTGTCCCAATCTGAGCTGTGAGATGTGAGGGTTCAGGCCCCTTCAGGGTTGGGGGGGGGGGGGGGTGAGGGTCTTTGCCCCACCTCTGTTGACTCCCAAGTTCTCTCCTGATGGCCCCTCTGTGACTGTGCCTGTCTTAGGTTGTTCCTTCCCTGAGGAATCTTAACCCGTCTCTGGCTAACCAGTCATCCTCCGGGGCCAAGCAGGGTGATGTGAGGTTCAGTTCTGTCTCCTTGGTAGTCTATGCCCCCATGGCCTCCACGCCCAGCACCTGCCTTGGGATCCCCTGGCCTGCTGGCGGGGTCCCAGCGCTGATCACATATCTTGGGGAACTCAGGTTTCTTCTCCAGTGAGGGCTCAGCTCACATGATTGGGCGAGAGACAGATCTATGGTACCAGCCACCAGGTGACTTCAAGCACAGCATGAACAGAAAGCTCAGGCAACAGCTGAGGGCAATTGGATTGTGAGAAGAGGGTCCCTCTTGGCACAAAAGGCAAGAGGAGCCAATATAGGATGCTCAAGTGCAGGGGTCCTCAAACTTTTTAAACAGGGGGCCAGTTCACTGTCCCTCAATCTGTTGGAGGGCCAGACTATAGTTAAAAAAAAACCTATGAACAAATTCCTATGTGCACTGCGGGCCCGGGACGAGTAAGCTGCTAAGCAGGACAGGCAGTGGCACCCAGTGGGCCGGATAAATGTCCTCAGCGGGCCGCATGTGGCCCGAGGGCCGTAGTTTGAGGACCCCTGCTCAAGTGCCTTCCCAGTGCCTTAATTCCTTCTGAAAGGAATTAAATACTTTCATGTCCTTTTTTTAAATTGCTGCCAAACATTCAAAAAATTAGTTTGTAAGTTTGTTTGGGATAATTGTACAATATGCTCTTGTAAAATATCTAAAATTATAATGATATTGTAGAATAATATCATGTAAGGATACTCTTTGCTCTAGGCCATGGCAATTCCATTTCAAACTGGCTGTCAATTTCTTTTTGTAACTTTATGTAAACTGTCAGGGAGGCAAAAACACAAATTACTTACTTTAGTTCAAGAGGCCAAATATATTGACTTTCAATTACAATCCTTACGATTTTTGAAGGAAACTTCTCTTTGTTTCCTTCCAAAATAATTTTCAGGCTACAGAGAGTTTCATTTAAAAATCTTTGTCACATGAAACAATTTCTCTTAAGGTTATGGTGACTGCTAGTATGGATTAGATTTAATATTTTATTTTTATTTTATAATATTTTTAAAAATTAAAATTTTTTTTAATTTTTTACATATATGTCCTTATTTCCCCATAACCCCCCACCCCCCTTATGCCCCACCCCTTTGCTGTCTGTGTCCATTGATTAGGTTCATATGCATGCACACAAGTCCCTTGGTTGATCTCTCCACCTTGCCCCCACCCTCCCCTACCTTACCTGAGGTATGACGTTCTGATCAACGTTTCTCAGCCTCTGGATCTGTTCTTATTCATCAGTCTATGCTGTTCATTATATTCCACAAATGAGTGAGATCATGTGATATTTATCTTTCTCTGCCTGGCTTATTTCACTTAACATACTATTCTCCATCTCCATCCATATTGTTGCAAATGGTAAGAACTCCTTTTTTTACTGCAGCATAGTATTCCATTGTGTAGATATACCACAGTTTTTTAATCCACTCATCTGCTGATGGGAATTTAGGCTGTTTCCAAATCTTAGCTATGGTGAGTTGTGCTGCTATGAACATAGGGGTGCATATATCCTTTCTGACTGGTGTTTCTAGTTTCTTGGGATATATTCCTTTATCCGAGGGATCCCTGCCCTTCCCAGCTGAAAACTGTCTCAACAGCTGCCTTCGCCAATTCGGGCTGGATTCCACTCGTTTCAGCTGCTCCCTCTATTTGCTCCAGGACAAGGCTCAGGACACGTCCTTCAATTCTGCCACCATTTTTGCAAGTCTCAGAGTCATTTTGAAGTGACATTTTATAGTAGGGTTTTATTAGAGTAGAGCTGGATTTTGTGTGAGAGTAGAGCTAATTATCTGCCTCTTGACTTAGCTATGATATGTGTGACACCAAATATAAACAGGAATAACTAGAGTTATGGAAATAGCTGATATCTTTTCTTCAAAGAGTGAACTAGGAGGACTTGCAGGGTCTGAGCACACTCTGTAATTAGCATATCAGCTTTGACACAAGGAACTAAGCAGATTGTTTCAGAATAAGACATGGACTAGACAGGGGCACTGAAAAAGATTAGAAATGACCCAGATGTCAGGAAAAGGCCCAAGATGGCACCTGGGCAGAAATCTCAAGCAGCAGAATAAGAGTTACAATATCTATAATAATAAAAGCGTAATATGCTAATTAGGCTGAACAGCTGAATGACCTTTTGGATGTCCTTCTGGACGTCCTTCTGGACGACCTTAAAGACGAAGCCAGGGCTGCGAGGGCCGAGCCTCTTGCACGAATTTTGTGTGTCGGGTCTCTAATGTTATATAACGTTGCTGTGAAAAACAATGAGCAAATGTAAATATAAATGTGTTTTATATAGAATAGGCAACACTAAAGTTAGTTATTTGTGAATAGACTATTCTTCCACGTGGATTAGCTTCTATATCGGCCAGCACTAATTACAATTATTACTTTGATAGAGTCTCGGGCAAGGGACCCTTTTCTGGCATTGTTAAAAAGAGGAATATATTAGCCCAGCCAGCGTGGCTCAGCGGTTGAGCATCGACCTACGAAGTAGGAGGTCATGGTTCGATTCCCGGTCAGGGCACATGCCTGGGTTGCAGATTCAATCCCCAGTGTGGGGTGTGCAGGAGGCAGTCGATCAATGATTCTCTCTCATCATGGATGTTCCTATCTCTTTCTTCCTCTCCCTTCCTCTCTGAAATCAATAAAATATATATATATATATTTGAAAAAGGAATATATTTGAGAGAGCGGGTAAAACCACCTCTGACACAGCCAATTCCTGAATGGATGACTACATGACCAGATTTGTGTTTTAGGAAAATCTGATCATGTTAAATTCCCTTAGTGGCTTTTTATTACCCTAAAGTCCAAGTCTTTAAGATAGCATGCAAGGACTTTTATAGTCTTATTGCTCACCATTTATATTTTTTTATTCTAGGAACATAAGACTTCTTTTAGCTCCATGAAGATGTTGTGCTCTGTCTTGCTGGTTCTTTTATTAAGAGCATATATCACTGTTTGTAATCCTAGTCATTTGTGGGCTTACTTGTTTAATGTTGCTCACTAGTCTGAGGGCTCATTGAGGCCAGGACTGGATCGATTTCATTTACCACTGTCTCCCCACGGCTTAGCTCAAGGTCTGGCACAGAGAAGACATTCGGCGCCTACTGTTGTGAAGGACCAAGTGCTCATCGATCATCTGCTGAATAAAAATACTCGTAATAAACTTTTGATGGCTATTCAATTAGTACTTGACCATTCCTATGGTGAGAGAGATGAAGATGTCAAAGGTGACTGTTAAATGCCAAAAAACGCTGATAGTGTCACTGATTGACACAGGTATTACTTGAAAAGGGACCAAGTTTGGGGGTTGAAGGGTAAATCATGAGTTGTGTTTAGACATGTTGAAATTATCATGCCTTTGAGATATATAAGTAGAGATACCAAGGAGTCAGTTGGATATGCTAGTTTGGAATTAATGAGAAAGATCAGGCTGGAGATAGAGACTTGTGACATATTTGCATGTACTGAATAATTTAAGTAATGAACATGGTTGGCATTAAGGAGAGAGTGAGAATAGAGTGAGGGAATTACCCAAGATGAAACCAGAGGAACACTAATATTTAAAGTCCACCAAACAGGAAAAGCCAATAAAGGGGTATCGAAAAGGAGCAACCTCTAAAGAAGGGAGAGAGCAAAAGTCAGGAGACAGATTCCAGTCAAGGTCAAGATGAAGTAAACACACACCTTTCTGTTTCTCCCACTGATTGCAATTCAAAACTCTAGCTTAGAAGGCAAGGAGCAGTTCTCTGAGGATCCTGAAAACTAAACGGTAGCGGGTAGATGGGGGAAGGAAACTAGAATGCAAGGTACCAACAAACTCTTGTGAATATTCTGTGCTTCTTCCCCCTCTCCCCAATATTTCTTGGCCTGGAATCAAGAGCACCCTGAAACCCAAACCTTTACACTAGGTTCAGACAGAAAGACAGGCACAAAGAGCGCCAAGGGAAGTGCTCTGATGGTCTAACAAGAGAGAAAGCACTATAAAGAGTGAGGTAAGTTCCCTGATTTTTTTTTTCCTTTATCACTTGCCGAACCTCCTACACAATCCTGTGGCGACAGTGGCAGCACCAGCAGTGGTGGCTGGGCAGGCACCTGCAATTACTAGGCAAGAGGACTCTTCTTCCTGACCGGGAGAGCTGTGGTTCCAAGAGCGCTGGAGGCGACTCTACTGCCTTTTCGCTCTATCCTCTTAGCATCTGGTACCTGAGGCAGAGACTGTCACCATCCAGAACCGTGAGAAATAAGTTCCTGTTGTGTGAGCCACCCAGTCTGTGGATTCTTTTATAGCAGCCGGAGCAGACTAATATCTGGCCGCTTCCTGCTTCTGTCTCCAAAACTGGCAAAGATGAGTCAGCTCTTTCTCACATCACATCACTCTGACCCTGCTTCTGTCCCTTCTCTTTCTCTAACTCTCTCTTCTGTCTCCTCTCCCACTTTTAAGGACCCTTATGATTACACTGGGCCAAGACAGATAATCTCTCTATATTAAGGTCAGCTGATTAGCTACCTTAATTTCATCTGTAACCTTAATCCCTTTGCTATATAATCCCATATAATCAAAGCATAATATGCTAATGATATGCTAAGGATGCTCAACTGCTCGCTATGAGGTGCATTGGCCACCAGGGGGCAGACAGTCAACCGGTCAAGCAGTCGCTCTGATGTACACTGACCACCAGAGGGCAGATGCTCTGACCAGCAGGTTAGCTTGCTGCTGGGGTCCAGCTGATCAGGACTGAGTCAGCTGGACATGCCCTGGAGCCCTCCCACGGTCTCTCCCCAGCTAGCCAACCTCCCACACCCCTCCCCAGCCCCGATTGTGCAGGCCAGGCCAAGGGACCCCACTGTGCATGAATTCGTACACCAGGCCTCTAGTCTAACATAATCATAGTTCTGTGGAATAGGATGTGGACATTTTGGGGGCCAAATGCTGGCCTCAGAAATACTTAGGAAGTGTTTCCTCCTCTTCTATTTTTTGGGAATATATGAGAGGACTGGTGTTAATTCTTCTTTAAATATTTAGCAGAATTTAATAAAGTTATCTGGTCCTGGGCTTTTCTTTTATGTGAGATTATGGATTCAATATTCTTAGTAGTTATAAACTGGTTCAATTTTCTATTTCTTCTTGAGTAAGATTTGGTAGTTTGTGTGTTCCCAAATTGGAAAGGAGGAAGTAAATGACTATTGCTTTTAGATAACATGATCTTGCATATAGAAAATCCTAAACAAATGACAAAAATAGCCCACTGTTACAGCTAATAAACAACTTCAGCAGAGTTTCAGGATACAAGGTCAATACACAAAACCAGTGATGTTTCTATATAAGAGCAGTCAATCCAAATAAGAAACTAAGAAAATAATTCCATGAAAATCGCATCAAAAAGGATAAAACACTTAGGAATATATTTGACTTAAGAATTTTAAGACTAAAAACTACAAAGTTGTTGAAATAAAATAAAGAAGATCTAAATAAATGGGAAGATATCCATGTTCATGGATTGGAAGACTTAATGCTGTTTTTTTTAAACACACACACACACACACATATATATATATATAATTTATTTCTTTTACAGAGAGGAAGGGAGAGGGATAGAGAGTCAGAAACATCAATGAGAGAGAAACATCGATCAGCTGCCTCCTGCACACCCCCCACTGAGGATGTGCCTGCAGCCAAGGTACATGCCCTTGACCGGAATCGAACCTGGGACCCTCCACTCCGCAGGCTGACGCTCTATCCACTGAGCCAAACCGGTCAGGGCAGGAAGACTTAATGTTATTGTTAAATTTTAATTAGATTAAAAATTTATTGTAGTTGAAAACACGTAACGTAAAATTTACTGCTTTAGCCATTTTTAAGTGCACCCACCATACCATAGTGTGAAGTACATTCACACTGGTGTGCAGCACATCTCCAAGACTGTTTTATCTTGCAAAACTGAAGCTCTACACACATTGAACAACGTCTGCCCATTTTTCCTCCCCCCTAGCTCCTGGCAGCCAACATTCTGCTTTCTATCTGTATGAGTTTTGACTACTTTTGTTGCCTCATAAATGTGAAATCAGACAGTATTTGTCTATTTGTGACTGGCTTATTTCACATAGCAGAATGACCTCAAGGTTCATACATGTTACAGCCTGTGACAGAATTTCCTTTCTTAGAAAGCAGAATGATATTTCATTGTATGTATATACCACATTTTCTCTGACCATTCATCCACCCAGGGGCATTGGGGTTGCGTCCACCTCTTGGCTATCGTGAGTAATGCTGCAGTGAACATGGATGTGCAGAAAGCTGTTGGGGATCCTGCTTTCAGTTCTTTTGCGCATATATATATATGTGTGTGTGTGTGTGTGTGTGTGTGTGTATGTGTGTGTGTATATATATATATATATATATATATATATATATATATATATATATACACATCTCCAAAAGTAAGATTGATGGCTGGGTCATCTTGTAGTTTTATTTTTAATATTTTGAGGTCACCTCTAGTAATGAGACCATAACTAGAAAAGTTCTGCAATTGGAAAGTTCTCCAGTATTAATAACTGTTTTCCATAGTGGCTGTACCATTTTACATTCCCACCAACAGTGCCTGAGGGTTCCAATTTCTCTACATCCTCACCAACACTTTAAAACCAGCTCTAGCTGGTTTAGCTCAGTGGATAGAGCGTCGGCCTGCAGACCAAAGGGTCCTGGGATGGATTCCAGTCAAGGGCACATATCTTGGTTGCAGGCTCTTCCCGGGGCCCTAGTCAGAGCTTTTGCGTAGGAGGCAACCAATTCATGTGTTTCTCTCACATTGATGTTTCTCTCTGTCTTTCCCTCTCTCTTCCACTCTCCCTAAAAATCAATAGAAAAATATTTTCGGGTCAGGAATAACAAAACAAAACAAAACAAATTTTAACCATTCTAATGGATGTGAGGTGATCTCATTGTGGTTTTGACTTGCATTTCTCTAATGATTAGAGAAGTTGAGTTCTTCAAATGCTTTTTGGACATTTGTATATCTTCTTTAGAGAAATGTCTAAGTTTTCTGCCCATTTTATTTTATGGTCTCTATGAAGTCCTTGATTAAATGGTAAATTCTTTATATGTGTATTGTGGCTCTCAATTTTTTTTCATTGACTTTTTTTTAGAGCAGTTTTAGGTTCACAGCCAGATTGAGGGGAAGGTACAGATTGCCCATATAACTCCCTGCTCCTGCCCCCACTGCTTCCACCATTATCAACATCCCCTTGAAGAACCTACAGTGACACATCAGAATTGCCCCAAATCCATAGTTTACATTATGGTTCACTCTGGTTGTTGTATATTCTATGAGTTTGGATGAATGTATAATGGCCTGTATCCATCATTATGGCATCATACTGAATATGAAACTTTACTGTATTCACAGTATATAAAGTAGAGTAAATTTCTTTTTAAAAATATTTTTATTGATTTCAGAGAGAAAGAGTGAGATAGAAACATCAATGATGAAAGAGAATCATTGATCGGCTGTCTCTTGCATGCCTCCTACTGGGTACCAAGCCTGCAACCCAGACATGTGCCCTCGACTGGAATCGAACCATGACCCCCAGGTTCATAGGTCAATGCTCAACCACTGAGCCATGCCATCTGGGCTAGAGTAAATTTCTTAAACTTGTGAGTGATACTACTCCTTGGTCCCTTTATGACTACTTTGAACCACCCCCATCTCTCAATATTTCACCGTTTCTCATAAATAGAGATCATTTTCCTTTGAAGGCACTTGGAATTCCCCTTAGAGAACTTCTGAGAAGAAAAGTTCTAGCCTGGCTGGTGTGGCTCAGTGGTTGAGTGTTGACCTATGAACCAGGAAGTCACAGTTTGATTCTGGTCAGGGCACATGCTGGGGTTGCATGCTCAATCCTCAGTGGGGGCTTGCAGGAGGCGGCTGATCAATGATTCTGTCTCATCATTAATGTTTCTATCTCTGTCTTCCTCTCTGAAATAAATAAAAATATTTTTAAAAAAAGAAAAGTTCTTTTCCTAATAAATCTCAGTTGGATTTTCCCAAGCTTGTTTCTAACCTATTGCTTGCCACGGGACTGAGTCCCACGGTGTCTTATTTAACCTGTGTGCACTCCAGGGCAGCACGCCCCTGGGGTTCTAGACTCTAATGAAGCCCAGTGGATCCAGCTCCCTCCAGGACAGTGAGAACTAGCCTGTGACTTGAACTTGTGCAGTGCGGATGGTGGCATAATGAAGAGTGAAGGTGCTGCCCAGTAAGAAGAGCGTGACCTTCTTGGTTAGGGCGGCTTTGTCAACAAAGGCACGTTCCTGTTCTCTTTGGAGAGCACAAAAGTAGCTGCGGCTCCCAAAGGGTCATGGGTGGGTCTTCTCAGAGGGATGGTGCGGCATCTGGAATGAGAGAAGGACTAGGTTGCTGTGCATGTATTTTACTGTTCCCTGAGCAAAGAAGTACCTTCCCAGTGTGACTCGTGCCTCATCTTTCCTTTTTCCTGTCTCAGATGGGCCTGCAGATGAACCAGTCCACTTCCCTATATCTTTATCCTCTTGAACTACCTTAAGGGCAGAAAAAGTTTCCTTAGCATCATGTTAATAGCAACCTAGTGCCCAGAACAAATCGGGGGCTGGTGCCATTTTACTCCTCATGGGTCAGAGCTGTGTCTGCAATGTCTGATTTCAGATGGAATGTCCCACTTATGTTAGCAATTATTCTGAGCATGCCTGGTCCATAGGAGGCTACTTCCATGATCAGATTGCTTCCCAGCTAGCTGTGCTTCAAGAAGACTTAAGTAGCTCCTTAAAATTCTTTTGAATTTCTGTTTAGCATTTGTTGTCTCTCAGCAATAGGCAAAAGTTAGCACTGGATGGAATCTACATCTGGAGAAAGCATTCCCATTTAAGAGAGACATTGATAAATAGGGGCTGTGTCAGATTTTATGCAAGTATTTCCCAACTACATTGTTCTTGAAAAAATTATTTTACCTTCTGTTTTATTTTTTTAAATTGCACAATGGATAAATATATACTTTTGTTTTGTTAATCCTCACCGGAGGATATTTTTTTTTATTGATTCTTAGAGAGCGTGGAAGGGAGGGAGGAGAGAGACAGTGCAACATCTATTTATGTATTTGTTTATTTCTGAAAGAGAAGTGAGAAAGTCTCCTATGAGTGTATATTTAATAGCTTCTCTCTTTCGTTCTATTAGATTTTGATTTATATATTTCAAAACTACTCGGTTAAGTTTATAAAATTTGATGACTATTGTGTCTTCATTATTGATACCAAGTATATACTTACAAGTAAGAATTAATTCTATTATGACAGATCGATCTGATTACCTGTCCCTCCCTCCCCCCATTTTGTAAAATGGAATGTTGAATGTGACAGTAAACTGTGACTGCCCTCATCAAAATATATTTCTAAAGCAGTATATGGAAGGCATCTTTACTTTGAACCCTTTGAAAACACCAAAATGGAAAAAGGAGTGTGTGCGTGTGTGTGTGTGTGTGTGTGTGTGTGTGTGTGTGTGTGTATTGCTAACTAGTCAATTTCAGGAGAATTATATACAATCAACATATACATATACAGGGGGGCTCTGGTATTAATTTATAACTGGTTTGTAACTATGAGAGTTTTTCTTATTCTGCCAGGACTAGATTTCTCAAGTAATTTAGGTTCTGTTGATGTCCCCTAGAGTAGTCATTATACAATTTAATTTGCATCACATTTCAAAGACCTTGAGATGAAGCACCAGCCAAAAACACTGTTCACTCCCCAAATGAAGAGAATGCTGAGGACAGTGGGATTCAGACAAATAGGGGAGAAGACCTGTACGTACATAAATTCTTGGAGAAACAAGAAGAGAATGAAGATAGAGTAGAAACGCCTAGGGATGCTCCATCTTGGGACATCAGTTGGGCCCAGCAAAGGGGAATTCTTCTGAACATGACATCCTAGGGTTGTTAGCCAGATACCCTTGACTTAGCTAAGCACCTTCGTGCTGGATTCCATAGCATTACTTTTTTTTTTTTTTTAAATGATCAAAAACTGTTGTAAACCCTCAGAGAGCAGAAACGTCCGAGAAGAGCTGCGTTCATGTAAACAGAGAAAACGAATTTCCAGCTTCCGGGGCATCAGTGGGAAACAGCACCAATAATTGCTTAGAAGTGTGAAGAGGACAGGGCCCGCGGCCACCGACGCCAGCAGGTGGGCAAGAGGACATTGGTGACATGAGTTCTCTTAGGAGGAAACTAACAAAGCTGGCTATTGGCTCAGAGCAAAGTGCCTTCTTATCATTACCCAAGTTTTTGATATTCCTTCTAGCTGGTTTGCTCTGTGGGCAGTAAAAGTTTGTTTGTCCCTCTATTACTCCTCCTGTTTCTCCACACTTTCCCCGCTTTGTACCTCTCTTTCTTTCAAGTGGCTTATTTTTATTTCTATTCTCTTTCCACATTTCCTTCCACCTGAATCTGATTTCTCAATGTCCTATTACTAGTTGAACGTGATATATGTATATTGTTAAAGTATAAAGGTTCACCACTGAAGTCAAGTTCCTTGATAGTTTTAAAAGATACATTCATTAATGTTTTCTCATTTCCTTTTTCAACCTGATTTATTTAGGCTCTTGGGCTCATGCTAATTATTTATAGTTGCACCAGGGGGCACTGTTGAGTTATAAACATCCCAATAGTGTTGGCCTGGTTTATATTAGTGCTGAACTTGCAATTCCTTCCACTTAAGTCAGTATTTCACCTTCCGTGCTAACAGTAGGATATGAAAAATACTTGTGGATTTGCTTCCAGTGCAGAGAAAAATAATGTTACTTAAAACAGTGCCTGTTGAAAGCTGGGGGGCGGGGGGGGGGGGAATGCATATTTGTAAAGGAGTACTGATTTTTTTCTTTGGGTTATAAATTCACATTAGTGATACAGCCAATATTCAAACCACAGTTGTAGCAACCAGAGAAAGAAACAGGATATGGCTCCCTTGGTAAGATGCTCATAATATTCCCAAGGAGGCAGGAGAAAACTCCATTCATTTGCAGTTTATTCAGAAGGTTCTTTTCTTTTGCTTGTCATTTTGGAATGGATTTAACGGTTGCTAAAAAGTTACAGAAACAACGGTCTCATAACTAGAAATCATCTGTTTCTTCACAAAACAAGTTTGCCCCAGGTCAGCCAGGTGACCTGCCCAGGAACAGCCTCTCTTTGGGGCCCCGGAAAGAATTCACGTGCTAAGTCCTTCCTTCTGTGCCTGCGGTAATGCTGAGTCCTTTTTCCTTTTAAACCAGATACTGAAAAATAAACCTAAAAACCCAAATCCATGCAACAGAGAATGCAATGTGCAGATTTGGGATAAAACAAGCCACAAATATTTTACCAGTATCATGATATTCCATTACACAATTTAAAAATTTTTTATTCGGTGATTTGGGTTTTCTCATTGGTAAAGCTAGGGTAGCTGTGTGAGCAGTTAAACTGTTTTCAATATTATTCAAGCTGAACCTCAAAAGATTCTTTTAGAATTATTTTATTTTATTTTTTCATCACCATTTGTCTCTTCTCTGCCCTCTTCCACCTTCACCCACCCTGTCCACCTCCACCTGCAGTCACCAACAAAAGAGTCTTAAATTTGTTTGATTTTTGTGTTAATAGACTCAGATCTAAGTCTGTTTTTTCCCCATCTATACTTAATGCAGTTACAAATCAGTTATACTTACTACAGTTAAAATCTTATTTTTGGAATGATGTGCTGTAGGGAGCAGCTGTAGGGTTAAGCCTCAGACTGACCTGTTGGCAAACCACAAACAAGTCCCAGCTTAGAGGGCACAGCCCTCTTAGCATAATTAAGCTTGACCCCCTAGATTCTTCCTGGTTAGCTAATGGGCTGTGGGAGGTGCAGCCAGTGCTGCCAAAACAAGTGAAACTCACAAGAACATTGTAACTATGGTGACCACTACCTTGTTTACCTCTGACTATAAAGTAAAGGCTCAGCTTGGCATCTGGATCTTTCTCTGTGGCCTTAGCCAGGCACAGGAGATCCACCTAGACCCAGCTTATTCTTTTTGTCTGTCTTTTCTTCAATCCTTCGCCCCCCGCCCCCTCCAACCCCAACCTCACCGAACCCTTGGCTGTGCTGGCCTGGCACAATATGCCATCATTAGTTTCCATTAAAAGCATTTATTAAAACATACACATTTGTTTCTGTAGTTATATGCACAACTACTAGTGGTTATTTGTGATTCTTGTTCACCTGATGCCCACCCTCCACTGAGGAACCAGATATACCTGGGTTTGCATCTCAGCCCAGCAGGTTGCTAGTCCTTAGGCCCTCTCAGGCAAGTTAATTGATTCTCTGAGGCTCAGATTGATGAAGATAATCGTGCTTTCATCATAATGACTTTGTAAGGATTGAGTGATGCACTAATGTAAAGTTGTTAGTAGAATCTATTGTGCTTCCCTTGGTATCCACTTAAGTCCAGAAATGATGTAATGGAAACAGCAAAAGTTCAAGCTGTGTGGCATTGCTGTGTGCAGCAAAGGGGGATGCAGGTTTCTTGCAGTATGGCGTCAGAGGAAAAGCATGTCTACTGTCCAAAGCCTCGAATAAATGTGAGTGATTCATGTTATCTGCTGCACTCCAGAGTGTTTTATTCAGTCTTGAAAATGATTTTACTCCAAAGAAATGGATCCAACAATCAACAGAAATTGAGTCTATTTCCTCAGTGTCTCATGTTCTTGTTTAGAATGTTTTAAAACATTATATTAAAATAGGATAAAAGTCCAATAAGTGCAAATGAATATAAATGAAATGTCTCCCTTATGATCCACTATCCATTGCACTTCCTGAAGGCAGCCTTTGCTACATTCTCGAGTATCTTTCTATTGAGAGTAGTAGATGGATGGATGGCTGGATATGTGTCTAGATACAGATGTAGATATGTTTTCCACACATGTGGGTGTGTTTTTAGGATTACAAAAAGGATTGATGAGTCAAATCCTTTATCCTTTTTATTCTGCCAAATTGCCCTCCATTGTGTGTGTGTGTGTATACACTACAGGACACCAGTGCACAAATCCATGCACCGGGCCTCTAGTATACTATATAATATTATTTCTAAATCATTATATATATTCTTCAGCAGCACCATTAATTGCTTTTTATCATGACTTAATAGGTAAAAATATTTCAGTGTAATTTCAATGAGTACTTTTATTTTGAGTGATATTAGTCTCTTTTTTGGATCCATTTAATTTTTTTCTGTGAAATATCTTTTCATATTTTTTACCCATTTTTAATTGGACTCAGTTTTTTTATTAAGATATTTAAAAATTTATTAGGGAAATAAGAACTTGGTAATCTGAGCTGTGAATTTTCTTCCAGTTTTCTATTTATCTTTTGGCTTTTCTTATGTGAGTTTTAATTTGTAGGAAGTTTACTTTTTTTTTTTTTGAACCAAATCACTCCAAGATTATAAAAACATAGAATTTGATATATGTTGATTTTCTATGTACATTTTGATGTGTTTAGTGTTTAGACCATTACATGTCAAGAGAATTTTTCTTTTTCCTCTAAAGAAATATAATAAAATATTTCTGAAAGAATTGGAGGGGACCAATGTGGGCTATAGAAATGGACTGCATTAAAGACCAC
Source organism: Corynorhinus townsendii (assembly GCA_026230045.1). NCBI lineage: Eukaryota > Metazoa > Chordata > Mammalia > Chiroptera > Vespertilionidae > Corynorhinus > Corynorhinus townsendii. The sequence continues at coordinate 159,795,852 of JAPDVU010000005.1, read as the reverse complement.
CCAGTATCTAAGACTAGAATAAGGCATCCTAACTCGTTTGATACCCTCAGAGACCTTGCTTGGTGAACAGAGATGAATGATTTTAATTAACACATTAATTGTATGACTATAGATGGATGTTTCTGAATAGCCTGAACGAGTCCCTTTCCTAATTGGTTCTTTTAAGACTTTATTTTTTAAAACTATATTTTTAATTGATTTCAGAGAAGAAGGGAGAGGGAGAGAGAGATAGAAACATCAACGACGAGAGAGCATCATTGATCGGCTGCCTCCTGCATGCCCCTACTGAGGATCAAGCCCACAACCCTGGGCATGTGCCCTGACAGGGAACTGAACCATGACCTCCTGGCTCATAGGTCGACGCTCAATCACTGAGCCCCAGGGGCTGGGCTAAGACAACTTTAGTTTAGAGGGAACTTCTGTGAGGTACTCTGGCAACTGGCTTTAGGAATATCTGTTTGCAAGGCCAATCACTTTTTTAGCATTACTGGGCATGTCTGTCACCTATAACAGGCCTATTTTGCCCTGTCCAGTAGCACAAAGCTACACTTTTAATATAAGGTTAGAGAAATGTTTATTAAATACTTGTTTATATTATTGATATATATATGTGAGTGTGTATGTGTGTGTGTGTTTTTCCCCTATAAAGGACAATGATGAACCTCAGCATAAGATTTTTAAAATATTTCTCATAAACCAGTAGAGCCCAATATGGTGAGGGGTCTATACTTCTTGCCGAACTTCAGACCACTATGCAGTTGTAAATATCTGAACAATGTCAATGACAGAAATTTTCGTTTATAAAAAGTTATTGTAGAAAGGTGCTTGAAAACCATTTATATAACTGTAAAAAAGCCTCAATGGTTAAAAAGGGCTCAAGCCAGGCCCGGGGCTGCTTCTCTTCACTGGTTTCTTTTCAGCCCCTCTCAGAAGTCTCTGGCTGGTGTTACTAAATGGCTACCTATGGCTTTGTTCAACAGTTGTAACTTAAGACTGTCAGGGCTGGTTTCTTTGAGTGAAGGCTGCTGGATTGCTCTTTTTTCCCAACAAATATAGAATCTTTTTTTTTTTTTTCATGTTAGGCAGACAAAGATTCCCTTTGAAACATGTAGTCTGAGGGCCAAACACTGGACCCATTGTCCCTGAAACAATAAGCGCTACATTCAGTCTTTGGAAATGGTGAGTGATTTGCTTGTCTTCTAGAACCGAGGAAATTTTGCTCATCCAGAAGAGCGATGCACAGCTGAGTTTTGAATAATGCTAATAGTGTATGTATGAGTGTGACTTACCACTGTGACGTGTGCAGTGTCGTGCCCTGGTGTGTGCCACTGGGGATCAGCTCTGGACTGCTCATGATGAATTAGTTACTGTGGATACCGCTAGCACCCAGCCACATAAGTGAAAGTGGAAAGGATTCCTGTGCACCTTTTGTTTTGCATGTAGAGGATTTGACTGCTGTTTGTCTTACACATTCTGGACGTATTATGGCATTCAAAATCAGGCATTGCCTTGTGTTAGGTTCTTCAGAAGCCAACCCTGAGTAAAAGGGTTTATGTGCAAATAATTTATTAGGGAATTGCTCCCAGGAGAAACAGGTGAGGGAGTAGGGGAATTAGAGCAGTGAAATCCAAGCTAGAGTTTCTTCTGTTGCTTTTGTTTGTGAAAGAAAAGTTGACTAATTTGAGGATTTGGGTTTACTATGTTCCCCCCCTCAAAATCTTACAGACACACCTCCGTTTTCTCCTGGAATTCATACATGCGATAAGGACTGAAAAAAGCTTGAAGTTTTTCCTTTCTAGGTAAACTTCTTTCATTTTTTACATTTTGTAGTATTTTAAAAAATTTTTACATTTTATAGTATTTTTCTTTATCCACATAATTAAAATGATTTCCCCCTTTGTGTCTAGGAATGGTTCCTATTTCAGTAATTTTTCCTAGAACATGTTTTTTCGTAGGCTAAGGATTCATTTTATTAATCCAGAAAAATTTCTTCCTTCCTTCCTTCTTCTTTTTTTTTTGGTTTGTTTTTGGGTCATAGAACTTCTGACTTCTTTCTTCAAAACATTATAATTCTTAGGATGGATATCTATTTCCTGTTCTTAAAAAGAATTATTTTCCTAGCCTAGCTACAGTGGCTCAGTGTTTGAGCATCAACCTATGAACCAGGAGATCATGGTTCGATTCCCAGTCAGGGCATATGCCTGGGTTGCTGGCTAGATCCCCATTGTAGGGCATGCAGGAGGCAGCCGATTAATGATTCTCTCTCATCATGGATGTTTCTACCTTTTTCTCCCTCTCCCTTCCTCTCTTATATCAATAAAATATATATATATATATATATATATATATATATATATATATATATAAATAAATAGTTGGCTTCCTTCTTCATTGCAGTATTTTTTCATTCATTCTATGCTGATTTATTTAATTTTAATATTTTGATCTTTCTAAGCATGGCATGGTCTAGAGATCAGGAAAGAAGTCATATGTTATATAATGTATTTAAAGAATTCAGATTCCTTTAGCACACGTGTTTTTGAAATGTGGTCTACAGATTCCTAGATTTTGGGGAAGGTCCTCTGGGCAACCTCAGGGGTCAGCATTGAGCTTAAGCCCATCTGTCGGGGTTCTCTCACCCATGCTCCACCTTTCCTGATTTATACACCAAGTTTCTGCATTGGAATTCATTTGAATTTTTAAGCTGCTTAAGACATTTCTGAACACTACTTTTTTGATGTATGAGTAATCTCCTAGGTTAAGTTAGTCACTTTAGGAAGCTTCACTATTTCAGGATATTAGAATACTCAAGAGTACGAAAGCTGAAGAAATTAGGTTCTATGAGGAAACAATGGATTAATAACTTCCTAAAAGGACTTATGGGAAGGGCAAATGACCTAATAAGAGGAAATGGATGTAAATTACTTTAACAAAAATTAGCCAGCAACATTGAAGAAATGCTTTACTAAAATGAAATATGGCTTGCATATAAACTCTGAGATCATGAATGGGTCAGCTTAGGGGCTGATGATGTCAGTTCCTTTTTAAAATATATATATTTTTATTGATTTCAGAGAGGAAAGGAGAGGGAGAGAAAGATTGAAACTTCAATGATGAGAGAGAATCATTGGTTGGCTGCCTCCTGCATGCCCCCTACTGGGGATCGAGCCTGAAATCCGGGCATGTGTTCTTGACCAGAATTGAACCTGGGGCCCTTCAGTCCGCAGGCCGAGGCTCTATTCACTGAACCAAACTATACAGGGCGTCAGTTCCTTTTTTTTTGGTGACAGTGTCTAACTACAGCTGCTTTCTACTGAATGCACAAGGATGCTAATCATTTCTACAGACAGGGTGCTGATTGGCTGTGAGGAGTGCCAATGTTTTGAGAATGTCCATGGTAGGGCCATCACTGGACATCACAGGGATTGATGTCTCAAGATGGAAGAGTAAAAACTTAAGAAACATCTAGACACTAAGGAAGGAAGTTTTCATATCAGAGTACTTATTATACAATGGCAATTGAGTAAAGTGAAAATACAAGATTCAAACTTGAGGAAGAGCCTGGAAGGAACATTAGTTTAAGGTTTGGAAACAGGTTGAAGATGTAGACGGGAGTGTCCTTCTGGAAGCTTGATCGTTTCCTGTTTGGCATTTATAATTAGCTTCTGCTGGGATGAGTTTTCTATGTGGGAGTAAAAAGTTCATATTGCTTCTCCTTCTCCTTCTGTTTTATTCTAACTTCCCATATTTTATCTTGTAGGAATAATCACATGCTTTTGTTTAAAAGCCTTCTCTTTCTATGCAAAGGACTGATTTTTTAAATAAAAGGAATGAATCATTTATCACAAGACATATTTTTATTATTTAAAAAAATTTATCTTTATTGTTGAAAATACTACAGATGTCCCCCCTCCCCACCCCCCACCACTGACCCCTTCTACTTGCTCCTGTCCCCTCCTCAGGCCTCCCCCTCACTATTGTCTGTCCGTAACATAAGACTTTTCGGCTCTATATACACTGAGTGGCCAGATTATTATGACTACCCCATAAGTACTTCATTGGGCCACCTTTTGCCTTCAATACTGAGGCGATTCCTCTTGGCATTGACTCCACGAGATGTTGAAAGGTGATGCGAGGAATCTGACACCATGCCTGATGAATAGCACTGTCCAGTTCTGTGAGATTTGATGGTTGTGGAACCAGCTACCTGATGGCTCTTTTAACTTCATCCCACAAATGCTCAATTGGATTGAGATCTGGTGATTGTGGGGGCCACCTAAGCAAGGTAAAATCTCCCTCATGTTCTTGAAACCACTCCTGCACAATACGAGCACCGTGGCATGGCGCATTGTCTTGTTGGAAGAAGCCATCTCCATTGGGACACACCATCAACATGATAGGATGCACTTGATCAGCGACGATACTTAGGTATGTTGTGCTGTTCAGACGTTGTTCCACACGAATTAAAGGGCCCAAATCATGCCAGGAAAACATGCCCCAAACCATAACACTGCCCCCACCAGCTTGAAGGGTTGTACTCATGCATGTGGGGTGCATGCTTTCATGCTGTTTCCGCAAAATTCTCACTCTGCCATCTGCATGATGCAACTGGAAACGTGATTCATCGGACCACATGACTTTTTTCCAATGCTCGACTGTCCAATCCTTGTGTTCCTGCGTGAATTGGAGACGTTTTATCTTGGTAACTGCAGACAGCAAAGGTGTTCGAACAGGCCTTCGTCTTCCATATCCCATACGATGCAGTGTACGGCTAATTTGCCTACAAATGTCAGGTGGTCATAATAATCTGGCCACTCGGTGTATATGTCAATTTAAGAGACATCCAAACCTGTAGACAATTTTTATGAGTTTATTTGAGCCAAACTTATGACAATTGCTGGGAAGCAAAATCTGAACGGATGAGAAAATGCTCTAGAAAATGCAGCTTATTATATATATTACAATCAAAGGAGATGTAAAGGGGAGGGGTTACATAAAATTCATTGGTGGTAGATTAGTCCCATCTTCCCCATTTTAAAATGGGGCTAGTAATACTTGACCTACTTCATAGGGCTTTATGAAGATCAAATTCAATGATTCATGTAGTGAAAGTACTTTAAGATTGGAAACCACGTTGATGCTGCTATGGTTTCTAGAATGAGAACATGATAGTTGTAGAAGGTCTTAAAGTTATCTAGTCCAATCCTTCACTTTAACAATGAGGAAATTAAAGCCCCAAAAATGTCACTCAAGGCCATACAGACAGGTGGAGCCCCGTTGGGTTAGAGTCAGTGCTCCCAATATTAGAGTTAGAATGAGTTTTTCAATGGTTCAAAAGTGAGTCAACCACGAGTTGCGCAGTTGGCTGTCAGTGTTGGAAGTGAAGCTAGCAGATCAAGGATGTAAGGAACAGAGTCAGAGATGTTACTGATGGTGGACAACAGGGAAAACAATGTCAAACAGGGTGTAGGACAGAGTGATGAGTTGTCACGAGGGTGGCTAGGGACTTGAAGGGAGTTAGTACCAGTTTCTATTTTACCTATCCTAACATGCTACACTGAGATAGGCAGGGTTATTTTGTAGTATTTATTTGTTTTAATAACGAATGATAGATTATTCACTCAAATGGAACAGCATAACTCCCAGCCTTAATTATTGCTATACAGCTGTGGATATATGTCAGAAGTTCATTTACTGGAATGAGAAAATTTCCCTTACCCGTGAGAATGAGCATCTTGAGATCTTTTCATCCTTGGAGTTTTATTTTGATGGATCCAGTGATTAAGCAATTGTTACTTGGTTCATGATGTCCAGATTCTCACACTCTGCCTACATGTGTTGCTTCTCTTTTAGTCTTGGGTTCTCTATCACGGGGGCGGGGGGGGGGGGGGATAAACCTCAGATGAGGCAGATGGCCAGATGTGCTTTCCTTGTAAGGAGCAATGTCATGAGAGACCTGATGATGAGATAGTTGCTAGGTAAGGAGCTGGCAGTCTCTAGACAGAAGTGTGGGGAATAGTAAGTTATCTGGTTTAGTCTGTCTTTTATTTGGTGTTTGTCTTTTTAATTTAAATGTCACATGGTGTGTATTCCAAAAGCTTATTCTATTATCGTGTCACCATTTTTCTTAAGCAGTTTCTTCAAGGGAAGTTTCATTACCTCTTTCTTTGGAATGATGCTGTCCACATGTTTTTGTTGGCAGCACAAGGAACGGTTTCCAGTACCCAAGTAAAGCTGTGCAGGCTGCCTTTCATTAACATGTCACTAAACATTTCTAACTATTGTGTATTATTTACTTAGGGAATAAAAAATCAAGGTCCCTTGGGAGTCCCTTTCTGAACTTTCCAGAATTTACATGTGTTCTGAGGGCCCTGCTTAGAGATACTAATGCTTTTTTTCCTGTTACGGAGAGTGCAGTGTTCCAGGTGAGGGACCAATTCTCGGTGAGTTCTGTGTTTAACAGGTGAGAGTAATAAGTTCATTCAGGTTCTTGCCCGAATGAGTATAAGTAGATGGCTATGGTTACAGGGTGTAATTTTATTGATTTTCTTTTTTAAGAGAGAGAGGAATGGAGAGGGCTAGAGAGATAGAAAGTTTGATGAGAGAGAAACATTGATCCATCGATTGGCTGCCTCCTGCACATCCCCCCCTAAGGAGTGAACGGAAAACCAGGCATGTGGCCTGATGGGGAAATCAAACCAGTGACCTCTTGGTTCCTGGGTTGATGCTCAAACTGCTGAGCCACACCAGCTGGGCAAAAAAGTGTGTAACTTTAATATACATTCATGGTTTAGACTACCTTCTTGTACAAGTTTGAAATTCTCATGTTTCAAAGAATATTTTGTCTCATCACATCTCAAATTCTTGGCCCTATGCTCAGGATGGACTGAAGCACCGAATGAATTTATCTGCTCATTGCTAGATGCACAGCCCAGCACAATTTAATTAGAAACAAAACAGACTCTGAGAGGGACCTTGTAAATGATAACATGGTTGGATTTTTTCCTGGAAAATTGCCTCTCACGAAGGAGTTCTGTAGAAAAAGGGACCGATTTTGGAATGATGCGTTCTACTCTCAGGCAAGAAGGTCTTGGGGAAGGGGGGTGGGGGGCACGGGTATAGGGGTAGAGGTGGAGGAGTGAGAGCAGGGAGAGGGAGAAAGGGAGAGAGAATATAAATCTTCGATCAGAGGTGCTAAGACCAGAAATCTCCTTGGATTTAGTCATCCTGGTACTGGCTGTGTCTCGGGGAAAGTGACTGCTTGTAGGTATGGATAAGGCCCGAATAACGAAGAAGCAGAGTTGAATCTAGGCTATTGGTTGAAGCATGTGAGCCCAGGTGGTAGGGACCAAGACAGTATAGCATGTGGCTATTTCCTTTTTTATATTTTTGCCCCTGGAGTTTTATTTTAATGAAGTCAGTGATTGAGCAACTGGTAATTGGTTCATGATGTCTAGATTCTCATAGTCTCCCTACATGTGTTGCTTATCTTTAAGTCTTGGATCCTCTACTAGTTGGTTGAATAAACTTCAAATGAGTCCTATTCCCTTTGGTGGAAAGCCTGAGCATAGAGGACTATGTCTGGTAGTGGGCACAGCCAGCACAGAACAACAAACAGGTGGGTTGAAAGATTTGGTGGAGGCATGTGCCATTTTGCCATAAATCTGTCAGGATCATGCCGAAGTGATGGGACCATCTGGGCTTCAATAGGGACACCATGTGACAATGTTAACCCCAGTAGTGGTAGGGAATCTAGTAGACAAAATTTTCTCTCTAAAAGGGACTTATAAAAAGGAACACAGCCTTGAACTAAGTAGTGATTCCCACGGTTGGCAGACTTACCTTGGATATGGTGTTAGTATGTAGAGAGAGACAAAGGATTAAAAAATGTGATTCTGGCCCTAACCGGCTTGGTTCAGTGGATAGAGTGTTGGCCTGTGGACTCGAGGGTCCCAGGTTAGATTCTGATCAAGGGCATGTACCTTGGTTGCGGGCACATCCTCAGTAGGGAGTGTGCAGGAGGCAGCTGATCAATGTTTCTCTCTCATTGATGCTTCTAACTCTCTATCCCTCTTTGTTTCTCTCTGTAAAAAATTAATAAAAAAATATAAAAAACAAACAAACAAAAAAACAAAAATGTGATTCTGTTTTCTGTCCTAAGCTGCTAAAGTGGGAAACATCCATCCCACAATATTGACTCTGTGGGATTTTCCTTAAAATCAAGATTTGAATTGTTGCCCTACCTGGTTTGGCTCAGTAGTTAGAGTGTTGACTTGAGGACTGAAGGGTCGAGGGTTCGATTCTGGTCAAGGGCATGTGCCTTGGTTGCAGGCTCAATCCCTGGCCCTGGAGTGTGTGTGTTGGGGGGTGTGTATGTGGGAGGCAACCCATGTTTCTCTCTCTCTGACTCTCTCCCTCCCTTCTCTCTAAAAATCAATGGAAAATATCCCCAGGTGAGGATTAACAGCAACAACAAAAATGATTTGTTTTTCAGTGTGACTTTGAGCCTCAATTTCCTTATCCCTAAAATCTACTTTGTTATTAGGATAGGTCTCTTAAATAAAATTCCTGGTACCTAGTACTTGCTCATTTAATGATAACTATTATTAATATGTATATGTTTTGTTCATGAATTGTACTATTATGTGTGTACATTCAGGTTCATACATAATTAAAAAAAGATTCTTACATAATCTGCCATCTTTTCCAAATATAGTATGCATTATATTAGAAGCATTGGCAATTAGTTATATCAGTAACAAAAACCTTTCTGTCCACTTAAATGGTATAAGATTATAAAAATTGTAACTTATGCATTGTTTATATAGATATCATTTTACATTCACTTACAACCTGCATATGATTTCTTTTCTAGTTAGGCACAAGGTCTAAATATTAAATTCAGAGTTATCTAAAACCTATGAAAAATTATTAGACCTTTAACTGGCAAAGGAAATGAAAAAAATTTTAGAAAGATAATGAAATTAAATAAATGTGGAAAAAATCTCCACTGGAAATGAAAGAAAAGGAAATAAGATACCAATTCCTATTTAATGAAATAGCAAAGGAAAAAAGGAAAATGATCAACAAGAATTTAAAAGTTTTCAAGTGACAGAGAGAGTAATGAAAATGGGAAAATTTTTTTTTTTTGGTTTGTTTTTGGTGAGAGTAGATTTTTCAGGAAAAAAAAGTCAAATTGAAAAGCTAATTTGATTACATATAAATCTATTAAAAATCAAAATTGAGAGAATTAGAATTCTCTCAAACTGAGAATTAGAATTCTTCGAGTCAGGAAAAGGCTATCGACTAAATATGTCCCATACAATATTAGACACAGCTTAAATGTTTAAATCTTAGGGACAGTTCAATAAATTTTGTATTCAACAAATATTCTGAAGCCAGTAAAAAAATCATGAAGACTAAGAGGCATATAAAAAACTGCTAATGCTAAACTTCATTTTGAATCCTCACCCAACGGCATGTTAAGAGGAATATCAATGTGAGAGAGATCCATTGCTCCATTGCCTTCTGTATGTGCCCCAACTGAGGATTAAACCCACAACCCAGATAGGTGTTGCCATGTGACAAAGGGTTGGGCTTTTAAATGAAAATCTTTTTTAAAAAATTTCTTTATTGATTAAGGTATTAGATATGTGTCCTTATTCCCCTATTACCCCCCACCTCCCACTCATGACCCCACCCCCCTGTTGGCTGTGTCCATTGATTAGGCTTATGTGCATGCATGTAAGTCCTTTGGTTGATCTCTCCCCCATACCCTCACTGTTTCCTACCTTCCCTGAGGTTTGACGTCCTGATTGATGTTTCTCTGTCCCTGGATCTATTTTTGTTCATCAGTTTATGTTGTTCATTATATTCCACAAATGAGTGAGATCATGTGATACTTATCTTTCTCTGCCTGGCTTATTTCACTTAGCATAATGCTCTCCATCTCCATCCATGTTGTTACAAATGGTAAGAACTCCTTCTTTTTTACCACAGCGTAGTATTCCATTGTGTAGATGTACCACAGTTTTTTTTCCCCTTGTTTTTTTTTTAATTGTTGGAAGTATTACAAATAGTAGTACATATGTCTCCTTTTTTCCCCCCCATTGACCTCCCCCCGGCCTCCCCTATCCCCCAGTACATGCCTTCACCTGCCCACCCCCCCCCCACCCCCCGCCTCCCACCAGTGTCTTGTATCCATTGGTTATGCTTATATGCATACTTACAAGTCCTTCGGTTGGCTGTACCACAGTTTTTTAATCCACTCATCTGCTGATGGGGACTTAGGCTGTTTCCAAATCTTAGCTATGGTGAATTGTGCTGCTATGAACATAGGGGTGCATATAGCCTTTTTGATTTGTGTTTCTAGTTTTTTGGGATATATTCCTAGAAGTGGGATCACTGGGTCAAATGCGAGTTCCATTGTTAGTTTTTGAGGAAATTCTATACTGGTTTTCACAGTGGCTGCACCAGTCTGCATTCCCACCAGCAGTGCACGAGGGTTCTTTTTTCTCCGCATCCTCTCCAGCACTTGTCATTTGTTGATTTGTTGATAATAGCCATTCTGACAGGTGTGAGATGGTACCGCATTGTCGTTTTGATTTGCATCTCTCTGATGATTAGTGACTTTGAGCAGGTTTTCATATGTCTCTTGGCCTTCCTTCTGTCTTCTTTCTAAGAGTGTCTATTTAGATCAGTTGCCCATTTTTTGATTGGGTTGTTTATCTTCTTTTTGTTAAGCTGCATGAGTTCCCTGTAAATGTTGGAGATGAAACCCTTATCGTTGATATCATTGGCAAATATGTTCTCCCATGCAGTGGGCTTTCTTGTTGTTTTATTGATGGTCTCCTTTGCTGTGCAAAAGCTTTTTATTTTGATGTAGTCCCATTTGTTTATTTTCTCTTTAGTTTCCATTGCCCTAGGAGCAGTATCAGTGAAGAAATTGCTTCGGCATATGTCAGAGATTTTTCTGCCTGTGGATTCCTCTAGTATTTTTATGGTGTCTCATCGTATGTTTAAGTCCTTGATCCATTTTGAGTTTATTTTTGTGTATGTTGTAAGTTGGTGGTCTAGTTTCATTTTTTTGCATGTATCTGTCCAATTTTCCCAACACCATTTATTGAAGAGACTGTCTTGACTCCATTATATGTTCATACCTCCTTTGTGAAATATTAATTGAGTGTAGTGATTTGGGTCGATTTCTGGGTTCTCTATTCTATCCCATTGATCTATATGTCTGTTCTTGTGCCAGTACTAGGCAGTTTTGAGAACAGTGGCTTTGTAATACAGCTTGAAATCTGGTATTGAGATCCCACCTACTTTGTTCCTCTTTCTCAGGATTGCTATGGCTATTTGGGGTCTTTTTTTATTCCAGATGAATTTTTGGAGAGTCCTTTCTAGGTCTGTGAAATATGCTGTTGGTTTTTTAATGGGAAGTGCATTGAGTCTATAGATTGCTTTGGGTAGTATGAGCATTTTAATGATGTTGATTCTCCCAATCCATGAACATGGTGTGTTCTTCCATCTGTTTATGTCTTCCTCTATCTCTTTTTTCAGTGTCCTGTAATTTTCCACATATAGGTCTTTTACCTCCTTAGTTAAGTTTATTCCTAGGTATCTTAATTTTTTTGGTGCAATGGTAAATGGGATTGCTTTTTTAGTCTCTCTTTCTGTAAGCTCACTATTGGTGTATAAAAATACCATAGATTTCTTGGCATTAATTTTGTATCCTGCTACATTGCAGAATTCATTTATTAAGTTTATTATTTTTTTGATGGAGTCTTTCGGGTTTTTTATGTACAATATCATGTCATCTGCAAATAAGGACAGATTTATTTCTTCTTTTCCAATTTGGATGCCTTTTATTTCTTCTTCTTGTCTAATTGCAATGGCTAATACTTCCAGTACTATGTTGAACAGGAGTGGTGAGAGTGGGCTTCCCTGTCTTGTTCCTGTTCTTAAGGGAAATGGTTTTAGTTTTTGCCCATTGAGTATGATGTTAGCTGTGGGTTTATCATATATAGCTTTTATTATTTTGAGGTATGATCCTTCTATTCCCACCTTGTTGAGAGTTTTTATCAAGAAAGGGTGTTGGATTTTGTCAAATGCTTTTTCTGCAACAATTGATATGACTATGTGGTTTTTATCTCTCAATTTGTTTATGTGATGTATCACGTTTATTGATTTGCAGATATTGTACCATCCTTGCATTCCTGGGATAAATCCTACTTGGTCATGGTGTATGATCTTTCTGATGTAGTGCTGGATCCGATTTGCTAGAATTTTGTTGAGGGTTTTGGCATCTATGTTCATGAGGGATATTGGCCTATAATTCTCTTTCATTGTGTTGTCTTTATCTGGTTTTTGTATTAGGGTGATGCTGGCCTCATAGAAGGAGCTTGGAAGTGTTCCTTCTTCTTGAATTTTTTGGAATAGTCTGAGGAGGATAGGTTTTCGTTCTTCCTTGAATGTTTGGTAAAACTCCCCTGTGAAGCCGTCTGGCCCCGGGCTTTTGTTTGTTGGAAGGTTTTTGATGACCACTTCAATTTCTTCCATAGTTATTGGCCTATTGAGATGTTTAGATTCTTCCTGATTGAGTTTTGGAAGGTTATATTTTTCTAGGAATATGTCCATTTCCTCCAGGTTGTCCAGTTTGTTGGAATAGAGTTGTTCATAGTATTTTTTAACAAACCTTTGTATTTCGGTGGGTTCTGTTGTTATTTCACCTCTTTCATTTCTGATTTTGTTTATTTGGGTCCTCTCTCTTTGCTTCTTGGTGAGCCTGGCTAGAGGTTCATCAATCTTGTTTATCCTCTCAAAGAACCAGCTCTTGGTTTTGTTGATCTTTTGTATTGTGTTTTGGTCTCAGTGTCATTTATCTCCACTCTGATCTTTATTATTTCCTTCCTTCTGCTTACCCTGGGCTTTTCTTGTTGCTCTCTATTTAAATCTTTGAGTTATAGGGTTAGGTAATTTATTACCATTGTTTCTTGTTTTTTTGCAGTAGGCTTGGAGAACTATGAACTTCCCTCTCAAGATTGTGTTCGCTGTGTCTTATAGATTTTGGATTGTTGTGTTTTCATTGTCATTTGTTGCCATGATGTTTTATATTTCTTCCTTGATCTCTCTGGTAACCCAGTCATTGTTTAATAGCATGCTGTTTAGTCTCCATGTGTTTGATTTTTTTGGATTGTTTTTATTGTAGTTGATTTCCAGTTTTATGCCACTGTGATCTGAGAAGATGCTTGATATGATTTCTATCTTCTTGAATTTGAAGAGACTTTGCCTATGACCCAACATATGGTTTATCTTTGAAAATGGCCCATGTGCACTTGAGAAGAATGTATATTCTGTGGCTGTGGGGTGAAATGTTCTGAAGATGTCAATTAATTCCATCTGGTCTAGTGAGTCATTTAGGATTGATGTTTCTTTGCTGGTTTTTTGTTTAGAGGATTTGTCCAATGGTGATAGTGGGGTATTAAAGTCTCCTACTATGATTGTATTGCTGTCAATCTGTCCTTTGATATCCTCCAGGAGTTTTATTATGTATTTGGGTGCTCCTGTATTGGGTGCATATATGTTTACCAGAGTTATTTCTTCTTGTTGGATTGTTCCCTTTAGTATTATGAAGTGGCCCTCCTTATCTCTTGTTATGTCCTTCACTTTGAGATCTAATTTGTCAGATATAAGTATTGCTACCCCAGCTTTTTTTTTTCTTTCATTTCCATTCGCCTGAAAAACCTTTTTCTATCTCTTCACCCTCAGTCTGTGTGCGTCTTTTTTTCTGAGGTGGGTTTCCTGTAGACAGCAGATATATGGGTCGTGTTTTCTTAACCAATACGTTACCCTATGTCTTTTGATTGGGACATTTAATCCATCTACATTTAAAGTTATTATTGATAGGTACTTACTTGTTGCCATTTTTATTCTTTACCCCTGTGTTCCTTCTTCACTTCCTATTTCTTTTTTGTACAGCAGAGTCTTTAGCATTTCTTGTATTGCTGGTTTGGTGGTAATAAATTCCCATAGTCCTTTTTTGTCTGTGAAGCTCCTGATTTCACCTTTAATTTTGATTGATAGCATTGCTGGGTACAGTATTCTTGGATTCAGACCCTTCCTTTGCATGACTTTGTATACTTCATTCCATTTCCTTCTGGCCTGATGAGTTTCTGTTGAGAAATCAGTTGCTAGTCTGATGGGGGTTCCTTTGTAGGTAACTTTCTGTCTCTCTCTGGCCGCTTTTAAGATTCTTACTTTGTTGTTGGTGTTTGCCAATTTAATTATAATGTGCCTTGGCATCAGTCTTTTGGGGTTCATTTTGCTTGGGACTCTGTGAGCTTCTTGGATTTGTGTGTGTTTTTTCTTCACTATATCAGGGAAGTTTTCTGTCATTATTTCTTCAAACAGGTTTTCTATTCCTTGCTCAGTTTCCTCTCCTTCTGGAACCCCTATTATGTGGATGTTGTTTTGTTTCGTGTTGTCTCAAAGTTCCCTTAGGCTCTCCTCCTGCTTTTTAATTTTTTTTTCTAGAAGCTGCTCTACTTGGGTATTTTTCCTACCTTGTCTTCTAGCTCACTGATGTGGTCCTCTGCTTCTTCTAGTCTGCTCTTGATGCTTTCTATTGAGTTCTTTATAGCAGCGATGTCATTTTTCATTTCTTCTTGGTTCTTTTTCATTTCCTCTTGGTTCTTACTCATATGGTTGAATTTGTCTTCCATTATTTTCAGCCGCCTTATGACCATTTCTCTGAATTCTTTCTCTGACAGGTTGCTTGCCTCCATTTTTCTGGTGATGCCTGCTTTTCTTTCATATGCGGGCTGTTTCTTTGCCTCCCCATGGTCTCTCTTCTCCAGGTGTCTGGTTATATAGTTCTCTCTCTCCTGCATTGATTTAAAGGCACAAAATACAACACAATGAGTTACAACACACAAGACATTGAATAGAAATGTATTCACAATATTAATAACCCCAAATAAAGGTGACCACCCGAGAAAGGCAAATTAGGGGATAGGAGAGAAAGAAGAAGAGAAAAAAATAATAATAAAAAAAGAGAAAGGAGTGCCAAAATGAAATTGGGAAAAGGGAAAAAAAGGTAAGAGAGAAGAGAGAGGAAAAAATAAAAGGGGAACATACTATATATATATATGGGGAGAAAACTCCAATAGAACAGCCACTAAAAACAAAAAACAAAAAAAAAAACAACAACAACAAAAAGAATAAGCAAAACAATCTCACAAACAAGCATAAAAAATCGATATAAACAACATTCAAGCAAACAACAACAAAAGGACAGAGAGAAAAACAATTTTTTGTTTAGTGAAGACAGAGAAGAGAGAGGTGTGTATGAACTTGGAGCAGGGGATTGGAAATTATATATATATAAGTAGGGCGAAATTTTAACAAGGGTTAAAAAGAAAGAATGGGGTAAATCTAAAGCAGGAGAAGGGTAAGAGAAATAGGACAACAAAAAAGGAAAAGTTAGGAAGGGAATGATGGTATAAAGGTAGAGTTGAGATAGAGTAGAATGATGCTAAAGGAAAGATGAAAATAGAATGTAGAACACTAATTGCAAAGTCAAATAAAGAGAAAATATAATGACACTTTTTTTAAAAAAAAGTTAAAATAGTAATAGTAATAATACTGATTGAAAATAAAAATGTAATAATTAAAAAGGTGAAATGAAGTGAGGAAAAAAGAAAAAATGAGTTTCTTAAGTAAAAGATGAAAAAAAAATAAAAAAGTAAAAAAAAAAAGTAAAAAAATAGAAATAAAATGTGTAGTAGTGACGGTCATCCATTTTCTCTATTGTTCTGTTTGGCACACCTATTTCCCAGTATTGCAGTTCCCTGCGTTCCAAAGCTCCTCAGTGTTGTAAGCCAGTCCTGATTTTTAAGCAGGCAGTGTGTCTTACTTTTTGTATTCCTTTATTTGTGATTACACAAGAGTCAATTTGTGATTCAACCCCTGGGTGGCAGTGTTTCTGGATTGACCTCCGGGTCTATAGGTACTCTGTAGCCTGTGCTTAGATCCTGCTTTCCCTGTGGCACTCAATACCGGTTTGTGGGAGTGGGCTGCCCCAGAGCTGGTTCTCCGATGGTCACTCCCCGCTCTGATCCCCAGGTTCCAGAAAAACAACTTCCCCTGCAGTCTCCTAGGGTCTCCCCAACTGGCTGATCCCATGCACTGGGCTCAACAATCAGAAGCAGGGATTTAAAGAGGAGAAAGCATGAGTGTGTGAACTCCGGGGCTGCACGCAAGTCTACGCAGTCCTTCCTCTCACCCCCCACTCCGTGTCCAATTAGCTGGCACAGTTTTAAAATTTTTAGGCTGTCCTTCTGTGTCAGATCAAAATGAGTTGCTTTTTAGAGATCCCCTCTGTTAGCAGCTCTGAGGAGCCCCTTCCACATTCACGGATCATGCCAGCCCCAACAGCTATGGATTTTTCTAGGCGCAGACTTCCCCCAGCCTTCAAGCTCCTGCAGTGTGCGTGTTTCTCTGTACTGCCAGGACCAGAGACCTCACCTTGTCCCTGGTGAAATCTGATCTTTCTGTGGTGTAGTGTAGAGCTCCTCTGAATCTGTGTGTTTGCAACAACTGGGGACCAGTGCTCTGGGGTTTGCAGCTGTTTGGTGGGTGCCACAGTTGTAGATTTTCAGGCTTCCGATAACATCCACTTTCCCCTTCAAGATGGCGCGGTCTCCGCGTCCAAGCCGGTGGCTCTGGGAGGGAACCCAGTAGCAGGGCGGCTGCCCGGTCAGAGGAGCCCTGTCCAGCAGTCCCCCACCTTCTCCTGGAGTATAGCTGTCCCTTAACTCACCAACAGACACTCCCCGTACAACCCTCAGCTGTTCTTTCTATCTGCTCTGGGACAAGGCTTGGGACACATCTGTCTATTCTGCTGCCATTTTTTTCCTCCTTTTTAAGTTTCTTGAGACCCTAAATGCAACAGAACAGGAAGAGAAAGCCTGAGTCAACATATTGGAGCAGGAGGGGAGGAGAGAATGTTGGCAACTCAAGGCCTTGTACAGTTTGGCCTGATGCCTCCAACTTTCACATTTAAATTACTTTTATTCAATGTTCTTAGTTCTTTTTCCAACCACCAGACTGGGAGGGTCTTACATTTACAGGGTTCCATAATTCCTATTTAATCAAGAGCAATGCCCTTTTGTATGAAAACAATTTTTTAAAGATGTAACTGTCATTTACATTGAATTGTTTTAGGGAAAGAATTCTAGCCTTCATGTGTTTCTGCAGTTAGGGAGGTGGCAGTTTCCACCACTAAACTGTGAGTCTGTAGATCCAATCTCGAATTTGTTCATCTCTGTACCTTACATCTGTCATGTGGAGGTTCTGTATAAATGTAACTCGACATGAATAAAACCAGCACTTTCACCTGTCAGGCTAGCAACTCTCCTGTCTTATCTTTTTCCTCTTTCCACCTCAGTTGCTATCATATGTCCATTGGTGCGGCACAAGGCAAAATGGAGATATTTAAAAGACCGAGAGAGAGCAGAAAGCTGCTGAAGAATTGCTTTGAGTCTGCAGGAGGGAAGCATAACAGGAGGTGAGATAATGGATTTTAAACACTGCATAGTAAGTGTAATAAACTCCAAGCTGGGAGGACAGCAAGGGTGCTCCATGTGGGTTAATTGGTGCCCTGCCTACACTTGAGAGGAAAATAAAATCTCAACCACATCAAAGTCTCCTCCAGAAGGAAAAATGCTCATTAAAAATGCCATTTCCAGGAACCCTGGCAGCCAGACAATAAGAAGGCTGAAAAATCACCTCTGTTTGGCCTGCTGTTCCCTCAAACTTTAAACTGCTTTGAGAAGAACAAAGAAAGTATGTAGGTAATATATTTAAATTCAACTTCTTAGAAGGTGGAGTGATTAAGCTAGAGTCGACTTCTATCAATTCAAGGTCTCCTAAAGCGTCAAAATTTATTACCAGGAATGTGTAAAAATTCACTCTTGGATATGCCTTCATTCCACACTCAAAGTGCTTACAGCATGGTGCATGGATGCATCCAAATCATACTATCTGGGATGGGGCAAATGCTGAGAAAAGCAGATTGGTTTCTCTATTGAATCTTCCCCCCCCCCCCCCCCCCCCCCGCAAAAAGCTTTATTGTTTCATGGGAGAGGGCTTTGGGGTGGTTAAAGAATGGCTAGTAGTTTCGGGGAGAGGCTCAGGTAACAGCCAGACACCAGGGGATGCAGAGGGACCCCTCAAAGGCCTGGGGCTCCAGAGGCTCCTAGTCGTGCTGGGGGGTGAGCCTTGGAAGAGAGACGCCCCGCCCAGCCTGGGGGCCGACAGCCTGCGGAGGTGCAGGTGTGGCCCATCTTCCTGATGAGTTTCCCCTCCGCACCCCGGAAGTGGTTCTCCGGGAAGTCACAGAGCTGGGGGTCTGTGCAGGGAGAACCCAGGGCCCGCAGCTCCAACAGGGCCTGGGTCCGGCTCTCTCCAAGGCCAGGGCGGTCCATGGCTGAGTTTTGCCCACTCATCTGGGGAGGCTTCAGCGCGTCCTGGAGAGAATGCGGCCACCGCGCTGGTTTTGCAACTTTAAGAGCCGCTCAGCGCCCTCAGCTTCTTCTCCGCCAACTCGCAGAAGAAGTGGCCCACGCCCCAAGACCACATCTCCTGGTCGAAATAGCAGCCCCGAGAGAGGTAGGTGTGCGAGGCCCGCAGAGGCAGGCTGGCCAGGGGGTTGACCGCAGCCTCCACCTCGGTGGAATAATTCTGACGAATTTGGGAGCTCATGGCTGTTCAGCAATAAGGAGTTAAGGTAGAAAAAAACCCGGTGTGTTGGCTAGTCTTGGAGGTGGTTCTGCAGGTGGTGACTGGATAAGATGCAGGAGCGTGGCCGGAGACTGGAGGAAGGGGCGTCCCTGGGTCTGTTCCATCCAAACACTGTTGAAACAGGAGACAGATCTGGGACCGCTGAGTGCACTCTCTCTTTTGAATCTTAGATGGAAGATTCTGTGGTTCATAGATTTTTTAAAAAAATAAATCTTTATTCAGATTACAACTGTTTCTCCTTTTTCCCCCCATAGCTACCCCTCCACCCGGTTCCCACCCCACCTTCTGCCCTTACCTCCCCCCCCACTGTCCTTATCCATAGGTGTACGATTTTTGTCCAGTCTCTTCCTGCATCCCCCCATACCCCTTTCACCCTGAGAATTATCAGTCCACTCCCTTTCTATGCCCCTGATTCTATTATATTCACCAAATTATTCTGTTCCTTGGGTTTTTAATTCACTTGATTTTTAGGTTCACTTGTTGATAGATATGTATTTGTTGTTCATAATTTTTATCTTTACTTTTTTCTTCTTCCTCTTCTTAAAGAATACCTTTCAGCATTTCATATAATACTGGTTTGGTGGTGATGAACTCCTTTAGCTTTTTCTTATCTGTGAAGCTCTTTATCTGCCCTTCAATTCTGAATGATAGCTTTGCTGGGTAGAGTAATCTTGGTTGTAGTTTCTTGCTATTCATCACTTTGTAGATTTCTTGCCACTCCAGTCTGGCCTCTGCATAGTTTCTCTTGAAAAATCAGCTGACAGTTGTATGGGTTCTCCCTTGTAGGTAATTA
This sequence comes from Corynorhinus townsendii, assembly GCA_026230045.1. Lineage (NCBI taxonomy): Eukaryota > Metazoa > Chordata > Mammalia > Chiroptera > Vespertilionidae > Corynorhinus > Corynorhinus townsendii. Next base: position 159,776,258 of record JAPDVU010000005.1, on the reverse strand, counting down.
ACTGTTTTTCTCTTGCTGCTTTTAATATTCTCTCTTTGTCTTTTGCTCTTGGCATGTTAATTATGATGTGTCTTGGTGTGGTCCTCTTTGGATTCCTTTTGTTTGGGGTTCTGGGCGCTTCCTGGACTTGTAAGTCTATTTCTTTCACCAGGTGGGGGAAGTTTTCAGTCATTATTTCTTCAAATAGGTTTTTAGTGTCTTGCTCTCTCTCTTCTTCTGGCACCCCTATAATCCTGATGTTGGTATGCTTGAAGTTGTCCCAGAAGCTTCTTACACTATCTTCAACTTTTTGGATTTCTTTTTCTTTTTGCTTTTTCGGTTGTTTTTTGCTTCTTTGTATTTCAAATCTTTGACTTGATTCTTGCGTTCCTCTAGTCTGTTGTTGGGTCTCTGTATAATATTTTTTATTTCAGTCAGTGTATGTTTAATTTCTAGTTGGTCCTTTTTCATATCTTCAAGGGTCTTGTTATATTTATCGGCCTTTTCTAAGATATTCTTGAAAAGCCTTATAAACTGTGGTTTTGAATTCTATATCCAGTCATTTGTTTTCCTCCATTTCTTTCATCTGTGATCTGTTTCTTTGTCGCCACATTTTCACTGCTTCCCTGAGTTGGCAGGGTAGCTTTGTGTGCTAGGTTTCCTATATGGCCCAGTGGGTCGGCTTCCCCAGTTAACCTGAGGTGGACACTCTTGGTGCACCCCTTTGTGGACTGTGTGTACAGCCTTGTTGTAGTTAAGTCTTGATTGTTGTTGGTATCACTGGGAGGAATTGACTTCCAGGCCAGTTGGCTGTGAGGATCAGCTGAGCCTACGCTGGGGGATGTTTGGTGCTGGAGACAGCCTTATAGGATTAGACTTGTCAAATCATAAAAGCCTCTGTGCTCAGCTTGGATGGGGTGGAGTCTCAGGGCAGAGCAGACAGTCTTGACTTCCCGTCAGCCCTGCCCGTGCACGCTTGCCTCTGAGCCTCTGCCCAAAAGTCCAGATTCCCCCTGCAAGAGTGTGGGTCCCCAGGGGCTCACCTGGAACCGGGGTTCAGTGAAGTCAGAACTGGGCTCAGTGCAGTCAGGAGCTTCCGACTCCCTTCCACTAGGGAAAGCCTGTGGCAACCTCCGCAGTCTTTGTGCACACTCGCACATCTCCCCTCAACCCCGTCTCCGAGTGCCTTTCTCTCTACCTGACAGTCCAGACTCCCCCTGTATCAGCCTGGGTCCACAGGTTTCGCCCAGAACTGGGGTTCAGTGCAGTCGGAACTGGGGTTCAGTGCAGTCGGGGCTTCCTTCCCCCTCCCGCCAGAGAAAGTCAGCCAGGCTCTCAGCCGCCCTTCCTCTCTGCGCGCACAAAGACCCTTTGCTGTACCTCAACCCTTTGCTGTTCCTCCAATTCTCTGTGAGCTTTTTTCTTTCCTTCTAGTTGTAGAATTTCCACTCAGCCAGCTTTCCTGTGGTTCCGGATGGTGTCCGTTCTGTCTTTTAGTTGTAGTTTTGAAATTGTTGTGCAAGGCAGCAGTTTAGGTGCTTACCTATCCTGCCATCTTGGTTTCTAAAAAATCTGGTTCATAGATTTTTCTATAATATACCTCTTTCATTGTAGGACTGTGGCTCATTTTAAGAATGCTGAGGGCAGGGAACATTATAGTATTCCCTTTTAAAATATTTTTATTTTGGAATAGTTTTAGATTTATAGAAAAGTTGCAAAGATATTATAGAAAATTCCCATAAATCCTTTACTTGGCTTCCACTAACATTCTAATTTTACGTAACTGTGGTTCTTTTTTTTTTTTTTAAATCTAGAAAATAACATTGTTCAATACTATGAACTAAACTACAGACTTAATTCAGATTCTTATCAGGTTTTCCACTAACGTCCTTTCACTGTTCCATAATTTACTGGTAGTCAAGGATACCACACTGCACTTAGAGCATATTCACATGTATTTGCTGGTTGGTACCCAGGATTGTGCTCAATATATGTTTGCTGGGAGAACAAACTGGAGAAAACTAGAAGTGAGCAGGCAGAGACTTAGGAGGGATTGAGAGTGGGCACCAGGGAGGTGGCTGCTGCACAAAATTCAAGGTGGAAAATGAGCAGGGAGCCCTGGAGCCGGCAGCGGGCCAGGCACTGCAGACTTCTGTCTCCATCGCTGCAAGAGAGTGGTGGGGGCCGAAGAGCGAGTGGAAAGGGGAGACGGTCAGAGCAGAGGACCGTGTAAGCAGTTTGTCAGTGAAAGGGAAGGCAGACAAAGTTCAGTGACTGAAGGAGCTAAGGGTCATGAGGACAGTTTTAGGAAGAGGAATAGTGAGCTGGTTTGTAGTCAGAGGAAAGGGAAACTTGAAAAGGTGGGGAGGAATTAAGACCCAAGAAAGAAAGGATGATTACTGAAGTAATATCCAGGCCAGAGGAGGGGGAAATAGGATTTGGCGGCTAGGTGGAAAAGCTAGCCTTTGGAAAGGAAGAGAAAAACTTCTTTCTGCTGAAAGAGGAAGAAAGGGGGAAGTGGGAGCAGGAATGGATTGTGACAGAGGCTCTCAGAGACTGATAAACATGGTCGGAGGATCTGCCCCGGGGTCTGGAGAATGAAATCAGCTGATAATGTAAGGAGAGAATGAGAGAGATCATCAGGCTGTTTTCCATTTGGGTCTGGAGCTAATGACACATTGGTGCCACAGTAGGCTGCCAGCTCCCCTGAGGACGTGCTAAGTTTTTAAAATTCACTTTTCCCTTTCCTTTCATAATACTATTACATCATTGGTCAGATTATTCACTTTGTTCTGGAATTCAGTAACAGGCTTTGTTGAATGAATAATGAATAAGTATTGTGCTGTTTGTTTTAAATATTCACTGGATGATATGTTTTTTTAATTAGTGAGAGAGAGAGAGGGGAAGGGAGAGAGAGAGAGAAAGAGAAAGAGAAAAACATTGACCGATTGCCTCCCATACAAACCCCATCTGGGGATCAAACTTGCAATCTGGGCATGTGCCCTGACTGGGAATTGAACCCAAAACCTTTTGGTGTATGGGAAAATGCCCCAACCAATTGAGCCACCTGCTCAGGGCAGGAATAACCAATATTTTGTGTAGTAGTTTTACAGCGTAACCTGCCATTTCTACTTTGTTTATAGCAAATAATTGAAGCAATATTTATCCTAATAAAAACAATACTGTAATCAGAACTTACTATAACACTGTAGTAATTTCACATACATCTGTAAGCATCTCAGTTTCAAATTTGGGAACTGAATCTTGAGCTTTATTCTTTCAACAAATATTTATTTAGCATCTTCCATCTGTCGGGTTTCATTTGAGGCAGTTGAGATATATCAGGGAGTAAACTAAAGATCCCTGACCTGTGAAGTCACATTTTAGCACAAACTCCAATGGGTAAGTGTCTTAGACTGTTCAGGCTGCTGTTAACAGAATACCATAGCCTGGGTGGCTTATATACAACAGAAATTTATATATCACAGTTCAAGATTAAGGCACTGGCAAATCTGACATCTGGTGCAGGGCTGCTTCCTGGTTTATTATAGATAGCTGTTTTCTCAGTGTCCTCACGTGGCTAAAGGGGAGAGGAGCTTCTTTGGGTAAGCTTTCTGGGGGTCTCTTTTAAAAGGGCACGAATTCCATTCACGAAAGCTCTACTCTTATGACCTAATAACCTCCCCGAAGCCCCACCTCCAAATACCACCATATTGGGCATTAGGTTAGAACATATGCATTTTGGAGACACACCAATATTCAGTGTATAGTAGTAAGTGATTTGCTTAAATTCACACAGATAGTAAGTAGTTGCAGTAATCTTGGCTAATTTTTGGCTGCCTTGTGTCCATTGCATCTTCCTTTGGTCATCTTTTGGGGAGATATTTTCTATTTGATAGAGTTTTTTAGGACTGTTTTACACAAGAGCTAAAGACTCTTCACTACTCTTTACCCTTGCCTCCCTGCCTCCTGAGCCTGTCTCTCCTAGCTTGCACTGTTGAGCGCCACTAAAGACCTGGATCCTTACCAGTTCTCTGTAGTGTGAGGGCAAGCCCAGTTCTCAAAGTGACTGAGCTCAGTGCAAAGATACAAATGAGTGCCCACATATTATCTAGTTTAAATATTTACAATTTACACTTCAAACCAATGCGCTGTTACAGATCTTCTGCCCACCTACCTTGACTAATATGCCATCAGAATGACTTACAAGGTCAACTTTCACTCCTGAACATGGCAACACGGGGGAGCCTGCACCCCAGTCCATATGTTGGCTCCTTTTTCTTTTCTCACTCTGGCTCTGTCCAGTACAGCATGGGACTCATGTGCATGTGTCTGGATACTCCAGCCTGAATGTATAAGCACCATCCTTGTCCCCACAAACAGGCCTCTCTTGGCTACTACTTGGACCTGGGGATGCTCTTTTCATTGGTGTGGTCTACTCCTGGGAGGGAGGACCAGGAAAGAGATTGGCTCTGGGAGAGGAAGTGACTCAGGGTCATTTTGGCAGGGAATTCTAGGGTTCAGGTACAAGATATGTGGTCTTGTAGGAGAAATGCTGGCTGTGGGTGAGCATGTACCCTTGACTCCAGGAAAGCCTTGCTCCAGGAGAAGGGACATGGTCAGAGAAGGCCAGGAATCCACCCCCTGATTTTTAGGATGTGATGGTAAATGGTTGAGACAGTCTCATTCTCCTGTAATGCTGGCAATGTATTTCAGTGTAGCCATACTTTTCATCTTTATAGAAAACATTTAGAGCAACATGGTGGGAATGGTCATCTATGTATTCAAGATGGGGAAAGAGTGTGAAATATGATGTTTCTAATCTATTTCTTGGGAGATGATGAACATGAAGGGAATCCCATTGTCTCTGGCTCTTGAGATACTTATATAAGTGATTTGACAAACTGATTACAAATAGCAGTGTGGACTAAAATGGCAAGCACAAATGGAAAACTGTTCAGCTAGCAAATACATGGGAGAAAGCTCCCCACAGCCCAAAACATCTGGATTTTTCACGCTTAATTCCATGCAAGAATTAATGACAAGATGCCTTCTAGCTACTCCATCTTTATTTCATTCAGCAAACATTTGTCATATATCCATTATGTTTTGAATTCTGAGTGGAAGTCCAGAGAGCAAGGAGGTAAAATGTGAGCTGTACCTTGACGAGGAATAAGTAAGTTATTACTGTATGAGCACATTGGAGTGCTGTTCTAAAAAAGGCAAGTTTTCTTGACTGTAACATGGGGATAATGGTAGTGTTTACCTCACAGGGATTGTATGAAGAGTAGCAAAGGCCAGGCACATAGATCATAGCTCAGTAAATGTTAGCTATTCCTATTATTTTTTTTCTGGGTAGAACAACAAGACAAAGATGAACATGATAACTTTGAAGAACTGAGAACAGGTTTTTACACAAGAACAGTTTGTACAAGAGGAGTGACTGGAGATTAAAGAGCTAATTGAGACCATACTGTGTTTGATGAAGGGGCTTACATATTGTGCCATAGGCAAGGGCGCCCACTGAGTGTCTTGATGAGAGGCTAACTGTTGAAGAAAGTTTACTATCACGGTGTTATAGAGGATTATTGGGAGATGCAAGAGACTGGAAACAGGATGATCTGCAATCATTCAGATAATGAAGAAAAGGACTAGAAGGAGGTTTTGGGTTGTGGAATGCATAACAGAGGACAAAGGTTAAAGTCAGTGGTAGTTGGTATGAGGTGTTAGGAAAATTACGTGACAAAAATATTTGAAGGTGCCCAGCTGGCGTGGCTCAGTGGTTGAGCGTTGACCTATGAACTAGGAGATCACGGTTTGATTCCCAGTCAGGGCACATGCCCGGGTTGTGGGCTCAATCCCAAGTGTGGGGCTGAAGAAGGTAGCTGATCAATGATTCTGTCTCATCATGGATGTTTCTATCTCTCTCTTCCTCTCTGAAATCAATAAAGATATGTTTAAAAAATACTTGCAGGTTTCTGGTTATCGCACTAGCATGGATGAAGAGACTGTCAGTTGAGACAGGGGATGACAGACTAGAGAAAGATTTGTGGGAGAAATCTAGAGTTTGAGACTCCTGAGCCATCCAGCAGAGATACCCCATTGGCCGTTGATAACAGAGTGATCAGGGTGGAAATACTAATTTGGTGTTAGATATGTCAGTGAGATTATAGAGTGAGGGAGAAGAGGCCTTAAAAATGCAATAGAAAGGAAGAAGGAGAAACAAAGGAAAAAGTGAAGGAGTCATGAGAGTTAGAAGAGATGATGCAGAAAGAGTTAAAAGAGCTACAAGAAGGAGAGGTTAAGGTCAGAAAGTGCCAAAGATGAGATGCTAAAAGGAGGTAAATATTGAATAATGGCTAGTGGGCTTGCCAAGTTGGGAAGTCATTGGTGATCCTAGTGAGGTTGAGAATTGAATAAGTAGCAAAAGAGGAAACAGCTCATTAGATATTTTTAATTGTGATTTTTGGGGCATCTATTTTTTAAAATATACTTTTATTGATTTCAGAGAGGAAGGGAGAGGGAGGGAGAGATAGAAACATCAATGATGAGAAAATCATTGATTGGCTGCCTCCTGCATGCCCCCTACTGGGGATCGGGCCTGCAACCGGGCATGTGCCCTTGACCAGAACTGAACCCGGGACCTTTTCGGTCTATAGGCCGACGCTCCATCCACTGAGCCAAATTGTCTAGGGCTGGTATCTTTTTTTTTTTAAACCAGATTTGGGTATATGGTTTTACAAAAACAAAAATAAAATAAAAATCATATGTGTGAATATATTTGTATGTCTATTTCTCATGGAGATATACAAAGTGGTACTTTGTGGTTAATAGCATTCACCTCAAGATAATGAGAATGAAGGAGTGGAGGAGAGGTATTAGTAATATTTTCTTTATAAATGTTGTATGGTTTCTTATGAATATTTCTTTTGCAACAAAAATTTTTCAAATATGAACTTACTGATAGTTAGTAATTTGAAAAATTAGGCTTGTGCCTCCCCAAAATAAGATGAATATTAGTAGTAGTAATAATAAATGGAACCACTGAGCTTAAATAAACCACACAAGAAAATGGAGCGACTGTTATCAGAACTCTGAAGTGAGGATGACTTTCGAAGCTCAGAAAAAGGTAAACATCTCTCAAAGGAACATATTTTTTTTTTAACTAGGTAAATATTACAAATTTTTAGGAATTGATTGTAAAAACCTCAAACTAAACACAGGTGAGGCAGACTGCAGCAAATACGGCAGAAAGTCTAGTATTTTTCTTACACAGAGTGAGGAAGACGCACGCTGTTATCAGATGGGTACGGGCTTCCAGCAAGTTCTGGTCCGATTTTCTGCAACCTCGCCGTTTTCCCTCTCCTTTGAAAGCTGATCAGGCCGGCGAGTGTGAGAAGCGACCCCTGCGTCAGCTTCCTGTGCAGCAGCTCTCAGCACAAGAGAGCGATTGTCTTTTCGCACTGGACTCACCCTCCTTCAGAACCAAGAGGGCTTTTTTTTTTTGCCTCGCGGAGTGCCAGGTTGGTCTCGCTTCCTCTCTGGACCTCGCAGCATTTCAAAATGAAATGACTGTGCGCAAAAGCATCTCGACTCCTCCCCCACCCCCTTGACTGCAAAATATTGAAACAGAAGCCTCGTTTCTCCGAATCACCTCAGGTCACCTTGGAGGAGATCGTGACCGAGCGGCTCTGCTGTCCTTTGGCTTAGGATGCGCTGTGTTAGCTAAGTACTAGATAGAAGTAGTATTTTATCCTGGTCTCTGAGATCATGCTCAGGAAGTTCCGAAACATTTTTAAAAAGCAGGAAAACCACAGACAATGATTTCAAGGCTCAAAGTCTAAAGCATTCCTGGGCAGAGCAAGACTCACTCACTCAAAGTGTCTAATAGATACGATTTGCTTATTTTGGAAATTTGCCGTTTCTGGCCATTTCCTAGAAATGGAATCACACAACGAGTGGTCCTTTGTGTCTGCTCTCTTTCACTAGCATTGTGTTTCTAAGGCTCACGGGCGTGGTAGCTTGTGTCACCGCTTCATTTTCTTTTTGTGCCGAACGCCATTCCGTTTTCTGGATGTGTCACATTTTACCTGTCTGTTCGTTAGTTGGTGGGCATTCGGATTGTTTCCACTTTTTGGCTGTTCTGAATAATGCTGCTGTGAACATTCACGTCCAAGTTTCTCTTGGGTAGATACCTAGGAGTGGCTGGCTCATATGGTAACCCTGTGTTTAACATTATGTTGAGAAACTACCAAGCTATTATCCAAAGTGGCTGCATCGCTTTACTTTCCCACTGGCGATGGGTGAAGGTTCTAATTTCTCTGTCTCCTTGCCAGAGCGTGTTATTATCTGTCGTTTTGACTGTAGACATGCTCGATTGTGCTACTTTTAATGGCCAGTGTATGGTGTTTACAGCCCTTTGGGTTTTTATAATTGGGCTTGACTAGTAATGGTATGGAAAATTGTCTACTTTGAAATTAGGCCATTTCAATGGAAGCTTTATCTCATGTAGTTTTAGGCTCTACAAAAATAAAATGCAGTATGAGAATCTTTGCAGCAAAACAAAGCCGACTGTGTGAGATGCATCAACTCTGAGTGAACTCCATGAATGAAAATTAATGCGAACATGAACGAGGAACCTCTGGCACAGCGAGCGCTCTGCATCCTGAGGCCCGGGGCTGCGGCTGAAGCATGAGCCAGATCTTCGAGGTTGTTTGCCCGATCCTCCTGGGAGACGACAAGAAGTCAGCACAACCTCTCTCAAGGCTTCCTCTTGAAAAGAGAAAAATATGATGGGCAGGAGCGAGGAGGAGAAGCGCCAAGACAGAGAGCAGAACTGGCTCCTGGTTTGGAGACCGAATTCCGACCTTAGCATTAGGACATGAGAACAGGAGAGCTCTGTGTGGCCAGCGTTGGATGTAACGGGCATGTTCTGTCCTAGCCTGACAGTCTTGCGCTGCAGGTAACATCTGGAGGAAGGAGCGGGAGACAAACCTGCTGACCTCAGCAGCTGCTTCTTGTCAGCCTGCCCGGAGTCACTGACAGTGGAGTTCTAATCTTACCAGGGCTCACAGCCTTACCAACGTGGCCACCCCTCAAAATAATAAGCCTTTTTTGCCTAGACGCTCAGTGATTGAGCGTCGACCTATCAAACCAGATGGACATGGTTTGATTCCTGGTCAAGGCACATGCCTGTGTTGCAGTCTCAGTCCCCAGTGGGGGACATGCAGGAGTCAGCCGATCAATGATTCCCTCTCATCATTGACGTTTCTCTCTCTCTCCCCCACTCCCTCTCTCTTCCTCTCTGAAATCAATAAAAACATATTAAAAAATATATATATGTCTTTCTTGTCATTTTATTGTTCCCATACTTTTCTGCATTCTGATAATGTTGTATAGCCCTCTTGCTTGACCCAAGTCCACACTATTCCTCTCCCTTCCTTAACCTTTCCTGTGTGCCCTCTGGAACATTTATTCCTTACTAAACAAACGCTGTTATCTTCAGTCTCTTTTCTGAATGATCCCTCCACCTCTGGCCTTAACTGAAAGGGGGTTCTCACGTGAGGACCCACCCTTTCCCCGGTAGCTCTCTCAGGGGGAGGCTGCTCATTCACGCAGTGTCAGAGGCTACACAGATCAATATCCTCCCTGATCCTATGCCCTTAGACCCCATTCCTCCTCCAGTTCCATTGGACACTTTCCCTCGTGTGAAATCATCCTAGCCAGCAAAGCCATCCTCTAACTCCGGATCACTCATGTCTTGATCTGCTGTTCCTGTGACCATCTGTGGACTGGTCCTTGGCTCAGTCCTTCTAAATACTTGGACATTTTAAACTCTAATGACTCTCAGCCACCCACTTCCAGGGCTACACCTTGGCCTCATCCTCACACCAAACCCGCCCATCTCAAATCTTCTATTCTTGTAACTCACTGTTTGCCACAATCTCGTCAGCCTGCCATCTCTCTTATTTGTTCTCTGGCCTCATTGTGGACCTACTTTCTCACAACTAAAATGTGTAATTGTGGGGAAAAGTGAGGGTTTGGTTAAATTTTCCTGGGCTTCAACCTATGCTTATTATTCATTAGCTGTCTTTATTTTTCTCATCCCTTAGTTGTTTCAAATTTTTCTTTGAGTCATTTATTTCAGGAGAGATCCGTTTTGGGCTCTTGCATACATGAGAATGTATTCTGTTACTTTCACGCATCATGATTCCTATACGCAGATTTTTTAAAAAAATTGTGTGTGTTTTTCCCCTAAGTCAGTAAAACATTGCCGCATGGCACTTACTGTGGAGGAGTGTCTGGGGCCAGACTGAGTTTTCTCTCTTTGTATGGAGTGGACTGTGGTAGTCGGTGTTCTCCCCTCCCCGTTCTTATGGTTCCTTTGGGCAAGTCCACATGGTTCTGTTGAGCCTGTGAATCCCCACTCTCTGCACAATGCAGGCTGATCAGTCAGAGTCACAATCACTGGAGACAGTGATTGCTTCTCAGACGGGATCCTGACTCAACCAGGGCCAATCAGAACTCCTCTGGAGTTGATCTAAGGAGTTAGAGAAATTATTGTTTCTGCTAGGGTTGTTTCTGCTAAGTAATGTGAGTCTGGGGTTACTGGGGTTACTAGTAGCTCTCTCTCATCTATCTATCTATCTATCTATCTATCTATCTATCTATCTATCTATCATCTATTTATTCTATCTATCTATCTATCTATCTATCTATCTATCTATCTATCTATCTATCATCTTTTCAATCTACCTACCTTCCTGGATAGATATGTAGATAGATAGATATAGGTAAATAGTTAAATATAGATAGATGCAGGTATTGGAAGAGGTAGAGATAGATAGATAGAATGTAAATATGAAGACAAACAGAGGCACACAGAACTGAAAATTGGAAAGAGAGAGAGCCCTGAAGATATATCATCTGGAGCCCAGAATCAACTGATTCTGAAACCAACTTCATACTGGACTTCCCCAAATCTCCCAGATTCTAGGAATCAAAAATAAATGTTTTTCTGAAGATGTTTTTATTTCTTTATTTTTTTAAAAGATAACTTAAGTTTCTTTTTCTTGCAGTGGAGGGAGTTTTGGCCAGTAATAATGAAACCATGTTTCCCCTTTGAATATTTGTAGGATTCTTTTTCTTATCCATGAAGTTAAAAAATAAATGGTTAAGCGGAGGTATCTTCTAAGAGGACTTGCCTGAATCTGTGAAATCAGAGTCAGAAAAGCTTTTTTAAATTATATTTTGAATACTGCTTTTGTTGTGTTTGTTCTTTTATCCATACCATGTGTTGAATATATAAGACGGATGATCTATACTTGTCACCTTTCTTGACATTTCGTCTTCGTGATATTTTTCTCTGGAGTCTTGAGAAAACTTCCAGTGTTTGTTCTCTATATCGCTAATTTGATAGTCCATATTGCATATTTTGGTCTTGACCTCTTTCAATGAAATTTTTGCCTCCTATTGTATTGTTTTTTTCCCTCCCACATTATTTCTGTATCAAATTCTGTTATAATTTAAAATTTCTGCCTATTTCTCAGGCTCTGCATTGAGTCTCTAACTTTAATGCAGCTATATCTTCTCAAATTTGTAGAAAGCACCAAGAAATTTACCCAAAGTTTTTCTTTCTGTTATGAATCTTTTTCAAATGCATGTCTCCTTTGCAGAGTATTTTCATAGATTCCTTTATTTTTTTTCCTATTTATATCTTGTTGAATAAAGAGAGGTCTGTTTGCCTTCGGTGTTTACCTGTTTAACCATAAGGAGGGTGGCTGAATTACCCTTGGATCTCGTCCTTGTATGCCTGATTACTTTCAGAAAAAGCATACGCTGGCAGACTTATGGCAGGCATTTACATTTCCAGCCCATTCAGGTGAGGGGAGAAGCAACTCTGGAGCCAAGGCTATCACATGGGCAAGAACTTACTGTTTATCTTCTTCCTTTGATGCTGTTGTGCTGGGTGCTAACCATTAGGGCACAACTCTCTGTGTGGCATGGCTATGTCTGTCCTCCAGTCTTGTTCTGCTGTCCAGTGTCTCCCTGGGAAGTCTCGCCTCCCTGGGAAGTCTCGCCACACCGCTGTGCCCTGCTTGGTGGAAAACAGCAGGATCCTGGGATCTCCTGACAGAGCTGCTTTTGAAGGGTGCTGGCCCACAGCTACAAATACAGTTCTAAGGAGTGCTTCTCCTCCCCTTCCCTCCCCTCCCCTCCCCTCCCCTCCCCTCCCCTCTCCTCCCCTCCCCTCCCCTCCCCTCTCCTCCCCTCCCCTTCCTCACCTGAGGGTCTTTTTCCATTGATTTTTAGATAGAGTGAAAGGGAGGGGAGGAAGGAGGGAGAGAGAAACATTGATGTGAGAGAGACACATGGATTGGATGCCTCCTATACAGTCCCCGACTGAGGCTGGGGATCGACCTGCAACCCAGGTACGTGCCCGTGATTGGAAGTCGAGCCCACAACCCTTCGGTGCCCGGGCGGACGCTCTCACTACTAAGCCACACCAGCCAGGGCAGAAATGCTCCTCTTTTATTCACCGCTACCCTTCCAGCCCTTGCTCCTCCACATTTGTGAGTATTAGTAGGGTTCTGCCAGGATGTTGTTTAATTGTTTTTCTCATTAGAGGATCATAGTGCTGTCACTAGGTGTTATGTTTCCATCTGATTTTATCAGAATCATTTAGGAGCCATACAGAAGCATCCTTTTTAAAATTTTTAGCAGGTTTTCTCCTATTTTTATGTACCGTTTCCCTTTTTGATGAGGTCTGCCACAAAAAGGAGAAGGTACCTCTTAAGTCTCTCTATTTTATTCCGTCCTCCCTGTCATTGCCTTATCTACTATCTGAGCATATCTAAGTATTCATTGCAAGCGCCCCCTGCTGATCACCCTGTCCTTCTTGATGCTGCCCCCTTGGTGTTGGTGCCCAGTTGAATAGTGGCTTGGCTCCTGGGAGGTATTTTGTTGCGTTGCAATTGTGTTCAATTTTGAGTAACCGAAAGCCCCTCCTCTATCGCTTACGCAAAAAAACAACAACACAGTATGTCCAGCTGGTCAGTCCAATACTGGTGGGGTGACTCAATGATGCCATCAAGTGGGGTTCCTTCTGCCTTCGCACCCTACCGTTTTCCGTGATGTCTGCTGCACTCCCAGGCTGTCCTGTATTCCGGCGGGGAGAGGGGGCGAGAGACGGAGGGGAAAGGAAGAGGCCCCATGAAGAAACCTCTGCCTACATTTCTTGGGCCGTGAATATATTAGTGGCCACTCCTACTGATGGGAGGCAGGGACATTGAGTCTTTCCCTATTACAGTCTCTGTAGCCGAGACAGGTGTTAGGTCTGATCAGATAATTGAATGGATACCCTCTCCCCTGGGAACTGACCTTTAGGCCACTTCACAACCGACATTCCCTTTCACTTAGCCCCCATTCCACTGGCTGAGACCACATTCTACCAGCTAAGACCGTTATCCTTCCCTCTGGACCTTCCTGGGATCTGGACCACCCAGAGAATGCTCTGCCCAGAAAAAAACCCACCTAGAGTCCTTTAAAACCTCCGATTCTCCATCCCTGGGTACTGGTGCTATTTTGGGGCTCAGCCCATCAATTCTCCAGATGACCTAATTGAATGGATAATCCCTCACCACTTTGGCTTCCTGCGTTCTTCCTTCCACGACCCTAACAGCCGGTATGGAAGAAATGGGTTGGAAAAGGAGGTGAATCTGCTAACTTCTGTTGTCTTCTTTGGACATTGGGTGCTTTCTGGGAGGTATGGTCTAACACGCTGGTGTCTGCTTGCTACCTTCTTTGTTCCCAACAACTGTTGGCCAGAGGAACCTCTTCTACTTGTCCACACTCATAGCCTCAGAATGCTGTTTACATGTAGAGGGGGAAAAGGTGGGTGGGTGGGGGGAATAGCTCTAAGTGGGTGTTTATCTCTTCCTGCTCTACCAACTCCAAACTTCAGTGTAAGTTCGTTCTACATTACCTTACCTCCCTGCACAATTCTTTCAAGAATAGTGGGATGTGGAGTCAACAGTTGTTGAGGTTTGCACTCTGAGGTTGCAGTGTTTGCTTGGATTTTACATGGATTATTTTTGCTCAGTAATTGAGCTCTTTTTTTTTTTTAATTATAGTCCACTTTGTGGAGGAGAGATTTGTAAATACATATTTGTGTTACCGGCTTTCCCAGAAGTGTCCCTGGTTTTCAGAAGAAGATGAGTCTGTGGCTCCAGATCTTCGGGATCTTTCTTCCCTGTGGCAGTCCCGCAGGGCCTTATTCTGGGAGTGCTCTGGCTGCTCCCTGCCTTCTCCAGACTTTACAAGTGGAGTTTCCCATTTCTTTTGTGTGTCTCACTGGCCACAGCAGGTTCGAAGTTGCAACCCAACTATGGAGAAGGTCAGAGAATGCTAATGGTACATTTAGCAGTGAGTGTTTCTGCTGGACTTTCTGTGGAAAATAAAATTGAATTGACGGAAGGAGAAAATGCAATTCTAGCTTAATGCAGAAATAGTTCCAAGTTAGGACTGCCTGTTATATTAGTCATTGATAGATATAATTGAAGATAGTATTTTACAAGAAATAATGAGGGAGTCGTGGGTCATAATGGTGTGCATCACCAGACACATTCCCTACTGAGTACTTCTTTTGTAACATAAATGGTAGGTTTTGAAAAATGTTTAATAAATATGCATAAAATGTGTTTGCTAGAATTATGTTGGAAATTTGAATTTTGAGAACAAATTTATAATTTTTGGAAATATGCTGTTGCAATTATAACTCAAAAGATATTTAATATGCATAACTATGGTCACACAATGATATCCCTGTAAATAATATTATGTATTCTTGCTCCTGCCATCCCTCCCCCACCCTCAGGCAGTGTGATAAAGTGTTTAGAGAAATTCTTTGGTTCCTGACTCAGTTTTATCATCTACAGAATGGAGATAGTGACACATTTCAGAGTTGTTGGAAGTATCACATGGCAGGATGCTGTTTGTAAATCGCCAAGCAATGTATATATATAAGTATATATTATTTTGCAAACTGCTTTTTCATGTAACAAAGCTACAACACACTTTTTTAAATTGATGCATGATATTCCATTACATGAATGAACTATTTAGGTTGATATATATAACATATATGTAGGTTGATATGTATACATATATCTTTATCTACCTACAATCTTTTAACAAATTGCAAATATACACCACTTAACAATGGGGACATATTCTGAGAAATGTCTCTTTAGGCTGTTTCATCATTGTGTGACCATCATAGAGGGTGCGCCTACACATCCCTAGATGGTATGACCTACTACATACCTGGGCTGTATGGTGCAACTTACTGCTCTTTGCCTACAAACGTGTGCAGCATGTTACTGTGCAAAACAACCTGAGATTAAATCAAGCGTAAGAAAAAAGGTTCAATCAAGAAGTGTGGTGAACACGAAATAGATGAGGCCGCTGCCAGTGTAACATGGCAAACTGTTTTATAACAAACCTTTTTTTTATTTAATGAGTAGAAAGAATACACTTTAATGGTAAAAAGTGTACTGGTGTAAATACGTAGGCCAGTCACATAGTCGTTTATTATCATTAGCAAGTATTATGTACTGTACATATTGCATGTGCTATTCTTTCATATGACTGGCAGTGCACTGGGTTTGTTTATACCAGCATCACCACGAACATGTAAGTAATGTGTTGCACGACGACCTTACCAGGGCTATGTTGTCACTAGGCCATAGGAATTTTTCAGCTCCATTATAATCTACTAGAAACCCATTGCAGGAAGATTCCTGCAATAGGGCTTCCTGCTGCGGTCTGCTTCCCTCCCTTCTCCCCAGCCCCACCTGCTTCTCTCCAATCTCACCTGCCCAGCCTTCTTCCCTCCCTTCTCCGCCGCCTCCGCAGCCCCACTTGCTTCTCTGCAGCTTCACTCCCTTCTGCAACGCTTGGCTTCCTTCTACACTGTCTTCAGTCTTCGCCCTACTCCTGGATATGCAAATTAATCGCCATCTTGGTTGGGTTAATTTGCATATTTGCTCCTGATTGGCTGGTGGGCGTGGCTGGTGGGTGTAGTGGAGTGATGGTTAATTTGCATATTACTCTTATTAGGTAGGAGGATTATTAGGTAGGAGGATGGGACTATTGTAGTATATGCAGTAGGTTGTTGACTGAGACCTCATTCTGTGGCACAGGACTGTATTGGTCACTATAGTCACCATTCCGTACATTGCATCCCCAGAACTTACACTTATTTACCTTATAACTGGAAACTTGTACCTCTTGACCACCTTCAGCCAGTTGTGCTTCCCATACCAAACAACAATCTGTTTTCTGTATGTTTGAGTTTGTTTGTTTTGCGTTGTTTGTTTTTAGGTTCCAACATAAGTGAGATCATACTGTTCTATGTATTGTTACAGCTCATTGTAATGATCACTTATTGTTTGTTTAATCATTCTTCTTCGTAGAATCATGAAAAGCTGTTTTTATAGTAAAACCTTACTCCCAACTTCTGCAATGCAAAAGATACTACAAATAAGATGAGGCACAAGATCTATTGGCTACATATCTTTTTATAGCATGCATGGCAAATGGGTTAATTTCTTTAAAATCCATAGAGCTTCTAGCTAAATCAGCAAGAAAATGTTGAAAACCTTAATATAATATAGGTGAAGAATATGAATCAGTAATTTTTTGAAAAAAGGCAAATATGTAAAAAGATGCTTATTTTTAAAATTAAAGATATGAAATTAAAATTTTTTCCAGTTATCAAATTAGTAAAGATTAAAAAGTTTCAAAATATAAGCATATTTGAGAATGTAGGCGAATAGACACTCTTTATGGACATATAAATTGGCATGACCTTTTTAAAAAAATCCTCAGCCAAGAATTTTATTTTTAATATCATCTCTAAGAAGACTTCAGCAAGCTCTAGGTCCTGAATATTTTCCCCCAGAAGTTTTATATTTTTACCTTTTTACATTTAAATCTCTGGTTCATGTTGAGATAATTGTTGTGTTACCCTGTGAAGTTTAGGTTGAGTTTCTTATTGCCTAAATATGTTCTGTTGTTCCAGCACCATTTATTGAAAATTCTATCCTGCCTCCATTGAATTGCATTTACTCCTTAGTAAAATATCAGTTGGGCATTATAGACAATCTATATATAAAAAAGCCTAAGCGACCGTCTGACCGTTCGACCACCCGACTGGTAACTATGACACACACTGAACACCAGGGGGCAGACGCTCAACACAGGAGCTGCTGAGCTGCGGTGACTTGGCAGCTGCAGTTCTTGGGTGACACACCTGGAACCAGAGAGGAGGGAGCCTGATTCTTGGGTGCAGCACCCGAGCACCACCCTCTTGCAATCTGGGACTCCTTGGGGGATGTCGAAGAGTCATTTTTGGCCCACTGATCCCCCGCAGGCCAGGCTGAGGGACCCTATCGGTGCCCGAATCTGTGCACCGGGCCTCTAGTAATCAATAAAGCTAACAATAAACTTTATTTAACATAAACAAACAAAAAAATGGATATTTTTAAAGTTGATTTTGACAGAGAGAGGGAGGGAAGAAGGGAGGGAGAGAAAAAGAGAGATCAAAGTGAGAAACATCGAATGGTTTCCTCCTGATCGGGTAGCAAACCCTTTGGTGTACAGGATGACGCTCCAACCAACTGAGCCACCCAGCCAGGGCTGGTATGACTCTTAAAGAGTCAATTTTGCAGTATCTTAAAACATTTTGTACAAATTTTGACCCATCACTTTCACTTCTAGGATTTTATCCTATGAAATACTTAATGCATATAAAAAAGATCAAGATCACAGTATAGGGATGTTCATTGTGACATTTATGCGTAAGTGTGTCCGCAAAACAACCAAGCTGTGAACACCCTGTGTAGCCTGTATTTCTCTCAACATGGTACTGCTCAAGTGATGGAGATTCATAAAATGAAATTTTACACAGCAACGGAAAAAATGAGACTGATTTTTGCGTACTGATTTGAAAAGATATTTCTGATGTGTTGGGAACTCCCAAAAGCAAGATTCAGACTTGCTTTTATGCACTCGTGTATATGATATATGCTATACCAGGCAGAAAAAAGAGTGCTTGTATAAGACTGGACAATTTCTGGAAGAATAGATAACAACTTGTTAACACTGATTATCTTCTGGGAATTAGATTGAAGTGAAAGGAGAGGGGGAGGAGTTTACTTTTCACTCTCTCCCTTTTTGTATCTTTGGAATCCTCTCTTCCCAATATTTCATTACAAGAATTTCAAAACTTATAGAAAGTTTTAAAAAGTGTCCACTGAACATAAATATACTCACCAGCTAGCTGCTATGATGATACCTCACTATAATTGCTTTATCACTAAATTAACAAAAGCTATAAAATATTTTGATAATTTAGTTAGTAAGGTACTAGAGTTTAGTAAGAGGAAGGTATTAGAATAATGGAGTAGTATAAAATAAAAACATACATAAATCTGCTGACAGAGAAAGCTAAATAGGATAATGTGATATATTATGAGCTGTTAAAAATACAAAGTCCAGTGTAACAAATCTAAGCGACAGCAAAGTCTTAGAGGCTCCGAACTGTAGGAGGGGTTTCTGCCTGCTGTTCCTCAGGCTGAGACCCCAGGCATGATGGTCCCAGAGCAGAGGTGCAGGGCAGGTAGCTTTTTGGCGCACCCAAAGGTCTGTGCCTGCTACATGCACTGTGGTTCTCAGATATCTGAGCCTTTGCTTCTCAAACCAGACCATAGTCAATAAAGCTAACAATACACAGTGTGTTTATCACCAGGGAAACTTCTGAAACTCAGTTGACCCTCATGGGCTGTATCTTTGTAGGTGGAGAAGAAGGATGGCAGAGAAGTACTGGAGAACAGTTTGGATTTGAGTGAGGCCTAGAGAGGAGTTTTTGGTTATTGTTGTTGTTGTTTTTTTAGCTTCCTAATTATTCCACACTGAGCTACTACTCTGTGTGTAAACCTTGACTCAGTAGGAATGAGTTGGAGTCCAGAAATCTGAATGTTTAACAAGCACCCCGGTGATTTCATTGCATCGCATGTAGGTGTTGCCATCTGTTGTCCTTGCCAGGGTGTGGTATACTTAGTCTCGTGAAGATCCAGCTGCTGCAGAGTCTATGGCATTGCTTTGCCAGGAGTGCTTATCTCTATAAACAGCTCGTACTCATTTTCTAAATGAGCTTAATTGCTAATTTCCTAAGGGAGACCGAGGAGATTATTATTTTTTAACTTCCTGGTTGTTTGATTTGGCACCGATGCCGGGCCCCTGTTTGTAAACCTTCACAAAGGGGCATCCGTGCCATCTTCTCTGAACTCTCATCCACAGGGGTCCTCAGATGCATTTGACTTAATGCTCCAGTTTTCTCAGGGAGAAAACTCCCCACGTCCTCTTTCCCGGTGTTTTTCTTGGGAAGCATCTTCCTCCTGTTATCAGAGAGTGTTTGAATGCCCATCCATTGTCTTGTGACTTGTGGAATGTGCTGGTAGGACTGCAGCTGTTCCATCTTCTCCTTGGAACAGTTTTTCTTCCCCTGAAGGATTAATAAGGAGGCAAACTATTTGCAGTTGCTTCTACCCCGTCTGGGATTGTTCTTTCTCCTGGGGCTAAAGGACGATCTCAGAGTTCCTCATTTTTTTCCTCAGGGTGACAGCTGTCACGAGTTCTTCCTTGTCTATTCTTCTTACCTTTTCCATCTTAGCCAATCAGTTAAAGCAGAGGAATTTGTTTCTATGGTGGTCCGTCAGCTAAAGGGAAACATGCCATACCAAGTAATGAGTAACTTGGCATTTATTTATTTATTTATTTATTTTAAATACAGTGAACATAGAAGCATGGAACAGACTGTCGAATTTCAGAGGGAAGGAGGGGGTGGGTGGATGGGAAGAGATTAAACAAAGAGCTTGAACGCATGTATGCATAACCCACGGACACAGACAATGGTGAAGGCCTGGGGCTCAGGGTGGATGCAGGCTGGGAGAGGTCAATGGGGGGAAAAAGGGAGCATCTGTAATACTTTCAACAATAAAGATAAAGCAAACAAACAACAAAACTATACAATGGACATTTCTTGAGCTCATCCTGAGCACCAGGCATTGTGCTCAAGGCTGGAGTGAAAAAGCAGACAGTGGAAGCCATATCTCCAAACAACCCTGACAAATGCAGGTTGAGAGTATCCCGTATAACCAGGAACCTGGGAGTAAATTTGTAGGATGGGGAACAGTCAGGTATGGTCAGGATATAGGGTGTTTGGTGACGAATAAAAGGTTCTTTGAAGACTTGGTGTTACTGTAAAAAATCTGAACATTATTCAATAGGAAATTATTTCTTAATCAGCTTTTAAAAATTAAGGTATGGAGAACACAGCATTCTAGTGTAAAAACAATAAATAAAATAATGCTCCCATTTTCTTTTGTAATCAGGTGAGGGAAGTGTGGTAAGAAGTATAAGGGTAGAGGTGAAAAGAGAAAAAGGAGAAGAAATTTGGATTGATAGATGATCAGAAAAGAGGTATCAGCAAAGAGAAAGCTACACAAAGAAAAAGGTTAACAGATACATGTCCTAAGGGCCTAGGATAGTGCCTGGCACATAGTAGGTGCTTATGAAATAGTTATTAAATGAATGACAGAGTGAATGGCAATGGGAGGAAGAAAAAGGAAAAGAAATAGGAAGATGCATGCACATCCACAGAAAATACTGAGATATTGTAAGAAAAAGATTGAGAGACAACTTATGCAGATAGAAATATACATATTCAAAGGAAGCAAATTGTAAAGGGAGATGAGAAAGAAATAAAGGATTGGACTCAGAGAGGCTCAGAAACATGCTAGTACTCTTGAGCAAATGATCCTTTGTGTGTGCTGTGTCTTAAGACATTGTGCTGGGTGTGTGATGTGGAACTGGAGAAAGTGACTCAATGTTTTTGAGTTTCATCTACTACTAAAAAGAAAATGGAATCATATACATTATTGTAGAATTAAAATCTGATTAAGTTAGGCGGTGGGTACATGGAATACTTGCTGTACTACTCTCTGTATTTAAGTATAAGTTTGAAATTTTCCATAATAAAAAAATCTTTTAAAAATAGGACAGTTAATAACTGAGTCCAGGCCCAACTAATTCTCCCTTCCCCGCATGAAGTCACTAGAGTAAGAATTGTTCAGACATGGCAACCGACTGGATATGGGAGGCAAATGGGTGGAGAAGGTCTTGTTCACCCCAAGGGTTGGTGTCCTGGTGATTAAGCGGGTGATTTTGCCTAATGGAATGACAGGTTTGGAAAGGAAGCTAATAAATTCATTTGTCAGAAATGTTGGGGGAATGCTCAAGAAAATATTTGTAGACCGAAGGAAATTTGTTTCTTAGGGAATTGGGGTTTCAAAAGGCACCGTGGAGAAACTCCTCAACAGGGAGACACCGCGGTGGGAAGAAGTGGGGAACTGGCTGGGAGGGATGAGGACAAAGGCTGGGGACCTTGGCTTATAAGTTTCAATAGTGAAGAAGGAGGAGGCTTGGGTGGAAGCCCAGATCAGGGTGTGGCAGGGATAACAGCTGAATCTGTTGAGTTATCCAGCCACAGTGTTCTGTGTGGAATGTTGGCTTTTTGGCCTTTGCAGAGTTTATTCCCTCCCAGGTGCTGGGCACAGTTGCTCAGAGCAGCTCCTGCAGGGTGGGTCAAGAGGTCAGGAATAAAGAGGTCAGAGGAGAAAGCTGGAGATACCGGCCTCTGCAAAATGCACTTATTTTTCTTGGTATTTGACAGGTGGACTAGATGCAATTTAGCTGAGAGCCAAGCCCGTCAACAGATTCTGTTTTCGCCAACCCCCTAAGTTCCTTCCTTGTTTAAGGCATCTCTTCTTCACATTTTTCCCCCTCTGCTGGACATTTTTCTTTAGTGTTTATTTTCTAAATGACAATTTAAGGGAATAAGTACAATAACCCATTCAACTAAAGTGGTTTTTAAAAATGACAAATCGGTTTACTTAGTTGAAGAAAACTTGATGTTATTATAAATTTCAGATACTTAATACTTTTTTAAGGTCTTAAATTAGAAAAATATATTTTTGATGTCTGGGATTAAGAATAACTTTTTAATTTTGTCTGCATAAAGGAAAATTTCTAATTCAGTGATTACTAATTGGTTTAGAAAATCATAAATGCACTTTGTAGCATGTTCATGACAATAAACAAATACTCTATCACCATGGATTCCAAGCAAAATTAATATCATGTCCCAAACGAGTACCAGCTGTTTAGAACATCATAGAGGGGGATGGGAGAATTCAAACTTAATTAATTATTTTCTTGGTTAGAAAACAAAATCTTCAAACAAAGAGAACATTATCTCTATCAGGCCCTAACTAGCATTTCTAAGATTCCACCCACAGTAAGGCCAGTGAACATAATGCCAAGCCTTTCACTAAATTTCTGAATTACTCATATAAACTTGGAAAATTACAAGAGTAACTGAGATTGTGTCTAGATAACTGAAGTCAAAAGACTGGTCTGCTTCCTTTTCTAAGTCCGTTCCTCCCCCCTCTTGCCCCCAGTAGCATACCAAGCAGGGTTCTTGTGTTATATTCCTGTGCATTCATCCAATTCTATTTCCTTGCTGGCCTACTGGAATAGGGGGTGCTATTGGAAGGATATGCTTTGGTTCAATTTAATAAGGATTTGTTGGATATAGTATGTGGGAGGTGCCAAAAGAGATACAAAAGATTAAAAACATAGGATTCCTACCCTTATTGCGGTAACAGTGTTGAATACTTCTAACTATAATATCAGAGAGGTAAGGTAAGTGCCATAGTTGATATCAATGAAGTGCTAAAGGGACTAATAGCCAATATCTCATTTATTTGTGTGAATAGTTGAGTATGAAGGAGGTATCATCTGAGCTGGTTCTTTTTAAATATATTTTATTGATTTTTTTACAGAGAGGAAGGGAGAGGGATAGAGAGAAACATCGATCAGCTGCCTCCTGCACATTCCCCACGGGATGTGCTCGCAACCAAGGTACATGCCCTTGACCAGAATTGAACCTGGGACCCTTCAGTCCACAGGCCGATGCTCTATCCACTGAGCCAAACCGGTTAGGGCAGAGCTGGTTCTTTTTAAAAAATATATTCTTACTGATTTCAGTGAGGGAAAGAGAGATAGAAACATCAATGATGAGAGAGAATCATTGATCAGCTGCCTCCTGCACGACCCCCACTGGAGACTGAGCCGCAACATGTACTCAGACTGGGAATAGAACCATGACCTTCCAGTTCATAGGTTGACGCTCAACCACTGAGCCAGATGGACCAGGCTGAGCCGGTTCTTGAAGACTGACTCCATTTTCATTTGGAAGGGTGCCAGCAGGCATATAGAATGACAGAACAACTTGATGTGTCTTATTACCATAGCTCAGACGGTAGGTGCATATTTCTGCCTTGTTTCCAGATGATGCAAGCTGGTATAGGCATTAATGGTACTTCAATGATTTCCATTTTCTACTTGAATTCCTTGTTTAAACGACCTATTTACATTACTACTCTGGGTGACACCTATGCCTAGAGATGTCTGCTGGTTGAAAATGAACAAACAGCAGCCAGGTATTTCTTATCTCTAATGGATGTCCTGCAAATCCCTTAGCCTTAGCATTTTGTGTGCAATGCATTTTTAGAAAACGAATAAAAGGAATAGAAAGTGATAGACACACACATCTAGGTGCTTTGTGCAAACAGCACGTTAGTCCTCTCTCAAGGTGACGCTGAGCATAGGACGTGCAGTTGGAAATGGTGGACACAGAACTAACTGTGTGTGCCTTCTCGCTTACTCGGTCTCCTCTTTGTGAGAAAATGGACTTGTGTTTGAGGTTAAATTTTTTAACCTCTGATATACTGATCTTCTTAAAGTATTATTTTTCATCAGGATAGTCCTCTGTACAAAAGGCCAAAATGAGTCTGAACTGCTTAATTTAGCCATGACTTCTCTTTTGCTGCCCTGTGTTCTCAGAATAGTGTCTGTACTGGTTCACAAACATCTTTCTCCTTTTCCACTTCCCTCCAACAAATATTCATTCATTCATTCATTCATTCAACAAATGCAATTCTATATACCAGCTACTATTCTATGGACTTGGGAAACTTTCATCAAGAAAACAGACAAAATCCAGACTTGGTTAGGGCTTACAGACTAGCTGGGGGGAAACAAGATCAATAATAAATTCAATAAACAAGGAAATTATATACACTAGTATGTTAAAAGGTGACATTTGTTTGGGGAAAATAGAGTAGGGCAAGGGAGTTGGGCATGAGTGCATGAGTTATAACTAGAAATAGGCTTGTCCGGCGGGCCTTATGTAGAAGTGAGTTATGCTCTGGTCTTCTGGGTGTGATGGCCTTCTGGGCAGAAGCAGCCACCAGTGCACAGGCCCTCGGTGAGAATTTGTGCAGGGATCTTTAGGAGCAGCCTGAGTGGAGCACAAGGAGCAAGGGGGAGGAGAGGAGGAGAGGTGGGGAGAGGTAACAGGTACAAATAGCATGGGGACCTATAGGACTTTGTAAGGACTGGCTTTCAGTGAAATGGGGAGCCACTGGAGGGTCTTCAGAAGAGAAGTGACTGTCTCCCGTTCTTTGTACTATTGCCATATATTTTACTTCTACAAGTCTTACTGGTTTTGCTTTACACATCAGTTGACTGTTGTGGGGGTAACTTTTGGATTAATCTTTGCACCATTTATCTTTTTCCATCCTTTTACTTTTGACATACCACTGCTGGAATATTTGTTGTGAGTTTCTTATAGATGGCATATTATTGGATCATGGTGGGGTTTTGTTGTTTTTTAATCTACAGTGCCAATCTCGGTCTTTTAATTAATGTATTGAGATTTTAAGGGTAATTATGTTAGGGCTTAAGTATGCATTTCTATTTGTTCCCTCTAGTTCAGTGGTTCTCAACCTTTCTAATGCCGCGACCCTTTAATACAGCTCCTCATGTTGTGGTGACCCCCAACCATAACATTATTTTTGTTGCTACTTCATAACTGTAATGTCGTGACCTATGGGTTGAGAACCGCTGCTGTAGAGCCTAAGACCATCAGAAAACATAAATATTTACATTATGATTCATTAACAGTAGCAAAATTACAGTTATGAAGTAGCAACGAAAATAATGTTATGGTTGGGGGTCACCACAACATGAGGAGCTGTATTAAAGGGTCGCAGCATTAGAAAGGTTGAGAACCACTGCTCTAGTTCCTGCTTCTCTCTTCGTCTTTTTTTTTCCATCTTCCTGTGGGTTACTTGAACATTTTTTTTTAGGATTCCATCTTGATTTATTTATTATCAAGTTTTTGTGTATATCACTTTGTATAGTTTTCCTAGTGGTTACTTAGGGGTAACTTTTATTTTGATATAATTTCAAACGTAAAGAAAAGTTTCAAGGTAGTGCAAAGAACTCCCTTACCCTCTTTACACGATTCAGCAATATTTCACATATTGCCATATTTGCTTAGCATTCCCTCTGTGGGGTAAATGTGTATGTGGTTAAATATTTCTGAGCCACTGGAGAGTAAGTTGGAGATGTCATGCTTCTTCATCTCTAAATACTTCAGTGTATATTTCCTAAGAGGGAGAACAATTATCCAAATCAGGAAATTTAACATTGGCACAATACTGTTATCTAATCCATACTCCATATTCAGATTTTGTTAATGGTTCCAATTATGTATTTTACGGCCAGTCTCTTCAGTCTCCTTTATTATGAAGCAATTTTTTTATTTTTTCCTTATGTTTCTTGACCTTTTTTTTTTTTTTTAAATAAAGGCAATTATTTTCTAGAATGTCCTTCAATTTTGGCTTGTCTGATGTTTCTAAAGGAAATATTCGCATTCCTTATTTATAATAGAGGAAATTTAGAAATAATCTGTCATGGTAGGGGTTTGTTTAAATTAAGTTTTTTTCTTCTTCTTCTTCTTTTTTTTTTTTTTTTTTTACAATGAAGATCTATTATTCATACAGTTTTAAAAAGGAGGAATTTTTTTTTCCTGCAAACCAGCAACATTTTCAATTTTTAAAATAGGAGCATGTTGATTTTTTTCCAGAATTATAAAAAAAGAGAGTTAGATGAAGAGTCATTATGATATAATGGAAAATGCATTGTACTGAGATCAAGGCCAAATATCACCATGTGCTGTTTATAAGATCTTGGTCAGGAGCTTCATGATTTTGAACCTCAGTTTTCTCATCTTTAAAATGGGCATCACAGTATAACTTTCCTTCCTGTCTGCTTCACAGAGTTGTTTGAGGACCAAATGGAGTAATTTTTATTGTTGCTCTTTGTAATCTTTAAAAACCAATACCAATAAAAGGCATTCTTATTTCATTTTATGGAAAATGTTTTATTGCATACCAGAGGTAAAATTTTCCTAAAATTATTTACAATAAAAAACCCCAAACTACCAGGCATTTGAACTTCATCCTTGAAAGTTTCCAGTGTTACAATCTTTCACCTATAAGAATAGATAGAGCAGTGAGAGACATTAGATCAACCACTATAACATTTATAGCTTATCCATGTCCTCAGCTCAAATAATTTGTTTTTCCATTTCTGCTTCTTTTTTTTCTCCTGTTTATGTGATCAGTTATTTCTTAGCTTTGAAAGAATGTGGAAATTTCTTTGTTTCCTCTTTAGAAATTTCCAATATGCCACATCCTAGAAAACAGAAATAAGGAAAAGCTATTAACATGCAGTTGCATCTTTCCCCTTGAATCTGAGTTTACCTAGTGACTCACATGTAATTAATAGAAGGTAGCAGAAATGAGGTCAAGGTCAGAAAAGGCCACGTGGCTTTCATACGGATCTCTTGGGAAAAAGAAGCCATGATCTGTCATGGAATGGAAGAAGCTGGGTAAGAAGTTTGACTACCCAAAGAGCACCATGCTGGAGAGCACGTGTGTGGTCTGGTCAGACGAGCTCCCAGTTAGCAGCACTTGCCTGCTACGGAACTGAGCCATCTGGGATGCCCCCAGGTAAGCCTTCAGGTGACACTGCCCCCTCCGTAGCCATCTGAATGGTCCTGCATGAGGGAGCTACTTAGCTCTGCCTTTCCTAAATTCCTGACCCTTAACATGGAGAGCAAAATCAAATGATTGTAGTTCCTGCTACTAAACCGGGGGGTAATTTTTACACAGCAAGAATGACTGGAAACATCCTGTGGCTGAGTGAATTTTACCAAAAAATAAGAGCAAAAGGTTTCAAGTGTCATTGTGATGCTAAGAGAATCCCGGAGCAGCCAGTGCCTTGCCAGAGTCCAGTCTTGCATCTCACACATCACTCCCCGCCCCTGGATTATGTTCTGCATCAGCCCCAAATCTTAGCAAGTCAGTGTGGTTCAGGGTTTTCCTAGACTTCTTCGTAATTCCAGTAGTTTCCAGCTCTATAAAATCTCCATGAGGAATTATTGTTCAAAACTAGCAGGAGAAAAGAATATGCGTTTGCTCAAAGCCACCAATTGGATTTTGAATTCTTCTGATTCTCTCTGACATTCCAAGAATAAGATGCAAGATTCTTTCCTGCTGAATAAGAGGCTAGAAATCATGGTGTAACTGACTTTTGCTAACTGTCCACGTGGGCTCAACCTTCTTTCCTTCTCCCTTTTTAAGTTTGCTTAGACTTGCCTTCCTTAGGTTACCATGGAGGCAGGAGGAACATGTAAAAAGATTTTTCTTGACAGTTGCATAGGCCTTTCACATTTAAAAAAAATATATATTTTATTGATTTTTTACAGAGAGGAAGGGAGAGAGATAGAGAGTTAGAAACATCAATGAGAGAGAAACATTGATCAGCTGCCTCCTGCACGCCCCCTACTGGGGATGTGCCCGCAACCAAGGTACATGCCCTTGACAAGAATAGAACCTGGGACCTTTCAGTCCACAGGCTGACACTCTATCCACTGAGCCAAACTGGTTTTGGCTAGGCCTTTCACATTTTGCTTGCATTACCATTCTGGCCAAAATTTAAGGAAAATCTATTGCATGATTTAATGAAAATGTCAAAATTTAAGGAAAATCTATTTCATGATTTAATGAAAATGTCAAAATTTAAGGAAAATCTATTGCATGATTTAATGAAAATGTCAAAATTTAAGGAAAATCTATTGCATGATTTAATGAAAATGTCAAAATTTAAGGAAAATCTATTGCATGATTTAATGAAAATGTCATGAACCAATACTAGAGAACTTTCACAATTCAATAGCTATTTGAGGAGAGGCAATGTTCTCTCCCTCCCTTCCTCCCTCCTTCCCTCCCTCCCTCCCTTTCTCCCTTCCTTCCTCCCTCCTCTTCCTTCCTTCCTTTTTCCCATTGATTTTTAGAGGGGAAGGGAGGGGGAGAGACAGCAGGAGAAAGAAACATCCATGTGAGAGAGACGACGATTGGTTGCCTCCCGCATTTGCCCTGACTGAGCCCGGTATCAAGCCTGCAACCGAGGCACATGCCCTTGACCAGAATCAAACCTGCGACCCTTTGGTTCTCGGGCTGATGCTCTATCCACTCAGCCGAACCAGCCAGAGCTCTGCCTTTCTTTTTGTTATTTCTTTCTTGATACAAGAAAAGAAAAGGTATTTTTGACGCCCCCCCCCTTTTTTTGTCCTATAATTAAAATTCATTTTTTTCTTAGTCATTTATTTATTCAAAAACAATTATTGAGCATCTTCCATGCGCTTCACAGTGTTACTGCTATGGGGAATACCTGAGTGAACATCATGAAGTCCCTGGCCTAATGGGGATTGCATACATTAGTTGGCATACAGTGCTGTGCAGAAGAAGGAAGGACAGTGAGGAGGACAGGTGTAGGGATGGAGCAGAAGCTCTTTATAGGTGTATCATAGTCTGTTAGATAGAGTAACATTTGAGCCAAGATCTGAAGGAGACCCTCTAGTTAGACAATTGTATCAGCCTTTCACATTTTGGAGATGCCCCGTCTCCAAAGATTTCCATGTCGGAATCTTTGAAACCTGTGCCTATGTTAACTTTAATGTGAAAGGGGCTTTGCAGATGGGATTAAGTGAATGATCTTGAGATAGGAAGACTATCCTGGGTTATCTAGATAGAACTGATATAATCGCAAGGGTTCTTAACGAGAGGGAGGCAGGCAGGCAAGTCGTCAGAGGAACTGTGTATTAGACACAGAGTCAGAGGTTTGAAGATGCTCTGCTACTGGCTTGAAGATGGAGGGAGGGGCCATGAGCCAAAGAATGAAGGCAGCCTCTACGGTGAAGAAAACACGGAAATGGATTCTCCCCTGGAGCTTCCAGAAGGAATGCAGCCTGCTGGCACCTGGATTTTAGGATTTGTGGCCTCCAGGACTGTAAGATAATTAATCTGTGTTGTTTTAAGCCACTAACTTTGTGGGAATTTGTTACAGCAGCAAAAGGACACAAATACAGCAATGCAGACACAGGTTTTGCAGGTAACTGGGGAAAGAGAAAACCCGAAGGAAAGAATAGCAAGTGCTAAGGCCTTGAGGTAGAAGAATGCAGGATGGATTGAAGAGCAGAAATGGGTCAGGTGAGTCGGAGGACAGAGTTTAAGAGTGGCAGGAAATAATATTCTTGTGTCACGACTTTACCCTCTATAGATGTTTCCCTATTTTATTTTGGCTCCCCCTCCCCCCGCCCCCATTGGAGAGATTTTGAGGCCAGTACAATGTCTTTTGTTATTGATGGTGGTGGTTATGTTCTATTTTTTAATTTTTAAAAATTTCTTTGTGAGTAACATCTCTTTGTCCCTGAAAATGTGTAAGGTATTTATTTCCTTTATTCTTGTAATTCAGAAATTTTGGCTCGGGTCTCTTTTTGGTAATTTAACTTAGAACATGCTAGTTGGTTTTGATATGAATATTCTAATATTCATGTTTTTAAACTCAGAAGAGTTATGACATGATTTTGTTCTTATTGTGTTGGTGTGACCATTGCTAATTATGTGATTAGATTTTTTCCTAAGTCTTATGTATTTATAACGTCTTACATCATTTTCAGCCCCTTGTCCTTTGCAGCAGCAACATTTCAGGAAGGCTCTTGACATGCAGGCATTCTTGGCTCTGTGTTTTCCAGCCCAGATCTGTCTCCACATTCTCTGTTTTTGTTTTTTTCTGTGTGTTATGCTGGCTTAGTATCACTAAATAGTCTTGCCCCAATAACAAGGATGATTTCTCTCTGCTACAATCTGTAGAGACATAGTATACTGTAAAATAATGGTACTAAATTGCAAACATTTTGGGTACTGTCAGTTTCCATGAAATTTTATTCTGCCCAAACTCTTGACAGTATAATAAACGTCCAGAGAACATTTCAAGCCTCGGGGAGGTTTCCAGACAGTTCTCCGTCATTTTCTCAGAATCGTTCAAGAATGTGAAAAGGATATAGGTAATTTCTTAAGGCACGTGTACTCCATACACCATTAGGCACTCCCTAGCCTAAAAAATAAATAAGGGCAGCGGATAATTTCTTCTACTTCTATAAATACATAAGCTGGCATCCCTGCATAGCGGCTTAGGTTGGTGAAAGCTGATGTGACTGCTGTTCAAGAAGTGGATGTTTAGGTTCAGATACTGCTAGAGTGTATGTAGCAATGGAGTTAACCTTCGCCGTCAAGCACATTTTTGCGTTCTACCATGCTTAATGCATATGTACCTCTTGTTTAGCCTGGGCCTTCTTCATGTGTTTGGTCTCTGTCATTTATAAAGAATGTTGTTAATGTTCAGCCAGAAAGCTTTGTCACAGAAAAGAGTGGAGACAACTGGAATTTTACTCTGAGAAGACAAGATAGGATTTCTACTCTCCTTAGCTCCTTCCAAAGAGCCGAGATATTGAGGAATTGGAATAACCCTGCAGAGCCTCAGGGCCATATATGCATTTCACTTTGAAACAATGCTGAGAGTGAGAGAGAGAGAAATAGAGAAATAGACATTGTAGGCATAAAATGCTATTTTGGAGAAGGATAATTTTAGAGTGTGGTGGATTTAAAACAGTAACTTATCTAATTGCCTAATTAAACTGACTCTCAAGTCATTAAAAAAAATTTGGCTCCTGTTTTTGATGACAAATACACCCATTTTTGTTGTTGTTAATGCTCACCTGAGGATATTTTTCCATTGATTTTTAGAGAGAGTGGAAGGTAGAGAAAGGTAGAGAGAAACACATCAGTTGGTTGCCCCTGCATGTGCCCCCTGCAAACGAGGTACATACATGCCCTTGACCAGAGTCAAACCCAGGACCCTTCAGTCCACAGGCTGATGCTCTATCCACTGAGTCAAACTGGCTAGGGCCAAATACACCCATTTTCAACGGAGATGTGCTACCTGTGTCCCTATGGAGTTGTGGTGGGGTTGCCAATCTGGCCTCCTGTGGACTCCAGGTGCCTTTCTGCATACATTTCCACCCCATTCTTCACTACTCCTCATTCATTCATTCATTCCACCAAAAGCTCATTCTCCATTTAGCATTTGTGTGACAGAGAATGGGAAAAGGACACAAGGGAAATCCTGGAATCCCAGTGCTGCATTGGGATAAATGCAGGGATTGACAGAACAGCCCTGAGACCTGAGGAATACTGTATAATTAATATTTCTTATATAAAGTGTAGTCTCTACTGAATGCATTAAGGAACAATGGACACTTGTGCACCATTGCCTACGGAACTTCCTAGTGTCTGCCTCATGAATCCCACTGGACCATTCTTCTTCTTCTTTTTTTTTTTTTAATGATATTGAAACACTGCTTCTGACTTTGACTAGCATAACATTTAACAGTGACAACAGTGAAACAGGATCAGAACCTGAACTTGCGATACCACCATTAGCGTACAATATTATAGAGGAATCATTGCCAGTGCAATACTAGCCAAGCAGTCTAGCAGTCCTAAGAACTCCTCACCTTCATAGCGCCTTGATTGGCTATAACAGACCTGTAGGTAAGGCAATCCCGTCACAGTTTCTCTAGCAATGCCCTGGTTTACAGTTGTTGTCCCAGTGCAATTATCAGTCGTGTCCTGGTTTGAATGATGAATTATATTTAATCACCCTGTTTATAAAAGTCTCCCTCCCTCTGGACATCATTATCCCAGTAAATCTCTCTAGATTTTTAAATCTCTAGCTGGTTTAATCCATATTCCCTAATGTTTGGACGGATGTTTTCTGAGTGTTTTGTTTGCTTGTTTTCCACTCATGCCGTTTGAAGCAATGCTTTGGGTTTTTCATTGCCTCTCGAGGATGGCCTCATCTGGGATGCTGATTTTGGTTACCTTTTCCACTATGAACACATTAGCAGGAAAGCACTATTTTTTTTTCATTCTCTATTCTATTATTAGAATCCCCAATGGCCCATATCCAGAATTACAAGCCTGGTATATTGTGGAAATTTGTAATGGCCAGGGGAAAACTCATGATGTAATATAAGTAAAAGAAGACCATAAAACTGTTTCCATATGAGGTACTAATGATGATTTTTTAAATGACTGTGACTGGAAACATAGCAATTTGAACTGGTAACAGTTCTTATCACTTCAAAAGATTATGAATCAAATATTTTGCTTTTTATTCATAAAATTATTTTTATTCCATATTATATAGGAAGTCAAATCATCCTTTAAAATAAAAGGCTAATATGCAAATTGTCCCATCGGGAGTTCGATTGGGAGACCGGGAGTTGGATTGCTCACTATGATGTACACTTACCACCAGGGGGTGGTGCAGAACATGGCGGGTGACCAGTGGCAGCAGCGGGGTGCTGAGGGAGCTAGGGAAGGGGGAGGCCGGGAGGTGAGGAACCAAATTGGCCCTGATTGCCGGCCAGGCCTAGGGGCCCTACTGGTGCATGAATTTTGTGCACTGGGACTCTAGTATTTTATAATCAGAAAAAGAATGTAAAAATAATGCAATGGTGTCCTGGCTGGTGTGGCTCAGTTGGTTGAGCATCATCCCATGCACAGAGCTGGACAGTTAGCTACCCAGTCAGTGTTCGATCCCCAGTAGGGGGCATGCATGAGGCAGCTGATTGATGGTTCTGTCTCACTGATGTTTCTCTCCCCTGTCCTCTCTCTAAAAAATCAATAAAAACATATTTAAAATAAAATAATGCAATAGTGTTCATTGTCCTTTTTGCCTTAAGGAGTTCAGTGTCCAGAAAGTTCTGGAGGTGCCCCATCAATCCTTCAGTAAATGGATTTTATTTACATCTGAAAAGAGACAAATTTTTCTAGGCTTCTTTGTAGCAATTTCAGTATTTCAGAGAAAGGAGAGCCAAGGTCTCCTTTTTATTCAGAAAACCTCTCACTAGAGGCCTTTAGGAACTCCTAAATTTGTCATGAGCCCAAGGAAATTTGACTGGGGGCTTGTACATCACCTGATGGTATTTCCTCTTCATATATCAAACACTGGCTCTATTATCTAATCCAGACACAAACCAATAAGTTAAGCATGTGGATGATCTCTGAGAAACTCAGAGTATCTTAATTTTCAATTAATTTTCCATGAATGCAGGGCCGTACCAGTCCAGAGGGTGTCAGTCTTACCTCCAAGTGCCAAGTGGAGAGAGGGGACTGGTCAGTTGAATCAGCCCATTGGCGCTCTTGCTCTGGCTTTTGCTGTGTTGGTGCTGTGGCCAGGCTGGTCCTGCTCCACCGGATGGGTGCCTGTCTGCAGCTGAGGAAATGCCCTGGAAGGTCTGGGTTCCTGCCAGGGCTGCAGTGGTTCCCAGCTGGGCTACCACATGCAGTGCTTGGTCGCTGTTCTTTAGTCAGCTCCATACCATGCCAGAGAGGCCAACTCTATAGGGCTTCCTATCTCCGCCACAGGCTGCTGCCTTTCTTCCCAGAACAGGCCTGCCTTGAGGCTGCACCGCTTACGCAAGAAAAACGAAACCTTTTTTTTTTTTTTTTTTCCGTTCTTGATGATTTCTCCTTTGGAGGACTGACTGTCACTCTCTTCTAGCATCTCTTGCTCAGTGGCACCCTGGTCCATCCCAGATTTCCCTGGCCTTGGACTTTGGGGGAACAGAGGCTGCAGTCTCCATTGTTCCTCTTTAAAGATGCTGGGGTTCTTACACAAACTGATACACCCTACCTAGAGCGGTCAGGGAGGATGGACAACCTTTCCCAGGTGGAAATACAAAAGCTGGCTTTGTATTTGCATAATAAGAGCAGCCACAAAAGTGAACTTTCACAGAAGACAGACCAGCTCCTAGGGGACTTCTTTCTAGGTCTCTTCTTACACCTAGATGTCACTCCAGAATAAAAATATAGCAAAGCAAAACATAGCAAATGAAGTGTCTGAGCCTCATCAGTCACCCCCATTAGAGTTACCCTTATTTTGTAAATTCCAAGACAGCATTGACAGAGGAGGAAGCACTATTTTATGTTACACTAAGAAAAATACAAAAGCAAGCAAGCACACGAAAAACCCTTTACCAACGAAACTATAAAGCATTATGGATTTTAACACCTATCCCAATTTCAGTGATGTTAAAATATGAAAACCAAAGCAAAGCAAACCAAAAGCCTCCAAACCTGAGTCTTAGAGTTGAACAGCGATAGATGACTTTGCCATTAGTAGGAATTAAAGAACCTACTCTCTCAGTTAGTGGTTAGGAGACTAACCAGGCCAGATGGCTGGCATCCTGCAGATTTAAAGGGAGGTTAAAAGGTTGGGGGTAAGGAGGCGAGGAGGAAAGAATAATGAGGCAGCTTTATTTGGTCTGCATTAAACACAAGCATGTTAAATTCATGAGTGAGAAACACCCTGCTTTAAGTCTTTGTTTCAAACTTGGAATATATATTTCTCCCTTCTTTCCATCTGGACTTTGTTGAAAACATCGGGTCAAGCCAGCTTGAAAAACGAAAAAAAATACAGTGGAGCTACCTTCTACGGTATGACATCATGTCTCCGCTGTTTCTCATTATAGAACTGCGTTTCAGATGTTAAAATCATATCCTCCTCAGCCCTCTTTGCTTTCTTCTTCCCCTCCCCCTCCACAATCCCATCTTGATGGAGTTCCATTGTTTGGACAGTGCCAGACACACAAAATTATTAACATGGCAGAAGGAAAGTACATCTTATGATTAAGAATTATTATTTTTAACTTTCCAGTTTTACCCTACATTCACAACATTATGTTTTATAAAATGACAAACTATGGATTTGCTAAAAAGCATGATATAATTTCTTAGCGATGTATGTGAAATTGTAACATAATTTACAAAATAATTTACACAATTTTGTTTATAAAATTTACAAAATGAATAGCGACATAATTAAAATAACTTAAAATAGTGGAAACATGTCACAATAATAGAATGATGCTTGTCTTTCCACTGGAAAATATAGAAGGGATGTATTAAAGTATTTTTTAAAAAATCTTTATTGTTGAAAGTATTACATAGGTCCTCTTTTTCCCTCCATTAACCTCTTCCAGCCTGCTTCCTATATTAAAGTTTTGGCCATAATATAGTGTTTCCAAAATCTTAATCTAAAAACATCCAAATTATATTATTGCAATTTAGTTAATTTTTTCTTTTAGGAACAAGAATTTATAGTGAAACTACAACTTGAAATATACTCCAGTTATTAATATTATTTGAGTAATTATAGCTCCTAATATTTTATTAAAGAGGCACATTTGTGCAAGGTACTTATTAATGTCAGTAAAAAATAGCAAGTAGCCATTTCTAAGATAAGTTACAGTTTACAGCATTATAGCCATGGGATATATGAAGCTGACATCTGCTCTAAGTCTGTAGTCTCTAAGCATCTATTCAGAATGAAGATGTGGAAAACTGGGAAATGAGTAAAAGAAAAACGGTAGAAGTGTGGGTCCTGGGAGGAATGTAGCTGACAGATAACGTGCTTGAGCTAAGAATAGACAGGAAGAACCAGGAGAGCTGATTTATAAATAAGCATAAAACTCGGTCCCCTACAAAGAAAACACACTCTTTCAATATATGTGGATATTTAAGAACTATATAGTTATGTATTAAGGAATACACATTATCAATACATTTAAGAACTAGAAATAACTCAAATCCTATTTTTTGATCCATTGGAAAGATATTAGAAATGGAAAATAAACATTTCAGCTCACTGGAAATATTTTTAAAAATTCTGTGGTAGATATTTATCCCTGTCTTTTTTTTTTTTTTTTTTTTCATTTTACCTGGTAATAGAATTTTTAATTGGGCACATGGCCAACCAGGGAAAGACTACATTTCCCACAATCCCTTTATTCTAGATGCAGCCATATGACTAAATTCTAATGTGGATGGCAGTGATATGAGCAACTTACACTTCACAAATCATTTCCTTTCTTCTTATGCGTCAGCGGGAACTGCCAGAGTGATCTGAAATCGTGAAGTAGAAACTACCTACTGTGGAAACTAGTGGTATAGCAGGATAGGAAAAGACTAAACTGCCTTTTGCCCTGGATGCCTGCATGGACAGTCAGTCAGCTTATCTTAGCCACTGTCAATTAGGGCCGCTCACAGCAGCCAAATCAAATTTCTGACTAATATGTCTCTTTCTGTGAGTTAAATGGGAAAAAAATTGAAGCTAAGATTATTGAAAATGATCACAGTATAATGATCATGATCAGAACACTGGGTATAAGATATTATACATTGGAAGCTAAATATACCTACAGTGCATTCTTTCAGTGCAGTTCTACTAAATTAGAAAGAAGAAAAATAAGCCAACAATAATCAGGAAGTTGGATAACAATCAAATTAATCAAAGGGAATCAAGGGAAAAGAATTAACCATAAAAGCAGAAATTAATCAAGACAGATAAAACAGAGAAACTGCCTATCAAGTTCACCATGTGCAAAACACAGTGTTATGAATTAAAAAGGGAACACATTCTAAAAGAGTTATGAAAGTTGACAAGAGAATAGGATATTTAATACTAACAAGTATGAAAATGAGCAGTTTTGTAGGAAAATATATATTGCTCAAACTGAGTCAGAATAAAGAAAAATTGGATAGGCTAATAACCTTCGAATTAACTGAAAAGTGTTGCAAAAAGTATTATCTGTAGGGCAGATAAAAACCGTGAGAAGTGTTGCAAAAAGAATTATCTCTAGGACAAATAAAAGCCTAGATCACTTTTATGTGTGAATTGTTTCCAAACCTTCTGATAACTGGTAATTGCCACGATACATGACATATTTTAGAGTACGTAAAAGGAAGGAAACTCCCAGTTCATTATACATTGCTAGTTAAACACTGATACCAAAATCTGACAAAATATATAGACAGAATTAAAACGCTACATTTATGATCACCAAGGCAAAACTTCCTAAAATGTTGAATACAGAAGCCTGGCTGGCATGGCTCAGTGATTGAGCCTCACCCCAGGAACCCAGAAGTCGCCAGTTCAATTCCGGGCCAGGGTTGCGGTCTCTATCCCCAGTAGGGGGAGTGCAGGAGGCAGCCAACGGATGATTCTCTCTCATCATTGATGTTTCTATCTCTCTCTCCCTCTCCCGTCCTCACTGAAATCAATAAATATATTAAAAAATGAAATGCTAATGACAGGGGGAAAAACCTTCTATATTTACCCTTACAGAAGTTAAAAAAAAATAAAAAAAATGCTTATGAAAGATAAAACT
Source organism: Corynorhinus townsendii (assembly GCA_026230045.1). NCBI lineage: Eukaryota > Metazoa > Chordata > Mammalia > Chiroptera > Vespertilionidae > Corynorhinus > Corynorhinus townsendii. The sequence continues at coordinate 159,738,604 of JAPDVU010000005.1, read as the reverse complement.
AAAATCAGGAATAGACCTGCCTTAAACATTCTTGATCAAATCTTTTTGTGACTATATGCATTCATTTCTCTTTAGCATATACATGGGAATAGGATTGCTAGATCATAGGGTAGATGAATGTTTCACTTGATTAGAAACTGACAAACATCTTTCCAAAGTTTATTTTTACCATATTTCACTCCCATCAACATTGTATGTGAATCCCAGTTGCTCCATATTCTCATCAGCATTTGATATTGTCATCTTTTAGCGTGAGTCATTTTGATGGTGTAAGTAATATCTCACTGTTTTCATTTTCCTCATTATTTTAGACTGAATGACTTAAAAACATTTTTTTCTTTTTTGTAATTTTATTAATTATATGATTTCATTTATATGAAATGTCTAGATGAGGCAAATACATATAGACAAAAAGGAGATTCATGGCTGGGGAAAATGGGGAATGGACAGAGACTACTGATGGGGATAAGGTTTCTTTTTGGAATGATGAAAATGCTTTGTTTGCATCACCTCATGAATATACTAATACACAGAATTATATACTTTTTAAAATGGTGAATGTTACGGTGAGTATTTTCTCAATGAGGAAAACGAAAACGAAAAAAAGCAGAATGAAAAAGAACAGAACAAAAAACCAGGCCTCTCATTTCCTCTACTTTCTCTTTGCTTCCCTATTCTTCACAATCATTCTGAACACCATGAGTCTTTCCCCTGTACCTCTTTTGTTGTTGTTAAAATATTTTTATTGATTTCAGAGAGGAAGGGAGAGTGAGAGATAGAAACATCAATGATGAGAGAGAATCATTGAGTGGCTGCCTTCTGCATGCCCCATACTAGGGACCGAGCCCGCAACCTGTGCATGTGCCCTGACAGGGAATCGAACTGTGACCTCCTGATTCATAGGTCGATGCTCAACCACTGAGCCACACTGGCTGGGCTCCCCTTTAACTCTTTTTGATCAGGGCCTGGGTGGGAATGTCAGAGTCTCAGTGTGCCAAGGGTCAGTTCAGAGGCCCCTAACCCTCTGATGGGACTCTCATCACCACCTTTCCATTCATTGATTGGGGACATCAGAGACATGGGTAATACATCATGGAGAAATTCTTGTACCAGGCAGCTATCAAACATGGTTAGGGGTTCTGTATTGGAGGGTGTGAGGATCAGGAGTGCACGACAAAGATTTGGTGAATATGCACCTGCCTACCAGGCAGAAGAACTGGCTTCCAGTTCAGGCTCTGATCCTTCTTGAGTGATTTTTGGTAAATTCCTTTCACTCTTTAGATTCAGTTCCCCACCCTCACTCCCACCACTCCTTAAAGGACTAGGACCTAGTTTCTCCCAGTCCGAGCTCTGCAAATGATTTGCTGTCTGACCTTGGACAAGCAGGTTTTTTGATTCTTGATCAAATCTTTTTGTGACTATATGCATTCATTTCTCTTTAGCATATACATGGGAATAGGATTGCTAGATCATAGGGTAGATGAATCAGGTTCTCAATTTATCATTTATACATTGAGAAGATTAGACCTGTCACCTGAGCTTCTCCAGGCCAGGTTTTATTTTCGTGTCCTGACTCCTCTATCTGCAGGCTTGGTTTTTGATCTGTGGTGGAGTGTTCTTTGTTCATGTTGGCTCAGCTTCCTTGGATTTCCCAAGCTGGGTCTAGAGCTGTGTTCCTTAAACTAGCCAGTATGTGTGTGAAAATTATTAATTACAGATAGTAGTTCATACCTCTTTTATTCTCTGCTTTTTGAAAACATTCTTAATTTGTTTTTCTATTACTCTGTCTTCAAGTTCATTATTTCTTTTGCTTCATCTAGTCTGATATTAAGCCTACCCAATGCATTCCTAATTTTAAATATTCTAGAATACTCTTTTTATTGCTCTTAGGGTTTTTAATTCCTCTGTTGAAGTTATCCATGTTTTCATCCATTAGGTCTACTTTTGCTCCAATATTAAAAATGTGTTTGTAATGATTTTATAATCATTTTCAGCTAGTCATACATTTGGGTCATCTGTAGTTAGTTCTCCTTCAATTGATTTTTTTTTCTTTGAATACAAGTCACATGTCCTTTTTCTTCCCATGAACTGTAACTATTTGTTGTGTTTAAAAATCATAGATATTGAAGTGAATATTACTTCCCCCCAGAGGGGCCTATCTTTTCTTATAAGGTAGTTTGAAGGGGATTGGGGAAACGTTTGGCTTTCATCCTATCAGGAATCTAACAGGATTCAGGCTGGTTTGCAGCTTTAGTTCATTTCAGGTTGCATTTGTTTTCCACTTTCTTGGGCATGAAATCCTATCTGTGTATATAACAACCTCTTCCTGCTACTGGACTTTGGGATCTATATTTGCTTTCCAGCCTTGTTCCCAGATTCCCAGATGCTTCTGCCAGATACTGAGCAGAAGTCCATTGGGGAGAATTGCTGGAAGGATGGACTAGCTCTATATTTGGGGTTCCGAAGATTCTATCCCATTACATCAGCTCACATGGCATATTCATTATGCCAGTCAAAAGTTTAACTGGTTTCTCCTTACCCCAGCAGATTCTTTCTGCATAAACTCAGCAAGGACTCCCAGGGGTACAGCGGTCCAGGGTCTCTGCTCAGCCAGGATGGGTCTGCCCCTCTCTGAAGGTTTTAGGGTCTTTTCTCTCATACTTCTCCAGTGTGTTAAAACTTAGGAATTTAAATTTTATCCATATTTTTCTAATTGCTCTGGTGAGAACAATGGTCAATCACAACCTTCTACTTCTTAACCTGAAGTAAAACCCAGCAATAAAATTGTGAAAAACAAAGAATTATGAGGTGACATTTGCATCACAGAATTTTAGAACATACTATAATTTGACATTGTGGTATTGGCATAAGAGTAAACCAATGTAGTTTAGTAAAGCAGGATAGAATGTCAAGAAACAGACAAGGTTTTAGCTTGTGATAAAGAAAAAAATGGTTCCCCCCCAAATTTTGTAGAGTAATATTTTACTCCATATAAGGAAAAGAAGTACCTACTTGGAAAAAAAAAAAAAGTAAAGTTACAGCCTTTTCTCACCCATTATTCCAAACATTATTGCATAGGAGTTAATTTGAAAAATGGAACTACAAAAGAAAAATTCTAAAAAGTACAGATGAATATATTCTGCTTATAATGTAAACATAAAATTAAAGAAAAAATAAAAAGAATAAAAAATAATTTTCTACCTCAAAATTATTATAAATAAATTTAAAGTTCTACTCTAAAACAGGTAAAATATATTTGTTCAATAAATGGCACAGTGTTGTCATCCTTAAAATATAAAGAGCGTTCATAAATCAATAAGAAAAAGGCCAAAAAATGTCTTAGCAGACAATTCACAAACAAAAATATACAAACAGCTTACAAATGTATAAAAATATTTACATTACTAGTAGTTGAAGATCTCTCATGCCAGTTTTCTCCCTTGTGGGGGATGGCATATAATCTTAATCAGCTAATAGACTTTTAAATGATAATTTTTAAATGAATAAAATAATTAGGGAATGAATTACTGAACATGTGGTAAACATGAAGTATTTAGAAACCTGCTTTGCTTCTATTCAGTCTATTTGACTAGTTACTTTTTTCTGTGCCCATTTTGTGGTACTAATTTTAATATGTTTCTCTGTATAAATTAATTTTCCCAGAACTCAAGAGACCAGAGGTGTGAATAGGGTCACTATTGTAATAAATTCTATTGACACTTGCCCAAGGCTGATAAAGGATGTCAAGTCCTTTAAAGTCTCACTCGGTTATTTGTCTCGCGTCTTTAGCTAATATTCTTCCACCATGTGCACTGTATTTTTTAAAATTTGAATTCTTGAAAGTATTACATATGTCTCCTTTTCCCTCCATTGACCTCTCCTCAACCACTTTTTTTTAAAAATATATCTTTATTGATTTCAGATAAGGAGAGAGAGAGAAATATCAATGATGAGAGCGAATCATTGATCGGGTGCCTCCCGGGATCAAGCTCACAACCCCGGCATATGCCCTGACTGGGAATCGGTGGCCACTGAGCCACCATGACCAGGCTTTGCCCCGTTTTGAATGTCTGAGGTTCATGAAACTTCCTGAGAATTAGGACTCAGCATCATCGCTACTGCCGGTGTCCACTAAGACAACATTGAGGACCTTGCCAAAAGATGGTTCCCCAATCCTCAGGCCCTTGGGGTGCCTAAGTGACACTTTTTTAGTCTTTACTAAACCAAAGCTGTGCTGTATGTAGACAGAAGAGAGGAACCTGTACCCTTCTTGACTTTGTCATATTTTATCGCCTGGCTAACACTGTGCTGCTGCTTCTTTAGGGAAACAGCTCCTTTGCTTTTTTCCTAGAATCTTCTGTTTATTCCAAGGTGCCAGGCCGGGACCAAGACCAAGTTATACCCTTTTATTCCATCCCAGGTAGAGAATGGTCTCCCAAACAGCATTCATCTGGATTTTCTCCTCACCCAAATGAGTGCAGACAAATGGATAGTGATGCTTCCTGTGCTCCACTCTGTATCTGTCATGCCCAGATGTGAATGACTCTCTTTTGGACTCATCCATAATACACAAGAACACATTCACAGGCTGAGCTAGAAACCAACGATGCTCCATGCCCATATGTCTTGCCAAGTTTTTCCTTTAGAGATGTCTGGAAGAAATGAGTGAAAGTCCATTCTTTTCTCTACTTTTGAAAACTTTTTTCACACATTGTAGAAACGTAACTTCAAACTAGCGGTACCGCTAGCACTTGGTTGACCTCGGCTAACCCATTTTGCGCAATGGCCCTTACTTTCTTTCCCCACGTGATAAGTCAGTATTTCTATATTCCAGGGACATGGTGAAGCACAAGCTATATAGACTACAAGTGGAACAAATGGCCGAGCAGCCCGAGACAGGCAGAGTGAGAGTCTGAAAACTGAACCAATGAATCAACTGAAGAGGCAGAAACCTCCATAAGAAAGAGGACTGACCTGCTGAGCGTTTGTCCCACGGGGAATATTCGATTTACCTTTCCGCTAAAGTGATGGCAACCAGGCTGGGAACTTGGGATAGATTATTTATTCAGTGTGACAGCCCCTCCTCCTCTTTCTGTCTCTCCAACCCTTTACCCATGACCTTTCCAGATTCCTCAAGTTTTTTAAAAAAAGAACTTCATCAAAGAATCGGAATTAGGTGAATAGGCATGGATTACCTGCGTTACCTTTGTTCCTCTTGTCTCGGAACGAAGTTTGAACATTTTCCAGGTGATTTTTTTAAATTGAGATATAGTTGACATATAACATTATATTAGTTTCAGGTGTACAGCATAACAATGTGATATTTGTATATATTGCAAAATGATCCCCACAGTGAGTCTAGGTAACATCCATCATCTCCCATACTTACAATTGTGTGTGTGTGTGTGTGTGTGTGTGTGTGTGTGTGTGTGAGAGAGAGAGAGAGAGAGAGAGAGAGAGAGAGAGAGAGAGAGAGAGAGAGAGAGAGATATGAGGACTTTTAAGATTTACTCTCTTCCCAGATGCTCTTTACCTATGTAAATGAATGGCAGCCACAGCAGCCTTTTTAAAACGGTAAATTTTCTCACCGATGCTCAGAAACACACACACGAAAGCTCTGTAGTTCCAGCCGCCCCGTGTGGTAGAAAGAAAAATGAATTCTTGACAAAGACCTGTTGATTACAGCTTTCTCTGGTTAAAAGAGAGATTGCTCAATGGGAAATGGGAGGTCACAAATCTTCCACTGTTGGAACCCAAAGATAGAGTTATAATACCCTAACAAAAATAAAACCTCCTCCCTCCGCGAGCTCCTCCAACACTGTGCTGCTTGAATAATGTGCTAAGTTAAGCAGGGAGCCCTGCGATGCAGTAATTACTCCAAGGAGGCTGCAGGGAAAGGAAAGTACATTCCAGACACCTAATCATTTACAATTGAGTTTAATGAGGTAATAATTTACAGCTTTGGGGGTGGAAGTATGGAAAGATCCCTGCCAGGAATTGGGCAGACTCTTTAAAAATCCTGGAGTTTAATGAAGGCGTTGGAGGGTAGACTCATGCAGCCGAACTGGTGTAATTTCATCTGCTCACTGCTTGGACGGGAAGTAAATGACAGGGCACTTGGGACCTACATCTGGAAACAACATGTTTCAAAGGATTTTATAAATCCAGCAGTAAAAGAAGAAGAAGAAGAAAGAAAAAAAAAAAAAAAACAGAGGTGAAAGGGCAAAATCAGGGGGGAGGGGGATGGGGAAGCACAACGGGGAAGGGCCATTGCAGGTTCTCTTTAGTGAGAAGAAACAAACATTTTATAATGTCAAGGTCAGTCATGGATAGTAACAAACAAAACACGCTTGTTGGGCCCAATATGCGAAGAGGGACTGAAGTTTCCTTTCTGGATAGGATTTGGGTGAAGACTACAAAGTAGTTCAGGATCCACTGAACTCATCTGGATGCTCCTTTTCTGTCTTCCAGCAACATTGCCTGCTTCATTGTCATCGGTTCTAGGTTCGTAATATACTGAGTTAATTGTATTTTTTTCTTCAGTGGTACTTTTCAAAATACAACTAGCACAGGAAGGGAGTTGGTCTTAACGAGAAGGAAAAGGCTCAAGGCACAATTATGGAGCGTGGTGGCCAAAAGTAGCTGCTAGACTGGCCTCCCATCAGGCCGTACCAGTGACGGACATGCACATTAATCAGGATTTGTTTCCTTCTCACGTAGGTTGAATGTCCTTTCCCATTTCATTTTGTTACCCATTTCAACTCTCCCAAGCGTAAACTTCCTGCTCCCCAATTTCCCAATTCTCAAAAACATCCTCTGTTTGTAGCCAAGTCTTCTCATGTTTTCCCTCTCTAGTTGTTTCTGAAAGTTGGGAAGAAAGTTGAAGGAACAATGAGGGTAGATGAAATGGGAGAGAGAGGAGCCATTACATTTCTTGACTTTTCAAGAACATGGTTCCAAGTTAAAACTCATCCCATCATCAGGCTGTTACTAAATACTTAAGAAGGAAGTGATACGTGACTTGTGTGTGAAGCAGGCAAGTGATGCTTCGAAGGGAAGTCAGACTCACAGCAAACTCTGCTACTTACCTCGATAACACAGTCCCAGTCATGGTCACTGATCACAGTGCTGGAGCATTTACCCTGTGCTAAGTGGTTTACATGCATTATTTCAGTAACCTTAAAAGTGTGAAACAGCCCGGCTGGGTGTGTCAGCAGTTGAGCGTCGACCCAGGAACCAAGAGTTTCTGGTTTGATTCCCAGGTCAGGGTACATGCCTGGGAGTGGCTTGATCCCCAGTGCAGGTCATGCCGGAGGCAGCCAATTGATGACTTCCTCTTTCATCAATGTTTCTATCTCTCTATCCCTCTCCCTTCCTCTAAAAATCAATAAAAAATATTTGGAAAGGGTATGAAACAGGTCATACTTTTATCTCATGTTGCAGATGAGAAAACTGAGGCTTATAGAAGTTAATAGTGCAAGGTCACTGGGATAATGGGTAGAAAGGAACATTCAAACTCAAACTCTGTCTGATTTGAAAGCCTACAGTCTTTTTTTTTTTTTTTTAAATTCTATTTGTTTAAAGTATTACATATGTCTCCGTTTTCTCCCATTGACCTCACCCCGGCCACTCCCACCCCCCAGCACATGCCCTCACCCCCTAGTGTCTATGTCCATTGGTAATGCTTATATGCAGGCATACAATCCTTTGATTGATCTTTTATCCCCACACCCACCCCTGCTTTCCCTCTGAGTTTTGACAGTCAGTTCAATGCGTCTCTGCCTCTGAATCTATTTTTGTTCATCAGTTTATGTTGTTCATTATATTCCACACATGAGTGGGATCATGTGGTATTTATCTTTTTCTAACTGGCTTACTAGTATTTCGCTTAGCATAATGCTCTCCACGTCCATCTATACTGTTGCAAATGGTAAGAGTTCCTTCTTTTTTATAGCAGCGTAGGATTCCATTGTGTAGATGTACCACAGTTCTTAAGGCCACTTGTCTGCTGATGGGCACTTAGGCTGTTTCCAAATCTTAGTTATTGTAAATTGTGGTACTGTGAACATAAGGGTGCATATATCCTTTCTTATTGGTGTGTCTGATTTCTTGGAATATGAAAGCCTACAGTCTTAACTCCTATGTTATATTGCCTTAAATTTTATGTGTTTGGATAGCAGATTGTAAGGACTTTAAAATATTTGGCTAGAAAATAGAGTGATGGTCCTACATCAAGAAAATCATTCCATTCCTCCCAAGGCAAAAAATTATACCTTTAAAGAATCTCATCTGATATTTGGACTACTGAATATGGGAAAGAATGGAGTGTTCATTTTTTTTCACACAAAATACTTTTATTTTACCGTAGATATTAGAAGCTGGCTCAAAGAGAAGGGGAAATTGGTTTCAAAGCTTTATTTTTCAATTTTCCATATATTAATTTTGAACACAACCTTTTGCTGATTCAAAATCATAAACAAGTTTTTTAGTTTTTCAAGATCCAGAGTCAGCTTTTGAAAGTCTGGGCAAAGTCTACACTGGAATAATAATTATTCTTTGGAAAGTTATGTATGCCTACCCACAATAAGAAACATGTGACAAGGTATTTAGCTATGGTTATAATCCACGTGAACTGGGAAGGACTTTCAAGTTAAATAAATCTTCACTGTGTGACAAAAACAGGCTTCAGTGCACTATTGCTAATGCCAACAGTGAAATCTGAGACCAGAAGTGTTAATGAGGGTGGAAAAATTAGAAATTTTTGACATTAACCTCTTAGTTCTCCTTCTGGTCTGCAGAGTTAACAGCCTGATTAGTGGCGTTTTCTTTGGTACTGCTAAATGTATTTCCAGTTTTGAGAACATTATATTGCTAATCACAGAAAACCAGTCCCTTACTTGGAAAAAGTATAGTTAGTTACCCACAAATAAGGCTATTTTCTCTCTTTAGAAGATCACCAAATGCCTAACGTAAGAAATTGCCTGTTTCCTGGACCAGTTAATACCAACTTGTGTTGGATTGTTGATACCAGATGTTACTTCCATGATGCCAGAGTGGTGGTATATTTATTACCTCTCAAATAACTTTGGCATGAGTCAAACACAGATTAAAAATAAAAATCAAGTACACTAATGTCCCATTTATCCAGCATGACTAGAGGTTGAGCTCTTCTATTAAATTGATACCCCCTACCCCTGAAATTTTACCATTTTAAATACAGGATTTAAACAACTTGCAACAAGATTTTATAGTTATCTTTTCCAAAATATATCATTTATCTGTCACCTTCTTAAAAATAAGGTAGCCTTATGGTCATAATCTCAGAGTACTGATTTATATAATGATTGCCTTATGCTCCCCTGTATTCGACTGTGTTGCAGGAGAGTCACCGTGGAGGTGTGAAGAACTATTGAGTTGTGAAGGGCTGTGCTGAGGCTGAGTGAAACCATAGTAAGTCAGTTAAGTTCTTGCAAAGGCTTCTGGAAATTGTGTGTGTAGATGTGTAGGGGGGTGCTCCCTCTAGCACCATCCTCATAGTTGGTTGCTTTTAATCTTCTGTGGCTGGAATACCTAACCCTAAATTTGTGGCTCTGAGAGGACCTGCTAAGCTCCTTGTGTGTAAGCTTGGGCTTTGTGACATCTGCTTAGGTCATGTGATTGCTCCTGTTGTAGATATCCGAGGCTGCTTGATTACTCAACTCTAGGTAAGCAGGCAATTTCTCTGATGTTGCGCTTATTTTGCAAACTATTAAGTGATTTCACAACTCTGCATCTTACTTCTGTTATAGATCCTACTTCATCTATTCCAGTCCCCCCTAGCAGAGACCCAGGTTGGAGCATGAAGCTGTGTGGTACATGATTTTAAAGTCAGGTACCTCTGGGTTTGACTCTCTGCTCCCCAACCTGATAATTGCATGCTCTTAGGCACAGTAGTTTATTTTTCTCACCCGTCCATTTATTTATCTCACCCATCCATTTAGCAGATATTTATCGAACACCTTGATATGTGCCAGGCAATGTTCGGGGCCCTTGGGATAGAGTGTTTGAAGACCATAGCTTAGTTGGGAGAGTTAGGCAACAGACAAGCAAGTAAATATATGGAACGTCAAATGGTGGTGGTGCAAAGCATGTGGAGGACAGAGAGTATGAGCGATGCAGATGGGCTCGGGATGTTTATGAAACCTCTTTCAGTGGATGCTGGGGAGGAAAGCCTGTTAGGATTGCATTCAAGAGGGAATGGGAAGAGTGGGATTTGAGTCACCATGTTTAGTCAAGGTTTTATAGACGTTCTCGGTAGAGGAAGGCAGAGATATGTTCTGGTAGCTGGGAGGGAATGTGAGGTCAAGTGAGGGTTTTATTTTAAGATCTAGCATTTTTGTATGCGGATGTGAAAGACATAGAGAGGGAAATTGAAGATGCAGGGGAGAGGAAACAATTGCTGAAGTAGTGCTCTTGAGTTGGCAAGAGGGATGAGATCTTCCACACCAGTGAAGGGCTTGGCCTCAGCTTGGAGGCCAAGAGTTTATCCAGAGCCACAGGAGGGGTGGTGGAGAATAAGACACACAAACCAATCTTTCTTTTCCTATTACTTCTGTTTTCTCAGTGGAAAAGAAAGCAGGCTCATCATCTGAGAGAGAAGATGGGGAGGAAGTGGTGGAGGTTTGAGGAGAGAGAGAAAGGTGCAAACTAGTCATTTTAGAGACTAGGCAAATGAATGAGCTATAGAAATGTAGTTGGATTGCTGGAGGCTGTAAGGGACCATTTGAGAATAGTGAGCATCATTATAGATCAGTTATTTTCTTTCTGTGCAACATACTCCCCCTCCCATCCCCTTCATAATTTCTTTCCCTTGTTGTTCCTCCCTTGGGAAAGTAAATTAGTGGTTTCCCCTTTTGAATTTCCAGAACAGCTTACACACACCTTTATTATAGCACTCTTCAATAGACTGCACTCATTTCTTTATATTTCTGCCTCCATCCTCACCCCTACTCTGCATGAATCTGTTCCCAGCCCCTAGTTTCAATACCTTCATATTTTAGATTTTTAGGTCAATGTTTTCTGAAGGGAGGAAGGAAGGAAAAATAAAAGTTTTTCTTATTTCCATATTTACACTCCTTCTAGATGTCCTATTCGGCATTCAAAGGTTAAAAAACAAATAACCCTTTACTTTCTGTATCTAGAGATGGAATAAGAGTGATTTTTCTTGGAGATCCCATTTATTTTCTGAATATTTGTTATTTTTCTTCTGGTATGTCTTAACGATGAAGAATATTTCTTGGCATCCTCTTAACAAGACAAAGTAAAACAAGATTTATTTTCTAACAACTGTTTTCCTTCCAGATAATAGCAAATTACACAAAACATTTCTAGGTTAACCAAGGCAACTGAGAAATTTTGACTTTGACCACGGCTGAGGCAATTTGCTGTGGAGATGGCTGGAGGCACACAGAGGTTCCTGAAGCCGGTGGGGGGCTGTAATTGATTTCAGATGTGCTCTGAATAACACTGAAGATGAACGTCCCAGAGGTAGAGTATTGGAGAGCTCTTTAGCTGTTTCTAATAAAATTTTTCTTAAAATTCCAAGATTTTTTTTCAACAGATGCATATAATAATTCTAACATGAAGTAGTGGTTCTGAATGAAAGCTACACGTTTGTTAATAATTTTTCATTTCCCCCTAATTATGAAAGCACTTCATGGTCTTGGTAGAAAAACTGAAAAGTATGGATCACTAGAAAGAACAAAAGAAAAAGAATCAGTGGGTATTTACATATATATATTTGTCTAATTGAGATCATACAGAATGTAGTTGTGTATATTAATTTTTATAATATATCCTGAGTTTTTCTCTCATCATTAAAATTTTGTTAAGGAATGAATTCAATAGTCTTATAATGTTGTAGCAGTGTTGGTTTTTTTTTTCTTTTCAGTTTTCCATGTAGTCTCAGGGATTCTTAGCAGTGTCTTGGGGGCCACCCCAGGGCTTGGGGGAAGCAGGAATTGGGAGAGAGGCCATTGAGTAGATCAGGCACTAGGTCCCCTTGCACTTTTCAAATAGCAGCTCCACATTTAACTAATGTATATGTTGTGTTTTTGCATAAAATCCTCCTTGAAGAAGGCTTCCCACACATATTAAAATCAACTACTAGCAAGTCATAAATTATTTACCCATTGTGCATTTGTTGCATATCCAGTTTTTGTATATAGTTCAAGTAATATTATGGGTAACTTTGTATCTACTATATATATAATTATATAATAAGATGTAATATATTAAATATAATTATATAAAATATATTAATCTATTTTACATTTATAAAATATATGACTATATGATTTTTCATCTGGGTGATATGACTAGATGCAGACCCAGATACTGGGTCAAGTACAGAGTTATGTTGTGCTATGTAAATATGGCATGGAGAACGGTTGTACAACTTCAGCTCCTAATAGCAGTGTAAGAAAGGACCTATCTCATAACACACAGATTACCTTTTCTTGGTATTATTTTCCATTTGTTGGTTGAAAAGTAACACATGACTATTATTATATTGAGACTAAACTTTACTCAATGAATATTCTTTGCTAATATTTCTATTGGAGCCTTAGTGTTTTTTCAATGGATTTTAAGATTTATAAGTATGCTCTGTACATTAAGGGTATTAACCTTTATCTTATTGGTGGCTATTTTTCCAGTTTGTCACTTAAGTGTTATGACATTTTAAAAATATCATTTAACGTGTTTTATGGAGTCTAATTTATCAATTATTTGTTTTATGACTCCTTCCATAGCTTTTATTCTTGGAAAAATCTCTTTCCATTTACTTAGACATTCACCTATAGTTTCTGCTAGTCCAATAGTTTTATCGAAAAAAATTAACATTAATTCAAAATAGTTTTCTTTGGGGTTAAGATATGTTTTGTTTAGAATGTATACCTGCTTTTTATGTTATTTTCAGTAACCCATGCCAGCCTTATTGAATTATTAATGTTTGGAAATGCAATTGTATTTATATTGCAATTTTATATCCACCTTTTATACAACCACTTAGCTAAGCTATACTATCTGCTCTGATAGTTTATTTGAAGAGTTTTTTGGAGTTTCTAAATGGGAAAAATATCATCAGGAAATAATTATTGTTTTGTTTCTTCCTCCAACCTGTATACCCCTTATCTCTTTCCTTACCCCTCTGGCCAGGGCATCTGGTACAATGTTGAATAGAAGTAGTGATTGTGTGTATCCTTATCATGTTCCAGTCTTCCAAAGGAATGCATCAGCTTCTCACAATTCGGGGTGATTGTTGCAGACTTCCTGTAGATTCTGCTTATCACATTAAAGAAGTTCACTTTAATTTGCTAAGTTCTTTAAAATCATGAATTATTTTTGGATAAAAATGTTTCCTCATCCATTGAAATGTTGTTTTTAAAATGTTTTCCCTCATTTATTTGGTTAAAGATGATTGAATTACACTAATTGGGATTTTAGATGTAAATTCATCTGAAACTGGACACTGTATTTATTGCTGGATTTCAATTGGATAATATTTTATTCAGGTACTTTTTCATTTATATTTTTAAATAAGACTGGCTTATTTTCCTTTCTTTTAGTACTTCAGTGTGCTTTTGGAATCAAGGTTATATAAGCATTATAAAATGAGTTGGGAAACATTTCTTATTTTCCTGTTCCCTGGAAGAGAATATTTGGTAGAATTAGTTTGCAAAACCAACTGGGTGTGTGTGTGTGTGTTACAATAATAAACTTTATTGTGGTAGGTTGTTTGCAGAGGTGGATATAAACAATGGCATGAGTTGACTCCATTTCTGTGTAGACATGAATATCCTCCAATCAAGAGTTTGAGTCTATTTACCTTTTTAAAAATCTGGGCTGGTATAACTTTTTATGACCAATAGAATGCAGCTATAGTTGGACTTGCTAGTTGTGGGTCTAAAAGGCTGGGCAGCTTCAATTTTGGTTCTCTTGAGATCAGTCACCATGTAAAGAAACTCATGCTAGATTACTGGCAGATGAAAGGAAAGAGAGAGAGAGAGAGAGAGAGAGAGAGAGAGAGAGAGAGAGAGAGATCCAGCTAATCCGAGCCCAATCCTGCCACCCCAAATGAAACACTAGACACATGGTCAAAGCCATCTTGGATCCTTCAGCCCCAGATGAGCTGCCGTAGCCAACACAGTGTGAACTAGAAATAAGCTGTCTATTCTGTCCCTGAAATGCTACCAAAATTTCAGAATCATGAAAAGCAATAAATGATATTTGTACTAAATTCTCATGTTATACTTGGGCCTAGTTCTATCTCTTATTTAGTGTGATGGATATCATCTGGTTTCTTTTTTACCCATCTCTCACATTATTTTTTAATATTGTTTCATTACATATTTCAATCTGGTAATGCAATTCCCCTTCCTTTTTCTTGTTTTTCAAAATATTGTAGCTATTCTCATCTGTTTTTTATTTCAGTTAAACTGAAGAATATTTCTGTCAATTTTTTAAACCCTTTGGAATTTTCATCAGAATTACATTACATTTATGAATTATTTTGGGAAGAATAGTTTCATGATTACCTTTACAACCTAAATCATGATTGTGTTTGCATTGTATCTTCAAATATTTATACATTTCTTAGTGATTTTTATAGTCTTTACATATTTTATTTAATCCTCCATTCACTCATTCATTTATTACTAATTCAAAGGGCACATTTCTTATTTTGCAGCCGACTGCTAGAAAGTGTACAGGACTTTATAGAATGTGTTTTGTATATTAATTCTGTCACCTGGTATTATTTTTTCTCTACTTCACACTCTTTTTCTATTTATTTTTACTTCATCATGGTTCTGATGTATTAGGGACACCTGGAGTCATACTGTCTGTGTACATTATAGCCAACCTTTTATACCCCCGGCTTGCTTGGTCATTGGATGCAGACAGTCCAGAGAAAGGTAGGACAGTGGGCAAAGCAGTTCTAGGCAGATGAGTGTGACCCTGAAGTTGCTGTCAGCTGGAGGTTCATTGCTGGCAACGTTCCTCTTAGCTGAGCAGCAAGTTCAATCTTGAAGGAGAACCTGGGGTGGTGTATTGCTGTGTTAGCCACAGCCCGGCTCTGAGACACTTGGGAAAGTCACGTCCTTGGCCCTGCCAAAGGGGGGTGTACGAGGTGGGTCTCTGTAATATCTGCTGCTTCTCGCCAGCCGTTCGGGAATTCTCTGTTTCTCTCAGCCACAGCTTTCCTGCTCTTCCTTGATGGGTGTTTATTTAACTTACTTTAAAGTCACTGGAGAAGCTTGACTTACAGCTTTGAAGTATAGAGTGACGGCAAGCCCCTCAGCGTGTAGCTGTTCACACATAAGCCACAGCAAGGCCCAGGCCTGACAGAGCCAGCGGCTGCATTTTGGGCCCTGGAAGGAGGTCCCCATGTAATTGTGTTCATAGCTTCCCATTTCATTGAAACCTCTTGGAAGGCCACTACCGTTGTTTTCTCTCTCTACATTGTTTTTGTGGCTTGCAGATTTACATGCAGTTCTAACACCCAGGCTTTCTATACGTGAACTAGAAGCCTGATGCATGAAGATTCGTGCAAGAATGGGCCTTCCTTCTCCTGGCTGCCGGCACTGCCTTCGCTCTGGCCGCCTTTCTGCTTAGGCCTGGAGCTGCCTTTCTGCCTTCCCATGCTGCCCAGAGGCCCAGAGTGGCTGGGGTGGTGGGGAACGCCTGTGTTGTCACCATGGCGATGACCTAAGTGTCCCACTCCACCCCCAGCTGCGAGGTGCCTGTGTATGCAAATTAACCTTCCATCTTTGTTGGGTTAATTTGCATACTCCTGATTGGCTGGTGAGCGTCGCGAAGGTACGGTCAATTCGCATGTTACTCTTTTATTAGGTAGATAGACCCAACACTTCATTAGTGCCTAGTTGGCTGCCATTTCCACTTCTTGACACCTAGAAGATGATGTCTCTGATATTTTCAATGGACTCTTTTACCCTTGGAGCAATTTAATCAAGTCCAGCTGATGCATCATTTGAAAAAAGTCCATAAGCAAAACAAAATTATTTTTCTCTTTCTACTTTACCTGTTTCTCCAATCATCTCAATTAAGTTCTTCTTAGGACCATTCTCTGATGAGAGGAAGACAACTTTAGAAAATGGAGAGCTGAATAGCAGAACCCCAAGTAGGTTTTTGTGAAAAGAAATGTAATTAAACAAAGTGATATACATTGAGTTGCCAAAGAAATATCTAGTTAAATCCAAACATCTATTTACAACTAGGTAATCTGAGCAACTAATTTAAAACAGCAATCTGTGATCAGGAGGTTTTAAACACTCCTAGGCAATGGCAACTATTTATTTTACCAGTGCCTGCTTAGATGTGGTGCTACCAACTTCACTTTAAAAACTCAATGTATGACATGTCCTTTCCCATTATTCCATTAGGGCAGCGATTTTCAACCAATATGCCAGAAGGATTTTTAAAACATGAAATACCTGACTATTTACCAATAATCAGGGGCACTGACCTCTTTTCCCTTAGATTGTCAAATAAAATAATGAAAACAGCCAACACAATAGCCATTCATTGTGAATGAAACAAAATTATGCCCATTTTTTGTTAGATCAGAAAAAAAAATATTTTTTTGGTGTGCCGCAGAACTTTAGCAATTAGCTTATGTTGTCATGAGACAATAAAGGTTAGAAATCACTGCATTAGGGTATCCCTGGTATATAAGCCTAAGTCAATAAGGACCCTATAGGCTATGGATAATAGGAGACCGTGTTCCAGAGGACAGAAGGAAATTCCACCAGCTGCAGTGACCTAGAAGTTGTGTTGAAGCTAAAAGATCCTGACCTACACACGCTCCGCAGATAACACCACAGAACATGGCAGGTGGGAAATAAAGCAGAACGAGATCTTGACTCACCTCTACTCTCTGGCCTTAGCTTTGAGAAAGGGGAAGGGAGAAGGAGAGAAAAACATGGATGTGAGAGAGAATCATTGATCAGCTGCCTCCTGCATGCCCCACACCAGGGATTGAGCCCACAACCCGGGCACATGCCCTGACCGGGAATCGAACCCAGGACCTTTCAGTCTGCAGGCCAATGCTTTATCCACTGAACCAAACCAGCTAGGGCTCAATGTTTTTGAAGGCCTATTTCTATAACAAATGTCTATGATTGAATATTAATAATTGTAGTAATATATTGACCGGTACTCTATGTTTTAAGTATTAAATAAAAATATTGTTTTCAGGTAGAATTGTAGTCTTTTGTTTTGTTAATAAACAGAAAAAGGGAGATTTTAAGGGACAGAGCTAGAAATCTAATCCAATATATATGACTCCAATACCCAGGCTTCCATTCTTCCAGCATAGTACTTTACCACATTAACATGTGCAAGTCCCTTTCAGAGGCATTGCTGTCTTTGCTTAGCTGTCAGCATCCTATAAATTTTAGCTGATTTTCTTTTAAAAACAATACTTATTTTTGCCCAGCCAGCGTGGCTCAGTGGTTGAGCTTTGACCTATGAACCAGGAGGCCATGGTTCAATTCCCGGTCAGGGCACATGCCTGGGTTGCCAGCTGGATCCCCAGTAGCGGGTGTGCAGGAGGCAGCTGATCAATGATTCTTTCTCATCATTGATGTTTCTTTCTCTCTCCCTCTCCCTTCCTCTCTGAAATCAATAAAGTATTTTTAAAAAATGCTTATTTTTAAGAATGGAAACACAATCAAATTTAATCACTCTCCTAGGAAAACTAATAATTTTTGCGGGGTCAATAGTAAAAATACTTATTATACTGACAGTAATAGGGAATGTTTGCAAGCATTTCATTTCTTAAAAACTGTTTTCATAATATATGTAATACTTTAAATAATTAAAAAAACCAAAAAACTGTTTTCACATATCCATATTTGAAACATATTATGAAATTGAAGTTTATAAAACCGCATGTATTTCTGATACTACTTTTGTTATAAAATATGTATGTTTTCACAAATATATGCAAGTATGTAGATAGTCAAATGATAAGTACATATTCCCAAATGTACACTGGTGAGTTTCTGGGTAAGTTGAAATATTTTGAAATAGCTCTTTATTAAAAAATGCAGAATTTATGTATTATTTTTTATAATCATTGCACTTAGTATTTTTTTGTATTTTTGAAGCAACCTAAAGAGAATTAAAGGTAAAAACAGACTTACATTTTAAATGGCTAATATATTTAATATATAAAAAACCTATAAAAAAAGAGCCTTTGTAATTTTATCAGAAACACATAGGAAACCTATAGTGGAATGGTAAAAAAATTATGACATTTGATCCTCACAATAATCTAAAGTAGACAGATCAGACTTTTAATTTTTTTATTTTATAGATGGAGAAACTACAATTTGGAGGAGTTTGAGTGATTTTTCCCAAACTCAAACAATTAATAACTTATAAAGCCAGAACTAAAATTAACATTTTCTGAATATGAACAGGCAGCTCTAGACTCCCGTTTTTAAGGATGATCATAGCCAAATAAAGCAGCTGCAATCCTTTATAACCAGAAAAATGAGGAGAAAATGCCCTGGAGAAAAGTGAAGTCAGAACTTGGAAAATCAAGAAGAGATGGGAAACTTCCCCCACCCCCAGGTTGCTGTCTGCTGATGGGTGTGCACTTTTGCAATGGAACCAGAGGTGTGAGGACACCCTGAAAATCCAGGGGTGTGGTGACTATGGAGAGAACCGTTCCAGCTGGCCTATGGCCTCCCACGCTGGAGGGCCGATCTTTGCCGGATGTGCTCCAAATTACCCCGAGAGGCACAGCCACAACGTGCTAGCGTGGCTTCAGAGCCTGGCTTTCTCCTGACTCACATAAACACGGCCCAAATGTGCAGCTGCGGAGCCAAGTCTCCGTTCCCTACTCACACATTTCTGTTGGAATTGTTACTTACTTCAAGTCCAGTTGCTTAAAATGGCTTACTCTGCTTTATGGACTTTCACTACTCTTGTGTTTAGGTAGCAGCTCCCCTAAGGAATTGGCTCCCAAGAAGCACTCCTGCTCTGGAGGGAGTGGGGCTCGGCTACATCAGGTAGGAGTTCCTGGGGCTTCCTCGAGTTCTGATATAATGTGTTGGACAAGCAGTTGGACTTAGCTCCCACCTTCACCAATCACAAAATAGTAGTAGATCCAAATACAGCAGCTCAGTGGTCGGCAAACTCATTAGTCAACAGAGCCAAATATCAACAGTACAACGATTGAAATACTTTTGAGAGCCAAATTTTTTAAACTTCTTCTAACGCCACGTCTTCAAAATAGACTCGCCCAGGCCTTGGTGTTTTGTGGAAGAGCCACACTCAAGGGGCCAAAGAGCCGCATGTGGCTCGCGAGCCGCAGTTTGCTGACCACTGCACCAGGTGATCCAGGTGGAGATTGGCTGGTGAGGGTCCAGGGGGTGAACCAGGGAAGTCCTCAGCCAGCATGGGTAGTGTGTGTAAGGAGATTATGCTTTCTCATGAAAGTTTGGATTTGGGCTGAGAAGGAGAGCAAAATGACAAACTATGACATTTTGGTGGAGATTTTAAGATGGTTGTAGTCACAGTTGGTTACAGGAGAGATAGAAGGAAGTGGAAAAACAGTAATTTTCAAATAAAGAATATAGTATCTAGTGTCTTATTAAAGGTGACAGAAAAATATACATCTACTGTAAGTGTTTATTTTGTTTTGGGGCTGTTCAGCATCCATTTCAGTTTCTTTGGGTAACAGCACCTGAATTTTCATTTGGAAATGATATTTCTCCCCCAAAATACAGACTAATGGCCAAGGAAGGCCAGTTGGAAATTCTCTGCCTAAAATTTGAATTATGAGCAAAATGATGAAAGGCTGTTAATTATCGGAGTTGACTCTTTACAGCATCAAGTCCCTGGGGCAACACTGTAGTTCCTCCTACTTAAACTCTCTGGAGTTCTTAAGTTTCATGCCTGGATTCCAAGCTTTGCTTCGATACTGTGAGCTTTTTTTTTTTTTATCCTTCCAATAAATTCCCTGTTTGCTTAAGTTAGTCAGTATATGATGATCACAACCAAAGGACCGTAACTAATACACTAATACTTCAGATTAAGCAAAATAATTAAAGTTGAGCTTGTGACATTCATAGTATACTGAAACTATATAGGCAATTCTATTTTTGAGAGGGGAATGAAGCTGTAACTCATAAAAATTAAGATGATCAGGAGTGGAGGAGGTCATTGGAGACAGCAAAGCAATATACTAGTATTTACTTCATAATTTATTTAGAGCTGGGCCTGGGAATGTAAGTTGATTTCTTTTTCCTTCCAGTATTTTATTGTGAAAATATTTTCAAGCATAGCTAAAATTAATGAATTTTACAGTGGACACTTCTATTTTATTATTAACATTTCACTATATGTGCTTTGTCACATATCTAATTCTTCCATCTACTCATCTATCTATCCATCTTATTTTTTATGATAATTTCAAAGTAAATTGCAGACCTCAGTATACTGACATTAGTGTACTATATCATATATACGTAATGTACACACACACATATATACACACATAATGATATACATATACATATCATTAACAAGAGTTGAATATGAATTTAAAGTTTTTTGATGTAAAACTTACATGCAGTGAAATACACTAGTCTCGAGTGATAATTACATGAGTTTTAACAAATGCATACATTTGTATGGTCCAAACCCCTATTGAGATATAGAACATTACTTTCATCCCAGAATGTTCCCCTGTGTTTCTTCCTAGGCAATCCATGCCCCTATTACCCCTCCCCCCTAAAATCAACCACTTTGATTTTTTATCATGGAGCTGACTTCCTGTCATTGGGAAACAGGTGAGCCAACAAGACAGCAGCCTGGGTTGTAGAGGTGCTGAAACATTACTGAAAATAATGTCTCTATGGAGAAATTGTATTTAGCACAACTACTCCTGGGTAGAGTGCTGTAGGTGGTTGAAGAGTGCTTTGCCTAGACAAGCACTTGGGGTGGGAGAAATTGGCTTCTGGGAAGCATGCTCTAGTCATAGTCAATGGGGCTCTGGTTCTAGGAGAATGCAGGAGGGGCGGAGGACTGGCATTCAGTTGGTCTCTCCTTTAAGTAAAAATTGCACACATCCTATATAATAAGAGGGTAATATGCAAATAGACCGAATGGCAGAACAACCAAATAACCAATCAAAGCGTAATATGCTAATGATATGCTAAGGATGCTCGACCACTTGCTATGATGTGCACTGACCACCAGGGGGCAGATGCTCCGACTGATAGGTTAGCTTGCTGCTGGTGTCCGGCTGATCAGGACTGAGTGAGATGGGCTGTATACGCCCTAGAGCCCTCCCACAGTCCCTCCCAAGCCCGATCGTGCACCAGTGGGGTCCCTCAGCCTGGCCTGAGCCCTCTTGCAATCGGGGGATGTCGGAGAGCCAGTTTCAGTCCGATCCTGCAGGCCACTCCCCTTGGGAGGGCGCCAGACACAGGGCTCATGGCTGGTGAGCGCTGCTGTGGCTGTGAGAGTCTCACCCAATCGATCGGGACTGATTGGGCGGGAACCTGTGGCAGGCACAGTGGGGCCCGGGAGAGCAGGAGCGGCAGGTAGGAGCTGCAGGTGGCGTTGGACTGAGGGACCCCACCCGTGCACGAATTTGTGCACCGCGCCTCTAGTACCTAAATAACATCTGTTTGAAGATACACCAATTAGTAGCTACTTGTAGTGTCAAACTACCTGTAAGGGTCTTCAGATGTTTCTGGGCCTGAAATGATAGGAAAACATGTGCTGAATAAATGTAGGGAAAACTCATTAGTCCACAGAGCCAAATAGCAACAGGACAACGATTGAAATTTCTTTTGAGAGCCAAATTTTTTAAACTTAAACTTCTAACGCTGCTTCTTCAAAATAGACTCACCCAGGCCGTGGTATTTTGTGGAAGAGCCGCACTCAAGGGGCCAAAGAGCCGCATGTGGCTTGTGAGCCGCAGTTTGCCGACCATGGATGTAGGGCAATCCTGTTTATGTTACCCTAATTACTGTCAGGGAGACACATGCTAGATCTTACTCTTGTCCATTTCTATGGAACTTTTGGCCGAGAAGATTGGAAAGAAGGAGGAGAAAAGGGTGGAGTTTTAAATTCAGATGGTAGGCCCTGAATAACAGATGGGGTTGGCCTGGAATCTGGTGAAGACAGAATACCCTCCCTTGTCTCTAGTCCTTTTCCTCAGAGAAGGTTCCATGATGGTCTGTGGTTGTCACAAACTGGTGAAACTCCAGATTCTGATGTTTTCTGTCTACTTTTCTGCTACTAGTTCTTGCCACGAACAGAAGGGTTATCTTTCTACACTGCATAACTCAGTATGCCACAGGCACAGGAAGGCTCCTTAGCTCTTCCAAAGAGTAATCTTTACCTGAAAATAAAAATGTGTGTGCTTCGGTAAGATATCACCTCACATCTGCTAGGATGCTTATTACAAAAAAGACAAGAGACAACCAACATTTAGTTCTGGGCATAATTTTTTAAAAATCCAGGCCGTTTTTAACGTAATTCAGGCCCTTTACACTATTTCATTAATTCTAGGAATTTATAGCTTTATTCTTTGGTGTTTTGCCAAAATCATAGTGACTATGACTTATGATACTTTGAGTAACACTGTTACATTTTATCATATATTTTATATTGTTTTTAACTTTGTTGTTCAATTATAAGAAATTTCCAGGTTGTATCTTTTAAATTAAATTAGACTTTAATTAGGAAATTATTTTCTAAGGGTTCCAAAGTATGTTGCTGAGCTCACTCATGACGGGTGTTTAATTATTTTCCCACTCCTGGCCATTTTAGGTTGTCTCCATATTTTCCTGGTATAAATAACAGTTTTGCATATATCATTTCCATGTTTTTGACACTTGGATACAAGTATGAAAGGAAGCTGCTAGTAAGGGCTATTACTGTTTGCTGAGGGAGGTGTATGCCCTAGGTTCCACACACAGAAGAATAGATAGTGGAGAGTAAACAGAGAGAAACTAGCCCGTGAAGACAGTACTGTGTGCTCACTACCTGTTGACTCTTCTCCATTCAACCAGGAACTCGAAGCCGTGGGAACCTATTTGGCAGGAAATAACTGCTGTCCTGTTGCAACTTCATATTTTACATATTTCAGTACTTTCAATTACTACAAATATCATTTGCCATTTTGTACACACATTGCTGCCTATTTTCTCTGCCTGATTTTATATGTGATTGCAAAACTTTCATACTACGTCAATGGTATAAGTAATACTTATTTCTCCTTGTCTTTATTCATATTACCATACATGAAGATGCCACACTACTATACCTTCATCTGTATTCAGGGTTTTTTAAAAAAACGAAGTTATTGATGTCACATATTTTGAGATAGAGCTTTAGAACAGTAACCAGAGTGCCATGCAGCAGGAAGACACGAAAGCATCTGGAGAAGTAGTTTGTGTCTCACTGATTGCCTTTTAAAAGAATTTATTGGTTTGTAACCCAGAGGTTACTGACCTCTCCAGTTGTCAGAAGGAGCACTTCCCTTTAATTCTAAATGAAAGAATCTGAGCCCTCATTATGTTTGACCGCAGGAAAGTTGGGCTTTTCCCATTTTCTCCTCCCCAAGGTCTCTGGGACTCCCTGTAGACTACTAGAGTGTCTCCCAGATCATTCCTAGATTTCCCCACATAGTCGAGCCAATGACCTTCCTCTGACCTGCATCTCTGATCTTTGGGTAATAAAGTATTATTATTACTTAACTGGCTTCCTCAGTTACTTCAGCTCTCCCTATATAGCTTCAACCTCAGTATGGACATAGGCCCACTGATGAACCAAACTCTACTAACCGTACTAGATAATGAAGAGAGATTTGACATAGAAAAGAAAATACTGGATATTAGATATGAATATTTCCACGATTTGTAAATGAAACTCTAGTTTCAATCCCAGGATCCTCCAGGACATTTATCCTGTTACGGCCACCTTATTACCAAGTACATATACCCCATAGGGTGCCCTTGACCTTGTTCTCTGCGAAGCAGGCTAGGCCGGTCATTTCCTCCACAACCCAGCAAAGGGAAAAGCCCTCCTCTCCCCCACTCCACCACTCAGTTTTAGCCCGACATCCCAATTACACAACAAACAAACAATTTGTAGGTAAACACTGTTGTCTACAATGAATCCTTCATAAATTTTAAAGAGCAGATATTAAAAGACAGATTGTTTTAAAAAATATATTAAGTGAAATACCCCCCTACAAGGAAACTTTTAAAAATACTTTATGAAATAAGTATTGATTCAAAGTTGAAATGTAACTGCTAAAGTGAATATGAGAGTAATATAACATATGATAAAATGTAACGGTGTTACTCAAAGTATCATTGTTGTAATTTGGAAAAAACTCCAAAAACAACATCTAAAAATGAGAGGGTGCCTAGAATGAATAAAATAGCCAAATACTACTAAAAGGCCTAAATTAAAGAAATATATGTCCAGATTTAAATGTTTTTAACTATTTTCCATAATAGGTAATTAAAAGATATAACGTGGAAATGAAAGTTTTACAAAAAGAAAATACTTAACGGTAACATAAAAAATGTGGTAATTAATGAATAAAGTTATCAATGTAAGTTATTAATACTATTATCGATGTAAGCCTTCTCACATTACACGATTATCTTTGCATGTCTATGACATTTAGCACTGGGAATGCATCAGTAAACAAGGCAGATGTAGTTTCTGCCTTCATGGAGATTACCACCTATTACGGGAGCCATACATTAAAAATTTGCATATGTAAATAATTACATGGCTAATTAAAACTCTGATAAGACAGTAGATAAAGCAGGGTCTATCTATACATGTGAAATGAAGAGGCAGACAGTGCACATTTGAGGAATTCAAATGTAACTACTACATTGAATGGTGCCTGAGTGTAGAGAAGGAATGGGAGAGTGAACTAGAGTTGCTGAGGGAGGGAGGCCCTTGTCATGTGGGGCCTTGTTGATCATATTAAAGATTTTGGCCATTATTCTGAGAGCAATAGGAAGCCTTTGAAAGGTTTTATGTGGGTTTAAAAAATATAATGACAGGAAACAACTTATATACTCAACAGAAGGGGGAAGGCTTTAAAAATTACATTATAACCAGAGATAAAATGCTTTTATGTTGAAAAAAAAATGTTTATTCAGAATTTTTGGTGACATGGGGAAATGGATAACTGAAGTGAAATTTAATATTAAGTGTGGTATCAACCACGTGAATATATGTACATGAATAGAAAAAAACTAACAATGGTAATCTATGATTGAGGGGTTTGGTGAATCTTATTTCTTTAATATTTTTATGTTTTTCCAGATTTCAATAGCAAATGTGCATTCATTTTACAAATCTAAGAAAATATTGTAATAGTTGAAATTTCTGATCTTATCTGAATTGGTAGCTTGTCAAATTATTTATGGGCCCAATAAAAGTAAACTTTAGGGTAAGATGTTATTCATTTACTTTTTCTTTACTTAACTTTATTTGAATATGGAGGAGCCTAACACATGTGTATGTGATCCCCATATTTGGTAACTTGGTAACTTGTACCTTAAGAGTGAACATTGTGTGTGCAGGAAGGAGTTAGCATTGCAGGCCTGAGGCTGCTATGCTTGAACGTGCCTACTTGCAAAATAGCCCTGTGACTGGTGTCCGAGAACTTGGGTTTTTAGAAGGTTCCCACCAATCGTAGAACTGTTAAGAGTGGCTCACACTGTATTTAGAGAGTTCGTACAAATAATGTGGCTTTTGCTGAGCACATGCTTTCCTTCTGGTCTGGAATTTTGGAACTTGCTAGGCAGAGAGGGTGCCTATGTGACCAGCCCCAATAAGAACGCTGGATGTTGGGTCTCTAATGAGCTTCCCAGGTAGACAGCATTTCACACATGTTGACACAACTTGTTGCTGGGGAATTAAGTATGTTCCATGTGACGCCACTTGGAAGCTTGTGTGTGATTTCTTTTGGTTGTCCCTTTGGTATTTTTGCTGCAATAAATCATAGCCATGAGTATGGTTTTATGCTGAGTCCTGTGAGTCCTCCAAGCAAATCATCAAGCCTGGGGGTGGTCTTGGGGACGTGCCACACAGTGAGCCACCTAAATCTACATGTTGTTGAAACTCTTATCCAAGAATTGTGTTTTTAATTGACTGTTAAAAATCATTTAAATATAAGAGTTTAAGTGAAGAAATATGTTGACTCCAAAATTTCAGTAAAATTCAGCAGTTTATTTATATTTGCTTATGACAACATAGAAATAGTTAAACTCGCTCATTTACCGTAAGTATATTACTGGTTTGGTTCAGGCATTGATGATTCACAGTGACAGCACAGCTGTATTTGAAAACAAAAATTTATACTTTACCATATTTCCTATTTTGTTCAAAGTTATTAGAATTCAACACAGTATATAATTTTAGTTTCAAACTTTATGTGTTATGTTTGTTGTCAACAAGAAATTTTAGAAAATATAAAAAGCAAGCAAGATATTGAAGTATTCACTACCCCACCATGCAGTGACAAACATTACTAACATTTTTGCATACATGATAGCAATCTAGCCTTGTATTTTATGAACATACACAGTATATTTTAAACACAATTGGAGTATGTATGTATATGTGTCTACTTTGTTTCACTTAACATTAAATTATGAATATTTTCATGTCAGAAAATACCATTCTAGAGTAATTTCATTTACCAAATGCTATTCTATCTTATGGATGTTCTACATATCAACTAGCCTCATTTAATCCTATATAATAAAAGGGTAGTGTCCAAATTGTCCCCTTGACTGGAAGGTCGTCTGGGAGTTCGACCAGGGGGTGGGACTGGCCGGGGAAAGGGAGGAAGGCCCCGGCAGGCAGCTGGCAGCCACTAGGGACCCTACCAGTGCACTGGTCCTCTAGTGATACAGATAGGCAGTCCCTCAAATTTTAGTATTTAAACAGTACTGCTACTAGTATTAACATCCTTGATCCAGATTTTTGAAGGATTACATTTCAAAATAACTGAAAATATGTGAAAGATAACAAGGTATTAAAAATATAAAATATATAAAAAAATAAAAGATTAAATTCCAAAAATAATATAATTGCATATTTACATAATTTTAGAGGAAGACTTTTTAAGCGTGGTTTCAAATAATGGCAGAAACTATGATAAAAAGATACTTAGCTTTATGTACGTAAGAAATGGAAATGTTTTCTATAAAAGAAAAACATCATAAAAAAGGTTAAAAGAGGGAGAAACCAAGATGGCGGCATAGGTAAGCACCTAAACTGCTGCCTCACACAACAATTTCAAAACTACAGCTAAAAGACAGAATGGACACCATCCAGAACCACAGGAAAGCTGGCTGAGTGGAAATTCTACAACTAGAAGGAAAGAGAAAAGCTCACAGAGAATTGGAGGAACAGCAAAGGGTTGAGGTACAGCAAAGGGTCTTTGTGCGCGCAGAGAGGAGGGCGGCTGAGAGCCTGGCTGACTTTCTCTGGTGGGAGGGGGAAGGAGGCCCCCGACTGCACTGAAACCCAGTTCCGACTGCACTGAACCCCAGTTCCGGGCGGAACCCCGTGGACCCAGGCTCATACAGGGGGAGTCTGGACTGTCAGGTAGAGAGAAAGGCACTCAGAGACTTGGAGACCCAGGGGAGAGCCAGGGGAGCCCCGGCGGGCAGGGGTCTGGAAGCGCACAAGTGTGCACAAAGACTGCAGAGGTTGCCACGGGCTTTCCCTAACAGAGGGGACTCGGAGGCTCCTGACTGCGCTGGGCCCCAGTTCTGACTGCACTGAACTCCGGTTCTGACTGCACTGAACCCCAGTTCCAGGCGAGCCCCTGGGGACCCACGCTTTTGGGGGGGGAATCTGGACTCTTGGGCGGAGGCTCAGGAGGCGGGGAAGGCTGGGCGCGCACAAGGGCAGGGCTGACGGGGAGCCAAGACTGTCTGCTCCGCTCTGAGACTCCACCCCATCCAAGCTGAGCACAGAGGCTTTTGCAATTTGGCAAGTCTAATCCTATAAGGCTGTCTCCAGCACCGAACTTCTCCCAGCGTAGACACAGCTGATCCTCACAGCCAACTGCCCTGGAGGTCAATTCCTCCCAGTGATACCAACAACAATCAAGACTTAACTACAACAAGGCTGTACACACAGTCCACAAAGGGGTGCACCAAGAGTGTCCACCTCAGGTAACTGGGAGACCGACCCACTGGGCCATATAGGAAACCTAGCACATAAAGCTACCCTACCAACTCAGGGAAGCAGCGAAAATGCGGCGACAAAGAAACAGATCACAAACGAAAGAAATGGAGGAAAACAAATGACTGGATATGGAATTCAAAACCACGGTTATAAGGCTTTTCAAGAATATCCTAGAAAAGGCCGATAAATATAACGAGACCCTCGAAGATATGAAAAAGGACCAACTAGAAATTAAACATACACTGACTGAAATAAAAAATATTATACAGAGACCCAACAACAGACTAGAGGAACGCAAGAATCAAGTCAAAGAATTGAAATACAAAGAAGCAAAAAACACTCAACCGAAAAAGCAAAAAGCAAAAAAAATCCAAAAAGTTGAAGATAGTATAAGAAGCTTCTGGGACAACTTTAAGCGTACCAACATCAGAATTATGGGGGTTCCAAGAAGAGAGAGAGCAAGATACTGAAAACCTATTTGAAGAAATAATGACTGAAAACTTCCCCCACCTGGTGAAAGAAATAGACTTACAAGTCCAGGAAGTGCACAGAACCCCAAACAAAAGGAATCCAAAGAGGATCACACCAAGACACATCATAATTAAAATGCCAAGAGCAAAAGACAAAGAGAATATTAAAAGCAGCAAGAGAAAAACAGTTAATTATCTACAAGGGAGCACCCATACGATTGTCAGCTGATTTCTCAAGAGAAACCTTGCAGGCCCGACGGGGGTGGCAAAAAATCTACAAAGTGATGAACAGCAAGAACCTATAACCAAGATTACTCTACCCAGCAAAGCTATCATTCAGAATTGAAGGGCAGATAAAGAGCTTCACAGATAAGAGAAAGCTAAAGGAGTTCATCACCACCAAAGCAGTATTATATGAAATGCTGAAAGGCATTCTTTAAGAAGAGGAAGAAGAAAAAAGTAAAGATAAAAATTATGAACAACAAATACATATCTATCAACAAGTGAACCTAAAAATCAAGTGAATTAAAAACCTGAGGAACAGAATAAACTGGTGAATATAATAGAATCAGGGGTATAGAAAGGGAGTGGACTGATAATTCTCAGGGGGAAAGGGGGATGGGGGTGGTGCAGGAAGAGACTGGACAAAAATCGTATACCTATGGATGAGGACAGTGCGGGGGGGGGGAGGAGGTATGGGCAGAAGGGGTGGGAACCAGGTGGAGGGGAGCTATGGGGGGAAAAGGAGAAACAATTGTAATAATCTGAATAAAGATTTATTTTAAAAAAAGTTAAAAGACAATAAACTTAGAATAGAGAAAGAAAGAAACTGAGAAAATTATTTGTCACCTATATAACAGGTTAAAAATAACAGCCATAACTCACATGTGTATTAGAGAAAAAACAAATACAGCAATTAATAAACGGAATCAGTAGGGAATTGTAATGACCAAGAAAAATATGAAGTTTTCAATTTTATTATTAAAGACATAAAAATGCAAGTTAAAATAAAGAATAACTAAACTTATTGTGGTGGTCATTACACAGTATACACAAATATCAAATAATTTTGTTGTACACCTAAAACTAATATAATATGTCAGTTATTTCTCAACTAAAAATAACACAAACATGTTTATTCTATCTTGTCAAATTAAGTACAATGAAGAATTATAAGACCCAATGTGAACATGGGTCCAAGGAAAAACTTACCTGTAGCGGGAGTATAGACTAGCATAATTTTTACAATATACTAGACTCCTCAAATATTTGCTAATTCAATAAAAAATTCATGAAAGTAAGCTTCTAGGACTGATTATTAAGACATTGTTTGTCAGTAAATAGGCAACATTGTTCATAAGGGGGTAAGGTGTATGACATTACCTCTCCAAGATGCTTATAACCGATAGAGAGAAATACAGCCTATGTAAATCTAAAAGAGAGTTCTGTGGATGTTAGTTTTAATTGCCAGTTGTTCAACCTTATTCTAGAGCCATTGGATCAGAATCCCTAGAGGCAAGTCCAGGGAAGCTTCAAGCTACCCAGGTGACTTTTAACTGCACGAAGGTCTGAGCACCTTTGGGCTAGATTTCAGAAACATGAGGGGAACCAATTTATGTAAAAGGAGATGTTCATATTATTTGTATTCTGTGTCCCCCAAGACATCCTGATAATTTTTATCAGTGATTTGTATCATGATCTAAGGATTTTTCCTTACAAATTTTCAGAAATCACAGTTAATGAACACCTTGAATAGTTATATCAAATACAAAGGGTAGGACAACTAGATTGAGATGAGATTCAATGGAAACAAAGGTTAGGTCATATACTTTATTCTAAATGGAAATTGCACGAGGCACAAGATGACAGAGACAGTTTGGCTCATCAGCACTGATTATTAACAGGCCATAAGGGCTTTAGTCAGTGGCTTTGACTCAATATGAGTCAGCATTGTGAATTAGCTGCCCCCAAGGGATAAATGAATGCAAAGAAACCAGAATAAATAGGACAAAAGACCTTTATTTTGTGCCAATTAGTCCACATCAGATATATTTAGGTTAGGTGCCAAACTCTATAAACTTACCTATACTTAGAGAAGAAAACTAACAAAGCTATGTATATATAGCCCAGCCTTTGTCTAGTAACCCATTGTGTACCCCATTAAGACTTTGGGGTCCTCCTCTATGCAGTTGCTTCTTCTCTTGAACCATCATTCCAGCTGTTTCAATAGCTCCAGACGCTCATCTTTGGCTCGTGAGTTCAGTGAGATGCTGTCCTTTGCTTAGACTTTACCTCCCTACTCAATCATCTAGAAATTGACCCCAAATAGCAATCTAGGGAAAGTATGAAATTATTCTCAAGTATGTTCCTTCTTTTGCGGATCACGATCCTGCATTGCTTGAGGTCCAGTACCTTGAAGCGGTTGCCGTATGTAAGTTTTAGTTGTTTAGGGTGTTTACCCTGTCATGGAGCCTGTGTTTTTCATGTTAAATACTTTAGAATATGCAAATTATTGAGTCAGACACATCTAGTTAAGAAAAGGCTAGCACATTTAGATGCCCATTGGAGTAATCCAGTAACATTAAAAACGAGGAAGGTGGTCTAGATAGAATCCTATAGATGCTGAGCTATATGTATTTCCTTTGAAAAACATGCAAGCTAAACAAACATTCTAAGTACATTTTTGGGGGCCTATTACAGCTATGCGCCACTCACTGTTAGCAACTTCTCTGGATCCTGGCTTTGTTGTCTTAATCTCTCTAAGCTTCAGTTTCCTCATTTGTAAAATCAGAATAATGACACACCTCACAAAGTTTAAATGAAATCATTGCAAACAATACTTAGCAAATAATACTCATTTAATAAGTTGAAGCTTGTCTGGTCAAGTGAGTTAAGTCTTCTGGTTGCTGGGACTGATGACTACCTTCCTCCAAGAGATTTCTGAGACCAGGTCTTCCATGCGTCTATTCCTGTCTAATAGACCAAGTGGAAGTGAGGCCCCATCATGCTTGCCCTTCCTCACTCTTGAACTAGCTGCTCTGTATTTCCTCACCTCCCAAGCTCTCTTGCTTTTCTCTATAGAACTACTGCTCCACGGCCAGTGATGCCTATCCTCATATTTTCCACCTATTGCCTGAGTACCCCTCTACTTCCTTGCCTTTAATGAAATCTGGCTATTTCCCGAGAAGATGCAAAGCTCTCATAAGTGGCTGTGGCTGTTTACTTC
This sequence comes from Corynorhinus townsendii, assembly GCA_026230045.1. NCBI lineage: Eukaryota > Metazoa > Chordata > Mammalia > Chiroptera > Vespertilionidae > Corynorhinus > Corynorhinus townsendii. The sequence continues at coordinate 159,706,642 of JAPDVU010000005.1, read as the reverse complement.
CACAAACCCTACACGTATACCTTAGGATCAGAAGGTAGGGCTGGTGTCTTCCTCGCTTCCTAGTTACCTTCATCCACCATCTTGTAGAAACTCTCTCCACTGAGGTTTTTCACATTAAGCTTCTACCCTCTACCCTATCACTTGCTGTCATACACTAACTTTCCCGGTCTTTCTCCCTGCCATTCATCTAAAACATTGGCACCTGGCTGGCCTCCATCTCAGTGCCTCCCTCTTTTCCTATTACCTATGGCCTGGCTGACTATTCTATGCCATTAACTCTGAGATCCTTAATTTCCTAATCGGTCATGATGTCCTCTTCCTTTCCACTTCCACCACTTCTCGTGTTAATTATTAGCACTTCTAATTGACCCGCTTACAAAGTCATACTACATACAGCACTGTCGGCCACCACAATCTCCTTTTCTTATAGTTGTCTGTTTAACACTCCTACCAGAATGGTATCCAACCTCTTCGAAACATGTAATTCCATTAACTCTTCTAGCTTCTTTTTTCCCCCTTTATTTTCCTCTTGATCTCCAGGTTATTGTCTAAGGCTCATGAATTCAAAAACACTCTTTCCTGTAGCCAGAGTTCTCTACTTCTGTGTTGTTCATCACCTTGGTCTGGAAGATTTCGATCCTGGATGAATCTACTTCCCTGTCTGCACCCAGTGCTGCAGGAGGAAGTCCCACAACGGGTCACAGTGGCCCAGCTATAAAATTACAGTCTGCTCACCCATTTTCCCCAATGGCTACATCAAACCTCCTACTCGCTTACCTCCCACTCTGAAGTTTTGTACAGCTAGCGTGATGAAATGTGGGCCCCGCACTGTGGGAGGTATAGAACAATGCTTCTGGTCTAAGGCGACGGGCACATACCTAGTGTCTGTTAATAAACTTGGGCAAATGTGTAGAGTTCTCCAGTCCCCGTGCATACATGAGCAACGTATTCCCAGTGCTTGGTTTGACAGAGTGAACCCAGTTCTGACTCAGCACAGCTGTTGAGTCTTAGGGTTGCAGGGTCCTCCATCATCAGGCCTTCAAATCCCAGCCTTAAGGGACTGTATCTCATCTGGGTCCCCTCTTTGCTTCCTGACTTCAGCTCCCACCAAACACTAGGGGTTCCTTCTCTGCTTCTCATTCCTAAGACCTGTCACTTTCTCTCTCTCTGGCTGTGTCTTTTAACATTTTATTTACAACTTTATGTAGCATTCAGAGTCATGAGGAACCAGAGAGAATGATTTGTAGTGGGTGCATTTTTCCATCTTGACCTAGAAATCTAAACCTCTCTCTCACGGCAGACGTACTTTATTTGTAACAGATGTAATTTTATATTTGTTTGTGGTTATTTGATTTGATGAGTGTCTGTATCCTCCATTAGACAGCAAGCTGTGTTAGGGCAGAGACCACGTCTATTTTTGCTTACTGTGTTTTCTCAGCACAGGCCACAGTTCTCACATTTTATAGGCACTCAGTAGTTAATTAAGGGAATAGTTTATATGATTGTTATGTATGTAACAATGTCTTTTAGCATCCTAGACCTCTGCAGTTCTTTGAACGTTCCTCTTCCCTCACGCATCTGAAACTTCCCCTCCCCTAAGACTCATGCTGCTTAAACCAGGCCATTCTCATCTGCTACTTGTCAGCTTCAGAATTAGTCGCTTAAAATTGTAAAAATAACCTGTCATCATCTGAAAGCACCCTGGAATCATTTAGGATGCTTTGGGTTACAATGCACAGAAAACCCCAGTTTAATTAGCCCTAAAAGATAAGGGAGCCATAATCCACATAATAAAAGTTAAAACATGGGGTAGCTTCAGGAATATCCCTCAGGGCTGATTTAGTTTTTCTGTAATTCCCTTGGACTCTGTCCTCTTCTCCGTACTGGCTTATCCTTAAGCTGGTAGCAAGATACCAAGACATAGCAGCCAAAGAAAGAAGAGGGGCTGTTCCCCGTCCCCCCCCCCCCCCCCCCGGGTTTCTAATGAAAAACATTCCCAAAAGCTCCCAGCAGACTTTCCCTCATAACCTCAAGACTAGACTACAGACCTAGTCCCAAACCTATTCTTAGTAGTGAGGCTGAGATTATTGTGTTTAGCTTAGTCTAACCATTTAGGATGGATTGGAAGTGGAGAAAGTAAACCATTTTGACTTCCATAACTCTACATTTAAAATCGAATTGCGCCTGGCCTGTGTGGCTCAATAGTTGAACATTGACCTATGAACCAGTAGGTCACAGTTCGATTTCTGGTCAGGGCACATGCCTGGGTTGCTGGCTCAATCCCCAGTAAGGAGTGTGCAGGAGGCAGCCAATCAGTGATTCTCTCTCATTATTGATGTTTCTATCTCTCTCTCCCTCTCCCTTCCTCTCTGAAATCAGTAAAAATATATTTTAAAAAAATCAAATTTGGAATTTCAATTTGATTACACTTCCTATTCTTTCATCCTTTTCGCATTTTGACCTCCATGCAACCTCTTTGTCTTTATTGAATCCTATAGTCTATCAATACAAGTCAGTTTTTCCAATAAACCAGCCTTCCACTGGCAGCACTATCTTCCCTTCCTACTCTAACATTCATTTCCACAGGACTCTTCAGCACATTCTGTTCCTTCGCCACAACTATGCTTTAACCATCACAACCGGATCATTCCTCCGTTCGTCCTAGATTGCTATAGCAATTAGCTTTCTTCATTCCTTTTCTCAAGTTGCCAAGCCATGCTGGAAGAAATGGCATAGTTCTACAAGTTTGTATTATTGTAATTTCATGGACACTAACCTGAACATGGTTCTAACTGTCAAGCAGCAGGTCCTCGCTTCTCTCTAGTCAATTCCTTGTACAGATAGTGGGCTATATCCGGATTCACTAAGCTGTGATTAGGCAAGTGATTTAACCTCTCTGAATCTCAGTTACTTACTCTCTAAATTTAGAACCTACATCAAAAGATTGTTCTAAGATTAAATAGGTGATGTATGTACGTAAAGCCATTTTTATACTGCCGGGCACATAATAATTATGTAATGCGAACCTTGTCTTAATGGCACATCCTAAACTGTGCTCTTCTTATGTCCTCTACCTTAAATCTTCTTTCCTCCCCCAATGCTGCCTACTCTTTAAAATATATATATATATTTTTATTGATTTCAGAGAGGAGGGGGGGGAGGAGAGAGAGAAACATCAATGATGAGAATCATCGATCAGATGCCTCCTGCACACCCCCTACTGGGGACTGAGCCTGCAACCTAGGCAGGGAATTGAACCTGGGACTCCTCAGTCCACAGACTGAGGCTCTATCCACTGAGCCAAATCAGTGAGGGCTGCTGTCCTCTCTTAACAATTACTTTGATTTTTAGAGGCCAACATTTGTGGACCCCCTGGTTCCCTTTCACTTCCAAATAGACCAGGTACTGTATTTATTTATTTTTTTTAAAAGATACTTTATTGATTTTTGACAGAGAGGAAGGGAGAGGGATAGAGAGTTAGAAACATCCATGAGAGAGAAACATCGATCAGCTGCCTCCTGCACACCCCCTACTGGGGATATACCTGCAACCAAGGTACATGC